>PUFA01000221.1:0-2664517 GCA_003508835.1 Eonycteris spelaea
TTCTATGATGATATAAACTTGCTTGTTATTTTGGAAATTGCCATGAGATGGTAGCATTCAACAATTTCTCATAAAATGTACTCCTGTTTTTTTCCCAAGATGCATGCAAAATGGCGGCAGAGAAAGTCATTTCATAGAGACAAACTCTTGGTTGTTATTTCAAAATTCACATTAAATAGCAGAAGAAATAACATTTGATGACACGCAGGCGGTGTTATTCACAAAATGCAGTTAACGAATTTTCATGATGAGAATCACTCGGGAATTATTCCTAAAATGCCCACCAGATAGCAGCAGAGAATAATGTTGTATCACATATGCTCTACTGTTATTCCCCAAATGCCCACAATATGGCAGCAGATAATTACTTTTCGTGACATGCGCTCCTATGCTTTCCACAAAATACACATGAAAATGGCAGCAGACAAAAACTTTTAAGGACCTGGCCTTGTATTTTATTTTAAAATACCTACAATAATGCAGCAGAAATAACTTTTCATGACCTGCGCTGCGGTGTTTTCCCAAAATGCCTACTAGATGACAGCATAGAATAAATTTTAATTCTTACACTCTGATTTATTTGCAAGATGCACAGTAGATGAGGGCAGAAATTAATTTTCATGATGGCATATACTAGTGTGTATTCCCCAAATGCCTACCAGATAGCAGCCAAAAATAATTTTTTATGATATACACTTGCGTGTTGTTTTAAAAATGCCCACAAGATGGCAGCAGAGAATAATTTCATGGCATGCTGTCCTGCATTTTCTCCAAGATTCACATGTAATGGCAGCAGAGAAGACTTTGTATAATGACATGGCCTCGGGTATTATTTTCAAAATTCACACTAGATAACAGCAGAAATGTTTTCATGACCTGCACTGTAGTCTTATTCCCAAAATATCCAACAGATGGCAGCGGAGAAATAATGCTCATGATGAGAAACAGTGTAGTGTTATTCTTAAAATGCTCACCAGTAAGCAGCAGAGAATAATTTTTACTACATGCACTCTGGTGTTATATCAAAGCACACGAGATGAAGGCAGAAAATAAATGATGAGCTACACTTAGATTTTATTCTCAAAATACCAACATAAGGTATCAGAAAATAACTTTTTATGGTAACATACATTTGCATGTTATTTTCAAAATACCCACAAGATGAGAGTAGAGTATAGCTTTTCATGATATGCACTCATGTGTTTTCCCCATGATGCACACAAAATGACAGCAGACAAAACCTTTTCACAACGACATGCCCTTGGATGTTCTTTTAAAAATACACATGCAATAGCAGTAGAAATAACTTTTAATGACATGCACTATGGTGTTATTCCCCAAATGCCCACCAGATGGCAGCAGAGAATGAATATTCAAGACGACTTAACGCTTGGGTATCATTATAAAAATGCCCACCACTTGGCAGAAGAAAGTAACTTGTTATGATAACATACATCTGGGTGTTAGTTTCAAAATGCCCATGAGATGACAGCAGAGAATACCTTTACAACATGGACTCCTGTGATTTTCCCCAAAATGCATACAAAATGATGGCAGAGAATAACTTAATAACAGGCCCATGGGTTTAGTTTTATGCACATGAGATAGCAGAAATAACTGCTCATGAGATAGCAGCAGAAATAACTTTTCGTGATATACAGTTGGTGTTATTCCAAAAATGCCCACCAAATGACAGCAGTGAATAAATATCCATGACAAACACTCAGGTGTTATCCTTAAAATACCCAGCAGATGGCAGCAGAGAAAAAAAAAACTTTTTATTACATACACTCTAGTATTTTTCCAAGATGTACACGAGATGGGCGCAGAAATTAATTTTTCATAATGACCTACACTCAAGTATTATTCCCAAATATGCCTACCAGATGGCAGCAGAAATTAAATTTTTATGATGACATACACTTGGGTGTTATTTTCAAAATGCCTACAAGATCACAGCAGATTATAATTTTTCATGATATGCACTCTGTGTCATTTTTTAAATGCCCAGAACTGACAACAGGGAATAACTTTTAACAACATATATACAGGTGTTTTCCCAAGATGCACAGGAGATGACAGTAGAGAATAATTTTTCATAATGACATACACTCTGGTGTCACACAAGATGGAGACAGAAAATAACATTTTATAACGTACACTCAATTGTTATTCCTGAGATGCACACAAGATAACAGCATACAATAACTTTCTATGATGAGCTACACTTTGATGCTATACCCAAAATTAACACGAGATGGCAGCAGAGAATGACTATTCATGGTGATGTACACACAGGTATCTTCCCAAAATGCACAGAAGACAGAAGCAGAGAATAACTTTTTCTGACATACACTCTGGTGTTATCCCCAAAATCCCAGTAAGATTTCAGCAGAGAATAACTTTTCATGACGTAAATGCATTTTTACTCCTAAGATGCACATGAGATGGCAGCAGAGAATAAACGCAAGTATTATTCAGAAAAGGCCAACAAAATGATACTAGCGAATAACTTTTTATGACATACACTCGGATGTTTTTTTTTTCAGATGTTATTTTTGAACTGCATACAAAATAACATCAAAGAATGACTTTTCATGACATTCAGTTGGGTGATATTCTTGATATGCCCACGAGATGGCAGCAGAAATAACTTTTCATGACATATACTTGGGTGCTATTCCCAGAATGCACACCAGATGGCAGAAGAGAATAATTTCTTGTTACATGCATTCTGGTGTTATTCCCAAAATGCACATCAGATGGAGGCAAACAATAAATATTCATGATTGCCTACACTAAAGTGCGATTCCCGAGATGCCCGACCTGGCAGCAAAGAATAACTTTTCATGATGACATAACTGGGGTGTTATTCAAGAGATGCCCATGAGATGGCAGTAGAGAATAACAATGATGACATATCCTAGGCTGGTATTACCGAAATGTCCACTAGATTGCAGCAGTAACTAACTTTCCATGATGACACTCAGGTGTTATTTCTAAAATGCCCAACAGATGACAACAGAGTGTAATATTTATGATATACACTCTTGTGTTATTCCCCAGATGCACGCAAAATGGCAGCAGAAAATAAATTTTTATGATGATACACTTGGGTGTGATTTTCAAAAAGCCCACCAGATGGAAGCATTAAATAAATTTTATGACATGCATTTATGTGTTGTTTTCAAAATACCCGTGAGGTGGCAGCAGAGAACACTTTTCATGACTAGCTTTCCTGTGTTTCCCAAGATGCACATGAAATAGCAGCAGACAAAAGTTTTCATAACATTCCCTAGGCTGTTATTTTCAAAATGCACGTGAGATACTTGCAGAAATAACATTTTATGATATGCACGGTGGTGTTATTCACAAAATGCCCACCAGATAGCACCATGAAAATCTTTATTACATGCACTCTGCTATCATTCCTAAGATGCATAGGAGATGAAGGCAGAAAAATATTCATGACTACCTACACTCTGGTGTTATTCCCCAAATGCCCACAAGATGGCAGCAGAATAGAAATTATTATAAAGACACATACTTGGGTGTTATTTTCAAATTGCCCACGAGACGGCAGCAGACAATAACTTTCATGACATGAGTTCTTGTATTTTACCTAAAGACACACATGAAATAGAGAGTGAAAAAATTTTCATAAGAACAGGCTCTTGACTGTTATTTTTAAAATGCACACTAGATAGCAGCAGAAAGAAAGTGAGGGGTTATTCCAAATGCCCACCAGATGGTACTGTAAAATAAATGTTGAGGATGACTTACAGTAGGATGTTATTTTCAAAATGTCCACGAGGTTGCAGCAGAGTATAACTTTTCATGACAATCACTTCTGTGTTATTCCCAAGACTCACATCAAATAGCAGCAAGGAAAAATTTCATGACAACATACCTTGGGGTGTTATGTTTTTAATGCATACTAAATATAGCAGCAGAACAAGTTTTCATGATGTACACTGTAGTGTTATTCCCCAAATGTCCACAAGACGGCAGCAGGAATAAATTTTATTACACTCGTGTTATTCTCAGGATGCACAATAGATGAAGGCAGATAATGAATATTTATGGTGACCTACACCAGGTTTTATTCCCAAAATGTCCACCTGATGGCAGCAAAGAGTAAATTTTTTCATTTAGTAACATTTTATGACAGCAGGAAATAAATTTTAATGATGACATACACTTGCATGTTATTTTCAAAATACCCACGAGACGGCAGCAGAGAGAAATTTTTCATGATGACATGCCCTGGGTGATATTTTCAAAATGAACATGAAAAAAGGCTGACATAACTTTATGAGCAACATTGTCATGTTATTCCCAAATTTCCCACCAGATGGCAGGAGAGAATGAATATTCATAATGACCTGCTCTTGACCTATAGTCAGACCTACGCTCTGATGCTATTCCCAAAAGTGCCCACCAGATGGCAGCAGAGGATAACAAATAACATTTCATGATCTAAACTATGGTGTTATTCCCAAAATTGCCCACCAGATGGCAGCAGAGGATATGGAATAGCATTTTATGACCTAAACTCTGATGCTACTCCCAAAAGTGCCCACCAGATGGCAGCAGAGAAGAGCATTTCTCTGCCTTTAGGGCTCTGCCCACTCATTAAAATAAGAATCCAGATACTTATTACTAAGGTCACTTTGAAATAAATCCTATTTTAGGCCCTTCACATGCCTCATATAACGTATTGCTTCCATTTGTCAAATGAAGCAGAAAATATACTCTCTCCAATTTACAGGTATTTAAACTGAAGACTGATTCTAACACAGTTCTGAGTCCAGGAACCTACACTCACACAGGATCCTGCTCCCTCCCTAGAGCATGGCTCTCCCTTTTACACTGGAGCTCCGCACCCCCAGAGTGGGGCTCTCCCCTAAAAGCGGTGCTCCCCTCCAGAGCAGAGTCCCCTCTTAGATTGGGGCTCTTCCTACAGTGGGGCCTCCTCCAAAGAGCTGGGCTCTCCCCCCAGCACAAGGCTCCCTCACGAGAGCAGGGCTCCACCCCTGGAATGGGTCCTCCTCCAGAGCAAGAGCCCACTGAATGTGAGGCTCCATGAGGAGTGGGATCCCCCACAAAAGGCAGTCCCCTACAAGAGTGGTGCTCTTTGACAGTGTTGTTGTCCCCAAAGAGTGGGGTTCCCTACCTGAAGAGGGTCACCTATCTCTGAACAGAACTCTCCCTTCTATAGCAAGGCTCACCCCCACAAGAACACAGTGCCACACTCAGTGCATGTCACCCCCTTCTGGAGTGGAACTCCACCCCTAGAATGAGGCTTCACCCCCTAATAGCAGAGTTCTTCCCTAAGACATGGCTTCCCCACAAGAAACAGGGGCTCCCTTCTGAGAAATCCTTAAATACAGCATGGACTTTGGGTGATTAACACGTACCAGGGGAAGTTCACCAGTTATAGGAAACATACCGCTCTGGTAGGGGATGAGATACAGCAGTAGGCATGCTTGTGTGGGGCAGAGGGTGTATGTGCAATTTCTTCCTCTAGATTATGCCATGAACCAAAACTTCTCTGATAAAACCAAAACCTTAAAAGGATGTTTCTAAGAATGCTAAATGCATCTGCAAATAAGCTCAGCCGTAGCTTATTGAAAGAATATATATATTACACTGTGATGCACAGAATACACTATGTAATATCATATGAGTAAAAGATATTTCTTCAGGTGACAGAATTTTGTTGCACCTGGTACAGTCGTCCCCCTTTAGCTGCAGGGCATATGTTCCATGACTCCCAGTGGATGCCTGAAACCATGGGTGATATCAAACCCTATATAGACTGCTTTTTCTATACATACATACATATCTTTTCACTTAAAGGAAGTGCTCTATGGCTTCTCTTTGGCATATCCAAATTGCCAGCATCACTGCTCTGGTGCTTTCGGGCCATTATGAAGTCAAATAAGGGTCATTAAACACAAGCACTGTGATACCACAACGGTCAATGTGACAAGCAAGATGGCTACTAAGTGACTGATGCATGGGTAGTGTATAGAGCATGACTGTGCACACAAACTTTAATGAAAAAAAAAAATAACTTGGACTTTATAAAATTAAAAACTTTGTAAAAGACCTTTTTCAGAGATAAAAAAAAAAAGCCACAAACTGGGGAAAAATATTTGCAAAACACATATCTAAGAAAGAATTTCTGCGCGAACTACACAAAGGAGTCCAAAAGAAACAACTCCACTAAAACTGGGTGAAGATCTGAACAGCCGCCCGGCCAAGGAAGAAATGCAGTCTGGAGAAGAAGAGGGGTTCTGTGGAGAGTGACCTCATGGTGATCTTGATCACAAGTCCCTAACTGGGAGGATCATGGTGGGTCGTCACACCCCAGATGTAACTTCTTCACTGGGAGGCTTGTCTCTGCCTCAGACAAGCCCTGTCCACTGTCCCTTGTGAAATGCCCCTGTCACCCCTCCTCCTAAAGTGTGACAGCACACGATAATCACTAATTTGCAATCCAGTCCTGGCCTTGCTTTCTCTCACCCTCATGTCATCATCCTTACATTCCCTCCTTAATTCCAAATGCATAAAAGAGACTGCAAAAACGGACGTTCTCTGGAGCATTTGAGAGCTTGCTCCCAAGCGTATCTCATCAGTTTGGCTCAAATAATCATCATTATAAAATTCTCTGCATGTTTGAATGTTTCTTGCATCAACAATACATAGTGAATAAGCTCACAAAAATGAACTCAACAACATCATATATTTTGGGGGAAGTCAAATTAAATAACAATGAGACAACTCTGCATTCCTATTAAACTGCCAAAACCCCCAAAAATGACACCCACCAGCTGCTGCGGGTGGTGACAGCCCTCGGCGCCCTCGTTCGTTACTTGCAGACACACAGCCACTTTGGAAGGCAGCTCAGCAGTTTTCCCCAAAAATCATTGCCCCTGGTATTTATACAATTGCTTAAAAAAACTATGTCCAAATAAAAACTTGCATGCAATTACACACAGCAGTTTTATTCATACTGGCTCAAAACTAAAAGAAATTAGGATGTCCTTCAAATGGAAGAATGCATAAGCAAATTGGGGAACATCCATGTGAAGGGAGCAGGACATATCACCCCAAAATATGCTTCTTTGTATAAAGATTATTTTAAGATGGTTAGTTTTTAAAAGAGCGGACGCAGGAGAGTATCTGAAAACCAAGGACAAACTGCCCTTTTGTGAGGGTCACACCCAGCACTGAGCCACAGCCTGCGTGGCCAGGTTTCAGAGCACAGTCCCGCGGCGACCAGTGTGTGAGCCGCCCCTGGGACCAGGGCCTGAGGGCTGTGGGCCGTGGCCGTCCTGCAGCTCACAGTTTGGGGGCCACGTTCTTTGGGTGAGTTCACAATGAAAGCAGGTGGACCAGGAGCTCTCCAGTTTATCACAAGTAACAAAACAAGTAGATAAAACTTTTTCATCATTTGATGGAAAACAGGGCTATAAACATGGCTTTTAAATCATCTAGAAAAGTGCTATGCACCACCCCTGGAGAAATGCCCTGGCCTTTCGATGTGCTCAGAACACTGAGGACAAAAAAACTGGCACGAGGAATGATGGAGCCCGGCAGGCAGGAAGACAGTTCAAAGCTACTGTCATGACCATTTCATCGAATCTAGAACACTGTCTATTGTGAGGTGTATCATCAGTTCACATATCACTAAGGAAAATGCTGACAATTACTTCATGACTTGTTAGATGCATCCTGACTCAAAGGTCTTACAAGTGGGAAAAACACGTGTGCCTTGGGATGGTCCTGGTGCGGGATTCACAGACACTTAAAAAATAATAAACATGTCAGACATTGACCTAAAGACAGACATGCCTTTAGTATAACACTAAGATGATACTGCAAAAAGTTGGGGAAAGAGAAATCTTGTCAGTGAATAGTATTGAAAAAGTTAGGTAGTCATCCATGGGAAAATGAACTCCATTGCCCCGCTCTTTCTTTCTCTCGTCACACACAAAAACACAGAAACACACACAGATTCCAACTGGCCCAAAGATAAAACAACATAACAATTGTAAAGGTAAAAATAAAAAGTTTTATATAGTCAGGATAGGGAAGGCCTTTCCAAGTATATCATTCATAGAGAAGCCACACAGAAAACGATGATTAATAAATCTCAATGATCAAAAAACAACACAAAAACAACTGCAAGAAAAATACTGCACCATCATCAAAATGAAAACGACAGCGTATAAGCTGGGACGGTGACATGGCCACTCACACCACAAAGACACAGTGTTCCCCATAGAAAACACTGTGAAGGGAATATGAGATGCTGTGACCCCCAAAAGGAACACGAGGGCTCTCAGGCCTACCAGAGGGACATTCCGTCATTCAAAACGACAGGGACCCCTGCCCCGCCCCCCACCTGTGATGAGCCTCCTTTTTCCACACCCACCTGGACCCCAGGGCTCCGCCTCTCCAGGTACCTGGCTCGGCTCCGGGAGAGGACAGGCCCTGAAGACCCAAGTGGCCAGGGCCTGAGCGGAGAGCAAACGGACAGACTGAGCGTGGAAACTGCTCCACCACAGTGATGGGGAGGCCACCGTGGCAGCAGCAGAGACGGTGGAAAGGGCTGAGCATGGCAGAAGGACTGGCGATGATGAGCCACCCAAAAGCCAGGCGGCCCGAGGTGGTGGGGACGGGCCACCGTGGAGCTGGCGAAGAAATGGCCAGAGGCTGACAGAGAGGAAGGCGGCGGGGTGCCGAGCCCCACAGGAGGCGGTGGAAAGAAACGGGTTGACAACGGGGGGGCGAGGAGGGGGCGGAAAAGGAAAGTACGGACCTGGGGACTGAGAAGCGCGGGCTGAGGACGGACACGCAGCGGGCGTCCATCTCGGGCGGGGGAGGACGGGGTGAGACGCGGCAGGGTGGAGGGGAGGGAGACTGACCAGGAGCAGGAGGGCCTCGTCAGAGTGAGGACGCGGGGGTGAGAGCGAACCCCGAGCCTCGAGCCTCGTCGACGAGAGGCACAGTGGCGAGGACGACGGAGGAGGCCGGAGGCAACGGGAGCGGAGCGCACCGGGCGAGCGCGCAGGGCGCGGGGTGGGCGCCGCCGCCCGCCCGGGGTCGGGCCGCCGACGCTGCGTGTGGCCTGTGGGTTTGGGATCCTCACTGTTTTCCCAGGGCTTCCGTATACGCCTCCAGCACCCCCACCCCTTACAGGATGCGAGTGGCCCCAGCCTCATCCCAGGGCAAAGCCGACAGACTCGCCCCCACCTGACAGACAGGTCCACTCAGCACAGCTGTGCATGGGGGGGGACGGGGGGGGTGCACTCCTGCACAGCTGCCCGAGGAGCCGGTGTTCGGCCCCTCTTACAAATGCTGCACCTGGCGTGGGGTCTCCAAGGCCCCTTCAGCCCCAGCCACAAGCCAGAGCCCAGGACCCCTCCACTGCTGGCCTCCCCAGCTCTCCCTGGGGGCCGCCGTCTGGCTCCCCAGGCCTCTCTGTGGCCTCTCCACACTTGGGCTTTTGGCTCTCTGACCTGGCTTCCTTTTGCTCTGGTCCTGGACTGCCTCTTTTTCATGCAGAATAAATACTTGGTGTGCACCGTACTGTCCCCAGATGCGGTGACGTACAGAGGGTCTCTAAGCACAGTGTTAGCTCATAGACTTCTCCAGGGAAGTGAGGGAGCCAGGAGGGGAAGTGGCATGATGCGTGCACAGGTAAGAGCCAGGTGAGAGGGCGGTTGAGTCAGGGTGTGCCAAGCCCACACCAGGTGTCACCACGAGGACCCCAAGTTCCACCGTGCAGCTCCCAGTGCGCAGTTGACTGGGGCACCGCGCTGGGTCTGACCCGTTCTTCCCTGGCTCAGAAGCCTTTGGAGAAAGAATTGTTTCCCAGTGACTTCCGCTCATGTTATTCCCCAGACGAACATAAGATGACAGCAGAGAAGAGCTTTCCCTGGCCACCTGCACTCTGGCGTGACTCTCAGTACGTGCACAAGATGGCAGCAGAGAGGACTGGGTCCTGGCCACCCTCATCTGCTTGTCATTCCCAAGAGGCACAGCAGGGAGGAGTGTTCCTTCGCAGGCTCCACATTACAATGAGAATCCAGACCGCTGGTACGAAGCTCACTGCGAGTTAAACCCCGTTTCAGGCCCTTCATGTGCTTCATCTCACCTGCTGCTTCCATTTACCAAATGACACAGGGACGATTATCTCCATTTCACAGGTATTTAAGTTGAAGATTGACTCTAACATGGTTCTGAGCCCAGAACTCAGGACTCCATGGGCCAGAAGCGCATGCACACGGGACCCCGGACACACAGGGAACGCAGGTAGTCCTTGCAGCATTGGTTGAACTTGTCATCCGATTTGAAGAGAATCTGCACGTACAGCAATGGCACAGCTTGCCGTGTGATTCCGGGGTGGACTGGGCAGGCAGCCGAGGACGGGGACGGGTGGGCAGCGGGGAGGTGGCCTGGCCCCTCTCACAGGACGACCACCAGTACCAGATTCCAGTAACGGCGACTTCCTCACTTCTGCACCTGCCTGTCCTCTGGCCTTCTTGCATCTGCTCTTCCCGAATCCAGGGCACGGTCTGCTGCCACCCACGCTCCCCTCCTCTGAGGTCCCGGCGGCTCAGGACGGAGCGTGCGGTGGCAGCTGCCCTGTGGCGGGCCCGACTCCTGCCCCCACCCCCAGCAGTGTGACTTCAGGCAAAGAAATGGAAACTCAGTCTCCTCGTCTGTCACATGGGGTGACTGCTCACCGTCAGGGGGCCGTGAGGGTGCAGCGAGGTGGTGGCATCAGCACCTGCCCCACACATGAGCAGCACTCGCCCTCCCTCCCTCCCCCTTCTTAGGCCTTTCTCAACCTTCTAGGGGCCGGACAAATCAAGAGTTTAGCAAATAGTGTCCTTTTAGCAGAATGACCTCTCCTATCAGTATCCAAATAGCCAAAGTCCCCCTAAGGGCTGACTGGCATCTGTCAGCTTTGTCCTCAGGGCGGCACTAGCCACACCCCTCTCTGGACTTCAACCCCTGCTCCTCTCCACACTCAAGGTCCCTTCTTCAGCCCCAGCCAGTGCCACCTCTCCCCAGCCTCCTCACTGGTCCTGTCCAGTCCGCCCCCCACACCCGACCAGCCTGGTCTTTCCAAATTAGGGATCTGATCCTGTTACTTCCTGTGCACAGAGCTCCCCACAGTTCCTGCAGCCTAGGGAATCAAGTCTCTGTCACCAGCACAGCGTCGAGACTCTTTATCAGGCCTCACGTCCTATCACAACACCCAGTGCAGTCACAGCCCCCGGCCGTCAGCACACCTGCCCCGGCTGGAAGATGCCAAACAGACCAAGGTGCCAGCACTGTGGCCGAGCCTGGATGCAGGGGCCTGAGTAAAGTATAGACTCTACTCAACAATAATGTGCTAAAACTTTTTCACTAACTATAACAATTCTGTAAAAAAACTAGAAAGAGAAATTAAAAGTCAAATAAGGGAAATCTATTGCATCAAACTGGAAACATAGAGGAAATGGGCAATTTCCTAGTAAAATTACACATTAATAATATGGACCCTAAAATAAGGAAAATACAAGCAGACCAATTATCCATCCAAGGACCTCTTCCCCCTGCTGGCTCTCCTCCCTCTTCTGGGGTCTCCCTCTCCAGGGACAGGGACGGAACAGGGACAGAGCCGACTGGCAGCTGGCAGTTTCCCGCCCAGAGAGGACACTGTGCCAAGGGGGTCTCAGGGGTTACTGATCTGCTGTGTCAGCTGGGACTTACTTTATGGCAAGGAACTGGACATGCTGAAGTGAGGCGGCACACGTGTAGAGCAGAGACACCCGGGAACTGGGTGGCGGGGTGAGGGGCCCTTTGTGCTGCTACTGCAGGTGCTGTGTACATTAGAAATCACTGCAAAAGAAGGGCCTGCAGTGCAGCCACGAGGCCACTGCCTGGCCAGGGTGTGTGGGGGCTCGCGGACGCCCCGTGTCTTGGTGTGCGGCCCAAGGCGCTAGGTTTGGGTCCCCCTGTGCCCACCCAGGCTCTCGCTGGGCACTGAGGCCGCTGCCGGGCATGTGCAGGAGGTTCCCCGCGCGGCTCTGCTTCTCTGCCTCCTCTCACTCACTGCTCCCACCTTTCTGCACCTGCCCTCACTCACACAGCCCGACCCTCACCTGACCACAAACCCTCACACCTAGACCCTCACTCCTCACCCTAATCTTAACCTTGAACTCTAACCCTACCCTAAGCCCAAATCCTAACCCTAGCCTTACCCTTCTAACCTTCATGCTGACCCTTAACCTCTAAGCCTTTACCTTATCTTAAATGCCAAACCCAGCTCTACTCTAACCCTATCTCACTCTTACCTCTTACTTCTGAAAAGTGATTTATCCAAAACAGACACCGCAAACCTCATCGCAGCCTGCTGATCCCAACCCTGACCCACGCTGCATTGGACTGGAACCCCAGCGAGCCGCCCGCTCTGGGAGGCCGTGGCTCCTCTGCCGCCGTCCGCTGCAGCGGCCACGCCAGTTCCCAGTCCTGCGCCCTCCTCACTGGCACCCTGTCCGTGTGCTCCCGGAAGTGTCCCAGGCCCCTGCAGGCTCCCCGCCCCTTGCACACACCATCCAGCAGCTCGGTGGTATTTTCTTTCAGATTTTTTTTGCTAAGTTTTATTTTAATCCAAGGACTTTGCTTCATACAAAATGTCATTGTAGAAACAATAGCAGAATCCAAAGTTTAGCTGATAAATATTACTCACAGCAAACTAGTCAATCACAGAGTTTTTTTTTTTTTTTAAAGTGAGTCCCAGTTGTGTTGGGTGGTTGGGACTTCTCTTTTTTTGTTATTTTTTAACACTGTTCTTAAATATAAAGTTTTGCGACAAACCTTTGATTTATATCAAATATAATTAAAAATTAACAAATGAATACATTGTATGCAAAAAGTACGAAGATATACATGATCATGCACATACTTGCATTATGTATGTATGTATATATTTTACATGCACACGTAACTTGTTCAAACTACAGTCACTGCTTGACTGGTTCCAGTGCAGACAACTGGTTGATGCATTTTGAATTTGGCAACTCACTATGAGATTTCGGGGGAAACGTGATGGGTGAGAAGACAGTGCAGAGACAAAACCCAAAGTCAGGAAAACGAGACATAGTGCATTTCCCCAAGCCCTACAATTTTTATCGATTCCAATATTTAGAAGAATCGAGACAGACCAGCCAGGCTGTGTGGCTTTGGAAAGTGAGTTCACCCAGCAAAGCCCGGGGAGCAGCTGTGGTTCTGCACAGAATGGATACATTCAGAAAAGGGGACCAGAGACAACACATCAGTATCAAAACACACATCCTCTGCTTCGCAACAGGTCACAGAGACCACATGCACAGTTGGAGATTCCAGTTTAATTGTATCATAGTAGAGTTAAATACTCTTGTTATCTTAAAGTTTCACGGTGTTGTGCCTCCTTGTAAGGAAACTGTAAAACGGTTTGGTCACAATCATGCTGAAACCTAACAGGTGGCGGTCCTGTGTTTTATTTCTAGTAAACGTGTGTCTTTTGTTGCATAGCCCTGTGGGTTAATGGCATCCACTCACTGTGACACACAGACACGCACACACATAGCACAGGCCAAGTTTCTTTAAGGAGAACCACGGGGTAAAGGCTGAGGACCCAGCAAAGGACCGTCTGACATTTCAGGACATGGAGGACACCCCAGAATCCACTGGTCTAAGTGCCCTTCTCCTGATGGTGTTTCCCTTCTGAGTGTCCGTGAGGCTGCACTGAGCCTTCTGCGCCTGCTGTCCCACATCTCTCGCCAGTCAGATGGGGCTCACACACCCCCTCCTCGGCCACGGTCAGCGGTCACTTCCTCCAAGTTGCAGCCTCGCTTCAGCCTGGCCCCCCCTCCGGCCCGAGGACCCACACCCCCAATCTCGCCTTCCCCTCTCTCCTGCCTGATGTGAAAAAACACTTTTGCGACAGCAGAGATTCTGCCCGAAGGGTCACACACGCCTCGCACTCTGCGCTCCCTGGGGAGCCAGCCCTGCCACTTGCAGGAGAGAAGAAGTTCGCTCGTCTGCAACCACACCATCCCGCTGGAAGGGATCTGTATTCTCTGCGGATGGCAGCTTTCTACTCGGTTGAGGTTTGGGATTGTCCCCACCAACCCCCGCGGCTCACGCGGGCCGCAGGTCACCACCCCAGGGGCCTGGGGGAGAGGGCTTGGCGGTCAGGCACTTGGTCGAGAGCAGCGGGAGCCCGGGCTGGACAGGCAAGCGTCTCCTCGCACGTTACAAACCACGTCATGGAACTTTTAAAGTTATGTTAATATTTCCTTCCCCGCTGATCTGGTTTTCTGTTTTTTCTAGATCAAGTCTATAGAATTAACAAAAGAGTGAAGGGTGTGTGATTAAAAACCAAAATCAACAGCAAGAACCTGTTCCAGATTTGGTCCCTTTCGGAGCTGACAGTGTCTGGGGGAGGACAGGGCGTGTGAATGTATGATCTTCTGCTGCTTAAGATTTGAAGGGTTACGCTGGACGTGTGTTTTTGTGGGTGCTGATGAGACCTGCACGGAGCCACAGGCTGGGTTCCCGAGGCTGCTGCTCTGTGTACCATCCACTTGGTGTGAGGCCTCACTCCCTGGCTCCTCTGTGCCACCCATCTGGATGAAGGGTGCTCCCAGGACCACCCAAAGGTTCCGAGTTGCACCCCAGATGCTGGGGTCCATCCCACAGGATTGGGACTCAGGGTCCTGGGCAGTGTGGAGACCACCGTATGAGACCCATGGAGGGCACACAAGGGGACAGAGAGCCATGTTCCTCCAGCATGAAAGAGGGGAGCAGGGGGCCTCCCCCAGCTGCCCCCCTCCACCGCCGCCCCCGAGCGTCCCAGGATCCCAGCGTGATATAAAACTCATCCGCTGGCCCTGGTGCCTAGCACCAGTGGTCTCGGTCGGGGTGTGGGCGCTTAGACGCGCTCGGCTGCCGGGCCCGGGCCCAGGGTGCAGTGGTACCCGTTGGGCACACGGCGCGGAGGGTGGGGCTGGGATGTCAGGGAGGACACGTAGGAAGTCCGGGAGGAGCGGCCTGAGTTGGTGGCTACGGCCTCCTCGAAGGTGAGTGTGTCCTCGGGCTGGGTGCGGGCCGTGGTCTCCCCGTCAGGACGCTGCCCCAGGTAAGGGTCAGAGCCAGTCCGAGAGCTGGGGGCCAGGGGCTGGCTGAGGGGGTCTCTCTGGAGCAAGGCGTTGTGTTCGGAAAGGCCTCGGCTCAGCCGGCCGGGGGAGAAGGCCGGGAGGCTGGTCTGAGCCCCCGCGAAGTGCACCGGCGAGGAGTGCGCGGTCTTGTAGGTGACGCTGGGTCGGGGTGTCAGTGGGGTCTGGGGGAGCTGCCTCCGCCCGCCACGGCCAGGGGTGCTAGCACCGGATGCTGACAGCAAGGGGCTTCCGTTTGCCGAGCCGCCACCCTGTGAGGACACGAAGGGAACATGTGGAAGCCCAAGGCCAGGGCCGAACGGACAGAGCCTGCCAAGGGCGGCAGGAGGGGCAGGTGGACCCGTGGGCTGGCCCCTGGGCAGCCCAGGAGGGCGGTCCGGGGACGGCCAGCGACAGGGAGGGAGGCCAGGGTCAGGCCCGCCAGAAGGCGGGGGAGAGTGAGGAGCCCTGGACAGCGGCGCCAGGAGGAGGGGCGGGGCGGGAGCAGGGCGCCAGGTGCCCACCTACCTGCCTCAGGGGTCCTGGCTCCTGCCCGGCTGTGGGTGAGGTGGGGTGGCTGCTGAGGGAGGGCCGGGGGTGCGGGGGCTCGCGGCCCCCGAAGCGGTCGCAGGAGTAGAAGCGCTGCTTCTCGGAGGAGGAGGACGACGGCTGCCTGCGCTCCTGGGACCGGCCGCGCTCCTGCCTGCGCTCCCGCCGGCCGCCTGCGGGTCCCTCCGCTGGGGGCGGCCCAGGCCCCGCACTGTGGGGGCTGGGCGGGGGGGGCGGGAGCAGACAGAGGTCAGACAGGCGGGAGATGCTCCGTCCCGACCGGCAGAGCGCGGGGGAAGGGCTGCCGTCAGACGCGGGGCCTGCTGCCCCGGTCGGGGCTAGTGGCGGGTCGCGAGGTGCAGGAGGGGAGCGGATCCCCACGGGCTCCTCAGGAGGGGAGCGGATCCCCACGGGCCCCTGCCACCAGAGGGAGCCTCACGCACCGCCATCCGTGTCCGCCGACAGGCTGGGCCCCTTCTCCAGGGACTTCTGCTTCCTGTCCCTGCGGCGGTGGCAGCGGTGGTGTGTGTGCGCGGCGGCCGGGCCGGCGGGGGCGCGGTCGGGGGCGGCGTTGCACAGCGGGGCCGCGCGGGGGCGCTGCGGCGCCAGCGTGGAGACCGAGCGCTTCATGGGGCTGGCGCCGGCGGCCGGCTGCGGCGGGGAACACGGGGACACGCGGGCGCACGGCCTGAGTGGGCGTCCGGGGAGGCTCCGGGGGACGACAGCGACAGCAGAACCAGTCCCGCGGGAGGAACCGCGCTCCCCACAAACGGCAGGCTGTGCTCCCGGAGCTTGGGGGGCGGCAAGGTCCCCGTGGGAGGCCCGCGGTCTGGGACTGCCAGGCCTTTCCCTGTCCCTGGAAAGCTCCACCCACCGAGACCCACCCTCTCTCCACAAGGGTGTGGCAGGGGTGCCTCTGCCGTGTGTCCTCCCTCCCAGGCCAGCGGTGCCCGGGTGGGCATCATGGGGCAGTGGGCAGAAACAGGAGGAAGTAAGGGACTGGGAGGGGACAGCAGCTGCCACCAGTGGGAGTGAGAGCGACAAGTTATGAGAATACAGTGCACATTCCATGCACAGAACCAGAAGCACAGAGAAGAAGCAGGGGCGGGCCCTGGAGGTCTGAAGCTGCAGACCAAACCCTTTTCCAGTCCACCGCCTGCCTGGCAAGTGAGAGCTCCGTCCCCTGACACAGCCCCAGGTCAGCCGACCCCTCCCTGTGTCCTGGGCGGCTCTCAGGGGCCTGGCCACAACTCTGGAGACAAGCCCCACATTCAGGGGTACCCAAGAGTTGACAGGCTGCAGAGCACTTGAGGAGGCTTCCCCCAACAAAGCCCATGCCTGGGACACAGCCATCTCCCCATCTCCTCAGCCCCCTGCCCTACCCTCTTACACCCCGACCTCCCAGACACCCACCTGTGTCTCTGCTGCCAGGCGGGGCATGGAGGCCGCACGGCCCTGGCTCTCCAGCCCAGGTTGGGGCTCCCCGTCAGGGCCCCTCAGGGTCATGCTCTGCATCTGGACATCCACAGCCTGGGGTACAGCAGGCCCACAGTCGCACCAATCCCATCCCACTCTCGCCTCTCCCCATCCTGTCTCACCCCCATTCCGCCTCTCCCTATCCCTTCATCCCCATGCCGCCTCTCCCGCATCCCCTCACCCCCATCCCCATCCCATCCCCACCCCCGTCTCGCCACCCCACTCCCAGCCCTAGGAGCCCTCACTGGTTTTCCGGGCTGCACCACTGGGATCTCTGTCGAGTGGCCACGCTCTAGGGCCTCCTTGACTCACAGAGCACGTCCTGGGTCCTTTGGGTGCCCCAGGAAACAGACTCCTTGATGCCACTCTCTTGGGTTTGTCTGCGGAGAAGGGAGGATTGCGCTGTTGGCTCAGAGGCCTGTACACAGCAGAATGTCCACTCAAGATCTGGTCTGACTTGCTGGAGCCTCCGCCAGCCCCTGGTCTGGGCTAGAAGGGACCCAGACAGGGGATGTCCCTCATGTGCAGGCACTTCCAAGAGGAGGCACAGCAAGGGACACGAACCCCATGCCAAGGCTCAGAGTGGGCCAGCAAATAGGGGACCCTGGCCATCCAGCCATGGGACACCGGGGCCTACTACTTCTTGGTCTGGAGACATCTGGCAAGTCTGCAGCCTTCCATGGGACTCACCTGCGTAGTGGGAGCAGGGACCATTGTGGCAAGGAGACCACAGGTGTGCAGCACGCTCCATGCACAGTAGCTGAGGACACCTGTCCGCCTGGTGCCCAGCCACGGAAGCTGTTCTGCCTTCAGATCGAGACGCCTGTTGCCTCTGGGGGAGGCCCTCCCTGGGCACATGCACCCCACGTGCCCTTCCCCCCATCAGCGTCGGTCTTGTTGTATCACCCAAGTGGCACTGAAACTGCCTGGTATCTGCTGGGGTTCCTGCTGGTTCTAAGGTCCAATGAAGCACTGCTGCATACTCTGTCGCCCAGGCTGAGTGGCACCCATCACACTGAGGTCTACTGTGGGGCCTGATGGCCTTAGCTGGCCACACTAAAGACCAAGCCAATCATCACTGGGGTTTCATCTTCATCTTCCCAGAGCTCTGGGAGCATTTGTGAGGGAGCATTTATAGTTCCGGTCAGGTTTTCCTGGGGTTGTGTGCAGGTGGTACCAGGCCTGGCCTGGAACACGTCTTAAAGGAGCAGGCTCTTAACAGAAAGGCCTGAGGACTGAGATGGAGAAAAATAATTTCTTAACAATCTGCAGACAACAAAGGCCGGTGAGGAGGCCGAGGCCAAGACCCCTTGTCCAAAAGACACAGACTTGCGCAGTGGGAGGTGACAGTTGGAATCATGAATCATCTAAATTAACTGGCTTCAGTGCTAAGGCTACAGGAATTAATTTTAGAGTTCAGCTCAGAAACCACTGGCAGCAGAGCTGGACTAGCTTTGGGGGGGTACCTAAAATGAATATCTGGTGGAGCTGGGCACAGGGCCAATCCTATGACTGAGATGGGACCTGGGGCCTCCCTGTGCAGGACTGCTGTCTAAGGGAGCCACCATGAGCAGCGAGGTGCAGAACCCGGTGTTCTGCTTCCCTCTCACCGTGAACCTGCATTGCGGAGCACTCACACCACTCGGCCAAGTACTCCCACGCCCCGCCCTGCGCCCCTCGCTCCGCCCCCACACGAAGAGTACTCACACTGCCCCGCCCAGTGTCCCCGGCCCCGCCCCCCAGTACTCACACTGCCCGCCCAGTGTACCCCGCCCCGCCCCCCAGTACTCACACTGCCCCGCCATTGCTGAGAGAGGTCGAGCTCTTCTGCTGAAGGAAAACCCGGGCCCCTCGGAGCACAGCCGGCTGTGTCTGCTCCAGCGTGGCCTTCAGAGGGTGAAACAGGGACACGGGACCCATCTGCAGAAGGGACACAGGAGCGAGGAAGAGCTGAGGCCGGGGTGGCCCCACAGGCGCCCCGCACGAGTGCCCCAGCGACCGGCGGCACGGGCTCCTCCCGTGACGGGAGACCTGCCTGTTCCCGCCGCCGCCCCTACTTGCTCCCAACCAGGTCTGAAAGTCCTGTTACTTCGTGGAGCCTCAGTTTCCTCAGCTACAAAATTTGGGGACTGGATCCAATTACAAATGGCAAAACGTTCGCCTCCTCGTAACCTCGGACTGACTGGTGGAGGCTGCGGGCCGGGGTTGGGCGAAAGCCTGAGATTTCAGGGCGGGAGCCCCCGCCCACCCCGGGCGCTGCACACCAGCAACTTCCTAGGCAGAGCCCCTCCTAACGCCCGGCCACTTAGAAACGTGGCGTCACCCAGGGCTGTTCTTAGCCCTCCTCTCTCCCAGCCCGGAACGCGAGCACCCCGCCTCGGGGCTCCCCAACACCACCGGGCGGCGGGCTGACGGAAGCACAGAGGCGCGTGACGTCTGCGCCTGGGGGCTGCAGGGCCCCGTCTTCTTCCTCCCGCACGGGGGTGGGTGGGGTGGGTGGGGTGGTGTGCGTTCCCTGGGCCGTCGGACAGCTGAGGGCACAGGGGGGCCCCGTGTGGGAATCCTGGGGCCGCTACCTGGGTCAGGCCTCCCGGGGCTTGGTGCGTCTGGTCCCTGCTGGTTTTGCTCTGTTTGTAGAAGTCGAAGATCATCAGGGCGGCGTAGACTTTCCCCACCGTCACCTCGTCGGCTGCGGTGCAGAGCGGGTGGGGGAGAGCAGGAGGGTGAAGTTGGGGAAGAAAGGGGACAGGGAGGCCACAGGAAACATGGGGCCGACGGCGGTGTCGGCGGCTGCCACGGGGACTCCCGGACACGCTCGGCCAAAGGGCCCCGCCGCCAGGCCAGGTCTCCAACGCGGCCGGCCGCCACCCACGGTCCCCCGAGAGCTGCGCTAGGCCCACTTCGCCACCCGGGGGCCTCGGTCTCCGGACCGCTGCAGTTGGCTATCTTGGAGCGCCTCGCGGTCTCGTGGCAGTGACCGTGGGGTCCCCCTGCCTTTGCTCTGGGCTTCCTGAAGTGAACTGCCTGCACGAGGGGCGCCACGGCTTTGCCGCACAACTTCTCCCGCAGCCCCTGCGCACCCCTCTCCAGGCCAGTTTCTTCGCTGGCAGAAGCAGTCTAGACACTTGAGGTGAGCCCACCTCTCCAAGGTGAGTCACCCTCACCAGGCCGCCCTGCTCTGCCTCTGGGTGGGCCACCAAAGGGAGACTCGGTCATCCTCACTTACGTTTATGGGGTGGCACCAGCAAATCCAGAGTCTTCTGGGGCAGATTGGCCCACACGGAGGAGATCTCCTTCCTCAGCTCTGCGTCGCACTGGTGCTGCGTGGTGCCGGCTGGGGCGGGGCGGGGCGGAAACGGGGAGGCAGACGTTAAGGAAAAGCTCACAGCCCCCTGGGGAACAGGCCGACCTGCCGGGCTGGCAGGGACGGGGCTGGGTGGGGGTGCAGGGGAAAGACACCGCGGGAGGCCGTCAGGAAAGAGACAGGAGCCGAGCACTCGAACACCGCGTGTGTGTGTAGCGCGTTGGCATGTGCACGTGTGTGCCTGCGCATTTGCCCGTGTGCGTACATGTGCATGTTGGTGGGGGAGGGGTGGCCATGAGCATGGGGAAGGACGTGGTACTGCCCCAGACACTCGTCCCTCCATCTAAAAGCATTTATCAAGCACCTGCCACATGTCACGTGCTGTTCGAGGTGAGGGGACAGAAGCAGAAGTGGCCTTCCTGGAGGCACCGGCCGTCCACGGTGCAGGTGCGCTCAGTCACAAGCCAGAGGTAAAGCCAAGGGGCGGGGAGAGGAACACTGGGACGTCTGCGACTGTGGACCGGGGTCGGGAAAGGGAGGCCTCTCGAGAAGGTGGTGGCGTGTGTGTGTGTGTGAGACCTTGCAAGCACCAAGGGACCAGCCTGGCTGTCACACTGAGCCGGGAAAGCAGTGCAGACGCTGAGATGGGAGGCAGCAGCCGGATGAAGTATGCTGATTTATCTTCTCTTCACATGAGGTTTATAAGTGCTAATTTACATACAATAAATCCACCCTTCGAAATGGCCCTGTGCTGAGGAGTTTGGTAGAGGCGTACAGCTGTGTGCCCGCCACCACCACCACGACGCGGGACACGGCACCACCGCCAAGGCCTCTGGCCGGCCCGCGCCTCCTCCTGGCCCCTGGCAGTCACTGCTGTTTTCGTCTCATTGCTCTGCCTTCTCCAGAATGTCACATACATGGCACCACATACTGTGTTGGTTTGGGGTCTGATTCCTTCATGCTGCACGAAGCACCTGAGATTCGCCCGCATCCTGGGCTGGGTGAGAAGCCTGTCTGTTCCCTGCCGAGTCCTACCTCACTGTGTGGCCACACCAAGCTTGTTTACCTGCTCGCTGGGGGACATTCGCATTGTGTACAGTGCGGTTGATTATGAATGAGGCCATTAAAAACATTGCATATGGGTTTTTGTGTGGATTTTCATTTCATCCCACTTTTTTGATTTCTTTAATGATTTTATTGATATTGAGTATCTTTACACATTTATTGCCTTCCACACATCTTCTTTGGTGACAGTATCTATTCGAATCATGTGCCTATTTTCATTCCGTTATTTTCTTACTGCTGAGTTGTGAGAGACCTTTATGTAGTCTGGAAATCAACGCTCTATCAGACGCGTGTTTCACAGGTATTTTCTCAGAGTCTTTGGTCTGCCATTTCATGTTCTTAAGTATCTTTAAAATTTTTTAATTGTGATAATGTGCAACTTGTCAATTTTTCTTTTATGCTCATGCTGTTTGTGTCTGAAAAAAAATCTTTGCCTAACAGAGAATCACCAAGATTTTTCTCCAAAAATTTTAAAATTTTATACTTATGTCTGTGATCCACTTAAAGTTAACTTTTGTAGAAGGTGAAAGGTATGTGCTACAGACTGAATCATGTCCCCACATTGGTTGAAGCCTCAACCTCCAGTGTGACTGTTTGGAGATGGGCCCACAGGAGGTGATTGGGGTGAAGCGAGGGCCTCAGGGTGGGCTCTGACCCACAGGCTCAGTATCTTTAGACGGGAGTGTGCTCACTCCCCACACACTCCGGGAAGGCCACGGGAGATGGTGCCGTGGGAAGGTGGCCATGTGCAAGCCCGGAGAGCAGGCCCCAGAAGGAACCCTACCTTCCTGGAGCCTTGGTCTTAGATGTCCACCCTCCAGACTGTGAGGAATACATGTCTGGGTTCAAGCCCCTCGGTCACAGCACTTTGCTGCAGTGGCCTGGGCAGACAGACCACGGGAGTGAATGTCAAGGGTTCGAAGTTCTGGCACTGCCTGTTGAAAAGATGGCCTTTCCTCCACTGACTGCCTCTGTGACATCACTGGAAACCAGCTGGCTAAGTGTGAGTCCCCTTCTGAAGTCTCTGTTGTTCCAATGATTATGTCTCCATCCTGTCACCAATGCCACATGCCTTGATCCATGGAGCGTTACAGAAAGTCTTTAATTCAGGTAGGGTCAGTTGTCCAACTTGGTTCTTTTTTCAAAATTGTTTCTGTTACTCAAGTTCCTTTGGTTTTCTATGTACATTTTAGAATTTAGAACAGCTTACTGGAATTCTGACTCTGATTCTGTTGATCAACATGTGACAAATTGACATCATAACAACGAGTCTCCTCACGCATGAACATGATACACTGCTTGATTTATTTAGGTCTTCTCTGATTCCTTTAGTCACTGTTTTACAATCTGTTGCATATTAACATCACACACATATTTGGTGTTTCCAGCAATACAGAAGTAGTTCGTGTTTTTTGGTGTGACTTTAATGGAACTTTCCCCCATTTCAACTGTTAATTGCTAATATGTAGAAACACATTCACTTCTTTGTATACTGACCTTGTATCCTGAGACCTTGATATACTTATGTATTCGTTCTAGAAACTCTTTCATGGCTTAAAACAGCAGGAATTTATTTCCTCAATTCTGGAGGCCAGAAGCTCAAAATCAAGGTGTCAGCAGGGCTGTGCTCCCTCCAGTGAGGGAGGATGATGTCCCCTTCCTCGCTACTTGTTAGCTTCTGGGGGGTTCCTATGAATCCTTGGCTTGTGGATGCCTCCGTTTTTTAACTTTTTATTAGACTTTCTGTGATTTTCTGCAGATAATAGTCAACTGTGAATAAAGGCAGTTTTACTTCTTTCCAACTGGTTCTCTTATTTTTCTTGACCTATCACAATGGCAAGGCCTCAAGTATGACGTCGAATGAGAAAGGTGACAGCGGACGACCTTGTCTTGTTCTTGATCTTAAGGTCTTATAGGGTTTTCATAGCTATCCTTTATCAGACTGAGGAAGTTTCCTTTAGCTTCTAGTTTATGTAGATAATTTTATTTATTTTTATTTACTTATTATTTTTATGCCTACAGCACCTGGTCTTCCTAGGTGGTCTCCCATCCAAGTACTAACCAGGCCCGACTCTGCTTAGCTTCCGAGATCAGACATCAGGCTTTTCAGGGTGGCGTGGCCGTAGACCGTGGACTGTGGTTCCACTGGGGCATGAACCCAGGACCTTCTGTGTGTAAAGCACACGTGCAAACCACTACACTATGGAACCACCTCCGTATGCAGATAATTTCTAAAAACATGTATGGATGTTGAATTTGGTCAAATGCTTTTTCTGCATGTATTGATTGACTTTTAAACCTGAACCAGCCTTACATTCCTGAGATAAACCCTACTTTTGTCATCATTTATTATTTTATACAACAGATATACATGGCTAGACTCACGTTTGCTAGAATTGTGAAGATACATGTGTCTGTATTCATGAGCGCTGCTGGTCTGTAATTGTCTTGTACTGTGTCTATCTCATTCTGGTACCACAGTAATGCTGGCCTCGTCTATCTCGGAAATACCCTCTCCTTCCATTTTCTGGAAGTGTCTGTAGGGAATGGCACCATTTCCTCTATGAGTGCTTCGCCGACTTCACTGATGGGACCCGCTGGGCAGGGGTTCTCCTTGCTGAGGGGTTCTGAACTATAAACTTAATTTCTTTCATGGATTTAGTACCACTCAGGATAGCTATTTTTCCAGGTTACCTATTCCTGAATGCGCCTAGTGCTTTATGTCAAGGAATTTTTCCATTTCATTTAAATTATTGAAGTTTTTGACACAAAGTTGTTCATTAAATGTCCTTGTTACCTGTTTAATGTTGGCAGGATCTGTGCTGATGTTTACGCTTTTGTTGCTAATGGTAGTTGTCTTTGATCTTTTTGTCTTGATGAGTCTGGCTAGAGATTTAGTGATTTTACTGGTGACTGTGAGCATGGTCGTCCTGGCCGCTGTGCTGAAGGGAGTCTGTGAGGGTGAGAGCAGACCAGCGAGGGGGCCCCTGCGACTGCCCCGGCAGGAGCCGGCAGAGAGGCCCGGCTGGGGCGGCGGCGGCGGAGCGGAGAGGAGCGTTCGTGCTCGGGCGGTGTGGCGACAGGGGCGTCAGAGGTGGCGTGGTAAGAGATGTGGCTCAGAAACAGGGTGAGAGGAGGAAGAGGAGATAAAAACGACTCCCAGGGTTTTGTCTCGAGCCACTGGAAGAGCAGCCCCCTGATGGGGCAGGAGGGCTAAGGGGGCTCTCTGAAGCTCCGGTTGGGCAAGAGAACTTTGGACAGCGTCAGGCCTAAGCCTCCTGCGGGCACACAGGCCCGGAGGCCTGGGCTGGAACCGTGAACCTGTCATTCACGATATTTAAACCCATGGGAGCAGGGCAGGTGACAAAGATGGCGCTCAGAGCCTGGGACATATGAGAAGCCAGAGGAAGAGAAATGAAAGGGCTTCAGAGAGAAGGCGACTGGAAGCGAGAAGGGCTGCGGACCAGTCTGCGAGACCAGGGCTGGGACGGGACGGGGCCCAGGGGGCCGGAGTGCAGCATAGCAGCCCCGAGTGACAGCGCATACCCGGCTGCCACGGAGGAAGTCAGAGCGGGGCAGAGGACGCTCTAGAGACGCCAGCACGTTTACTTGCCGAAACCCGCACTCCAGCAGAGGGAGCAGGGCAGGTGGGGAAGAGCCCGGTGTGCAGGGCAGGCTGGCTCGCCGTCCCTCAGAGCTGGCTGAGCCCAAGCCAAGGACGGTGGGGAGGGGGGGCGCTGCAGGCCCCCCAGGGCCCTAGCGTTCTCTGTGAAGGGGGGCTCTCCTCACATGAGTGTGGCAGTGGGAAGGACATGCTGCAAGATCGTTCTCTCCCTGGTCTGGCACTAGCTCCAAGGCCCTGTCGGCAGGCCCAGGGAGGGTCTGGAGGAGGGGATGAGGCACGCGGACACTTCGCCCAGGGCAGTAAGGCCCGTGTGAGGTTGCGCCAGCTACGTCCCGACTCCAACACGCAGCGGCTCCGGCTCCCCCGGAAAAGCCATTCACCCTCACGACACTCCGCTCCCTCAGGTGATGGGGAAGCACGCAGTGCTAACGTACAGAATGGCCATCAGGGACAAGATTGGCGCCTAGCACGGGCACATGGGCAGCCGACTCAGGCCCCACCACGCAGGCCACGCCCGGGGGTGGCTCCCAGCGTAGGCCGGCACCCTCCCACCAAGGCCACCAAGCTCACCTGGAGCCAGCTTGATCTCCAGCGCGGTCCGGATGAGGGCCATCAGTGTGGATGTGAAATGCACGGTCATGTCCTCACTGGAGATGGGCATGTTCATGCGGACCAGGCGCTGGGGACAAGGGGCAGGTCAGGGCCACGCCCACTTGGTCCCCCGCCACCCAGCCACGCAATGCTCAAGGCCCCAGGGGGCTGGGCTGGGCTTCCTGCGGGGGACCCCTGCTAGTGCTGGGACAAAACTGGGTGGGCAGAGGGAGTTTTGCCAGCATTCACCCGCCCGCCCCCACCTCGCGTGGGCTGAAGATTCTTCTGGCTGCAGAAAAGCGGATGTCCAGGCCAAGACTGTGCCCCGCGACGGGCGGGTGCCCGACCCTCTGAGAGGTTGGGCAGCTCTGCAGCCAGAGGACCCCTGCCCACGGCCCGCGGCTGGAGCGAGGCCACAGCCTTGGCTGAGAAGGGAGAGGTCTGGACCTGGTGCTGGGGCAGCCTGGACAGGGGCCTTCCTCCTGTCCACAGCTCTGCCCAGACTCAGCTCCTCCACCGGCGGCTCAGTGCCTCTCACCATCCAGCCAGGGGCCAGGAAGAAGCCCTTGCATCCCGCAGGAGGCTGAGGGCACTTCGGACACCAGCTCCCACTGGACAGACCCAGGAGAGGAGGGCCGCACAGGGCCTGAGCTTGGCCAGCAGCATGGGGCTGTTGGGGGCGCGGGGTGGGGGGCTCCGGGCCGGCCGGGGCGGTGTCCACAGCTTTGCTCCTGTGTCCGCCCGGTGAAAGGTACCCTCTCCTCTTTTCGGTCCCCAAGGACGGAACAGCTGTGTCTATACAGGCTCCTCTGGGCACAGGCAGCAGCTGCCTGGAGCCAGAGGCTCCATAGACTCACCCGTTGCAGGGGAGTAGTGTCTCGGGTGTCTGGAGTGTCCAGAGCACAGAGGGGCACCAGGATCCACCTGTCTTTTCCCCACAGCCTCTCGTGCCCTTCCACAGAAGAGGAGCTAGAGATGGGGGCACGGGCCTCGCCCTGGGGCTGCCTATCCTCTGCCAGCCTGTGGTCTGTCACAGGACAGTCCCTCGTCCCTTGTCAGGGGAGGTACTCTTTCTCCAGCCCTACCCCCAGCATTCTGGCCCCAAATTTAATCCTCAGCCTTTTGGAGGAGGGTGGCTAGAAACAAGAACCTAGACTGTCTCCCGAATGCTGGCAAAGCCCCGCTGAGCACATCCAATCATGGGCCCAGGACCTTACATGTCACCTGTGTGATGTGCACCAGGAACAACAGCAACCAGCACCGATGGCAGTGTGTGTGTGGGGGGGCAGAGGGCCCCTCTTCAGGGGCGCTGGGGAGTCAGGGACCCGTGAAGGAGCAGCAAAGCAGGCGACTTCCAAGAGAGGGGGCTCTGTCCAGGGCACTGTCACCCAGAGGGCTTGGAGTGTCAGAGGCCAGGACAGACAGACAGACAGGAGTTGGTCTGGGCCTGGGCCCTCTTGGCCACAGCATTCTGTGTGTCTCCCGGACCTTGCAGGCCCGCCAAGCCCCTGCCACCTGCCCTGAGGCCACCCCGGCCTCTCTGTGCCCAGAGCCTCGGAGCTGGTCAGCATGGCTGGGGAGAGGCTTCCCAGAGTGCTCCGTCTGGGCCTGTGGCCCACCCCGGCTGGGTGTCAGTGCAGACAGAGCTCTCCTTCTTGGGGATAAGGATACGGCCTTGCATGCAGGGCCTCCGGGCAGACACAACACTCATGCCAGGCAGGGGAGGGCTGAGGAAGACACCAGAGACATCTGCGTGCGGCTCTGAAGAGCCACTCAGCTCCCAAGGCTATGCCAAGCCAGCTGACAGACACAGGTCCCAGCGACCAGAGCACAGAGACAGACAGCGTGGACAGGACAGAGAGACGGAGGCTCTGGTGGGAGCCTCTCCGGGAGGGAGGGGCGGCAGGTGGCTCCAGACACAGCGGGCTGGTGCAGGGCTGGAGCTGGCGATCTTGGCTGGGGCCGTGGGGGCTGTGGGGGGCTCTCGGTGGGTGGGTGCTGTAGAATACAAAGGGGTGACCGTGGGTGCAGGTGCAGGGAGAACAGGCTGGGGGCTGGGCTGTGACTGCTCATCCACAGAGAGCGCCTGGAGGTGCCCTCAGGCGGCCCTTCATGTGACTCCCCTCCTGCATTCTCCATGCCACAGGGCGTCTGCCCCACTGGGCCCTGCGAGGCCCGGAGGCGGCTGGTCCTGCCTGGGGCTGGGGGCGGTTCTCAGCTGCTCCCAGCCCCTGTTCCCCAGGGTCAGCCCTGAGGGCTAGGGACAAAGGGGCGCAGGGTGGCACTGAGCCCAGAACAAAACGGTCTGTCAGGGACGCTGGTCTGCCTAGTCTCCAGGGGATGAGAACCGTCCTGCTGAGCCCCTCGGAGGCTCGGGGGCAGCCTGGGGACGTGAGGGGCCCTGTCACAGTGTCTGGGCCCTCTGGCTGGCAAGAAAGCAGAGATGTCTGGGGCAGAGGAGAGAAAGAAACAGTGAGACAGCAGAGCGGCAGACAGACGGACGGACAAGCCCAGCGCACGGCCGTGGGCAGGGCGGGGGTTACCTTGTAGGCAACTCGAGCCGGGCACTTCTTCCCCAGCCCCAGGGGCGGGGACATGTGCTTCAGCATCTCAAACATGTCACTGTAACTGATGCGCCCACTGGAGGCCGGGCCAGGGGCCATGGCAGAGAGGGGTCCACGGAGGGGTGTGCGGGGGGCGGAGGAGAAGCAGACAAGAGAAAGGACCCAGTTAATCGTGTCGGAGTCAATGCCCAGAGTCCCGCAGTGGACAAGGGGTCTCTGCTCCACGCGGGTCCCTCTGTGCCCCCGCCTGAGCACAGGGCGCAGCGGGTGACGCCGGGCTGGTGGCTGTGGAGGGGGAGGGGCTGCACCGGGTGGCTTGGGGTTGCCAGCTTCTGACTCTACACTGCAGGAACCACAGACAACACCGGATCAGAAGAAGCCACTTCGCGGTGCCGGGGTGGCCGGCCTGAGGGGACAGCGCTTCCCCTGAACACTCAGTGTGTGTCCGAGTTAGCCCAGGGGCCACTCTGGCCTCTCCTGACAGTGCGACAGGGCGGGGCTGGGACCAACACACAGGCTCAAGCTCCAGATTCAGGGACGTGTCTGGGGCCGATGGCTATATCTTCCCAGGGCAGACAGGCCACCAGGCCTAAAGCCTCACTTCTGCCCGTGGGACACCTGCTATGGGACCGGCCTGGGGTCCCAGAGACAGTCAGGTTCAGGCCACTCAGGAGAAAAACAGATCAGCCTTTCCCAGCAGGCGGACCCGGCCAGGGCTCCCAGCCTGGGATCAGGGGTCCGTCAGGAGGCGGAGCGGGAGGCTCCTCTGGACCAGAAGCCCAGGGCCACTCCTGGTCTGCCTGCGCCCACACTCCCCTTGCTGGCCCTCGGCCTCCGGTCCCGCGGGTCACCTGCCCACCCTCGCGAGCGGGGGGCAGAGCCGGCCCTGCCCAGCAGCCAGCTGTGCACTCACAGCCCAGCCAGACGTTTTGTGTGCTCTGTGCCACAGGCTGTCTGTCCCCAGCCAGGTGGAGGGGTCAGGGGATCACGGGGCAGGGTGGGAGGGGAGGGATGCCAGTCATGCCCACACCAGGCAGGGTGGGTGCCGTGGCCACACATCGGGCAGGAAGAGCATGGACGAGGCTCCGAAGGGGCAAACCTTGTAGGCCACCCTACGAGGGCAGTTCCTCCCTAAGCCAGCGGGCGGCGCGATACCGCGCAGCAACCTGTGCACGTCCTTATAGTGAACCCGGCAACTGGAAAGGAAGCACCACAGGTTACAGAGGACGCAGGGCCGCCCCGCCCGCCCCCACCCTGCGGGGAGGTGAGCGGGTGGGGCGGGGGTGCTGGGCTCAGGCTGCCCCATCAACTCTCAGAGGCCAGCGGAGTAAACGTGTGACCTGACACTGTCACTCTGACTCAAGACCTGTCCCCTGTCTGTAGAACAATGTCAAGCTCCTCGTTGAGCCCGAATCCCAAGGCCTTTCTCAACCAGCCCGGCTGTCAGCCTCTCCACAACGCGGCCCTCGCCAGCTCTGGCCTCCACCGTCACCCCGCCCTTCTCCGGAGCCTGGTCCACCTTGCTCTCCCTCGGCCCAGTGTCACCTCTTCTGACTCACCAGCCAGACGGGCCCCTCCACAGACACCCTGCAAAGTAGAGTGAACCCCACTCCCAAGGACACGCAGATGCTTGGGACACAGACTGGACAGACGGACGGACGTAGAGACATGGAGACACTGTTCGCAGTGGGTGTGAGTGTGATTCCGCTTCAAGCCTACACTGCACCACGCAGTGTTGAGGCAACAAGGGGGCCAGCCCCAGAAGCAGTACTCAGGTGCACGCCACGCACACATGCACACATGCACACACACCAGCATGCACATACAGCGCACATGCACACATGTACACATGCCAACATGCACACACGGCCCTGTGCACACACAGCACGCGCACACACCAGCATGAACACAGCCCTGTGCACACACTCACACACATGTGCACTCACCAGCATGCACACACAGCTCCACACACACACATGGCGCACACATGTACACACATGTATAGACATACCAGCAAGGGCACGCAGTCCTGTACACACAGGGCACACACACAGGCACATATGTACACACAGACGTACACAGACACATGTATATGTGTACACCAGCAAGCACACACAGCACACACACGCACACACACCAGCATGAACACAGCTCTGTGCACACACAGCACGTGCATGCACACGTGAATATGCATGTGCCACATTCGCACAGCCACAGGTGCGCACACAAACATGAAACGTGAAAAATTCCACCAAGCTCTGTCCTTTCAAAGTCTCCCAAGAATGAGGAGACAGCAGAGTGGTCATGTGGGAAATAAAGACGACCAGGGCCTTGCACCTGTCCTGCCCAGGATGTGGGTCAAGGCCCACTCTGCTCAGCTCTCAGGAAGGGCTCTGTGTCGGCCCTGGCCGCTCATGGGTGCAGCGAGTCAGAGTGTCGGCTGTGGGTCCCGCCTCTGGGGCGCAGCTCACACCTCGTTATCTGCTCCTGCCTGAGCATTTCTTCACTGCGGCCGACTGCCCTGGCCTGCCAGGGGCCCCAGCTTAGACTCCTGGTGTGGGCAACAGTCTGAGCCCTCCCCACACACTCGCAAAGCCAGTCTGGCCCACGTCCGCCGCCGTATGTCCCAACTCTGTCCCACCCGGGGCCGACCTGGGAAGTCCTGGGGGTACAGTGCACGCAGGTCCACCCTGGCCTCCTTGGCCATCAGCCCAAGCCCAGCCCTGAACCATCAGCTTCGACCCCGCCTCGCAGGGGCGTCTGCAGCTCCCTGCCAGAGAAGGACCTGGCCTGGCGTGGTCAGTCTGCCTCCAGCCCTGCTGGGCAGGGAAGCGTGAGGCCCGAGCCTGTGGACTCCGGCACGTGCTCCAGGCGCTGGCGAGGCCACGGGAACGTGCACCCACACACACAACACACACATGGTGTGCCTGTCCTGTCCCCTGTGGTGCAGGGCACCCAGAGACGCCGGGGCCTGGAGTGCCCGGGACCCCTGGTGTGGCCAACGGTTCCGGGACTCACCCGGCTGGGCAGGGCCTCCCGGGGCCTCTGCATCCTCAACGGGCCGGGCCGCCCCAGAGCTCCCTCATGCTGAGCACTGGGGAGCAAGGCGCCTTCCCACTCACTGATGCCTCTGTGCGCCAACCGTGAGCCTGGTGCTGAGCAGGTCTGTGCTGCACGAGCGGCCAGGACCCTCGGTCCCATGTCCCCCGCTCTGCCTCGCACCATCGTGACTACCCAAGCACCACTTGAGAGAGGCGAACGAGTGAGTGCTGAGGGAACGGCCTGGTGGGCAGACGGCGCCCATGCCGCTGTGCTGGCTGAGGAGCACGGCTGCCTGTGAGCACTCGAGCACTCGGGCGCAAACGTCTGACAACCCCGGGCTCCAGGCCACGCCCTGCCCCAGACGGCCACTCTGTCACTCACACAGCACAGAAGCCTCTCACTGTGCCCGAAGGCTCGCGCACATTCCAGACCCTTCCTGGTTGCTGGTTTCATTTCAGTAAAACGGCGCCAAGCACCCACCACTTGTGGCCTGAGCTGGGGGCGGGGGTGCATGTTGGCCCTTCCCTGAGGGAGGCAGCAGACAGCCCTGAGCCCATGGGGACGTCTGTGGCCCCGAAGCCCCTCAAGCACCATGAAGGTGGTGAGGCCTAAAGGATGGTCCCTCCGCTGTGTCCACAACCTGCCACCAAGCCTCCACAACCCCTTACATGGGAGAGAAGACAGTGAACAGCGGCTCAGCAAGAACGGGGTCTCACGAATGCCCTGAAAACCTCCCGTGACCCCAGGAAACACCCTGAGGGGCTCAGAGGACTTCTTAGCCCAGGGAGCTGGAGAGGGGCACGTGGAGAAATGGAGCGAGCTGCCCAGGAGGGAGGCCTGCACGTCCTGCGTGGAGAGGGTGCAGCCCTGGGCCCCAGCCAAAACCCGAGGGGGCGACGCGCACCTGCCCCCTGCCCCCTCCACGTCCACAGGTCCGGCCCACCTGGGACTGGGGGCAGGCCACCACACTCACCACGCAGCTGGGTCGTACTCGGCCCAGACTCGGATGAACTCGTCCAGGTGGTGCGGCCCCAGGATGGACGAGTCCCGTGTGAGGTACTCGAAGTTGTCCATGATCACGGCCACGAAGAGGTTCAGCATCTGCAGAACAGGAAGGAGGGCTGACAGCGAAGCCACAGACGGCCCTCGCCCTCGCCTCTCCCCCTCCAGCCAAAGTCTGCGCAACACGATCAGGGTGGCAGAGGTCACAGACCCAGCCAGAGCCTGCCCAGCCGCCTCTGCCTGTCCCCAGCAGTGGCCACTCCAGGCCTGGGCCCTAACCTGGAATGCAGTCCTCAGAGGCTCCTGCCACTCAGCCTCACCACCATCTTGCACCCGCTCTGTCCCGCTGTCCGGGTTAGCCCCCTCCCACGCTGTGACCCCAGCCTCCTCCCCTCAGTTAGCAGTGATGACTCTGGAGCATGAAGAGTTTGCCAACGGGAGGCCAGCAGCTGAGCTCTTCCTCTCCGGAACTGACTCAGGCTTCGCACGCACAGTCAGCCGCTGTGAAGTGCACGGCTCAGTGGCACTGACAGCGCCCAGGGCACTGTGCGACACCACACTCTGCTCAACGTCTCTTCGCGACCCCGGGAGAATGCCTTGTGCCCTTGCCCCCTCCTTCCGTTCCCGCCAACCTGCTCTCTGTCTCCAGACCTGCCTACTCCGCACACTCCGTGACAGGGAACCCCACGGCACGTGGCCCTCTGCGCCTGGCTGTTCGCTGAGCGTGTTTCCGAGGTTCACCTGCTGCAGTGCGTGGCGGTTTCTCTCCCCGTTCTGGCTGCATGATACTCTGGCACAGGCCAACGCCACAACAGGGGGCGTTTGGGTGGTTCCTGCCTCCTGGCCACTGTGGCCAAAGCCACCACACGCACTCACGTGCAAGCTTCTGTGCGGACCCCTCTCTGCCTTTCTCTGGAGTGGAACTGCTGGGTCATACGGTAATTCCATGCTTAGCTTTTTTGAGAACTTCTCAGCTGATTCTCACAAAAGCTGCTGCGTTTTCCGTCCCCCCAGCAACGCACAAGAGCCCCTGTTCCTCCACGTCCTGGCCAACACTCGCTATTTTCTGTTCTTGACAAGAACGTGTCGCAGGCATCCTAGGGGGTGTGAAGCAGCAGCTCGCGGAGGCTCTGATCTGCCCTTCCCGAAGACCCAGATGCTGAACATCTTCATGGACCTGCTGGCTGTTCGTTCATCTTCCTTCAAAAACATCTATTCTGAGTCTTTGACGGCTTTTCTATAGTTCGTCTTTTGGTTGCTGAGCTTTAAGTGTTCTTTGTGTGTTTTGGATGCTGAGGAGCGCGTGATCTGTGAACAGCCTCTCCCAGCCCTTACACAGCATTGCTCGTCGCTGGCAGTGGCCTTGCTTTAATTTTGAGCAGATCAGTTTATCTGTCTTTTTCTGCTTGTAATTTTGGTGTCAAAACTAAGAATCTTTGCCAAGTCTGAGGTCTTGCAGATTTTCCATCTAGAGGTTCTTCTAAGAGCCCTACAGTTTGAGCCTTTACGTTGAGGTCTTCAGTTGACTGAGTTAACTTTGTGCTGGGCGAGGCAAGGGTCACGTGGACGCCAGCTGTCTCTCTTCGTCTGCTGCAGTAACGATTCTTTCCGCATCGAATGGTCTCTGCACCCTCGTCAGACGCCAGCTGACCACAGGCGCTGGCCTGCGTCTCTGGCTTTCAGCCCCTCTCCGCTGTCTGCCCTTATGTCCACCCTCATGCCAGCATCACGCTGCCCCACCCTGCTGTACTGAGGTGCAAACTGAGAAATAAAACGGTAAGAAACACACAGCGCACACTGAGGCGACCTGACACACATGTGCACTGTGAAAGTGTCCCCGCCATCTAGTTACCTAGCACATCCGTCACCTCACATCTCACCTTTCCTTCTGCAGAACACTTAAAGCTCTAATTTCAGCAAACGCCGATTACATGCCAGTGTCACCGAATAGCCACCACCCTCGGGCGCCCTTCACCTCAAGCGGAAAGTGGGCCCCTCGGGTGCCCTCGTGTCCGCGCCCTGGCTCCGGGGACTTCTTTTCTGCTCCCACTCTGAGTCCGACCTGTTTTTAGATTCCACATATAAGTGATGCTATTGGAAATGGAATTATTTTCATTGCCTTTTCAGATTGTTCACTGCTGGTATATAGAAACATGACATTCGTGTGTTGATTTTGTACCTTGAAACTTTGCTGATCTTTTGTTTTTGTTCCTGTTTTTTGTTTTTTGGGGGGGTGTTCTTCAGCATTTTCTCTATATGGAACAATGTCATCTGCAAACAGACATAGTTTTACTTCTTCCTTTCTAATTTGGGTACCTTGTGTTCCTTTTCTGGCCTAACTGCTCCAGTAAAACTTCTATCACAACGTCAAGCAGAAGTGACGAAAGCGGGCACCCCTGTATTGTTTCCATCTTTGGGGAGATTTTGTTCTCTGTGAAGCAGGATGTCAGCTGCGGATTTTTCATGGATGCGTTTTACCACACTAAGGAAGTTCCCTCCTATTCCTAGCTTGTTAGGTGTGTTTATCATGAAAGGGGGATGCTTCTTCTGGACGCTGGGAGATGCTCGCAGGGTCTTTTCCTCGCTGATGTGCTGTATCACACTGACCGATTTTCGTCTGTGGAGCCGCCTCGCATCCCTGACACAAACCCCCCTTGGCCATGGTGCACGCCCCCTGTGCTGTGTGGCTGGGGTCAGTCTGGTAGCGTTCCGTGCGGAACGTTTATGTGTGCACTCCTAAGGGTGTCGGTCTGTAGCCCCTTGTGGCACCTTCGTCTGGCTTTAGCTTCAGGGCAGTACTCGTATCGGACAATGTGCTGGGAAGTATCTCCATCTCATCCGTTTTTTTGGAAGAGTTTGAGTTTGATTGATGTTAATCTTTTTTTAATACCATTTTTTTTATTGTAGTAAAATACACATAAGAACTTACCAGTTTAACCACCATTTTTAAATGCGCAGTTCAGCGGCATGAAGTCCACTCACGGCTGTGCGACCACCACACCGTCTACCTGAGGAGCTGTTGTCACCTTCCAAAACTGAAACTCTGCCCGTTACACGCCAGCTCCACATTCTCCTCCCCCATCCCCAGCAACCGCCGCCCCACTTTCTCTGTGAATTTGACTATTCTAGGCACCTCCTGTCAGTGGGATCACACAGGGTTTTCCCTGGAGTGACTGGCTTCTTTCAGTGAGCTTCGAGGTTCAGTCGCACTAACGTGTGTCGGAACTGCCTTCCTCTTTGAGGCTGAATCATGTTCCCTCATGTGCTCATGTCACATTTTGTTTATCTACTCCTCAGTCGACGGACACTGTGTCTGATGTCACCTTGTGGCTGTTGTGAATAACGCTGCTATGAACACGTGTGGACGAAAAAGCATTCCAGGCCCCGCTTTCCAGTCTTTGGGGCAGACACCGGAAAGGAACTGCTGGGACGTAGCGTGATCTGTCTTAGGTTTCTGAGGACTGCTGCACTGTTTTCCGCAGCGGCTGAATCAGTTCCCTTCTCACCAGTAGCGCACAGGGTTCCAATGTCTCCACATTCCCATCAACACTTATTTTCTGTTTCGTTTTGTTTTTGTCTTTTCTAATAGTGATCACAATCGGTACGAAGGTGCATCTTATGGGGGCTTTAATTTGCATTTCCCTAAGGATTGGCGATATTGAGCATCTTCTCATGTGTTAATTGTCCATTTGTACGTTTCCTCCAGAGAAACATTTATTTAAATACTTTGCCAAATTTTATATGGTTGTTTTTCTCGTTGAGTTGTAAGAGTTTTTTATATTTTTAAAATATTAGCCTCTTGTCATATATATGATTTGCAAATAGTTTTTCCCATGCCTTGGTTTGCCTTTTCACTTTGTTGATAGTGTCTTTTGACACATACAAATTTTTAATTTTGAGAAGTCCAATATGTCAATTGTTTTCTTTGTTGCTCATGATTTTGTTGTCACACCTAAGAATCCTTTGCAGATAATGTGGTAAGAACTGCTCCCGATGGTCCCTTCTGAGATTTTTACAGTTTCAGCTTTTATGTCAGGTCTTTGATGAGTTTTGAGTTAATTTTGCAGATGGTGTAAGGTATGGGTCTAAATTCATTCTTTTGCATGTGGATTTCCAGTTTTCTCAGTACCATTTGTTAAAGTTTATATTTTCCTTATTAAATGACCTCAGCAGCCTAGTCTTTTGACTATTATGTGTTTATTTCTGGGCTCTTTTTCCTATGCCATCATTCCATGTGTTTGTCTATATGCCAGTATTATACTGTTTTGATTACCAAAGCTTTGAAGTAAATTTTGAAATCAGGAAGCGTGACACCTCCAAATTTGTTCTTTTCCAATTTTTTTTTTTTTTTTTTGGCTATTTGTGGATCCTTGAGATTCCATATGAATTTTGGATAGATTTTTTTGTTTCTGTAAAAAAATAATAAAACCACAGGTTTTGATAAGGATTGCATGAAATCTGTAGGTTGCTCTGGATAGTATTAACATCTCAGCAGTATTAGATTTTCCAAACCACGGCCATGTGACGTCACTTCATGAAATGGTTCTCTCTCTTCTCCCAGCAATGCTTTCTGGATTCCAATGCACGCATATGTCCTGAACCTCCTTAGTTAGGTTTACTCCTAAGTATTTCATCGTTTTTGACGTTATCGTCAACAGAACAGTTTTCTTCATTTCCTTTTCGTATTGTTCATTATTATAGAACACAATTGATTTCTGCATGTTGATTTTGTATCCTGTAACTTTTCTGAATTTGTTTTTTAGTTCAAACAGGTTTTTCTGTGAGCTATTTGAGGTTTTCTACATACATGATCATGTCTGCAAAAAGAGATAATTACATTTCTTCCCTTCTAAACTGAATGCCTCTTTAAAACTTTTATTTGTTTATTTGTTTGTTTAATTGCTGTGGCTGGTACATCCAGTATCACACTGAACAGAAGTAACAAATAGGCACCCGTGCCTTGCTCCTGATCTTAGAGGAAAACCTTCGAGCTCCTCATCACTGAGTATGTTTGCTATAGGTTTTCACATACGGTCTGATGTAGGTTGAGGTGGTTTCCTTCTATTCCTACTTAACTGAGTATTTTTTTCAAGAAAGGAGGGTGGATTTTTTTCTAATGCTTTTCCTCTATCGATTGAGATGATCATGTGGCTCTCCCCTTCCTTCCGTGGATGTGTGCTGTAGCACATTCGCATCCATAACCCTGCAGTCCAGGCGCAAACCCCACCTGGTCCTGGTGTTTAACCCTTTCAATTTGGCGTGAAACGTGGTTTGCTGCATTTTGTTGGCGATTTCTGCACCACTACTGGGCTGCAGTTCTCTTTTCTAGTGGAGTCTGTCTGGTTTTGGTGTCAAGGTGACGCTGGCCTCACAGAATGAATCTGAAATGTCCCCTCCTCTTCAGTTTTTTGGAAGCGTTTGAGGGAGGTTGGCATTAATTCTCCTTTAAATGTTTGGTAGAACTCACCAATTTGGTCCTGGACTTTGTTTTGGGGGGATGTTTTCAATTGGTGATTAAAACTCCTTACTTGCTTTTGGTCTATTGGATTTTCTATTTTTTCTTGGGTTGGTTATTGCAATTTGTATCATTCCAGGAATTTGTCCATTTCAACAGCCTGGGTTCTAAACGCAGGCTAACCAAAATATTTAACATCTACGTATCCAGTTCTTTATTGTGATGATAGTAATACCAATCTCAGGATTATTGCAAAGACTGAAAAATGCAAAGTATTTCTAGGACTCTACACACTATCAAATTCAGTAATTATAAAACCGTTATCACCAACTTCATTTCCCATTATATCATCAATGCCCTTCTATTCCAATCGAGGGGACTGAATCACAACCCAAGTCCTGCCACCCATGCCAGAAATCACGGTTCTGTTGTTCCCACTGTCACTTCTCTATCAGACCAAACCAGACCCAAGCACTTCGGAGCATGACTTTCCCAACAGATCCACACCTGACAGGTAGGTGCTCCCAGCACCATCCCTCTCTGCTCCAGTCAGAGAAAAGGTACTAGTGTCAACCAAGTGTGTGTGGGAGGTCCATGGAACAAGCCACAAAAGACAGTGGCCACCGAACACCCTTTACCTGGGGAAGATTGACAGCTAAATCCTGGGAATCATTGACTCGTTCTGAACATGTGCAAGGACTGGGGCCCTGTGGGCGGTGCCGCCATGAACGTGGCTTCCTGTGGAATCTCATCTCCACAGCCAGGAGTGTGGTGGGGCCAGGCTCCGCGTTGCCCCTGGGAGCTGGCTGCCTCCTGCTGCCCTAGGGGTCTCCGAGCAGCAGTGACCAAGAACGCAAGGCCCTGATTCCATGAAAGCTGCTCTCCCTGTGGCCCACAAGGGGGCCTCTGAGGGGTCGGGCGTGACCGCAACACGCACACCCTCTCCGCGGTTTCTGGCAACTCGTGAAACACAGTTTCATAGATTTTCCTGGGTCTCTAGAAACACGTAAGTGTATCTGCCTCAAATGCACACCCACCTCCCCGAGCCACCCAGCCTTCTGCACCCTTTAAAATCCACCGCCAGCAGAAACCCTTCCGCCTTCGTCTTGAACATTCTGCCCTTCACCCTGCTCCAGCTGTAGCACGGACGCCCTCCCATCCCACCCCTTAAGGAAACACGGCCTGCCCTTAACGCCACGGCCTGCCAGCCCCCTTCATGGAGTCTGGTGCCTGGCTGCCGTGCTGGGTGAGGCTGCTGCTCCCGTCATCGACCTTGCTGGTGGGCGACACCCACAGACACGGTCAGCTACTGCCTGGCGTCTCTGTCCCCTGGCCTGCCCCACCCACCACCACCTCAGCCCCGGTCGGTCCTGTGACTGTCTGCTAAACTTGGGCATCACCACTGTATGTTACCATTACTGCCATGTGCCAGCTTCGAATGCCCCACTGTCCACCAGTGTCTCCTGCCTCCCTCTGATACTTGTGTCCCCAAACCACTTTGTCCACACAAGGACCTCCGACCCAGTGACCCTGCTCCTCACCTCCCTCTGTCCCCAGCTTAACCCCACAGCCAGTACTAAAGTCACCTACGTACGCCCTTCTCTCCCTCCTGAAACGGGTCTGGAAAGCCCCGAATCTGGACAGCACACTTCTCTGCCCTCGGTGCCACGTACTGAAGGTGGCTGGAGAAAAGCTCAAACTGCTGGCTGGTCCCACTCAACCTACGACCACGAAGCTGGGCCATGGGCTCTGCGCCGCCCGCTGGCCAGAGCGGCTGTCGACCTTACACGCGCCACCCCTCTGCTTCTCGGACCCGCTATGGTGAGGCTTCGGTCCCGCCGTGCGAAGAACGGGTTCTCGTGAAAGTCGCCGACGGCCTGTACCCGTCCACGCCCCACGACCGGCTCCCACCTCTGTCACCTTCCTTCGCCACCCGGAGACACTTTGCGCAGCTGACTACTCACTCCCTCTTCAGACGCTCTCTTCCCATGACTTGCCATGACCCCTCTCCAGGCTCTGAACCTGCCTCACTGGCAGCTCCTTCTCCACATCTGACTCCCGAGATACCCGAGCCCCCCGCCTTTCCCTCCAACCACACTCCAGGGTCAGTGCCCCTCATGAGTGGGCTGTTAACACCCACGGTCCCAGGCCCACTCTGGCGACCCCGGGGCGGTGTGTCTGCACAGAGGACAGGAATCTGTCCTCGGGCAGTGGTGCAAGTGCCGCTCAGCCGCGGTCATCTGGTTATGCGCTGTGTGGCTGGAACCTAGAAGGTGTCACAGCCCTGCGAACGCACCAGACAGTGTTCATGACGTGTCTGTCCATCCAGCCTGGAGGTCTAGAGGGCGTCTGTCCCCTCCGTCCCCCGTGCGGAGGCTCCAGCCTCCAGTCTGGGGAGAATGGTCACTTCACCCCAAATGAACCCAGGGCTCAGCTCTGTCCTTCCTCAGACCCACGTTCAGTCATCGACCATGTCAGCCCTGCCTGTGAAATGCAGTCTGACTCCACGGACCGCTCACTCCCGCCCTTCTCCGGGCACCACCGCCGTGCCGCCTCCCTGCTCACTCCGCAGCTGCCCCGACCAGAAGCAAGGCCCGAGGGGGGCCTGGAATGTGGGGCTGCCATGCCACACCACCCAGTCTCCCAGAGGCTCTGCTGACCTGGACTGGAAGCCGCCCTCCGGGGACCGGCCCGGCGCAGCCCACTGGTTTCCGGTGGTACAGTGGCTAGAGCGCTGCTTCTCTGTCCCCTCCCCACAGAGAAGTCCCCCGAGCAGCCGGGAACTACGTACAACTGCCCCGCAGAGCCCTAAAGCCCTCCCCACGGGATTCACTTCACGGCAGGGCCCACGGGCGCTCAGCACCAAGTGGTCCCTCGGGTTAACGAGGTCATCGTCCCACAGGCGTGAATCGCTGGTGCGACATGGGTCAGACGCAGGCCCAGTGGGAACTGCCGAGGGCCGGAGGGGGCGCTCACCAGGAAGGAGCACAGGAAGATGAAGGACACGAAGTAGAAGTAGGCGAAGTCGCTGCCGCACTCGCTAGCGCTGGCGTGCTCGTCACAAGCCCGGTCGCTGAGGCAGGACAGCATGATCTCGTGCCAGGCCTCCCCCGTGGCGCTCCTGAGAGAAGGGTGGCACCGTGAGGCCCGCAGAGGTCCCGGGGCCAGGGCCGGGCCATGCCGCCCTCTCCTGGCCTTCCCGCGGAGGGCCCCGCCGTGCCGGTCTGGGTAGTGGACGGACAGCCACTCTGGCTCCAGGAAGATGGTGCCCCGGACCAGGAGCCTGGAGCCAGCAGGCTGCACTGGACGGCTGGTCTCTGGCAGGTCCCCTCCGGGCAGGCGCCAGCCCCATGCTCACGCGAGGCGGGGGCCGCCTCCCGAGCAGCACACCTGAACAGCAGCATCAAGGCCTGTAGAAACGTCCGGAAGTTGTTGTGTCTGTTGATGCTGGAGTCGTCATCCAGGGCAATGTTCCCGAACACCTGAAAGGCAGAGAAGGCTATAGGCTGAGCCCCAGACCCCACAGGCGCCTGGGCAGGGCAGAAGCGGTGGGCGGGCACACGGATGCGCAGGACAGGGCACGGTCCTCCCCACGGAGCCACCGCCACAGCTGCGGTGGCTGGAGGGCCAGTGTGTGCCCGGGGCCGAAGAACCCGTGACAGCCTACACCTGGATGCCCCCCGCTCAGCGTGGGCTGAGTTCACACAGAAACGTCCGCTAAGCGCCAGCCTGCCACTCCTGCCATTCAGTGACCATGAGCAGCGCCCTTCTGGCCCAGGGGCAGGGCCCCAAGCACCGTGCCCGGCAGCACCCACCTGCATGCCGATGATGGCATAGATGAAGAAGAGCATGGCGATGAGCAGGCACACATAGGGCAGGGCCTGCGGAGACACACGTGGGCTCAACCCCGGGCCGGGGCCAGGCTCGGGGCCACACACGTCCACCGAGCCGGTATCCACCCCGTGAACCCCCCCGGCCGGGCCCCGGGCTCTGCAGCACCCAGGGGGCCGCGGCAGGTGCAGCGGGCGCTCACCTTGAAGGACTGTACGAAGGTCCACAGCAGGATGCGGATGGTGTAGCCCTGGCGCAGCAGTTTGATGAGCCGCGCCGCGCGGAACAGGCGCAGGAAGCTCAGGTTGATGAAGTTGTTCTGCGGGAACGAGGGGGCCGCTCACCCTCTGGCGCGGCCTGCCCGGGACCGGCACCCCACGTCCCCCACAGTCCTCCCACCGCAGCCCGAGGACGGGGGCAGAGGAGAGCCCGAGACAGTCCCCGTGCCACCCCTGCGGCCACCAGCCAACCTCCCGGTGAAGCTCACCGCTGCGCACGGGCCCGCACGCGGAGGGTCACAGACCCACGGGGACAGGGGCTTCCGGAAGCCGCCCCGTGCCGGGCGGAGCCTGGATGCCACCTGCAGCTGGGCCTCCAGCACTGACCACCTCTTGCGGGACACAGCGGGCCAGCGGTGCAGATGCCGGGCAGGGCTGCTTGTCCCCTGAGCATCCCCACAGGGACCCGGCCCGGGCAGGTGGCACACACTTCCTGTCCACGCAGGCAGCAAAGCCCCTGCCCGCCCAGGACCCTGCAGAGGTGCAGAGAAGGCACTGCACCTGGTGGACGTGTTGACAGCCCTGTTGCTCACACCTCTGCCACCCACACACAGACTTCCCTGCTCCAGGGGCCCGGGGTCTGCCTGCTCTCTCAGCGAAGGGCTCAGAGTCCAGCACAAAACACACCAGTGCCGCCTCCACGCGACCTGGGGCAGGGCTCCTGCTCTGCCTGGGGCCCCTAGGTCACTGGCACGCCACCAGGGCCACATCCCTGAGCAGGTGGGGATGGCGGCTCCCGTCCCCTGGTGGCTGGGAGACCCAGTGCCACACGCAGCCTGACAGCCGCTCCTGCCACTCTGGTGCCATGAATACGCAAGCAGCTCCAGTGGCCAACAGGGGAAGGGCCAGACAGTGAACAAGACAGCGCGTGCAGGGGCACGTGCAGGGGGTGGCGGGTGCCTCCTCAGACTGCGCTGTGGACAGGACACAGCTGCAGGGGTGGGGAGGACCTACTGCTGCTTCCAGGGACACTGTCTGCAACTTTGCTGAGGCATCCCCCCACTCAGGGCACAACTTCCTGGCCCCCACCAGGGTGGCTGGGGACTTGGGGCTGCCGCTGCATTGAGGGGCTGATGGCTGTGCTAGGGGGTGGCACAGAGGGTCTGGTCCAGTCCAGCAAGGAGGCTGAAGCAGCTGCAGCCCCCACATGCGCTCGTGCGGGGTTCTCACTGCACACAGAGTTGCTGGAAAGCGTCCACCGTGGCCTAAGGATGCTCGGAGAAGCCCGGCATCTCAGGAGGACAGGCACAGGGCTGAAGAGGGACTTGTGTGCAGTGTCAGGAAACGCAGTGTACCGTGAGGCACGGCACAGCGAGGAAAGGGCTGCCGAGCACCTGGCCTCCTCGGGGGTCCCTGCTTTGGAACCACCTGCTCGGGTGTGGCCGGAACGGCCAGGACTGTGATGACAGCACCTGCCCAGCTCAAAGTGATGTAGGCAAGCCACTCAGGCAGCTGGCACACACAAGATTTTCTGAAGATACTGGGGAAAACATAGCCTTTGGATGGCAAAGAAGAGACAGTGAATGAATGAGGTCAAGGAGGCACAGTTCACCCACGTCGCCTGTGCACAGACCCTGAGTTCGGCAAGTCACTCACCACTTTCCCCCGACACTCACGTCCCTCACCCAGGATTCTCACTTGGGCTCTAGGGGCACCCAGGAGCGGGATGGGGGTGGCAACAGACAGCCCGCCCTGGACAGGACAGATGGTGATGGTGGCACAGATGCTCCGAGCACAGCGTGACAGGTTAAGCTCACAGTGGCCGCACTGCCACGCAGGCTGCATGCGAGGGCGGGGGCATGCGGGCGGCAGCTGCCCCACGGCTATGCACGGCCGCCTCTGACCTTGGCCATGCCCTTGGGGTGGACGCAGACTGTCCACACCCCCCTCAGTCCACGGCTTCTGCAGCACCTCCTTGTCGTGTGGCCTCTGAGTCAGGAAAGGTGTGTCGCCACACCCCCAAATTGGGAGGACACCCTGGTCACTAGCTCCTTTGAGCTCTAGCTCCCAGACAGGTGGCCATCATGCCCCGGTTTCAGTCCCCCATGAAGAGAGACTTAAAAGCACACTGAGCCTGTGAAACACGGGCCCACGGAGGTGGTCAGCTGACCCCAGAAAGACCAGTGTCCCCTGCATCCAAGCACATCGCTGTGTCTGGTCAGGGCCATAGCAAAGGGGAGGCCTCCTGAGACCAGTCACCCACTGGGGTGAGGTCCAGCCATGCATGGAGCAAAGCGCTGTCCTTGCCACGGGGCAGCTGATGAAGGAAAGAAAACTACACGCACACCTACAGGTCCGCGCACAGCCACCAGGTGGCGACGTGCTGGGAGTCCTGGGAGTGCCCCGCAGCGGCCAGAGGCACCTGCATCAGGCTGTGCAGCCTCGAATGCCATTCCCTCGAAAACTGAGGCTTTCTGCTCCAGCCGAGGGTGTCCTGGCCAACGCTCGCCTTCTACAGCAGGGTCTCCAGGGCTGGCTACTCCACGTGACTTGCCAGTCACAGCCTCAAGTCACTTGGCTCCTGACAACTTTACTCTGGTTTCAGACGCCCCTGGAGACCTGAGAGGTGGCCCAGCTCTGGCCACCTGTGCTCCACGCAAGCTTGCCGACCCAGGGCCCCCGAACCAGTACTGGCCAGACGAGGAAGCCCAGGGCTCCCCTGTCCCCTGGGCGGGCCCCTCTTTCCACGCTGGTGCTGCTGAATCGTGCACAGGGTCTCCAGGAGGGAAATGCTAGGGGACAGTGGGGGCTGACCTCCTGTGTCTGCTGGCCACATGGGGACAGAGCAGAAGGGAAAGGACTGTGAAGCAGAAACCGTGGACTCCATAGGGACCAGGTCCGAAATCCCGCCCTGCAACACCCCAAATTCTGAGCCAGCTCCAACGGGAAGAGCTGCCGAGGCACCTGCCTGCCTCCTGCTCAGAAGCCCACCCCTCTCCCTGCCCAAGGTTGGGCTCCAGTCAGAGGTTGCTGAGAAGGCCCCCAGAAGCCCCTGGGGACGGTGCCCAAGGCCAGAGGGGCGGGTGCAGCTGGCCCTATGGGGGGGGCAGCAGTGAGGGCTCACAGGAGCAGAGCGGAGTGGCGAAGCGAGGGCTGAGAACTGTTCAAAGGCATGAAACCAACCGTTTCCTACGCGCGGTGTTTTCATGGGTGGGTGTTTGCGTGTTATTTACAGATTGGGGTGTTTGAGCAGCAGGCGGCAACATACAGGCGGAGACATGGTTTCGCAGTGCATGTTGGTTGGATGGCGTGAGTCAGCAGGTAGGTTAAGGTAAGTCAAGGACAAAAACAGAAAACAAAAGAGAAAATGAGTCATCAACACAAGCAAAAACTCCAACTCTCAATACTTCACTGGAGAATTGGGGTCTTTGGTAACTGGGCAACTTCGCTCCGAATGCGTCGGGCCGCCTTGGAGCCGGCGCGTCACGCGCAGTGGCACCTGCCCGCACCGTCTGCAGAGCACGGTGGGGATGACTCACAGACCCTTGTTTTTGTTTCCAGGCAAAGGGGTCAATGTCAGTGTCACCGCAGCCTGGAGGGCTCTCTCCAAGTCCCTGCTTAGGGCTGCTGCTCTGTTCCGGTTCCAACAGAACCCTGGGGTGGGGACTGACACCCATGCTTTTGCCTGAGAATAAGAAGTGCATTCACAAAGTAGCACATGGCGTGACTGCAAATGGGAGACGGAGACACCACTGGCCCGCGGGTGGCTCCCTTTCGTCCCCCCACCGCAGGCAGAACAGGGGCACTGAGCCCCGCTGTGAGCAGCAGCCGCCCGGCCAGCCCACCCGCCCTGCTGGGCGTGAGGGGTGGGTGGGGGCTGAAGTGAGGGCTGAAACCACCACACGCTGCCTGCCTCGATGGTCCAGCCACAAGGGACGGACGCCTCTGGCCAGTCACCCCTCTCTCTGGCAAGGGGGACACCCAGCGTTTGCACCCTGCTACCCGGGGCAGTCCCCATGTTGAGGGGCGGCCCGAGGAGTCTGATGCAGCCAGCCCCCTGCCGAGGGCCACCGCTGCGGGCCATGCCTGGGTGAGGAGGCTGCAAAGGGTCAGCCCTGCGGTGAGGTAGCTGTGCCAACGGCTGGTGGGACAAAGCCACTGACTCTTCTGAGTAGACAACAGCTTTCAACATTTTAGTTTGAATTCCCCGGGTCAATAATTTCTAGGAACCGTGAACCATGTTACACAAACAAAAGCCTACGTGTAAGCACGGGGTGCACACTCATCTTACAGACGAAAGGTGACCCCACATCCACCTACCCATCACCCACCTCAGGCAGCGAGGTCCCCGTCCCTGGGGCCCACACTGCCCCGTCCTCCGCAGGCTGGCGCTGCCTGTGGGTCGGTTCAGCATGAGCCAGCGTGAGTGGACCGTGCCGTGTGGGCCCGACTGGGCGCCCTGCTGCTGTGAGGTCATGCGTGCATGTGTTGATGTCCCCAGGCTGCCCGCCCAGAGACGTCTGGAGTGTACCCGCAGGGACGCGGCCGCCCCTCCAGGCCCCACGTTCTGGCTGGCAGGTGGCGCTGGCAAAACTTCGGCTTGACAAACGGTGGGCATGAAAGAGCATCTCCCTTCGTGTTTCTTTGATTACAAATAAGGCCCAGTGTCTTTTCCTGTGTCGACTGGCCATTCACGCTTTTGTGTAAAAGTCCTGTTTGTTTCGGTCACGTTTCCACTCGCTTGTGTCTTCCCTGCTGACCCAGAGAGCCTGGGACATTCTGGATACGCGTCTTTGCTAGTGGTTTAGAAAGCCTCCCGCCCTCTAGCCATGCCATTGTCACCAACCCAGGCCCTCGCCCTCCCGTCCCTCGTCGACTTACACAGGACCATCTTGTCTCATGACCCCCAGCCTTATGGCACTGGCCTGGGGGTCCCCCCAACCTCTGGGCCCTCTGTGCAGCAGCCTGTCAGGTGACGCCTCTGAGAAGTGAAATGTGCACGTACAAACCATGCCCAACTGTCCCCAACAGGCCCGCTCCGCCCACACACCCCCGTCACGGTTCGCGATAATCCAGTTTTCTACATGCTCATAGCAAACAGGTGCCATTCTTGCCTCATCACACCATCTGCGGCTCTACCTTTATGTGATACCCGGAATCTGCAGCTTGTCACCCAGCCCCTCTGCTTGGCTCACTGCACCTACTTCCCGACAGGCCAAGACCCAGCGGTCAGCCCTACAAGTGTACTCCTGAGGCCTCCCCAGCCCAGGGCGCAGTCCCAGCCTGTGACTGCCTGGGCCGCTGTCCGCAGTAGCTTCAACCAGTGGCACCTGCTGAAGACTCCTAGCTGCTTGCTGGGGAGGCTGGGGCTCAGGGTGCCCACCCAGGGTGCCCCACGGCACCCGCCCAGATGGCATCTGCCTCCAGCCGCCTCCCTCTCTGATCACCTCGCCACTCCCCAGCAGTCCTGGGTCACTTCCCAAATGGCAGCTTGTGCCAAACTTCTGTCTCAGTCTGTTTCTGGGGAAATGCTGAGACGGCCTGAAACGGTCAAGCTGCTTCTGCCTGTGCCTGGCACTACGCTCTCAACAGGCAGGCGTGCTCCTGGAAGCCAGCTCGTGTCACTCCCTGTCACAAAACCCTCTGAATCCTGCTCTCTCACTCAGGATAAAAGCCAAGTGCACTCTGACTGCAAGGCCGTCCCTGCCCTCCGCTGCTCCGCCCTCCTGTTCCCGCAGTCAGGTGCCCACCTGGCCCTGCCCAGGCTCAGGGCCTCTGCACGACACTCCCTAGGTCCCCCTGCCCATGGCTTCCCCACAAGCCCAGACATCTTTACAGGGGACAGTGACACCCCACCCAGTCACGGCCCTCCCTGCCTGGCCTTGTCTAGGGCCCTCCCTGGTCTGCAGAGGCCGACCCTTTGTCCCGGGCCTCGGGATGGCGCTCAGCGAGCCACAGGGTCGGTATTTTTAAATGTGATGCAAATATTGTCTCCCTGTTCATGGACAGGCCTTCTTTTCATAAGCAGAAACTCTTACTTTTATAGAATTTTTTTTCAATTGTGGCTGGTGCTTTACATATTTTGCTTAAGAAATCAGTCCCTGTCCCAAGGTCTTCACCTCCTGTGTTTCCCTCTGAGTTTCAAAGTTTTTGCTCTTCTTTATGTGTCTTCCCACGCCTTTGACATAGATTTTATGTTAGTAGATGGTGTGAGCCGAGGCCCTGTGTCCCTGTCCATTCTTCCCCTGGCCCCACCCGCTAAGCATAGCCCAGCGGTCACAGTCTGCAGGGCAACAGCCTTGCAGTGGGTCACATTGTCACAGGGCCAGCCTCCGTCCCACACCACCCAGCAGCACCTTCTTCTTCTCAAATATCTTGACTGTTTGGGGCCTCTGCTCCTTCTTATAAATTCTAGCAGTAGCTGGTCAAGTTTCTTAAACAAAACCAAAATCATTATTGGCATCTTTATCGAAATTGCACGAAGCTTACAGGTTCATCTCCTGGGCACGGACTACGGGCCGACCAGTGTGACGAGGGGCTCCATCTATTCGAGCCGTCTTCCAGGTCTTCTGGGAAACTGCCATGTTTCCCCTGGGACTACCTGGCACACGTCCTTTGTTACTGTCGCCGGGTTGCTGGTGTAAGGAAATGCAATCGACTCGCTCGAGTGAGCGCACACTCAGCAACCGTGCCAAATGCTCCGATTGGCTCGAGACTGCCCCACCCTCCCCGGGTCACGGTGCTATGTGAGCACTGGCAGGGCCGCCTGCGCCTGCTCTAACCCTCGGCGGCGCTGCCAGCGTTTCTCGTCTACCCGCCCGGCAGGTACCTGCGGGCCTCTGCCGCAGGCCGCACACCGCCCTCAGCACTGGGCTGTGGCCAGGGACAAAACAGGTGGAACCGCCGTCCCCATGGAGCAGACACCAGCTTACAGAGCTGACCAGCGCCCGAAGTTCAATGCTGAAGAGAACACTGGCTACAGGTGTCACTGACCTTTCTCATTTTTTAAGGAAGCTCTTTCCAAAGTGCACCTTTACATGTGATGTTTGCAGAGCACTTGGGTAAATGCTCTTTGAGTTACTAATTCCTAGATTGTGAATACTTTGTATCATGAATAAAATCTGAATTTGAGTCTTCTCTGCAGCCAAGACAGGATCACATTACTGGGGTCCTTGGATCTGCTGAGGGGCACTATGGTGACAGATTTCCTGATTGGGACCCCGCCTCCTTGGCCTGACCCAGCCCTGTCCTCCCTGTGACTGCCGGACCTGGTCTGCGTGCGTGCCATGGACAACGTTCCATCTGCGTCACCGAGCGAGCTTTTGGTTTTGTTTCTTGCGCTCCACACTTTCAAGCATTCGAGTGTCGAGGCTGCACCAGTCCTGAATGAGCGGAGTGCTCCCCCGTTCTCCGCTCGCAGACGGGCGGGCTCCCTGCTGTTCCCGGCAGCACCCAACGCGGAAGTGCTAGGCCCCGGGCTGCCAGCCAGGACGCGGCCCGGTGAGAGCCCGTTTGTCGCCACGCTGCCTCCCGCAGGCTTCTTCGGGGTTCGCACAGAACACCCTCGGGACACCACTGCGACCCGCCTACCAGGCGAGGCGACAACGCCGGGTTCGAGCGTCTCGAAGCAGGGCGCCACGCCGCAGTCACCCAGCGCCAGGGGCGTCGGGCAGGGTCCCTGCAAAGCTCCCACGGACAAGCCCTCGCAGACCTAAGGCTCCAGAGCCGGGCCACGTCACTGGCAGGGACCGTCTGACCGTGACGCCGCCTGTCTGCGACGCCGGAGCTTCTCCTCACAGCTGCCTGCGCCCCCGCAGCCCAGTGCCCAGCGCTAAACCTGACCACGCTCACGGGGCAGCTCGCACAGCAGGTGGCCCAGGGCCCTGCCGTCACCTGTAGCACCAGACTCTCCCTCAGCTCCCCCACCTTGTGCGCCAAGGGACAGTCACCCAAACCTGGAGGAACCACCCAAGCCTGGCTGAGGGGCGGACCAGCCACAGCTCGTGCTGGCCTCAGGCAGGCCCCACGCGGACAGCCTGAGCCAGTGTGCGGTGGGTCCGGGCGCGGTGCCTGAGCCGCCAGTGTGCCACCCGTACCACAAAGAAGCTGACCACGGTCAGGTGATGTGGACCCCAGCCAGGGCTAAAGCAAGGCCAGGCCTCTGGAAGGAGCAGGTTTGGGGACCAGGCAGCAAGTGCAGGTTTCGGCATGACACATAATGTCCCCCAGAGGTCACCCCAAATGCAGGGGCACTGAGGACCCAGCATCACAGCCGGCCACAGTGTTCCCAGGCTAGGTTGTGAGGCCCAAGACCAAGGCCGGGCTGCTCAGCACAGCTGAGCCAGCCCTGGCCTCTGCGGAGCATGCGGCCAGCCAAGCGCGGTCATCGCTAGGCCTCTGCATTGGGAGGCACGCTGCCCACGTGGGACCCTGCACTGGGGGTGGTCGCACCCTGTGCCCACTGGGACAACAGCAACACAGCCCACATCACATCAGAGGTCACCAACGCGGGTCCCAGGACCCTGCCCCACTGTCAGCGCAGGCTGTGTGAAGGGGCTGGGACCCTCCACACCCCCTCCCCATCACCCAGGAGGCGCTGGCCTACAAGGGGCTGAAGCAGCCTCGGAACCCCAGACAGAAGGCCGCCTGGCCAGTCCCCGGGTGGGGTGCTGCCCTCGACACAAAGTGACGGCCGACAGATGGTTCCGGGTACCTGGCCAGCAAGCCGCTGGGACCCGGCACGTGGGCGGGAGTGGTGTCCCTCCTGCCGTCACTGTGCTGACTCCAGGGCCCCACAGGTGGATGTGGTGCATCTGAGGTCCCTGTGCAAGGGGCAGGACCGCTCCCTGTGCGTGGCTCCAGGCCACCGTGGCCGTCACTCTGGGCTGTTCCATGCCAGCAGGCGCGGGCAGCTGGGTGCCGGAAAGGCCCGGCTGCCCCCAGCTGGGGCCGGGAGCAGTCTCCAGGGTGGGGGCGCCATCCTGGGCGCTGCAGGGACCAGTCCTGACTGTGACTGGACCATGTGGCAGCCTGAGCCACACGAGGGTGCAGCAGGCAGGGAATGGGCCACGTCACATGACGGTTTGGTCCCCTCGCCATGCCTGCAACCAGAGCAGCCAAAGGCCAGCGTGGGTCAGGAGCTACCTAAGGGGTGGAGGAGGGACATGGCGACACACAGCTGGGCCCAGACCCAGCGGCCCCGAGAACGCTGCTTGTCTCCCAGCGCTGCCGCTGCCGCGGACGTGGGTGCGGGCAGAGCACAGTGCGGCCAGAGCAGCACAGCACACGCCCCGCACGCCTGGGGCAGCACGGGTGTCCCCTCAACCCCACAGCCCAGCCTGCCCTCGGGGCACACTGCGGGGGCTGAGAACCGACACCCCCAGGTGCAGCCCTGAGCTGAGCACGCCTGGGTACAGGGTAAAAGCCTGGCATCTCTGAGGCGTGACCTGCCCGGTCCCAGAGTCCCCCGGTGACAAATTCACCCCACACTCACTCGGGGTGCATCGTTTCTGTCCTTCCTTCTGCCCCATCCAATCTCCTCCAACCTCCCTATTGGTCTTCCCAGAAGCACTGGCTGAGGAATCGCTTCTGCGGCAGCCCCCTCCCCAGCATCTGCCCCCCAAAACAAGCGGCAACGCGCCCCGCGGTTCTCGAGGCAGCGGCACAGTGGGGGGGGGCCTCGCTTCATGCTCGAGTCCCCGCACCGCAGAAACAAGCTTGTGCCGAGCGCTCGGCCAGCGTTTACACGTGACCCACGCACGTCTGATGTGCACAAGCATCCCGCTCCGCACGAAGCAAACCTGGCATTTTAAGTGTCCTGCCTCCTGATCGGTTTCAGTTTCTACATTTCTGATGCCAAGCCGTTAAACACATACGTATTCCAAAAATACAATGGAAAAGATTCTTGTCCCAGTCAGTTCTTACCATCAGCTTCCAGGTGATTCCCAGGCTATCAGCTTAAGAGAATTTTGGGGAACTATTTCCTTATCCAAGGAAAAGCATTTGCTGAGACAATAGCCAGTCCCCAAAGTCCACGTCTGAAGAGGGGCCTCTATCCACCCAGGCTCTGGGGGAACCCTGTCCCAGAGGAGGGGTGACCCAGGCACGGCCTGGAGCAGCAGAGAGGATTCCCTCTGCAAGAAACATGCTTGGGGACAGAAAATGCTACTTACCGCAATTTCTGTCACTAAAATATCAGTAATACTTCCCAGCACAGTGACAAAGTCAAACACATTCCAGGCATCTCTGAAGTAGTTCTACAGGAAGAAAAAGGCAGTCAGTGCAGCAGTGGGTGGGGCTCTGCCGGGGAAGCCATGGCCCCTGACCAAGAACGGGGAGAGGGGACTGATGGGCCACCCCAGGAGGGACGCACAGGCCAGTGTAGGCAGACACCCCTGGCCTGGGCAGTGGAGAACAGAGAGCCACGTGCCCAGGGAGGAGGGACCTGCCTCGGGAGCTGGCTGGGGGCAGAGCTCGGGCCAGCAGGGCCCCTGCAGCGTCATGTGTGCTCTGGGGTCACGGGGGTCCCCTCTCCAAACCAGGAGCCCAGGTCCCACTGGCACTAAGGGGAGTGGGAAGGCGACCACGAAGGGTGGGGGGCCAGGCACGCACCAGCACCCCGAACGCGACGATCTTCAGCAGGCACTCCATGGAGAACACGGAGGTGAAGGCCACGTTCAGGCCCTTCAGCAGCAGCTCGTACTCGTAGGGTGCGCCGTAGAACTGTGGGGGATGATCCCACCAGGGGGCCACCGGGCCGCCATCAGAGCCCGCCCAGGCCGAGGGCACGCCTCCCCGCTGCCCGGCTCCCCCTTCGCAGCCCACAGACACCCGGGCCCCGCGCCCGCCTCGCCAGGCTGGAGTGCGCCACCCATGGCCCGGGGCCCACGCACCTTCATCATCAGCACCAGCGTGTTGAGGGCTATCATGGCCATGATGAAGTACTCGAAGGGGGAGACACCACGAACGTCCACGTCTTGTACTGCAGCGACTGCTTGTCCCGCGGCATGTACCGCGTCAGGGGCCTGGCGCTGATGGCGAAGTCGATGCATGCCCTCTGCCCGGAAGGGAGGGCGCGATGGCTCAGGCCCGCCCTGGCCTGCCACCCCGCCCTCCCCTCCCGGCAGCCCAGCCAAGCGGCCTCTCCTTGCCCCAGCGTGGGCCCACCGTGCTGGCCAGGGGCTGACCTGGCCACGAGTGACCACCCACCTTGTGCTGCAGGAAGTGAGGGAGGGCCTGCCCACACCGCCCACAGGGAGCCCAGCACGTGTGGACAGGGCAGGAGAGCCACCTACCTCGTTTTTCTCCAGGCTACATTCTGACATCACCTTGTCCCCCTGCTCCTGGAAGGTGATGATGATCAAGGCCACGAAGATGTTGACAAAGAAGAAGGGAAAGACCACGAAGTAGACCACGTAGAAGATGGACAGCTCCATGCGGTACCCAGGGCTTGGGCCTTGCTCCTCGTAGGTGGCATCCACAGAGTGTTTCAGCACCCTGGGCCACAGCAGATGCCAAGCGTCAGGGGACCCACGAGGACACGGCCCTGACAAAGCCATACCTTCATCACAGGTGAGGCTTCTGCACCTGAGCCCAGGGATGGCTCTGCCACGCTGGGGCCTACGCTTACTCCACCGGTCAGCCATCTCTCCTGGAGGTGGGCCACCTTCCCAACAGGGTTGTGCTCATGGCTGTGGGGGAGCTGCCTCTGGGTGGCCTCAGGCGTCTGAGGTCCTATCCCCAAAGGGGAGGTGGGGCAGGCCCAGCATTTCCATGTTGGCCACTCACTCCCAGCTCACCTGCTCACACCCAGCTCACCTGCTCACACTCAGCTCACCTGCTCACACCTAGCTCACACTCAGCTCACCTGCTCACTCCCAGCTCATCCGCTCACACTCAGCTCACTCCCAGCTCACCCGCTCATACTGAGCTCACCCGCTCACACCTAGCTCACTCCCATCTCACACTCAGCTCACAATGAGCTCACTCACAGCTCACCAGCTCACACCAAGCTCACATCCAGCTCACTTCTAGCTCACACCCACCCCCAGCTCATTCCCAGCTCACCTGTGCACACTGGCTCACCCCTATCTCACATTCAGCTGGCGCCCACTCACACCTAACTCATCTGCTCACAGCCAGCTCACTTCACTCCCAGCTCACATTCAACTCATTCCCAGCTCACCTGCTTACTCTCAGCTCACACGACTCAGGCCCTGTTAACGTGCTCACTCACCTCGCTCTTAGCTCATGCCCACTCACACCCACCCCCAGAGGAAGCCCCTGCCATCCAGGGTGGCGGTGACATGGACCCCCTCTGGCTGCCGCGGCCAAGTCTGGTGGGCGGCACGGGGGGTGGCAGGGCCCACCTCCCTTTGGCCTCCAGCCACTCAGAGAACGTCTTTGGGATCCCCACCTCAGCCCGTTCCCCACCACCCACTCAGACGCAGGGCCACGTTTCCTGGATAGGTACGAGAGCCCACCCCCTGGGCCGGCGTGAGCCGTGGTGACGACCCGCTGGGACTCACATGGGCCACCCTTCGCCCGTGGACACAGTGAAGAGCGTCAGCAGTGCCCAGAGCACATTGTCGTAGTGGAAGTCGTACTTCTTCCACTGCCGAGGCTGGGCCTCCACTTCCTCCTTCTCGTAGTCCAGATACTGGCCCCTGGGGTGGGACACAAGAGGTCCGAGGTCAAAGATGGCGGATCTAAACACGTCTGCGGTCAGACGGCCTCTGGAAGGTGCTGTACACTCAGGAGGAAGCATAGGCTCCTCAGCGAGCAGAGCTGGGACAGCTGAGTGTCCACTGGCAGAGGACGAAGTGGGACCCGACCTCACTCCACACACAAAAATGACATCAATGGATTAAAAGTAGGAGCTGAAGCCTTACGCTCAGAAAGAAAACACAGGGGCCTCAGATTTGGGAATGCATTCTTAGAAATGACACCAATATCATGAGCAACAAAAAAAATAAATTAGACATAATTTATTAAATTTTTGTGCTTCAAAGGACATCATCAACACACAGAATGGGACAAAATATTTAAAACTCATCTACCTGTTAAAAGACTTGTTCTAGAATATATAAAGAACTATTATAATCAATTATTTTAAAAAACAAACACGTCATTTAAAAATGGGCAAAGGCCCTGAACAGATGTTTCTCCAAAGAAGCCACAAAAAGGCCAATTAGCACACGAAACGTCACCAGGAAGACGCCGGTCGGGCCGCAGTGAGAGACCATTTGCACCCACTACGATGGCTATAACTGAATCTTTAAAAAGGAAAACGACAAGTGTCGGCGAGGAAGTGGAGCAAGCAGAGCTCTCTCGCACATGATGGTGGGGCATGAACCCGTCTCGCCACGTGGAAGACAGTCTAGCAGCTTCTGGCGCTCACGCCAAGCCGCCACGCGGCCCCTCCGCACCACCGGCAGGGACCTGCTGCAGAGGACCAAGGACCTCTGTCCACACAAACACGTGGCATGTGTTCACAGCAGCGAACACGTAAGTGAACTGCGGCCTATCTACGGAACGAAATACGCTAGACCGTAAAGGGATGAAGCAGACACGCTCCAGCTTGGACGAGCCCGGAAATTGTATGCTGGGTGGAAGGGCTCAGACGCCAGCAACCACCCTCACACGACTGCATTTCTATGCAGTGCCCAGGGCAGGGGACGCTGTAGGGACACAACATGGATTGCTCAGGGCTGGAGAGGGGGGGCAGGGGTGACGGCTGCAGGTGCAGGTTTTCGTTTTGTTTTTTTAACTGATGAAAATGTTCCAGTTGAGTGTGGTGCTGGCTGCACATAACTTTGAATGCACTAGAACTGTAGACTTCAATGGGTGAGTCCTATAGCAACTGAATTACATATAAATAACCTATTTTTATGGAAAATAAAGACCCCTGGCAATGGCGAAAGGGTGGTGTTTCCAAAAAGCGGGGCTGGGCCTGTTGGCTGCCTGCCCCCACACAAGCCAGCTCCAGGCAGGGCGCAGACCTAAAGGGGGAGGCAAAGGCAGACCCTCCAGAGGGAAGCGTGAGGGCATGTCTCTGGCCTTGGGGTATAGCTCTTTTGCAGGACATGAAGAGAGCTGAGCATGAAACGCATGAACCAAACCATACTTGGTCTCGAGCAGAAAGGCCGCGGCGGGAGAGACACCCACGACCCCCAGATCTGGCAAAGGGTTCCCACTGGGGTTTACAGAGTCCCACAAACCACTCAGAGAGACGGACGGCCCACACAGAAAAACAGGGAAAGGTGGGACGGACACGTCCCAGGAAGGGAGGTCAGAGCTGTCCACCGGCCTGGGAGACGGTCGCCACCCAGCTGCATGTCAAAGCTCGGAACAAAGCCACGAGGCCGCACCCAAAGGGCGGGCCACAAGCGGAGGGCAGAGCGTGCAGTGTGAGCCGGGTGTGGACACGCACAGCCCTGTCCGTGCTGGCGGGAGGGTCATGTCACGGAAGCTGAGCATACGCATAGTCCTCCACTGGGTGTGCGCACTGGACTCAGGCCACGAGATGCGGTGGCCCCTGCACAGAGGCACCTGGGGTCGCTGCCCCTGCGGCCTCGCTCAGCGCAGTGTCCGCACAGCCCACGCTCGTCCGCCCAGCTCTGGAGGGCGCCTCGCCTGCCTGCTGGTGTGGGGCCGCCCAGCAGTGAACATGGCCCGGCCACCAGGCACCCCACGACCTCACGGGTGAGCCCCAAGCCCCCGGACTCACCAGACTGCCCACCCTGCCAGGAGCCCCTGCCACCCGCTCACCGGCAGTCCCGCTCCCGCTCCTTGGACTCGTCCGTGCAGTAGAAGAACTTGCCCTTGAACAGCTGCACGGCGATGACGGCAAAGATGAACATGAAGAGCACGTAGACGACCAGGATGTTGAGCACGTTCCGCAGGGAGTTCACCACGCAGTCGAACACAGCCTGCGGGCGCCACGGCTCAGAGCCCGCAAAGCCCGCCCTGACTGTGAGGGCGCACCCCGGACTCCGCTCAGGCCCCGCAAAGCCCGCCCTGACTGTGAGGGCGCGCCCCGGACTCCGCTCAGGCCCCGCAAAGCCCGCCCTGACTGTGAGGGCGCGCCCCGGACTCCGCTCAGGCCCCGCAAAGCCCGCCCTGACTGTGAGGGCGCGCCCCGGACTCCGCTCAGGCCCCGCAAAGCCCGCCCTGACTGTGAGGGCGCGCCCCGGACTCCGCTCAGGCCCCGCTGGTGGGCAGGAGGTGCCGGCACAGGGGGCACGGAGCAGCTGGGCCACGGGGCTGGTGCGAGGACAGCCCGGAGCCCAGGCTTACCGGTGTCAGGCAGGGCTGACGCAGAGGAAAGGGCTGGGGATGGGGAGAGCCAGTCCTGCTCCGCACCGGGGCTGGGCGCCGCGCCCCCACCCCCCGAGGTGGCACTGTCACGTGGCCACTGCTGCCTCCCTCTCACCCCCTCCCCACCTGGAGGCTCCAGGTGCCTGTGCTGCCCACCTGGCCCCGTCCCACTTCTCAGAGCCGAGGAGAGGCCCCGCCCTGCGCTAGTGCAAAACAGCAGGTTCGCGCCATCTCCTGAGATGCTGGCCAGCACGTGCCCAACCCCAGCAGCGGCCAGGCAAACGCAGCCGCTGTCCCCTGCTCAGTGTGTCCACAGTGCCCTCCTCCAACACAGAGGGCCTCGGGCTGCCTCCCGATCACCTCCCGGCCCGCCCCTTCACCACAAGCCTTAAGCAAACTGCCTGCCATGATGCACGTGGCTGGTCCCCACCACCTGCATTTCCAAGGGTCCCAAGTGCCGTCTGCACACAGCAAGGCAAGACGGGGGGAGTGGGCACACGTGGCCTTTCGCACAGCACCGCCAGGCTCAGTCACTCCTGGGTGTTTGCGGGGCTCTCGGTTGGGCTCATTCCCCTTTATCCGAAATCTCGGCCACCCGCCCGGTCACCATGGGTCACCACGCCAAGAAGCCTCTGCCCCTGCGTCTCCCCCTGAGCCCTCGTCCCCGCAGCCCCTCTCCCTGTACTGTCGCGATCCTGTCCACCAGGTGCTGCCGGGTTAGGGAGGAGGAGCCCACAACGCTGCTGGGATGCGGGTCGCAGAGCTGAGAGCCCGTCCCCACCACGCGAGATGCCAGAGAGCGTAGCGTGGGTCCTTTCAGCCCCACTCGCCCCCACCCCACGCAGGAAGCTGCAGTGGGACAGAGCCGGTTACATGCACACGTGCGCACACGTGTACAGCAGCAACACACACGTGTGGCACATACATGTAACATGTACTGCACACACCACACAATGCTCACTCACGTGTGCGCACCCCATGTGCACAGCCCACGCACACGCACCGCCCTGCACCCTGCTCGAGCCCCCCGGCTCCCACCTTGAGCTTGGGCAGCCGCTTAATGGTCTTGAGTGGCCGCAGGACACGCAGGACCCTCAAGGACTTGATGGTGTTGATGTCTTTCCCTTTGGAGCCTCTGGAAGAGAGAAGCCACACATGCAGAAGCAGGACGCACACCCATGTTGGTTCCCGCAAAGCCTCTTGGGGCCCTTGCATGTTGCCTTGGGCCCCAGGGCAGAGGGCCTAGGAGCACCACAGGCCACCGCTGCTCGGCCTGGGGCCAAGGCCTCAGAAAGCACGGGGTGGGCCAGGTCAGCAGCAGCAGGTCAACGGAGAACGGAGCTTCCAGATGGCAGGCTGCCAGCCCCTGCCATCGCCCCATTCTCTCCGGCCTGCCCCCACGCCAGCGACCTCCAGCCAGCCCGGGTCCAGCCAGGAAGCCTGCAGGCGCTGTGCCTGTGTCCTCAGCCTCCCGGAAGGGCCAGCACATGCCTGGACCTCCCCACCTGTCCTCTCTCAGCGGCCCTAACGCCTCCACACAATGTGACGCTGACAGAAAGGGAGGAGGAAGAGGGTGAGAGCCAGAGCAGGAAGCCGGATTAGACGGGTACAAAGGCAACGCAGAGACTGGGTGACAAACAGACTGAAGGGAAGGGGCGGAGAGCCACAGAGGGACAGGAGGGACGGACAGGAGGGTGGTGAGCCAGGAGCTCGGTCAGGAACCCAGGCACCAGAAGCTCTGAGGCCCGGGCATTTGGGACCAGACAAGGACCCCTCCCAGAGAAAGCCACAGTAGACCTAGGTGGCTCCCTGTGGCTGGCAGGGACCCGGGGACTGTCAGACTCAAGGGGCTGGCCCTCCGCCAGCCAGAAGCCAGCGCCAGAGAGGCCATCTGCAGAAGCAGGGCCGTAGCCGCTTGAGGGGACAGTGCCTGAAGACGCAGGCCTTAAGGCCTTGTCCATCTGCTTGGGGGAGCCAGCCCCTGGGGTCCTCCTTGGGCTCCAGCCAAGCTCTGGGGAAAGTGAGCTACAAGGCCCAGGCAGCTCCATGGGAAAGGGGTGCTTCTGCCCCTGCCCCCTCCCCCCCGGGACCAGCGGGGGCCTGCATGCCAGGCTCCAACACCAAGCGTGCAGGTGAAAAGTCTCAGCCTCCAAATGCTCACATCTCAACACCCACCCTAAACCAACTGCCTCCTGCAGGGACCAGCACGGAGGACCAAGGGACTGAGGCCTGTAGGAGGGATGCGGGCAGGAGGGGACACACCTTCACCCCCTAGCAAATGCGGTTACTGGGAGGAGACTCTGGGCAGCTGTGCTCTGCACACCTGAGGCTGCTTCTCTCCTCTCTTGCTCAGAGGCCACCTGGCCACATCGCATCCCTCCCCCCACTCTCACTCCCACTGTCCCTCACTGCTAATGGCAAAGCTGTCACCTCCTCTATGTGGAAAAAAGGGGATGCTGGACGCTGCAGGGAAGCAGTCTAGAGAGAGAAGAGGGAAGACGCCTGTTTCTGGATTGCAGATGGCAGGAAAGTGGCACAGGGCCCGTCCCCTGTCCCCGTCCCGTCCCCCATCTTCCGTCTCATCCCGTCCCCCGTCCCATCCCGTCTCCTGTCCCTCGTTCCCTGTCCCCACCTCCAGCACTCAGTGCCATGCCCTGCTCACCGCACCTCCTCACCAAGGGCTAGCCACGCCCACCCCAGCCCCAGCCCCACAGGGTCCCCAGAGAAGAGATAGGGGCACAGGGCCTGGGCACATGGCTCCCGGCAGCATGCAGCCGGGAAGGTGGAGGATGAGCGGAGGTGAGACATGGTGATGAAACGGCCCTGGGGGCCATCAGTGCCATGATGTGGGGCGGTGGAAGGGGACAGAGGGAAGGCATTACCCCATGAAGCTCCTACCGAGAGTCCAGCAACAGAGAGACAAAGAGAAGAGAGTCAGTGAGGAGGCCTGCACCCTCCCACGGGCTCAGAGTTGGAGACCCCGGCCCCTTGGTATCTGTAGCTGCGGGTCCTCCTTGTCCTTGCGTCTCATGCCACCACTCATCCCTGTGTGCCCCAACTCTACCAAGGCCCCACACCTGCCTCACCTCCACCTCCACCACCACGCAGGGGGAGCTGCTCCAGCCAGCACGAAAGGGCTGAGTGCCACTTGCTAGGGACCCGGAGAGAATGGCCTGACACCTGAGGGGGGCTGCCCACCAGCACCCGGCAGCTCCGGCCGACCGAGCAGTGCAGCTGAGGTCGGGGCGGGCAGTGTCTGGAAGGGCGTCAACCGGCAGACCCCAGACAAGCCAGAGGCTTCAGAGCCAGTGCTGTGTCCCGGACAAAAGGCCTTGAGGTCCTTCTGAGCCTGCACGGCCCAGGCCAGCAGACAGCGAAGGGGCTACTAACAGCCTGGAGGCCAGCGGTGGCCCCTCCCTTGCCCCACCCATCTGAGGTCTGGGGGGCGCGGTCAGGTCCAGGGCAGACATGGGTACTTACGAGAAGGCAAACGCCACCAGGGCCCCACTGACCACAATGAAGTCCAGAATATTCCACAGGTCCCGGAAGTAGGCCCCGGGGTGCAGCAGCAGCCCCAGATCAATCATCTTCAGGGGAGAAATACACTTTAGGATACAGGATATTTTAGAAAAGAGGCAGAGCCAAGCCCCAGAGTCAAGGGGTTCGGGGGAGGGTGCCACTCCAGACCACACTGTCAGGGGAGGGGACACGGCCCAGGCGTGTCCTTGAGGGCCTCATGGCCATTGATCCCAGATACCCTTCCATGATCATGACTGGCTGAGACCCTGCCGGGGCCCCAGACCCCCTAGAGCCTGAACGAGGACCCTCCACCACTGGGCTGCAGGGGACACGGCCCCAAGTGCGCACATTTGGACGGGACCCTGCAGCAGAAAGAAGGGCTGGTGGGCTTCACAGGGACCTGGTCTGCGACCCCCCGAGCTGTGGCTGCTGGCACCATGATGCCTCTAAGCCTCGACCCCTCATCTGTAAACCGGGATGACACCTCCCCAGGCGCTTGCCAGGTGAGAGCAGGCACAGGTGTGGACGCATGCACAAGGCCGCCCCGAGTCGCGTGCACGGGGACACTGGGCTGCACTGCAGTCAGAGGTGCACACGTGTGCACGTCGACCACACCGATGTGCCGGCCACTCGGCACGCACTGCCGTGGGCAAGGCCTGTCAGCGCTCACGGACAGCACGTGATGGCCGCAGCGAGAGGTCAAGTCCTGAGCCGCCGCCTCACACCAAGCCCTTCCAAGGGCAGTTTAGGTCCCACTGCTGTGGTCTGTGGGCTCCAACCTCCCCACCCCATGCCCTCCTCCTCTGTGGGCACCAGACAGTGCTGAGGATGGGCTGAGCCCCATGGTTGCTGGGTGGGGAGGGCGAACCCTGTGAGGACATGGTAGGGACCAAGGTGGCACTGGGGAGCTGTCCCAAGGCCGGTGTGAAGCCGTGGGGCATCCCCTCACCCTGCTGTGTGCATGCAGGGCCCACTGCCTGTGCCTCCAGGAGGTCACACTGCCCAGGGGGCTGCGAGGGAGGGTGAGCAGCGTGCAGGCCATGGGCAGGCAACACCTCACCTTGATCACCATCTCAAAGGTGAAGACGCCCGTGAAGATGTAGTCCAAGTATTTCAGGGCCTGAAACCAAAGGAGGCTCCTCTCAGGGCTTGTGGCTGTGGGGTCCCCAGCCCTGTGCCCTGCACAGTTGCCACGCAGCACTCACGTTGTTCCTGGGCGAGTCTGTCCGCACGGGGTCCTCTGCGGCCAGAGCAATGCTGCTCAGGGCGATGACCACGAGGATGACCATCTCGAAGTACCTCATGGTCACGATGTAGTGGCAGCAACGGCGGAGCCTGGGGACACAGTGTGACTCAACCGAGGCCCACGCTGGGCCAGGCTGGTCCCCCTGTCCCTCACGGGTCCCCCATGGTCACAAACTTGGCTCTCCCTGCACGAGGCTGAGCTCTAAGTGTCCGAGCCCACAGCCTGGTGGTTGGTGGTGATCAGTTCTCAGGAGGGTGTCCAGAGAGGACTGGGAAGGATGCAGACACCCCTCACAGGGACAGCAGACGCCCCCCACAGACAGGGACAAGGGATGTCCTTGATAGGGACAACAGATGCCCCTCACAGGGACAGCGGATGCCCCTCACAGGCTGGGCTGCTCCAGGCTCGCTGGTGCTCACGTCCTGCTGTGCACAGCCGTGCTCTGCCCATGTGTGGCCCGCCGTGCCCTTGGCTGGCTGATGGGTGTGCGAGGTGGAGGTTGTCACACAGAGTAGGCTGAGCCCTCGGGAGCCCTGCTGGGTGCTATGCCCCCAGGGCACATGTGCACTAAGTTGCCTGTCCACGGCACTGCTGTGCCCCGGCACCCTCTGGACCCCAGGGCAGAGCGCTGAGCACGACACCAGCATCCAGTGTGGACACCAACCAGCGGGAGACGGTCAGACACTGAGCAATGCCCCAACACAGCAGTGGACGTGACCAGGAGGTCAGGGGGGCACTCCAGCAGGACAGGGAGGCAGATGTGGTGGCAGGGAGCAGGGGCCGTGTACAAGCGTATCATGTCTCCTGTCCCCCCCCAGGGAGCGGTGCCTCCTCTGTCCGCTCTGCCCCTGCCCGCTACCCCGACCTCGTCCCCCACCAGCACTTCCTGCTCCCGCGGACCCCTCCCCCTTGAGGTCTCTCTTGTGGTCAGTCAGGTCCTCATTCCCAACCTGGCCGAATGGCCCCTCGAGGCTGTGCCTCAGGCCCTCTCCACCCAGCCTGTCCTCGACTCCAGGCCACACTCCCATCCCCGACCCCTGGCTCTGCTGCTCTGCGCACCCCACCCCAGCTCGGCCAGCATCCCACTGTCCAGCAAACCCTGGGCGAAGCCCTGGAACCGCCATCCTCCTCCGCATCTCACTGACCATCGAATCCTGCATGCTATGCCTCCGAGAGGTCTCCCCACTTCACTTCCAAGCCTCTCCACTGTACGACCCCCTAGTCACTGCCCCTCCCACGAAAAACTCGGCCTACTCGGTGTCTCCCTGCCTCCAGTCTGCCCAATGAAGGACCCACTAGAGTGCCAACCGACTGTGCCCCCAACCCAACCGCTTACAACCTCCCAAGCATCCCAGGACCATCTGCATAGTGTCCAGTTCCCCGCTCACTGTGCCACCACAGGCCACTCAGCAGGGACCCCTGGGACCACTCTCCTGTACAGGGAGCCAGCCTGGACTCTGTGACCTCTGTCCTTTATGGAGAGCTGGCCTGGACATTGTAACCTCTGTCCTGTACAGGGAGCCGGCCTGGACCTCTTCCTCTAACTGCCCTTTCCCCTTTGGGTCTCAGCTGGGATCGCCGGTTTCCTCCAGGAGAGGTGCCCTATCTCTCCCACCTGCCCCTAGGCACCAGGACCTCCCTCCCCAGCGGTCCCCACCCAGCACGACCTGGTGGGCAGCCTGCCCATGTAGAAGGCAGGACCACGGCTGCCTCCAGCACCACGTCCTCTCTGGGCCCGAGCAGAGGAGAGCAGGGGCCCAACACCTGCACTGGGAAGGAGCGGGCGGAGGGAGGGCGAAGGCAGCGGGCAGTGCAGGGCTGCATCAGGGGCTGTGGGGGTCAGGAGGCACAGGCGGGCAGATGGGGGGGTGGCGGGGCTGAGGCCATGGGACCTCATTGTCCCGAGCCCTGGCTCTGGCCGCTGGCCTCCGAGTGGCCCTGTCTGTCGCCTCTCTCTCCCCTCTCCCGCATCTTTGCTCCAACACCACCTCCGCTAGAGCCGACCTGACCTCTCCCCTCACGCTCAGCCCCGGTGGTGCTTCCTGAGCACAGCCCCCCATGCGCTCCGTCTGCTGCCTGCCCCCAGCAGGCACGCTTGGTGAGGGCAGGGCCGCGCCTGTGCTCGGCGCTGTGCACCCCCGGCACCAACGCCGCGTGGCGCACGACACTGGCTGGACTCGTGAAGGCAGGCGCAACGATGAGCAACGAGTGATGGCTGCGTGGCACGTAACGGAGGGGAGGGCACAGGGACGGCGTGCAAGTGACATCACGCGGGCGTGCACTGTGCAGAGCTGAGCAGGCCGCAGCCGGGGTCAGCAGGGGCTCTGGTCTGACCGACGGGGCTCTGGTCCCAGCCCCGCCACCAAGACCGCCAGGCCCTGCATCTGTGCACACGCCAGGGGGCTCCCCGGGGCCTCTGTGTCTTCATCTGTGAAGCGAGGCAACGCAGGCCTGCCACAGTGACCAGAATGTTCACTGCGATGTGCACACACCGGTGCCCCGGGTCACACCCAGCACATGCCGCTGTTCCGTGCACGCAGACTGCGGGCCAGCCGAGTGGCGGGCACAGCACGTGCAGGAGGGGGAGGGGGACTCACAGGGCAGTGGGGCTCAGACAGAACATGGAGCTGTAGGGGACGATGGGCCGGGGGCCACTCCTCGTCACATCCTCGGCCTCCACCGCCTTCCTCCCATCTGCTTGGCTTTCCAGGTCCCCGCTGCCACCTGCAAGGACACCAGGCCGCCATGTCAGGGGCAGCAGCACACGTCAGGCCCCCGTCACGTGGGCCTTGCCCAGACAGCAGATACTGACCCAGCTCCAACCCCACAGCCCAGTGGACCCGCCCAGGAAAGGGTGCATGGCTGAGGGCACAGGGGCACACGCCAGATCACGCCTGGGTGAACTGTGGCCGGGAGTGAGCTGGTCCCCGAGAGCTGGACTGTCTGCGGAGACCCCGTCCTCACCCACATTTCCCCAAGTCATGCATGGCACCCTGGCCGTGGACACCTCTGCCCCACTGGGAGCTGCCTGTTGAAGTGTTCTAGGAGCACGCAGTCCCTCAGCCCAGAAACCGGGGCCACTGGGCTCCCCTCCCCAGGCTCAGGGCTCACCCCTCAGGAAAAGACGCGGCCCTGACCCAGGCATCTAGTCCAACCCAGCTGGGGATCCTCCTCTTGGGGACCACAGCAGTGTCCTGCCATGCCAAGGGCTTCAGAGGACACTGGCTAAGTGGGACATCAGAGTGGGGGGCTGGCCAGCAGGCGTGGACACAATCCACACTGCCCCCACTCCCCCGTGCTCCAGTCCTCACTTCTGGCCCGAGACCTTCCTGGGCTCTCAGCAGCCTCTCCCCAGCTCAGTTCCCAGGGGCAGACTCCCCAGGGTTTAAATGACCATGACCTCGGCCCTTCTTAAAAAAACTGTGGTCCGTACACAGTATTCTTCTCACATGAGGTTATCATTTTTAACTACCCTAACATACGTTTTGACCCTTATGGAGGGCAGAATTCCCAAGAGCTCAGAGGTGCTGGGGAGACTGCAGGGACTCAGAGCCAGCACCATCGTTGCAGCTCACTTTCCCTTCTTCAAAGAAGCGTCAAGGCAGAGAGGACGACAGAAGGCAGCAGGAAGAGGGTGGGGACCCCAGAGCCTGCGTGAGGAACCAGGGCTCCGTGCCGCATAAACAACCAATTATGCAATGTTAAAAATGAGGAAACAGAGGAAAAATGGAATATGTGTTAGAACCTAAAATAGATGTAACAAACCCAAGAGAATCAACAACCACAGTAAACACAAGCAGAGTGAACCTGGCTGCGAGCTGACATGGACTGTCGGGCTGGTGACACAGTGACGTGTCCTTGCCAAGAGACAAGCTGGGATGTGCAGCCACACAGAGGCTCAAAGTCAGAAAATGGGCAAAAAGACCCCCCAGCGAATGTTCATGCAAAGAGGAAAAGGCTCAGGCACAGAGTCACGTTGGAAAAGGCACCGTAAGAAATCGCCCGGCATTGACTTCACGGAGAATCACCCCAAGAGGACAAAGGTTTGGCTCCAGAGACATGACCATCTCACACAGGCATCAAATAGCTTAATGTGCAAAACACAAACACAAATATTTTAATGAAAAGGGTTTTCAAAGAGAAATTTTTAAAAAGTTTTCAAAAAGGCTCCCGACAGAGATGCAGACCATGCGAGAGAGCGGCTTGCCACCTCAGCCTCCGCCCGCCCCAGCCACGAGGTCCCGCGCGGATGGCAGCCAGCGCTGTGCTAACGTGTCCCCATCCCCGTCCCCTGGCATGAAAGCAGCCCCGACCGGTGTGAGGGCCTCGGGTCACCTGGGACCCCGCTTCTCACGGGCCTTTCCTCACTCCCGACGCCACCGTGCTGCTCAGGAGCCTCGGGCCGCAGCAGGCAGTTACTATCTCAGAACCACGTACAGGAGCGCTGGGGCACCTGGCACACCGCCCCCCGTGCCAACGCTGCATGTTTCCAACTGCTCAAAATCACTGCGATAAGTAAATAAATCACACGTAAAGCAAGAGCTGACACATCGACAAAGAGAAAGAGATTTCAGTGCGCCTCACCCAGCTATCAGCGGGTCAGTCAGGAAAACTATCAGCAAAAACATAGGGTTTCTCACAACACCACAAATATGAAAAGCCCAGTGTTCCCTAAAGTGAAGAAAACGTGTTCCTTTTAAGCTCCCATGGCACGTTGACAAACGCGGACTATCTGCTGAGCCACAAAGCACTGTCTCAGATGTCTCCAAGGAAACCACGGTGGGGCGGAAAAGTAGTTTTCCTTCCGCCCTTCTAAGTTCTTCCGGCTGGACTGATAATCAAATCGACACAAGACAGATCAACGAGAGAACACGACCAAACTCATTAGGTATGAAGGAGGCCCAAGGAACAAAACGCAGTCACAGCCAAGCCAGCAAGCTTGCTCCAGCCAGAGCGAGTCGGCGCGTGGGGAACAGGCTCTGTCTCGCCTCAGCTGAGGACTCAAACCTTTGGACTTTTCGGCCGTGTGTCAGTGCCTGGAGGTGTGCACGGTCTGAGGCCTGCCCCCCGAAGAACCTGGGACAGGATGTCTGGTGCCAGGTGGCCTGTCACCAGGGAGTCGCCACCTGGCCCAGCCCAGAAGCTACGAAGGCAGGACTGGTTCTCCCCCAGGATGTACTTTCACCATAAGCACCCTCTCCTTTGCAAATCTTAAGCCCCTTGAATAAAACTTTGTCGTTTGAGTCTAGAAGCCTTCTGATTCAGCAACACTCAAGGGACAGTGCACACGGGGTCCCTAAGAATATGGGAACTAGGGACACGTCAGGCAGTGAGGCTTCTATGCCATTCTGGACTAAGGAGAAGTGGGCAAGGGTCTGGCTTCAAAAGGGAAACAAGCAAAAAGAGCAAAAATGTAAATGAATCTTGCTGGGACCCCAAAACCAGTGGGGTGCAGAGGGCTCAATCAGACTTGGCTTGTTCCTCCAGTCTGCACATCCAGTTCACGCCATGATGCCGAAATGACGCTCCTTCCTTCAAGAGGTGTTTCTAGCCACATTGCCTTAGGCAGGTAAGGGGGGGGTCAAAGGTTATTTCTGAGGCTTTTGTTTTTTAAAAAATAACCAGTTTAAACTAATCTATATGACAACAAGCATATTGTGGGTGGCAAACCTCCCCTCACCGCCATACAGTTTGTGCTCGCCAATCACAGTGCGATTAAGCTGGAAATTAAGGCACTAATCAGAAACAAAGGGTTATTTAAGATTCGAATTTTACAAGCGGAAATTTGAAAGCAAATTTTGAATAGTTCATGGGTCAAAAATTATACACTCATAGGCAAACTAACTGTGGCTACACAGAAAACAAAATAACCTACAGATAAATCGAGAGTGACAAGAAAGCCTAGCAGCTCTGTGACTGGACGAAATACTGCTTGTATCTCTGTAGAGTAGAAGCAAATAATGACAAAGTACAATTTTTCAAAGAATGCCATTTTTAAACAGAATAAAGAAAGTTAAAGACACAAAGAAAGAACGTCAGAGCAGTGCGAGGACTGTGTGAGAGTCCGCTGCGGGGCACACGGGGCCCGCAGACGCACACGGAGCGCCCCGCGTGAACGGGGCCCTGGGCTCGCCAACTGGGACGGCAGTGCCACTTGGCGGAGGCTCTGATGGTGCTGGCGGCCACGGGCCCCCGGGAACAGGGGTTACGGCAAACCCCTGCCTGCTGCTTTTACCGCGAACCTAAAACTGCTCTAAAAAAGTTGAAAGACAAAATTTTCAGGATAAGGGAAAAGAGATACAAACACAAAATCAAGTAAGTGAGGTAAAACCCTTACAATCTCACGTCTGGATTCCCAAGGACGAAGAAACACAAGGCCCCCGATGACCCCAATGCCGGCGGGTGCCCAGCCCCGTCCGAGGAGCCGGCCAGCAGGTCAGCCGCTGCGGGAGCAGCCGAGCAAGAGGTCCACGGGGACTGAGGACCAAGGACGTCCCAGGAGAGGCTGGCAGGACCGGGAGGCAGAACGGGGAGCAGAAAGCCACCACAGGACTGTGTCCAAACGCAGCGGGAGCGGGCTGCCACGGGGGCGTGGGGTCTGCACATAAGCTCAGAGGTTGTCTGACCCCACTGCATGTCCCATCATCCCATCGCTGGCGAGGGCCAGCTGGGGTGTTGGCAGGCCTCACGTCCCGCCCACCCCAGCAGTCAGGGCGGTGCCCTAAGGAGAGGCTGAGGCCAAGGCCTCTGAGGCAGAGGTGCACCAAGCTGGGGAGGTGTGCGGGGACAGCCAGAGCCCGGTCTTCTCGGAGAAACGGCCCCACCCAGGTCTGGGGCAGGAAAGGAACAGAAGGGTCCGGGAACGTGCTCCCACGAACACCGGAATGCCGCCAAGGACCACCACAGGCACGTGACAAGCCCCAAAGAGGCGACACTAAGGCTCTCCGACGGGCCAAAACGGGACCACAGGAGCATGAGAAGCCAACAGCGTGCCACAGGACTGCATGTGTCAAGCTAAAACCCCAAAGCTCAGCAAGACGTCTTTGCTAAACCTCTCACTGGTCACGTCTGGAGTCCCTAAGGCACCAGCCTACAATTTTTAAAACCTGAACACTCGAAGACGTGCAGGAGAAAGGAGACCGGCAGGATGTGGGAGGCTTCCTAGGGCGGTGGGAAGGACGTGGTGGTTCATCACGCCACGGAACTTTCAGGGTTCCATTTTCCTTAGTAAAAAGGGTTGTCCATAGCAGCCACAGAGAGAAGACAGAGCCATACAAAGAGACGGCCCGGACTTTCTCGGCGGAGGCTGCAGCAGCACGAGGTACTGCCACAGTGCCGGAAGCCGAGCGGAAGTGACTGGCTACAGTTCCATGAAACATGAAACCACTTTTCACAAGCAATGGCAAGATAAAGATTTTGCGGGCAAATGGAACTTACCACCATCAAACCTCATGAAAATAAATTAGAAAAGATGTTCTTCAAGCATAAGGAGAAAAAAAATGGATGACATGAAATATAAGAGGTGATGAAAGATGAGAAGGGATAATGAAGTCAACAGAAAACAAAAACAACCAATTTTTTAAAAACTCATAAAGAAACCTCTGACATTTGGAAATTCAAAATCATACTTATAAATAACTCGAGTCAAATAAGAAATCACAACAAAACCTGGAAAAAATGTAGAACCAAAAAATTGGATGTTTCAAAACATATAAGATGCAACTAAAATAATTCTTAGGGTAAGACTTAGTTTTTCTACATTAGCAAAGTAGAAAGGCTGAAATGTCATGGCCCGAACAGAACTAATGAAATGGAAAACAAAGATACAATAGAGAAGATCAAGAAAGCCAAAGATTCAGACTTTGATGGTCTACTTGAATTCACAAACCTTTGGGGGAAAAGGGCTTATTGAGGGAGGGGAGGGGAGGGGAGGGAGGAGAGGGAGGGAGGGGAGGAGAGGGAGGGAGAGAGAGAGGAGAGGAGAGGAGAATGGGAGGGAGGGAGGAGGGAGCAAGAGAGGAAGGGAGTGAGGGAAGGAAGGAAATCTGAAATGTGAAGGTGGCCATGACCATAAACCCAGCAGATATGAGGGGGGCTCCCACCTATACCCAAATTTCTCCCACACCCCCATAAGCCATATGGAAAATAAGGAACAGTAGTAAGAGCATCCACAGTCCACATGTACAGCATGTGGGAGACAAGAAAACTGCAAACACGAGTTCATGTGCGAGTGGGGACTCAAACCACTGAGGTCTACAGAATCAGGCGGGGACTGTGTGCCGGAGGGAGGGTGCGGGACAGCCCCAGGGGGCAGGTCTGTGGACATCAACTGGTGTCCATCAGAAAGGAGCCCACCTGAGCAGAGAAACATTAAGAACAGGTCTGAGCCCTGGAGGAGCAGAGCACTCCTCCTGGGGACCTGAGGGGAAGAGCTTGGAAAGTACCCAGGGCTGGAGGCAGCGACCTTGGGAAGACATTGCTCCTGAAGGAAACAGAGCCACTCTGCAGGGCATGGTGCTCTGGTGGCTGTGACGGAGGGAAAGAAAGAAACAAATGGCTGCGGGCCAGGGTCCTGCAGAGGCAGCGTGCTACCAAAGAATCTGAACTGACCAGACGTGCCCCAAGGCCTGACCGAGTAAGAAGACAGGATCTCACTGCACTGGGAGCAGGTCGAACCCACCCCTGCTCCCCACAAAATCACATGTAATTGCTGGTCAGGAAAGTTTAACACACTTTCTCATCGTCAGAAAAAGGGGCCCAACATCCATACAAAGCTTTTACCATAAGATTATATAAAGTAAGGACAAAAACTTTTCAGCTAACAAAAATACTCCACAGAAAAACAGCTGCAAAGCAGAGGGCTGTGACACAACCTTCCAACATGAACTGAGTGCTATTAAACAAGCAACTCCTCACGATAATGAAAAAACACAAATCAGATTCAAAAGCTCAACACGAAAACATACGAACAGCTATGAGATGAGAGATGAGAGCTGACCAAACGCAGCAGAAGAATGCTTTTTAAAAATACAAAATAATCTGAGAAAATACATTAAAGAGAAAGACAAAATCATCTTGGGAATCACAAGGAGTCCCAGGGAAAATAGATATGACTAAAAATAGAGCAAAGGAAAAATAAGATATGAGTGAAACGAGCCAAGAGAAAAAATATAAAATAAGGAATCCGTTTTCAAAAGGATCAGAGAGAAAGCCATACAAAAGACAAACAAAGCAGATCCAACATTTGCATAACTGCAACGCTGAAAAACAAAAATAAAAGAATGCAGTTGAACTCACATTGAAAACTACAATCCCAGAAATTTCTTCCAAAATGAAATAACACCCACCAATTGGTTTTTGACAAAAGTGCCAAAGTAATTCAATGGGAATAAGACAGTCTTTCACACAATGGCACCGAAACCAACAGACACTGTGGGGGATGGGGGCCAAAAAGGAATCTCAACCCTTTCCTGATGCCACGTGTGAAAATTAATTCAAGACTTCAGCTTCCGGGGAAATGAAGTGGAAGGGCTTACCCCACTCTCCCCACTAAGCGCAACTAAAAGCCCAGGATGTCACGTATGAAGTTGACCAGGAGAGGCTCTGGAAGGTGGAGAGAAGGAAGCACACTGGCTAGTGACTGGGACCTGAGAAGCAACACAGCATAAAGTTTCCTTCCGTGCCTCAAATATCCTTGGTGCTGGAAAAGGGGCAATCCAGAGTGGCAGGCACGAATTTTAGGGTCCCGACAGAAGGCAGCTTTCCTAGGCGCAGGACCAGGAGACGAGCAGCCTAGCAGGACAAGAGACTTATCGCAGACAAAACAGTCCGGCTACAGCCACATGCGCAGAAGACACTGCAGCCCTACCCCCTCATGAGCAGAGGCCGAGTGAAGCGCCTGGACGCCCACCCTCTGCAGCCTGTAACGAGGCACCCCACAGCCCTGCTGAGGCACGAGCAGAGAGGGCTGAAAGGAACTCTCATACCACACTCTGCGGTGGCAAGACCCACAACCCACGCACCATCTGCGAAGGTCACATGGGAGCCTGGACTTCAGTCACCACTTACGCCTTCCCTTGACTTGCTCAAGTGAATCCCAGTAAAATGCCAGGACTTTTGCTAGTACCCAGAGGTAACAAGGTCAACCCTTGTTGTGTCGGTAGGGGCTGTGTGGGAGCAGAGGGGCAGTCCCATGCCTCCTGGGAAGGATGGCATCAGTAGAGGCCCAGCCAGGAGCTACAGCCCCCACCCCAGTCCAGCTGGGACAAGGAGCCACCCTACTGGTATCAACGGAGGTCAAGTGAGGACCCTGCACTCCTACCCCATCTGTCACTGAGGCAGCTTCAAGCCTCCCCTGCCCACACCCAGAGCAGAACTTTAAATACAACTTACAGGCTCATAACATAATATCAGAATGTCTAATAAAAAAATCACTTGTCACACCAAGAACCAGGAAAATGTCAATTTCAATGAGAAAAAAACGATTAGTAGACACCAAGATAACACAGGTGTTAGCACTATCTGACAATAATTTAAAACAACCATCATAAAAGTGCTCCAACAGACTATTAAAACCACACTTGAAACAAATGAAAAAAATAAAAACAATCTCAGCAAAGAAACAAAACGTCTTAGCAAAGAAATAGAAGATGTAAAGAAGAACCAAACAGAAATTTCAGAACTGAAAAGCACAATAACTGAACTTTAAAACTCAATACATGGGCCCAACAGCAGGATGGAGCATGCAGAGGAAAGAATCAGCAACCTGGAAGACAGAACAATAGAAATCACCTGACCCGAATGACAGGAAGAAGAGAGACTGAAAAAGGTGAACAGGGCCCTGGGGACCTTTGCAACTATAAAAAAAAGAGCTACCGTTCATGTTCGCAGAGTCCTGAAAGGAAAAGGGAAAGAGGACAGAGCTGAAGACGCATTCAAAGACATCATGGATGAAAATTTTCCCAATGTGGCAAACAGACATGAACCTACAAATTCAAGAATCTGAGCAAACCCCAAACAGGATAAACCTAAAGAAACCCATGCTCACATATATCATCATCAAACTTCTGAAATATAAAGAAAAACATAAATCTTGAAAGCAGCGAGAGAGAAACATCTTACCTATAGGAAGAAAACAATTCGAATGACAGTGGATTTCTCATCAGAAACCATGGAGGTCAGAAGGAAGAGGCACACGTTTTTTCAAGTGCTGAAAAAAAAAAGAACTGTCAACCCAGAATTTTATACCCAGTGACAATATCCTTCGGGGAAGAAGGGAGTCAAGACATTCTCAGATGAAGAAACACGGAGAGGACCTGTCGCCTGCAGACCTACCCTACAGGGCGCCGAGGAAGGCCCTCCGAACAGAGAGCAGCAGCACTGGCACCGCCGGAAGGAAGAAAGAACAGGAGGGGTAAAAACGCGGGTAAACCCAGTGCGCTTTCTCATCCTCTTCAGTTTTCTAAATTTCTAAGTTGAAGCAAAAATAATAACACAAACTAATGTGGTTCTAAGTAAGTGCGGAGGAAATATTAAGACAATTACACATCGGGAGGAAAAAAGAAAGGCAAGGTTTCTGTTCTTCATTCAAACTGGTAAAGTGACAAGTCTAGTAGACAGGGATAAGTTAAGTATATAACGCAAAGTTAAATGTATAATACCTGGAGCACCCATTAAAAAACAATAAAAAGAAATACACTCGAAAATACTACAGTTAAATCAAAATGTACTCCAAAATACGTATACAAGTAACCCACAGGAAGGTAGGAAATAGAAGCCAGAAAAACAAAAACCAGAAACAAACAGACAAACAAACAAATAAATAAGCAGATTTAAGCCATAACATATATAATTACATTGAAAGCAAATGGTCTAAATATGCCAAATAAAAGACAAGCAACAGAAGAGATTAAAAACATAATCCAACTATATGATGTCTGCAGGAAACTAACTTAAAATATAACTACGTAGCTAGTTTGAAAGTAAAAGGGTGAACAAGATATACCATGAAAATATTAGCCAAAATAAAGCAAGAGTTGGGTATATTTATGTCAGGTAAAGTAGACATCAGAGCAGAGAACATTATCAGGGACAGCCAGACACATTACAGAATGACAGAAGGATCCATCTTTCAGGAAGGCACCATTTGAAATGTGTATGGACTCAGTGACAGAGCTTCAAAATATGTGAAGCAAAAACTAACAGAACTGAAAGGAGAGAGAGACAAATCCACATTTCCAGTGGGAACCCTGAGCACCCCTTTCTGACAGTGGTGTGCCTGGAGAGGGAAAGCCGGCGCTCACACAGAATCCCCAGCACCCACCCCCAGGGTCTCGCTGGCGCCTGCAGAGCAGAGAGCTCCCCCCGCAGCAGCAGCGCACACAGAACCTAGGTCAAGACGTGCCGCGCCCTGGGCTGTGCGGTGAACCTTGACAAGTTATAAAGAACTGAAATTACGCAGAGGGTGTTTGTTCACCGACCACAAAGTAATCAAACCAGGAGACAGTGACAGAAAGATTAAAAGGAGAACAGAGCTCCAAATGCTGGGAAATTAAATGTCACACTTCCAAATAGTCCACGGGTCAGAGCAAGTCTTAATGGAAATTTTTTAATGGAAATGAAAAAATAACATCAGAATCTGTGGGACACACTTAACCGGTGCTAAGGAGAAAATGCACAGCACTAACAGTTTACACTGAGAGAGAGGAAAAGACTCAAATCAATAATCCAAGCTCCCATCTCAATAAACTGAAAAAGAGCAAAAAAAATGCAAAGTAAACAGAAAAAAAAATAATAATAATAAAGAGCAGAAATCAAATGCAATTGGAAACAGGAAGACAACAGAGAAAATCAGTGAAAATCAGTGGCTCTTTGTAAAGAGCAACAAGATTAACAAACATCTAGCAAGAATGACAAAGGAAAAATAAAGAAGGCACAAATTACCAAGATCAGCAACAATGTGGCCTGTCACTCCAGATAATGAAGACAGCAAAAGAAGGGGAAGGGACCACAACTATACACACATAAACCTGACAACTCCAATGAAATGGACCAATTCCTTCAAAAGCACAAACTACTCCAATTTGCCCAATGTGAAAGAGATAACACAGCCCTATAACTACTAATGATACCAATGTCCCTCATGAATACAGAGGCAAACTCCTTATAAAACATCAACAAATGGAATTCAGCAATAAATAAAAATAATTATATACAACAACCAGTAGAATTCCACCCAGGAATGCAAGGCCGACTTAATACTTGAAAATCGACATAAACTACCGTATCACAGAAGAAAACACACAATTGTATCGACTGATGCCAGAAAATCATTTGATAAAATTCAACACTCATCAATGTAAAACCTCTCAGAAAAAAAGAAATAAAGGGAAATTTGATAAATCACATCTATGGAAAAACGGAAAACACTACAGCTAACCCCATACTTACTACTGAAAGACTGAATGCCTCCCAAAGATAAGAAAGGGGGGGTGCCAGTTCTCAACACTGCCACCCGACACAGTACTGAAGTCACAGCCAGTACACGGAGGGGAGAAAAGGAAATAAAAGGCATGTATATCAGAACATAAGAGTAAAATTGTTCATTTGCAGATGACTTGCTTGTGTATAAAGTACCAAGGACCCCACAAATGCCAATGGGAAACACGAACTAAAATTACATAATTTCTTTAAAACTTGATGAAAATGAAGATGCCAGATGTCAGAATCTGTAAGGGCACAAATCAATTAGTAATCAGAGGAGAATTCATAGCCTTAAATAATCATATAATAAAAATCAAAGAATAAAATAAATAAACTATGTCTCCAAGTTAACAAGTTAGAAAAGGAACAACAAAGTAAAGCAAAAAACACATGAGAAAAACAATAAAGTAGAAAAGTAATGATTTAAAAATAAAACCATAGTAGAACTAATAAAATTAAAATGCTGTTTCTTTTTTCAAAAATCTAAAAAAATACATGAACCACTAACTAGTTTAACCAAGAAAAGAAAAAGAAACCACAAAATACACAGGATAAAAAAAAAAGACAAAGAAAAACACTGAAACAGAGGCAATTTTAAAAAATTAAGCCACTTGTCTGCATAACTCTTTAATAACTGGTATTGTCAAAACTGGACAGACACATGCAAAAAAGTGAGGCTGGACCACTTTCTTATACCATATACAAAAATAAACTAAAAATAAAAGAAAATATAGGCAGTAAACTCACTCACACTGCTCTTAACAGTATCTTTTTAGATGTGTCTCCTTAAACAAGGGAAACAAAAGAAAAAATAAACAAGTGAGATGACAGCAAATCAAAAAGTTTTTGCGCAGCAGATGAAACCACCAACAAAAGGAAAAGGCAACCTATCGAGTGGCAGAAGATATTCACCAGTGCTATCCAATGTAGGGCTGATATTCAAAACATATAAGGAACTCATACAACTCAACACCAAAAATACAAACACTCCAAGTAAAAAATGGACAAAGGACCTGAATAGACAACTCTTCAAAGAGGACATACAGATGGCAATAGACACATGAAAAGCTGCTCAACATCACTAATCATCAGAGAAATGCAAAATAAAATCACAATGAGGTATCACCTCACACCTGTCAGAATGGTCATCAGCAATAAATCAACAAACAGAAGCATTGGTAAGGATGTGGAGAAAAGGGAGCCCTCGTGCACTGCTGGTGGGACGGCAAATTGGTGCAGCCGCTACGGAAGACAGTATGGAGGTTGTCCCGAAACTTAAAAATAGAACTATCTTATGATCCAGCAATTTTCCTCCTGGCTATTTATCTGAAGAAAACAAAAAACACCAATCAGAAAAAAATATATGCACCCTATGTACATTGCAGCCTTATTTACAATAGCCAAGACTTGGAAGCAACCTAAGTGTCCATTGATGGGTGAATGAATAAAGAAGTGGTACATATACACAATATAATATTACTCAGCAACAAAAAAGAATGACATCTAGCTCTTTGCAACAACGTGGATAGACCTAGAGGGTATAACGTTAAGTGAAAAAAGTCAGGCAGAGAAAGACAGATACCGTATGATCTCACTCATGTGCAAAATCTAAAAAGACAAATTAACAAACAAAACAAAACAGAAACATATTCACAGGCACAGAGAACAAGCTGATGGTTGCCAAAGGTGGTGGGAGTGGGAGTAAAAAATAAATTTAATTGCTAGTAAAATTTTTAAAAATATTTTTAAAATTCTAAGTTCCATAAGGAAATAAATGCAAGGGAACTTAAGAACTTAAGGAAAGGAAAAACTGAAAAAAATTAAGCCAATTCTTTGCATAATTCTATGTACATATATTAAAAAACCTAGATCAAAAGGATCATTTATAAGGAAATTATAATTTACCAAACTGATCTCAGAAAACAAGAAAGTTTGCAGAGACCAATATACACACAGAAATGGAGAAATTATCAAAAACTACCCTACCGAGCAACAACAAAACCAGACCCAGATGCTCTCACGAGGGAATTCTGCCAAATCTTTCAGGACCAGGTAACCCTAATGCTGCCTAAACCTCAGAAAAGGGAATGAAGAGAACGTTCTGACCCCTCTCATGACGCGACAGGAGGCACACACCCGCAGGCGCATTCCCCACACGGTCCCTGAGGCTTGCTGGGTGCCTGGAGGACATGTGTCTCTCTCACTGGAGTGCCGGTTGGGGCTCTTGGCTGATGTTTCTAAGGGAAAATGTACACATCTCCCAGACTCCGTACAACATTTTTAACGAAAAAATGTGGGGGAAGCTCTCAGGCAAGATTCCTCGTCCAGTGGTCAACTATCAGAATTACGTGCGGATGCTTTGAAAAGTGGTCGCCTTCACGGAGGCGGTATCCACAGCATGTTTGTTAGTGGCTGTTTCCACCGGGCTGACCAGGAAACACTGTTACACATTTTGCATCCTGATGTGACAGTTTTTGCTTTTCCCCTTTGCCTGTGCTTTACTTATATTTTAAGAAATTGGTTGGGGACATTGAGTGCAACCGATTCTAATGTGTTATAATTTTTATAGTATACTATAATTTTTCCTATTTAAGATAATGGGGGAAGGGACTTGCATTACAATATCTGATTTTCAAGTTAAGCAAGAAACAACTATGCAGCCTTAGCATGTAAACCTTATGATATTTGAACGTAATACACAGGAAAGCTACAGAACACACCTCACTTTAAAGTATCAATCCAAAAATCCTACATAAAATATTAACAAAAAGAATCTAACATCACATTAATGGTATAGAATAACCCAATGGGGTTTGTTTCAAGATGCAAAGACAGTTCAATATCAGAGAAGTCACGACTATAAATTTTCACATTTAATGGGAAAAAAAAGTATGATTTCTACAGATAATAAAGGGTGTCAGAAAAGTCAACATCTATTCCAGGTTAAAATACTTACTGATTTTACAAACACACACACACACACACACGCACGCACGCACGCACGCACCTGCGCCCTGCGTACATACACATCACACCTCTACAGATAAAATACTGTGCCACAGACTGACGGGTCCTGCACCCTGATCTCACACACACACTCTTCAGCCCAAAACCTCTGTAATCAGGCAAAACAATAATAAGCGGCCTAAAACTTGGAAAGTCTATATTTGCATAAGTTTTGATAATATATTTGGGGGAAAAAAAGAGAGAATCAATGTTAAAACTAATAAACAATTTGAGGATTCAGCAAAGTAATTGGACACAAGGTCAACACACAAAAATGAAGAGCCTAGACTTCTGCTTCTAGCAGAAGTAACAGCAGGGACCAAATAAACCCTCCCACCAGCAGCAGTTGAAGCATCAGGTGCCACCAGGGTGAAAAGACAAGCCACAACTGGGAGAAAGCACTGCAAACCACACATGTAATAAAGGGCGACATCCAAAATATACAGAAAAATCTTCAAACGCAACAATTAGAAAACAAATAAATGAATTTAAGAAGTGGGCAGAAATGTCATTTCCCAGACCACAATAAAATTAAACTAGAAGTCAAAAACAGAAAGGTAATTGGAAAATCCCAAAATATGTAGAGATTAAACAACACACTTCTAAATAGCAAATGTGTCAAAAAAGAAATTTCAAAAAACATTTTAAAATATTTTTAACTAAATAAAAATGAAAACACAGCTTATCAAATTTTGTTGCGAAAGCAACACTTAACGGAACATTTATAGCTTTGAATGCATATATCAGAAAAGAGGAAAGAACTAAAATCCATAATCTAAGCTTCCACTTTAGGAAATCAGAAAAAGAGTAAATTAAATCCAAAGTGAGCAGAAGAAAAAATAGTAATAATTAAAGCAGAAGTCAATAAAATTGAAAACTAGAAATCAACAGAAAAAAATCAACAAAACCAAAAGCTGGTTCTTTGAAAAGATCTGATAAGCCTCTAACCAGGCTAGAAAAGAATAAAGAGAGAAAACACAAACTCCTGGTATCAGAAATGCAAGAGAGGACATCGCCACAGACCCATGAACTTCAGAAAGAGAAAAAAGGAATGATGCGGACAACTCCACACCTAGACTCGATCACCTGCACGAAGCGGACCAGTTCCTGGGAAGTACACAATTGGCCAAAACTCACACAAGAAGAAATGGAAAAAGTGAACAGACCCATGTCTACAAGAGAGATTGGATCAACAATTAACTAACTACCTTCTGAAACAGAGAATTCCAGGCCCAGATGGGCTCGCTGGTGGGTTCTACAGAGTACTTAAGGAAGAAATTCCACCAATTCTCTACATCCCTTCCCGAAGACAGAAGCAGAGAGAACACTTCCCGACTCATTCTATGAAGCCAGCATAACCCTGTTACCAAACCCAGACAAGTCATTACAAGAACATTACAGACTGACATCTCTCGTGAACACATAAGTAAAATTTCACAACAAAACTGTAGCAAATCGAGTCAAAACATGTTTTAACGAATTATACACTGCAACCTATTGGGACTCATCCCAGGCATGCAAGACTGCTCCAGCATTTGAAAAATGACTGATGTAATCCATTGCGTTAAAACTAAAAAAGAAAAATCACATGATCATATGAAGAGATGCAGAAAAAGCGTCTGACAAAATCCAGCACACATTCACCGTCAACACTCTTGGAGAACATGAAATGAAAGGGAACTTCCCCAACCTGGTCAAGACTAGCTCGGAACACCCACTGCTGACGTCATACTCAGAGGCTGAAAACTCACCGCTTTCCCACTGAGATGACGCAGGAGGCCGGGACGCCTCCTCTCTCCATGCCTTTTCAACACCATGCAGGAGGTCCTAGCGGATTAGATGGGAACCGGAAATAAAAGGTATGTATACCGACGGGGACAGGAGACAAAAAACTGTTCTCATCTTTGTTCTCAGATGACACGATGCTCTACTTAGAAAATCCGAAGGATCAACCAGAAAACTAATGAGCAGTTATGGCAAGATCCCAGGGTACAAGGTCAATACACAAACATCAATCGCCTTCCCACATACCAGCAATAAACAGGTGGGACTTGAAATTCAAAGCACAATCCTATTTATATCAGCACCCAAAAATGAAATCCCTCGGTATAAATCTACCGGCTATGCACGAGGTTTCTCTGAGGGAAACGGCTAAACCCTGATGGACGATACCAAAGGAGAACGAAACCCATGGAGGGGTGTCCCGCGGTCATGGCTATGGAGACTCCGTGTCGTCGTGACATCGGTTCTCCCCGAGCGGATCTCTGGATCCAGTGTGGCTTCAAAACCCCAGCCAGTCACTTGGTGGACACTGGCAACACGATTCTGAAGCCTATGTGGGGAAACGAGTCGCTACCCAACAACAAATCTCACTGTAAAGCTGAGCGATGAAGACGCTGTGGTGAGGTGAAGCAGCGACAAAAAGATCAATGAGACAGAACAGAAAATCTCAAAACGGCCCCTGTAAATACAGTCGACTGATTTTGACATGAGAACAAAAGTGACAGATAAAACGGAGAAAAAAAATAGCCTTTCGGTACTGGAACAACTGGGCATCCAATATGCAAAAGACCTTCAAAGGTTCACGCGAAACGGCTCATGACCGTAAGATGAGGAGGGACAGAACTCCTAGAAGATAACACAGGAGAAACCGACAGGGCCCTGGGCGTGGCGATGACCCTTCAGATGCAGCACCAAAGGCCCATGAAGCAATAACGGATGAGCTAGATTTCATTACAATTAAAAACTTCTGCTCTGTGAGAGACACTGTTGAGAGAATGAAGAGACAAGGCACAGACGGAGAAAACTCTGCAGAAACCACATCTGATAAGAGACTTATCTGAAATGCACAAAGAACTCATAAAACTCAACAATAAGAAAGTAAGCAATCGAGTTTAAAAAATGGGCCGAAGCCTCACTAGGTCCTCCATCAAGATGAACAGAGGGCCAGGTAGCACGTGAAGAGAGGCCCATGACGAGTCGTCAGGAACACACGCGGACCGACGCCAGGACGCCGCTGCGCACCTGCTGGCCGCACTGCCGACAGGAGTGCGGGCGGGACGCGGGGCAGCGGGCTCTCACTCGTTGCTGCGGCAAACGCAAAATGGTACAGCCAGTCTGGTGGGATTTTTACAAATTACACATGTTCTTGCCACCTGACTCAGCCTTCACTGTCCTTGGTGTTTACGCAAAGGAGACGAAAACGTCCGTCCGTGCAAGAACCCGCACACAGGGGTTTCAGCAGCCTGATTCCTAACTGCCGACACCTGGGGGCAGCCCAGATGTTCTCCAGGAGGTGACGGAGACACGGTGGCCCGTCCGGGCGGTGGAACGTCATTCAGCAGTGAAAAGACACGAGCCGCCCCGCACGAAAAGCCTGGAGGAACCTTAAATGCACAGTGGTACGTGAGGAGCCCCCCTGAGGAGGCCGCATGCTGCGTGCGTCCAGCTACGTGACATCCTGGGCGAGACATGACTATGAGACAGTGAAAAGGTCAGGTTCTGCCAGGAGGTGGGAGGAGGGGCCACACCCAGACCCTGCGAACGAAAGCTGGGCAGGGATGCTGGGTTTGTCCTCAAGCTAGCCCAGAGAGACTGGCTGGTCCCACAGGAGGACAGAATGGCCCCGGGAACCCTCTCCCAAGGAGCAGAAGAGGGGCTGGGCGGCGAAGCCAGACCTCCACCGCCAGGTCCCAGGGAGAGTGCCGAGCAAGAGCGAGGGCACGTGCCGCGTCTGCAGACGTGGGCAGGCGCGTGGCCGCGCGGAGCCTGCGCGAGATAGAGCTTCCTAGGGCACTCCACTTCAGGGCTGCTGCTGGGGCCTGTCCCCTCTCCCCTTGGAGGATTTCCTGTACCCTTGGTGCTCACACACACCCATGTACCTTCTGTGTACGTGAGGGTCCTGTGTTTGTCACCATGCACGTCTCCTCCTGCTGGGCAAAGTGCCTTGAAAACAGCAGAAGCACCTGTTTGGCTGCACGCCAGCGCCTCACACTGTGGGTCATGGAGTGGCTGCCCAGGCAGGGACACCGGTGAGTGAGAAGGAAGGGGGGAGCTCGGCAGAGGCCCGGGGGCCTGGGAGCAGGGTGTGTGTGTGGCTGGGAAGACACCACCCCGCCAGCCTCCTGCCCGCCCACCGGCGGGGCCCGCAGCGACCTCCCTGCAGCCCAGAGCACTCTGTGCGCTGCCTTCCTGACGAGGCGGCCCAGGAAGGCAGGCCTGGCCCTGCTCCCGGGCTCAGTCCCAGCTACCCCAGCACGGCGCTGGGCGCTTCTCTGGCAACTTGCAGAGATTTTCAGAAGGAAGGCACACAGAGCTCAGATGGCAGGTAGCAGTGACAGTGCTGCCCTCAGGCACGGGAAGCAAGGGCCATCGAGACACGGAAGCTGACGGCAGACGGCTTTCTCCCCAGCTGGGGGACAACTCGCAGGCAGTCTCTGTTTCCAACCAGCTGCCGAGGACAGGAGAGTGGGGAGCAAACGGGCACGCACGGGAGATACTCACTGGGGACAACTGTGCCCTCGGTGGGGGAGCCGGTCGGCACCGCCGGGACGTGCACAGGGGCACCGGGGTCTGCGGGCTGGCTGCCCATCCGCGTGACGTTCCGCTGGTTATCCGCGTCCTCCGGCTGCTCCTCCACCTTCTGTAGACAGGTGCTGGGCAGCGTGTGCACAGGGCCCACAGCTGTCACCCCACTGTCCCCCAGGTCCCCGCGTGGCTCCCTGCAACCAAGAAGGCACACGCTCTGCTGCGGCCACCAGCTCCCCATCGGTCCATGGAGCCAGCTCCCCCAACCTGTGCGGTGACTGAGGGCCCCCGCCCCCGCTCCTCTGGCATCGCACACGGCTTCTCGTCACCTGTGCACTTCGGCATCTTCAGGTCTGCAAGGCAGGGACAGGCTGCCTCACTGTGGGTCCCTGGCATGAGGCCAGGCACACCTGGCAGTTAGTGTGTGGGGCGGAGCCGCATGCAGGCTGAGAAAGCTGAGGGTGTTCTCAGCCACCCCACCGGGAGCTGCAGCCGGAGCCAGCATCGAGCCCGTGGGGAGGTGGCGCCGATGCCGTGCTGGCCCTGTGCACCGGCCGCGGGCAGCCGGGGTGGCTCTGGGGCTTTGTGGCCGGTCAGCGAGCGTGGACACTGCTGGCCTGGGCCTGCGGCTCCTGCTACCCCAGGGCTGCCCTGTATCCCGGTCAGGCCCTGTCACAGCAGGAGCAGGTCGGCCTGGCCTGAGGGGCCCTTTGCATCACTGCCAGGCAGCCGGGACCCTCCCTCTTAACCCTCAATCCTGGGGCCCCCTCGGGCTTCCCACAGGCTCCCCGCAAGTCCCCCCAGGGCTCCCCAAGTTTTTCTCCCTGGGCTGCTTTGCTCGTCCCACATCCCTTTGTCCCAAACCAGGCCCAACAACTTTCACCCCAAGCCCTGCGCCCTCCTGGGAGCCTCGACGTAAAGACTGACAGTCACTGAGCGTCTCTACTCCCTGCCCTGCAGTTCCAAGCATCTTCCATGTCACCTGAATGAGGCAGGACTGGTCACTACCTAGAGGAAGTACCGGCAGGGGTAGCCCAGCCTGTGCCCTCACCCTGCGGACACTGGCCCAGCAGCCCCAGGGCCAAGCCGCCCCTCCAGGCCCATACGTGTCCCCGCCGCCACGGCCACTCACTTGGGCTGGTGGTTCCGGAACTTCCTTGTCCCTGTCCCTGTCCTGGGTCTCGCCCTCCTTCTCCTCTGCCTCCTTCTCCGTGTCCTCGTGCGTGGGTGGCACCCTGTGCCGTGTCCGGCCGCCGTGCTGGCTCCTCCGTGCTCTCGGGCTCCCGGGGGACCGGCCCGGGTGCCGCCGCGGTGCCGTGCCCGCCGCTCGCTCTTGTTTCCCCAGGCGCGCTGCCCTCCTTGCCCTGGTCGGGGCATGCCGGTGGGCACGGTGGCGCCGGGGCTCCCGTTCGGCCACCTCCTCCGGGGACCCATGCCGGTGGTGGCGCCGGCCGCCTCAGGCCCCGGGCCACGGCCGCGGCCACTGCGGGCCTCCTTATTGCGGCTGCGGTGTGGCCGCACCCGCTCCTCCCGGGCTGCCGGCTCCCCGCCCTCTGCCTTCGGGGCATCCGCCCGCTCGGGCTCCCCGGCTGCCGGGGCCGGGGCCTTGTCCTTGTCGCGGTGCCGGTGGTGCCTGCGCGGTGGGTCTGCGCCCTCAGTGGCCTCCGTGACCTCAGGCGGGGCCTTGCCCGCAGCCGGCCCCCGCGGGCCGTTCCTGCTGGGCTCCACCACCAGCGGCCGGTCCAGGTGCGTCTTCATGTCGGGCCGCAGGTGGCGCGTGGTGGCGTAGCGCAGCCGCTCCTCGGGGTCCAGCTCGCTGTACAGCGCCTCACAGCTGGCCCGCAGGTTCTGCAGCCGCAGCTGGCTGGCCCGCTGCTCCCACACCGAGCGCGCCTTGGCCGAGCTCTGCTGCCTGCTGTGGGGAGACGGCGTGCGTGAGAGGCCGCCTCACGCCGCCCCACTGAGTTGCGGGAAGCCACAGATGGACACGCAGCATGGAGCGTTGGCAGAGTGCACGCGGGGGGGCGAGGGGCAGCGGGAACCCTCAGACCCCACAGACCCGAGCGCACCGGCCTGGGTGGAGGGGTCCATGGCTGCTCTTGAGCAAGTGGACAGCGGCCCGAGGCCAAGGGGTACAGGCGATGGGAATGACAGGCACCAGCATGAGGTGAAGGACGCTTCCAGGGCGGGTGGGCCGCTCGCCAGGAAGGCCCAAATGGATGGGGGCAGCGTCCAAGCCCACAGGACTTGGGAAGGGGCGAAGCCCAGGGCCCTGCAGCAGCACAGAGCTGCCAAAGGCAGGGGGCCCTGTCTCCACTCCAGGGTGACGGCCACTGGCAGGGACCCAGGAGGGCGGACAGGGTGGCCCAAGACACGAGGGGCTGGGGCCAGAGGTCCTCACAAGCAGACCTGCTCCCTGGGTGGTCACTGCCACCCAGGTGACTGCCGCTGGGCTCCGTGCCCAGCAGTCAGGTCTCAGGCTGGAGCTGCCCCATCTCCTGGCTCCACGGAGAGCCAGGGACAGAGCCAGAGCAGCGCCAGGAGTGACTGTGTCCAGGCTCGATCCCCACTGCACAGGTCACCAAAGGCCTTGACCGCCCCCTACCCTCACACTGTCACGTGCAGGCCCCGCAGCCCAGGGCATACAGGAAGCCCTTTGATATCTGGACTCAGCTGGATAAGGCCCCAAACTCCGAAGCAGGCAACCACAGCCCCACCTGGGCTCAGCAGACATGTCCTCTAAGGTCATAGTGTTACCCTCCCTCCCCCGCCCTGTGCTGGGGCGTGTGAAACAGTGGTGGCTGTGACGTCTGTACCACTCAGCAGCCACACTGTGCTCCACTGCAGTGCCCGCCCTGTCCAACCCTCACGGCTCCCTTGGGAATTAGGTGCTGCCCCAGCCCCACATCACAGATGAGGACACTGAGCCCAGAGAACAGACTCACAAGTGGTCCCACTGTGAGTCACTGACGGAGCCAAGGTCGGATGCGTGGGAAGGCAAGGAGGAAAGTCTCTAATGAGAACGCGAGGCCTCAGCCAGACCACAGCCTGGAGCCACAGCCTGGAGCCACAGCCTGAGGGTCTTGGGTCTGCCCTGCCACCAGCTCTGGAGACCTGGGCCACTGGCACCATGGTGACCCACCACGAACGGAGGGGAGTTAGCCTGGACAGAGGGATGGGTGAGTCCTGCCCCTTTGCAGGTGACGTCTAAGCCCACTGTGGGGGCAGAAAGAGCAATGTCCGCCCCTTACCTGCAGCCCCCATGGGACGGGGGTGGGGGCAGGGCGACGTGTGGGAGACGTCTGCTGACCCCGCCTCCAGCTGCCACCCCGTCACACGGAACCGGTGCTGCCTCATTCCCTGGGGTCACCTTGCCACAAACCCACCTTCTCTTTCTTCAGCTTCAACCTAAAGCTACAAGGGACCCCCCCCCCTCCCCTGGCTGGCAGCCAGCACAGGGCCTGACGCACAGGAAACAGACAGCGGCCACAGGGCCACGCCCCAGGCGCAGGAGCCCCTGAGGGCTGACGGCCGGCTGGTCCCTGCCTCGGTCTCCCAATCGGTCGAGCATTCGACATGGCCTGGACTCTGAGCCACTGGTCAGCAGGCTGGTGGCCTGCTCTGACACAGCCACAAGTCCTGGGGACCGGTTCTCTGTCAGAAGAGACAGGCACTAAAGACAATGAAACCAGTGCAGATGGTGTCGGCTCCCAGGGGGACAGCTGTGCCCTCTGCAGCTCCTTCCCTCCCCAGGACCAGCTCGAGGCCACAGAGAGCTGGCCCGCCTGCTGGACTGCAAGCTCCCCGGGACCCCCCTGCTCCTGCCGGGCCTCGCTGCCGCTCCAGACCCCAGTGCCGCTGTCCGCAGCACCCGCCCCTCGGCCGTGCTGCTGGCTCCCTCTCTGGATGTGCCTCTGGGTCTGTGTGCCGGGCCAGTGCCCCACGTTGGTGTCTGAGTCTGCCTGCACCGACGCCAGTCTGCTCCGAGTTCACGGCAGCGCGAGAGCGAGAGAGCAAGGCCAGGCTCCCCTCCGCTCTGCCGTCCGCTGTGGCCGGTGACTCCCATCGGCCAAGCCCTCGTTCAGAGGGCTCCTCAAGGGGTCCCGGGGGAGCCGCGCCCACGGCCCAGGTGCTGTGGGCGCCTCTGCGCTGTGGCCCTGTTTTGCGGTTTCTAGGCTGATACACAGCCGGTCTCCTGTGGCTGCTGACGTGCAGTGGCCCCTTGCAGGACACGGGTGCCAACATCCAAATCCAACTACGCCCTGTGAACCAGTCCCTCTGCCCACCGCCTAGCAGCCCAAGGGCCTGCGGGGGGCAGAGCCCAGCCCTGTGCTGGCCAAGCAGGGCCAGGAGCACCCACCCCCACCAGGACCGGGCAGGGCACAGCCTCACCCTCAGGAGAAAGCCCTGGGGACAAGCCTCCCAGGACCGCGGCCCCAGCCAGAATGCCTTCACCCCAGCAGGGCCCCCTGGGGTTCCTGTGGCCGTATGTCAGGCAGGCCCTGGCTGGTCTGGTGTCAGCCTCACTATTGGAAGCAGCTGTGCTCATGCTACACAAGGACTTCCTGAAGGTCGCAGATACACCCCCTCCCCAAGCAAAGAAGGGGTGGCACAGAAGGACCCGTGAATGTCCACAGTGAGCCCCTAACCAGCACCACCTCATGGGACCACAAGGAGACAGCCGCGGCGGTCACCTCAGGAGAAGTGAACATACTCCAGACACCAGAGTGATGGCACACGGACAGACAGCAGACAAGAGGACAGAGACCCGGGTGGAAGGGAGGGGGCTGAGCTCAGAGTTCGAGGCCCATGAGCAGGACTTGGGACATCAGGAAGCGTGCCCACTGTCCCCTGCAGGCCGCAGGCGGCTCGCCTGGCACTGCCCCCGGAAGCAAATGACTTGGGGGAAGCAGTTGGGCGTGGAGGGTGCACGCGTTGTTATGAAGCCGCGGAGGGTGTCGCAGCCACTCACGCTGAGTTTACACTGGAGACGGATGAGCTGCGAGACGCAGGACCTCGGGGCTGCCTCACAAAGCTGCACGAGCAAAACAGACAAAGCACAATGAGGGTGCAGAGCGTCCGCAAGGCCCCAAGCGCACGCGCCGCGTCAGGCTGGGGGCAGGAGGCCGCGTGCGTCCGTCAGATGGTCACCAGCCAAGACCTCGGGGTAAAAGAGAAGTTGAGAGAGAAGGAGTATCTGGCAGAAAAGTGAAACCAAACGGAACACAGCAAACCCACTGAGGCAGCAAAACAAGAGGCGTCTGGACCCATCGGCCACAGCTCGGCGCACGCCGGCCCTGCAGGGCGCTGGGGTTAGGAACGGGCACCGTCTACCCCGCAGTTCTGAGCAGCCCGCTGACCCCAGGCGGACCGCGCGGTCGCCGTGTCTTCTGTGCCTTCCAAACGGAGCAGAGCTGGGTGACCCTGGAGGCTTTACCTGTGATGTCACCTGGACCCTGCTGCCTGAGCACCCCGCTCTGCCCCAGCCCGCCACGGCCCCTCAGCTCACCGGCTCCAAGCCAGGTACTTCCCGCTCACCTAGGCAAACAGGTTACATCACCAGCCCTCCCTCCACTCCCAAGTGATTTTCTGGAAGCTGAGCATCTCTTCACAATCCTTTCCTTTCAAGGCAGCTCCCCTGGGAAGGACTCGGCACTGTCCCAGCTCCTCCTTGTCAGGGACAAGTCTGCGTGGAATCATGAGGAGGTTGGAGCAGCTCACCTGACTGCAGGCCCAGGGGGCAAAGAGGTGTGCGTGTGACTCAGTGTGCGAGTTTGTGAATGAGCATGTAAGCGGGTGTAGGCAGTGGAACTGTGTGACTGTGTTAGACTAAGTGTGAAAGTGTGAGTGAACGTGTATGAGAGCAAGGGGCAAAGTGTGTGGACGTGAGAAGGTGGGTATGAACATGTGGATGTGTGTGGATGTGTGCAAACATGTTAATGTGTGTGGACGTGTGAGGACTGAGTTGAACACGTGAGTGTGAATGCACAAATGAGTGAATGTACGTCAGTGTGTTTGTGAGCACGTGGGGATGAATGTTAGTGTGAATGTGTGTAAATGTGTGATCACTGAGTGTGAACACGTGAGTGAACCATGTGAGTGTGTGACTAGGTATGAATGTGTGGGTTTAAGTGAGAACATGCGAGTATAAACACGTGTGTGAGCATGTGTGAATGAGCAATGGTGTGTGTGTGAACGTGTATGAGTGAGAGCGTGAACATGTGAATGTGAGAGTGTGAGTGTGATGGGTAGGTGCATAGCACATGTGAGTGTGAACATGGGTGCGTGCGTGGGGGCGTGAACGTGCACGTGTGACCTGCTAGTGTGAATGCGTGTGTGTGCGCCAGCACAGAGCGGTCAGGTGCTGATGAGGGTGGCGAAGCACACAGAGCCAGGAAGACCACGTCAGCCTTAGTGTCCCTTTCCTAGGAGCATGATGTGGCTGTCACCTAAGCCCCAGCCAACCCCACAGGGACAGGCGTCCCTGATGTGGGTCCCAGAACAGAGGCTCAGTCCCCAAGGGCACTGTCAAGCTGCACGGAGCCCTGACAGGAGCTCCAACACGCCAAGGACACCGAGCTCCCCTCGGCTCCCACGCGTCACAGACTGCAGCTCGGCCAGTCCTCCTGTCTCACAGGCCACACACCTGGCTCTGCCTCACCCTCGCATCTCGTCATAGAAACAGCCGCTGGGGAGCAGCAGGCGCCGGCCCTGCCAGCCAACTCACCTGGAGGACAGGACCGTGGGGGGGGGGGTGGACAACAGACAGACAGACGGACAGACAGCAGGAGCTCTGAGACCTCGGCAGGACAGAGGAAGGCGAACGACCACAATATGCCCGGGGCCTGGTGACCACATGGGACCAAGTGCATGTCCAACATGCGCTGAGGACCGAGGCCTAGACCTGCACCCCAGGAGAACCCACAGCTGGCCCTACGCCTGGACGCGTCCCCGGCCAGCTGTGACGCAGCGAGCCACACAGAGCAGGGGCCCTGTGGGGACGAGCACCCTGCCCCCAGGAGCCCTCCCCTCGGCAGTGGCAGTGCCACGGCGGGGATCAGGCCGGCAGCACGCGGGGTGCGTTCCCCAGGCCTGGGGTACCAGGACAGCCTGTTCCTGCAGAGCGGCGTCCCCCACAGGAGCCGGGCGGGGGAGGCACCCCCAGACTGCCTGCTCAGGTGGCCCCAGCATGCGCCTCTCCAAGGTCTCAGCCCAGATGGCAGCAGACGCCCTGCCGCACACCCCTCGAGGAGCAGGCAGAGGAGCTGTGGGACAACACGCTCACCTCCAGAAACAGCAGAGAAGGCCCGTTCTAACCGGAAATCCCACAAGCTAAGGCTCACTGCCGCCCACTGAGCGGAGCCCGCAGGTCCGGAGCGCTGGCCAAGGGCCCCGAGCAGAAAGCCTGCCATGCCTGCGGCCCCGGGAACCGGGCAGACGATGAGACAGCACACGGGCCAAACACTCGGCCGCAGCGGCTGTCTGGGCGACCACTGCTGTGTCCTGCCTGGGCTCCCGGGGGCCCGTGGCCTTCTCTGGCTCCAAATGCCAGTGCTCTGTGCTTGGCTAGGAGACTGATCCTCCGTAAAGAACTTTCCAGAAACAAGGCCGTTGCCCTGGTGACACCGAGTAAGAGTGGGGCTGCTAGAAAGCACACTCGGACGTGCACACGCACACACAGCCAAACACACACACCATCTCGCAGCTGCACACTCACACTCCTGGCAGACTCACCCATGTGCCAGCACACGTGCCCGCAGTGCAGACACACGTCGCCACAGCCATGGCGGCTCGTGGCGCTGTGGACAGAGAGAGTGGGTGGCCGGCTGCAGCACATGGGCCTCGGGTGGTGTGGGGGTGGCTCAGGGCTGCAGGCAGAGCCAGGAGCTCCAGTGTGCCCGGCCTGGCCTGCGGTGAGCCCCCAGCAGCAGAGACCTCATCTGTGCTCTCAGGGTTGCCCCGGAGCCGGGCCTGGGCCCAGGCTTCCCTCCCTCCCCCAGACCCGCCCCAGCCCCTGCAGCCTTCGGCCCCAGGCTCACACTGTCCCTGCCCCAGATGTGCTTCTGGGATGTGCCCTGGGGCGCAGTGGAACCGGGGGCGACCAGAGTCTCTGCATAGAGGCCTTGGCCCTGTTTTCACCCTTCCTTGTCAGAGACTTCCCCTCGACCTGTGACCCAACACCAAAACCTCAGACATTCTGGAGGCTGCACTGTCTTGTGGGCTCTACCGTACCACCCAGAAGCCTCTGGCTCATGAATCTAGCTTCTGCGAAGTTGTATGTAAAACAGACAGATCGACTCATGGGCTTTGGCCAGAGGGACGCTGGAGCCACCAAGACTGCAAACACCCATGGCAGAGCCCCTGCCGCCCCACCCCCCGACACGCCTCACGGCCCCCGCCGAGCCTGTGGGCAAGGCTCCCGGAGGAGGGCACCAGCGCCCAGGAGCAGCCACGTCCCGCCAAGGCGCAGGGCCCTCTGCGGAAGCCCCGCAAGGCGTGCCCTGCCACGCCCGGCTGCAGACTCCGGGGCCGCCCCCCGCCCCATGGTGGCCCCGAGCCTTACGCAGCGATGGAGACGTTGGCGGCCGATATGGGGCTGACTTCAGCCACCTCCTTGGCCTTCTGCAGGGCAAGCTTCTGGTTGGCCGCCTCCTCCATCTCCTCTTCGTCCTGTTTGAACAGAGAGCTCGAGCTCGGGGCTGCCCTTCAGAGCTGCCCCCCGCCCCGTGCCCTCTGTGATCCTCCTGCCACCTGGACAGGTGGGTCAGGAGTCTGGGTCCCGTGTTGGCGCCAATCCTACATACGCTCCCTGGTAGCATCCGGGACCCCCTCTGTGCAGCTGCTCAAGGCAACGGTCCCCAAGTCCCCGGCCTCAGCGTTCTGTCTCCACATGCCAGTTCCCACAGTGGTCGGAAGCCACTCCCTGACCCCACTCCCGAGCTCCAGCCCTGGGGACCCAGCCACAGCCTGGACAGCTCTAGATGCATTGCCCTCCTCCCCTCGTCCTGCCCGGCCCCACCGCAGGGGCAGCTGTCACACCGGGACAAAGTCAGCCTCTGCCTCAGAGCTGTAAGGGCAAGGGGCGGGGCTGCGCCCGAGCCTGTGTCCAGGCCAGCACTGCCCACAGGAACAGCCACCAGGAGCGAGTCTAGCAGGCCACCTCTCAGCCCCTGCGATCTTCTACCTGGACCCACTGGGTCAGTCCGCCTGTCCGAACTGTGACTGTGAGACATCCTCCTGATGCCCCTCACACCTGGACATCCACTTGCAGGGGCTGGCCCTATGTTCCCTTCTACACCGAGTCCCTCAGGACGACCCCATGGCCCTCTGACATGTGCTCAGGTTGCACCCACATGTGAACACCCAGCCCCGCCTGCCCCGCTCACTAATGGTAAAACCAACCGACACGCACTGCTCCTGGGGTCCAGACAGACAGCTCCAGGCCCAGTTCACGGGCCCAGAGTGTAGTGCACCCTGCTAGACAGCTCATTCCCCAAACCCGGTCCCAAGGACACTGGCTCCTCTGGGGCCATCACTACCAGCATATCCAAAAACATCCTTGAGTCTGCTCTTAGTTAGGGTCACAATAATGACAAAATCTCAGCCTGTGAGCTGCCTGCAGCCCCCCTGCCACAGAGAAGAGGCCTGCCAGCCAGGCCCCTGAGAGGAGGCGAAGCGAGGTTCGCCACGGAACATGCCAGCAACCCCTCCTTGGGCTCCCAGCTCCCCTGGCCTACCACCCTGGGGCAGAGCACGCCTCTGCTCGCTCCAAAGCCATTCCACAAACTCAACTCACTTTATCCCCACTTTGAAAATGACTATATCCACGTGAAAATGAAGGATGGGGTCAAGCCCTGTTCCCTGGGGCTCTTGGCCGGACAGCCCCCCGCCCCAAGCTGCAACTCCAGGGGCGCCACCGCCAGACACTTGTGTGTGGAGGCCAGGCCGGGCTGGCACTGCCTTGGTGCATCTTGCCCTCGGCAGCGCCTGAGCAACTGAGGCTCGCCCCGCCCCAGGCCAGCTGGCACCAGACCGCCGACGCTGCCGGGCACCCCAGCTGATGCGGGCCCGAAAACGCAGGCACCAGGAAGTGCCCTGCAGGTGCCCGGGCCCCCAGCTGGAGGCTTGGCCATGCTCCAGCGACCGCTGCCAGTGAGGCTTTCTAGCCCCTCCTCACAACAGTAAGAACAGACCAGGAGGACGACCGGGTCCTTGGAAGCCAGCAGCCAGAGAGAGGAGGCTGGACCAGCAGCAGCAGCAGGGCCCGGCCTGGGGGCGCAGGCAGGCCCCACCTGGAGCACCTCCCAGGGCAGGTGGGCAGCAGTGGCTGCAGGGCAGGCACCTCTGTCTCGGCCGCCTGCAGAAGCCCCTGGGCCTGCCTTCCTCAGGGAGGGCCCGAGTCAAGCTCAGCCCCAGGATGGGGACAAGCTGAGTCTTGGGAACAGACTGCACTGTGTCACCCACGCACAGTGAAATGTACACGAAGGCCCTTCCGAGCAAGCACACGGGTGTCTGCGACAAGACAGCACCTATCCCCAGACAGCCTAACTGCTTGTGTGTCACACAAGCCAAGGCCGAGACAGCAGGCGGCCCAGCAGCAGGTCTGGGGCTGCGAGGGTGACAGGCAGGGGGCTGTGGCGCCTGGAGGGAGACAGCAGGAGAGACGTGTAGTCACATCCCCCACGGGGTGCGGGCAGAGGAACTCCTTAGCCAGCGTCCCCTGGGGCCATCCACATCCTCAGGGAAGATGCCGCCCTGCTGAGGCCCAGCCCTGCAGAGAAGGTGGCGCCAGCTGCTTCTCTGGGCACCAGCCAGGCCTGTCATCTGAAGACAGTGCTGGCCCGCACGCCCAAGAGCAACGGTCTATACCCAAGGCTGACCAGCAGCACAGCTGTCCCCTGACCGCCCAGGGACAAGCACAGCTATCTTTGAAGTTAGGCACCTCCTGCTTCCCTTGCTCACATGCCAGTCTTGTGCAGCATTTGTGGCCCCCACTCGGGGCTCTATCTGGCTGCACCTCCTGGCAGGACCCCGCTCCCCATGCCTCCCTTGACTTTCTGGCGGCTCTGCGCCAGGTGCCAGTGTGTCCGGGAGAGGCCCCGTGGTCTTCTGTCTCCCTGGCATGGTGTCTTTCAGTGCCACTCCCCTACACATGAATGGCAGCCTGATTTCTGCCTGTCCACTACCTTCAGGAGATGTCTTTGGACACTGTCACACAGGTTTTGATGCACGACCTGGCCCTCCGTGTGGCCTCTGGCCTCAGCCAGAGTGGTGTGGACTGGCCCCCACCGCTTTCTGCACCTGGCCCCAGCCTACGTACCTTGGTCAGCTCCTGGGCGTTGGCAAGGTTGTCCACGGCTATGGCCAGGAAGACATTCAGCAAGGTGTCTGGGAGGCTCCAGGTAAGGAAGGGACTCCTCTGTCCCCATACACCCCCATGTGGTCACACCATGGCCCCCCTCAGAAAACAGAGCCCCCCAAGATCCCGATCAACCTCTGCCCTCTTCCTCGGCATCCACATCCCCTTTAAGCCCCCAGCCCCTCTGGCCCCTGCTGTCCCCAGAGGTAGCCTGGCACAGCTGCTCCTGCCAATCCTTCCCCGTCAAAAGGCCCAAAGCTCAGAGGCCATGTTAGGTTTACCTGCCCTGGCCTCGCAGGAGGGCCCATGGCTGCCGACTTCTGTCCACTTCCCCCATTTCTGGCCTGTGTGACCAGCCTGCAGGCAAACACGTCCACTCTCACTGAGGGCACATGGGCCTCTTTCACCTTTGGGCCCTGTGAGCAGAGACCACCTGAGGCAAGCCACAGACACGCAAACCCACTGAAGACCAGCACCTCCTGCCTCCGGGACGCAAGAGAGGCTCGCAGACACCTGCCACTGCAAAGTGGAGTCCTCAGCCCCTCCGTCAAGATGCCCTATTCCCAGCGTGGCAGGGGCAGCATCTGTCCAAGCCATGCTGCTGGCGACAGCACTGAGTGCCCAGCCCCAGGCCCCCACCTGGACCACCTTGTCCCACCGAGCACCCAGGAGCCATGACGCTTCCACACTTCCTTCAGAAACGAGGACGCAGAGACCACAGGGGAACTTGCCCAGGGTCCCAGACTGCCGCAGGGCCCGATGGCCTGATCTGGAACCTCCACAGGACCAGGCCCTCCTGTGCTGCTGACCTGGGTCACTCCTATTTTCCCATCACTGGAGCTGCCTCTTCCTACAAGCTCATCTCGGCAATGAGCAGCCAGCACTGACCCTGTGCTCCTCGGAGCTGAGCCTGGGAGCTATCCCTGCACATGCCGCGGCCACCCACAAAGGCCACTCACTCCCTGGCGGGCTGACACTTCGGGGCAGACAATCTGTCGTGAGCACCAGCCCTGGCCTCCGCCCACTCGGGGCCAGCAGCACCCCCACTTCAGTCATGACAGCCAGCATCTGACATGGCCAGATTCCTCTGGGGACAAAGTTGTTCCACTTTGAACCCTGCCTCCCAGGGACCTGAGTCTTATCACCACAGGCCCAGGGACTCACCCTCCCCACCCCCGCCCCCACCCCCAGAGGCCCAAGCAGCAGTTAGCTCTGCAGAGGACAACAACGATGACCCTGTTGGTCAGGGCCTCCTCTGGCAGGAAGGCACCCCAGGGCCCTGCCTCACAGGCTACCCAGCTCAGAGCCGCAGCAGAGTCCACAGGACAGGCAGGACAGGGGCTGGCTGCCACTCGTAGAGTAACAGCCCCACACAGACATGCTTGGAGGCCTTCCCATGGCGGGGCACCGTCTCAGGCCCCAAAGAGAACAACAGGTGCAGGGTGGGGAGGCCCCCCCACCAGGACGTCTTGCCTGGGTGTGCGGGGTCAGAACCAGCGGTGGCCAACGTCCGGCCGCGGCCCCGCCGCCCACCCCCCACCCCGCCAAAGGATACAGTTCCCGAATAGCGTCAAGACGATGAAGTAGCAGGACGAGAACATGCCTTTGCTGACTCCGCCCTGTGACTCGATCCCGTGGTACATCACGGCATTCCAGTCCTCCCCGGTCAGGATCTGCGGGAGAGCGGCATGGGCAGGCCTAAGTGGCCGCCAGCACACACCCGCGCACACCCGGGCACAGGGTGCACGCACAGGATGGTGGAGGAAAAGGTAGGCCCAGGGTCCTCCAGAGAAACTTCCAGAATGACATGGCTGCTGAGCTGGGTCATGCCTTGAAAGAGGGATCTGTCCTGGGTGCTCAGCTAGAAATGGAGCGGGGACCTAAAATCTCACCCATGGAAGTCGTGCGTCCTTTCTGGAGATTCATTTTGGGGTGTCCTATAGCTTTTGTTACTACTGTATATAAAATCTTGCACTTTAACCAAATTTTCTAATTGAATTATGCTGCTATGTAGAAAAGCTATATTTCTATATGGTGACCTTCTCATCAGCAGTGCTGATCAATCCTCACTTAGAATTGATGCTCCTGGATTTTCTATGTAAATAAACACATAATTTGCAAATAATAATTTTGCCTATTCCTTTCCAGTCTTTTCACCTCTTTCTTATGTCATGATTGCATTATGGCACCCTCATTTTGATTTCAACGCTTCTCATCTGTATTAGTCTGGTTCTCCAGAGAAACAGGACTGGTAGGCAATACACATAGAGAGCAAGACTGACAAGTCCCAAGAACCACGGTCAGCGAGGACAGATGATGGTGTATCAGTGCACGTCTGAGCAGGAGGTGGACAAGGCCCGGGTCCCAGCTAGAAGAGTCAGGCAGAGCACCCGTGTCCACGACAGCCTTCCTGTCCCACTCAGGTCTCGGGAGATTAGAGGGGCCGCTGTCACTGGGGGGAGGGGGTTCCCACTTCCTCAGTCTACCAATTCAAACGCCAATCTCATCCAGAAACACACGCGCACCAGAAGTCCCGTCTCATCTGGGCCCCCCATGCCAAGGTCGAGCCAACACGCAGAAATCGACCGCCATGCGGTCTTCTGTCACTGATGCTCGCTACGTTTTGTTTTTTTAATAACAGCTTTAAAATATAATTCTCACACCATATAATTCACTTAGTGTGTATAGTTCAACGCGTCTCAGTGTCTTTGAGTGTGGGTAACCATTACCACAGCTGTAGAATGTTTTCTCCCCCTCAAGGAATGAAACCCGCACTGCGCGCCACCGCCTCCCTCGCTGTGGCTTACGTTTAACCTTATCGATTCCCGCCGCGAGACGCCGCATCACACCGGCTCTTGGCTTCCCACGCCTAGGGACAGCTCACTGCTCTCGTCCTGCAGACAGGGGCTCGTGCTGGTGAATTCTCGCACCGCCGGCATAATCGTGGCGCAGCCGCGCGCTTCTATTTCATACACAGGACTGCGTGCTTGAAGGTTTCGCTTCAGACCGCTCGCGTGTCCCTTCACTGCGCACAGTCCGAAGGTGGCTGCTGTGTGCTGGCGACGTCCAGGCACGCACTCGCCTGGGGGCACACGCAGGCGCTGTTTGACCGGGGCTCTGCCCTTCGCTTTGCTGATGGTGTCCCCGCCTGATCTCTGAAGTGGCCTGAGCAGCTCGCTCCCCGTTCCCAGAAGGTCTGTGGCCCCCCAGGCTCTGGGCAGCAGGCGGGAAACAAGAGCAGGGCTGTGGGCTCCATTTCTTACTGGTTATAAAGTTAACTCAGCTTTTATTGCACCTTGAGCTAATTTAAGTAGCTGATGTTTTCCCCAAGAAGTGGATGTTCCATCTAGGTTTTCAAATCTATTGGCATACAGATGCCAGAACATTCTTTTGGAATTAAAAGACAATGTATCTCCCTTCTTGTAGTTCTGTCTTCCTTTTGGGCATTACCTTTTATGTGTGCTTTTATGGTTAGTAAAGTTATCCACTTTAAACTAAACTTCTTCAGAACAAGATTTTTATACATTTGTTACCTGGGTATTTTCAGTTTTGTTTCATTAACGTCTGCTCTTATCATTTTTCCTGCTTTCAATTGTTCTTTGATTTACTCTATTACTCCTTTTTCTAGATTTTTAAGATGTGTATTTAGCTACTTTTAGTCGTTCTTTCGCTCTGCCCACTGTTTTCACGATGATAGTTTCCCCCAAGTACTGCTTCGGCGTCTTCCCGTAGCTCCAATGTTATTGCTTAGCTCTAGTACCTTGCCCGCCCGCTGTGATGCCTTCTTGAACTCAGTCTTCCAGCTTTCCCAGACGAGGAAGGTGTCAGATCACGTTTCACTAGCCGTTCTGTCTGGGCCGTGCAAGACGGCAATTCTCGCGTGTTCGCAGGCATTTCCCGGGTCAATTCCTGTGGAGGGCTCCGGCCCCTGCTGCTCGGCTGCGTGTCGGCAGATGCACGCAGGCTGCCTGAGCTCTTTACGCCCTTTCTCACCTCGCTGGCTTCGCCCTCCGCTGCACAGAAGCACACGGTCAGTCTGTTGTGAGGCGCTCACCTTTGGATGCCCGCACATCTTTGCTCAGCATATTCCAGGCCTGTTAGGTCTGCGAGCTCACGGCTACAGGCTCCCTGTGCTCACCGGGAGGTGCGCCCCACCTCCCCCTTCCTGCTAGGTGATGCCCACCCACATGTTCCCACCTGGCAATGCACCCCCACCATCCCATTCCCACCAGGTGAAGCACCCCTCCATTTTCACTAAAACTTGTCCACTGCAGCCTCTGCTTTGGCCTTCGTTGGTTTATACCGACTCCCCTTGGTAATGTTTACTTAGTTTGTCTCTGCACCCCTTTATTTTTTAATCATGTAATATTTCAAACACTCTGGAAAGTACCACAAATATTTCACAACCCTCTGTGGACCCGCTGCCCAGCTTTACAAGTAAAGCAGGGAAGTGCAGCTGATGCTCCTCGCCCAGGCCCATGGCTGGCCTCCTTCCTCCTCGGCCCACCCCCTGGGGGCAGTGCCCTGAATCTGGTGCTTGTCACCCCCACACATGCTTTTATTCTCCCACTGCAGACGTGCCACGTTGTTTTGCCTGTTTTCTCTGTTATTTAAACACAATCACGTGCTATTTTTTTTTAATTTTTTTTTTTTGCTCAGCACTATGTGAGACTGACCCGTGTCCAAGCCTCTCATCCTAGGTCACCCCCCTCCTGGCTGCACAGATGTAACGTGCTTCTCACCCGTCCTCCTGACATCCAGGAGGCTGTCAGTGTTTTCCTCTTACACACAAAGCTTCTGTGATGTCTCACACTGGTTCCGCCTCCTGTCCCTGCGGCAAGAAGTGCTTATGTAGAGTTCCAGGGATCATAACTTACGGAATTACTCTCCAGAGTGGTTCTCAACCATCCACAGTACAAAGGAAGCCGCATCTCTCCACATCGTCTCTAAAATTTGATGATGTCGTTCTTAATTTCAGCTAGACTGACAGGTGGAAAGGCCGCCTCACTGTGGGTTTAACGTGCATTCCCAACTGCTGGTAAAATCGATAATGGTTTGTGCAGGTTTGTCAGCCAGTTTTCTCTCCTATGTGACCTGTTTATGCCCTTTGCCCTTTCCTGCCACATTATTTGTCTTTTTGACTTGTGGACATTCTTGATATGCTCTGGACACTAACCCTTTGTCAGTTATTTGCTGACATTGCGGAAATTTCTTCTTCCAGACTATTACCTGTTTTTGTTATTTTGTTTTTAATCTTTCTGTGGTGTCTTCTGACCCACAGAAATCTTTACCAGTCAAATCTGTCAGTAGTGTCCTCTATGACCCATGCTTTTTATCTTTTTTTAAAAAGCCCTTCCTGCCTTGCATTAATAGCATCGTACTTCCATATGTTCTTCAAAATTTTCACATTTTCTTTTCACACTTAGGTCTTAATCTATCCAAACTGATTTTTAAATCTGGTACGAGGTAGGAATCCAACTTCATGTTCTTCTCTGAGTAACCAAATTGTCCCTCACCATCTGCAATAATGACACTCGAGTTTTTTGTATGTACAATAATGATATTTTTTCTTGTCAATCCCAAAAAATTCTATTTCATTTTTTTTCTTGTTTTGCTGAACTAAGACCACTGATACAAGCATAATCTCCTAAGACTTTACTTGGAATAAATAAAATGTTATTATAGGTTTTTCCAAACACACAGAAAGTAGAGAGTGTAATGAATCCCTACGTTTTCATCGCCCACTTGTTAATTTGACAATTAAAATTTGCCAATATTATTGTTTTTCCTCTGTTGGTTGTGATTTGCTATAGTTCAAATGCTTTTTCTGATCGTACATGGTTTTTCCTGCTTTAATCTGTTAATATGATGAGTTACATTACCAGACTTTCTAATGTCAAATCATCTTGCATTTCTAGGATAAATTCAAGTTGGTAGTAGGACGACTTTCAAGCACCTCTATACTTGATTAGTTATTATGTCCCCTCGGGATGCTTCTGCCTCTGTGTATGATAGCAGTCAGTCCTTTTCTTTTCACGTGTTGTGCTTGTCTAGTCTTTTCCTACAAGGGTAACTCCGCCTCAGACATGACCTGGGGGCTCTCCCTTGAACCTCGGGGGTGGTCTGTATGAGACCAGGATGACTCTTTTCTTAAATATTTAGTAGGATTCCCTTCTAAAACTAGCTGAACATGGTGGCTTGGATAGGTGGCTGTTCAATTGTTCCATTTCTGAACTTAGGGCTTTATATTTCTTCTTGGGTTCATCTAACGTCCTTTTCCTTCTAAATCACCGGCTGCACTCAATGCAGAGCCGTCTGCAAGCCGGCAGCTGGGGGCCGCCTCAGTCCTGTCTGAGCGTGTCCTCAGCACCGCCTCAGTCTGGAGCCCGGCGCTCCTGTTTGGGTTTTAGTGACAGGCTGCTCCCAGATGCATCAGGGCCACTGCTCTCACCTCTCGGCATCACTGCTCACGAGGGGCCTCCCATCGCACGCACCGCCCTGCAGGAACCGGGCTCGGGGCGAGAGCTCCCACAGCGTGCCCCGTCAGGAGTTCTGCTCAGGGTTTATGTGTCCCGCTTGGCCCTGAGCACGTGTTTGCTGCGGCTCCCCCAGGGCAGCTGCCAGCACCCCCACCCCACAGCGGGCCAGCCCGCTCTGGGGTGGTGTCAGCACCCAGCCCTCCCTTTGTGTTTCACTTAAGCAGCTCCGAGTTTCATTCTGAGGCCTCTGCCTGCTCCTTTCCCATCATTCCCCGCTCCTGGTCCCGGGTGCCTCTCGCAGGACCTCGAGTCCTACTTCACCCTGCCAAAGCTCGGCGCACCTCCATGAAAGGTCACCACACTTCCTGTTCTTCCCACTCCCTCGGGACTGAGCTCGCCACCCAGTGCAGTGCGTGCGGTCAGCGCTCCCACACCCCCAGCTCACCGCCAGCGAAGCTGAGGTTGGTTCTCCCAGGCGTGCGTCCTCCCTGCCGCCCTCCCGCCCCATTCAGAGGCAGGGGCTCCCATCCTGGGGTCTCTGGCCACAGGTCCATCACCATCCTGCAGGAGTTACAGACCTGGCCTGGCCCATAGCTTGACCTTGTGACCTTCTCGGTCTCCTGCCCCACCTAAAGGGACACACACCTTCCCAGCGCTGCCTGACGCCCAGCCCCCGCCTCTTCCCTCCTGCACAGGGCGCCTGGTCTCTGCCCCATCTCTAGCCCCCAAGACTGCTCTGCACGGGGAAGATCCTCAGCATCTAGAGGAGCTCCCTACCCTGCTGCTGTGCTCCGAGCAGCGTGCACGGCCTGATCGGAACCCACCTCCCCCGCCAGCTCCAGCCTCCTCGTCCCCTCCAGTTCTCACAGAGCCATTGCCACCCACGTTCAGGGCCTTTCTTGCCACGAGCACAGCATAGCAGAAGTCTGATTATCCAGCGCATCAGCTCCCTGCTCTGGGAGCCCCTGCGGCAGCTCCCTGGGCAAAGCCTCTCAGCTGGCACTTAGGGCCCTGCCAGCCTGCAGAGCCCTGCAGCACAAACTCTGTGCTCTCTCTACCAGACGCTGCTGGCCTTCCTCCCGCTCTTCTGGAACGCCCTCCTGACAACTCCCCTTGCCCCACACTCCTGATCCCACAGGAAGAGGGAGTGCCTTCCTGGCACCAAGCAAACCACACCACTCAGGAAAGGCCAACCTTTCTTTGGGAGGCCTGGTCTTGGGAGTCACTGGCTATGAGCAAGCCAAGGCCTTCCCCACGGCATCCAAAGGTGAGAGCGGCCATGGACTGCCACCTGTCCCCACGTACTCGGGAAGTCAGAGGAGGAGAGATGCCACGGGTGACTCGAGGGGCGGTGAGGCTGGACGGCACGGCGAGGACAGTGCAGGCCAACAGGCCGGCAGCAGAGGCAGCTCTGCTGACTGTCACTGAGGGCCAAGAGGCTGCAGGGCTCTGACCCAGAACGAGGAAGTTGCCGTGGGAGCCAAGAAGCCAAGTGCCAGCACCAGGCTGGCCTTAGGTGTCTGTTGTAGACTCCCTTCCCGTAAGTGGCCCTTCCTCGTGCATGCTGGGGGCTCCAGCTCGGGCTGGGGTTAGGGTTAGCAGTCCCAAGGCCCGGGGGCCAAGCCGAGCCCCTGGCCCAGTACATGCAGCCTGCCGGCCTTCCCTAAGGGTCGTCCTGGGCAAAGCGGCCCCACCCATCTTGACTCCAGACATGGCATCTGCAGAGGTCCCATGGGACAGAAATACTTGACACCATGGTGTCTGTGAGCCCAGTCCTGGGCATTTGGAGGCCAAAGCCTTGAGAGCGACAAGTGCTCAAGCAGGAGAGCCCTCAAAGCGGAGGTCCCCGTCCCCTGCAGTGGTGGTGGGCATCTCCCACACAGAGAGAGAAGCGAGGGAGAAGCTGGTGCCTTGCTGTTCTGCTCCTGAGGACAAGGGACAACTCTGGCTCCAGGTCTGGGGCTGAGAGATCAGCTGTGGCTAAAAGCTGGCTGGCTGCTAGACAGCCAGGCTCCCCAAGGGTGCCGCCACAGGACATGAGGACCTGCCCATGATGTCTCCTGCTGCTCGCGTCTGCCCTGTGGGGAGCGGTCTGAGAGGCTGACCGTCTGGGTTGTGCGGAGGCTCTGAGGAGCCACAGGAAGCTGCCTTCCTTGCACCCGGCGAGCTGAGTGGGCCGGGAGCGAGCCCAGAGCCGGGGCCTTACCTGGAACACGGTGAGGATGGCAGCGGGGAAGGTGTCAAAGTTGGTGGTTGGTGTCTCATCTTTAAAGTTGAACCTGAGAAAAATGAGATGTCTTGAGAAGAAACAGCCCATCAGAAGCCAGGAGGACCCGAACCTTGGCACCCACCAGTTGTCCCAACTGTAGGAAGGCTGAGCTCCTGGAGGGCCTCTGGGAATGCAAGCAGGTGCAGGACGCCTGGGGAGGACCACGGCTCAGAGCCAGCCTCCTGCCCCCATGGGCACATCTACTGTCCCCAAACAGCTGCTCCAAGCACCCCTCCCTGTGGGGCCACTCACTGTCCCCCGAACAGCTGCATGCCCAGCAGGGCGAAGACCACGATGAACAGGAAAAGCAGGAAGAGCAGGCTGATGATGGACTTCATGGAGTTGAGCAGGGACACCACCAGGTTCCGAAGGGAGTTCCAGTACCTGTGGCAGACGCAGCCCCGCTGGGACACAGCCTGCACTCACCAGTCTCCGTGGTCACGCCTCTGCCCTCCCCCAGGGCCCCTCGCCCAGCGTGCAGGGGCTGGTCCCACAGTTCCAGAGGCGCATCCAGCCCTCACTCGCTGTTATCACCTCTGCTCTGTGCCTCAGCTGCCTTGCAGGCGAGGCGGCCAACTTGCTTCCAGTTGGGATAAAGCTAAAAACACAGTCCTGCTAAAGAAGACAGGACAGGACGGAACCAGGCAGAAAGGAGTGGGAGCAGGCCCAGGAAGGGGGCCGTGCAGGCGGCACGCTGGCTCAGGGAAAAAGGGCAGAGCCTGCAAGGCCAGGCCCAGCTGAGCAGCGAGAAGATAAAAACTCCCCTCCAGTAACTTGTTTTTTGCATAAGCAAAGTCACCTTTGAACACTGAAAGGTGGGACTGCTAGCTTCCAGAGAGGGAATGGCACATAAGCTCGGGGAGCAGACTAACGACAGAGCTGGGAACCTGTACTGCTGAGGCCAGCTGGGTCGGAGCCCAAGGGCAGCTGTGGCCCAGCAAGGCCGAGACGAGCACGGTGGCCGTGACTGTCTTCTGGGCTTGGACAGTGACACTCCCCACCTAGGCCCAGATAGCTGGGCTCACACTGGCACCGAGAGCCACTAGGATGGGCTCCCTGTGCCGGCCAGCCCCACACACGGCTTCGCTCCCCTATCCCCACCCCAGGAGCACAGAGGTGACCTACTTTGTGACTTTGAAGATCCTCAGCAACCGGAGTGCCCGCAGAACACTGATCCCAAAGGAGGTTCCTGGCTTAATGGCAGCCCACACCACTTCAAAGATGCTCCCCACGATGACCTGCAATGGAGATGGGTTCAGCCCCGTCTTCACGCGCATGCCTGTGTGCAGCTGTCCCCACCTGCCTGCGGCTGCCTCTCTCTGCAGGCACCTTCCGTCTCCCTCATCTGCAGCCCAAGCCACACAGGGCACTGCAAGGGACACGCCTCACGCAGCTCCTACAGCCCCTGGGGGGCTGCAGAGAGTCCACTGGTCCTGCTGCCCACGCTCCCTGCCCCTCTGCCCAGACACGCCAGGGGCCATGGGACTGAGCAAGGTCAGGCCTGCGGCTTCCTAATGGATGGTAAACCCACCTATTTAATGCCTCCCCGCCCCGTGCCTCATCACGGCCTGATGACATCGCGTCTTCTGGCACCACGGCGCCAGGCAGCATGCTGCAGACAACCTGACCATCAGGCGGTACCCACAGGCCAACGCAGCCCGCTCCCTGGGACCCCCGAACCCTGGCGCGGCCTCCGACCTGACACGTTTGGATTCACAAGCTGCATCTTGAGTCTTGTCTCCTCTCAGTGACCAGAAACCAGCACATGCCACCAAGAACTTACTGTGGCAACCTTGTCCTTTAGTTTCACCAAGACCATCCCCCCAGACACTGTCCATGTGAGCCAGGGGCTTGCCCTGCTCCCAGCCACCCCTCAAGGGGCTCTGCAAAGGGCCATCCTGGACACTGTCTGGCGTGAGACAAAGAGAGGATGAGACTGGGGTTGGAGCACAGCAGACTCCTCACCATCTCTCCTCTGGAGGGGACACTCTGTCCCTGCGGCACACCTCCTGGGCACAGCCGGGCCCTTGTCACATGTGCCCGTGTCTTCCTCACATGGGGCTCTCTTTCCTCCACAGTGTGTGGACAACAAACGCCAGGCAGGAACCTTCTATTCCATGTCACTGCTCTTGGCACATGCAGTGTCCAAGGTCTGTCACGTCCACCAACCCACCGAACCCTAAACCTGACCAGCTCAATGTAGACACTGTCACCAAGTCACAGAGACAATGGCAAGTAGCCAGGACAAAGGCCTTGGTCCGTCACTGGACACCGCCCCACAGCTGATGATGGCCTGTTAACTGCAAGTCCAGTCTGGCAGTCACACCAGCTACAGGTCACAGCCACCGCTGCCCCTCCACCTTGAACACAAATGCACCGTGCAGAGAATGCCAGCTGTCCTGCTGACATCCAGCTATACCCCCGGCTGTACTACCTGTTGTGACCCTCGCAACACAGCACATGGGACAAGCTGGCCACAATCTGGCCACAATCTGGCCATCGCCCTCCGCGTTCCCGGAGCCTGCAGACGTGGCCCAGGCTGCAGATTCGCCTTCCAAGTCTTTCTCCTCACTGTCTGTCTTGCAGCGTTTCTCCCATTTTCCATGTATTTTCCTCAGATGTTGCTCCCATTGGTTCAGCATGCAGGTGGCCTCTAAGATGGCGTAATGAGCTCCACAGCTGGTGTTTACCCCCTTGCTTAATCTCTCCCCTCGAGATGGGCTGGACCAAGTGACTGATTTCCAGCAAATAGAAAATGACACAAGTGGTGAGATGTCACCTCTGAGGCAAGATTTTACAAATGCCTGGTCTCCCTCAGTGCTCCGGCTCCCTCGGGCCCCCAGTTGCATGTGGTGAAAACAGCAGGTGAGCGAGCCTGGGCCTGTCAGCAGCCATGGGCGTGAGCCTGGCAGCGAGTTCTCCCACCCAAGGAGCCCGCGACACTTGCCACCTCCTGAGAGACTTGGAGCAGGGACACCCAGTGAAGTCACACGCCAAGTCCCAATCCACCAAAATGTGGGACGGTAAACGTTTGTTGTTTCAGACCCCTGAGCTTTGGGGCGACGTGCTACACAGCAAGAAAAACTAACACGGAACTTGGAAACAGAAGATGAGGTGCCACTAAAGCAAAGCCTGACGTGCGGGTGAGGCCTAGAGCGTGGGCAGCGGCAACCCAGGCGTGCCCCGAAGTGTGGTGCACATGGACTGCGGGCCGCGGCCGTCACGGGGCCTGGGCAAGCATCCCGCTGAGGGGTGTGGGGCCCCGAAGTGTGGTGCACACGGACCGCGGGCCGCGGCCGTCACGGGGCCTGGGAAAACGTCCCACTGAGGGGTGCGGGGCTGGGGCCACGCCGCCGCCCAGACGATGAGGGTCTAGGAAAGGCACCCAGTGGGCTGAGCGGGCTCCGGAGCATAGGCTGACAGTGCCACCCCATGTCCCCTGCTGCCGCACCAGATGCCAGGGGACAGAGTGACGGGGAGTAAAGGCAGCCGGGACTTGCTTGTTTAGGAAATGGCTCCCGGACAGCAAACAATCGCAAGCACAGAGGGAGCCTTGCGTGGAAACGGAGCCCAGGCCTGGCGGAGACTCTGCTTCCCCTCCCTGAAGGGCACTGTCACTTGCACCTTCAGACAGGTTCCGACGCCTTGCAAATGGCTCAGGAAGCCGAGGCCCAGGACACGATGGCGTGACGGCCTCGGTCATGGTGGCAGGGGCACAGAAGGGCTAGTCTCGAAGATGGCTGTGGGCACGGATGCTGTCTGATAGGGTGGGCTCTGAGGACATTTTCCACAGCCACAACGTTCTCAGGACTTAGCTTTGCAGAAACTTCACTATCTTGAGTTGAAAGGGATAGACACAGCACAAATCTGAAGTAGGCCTCTGGATACCCCAAACCCTAGCAGCAGGAAGTACGCACCTTCATGAAAGAACAGGTGACTCGGAGGGCAAAGCCTGGAGCCCGGGGCTTCCCAGGCCTCAGAGCTAAGCACTGTTCCAGCATGGGCCTGGCTGGACTCCAGGACTGCAGTGGACCAGGGGCCCGGGAGCGTCCACTGTCCCTTCTGAACCACACGGTGCTGCATGTGGGTGTGGGCGCACAGCTGGCCCGTCCCGGCTCTGCACACTGAGAGGGGCCTGGGGCTCAGCCACACAGGCCTGAGAAGGTGGTGGCACCTGAACTTCAAGCAGGTGCCGCAGAGGGACGAGGCATCAGGGAACCGGGAGAAGGTGAGTGCGACTCACACTGGGACCAGAGGGTGGACTGAGGCAGGCAACCTCTGAGGGGGCCCCCAAACCCCCAGCCTCCCGGTGCTACACCCATGTAATGCCCCCATGCCCTCAGCGGGGGCTAGATCCACCACGGAATACGGAAAACCGAGAGGCTCTGTCCTCTGAGGTGGGTCCCTGTGACTTTTATCTTGGGCACTCTCAGCAATCAGATCCCAAACTGCCATGTTGTGAGGTCACTCCTCAGCCTGGGGAGCCCGTGTGACCAGGACCTGAGGCCAGCAACCCCACGTGAGCCTGGAAGCCAATCCGAGTCTCAGCCAACAGCCCTGTGCTAAGCTGGAACGCAGACTCTGAAGTCCTGCCGCAGCCCGAATGACTGTACACCTGGCCACCAGCTGGATGGCACCCTGCATGGCCCTGGGCCATCCCAGGCTGCCAGGTGTGGAGAAAGTGCTTAGCCGTGTGCAACGGCTCCCGGCTGGGGGCCTGGCCAGCCCAGGCAGAAAGGCTGATGCACCCTTGGGAGGTGATGGGGCTCCCACAGCCCCTCCCTCTGGGGCCCCCGCCTCCAGCTGAGACCACCCACCCGACTGCAGGCGTCAGGTCTGGGCCAGGCAGCAGCAGCACCTGCCCGCTGCCACCCTGGGCAGCACCGTGCGGGGCAAACCCCCATGGGGACAGGCTCCAACGCCGAGTCCTGCCAACTGCTGGGTGGCCTCAGGCCAAACATGTAACAGCTGTCCTTGCTCCTGCATGGCCGGGCATCGTGTGCAGGTTCTGCAGCCGCAGACGCCAGGCCCTGTCATTGTGCCGAGTGTGGTGACTGGATTCCAGGGGATTTCGCCCCCAGGTCCCGGGCCTACCTGCTGACAACTCTGCACACTGGTGGTCCCTCCTGGGCCAGGAGCAACCAACTGCTGGGTGGGTCCCACAGCGCTGGCCCTTGGAGCCTCTCCCTGGGCTTACCTGACTGCCTGGCCAAGCCACCGCACCCCACCCAGCAGCCCGGCCCACCACCAGGTGCTAGCTCGCGGGGGCGGGCCATGTGACGCCCAGCTGTCACCCTGACAGGCTCTGCACTCACCCCGAAGTCGAAGCAGTTGAAGGAGGACCGGAAGTAGCTCCGGGGCCCCAGGCCATACATCTTCAGGGACATCTCTGTGAGGAAGAGACCCAGGAAAACAAACTCTGCAAAGTCTAGGAAAAGCCGAGAGGAAGGTAGTTAGCACACGGCCCCCCCACCCCCCACCTGGCTACAGCCCGGACCTGGGGGCACCCGACTCCGGGCCTTGACGGGGAGCCCCTGGGCTCTGAAATCTCAGCCAGGACAGGGGCAATGAATGGCCTGGGGGCACACAGACACGCCTGTCCAGGTGGCAGGTGCTGAGTGCCCAGTGCCCATGGAACAGAGGAACAGGCCCAGCAGGCAAGCTCCCAGGGCAAGGCTCAGGGTGAGGACTGGGGCACAGGGCACTCCCCGAGGGCAGAGGCTGCCAGGCCGAGGCCCCGAAGCCCGTTCTTCTGCCCCAGTCCCTTCCCTGCCCCAGGCTCTGACCGTGGATGGAGTCCCCGGCCCGTCTTCCCAGGGCCTCTGGCAGTCACCCATTGGCCCTGCCACCATCGTGCGTCCTAACGCCCACTCTGCTGCCTAGCACCCCCAGTGCTGTCCACACAGCGTCGCCTCGGTCAGGGCTAGACCTGCGGCTGGCCAGACCCTGGACAGCCAGAGCCACCGCTGCCCACAGTGCCATGCTTCACGGACTGACGTGTGAGGGTCTACGCTGCCCCAGGTCTCAGGATGGGCACCCTCCTGCTACAGCTGAGGCATGGACAGTCAGTCCCTGGGAGCAGCCCACCCATAGCAAGCCTGGCCTCTGGAGCCACCAGAAAGTCCCCAGGGCACCCAAGCCGGGTGCGGCACAAGCAGTGAGAGGCCAAGTGCTTCCCTGGATGCCTTGTCAGAGGCACGGACACGCTGACCCTCAGGCAGGAATGACACAGGGTCTGCCCTTCCCGGAAGGCTGCCTGGCCTCCAAGAAGGGAAGTGGTGAGCTATGCTCCCAACTGTGGCTCCCAAGGCCCCACACCCAGGAAAGATGGAGGCTCCCGGCTGCCAAGCCCCAGAGCCCCACCAGCAAGGTCACGCCTGGGGCTCCCCACAGGGCCTCGGGCCTGGGCAGAGAGGCTCTGGGAGGGACCTGCAGCTGCCACTTGAACTGGGAGGGACCTGCAGCTGCCACTTGAACTGTGGAACTGTGACACCTGGCCCCTGGGCTGGCAGGGAGCAGGACAGAAGCCCACTGGCAAGACCATCTGAGCGGGTCAGCGGGCACCCACTCCCCGACACCCTGCTGCCCTCTGAGCCCCAAGGAGGAGACACCCTCCCTTCGTGCCCAGCCTCCCCATGGGCAAGGAAGAGCATGAATTCATATTGGATCACTCGTTCAACTGGAGGTGCGGAAGACAGGTCATCCTTCCCCCAGGACCTTGTGGGCCCAGGGGCAGAGAGGCAGATGACATACACGGAGTTTGCTAGTAATGAAATGAGAGCATCCTATGACGACAGACGGGCAGAGGAAAGGGGGGCAATCCTGTGTGTGAGCTGGGGGGCTCATGGGATGATGGGGCCCACCATCCAGCCTTGTGGGCAGCACAGCGTCCACCCCTCCTTCCTCGCTGCTCAAGTCTCAGCCTCATGGTCCTGCAGTGCGTTGTGAGCGGGTCCCTGAGGACGGAACCCTCTGTCCCAGGGCAGCTGGCCTCAGGCCAGGCCCACAGGGCCCCTCCTGCTCTGCCCGCCTCCGCCCCTTCGGGGCCTGCCCAACCTGACTGGAGCCTCCCTCAGCTCAGCCCAGCTGTCGAGGGCAGAGCCTGCACTGAGCAGCCGGCCACACGCGTAACCACCTCTCCCTCCAGCCACTGTCTTTGGGCGACCTCAAAGTGCTCAGGACACCACAGGGGAGACAGAACAGCAAGGACACAGACACCGGCGCACGGCCAGCCCCGTGCTCCTGCGACCAGGCCATGCAGGGGGCAGACCCCCAGGAAGCAAGGAGCAACCGCAAGACTAAATGAGCGTCAGCTGCTTCCTTTGGGGGAAGAACAGACCTCGCTAGGGAGCCCCCGGGAGAAGCCACAGGCTGGCTGAGTCAGGAGGAAGATCCCCCCCAATCCGTGGTCCCCATCCAACCCCCAAGGGCGAGGAGGCTTTAGCCTGAGAACTCAGGGGAGATACTGAGTCAGTCCCCAGCAGAGGCCCGAGACACCATACTGTGAGCCCAGGACACTTGACTGGAGGCCAGAGTGGGCAGCTGGATGCCCACAAGCCGTTCCCCGGCTGTCACGGAGCTAGGGAGCCTGAGCCAGGTGCGTGCAGGGCGCTCCCTGGGTCTCCCGCTCCACGCCTACCTGCCCGCCCTTAGGACACCAGAAATTGATTCAGAGCCAGTCTGAGAAACTAGAGTCCCACCCCACTGCACAACCACGTGGCCTGTGGAGCCACCAGCCCCGACTCAGCAGGAGCCTCCACCAGCTGCCTGGGCTCCCGGCCGACAGAGGGGAGCGTGGTTGGCCTACAGGGCCAGGGCTGGCATCCAGAGGATTTCCCTCTGGGGACAAGGCTCTCTTGGGCACCCTGGGTGGCTTCGGGCACACAGGGTTCCCATGGAGGGACCAAACCAGGTGTGCCTCCAAGCTACCACAGACACCACAGCAGGGCAAGTGACGCCGACCCCCAAGGGGCAGGATGGAGGCACCACTGGCTGCAGGGCATAGATGGCCAGTGGAGACTCCATCTAGAGCTCTAAGCTCCACGTGGCCTGCAGATTCTTGAGGTGTGAAGACAGTGATGGGACATCAGCCCTGGTCCCTGGAAAGGGGCAAGGAGCCCCCACCCCTGAGTTTTCTTCCTTGTGCCTCCTTGGGACTTTCACCAGGGCCAAGACAAGTTGTAACTCAGAGCCCTGTGGCTCGTCTGGCAGCTCACAGGCACAGGACGGCCACTCAGCCCTGGTCACGAACATGGCCAGCCTCAACCATCAGAAATAAAGTGGAAACAGGCCATAGAAGCAGGATGCTCTCTCCTCGGGGACCCGGGGGGAATGAGCAGCTAAGGCCTCGCTCTGTGGGTCTTCAAGGCCTTGGAAGGAAAGACACGGGTCGCCTGGCCTGGTTTGAGCCTGGTCATGCACAAACTTGCTCCCAGGGTGCTGGTCCCTCCCCAGCTCACAGGCACTGATGGGTGGGGTCTGGCCGGACAAGCCAGGCTCCCAGGACCGGGCCGGGGCGGGCGGGGCAGCCACCTACACAGCGCTGTGGTGAGCCGCTGGGGCTGGTTGTGGTGCACCATGGCCACGCACAGCGTGTTCAGCGCCACCACGCACAGCACTGCCCAGTAGAAGCTCTGCGCCTTCACCACACGCCGCACCAGGAACCGCAGCATCTTCTCCTTCCGGCGGAAGTACGACGAGCTCTCCGTCTTCCCGCTCTTGAGGCCGGCGCGGGCAAAGGGGGACCCTGCGGGGGGAAGGCTGGCTGAGGACACACGCCATCTGGACGCAGGTCCCCACTCAGCCTCCGGCGGCCCAGCCTGGCCCGAGGCCCTGGTGCGAGCCGCAGCCCGTGGCGCCAATCGCCCTGCGCCCCCCACACGGGGTCCTGGCCCTGCCCCATGCCGCGCTGGGACCCTGGGCCTGGGGGTCTCCACGGGAGACCTGGCTGGGGACTGGCGCCCGGCCCCCAGCACCACGGGCCAGCCTCCAGGAGCGCAGCCCTGGTCTCCCAGGTCCCCAACTCCTCCGGTGGCCCTAGAGTCCCACTGCGTCTGGCCTCTGGCCCTCTGTGACCCAGCCAAGCAACCAGCGGCCACCGGTCCTTAGGTGCTTCAGCTGGAACACAGCAAGCTCCAGGCACAGAGTGGACGCAAGCACGGCCCACACGGCCCAAACGCCCACTCTGGGAAGCTGGCCAAGGGGGCCCTCACCCCAAACCCCACGGCCCACTCTCGCTCTGCCCAGCCCTCCGCACGGCCTGTCCGCAAGCCCCCTGCTTCCCGCAGCCGGCCTCTGCCCCTCGGCGGCGCCCTCTCAGCTCCACATCCCAGCTTCTGTCCTCTCCACAAAGCCTTTCTCTGGTGGCATCTAAAACGGGGTCCCCCCAAATGTGACCACAACTGCACTCTATCTGCCAGCATCCCGGCTGGCTCCGTGAGGACGGGCCACTCGCCTTCTCGCCTCTGAGCCCTCACCCTGCCTGACAGGTGAGGGCGCGGTCTTTGTGGGTGCTGGGGGGTTCTGTGCATGCGTGTGAGATACGTCTGTGCCCACGTGAGGGCTTCTCCAGCTGCTGCCATCAGGCCTGGGCGTGTGTGTGCCTGAGTGCTCCAGCCCAGTGGGCTCTGATCACCTGGGCTTGGACATCAAGTCCCTGGGTGAGGTGTGCAACATGTGTGAGTCACGTGATGCCCAGGGGTGTCTGCACACGTGTGTGTGCATGCATGCCCAGACCCTAAGTGGCATGCTAAGGGCACTACCAGGCTGGCGTCCCTTGGACTCACTGAAATGGAGACAGGCCCCAAGGCCTGTGGAGAGGCTTGTCTCCAAGCTGAGCAGCTGCAGCAGGCAGAGAGACACTGTCCCCGACAGCCCTGACATGGCAGGAGGGGTCCAGGGGACAGCACCCATGGGTGAACCCTGGAGGGACTTTACAGGGCCCGAATGGCAGATTCCTGGTCCTCCAGGTGCCACAACCCATCCATCACAGCCTACGGTGGCTAAGCAAGGACACAGTCCCCCAATCCATGTCCACACCCCAGCCACTGCCCGTCAGAGCTCGGTCATTCAATGAAACCTCTTGATCAGGCTTGCTGAGGGCTTCAAAGTCCCCAGGCCACAGCCAGACACACCCACTCCATTCTCAAAGGCAGCAGAGGGACACGGGCGGAGGAGGGCTGGAGGGAGGTGCTGCCCACGGTGGCAGTGCACCGAGTCCTGCCTCCAGCCCTCATAAGAAGTGTACTTGACCCGTCCACTGATCTCCAACACGCATCTCAAACACAGCATGTCCTAAACCGGATTCTGGACACGAGCCCCACAAGATGCACTTGGTGGTCTCCAATCTTCCCAACATGTCCCGTGGAGCTGTCCTTGATGTCCGTCTCTCCCTCACACCCACATCCAGCTGGCCAGCAAACCCCGTGTTCTCGTCTCTCAAATACATGTAGAACCAGCCACTTAATGGCCCTGTGGCTGCTACCTCCAGACCCTAGCCACCCTGTGCTGGGTCCCACAGCAGCCAGCCTCCACCCTTCCTGCACTCTGGCCAGGGACCGTCTCCCTCTGCGGACCTACCATGGCTGCCAGAGTCCCCCGCCCCGGGCCCCGGCCCACCATCACACTTGAATTTTCTCTCTCAGGACTCCCTCAGCACAAGTCCCTTCACTCCAGCCAACCTGGCTTCATGGGATCCCTCACACAGGCAGGCAGATTCCTGCCTCCGCAGCCTCTCATGGGGTGCCCAGGTGTCCTCTCCCACATGTTCCTGGGCCAGCCTCCCCACTTCCTTCAGCTCTGCACTCAAAGGCACACCCCCAGCCTTCCATGCCCATTGATCCAGCACCCCAGCACCCCAGACTCTCCAAGCCACTCCCTCCTCCACTTCCCTTTCTCACACAGAGAGCTGGCATGCCGTACACTTCACCTGTCATCCTGTTTGTGCCTGATGCCCCCCCAGGACAAAACTCCGAGAGACAAAGGGCTTGACTTTGCTAGTGCTGTAGCCCCAGCGCTTCAAACCAGCACATGACGGGCACCTTACAGGTGTTCACGGAGTGAATGAACCAGCAAATCGCTCACTGCAGAATAGATTTTTAAAAGCCTAAGAGAACACTACATGAAGCTTTATAGGAGCAAGTTTGAAAAACCAGGAAAATATAGTATCCTAACAAAGTATAATGTATAAACTGGTCCAAGTGTTTTCTAGGTCTTAGCTACATGGGTTCAAAGTTTATCTCACTATTAAAGAACAGAACATTTAGATTTTACTTAATGATTTCAAGCCACGGAAAAAAGATTTTTAAGGCTCTCCAACTCATTTTACAAAATCAGAATAAAAACTCTAGGTAAAATAGGAATACAGGGAACTACTTAAATATAACACACATAAGTTTCAAGAAATTGTAATGAAATTCAGGTCAACAACATACATCAGTCTCATTAATTAACAAACAAATGACACATGGAAAACGACAGAGAAAAATGGACAAGGCATAAGAAGAGTCACTAAAACCCAAATTCAAATGGGAAGCAAACATTTAAAAAGAGGTTCAAAACCACTAGTGGTGAATGAACAAAGAATATAGTTCCACTGAACTACCACTTTATAATCAATCAACTGGCAAACTGGCAGAAGTCAAAACTAGCTGCAACATCTGACCGGGATGGGGCAAGGGTCCCCATGCACTCAGGGGGCTGACACCACACACCTTCCTGCAGAGCAGCACAGCAGCAGCCCTGAAAGGTACACACCCACCCTGGGCCTCCGCAGCCCCCGGGAGCCCACCCCAGAAGCAACAGCCCTGCTGAGGGAGGCCTGATGTCAGCAGGGTTTGGGGCAGCATTTTTCATGGTGGAAAAACGCCTAAAAATAAACGGCCACCAGCAGGGAGCAGCCACACAGCCATGGTGAATGCGCACCACGTGCCACCACTTGCGAGAGCAAACCACACGGACTGACCGGGGGAGGGGGCTCCCGAAGATGAGAAGTGTGTGAGGGTTTCTGAAACGCAGAAGGGCCCCAAGCTCTACCTACATGCACATGTGCACGTGTGATGCGTACGTGTGTCAAGTGAGATAAGCACAGGGACACGGACAGGCAGACGTGAGTCTGTGGGCCTGGGTAGGGCAGAGGGAGGCAGCAAATCAGCGCACAGACTGCCCAACCACACAAATACAGCAGCCCTCGCCGCACTTCTTTCTTGTGAAGTAGTGGGATGGGAAACGGGTGTCCTAGCCCAGGTCCCCTCACAGACCACTGAGCAGGAAGCCCTGCAGTGAGCAGCTGTCATTGCCCAGGTCAGACCACCTTGCACACTGGCCTCTACTGTCACAGAGTGCACAAGGGCAGGGCATTTGGTGGCCAAAGGTGACACTTCTGCACTAGACTGAGGAAGAGAACCGAAGGGCTCTGCAAGGTAAGTTACCCAGAATTTCCTTTGTCCCTTTGAGAACAAGGGGCAAGGCTGGGGCCTCAGAGTGGTGAGCTCCAGGAGCGAGGAAGGTGGGCAGGGCTTTAGGGGAGAGACAGCCAAGCTCTCGGTCCCTATGGTCAGCGGCACACATGGCGCTCCGGCCATGGGGAGTGATCGAGGGCCCCGCGTCCAGTGGGGGTTGGCAGAGCCAAGAGCGGCCATCAGCCGGCGGGTGTATTGAAGTGAGTGAGCCAAGGCACTGGGCACAAGGGGACATCCCCTCCCGCCGGGCCCCCGAGAAGAAATCTGAGCACACACCGGAGAACGCGGTGCTTCCCACGCCGCCACGGCAGACTTGGGACTGGCTATCACGGGAGGGCTGGCGGCGGGCAGACAGGAGGGAGCTGGGAGCCTGGTGGCAGGAGGCTGGTGCACGTGGTCCCCAGTGGTAGCCCAGAGCCAGAGGCCGCGGAGACTCACCCCCGGCACAGAGGTCTGCGAAGCGGTCCTCGCCCTCCTCTGCATGGATCAGGTCGTTCCGGCTCTTCTTGGTGGCTGCTCTCTTCAGCACTGCTTTAAACAGGGTGGGACAAGGCTGCATGAGGGAGCCCCGGCTGGCCGGGTGTCGTTCAGCAGAGACCATCATCCTCCCAGGAGGGAGCTGGCAGCCTCTCCTGACCTCTGACATGAAGCTGAAGCTAAGGGGAGGTGGGACTACCCCTGGCCTCTGGGGGCCCTTCTTGGTCCTCAGAGCAAAGGGATAAGGAATGCTGAGGAGGCCCTGACTTTTCCTTCTCTTGTGACATGAGCGGAGACAGCTTGGCTGCCAGCAAGGCCAGGAAGTGCTGGGTGAGCAAGACCAGGGTTGCAGCTGCCTCAGCAGCCCACGGTCCAAGGCCAGCCGAGACCAGATGGGTCAGGTCAGGTCTGCAGACCTGCTCAGGAGCCAGCAGGTGTGGCTGCCCTATCTGGCCTTGTCCTGAAAACTGGGTGTGGCGAGAGCAGACCACCCACCACTAGGGGAGCCAGGCGGCCGGGCCTGTGACCGCGGCCATGCTGGCCCTCACACCGCCCCCGCGGCCCGGGTGTGCTAGCGGTGTCTTCCTGCAGCCAACTGAGAGCAGCGGCACCCCGAGCCTAGGGACAGACGCGGCTCGGCCGAGATCTGCGGTTCTGAGGCCCTTCAAGGAGCACTGTCCAGCAGAACTCCCTACAGCAACGGGGGCGTTCCGTGTCCTCACTGACGGACGCGGCAGCAACGGCCCACCTGGCGGCTGCGACAGGGCGCGCTGAGCGAGGCTGAGCAGCGCCCGCACTCGCACCTGACGGCGCGGGCCTACGTGCAGGCAGGTGCTGGAGCTGCGTCCGGACAGCGTGGCTCCTGGGGCCAAGCCGTGAGCTCTGGCCCCGGCAGGCGTGGCCACGTGTGAGCCCGCTGCCACGACAGCCACTTGGGTCCCTGGCACGCAGCTGACCCCCACAGGGCCTCCCTTCAGAAGAGGCTCTGCCCAGGACCCTGCAGGACGTGGCATGCCGGCACCGGGCCCAGCGGGACAGCAGGCCCACACGCGAGCTCCTACCGCAACACCCGGCCCACACGGCAACAGCGTGGAGGAGGGTCACCTACCATCCAGAGGGGACTTCTCCTCTGCATTCCTGTCCTCCTCAGCCAGCATGACTTCCTCTGTGAGCAAGACACAGCCACGGGTCAGAGCCTTCCAGTCCCCACAGCCCTGGGCCCACCCACAAGGACACGCTGGTGCAGGGCTCCTCTGCCTGCAAGTCCTGGCCTCTCAGTCTTCCCATTCCAGAAGCCTACAGCCCCCGGCTGAGCTTCATCTACCAAAACAGATGCTCTGTGTCCACAAACAGACACCCTGTGCCACAGAGACAGATGCCCCATGTCCCACAGGCCCCGTGAAGAGGTCCTGGGATTTCCACTCACAAGTCACCCTCTCTGAGAGCAGCCACCCACTAGGCGGTTCACACTGAGAAGGCCCCTGTAAACCTCGCGAGGCACAAACGGGCACCCCGCATGAAGGCAAGAGCACTGGCCTGGGGTGGGGACCAGGGTCAGAGGCTGCAGGCTCGACAGGGCGCAGAGCCGGGGAGGAGAAGGGGTTAAGGGCCGGGCACCTGGGTCTGACAGGCAGAGACCAGCTCAAAAGGCTGGGGTCCCCAGCCCAGTGGCCCGTGTCAGGGCCCTGGTGAGCTCACTCCTGTCCTTCGCGTGGCCTTGGCTCTGGCCCACTGGGTGGGTCCCATCCAGCCCGAGGACGGGGAATGGGAAGGACACAGGACAGGCGAAGCCCGGGCTCTCACCAGCCTTGAAGATCCACTCCAGGTACCCGTTGAGCTCCCGCTCGATCTGCTGCTGCCGGCGCAGCTTCAGGAAGGCCCGCCGGTTCTCCACCCGCTCGCGCTCCTTGGCAAACTCGCTGTGCGGCAGCCAGAGAGCAGACAGAGACAGGGTGTGAGCGCCCCTCAGACCCACGGCTGGGGCGATGTGCAGAGGAGAGCAGCAGGTGCAGGATGCCAGCCGCTCCCAGGAGCCCTTCCCCTGGCTTCTTCCAACCCGAAGAGCACTCAGGACACAGGTGAACCCTCCCTGCTCAGGCTCCTGCAGCTCCTCAGGACAGGGCCCTGGTCCTCAGAGAGGGCTCCAGAGGGCAGGGACAATCCTGCACGCCCCGCCTGGAGCAGATGAGGCATTGCCCTCTGTGACCAGCACTGCTGTCTGCCACCCTACAGAGAGCTTCTGGACAGGGTGTCCCAAGGGGCTCTCACTTCCTTTCTTCTGCTGGTTCAGATCCAAAGCATTGCCAGGGGAGGAGGAACAGACAGGAAGAGGAAGACAGGGCTAGACCAGGGCAGGCCAGGGACAGAAGGGAACCGTGCCAGAACCACCGGCTGCCCTGTCAAACGTCTGTGGCTCAAGGCAAGCAGCAGAGAGCACTTCGCCCCCTTGGACCCAGCGCACAGACTCCCAGCCGAGCTGTCAGGCCAACCGTGCCAGAGGAAGCGTCCACGCGCACACAAGCGCACACGCACACACCGGTGTCCGGCCTGGCCGCACGCTCTCAGCTCAGGTACGGGGCAGGGTGCAGCCCCACAGCAACATAGCAGTGCCTGCCCTCTGCGAGGGGCTCTCTCCCAGGAAAGGCAGCTCTGGGCTTGGGGGAGAGCGCCTGGCAGGCCTGACTGCTGGCACACAGGCTTGGCAAGGTGGCGGCGAGCTTGGCTCTGACCAGGACCAACCCCTCGCCTATGGCCAGTGCCTACCAAGGACTGAGATGCTGCAATCCTAGCAGCGAGAAGAAACAGGTCCTGCCTAGAACTGCCAATCCCTCTAAATCCCAAATCCACAGAAACTCAGGGTCCCTGAGGGCAGGAGGGCCTGGGGGAAGGGGTAGGGCAGGGACAATACTGCTCAGTGTGCCTGAGAGTCACGGTCAGGAAGTCAGTGCAGCAGCCCCTCCCCACGTAGTGGCTGGCGGCCACCCTGACTCCCAGGCTTCAGTTCTCCCTGCTAAGGGCCAGAGAGGGGTCGCCAACTCTGCCCATCTGAGATGCAGGGAGAAGAATGAGGCCGGATCATGTGCTCCGAGCCCCGGCCGCAGCAGAGTTGTGGCAGGGCCCTCCCCAGCCAGGCTGTCGAGGGGCCCGCACCCGCCGCTGCCTCACAGGGCGCCCAGGGCAGGGCCCACACGCTGCGCACTGACCGCTGGTGTGAGGGGCCCACAGCCTCAGCTGGAAGAGAACCTGAGCCTCTCTGCTGGACCGGGATGCCCGAAGAGGAAAATCCTCCAGAGGCCACGACGCTCAAGGGTGGGAGAAGGGCGGGCAAGACAGCCGGGGTCCCTCTCGGTGGGGGGCCACGCGAGCCACCCCAGCCTCCTCTCCCACCCCCGCCCTTCAGTACGTTCTTCAGGGAGCCACACAAAGCCGCCCTGAGCCTTAGCATGAACCTACTCATGCTCCCGCCACCTCCCCCGCCTGTCCTCAGCGCAGGCACCACACCCTCTGCACCCCTATGCCTGCACACGCCTCCTCCGCCTGGGAGACCCGCCTCCGTCCTTCACCAAGCTTATTCCTGGTCTGGTCACCTCTGGGTCTCAGATGAGATGCCCCGTTGCAGGCACCTGCTCTGAAGCCAGGTCTCCCTGCCCCCCGGTTTCCCATGCCAGCTTGGACATGCAGTTTCCCGACAGGACATCTACCTCTGTCCCCTTTGCTGTGGTGTGCCTGGTCCCTGCGCAGGTGCTTGGAAAGACATGCTGGTCACAATCATACCCAGAGAGGAGAGACCAAGGGCCCGTGCCAGAGCCAGAGCACTTAGCCAGAGAGGACAGCCACTGTCCTCTCAATGGCAGCGCCTTCTCAGGGTAGCACGACAGCTGCCCTCGGGTCCACAGGCTCCTCCCAGCCCAGCACAAGAGCCTGGCGCCTGAGCCAGAATCTTCAGCATGGGTGGGATGGACACAGTCCCCTCCAGCCTCACACGGTGTCTGACGCCGAGGCGGGGCAGGGGCAGGCCAGGCCCCAGGCCCTCTACCGCCTTCCCCGCCAGCTCCCGCAGCCCTCGGCTCCCTGCAGGGCAGGAGGGCACTGTGCTCACCTCACTCTCTGCGGGGTCAGGAGCACCTCTCTGGAGGAGGGGCTCCAGAGCTGTGCCTTCTCCTGGAGGAGCTTGGCAAACTGGTGACCAGGAGGGACCGTCGGGGCCAGGGCTGAGGGAGAGGAGGGGACCAGACAGAAGGGACAGGCAGGGCCAGGGATGAAGGGCAGGAAGTGACCAGAGAGGAGCGGCAGGCAGGGCCAGGGCTGTGGGGGGGAGTCGCCACCGAGACTGCGGGCCGCCCCCTCATTCTCTAGTCATGGCTGTCCGGAAGCCCACCATGGACCCAGGTAAGAGGCAGCAGCAGCTGCCCCCGCACTCAGGGGCCAGGGTGCTAGCCAAGGGCGGGACAGAGGTAAGCAGGCCAAGGCCGGGGGACGGTCGAGAGAGAGTTCAGGATGCAGCACAAAGAATAGGCTGGCTGAAGCTGAGGACACTGGGCACGACCGCCTGTGCCAGGGAGGGCCAGCTGTGTGCATAGGCCAGGCCCCGTGTCCCGCACGTCACACACCCCTGCAGCTGTCCCCGGCCCGAGAACACAGGCAGCACACAAGCCCACACAGCCCTTACCCAGAGAGCACGCCCAGCACCAGGTTAAGCATGAAGAAGGAGCCGATGATGATGAGAGGGATGAAGTAGAGCCAGTTCCACGTGTTGCCGGCCGCGTCATTTGTCTGGAAGCAAGAGGAGATGAGGAAGGGCGTGTGCAGCAGACGCAGCCCTGGCCCCTCACGGACGCCTGGCGGGGTCCAAGCAGGGGGAGCCTCACAGAGCCCTCTCTGGGTGAGGGGACACTCGGCACTACTGGCCATTGCCCAGCAGTGCCGAAAAGCCCCAGACTCATCCCGGGGGGCTAAAGGCCGTACACCCGACCTCTGTGGGACCCCTCCCCACCCCAGGCTGCTGAACTGACGAGGCCGCTCCTGTACATGGCCAGCCCCAAGGCCCACAGTGCAGAAGCGGCGGGCCCCGTGCCACAGGGCCCCAGATCCACCAGAAGCCCCCGCGCTACCAGGGGAGAGCTCTCACCTGGGTCTGGTCCAAGAATGCCTGGGATCAGGCGTGCCCACGCCACCGCCCAGACGGAGGGCCTCTGGCCCAGACCTGTGGCTTCTACAGCACGGCCCACAACAGGGCGAGTGCCTCCCAAGCCAGTCAGTTCCCAGCTGTTTTGTTTTGCGGGCCCCCAGCAGACGTGGTCCAGAATGACCCAAGAGGGAGTGAGCACTCAAGACAATTGCCTGGCCCCTGGCTCCTCCTTCAGATGCAGCTCACCAGTCAAGGACTGGGGCCCTGGGCAGGACAGAGGCAGGACAGCCCTGAGGCTGGGGCCTGTCCCAGGTGCTACGGTATGGGTCTCCACCCTCCAGCATCTGTTGGCCTGTGCAGGATTTACAGGCTCTACCTTTGGGAGTCCGGGGTCCCCTGCCCTGTGGCTTTTTGTGGCTTCAAGTGGCTTCTGATTCCTGGATACTGACCCAGACTGGACATTCAGACTCCAACGGTAAGTGCCAACCACACCGCCTGACTTCTGCCAGACCCACCGCAACTCCAGCCTATGCGCCATGGTGACCACCAAAGCCACCAGCCTCCCTGAAGGACACTCTCAGAACCTGCCTCCTTCCTGGGTAAACAGAGAGATGCTGTTGCGATCTCAGCCTCCTCACCTACTCGAGGACCTGGCCTCTACATCCCCCTCTCCATCGGCAGCCAAGCCACACTATGCTCATCTTGCAAAACTAAGAGACAAACCAGGGCTTTAAGTCTGAGAAGATGAAGTAGACACACTCTTCCCTGTTTCTCCCACTAAGTACAATGAATGTCCCGTAGAGCACAGACAGAGCAAATAAAAGACTCTGAAAAGGTGGAAAGAAAAACAGGAAGCAGACAAGCTGGGACTTCTGGACTTACGGTGAGTTTTATGTCTCCTGTTCCCAGATTTGCAGCTGAAGAAGCCTGCAACCTGGAAATGCCAATAGGTACAGAAAAAGAACCAGCAACAAGGCCAGCTCTCTCTAACCAAAAGGCGAGGAAAGGGGCAGCCCAGCAAGACACCAAACTTCTAGACCATCGCTGCACTACTCTGGCCTGACACAGCAGGAAAACGGTGGTGCCACCTCCACCCCTACCAGCAGGGACCCAGCAGAAAGCTGAGACATCTGCCCTCCCCAGACTGGAATGAGTCAACCAAGCTACCCACACCCTTTACCCAGGGTGTCAAAGAAGGACAAGCTACACCTCTGCTGTCCTGCCCACCTCTGTGGGGTTCGTGGAGGCCACTTGGGAGCCCAGACCCCACTGCCGCACGGCGGTGCTGAGCCTCGCCCCCTCCCGACTGAGCGCCACCAGAAAGGCCAGGTGGAGAGTTGGGCTCCCACCAGCAGCAGCAAGGCGGCACCTCCACCCTCCCACACAAGAGAGACCATGTGGCAAACAAGGGGGAGACATGCCTAACCCTTCCAACCAGGGAAGTGGCCTAGAGGCACGCCCCGGGGCAGCCAGAGCTGCCACCCCACTCAGCAGAAAGGTGGAGAACACCCCAGTGTGTCAGCAGAAGCCAGGTAGGAAACTAGACTTCTACTCCCACCCTGCAGCAGCGAGGCAGCAGCCCCCCTTCCCCTGACAGCTGGAGAGAGGAAGCCAGCTAAAACCAAGGCTTAAATAAGATCCAGGGTCTCATGACAAAGTACCAAAAACAGCCAGTTTTCAGCTGAAACGCACTTGTCATACCAAGAACCGAGAAGAGCACCAGCAATGAAAAGAGACAATATATGCCACGATATTTAATTTTGTGTGTCACCTTGACTGGGCTATATTTAGGCAAACATTATTCTGGGTATTTCTGCAAGTGTGTTTTTGGACGAGATGAACAGTTTTACTGATAGATTGTGGTGGGCCACGGTGTGGTGGGCCTCGTCCAATCAGCCAAAGGCCTGACTAGAACAAAAAGGCCCGTCCTCTCCCAAGTAATAGAAATTCTACCAGACTGCTCTCAGACTTCATCTGCTCCACTGGCTCAACTGGGTCGGATTATATATGTAAATAGAACTCTATCCTATTGGTCTGTTTCTCTGGAGAACCCAGACTGACACAGATCACCAACACTGAGATGACAGAGATGAGAGAAGTAATAAAGGGAACAGAGTAAAGATCAGTGAGCTGTAAAAGAGAAGAATAGAAATTACCCAATTTGATAAACAGAGAAAATGGACTTTAAAAAACAACAAAACAAACTATCAAGAAAAAGCAGACTAGAACCTTTAGGATCTGTGGGACCATAGCAGGTCTGACATCCAAGTCATCAGAGCAGCAGAGTACAGAAGAAAGAGGAGAAGGCTGAAATGTACTGCGAAATTGACGGCTGAAAAATTCCAGAATGTGGCAAGAGACATACCTACAGATTCAAGGAGCTACGAGAATACCAAACAGGATAAACACAAAGAAATCCACAATAAGACATATCATAATTAAGCTCAGGAAATCAAAGCAAATTTAAAATCTTGAAAGTGGTGAGAAAGAAATGACACCTCATATATCGGGAAAAACATTTCAAAAAATTTCTCATCATAAACCGTGGCAGCCAAGAAAAAGTGGCACAATACTTTTCAGGTGCCAAAAGGAAATAATTGTCAACCCTACACCCATGAAAATATCCTTCAGGAATGATGTGGAAATCTAGACATCCGCATATTAAAAACAAGGGAACAATAGGAGATCTACCCTAAGAGAATAGCAAACAAAAGTTCTCTAAACAGAAATGAAATGAAATAAAATGAAAAAGGAATTGTTGACTATTAGGAAGGAAGAAATAACGATGAAAAGAGTAAAATAGAATAGGGGTAAATAGATTTTCTTTGTCCTTTGAGTTTTCTAAATTACATCTGACGGGAAGCAAAAATTATAGCATATTCTGATGTGGTTATAAATATATGTATAGGAAATGTTTAAAGTAACTGTATTGTGAACAGGGGAGTGTAGAGAGACGTACAGAAAGTAAGGGTTATATACTCCACTTGCACTGGATCATACTCGGAGCCAAAAACCAAACCTCAACACATTTTTTTACATTGATAGCCTTTCAAATTCAGTGTATTCTCTAACCATAACAGAATCAAACTGGAAATGAATAATAGATAGATAGGAAATTCTCCAAACACAACATAAGCAAAACAATTCTAAGTAATCCATGGGTCAAAGAGGAAGTCTAAAGGGAAATTTTAAAATATATTGATTTGAATGAAAATGAAAATACAATATATCCAATTTGATGGACACAGCTAAACCAGTGATAACAGGGAAATCTATAGCATTAAATACATACATTACAAAAGAGGAAAAGTCTCAAATCAACAATTTAAGCTTACACTTCAAGCAGCTAGGAAAAAAATGAGCAACATAAACCCAAATCAACCAAAAAAAGTAAATAATAAAGACAGCAGAATCAACAAAACTGAAAATAAAAACAGTAGAGAAAATCAATCTTTTTAAAAGTTGGTTCTTTGAAAAAAATCAGTAAAAGTGACAGGCCTCTAGCACTACTGACCAAGAAAAAAAGAGAAAAGACACATTATCAATATCAGGACAGAGACAGGGGCTAGCAAACATGGAAGGGTAAAGACCACTACCGACAAACCACATATAAAAATTAATTCAAATGGATCATAGATCAAAATACAAGAGCAAAAACCAGAAAAATCTTTAAAAACATAGGAGTAAACCTTCATGATTTTAGATTACATAATAGATTCTGAGCTATAACACAAAAAGTATAAGTGGTAAAAAGAAACAGAAAAATTAGACTTCATAAAAATTAAAATAAAGATCCTTTGTACTTCAAGTGACACCATCAAGAAAGTAAAAAGACAACCCACAGAATGTGTGAAAATATTTGCAAAGGACACATCTGATAAGGGTCTAGATCTATAATATTTAAGTAAATCTTACAGGTCAATAATAAAGTGACAAACAACCCAATTTTTAAATGGGCGAAGGATCTGAACACACATTTTTCCAAAGAGAACATGTAAATAAATGGTGTAAGGAGCACGAAACGCATGCTTAATGTCCTGAGTCATTAGGGAACTGCCCACCAGAGCCGAACAAAATACCAGTTCAGTGACAAAAACTACCATCTAAAACATATAAATACTCTCTAGTCAAAGAGCAATCCAAGTGGACCAGGGGCAACAGGTAGAGAAATTTTTCACTGACGAAGACTTACGTGCGGCACGTAAGCACGAAAAGATGCTTCCCAACCCTAGAAAGTGAGGGTTAAACACAGCGATGCTTTGGTTCACACCAGAATGGCTACCGTGGGACACCACTATGCCCCCAAACATGAGGGTGTGGAAAACTGGACAATTCACACACTGCTGGCAGGATGGAAAATGGACCACCCTCTGGGAGAGTTTTAGCTTCTTTCAACAATGGACTGTGCAACCGCCGCGCCGTGCAGCCAGCAACCGCGGTCGGGCGTTTACCGCGGAGGGTGGGGAGCTGCGCCGAGAGGCAGGGCAGCTCTGCCTAGAAACCGCCCAAACGCTCTTGAACAGGGGATGACACAGACCGTGCTCACCCACTCCTGCAGACCACTCGGCCACAGGAGGACAAAGCGCCAATGACAGGGAGTTAGTTGTGTGGAGTGAGAGCAGCCAATATTGGTGACGGTGGCATGGTTTCAGTCGTGCACCCCTGGAACAGCAGAATGGGGGTCGGCAGATTCCGTTCCCATCACTGGGGATGAGCAGGGGAGCCAGAGGGAAGTGGGCGTGGCTACAAGAGCAAGGAGGGATTCGTAGGGACAGAAAGCTCGGTATCTTAGCTGTGCCAGTGTCCACATGACACTTGGTTGTGCGAAGCGCTGGTTCTGCAGGTTGTCACCATTGCAGGAAGCCAGGTAAAGGACACATGGTCTCTCTGCGTTGTCCCTTAGAGCTGTTATCTCCAACTGGAAACTTTAAAAAAAGTCAGTTCTCAGATCTCCCCGCAGTAACTTCCACCACCAGGCTCCACGTCACAGAACAAACCCTTGGGACGGCGGAGGCTACCTATCCTCCCTGCCTGTCAACCTACATGTTCCAGGGTCTCCTCTGCTTTCTGCCGAGTTCACACCTCCCTTAATCTCTCAGCAACATCAGCCTGGCTTGTCCGCTTTCCTGTCTTCGCTGTTCTAGGACACAGCTGGCCCGAGGTGGTGTCCCCACTGGACCCAGAGGGGGCCCTTTGCTGCCCCTTCCTCTCCATGGGCTTCCGACTGCTGGGCTGGGCCGACAGCCAAAGGCTCAGAGAAGGCTCAGCCTCGGACCTTCTTCTCTCTCTCAATCTATGCATCCACATGCACCTCCCCACCATCCTCTTCCCAAATTTAACACCATTTCGTGACTCCAGAGACACACACCATCCGCCCCACCGTCCCTCGGGCCTCACCTTCACACCCAGCCGTACCATCTCCACACCTCCACTGGACAAAATAGTTTTTATCCACGACTTCGCGCGGCAGGACAGAATTCCTCCTCCTGCTGACGCAAAAGCCTGCTCCCAGCCCCTCCTCAGGGAAGGTGCCGGCTCGCCGAGTGGCGCAGGTCATGCGGTCTGAGTCTCCTTCCTCTGCCACTGCACAGCCAGTCAGCAAGCAAGTCTTCTCTGTGGCGACTTCAAGACACAGCCTCTGCACCTGTGGCATCTGGACTGCCCACCCGCCGGCCTTCACGCCAACTAGCACAGTGGAACACGTGCACCGCACGTAACACAGTCCTAAGCCAGCCATCCTTCCCACTGATGGAACGCAGTCTGCCCCGGAGGAAAGTCTGGGTGAGCCCTGTGACAGGTCCTGAACACCACCTGGGGAGTGGGGAGCTCTGCGGCCACGTCAGGCAGAACGCAGCCATCCACTCCAGCAGCCACGCGTCCAGACCCAGCAGAACGACAGTGGGGGGGGAGGCCTCTCTCTGCCCCTGCACACCCAGCACTGCTCCTTCTTCTGCGGCTTGGTCAGGCTGTGACCCCAGTGCTATGGAAGCAGCAGAGGGCAGAGAGTGGATGGCCACGGTTCTGGTTGTGCTGTCCCGGTGTGCTGCTTGTCTGGGCCTGGCAGGAATTTACTGCAGACTGGTCTCTCCCAGAGCACTTCCGTGGCTGCTTCCAGGACACCATTTGACCTCAGTTACTTTACAGGATGCACCCCCGGGTGGAGCCTGCTCCCCGCTCTGCTCCGTGTTCTCTGTCAGCATCCCAGCACCCCTAGTCAGAAGATGAAAGGGCCCCTGGCCGCCCACGCTCGCCACTACAGCCGCTCCACGACACACAGGCCCTGCTCCTCTGTACCCGCAGGCCCTCAGCTCCTGACGTTGAAGTCCAAGGCACCACTGCCCGGCCTGCACATGCGAGGGGACTGTGAAGCCCCTCTCACGGGGTTGGGGGTGAGGGCCAGGCTCTCCCTCCAAAGGATCCTCCTCAGAAATCACATCTGATCACCAGCCACCGACCCTGTTGTCCCTCGTACCAGAGAGTGGGGCAAGCCAAGTCCTGGCCACTCGCTCTGGATGCCAGCCTCCCAGCTCAGCGCCATCACTGTGTGCTGGCACCCTGCCAAACTTCCAGGGCGCCACCCGTGGCAACTGCATGTCTGGTTTCCAGACAATACCAGGCTTTGCTTCCCCAAGGCCCTCTCCCTGTGCCCCTTGTCTGCGTCTGTCGGCTTTCCAGCAAGGCCGCCACTGGGCCCTCTGGCTAGATGTGTCCCACTCACACTGGGCACGGAGTGTCTCAGGTGCTCAGCAGCCAGCGCATCCACGCAAACTTGCTAAAGAATGCCTCTGGGGCCCTCCTGGACTGCTGCCCCCTGGCCAGGGTCTGGGTCCCACGGCACAGGCCCATTCAACTGAGTCACCTGGGCCAGTGGCCCAGCCCCGTGAGCACTGAGGGGTGGAGGCTGCTCACACACTGCCTCGTCTGGGTGGGGCTGGCAGGGATGCAGCCAGCTCCAAGCTATTTTTAGGGTCTGTCTTTGTGGAAATTGTTCCTTGACCGGCTGTAGAGGGAGAAGAGCCAAGTTCTTCGTCACTGCCTTTGTCCCCATTCCTTTGTCCCTCGATCAAACAGAGCTGTCACCAAATGCACTCCCCCTCCACAGAGGGATCTTGTTCAACAGACCTCGGGCTAGCTTCCCTTAACTCCTCATCTGCCAGCTCGGCGAGCATTTACCAGGCACCTGCTGGAGGCCCAGCCTCGAGATTCAGCTGGGCCTCCATGGAGGAGGAACAGAGCAGAGGGTCCTGGTCTGCACTTTCTTCCTGTCCACCACTGTGCCACCAGCACGTGGCTACTAAAGGGTGGGGAGCACAGGGCTTCAGGGGCTCGCAGCCCAGGCCCCAGTGCAGAGCATAGGTGACACCTTCAGAGGGAAGCCCCTTGTGCTTCCCCGAGCACATTAAACTACCTAGAACACAGCAATCCACCGGCCACACCTTCCCAGCCAGAGCCCTGGCTCACGGGCACCTTCCTGGTCCACCTGCCAAAGCCCCTGTTGCTACCTTCATTGTTCTCATGCTGGGGGTTCACAAGGCTCTAGGGTTAGAAGGCTGCTGGGGCGGAGGGCAGGGGGATCATAAGAAGAGAGGCAGAGGGCTGCTCAGGAGTTGAGGGTAGAGTCCACTAAAAGCCCCAGGCGGAGGGAAGGTGAGAGTGAGACAGGTCAGCAGGTAACCCCCAAGGTTTGCGCCCAACTCCTGTCACAACCTACCCTGCTGAGTCGGGCTGCTGTCCTGAGGAGAGGAGATTGAGGAGGAAACAGGGGCAGAGAGACTGGGAGGGCAGTGGACGTGCCAACAGGCTCCCACGAAAGTAGAGAGCGAGCAGACCAGCTCCCTGAGCCTGGGAGGGCCCTGAACCCCACTCTGCTCTTCAAAGTCCTCACCAAGCCATGCTCCCCATCGTTCCATCTAGGAGACCTCAGCAGGAGCAGGTCGCTAGGAATGAACATCAAGTTCCCTACGAGCCTCAGGGCCTGAGGCAAATTAACTAGCTCCTCCGTGCCTCAGTTTCACCTTCTGCACAGCGGGGCTTTGTACACCATCCTATCAGGTACTGAGTGGGCACTTCACAGGGCCTGACTCAGCCCTCGATGCTGCGCCATCAGCAGCAGGGTGGGTCTGAGCCGAGATAAGTCACAGCGGCCCCTGTGGGGCTGTGGGAAGGAGGGAGCCTGGGACTGGGTGGGGCTGTGAAGCCCACTGAGGCGCCACTCACATTGTAGAGGATGTCGGTCCAGCCCTCCATGGTGATGCACTGGAAAACCGTCAGGACGGAGAACAGGATGTTGTCGAAGTTGGTGATCCCGAAGTTGGGTCCTGGCCAGTACTCCCGGCACTCGGTGTCGCCCTCACACACCCGGGCAGGGGGCTCTGGGCCACAGGGGAAGTCACCCGTGGGATCTGCATCTGGGGGATAAGAGGGGGTGCACACCCTGAGCCCAGAGATGCAGCATTCCAACCCTCCTGGGCCCAGAGACCTTGCCACAGGGGGTGTGAGCGGGGCTGCAGGGAACCTTGCTCAGCTCCCTAGCACCAGCTCCGCAGTTTAGACCCACGCCCAGGAACAACCACTCGGCCCCCCTCTCTCCCAGCACCATGGAAAGCTGCTCAGGACTCACTCATCCTAAAGTCAGAAACAGCATACCCACCTGTCACCCTGGAGCCAGGATCAAGTGAGACTCAGCCACTGTGGCCCTGTGCCTCTTGGCCCAGAGACCACCCTACCCGTGCCCAGGGCCCAGCCTCACTGCCTTGGCCCTGCGGAGGGTACATGCCCCTATTGGGCTAAGCTTAGCAGGCAGCCAGGGACCACAGAGGAATGTGAAAGAGACCCCAAAAAGCCATGGTAAAGAAAGATCAAACCTTTCTTTTAATAAACGTGTGACAACACATGCAAAGCCCTCCCACCAACTTAGAAGTCTGTAGAAAAGCCAGGGTGGGAAGCAAATGCTCCAGATCAGGAGGCAGAGCTGGACACAGGAGCTCAGTCCTCCCTCTCCAACTACCTCCATACATGCTCATAAAGAAGACCGATGAGACACTGTTTGTCTCTTTGCAGACAACTGTGTTCTATGTAAAAAATAGCAGCATTACTTCCTCCTTTCAAATTCTCAATAAAGTGTTTCTTCTCATCTCATGGCGCTAGCCCTGACTCCCGATGCCATGTGGCCTAGAAGTGACAGTACGTGCCTTTACTTCATTCATGACTTTAAAAGGAACACTCTCAAGACTCACAGCACAGTATGGTGTTGACAAGAAATTCTACGATGTTTAAGAAAAATTTCATAAGAGGTTTTTTAAAATCATGAACAATAAAAATTCTAGTAAAGGCTTTTTCTGCATCTACTGAGATGATGATACGGGTTTTCTCCTTTTATGTAGGTAGCTCAAGCTCAAACCTTAACATCATCCTCAGCTCTGCTCTCTCCACACCACACCCCTCTCCTGGATGGCCTGCTGGCCCAGTGGGCCCCATGGCTGAGTCCCCGGAGGTTGGCTGGCTCTGACCGTCTGCACCAGACAGACCGGCCCTGCCGCCAGCTCTCCTGAACTAAGGCCCCGTCCCACTGAGCCCTGTTTCTGCCTTCGCCTCCCTGAGCTGCCAGAACAACCAGACAGTGTCACTCCTCACTCAAAGTGCTCTGCTGCCTTCCAGTTTCTCTCAGAATGAAACTCAAGAGTTCTTGCCACAGCCATGACACCTGCATAATTTCCCCTCTGCCTTCCCCATCCCTCACCCTGGCCTCTGCACCTGCTGGTCCCCATGACTAGCTCTCTGACCAGATGCCACACAGCTCTCCCTCTCACTGTGCTCAGATCCCTGTTCAAGTGTCACCTCACCAGAGGCCTCCCTGGCCACTCTCAGTGAAGCAGGCCCTGAAACTACTCTATTTCAAATAACTTTTTGTTTCCTTCCTAGAAGTTACTACAACCTGTCGTTATTTCATTTACACAAGTTTACGGCTGTATTTATCAGATTATTGTCTGTGGCCTACCCTTGAACATAAGCTCCATCTCGTTTGTTTGGCACCTAGAAGGCACACCGAGTGCCTAGAAGAATGCCCACCTCCTGGGTCGGTGACTCTGGCCCTCTGAGCGAGGGGTGCTGCCCAGCCTCACCTGTGCTGTTGGGGAAACAGGCCTTGTGGAATTTGCCCATGTAGAACTCCAGGCCAATGATGGCGAACATGAGGATGGCAAAGAAGAGGAGCAGCCCAATCTGCAGGAGTGGGACCATGGCCTTCATGATGGACTTGAGCACCACCTGCAAACCTGGGGCAGAGCGGGCAGAGCAGGGCAGGTCAGACAGCAGAGTGGGCAGAACCGGGAGCGGCCTGGGAGTGGGAAAGAACAGCAGGAGCTGGCATGGGCGGGGCTGAAAGTCCTGTGCAAGGTGCCCCACAGTGATACTTAGGGGGACAAAGGACAGAGCTAGGAACCTTCAAAGTGGGGGACAGAACAGGGCCTGGGGGAAGCACGAAGTCTTGGAGAACAGAGGACAGAATGATGAATGCTCATATGAGCAGAGCAGAGCGCTTGGGTTGGGGGACAAACCCCTGGGTCTTGGGGGGAAGGGGCTGAGCAGCATAGGAGGGAGGGTGAGCAGCAGGGTGCTGGGGGGTCAGAGGACAAAGCCTAGAGCAGTGTGGGCTGGCGAGATCTGTGATCTATGGAGAGCTCAGGGCAGAACAAGAGCAGAGAGTCCTGACAGGGAAGATCAGGAAATTCTGAGAAGGAAAAGCAGAAGATTCTGGAAGTTAAGAGCAGGTAATCCTGGGAGGGAAGAGTGGGGAATCCTGCGAAGGAAGAGTGGGGAATCCTGGGAGGGAAGAGCAAAGAATGCTGGGCGGAAAGAGCATAAAATCCTGGGAACCTGACAGGAAATGCTGGGAGGGAAGACTAGGGAAGCCTGAGAGGGAAAAGCAGGAAATCCTGGGAGAGAAGAGCAGGGAAACCTGGGATGGAAGAGCGGGGAAGCCTGGGAGGGAAGAGCGGAGAATGCTGGGAGGGAAGAGCAGGGACTCCTAGGAGGAAATAGCATAAAATTCTGGGAACCTGACAGGAAATGCTGGGAGGGAAGACTAGGGAAGCCTGAGAGGGAAAAGCAGGGAATGCTGGGAGAGAAGAGCAGGGAAACCTGGGATGGAAGAGCGGGGAAGCCTGGGAGGGAAGAGCGGGGAATGCTGGGAGGGAAGAGCAGGGACTCCTAGGAGGAAATAGCATAAAATTCTGGGAACCTGACAGGAAATGCTGGGAGGGAAGACTGGGAAAGCCTGAGAGAGAAAAGCAGGGAATGCTGGGAGGAAAAAGCACAAAATCCTGGAAACCTAACAGGGAATGCTGAGAGGAAAAGAGGGGAATGCTGGGAGAGAAGACTGGGGAATGCTGGGAGAGAAGACTGGGGAAGCCTGGGAGGGAAGAGTGGGGGAGCCTGAGAGGGAAAAGCAGGGAATCCTGGGAGGAAAGAGCATAAAATCCTGGGAACCTGACAGGAAATGCTGTGAGGGAAGACTGGGGAAGCCTGAAAGGGAAAAGCAGGGAATGCTGGGAGAGAAGAGCAGGGAAACCTGGGAGGAAAGAGTGGGGAAGCCTGGGAGGAAGAAGGGAAAACCTGGAAGGGAAGAGCGGGGAATGCTGGGAGGGAAGAGCGGGGAAGGCTGGGAGGGAAGAACGGGGAAGGCTGGAGGGAAGAGCGGGGAAGGCTGGGAGGGAAGAGCGGGGAAGGCTGGGAGGGAAGAGCGGGGAAGGCTGGGAGGGAAGAGCGGGGAAGGCTGGGAGGGAAGAGCATAAAATCCTGGGAACCTGACAGGAAATGCTGGGAGGGAAAACTGGGGAAGCCTGAGGGAAAAGCAGGGAATGCTGGGAGAGAAGAGCAGGGAAACCTGGGAGGGAAGAGCGGGGAATGCTGGGAGGGAAGAGCGGGGAAGGCTGGGAGGGAAGAACGGGGAAGCCTGGGAGGGAAAAGCGGGGAATCCTGGGAGGGAAAAGCATAAAATCCTGGGAACCTGACAGGGAATGCTGGGAGGGAAGAGTGGGGAATGGTGGGAGTGGTTCCTGTCATGATTAAGTCCTTAGGGCAAGTACAACAGGAGACCTGCCTGGGGAGTGTTTTTCTGCTGGCCACAGAGCATGTCGTGACTAGGCACAAGGAACTAGGCAGAGGAGGCTGAACTCCGTGGCCCCACTTCTAGTCTGGCGCCAGATCTTAGATACAGGCCCAAGCCTATGCCTGGGAGGGTATCAGGAGGACAGAGCCTAGATCCCCATCCACCCGGGCACTGCAGGAACCCAAACCCCAAACTTCCACTGGCCAGGAGGGACAGGGGCCAGGTGACCACTGGCTCACAAGGGAACCCTGGCCAACCCAGGAGCATGATTCCACCAGCTCTCGGTTCCCAATCCCTGCCAAGCCTTAGCCAAGACAGGGGTCCTCTGCAGCCTTTGGGTGTCTCCTCAGGCACCCTGCCTCGCCAACAGGGTTAATCACTCCTCCAACCTTCAGTCCCAGAAAAAGCAGCAAACAGCTGGAAGCACAGCAGAGGGTGTGAGGAGGTGCAAGGCTTCCATCTAGGGAAGCCAAGTCACACTCTGGGCTTCTTGAACAGCAGAGGCCAGAAAAGGCCAGCTTGTGCCTTCTGCCCGCCTGGCTGCTTGGGGTCAAGAGAAGCAAGCTCAGGGTCACCAAAGCCAGAGGGCCTACTGGTTGGAAGCGTAACTGGCTATGGCCATGGGGGGCCGGGGGATGGTGTTCCGGGCAGGATGGAGCCCCATTGCTTTTGCCAGACTCACTGGGGATCCCGGACACCAGCTTCAGGGGCCTCAGCACGCGCACAGCACGCAGCGTTCGCAGGTCGAAGTCAGTGCCAGCTGTGGCCAGGATCCTGGCAGGGACAGAAAGAAAAGTAAGGGCTTCCCACTGAGTTGGGGGGACAACACACCCCTCCCACCACCAGCATCCTTTCTTCCAAAAGCAGTGACAGCTTGGTGCCTGTATCTCCCACTGTCAGAGCATGGGGCTGGAACAGGGTTTGGGCCTCACCAGCAGTGCCAGCAGGGGATGTGACCGGCATGACCTTCCAAGTTCACAGGCATCCCCTTTGAGAGGACCCTGGGTCTCTGGCCGCTTGTATGGCCTTGACTCTGTCCTCCAATTGAGTCTAAGCCTGAACCATGTCCCCAAACCAACCCTGACTGCAGTCCAAGCTGCCTCGGGAGAGGGTGAGGAGTGGGTGCAGGGGTGAGATGCAGGCCGAGGGGCTCCTGAGCAAGCCTCACATGCTGCCCTCACTCATCCTGTCAGGACGACAGGGAAGGTGGACTAGGGGGCTCAGAGGACCCAGAAAACCATCCCAATCAGTTCCATGAAAACATATCCCTACGTCTCCCATCTTAAAAACAAACAAAAGATCTCATATCCACCTCTCACCATAGCACATTTCTATGCTCCCTTCACACCGAAACTCATCGAAAGGGTCCATCGCTGCTCTCTCTGGAGACTGCCTCACCTTTCCGCCTCTGTCTTTAACTTGCTTCTTACCCTCATGGTCCCACTGAAACACTGTGTCAAACCCTCTTCTTGCCCACTCCAATAGTTACGTGTCCCTCTTTAAATGGTTCCTTCTCTTGTCCTTTGGTCAATTTTCTCCTTTTTCTCTTAACTCCCCATCTGTTGCTTCTAGGACTTGTCAGCTTTATGTTCAACACCAGACTCAAAACCTGAACACCCCAGGACTCAAGCCATTCGGGACCCACCCAAGAGCTTTGAATGATACTGTATGCCCATTACTGCCAAGCTTACACCTTCAACTCAGATCTGGAACTTTGGGCTCATATATCCAACTGCCTTATAAACATTTCCACTTGCATATCAAAAAAAGCACATCAAACATCATGCATTTAAAGAACTCTTTCTTGAACTTTAATGTGTTAAAAATGTACTTTTTAAAAAATTCAGTGTTGTTTCATCATGGTGACTAAAGAATGTTTGCTTCATACTCCCAATCTTGCTCCCCCAACTCAGTGGCCAGTCAGCTGTTATTTAGCCAAAAGCGTTAGTAGCTATGTTACTGCATTTCTGCAATTAAATTACATGATTAAATGAGAATAGCATAAAAACACATTTCAAAGAAAAGTCATATGTATAGAAATTCTGAAAATGCACAACTAAATAACTATTAAAAAAGTAACCACAAAAGTTACCAAATATTTAGAACTCATCAAAAACACTGCACATTAAAATGTGTGGGGCCCATTTGGTTAAAGCGATGTTTTAAGAGAAATTCCTTAACTTAAATAATTTTACTTTTTAAAAGACTGAAAATAAATAAACCAAGCCTTGATATGTCTCAAGAATCTTTAGACAGAACAGCAGAGTATATTTTGAGAGAGTAGAAAAATGGAAATAATAAAGATCAGAGTAAACATGGTTAAAATAGAAAACAGAAAGAGAAAGCTGAATCCTTGAGATTTTAATAAAATGAATAAGCTTCTGGCAAGAATAATCAAGAAAAAGGGAGCACTCACATACGTACATGCACAGACACATGTATTGATAGGTATAGTACTGCATGCATGCACACGTACACTCATGCATATGCATGCTTGCACACATGTACACATGTGCCATGAATGCACATACATACAGTGAACATAACTACAAATAGGTTTTTAGAATCACGAGAACGTTATTAACAATTTTATGCCAATAAATGTTAAAACTTTGATGAAATGGATATATCCCCTAAAATTCAAATTACCAAGCTACTGAAGTAGAAAACCTGCATAAACCGTGAACTACTCTATTAGTTTTCTATTGCTGTATAAACTACTTACCGCAAGTTGGGTGACTGAAATAGCACCACCTATTAGCTCAGCATGTAGGCCAGAGGTCAGGCACCCCATAGCTAGGTTCTCTGCTTGGGGTCTCACAGGCTGAAATCCAGGGGTCAGCCTGCTGCATCCTCACCTGGAGGCCAAACTGAGGAGTGTGCTGCTCGGCCACAGGCTGTCTGCAGAATTGTGTCCCCGCAGTGGGAAGGGAGCCCCACTGTCCTGCTGTCATCTGTAGACTTCCCTTCGCTCTGGGAGTCCACCCTCGGGCCCTTTGCTACTTGGCCCCCAACTGTCCCTCTCACACTTCTAAACTCTGACTTGAGGAAGGGAATAATCTGGTTGGTCCCACCTGAACACGCTCCCTTTGAGTTGACTCAAAGTCAACTGATTAGCAAACCAATCACGGGAGTGATACTTCCTACCCAGGTCCGGTCCACCCTCATGGGAGGTGAGTGTGAGTGTGAGTGTGCAAGCAAGAGGCACGAATCTTGGAGTCATCTTAGAATGCTGCCCACCAAAACTACTTACAAAAATGAATTTGGATTCAGTTTTCCTTTGCTGGAACATCAGATTCAGAACAGATAATTCCTACAAACTAACTATTTCAGAGAATAAATTACAAGAAAATTCCCCCAATTCATTTTACGATGCAAGTATAATTTTGATGTCAAACGTGGATAAGGACAAGAAAACTTTATTCATATCTCAATTATGAATACAAATCTTAAATACAGTATTAGTAAATAAAATTCAAAGGTACACATTTGAAGAGTATCATAATGGCCAGCTGAGTTGCCATAGGAACATAAGAACAGTTCAATGGTGGAATTACCATTAATGTAAGCACCACATTGAAAATCAAAATAGAAACCATATGATCATGTCACAAGTTTCAGAAAAATTATTTGATAAAATTCCAGTATCGTTCCTGGTAATAAGAACTAGAAATAGAAGGCAAGTTCCTTAAACCGACAACAGGCGTCTCATAACGCCCAGCAGGAAGCACCTCTCGTAGAACTCAGGGTCACACAAGTGCACCATGGAACACGGGAAGGGCTTGGCCATGGCAGTAAGGCAAGAAATCAAATATATGAGGATTAGAAAGGAGGGAATGAACTGTCTAATTCCCAGAGAGTGTGATTCCTACATAGAAAACCCAAAGGCACATACAGAAAACCCACTAGAACAAATTAAAAAGTTCAGCGAGGTTCTGAAATACTAAGTAAATGGACAGAAAATAAATTGTTTCATTTACAAGTAGAAAACACTATTTTGGAAAGATATTGTTCTGGCAGGCACAGGACTCCTTTCTGGGGTGATGAACGTGCTCTAAAATTATGCAGTGGTGATGGTTGCACAGCTCTGTGACTATTCCAAAAATCACCAAATCATATCAAATTGTACATTTTTATGTTGTGTGAATTATACCTCATAAAAATATTGGTTATAATAGCAACAAAACCTATAGAGTATCTAGGAATAAACTCAATAAAATAAGTGTAATACTTTGATAATAAAGGTAAAAAAACATTCTTGAAGAACAAGTAGATAACAGAAATAAACTGTATTAGTAGATGAGACAATTCAACATCGTTAGATGTCCCTGTTCCCAAATTAATATACAAATTCAATGAAATTCCAGGAAAAATCTCAAAAGATCTTACACGTAGAAAACCCTAAATGTGTAGGAAATGCAACAAAAATTACCATAACTAATGAATTCAGCGAAGTTTCAAGATATAAAGACAACACACAAAAAAAAAGTTGTATTTCTATATATTTACAAAGAACAATCAAAACAAAGAAATTTTTTAAAAATCCATTTATAATTATATCAAAAGAAATAAAATACTTAGGAATAAAATTAACCAAAGAGGAAAAAGACGTGTATACTGAAAATTGCCAAACACTGCTGACGGAAATGAAAGGACACTAAACAAACAGAATGACAGCTCATGTTCATTAATGAGAAAACCTAATATTGTCAAGATGTCAATACTCCTCAAAGCGATCTATAGGTTCAGTGAAATCCTTATCAAAACTCCAATAACATTTTTTGCAGAAATAGAAAAACTCATCCTAAAATTCATATGGAATCTCAAGGAACCCTGAAAAGTCAAAACAATCTTGAAAAATAACGGAACCGGAGGACTCACATTTACTGATTTCAAAACTTACTATAGTTTTCAGTGTATAAGTCCTTCACTTCCCTTGCTAAGTTTATTCCTAGGTATTTTATTCTTTTTATTGTTGTTTAAATGGAATTGTTTCATCACTTCTTTTCTTGGCATTCCATTGTCAATGTACAGGAACACAATGGATTTCTGTGCATTGATTTTGTGCCGTACCACTTTACTGTGTTTGTTTATCGTTTCTAATAGTTTTTTCGTGGCGTCTTCAGGGCTTTTTATACACAGAATCATGTCATCTGCAAAAAGTGACCATTTTACTTTTTCATTACCAATCTGAATGCTCTTTATTTCTTTCTCTTGCCTAGCTGCTCTGCTTAGAACTTTCAGGACTGTGTTAAATAACAGTGGTGACAGTGGGCATTCTTATCTTGTTTCTGATCTTAAAGGAAAAGCTTTCAGTTTTTCGGCATTATGTGTGATGCTAGCTAAGGGTTTGTCATCTATGGCATTTATTATGTTGAGGTACTTTCCTTCTATACCCATTTTATTAAGTGTTTTGATCATAAACGCACGTATCTCATAAAATGCTTTCTCTGCATCTATTGGTATGACCGTATGATTTTTATCCTTTATTGTATTAATGTGGTGTATCAATCTCTGCAAATCCATCAGTGTGATACACCACATTAACACAATAAAGGATAAAAATCAATTTGCAGAGATTGAGCCATCTTTGAGCCAATCCTACTTGATCATTATGTATTATCCTTTTAATATGCTGTTTGCAAACAATGCCTCTGATAAGGGGCTACTATCCAAATATATAAAGACCTCACACAACTCATAAACAAGCGAATAAAGACAATTCTATTAAAAAGTGGTCAGAGGACCTGAACACATTTCCTGAGAAGACATACAAATGGCCAACAGATATATAAAAAGAGACTCAACGTCACTAGCTAGATGGGAAATGAAAATCAAAACCACAACGAGATACAACCTCACATCAGTTAGAATGGCTATTATCAACAAGACAAGCAATAAGTGTTGGAGAGGGAACCCTCACACACTGCTGATGTAAACTGATGGAGCCACTGTTTACATCAATTTATGGAGGTTCCTCCAAAAATTAAGAACAGAGCCACTGTATGACCCAGCAGTCCCTCTTCTAATTATTTACCCAAGAAATTTGAAACCATTTTTTCATAAAGATACATGTCCCATGTTCGCAGCATTATTCACAGTAGCCAAGACACGGACACAACCAAAGTGCCCTTCCACAGATGACTGGGTAAAGAAGATGCGCACAATGGGGTATTACTTGGCCACAGAAAGGACGAAGCCCTGCCATTTGTGACATGGATGGGTCTTGAGAATATCACACTAAGTGAAATAAGTCAGACAGAAAAAGGTGAGAACCATATGATTTCACTCACATGTAGGATAAAAAAACTAAAAGCAACACACAAGACAAAGAAACTCATAGACACAGACCACAGTTTAGTGGTCACCAGAGGAGAAGGGGGAGGGTAAAGGGGTCGAACGCATGGTGACAGCAGACTGGACTTTGGGTGGTGAACACACAATGCCATATGCAGGTGTACTACAGAATTATACACTTGAAACATATACTGTCACTCCAATAAATTTAATTAAAAAAATTTTAAACTTACTACAAAGCTACATTAATCAAAAAATGTGGTGCTGGCATAAGGCTAGACATTTAGACCAACAGAAAACAATAACCCAGGAACAAATCCTCACATACAGTCAGCTGATTTTCAACAAGAGTGTCAAGACCATTAAATGGGGAAAAGACAGTCTTTCCACCAAACCGTGCTGGGGAAAGTGGACCTCCACGTGCAAAAAAAAAAAAAAAAAAAAAAAAAAAAAAAAAAATCAAGTTGGACCTTCATCTTATGCCACATACAAAAAGTAACTCAAAACAGATGAAAGATCGAAATATAAGACCTTAACCTATAAAACTCTTAGAAAAAAATACTGGAGAAAATCTTCATGACATTGGATTTGACAATGATTTCTTAAATAAGACACCAAAAGCATGGGCAATAACAGAAAAAATACCTCAACTGGACTTGAACAAAATGTAAAACTTTTACACATCGAAGGATAATTATCAGGAGAGTGAACAAGGCAACCTAAAGAATAGGAGAAAATATTCACAAATCATATCTCTAATAAGAAATCATACCCATAATATCTGAAGATCTCCTACAACTCAATAGCAACAACAAAAACCCAATTAAAAAATAGGCAAAGAACTTGAATAGAAATTCCTCAAAAAAAAAAAAAAAAAAGACAAACAGCCCATCAGCACCTGCGGAGATGCTCAGCTCACTCACGTTAGGGGGATGCAGCCCACAGTCAAAACAGGAGGAGGAGCTGGGCTGGACGGGGCTCTGCTGGGTGGGGGCAATGCGCAGGGTCCTTGGAAAGTGGACACAGAGCAGCCGGGCGACCCGTGACCCCACTTCTTGGTTCACACACAGAATGGAAACGGGGGTGGGCGTTTTACACCCAGGTTCACAGCCTCGCCATCTGTGACAGCTCGGCATGGAAGGGACCCAAGTGCCACTGATGGATGGACAGAGAAGCCAATGAGCCTGAGCAAACAGCGAAACGTCAGCCGCAGGCAGGAAGGAGCCCTCCTGGCGGGGCCCAGGGTGCCATCCCGCTAAGGGCCCCTCCTGTCCCCACAGGAGCAGGGAGGTGACACTGGGGCACAGAGCCCGGGCCTGCTTCAGGGACGCGCAAGGCATCTGTGAGGCACCCCACTGTCCCCCACCCCGCCGGCCCCCCACCTGGCTGTCCCTTCACCCCACTGTCCCCCACCCCGCTGGCCCCCCACCTGGCACTGTTGTCCCTTCCCCCGCAGTCCCATCCCCGCAGTGGGAGAGGTGAGGCCCCCAGAGGGCAGAGCACTAAAGGCGCCCTGAATCTAGGTGAGAGGAACCACCCAATAAACAAACTCTGGATACAAAAAGTTAGGAAATTCTAACACATGATGCAACATGGATGAGCTTCCAAGACACAGTCCCCAGCGAAATGCGCCAGCCACACACACTGTGGGTTCCGCTTCCGGGAGGTGCACGGCTGTCGCCAGGTCTGTGGAGGGGTAACTCAGTGGGGTCTGAGCTTCCGATGCCAAGAGGAAGCTGGTCCTGATGCCCGGTGGTGCTGGTGTTATACAACGTGGTAGATACAATAAAGCCACTGAACTGTAGACCTAGTAACAGTCGAGGTGGAAAAATTTATGGTCTGTATATTTTTCAGCAATTTTAAAAGTTGGAAATGAAAAAGAGACCTAAGTGTAGAAAGCAAACTTTAAAATTTAGGGGGAAAAGGAAAAAGAACAGTCCTATGGTTGAGAGGTAAGGAAGGATTTCTAAAGACATAAAAATCGCAAACCATACAGTAATAGGTTGATAAATTTGACTACAACAAAATTTAAACCATACTACAAAAGATACTATAGAGAAAATGAAAGAAAGATGTCTGCAATGCACATAACTGATGTAGAATTGGTTTCCAGACTATATTAAAAAATCCTATAAATTCGTATGGAAAACACGAATAGCTATCAGAAATAAATCAGCAAATCACAAAACAGAAGACACTAAAACCACTAGCAAGCAGGGAAATTCCAACTAAACTAATGGCAGACACTGTCACAGCCCCAGCTTAGCAACCAGGGCCGCCGGGAGCACCGGCCGGCGGGAACCGTGTCGGAGCGCACGTGGCTGCTTCCGGACGTGGTAAAGCAAGCGGACGTGTGACACAAGCGCCTGACGTGCACAGATGTGTTCGCAGCGGCTCCGTCGGTCACAGGGAAGAACAAGACTCGCCCGTGGGTCGCCCCAGGAGAGGGGGGTTCGCGCGCAGGGCGACGTCGCCCTGCCGGGACGCGTTCACGTGGGCAGCGCCCGAAGCGAGGTGGCGGGTGCACGGCAGGCGGTGCAACGACCACCGGTCGCGGCGCCACGCGCAGACGCGCCGCGCCTTGCGCACGGGCACGGACGTCCGTAGGGAGCGCTGCGGCGCCCGCCGCACACGCACGCTGGCGTGGCCCGCGCGACGAAGGCGAGGAGAGCCCGGGGGCTGCACCCACGGGCCCCGCCGCGTCCGCCATGCTCCCCTTCTCTAGGGCCGTTTCCAAAACCTCCAGCTCACGGCGAAATGCGAGGCGGGCGAGCTGCCAGCAGAGCGGCTTGGAGGATGCGGACGGTGACGGGGACAGTGACGGCACCTGGACGGCTCCACTGCCGTCCCGGGAAGGGACGGCGCACAGGGGAGGAAAGCCGCCTCCCCTCCCCTCCGGGACCCCGGGCGAGGGGACAGCTGACAAACCGGGGAAGTCAGGGAAGCGGCCCCGGGAGCCACAGGACCCCGCTCCGGCGTCGCGGCCGCCACGGGCTCAGCAGATCGGAAAGCGAGGCTCGCTCTGCGATGCAGGACTCGGGGCGCCGGTACCGGCCGGGGCGCACCCCCAGTCCTAGGACCAAGAGCGCGTCTGTCCCCTGAGGTGCGCCGTCCTGCGGCCCCGGGCGCGAGGGAGCGGCCGGGACACCCGGGGCCGGACCGGCGCCCGCGGTGTCTGACGGCCAAGGGGTGCCCTTGGCCAAGAGGCGCCCTCCGACGAGGCGGCCAGAAGTGCCTGGGGGCCTCAGCGTCACATGGTCTGAAACGACAGTTTCCCTAGAGGAGTCACGCACTCAGCCCCGGGACTGAGGATGAAGCGCTTACAAAAATCATACGCCGACACACTCGACGTCCGTGCACTGAGCACGGCAGCCCTGACAGATCCGCCTTTTCACGTGTAATGGAAAATTTGACTTCAACTGGAAATTTTAAGTTGAAAACTTCAGACGTTTGTAAAAAGTACTGGAACATTTAAGTGAATTTATGATTTCGCATATTTACACTTTAATTGGTTGGACACCCTACCCTTAAGTACTTAGGAAGGTCCAGTTATAGTAAGTTTATAAATAAAATTTAAACGTTTGACATTAAGTTTGTGAAATGAGATAAAGACCTATTGGAGTCTCCTTGAAAATCACTGTTAAAAATTGCTAAATGTATAAATATAATTTATAATAAGCTGAATCTAAAAAAAATGTATTCTCGGGTTCATTGAGAAATAGCCGCGCATCTCCGCGGGAGTGCCGGGGGTGCGCGGGGTCTCTGAGTGCCCGGAGGGGGGGGGCAGTCCCCGCAGCTCCCGCAGGTACATTTAAGGGAGGCGCTCCTCCTGAGGCTGGCGGCCCTTGGCTCTGCTCCCTGACCCCTTTCCAGCGCGTCGGCGGCCGCAGTGGCAGCTGTCCTCACCATGCGGGGTGTCACGTGCCCAGTGCTGTGTCTCAGCTGGAAGGCCGCACCCTCGATCACCTTCCTCTGGTCCCCCACGCCCTGATGCCCGCCTGGGATACCCGCTAACCTGAGCTTTCTCCCTGAGTTAATGTGTTTGGTTTTAGGCTCCACATAGTAGGACAGTACGTGTCTTTCTCTGTCTGACTTATTTCACTTAGCATAATGCCTTCAAGGTCCATCCATGTTGTATAAATTGGATCTAAAATTTAAAAGTATTACATTTTTAGATTTGTAACTTCAATAAACTGAATGTTGATTCTTAGTAAGTTAAGATCTTTCCTGAATAATCATTTCTACGCACAAAATCCACTCTCAAGGGTACCAACAATCTCACGTTTATCACAAAGGATTTCCTTCAAAGTCACGTAAGAATTCTCATTCAATCTTATTTCAAGAGGCCTGGCCCACATGACAGAACACGAGGAAGAAACAAGCGAGTTGGCGAAGCGACCCCTCCGGGAAGACAGCGGGCCAGGCTTCCTGGGCGCGGCCGGGGTGCCGGCCTCACCTGGCAGTGGCTGCGGTGGGAAAGGAAGCAGCAGCAGCCTCGCCCGAGCCGCCCGCGTGTGGGCGGCGGGGAAACGCCGGGGGAAACGCCGGGGGAAACGCCGGGAACACTCGGCAGTTGTCACAGACAACGAGAGCGCAGCGCGCCTGCCACACGGTGCACACCCACCACGTGCCACGCAGCACGGACCGCCTTGGAAGCGCGGCACTGGCGGCAGGAAGCCCGACCCGGGCGACAGCGACCGCGGGGCGTCGGGAACAGACAGACCCAGGGGGCCCAATGCGGGGCGTGGCGGGGCGGGGCGGGGCCGCGGGGGCCAGGGAGCTGTCCCCAGCCCGGCTGCACACGCGATCACGGAGCTGCACAGCACAGGGACGAACACCACGGCCTGTGGCCCTTGCAGCCGCCTCACAGAAAGGACAAGGGAAGGCACACGTTTCCACGTGGAGCACGGTCACCGCCACAGACACGGGCGGCACGCAGGCCCGAGCACACGCATGCCCAGGCCTGGCCGCCACCCACGTGGAGCAGCGACGCCTGAGACCTGGTGTGGACGTGGGAGAGGCAGGCACGTGGCACACGCTCCGACACACAGCACCAAGGACACGTGACCACCAGACCCACGGCCCGGGCCAGACACGGGCACATGACAGGCACACCAGCCAGTCCCGTCCTTGAGCCGCAGTGGGGGTGGCGCTCCCGGCCACACCAGAGAGGGCGGGGGTGGGACCATGCGACTGCCGCCTTGGTCTGGGTCCCTGATGCTGTCCCAGGAAGTCGTCCCACAGCCCCAGACTCAGGTCCTAGCTGGGTCTCGTGGCTGCGCACACTGAGTGTGGCTATGAGGTCACCTGCCCCTCGACAGCAGTCTGAGCAGGACAACTAGGCAGACATCGCAGCCCAGCCACTGCCCCCGGGCCGTGCTTTCTGGAAAGGCCAGAGGTGACCAGGAACAGCTGGTGTTTGCCTATGTGGAGGTGACAAGACCCGAGAAAGTGCCGACCACCCCGCCCGTCCCGATGCTGGCCTGAACCCTGACCGTAACCCCATGCACCTAAGTGTCCCCTGGCTTCCTGCGGCCTCTCTGGGGGGGGGGGCAAAGCCCTGTCCTCTTGAGCTATCCCTCAAAAGGTCTATGCTAGCTTCGGGGAGAGCACTGACCACGGAGTCCCTGAGCCCACTTCCACATGCTCTGGGGCTGCTTAGGGACACCAGGACCGCCAGGACGAGGCTGGCGAGACAGCCAGAGCGGCACCTGCCCCTCAGGGGGTGGCGTAAGCTCACCGAGCCCTCACGACACTTGCCACAGGGGAGGGCGCAGTTGACAAGTGGGGGTGCGTCCTCTGTTCCCGCCCCCCGGCCAAGCCAGGGGCTGCGCCTGAGGCTGCGTTCCACCGAGTCCAGCAAACAGAGAGCAAACAGGGTGCCCACATTTCCCAGCACAGGCTGACGCGGCACAGCTGCTCCTCTGACTCTCAAAAGCACCTCCATCTGGACAGTAAACCAGCAAGGAGTCTCTGGCGAGAACATTGTCACCCCCGCAGTGGCTGAGCTGAGCAGGGCCCCCCGGGACTGGGGCCAGAGGCAGAGGCGCTCCCCGCTATGAGCATCCTGGGCCTCCAGAACCAGGTCCCCGGGTCCTCTGGGCCCCTGGACATGAAGGCACCATGTACCCAAGGGTCCAGCCCCTCACCTGTGACGTGGCCAGAGCAGCACAAGGGTCCCATGGCCGTAGTCAGGCCATCACGAGATGACCCTCAGAAGATCCAGCATTCAGGGTCAGGGGCGCCAGCATCCTCGTCCACCGCCGTCATCAGTGACGGGTGGCGGGTGCACACCTGCAGCCCTGGCTCACACCTGGTCAGGTCAGGGTATCCAGACCAGCCAGGCCCACAAACCCCGCCCCGGCCCAGTGGGGTGCATGGCAGGGCAACACCATCTCCAGGACCTGATCTGTCACTGACTTTCCAGGTGCTGTTTCTGGCCCAGGAGGCTGCTGACGGTTGCCATGGAGACAGCCTGTGGGTCTCAGCCAAAGATGCCTCAGCCTCCTCTCAGCCTCCTCAGCTGGCCCCCGCCCCGAGGGGGGCCGCCCGGCGCTAGAGGGGGTCTGGGGACCTCAGGCAGGGGTGAAGGGCTGGGCCTGGCATGTGCAGCCCCACCCCAAGGACACACCTGGCAGAGGACAGAACTCGCGAGTCAATCACAAGAAGAGGGTGGGCGGTCCACCGCATCCCAGGGACTCTGGGCGGTCGGCACCACCACCCCAGCTTACAAAGGGAGCACGTCTGAGTGTCTGGGCTCGCAGCCCAGGACACGTGGCGCAGGGGCTCTCCCTGACAGTGACACACACTGACATGCGCCGAGGTCAGACACACACAGCAGCAGCGTCACAGTCCTGCCCAGGTGCGGGAGGGTCAGCCACATGGGGTCATCCTCCCCACACAGGGCTACAGGATGGGGCACACCACAAGGACAGCAAGGACTTCAGGCCCCAAACTCCCACAGGATATGGCAGGGGACCCTTGCACAGATGCGACCTAAAGCCCTCCCACTGGCCTCCCAGACCCCTGCCGCCCCCACCTGTGCTGGGAAAAGGTGGCTCCCAAGGGGATGTTGAGCCCTCGGGTAGCTGGAGTGGTCTGTCCAGCTTGGGAAAGGCCGCTACCTCGGTCAAATGCAGCGAAGCTCTTGCTGGTCAGGCCACCGTGACCAGGGACACGCACAGCCACCACAGGAGCCCCAGGAGGCGATGCCCCAAGCCACTGCCAGCAGACCCTCCCACATGTCCTGAGGGCCAGAGGTCCTCATGGTTCGGAGCTGGACCCTCGGCTAGAGCTAGCCAAACCCCCAGTCTGGTTCCTGTGAGCCTCTCCCAGCTTCCAGTGTGGAAAGTGGGGGTGCACACCTGTCGCAGTCGTGAGGGCCCTGCCCGCCAAGGTGAGCAGGGAACCCGGACTTCTCCCCGCCCACAGCGACAGGCAGATCACCTGTCCCGCCTTGTCACCCTTGTTAGGATCAGACGCCAACTGAACCAGGCGGAGTTAGGTGCGGAGTCTCAGACAACAATGTGAACATGTCCAGCTTCCAAGCAAAACTCATTCAACAGCAAACCAGGAAGACCGCCGCCGAACAAAAAAGGAAAAATCAGTGGATGCCAACGCCGAGAAACCAGACGTGAGAATTGTCTGACGAGGATTCTGAAGCAATTATGATAAAAAAAAAAAAAAAAGATTTCACACACATGCTTGAAACCAACAAAAAAAGAATCATCATAGAAATAAAAAGAATCCAATGACAATTTTATAAATGAAAAATACAATAACCAAAATGAAAAGCTAAGGAGATGCTCCCCAAGGCAGAGCACAGAGGGCAGAGTCCCCAGCCTGGACGATGGAGCAAGGGAAGTCGCCCAAGCAACGGGGACGAGGCTGAATGAATGAGGTGAAGGGGGGGCCGCCTGGACCTGGGGACCACAGTCCGTCCCTGAGAGTAAAATGGACTCAACGTTCGAGGCTGAAAACTCCCCAAATTTGGCAAGAGGCTTAAACCTACAGATTCGAAAAACTGAGTGAAATCCAAACATGACAAATCAAAGAAATCCACAAGATACGCCAGAGTCAAACTTCTGAGAACTAAAAATTGAGAAAAAAATCTTGATTGTGACAATTAGAATTTGAAAATGGAATAAATTAGGTGATAATGGAATTATTCTTAGGTATGATGATGTTATTGTAGTTACATAGGCCAAAATCCTTATTCTTAGAATATTAGGGGTTAAGCTTCATAACACCCACAACTTTGGGGGGGGGGTGTGGAGAGGGAGGAAGGCACACAAATCACTGATATAAGAAAGAAACAAAAGTAGGGCTATCACTATAGACTCTGTAGACATCCAAATGATAATGAGAGACCATTATGAACAACTCCATACACATAAATTTGACAGCTTAAGACTAAATGGATGGAAAAAATATAAACCACCACAAATCTCCCGTGTACAACAGACAATTTGAATATCCCTAAAACTATGAAGGAAATTGAATCTGTAATTTTAAAACTCCCAATAAATAAATACCCAGGCCCAGTGGGAGTCGGTGCAGAATTGCACCAAATATTTAAAGAAGAATGCACACCATTTTTCCACAATGACTTCCAGAAAATGAGATGGGGAGGGAACACCTCCAAATGTACTTTATGAAGCTTGTGTCACCCGATACCAAACCCAGACAAAGACAGCACCAAGAACAAAACAAAGAAACTGACAAAGCAATAGCGCTCATGACACAGATCCAAACCCTTCACAGAATAGAAGCAGAGGGCATCCGGCAAGACGGCTGTGTGTCTTCCAGGGACGTGGGGCTGGCTCAATACTCAGAACTTGGGCATTGCGATCCACCCCGTGAACGAGCTAGGGAGAAAAGGCCATCGAGCGGGAGCACTGACAGCATCTGACACCGATTCGCGACAAAAACTCAGGAAAGCAGGACCCCGATGAGCGGCATCTACGAACCGCCAGCTAACTGCGCCCGACGGGGGGCTCTGGGGTTTGCCTCCCAAGACCGGAAAGAGGCCCGGGGCCTGCTCCCGCCACCCTCATGCGGTGTGGCGCCAGGTCTCGTCAGGAAGGAAAGAGAGGGCAGACAGACCGCACAGTAGGCGCTTAAACGGCCCCCATTCCCAGGCGGCAGGTTCATCTACACAGAAAACGCCAGAGAAATCACCAAAAAATTCTTCCTTAGAAATGATAAGTCGGTTCAGCAAGGTTGTAGGAATAAAGCTAAACATACAAAAATCTATTATTTTCTATCTGCTAGCAGTAGACATGTGGGCACAGAAATTATAACTACAATACCGCTGATGCTCATGCAAAAATAAAAGACAAACAGATGCAACTCTGACAAAACGTGCACAGGACCTGAACCCGAAAAACTGTTCAATGACAACGAAAGAAATAAGGTCTACGTAAACGAAGACATTCTGTGTGCGCAGCAAAAACGTCCGCTCCCTCCCAATTAACAGACGACTCCTACCCATGTTTTCTGCACGTACTGACAAGATTATTCCAAAATTTATATGGAAGCAAAAAAAACTAAAATTGCTAAAACAGTTGGGAAAAAGAATAAAGTGGGAGGAGTGAGTCCACCTGATTTCAAGACTTACAAGCTACGGCGACGGAGGCAGTGTGAGGCTGGCGGGGGATAGACACACGTCACCGGCACAGGAGCGAGGACCCCGGTCAGACCCACGCAAAGGCGGCAGCTGGCTTTCTACAGAGCTGCGAGACCGGTCACTGCAGGAGACGCAGCCCTCCCGCAAAGGGCACCAGGGCGAAGGGCAGGGCCCTGACCCGCTGCACACCCCGGAGGCCACGCCCTCCACACAGCACCGAACAGGGCCCGAGGCGCAGGCGCAGGGCACCCTGCCTCGGACAGGACGCTGCACCTGCCCCAAGAGCTCCCCTGCCTCCCCCCGTCTCCGCAGTGCGCACCCAACCCCCGCTCTGGCCCAGGCCGGGGGTGAGAGTGGGCAGAGGGCCCCGCCTGGCCTTCGCCCACCCTAAGCGCTGCTGGGGCGCTGTCAGGCCCAGAGGCCGATGACCGGGAGGAATGAGAAAGGACTCGCAGTCAGAAGGGGGGGACACTGGGGGCTGCAGCCTGCTGACCAGGGCCCCCAGCGGCCAGCCACAGCCAAAGCCACATCTGCGCCCAGCCGGGCTCGCATCCCACCCGCCCTCAGGATCCGGGATTAGTCACGTGGCATCCGGTGCCCCTGGGGCCAAGGCGGACTCCCCGCTCTCCCTACAGGATTTTGACCCCACAGAACTTGGGGGCACTTGCTGCACCCTAGGAACTGGGGTACAACAGTGACAGAGAGGCCTGTCCCAAGGAGCCTGCCGTCTGAGCATAGTCTGTTATGGACTGAATTGTGTCCCTCCAAATCCTACCCGAAGCCCTGCATTTGGAGACAGGGCCCAAATGAGGTCACAGGGTGGACGTGGGACATGGTGGACCTGGCAGGGCTGAGTGACAGGACAGCTCAGGAGACTGGGTCCGCGAGACCTACTGGGAACCCACCAGTTCCGGGTCTTGCTGAAGACTGGGCGTGAGGCTGCTGGCTCAGGGAGGGGCGCAGAGTGGGGAAGGGTCCTGCCCACCCACCCCAAGGGCCCCTCCCATGCCTAGTGAAGAGCCCAGGAGCTGGGGGCGGGCAGAGCTGGAGGGGAGGCCCCCAGCCTGCCCCGGCCCACGCCGTCCGCTCCGGCCGCCCCTACCCCACCTCCCCCCACCTCCACCCTCCAGGTCGGGTAGCACAGGAAGGGTCAGCACCACTCCCAGCTGGGTGTGAACTTACAGCTCGGGGCCAACACTCAGGTGTGAAACTGAGCAGCAGGTGAGCAGCCTGCCTATGAGCAGGGAGGGAGGTGCCAAGCCCAGCTGCCCCTCCCCTACAGCTGCAGGTGTGTGCGCACCTTGTGTGAAGGCTCCTGCCCTCCCAGGCATGAACTTGACCTCCTGGGACCTCTGAAAATGCACCAGCCACAGGGCACTGCAGGAGGCATGCAGGCCTGGGACCCCAGGAGCCCCCCAGGCCCCAGAGCAACGGGCTTGGGTCTGCCCCAACAGAGTGCGGTTTCCAGGGCCGGGGACAGCGTCAGAGCCATCTCGGCCCTGCCACGCCCCTCCAGCCCACCAGCCTCAGACCCACAGGGCGGCCCCCTGGACAGATAGCTCACACCAGCGCCACCCCATCCTGCCCCATGGACCTGGGTGGGCCCTGGGCCGAGGTGCCCGAGTCCCACCCTCAAGACTCAAGGCTCATCAGAATGAAGCCGGCCATCCCTCCACCTTGGATGTCGGCTGCCCAGGGCATGGTCCTCTGTGGGCCCCCAATCTGCTCTGAGGGTGGGGTAAGAGGCCAGGCCTGAGAGCCACACTGGGAGGGGCTCTGAGCAAAACCTCTGCGTCCACCTAAAGCCGGAGACCAGCCTGCAGTCACTGTGGACCCTGGGGTGCTGGAGACCTCAGCTATCAGCAGAAATGGGAGCCTCGAGGCAGGTGCCAGGGTGCAAACACCACCAAACACCAGGCACTGGCTGACAGGTGAGCGAGAAACGAATGACCTAGTCCAGCCCCCAGACCTGGGACCACACGCACCTCAGGGACCAGCAGCCCAGGCCGCTGTGAGTGACAGAATATTCTCTGGGTCCAGCTCAAACCTCCCTTCCCGCCCCCACATGTGGCTCTGTTCTGGGGGTGTTTGTGACAAACAGGCCGGGGACTCCTTCTGCACCCTGGGCTCTCTGGCAGCCTGCAGCGAGACTGCCCAATGCCCCTGAGGGGTGCTGTGCTAGGGGGCATGTAAGAGGCACCCCGAGTGGTGCAGAGCCCCCCAAGCTCTGCCCAGTCACTCCTCCACCCTCCCCCACTCACTCCTCACCACGTGCATAGGAGCCCGGAGCCCGAGAGTGGACCACAGCCAGCGTTGAGGACACCCCAGGACCAGAGCCTCAGATCTGAGACCAGCTGTCCACTGCGGAGCCCAACCCAGTCCCCCGCCCTGCTCAGGGTCCTCCGGGCTGGTGGGGGCCTCTGCCCCAGCCCACCCTCCACATGTGGGGGTCTGCAGGCAGTGCCCAGGATGGGCCAGGCTTGGCTCCACCCCCACCAGAGTGTAAAGAGTTCTAAAATGGGAGGGGACCCCAGGGTCTGTCCAGGGGCTGCGAGAAGCTCTAAGTACCACTTCCCTCTGGCAGGATACAGCCCACAGAGGGCCCCACCCCAGCCCACAGCCTCCCCAGAAGGCCTCAGTCAGGAGGGAGGGCCAGGGAGCCACCCACCATCAGGGCCCAGCCCACCCGAGGAGCAGCCCTCAAGGGCGCCACCTCCCAGGAAGGCCTGGAGGCCTGTCTGAATGCTCAGGGATGCCCCATAGGTGCCGTCTGGAGGGACCCCGACTCAGATCCCAAGGAAAGGGGTTCCTGACAGCCTCCCTCTGCTGCTCCAGGGACTGCCTGTCAGCACACAGCCCCCTCTCCCGGGCCCCAGCTCCATGCTGAGGAGGCCACTTCCGGCCTTGGGTGAGAAAGTCCAGCGAACTCCCAGCCTGACCCAGCACGGACACCTGGCTGCAGGGCCAGTCGCCGGGCAGAGGAATTAGCTCTGCTGGTCAAACAGGACACCGCTCAAGTGCCCAGATCAGCGTCGCTGGTCACTCAGGTGCCACCTGCCACCTCAAAATTGGACACAGGGTGACCCCACATTCAGGTGTGAAGTCGATGATCACCTTGGCCCATCCCTGCAGGATGCCTCCTCACCCAGGGAGGGTGTCCCCCGCCTGGCCCAGGCCCTGGACCCACCTCCTTCCCTAAGCCAGCGTCGTATACCCTCCCCGCGCCCCACAGGGAGCCTAGCCAGGGAGGAGGACTCAGCTCTAATTACATGTCCTGGAAAGAAGGCCCGGTTTAATTCGCAGTAAATCAAGCTGCTGTGGTTGGAGACATCTCCTCGGGGACCCACCTGCCTGGGCCAGGATGCGTTTCTCTGCTGTCCCTGAGGACCCGAGGAGAGCCCCAGGCTGGGGCCAGGAGGGGCGCGCGGGGCTTCGGGGTTCTGGGCTCTCTACCAGCAGGAAGGTGTCCCCACAGTCTGAGGGAACCCCCGCTCTGCCCGGATCCCCCGCTGGAATCGACGCTTCAGGGCCGAAGGACGTGGGGGGCTTTGGAGGAAACCAGGGGAACGGAGGTGGTGGTGAGGGGGCAGCCCGGGAGGTGGCCAGGTGCCGACGGGGCGGCGCCGTGCACCATCCCTTCCTTCTCGGCTGCCACCCCCAGTACGCTCGGCCCGTCCGCCTGGATGCCGGGACTGCACCCCGCCTCGCCCCCCCCCCGGAACCTGGCCCCGTCCCACTGTGTGACCCGGCCTGCCGCACCCCAGGTCCCTGCCCTGCCTGGCCGCAAATCTCCCTAAAAGGCAGAAGAGCTGCCCAAGGGTGCTCCCCACCTCCACCGCCACCCCGCCCAGCGGGGCTTCCCCCCCGGAACCTTCTCAGAGCCGGCCACCCCAGTCGCTGGATGCACACTCAGCTCTCCAGCTCCCCGCCCCACGTTTTTCCTGGAAAAGCCTGTGCCATCTGAAACACCGCCACAGCCTCACTCCCGGCCTCCACCCGCCTCACTGGCACCCAGCCCGTAAGCCCTGGGGTCCCTGGGCTCTGTCGCACGCCCAGTCCAGTCCCAGGGCTCTGAAGACCATCAGCACATCGGCATCTCCGCGCTGACACCCCCGGGCGACGCCTCTCCCCAGTGTCTGAGGCTCATCCTCTCACGTCCATCAGAAGTGACCCGACCACTGCAGTCTTCCCCGGACGCCCGGCCGCGCCGCACCCTCCCCACCCACCCTGCCCTCCGGAGCCCCCTTCCCTGCGGCAAAAGCGAGCAGGGTGCCTTCGTGTACCACGTGGTCCTCACGACACCTGCCCCTGCCACCAATCTGGAACAAGTGACTAACAAATGCATGGGGGGGGGGGGCGCTCGGATGTGGCGGCGCAAGTAGCCAGGCAGATGCAGGGACAGGAGGGTCCGAGGGGCAGATGCAGGGACAGGAGGGTCCGAGGGCAGATGCCAAGGGACAGGAGGGTCCGAGGGGCAGATGCAGGGACAGGAGGGTCCGAGGGGCAGATGCAGGGACAGGAGGGTCCGAGGGGCAGATGCAGGGACAGGAGGGACCGAGGGGCAGATGCAGGGACAGGAGGGTCCGAGGGGCAGATGCAGGGACAGGAGGTCCGAGGGGCAGATGCAGGGACAGGAGGGTCCGGGGCAGATGCAGGGACAGGAGGGTCCGAGGGGCAGATGCAGGGACAGGAGGGTCCGAGGGGCAGATGCAGGGACAGGAGGGTCCGAGGGGCAGATGCAGGGACAGGAGGGTCCGAGGGGCAGATGCAGGGACAGGAGGGTCCGAGGGGCAGATGCAGGGACAGGAGGGACCGAGGGGCAGATGCAGGGACAGGAGGGTCCGAGGGGCAGATGCAGGGACAGGAGGGTCCGAGGGCAGATGCAGGGACAGGAGGGTCCGAGGGGCAGATGCAGGGACAGGAGGGTCCGAGGGGCAGATGCAGGGACAGGAGGGTCCGAGGGCAGATGCAGGGACAGGAGGGTCCGAGGGGCAGATGCAGGGACAGGAGGGGACCGAGGGGCAGATGCAGGGACAGGAGGGTCCGAGGGGCAGATGCAGGGACAGGAGGGGACCGAGGGCAGATGCAGGGACAGGAGGGTCCGAGGGGCAGATGCAGGGACAGGAGGGGTCCGAGGGGCAGATGCAGGGACAGGAGGGTCCGAGGGGCAGATGCAGGGACAGGAGGGTCCGAGGGGCAGATGCAGGGACAGGAGGGTCCGAGGGGCAGATGCAGGGACAGGACCGAGGGGCAGATGCAGGGACAGGAGGGTCCGAGGGCAGATGCAGGGACAGGAGGGTCCGAGGGGCAGATGCAGGGACAGGAGGGTCCGAGGGGCAGATGCAGGGACAGGAGGGGACCGAGGGGCAGATGCAGGGACAGGAGGGGACCGAGGCCGGCCCCTCAGCCTGCCAAGGGTGCAGGCACCAACCAGGCTGCGACCGTGACAGCCTGCAGCTGAGGCTCCCGGCAGGCGCCTCCCACCCGGCCCGGGAGCAGGAGGGACCCTGGCAGCCTCTGGGGGTGAGGGGGACTCCTCCAGGCAACGGGGCCTCCCAGTCCCTCCTGACCCGATGCACCATAGGCCTCTGAGCACCAATTAAGTGAACCTTAACTAAAAACAACAAAGTAACGAGAAACAATGCCCCCGGGACCTCAGCTCAGGAGTGGGGAGAGGGTTCCCCGCACCGCGGTCCCCAGGACCCGCAGGCACTCACCCCAAAACCAGCCCGTGGCCTCCCTCGGCTGCGCACGCGCACCCAGGGTGCAAGCCCCGTGGGCCCCGAGCAGGAGCAACTCAGCAGCTCCTGTGAGTCCTGAAGGGATACAGCGCACCCCCAACCCCGGGCATCCCCAGCCCAGCGCCACCCCCCAGACGAGGTGCAGAGAGAGGGCGCCAACGCCCAGAGCGCCTGCTGACACAGAGCGGTGACAAGACCGACGAGAGGCACAGAACGAGGCAGAAAAGAGAAAGAGGCAGGAAGAGCCAGAGAGAAGCAGCAGAAAGACAGGAAAACAGAGCCACTGATGGAGAGAGAAGGGCAGAGGCCGAGGCGGAGGGGGCTAGAAACACTGAGGCGAGGACGGAGGGAAGGAGGGGGGGGGTGGAGAGCGGCAGAGAGAGAGACAGGGAGGGGGACGGGGTCACCCACGAAGGCACCCACGAACACACCTGCGGAGACAGAGAGGAAGCAGTGGAGACAGAGAGGAAAGGGTCCCCGAGGCCAGAGCTGGGCGAGGCAGTCAAGGTCTCAGGGCCCTTGGGACCTGTCGACGGGTGGTCCCAGGAAGGCAAGGCATCCTGTCAGGAGTGGCCGACAGGCAGGGGGAGCAGCTGGAGTGCCCCACCACACTGAGGGACCTAGGTCCCCTGGACCTGGTAGGAAGGCCCAGGGGCCCCACTAAGGGGTGGGGCAGGGGCTCCTGCACCTCCATGCCTTGGCCCCAGGAGCCCAGACACTCAGCACCATGGTCGCCCCCGGGAGGCAAGCCCCAGCTCCCAGCTGACTCAAACCCAGGGCACCCCAACACTTCCATAACCCGTTAATCTGGCAGACACTTCCCAACCCCTCCTGGGGCCCTGCCCCAAACTAGGCTCTGGGGACACCCTGAAAAATAAGACACCATTCCTGTCCTCAGGGACAGGCACTCGGAGGGGAAAGAGACGTAAACAGCCAGCGGCACTCCCTGCTGCCCCAGTGCGAGGGCACACGCCCCCCCAGCATTGCCGCCGGGGCCACAGAGTGGCTCCAGCAACGTCCACCCTGCTGCCATGGCTCCGGGCAGCGGCTGCAGCAGACGGAGGAGCAGGCCCCAGCGAGGGCAGGCAGCTCAGTGCGCAGCTCGCACCAAGGGCCTGACTCGGGATCCCAGAGGCTGACCGCGCTCGAGGGAGCTCCACACCCGGGGCTGCCACGGTCACCTCCTCCGCCTTCAGCCCGGAGCCCATGCCTGCACGCGTCTGCTCCCAGCAGGTCGGGGGTGCCAGGCAGCTCTGGCCAGCGCAAGCATGAAGGCCCTGGCCACAACCACCCCTCCCTCGGAGCACGGCAGCCACAGCGAGGCTCCGCGCCTGCAGGGACCAGCGGGCTGCAGGGAAGACTGGCACAGGGTGGGCCGTGGGGCTCAGCCGTGCAGCGGGCTCTGGGCAACGGGCCCCCTGACGCTGGTTCCCTCCACCCCAGAGCGGAAGTGCCGCTCCCACCCAGCTCTCCCCACACTGGGCAGAGCAGGGCAGGGGCCCCAAGGCCCTCGGCAAGCAGACGGGGACTGAGGCCCTGCAGGGAGCCTGCACGCGCGCCCCAGCCCACCCCCCAGCTGACTTCCCAGCCCCCCGTCTGTTTCTGTCAGGAGCCACGTGAACAGCCTCACCCAGGGACCAGGGTTCGGGAAGACTTCGGGCGGGACAGCGCCGACGCACACAGGGCCTGTCCCAGATGGCAGGCTGACAGGCAGGCTTGGAGCCCTGAACTTGTAAGACAAAGCCCAGAGCTCTCCCCTCCCCCATGGCACTGCGCTGGCCCGGCCCCAAGTTCACGCCCTGCCGCTGGCCCCTGACCCCGAGGACACGGCACTGCCGTTAGCCCTTGGGCCAAGGTGGCTGCACAGGCATCTCCTGGCCCCATGTGACAGCAAGCAGCTGTCCCCACACATAGCCATGCACAGGGTGCAGCCCAGGCCACCGCCTACCCCGTGAGGACCACCACGGAGCCCGTCCCGCCGCCTACCCCGTGAGGACCACCACGAAGTCCATGACGTTCCAGCCGTTGCGCAGGTAGGAGCCCTTGTGCAGTGCGAAGCCCAGGGCGACGATCTTGATGCCCGCCTCGAAGCAGAAGACGCCGATGAAGTAGGGCTCCGTGTCGTCCTGGGGAAGCACAGCACACAGAGCGTCACACTGGGCCCCCACTCCGTCCCGAGTCACGGGCCTGCCTGCTCCTGAGCCAAGCCCCCTCCGGGTCACACGCGGAAGGGCCTGGCCTCCCGCCCATGCGGCCCTGTGGCCCTGCGGCCGGGGAACCAACGATCGCGGCACCGGCTTCTGCAGTGACCACGCAGTCCTCTTCACACCTGTCATCGGTGCCGTCACCAACGCCGCCCTGGTGGAGACGGGAACACAGAGAGGCCAAGGGGCTGGGCCCGGGGGCAAAGCACGTTGGGGGCAGAGCTGCCCCCAAGCCCAGAGGCCGCCTGCGTCTGGGCCGGCTCTAACCACGGTGCAGGCTGGCACACACAGTGCCCCCAACTCAGGGTGCAGCGCAGGACCCACTTGCTCGTGTGACACACGTTTTCTGGGTGAGCCAAACATGCAGGCCTTGGAAGCAGATATGGCAGGCCTCAGGGGGCCTTGATAGGTGCGGCATCCAGCCAGGCCTGGCGGGGGACAGTGTGAGCCGCGGGTGGGCCCGAGGGGGCATTGCCCCCGTTCCCGCGAAGCGTCACAGTGCACGACGAGCCAGGCCGCTCAGGTGCCGCCCCAGGTAGGGACGAGTGTTTGGGGCTTGGAAGGAGGGTGCCATGTGACAACACGCACGGAGGGTGTGGCAAGCGACCGGGGCGGGCGGCAGAGAGCCTTGGTCCAGGTGAGACCGGAGCCAGACCAAGGGGGCACGCGGGAGGGTCAGCGTGCGGCACCCCAGGGGAGGAGGAGAGCTTCGCCCTCGGGCCTGGGGAGCCATGAGAGGGGTCGCCCTTGGCAGCTGCTCCGCCCTGCAGTGGGGGCTGGGGTGGCAGGGCCTGGGATGGCCATCGGGGCTGCAGGCGAGGGCGAGGGCCAGGGTGGCTCCCCGAGGGTTCTGCCCACTCCCACACAGGACCAGCAGCTGCCTTCCTTCTCCAGGGAGCCTGGCCCCGAAGGGCCCTCCCCAGCAGACCCTCAGCCCACGGTGACCGGCAGCCCCCCAGGACCCAGGCCTCCCCCTCCTGCCACCCTGATGCTGACTCATGAATGGGTGACCCCACCCCCGGCCTCTGGTCTAGTGCAGTTGGATAGTCTCCTCACGCCCTCTGCCCCGGGGACTGGCTGGCCCCAGCAAAGAGATCTTCCCAGAAAGCGTCTGGACAGGCCAGGCACAGGCCCAGAGCAGGAGACGGCAGGTGGGTGAGCCCCCCCCCGCCCCACTCCCTCTCACCCCCTCCCCACAACTGCACCCAGCTCCACCCCCAACCCCACAGGTGAAGGACTGGCTTGGGCTGGGCGGGGTGGGAGGAGGGGGGACTGTAAGCCGCTGAGGCAGCTCGGGGGCTGACGGGGGTGGGAAGCAAAGCCCCCAGACACAGGAGCTGTGGCGGCCCCTGCACCAAGCTGGCGGACAGAGGCCACCCTGCTCCGCCCCGCAGTGGCACCAGCCCACACGCTTGCGCCTGCGGCCCGCTGCCCTCCTCCCCAGGCCCAGCTCCGCACTCCGGCCATCAGTTGGTCCCAAGGCCTGTGCCTGCATGCAGGGCCGGGGCAGCCAGGGCTCCTCGGGCTCCAGGGCCAGGCCCAGGTTAAACACTCTCTGCTCTTTTTCCCAACAACTCAGCCCCCAACCCCTAGAAACGTGCCCACCCCCCGTTACCACTAAGCGAGCCTCCTCACCTGTGAGGCGGGGCCTAGGACTTGGCTGGATGCTCAGCTGGCCTACTTGAGCTGCCACTCAGCAGAGACAGGCCTGAGCCTGACCACTGGCCTCCCCACCCCCCGCCCCAGCCCCTAGCCTGCGTCTCACTGGCCCTTCCCCTGCCAGGCCCCTTGGAGATAGGACCACGCCCTGAGGCTGCCCCCACTGCCCCGAATCCCCAGTTCCCTCTCTCACACCCTCGTCTCTGCCCTCCAGAGTGGACGCTGTCCATCAGCATGCAGCCAGAGTCCGGGGCCCAGAGGAGGTGAGTGACCCTGCCCAGCTGCACACTTGGGCCAGTTACCACAGGACATCGCATTCTGCTGGGTGGCACGACTGAGCTGTCCACACTCCCAGCCTTCCGCATGCCCGAAGAAATGACTGCTCCACGGAGCCTGCTCAGCTGTGAGCCGCCAGGCCAGCCTCACTCTGTCCCCTTTCCTGCCTCTGGGCCCACGAAGGCTGGAGAGGGGCTGCTCTGGGCCCACGTCCAGCACGGAACAGGCCACAGCCACCTGCCAGGATGCAGGGCAGTGTGTCCCGGTCGGCAGCTCCCTCCCCAACCTGGCGAGCCATTCCTGTCTGCTCGAGGCCCAGCCTCTCAGGCCTCTAGGGCCCCACACCGAGCCCAGCAAAGGGGCCCAGCAGCAGAGAGAGCTAGAGGCCAGGGCGCATGCGTCACCTTTGAATGGGCTCACCCCCCAACACCCCACTCCTCCCTCTGCTCCAGCTCCTCCAGGGGCCCCACCCTGGCACCCCAGCTCTCATGGGCTCTGCTTCCGCAGGTGCTGCACAGGGCTTGGGGAGCTCAGGGCAGGGGTGGGCGTGAAGAATCAGGATGTTTGGGAGGAAGGGACAGCTCCCAGGGGAGGGGGCCCCACAGGGAAGCTTCTCCACGTAGAGCCAGGGGGAGGACACCCCTGAAGGAGATGCCAGCAGACCCAGGGCGAAGGCCATCGTGGTCCTGCAGGGCAGCTGGGCAGCTGGGCACTCAGAGCCTGGCACCCTGGGCCACTATGAATGCTGCCCCTACCCCGTCAGCTCTCAGTTTCTCAGACCAAAGGCGGAGTGGAGGGATGGATAGCCCCGGCAGGTGTGAGGGCAGTTTGTGGCATCGGCACAGCAGCCGCTCTTCCCCAGCAGGGGCTGGACCGGCTAAGCCAGTCCTCCTGGCCCATGGGGGAGGTGTTGGCTGCCCTGGCTACAGCCTTTTCCTCTACTGAAGGACAGGACGCTCAGCCACAAATCCTAAAGGGTCTGGATGCAGACAAGCTGCCTCCACCCTCAGAACACCCGCCCACTGCAGCCACGCACTCACCAGCCGCTCGGACATGGGCGTCTTGTCGCCGTCAGGGAGGTGCTGCTCCAGTGCCAGCACGATACAGTTGGCGATGATGGTGGCCAGGATCATGTACTCAAACGGAGTGCGTGGGTTAAGGACTGGCCGGGAGGCGCCGAGGGGGAGGGGCGGGAGACGGCCCAGGCGGGCAGCGCGCAGTGCAGCAGACACCCGGCCGCCTCCGGAGGGGTTGACCGTGACCGGAGCCCACGCCCCTCCCGCCCTCATCCTTGGGGGCCGCGGCGAGGCGGAGCCTCTGCAGTTGCGACTGCCAGCCCCCCGGCACGTCCGGGTGGCCATCAGCACCGCGGACAGCGCGGCCCGGCTCCGCCCGGCTTGGACGCCCAGCGGGGAGGGGGCAGTGAGACCCCGCACGAGCTGGAGGAGGGACCCCGCGCAGGCGCACAGTCCTACCTAAAGGCACACGTAGCCACATGTACCTACACAGGCACGTGAACATACATGTCCCGAGAGTCCCGAACGCACGCACGCGCAGCGCCGGGTTCCTGTCGCCCGCACACACGCGCAGGCACCTGCCGCCAGGCGCGCGCACGGGCTCGCGGCCACGCGGGCCTCACACCTACACAGGCGCGGATTCGCCCTCGGGTGCCCTCCAGGCTGCCCGCCGCGCTCTGCACCCGGACCAAGGGGGCGCAGGGACGAGTTCGGGGGCAGGGGCTCCGCCCAGCGTCCACCCCAGTCCCGCAGCCGTTCGCCACCACGACCCCGCGCGCGCGCACACACACGCACGCACACACGCGGCGCACGAAGAGGGGCCCCGGCAGCCCCGCCCCGCCCCCTCCCCGCCGCGCTGTCCCTGATGCGCCTCTCCCCAGGTCGCACCCTCCTCCGGCCCCCGGAAAGATGGCCACTGGGTGCCGCACGCGACCGGCCCGGCCCCGCCCAGCCGCCGCTCCCAGACCCGGCCGGGAGCGGACGCCGGACGCCCGGTCCCTCTGCCCCCAGCCTCCCGCCCCCGCCCGGCCCCCGGCCCCCGCCCGGCCGCCAACAGGATATGGCCACTCCGTGATGCGCTTGGCGTATTTGCGGACGACGTTGTCCTCGCTGAAGACGAAGAGCGAGCGGTGACGGTGAAGCAGTTCTGCTTGACCGGGATGGGGTTGTACAGCGCCATGGTGCGCGCGCGCTGCGCGATCGACTGCTTGTAGAGGACCCGCTGGCCCGGCTGCAGCCCCCCGGGGCCCGGGCCGCCGGCCCCGCCGGCCCCGCCGCCCCGGGCCCGCTCCCCGCCGCCGGCGCCCCCATAGCGGCCGCCCAGCTCGTCTCCGAAGCGGACCATGGCTCCCCAGCGCCGCGCGCATCCCCGGCCCGGCAGCCCCGGCAGGGAGGGCGCGGGGCGCGCCAGGCGCTCGGAGCGGAGCAGCCGCGAAGCCGCCGGACCCGCACCGGACCTCGCCCGGCCCGGCAGCCGCCGCACCCGACTCCGCCGCCGCGCACCACGCCCTATAAGGGGCCAGTCACGTGGCCGCGCCCGGCCAATCCGTGCCGCCCCGCCCGCCCGGATCCCGCCCGCCCCGCCCCCAGCCGGCCGCCCCCGCCCTGTCCGCCGCCCCATCCCGCCGCCAGCCCTTGGGGCTGCTCCTCAGCCCCTGGGTCCACCCCGGCTGCGCCCCGGGTCTGGGCTTGCGTGCTGAGCGCGCGCCGTCGGTGCGTTCGGCTCTGCGCCAGCGCAGGTAGCGGCCAGATGCCGAACTGGGTGGCTGTGGCCAGGACCTGGGCGGGGCTGGGAGTCCTCGACGGCCGTGCCGAGCGGCCCAAATGGACCTGTTTAGCCCCCAGGAGGCATCATCATGGAGCCACGTAATGTTCCAGCCCAAGTGGCCAAGAGTGGGCCCCTGGTCCCCACGTTCCTCCCAGCGGCCGCATCGCCTGCTCCCCTCCCCCTCGCTGCGAACCACCAACCTCTCCCAGGAAGATTAAGGCTCCGGGGCTCTATCATGTCCCCAGCTCCAGGGACTCGGGTGTGCAGGATGCACCAACCTACCCCGGGGCCCCTCGGCCTTTCCATCCGCACGCATGCCATCAGCTCCAAGATCTCAATTCAGAGATTCCATCATTCCACCTTCCATTCAATGAAAATTTAAGGGGAGCCCATGGAGTGCTATTCCTTTACCCACCCACCCAGGCCACATCTCCACTAAGCACCTGTTAAGTGTCCGGCGCCAGGTTCCCTGCTCACCCCTCGAGGGGTGCCACGCTCCGAGGGGGAATGCTGGGTGTTCGTGTGTGCTGGCTGTCCCCATTCACACACACGGTGCTTGTTTGGTCCTCAGGACATTGGGATAAGAAGCCGTCTCAGAATCACTGCTGGTGAGTGGCAGAGGAGGTCAGGCAAGAGGCAGACACTGTCCCTCCACCAGGACATGGAGAGCAAATCACTACGGCCAGCAGCAGCAGGGGCGGTGAGTGCTGCGGGCACAGAGCGAGGAAGCGGCGGGCCGGCCAGGCCAGGAGGTGTTGCTAGGCCCGAGTACAGAGACCTCTTTCAGGAAGGGACCGAGTGGCCCCGAATGTTGTAGGGAGGTGAGGCCGGACCACTGGGGACAGAGGCCCTGGGGTGCAATCGCCAGCTGTGGGTGCCCGCCTGTGGAACCCCCCCTCCTCACTGCGGAGGGAAGTCAGAGCAGCATCTGAGCAGAGCCGCCATGCAGCTCCCGCTCCTCTGGCGGCTGCGAGGGAGCAGGTGCCAGGCCAGGTGTGTGCCGCGGGATGCGCTCTGCGGCGACAACCCCCCCCCCCCGCGACTGGGGGCTCACGCAACAGTTGTCACCTCGCTAAGCAAAACATGGTCAAGTAATGCAGACTCCCATCTTGCTGCTCCCGCCCATGGTCACCACATACTTATTGTCCTCATGCTTGTTGCCTCATGGCCCAAGGTGGCTGCCATAGCACGAGGTATCACACCTTTACACCCCCATCTCAAACAGAAAGAGGCGGGGGGCACAGGGTGACATTTCCCAGAAGCTCCCCAGCAGGTTTCTCCTTAAACACCGCTGTGCCAGCCCGGACCACGTGCCACCCCGGCATCAGGGGCTGGGGAAGCGAACGTGGGGCACAGACGACCAGGACAGCCACCACCTGCTGAGGTGGGGACATGTACAGTGGCCTCAAAATTGGGGTTCGCCTAGGTGGGAAGTGGAAGGGAAGGCTGTAGGGGCGGTTTCCCATATGCCTGCCACAGTGAGAAGTAGCGAGGCCAGTCGGGGCGGTGACCGTAGCCTGAGAGGGGGTGTGGCTTGGATGGGGCCAGTGGCTCCGCTGCGGAAGGGAGGGATGTGGGGGCTGCCGGCCTTGACCTGAGGGCTGTGGGCCGCTGCTGCTCCCTGGCATGCGTGGGCTCCTGGTCACAGGACAGACGAGTTCCCTCACCACTGAAGAGAGGGACCTGGCGGCCATGTGGCACGCTCAGGGCCTCCCTGCCCGGCCCTGAGTGAAGACACAGCAGCTCGCCCCTCGGCTCTGGCTCCTGGTTGTGCTTGCCCAGGGGCATCCGCCCTCTCCCTCCAGCTTTGCTGCGCTCTGCACAGATCAGGATGGAGCGTCCCTGTGTCATCCTGCCAGACACGGCCCTGAATCAGAAGTCACCGCTGCAGAGGGAGAATGTGCACACAGAGAGAGAGGAGGTGGTGGGGAGGGGCTGTGTCCTGGGCCACGCAGGCCGCATGTGTGAGGACAGGTCATGGTCATAGGCTGGGGGCCTTCAGCGAGGGGGACAGAAGTGCCTGTTACCTTGACAAGCAGCTTCCATGGCGGGGGGTGAGCAGTCTCAGGGGACTGGATGAAAGAGGGTGACAGCAGGGCACACAGTGTGCTCCGGGAGGATCACATATAGCAGGTGCCCAGATGTTCCGTGAGGACTGCATGCAGCAGGTGCTCAGGTGTTTAGGGTACACCTGCCAAGGGGGGTGAAGTGGGGGAGCTGAGAGTGTGCTGGAGCTGGGGCTAGTGGAGACGGGGTTCCTGGGCTGCTCTCTAACTCCACAGGAGAAGCACGGATGCGGGAGGGTGGCTGCCACCTGGCAGGCCCAGCCTCAGCCCGGTCAGCTGTGTAGGAGGCAAGACGGAGGGGTGGTGACGGCAGCAGCGGAGGGTGGGGGAGGCTGGGGGAGGGCGGGGAGGGATGCGCGGATGGGGAGAGATGTGATGAGGAGGAGGAATGGGGAGGATGGGAAGGTGGGGGAACACAGGGCAGGGTGGGGAGGGATGGGAGGCTGGGGCTGGGTGCCAGTTGCTCTCCTTTCTTCATGAAATAAGCAGCAGGACCCTCACCTGAGAGTGAGGCCAGAACGCTGTCTGGAAGAGGGGCAGGGCAGGGCCCCTCAGCCCTGAGGGACCTGTTGGGCAGGCTGAGGCTGACGACAGTGCAGGGAGGGAGAAGTCTGGGCTGTGGCTGGAGCTTGTTCCCCCTTGGTGACTATTCATCCTCTTTGGCCCCCCCACACACCATGACCTCAGTGTCCCCTGCCCTCTCTCCTGCTCTCTGGGCAGGGCTCCCTTGTCCCCCACTCCCTGTCCTACTCACCCAGCCACTGAGGAAGGGCACACAGTGGGCAGATGGGCTTCGCCCACGGTCCCCCAGGACTGCTCAGGGGTCCCGGCACTGGCCCCGCCCCTGTGGGACAGCGTGGGGCGCACTCCCCCGCACCCAACCCTGGGTCCTGCAGCTGCGGGCAGCCCGCCCCACCCCCCGCGTACACCTGCAGCCTGCAGCTCCCCCGCACATGCCGCCTCCTCTCCCCAGAGTCCCTGGGACATAGCTGGCACGGGACTCTTAAGGTGCACGCCGACCACCGTGCTGGCCCTGAACACACCTGCCACCTCGCGTCCAACCTTTGTGTTTGCCGTGAGAAGGTGACGACCCACTTTCAGCGACTGTCAGGGACCCGGCACAGTGGCATTGTCTGTGGTCACTGAGCTGTGCCTTAGACCAGGTTCTGTTCACCTGACACCTGAGCATCCGCCCCATGACTTCCCACAACCTGCCCTGGCCCCACCCCTGGCCCAGGGCCACCACTGCTTGGCTGGGTGGGTTGACACGTAAGTGGGAACACACTCCACTGAGGTCTGAGGCCTGTGCGTGTCCGTGACGGCCCCCTCCTCTCCATGGCCACATGCCTCGCCTGCCGCCCGTGGGTGCTTGGGGGCTTCCACGTCACTACTGGGAACGGGGGAACGCAGATGTGGGTCTCCCTAAGCCCCTGGCCACCCAGAGGAGGGCTTGCTGGGAACTGTCACATTTTGAGGACCCTCCACGCTGCAGGCTGCACTGACTTGCACCCCCACACGCCGGGCATGGGGTGCCTTTTCCCCACGTCCTGACCAGCCCTTGTCACCTCTGCTTTTTAACACCATTCTGACAGGTGTGACATCTCACTGTGGTTTCGTCTGCATCCCCCTGATGAAAGATGCCTGAGGTTAGATAATGGTGACGATTGCACAACACCGTGAAGAGATTAAAAGCCATGACAGGGGATGTTTTAACGATTAAAATGGTAAATTTTATGGTATACGAATTTCACCTCCATAAAAAATTGTGACTACAAAATGTCAATAATTTAAAAAGTAAAGACAGGCCCCTTTGGCCATGGCCACCTTCCTGGTCGCCCACCAGGGCATCTAACCGCTGGACGCAGCAGCCGCCCAGTCTGGTCCCCTCCGTGCACCGCAGCCATCTGGCCAAACGCACCCTGAACCCGCAGGGCCCCGCGGTTTGCTCACAGCTGCGCCTGCACGCCTCGCCGGCCTCACTGTCCACTCGGCAGCCGCAGTGCCGGCCCACAGGTCCCTCCGCGGCGCTGCGTGCTGTCCACGCTCAGCCGGCAGCCGCCTCCCCGGCTGTGCTCTCCGCGTGCCTGCCGACACTGCTTCCCGCCCTTGACAGGAGCCCATGAGGACGAGTGTGAGGCCTGCCCTGTTCCGCTGCTGCCCCCCGCTGGCGCGACGTTGGCCACGGGCACGGAGCTGCTGGCTAAGGATGCTGCCCCCTCCCTGCGCCCAGTGCAGGGCCCTGTCCTGCCAGCTCCAACTCCACATTTGCTCGCGGTCCCTCGGGTTCCTCCATCCTGCCCAGCCCGTCACGGCCACGCCCCCAGTCTCTCCTCAGCACAGAGTGCTGGCCAGGTCACTGTCCCTGGGGGTTCTGGGGCAGGCCGGCCTCCTCGCCCAGCTCCGCCCCAGCCCCACGGCCCCTGAGTCCTGGGCGCCTGCTGGCCTGCACGGAATGCTCCCACAGCCCCCCGCTTTGGGTAGGACGTGTCATCCTCAGCACCACCGCCATGTGGGGGCAGGGACGTCTCTGCCGCGGGGGCTGTCCTGTGCGTGGTAGGGCGCTTAGCAGATCCCTGCCACTACCCGCTGAACGCCACCGTGCCCCTCAGCTGTGACAACCAAATCTGTCTCTGGATCTTGCAAATACCCCCTGGGACAAAGCCGTCCCCAGTTGAGAGCCGGCTCTACTCTGACAGTCCCCGACCCACACCCTCTCTAGTGTCAGGCCTGGTCTCCCTTTGTTTCTGGGCACGCCCATGGAGAAATGGAAGGAGACTGACACCTTCATAAGGAAGCAAACAAGTAAAATGATGAGGACAAACAAAGAGAACAGAAAAGAACAGAGAAGAGACGCGTGCACGCCGATGGTCACCTGTCCCGTGCGCGCACGTAGAAGCAAGTCTAGACACGACGCGAAGTTGCCAGGAGGACAGGAAGGGCTTCACGGAGCGTGAGCCCGTGCGACACACCAAGCCCGGAAGCTGCACGTGGAGGCGCCTGGGGACACCTGGCCTGACGGTGCTGCATGGCCACCACCCGAGAACTAGCGACTTGAAGGTAAAGGCTGCCCACTGGAGGATAAAAGGGTTCGAAACCGATATGCACAGGCAAGAAGGCTCTCAAAAGCGAACAGTTTTTCAAAGAACCCGTCATAAACAAAGTAAATAAACACATTCAGAAAATACGACCCATGCTAAGACGAAGGATGAGTTTTCTTGAGAGCTCATTCAGATTAATAATAAAAAGGCGAACAATTCCACTGAAACCTGGCAAAGGACAGGAACAGCTGACTCATAAAGGCATGCGTAACCGTCAAAGAACTTGCAATTGCACAACAGTAAGATGGTGCTCCAGGTGGTCGCAGGCTCAGAGGCCCATGGCCGGCGCTGCGGCAGCGGCCGAGGGCGGCGTGCTCTCTGGCACTGGGCCGCCCCGGCTTGCAGCCGCGGCTCTGCGACTCAGCCACGCGCCTGCGGCCGCGGGCCTTGGTGTCGGTTCCACCGTCTGCCAGCAAACAGAGTCATCGCGAGAACTAAGTGCTCACATTTGTGAAGCGCTCGGAACAGTGCCCAGGCAGTGAGTACCAGGGCTGCCAAACAAACAGTAAGAGCTTAAACAATGTTAGGCATCGGTCTTTTGATCAAAGTACTTTTACATAAAATGTTTGCAAGAGTAGCCACGGAACTATTAACAATGTTAATATGAGGAGGACATCGGAAATAAGTGGAATTTTTACTTTTTTTCTTTCTGTGTTGTGTTTAAAATTGATTTTTTCTATTTAAAAACATAAAGTCATAAGGAAGTAGGATATATGTATGAAAGGAGTAAGCCAATAGAATAGTGCAACAGAATAACAAGGTGTGTGTGTGTGTGTGTGTGTGTACGCACAAATCTAGTAGATGAGATTTAAGATTGGTGGAAAAGGAAAGATTAGTCAATAAATGGTACTGAAGTAACTGGCTTGCAATTTGGAAGAAAAAAAATAATATTATGCTTTTGTTCCTGGCAATGAAGTAACTAGTATTAGATAACCATCCTGCCATAAAAACTGCAAAACTGGGCAAAAATATATAAAACTAATTTTGGACACTGAACAACGGGAAGTGCAGGACACCGATTCCTAAAAAACAGGAAAAAGCAAAAAACAAAAAAAAAAAAAACAAAGCAAAGCCTCAGAAAGGCTACATCTTAAGTGTAGAGCCAAATGTGTACTAGAATAAAGGCCACTTTAGACCTTCCCTAAAAAAAGCTTAAAAAAGAAAAAAGACTTGAGATGATCAAGTTGATCTACAAGTAAAGGAACTGCTTTCCAGAACAAAACCCACTGCTCTCCAAAGGCAGATAACAAAATCTGGACACTTAACAGCATAGCAGTCAAACTGTACCACAACCAATTCAAAAGTGACATAACTAGGAGAAAAACTGGTCAACAGAAGCAAAACCGGATATGACAAAGATGATGGAATCAACATACAGTGACTTAAAATAACTATTATAAATGTTCAAAGATCTAAAGGAAAATATGAACACAATAAAGTAACAGATAGTGGATCTCAAAAGAGAAACTGAAGCTACAAAGAATAAAAACCAAATGGCCTAGAATGAAAAGTTGTGATACCTAAAATGAAAAATTCACTCGACTGGACTAATAGAAGATGTCACTCTGAAAAACAGTCACAGATTTCTCACCAGAAACAAGGTCAAGAAGGCAATGTATTGAAAAGGGAAAATAAACTTTCAACCTAGAATTTCAGACCCATTGAAATGACCTTAAAAATTAATGTGAAACAAAGACTCTCTGCACAAATGAAAGATGAGATAATTCATTGCCAGAAAAATCTGTGCTAAAAAGAAAAATTCTAACATTTTCTTTTAGGCTAAAGAAAAATGACAGCAGTTGGAAATCTGGGTCTAAAAAAGGGATGAAGAGCGACAGAAACTGTAAATACCTGGGTAAATACAAACTAGCGTTCCTCTCATTCTTCAGTTTCTCTAAAGGAGAACTGAACTTCAGCGTCAGGCGTCACATGCCATCACTCCCATCATCACAATAAGGAAAAAGCCGAACCAACTGGAAGTCACTGACTTTTCTTGGACCTGTGGGAGAAGTGAGGCTGCAGGACACACCACCCACTGAAACTGAGCCGGGAAGGAGAGCAGCACAGGCGAAGCCGGCTCGCCCGGAGCCAAGCATTGGCAGACGCCCCGAGAGCGCGACGGAGCACTGGCGGCAGGGTACGGACCGGGACCAGAGTGAGGCTCCTGGGCACTGGGGCTTCGGGGGAGCCCTGCGCTTTGTGGGTTTTTTACGTCTGGGAAACCACCAGGTTCTCACGGCAAAGAGCTGCGGAAACCCTCGCGTTTCTGGCAGGGGAGGGGATTAACCCCGTGGAATGTGCCGAAATGTTCTTCAGAACAAAGCCGACTGGACTCAGAGGGAAGATCTTCCCAGAGCCCTGCCCTCTGCCCCCACCCCTCCCGTCCTCCTGTCCCAAGGGGACAATGGCTGATAAACACTTGTGAAGGGCACAGCCAGGGACACAGAAGGGCAGATACTTAGTCACAGGATTGCATTGCCCCCTCGCACACCGCCACGTCACCGGGGGGACAAACTCGAGGACCTGGAAGAAACTGAAGCCTCTGGCGCCTACAGCCACAACCCAGCTCCTGCTCAGGTTAACATGGAAGTTCATGCTGAAGGCCTGTTGCTCTCAGTTCCCATCGCCCGCGTCACCATGTCTGGCTGTCAACAAAGGTACCAGGTAAGAAAACACCGAAGAGACAATGCAAGCACCGGTCCCAGGCTCAGACGTGACACAGAGTTTGGAGCTGTCCCACTGGGGACTCGAAACGACTGTGGAGTCCGTGCGCTGGGCTCTGACGGTGGAGCAGGAGAGACTCGGGAACACCAAGGACGCATCAAAAGGCAGTTCCAGAAATCACGACACACGCTGCAACAGAAATGAAGGAAGCCCCGTGGCAGGCCTGCCAGTCCACTGAACGTGGCCGAGGTCTGAATCAGCGAGCTGGAGTCCAAGGCCACGGACGCGTCCCAAACCGAAAGGAAGAGAGAAGGGAAGACGGACAGAATATCCAGGGGCCGTGCGGCGGCTTTGAACGGTGTGATGCAAGTCATTGGAACGCCAGAAGCGAGAGGACAGAGGAGAGGGAGGCGCGAAGTGGTGGTGACCGAGTTCTCCAGCAATGGTGACAGACACCGAAGTGCAGACCCCAGAAGCCCAGCGAGCACAGCAGAGCAGGTGCCAAAGGTGACACCCAGGCACCTGCAAATGGCAGGAAGCCAGGGACAAAGAGGACCCGCGGATGGACAGGGCCAAGTCACAACTGGTCTCAGCAGCCAAGTGAGGGAGGAGGGATTGGGTGAGAGTCAGCGGCCACTGCGAAAACCCGTCAACTAGAACTCCTCATCCACTGAAGCCGCCCTTGAAAGGGAGGGAGGGAGGAAGACTTTCTCATTCAAACAAAACCAGTGGCAGACCTTCCTTCCACAGCCGTGGAGAGAGCGTCTTCGGGAGAGAGGGGGGTGACCCCCATGCTCGGAGCCACCGAGGGAGGAGTGTCCGGGAGGCGAAGAGGAAAACAAAACCCTTTAATTTTCTTATTCTTAATGGGTAGATGTCTGTTCGGATAAAGAGCAGTGGCGGGCAGGGCGGCCTCAGCGTGCACACGTGGGAACGGATAATGGCACGTCACGGTGGAGGGAGATGGGTAGGGACGCTCTGCCTTCAGGGACCCGTACGACCTGGGAAGGGTGTTGCACTATTTGCAAGTGGACCTATATTAGCTATAAACATACTGCAAACTCCAGTGCAATCACTAAGTTTTTTAAAAAGTACAATATGATAACACCGCTGAGAAAATTAAATAGGAATAAATCTGACAAAACATGCACAGAATTTTTATGTAATAATAATTTAAAAAAGAAAAACCTGTAAACTGGTGAGAAACTCAAGGATCTAAATCCATGGAGAGATATTTCGTGTTCCTGGATTGTAACTCCGTGCAGTTAAGATGTCATTTCTTCTCATTTTGATCCACAGATTTGCCACAATCCCAATCGAAATCCCAGCAAGCTATTTCGAGGCTATCGACACACTGGAGTTTACGTGGCGAGGCAGAGGACCCAGCAAGACACTGAAGAAGCACAATGCTAGAAGGCTGACGCTACCCAGCTTCAAGACTTCATCTAAAACACGAGCGCGCAAACGCTGCGGTGCACACGGATGGGGACAGAGCAGGCACACACACACGGCCAGTGGAGCCTCGGCGAACAGGCCAAAGGAGCTCAACGTAAACAGACAGTCTTCCAACAGTCCTTTGCGTGTGAGAAAACAAAAGGGTCAATCCAGGAACAGACCTCATTTCCATTATTGCAGAAAGCGACACCCCGACGCAGGAATTCCGACGCTCAGACAACTTCCTAGAGGAAGAAATTATTGCGGGGGGAGGCAAGGCTGGGGGCAGCTGTGAGAAGCCCTAAAGCAGGAGCTCGCCTCCGTTAGATTTCTACAGCGCACAGACCTCTGCAGGATCCATGCAAGCGCGATCCTTCGTCTGAGGTTCTAGGTGCGCCTCGTGACTCAGGCGGGAGGGGGAGCTGCGGGTGGGGGCCGCAGGGGAGGAATTTCCAGACCACTGGTTCTATCTACGTACAGGTCATTCTGCCTTGTAGAACCCGCGACCTTGGCGCCCTCAACACTGTGGCGGGATTCTCGGAGAGACGGGACGCCGAGGCGGTAAGCAGAGAGGAGCGCTTACTGACGCCGGCACCGGCTCCGCGGATTCCTACCCAAAGGCCGAGCCCCGACTGTAACGCAGCGGGCAGTTGTACAGGGTCTTGTTATTCCCGCGCAGCTACAGAGGTGAGGACGGAGGGTAGCTGGATGGCCAGCCATGAACCAACAGATGTGAGCTGGAGAGTCCTGGGGGGCGGGGTGTCAGGAATGGACCTTACCGGCTGAGTCCGTCATTTCTGCCGGCCCTTCCCTTTGCACTTTTCAGATGCTTCCTCTCCTAACAGGTTTCACAGAAATTTAGTCAAAAGATATGACTTGTAACGCTGTAAAACTTGTAACACTGTAAAACTTCTAAAAGAAATAGGAGAAAATCCACATGGCCTTGGGTTTGGTGATGAGTTTTGCATATGTAACACCAAATGTAAAAGCCACGAAAGAAAAATTGATAAATTAGACTTCAAGAAATTAGAAACTCTGCTCTGCAAAACCCACTATTAAGAGGATCAAAAGACAAGTCACAAACGAGGAGCACAGGGCGATCTGCTGACACCGCGGATGTCCCCCAGCAGCCTGCGCGGACACGGGCACACTGTCGACACACGCTGTGACCCTCAGAGGCCGCGTCCTGGGCTCGCCTTCCCGAGCAGCGAGCCGCGGCCAGGCTGGCCTGGCGCCGGGGCTGCGCCCTTGGGACCCGCGGCCGCGCGCCCAATGCCTCGTCTCCAAAAGCAGCTCCGGAAGGGAAGGAAAGGCCGCGAGGACACGGGGGACATGGGGCAACGAGCCGCTAGTCAAGACGGGTGCATTCGGCTGATTACAGCGAAAATCATCACTGTGCCCTCCGGTGTGGACCGCAGCAGTGGACGTGGGGCGGCGACATGCACGTCTGGGGACGGAGCTGTGCGGCGACCCCAGGCGACGTCACGCGCGGACATGAAGCGCAGGAAGATACGCGGCGGGGACGTCACGTGGTGGACGTGGAGCGCGGGGACGTCACGTGGCGGACGTAGAGCGCGGACGTGGAGCGCGGGAAGATACCCGGCGGGGACGTCACGTGGTGGACGTGGAGCGCGGGGACGTCACGTGGCGGACGTAGAGTGCGGACGTGGAGCGCGGGGTCGTCTGGGGCGGGGACGTCACGCGGCGAGGACGACACGCGGTGGAACGTGAGGCCATCACGCGGCGGAGACGTCACCCGTGGGTGTGAGGCGCGAGATGTCACATGGCAGGATCCGTGTTGGCGTGAAGATGCGCCCGTCAAGCCCAGAGCGTTACGGAAAAATACAACAAAATGAAGAGGACGTTCTATAGGAAGAGCGACCTGTCATCTTAAGAAGCGTCAACGTCATGAAAACCAAGGACAGATGGTGCCAGATTGGAGATGCTTGAAGACACATGACAACTAAGGGGGACAGGGAGCGTCGCCGGTCAAAGGCGGAGGCCTCCCTGGCCTGGGGTCTGTGTGCATCCGGGCCACGCTGCCCTGGTGACTGGCCGCGTCATGGTGATGTTGGAAGGTCCTTGTTTGCAGGAATGAGGGACCATCAGGTTGGCAGTTTACTCGTATGGTTCAGAGAACTGTGTGCAGTTTTTCTGTAAATTTGAGATTGTTTCAAAATCTAAAAGGATGTTAAGCCAACGAAACCAGATCCAATGAAATACATGCTACATGGTTCCAGTGATGGAAAATTCCCAAAAAGGAAAAGCCTGTCTCTATGACGAGGGCAGCACGGTGTATCCCCGGGGCAGGGCAGGCTCCCTGTGGATGGCCATTGCTGGGTAACGAGCCGGTCTTTACCTCCGGACTGTGGTGGTGGATACTACGTGTCAAAACTCATGAAACACTTAAAATGGGTACATTTTATATGTAAATTATATGTCAAAGTTGCTTTTAAAAGTTTTTAAAAATCAGTTTTTTTGTGGGAAATGATATGCTGATTCTAAAATTCATATAACAGGCCGCAGTAGTCAAATAGTGACCTTTAAGGACTTAGCTGGACAACTTACAGACACTAATGCGAAGCGGCAGTGATCCAGACATCAAGGCAGGCAGATCAGTCAATGGACCAGAACAGTCCAGAAACAAAGTCCACATTCAACATCAGTGATCCTCTAAAAAGCAGCCAGCGCGACTCAGCAGGAGAAGGAAAGGCTTTTTAAAAAGTCAACAGATGAGGCCGGAACAACTGGAAAAAATGAATCTTGATCTCTACCTTACCCTGTTCACAAAAATTAAGATGAATTATATACCAGAATATGAAATCCGAAACTATACTGTTTTAGAAGAAACAGGAGAATGCCTTCTCAACCCCGGGGCAGGCAGTGACACCTTAGGATACAGAACATGCTCACCAAGGAGAAAAAAGATAAATCAGACTCGGTTAGAATACTTCTGCTCTTAAGAAAATGAACAGGAAGTAACAGGCTGAGATGAAATATTTAAGTATTTCTGACAAAGGACTTGCATCTAAAACATAAAGAACTACACTGTCAACAGACAGCTAGCCAGATTTATTTAGAAACGCACATTACACTTGCCCAGGCACTTTGCAAAGGAAGATGTCCAAGCAGGCAGTGAGCTCAACGTCGTCTGGTATCAGGGGAGTCAAATTTAAAGCACATTGAGAAGCCACCACTGCCAGAACAGGTAAAGACTGGAAACACTTGCTGCCAGTGAGGACACGAGGCAGGAACTCACACAGGACTGGTGTGGGTGACATGGCGTAGCCACAGGGCACACAGTTTCTTATATTGTTAAACATACACTGACAACCAGACTCAGCAAGTCCACTTCTGGGACTTGCAGTGAACGAGAATGCGGGCACACGAGACCCGCACCAGAATGTGCGCCGCTGCTTGACGGCAGCCCAGTGGGAACAGCACGATGCATGTGCACGGAACGGAGGAGCAGACAGTCTGTTCCTGCTGCAGAGTTCCCTCCAGCAAGACAAGGATCAACACACCGATGCTTTAGAGAACGCAAGCAAAATGCAGCTAAGCGGGAGACGCTAGACACGGGGCAGTCTGTGGCGGTCCCGTGTACATGCTGCCTCAAACAGGAACAACTAATCTATGCTGAGAGAAAGGGATGCTCCCGGACGTGGGGACCAGCAAGGAAGGGACAGAGAAACTTGCTGGGTGGTGGGACTGTCCTATCCCATGACGGGACGGACGGGCTAGGCAGGCAAAGGCATCTATCAGGCCTGTTGAATTAGACATGTAAATTATCCCTCATTTTAAAATCTCAAATTTATATTACTTCACACCATACCCCAAACAAATTCCACCCGGATTCAAGAGCTGAACTTTAAAGGACTAGAAAAGGTGCTAGAGAATACTTCTATAGTTTGGAGGCAGAGGTCTTTCTAAATGCAGTACACAAACAAGTCTTGAGATTTTACCACAGAAAAATTTTAAGTTCACTGAGGGTGTAGAGCTACATTATATAAAGAGCTCATACAAGTCAATAAGTAAAGCATAAAGAAAACAATACAATTACACAATACAAAGCCAATTCACACACAAAGAAAGGTGGATCTGTAAAAAAAAAAGCGACAGTGGATCAGTAACCAAAAGGGTGCAAACTAATGCACAAAGGCACTGTTTTTCCTTTGGACAATTAGGAACGTAGGTTTGGTGACGCGTTGCTGAGTGCGCATGCAGTGCGCTGGGTGGGTACGGGGACGCTGTGCGCCCAGGGCCTGCATGAGCGGAGGCCGGGCACGGCCCAGCGCCGGTCGAGAAGGCTCCTCTCCAGAGCTGCAAGGTTTTCTCCCAGTACTTATGTGTCGCTTGGATTTGGAGCCATGAAAGGTGTGACCTGTGCAGAAACAGACGGAACCCTGGACCCTGCTCACATCCAGGCACGTGTCGGCGGCTGCTCCCAGGGAGGGCCGCACTCTCCCTGTCCGGACACTTTGGAACAGCGGCCCCAAGGCCTCCCTCGAGTCCCACCCCCACTTCTCCTTTAGGCCCCTGCCCCAGCTCAGACGCACCACAGCCTGGGGCTGAACTCATGGTCCTCAAAACAGATCCCTGGGAGTTCACTTAAAATGGTCAGAACTCGACATGATGATGACTAGTTGGGGGGGCCCTCACCCCACAGGCCTCCCCAACACCCCAAAGGTGTGACAGACTGGGTCCCAATTCAACATGTAGCTGTGCGGGTGGCATCTGACCCAGCGGACAGACCAGGCCCCAGCATGCAAACCACGCTGCACCGCGTGGGTCCTGGGCTGGGGACAGGTCACACTTCCTGCTCTTGTCAGACAGCCCCACACAGTGGCCTTGGGCTGCCTGCCTGGCAGTGACGCAGCTTGACCAAGGGCCCGCAGGGAAGGTGCCAGTTTGGGCCACTTAGCAGGCCCCGGAGAGCTACTGCACGCTGGGCGAGTGTCTGACAGACACTGTCCAACTGAGTGGCTTCTGTGTATAAAAACAGCGTTCGAGCTATTTCCTGCGGAGTTTACAGGCTCCCTGCTGAACGAGGCCAGCCTGCATGGGGCACAAAGACCGCAGGTCCCCGCATGGGGGTGGAGACGCGGACATCCTGGCAGAACAGCTTTGCCATCTCCAGCCTCATAACTGTCACACGCAGGCCCGACCAGATTCTGGAGACTTACCTGGCACTGTCATCAGTGACCAGAATGCTGCCTGGACGCCTGGCGCTGGACACACGCACACACACACATGCACGCTGACACGCAAAGGCTGACCTGACGTCTGTTTAGAGGGGTGCAGGCTGTGTCCCCTCGTCAAGGACACGTCTGGGGTGAACAGAAGCAGCAGCTAAACTGCACGCACACTCCTGCAGGGCGTGACGCCGCCGTGAGCCCTCCCCCCCCACGCACAGGTAATTTGCAGGAACCAGCTGGAACATATCATAATAAAATACCTCATTTAAAGTATTTCTTTTTTTATTGATTTCATTGAAAACAGAACAAGAAATGGTCTGAGCCAAAAGACTGCTCTTAAAACTGTCAAAAACATTTTAACAGAAAAAATAAACATGACTGCATTATGAATGTTTTAGAAGAGTCGCAAAAAAACCCCACTGTTACTGCACTACTTACAGTATTTAAAAAGTATGTGCCAAAAAAGGGTGTGACCTGGCAGGCCGCCACACAGAAGGTGACGGCAAATTTATTCACACTACAAGACTAACATTTTAAAAAAGTTTTTTCCTGCATTTTATTCTAAAATCACTTTGTTCTCTTTATACAGTTGATAGTTTATTTTCACATGGTGAGTAGAAACCACACCAGAATCAGCACCGTTGTCTGTGTTTTGTGTTTTTATTTTTCGTTTGTCCTAATGTTCAATAATGGTAGAAAATAAATCAGTTTATTCATCATCATAGCATGTGGCTTAAGAGTCAACGCAGGGGGCCTCCTGGCCGGCGCGCGCGGAGCCGCGCCGCCTCCCTCCGCGGCCGGGGCGGCGAGGCGGCGTCTGCGCGGTGCCGGGAGCTGCGCGCGGCGAGTCCGCCGGAGCAGCGTGCGGGTGACGGTGGCTTTGGCGGTGCCACGCGGAGGAGTCGGCCCGGCGGCGGGACGGGAACCACGGGGAGCGGAAGGGAAACGAGAAACGCGGGACGACACCACCACCGGCAGGAGCTCACGCGGTGACGCCGCGCGGAGGCCCGTCCTCCGCCTCCCGCGCCGGCGTCTCATCGCGGGTCGGCGGGCGAGCTGGTGTCGGCAGGCCGTCCTGCGGGGCGCCCGGGGCGGCGCCCGCCTGGCGCTGCGCCAGGGCGCTGCCCGAGTGCCGGCACTTGGCGGAGCACAGCGGCAGGGGAACAGCTTCCCCTTCACGTCCCAGAAGCGCTCGCCGTAGTCGAACCTGCGGGGCGGGCGGGCTGAGGCGCGCGCAGAGGGCGCGCAGCCGGCGGGGGGGGGGGGGGGGCAGGGAACCGGGGACGAGGCGCAGGGCCAGGGGCACCTACCCGAGCTGCTCCCCGGCTTCGATCAGCCGCGCGCTGAAGAAGGCGATGCGCGGGAAGCGCAGGTCCTGGTGCGACATGAAGACGCGCACGGGCACCAGGTTGGGCTCGCAGTGGTGGTTGATGAAGCGGCTGACGTTGCCGTAGAAGCGCGCGTCGATGCAGTACAGCTCTCCGTCCTGCGGGGAGACCGGGCGTGGGCGGCGGCACGGGCGGGGGGTGGGGGGCCGCAGGGCAGGGGTGGGTGGCGCAAACCCACCCCTGGGGACGCAGCTGCCCCCACAGGCTTCCGGCCAGGCAGGGAAAGCAACCGCCACCCCTGGCAAGTTCCCGCACCGGGAGAGAGGAGGAGGCCCCTGGGCTGCGGGAGCCAACGGGGCCACGCCTCAGGGCCTTGTGATGCCAGGAGGGGACTGCCACGGGAAAACCGCAAACCCGCGATGCCTTGCTGACCACGTGGGCGCCCCGCGGCAGGGTCCACGTGGGCAGACCCCGCCCCTGGCACTGTCCCATGGGGCCCATACTCAGCAGGGAGGACGCCTGGCTGACTGTGAGAGGGAGATGTGGGGGCGACCTGCCCTGGGGAGCCCTTTGAGGCCAGAGCTTTCCCTGGGAAAGTCTAGTGCAAGAAGTTGCCTGAGGCTGCAGGGAGTTCGGCCACTGCCCAAGGGCAGGCAAGTCCGAGACAGGCGGGGGCCCATCGGGGCCCAGCCACATGCAGTTGACAGAGAGGGTGACACGTGGACGGAGGCAGTCGTCCTGCCAACCCTGCCCTGCCCCGTAACCCTGCTGCTCACGTCGCAAAGACAAGCCAGAGGCCAGAGGGGGTCCCGCCGGCCTCCACTCCTGGCTGACCGACTCCATCCACAGCACCCCACCCCCTGCGGAACACGGACCAAGGCTCCCGAGTGACCACGGAGGCCGAGGTCTGCGGCGCCAGCCATGGCAGGGGGGGCCGCCCGCAGGGAAGGCCCCGGCCTGTGGACTCGGGAGGGAGCGGCCCGGAGCGCTTAACTGCGGAAGACACTGGGCTCAAACTCGGTGCCCACAAGCCCACCCTGATCCCGGGCCAGGCTGGACACGGCCAGGGTGGACGACATGGATGAACGGGGACCACAGCCACCACACGAGACGCAGAACCTGTGCTCGCAGGAGGCGGCACTGCAGCTGCCTTCAGGCCGGTGCCCGCAGCCCCAGCGCACGGGGCCAAGGAAGCAACGCGTCCCTAAGAGCAAGCGAGACCCACGGGGTGCTGCTCCGAGCTGGCCGGACACTGCGCTCACACGGGGTTGCAGCTGCCATTAGGAATCCTCACAAAGGACCACAAAGCGTGAAACTCAAGGGACAGGGAGCTCTCGGCAGAGAAACGGGAACAGTAAGAAGGAACCAGGTGGGAAGCTGCATAAAGCCCTCGGCTTTCCCAGGTGCCGGGGGGCCGTGCGGGGCAGCAAGTGTCCCACAAGGCACGTCGTGTGCAGGACGACATGGAGGACGTGACCGCAAGCAGCAGGGGCTGCGCTCGGCCTGCACGGCCCGCAAGACCGGGAAAAGGCGCTGCCACCACGAGGGCGAGGGGAGGGCCACGTGCACACGCCCCTCTTCCCCAGAAGGGACAGGAGGTAAGGCGCTTGGAGATACGTTTCCTGTTTCTACAGTTACCTGTGAGGAGGGGCAGGAAACCAAGTACAGACGACAGGACAGAGCGAGACTTCCTGAGCATCTGTTTTATATAATTTTTACTTCCAAAGCATGTTGATATTTTAATAATCAAAAAAACTTTCAAGCCCAGACACTAAACTTGAGAACAAACGCGCGTCACTGCAGAGCAAGCCGGTAGCAGATGAGCAGCGAGGGCCAGGCCGGGCCCCGCACATGCTCCTGGACCGCGCGCTCGGCCAACAGCATGGCCACTGCTGGCGGTGACAGGTGATGTGGTTTGGAAAGTAACGTTGCTAAGAACCAAGATTTTCATTGTAAGAGATTTGAATATAAAATCAAAGGAGTTGGCAAAAATTCGGCAATGTTATTTTTCAATTAGAAATAGTAACACGGACGTATTTTTAAAATCTGTTTCTTCTGGAGTTACGACGTCTGAAAAATGGGTGCAGGGCTGGGGGCGCCCAAGAGTAACGAGCACTGTGTCCTGCTTTGGGACCTGGAAGTCACCCTAGCACCAGAAGCTGGGTCTTCCTGGAGAAAGGGCAGCCGAGCAGTAAGCACGCAGAACCAGCTAACCCCAGCCTCTCTCGCATGACCCCACCCCTGGATCTGGGCAGCCTGTGACAGCTTCTCACCAGCAAGTGGCGAAGGCCAAGGTGTCACGCTTGTGATCATGTCACATCACGTGAGGCTACAAACAGAGGGTCCGCTGCTGGCCATCAAGAAGTGCACCGCCGTGCTGGGGGCCCTGGGCAAGGAACCACGGTGCCCCACGCCAGCCAGTGACAAAGTGGGACCTCAGTCCTGCAGCCAAGAATTGAGTTCTGACAACCACCGTGTACAGCTGAGGGCCCCCCGAGGTCCAAGGTCCAGAAAGGACATAGTTCCACGGCGCCTGCACGACCTGGGAGACCCCGAGCGGAGGACCCGGCTGAGCTCACCGGCCGGGGCCACCAGGGGGCTGTCTGCAGGCACGAGGCTCGTGGAGACTTGTCCTGCAGGAGCAGCACTGGCACAGGGGCCATGCGTGGAGACTGAGAGCTGTGTGCGCTAGAGGGCGCACGGCGGTCCGGAAGCTGTGCCTCCATCAGCTGAGCCACGCGGAAGCAGAAGGTCGCTGCTCTGGGGCTGGAAGGCTCGCGCCACACTTCCCAGGCAGGGAGTGAACGCCTGGCCCGGGGGTGTGATAAAGCGAGGCAAGGACAAGTAGCAGAGGTAGGTGGATGGCGAGAAAAGGTGAAGCTGTCCCTACTCACATGACACTATTACACATGCTGAAGATCCTGAGGAATCTTCAGAAAAGCTCCCTGAGTTGATAAGTGCTTTTGGCGAGGTCAGCACCCCCAACTACTCCCAACAGCCGATGGCGGCAAGAAGCCACACTGTCCGCAGCAGCACCGCGGGCAGGAACCACTGAGGACAGCGGGGCTGTGCGCAGGCACCGAGCACCGAAAGCCGCAGGGCTCCACGGACCCAGCCCAGTGGCACCGGGACCTGGACACAGACGCCAGGACAGAGAGAAGACGCGACCTGTGCAGACCCTAACACCCTGAGCCGATCAGCAGGCCTGGACCTGTCCCCGTCAGACCCTAGCAGCGGCCCGGCTCTGACTCCTTGGGCCCTGGTTCCCAACGTACGTGCAAATGCAGAGGTTCACAGATGGGCAGGTGGCTTAGAAAGAACCAGTGTGAAGACAACGCCGCCGGGCTTAGGGGTTTACAAAACCGACGGTAATCAGGCGGACGGACGCAGGGCCGAGGGTCGGCAAACGGGAGGAGCACGGCACCGCCCCGCTTGCTGGGCCGGCGCAAGCCAGGGCTGGAGTGAGCTTGCTCTTACGGACACAGGCCCCTGTCACCTCACCACGGGTGTGCGGGTGGGGCAGGGCGGGCCGGCTCTGAAGGCGAGGGAGAGCTTCACAGTCCTGCAGAGCAAAGGTCCCTTCTGACACAGAGCAGCGACTGGGGGAAGCACGTCTGCTCTGTGATGGATGTCGCTCGGGGTGAGGAGGCTGCGGGGAGGAGGCTGCGTGTGTGTCTGACCAGGAAGCGGGACCAGTGCTTGCGGCCCAACTACCTGACGGGCAACTACCTCCAGAAAAGCCTGTGAGGGCAGCTCGTGCCGGTCGCCGCCACGGGCGGCAGGTGGGCGTCAGGTGCTTGCCCCTCCTTGCTATGACGCTAACGCCGAGTGTCTGTCCTTTCAGTGTTACGTCCACATGCCCCGGACGGCAGTCCTGCTCCCAGAAGTGACGCAAAAAAACCAAGGCTCACGCCACGACGCGCGAGTCTGCGCGAGTTCCCAGCAGGCCCTGCACACGCGCCCACCGGGCAGCGCACAGCAGACGCCGAGGAGTGCGCGCCCCGCTGCACCGCAGGAAACGCCGACGCAGTAAAACTCGCCTGTGAGACAGAGCAGCTCTGCGGTCGACGGGGCACAGGCAGGGGGTGCAGGGTGACGGGAATGTCCCGCAGCGCGCCGACGGCACTGGTCACACTGTTGTGTGCATTTACCAAAACTAAGACCACACACTCGGAAGTTCAGTGTATAAACTAATCGTATTACAGTTGATCCAAAATGGAAGAAAAAAAAATAGCAAGAATATCAAATAAAAAAAATGTCAACAGAAGAAAACCGAAAACCATTCTTGGGGGACGAAAGAAGGCTTAGGCAAGTAAAGGGCGGACACGCCGAGCCTGTGAACCGGGAGAAGAGGTGCGAGACCCCTGACCCCGCCAGGTTTGCGGGTTCCACGCGCCCCCCAAACCCTACAGGAGTCTGTAGAAGTCGTCAGGGCAACCTTAAGACGCCCCTCTGGAACTGCAAAGGCCGAGAGGCACAAGGCACTCGTGACGGCCTGACAGACAGCACTGTGGACACCGGAGCTAAGGCCACAGCTGCACTGCCGAGTGGTGGGGAAAGGCAACGCAGACGGCCATGACGGCGGCGTGCGGCCTCTACCAAGCAGCCCGCGTGGCCCTGAGACCGCGGGTTCGAGAAAACCTCACAGAGGCCGTCCCTGACAGCCAACGGCACCGAGGGAGACTGGGACGCCGGACCACGACCAAAGCGGGAGCCTCTGTCGAAGGAAGACGCTGCGAGAAGCAGACGAGCTGCACTCGGGCAGCACGAGCACAGCCTGGGGCCCAAGGACGGCGCGTGGCCCAGACGGACGACCCCCGCGGGACGTCACGGGCACACACGGAGCGGAGACCGAGCGGGTAGCACACGCGCACACGGGACTCAGGGACACCCCGGGCCAGGTCTGGCCAGCTGTCCTGGGTGGAAAGCTTGTGTCCCACACACAGATCCCTTAGCAGGTGACAGGGGCTCGGCCCCAGCCACGGGGTAACCGCGGATGGGCAGGCGGCTGTGGCCACAGAGGCAAGCACCCTCACTTCCCCACCTGCACCCCACCCATGCTCCCATGGGCACGGACTGGCATCCCAGGAAGCTCTGAGACAGGCGTCTTGTGAACACGGGAGCAACCTTGCAAGCCAGGGTCAGGCAGCGGCGGTGTGACGGTCTGGGACACGCCCCGGAGACCGGGGTGCTGCAGTAGACGGAGGCCGGTGCTACTCCGCACATGGTCCCCTGGACTCTGGCACACAGGCACCTGAGTGAGGCATGTGCCGCACAGGCTGAGGGACCCCAGGTCAGGATCCCAACTGAGGACGCCAGAGAAGGGAGGTCAGCTCTGCGCGGAAGCCCGACCCCTGCGGCACGTCACCTTGTTGTCCAGGTCGAAGAGGTAGGAGTCCTCCTCCCGGACGTCGGCCTCGGAGTCGGAGATGAGCTCGCCAACGTACCTGTGGGAACGAGGGGCGACGCTGTCACTCTGTGTGGCCGCAGCCCCCGGAGGACGGTGACACGGGAGCCCCATCCGCCCAGGGGCCCGGGGTGCTGCCTGTTGAGCCAGGAGCCGCTGAGAGCCGAGCGGGCCGGGACTGGCATTCAGGAGTCTGTGGCAGGTCCGGGTGCCACGCCAGCGGCACACACTCCCGGAGCCCCAGCCCGCACTGTGGCGTCCTCCCGGGGACAGACGCCGCTGCCGAGGGACCGGGCGCCCACTCACTCGCAGACGAAGGTGCCCGCGGGGATGTCCTGCAGGGTCCGCACGCCCCAGCCCATGCTCTGCGTCCGGTACAGCTGCAGCCTCGCCCTGGAAGATAGCGGCACTCAGGGCTGTGCACGCTCCGCACACGGCCTGAGAGACAGCACGGCCCTCCCCTCCTGAGACACCGCGGAACCTCACTCTAGGGCGGTGCCGGGAGGGGCCGAGGGGCACCGAGGCGCAGCTGCCACGCCTTCACCCCTTGAGAAGCTGGGAGACCCAGAAGTCAAACTGTCAGCACGTGGAACATGGCCCCGCCCCTCCCTGGGCCTCAATTTCCCCATCTGTGATACGGGGCCGAGTCTGGGCTGAGCCACTGGATTACAGTGAGGCCCAAAGGGACTGAGGCTTCTGTTGACCCCAGGCTGTGATGCAGGTCAGCTCGGGCAGCAGTCGGCACAGGGGCAGAGCCAGCTCCTCAGAGGCAGTGGGGGACTGTCCTGGTCCCAAGAGCCACAGGATCCACCACACACGAGAGCAGAGAAGCACCAGCTGGTCACAAGCGCACCGAGATGAATAACATTGAGAAACCCCTAACACCATGAAAACCCGTGCTGGGCTCAACTCATACGGCACAGAAATTGTCCCTTGACCTCAGAAGGACTCCAGATCTTCCAACTCTCAGGCACACTCAGGAGGGCAGGTCTGTGACCAAAACCCAGGGTCTGGTTCTGGGCGGTTGGGGGCACTGGAGGATAGGGTGGTGAGTCTGGCTGGAGACAGGGGTGATGGCCAGGCCTTCCTGGACCAAGCACCCCGAGTGACTGAGGGAGAAGGAGTCCACGCAGTTGAAAAGATTTGAGGCCCGAACCCATCACAGCATGGCCTCCAGAGGAGCTCGGAGAACAGAGTACTCAGGAAAAGACCCGAGTGAGGGAACAGAAGCGAACTGGCCCTCAGAGCTGCGTGTGTAAACGTGGAGTTGGCCGTTCTTGCGTTGGGCCCCCTTTCTCTGCCTTCAGCTTATCTGACCGAGATAGTCTGTCCTCCCGGGCCTCAGGTCCGAGGCTGAGCTGGAGGGAAGCGCCACGTGAAGGCACACCGACGTGTAACACTGTTACTCGGATCCCAGAGGACAAAGGGCTCCAAGCAAGCGTCACCACTTGTGTGTGCACACATGCCCTTAAACGCCCCTCACAAGATACACGTGGAACACGCAGAGACTCTCCAAAGCTCCGCTGCTGGGAACTCGCAGAGCGGAGCCCCGAGGCCGGCCCCCCGCGGGGTCCCCCGCGCCGCGGCACTCACCGCAGGCCGTTCTGCACGACGCGGTTCCGGCAGCTCCTCCAGCAGGAGCAGGCGTGGTTGCACTCAAAGAGCAAGGGCGGCTCCGCCATGTTGAACTCGGGCAGCAGCCGGCCGTCCTGGGGACAGACGGCAGTCAGGGCCGAGCACGGCTCCCCGCGACAGCCCTCACGAACGAGCACACTGACGGGGGAGCGATGGCTCCCAGCCCCGCTTCACCCCGAGGAGAAGTGCTGGACTTCCCCAGAAGCTCCAACGGGCTGTGCCTGTTTGGGAACCTGGACAACAGCTGAGGCCACCCTCCGCCACTCAGCCCGCCTAGCCCTGCTGCCCTGCAAGTCTCCAGCCACCTGCTTTCCTGTCCTACAGCCAGACACGACGAAGACACGCAGCCATGACCAGGCACATGGGCTGAGTACGAGGCTCCAGGGGCTTGAGAGAGAGCTGACAGTGCGAACTTTCCTCAGAACACCCAGCCCCGCCCGCTGAGGCCACAGAGCCCGACCCCACGTCTATGCCCCTTCTCCTCTCCAGCTGACGCTAGAAAGGAATCTGCCTGTGGCCTCCACTCACGGCCTGTTCACCCTGCCCCACCAGTGACCGCTGACCTCCCAAGACCAAGGGTTTAGGATTCTGATCTTGGACTCTGGCCTCTGGAGCCCTCCTCTCTGGGCTCGTCCACGGCAACCTCTGCCCTCTCAGGCCCGTGGGCACTCCCACCACCTCCATGGGCGGCGCCGCGGCGGGCTCACCTGGTCGTACCAGCAGCGCAGGCTCAGCTGGCCACACATGCAGTTGCTGGAGGAGCAGTCATCGATGCACACGCAGTACTGCGGGGGGACGGGCGTCAGGCGGGCACAGCCTTGTGCCCGCCCGGCACCCTCGGGGTTCTCAGGGCGGCTCTTCTCGAGACACCCACTTTCTGAAAGCCACGCCCGCAACCCAGAGGTGCGTGCACCATCCCTACTCAGCTCCCATGGCCACCCAGGGGTGTGAAGCAGAAGACGCCATTGAGCGCCAGGATGCTGAGAGCCCGCAAGGGGCTGGGCGAGGACCCTGACACGGCCACCGGTGGGCCCGGCCGGAAGGCACTGCGGGAACCACTACTCGGGGACTCTCGGGGGAGCCAGGCTCCTGTCACAGGGGCACTCACAACTGCTCTGGGGGTCTGGGGCCCGGGGCGGGATGTGGACACACTTCTGGAAGGATCTGTCTGCCCACCAGCCGAGGGAGCACGGAGAGCGCCCGTCTCCCTGGGGAAACCACGTGCCCATGGACGCGGGCACTGACCTGCAGGTGCGTGATGTTCCTGTCGATGGCCATGGGGGACGTCACGCAGTTCTGGGACACGTACTTGTAGTTGCTGGGGCTCGGCTCACTGTCCACGGCGTTGACACAGGGGATGGGGATGCGCTCGTAGCCTCGAGCGATGTCTCTGCCGTGGGATGGGGCACGTTACCTCCCCTAGGACGGGTGCTGCCCCCCCCACCCTGGGACTGGTACAGGGCCGAGGGGACCGGCGTCAAGCCCTGGGCAGTGTTTGGCCCACCCGACGCCCCTGCACCAACAACGGGCTCAGCCGCCTGGGCTCGGGCCGCAGCTCACCTGCTCACCGTCTTCTCCGTCGGGACGGGCCTCTCTGGGGCTGAGTCTCGGAGCGCCTTGCTCATCTGCAGGGCGCCCCACACCTGGGAGTGGAGGCTGGCGCACTGCAGGGGCGTCTCCCCCTCCTTGTTCTTCAAGTTCACATCTGAATCCCGAGAGAGAAAGAGGCTAAAAGGAAAACGTAAGCCAACAGAACATTCGGGTCTTAATGGAAAGACACGGAGACGGGTTTACAAAGTGACTTCGAACAGTGAAAGTGAAGAGAACGCACACTCACTCTGGGGCCGCCAGGCTCGCTGAGCGGCGCGTCCAGCAGGACTGGCCGTGGGGCGCCGGGACGTGCTCCCCCGCCCCCCGCCCCCACTCACTGGGGCCCGCCTGGCAGCGAGCGCGTACTGCACGAGGAGCGGGGCTGGACTCGGCCCACATGGACAAACAGCCTCAGTGCTGGCGGTCAGCCCCGCCCCATGAGCCCTCCCTGCCCGGGGCCCTCGCCACCACGACACAGTTGGCTGAGCTGCTGCCAGGGCCCAAATCTGAGAGGGCGCGTTCCCCGCCGCAGGGGCCCCGCTCACGTCCAGACTCCCCAGGCCTGCGGCCCAGGAGTGATGTGGGACGGAGCCTCGGGGTGCAGAGGGCTCTGAGCAGCCCAGAGCCACAGCTCCCGCCCCCTCACCTTCTCGTATGGGTGTCAGGGCGGGACCCACCTCCCCGGTCAGCCTGAGTGGGCATCTATCACAGTGACCCCCGACGCCCCCAACCAGAGAGGCCCACGCTGACCCCGGACGCACGACAGGGAGGTCCCGTCTGCCCATAGAGCAGACCCAGCACCGACGCCCACCCGGCAGCCTGCAGGGGCCCGTGGCACGGCCACTCACGCGACACAGGCATAGCGGTCCTCGCGGGCGGCGATGTGCAGCGGCGAGTCCCCGTGGACGTTCACAGCGTGCAGGTCGCACCTGGCGGCCAGCAGGATCTCGGCGATGTCTACGCAGCCCGAGAAGGCGGCCCAGTGCAGGCAGATGTTCTCCTCCTGTGGGCGACACTGCCCGTCTGAGCACCGCCACCCCCCTCCGCTGCGCACACCCCGAGCGGGAGCGCCCCAAACACAGCGCAACGCCTCGAGAAGCCTCTGTGCTTGGATCGCTCACTCTGGGACAGGGCGACACTCGTGTGCATTTGAAAAAGAAACAAAACTGATTCAAGTTTGACTTCATAAGAGGCTTTAAGACAAAAATTCTATTTTTTTTTTTTAGGTGAGCTAACTCTTGACTGACCTCATAGATTGCAAGGGCCTTGTCAGCTTACAATCCCTTATTTTTTTAAATTTTTATGCCTACAGCACCTGGTCTTCCTAGATGGTCTCCCACCCAAGTACTAACCAGGCCTGACCCTGCTCAGCTTCTGAGATCAAAAGGGATCGGGCTTGCTCAGGGTGGATGGCCACAGACGACAAAAATTTTAAAAAGAAAAATTTAAGAAGTACTTGTGCTGCATATAAAATACACATGATTTACAATCAGCACAGTAGTTTACCGGGACACTATAATCCTGCAAAAACAAACGTACTGAGGTAGAAAAATCAAAAGCTAAAGTGAGACTGAAGGTGCGGAACACGCACACGAGGCCGGCACTGCCGTAACGGGGCAGCGGCCGGGGAGAGGGGCAGCACGCTGCCCCGTCACTGCCCCCCACCCCACCCCAACGCGGGCTGAGCACCGGGCGCACTCAGCCCTGCGGGGAGGCGAGGCGGCCGGCCCACACTGAACTCACGACTGTCGCGTCCCCTCCCCAGAACAGGGTGCTGGCACCAGGTCAAAGGCGCAAACATTCCACTGCCCGGAAGCACTTTCTGCTCCACCGGCCGACTACGTGGACCCTCAGGAGCACCAGCGAGTTCGGAGGCGCCATGACACAAGTCCAGCCTGACTTTCACCGAGATCGCTGACCCTGGCCCTCTCCCCTCTCCCACAGGGCCCTTCTGCAACAGTCCAACTCACAGTCACCCGCACCCAATCTCCACCCACGCAGCACCCCCAGCTCGGTGAGCACAGAGAAAGGCAGAGCAGACGTGGGTGGCTGGCCATGTCCCATCGTCCCTGCACGGGCCCCCACTCCCACAGCACAGCCCTGGCACGCCACGGACCTTCTGGAAGGCCGGACTCGTGGGCTCCCTCTCCCAGACAGACATCACTGAGAAGCCTGCCCGCCCTTCCTTCCGGCCTCTGCCTTGTGCCTGTGCGTGAGCTTCTGAGCGAAGGGGCACCCCCAGCAGAATGGCTGCTCTTCTACCACCAGGGTGACAGCGCCAGGACCCCACCCCCGGCTCATCCCAGCGTAGGGTAGGCAGCCCACCCCCCTGCCCACCTGCCCACTGACGACAGGACAGGCCTGGCCTACATGCGAGCGAGGGTGGGCAAGACGGACCTGACGGGATGCGCCCCATCCAACAGACCAGCGAGCATGACGAAGAGCCTGTGTGTGTGAAGTGGCAGCTTTCACGACGCTGGGTGCCGGGCACTGGAGGGCTGCACCCCTGAGGGAGGAAGAAGGTGGCATGCACCCACTGCTCACCACCCCTGGAGCACCACGCCTTGGCGGGGAAGAGGCCAGGAGCAGCCAAGACTGGGAGCCGAGGGCTGCGGCCAAGGAAGCTAGGGGTGGGGCTGGGAACGCAACCTAGCCACATCTGCGCAGTCCCCCTGGGTGTCCGGGGACACACAGAAGGAATGACCAGATCCAGGCCGAGACCTGCTCGGACCTATTGAACAAACTTGGAAAGAAAACACGAAGTGACCGGACCAACTCCGAGTATCTTTACTGCACCCAGGACAAGCCTCGAGACAGCTCCGGAAATGCAGGAATCCTCACAAAGCCAAACTCCCGGCACCCAGAGTCCGCTGCGGGACCAGGCACGCTGAGGTGCAGGACACATGGCACGTGAGGTTTTGAGCAATCGAAACTCAGAATGACACAGGTCTCCGATCAGCAAACGAGGGCGTCAAGGCAGTGGTACAGCTATGTTCCACGTGCTCAAGAATCAGAAAACGTTTCTGAAAATAGTAGGGAGACCCAAACAGAACACTTGGATCTAAAAGCTACAACATCTGGCATATAAATACACTGGATGGAATTAACAGTGTAACAGACACTGCAAAATAAAACTAGTGAGCTTGAAGACACAGCAGCTACGCTGAAGTCCAGTGAGGAAATTATTTCGGAAAAACGAGGTGCTGTGCTGAGCTGTGGAACGACCTCAGGCCTCCTGACAGCCATGCTGCTGGGGCCTTGCGAAGCAGGTAGGGCAGGAAGAGGGCCGGAGGACAATGACCAAGGAGTTTTCAAATTGGACAAAACCCTCAGAGCCACAGATCCAAGGTGCTCCGCGGACCCTCGGTGCTGGTGCAGGTGGCGCACACACCAGCAGGTACGTGGAAACCAAACCACTGACGTCTAGGGACACAGAGACCAACCTAAGGGCAGCCAAAAGGGGAAAGCTGCGCCACACACAGACAGGACGAGGGGGCCACCGGACGTTCTCGGGGGACGCTTTCCACCTGAGGACTTGAGGAGCAGGGTGTTTATGATACGGAAAGAAAAAACTGCCAATCTAGAATTCTACATCCAGCAAAACACCTTTCGAAAGTGAAGACACGTAAGGGCTCTGCAGGCGCTGAGAAGCTGCAGGAGCCGCCGGGGCGTCGGGCAGAAGCGGCCGATGCCATTTATCACCACGACCTTCGCAAAACACCACCGTTTAAGCTGAGTGCCAGTGTGCCGCGGCGTGCAGAGCATGCAGGCGAGCCCCCCCCCCCCAGGAGCGGGGGCAGGAACAGCGTCGCTGCGGGAGCAGCTCTCGGGGGTGCGTGACGGTTGCGACCTGGGCCGCGGGGCTGGCCGGGGCAGGAGCGTCCTGGTGGCGAGCCGGGAAGTGGTCCGCCGCCGCACGCGTCGGAGCTGCACGAGCACGAGGAGGCCGTCTGCTCACACAGGCAGCGCGCGTGGCCGTCACCGACACTCCTCCCACGTGGCAGAACACGCTGGCACCAGGACGGACCCCCGGTCTTCGCCCTACGCGAGGTGGCGGCGGGCCGCGGACGGGCGCTGCTCTCAGCCCCTGCACCCCAGCTCACGCGCGGCTCCCCCCACAGCGGTGCCACGCCCTGTCGCCCAGCTGGAGGAAGCAGCAAGGACACCCCACGCCAAGCCGCACCGCAGCAGCCCAGGCCCGGCCGCGCCCCGAGTGGGCAGGGGCTCCGCTGAGCCGTGAGGGGTGCGCAGTCGGTGCTAGTGCGCCCGCCGCCGTGGAGCCGCACGGCGCCTCTGGGGCCAGCCTGCTTCCTCAGTCGTCATCAGTTTAATGAGTCCGTGGCGAGATTGTCCCCTCAAGACTTTAGCATTCCCTGTCAAGATGAACCCACCTCCACAGGCCACACTGTGTCTGTGTGTCTGTCCGTCCTAGAAGCCCCATCCCAGCCTGGGAGGTGCCACCCAAACTGCGCCCTGGCTCCTTGGGTCCCTGAAAACCTTCGATGAAACTCCCCTTGTTCAGAGTCACCTGCTCTTAACCTGACAGGGCAGGTGGGCTATTCCCAGAAGCACTGCTGGGTCCTCTCACGTTGGCCCCAAACCCAAACAAACCTGTCCTACAAAACTAACCCTCAATATAGTGTCTTAAATCACGGTCCAGAAAACCATACGATCAACCAGTCCCTTTCTGTCCTTTCTGTCCTTTCGAGGTTGGAGCTACATGAGAACCAGAGGCCACACCTCCGCCTGCCCGAGCATGGGTGTGGCCGGGGCACCTCTGCCTGCACACAGACAAGGGGCTGGCGACACAGCCACAGCTCAGATGTGCCTCTAGAGACACACCAGTCCCGAGACCCAGAACCATCACAGAACCACACGGGGCCAACTGGCTGCTGACAACAGGACGGGGGAGGTCAGAGCCACAGCCAGGGCAGACGAAGAACCTTCAGCGCTCAGCCCCTCAGCCCTGGCCCTGCGTCCCCCCGGTGCTGGTGACCCACGGCAGCAGGGACACTCACATTGTCCCGGATGTTGATGTCTGACCCCTTGGATAGCAGCAGCTTCACCAGGTCCACGTGCTTGTACTCAGTAGCCCAAATCATGGGTGTCCAGCCGCCGTCATCCTAATTTCAAAAGAAGCAAAACTCCATCACAACTCCCACAGGCCAGTGGCGTGAAGCACAAGCTCCCTCAGGCCTGCGGGGCAGCGGGTGGTGGGGCCCAGGCCGGGTCTCCATGCACTGATGAGGAGACTGAGGCTCAGAGCGCTGCCCCAGGTACCTTGGCGAGGGCGGGGCAGAGCCAGGACTGGCCCACACGAATCCAGAAACCTCTGAGCTATGGGAGACGACGGGCCGCCGGCCAAGGCCCTCTCCAGCCTGCAGGGCAGGCACCACTGACACGTGTGCGACACACGTGTGAGTCCTCCCGATGGAGCCAGGTGGAAAAGGACCCGGAAGTGCTGCAGACCAGGCCCGCCCCTTGGAGACCCGCGTCCTGCCTGGTGCAAGCACCCGCTGGGACGGCGTCCGCTGACCCTTTTGGCCCCAGTGACACAGACTCCAAGCACGAAGCAAAAGCACGAGCCAAACACTGCAGGAAAATGGACCGACATCCAGCCAGCAGTTAACGGAGGCTGTGCGAAGCTCAGGCTCTCTGGGAGGCGGGAGCAGAAGCTGCCCGGGCTGACTCGCTTCGCAGGCCGACAGTGGCACTGCCGGGCTGGTGTCCTAACTCCACGGCCAGGCCCTGCCCTGCCTCCGGGGCCCTCACGGGAGGTGTGTGCAGACCAGAAAGAGTAGCCCCTGCGGCACGAGGGTCGCTGGCCAGTTCTCAGTCTACACGCAGAGGCTCGCTACCCCCAACACCTCGAACGCGGCTTCCAGCGGGTCCAGGCCACTGCACCTCCCGGTGGGCGCGGCCTCCAGCACAAAGCGACTGTCCCCGCAGGCTGACTAGGGGCACAGCCCAGGCCCTGAAGACACAGCAGGGACGACACAAGCCTGCTTCGTGGAGCCGGCCCAGCCCAGGGGGATCGAGGAAGGGGTCGAGCCCGTGGCTCTGTGAAGCGGAGGCGCCACAGCCACGCCACAGGGCGCTCGATGCTGCACGAGCTGGTTTGGTGGCGATGACCATGCAAAAGGGCGGGGCAGAGCAGTGACAAAGCCGGGCGTGGGGGAGTGGGGAGGAGGCGTCCTCGTCTGCTCACCCCAGTCGCTCACCCGCTCAGCAGACACACAGCCCTCCCCCACCAGGCGGTGCCAGCCACCACCCGCCTGCCACACAAAGGGGCCCTGGCAGCAGGGCAGACAGGTGGCCGACACGCAGGAAAGAGGTGGAAGGCGGCACAATGGCCAGTGCTGGGGGGAAGAAGAGGGACGTGGGGGGCCCCACTTGGGTGGTGACATCTCAACGCAGGCCGACCCCACAGGAGAAGCCACCAGCCAGCCCAGCAGCAGCGCGGAGGCCGGGGCGGGAGGTCCGCAAGGGCGAGGCCGGGCCTGCTGCTACCGAGACCACCTGCGGTCAGGGCGCCGGGCAGTCCGTCAGGGGACTGTCACTCGGTGGAGGGTGGCTTTACCTGACAGTTGACGTCCATCTGCCCGTTTGAAAGCAGGTACTGAACCACATCGTAGTGGCCTTTCTTTGCAGCCAGGTGCAAACAGGTGGATCCCTCTGCGTCCTGCAATACAAACACCAGCCAGGTCTGGAGAGCCGTGGCATGACGTGTGGCGTGCCAGGCTGCCTGCCTGCCCACGGGGCAGGTGCTGCACGGACAGGGGCCGGGCAGTGGGCCGGAGCCCACGCTGTGCCCATCAGGGCTGGGAGCCCGGCCTCGGACAGCCAGGAGTCCTCCACGTCCAAGACATGCCTGCAGGTGCATCATGACGATCACCCCCCCTCTTCACCCCCTCGGTCCAAGCGGGCTGAGGGATATGGCCAGTGTGCAGTGGGCTGTCCCTCCACGAGCTGTTCTGACATGACCGGGGCTGTTCCAAGCCCTCCACACTCCTTGTGCCACGAGAAGCCACGGCCACCTGGGCCCTGGTCGCCACAGCACGTTTGACACAGTGCTAACGATGCGGCATGTGTCCACATGCCCCAGACACTGAAGATAACAAAGGGCAGAAACGAGCAGGGACCCGGAGAGGGGGCAGGCTGGCCGGGCGGCCTCCCGCGTCTCGGCTGCAGGTACACCTGCTCAGCTCCCAGTTCTGCTTCCTTGAGGACGCTAAATGCCTCACGAACTGAACCACGAACTGAACTGCCTCAGAGCAAAACAAAAGCCACCCACCCAGTGTCGCGGTCAGACCAGGAGGCTCGGGACACCCGGGCCGCGGGATGGCCAGGGCCGTGCCCACCCCGGTTCCCACAGCCAGAACGTGTCGACCGAGAGCATCTGCCTTCGTGGGGGGCTCTTCCCACGCCCACCTCAGGTGCCTCGCGGATCCTGCACCCCTTCCTCCCACAGATGCTTTCTCCCACGCCCGTCTTGTGGGGACCACGGTCCTTCCTCCCTCCCCTGCTCCCGTCCTCAGGGCCGTAGCCCTAGATGCCACCACACGTCACCAAACACATTTCTACTCAAGCCTGATGCTCATCATACACCCAGTTTTCTCAAGAAAACCCCAATAACCCACATTACCAGTGTTTAACATTTCACTTTTGTCACAAATACAAAGCGCGTGGCCTGCTGGGGGCGAGTCTGGTGGTACTTTCGAGAGTCTCGCTCATCAGAACAGGCACAGTCTGGCAGGCCCTTCAGTACCAGGGGGCGGCCAAGCCCCGGAGATAGGGAGCGCAGACAGATACACTGAGGGGCTTCGGCCTCTGAGGTCTCCCCTGCCAGCTGCACATGCTCGGCGGAGCGGCCACAAGGCGGGGCAGGGCAGGGAGAGGCCGAGATCAGCCCCGGGCAGCGCCTGGCCCGCACGGTGGGAGCCAGTAGGAGCGCAGGGTGGGGGGCTGAGGGGACTTCAGCCAAGGGACCACCACAGAAGAGGACGTGGCAGACAGGGGTGGCAGGAAGGGACAGGTGCATCAGCCTTGACCCCAGAGGTGAGCTCCAGGATCTCCAGGACCCCACGACCCCCAAGCCGGGACACCCCCAGTGCCCGTTCTGTGGGTCACCCTTCCTCCTGAGTGAGCGCGAGGGACAACTGTGACGCACCTGGACACTTCTGCTCTGCAGCGCCCACCCTCAAGTGACGGTTTTACGTGCCCAGGCTGCCCGCAAGGATCACGCTGGGCGCCCTGCGACGCCTGCCCGGCTCAGCACGTGTCTGAGGCCGCTCCCTCCCACGACGCAGTGGCGGCTCCGGCCGGCGTGCGGCGCGTTCCGGGTTGGGGACTCTGCGACAAGGCACAGCGACGCTGCGCAGGGCCCGCCGGGGCACGTGCCGCACGGGACCGCTGGCTCCAGGCGGGGTGCGCTGCTCAGCTGCTCAGCCCGGTGGCTGCCCCGTGCTTCCTGCCCCTCAGGGCGTTTTAAAGGCCGAGTGTCTCCCAGTCGCTCCGAGTCCTTCCGCTGCAAGGGTGTGGCCTCTCCCGGGCGCTGCGAGCTCCTGGTGGCGGTGGTGGCCTTGCGTGTACGCCGTGCGGCCTTTGTTAAGCGGAAGCTCTTCATGACAATGCGCTCGATCCATCACTTTTGTGCTTTTTTGTGTGTCTTGCTGAAGAAATCTTTGTGCTGGAATCACAAGGAGAAGAGTCCCTCTTATAAAAGTCTCGTGACTGCTCCTTCCACATTTAATCCTTACGTGTGGCATCTGCGTGTTTGGTCTCCATCCTTTTTTCTTCCATCTGGGCTTTACACTCAACACGAGTTTAACTAACTTAGCACGTAGTTGGTTCCTGCTTTTATCAACTCAACGTTCTGTCTTTGTCCGTGTAAAGTGATTGCTGACGTGGTCGGGTGGGAATGTGTCACCTTGCTATCTGCCCCATCTGCTTTTACTCACCTTGCTCTGTCTTTTCGTTAGACACGTTTTGTGTTTTCACTCGTGCCAGTTTTTTAAAGGACTTCCTTAAAGCTTTATTTCTCTTAAATGACTTTCTTAACACTCTCCCTAGGGACCAGGACACTCATCTTTAACAGTCTACTTAGGTTGGTAGCTGTCCCCTCCCACGACAGAGATGAAATCCCCTGACAATGGTCCAATGCCCACCACTGCCGCCCTCCAGCGCTGGCGCGCAGCCACCCCCAACCAGCCGGGGCCTGAAGTGCGTGCAAGCGGGCTGACGGGCAGATGGCCCCGTGATCCTGGTGTCCCTGGGTTTCGTGTCTGTGGACTCAGCCAAGCCCAGTCGGAACAGGGTTCTGGGCTGCAGAGGGCCGCTGTGCGCCCCATCCCACCTTTCCACATCAGGGGTCTGAGCGCCTGCGATTCCAGTACCCGCAGGGGGTCCTGGAGGAACCCCCACGGACACCGAGGGGCTGTGGTGCGATTCTGGGGAGTCGCAAGTCACAAGTGAACTTTCGCTGTGAGGACCCGGCGCCCTAAGCCCTCACTGGTCAAGAGCCAGCAGCAGCCCTTTGCTTCTGAAGCCACGTACCCCCACACCCCACCCCCCCGTGGTGGCATCACGTCCACCATTCGCGGCCTTCCTTCTCCTAAGACGCTTAAAGAGAGCAACCGTCTTCCTCATTCACCATCCTGGGGCTTCTCAGGTGTTTCCAAGTTTTCCTTCTACACTTTCAGTATTCTCAGTACAAATCTGATGAATCCGATCGCTTTTGTTTATCTAAAAATGTCTTATTTCACAATTATTTTTTGAAGGCTACTTTGACTGGGTGTAGCAACCTGTGATGACTAAAATATCACTCCGTTGTCTCCAGGCCTCCAGTGCTTCAAGTGAGAAGTTGGCAGTTTTTCGTAATGTTGTTTGTCTGCACGTAGTATGCTGATTTTCCCTGGCTCTTTTAAGTTTTTCTCTTTCTTTTTGGTTTTCAACAGTTTATCCATGATGTATTTAGTTGTGCATTCTTTGTATTTATCCAGCGTGCACTTTACTGTTACCTAGCTTGGCAAGTTTTCAGCAAATTTGGTAAATTCACAGCCACGTTTTCTCCAAAACATTTTTTCCTATCGGTTTTCTCTCTCCTCTTTCTGGGATTCCAATCACACTCATCAGGACAGTTTGATTCAGTCCTACAATCCGCTTTCAGACTGGGCAGTTCCTATGACCAGTCTTCAAGTTCTACCGCACCCGATCTGCTGACTGGCTCACCCGCAACCTGTCTACTTCAGACGGCTGCTGCCCCCGGCACCACCATGTCCTTTACCCATGGCCTGCCAGCTCCAGCCGCTGCTCCCAAGTCCTGAGCTGCCCTCTTGCCTCCTCGGGGCACTAGGCTTGGGTGCTGGCTCTGTCATGAGGCTGGGAGATCCTCCCTGGGCAGAGAACTGAGTAAATGCAGACTCGCCTGCCCGCCACCACGGAGAGAGCCAGTAAGAGTCATCTGACAGTTCTAACACATATTCACAGGAAAAGTGAAGGTTTCTGGATCTCAAACACCACAAAAACAAGCCAAAGGACTAAATACAAGCTTGAAAAAATATCCATGACATAAAGTGGATACCTACATCCAAAAAAAAAGGTCCAGTTTAAGAGAAACAAATTAAAATAGTAAAAAATAAATGAATGAATTAAACAATCATTTTACATGTCAAATTGTTAATGTTTTTAAAAATATATAATACTTGGCACTGGTTACAGTGTAGGGCAAAGAATGTGTAGATATTCCTGGGTGCAATTCAGAAAGAGGTATCAGAGGCCTTAAAAATGATTATGCATTTTTATCTAGAAATTCCACACCCAGAAATCTGTCCTAAAGAAGTCATACTTGTGCAAAGACGTAGCTATGAAAATCTACTGAAGCACTGTGCTGACAAAAAATTGAAAATGACAAATATCAAACAATAAGAAAATCTGACTAAACACTAATATCATTATATCTTGAAATGATGCAGCCACTTAAAATACCGTCATGGAATAACCGGATATTTAACAACACAGAGAAAGAATTGAACGTGACGGGAAAGAGCAGCCGATGAGCTGAGTCAGCGCAATGACGTTTTCACTGGAAAGAATGTGTATTAACGTGGAAGACTCAGACTTTTCTGCATCTCTCACAGAACATGAAATCTGCCATCTCAGCTATTTTTAGGCATGTGACCCAGCAGCACCAATGACCTGCGCAATGCTGTGCAACCGCCACCACCACCTATTCCTAAACGCCCTTGCCTCCCGACAGACACTCGGTAACCATGAGGGGCTCCCTCCCGTCCCCCGGGAGCCTCCAACCGACTCTGTCTCTAAACCTGCCTGCCCCGGCCTCTCAGGAGTGGAGTCTGACGGCATCTGTCCTTCTGTGACGGGCTTCTTACCATCACGTCCTCAAGTTCATCCACGCTGCAGCCTGTGTCAGAACCTCCTTCCTTCTCAAGGGTGCGTGACTGCTCATGGTGTGGACGGATGGGCCACACTGGGCTGGCCCACAGCCCGCTCTGGCTGCTGTGCACAGCGCCACGATGAGCGTGGGCGTGCACACACCCATCTGTGCTCTTGGCTCGCTGGGTGCGCTGAGCTTCACACGGTGCTTTCCTGGTTCACTTTTTAAGGGACTGCCGACCTGTTACCCACAGCATCCGTGTCATTTTACAGTCCCACCAGCAACGTGTGGGGTTCCAGTTTTTCTACATCTTTGCTACCACTTATCTTCTGATTTTTGGGTGACAGTTGTCCTGAGGGGTCGGGAGGGCTCTCACTGTGGCTCTGCTCTGCGTCTCCCTGACGACTAGTGATGTTGCACATCTTCGCAGAGGCTAATGGGCCATTCACGCATCTTCCCTGGAGAAGTGTCTGCTCAGACCCTCTGTCCACTCTCTGACTGGGTGGGATTTTGCCTGCTGAGTGTTAGGAGTTGTTTCTACATTCTGGACAGTGACACCTGTCACACGTAGGGCTTAGGAATGCTTCTCCCCCTCTGCGGCTTATCTTTTCACTCTGACACAAATGTTTTCAGTTATGATGAAGTTCAATTTATCTGTTTTTCATCTGTACTTCTGCTGTCATATCAAAATCATTACTAAATGCACTGTCAGGAAGATTGTTCTGTTTTCTTCTAAGAGTTTCATGGTTTTATCTCTTAAGTTCAGGTCTCTGATCCAGTGAGAGTTAATTTTTGAACACAGCATATGGTATGGACCCAACTTCATTCTTTTGTGAGTGGCTGTGCAGTTCCCCCAGTACCAGTTGCTGAAAGACAGCCCCTTCCTCCATCAGTGGGCTCGGCGCCCCTGCTGAAGATCACGTGACACGCGGAGGGTTGACTCTGGCTCACGGTTCCGTTCCGCGGCCTCTGTCTGCCAGCACCGCACCGTTCGGTGCCCGTAGCCTTATAGTCAGTGTTCGAATCAGGAAGTCCGCGTCCTCCAGCTTTGTTCTCCAAGATTGTTTCGGCTGTTCAGGGCCCCGAGACCCACATGGATTTTAGGGTGTGCTTTTCTACACCTGAAAAAGCCACAATGGGGTTTTGACAGGGATGGCACTGGTGACGCTGACGTCGTCACGGTGCTGTGTCTCCCAGTCCACGATCACCGGGGGTGTTTCCACTTATCTGCGTCTTTAATTCCCGTCGGCAGAGTTTGTGGTTTTCAGTGTGTTTCACCTCCTGGGGTAAGTTTATTCTACACACCTTACTGTTTTTGATGCTACTGCAAATGGAATTATGTTTTAACTTCCTTTTTGAAGTTTGTCAAGTATAAATAAAGACGCCTGATTTGTCTGTACCACTCGTGTATCTCCCAACATTCCTGAGTGTCCTTAACTAGTTCTGACAATGGTCTTGTGGATTTTTTAGGGTTTTCTACATATAAGATCACATCATCTGTGATCAGAGACCATTTTGTTTCTTCCTTCCCAATTTGAACGCTTCTGACCTCTCTTTTGTGCCTAACTGGACAGGGCAGAACACAGCAGTGGGAACTGTGTCTAAGGGGGCGGCTACTGACCTTGGCCCAGAGGAGCCCTCGCCAGCTGCCCAGTCCACAGGGGTCTACGGCCACCAACACTGTCTGCAGACACCCCAGTGACTGGCAAGGTGAACTAAAGGATCCTGGAGGACCGGGCGGGTGGCTAGGGGTACGAGCCCTGCGCTGCCCCGCCGAGGAGCTGCCCCGGCCCGTGTCTGGGAGCGCGCCCCACACCATAGACCCTGGCCGACTGGTGCGCATACCTTCGGGTCCACGAGGGCCCCGGCCTTGATGAGGTACCTCACTGCGTCCAGGTGGTTGTTCTCAGCAGCCTCCATCAGCGGGGTCCGCTGGTCCTCGGAGCAACTGTCGATGTTGGCTCCCGCCTGGGGAAACAAGGGCATTGAAGTATGTGGAGCTGCTACTGCAGCCACCACCTGCTTAGGGTGACGCCTCACGGGCCTCAGACCCCTGAAACGGAAAGGTCCCACGAGCTACATTACCGTCGCCTACGGACTTTTCCAAAACCTTATTTGAAGACATCATCACCCATCACCTCGAGACCTTCAGTTTAGGAAGAGCACTGTCACTTAACCAATTTGACAAGAAATGCTCTGAGCATATTAGTGCCACCTCCCTCAGAAAGGAGAAGGCAGGTGAAGAAGAGGTACACAGGGGGCCCCCGGCAAGGCCAGGCCAGGGACAGTGGTTGGCTCAGTGGCCTCAGTGGCTTCTCCTCTGTTTAATGCTTGCCAAAAATAAAAATAATTTCCAGTAGAATGTATTTTGGAGCAGCCTCTAATTTTCCCGGAGTGTGTGTAGCTGACGCCCCACGCACTGCGTGCGGGTCTGTGCAGGTCAGGTCCTGTCTGTGTGAGACTAAGAGAGCCACGGCTCGGAGACGCGAAACCCTCGACCCGTGGGGAGAGCTGTCTGACTTCTTAGCCTGAGGTACAAAGAGCTGATGTTTAGTTTTAAAAAGAAACGCTTACTACGGAAAAGGCTGGAAAGTGTTATTTTCACTGTTAGCAACTAAAATGTTAACAGCAGCACATGGGAGACATTTTCAAGTAGGCCCGCCACGGCGCACGTGGGAGCCGGGGACCCAGACGCGCCACAGAGCTCCGCGGGGACCTCCAGCTCTGTTCAGAGGTGCACCCCCCGGTGGGCAAGGGTAGAGCCACGGTTCCAGAGCTGGGCTCAGAGATCAGAAGACAGCGCACGGAGGTGGAAAATGGGAGCACGGGACTCAAACGTTCACAGCCAAGGTCAAAGTCGAGCCAGAACACCCAGCAGTGCAGTTTGAAGAACTCCACGCAGCACGACCAGGCCGGGCAGCAGGGGTCAGCTCCGCCCTCCGCAGGGGACAGCCAGGCACTGCCCGCACACTGGGGGCTCGCACTCGGCAACACTCTCCTTGACCCCTCAAAGTCACGGTGAGAGCGCAAAGGGCCCAGAGGTGAGAGCGGCCGCAGGGAGCTCCAAACAGGCCAGAGCACCAGGCCATCCCTGGGATGTGGGGCCCGGGTCTCAGCTGCTGAGGGGACCCTGACCAGCCCTTGATGCGCTGCTCGGCGAGCCGAGCTAGCAGGCGCCCCGCGCGCGGCATGCAGAACCCCGGGGGCCCCTGCCAGGGACACGTAGCCGCACCAGGCCTGGGACTAGAAAACTCAGCCCAGAGGAAAGGGATTGCCACCAGGAAAGAGAAGGCAAGGCCAAGAGGCAGCCAAAGCCTCTGAGGACCTTGAGACGGGGGCGACGGGGGGTGCCGACCCAGCAGCGCAGACCTGACGTGGACCCCAGGCCGCGCGGCACCGGGGCCAGCAGCGCACATGCTCTGTCCCCCACCCCCGTCCAGGCTGCGCACCTGTGCGGGACGAGAGCCCAGGAGCTGGCAGGCACTGCGGCACGGCGTTCCGGAGCTGACGGAAGCACAGGATGCGGACACGGGCCCGTCCCCGGGTCCGGACAGGACGGAGGCCAGGCTGGGCTGCGGCAGCTCAGTGCGGCCCTGAGCACAGGAAGTGCAGCCACACTGCCAGGGTGCAGCTCCCTGGCCAGTGTCAGACCCTGGGCGCAGGGCCCAGGTGACAGCAGAGCCGGCCTCCTTGGAGCCAGAGGACGCCCAGCAGGACAGAGGGCGGCAAAAACTCTTCAGAGGAGCTGCTGCCCAGGGACCGAGCACTGAGCCACCCCAGCAGAACAGAAGAGGAGGCGACACCACGGACAGGTCGCTCTAGGCACTGCCTCGGGGCGGGGAGGGCACAAAGCCAGCGTGCGCCTCCGGCCGTGAGATGGGGTGCCTCCCGCAAAAGCCCAGCCTCCAAAACAATGGCCCAGGGCAGATGAGAAACGAGCCTGCCCTTCGTCCTTCAGAGACCCAGGAAAGCTGCTCTGGCCCCAAGAATACAGCCATGGGTCTCCACACTTGGAAGCTCAAGTTAAGTGACAGGCTGGGAAGCCACGTGAGAAGTGCCAGGCACGGGCAGATAGCACCGTGGACGGCCACAAAGGGTGCCTCGCGAAGGCTGCTCGTTCTTTCCCCTAAATTCCTAACACTTCGTTTGTCAATAGTTTGAGACCTGACAGTTTGGGACTGCAGAGCAACACAGAGCACCTGCGCCGCCTCCCCGCCTCCCCGCGGCAGCGGCATCGGGCCACGGGCCGCGTGTGGCTGACGCTGGCAGCCACCAGGCGCGAGCTGCCGGGACAAGGGCAGACACACGGCAACGCCTCGACTGGCGTGAAGTCCGCAGGCGAAGCTGAGCCACACCGAGGACGCTGACGCAGCGCTGAGAGCCCGCGGACGGCACAGTGCTGCTTGCTGAGGCGCCGCCGCGGGGGCAGGAGCACAGAGCTGGGGAACGGGCAGCGCTGTGTCCTGACCCAGCGGGTTCCCCTTTCAAGGACTTTGCGTCCCTCTCTTCTCTCTCTCTCTCTCTCTCTCTCTGTCTCTCTCTCTCTCTGTCTCTCTCTTTCTGTCTCTGTCTCTCTCTGTCTGTATCTCTCTCTCTCTCTCTCTCTCACACACACACACACACACACACACACACACACACACACACACACACACACTTTAATGTAGAAAAGCGACCACAGAGAAAACAGGTCCTTTCAAAGGGGTGACAAAGTAGTACCTCAAAAGGAAGACAAAAGTAGAAGAGGCAGAACGTTTCCTACAAGCAACAAGAAAAAAGCATCGGTGACCAGAACCCTAAACCCAGGGACATCATTCCCAAGCTTGAGGCGTGGCCCGCCACCGCCCTGACCCCACGCCTCCCGGCACATGGCCCTCGGCACACAGACCCTTGAGGTCCTCTCCCGTCTCGCTCCGGGTCCTGCAACAACCCCACAGCACGGAGCCTCGGACCCAGCTCAGCAAGACCACAGGCCGCCTCCACATCCTCAGCCCCCTCGCTGGCATCCCCAGCCCTCAGAGCACAGCCACAATGCACCGTCTCCACCGGGAACTAACGTTTGTGCAACCACTCTGAGCGCCGCCTGCTGTCCCCGAAACCTTCCCTGTGGGCCTCAAGCTCGGACTTTTCACCGAGATGCCTTTCCTCCCTCGGCCTCCAAGACCCTCATGAGTAACCCTGCCAGGGTCACAAATGAGTAATAACACGGCTTGTGAGACCACTGGGGACAAGGAAGAAAAACATGTAACTTCCAAGCAAATAAAAAGAAATGGAAAAACTGAAACCCCAGAAGAAGGTAGGAACTAAAAAGAAACTAAAGGCATCAGAAAAGATGTCATCGGAAATCAGAGTAAGCATCAGCCAGGCTACTCGGGCCTGTTAAAACACCAGGCTCACAAGACTGGGGTCTGAAAAGCCCGCTGCATGCCCCTCTAACAGCTGTGTCCCAGGCAGGGCTCTGCAGCCTGCGACGAAGCTGGGAAGGACGTGTCACGCTAGAAATCCACAGCACGACGCAAAGGCCACAGCGGGCTCCAGAGCCAGCACAGCAGTGACGCACGTGGGACTCGGCTGCCACTCCCAGCCACGTGCGTGGGCAGAGGCCAGGGACGTGTTCCGGGCGGAAGGGGACGCGACAGCAACAGTGGCTGCGCACAGGGGAGCGGCCAGCGCGGCTCAGGACACAGAACACTCCAGCGTCTCCACCCTGCGGCCCCCAGAGGCACACACAGGTGACAGGCTGCGTGCACGGCCCCCAACCGAGACCCTACCCTCAGCACGTAGTGCTTCACCTGCAGTTTGAACAAACAGCTATCACCACGCGTTGGAGGAAAACCTTTAGGTAAAAAAGACCAAAACCACCAGCCACCTGAAACCAAAACATCTGTGAGCACGGCGGTCAGAGAAACGAGAGGAGAGCAAGAGGTACGAAGAAAGACGGACAGCCAGGAGACGCTGAGGCGGCCACACCGGAACGGGAGGCGCTGGGAGGCGCGTGGAGGACGCGCAGGCGGGACACGGGTGGGCGGACCGCAGCCTTCGCCGCAGGGGCTGCCGGGCAGGGGCCGAGGCACAGGGCCCACCGCTCGAACTCCAGGCCAAGGGTGAGGGGGCAACTTCCGGAAGCACCAGACAGCGAGTGGGTCTCACAGAAGGGGCTGCACTGAAAATGCGGCTCCAGGGAGCAGGGGACCCCCCTGGGGCCAGGAAGGGATGTCCCAGAGCGACGCGCTGAGAGTGCGTGACAGGTGCTTCCTGGGTGACACAGACCACACGTCACAGTCTGTTCGGGGTGGGGCACGAATGAGCAGGGGGGAGAGGCGACAGCCAAGGGACACGCGACAAGCCCCACGCCGCCGCAGACGCGTGGCCACGCAGGCGTCAGCAAGCGCCCTCACGTGCCAAGGGTAAAACGAAGCGCCGGGGACCCCACGATGCGGGGCGGCCTGCCTTGGGGCCGCCAGCCAGGACCCAAGGGCCAAGTGTCTGCCGGCCGCCAGACCCAGCGCGACTCGGGCTCAGCAGTTCAGTGGGGCAAGGGCGGGGGCGCCGCTGCCCGACCTGGATCAGCATGTGGCAGATGTCCACGTGGCCCGCCTCCGCCGCGGCGTGCAGTGGGGAGCGCTTGCTCTGGTGCTCCATCTTGAAGTTGGGGTCGATTCCGTCAACTGTGGACGAACAGGTTTCAGCGATTATTCCAGAGCCAGCCACTGACCCCCAGCACTCAGGACCGTGAAGGCCGGCAACCCGACGTGAACCCGCGGCCTCAGGGCCGTCACCCCACACCTCCCGGCAGGGGGGGACGCGGCAGGCAGGAGAGGGGCCTCCCACTGGCCCCGTGTGAGCTGCCGGAAGTCATCAACAGGGACTCTCCCCCTTTCAGCTAACTTAGGCTCCAGGGATCTCTCCAGGGCTCTGTTTTCTTGGGGTCCAGATTATGCCACCCCCGGGCCCCAGCAGGCCACACTCAAGGACAGACGCTCTGCGGGGAAGAGGAGGGAGGTGCAGAGGGTGCGGCCGGAGGGAAAAGTGCGGCCTCACGGGGACCCTGAGCCAGGAAACCCACCACAGAGCACAGAGGCCCCCGCACCTTGTCTAGGGGCAAGTGATTTAAATCGCCATTTGGTCTCCTTTAAATAAAACGTTTTTCAGAGCGAACTGTTAAACTTCATCCTTGATTTACTGCCACACGGGTAGAGGGGAGGTTCATTGCCACTTTAACCCGGAGGAATCAAGCCTAGAGCATGAACTCAGAATCAAACCGCTGTCCTTCTGCAGCTGTGGCCAAGCAGGGGAGCGTGTGACGAGTTCGTTTCGGGACGTGAGACACCCCCAGGGACAGGGGCGTCCACTGCGGAGTCGAGGGAGAGTTGAGGGCTCCAGGCTGAGCGAGCGCGTCTTGCTCCGCGCTCGGCGGCCTTCGAGGCACAGGGCCCACTCTCTGCAGCTCCTGCCGCACCTGCGCTCCTTAATCTACCAACCAAATACCTGATTCCTCAGGAAAATGAGGAATTCAGAGAGAACGGTCCTGTTCCCGCAGGTAACTGAGCATGGGCACCACGGTGGGATGGCGGACGGGAGGGAGGGGGACCGAGCAGCAGGGGCGGAGGGGAGGAGGGCGGGCACTCACCCAGCATGAGAAGCACCTTCTGCAGCTCCCCTTGCCTGGCCGAGAAGTACAGCTGCTTCGGGTGGAAGCGCAGCTTCTTGGGTCTGTGGAGAAAGCACAGGACACGGTGACCGCCAACCACGCCCACCGCCAAGTGTGCACAGGGTGCGTCCGCCTCAGGATTCCTCCTGGCCCAGGCCCCAAATCCCTTGGCTCAAGGTGCCTCACAACAAAAATGACTAAAAGAGCAAGCATTTTCTTTGGCCGGGCCTCAGGCCTTCACCCAGAGGCCTCCGTGTCCCAGGGTGCAGGGCAAGCGCGTCTCTGTGGCCGAACGCAGGGAGGCCTCGGCCCTGCTGACGGCCCCAGGTATGGGGCTTGTGAACCTGAACACGACTGCATGCCCGAAGCTGTTTCGGCTCCCGAGTCCCGTAGCGAGCAACGCCCCGGCCACATCCCTACGATGGCAAACCTGACACTGGAATCATGGTTCGCTATCCTGACCTCTTTTCCGGTCATCGTCCCCCAGGATCCCGAGCCCCTTGGGACTCCTGCTCTAAACCTCATCCGTGACCACCGGGGGTTCGCAGCACCAGACAGACGTGCTCTGCTCACGGACACGGTGTGAGGCCAGGGGGTGGCGGGCAGTGAAACAACATGGTCACAGCCAGGCACGCCCACCCCCCTCAGGACTGCAGCCTGGGGGGAAGCATGGTGGGAACAGGGCAGTTGCCATCAGAACAGGGCCAGAAGGGAGGTTAGAGACTGACAGAGGAGCCGTGGGGGATGCGGAAGACGTGTCCCGACGTGAGAACGTTCCACGAGTCAAGAAGGGGAGGCGACACGTGCACGCTTGGCCCGAGGCCATGACCGGCTGGCTTGCTCTGCTTCCCTGAGGAGGGCCCATGGTGTCCCCAGAGGGCCCCTGCTGCTCACAGACGCTGCAGCCGCCTGCAGGGCCAGAAGTCGGCCGCAGGACTTGGGAGCTGGCAGGTGAGCCTGAGGGGCCGCCCGGGCCAGCCCTTCATTTCACAGACAGGGAATCGGCCACAGGGCGTCAGCTCTGTAGTCCTGAGGTCAAGGCCACAGGATGAGAAGCTTCTGGCAAAGGCGTCTGTGAAACCCGCACCAAGACTATCCTCGCTCCTAGTCCCAGCATCGTGGACAGTAACTTCCTGAAACAGCGTAGAACTGAGAGCTCTGTCCTGATGTGAAAGACGAAGGGTGCCACAACCCCTCCTGGGAACGCTCGCGCCCCTGACGAGTGCCGACGCCTGGGCGGCGCGCACACCTGTGGCTGACGGACGCAGGTGCACAGACGCTGGGGAGAGACGTCTGAGAGGGGACACCGGGCAGGAGGGTGCCACCGGACGGGGCAGGGCACGGCCGGCCTTACTTTTCCGAGTCCAGGGCGATGAGAGCGCTTTCCAAGGTCTCCTTCCCGGGTCCCGGCCTTGCCAGCCCGGCCGGCCCCGTGGGGTCGAAGCTCTCGGCGGCCGGGGGGGCCGAGCTCTGTGGCTTGTCGTCCTCTGAGAGCGGGGCTCCAGCAGCGCTGCAGGGGAGAGGCACGGGGGGCACCCCGCTCAGAGCCCGAGCCACCCTGCCGAGAAGCCACCGACACACGGACACGGTTCCCGCTCCCTGCTACGCACGCCGCCTGCGGGGCCCGAGGGCCACGGGCACAGCTGCCCCGCACACGAGGCACGTCGGGCTGCGCGCCTGCCCTGGCGGTGAGCTTCGGGGCGGGCCCCGCAGAGGGACCCTGCTGCAGTGCCGGGTCGAATCACACCGGCCTGACAGCTAGAGGCTCAGTACAGAATAACACGGAGATAGCCACGCCCTTCTGACACTCATGTCTGACACGTCCGTCATTTAAGTCTCTTAACGACCTTCACAGAAGTTCACGGCTTCCCTTCCATCAGGGTGACGTTCATTACGTGTCCTTCCCCGGGGCAGCTGATGGGTTCTGCTGCTGTTCTGCAAGGCTGTCTTGCAGGGTTTTACTTTCTAGCTGGACACTGCTGGTGGGGAATACGGCCACCAACCTCCGACGCTCCTATCTCGTCTGATTCTCTCACCAACTTCTCTCAACTCTGTTTTTCAGCTGTTTCCACTGAATTCTTTTAGGAAGAACAACATGTGCTTCCCACATGAACATCCTTTTAGATTCCTATGGAGCATTACGCTACCGACAGAAAATACACAACGTCACATCACTTAGGACAGCGATTACTAATTCGGAAATAGGCAAATGAATCTACGAAAGTCAACAGAAAGAGTCCTGCGCCCCTGGCGGGGAGCAAGCGCGCCTCAGCGGCAAAGTCGGGGCCCACGTGGGAAGCACCCGGCAGGCCTCTGGCCGGGAGCGGAGGCAGGTGTGGCGCGTGCCGGCGAGCTGGCGCGTACCTGCCCGTGGTGGTGTCGGCCCTGCCCTCCAGCGTGCAGCTCTTCTCCTGCCCGGGGCCCAGGGTCACGGTGGAGGTCGTGTCTGCTTTTGCGATCGTCACCTCTTTGGCCTTAGAGGCCTCCTCCCCGCAGTGTGGACAGTAGCTGGCATTGTTGACTCGGGAGGCACAGTCTCTGTGGAAGCGGTGGGAAATGCCGCTCTCGGGCTGACACTCCATGAAGGTGCCCTGCACATGGGAGACGGGGTTCTTTTCCGCAAAACTGGGGCTCAGGCGCAGAGAAGGACCAGACTGCTGCTGATCGTATGTGAGTGGGCGGTGGTGGGGGCGGGGAGACCAGTGTCCGGCGTGCGCATGGCCAGCAGCAGGCCCGCCCACAGCACCCCACGTTCAGCATGCCCACACGCTGCACCCAGGAGGCCAGGCCCACTGTCTGCTGTCCTAACCCGGGGACAGGCCAGCAAACGGGTGGTGCGGGCGGTGCGCCCAGAGGAGGGCGCCATCGACAGTGCCTGCGGGCCCGGCTCCCCACTGCACCATGGCGTTTCCGCAGACCCAGTGGCCTCAGGAGACAAGGAGTGAGCCTGAAGCAGGATGAACCAGAGGTCCACGGAGCAGCCGCTGTCCTCTCCAGCGGGAGGACGAGGGGGTGCTGCCAGGGCAGGGAGCAAAGGCGTGGTGGCAGGCGCCCCCAGTGAGAGGAGCCTCGGAAACAGGAAGGAGGTGACAAGAGGCAGAGCGGGCCCCTGTGTGCTCAGACTCAAGGCTGACAGCGAGCAGCAGGAGGGGGCGAGGGGGCCAGGGCGCCCACTTCACCAGGCTCAGCTGTCCCCAGGAGGCTCACAGGCAGGGCCAAGGGAGCACGCTGTGTGGGCAGCGATGCAGAGTGGAGCCTTCATGGGGGCCGGACTCAGGAGGTGCTGGGACGCACTGGGCACGTGGCACATGACGCTGCCACAGGCCCACGCAGCTCACTGGCCGGGGGAGCCGGCACTTACCGCCGTGCAGAAGTAGCCGCAGCCGGGACAGCACTGGTGCTTCACCATCCGGCCCCGGTGGTCTTCGCACAGCACCAGGAGGGGCGCCCTGCTGGACGGGCGCATGAGCTCGTGCTTGACCACGCTGTTGGTGCACCTGCCCAGCTGCAGCCAGACAGACCAGGGTCAGGGGGTCGCGGCGCCTCGGGCGGCACGCAGAGGGGAGGCAGGGCGTCGTCCTCCGCACCCCACCGCAAGGGCATGGCTGGCGTGGCGGGCAGCCACACACACCATGTCAGCGCAGCAGGTGGGTAACACGGCAAAACCGAAGAGAACATCCTGGGCAAGATGGGGTCTGGGTGCGACGGGCCAGGCCAGGCGGGCAGGTGTCACGGCCAGCAGTGGGGGTGCACAGGGAATCAGGGCGACCAGAGCAAACGCCAGACCCAGGGCTACTGTTTAGGCTACCTGCACCAGTGACAGGCCGGACTCACCCCAGACACTGCGGCACAGCCCGGGTGCAGCCCAGCAGCACCCCACCCCAAGCCTGGGATGTGGACCCTCACTTCCTGCCCAGCGACTGGTCAGCTGATGCAGCCCCACCACAGCCCCAGATGCCGGGAAGGTCAGTGAACTCACGGGCGGGGTCGTGGGCCACCTGCCCTGAGCCTCGCCTGCCTTGTCTGAATCCTGCTCGAGGGATCACACCCTCCAGTGAAATGATGGCACAGGCGACCCAACACAGAGGGCGGAGAGAGAGCAAACGAGCCACGACCAGCTGAGCTCCGGAGAGAACAGAGAGGGGAGCAGAACGTGTGGAAGATGCTGTCGCCAACACGCTCCAAGCCTGGCACCGGAGGCTGTGAGGGAAGACACACCAGGGAACGAAGACGAGCCCTCAGAGCTGGGAACCAGGGAGAAGAAACAAGTGCCAAGAAGCTGGAGACGGAAGACGTTTGTGGAGGAAAGCAGAGAGTCAAAAATGTGGAATAAGGAAACAGTCTCCCAAACTGAAGGGCACGCCTGTCCCTGCCTCTGAGATGACCCCCGCAAGCAGACGCACCGCACACAGGACCTGGGGCCCGGGGACAAAGGCGCCACGCAATGAAAACAGAAAAGAGAGGGCTGGCCGCGGGGCTAAAAGGCAACTCACCCCGCCCAGAGCTCCCTGCCGGGCCGGGGTGCCGGCTACGTAAGGTGAGACGTTCTCAGAGAACAGAGAAGCCGTCTGTCTCCCAAGCAGCCTTTCTGAAGAGGCCACTGAAGGTTACGCACCAACTCGGAAAAGCTACGTGACCCGGAGGGAGACCTGCTGGGTCTGAAAATCCTGATGAAATGTGAGGTCCCGCCTGTCTGGGACTGAGTCTGTAACAGGTACGAAGAAAACAAACAGCAGGAGATGAGGCGCTTGTTAACGTGAGGAGGACAGAGGAGCAGGGGAAGGAAGCGTGACCCCGCACAGCGCTTGCTTGTGCGGGGCGCCCACAGTATGCTGGGAGAATCTCAAACACTGCCCCACCAAAATAAGGACAGGACGCAGACGGTGGGTGGGGCAGTGGGAGGAATGGGGAGTGGGGCTCGGTCAGACACCAGGAATTCGCGACGTGGCCGTCGGAAGCAGCCTACTCATTAAACATACAGAGAAGGACCAGAAAAAGGTTAAACGCGGTCGAAGGCCTGCCTTGGGGAGGGCACCGGGAGAGCCAGAGTGACGAGCTGGCACGGATGACACCAGGAATTCTTAGGCGACAGCTATCCAGCCTGAGATCTGACAACATCCAAGACCTTGTGGTTGTCACAAGCAGGGGACAAGATGCTGCTAAGCGTCCAGCAGCAAACAAGCCAGACCCCTCCACAAAGAGCCACGTGGTCCCACACACCAGCAGCACCGCGGTGGAGAGGTCCCGCACAGGAGTTCGGACCCGCGGGCGACCCGACGCTGTGCTCCCGCACTGGGGGTGCCGGCGAGTGCAAGGGGAACGCTGGACACAAAGGCTGCTCGTGCGCATGCTCAACAAGGACGGCGAAACCACCGGATCTGCAAGCGGTCCGGAGACAAAACCTAGCCCTCACGCACGGAGATAGAAGGGAGCAGAGCGTGCGCCGGCTGCGAGGCCAAGCACCCTCACACGCGGCTGGGGCCCCCACACTCACAGGATGCTGCTGCACCTGGAGAGCGACTGAGAGTCATGTGACCCTCAGTGTCGCGAGAACAGCGGGGACCCGCGGGCCGAGACGGGGCGGCCTGCGCGTGCACAACCGCCACGGCAGGCGCACATCACCACGCCCACGTCGGTTACGCACACGCGTCCCTAACGGCATTTCACAAGACGGACGGGCAGCCTCGCAGGTGACAGAGAACAGTTCACTTTCTGAAAGACTGGGAGACAGAGAGAGCTCAAATGTCCACCCTGTGTCCTCTGTGACACGTGCCCTGGGGAATGACACAGCACGTGAGGAGACGAGGCTCCCTACGAAACCGTCCCCACTCACAAGTGAATAGGCAACCTCCACACGGGCACAGGCGGTGAGAGCCACTGGCTGCCAACATCAGGGAGAGAGAGATGGCGCAGGACGCGTGCCTCCCTGAGCCGCCTGCGAGGGCCGAGCTGGGCCTGGCCCCACGCGCAGGGGGGCAGGGAGCGCTGCTGGGCTCCCGGCTGCTGTGAACGGGCGTGCCCTGCTCACCTCGTGGTCCACACTCTCCGTGGCCATGCACTGGTTGTTGGCCAGGGTGGTGATCTCGCGGCTCTTCGGCGTTTCCATCCGGCAGCTGCAGAGCGGCACCTCCTGGAGGCCATCCGTCTCCACCACGTCGGGACCATTGGCCAGCCCTAGAGTCACACGGACACCCGTGAGCATCACCAGCAGCAAAACACATGCCCGATGGGCTCTCAGCATGTCGGTGACACACAGTGGCTGCCGTGAAGGGCAGTGTGGAGCGTGACTGAGCAGTCTGCAGAACCCTTGCGGGACAGGAAGGGGGCCCAACCCACACCTCCCCGCCAGGCCCCAGACAAGGACCTGTCCACCCACGTTCTCGGGGCCAGGACAGAGGTTCCGAGAGAGACTGCACCTCATGAGCGACTCCCAAACCTTTCAGATTCCACAGAGAAAAGCACACGTTAGGAGCAGACACCCTGTTTCCCTCACTTGGTTCTAGAATTTCAGCCACAAAAACAAACGCTCAATTCCACTTGGAAGGGATGAGTGATGCTCGCCTGCCGGGTGAGACACCCTCACTGCGACAGTGAGGAGCCTTCAGTCAGGGAAGGGACAGAAGGTGGCGCTCAGCACCCCCACTTCACGGGCAGCGCCAGCCTGGGTAATGGTGGGGAGGCCTGCAGCTGGTCTGGTGCAGCTAGCCTTCACACTGACCCCACCCAGCTCGATTTGAGAACAAGGGAGAGACAGATGCGCGGAGGGGCCAGCAACCTCGGCCACGTGGCCCGTGGGAGGAGGGTTAGGATGCGGGCGCACGGGCTTGTCCCACACACACTCCACAAGGTGGCAGCGGCTCTGCCGCCCCCTGAACTTGAGCTGTGTCCCCACATGCAGCGGCTGGAGCTGCCAGAATCACCATCCGGGTGTTTACCCACATCTCGTCACCTGCTGGGGTCACGCCGCTGAACCTCCACCTGCAGGCCCGAGAGCTGAGACCGCGAGAAGTGGACGTGCAGCAGTGACTGCTGCTCTGCGTGCACGTGTTGTCCAGGCTCAAGCCCAAGCCCTCCTGGACCACAGCCCAGAACTGCCACCGCCCTCTGCACCCGTCACAGCGCACGGCGCCCCAGTGTCCAGGTGTGCGAGGCGCCCAAGCTGCAGAGCCACCTCCCTCGAGTGTGCAGAGCTGAGAAGCATGACTGCCACCGAGCACGGCCTGTGCCTTCCGTGGGCTACCAAGCATTGGACGAGCAACTCCAGGAGGGCAGCCGAAAAACTATCCCAAAGCCCCAGTCTCCCTCTTCTCCAAGCCGGCTGGCACTGGCCGGCCCCAGCCTGGACCCTTTCTGGCCTTCAGAGCACCTTCCGGTCACCTAGACAGCTCTCAGCGCCTCCTTTTACCACAGTCAGTGAGATTTAGAGGCAGGGGGCTCCTGAATGCCATCCCCCCACCTCCATGATGAGCAGGGATCTGGGGCACCAGGCTATAGCGTCCCTGAGCACAGGACATCCCATTCTGCCTCTCCAGCTGCTCACCTTCAACCCCAGGGGCACGTGGCCAAGAAGCCCTGATAAGATGAAAGACTACTTCTGCTTGCATATGACTCTAACTTCTTTAGCCAAATCTAAAAGCAGGTCTAGGAAAATTAAGCACACAACTTGTCACTTCACATGGACAGAGAGCATGAGCTGACTGCTGAGGGCCTGTCACACCCCAGAGGGCTCCACCTGGTGTGAGAGGACACCAGTCCTTCCTCTGCTGACTCAGCTGCAACCGTAAGCCAAAGATGAGGTTTCCTGAATAAAAGAGATGACTGAGATTCCTCTGGTGCTCGAAACCCTACGAAGCCAGTTATCTGTGCTTCAAAGAGAGACTGGTCAAAACCCCTGCAGCGGTCCACACCCCGCGGCCACAACGCCCGCGTGGAACACACGTGACCGTGGGGCGTCCCGTTTCCTCCACGTTCCACTTGAAATAGGTTTTCCCAAACTGCCAATGCTCATCCTTACGTTTCATTGACAAAGGCTTTAAAACAGACTAAGAGCAAAGACTGGTGGAGAAAAGTAGCCCACGAGTCCCCGCACCAGGAGGCTGGCCCCGGCCCCCCGTCCAGGGCCAAGACCCCCAAGGGCTGAGATGCACCTGCTCCAACTGCATGTCTCATTCCGCTGCAGGAGGCTTCTGAGCGCCGCCAGCTGGGCTCTGACAGGAGGTCAGGTCTCCGCCCAGCACAGCGGGGCTGGGGCAGCAGCGTCTCAGAAGCACAGCCCGTGTGCGTCTGACTCAGCCAGGGCAGGAGAGGCCTCGCTAGCAACCCTGCAGGAGAGTGTGCCCGACCCACGACCTCCACGTCTGGATCTCGCCCCAGACGCCTGCTGCTTCGTGCCCGGAGGGCATCCTTGCTTGGAGGCTGCAGTGACAGACACATGCCACCCTCTGGGCAGCTGCTAGGCACACGGCCACGCCAACCCTCGGGGCCGCCGTTGGACAGGATGCTGACACGCCGGCCCCATCTGCGCGAGGCTCACCTTCCGCTTGCGAGGGCGGCGTCCCCTTGACACGCAGGTCCAGCGAGTCCAGGGACACCTCCACGTAGGCCGTGCTGTCCCCAGGGGCCGCCTGCTCTGCGCTTCCCGAAGACGACGCGTAGGCTTCAGAGCCTGCGTTCAGAAGGCACAGCCGTGACTCTGCGCGGAGACCGACCAGGCCTGGCATGCGGACCATGCCACGCCGACGACGGCTGAGTTGCACCTCCAGGCCCCACCCCGTCAGCACCACCGCGCTTTCCGCGTGCCATTCTGCTAATGCCACGATTCCCACGTGCCATGCTGGGGGGGCGGGGGCAAATCGAGGAAAACAACAGCAGAGACGTGTGGGACCTTCCCCTCGTCATGCAGTTGAGGAAGCGGACGCTAACGGTGTGTGCGCTCTGTGAATGATGCTCCAGAAACAGAAAACAGACCGATGAGGTGCGCAGTCTGGCCGGCGTACGGGCCTCCGACACCTGGGACCATGGCTTGGGACGCGGCCGCCACCCGTGCTGGCTTACACAGCAGGTGGCTCACCAGAGGCACCACACCCTGAACAGGCCCAGAGAAGGCGGGTGTGCAAATGAGGGGCCTGTGACGGTCCCAAAGGGCCCAGCTGGAGACGCGCCACTGTCTGCGTCCCACTGGGAATCTGTGGAAAGCATGTGCCGACGCAGGGTGAACGCCCGTGCCCACGGGCAGGCAAGCTTTCCGAACACTTGGTCGTCTCGAAGTGGGTGGGCGGATGGATCAGACCACAAACCCAGAAACGACCCACACGCTCATTGCAAGTTCAAAGGGTGAATGGAGAAAGTCAGTCCAGCCAATAGTGTGCTGGGACAAGCGATTTCCACGCACAGGCTATGAGCTGGACCCCACCTTGCACCACACACGGAAACTTACTCATGTGTGAGGGCTAAAACTGCGAACTTTAACAGGAAAGAACACAACATCTTTGTGACCCGAGTGAGCTGGTCAAAGGCTTCGTTGATCACGATATAGCACGAATTTTGAAAAACTAAGAATCATCATAAATAAAACTTAAACGAAATTTTTTAAAACTTTTGCTATGTGCACGTTTGCAAAGCAAGAGTCTGACCAGACTTGTGTCCAGAACACTGAGGAAATGCAGCAGCTCGGGGAGGGCACGCGGCCTGACTCCACTACGAGAAGACAATCGCGGCCGCGCAGAGGACACGCCACGGCTGGGCACGAGGCCCCAACTGCCCGTCAGGGCGACGAGAGCGGCGCGGCGCCCGGTCTCAGAATGGCTGTGGCAAGCGCAGCCCAGGCCCGAGGCCGCGGGTCCCTGCACACTGCGGGGTCAGGAAGGAGGCACCTCTGCAGAAGCCGCTTCCTAAAACGCGACTTGGCCACTCCAGCCCTGACTTCCCACCTCGACAATCGAGAACGTCTGCCAGTGGGGACTGCCGCGGTGCTCGGAGCAGCTGCACCTGCAGCCGCCCCGCTGGCAGGAGCCCGCTGTCCCCCGGCAGCTGGCGGGCAGGCCCGCTGGGAGAGCGCTGGCCTGGCCCCTGCCTGGCCCACTGTCGATACGGATGGCAACCTGGTCTCCTGGTTCTGCACAAAGCAGCCAGAAGGGCGGAAGGGCAGCTGCCCAACGCCAGGCACGGTAAGGCCCACGCGCCCTAAGCCATCCACCGGGCCAGCAGAGCAGAGCAGAGGCGCCTGCAGGTAGGAGGGCCGCAGCAGGTGCATGGGCCTGAGCGTGCTGGAGGCCTCGTGGCCAGACGCACGAGACCAAGTGCCTGGGTCACGCACGCTTCACCAGTGGCCTAGACTCCAAGACAGCAGCCAGAAGGCACGTGGCCACTGGGCCTGCTCGCCTGCTGAGGGCAAGGGCCACCTTCTGCTACATGCCTGTGAACGACATCGCTCCGGAGCGGGCACCCGACAAAAGGGCCGGAGCCACCTAGGGACCTAGGGTGCTGTCCACCCAGACGACCGTGAGGGTCCACACAGGCCATGGTCCTCCAGGTGCACAGGGAAGGTGAAATGATGGTCACCAGAAAGCCAGTGTCACAAGAGGTTCGCCAGGAGAAAGCCACTTTAGGGACACTGGAGTGCCTCAAGAAACAATTTCACGCATTTTTTCCTTTTCTTTAAACAGTGGAGCCCTTATTTCAAGTGAAATCTGACCGAGAACTATCCCTGTCCCCACTTCCCGCCCCACCCTGGGGATGCCAGTGTGAGCCCTGCGTTTACCCAGCATGCTGCTTTGCCTCTTCCTGCTTCTCCGCCGCCTCTTCCTGGCTGGCTTGACCCACGGGCTGTCAGGCTTCCCTTTCCTCCTGAGAAGCTTCTTCTTGATGCTGGATTCGGAGCTCTAAGAACCAAAGGGGCGAGAAGAGAAGAGAAAGGCAAACGTGGGCGCTCCCAAAAGCAAAACGTGCCACGAGGGGTTTCTTTTTGCAAAACAGAATGCTACAACCCGGCTCTGCACCAGAAGATAACCCGCCTCGGGGTCACTCAAGGTCACGTTCTCAGACACTCGGCTGTTTCTCGAACGTCGCTCTGGCTCAGTTGTTTTACAAGCAAGAAACAAGAAGGGCCAGGAAAATGCACGAGGACTTCGTGACTGTCACTTGGGTCCGTGTAAGAATGAGCGCGAGGTCGCACTCGGGACCCGAGCGGGCCGTGCGGGGAGCACAGCGGGCCCAGGCTCAGAGCCCGCGCCCAGGCCGTTGGGTGCAGAGAGGGCAGCCAAGCACACGGCGTCAGCGGGTCCCACGCGAAGGGCCCCACAGCACGCCTCCGGCGGACACGGAGAACAAATATGAACGAAGGTGCACAGGAAAAAAGACAACCAGGTGCGGGGCGGGCCTGTCCGACAGCGCCCACTTCGTGCTGAGCCCCAGGGCGGGGCCCCGGGTCAGGGACACCACACCACACCCTGCGTCCTCGCCACCTGCCTCCCTGGAAGGCGCCCACGATGCAAAGCTTCAGAAAGAACCATGTCAGCCCTGCACCCCAAGCTGCCACCTCGATCCACCAGACCCCGACAGGTTGACGCCGTGTCCTCACCTCATCCGTCCCCCGGACAGGCTGACACCGCTGACCATGCTCCCCTTCAGAGCGCCTCTCAGTCCACTGACCCCGAAATCTCACAGCTCAGAGACCCCCTTCCCTGTCTTGTTGCTCCCAGGACACCTCTTCCCAACCCCCCACCTCCGGACTGGTGCCCCAGGCTCCGCCTCTGGGACTCCGCCACCGGGCTGGCCCCAGGTAACAAAGACTTGTGCCCACTTCTGTCCTCACGCCCGCGTGATGCCCAGCCCCCAGTGCGAGCGGCGGGGCACCTGACGCCTCCAGCCCCTCCTCCTTGCGCCTCGGCACAGACTGTGACTGTCCTCACTGCTGCCCTGTCCACCCACACACGCCATGTCCTGCAGCCACCCAGCCCGAGCCCCACCCCCACCGGCCCCTGTCCCTCCCGGTCAGGACCAAGGGCTGGGACCAGGTCTGCCCGCCGCCCGCAAGGCCCCGGCTCCCACACTGCCCCAGCAGATGACGGCGGGTGAGGGGCTGGGCAGAGCGCGTGCTGCTCACCAGGTCGGACTCGTCCCCGTCCTCCTCCTCCCCGGTGCCTGCCGACTCCTGCTCGTCATCAGACTCGCCGTCCACCTGACCGGCCGCACAGCAGCCAAAGAAAACAGACACGCGTGAGACCCGGCAGCAGCCAGGAAGTCGGTGACAGTCACGCTTTCCTGAACGCTGGCAGTGACCTCTGGGGACGCACGAGGGGCCCCTGCCCGCGAACCCCGTCCCAGCACACTGCTCCCTACTGCACTCCCACCCCATCTGGCAAGCAGGCCTCAACTGCCGACCTGGGAGTGGCCTGGGCGGCAGCGCCCACATCAGAGGTCACTGGCTACACGCTGGAGGTGAGTGCGCCTGGTGTGGCTGCGTGCGGTGGCAGCCAGCCGCAGAGTAGCACCCGCACACCCATGAGCAGTTTGCAGAGGCCACAAGATGACAAACTGCACAACCTACCCCCACACCCGCCCGAGAGCCCAGCCCAGGCCCAGCCGTCACGCCAGGCGGCTCCTGCTCCTGGCGGCCGGTGTCCTCGGCGTGCGGGTCCGTGCAGGCGACACCATGCCCCACGCAGCTCACGGGCGCCACTTTCTCCTAAGCAGAAGCACGTTTCCGAGTCCTCTCCACGTCACAGCAACGCAGAAGCCTAACTTTTTTCCTGCTGTGTTTACCTCTTCTATCCACACAGGTCACACACATACTTCAATACAGAAGATGCTAGAACGTCCATGAGCACCCAGCCGCCCTTGCGCCTGCTCCAACGCACGGACGTGGCCACACGCACTGGGCCTGGTCTCCGTGGGGCTGCCCGCGGGGCTTCATCACGCGCCGGGACCCTCACATTCCAGAGCAGCAGAGGTCGTCAGGGACACGTCGACAGGCCCGGCCGTCTGCGGACGCTCTGCAGGTCCCAGGGACACGGCCCGGCAGTGCCCACAAGGCACCGCCAGCCTCCAAAGGCGTCGCAGGTCCCCAAGGACCAAAGGACGAGCATGTCCCATGCCCCATGTCCCACTGGGCCTCGTGTGGCCTGATCCGCAGTGCGCGTGCCCTCCAGGCCCTTGCTGTCTCACGGGTCACACGCACAGTGTCTGTCACCCTCGTCACAAATGCTTCCTCGGGGAAGCCTTCGAGCTTCGCTTCTGGGACTGCTCCTCACACAGAACTTGCAACACTCTACCAGGACGAGTCACCACGTCCGCCTTCCCCTCCGTGGGCTCTGCTCCTGCCTCACTCTGGACTAGAAGGCTTTCCTCATTTCAGATTCACAACATCGTTTCCAGCATTTTCTTCCACCGCTCGATATTTTGTGCTGACACTTCAAATCTTCCAAAATATACTTTTTTAAACAACATCTTTGCTGAGATGTAACTCATCTTCCCCAAAAGCCTGCCCTTTCAGCGTGCGTGGCTGGGTGGGCTGCGATGTGCCAAGCTGGCGGCCGCCACCCACCTGGCTGCAGAGTGGGGCTGCCACCTGCCACGTGGAGTCCGCGTATCTTCCCACAAGGGATCGCTCAGTCATTCCAACACTTCCTGAAAGGTTCGTGAGCTCGTGAGCCCACACTCACCATAAAGTGCATCTTTACACGCGAGGGGCTGGTCGCAGACCCTCCCACCCCTGCGTGAGCCCGTTTCAGTCACTCCAGTCTGGGTGCCGCCACCCTCTCCCCCATTCCCACCGTGGACAATGCCCCACAGGGTTCTGGAAGGGCTCTGGGTACCGAGGGAGGGGAACAAGACAACTATCTTCTTGTTCTGAGAAATAATGGGCCTTTCCACGAACTCGTGTGTTTTTTTAAGCTCTTTCAGCAAAGTTTTAGTTTCCCTCTTATAAGTAACAAACATTTCTTGTTAAACGTGTTGCTAAGTCCTGTGGCGACTCGAAAGAAGTACAGTTTTCTGTAATTAGAGGACACTTTATACTTTTTAGGTGACTCTGTGGTTTTGTTTCCGGAGTCCTCGTCTCTTACAGAGCCGCGCTGACACAGCTGCTTCGAGACAATCCGTGTACTGGAGGAACAAGACTGGCCAAGTACGGGCGACGGCCCATCTCTGCATGTCTGCATAGCCCGACGCCTCCCATCAGAAAGGCTTTGTGAAATCCCCAGGCTCTCCTTTCTGACGCTGCCCTCACTGGCTCTGCGTCTACACAAAGCAGGCGGTCTCACATGTTGAGCACTTCCAAGCCCAGCTCCCTAACTCGAACACCACCGCAGCTGGCTTCCCTGCATGTTCTGGGAGGTGCCTGTGCTCTCAGCAAACTCTCCCCCGTGTCTTTCGAAGCATCCCATTCCGTCCTGCTTCTCTCCCCACATCGGCCCAGCAAGACCGATGGATGCCACAGTGTCCGTGCTGGGGACAGTCGCTCTCTACTGCTGACGTTCGAAATGCTTTACGATTTTCATCGTCAGGTAGCATAACCTGGTTTGTAGGATGCTGATATCTTCAGTCAGCTTTATTTAATGTAACTTATCTTCAAATTCCACTGGGTAGTTTATCCTGAAAAGATTTAGCAATGAAACTACCAATTACAACAGGCAGATTAACAGCTTAGTTAACTCCAGCTCCTTCTGCAACTCTCGCAGGGAAGAACAAGGCGTCACAGGGAGTCTTGATAACCGCAACATGTGACAGCTGCAAGGGACAAGCGGAAAGCGGGAAACCCAGCAGCCTGGGAAGAGGAGGGATGTGGCAGCATAACTGGGGTCCGATGCGAAACACAGGCTGAAACGCACGTGCGCGAGAAAGAGAGGGCCCAGGCGCACGGAGCTCAGCGGGGGTGGCCGGCAGGAGACCCCGACCCAACAGGACATGACTCTGGCCACCAAGCACAGCCATGGCCTCGGGCGAGGAAGCGGGGGGCCAGCTCTCCTTTACCAGCGCCCAAACCACGCAGCACCCAACTGCGGGCGACATGACCGGCCCCTGCAACTGGCTTCCAATCCTGACGAGACGAGGGCACGGGCATGTCGCGGAGAAGTGGTCATACCGGGAGGTCGTGGGGGCAACACACAGCAGCAGCTCACTGCCTATAAAACGAGTTTTAAGAGCACAAATAACCAACCACAAAGACCAAGGGTTGGGTCTTCAACAGGCACTCGCAGAACAAGGCATGCAAAGCGGGGCGAACCCAGACAGCGCGACCCCTCAGAAACAGAGACGCAAGCGCGAACCGTGCCAGGGACGCCACGCTGCTCTCCATGCAGCAGACACCCTCACGACCGTGCCAACTGACACCCGCAGCGACATGCTGCCAGGGCGCGTGCGTGTTCCTGGCATCATCCGCAGGAGCCAGACGCTGCCCACTGGCCCCTGGCCGTGGAGGGCACACGGGCGCTGGGAGGGAGCCACACAGCGGGACGAACGTGGCGGTTCTTGAGCCATCTGGTCTCGGGACCCCTGCACGTTCTTATAAACTACTGAGAACAACGAAGGGCTTCCGTGAACGCATGTTATTCCCCTAAATGTACCGTGGGAGAAATCTAAACCGAGAAACATCCAGGCCGCAACACAACTCGAGTGAGTTAAAAGGCAACTGACGGCTCGGCATTTTACGACGGAAGTCCTGACCCCACGGAACTCCCAGATCGCCGAGGCCCCGCCCGGACCCCTTTTAAAAAACCAGCTATGCAACAAGGGAACAGACGACCCAGGTAAATGCATCCCACAAACACAGAGTAAAATAAGCCGCACTGGAAAAAGGAAACGCACACCGCAGGGTCCCGTTTATGCAGAGAACCAGAGAGAAGGCGGCCCCACAGGGGGACCCGGGGGATGCCGGGGTGGCCAGCACTGCTCCGGACGAGACTTTGCATTCTCTTTCCAAAGCTTTGCGATACAACTCATATACCATGAAATTCACCCGGTTTGACTGTATCTGCTTTGTATTTTGTCACCAAATTCTGTATGAATCGAATATTTATAACAAAGAATGAACTCCATGAAGCAGCAGAGCACAGCTCACGTCGAGCCGCTCAGAGCCACCGGTGAGAAAGGTCTGTTGGTTGCTGCAATGAGAACACAGCACCCAGGTCCGAAGACGCAGACATGTGCTGTGGCGGACACCTCGGGCAGCCTGAAGACAACCGCCGCCTGGGGACCCGAGCGCAGCTGACACCGGGGCGACGGGCCAGCTCTGCGTCCACACAACGCCGCTGAGATGGCCTCACTGAAGACGCACAACCCACAAGAAAAAGGGCGACAGACAGTTAGCAGGTGGCTCCTGAGACAGTGAACACTGGTGGCCGATGAGCACAGAGGACGTCGCTGGCCCGCTCAGAACCTCAGTGAGACTGAAACTCCAACAGCACCGAGTGCCGGGGAAGGGGAGGAACACCGTCCTGTGCAGCGGGGCGCAAACTCACGGGCCACCTGGCAATGCCAAAGCCTTCCATTTCAAACGGAGACCACACACGGCCCATGGGCACAGCCAACAGGAGTGTGGCACTCGGGCCCCTGAGCTCGCTGTCACCGCAGGAAGGGGGGTGTGAAGGGCAGGCGGGGCCGCGCGTCTGCGGCCGCAGCAAGACCCTCCTGGGTACAGGAAAGGACGGGTCCCCAGCTCCCAGGATGCGCGGTGAGGTGGGACACGCTGGACGTGAGACCGAGTCTGCTGTCATCGGCATCTACACCGAGGGGCTCAGGAGACTGCCCACCTCCCTCCTCACACTTCTCTACGTGGAGAAAAACATTGGTAAGCATTTTTAAATAAATAACTTTGAAGTTCCCATTAAATCTTTAAAGTGGGCATTTTCTACCAATTCACTTTTGAATAATTACTTTAAGAGCTAAGGGCAACATTTTAAAATTTGCCCCAAAACCTGCTAAAAAAGTAGAATAGACATTAATTGGTTAAAAAGGAATGTGAAATTCAAGGAACACTCAGATAACTCCAATCTCTAAAAAATGCAAAAAAAAAAAAATGCTCTATAGGTGCCAGGCTGTCCCCTCAGAGCACAGGTCTGACTCAAAGTGTAAAGAGCTCATCGGCAAAGTCACACATCTCGACCGAGTCACCTTCCAGCAGCCCCCCTCTGTCTCTGTCTCTGTCAGTTTACGGTTCCTGTCACCCAAAACAGCCAAGCTTAAACATGATGGCAAGTTTCCTCAGAAAGGCCAACACGGGCAACACTGAGATCACAACCAGCTACGCCACCTGACTCCCCCGTGTCCCTCCACTCCAACTTGGCCCCCACAGGCCTAAGTCACAAACAGCCCAAACATCACCGCACCCACTCTACGCCCCAGGACACCTGCAGTGCCCAGCCAGCAGGGGCCACCACACTGCCACCTCCCAGAGCTTGTCCCCTAAGGAGGGCCTGCTGGGCCCACCCAGGATGACTGCAGCAACGCGGCAGCAGCAGCCCCACCCCCGCTCCGACCCAGAGGTCAGCGCCTCACCCGCAGAGAGGGGCACCAGGTGCGTGCCCGGGCCTGAACGAGCCACGGCACTGCAAGGCCAGCAACGAGCAGGCGTCAAGGGCACAGCCAGTGTCACCTGACTCCTGTCCACCTAGAGCCTAATGAAGCACAAAACGGTCACTCCGTGGGTGTGCAGAGGAAGACAAGCAGGTCTCTGATGAAAACAAGCCACCTAAACATTCCGAGTGGTCACTCAAGGCCCAACCCAGGTGACCAGAAACCTGAAAGAGTCCCAGAAGCGCCCGACTGCTGCCCCTAGAGACCTGTCACTGTCACTATCACTGAGCCAAGCACTGGTGTCGCCTACCTGCTGGGTGCGCTCCGTCCCCGGCACACCCTCTCGAGAAGCCCTGCCATCCTCCGCAGGGCAGGCTGCGGCCCGCTCGGCCCCTGGTCCTCATCCTCGTCCAGCTCCTCCGACTCGTCGTCCTCCGAGTCCATCTCCAGGCTGTCCCCATTGACGTGCAGGGTGCTATCACCCAGCTCCTTCTCACCCTGCAGCGGGGGCAGAGCCCGCGTCAGGGGGACCAAGGCGCAGGGGGCGGGCGGGGCGGGACAGCGGGGCCAGCTCCGTGTGCAGCTCCTGTGGCCACAGAGGCCCTGCGTGTGGGGGGGGGGCCGTGCCCCCTTACCTTGGAGCCCACCGTGGAGTGGGTTATGCTCTTAAACATCTCCACCACTGTCCTCTGCTTTAGCACTTTGGTCTTTTTCTTGGGAACCAAGCTATAGGTTCCCATTCTTCGCTTTTTCTTCCGAGATACTGCAGCTGCTAAAACAAAAGGCAAGGAAGCTAAAAAAAAAAAAGTCAAAAGGGGACAAGAAAAGAAATACCATTCAAATGCTGTTGACAGGTAGGTGACCGTTCAGAAAATCTCATTACCAACATCACCATCACACCACGCAGTGACAGCCTTCCCTGCTCGTCACCAACGGCATGGAGGAGGCGCAGAACACATCACAGGCCGTTCGTTCTCGCACCAACAAAAAACGGAGCACATGGACTCATGCGACCCGCGGAGCAGGGAGAACACAAGCCCATCAGAAGCAGGCCCCGGAGCCCCCGCCTCGGACAGCGGCTGGTGGGACTGCGAGGGGCACAGGGAGGGGCCCAGGGCGCCTTCCTGACCAGTGAACCGCACAGTCCCCAGACACAGCTCGCAGCGGTGCCCCTGGGGGACGGGGCCCCCAGGGGCTGTGCGGCCAAGGACAGCGGGGAGGAGCGCCCGAGCAAGGGACGGAGGGGGCCGGCCCGTCCAGGTGCGGCGGGCCACGGCGCTCACATCAGAGCTCTGCTGCCGGGAGCAGCCCGCGCCCGCTCCGCAAACACAGGAAGCGGGGGGACCGCCAAGGTGCGCGCGGGACCCTCGACTCAGCACAGTCACCGTGGGGCCCGGCCCCCCAGCGTGCTCGCCAGCAGCGGCTCTGAGCTCTAGTCACAAGGAAACACGCTCTGCTGCGCACGCGTGAGGCCAGGTGCCCAGGCGGCCCGGTGCCGGTGCAGGTGTGCCCAGCACGGGGCCCGAGCCCCCGTCGCAGGAGGACAGGAGGGGGCAGCGAGCCTGCAGCCCGCGCGGCCAGGAAGGCAGACCTCTGGGCTCGCCATGCACGGGGCTGCAGCCCTAAGCTGGCGAGGTCACTCCTCGCAGGGCAGGCGCACTGCTGGGCAGAGGACGGGGTGAGGTCTGCCGAGTAAGGCTGACCGAGGCTGGCCCCATTCCCACTCTGTGCAAACACTATCGCAAAGGGCCGTGTCCACAGGGGCCACGCCGAGCGGACAAGCCCATCTGCTGTTCTGGGCAGGCACAGAAACGGTGACTTCTGTTCCCTCCCTGGAGGTGCCGACACCACGCGCCACCGGGGCTGGGGGAGGAACTGGAATAAACCACGTCCGCTAACTGCGGAAGGGGCACTGGGTGGAGGCTGGTCCACGCATCCTGACCAAGAGCTACCTGCCCCACTGCCACGACCCAGAGGAAGGGGGCAGAGAAGCAGGCTGCGAGAGGACTACCTGTGGGAAACAGCTGGCCCCAGTGAGCAGTGCTTTCTAGAAAATTCAGATTAAAAAGATGATGAAATAATAAAGCTAAAATAGGAAAACTCTTAACACTTTAACAGAAATACCGATTCTGACGTGACCTACCAACTCTTACAAACGTGGGTGTAATTCTGTAGTTTTGCAACGTGCCAGACTTAACTGCTTGAAACACGTGATGTTGGCTCAAAAGGGCCAAAGAGCGGTGCGGGGCAGGGCGCGCGGACCCGGCTTCCCGGCTGCCCCGCTCTGCCACTCGGAACAGGCGCTGGGCAGGCGGCCACTTCCAGGACCAGCCCAGGAAGGACGAGAGGGCCGGCACCAGCTGGTCCTGCCAGACGGTCCCAACAAAGCCAGGGGGCCGCGTCGGAGGACGCGGAGCCAGCCTGCGGAGTCACAGCACCCAGGGACTGGAGTAAGGGCCATGGGCCATGCCTGGAGGAGACAGATGGGGTGCGGGGCTGGGGAGGCGAAGCGCAAGCTCCTGGCCAGTCAAACGCCCTCTAACAGATGGAGGATGGGGCCAGAGCCCTGGGCGATGGGTCTGGGCAGGTGTCCCCAGAAGCTAAAGCCACCAGGCAGGTCGTGAGGGGACGCGAGACGTGTGCAGAGCCTCTAGTCTCTCCTCCTGAGATCACACTGACCGCCTTCCGGCGAACAGAGCTGTATGACCAAGGGACTTGCGGACAGCCTGGCCATGGGTAGGACAAATGGCCACCACACACCCCTGAGGAAACAGTAAGGACACTTGGCCCTCAGGGACATTCTGTGACCTGAGCCTGACCCAGCAAAGCAGCATAAGCCACATGAGAAACGCTGCAGGAAAAGGAGAGAGGACACACCGCTGCGCAACTGCTGGACCCTTGGCGGGGCCCCACACCCGCACGCCTCCCTGCGCTGGGGAAGGCGTGAGCGGAGCATGGAGAGGGGGTCCGGACCCCCGAGGTGAGCGCGGCAGCTCCCGGGGACGGCATCCTCACGCTCAGGCCCGACACCATTTTAGGAAGCGACGGGAAAGCGCTCGGAGGTTAAAGGGCCCAATGTCTGCAACCCACACTCCCGGTTCAGAAACACGGCGCGTGGGGGGAGCACACAGGTGGGCGCGGTGGCAGCACGGCACGGGGGACACCGCTGCCGCCTCAGGTTCCCGAGAAGTCAAAGGTGTTCATGGTCCGGGAGGCGGCCCCGTCACCTGGTGCTACTGCCCAGTCCGGCCTCCTGGGGGGACGCCCCGCATGCCCAGCCCCCGCTGACCTCGGCCAGGTCTGAGTGCACGCCGGACGCGCAGAGAGGCCTCGTGCTCACCCCGCAGCCTCCGGGGCCATCACGCGGCCCCCGCCTCCTGCACAAGGCCCCAACACAGGCCACGTCTGTCCTCTCCCCGACGACTGCAAACAGAGCTCAGGGAGCGGGGTCTACGCGTGGGAAAGGGGCTGAGGACAGAGGGAGACCCGAGCCGCCCTCCAGTCCCCGCCCAGAACGGCGCCTCCCACGTCACACCCTTTGTAACCCGGGGCAGCTGCCACACCCCACGTCTCCCCCAGCCAGAGCAGGGCCCGGGGTTTCAGTAATGAAAACTCCCCTTCTCGACACTGACCACAGGAGGGAGGGCAGGCGGGCACTGGGGTGGGGGCTGCCACACACAGGCCAGGCGGCCCCTCGCCCAGAGCACACGGCCGTGCGAGGCGCAGGCTCGTAACCCCCACCCGGACGGCACGGATGGGAGCTGGGCCCCGCTTACCTGTCTGGGACTTGGTGGTGGCCACGTAGCACTGGCTCTGAGGTAGCGACTGGTGCAGGGGTGGGAAGGGGGTAAGAGCGGCTGTCGTCCAAACTCGGAAATGCTTTTGCCCATCTCCTCTTTTGGTTCCTCGCGCTCACGACTTTCTCGAACTTCCCTGGGATCCTTACTGGCTGCATGCTTCAAAACAAAGACAATCATGACTATGATCACACACACGCAGGTGGCCACTAAGACCACGTGCCCCAAGCACAGCTCCTCTCCCCACACGCGCCCTCGTCCGAGGCGAGACACTGAGTGGCGACGCCGGCCTGGTTCCGGGGACATCCGGGCAGCGCCGCGAGCCAGGGGGGGCCCACGCCCTCAGGGGACCAGAGACGGAAGCGGCAGCTCCGCCTGGCCCCGTGCGGAGTACGTGCGCCAGCCCGAGCTGGGTAATAAACTAATACGTTACCCAGCTGAAAACACCCGAAACGGCAGCCTCAAAAGCTCTCCAGAAGTGCCCGTGGGGGGTTTATCACAGCCACGTGGTGCGACAGCCCCAATGGTGTAAATGCCACAACAGATAATCACACTACATGTTAATAGCTGTCTTTTGACGGTCTTCTAAATCTGTCTCCATTCTCAGCCTCCTGAGATGCCACTAGCCTGTGACACCAACATCCAGCCGCTGGCCTGGCCGTCATCCCGGACTGCCCACCACTGAGAACGCTGAAGTCACCCATGGTGCAAAAGTAGTCTAATCGCGATCCAATGCGACTTAACGAAATTTATCACGCGTGCAGTAGGTGCAATGAACAGTAGAGGGACGAGCACCCTTCAACACACGGTGCCGGGCGGACCGGCTCCCCTGCGCAGAAGCACGGAGCGGGCCCCTCCCTCACCTCACACGAGATGCGAAACTCAACACGGAGCAAAGACCTAAAACTACAAAACGCAAAGAAGAAAACATTCGGGCGAAGCTTCGTGACACGGGACTTGGCACTAATTTCCTGGATGTGAAACCAAAAGCTCAGGCAACAAAAGAAAAAACCAAATTGAACGTTCGCAAAAGTAAAAATTTCTGTGCATTAAAAGACACTATCCGTAGAGTAGAAAGGCAACCCAAGGAATGGGAGAAAATGACTGCAAATTCCGTCTCTGACAAGAGCTTAGCATCCGGGATACGTAAATAACTCTATGACTCAACAACAATCCGATTAAAACTCGGGAAAAGCACCTGAATAGGTATTTCTCCAAAGAAGACGTACAAATGGCCAATCAGCCCATGAAAAATGCTCAGCGCCACTAGTCATCAGGAAAATGCCCACCAAACCCACGATGAGACAGGCCCTCACGCCCGCTAAAATGACTACTTCCAAAAATCCCCAGAAAACTGTCAATCACATGTGCCTCGATTTGGGGGGGAAACGTGTTAGTGAGGATGTGGAGAAAAGGGAGCCCTCGTGCACGGCGGGTGGGGCCGTACCACGGCGCAGCCGCCACGGAGACCGATGTGGCGGGTCCTCAGAAAGCTCAACGTGGAGCCACCACGTGACCGGCAGCCCTGTTCCCGGGGCCACCCTGTGGGGACGAGGCCGGCACGCCCCGGGTCACGGCGGCTTCATCCCAGCAGCTGAGGGGCGGGAGCAACCGCAGGGCCCACCCGGAGGACAGGACCCACCAGACGGGGCCCAGCCACACGGCGGACTGCCACTCAGCCTTAGAAGGAAAGAAGTCCTGACACCGGCCACGGCGTGGATGGACCCAGAGGACACAGCGTTCAGTGAAAGAAGCCAGTCACAGGACACGTCCCGTGGGACCCCACTCACGGGAGGTCCCCAGAGGGGTCAGATCCAGAGACAGGAAGTAAGTGGTGGGGCTGGGGGAGGCGCCGGGAGTGAGTGTTTAATGGGGACAGAGTTCCGTTTGGGAAGATGGGAATGTCCTGGAGGTGATGGTGGTGACGGCCGCACACAGTGCAAGTGCCTGATGCCACCCAGCTGTGCACTGACACCTGCTTAAGATGATAAATTTTACGTCCTGTGTGTTTTACTGTAATTTGATAGAAACAGCATCCATCTGCTGGAGTCACCGTCAGGGATGTGGCCCAGGCTGGACACAAGACCTTGCGGCTACAGCTCTGTGCAATTCTTCATCGCCCCCGTGAGGACCCCCTTGCGTGCTCACTGCCCATGCCTGTCGGTCAAGACGGGGGGTCCAGCAGCTCTGACACCCCCCGCCACCTGCCCTCATCCCAGCCCAGCCCCTTCTGAGAGCGCCACAGAGGACGCACGGAGGACGCATGGAGACAGAGGACGCATGGGCACGAGGACTTACGAGGGGCAGGGACGCACGGGCACCGGAGGCGCTGCAGTGGCGCGCGGCGTGGTGGTGGAGACAGGAACCAGATGCTGCTCCTTCACGTCCCCTGCACGCCGCAGCGGGCTCCCCTCGGCGGGCACATGTACACAGACACAAAATACGAGCCCAAAGCAGCCGTAACAATGAGCAAAAATGGAAGCTGAGTGGAAACAGCCACATGAGGCTAACCGTTGCAGGGACAAAACACCCATTCTTTGATTTAAGATGCTACAAGAACTGAACTTGGGTGCAGAATCTAGGTTTCACTAGGACTCTTTGAGCTGACGAAGGAAGAAGGGAAGGAGACGAGCTCTGGCTCCCACACAGGCAGAGTGGCCGGCCTTGGGCTCCCAGTGGCCACCCGAAGCTCTGATGAGCCCCGGGCACCCCACCCAGAGAGGGCGTGAGCACGCGTGCTTCGCAGCTGCAGAGAGACGCCCACGTCCCCACCCGTGAGCGGGCCTGGTCCCTGCGGACACCCCTCCCTGGTCACAGCCAGGCCTGGCGGGACCCAGCCCGCGTCCACACGTGCGAGTCCTCACAGCCCACACCGCGCCTCCTTCCGGGCAGTTCCAGGCGCGTATGAACCTGGATTTGCGGCCACCCCGTTAAGAGCTGCCTCCTACCTGACCGGGCACCAAGGAGGCCCCGTCTCTTTCCTAAAACCTGGACAGTGCCAGAGTGCATGTACAGGGGACAGGGATGCAGGGCAGAGAGCCAAGGGCCACCGTGCCCATGCCTCCTGGAGTGTGCACTGTTCAGTCAAGCGGTCGGGGCTGCGACACAGCCCACGGGAACGAGCATCTCAATGCAGAGAAAAAGGTTCCCTTCTAGAAGCTTCCGCCTTCTCTGCCCAAACAGTGGACGGGCCTGGCCCAGTGCTGGTGCTCTCAGTCGGGACCAGCGCCGGTCCAGGGCAGCGAGCTGCCTCCACACGCTTCCTGAGAAAAGGTGCCAGGAGCCTGCAGCACCCTCTTCACCCTTCCAATGGTTTCAAAAATGCTTCGCGATAAAACTCAGTTTCCTAAGAAAACCCCACAGGACGGAACTGCATTTGGGAGGCAGGGAACCCAAGGGCGAGAGAGGCCAGGTGTGAAGTTGCATCCTGGCTGGCCTTTTCCCAAACATCGCTTCCTCCCTGTCCCACGGGGACCCCAGAGGACAGGCACTTTGCAGGGATGCCTCAGCCCTCAGGAAGCTGTGCCCAAACCCTCCCGTCCTCTTGCCTACAGATGACCAGCCTGAGCCTGACCGCTCAGGAACGTCCAGCAAAACGGCACGTGCCGCTGACGCGCAGTCTCTCGGCTCAGATCAAGGCGCACACAGAGGGGCCTCACGGTCAGAGGAATTTCTTGAAATTAAATTTCAAATTGCTTCCTTATCCCTAGAATAATATAACACAGTGACAAAGATCCTCAAGAATAAAAACATATTAGAATAAAATCCCAGAAGAGGGAACGGAATAAAAGCATAATTTCAAGGAGACGAATAAACGATGTAAAGTTTCTCACATGCATTTTAAAAGTGATGATGGTGGGCCAAAAGAATGAACTTTGTTTTAAACCTCATATCTAATACAAAAATTAACTCAAAATGGAATGATATATTTAAAGTTCACATAAAACTAAAAACAACTTTTAATGAGGAAAAAGAAGTCAGGATCTAGGACTACATGAAGAGTTCTCAGAAGTGACACCGAAAGCATTAGCCATAAAAGAAAAATTTTGATCGACTGCACTTCACCAAAATGAAGAGTTTTTCCTCTGCGCAAGACGCTGCTGAGAGGGTGAGGAGAATTCCAGACGCGGCGAAGACGCCTGCTGACTGGGCCTGACGGAGGGCTCCACGCGTCCAAGACACACAGGTACGCCAGACGAGTCACCAAGACACAGACGGCAAAGAAGCGTGAAAAACCGTTCAATGCCATCAGTCACCAGGGGCGGCCACATGCCACCACGAGGCGTCCCAGCGCACGCTGCTGCGGCCGCACCGGGGCTATCCGCCCAACGCCTGCGCCCGCACTCCCGGGTGCTGAGCCAGAGCACTGAGAGTGTGTGTCCCAAGGGGAGTGTGTCCGTGAACGTCTACAGCAACTTTACCATGACAGCCACAAACCGGGACCTCCGGACGCCCTCCAAAGCGTGGGCGAGAGATTGGGCTCTGGGCCACACTCACTGACAGTCCTCGGCATAAGAAGGGACAGGCCGCTGAGAGCTGGACGGGACTCAGGGACACTGCACCGGGTTGGAGCCACTCTCAAAAGGCTGCAGCTCTGGAGCTCCACCTTGCCCAATGCTGGAGGTGAGATCGGACGGCGACGGGGCCGGGGAACGGCGTGGGGGCCCAGCGGCCAGGTGGTCACGCAAATCCACACTGCGCCCTCGCCATTCGGAAGGCCCCTGGGGGTGGCAGAGGGAAGAGGCTCCTCCCTGTGGGCCCGCACTTTCTCAGAAGCTGTGGGGATGGGTGTGTACAGGGGACACTGCAACAAGCGGAGGCCAGGCCTGTCCTGCACCCACAAACCGCAGGGGCTGTGGGGACGTGGACTGGCGGAGCCCATCGTCCAGGCAACAGGTGGCCCTGGCTCCAGCCACAGCTCGGCCGGACAATACGAGCTTGCAGGGACAAAGATGCGCACGCTTCGGGGGAAGTCGCCCCGAGGGGCCATGTCCACTCTAAGCCGCTGGAGGGCCGCAGCTGTGACGGGGAGCGTGAAAGAACTGTGACCAGCGTCCTTGGAAGGGTGAGGCAGACGCAACTAAAATAGAGTGCTCTTGACCACAAGAGCTAACTGGAGACACCGGGTATGAAAAAACAGTTGTCAAAATCAAAATTATCTAAAAGGGGTCAAATACGTGGTGACAGAAATCTAACCATAGGCGATGAACACACAATGCAACATATACATGCCTTACCGTTTACCTGTACACCTGAAACTGACTGGACTTCGTTAACCAATGTCACCATAATAAAAAAAAAAATGTTTTAATTAAATAAATAAATAAATACTCAGAATTATCAGTATATGGAATGACCAGCAAAAACAAGTGCAGAAGAGCAAGCAAGAAGGCTGGGCACAGGCACAGCGGCTCCCAGGCTGCGGGATGCACGGCCGTCCGGGCGTGTTCCCGGAGCTGGAGACAGACGCACGAGCAGGGCCACGGAGCCCGGGTGGCGGCTGCAAGGAGGGGCCGCAGGCGACCTCCTAACTACAACCAATGGGCAGCAAGACACTCCCTGCGATGCCAGGCACAAAAAATCCCCAGGGACCACGACCACATGCCTGCCAGCACGAACCAGGAGAGCCGTGCGACCCAACCTGCAGACGCTCCGGGGACAGCGTCCCACGCAGGCCCGGGGCCAGCCACGGCCCACTGGCCCAGCAGACAGCAGGAAAATGCTGCCTGTTCTCAGTGCCGCCCCGGAGCCAGGTGGCTTGGGGCAGGGACAGAGCTTAGCGGTGTCCTTGGTGCAGTGCCCTGCCCCTCCCTGCCGTGCCACCATGGCCCGACCCACGCGGTGTGCGCATCTCCCAGTGAGAAGGGCAGGGGGAGGCCCGGGAGCAGTGGTCGCTGAGGCGGGCCTCACTCAGCGGGCAGTGGGCACCTGGGGACCAAGGAGGGCAGGTCAAGACGGGCTCCCACCGTGCCGTTTGCGTGGGGACTGTTAGCAGATCGCCTAGCCTCTCACAGCCCGCAGGTGACCACCGGTTGGGTGATCACTGCTATCTACCGACCCTTCTTCTTAACGCACAGACGTCCATCTGCCGTCACTACGACAACAGAGACCACACGCCAGATGCAACAGCAGCCCGTCCCGACGGAGGCGCATTACCAGGCCCAGGACGGGCTTCGGCATGGTCTTCCGTGCCCTGTGAACCTTGACATCGGCGCCCGGCGCCGCAGGCTTCCTGTCCTCTGTGTCCTTACTCCCTTCCCCGGGCTTGGCGGGCACTGCAGCGGGCATCTGAGAAAAGGCGCTGGGAGTCCGCCCTCTGCCGGCAGGCCCAGGAAGGGTCTTCGCAGCATGGCCGGGGAGAGAGGAGGCCAAAGTGCTGGTGACGCGCGGCGGCTGCTCTGGCAGGGCTGGCTGGCTCAGGAAGTAGCCGTTGCTCCCAACGACGGCGGTCTGCGTGAGGTCGTCAGGCGCGACATGGTTCTGCCTCCCCACCTCGGCATCTCGTTCCAAAACCCCGTTTTCCGCTATCCGGGCTAGTTTGTTGGGCCCTTCCTGGGGGCTGGCCTTCGCGGTTTCCTGAGTGAGCTCCCCCGCACTCAGATGCCTGCCCGCGTCGCTCCTGTCACAGGCCCCGTTGGTTTCCCCGTCGGCAGCCACGGAGGCCTCTCCTCCCGGCTTCTCCGCCGAGCCCTCATCTGCGGCCATGGAGACCTCTGTGGACAGAGAAGAGACACGTCAGCGGCTGCTGCCTGCCCTGCTGGGCACCCCAACTCAACGGCTACGACTTCACCAATGGTTCACACAAGCCTGTCTCAGGAAAAGTCACTTTACTTCACACACACTCATTAAAGTTCACACAGATTAAACACAAAATATCTTAGACATTAACTTTGAGAGCTGGTTGGTTAAGTCTGGGGAAGACCAACTCCTCAGAAGGGGAGTCTGCCCTGAGCCCAAATCTGTCACCCCCCCCATCCTGCTGCGAAGGGACACACCAAGAGCAGAGCACAAAACCAACTCCCCTCAAGATTCCCACCATGTGGCATGGCGCAGGTCTGTACAGCCACCGGAAATCAACGGACCACGGCAAAACAACCGAGCATGACTTGGAGGTGGAAAACAAGCCTTCAGAAGCAGCTTGCAAAAACTGGCTTAAAGAAACGGGGAATGAATCCCCCAAAAAGGCTGTGTATCGCTCGATCAGCCGGAGTCATTAGAAAGCCTCGGTCCGGGAGCGTGTCCTCTGTGCGAGTCCAGTCTCCTACACGACCCCGCGGACCGTGCCTGGGACCCGTCATAAAGAAACACCTTTGACATCAAAAGACGCACAAACAGCCAACCTCACAGGCCAGAGCAGACGCCACCACGACGCCATCGCTGGACACGGTAAGCTCCGTGGTCCGCACGCGCCGCCGCCCACAGCATGCGCCTGGCGAGCGTCGCCGGGCGTCGTGTCCATGCCCCCACCCCGAGCATCCCGAGCGTGCACGCGGTGAGGGTGGGGTCTGTGTGTGTTCACTGCTGTGCCCAAGCGCAGCAACAGCCCCAGCACATCACATGACACAAGAAATACTTTTCAAGTGAATGAACAGCCATTAATTTTTTTAAAACTCTCAGCAAAAAAACAATAGGAAGACTAGGTGGAAACAACTTGAAGGCGTTTGATAAACCACAATCTGCAGCAAACCTGTGCTTGTTCAGATCCGTGAAGAGAATTCCACGTGAGATCCGAAACCACCAAAGGCCATCCCTCAGCACCGCAGAAAGCGGCGAGGTCCGAGGGGTCGAGACGGGGGGCGGGACTCGGAGCTGCGCTGCTCTGCGCGCAGCACGGCCGGTCACACCAGAAGGCAGAATCGACTCGTCACGAAATCACACGGCTGCAGCCACACGGCTGAACGGAAAATCGAGGCACAAAACTCGGGCTGGAGCATTTGTCCACCCCCGCACTAACGAGAACGTACACAACGCCATTCACAAAAGCAGGTGCAACCGTGTGGGACAGAACCTGAGCCGAGACTGCTGAAGGCCTCCATGCGGAAAAAACTTAAAGCGCTGCATGACCTTCACCGGATGACAGAAACGCCACGGTATGAAGTCACCTCAAATTTAGTCTATGAACTCCATGGCATCCCATCGAAACGCCGATCGGCACGCGGAGAACGCGCGAACTGGCTCTGAAAAGGCAGGGAAGGGAACGTTCACAGGTGGCACAGACCACGAGGAAGAGCGGCGACAGGAGGGCCGACGGGCTCGCGGCTCTGCGGGGGGGACCCTGGCCTCTCCCAACACCACCCGCGAGGGGCCTGCAGATGCCAGCTCCGGCCACAGCTCCAGACCTGCTGCCTCTGCTCTCCTAAGGCAGATTCCACATGTCTGGGCCTCAGCGACGCCACTGCTGAGGCACCTGCACACTGAAGCTCGAAAGATGTGCTCCTTGACGGTCTAAAACCTCAGAAGGGACACGCAGAAAAACAGACCTGTGGCCTGGCAACGGGAAATGTGTGCTGCACACCAGAAGCACAAGTCACAACAGTACAAGAACGAGATCAAGCTGACGACGTGGTGTGACGAGACACAGATGTTAGGTCTCTAATGCGGGCTGCTGACACACAGTTCCTTAAATTCTCCAGACCTTCCTGGGTGGTCGGGGTCTCCTCTGTTCTGCTGAGGTGACTCTGGTGGCTCCTCGATGGGGACTGTCATCAGGAAGAGTAAGCCGTGGTCAGAGGCTTGGAGCCCTCAGCCCCGCCCCAAGCCTGGAGCGACGAGGGCCGTGGAACCCCGGGCCACAGGCTCAGGGGAGCCCAGGTAGGTGACACGTCCCTCGAGAGGGCATGGAAGCCCCACCCCCGCCCACGCCTGGCCCTGTGCACGACGTCCCACGGTCTGTCGCTGAAGTGTGTCCGGCATGACACACTGGGACAGTAATGAAAGCGTCTCCCCAAGCTCCCTGAGTGTCCCAGCGAATGACTCGACCCGAAGAGCATCGCGGGAACCTCCGACAGGCAGCCAGGCCGTGCGAAGCCGTGGGTGCCCGCCGGGCCCTCTGCTGTGACTGCCGTCTGAGGGGACAGTGCCACAGGGCTGAGCCCTCGACGTGTGGGATCCGACACCTCTGCAGGGAGACAGTGTCGAAGGGAGCGGCACTGCAGGCTGCGCGGGAACTGATCGGGCGCGGAGAAGCGGACTGCGGGGCGTGGGCGAAGGCCCACACGGCTGGTGGCAGCGGTGGCAGCGGTGGCCCGGGGGCGAGCAGAGACGGCTCTCACAGACAGGAACCCCAGCTGTCTGCCACCACCGCCTTCCCCATTCTGAAGTCCTGGTCAGCACGACTGACCGAGTGAAAGGCCCCGAGGGCGCATGGACGGACGGAGGCAGCAGCAGAGGCGCGTCGCGGCGGACATGGTCCCGTCTGGAGACGGTCAGGGCGACCTGTGACGCCATGAGGCCAATGACTGAGTTTGGACAGGTGACCAATGAGAATGAACTAGACCTTGACCTCGCCAACCATATATAAAATTAACTCCAAACGAAAAAGAAACGTAAACGGAAAACGAAGACATGTCAGGAAAAGTATAGTGTCTCTGGCATCTGAGACTCAGCACATGTCTCGCCCTTCACGCCCTAAGCCAACAATCCTGAAAAGGACACTGAAAGGCACACTTCAGCAAAACTAAAACTTCTCAAAACTGAACGGCAGCACATCCAACGCATGATGAGACACCACACTTCACAGAGTTACTTACAGAGGACAAGGGGAGGGCCCGGCTGACGGGGTGAGCAGGGGGTGAGCAGGGGGTGAGGATGGGGGTGAGCAGGGGGCGAGGACGGGGCGAGAAGGGGGCGAGGACGGGGCGAGCAGGGGGTGAGGACGGGGTGAGGACGGGGCGAGCAGGGGCGAGGACGGGGCGAGCAGGGGGCGAGGACGGGGCGAGCAGGGGGTGAGGACGGGGTGAGGACGGGGTGAGCAGGGGGTGAACAGGGGGTGAGGACGGGGTGAGGAGGGGGTGAGGACGGGGCGAGCAGGAGGTGAGGACGGGGTGAGGAGGGGGTGAGGACGGGGTGAGCAGGGGGTGAACGGGGGTGAGGACGGGGAGAGGAGGGGGTGAGGACGGGGCGAGGAGGGGGTGAGGACGGGGCGAGGAGGGGGTGAGGACGGGGTGAGCAGGGGGTGAGGACGGGGTGAGGAGGGAGTGAGGACGGGGTGAGCAGGGGTGAACAGGGGGTGAGGACGGGGTGAGGAGGGGGTGAGGACGGGGCGAGGAGGGGGTGAGGACGGGGCGAGGAGAGAGTGAGGACGGGGTGAGCAGGGGGTGAACAGGGGGTGAGGACGGGGCGAGGAGGGGTGAGGACGGGGCGAGGAGGGTGAGGACGGGGCGAGGAGGGGGTGAGGACGGGGTGAGCAGGGGGTGAGGACGGGGCGAGCAGGGGGTGAGCAGGGGGTGAGCACGGGGTGAGGTGACAGAGGACGAGGGGAGGGCCCGGGTGTCGAGGTGCTGTGTGCCTGACAGCAGAGGGTCGCTGTAACCCACACAGATGAGTGTGGCGCACACGAGTCACGCTGAGGAAGTCTCAGCATGAACGGTGAACTGCACTGATGTCTCCATCCCGGCTTTGAGACTGTGCGACGGTGCCGCATGATGTCACCACCGGGTAAGCTGGGTAGAAGGCAGGTGCACAGGATTAGTATTAGTTTTCGCAACTGCGTTTGAACCTATGATTATCTCGAAATAAAGATCAATTACAAAAGATAAATTGCAAATCCAAAAACTAGCAATAAATAGGAAAACAAAATTCTGAACACACCACTTGCAAGAGCATAAGAAAATACAGATCAATCAGGGTGTGAGACCTGCACCTGGAAAGTGAAAACTATAACGTGGCTAAGAGACCAAACGAAGGGCGAGGCGAGGCTTGTTCCCGGGCCCGAGGCTCGGCGTTAGTGGTACACATGCGCTGAGCTGCTGGAGTCTGACCAGGTCTGAGAAGAAGGGCTCTCTGTGATGGCTGTTCCGTGGAGACCCCAGGTAACCTCACTGTAGGACTGGGGCTCAACTCTGCCTGAGTCAAATCCCTTACAAAACAATCAACCAACCTGACTGCAGGCCGCTCCACTACAGTGCTAAAATTGCTACAAACAGGCTGAGAAGGCGCCAAATTTGTCTGCAAGTTAATTAACCAAGTATCCCAGACAAGCCTAACAATTTATTGGGGGAAAAGAGATAACTTCAATAACACCTTCAACCCACCAACAATACTATTCAAAATATCTACCCCAAATAATGAGATATGCAAGAAATCAGGAGAATCCATCATCAAGAGAAAAATCCGTCATTGAAACACCCATGAATGACGGAGATGATGGACCCCGTAGGCTGCGAATGTCAAAAACAGCTGTCATAGCACTGCAAATATTTAAGGGAAGCATGAACATGGGAGAGGTGTAAGGTACAGACAGAGGCGCCCGCAGCACCCGCACACACCCAAGCGGACTGGCAAACAGGAAAACCGCATCTGCGGTGACTTCTCGTGAGATGACACCAGCAACCAGACACGACAGAGGAGACCGGAGAACCTGACGACACACCAGAGTCTAAGCAAAAGGAAGCACAGGAGAAAATGGTCCAAGAAGTACGCAAACCGAGCCCAAGGGAACTGGGGGTCATCCGAAGCTATCTAATTATCATCATAGTTGCAGGAGCCACCATGGCAGGAAGGAAAAACATCCACCCGAAAAAGTAATGGCTGAAAAATGTGTTTGCCAAAGTTTTTCCCAATTTGATGAAAACGATAAAATCAGTGAACAAAATAGCTTCATGAACGCCAAGCAAGATAAACAGACAACCCAGACCAAAGCACAACATAATAAAATTGAAAATCAGTGATAAAGAAAATCTTAGTGACAGGAGAGCGCGCGCGCGCACACACACGTAATGACTACAGATTTCTAGTTCGACACCATGCACGCCAGGAGGCGATGGAACATCTTCAAACTGCTGGAGGGAAAAACTGGAGTTCTACAGCCCACACGACATTCTTCAAACGTTTTCAGATAACAAAAAGCTGAGAAAATTAGTCACCAGCGAGAAAGCGCACCAAACATTGTTACAGACAGTTCTTCAGGCGGCAGGAAAATGGTAACATGTGGAAATCCCTCTACGAAAGGGATTAAGAGAACCGGAAATGATAAACGTGTGAGGAAATACAAGAGAATTTGCTTTCTCAGTAAAACTTTTTGCTAAAAGAAAATTGAATGCTTAAAGCCAACATAGTAACAATTTACACTGTGGCTTGTAACATTTGTAGAAGTAAAATCTGTAACAGTAATATAAAGAACAAAAGGGCAGAAATAGAATTAATGATGTTTAAGGTAATACATTATACAAAATGGTAAAGTAAATATTTAAGGGCAGACTGATTAAAGATGAACACTGTGAGACCAACAGCATACAATGCAAAAAAAGAAAAGAGCAAAGCTAATAAGCCAACAGTGGAGATGATAAGGGGAAAAAAGTCATAAAAAATATTGCTCTAAAGAAGGCAATAACAGAGAAAAAGAGGGGTAATGAAAAAAAGAGCAAAAGATCCCATTAAACCAAACAAATCAATGGTCGAAGCACTCCAATAAAATGGCAGAGACTGTCAGACTGGATAAAAAAGAAATTCCAATTATATGGCGTCCTTAAGAAACCATGTTAAATACATGTTTTAAAATACAGACAGGTTCAATTTAAAGCATGAGAAAAAACACGCCATGCAAACCCTAAGCAGCAGAGAAGTGGTGTGACTACACACACATTAAACCAAGTAGGCTTCAAAGAAGGATTTATCTCTTTGTAGATGACATGACCTTATATGGAGAAGTGCCCAAGGAAGTCAAAAGAACTATTAGAAATAATAAACGAGCTCAACAAGGTTGCAGGATACAAGATCAATAAACGAATTGTATTTTTCTATACAATATCAATGAGCAAATGAAAGAAGAAAATTCCATTTGAAATAGCATCAAAAATGTAATACTTAGAAATGTGTTTAACAAAAACGCATCTAAGACTTGTGCACTGAAAATTAAGAAATGTTACTGAGAGAAATTAAAGACGACGTAAACTAACAGAAAGACGCCGCATGTGTACAGACTGGAAGACGCTGTGTCGCTGGGATGGCAACACTCCCCAAACTGACCTCCAAACGCCACACAGTCCACAGCAAACCCCGCTGGCTGACTTGCAGGAGCTGACAAGATGACCTAAAATTCACATGAAAAGTTGAGGGGCCCAGAATAGGCAAAATACTGAGAAAGAATGTCACGTTGGAGGGTCTCACACACCCCCATTCCAAAACTCACCACAAAGCAACAATAATGACCAGAGGGTCCCACAGTAGGGAGGACACGTGATCTGTGGTCAGAACCGAGTCCAGGACAAACCTGCAACCGATTCCAGCCGAGGGCAAGGGCGGTCCAGTGGGGAAAGAAGGGTCTTCCAAGCAGTGGTGCTGGGACAACTGGGTGTCCACTTGCAAAAGAACAAAGCAGGACCTCACCTCACTTTATATAAAAATTAACTATACCAGCTAAAACTGTAATACTCTCAGAAGAAAACACAGGCATATATCTCTGATGTCTATTAAGCAATGATCCCAAAAGCAAAAAAATCAGAGAAAAATCAGATGAAATGGACTTCATCAAAATTAAAAAATGTTTGTGCTTCACAGGACACCAGCAAGAAAGTGGAAAGGTAAGCCACAGAATGGGAGGAAGTACTTGCAAATCACGTATCTGAGAGGGAACATCCATCTATAATACATAAAGAATCCTGACAATTCAACAACAGTCGATAACCAATTTTAAAAACAGGCAAAGGATCTGAATTGATGTTTCCAAACAAGACACAAATGGCTAACAAGCAAGATGCTCCACATCACTAGCCATCAGGGACACGCAGATCAAAACCTCGGTGAGAGACCACTTCACACCCGAAAAGGCAACAAGGACTGCGGGCAGGCGGAGGAGTGGGGCTCCGCACGAGGCTGGGGCAGGGAACGCAGACAGTGCGGCTGCTGTGGAGGTCAGGGGCGCCCCCCACCCAGAGGAGAGCGCAGGCTCCGGTCAGGCCAGGTGCAGGCCGCCTGCAACAGAAAGGCCAGCGGGTGGGGCAGGGAGGGCGTGTCCCCAAGGTTGCAGTTTCTGTTCTCCGCGATGCCCCATGAACACAGTCATAGGGCCCGCGGCCTGTGGGTGTGGCTCCACGCATCAGGGTCCAGCCCGTCTGCGATGGGGTGAAGGGCACCTGAGCGGTGTCGGTGCTGCGTGATGTCGATGGCGCTGCCGTCGACACAGTGTCCGGCAGCCCTCCCTCACTCAGAGTGTTGGCTTTGACGCGCCGACAAGCTCTCTCCCTAACTGCCGTGTGTGTGCCCGTGGGTCCGTGTGGGGAGGGGGGAGACGAGAAACAACACAGAAAGGCCAGCTGTGCAGCGCGAGGCGGCCAGGGCCGGGCGTGAGCAGACGCGGGGCGGGGGGCTCGCCCTTACCTTGCTCTCGCAGCAGCTCGGGTTTCACGCAGCACTCCTGCTTCGCCTCGCCCTGCGCCGGGACTGCCTGCTGGAGAGAAACAGCCATCAGCCTGGGCGGCTCACAGCCGCCTGACGCGCGGACAGACAGACGAGAGCCCACGACAGCGCAGGGACGGCTCGGCCACCGCCAGGAGGGACGGCGGTCAGGAAACCGTCCCGGGGGCCCTCCGCTTCGCCTGTGCTCCTGGGCGCGGGTTTCAACAAGGCCACCGGCACAGTGAGGGACCGCAGCTGCTGGGCTCCGTGGGGGTGCTGCGGTGTACTGACAGTAAGCCGGCTAAGTATTTCAAACCTCCAACGACCTACAAGACAGTTACAGAAATGCACAAAGGCAGATCGACAAAACCCTGACCTGCCACATGTCTGGTGCACGGTGCGGACGCGAACCAGACAAGGCCGCCTGGCACTGTCCCACGACGGGAACGCTGGCTGGAGAAGTGAGCACAGCGCACTCCGCCTGGCCTCTGCAGGCACAGCGGCGACCGCCACGCGTCCACTGAGGGGTACAAGGAGACGCAAGGGGTCGGCACGTGCCCCACCCTCACAGAACCTACGAGTGACACCCCAAATACTCCCCCGACACTTGTACAACTCCTGGACTGTTTCCTCCAGAAGACACAACACGTTCTAAGAACATTCTCACTGAACCCTGAACTCACTGCTAATTTCCCTCACCGTCCACTGTGGCTCCCAGGAGCCGTGGTGGTACCCCGCCCCGCCCTGTCCCCTGGACCGCCGACCCACCTCAAGGACACCTGGCCTCCCCCCTCAGCGCTTCTGCCTTCTGGAGTGGAGCTGTGTCCCGGCCCCGGTCCGCTGGCCCCGCCTGCCACCCGGGAGCACCACGCAGTCCTCCTGGCGCTGCTCAAAGGTAAGCACGGGCCTTGAGGGCCCTGATGCCTGCAGGGGACCCCATCGGCCTCACTCTTTGGGGCACGCAGCCCGCACACAACTGGGCGGGTTGGGGGCAGCCATGCACGCCGCATGCCAAGGCCAGAGGCCAACACTGCCGAGCCCCGCAGGACGGCCATGCGTGGAGGGGCACGTGGCGGAGACTGAGCAGGCCCTCTCTGCTCCCCACAGGGACGCATGGGCGGGGCCACGGGCGAGGACAGAGGGCGGCCGAGGAGCAGGGCGCTGGGTGTGCGGGGGCCAAAGGCCCAGACAGAGCCAGCGCTGAGCCTGGCCGCGGGCAGGACGGGCAGCACCGTCGCCTCCGACTCCTCTGCTGTACACGAGACGACATGGGCATCTGTGGCGTGCGCAGCCCCATCCTCATTCCAGGAAAGGGTGAGTGATGCAGCGAGAGGCCACTGCGCGGGTCAAGCGGTCGGAGAGGGCACAGGGCTGGCAGCCTGAGGGGGGCTGTGGGGAGCGCACAGCCCCCTCCCTAAGCTGCTCTCAGGAGGCGGGACCATGAGCCCCATGCAGGCGCCCTCTTCCCCAGGCACTGCGGGAGACGGCGCCCAGCTCACCACGACAGAAGTGATCCCAAGCAAGACGCAAGACGTCTCCTCTGCAAAACAGGCTTCTAGAGACAAAGAGTCCCCTCCAAAAGCACGCAACGGCCCCAGGTGCTGTGACCGTCACCGTGGTGCTGGGTCCCCCAGTCCACCCCCAGCGGTCCCAGACCAAGGCCCCGGCTGGTGCCCCGGGATCAGCCACGCAGGGCAGCTCACACTCGGGGTCAGTGTAACCACACAGAAGCTGGACGGCAACAGTACCTGGCACGTGGGCCTCCCACGTGCTCTGAGAGCCTGCTCTGGGATCTGACCCCGGGCCTGAGAGCTGCAGGCCCCAGGGACACGTTCAGATGAGGCCACGGCCGAGGCCCCTCTTCTGGCCCTGGTGGCGGGGTGCGCAACCATGTCCTCGGAACTTGCCCCGCAAAACCCATGAAACCCACAGCCATGTTACAGAGACCCCCGCCCCTCCTTGGCCACAAATCACTGCCAGTCGTGTATTTTATCCAGGACCACTGCTTCGGGCACAAGTGTCTGGAAGGTTAACGCTTTACCTGCCACACACACCTGAAGTTCAACAAAGGTGAGAGTCTCATCTCTGGAAGAATTTGACATGAACCTGAATGGAAGCGCACGGCCACAAACGGTGACATGGAATGCCGTCCTTCACAATTTGGCCTCACAGGGTTTCTACCCCGCCACTCGTTTTCTCAGGGGTGTACGTGTGTACGTGTGTGCGTGTGCACGTGGGTGCGTGTGCATGCCACCGTCGCATACTACCTACCTGAGCCGTAAAGATGCTGACAAGCTGTTATGGAAAAGAACACTCTCCAGACACCTTTCTCAGTGCGGAGTGTGCACTTGCCAAACCGCCGCCCTGCCTGCGAGGTGACCTCACCTTCGCGCTGCAGAGCCGGTGGCTGCGGGCGAGCCAGCCCCTCTCCTCCGGCAGGGAGCGCACTGCACAACTGGGCTATCCGCTGACTCCTCGCGCAGCGGTCACATCACAGCGGCCAATGGACTTGGCAGACAAGAAGGGCCTCCTCGCCCTCCGAGGGAGATGTTTTGGTTCCAGCCAGAGCAAGACCGACGTCAGATCCCGACCTGCCCCTGGCCACGTCCTGCTGCAGCCCTGCCCGAGAGCTGGGCCAGAGGCGCCTTATCCCCTGCAGAAGGGTGCTTACGCCAACACAGGCTGGACAGGGTGTGGCTCCAGCCCAGAGGCCTTCGGGGACGAAGTGCGCTCCGTCCACCCCCTAATTTTAGACTATTTTCCACACATCAATTTCATCAGCCAACTATCAAAAGGAGTGGGGAGGGAAAGGGTGAACCCTGTCAACAGTGGACGGGTCTCCACTCTTTTGTCTTTTTATTTTTCCCTTTAACAAGAAAAGGTGAGTTAGTTCCTAAATGTGGAAAGCAATTAACACCCAAAGTGGCCCTAGAATTTCCATTTCTGGGACTCTAAAATGCAAAGCAAACTCCCTCTCCGTTTGCCACGTAACCCTTAGCTGGCCCCCGCAGAATAAGGGACTGGAGGTGAGCAACCTCCTCGCAGCTGCCTCACCACGCTCCTGCTGCTACTGTTCCCCAAAGCCACCAGAGCAGCACACAGCCCAGCACCCCACATCCCGCGGACTGGCGATGCCAGCGACAGTCCCTGGGAGGCAGGCTGTGTTCCCGCACCTTGTACTGATGAGGCGGTGGCGTCAGTGAGCTCTGAGAAGCCTGCGGCCCACGCCTGCCGCTCCAGTCCTCCAGCCGAGGCACTGGGCCCACGGCCCAGAAAGAAGCTATCGCTCTGTGCCTCTGGAGAGCTGCTGGCCCCCAGGAGGGGCTGCCGGCGGTCACCGTCATGGCAGGCCAGGCACTGAGCTCCAGAGCTGGGTGCTGAGCGGTGCAGACAGCTGGGACAGCGCTGGTCTCCTGCCTGTGCCTCCTCCAGGGTCAGAGCAAACTCAGTCCAGACTGGCGCTCAGCGAACTCGGGCGCTGAGGCCTGAGCCACATGGCCTGGTCTCCCAAGACATGCACAGGCACCCTCCCATTCTGGCCCCAGCTCCCCGGGAGCCTGCAGCTGGAGACGGCCACAACCAGAACAGGCCAGCCAGAGCAGGCATCCATCCCAAGGCCACCACCCGGGAGCATGGCCACACATGGTTTCCTGAGTCGACCTACCCGTGGTGAAGATGGCACACGTGTGACACAAACAAGCCGAGGTCCTAAATGATCACCCCTCAGGCTCCTGAGTTCCCACAGAATGACTGCCAAATCTGGTCACTGACCCAGTCCAGGCTGGTGACACCTGCCTTCTATGGGGCCTACATGGTGGCACCTCGGCGGGGGATGTCCACGTGACTGTGCAGGGACACAAACCAGCAGGATGCTGGAGAGCACAGCCTTCACTGGGGCACACGGATGCAAGTGCCTGCAGCCAACCAGAAAACTGAACGTCTCACTGGCAGACGGGCACAGAGCAGGGACAACAGGGCTACCAGGATGCAGCGGTCAACGGTGTGACTGCCCTGGGCACAGGCCCACGCAGGCCTGGCCACTGCTGGGCCCAGCTGGTATCACCGAGACTCGGCGCACCACGACGCACCTGATGGACCCGATTCAGTCCCATTAACATCTCGCTCTCACGTCTCCGTCATCAACAAGATTTTACACCATGTAACACAGGGGAGTCGCTCGGTGTGGTGTGACACCATGTGGTTTACCTTAGGTTATCAGCACAAAACGGAAAACGGCTCCATGGCTCACAAGGACACGGGTCCTGGAGAACCAGTAACAGAAGCGCAGAGGCGGGACACGGTTTCCTCACCGGGGCGGTGGGCAACAGACACAGCAGAGTGGGGAGACTGCCAGGGTGACAAACCACCACCAGGCTGGGGTCCTGACGTCAACCCGACAACCACAAAGTGACATTCCGACCTAACTGGAGGAAATTGTGAAAATGGTTAGATGGTACCGAAAAATTTCTATAAAATTTGTCAGGTATAACAACAACGTCGAAGTTATACAAAAATGTCTGCCTTTTTTTAAGCTACATACTCAAAGTTCAGAGGTGAGAATTTCATGACACCCATGGTACGCTTTAAGATACCTGAGCAGCCAAAAAGGGGAGGGGGAGGGGGAGGGGGAAGAGGAGAGGAAAGGGACCAAGTGACAAAATCCTGACAATTATCATGGGATTGTAAGTTGTCTATTTTTGTATGTGATGGAAATTTAAATTTGTCACAAAATTCTAATGTTAAACTCGAGCTAAAATACAAAAGATGTCTGGTTCAGAGGAAACGTGCCCCCAACACCCCCGGGCCAGCGCCAAGTGGGGACCAGCACGACGCCGCCGGCCAGCCGGGGCCTTGGCTGCCCGACGTGGCCTCACGGTCCTCATGCCTGGGGCGGCCCTGCCAGGGGAACCGCGAGGAGGCTGCAGGAGGCTGAGAGCTGCGGGCGCCTGACAGACGTCGGCCATCAGTCCCGCCCACGATGCCCAGGAACTGGATCACAGGCGCCTGGTAGCTTTAACAACGCCCCACCCACCGGGAGCCTCCTCTGGGCCGTCCAGAGCCCTCTCCCCGCCACCCCCCCAGCGTGGCAGCAGAGCCGCCCCCCCAACAACGGCAGCCACTTCCTTTTTTAAAAGCCCTGGTACCGCCTCGCTTTTTGAAAAACTCAGTTGTCCCCAGTCCCAAAAGGAGGGACACGGTCCAGAGGCCCAGGAGAGAGGCGCATCACCCCCCCCAGCCTGCCCCAGCCACGCGTCCACTCCCTCATCTGCAGCTCCCTCCACCCCAAGGGCCCACGGGCCTCACCGAAGCGGAGCGCCCCTCACTACCAGACACACGCGGGGGCACACACCAGGTGAAAGTGTGGGTCGCCCGCCCCTTCCCAGACGCAACTCTCACGTCAAGGGGCTCCCTCAATTCTTCCTGCCGTAAGAACTCCTTTCTGAAGTAGAGGAGTTGGCCGGGAAAACGCAACGGTGAAAGGCCACAAGCGCCGGGCAGGGGCACACGCGACCGACCCAGGGCTGCCAGCGGGGGGCCGCGCCCTCTGCGCCTCGGAGTTCACTCGGCCTTCTCATTGGTTCTGCCTGTTCTGCTCTTCAACGGAACCAGAATTTCCTGTGAGTCTCAGTAAACGTGCTTTACTTACATTTCGGGGAGAGACCAACTTTAAAAGCTCCCATGTTAGAGGAGCAAGGTGACAAACGACCGGGCCGAGCAGACGGAGAGCTGGTGCTGGAGCTAGTCACCAGCGCCAGCCCATCGCAGTCACCACCATGAGACGCCACCTCTCGCCCCCCAGGACGGCCATCATCAGAGGGACGGACCACGACGAGTGTGTGTGAGGATGTGAAGAACCCGAAACCCTTGTGCACTGCCGGCGGGAACAGAACATGGCGCGGCTACAGTCCGATGGTTCCTCAGAAAGTTAAATAAGAAGTTACCAAACGCCCCAGCAATTCCATTCCTAGGGACAGACTCCAAAGAACGGACAACTGGCACTCAATGCTGATACAGCCTGATCGCCACAGCACTGTGCAAAGCGAAGGGCGGGAAAAGCTCATGTGCTCCTCGACAGACGCACAAATAAGCCAGGTGTGGCATATACAGACCATGGGATGTTATTCAGCCAGGAAAAGGAATGAAATTCGGACACATCCTACAACGTGGATGAACCTTGAAAACATTATGCTAGTAAGCCTGATACAAAACGACAAATCTTATGCAATTCTATTTATATGAGATGGATAAATGGATGGAAGGATGACGGATGGCTGGCTGGATGGATGAATGATGGAGGAATGGTGGATGGGTTAGTGGGAGGGTGGGTGGGTAAATGGATGGATGAATAAATGGGTGGATGGACAGGCAGGTCGACGTCTAGACAGGCAAATTCACGGAGACAGGAAGGCGAAAGGGGAAGTTATTGCTTAATGGGCACGGAGTTTCTGTGAGGGGTGATAAAACGTTTTAGAAATAATAATGATGGTTGCACAACATGGTGAACGTACTTAATGCCACCAAAAAGTACACTTAAGATGATAAAAAGGTATGTCTATTTTATCAAAATAAAGAAAAACAGGGAGGGAAGATGTGCAAACATAACCTTACAGGTGCAATCATGTACATCTTCAATAAAACAGTAAAAGGAGAGGTATGTACAACAGTGAAAGCAGAAAATAACGTTTAGTAAAAAAAAGGGGCACAGCATAAGATGCTAACAGCATGACATTATGTATTTCTTAAAGATACTTATTACCATCCTGATGGTGATGGCTACGTCACGTTCAGTAAAAGAACGTCTTTGTAAGGAAAACACACTAACATTCTCAGGAGCAATGAGGCACCTGGGAGGCGACTTAATCTCAAATGGCTCCCAAAAAACCTTTCATCATACTTGCAACTTTTCTATTGTTTGGCAGTATTTCAAAGAAAAGGAAAAGTTTTGTAAACAAAAAATGCAACACACTGTCTGTACCTTTGGTGGGTTCAAAGACCGACCCTGTATTAGGCTGAAGGCAGAGCGCGGGCAGCGTCCACATCGGCCCGCCCGACAGCTGCGGGCAGAGCATGCAGGGCGGGGCAGGAGAGGCGGACCCTGCCTGACAGGGTTTGACTTTCAAAAGAGAAATTCATTATTACCATATAATTTGGGGTTTTAAGAAAAATTGGGGAAAATTTTAAAGTGAAAATTTCCCATTAGCCAACTATTTTAACATTTGTGCATAAACTTCCCAACGTTTTCAGTGCAAACATAAAGGTAGAACTAACAGACTATAAACTGGGACACCACACATGCTGCCAGTGGCCGGCCATCGTTCTCTGACTATGGGAGCAAATGAATCCATGTCATCACAGCAGAGGCTGCAGAGACCCCACCGTGAACTCCCCGACAGGACCCCACTGTGGGGACACTTGGGCACTATCCACATCTCTGGGCTACGAACAACCTGGAAGCAGTGTCTTCATTTCACATACTGCTGTGTGTAGTTCCCTGGATGTTTCTCTGGGAATAGCTATTAAAGAAGGGACACAGCCTAAGATTAAAGGCAGCCTCTTTCCCACCCACAAATGGTGCGTCATGTGTCTCGGCAGGGCCCCTGAACTGGGGGTCTCTCTCCTCTTTTTAAGCTCAAACCACTTTAAAATACCTTGGAAGAATGACTGCAGACCCTTTTCATGTTAATTTGTGCTACAGCCATTAACCAGGGCGCCACTAGTCCAGTTGTGAGGGGAAGAACCTCTCCCCCGACCAAGCCCACATTCTGCAGGGGCCGAGCCCACCGGCCGGAGACCGACACGTGGCCATGCTGCGTCACCGTCTCAGGGACCCGTGTCCTAGACACAGGCAAAACCATCCTGCCGCTGCGTCCACACAACTAAGGAGCTGACGACAGAGCTGAACCTGGGCAAAGACATGGACCACGAAATGGACGCCAAGTCCACCCACTGAATGTCCCGTTTCCAGGGAATTCAGTAGCCACTGAGCTGATCCTCAGCATCACAAGCTCTGAGAAAACCATGAGGCACACAGACCTCCACTGCTTCCCGAACTCCGATGGGCGAGCGAGGTCCAAACCACACTACGTAAACGAGATGCTTTCTGACCTCCGAGAAGGTGACACTACCCAAAAGATGTCCAGGCGACATGCCATCACCACAACCTGCCTTCCTCCTATGACAGGACGGCCGGCAGCACGCGATGTCAGCCCGGTCCCCGAGCTGTGCAGGCACATGCACACACCCTGCCTGGCCTGGCCCGGGCCCCAGGGACATCCACTCTCTCCACCAGTTAGGATTCGAAAAGGATAAAAGTCAATTGCTCACTAGAGAAAAATATCACGACCTCTTGGACAGCATAAATTTTCTACCAAAAACAACCAAAAAACCAATAAAACCAATATAAAACACAAAAAGATTGATATTAGGAAGAAAAAGTTCACTTGGAATTTTTACCTTTCTACGATTTTTAAATGTTTAATAAATCCCAAACCCAGCACCACTTTAGATGGTTTTCACCATTTCGACAGCTCCCTGCAGCATAAAAACGGGGCCGAACGAACACATACCAAGCCCTGGGGTCACCCTTCCGCCCCAGCCTTGGAGTGTAAACGTTCCAGCCGAATAAGCCAAATGGCTCCAAAGGCTCGGCGGTCCCGGGGACGAGCAAGCCCTAGGCAGGACAAGCAGGATGAGTGTGTCCCACACACTGGGGCCCTCGCTGTGAGGCTGGGGTCCGAGGAGGACCGGAGGCAGCAGGCACATGCTGGACGTCAAACCCACCGCCTGGACGAGGGCCCCCAGGAACTGCCAGCGGAGCGGGGAACCCAAATTCCCAGGAGGAATGTACTGACGTCACACACGCATCGTGCACAGTCGAACACTAGCTCCTCAGGAAGACCAGCTGTTCAAGACACAAGCCTGCAGGACGTGCGTGTGGACACTACGGAATCCTGGCAGAATCCTCTGGATGAACGCAGCTCCAGGACTCCGACCCGATCCCCACGGGCCAAGGCACTAGTTCACACACAGCAAAAACAATGACAACGCGGCACATCTCTGACCAGACAAACGTTCGCGTGTCCCTCACACCGAGGGCTCTCTGTGAATCGGCGACGCCCGACCCTGGCTATCGTCCTCCACGGCTGCTGAGGAAATCTGACGAAGAACAATCTCATGATGGCGAAATAGCGCCATGTTAAAAAAACGGCATTTCACGCAGCGTGAACAGTGCGATCTGCCCTTCTCAACAAACCACTCCTCCTGGCGCAACAGTGTGCACACAGTGCCAACAGCACACGTCCCCAAATCCCGAGTGAAGGCTTTTAAAACACCTGGTAGGACAGGTAATTATATTGATCAGTCACAACATGACTCCGTGAAGCAAAACCTACTACTGCCTATGAAAATTCTACACTTTTCCACTAAATGTATGAGACAAGAATCAGTCCCGTGTAAAAAATAAAAACATAATACAGGATGAAAGAACATCTCAAATCATTAGGAAGAGAGAACAGTGAATGAAATGGTCACTGAGACAGCTCGCTAACCGTTGGGGCTAAAAGGTTATATCTTAAATATAAATCAATGAGTAAATGATCAAATACAAAACAAAATCATAAAAGCGCTAGGAGAAAATACGTGATAACCCTAAAATGAGGAATTCTTAATTCTGACCATAACACTAACACCAGGAATCAAAAAAGAAAAGCTTCACAGATTTAACTACCAAAACGTTTTAAACACTTACGTGGCAAAATAAACTTTAAAAGACAAAAACTATATGCAACGTGTGCAACTAAGTGTATTAGGTTTAATATTGCAAATCAATTTTTTAAAACAGACAACAGGAAAAATGGGCAAAAGAATTCAGCAGGCATTCCCAAACGGCCAGCAGGCACGCCCCCACCAGCAAGTGCGGAGCAGGGAGCAGCATCACCAGGAAACAGAGCGAGCCAAGGACATTACGAGCCTTCAAGAGGTATCAGCAAGTGACTCCGGCAACATGTACAAAGAATGATCCATCCACGAGTGAGTGGGATTTAACCCAAGAATGCGAGGTTGGTTTAACATCTGAAGATCAAATAATAGACAGGACAAAACCTCAATGATCATTTCAACAGATGCAGAAAAGCATTTGACAAAATTCTTCCATGAGAAAAACGCGCATCCTGACACAGAACGTCTGTGACAAACGCCTAACACTTCCCCGTGAGATGGAGAACAAGCCGAGGAGGCACGGAGGAGGCCCATGTGCCACCCCTGCGGGCACTGCACCCACGCCGGGGGCTCTGGCCCGTGCAGGGGAGGGGTGGTGCGACACAAGAAGAAACGGAAATCCCCTAACCCTCCGCGGACGGCGAGCGCCCAGCACATGTGTGCACCGTCCTGGGCTCGTCACACGCTGGCTTTCAACATACTTGTCCACTCAACCTGAGAGGAAGGGCAGCTGCGGATCGGATTAGGAAGTGTGACGGTGCCGTGCTGCACATGCAGGTCACAGCCACCGCAAGCGCCACCGGGGCTGACCCTGAACAAAGCTGCCACGGTGAGCTTCTCCCGTCATACGGTCACCAGGCTCTGTGCCTGCGACGCCTCCCACCAACTCCACTGCTGTCCCTTGCCTTAAGCTGAATCACCCCTACAGTCGCAGGTGACAGGAGCAGCCTGTGAACTCATGACCTAACTGCGCCCCGCCCCCAGCTCAACACCAGTCTAAAGGTGACCATCGCAACATGGCCTGGCAGGGCACTTCCTCAAGCCAGGCCAGGTCGCAAACCATGGCCACTGGCCAAATCTGGCTGGAGCCACTTCTTCTACCCCACCAGCTGATAATGGGTCTGGGACGTCGAGTGACAGAAATAAAAAGAATGTGCGTTAGACACCCCACGTGGTTACACACCTAGCTAGTCTTTCACAGAAAGAGTGGCCACCCCCAAATCTAGCCCACTGATTTTCAAGTCCAAAAACGTCCTGTCAAACACGCAGACGTGCAACCACATCGGCACCCTCAGTGTCCTTGAGTCTCCGGTCACTGAACATGGTCCAGGCCCCGGGGCTGCCTCCTGCTGCGTCATCAGGAGGGGAGCCCTAGAAACGAGCTCGGATGTGCACGCCTCTGCACCCCAGCACGCAGCACACTGGGCACGTGTGTCCTCTGTGACTCTCTGAAGAACGCATGTTAAAGTGATGTGGTGCAACGCACAGACCCAACGACCGCGCCACGCCGGGGGCACCGAGCGGGCCTGGGCCGGGCCTGGGCCGTAAAGGGGGGTGGGGGACTACACAGGGAGGAGGCTGCGCACGGGGGTCTGCTGCCCCACAGTGAGGGGCTCGGAGCGGTCAGCAGGCAGGGAGAGGGGCCTGCAGACTGACGGCGATGTCCTCTGAAGACGCCAGTAAAGGTTCCAGAACTTGCTTCTAAAAACACGCTGTGTGAAGAGACTGATGGGCCCCTGAGTGACAGACGCTGGCTGTCGTCACAGCCCTGCCACTGTCCAGCAAACAGCCACTGCTCTGAGTCCCCACGCTCCCCAGCTCAGGGCCAAGACCCACACCCTGTGAGAAGCAACCGGGTATTTCTGGGTTTCCATCTGTCACCCGTTAGTGGGGACTCCAGGCTCTATTCCAGGACAAAAGAGCCTTGTGCCCTAGATCAGCGGCTCCAACCGCAGTCTCCTGGGGACAAAGGCAGCAAAGAGGAGCCACATACTCGCCAGCCCGCCCCGTGTGGCCGTGGGGTCACCACACACACACACACACACACACACACACACGGACTATTTTCCCCTGTGGGTGGCGTTGCCAGATTGACTGTAGCACTGTTGCTGTCTGGCCTCTCAACTGACACATACTTTTCACAGTTACTACCAAGAGAGAAAGAGCCTTAACTTTTTTTTGGTGTGAGAAAAGTTTTCAGCGCACAGAAAACCACTGGCTATCTTGGCTACAGACGCCCCAGGGCAGGGCCTGGGCCGCGGGCCTCACTGCGTGGTGCTGGTTTCCAGCTTCTCTGGAGAAGCCTCAGGACACCATGAGGCCGCCACGCCACCCAGAAGCCGCGACCTGGGGCCAGAGCCCCAAGAGCCAGCCCCGCAGCTCACCTGGCACAGGTCCACCCTGACAATAAGGTGGGACGAAACGTGAGACGGGACAGAGGAGGAGCCCGCGGCCTGGCACCATCCTGTCTGACACCGCGCCGGCACAGGGCAGCGGCAGAGTGCGGAGGGCTGTGGGCCCCGGGACGTCTGCCGGTCACCACGGGCTATCTGCATTATAACTGCTGGCGAGAAGGGCCCTGCCCCACCGAGGGCCCACGCACGGGAGCAGGGCCATGCTCGGCCGAAAGGCAATGCCCTTTGCTAAGCGCTGTGACTTCAAAGTAGGTCATCGTGGAGTGGCAAAAGGCGGTTCCTGTGAACTCGCAGTCCCTTGCTCTCAGGACACCTACGAACGGGAGTGGGCACCGGGGCTCAGCAGGACAAAGGCACCACCTGGTGGCCGGGAGAGTGCATGCAGGCTGCGTGCAGAAGGCCACATCCTGACCCCGACAGAGGGCTGCAGACACCCGCGCCAGACGCTGCCCGAAAGCACGCGTGCGCGCGCCAACACCGCACGGGGACGCGCGCATGCGCAGTGGAACTTAATTCCAAACGCCCCTCTGGGCAGAAAGGCTGCGCGATGCGCGTGGTAGAGAGACCAAAGCAGCAGGACACTTGGAAGCACGTGACACCACACGAGACACGACCCTATCCGCACGGCTGCTCTGCGGGGGACAGGGGCTTCGCGCCCTCATTCGGTCCCGTGCTACCAGGTCCACAGCACACGGTGACGCGCAGGCCCCACCTCGCAGTCCCAGGGCCATCAACACTCTAGAGAACATGAGAAAACAGAAAACCTCAAAACTATTGTTACTTCTTAAAAAAAAAAAATAAAATAAACCCATTATATTTTAACAAACATTTTTATGAAAAGTATTTTTCAAAACCAAAAAAAGAGACAAACTGTGGCATTCTTTTCTATTTGCAAATACCTTTTCTGGCTTAACAGTGCTGGATGCTCACACTTCCTGTGTTCAGTCTATGGCAATGTCACATGGCAGCCGCTAGAAACGTGCTCTATATGCGTGACAGAATGAGAAGGAAAAAGGCGATGATGTTTTGGCATTCATGTGCAGACAGTCCGGCCACATGGCCCTGGGAAGAGCCTTGGGGACCCTGTGCTATAGTGGCCGGTATAGAGCAGAGGCTCACGCAGCTTTGCTGCGTGGAAGGACAAGGGACCAAGCAGCATGGGCTGGCGCTGAGGAGCAGGGAAGAGTAGGGCAGGGGTCAGGGGGAACAGGAGGCCTTGGGGTAGCCATGGCGGGGCTGAGGCCGGCCCCAGCACTATAAGGGCACAAGGGCACGATGCCGCGTTTGGTGGAGTGTGAGCTAAACTCAGGGCCATCTGCCCTTTAGATTTTTACTGTTTTTATGAAGTAATGAGCATTCATCAACCATATAAATTGAACTGCATACAAACGAAGGTTTCTATCAACTATCTTTAATTATTACATGTTCATTATAAAAAACTTATTCCCTAGAACATAGCAAGTACAGGAAACCCTCATTGCTCCACTGTTTAAACTCCGCAAGGGACCCACAGCCAAGCACAGCCAAGTGGGGCAGCCCTGGGTCGGGAATGAGCAGTCACACTCGGTGGCTGCAGGTGAAGCAGGAGAGGGCTGCCGGCTGCAGGCCAGACTCGCCCCCAGAAGTCCTCAGAAGGAAGGGGGCAGCAATCCAAGAGTGTAGCCGGAGACAGTCCCAGGTGGTCCCCGGTGGGGAGGGAGAGCTGGGCCAGCACCAGGGCGGCGCCCGCCTGCGGCACGCGGGTGGCAGCAGGCACTGGGAGGTGAGGGAGAGGCCTAGGCTGTGGGGTGTCCCTGTGGAAGAAGGTGGTGACCGAGCCCCAAGACCGAGGGCTCCACAGAGAAGGCCCAGAGCCCCTGACACTGGGGGTGGGGTGCAAGGTCTGACTGGAGGGTGTATGTGGTAGCAGCAGAGGAAAAACAAGGACACAGCTTTGCAGGGTTTGGGACAAGAAACCAGAGAAATGGAATGGAAGCTGGTGGAAAAGTAGGATAAAGAAAAGGAAAAGCTTTTTAGCGATGGTGGGGCGGGGAGGTCCTCGAGCAGTTTGCATGCTGATGGGGACGTTTGGAGGAGCGAAACGGTGAGGGGAGGGCACAGCGGAGGTGTAGGACTGCGGGAAGGAGAGGGAAGGTGTGGGGAGAGGAAGAATGGTGGAGAAGGGAAGGGAAGATGGGGGTGTGGGAGGTCTGGGGAGAGGCGGAGGGGCGGAGAAGTTTGGGCCGCGAGCACAGAAAGGCGGCCACCTTAGATGGGGCCTGGGCCACGCCTGTGCGCAGAGCAGGGGCCGGGGCACTAGCTGGGAGGGGGCTTCTCTGAGGCCCAAAGACGAGAAGCAAGGTCCTAGGGGAAGCGAGCTCAGAGGAGGCAGCGTTGCAGGTGGGACAGGAGACAGGTGTGAAGGACACAGAACTCATATCTTTGGACCTGGGTCCAGTCATGTCCTTTGCTAATTCCCACAGCCTCTCAACTAGCCCCGGTCCCTGGGGGCCCTCTGGCAGGACCGCTGCCTGCTCAGACCTAGCTCCACAACAGCCTCAGCTAAGCCTAGGGCCTGCTGCGCCCCAGCCCTCACCAGCTGACCCCCGCGCCTCCCACCGCAGGGTCAACACACTGATTTTTCTTCCTCTTCTGAGTCTTCGATCAAAAATCACTTTCACATAAGGAGTAACAAACATGGTAGATAAACTGAACTTTTATCAAAACTAAAAACTTTCGTGCTTCAAAGGACACTAATCGAGAAAGTGAAAAGTCAACGCACGAAATGGGGGAAAAAATATCTTTTCTTGTTAGTGTCATGGAAAGTATTGGCATTATTCATGATATCAGGGAGCAGAAATAACCCACGCGCCTGCCCCCTGAGGACTGAGGGGAGCGTGCTCCCGCCGTGCCATGGGCGAGGATGCAGCTGTAAAAAGGGATGAGGCGCTGGTGCCCAGGAAAACCGAACAAGACCTGAGAACCATGAAAACGGAAAGAGGAGGGAAAGAAACCAGTCACGAAGGGCCACACGCTGTATGATTCCATTTATACGAAGCCAGGAATCCGCAAATCTGCAGAGACAGAGTACAGGAGAGTGGCCACCAGGGCTGGGGACGGGGAGTTACTGCGGGTGATACGAGGCTCTCTGGGATGATGAAAACGTTCAGGATTGTTTGTGCTATTCAATGACATACCCAAGTTTCATGAGCATTCCAGTATACAACAGGCAAGCAATACAGGATGGACGGGCGGATGGTGGGTGGTGGAGGGAGGATGGATGGATGGACAAGTGTGTGTGTGTGGATGGGTGAGTGTGTGGGTGGGCGGGCGGCTGGGGAGTGGGCAGGTGAGGCTGGGTGGAGGGAGGGAGGGAGAGTCTTCTTCAGGAAGGAGCCTGGAAGTCCTGTCGACCATGCTCCTCGCAGTGGACAGTGGCCACTCACTGCCATCCCCCCTTCTTCCTGCTTGACTGCAACCCCCACCAGCCCCACCTCTTCTCCAAGGCAGGAAAGAAGAAACGTGTTCTTCAGAAGTCTATGAAGTAAACACGAGCTCTCCACAGCTCTCTCTCTCTTTTTAAAAACAAGCCTGTGAAATGAAAATGTGTCCGAGGAAACGGATCCATGGGGTCTCATGTGCCACCTGCTGCAGTTCTGAAGAGTGCTTGACTCTGCGGGTGGACCAGATGGACAGGTGCTTCTCTGGGCTCTGCGAGACCCACCAGGCCCACCACGTATGCTGCACAGGACGCGTCCCTACACGCTTTCCGATGCCAAAAAGGCCAAAGCGTTGTGATAAAGTGTTAACAGCTTACCTTTCCTCCCCTAGGTCTCTAAAAAGATAAAATGCTTGACTGAACATATTTTTAATTTTAAAAACTCCCTGAAACGTTTACTTCGTTTAAACTTTCTCTTTGGTCATGTTGTTTTTTCTCTTAATGCCACAATCTACGGACGATTCATCCTGCTTCAAGCAGAAGACACAAATCTTCTAATGCTAAAAGGGAGCCCCCTCTCTACAACTCTTAGTGTAAAAAGCCAAGGGCTGCCTGAGCTGAGGCTTCCCCGGCCCGCCTCCGTCTGTACCTGCCAGCAGTCACCCCCCTCCACCCTGCCCACTGAGGGGCAGGAGGCCAGAGCCCGGGGGGCACAGGGCACCCCTCTAGAAGGCCCAGGAAGGGCTCCTCCGAAGACGTTCTCTTCAAATCAGAAAGGATAGAAACGAACGCCCCTCAGGGCTGAGCTGCTGACACTGCGCAGCAGTGACGCTGCGTCACGGGCTCAAGTGGGTCCCATCCCTGGTCACACGGTCCCGTCGGAACCGCCACCATCCGCCACAGCCAGCCACTTCCCAGTGCCCTGTCCACGGGCAGACACAAAGGAGCCATCGCCATTGTTCCCTCTTCCTTGGCCGCTGAGTGGAGTTTCCACCCTCCCCAGCAGGAGAGCTGTTCCAGGACCTGCGGCCTGTGAACCCAGGCGCCCGCGACTCACACCCTGGCCAGTTTCCCCAGGGCACCGCCTGGAAAACCCACGGGGGGCGCTGAGCCCTGGGTCTCCGCGTGTCTCCACTGTCCCCCTCTTCTACCATTCCAAGGCAAACAGGCCTCCCAATGACCACAGCCCACCAGAACACCCTGCAACCCGGACGGCCCGGTACGCAAGGCACAGCCTTGGCCCAGGAGCTCCGGATGGGCAGGCGGCGCCAGCAGCACATCCAGTGCCAGGCGCAGAGGGCACAGCCGAGCCAGCCAGCTCCTCCAGCACCAGGTCGGTCCCCAGCCCTCGCTCGCTCTCACCCATGTTTCCCCAGCCGTGCTCCCATCAACAGAGGCTCCCACTGGGGCGGGAGGAGGAAACAAGGACCCGTCCTTGCACAGCAGGAGCTCAGAAAAAAACACTGCTTCATCATCAGCCTAACTGAAAAGGTCATGAGCTACCTCCTGCCAACAGGGACCAGGCCTTACCTGGTTTTCAATACAGCAGCTTTGGGGGAACCTGCCCCCCTCCTAGGAGAGCGCACTCACAGGTGGCAAGGCATCAAAGTAGGGTGCTGGGTGGGGGGTAGAGGGGCCATCAGCACGACAGAGCCCCCACACGTCCCCAGCCCGGTCCCAGACGCGGGCTCCCATGCAGACAGGGCTGACCAAGGGACAACAGCACTGCATGCCACGTGCCCACGGGGCTCCGGCGCCTTCTCCTGCCTGGTGCAGCTGCCCACTGCAGCCACTGTGCCCCACACAGAGCCACAGGAGCCGGATCCGCTGGGCCCTTCCTCAGTGGTGCCCACCAGGCGGGAATGGCAGGAGCCCGGGACAGGGGCCTCCTAAGCCACAGCCCACGGTGTACCCGCAACCTTCAGATTCACAAACGTTTGAAAAAATTCACATTTTCCCAGAAGGAAAGCCCTATACATTTGTCTTCATCCTTCTGCAGAAAGTGCACACAAACGGCCAGCCCCCGAGTGGCTCCTGGGGCCAGCTCTGTTCAAAAGATACTGCTCAGCAAAAACCTAGGAAGAGTCTAAGGTCACGTCTAAGGGCACAGGAGTCCCGTCACCAGCCCTGTCGTTAAGAGCACACCTAAGCCCATGTGACAGTCACAGAGAAGCAAAGCAAGAGCCGCTATCTGGCCTAATGTAAGCACGCCTGGGAGGGGGGGGCTCAGCCTAGATGTTACCCCACATGTGCCCCCCCAAACATCTGTACCCACCCGTAAATGTCCCCTGAATGGGAGAGACCCTTTACAGCTGTGCCACCCCTCCAACCACGACCAAGCTAGAGCTCTTAATACAAAACAATAAATATCCGAAGTTCTTTTAAAGGAGGCAATATTTTAAAAATAGCATCTCAAGGTTTCATGCAAACTGCAAACTAAAAACACAAATGTTATTTCCTATTTTTAAGGTTACATGAAAGTTAGTAACATTAACCTGTCTATGTAAACACTCTTCTGTAACCCACCCCCCAACTGTGTCCTTTTGGCTGGATGCTGGCCTTGGGCCTGCAGACCACGGTTGAACCCGAGAACCGGGAGAGGGTCAAGCCAAAGTCCATTGAAGGCAAGTGAGAAAATGAGTGACGAGATGCTCCTCTTCCAGTCCTTGAATTCCACGCACCCGAAGCAGACAACAGACCCACCAACCTCCGAGGGCTAGAAGTCTGAATGCACAAAACATAGTGTCAACAGATCCCCAGGCAGTCCCCAGCCGGCCCACCACGCACACAGAACACCCCGCCTCGGCTGCCTCTCCCCAAAGGCACAGAGCACAGAAACAGCGGCCAAAGGAAGATGAACGCAGATGCTGATGAGAACGTATGTGACTTCACTCGTTAAGAAAACGCATTTAAAGCAACAAAGGTAACACCATTTTCCACCTATCGGATCGGCAACGCTTTAAAGTCTGGTAACGTGAGAGTATGGATAAACAGGCAATTCTCAACTGTTCGTGTGGGCAACTTGGCAATATCTATAAAACTTTAAAACATACATACCCTGGGAAGAGAACTTCTTCGGTTTACTTTGATACACTTGCAAAAGTTCTCCAATTCCTACGCAACAGGACGCTCCCTCAAACTTTCCTCGAACGGTACTTCGGTTTCCCAGCACACACCAAATGCAAGGGGTGAGGGTGCCCTCAAGAACAGAGTGCCATCAATATCTGCAGCTGTGCTGGCGAGCTGGGCAGAGCCCTCCAGGTGGAGGCGCAGAGAGCACGGGCCCCGGGCAGGTGAGCCGGGGCCAGTGGCAGAACACGGCTGGCGGCTGAGGGCCGGATGCCAAGCTGGCAAAGAGCGCGGAGACCCAGGAAGACGGCACGCAGCGCAGAGACACTGCGAGGACACCCAGGCCCCTGCGCAGGGGGCGCAGGGGCCGTCGTGAAGCAGGGAGGAGGCAAGTGCAGACCCCGGTGACAGCCCACTGGCTGGCGGGAGATGTTCCCTCATGGCAGGGCCCATCCTCCGCTGATGCTGCCGGCCACTGTGACGAGTGGTCACAGCGCAGGCACAGAGGTCAGCTGAGGGCTCGGCACCCCTCGGCCCTCCAAGCAGCCCACACGTCCCGAACCTGGAGCGCAAGCAAAGGCAAGGCTGGGGTCGCTCACGGCAAGGACACACAGCACAGGGGGCAGGCCGGGGCCCGGACACTCCCGTAGCTGGAGGCCAGGCCCAGGAGGAGGGCTCAGGTGTACCAGGAGCCATATCAAGACTGACCGTCCCTGTCTGCCTGCGTCACTGGGCCAAACGCTGCCAAGAGGTCTAGCAAGGCGGCGACTGAGGGCCACCGATGGGGTCGGCAGTACCCAGTCAGCGGTGCTCTGCTTTCAATGGGCTCAGAGGGCAGGCAGTAGGTTCCAGAAACAGCAAAGGCGGGGTGAAGCCCGGGTGACCAGGATTTGCTTCACAGAAGGGTCAAGAGGCACGTGAGCACAAGCACCCCACAGTTTCAAAGCCACGACGGCAGCACGAACATTTGAGCTAAAAGCAGGGGGCCGCCTGGCGCCCAGCTCCCCTGCACACACCACAGACTGCAGCAGCGCGGGCCCCGGCCTGCTCCCCAACTACCAACCACCCTTCCAAAGCCCTCATCCCTCACCCAGAGCAGGAGACCCCCTCCAGCCTGCCACTCGGTCCCCTTACTCTTTAGCCCTATTTCCAGGGGGTGACTCCCCCTCCCCCAAGATCACAGCATTGCCATCCCAGATGGTCCCCCGGCAGAGAGGCAGCGCTCGTTCACGTGACTAAAGTTTGCTTAGCCCAACACATATCCGAAATGTTAACATTTCTACACGTGACCAACAGAAAATAATTAAAACCAAAAGAGAAATACCAACTACCTCAAGTCTCTGGCATCTGGTGTGCGCCCCGCACTCACAGCCCACCTGCGTGTGTGGACATGTCTCAAGGGTTTGAACACCACACAGGCTATGGCCAGCTTGCTGGAGATGGCGGCTACTGCCCCTCCGGTCAGCACACGGGCAGCAGCCAGCCAACCCCTCTTTGAGAGTCCATTTGGAGTGTGAGCAGCAGACACCTGCGGCCCCGGGCTGTGGCAGGTGGACAGACAGGAGGCCGGCCCTCAACCGCCCCCAGGGGTCAGCGCCCCTCCTCGCTGCAGAACACTTTCTCTTTTAATAGCAACTACCAAGTGGCGTGACCACATGCCGTTCACAGAACTAGACACAAGGCCCTCCATAAAGACCAGGCACCACGTTTATTCTTACCTGGCCCCAGTCTGGAGGCTAACGACAGAAGATATTAAATATTTGCTATAAAAATAAACAAAGGAACCAATGAACAAATAAATAGTTCCTATCTTCACTTGGAAGCCAGTTAATATCAAAAGGATTCACCCTGGGCCACCGTCTCCCACTCAAACCAAAGAAACAAAAACAAAACCTTAAGCCAATCCCGGCTCCTTCTCCTTTTACATCAAGTTATACGACATTTATTGATCACCTGAAATGTGCCAAGTGTTTGGGGGCAACTAATAAAAGCTAAAGCCCTACCTTCAGAGAGTGTATGGCTGGGCCACTGAGACGACGGTTAACGTAATGACAAAAAAATCTGGCCGTGGACCAGGAAGTCAGAACCGGCCGGGAGCAGGACACGGCAGGACACGGCAGGCCCGGGGTCGCGCCTCCACGAAGATGCGCTCGGGTTTCTAAAGTCACCTGAAATCCCAATCTCAGCACCCGCACGGGCAGCACACACGGCCAGGTGCGCGTGCCCACGTGCGGTGTGCAGTCGCATCCATGCTGTGACACAGAGCTCGGCAATGCCAGGCAAAGGCACCACACACAGTGACGAGGCTTGGCTGTCAGCAGTGCTCGCCCGGAAAGTTACAGCAGGAAGAGAACAGTGGACTCTGGATGCTGAAAGCCGTGCTTTCCACCCACGATTACTGTCACTGACCCAGACGGCAGGATCCGTGTTCAGGGCCAACCCTTCTGCGAGGGTCAAAGACAACAGACGTCCACCTTACCGACGGGGCGCTCAGCATGGAGTTCACGACTGACAGCAAAGCGACATCGGAAAAGTCAGTGAAGTCCAGAAAGCTCCACAAACTCCAACAAGGTGAACGCTAAGAGCCCCCACCTGGACACAGCATGAGCCAGGTGACTTTAGAAAGCCTGAGACGGAGAGGCTCGGCTGCAGCCAGAGAAGCGTCTTCTTGGCAGGAGAAAGCCAGCGAGACTGACAGCCGAGTCTCATCGGAAACCATGGCGGCAGAGGCGGCAGGACGACACGCTGTCCACCAAGCACGCCACACACACCGAAGTCTCCTCATAAATGAAGGGGAAATCGAAACATCCCAAGATAAACAAAAGAGACCATTTGTCCCGGCAGACCTACCCAACAAGAAATATTCAGGAGGTCCTTCAGGCTATGTGAAAGGACACTAGGCTGTAACTCAAATCCATATACATAAAAGCACCGAAAAGGCCATTACACCCGTAAATACAGTAAGCACGTGAAAGGCAGTATACATGTATTTTTACTTATACTTTTTTTCTGCAGGATTTAAAAGATAGCTGCACAAGGCAATATCTGTAAGCCTGCGTGGATGATTATACAATACAGATGTAACCCGTATGAAAATAACAGCAGAAGGTCAAAAAAAAAAAAAGATACAAAGGAGCAAATTTTTTTGCATACTATTTTAATAAAACTGATATTAATCCAAATGAGATTATTATAAATTAAAATATTAAATAGTAACCCTCAGGGAAACAAAAAATAGCCAATAAGGAAATTACAATGATACACTAGAAAAACATCTATAACTCAAAGTCATGGAGAAACAAAGGGACAAAAAACTGAAGCCATAGAAAACAAATACCAAACAATGTAGACCCTACCTTTTCAGAAATTACCAAATGCACATGGATTAAATATTCCAGTTAAAAAGCTGAGACTGACTAATGGGTAGGGAAATATGACCCAACTGTATGCTGTCTACTAGAGATGCACTTAGATTGAAAGACAGAGATTAAGTGTAAAAGTCCAGCAAAAGATACACAATGAAAAGAGAAACCAGAAGAGAACGTGAGTGGCTATACTGCTATCGGACGAAATAGGCCTTAAAAACAAGAACTATCGCTAGAGACAGAGAGGGACATTTCATAATGATAAAAGGGTCAAAATGACAAGTAGAAATAACTATAAATATACACAAACCTAACAACAGTGCCTCGAAATGCATGAAGCAAAAACTGACAAAGCTGAAAGAAAAAGGCAACTCCTCACTAATAGTTGGCAATTCCAAGCCCTCCTGTCAGTACCGGACAGACCAGCTGATAGGAACGCTCACCCCGCAGGCCAGCGCACCTGGCGCCCCCGACGGCACGGCACGCGTCCTGTCCCGGGCTTACCACACCCTCCCCAGGACAGCCCCATCTGTGCCACTCACAGTCGACGGCCACGCCGCCCTGAACACGCCCCATCCCGCCTGATCTCGGAAGCTTGGCGGGTCGGGCCTGGTTAGTACTGGGATGGGAGACCACCTAGGAAGACCACGTGCTGTAGGCATAAAAAATTAAAAAATAAGGGATCGTAGGCCGACAAGGTCCTTGCAATCTGTGAGGTCAACCAAGGGTTGCCTTGCCTAAAAAATAAAAAAATAAAAAATCACCTAACAAACGCAAACAAACTGAAATTAAACCACGTGTGACCTAAGACCACGATGAAATTATACTAAAAATCAACAAGACAAGAAAATCTAGGAAATACCTAAACATTAAGAAATTAAACAGTACACTTCTAAAAAATCCATGGGTCAAAGAAATTACAAGGGAAAACAGAAAATATTTTGAACCAAAAAAAATATGAAAACACAACATTTCGAAATTTATAGAGTACCATAAACCGGGTGAACTAGAACGACAGAAATTCGTTGTCTCACATTATGGAAGCCCAAAGTCCCAAATCCAGGTGCCAGCTGGGCCCTGCTCGTGCTGGTGGCTCTGGGGGAGCCGCCTGCCTGCCTCTGCGCTTCTGCCTTTCGCCAGCAACCCTGGGCCTTCCCTGACATGTGGACAAACCCCTCCGGCCACAGGGCCACCTTCCCCGAGTGTCTGTGCCTCACCTTCCCTCCGGGCCTGTCAGCGCCCACAGGCATTCTCTTCTCTCATGCTGACACCAACCAGATTCAACTAGGGGCCCACCTACCCAAGTACAACCCCAGCTGAACTCACCGCAATGACCCTATTTCCAAATGAGGCCACATTCTGAGGTAGTGGAGGTTAGGAATCCAACATATCTTTGTGGGAGACACAATTCAGCCCATAACATGGCTAAAGAAGAGCTTTAGGAAAATGTATCACTTTAAATTCCTGCATAAAAGGAGAACTCAAACCAGGATCCTAAGCGTCCACCTTAAGTAACCAGAAAATAAGCAAACTAAACTCAACGCAAGCAGAAGAAAGGAAATAGAGTCGAGTGAAAATACATGAAATGGAGAATTAAAAAAAAAATAACGAGTAAAAACAAAATCAAGTTACTTCTTTGAAACTTCAACATAACTCACAAACCTTTGGCTGGACTGATCAAGAAAAAGAAGACTCACATTACTAAAACCAGAAATGAAAGATGACTATTACTACCACACTCTGAAAAAATCAAGAGGATTATAAGAGAATACCCATAAGCAACTGTATGCCAACAGAGATCCCTAGAGGAATTGAACGAATTCCTAGAAAGACACAAACACCAAAAATGACTCAGGAATAAATACAAAATCTGAACACCCACAACAAGAGATTAAATAATCAAATAATTTGCAACCAAGAAAAGCCCAGAACCAAATGGCTTCACAGGTGAACCCTACCAGACATTTACAGATCACCAATCCTTTACCAACACTTTCACAAAAGAGGAGACACTTTCTAACTTATTCTGTACCAAAAAAAAGAAAAAAAAAACTTACAGACACATATACACCTTATGAATACAGATACAAAAATCCTCAACAAAATGCTAGCAAACCAAACGCAGCAAGACATGAAAGGGTTGGATACCATGACAAAATGGATTTACTGCAGAAATGCAGAGTGGACTCAACATATGAAAATCAATGTAATATACCATATAATGGACGAAACCATCAAACCATATGATCATCTTAACAGATACAGGAAAAGCATTTAACAAAATCCAATATTCCTTTCTGATCAAAACACTCAACAAAGTAGGACTAGAAAAGAACTTCATCCACCTGATAAAAGGCATCTACGAAAACCCAAGGCTAACATACTTAATGGTGTAAGGCTGAAAACATTCCCCTGAAAACAGGAATGGGGGCGAGGGCCGGGAGGCTTTCACTGCTTCCAGTCTTCCAGTCAACATTTTACTAGAGGTTCTATTTAGAGCAATTTGTCAAGAAAAAGAAATAAAAGAGCTCCATTCCCAGATGACATGATCTATCTAGTACATGGGTAATCCAAAGGAATCCATGAAAAAACTATTAGCGCTAATACACAACTTTCGCAAGGTTGCAGGACACAAGATCGATATGTAAAAATCAACTGTATTTCTACTTACTAGCAACGAACAACCCAAACATGAAATTAAGAAAACGATTCCATTATAAAAGCATCAAAAAGAATACTTAAAACATATACTTGACAAAAGAAGTGCAAGATTTGTACATGAAAACACAGTTAAAAGGACTTGAAGACAAATAACTGAGCACATCGTGTATCCACGCACCAGAAGACCAACACTAAGATGGCAGCGCCCATAACCGACCTACACGGTCAGCACAATCTATCAAAACCCAGACCTTTTTTCTTGCAGATATTGACAACTTGATCCTAAAATTCCTAAGGAAATTAAAGGGACCCAAATGAGCCTAAAAAATCTTTAAGAACAAAGTTGGAGGCCTCACACTTCCCCATTTTTCTTTGTTACTTATTACATGGTTATAACAACAAAGATAAGGTGGCCCGGCATATGGAGAGACGTAACAGACCAATGGAGTAGACCTGAGAATCCAGAAGTAAACACTCACATTTACGGTCGACTCATTTCAGCGAGGATACCAATGCAGTTCAGCGGGAAAAGAGCAGTTTTTTTGGTACGTGGTGTTGGGCCAACTGGAAAGCCACGTGTAAAAATAAAGGTGTACTCCTACCTCGTATCATTTACGGAAATTACCTCAAAATAAAAGACCTAAATGTTATAAAACCCTTAAAAGAAAACCTAAACTTCGTGACTTGGATTAGGCGATTAAATATGACACCAAAGCACACGCAACCAAAAGAAAAAAATAGGAAAACTGGATTTCATCAAAACTTTTGTGCTTCAAAAGACATCAAAGAAAAATCAGAAAGCAACAAGACAGCTTCCTACAAGGGAAAAAATATTTGCAAATCATATACCTAATGAGACCTGAACCCAGAACACAGGCGTGCCTCGAAGACGCTGCGGTTCCGGTCCAGCCCACCGCAACAGAACGAGTGTTGTGACGAGGCGAGCCGTGGCCTTTCCGCTGCGGAGCGCGGCGCGCCCGTCCACGAACACCTCTCGCAGCCAGCGACAGCAACACAGCCAGGGTCAGAACGCGCGGAGGACGTGAACGGCCACGCCTACAAAGAGGCTGTGTGAGTCGGGCTCACAAGAAGGTGCTCAGCATCACGAACCGTCATCGAAACGCAAAAGGAAACCACGTGAAAAACCGCTTCGCCCCCCGCCGGGACCACGAGCACACACGGAGGGACGATTCTGAGGGCCGGCGGGGCTGTGGGGACACGGGTGCAGTCGCCTGTGGAGACAGTTACATGCGGCCACCATGTGACCAGCAAGCCCACAGCTGGGCACGCACCCAGGAGGGTGCAAAGCGGAGGCCCACGCCAACACCTGTCCTCGACGCTCGCAGCACACACAGTGTCTCACAGGACACGAAGCCGATCGACCCCGTGGCCGCCTCCTGCCGAGCGGAAGGAAACGTGCTACACGCGTACTATGGCACGCTGCAAAGGGGGGTGGAGCAATGACACGGCCACACACGGCCGCACCTTGCAAACGCGATGCCAGACGGAAGAGGACAATCGCGAACGGCCGCTTAGCGTGTGACTGCATTCACACGCCATTCACTCGCCATGCCGAGGACACGCAGAGCCACAGAGGCTGCCAGGGGCTGGGAGGGGAGGCTGGGGAAGAACCGCTGACAGGTGCATGGGTCCTTCGGGGGTGACGGAACGTTCTGGAGGGAGACGGTGGGGATGCTGCACGGCTGTGAACACGAGGCCAGTGCTGGCTGCACACTTTAAACGGTGAAGCTCCTGGTGCGCGAATCGCGTCTCGGGAGAAGGAAATCGCGCGCGCCGGGTGGGCGGGACTGCGGGAATGACACCTGTCAGTGTGAAGACGGTTCAAGACGAAACACGGAAACCTGACTCCCAGACCAGCACTGCCGGGAGGGCATTTCCAGCAGACTGCACGACTGGGAGCACCACTCTGAACCTCGACTGAGCAAAGTGCCATTCCTCCAAAAAACGCCAGCCTTCTGATTAGTGACTCTGCACTGCCGCGGAAGAAAGCAGTCAATTATGAGTATTTTTACTGCTGTCAATGAAAATCGTGGAACGACCGACTGTGCCTCCAGGGCTGGCGCGCAGGCCGGAGGCTCAGCACGCAGCCAGCAGGGGAGCACGTGCCGCCTCCGCATCTGGCCCCGCAAGTCAGCCCGACCCCTTCCCCAGCTGCCACACCACGTTGCCATCACAGAGGAGGGACATCGGCCACCTCCTGGAGGACTGCGCCCTCTAAGCCACCCAGACACTGCGGCCGGCAAGACCTTCAAAGATGCGAGCCCAACCGAGTCACACCCTCCCCAAAGCCCTCCCCGTCCTTAGGATGGGGACAAGAATCCGAGGCCTGGGTCTAACTGCGCTGTCAGCTACCTCCGCTGGCTGCAGTCCCATGTGACACTACACCCTAAGATGACAGGGGAAACAGCCACAAAATACCTGAACGAGTGGTCTCAGAATGCCAATTCTCATAACTGCTCAACTGTCCACAAGCCGCATGGCTGACTCCCACTCCCCGTCTCGTCTGACTCACAATCGCAGGGCAGGTCGTGCTCACTGCCATCAGGCCCCCTCCCCCGTGGCCACTGGCGCGCTCGCCTGCTCTGCATCTTCCAGGAGAATCGGGGCGCACACCTCTGATGTGCCCTCTGTGGTTTCTTCTGGACCCTGGAATGCCCTTCCACGGCCCTTGCCCACGTGCACCTGGACAGAACTGGACCAACACTGACCATCACACAGGTGATGCTGAAACAAAATGAGATAACGCGGAGGAAGCGCTTCCCAGGGTCCCCAGTACGCACCGCGTGGTCAAACGTGAGGATGAGCTCCGCTCCCGTCCTCAGGCAACACGTCCCTCAAGCTCTTGTTGAAGTTCTCCTGCCCGCCCGTCCTTGAGCTGGCTTCCTCTGGCCCCACAGTGCAATCTTGGGGGTCTGGGCCTCAAAGACCTCTTCCGACCCAGGTGCAGGCCTGGCCTCTCTTTCTGCCCAGCAGTGGCGCCTGGAAGTCAAGCAGGCGCCTCCAGCCTGCCATCTCGGGGAGTGGGAGCTACACCCCTCCGGGGCTCACTGCCTGCACCAGCGCTCCCTCTTGCTCTTCCAGCACTCCAAGAGTTTGACCTGTCAGCACCTCACCCGGCCCCGACCTCATCCAAGCTCCCGCCCATCCCTGGGCTTCCTTCTGTGTGTCCCCAATGTCCTCCTGTGCCCACTCCTACCCCACACGCAGCCAGAGCACTTCAGCCACCCACCCAAAACCCTCCGGTGGCTGCCGTCCACTCAAAGTACCTTACCTGGCCTGCCCTCCACCAACCAACAGGTGACCCTGGGCAGGCGACCGAGCTCCCTGGCCTCGGTCTCACCTGTAAGGCTGGGACAACAGTTCCTGACTGGATGGCCTGCTTGACAAGTAAACAAATAAGACAGGCAACGCGTTCACAGTCCCCCCACCCAGGGAGAGCGCATTCTGTCACCGGGAAGCACCTGCTCTGCTCAGGGCGCCAAGCCACTGCCTCTTCTCTGGACCTAACGAGCGGCAGAATTTCTTGCAAAGTGTTCAAGATCCTGGACATCACACAAGAGCAGGAAGAAAGCAAACACAGAGATGGCGCTCCGGGAGAGAACACGTGTGACGGCCCACGGGGCGAGCACTGCTCTCTCCACACGCTCTGGAACGGCTCACGCGGGTTCCGGAAGGGCAGGATCTGAAAGTTCTGATCCGGATCTTAAAATCTGAGCCAGAAAGTTCTTCTGTTCTGCCACCCAAAAGAGGATGCGTTCACCGACTGCTCGTCAAGCAAAGCAAACCCAGAAAAAGGCGCTGCTTCTTAGAGTCCGCAAAGCCTTACTCTGAGGCCACCGATGGGGTCTGGGTCACTGACGAGCAGTCCTACGGCGGCAGCGGCACAGAGTGCTCCCCACACTCGATGGGCACCATCCTGCTGCTACCAGCGGCCACCCAGGCGGCGAGGCTCGGTGGGTGGGTTTGGCGGACAACACTGGCCTGCGCCCGTCCCCACCTGCTGGCGGCGCTGGCAGCCTCGGTAACCAACAGAACAGGCCCTGCCTTTCCCTAGGGGACAGCACGTGCGCTCTTCCCTCACTCCTGTGTCCTGCCGAGTCCCCAGCACCGAGAGGAAGCACCGTCCCCCACCGCATTTCCGGGGAGCCACGGCCGCCCGCCGGAGGCCGCCTGGACCAGAAGCACGAGGCCCAACACGCATGTGCCCTGCTGGTCCTGCCCGCACGGCACCCGCAGCACAGTCCTCGCTCACCGAAGCCTCCCCCAGCACCCGGCACCACTGGACGGCACGACGATGCCCGCGATTCCCGCGCTGAGCCTCTGGGACGCCCGCTGTGCTGCGCACAGTGGTGCCAAACTGACCCTCGGCCCCTAGATCTGAACTGGGAAGGGGAGGCCACCCTAAATGTCAGTTCAAATGCTCAATGATGACTGACGAAGCCACGACAGGGGACCGAGAAGAAAGTTGGTCCGTACAGCTGTATGCAGAGCAAAGCGGCAGAGTGGCCACAGGGCGGGCGCCAGCCTCACACGGGGGCTCCTGACGGGGCTCTGTGTACCCGCAGTCACTGTCCTGCTTTCCCAGCCCACAGTCAATGCCACGCGTGCCAGAGGGGCCGGCAGCTTCTCTGCCAACACAGCTGTCCACGCCCGGACGGCTCCTGGAGGGCGAGGCCAGGCCGCCCTCCTGCTTCCGAGCAGAGAGGAGAGGGGACAGATATGAGGTGGTGGCGAGTGCCACACCTGTTCTGTCACACACGAATCTTATAAAGCAAAGTTAAATAACCTGAAACAGCAGACTCTGGGAACAAGAAGGGGGAGGGACAAGCCCACAGACGTCCCCTACGTACGAGGCTAGCCATGTGGAAACTGGAGACAGACACGAGCCGCAGGGCCACGCACCCCCGCAGGGCTGCCTCAGACCCCCCGGGAGCGGGGTCCTGAGGGCCCCTCAGCAGGCGGAGCTGACGGCGCGCACCAGGGGCGGCGGGCTGCTCCGTCCGCCCCCCATGGCAGCTCAGACAGCCTACGAGGAGGAAGCCGAAGTTTAAGGGCCTGACTTTTACAGAGGTTTTACTTTTTGCTGTTCTGTGGTCCAAACCCCAGACCGCCTGGCAAGACATGGTGTCAACCCTTCTCCTCTTCCATGGAATGAAGAAACTGGGATAGCAGCCATACCTGAGAGGGGAGTTGTAAGGGCTAAGTGAAAAACCCCACGAAAATCACTTAGTAGCGTCCTTGACTCATCACATGCCCTACAAAGAAATCAACAGACATTGCCATAATCATTGCACTCCTGGGTCCAACGAAAACCTTTTAACAAGGGGGAAGTGCAACCACATGAATAGATGGGTCTTTTCAGGAGTCAAGGACAAGAACCACCGGGTCACACAAGACTCGTGTCTGGAAAGTACCTGCACCCGTCCGCTGATGGCCGCTGAGGCGGGGCACAGGCAGCCGAACCCAACAAGGCTCTTCTGTGCCACCACGTGCATCCAGACGAAACCCACTGTGGAAAATCCCCCCCTTCCCCAAATTAACCGTCTCACAAGGAAGCACACTGTGGCCAGGCCACGTGCCCACACCCGTCGGGGCTCCCGCTCTGCACACACCTCCATGCCATGTGCCCGCACTCGGCCGATCCCCCCCCAGGGGGCGCCCACGGGCTAGTCCCAGGTGTGCCCAAGCCCTCTCCGCCAAGTCCAGGCGCTGTGTCCCGCTCACCACAGGACAGTAAACAACGGCGTGAAGGTCACCTGCACACCTGCTCTGGGGCAGCCACCTGGAATGCATGGTCACCCCTAGCCATGAGAAGGGAGGAAGCTGAGAAGCTGTGGTGAGGCTGGCAGGGGAGCTCCGACCGTCTGGCGAATGGCCTGTGCTCTCTCCACGGCACCTGCTGCAACTTCCAAGGCTAAGGGCCACGACGCGTCACGGCACAGACCGCAAGACACGCCATGCGCCTCCCCGTCTCCCCTCGTCACCTGTCACACGGGGAAACTGCCTGTGCGGGTGGACTGAATACACCCGCAAGCCTGGAGGAAACTTCGCCCCACCGCAAACCACTCAGTGACCTTCCAGCTGTGTGTCGATGCTAACGGCATACTACAAAAACAGTCTTCCAGAGCCCCACATCGGTGATCTGCTCATTTATGTCAGAGGTGACACTGAGTGCAGTGAGTAAAAGATGAAGCTGGTTCAAGTGCACGGCCATACAGATGATGAATCCTGATCTCTACACACCTCATACCACACATTCAAAAATTGATTCCAGAAAGTACAAAGTAAACGCAAAGCAAGCATAAGAAAAAACAACGCTTAGAGTGGAAAGAAATGAAATAGAGAAGAGAAAAAGAGAATACCAACAAAACCAAAAGTCGATCCTTTGAAGAGACAATAAAATGGACAAAACTTTAGCTAAACAGACCAAAAAAAAAAAGATATTAAAAGAAATTACAGAAGACCTAAATGAGCAGGAAATACATCCTGTGTTCATGGACTAGAAGGCTTAGTGCCATTAAGATCCTAACACTCCTCAAAGTGAGCTACAAATCCAGTGCAATCCCGACCAAACTCCTAGCGGGCTTTGTGTGCAGCTATAGACAAGCTAATCCTAAAATTCACATGGAACCGCAAGGGACCCCAAAGAGCGAAACAAAGCCGGTGGACTCACACTTCCCGATTTCAGCATTCACTCACAAAGCTCCAGGATTCAAGGTGGCGTGGTGCTGGCAAACGGGCAAACACATAAGTCAACGTGCTAGAACCATGAGTCCAGAAATGGGTCCCAACATTCACGAGCAACTGATTCACAACAAAGGTGTCAAGACAGGTCACTGTGGAAAGAACAGCTTTCTGACCCAATGGAGCTAAGTAAGACAACTGGAAATCTATGCAAAAGAATAAAACTGGACCCCTGCCTCACACCATATACAAAACTTATGTCGAAATGGATCGCAAATAAAACACAAGAACTAAAGCTACAAAGCTCTTAGAAGAAAGCCCAGGGATAACTTCATGACATCAGATTTGGAAAGAGACTCTTGGCTACAACACCAAAAACGCAAGCAACAGAAGAAAAAAATAAGTAAATTGGACTTTACAAAATTAAAACATTTTCACTTCAAAGAACACTATCAAGAAAGTGAAAAGACAACCTACAGAATGGGAGAAAATATTTGTTAAACACATATCTGTAAGGAATTTGTATTTACAATTTTCAAAAGGCAAAAACTTTCACAACTCAAACAAGACAACCCAGTTGAAACAAAGGATCCAACAGCCAATAAACAAATCAAAAAAATGCTCCACATCACTGGTCATTAGGGAGATCCAAATCACACACAACAGAATAACTACAGGCAAAAAAAGCACTGTCAATAGCGAATGCAGCTATGGCATGGAGAACTGGAATCTTCTAAGTTGCTGGCAGGGATGTAATATGCTACAGCTGCAGTGGAAACAGTTCCGCACTTTTCACACATAGTTACCATGTGCTCAGCAAGCCTACCCCGGCACCGCAAGAGAAATGAAACATACTGCTCTACAAACACCTGTTTACGAATGCTTACAAATGCTCAGGTAGCATTATTCATAATAGCCAAAAAAGGGAAACAACTGATAAGTGGATAAACAAGACGTAGTATATCCACACAACGGAATATTATTCATTCATATAAAAAATACACCCCCCCAAAAAAAAACCCCATAAGTTCAAATGGGCACATTTCAAAAGTGGCTAAACAAAATAACCAAAAATATACTGGCACTTACCAGCATTAATCCTCAGAGAAACGCCAATTAAACCACAATGAGACACACTAAACACCTACCAGAGGAGCTGAAAAGAAAAGAACAGTTCCAAGCCTCAGCGAGGATTTGGGGCAACCCACACCTCTCCTACTTGAAATGGGGCATGACCACTCTGCACTCCGTGCACATTGCACGGCTCCACACGCCACGCCCCAGCACACACAACGGGAGCCTGTGTCCACCAAGAGGCACATGCAAGCACGTTCGCATGGTGGCGACGTGCACATCTCAAACCTGGAAACACCCCAGACGCCCACGGACGCCCGACGGCAAGGGCGGCGCGCGGTGCTGCATTCAGACAGCGGAGCCGTGGGCGGGGGCGGCCGCGCGCGCGCGTGCTCCACAAAGTGCGCGGTGACCCTCAGAGGGTGGGCGACGGCGCACGCCGCCAGGCCGCCTGCATCCGGAGTCCGCGTTCGGAAGACAATCACGGCACCAGAGATCAAGACGGCAGCTGCCCCGGAGACGCGCAGGGCAGACCGCAAGGGCACGAGGGGGTATCTGCGGTTCAGCTAACGCTCCCTGCGTGACGCAGGTACTGGAGACATGCAAGGAAACACACGTAACCTCTGCGTTTTTCTGTATGTGTGTCATATGGCAAAAATATTTCCCCAAAACATACAACATTCATGCTCCGGTTAAACAATCTATTACTGAATCTTATTAAAGGTGGTGACAGATACTACAGAACCGTAACGACAGATTCTGGCAGACTTCTGCCAGAATAAAGAAAAATGGAAGGGCAGACTGAGCTAGAGGCAGGGGTCCCCACGACAAGTCACTGGTGGTGTTTGGCACCAGCAGTCAAGGGCTCACAGAACAGGCGACTGACTGGCAAGGGGGAGGGGCAGCCAGGGGGCCCAGACCCCAGGCCAGCCGCCCCTCCACAGCCAACTTAGCGAACAGTTCCCCACGACCCAGCAAACCCTCCAGGCCCGTCTTAGGCTGGCGAGCACTGGGAGGTGGAGTGTCCGGGGCTGTCCCTCCTTCTCGGAGCGGGGAGCAGGGGGGACACACAGCCACCCAGCTCTCCTTCCTCAGAGCAGCAATCCGGCCCGTACACGAAGGACTGCCATATCACAGCCTCTCATGAGTTCATGACTCTGAGCAACGCATGCCGATGACTGTTGACAGCACAGGGCAAGTAGATCAGCCTTACTATGCCCGATTTAAAAACACGACACCAGTTAGGACATATTCTTGCTAAAAAAAAAAAAAAAAAAAAAAGTTTTTAAAGACAAACATGTGTCTGATGGAGCCTCTGGCCCAGGCTGGCCAAGCAGCACATAACGTGAGCCACAAGCATCAGCCAAGTAGGTGATTTTAGATTTTGCAATAACCACATTTTAAAAAAAAGAATTAGAAAACAAATTACTTTTAATAATATTTTCCTTAACCCAATATATCCAAAATACTATATTTCAACGTGCAATCAATACCGAAGTATTAACGTGATGCTCTAACTGCCTTTTTTGCATTAAGCCTCCGAAGTCCCATGTGTATTTGGCACTTATGGTGCCTCTCAGTTCACACTGACCACATCTCAACCACTCCAGAGCCGCGTGCGCCAGAAGCTGCCACAACGGGGAGCAGCGGCTCCAGATCCTCACGCACGTCAGTGAGGTGGATGGAGCACCTTGAACATCGTAAGGATGCAATCAGCAAAATTAACGTTATGGGAAACTTCGGGACAAAGGAACCCTTATCTTCAAAACTTAATTGCAAAAGACAAAGACATGTAAATCGACATACTGAAATTTAGGAGATATCTAGCAAGGGCAATGAACAGACAATACTGTTCCTCGTTTGAAATGAAATAAGAAATCTGAACAGTGGGTATTTACTGGATGAAATATTAACCGAAATGTTCATTAGTGGAACGTGTCTGAAAACTGCTTCAAAGTGACAGGATGGAATGGGGACCGCCATGAGCAGGGGAGACTGCTGATGTCGGGGGACAGGTGGACAAGGCTCACTCCGCCACCAATATCTACTTCTGAACAGATCTGAACGTCCCATAACAAAACGTCTACAACACCTACAAATGCACCTGCTAACACGTGCTCCGTGATAACACTGGTGGCCTGCCAAGAGAGCTGAGTGGCTAAGGGACAGAGGCGGGAGCTGTTTCACTTTACACTCTTCCATACTTTTGAATTTTGAACCATGTGACTGTCCTATGCACTCAGAAAGTTGAATTGAAGCATCTATACCTCAACTCAATTCGGTGGTCTTGCTGCATGCCCACGCCGCCAGGCCCAAGCCTCTGCACTGGTCCCCTGCTTCCACTCCGGTCCCCCTTCAGCCCACACTCCCCACAGCAGCCAGGGTCATCCTTCTAAAACACCCTTCCATGCCTAAAATCCTTCAATGGCTGTCCACAGTGCTCAGGAAGCTCCCAGGTGGTTCCCACGGCAACAAGGCCCTACATGACCTGACCCTGCTTCTCCAGCTTCACCCTCACGCCACTTGCCCCTCAACCCAGTCAGTAACTCTGCTGTGTACAAAGGCTACAGACTCACACAACTCATAACCGAGGAAACCAGCCATCTATGCACCATACGCCACATGGCCATCAAAATGTTAAGGACACGGAAGTACGTGAGATACAGCGCGTGAGAGAGGAACGTCGGCACACACTCGCTGATCACAGCCACCTTCACTACGAACGCGCACACTCGTAAGCACCAGAAGAAACAGACAACAAACGTTTGCCATTCCTAGGTTTCTAGGGTTCAAGTTTCTAAACTTGCTCAAAGCCTTAATATTTTTCCTGAAAAGCACATACCGTACCTGGCCGTTGCAGTCCACGCCTCACCTCCTTCGAGACCCGGACTAACTCACCTTCCCCGAGGAGCCCCGCCAGCACTGGTCCGGAAGAGCCAGGTGCGGCAGCACAGGCCTCTTCCTGCTTCCTGTCAGCTGACTCCATCCCGGTTCCTGCTGGCTACTGTTTGCTCTTCTCCTCTCTTAAATTGTGAGATCAGAGTCCAATCTCAAACACTTGTACATCCTCTCACACAATACCTAGAATAGCAGTTTGAAAACAGAAAGCGCTCAAGGAATGTTTCTACTCCCCTTAGAGAGAGCCGTCTAAACACGCTCTCATCAGAACTTACGAACCGATTAAAAGTGGGATGCAGAAAGCGGTCCAAAACTTTCTCAAAATGAATCACCACTTGACAGTGGCATTGCTGGGAAAGGGACCCCTCACCCAAAAGACACCGTCTCAGAAGAAACACCGCCGCCCTCCGAGAGTTACAAGCGCCACTTCGACTTTTTGCTTTTCAAAATCCAAAAGCTTCGAAGAGATTTTTTTTAACAAATGAAAAGACCAGAAGGTAAACAAAGGCAGACCAGTGAACGGGAGGCCTTCTCAGCTCTGGAACTGCTGCTTCCGGCATCCCGCCCGGCATCCCACCGCAGTGGGCCAAGACACCTGGGCTCCAGCAACGACTCCCCACAGGCCCTGCTGCATGAGCAATGCCAGCTGAAGGCAAAATGCCCCCTTACCAAGAGCCCGAGGCCTGACCCAAACGTGGCAAGTCCCAGCTTACACGTGACAAATATATAATGACAAATGACAGAGAACATAAAATTCCTAAAAAGAGTCCAAAACATGGTTCTTATGAGCTAACTACTTTCAAAGACGAATTCAATAAGATAAAACACACACTGCTATGATGTGACAAGAAGCAGAAGCAGGAAACCAGGGCTCCAGTCCCCATGCTGTCCCTGACCACAGGTGGAATGGCCACCAACCAAGCCAACCACAGGTGTCCCCATGCGAGCAGGGCTGAGGCGCCTCTCTCAGCCTGGTGAACCCTTCGCACTCAAGGCCCTTCCTACCCGACGCTGTGCGCTCGGTGTGCATTCAAATTCACTCAAGACTAACAGTATATGCTTCTGATTTCTAGATGGCAGAACAGACTTTCCACCCCACTCTCTTATCAAAATTCAACCAGAGACAAGAACAGGGAAGAGAAGCAAACTCCACCTAAGAGACATTTGAAACCCCACACAAAACACGAACAGGAAGATGGGGGTGGAGGAACGCGAAATCGCTGGCACAGCGCTGCTCCTACCCCTGCCCTTCACCCTGGCCCCAGGACATCGGCTGGCACCAGCCAGGCAAGGCACTGAAGGACCCTCGTCCAAGGAAACCAAACCAGAGGACAGTAAGATAACAGCAACACGTGGAGGAGAGCCAACAAAAAAAATGACTCATCACCCTCCAGGGAAAGCACCAAGCAAACCAACCCCCAATCAGCTTGCCGATTTGATGCCTTTACTCTCAAAGGTGAGTAAGCAGCCAAGGGGGTCATCAGACGCTGGAAGGTTTCCAGCACGAAGTGGCCACTGGATACAACAGCAAAGAGGAATGCAGGAGAAACAGAAAAATGCAGGAAGCAAAAACGTCTTAATTTCTTTTTAACTTAACTAAAATTAACAGATAAGCAAAGATACTATAAATACATAAATTGTACACATAAAACAAGAACAGGAGGCATTAAAAAGTAACAGGGAGCAGTAGAGAACATAAAAATATGAAAGCAGAGGTTAAAAATCCAGTAAAAGAACTGGAAAGTAGTCAAAAATGCTCCTAAAAAGTAAACACAAAGATCGAGGCATGATGAGAAAGTATTTTAGAAATTAGAATACCAAGTACTGGAAGTCCAACATTCAAGTTAAGGAATTGGAAAAGGTGAACACAGAGAACACGATAGAAAATAAGCTGTCTCAAATGATTGTAGGATTTCCTATAAATGAAAGGGCAGCAATCTCCAGATTTCAAGGACCACTCAATACACTGCACGATAAATGAAAAACAGCTAGCATTAAGGCAAATAATGAAAAGCAACCAAGGATGCAATAATCCTAAAAGTTAAATTAGGAGGGGTAATAACGCCAAGGATTAAGAATCAAATTGGACTTCTCCACAGCGACAATTAAAACTAGAAGATACCGGGGTGATAACTTCAAAATTGAAATGACTTGCAGCCTGGATGCCAAGCCTGGCCGAACTTTGTCTTTAAGTGTGGTGGCAGAATGAGCACATTCCCAGACGTGTAAATTCCCAAAGTCTGCCTCCAGCAAACTACTAAGAAGGTACTGGAAGCGTGTCCCCCACCGCCATAAGCAAGTAAACACAAAAGGGAGCCTTAACGTGGGAACCAAGGCCTAGCACCCTACACTGACCCAGGCAGGGTGACCAGGAAGCTCGGGGGAACCACCAGTGAGCTGACAGGGCTGAGTGGTGAAAACCTGAAATAAGAAACATTTTACAAAATTAAAGGTATGAGAACATTTTTCTGAAGCTCAAAGGAAATCGGACAAATGAAAAATAAGGCAATTAACTCCAGGAAAGAAGAAAAGGCTATACAAGAAAGAACTGCAGTTTACCAGCCAGCTCAGCATGGTATAGCCATGCCCTGAATAGACCAATAAAGATTCTGGATATGGATCTGACCCAAACTGCAAGCTATTCAGGTGAAAGAGAGGGCATGAGAACTGAAATCACCTCCTGCCATGAGTGGGACCAAAAGACAATCCCCAAGATTGGCGAATAAACACATGACATGACTAACGAGCATGTTACAAGTGGCGGCTGCCTTTCTAGAAAAGCAGGAGAGGAGGGGCAGCTTTTAAATTTCTCTCAGCAATATTTGACTTTGTAGACTATGTGCATGTGTATATGTATTACTTTAACAAAAAAATATATGGTTAAAGAAAGACATGCATAGTAGCCACCCTGCTGGAACAGGACCCGATTTGCCTGGGAAGGCCCTCGTGCTGAAAGGTGACAGTTCACTGGGTCACGAGCCTTCAATGAAGTGCACACCCTGGGCTCTGGTCTTGGGTGACCCTGAACATATATGAAACCCCAGGAGCCCCCACTTACTAACCCACAAAACGGAGGGGGAGTGCAGTCCACCACACAGTCTCAGGAGTTCTTTTTAGATGTAACAACAGGGGACTACTGGTCTAGGTCAAGGAAAAGAGAAAATAAACACGCAGTTAGGTAAGTTCCAAGCGTCTACTCCGCAGGTTTAATCATCGGGTAATTCGTGAACCCTGACCCAGTAACTACTTCTCAGTTTGTGAACCCTGACCCAGTAACTACTTCTCAGATTTATTAGCAACAGATGGTCCATGCCTACCCACTGTCCAGGAGACCCCTCACCCTATCAAGAACCCCATACTTCTCAGAATCACAGATCCAAACCCAGAGCGCTGGCTGACTTAAAATGAAGACTGAAGGTACAGTGTGAGCTTAGTGAGCACCGGCTCTGGAGCTGGGCCACCTGCACCCACCTTCTCTGCCACAAGTTCTGCAGCCTTGGGCCTCACTGTGCCTGCTTTCTCATCAGCAAATGGGGCTGCAGCAGCACCACCTAGGACCCCTGTCAGACTTTAAGGAATGAATTCACAAAAGGCGAATTGGCAGGGTGGACTCAGGTGAGGGTTCAGCAAACACAAGCTGCCATCGTCCTCCGATAGGTCAAGCCCTCTCTCAAGGCTGCCTGTGAAGTCAGACATCTGGGGCCATCTGCTCCTCGATTATTAACTGAAAACCTACTGTGTGCCAGACACCGGACTGGTGCTAGTCCTTGGACTGTACGCCAAGTCATTCCTCCTCCAGGTCTCGTGTCCTCGAGGACTTACCTCAAGGGTCCGCTGCACAGGACCCAGGACACAACAGGCGCTCCGCAGAGGACTGACTATGCTCTCTCCCACGAGCCCGGGAGCGACCTGGGGTCCTCTGGTTGGCCTTTTCGTTCCTGGAGCCTAATACGTTGCTGGCACTCTGGGGTACTCAATCAACACCGCTCGCACTGAACTCAAGAACACCCGCAAGCAACGGAAGAGAAAGACAAATCGATAAAAAGGCCGCGCTCCCCTCTTAAAACACGCAGTTGGGGCTCCGCACCGGGTTACGAGAAGGGCTCCCTCCTGCGCCTCGGCTCCTGAGCAGTCCCGCAGGCACCACTACACCCGAGTAACTGCTCAGGGAACCTGCTGGGTCATCACTTTTTCCCCACCGGTCCCTGCTGTCAGCCGCGAGACAGCACAGTCCTGGCACTTCCCGGGCGTGCACGCCGCCTCCGGCGCTCCACCTCCAGGAGTTCGAGTTCGGAGCCGCGGCGAGCACGGGGGCAGGCCGCCCCCGAGAGTGCGCTCGGGAGAAGGCCGAGAGCACTAACAAAAGAACGGGAACTTTGGCCGCCGGCGGCCGGCCGAGCGCTGCGCCTGGGCTCACGCCGGAGTCGCGCGCTCGCGCCGCTGACAGCCGCCGGCGCCGGGCAGCATTGTCCGCGGAGCTGCGCCGGGCCGGCCAACTTTCCGTCAGAGACGCGGCCCTCCTATTCGGAACAAAGTGGAAGGTCAGCGGGGCGCAGGGGAGCACCGGAGCACACAGTCTCGCCGCGCCCGCGTCGCGAAGTTGGCCGGCTCGCCCCACTTTCCCTTTTGTCCTCCGCGGCTTCCGCGGGGCCAGGCCGAGCCCGGCGGGGCGCGGGCGGCGGCCGGGCCGCCCCCTCCTCCGCGCCGCCTGCGCCCCGCCGCGCCGCCCCCGCCCGCGCCCGCACAAAGCGCGCCCGGCGCAGCGCGGCCCGCACGCCCGGGGCCTCGGCCCGGCCTCGGCCTGAGGCGCGGCGGCGGCGGGGAGGCACGGGCCCGCCCTCCGCCCGGCGCCCCCGCCCGCCCGCCTGGCGCCCCCGATCGGCGCGCCCGCCCCCCGCCTACCCCGCGCCCGCCCGGGCCCGCCGCCGGCCCGCCGGCCCCACTCCTCACCTCGGCATCAGCGGCGGCCATGGCCCGGGCCCGCAGCGTGGCCCCGCCCCTCCCGCGCGCCATCGCCCCGCCCGCGCCTCGCGGCCCAGGGCGGGGCGGCCCGGCCGGGCGCGACTGCGCCTGCGCGCGCGCGAGCGCCTGCGCACGGCGGACCAGACGACAGCGTCCGCGGCGCGAGCCTGCGCCGGCCGGAACAGGGGCGCGCCGGCGGGCGGGGGCGTGGCCACGCGGAGCGGCCTTGCCCCGAGGCGCCGTGGCGGGCGGACGTCGTCCTCCCGTTTTCACAAGTATCGTCCTTCTACATAGGCATTCTGGTGGGCTGGCCGGGGGTGGAGAAGGTCCCCTGACCTCTAACCCCGGACACACATCGGTTCCGTCGGCCTTCGCAGAGGGCGGCCCCTGAATGGCCTCCTAGGGCGGTGCCCCAGTTAGGGGTGTGCCTGGCCCGGAGGGATGTGCTCCGGTTATGGGCTGTGCCGGGTTCGGTGGCATGCCCCAGCTGGGGCAGGGGGTGTCCTGGTACGAGCTTGTCAGCTGGGGACGATGTCCGGCCTGAAAAGGCTGCCCGGAGGCGTTGGGGGGGCGGCCGGGTGTCCCGGTGGGAAGGACTGTCCCCACTTGGGAGGAGGTCTCAAAGAGAAAGTTGCTCCGGTTACAGGAGGTTCCCCGATTAGGAGCAGTGCCCCAGCTCCGGGGTGCTCCAGCCAGGAGCATGCCGGGTCTATGAGGGAAGATGTGCCCTGGTTGGGGACAGTGTCCGGATAGGAAAGGTGGGGATGGGGTGAGGAATGTCCCAATGAGGATTGCCACTGTTTGGGGATGTTCTGTTTAAGAGAGGTGCCTGGCTTTGTGGGGTGTGCCAGTTAGGCGGTATGCATCTTCTGGCCAGCATCCCTGGTCACCCCAAGCTCCATGCCCAGCACCTACCTGTCCCCTGCCTACAACCCAGTTATGCACAGGGTAAGGCCTTTCCTGCACACCAAACAGCCTTATTGGACAGCTGGCTTAGGCTGCCTGTTCCCGACTTCCAGAACTGTTTCTCCCATCCCCTGGGAGTTAAGGAAAGAAGCATGGACTGAAATTGAGGTTTTCTGGCCCATCTTTGAAACAAGAATTGAGGCCCTGAGTTGGAGGTTAATATACCCCCACCCCCACCATGAGGATTCAGTCTAATGGGAGAAAGAGTCCTGGAAAATACCATTTCGTCTGTCACCGATGGTGCACACAGGTGCAGAGAAGGAAACGGCTACCCCAGGTACCGAGGAAACCTTCCCAAGTTTCTTTGGGGATAGCCTAAGTCAGCTCGTGACAGGCCAGCGACTCCAAGCTCAGAAGCGATCACTCTTCGTGGCCTGCACCACCCAAACTGACCTGCCTTCACCCACACCCACCTGCCTCGGACCATCCTCTCCATCTCCGCTCCTGCTTTGGGCCTTAGTCTGTCCCTTCCCCGAAATGCTTTTAGCTCAGTTGTCTGTATGGCTCACTTCTCTACCATTCTTGGATCTTAATACTACCTCTTCAGGGAAGCCTTCCCTTGCCTCCCGACTTAAAAATGATGCTGCACCCCAGAACTTGCTTTATAGCCATGTTGTCTGTCTTCCACACTACGGTGTAAGTCCAGGTCAGGGTTTTTTGTTTTCTGTGCCCTAGTGCCTAGGACTATACTCGGCAGTAAACATTTGTTGAATCAATATTTGGAGAAAAATACTTTACCAGGCAAATACCAAGTATAAATGAATGTGTCAGAAGTGGGCCACAATTCCATTTTGCACCATCAGCCCAACTTGCCCCTCGAATGGTCACTGGTAAATGGTCAGGTGCCATTCTAGGCACATGACATGTCAATTCTGTAACCATCAGGTCAGTCATGAGAGGCGGACATTGTTCTTACCCACATTTTGTAAACGAGCAAACCAAAGGGAGGGAGTTGAGTGCATTCAAGGGCACACAACTGTCTAGGCGCAGAGATGGTATTCAAACACATGCAGACTTTCCTTTTGACTCTGAACTCTGAAGTTACAGCTGCTAGCACACGTTTTACATATCATTTTGTGGCATACTTTGTGCTTTTCTCCAGTATTCAGCCTCTCCTTGGACCACTAATACTAAAATTTTAGCCAGGTACATGGCTGCCTGCTTAAGAGCACATTTCCAACAGCAAAGGGCAGCCACAAGATGTGCAAAAGTAATACAAACTATTTCCCAGCCTGCCCGCAAAAAAGTTGGAGGGGCAGGCCCAGTAAGCTGGGTGGTGAAAACTGCAACAGCCACCACGTACTCAAGGGTGGAAGCCTTGGCTAGAGCATGACAGCTATGTCACCAGGCCAAATCTTCCACCTCTGGACTGTCAAATGTTCAAGAAATGAACTATCATGGTGTGGGAGGGGCGGCTCAACCTGTACCCTCATAGACCCATGAGTTTGTTAGAGATTAAAGTGACCAAGACCCCTAGCCAAGGTCACCCTTTCACCATACAGCAGAGCTGGAATTTGAACCCAAAGTCTTAACCCCATCTCCAGTGTTTCTCAAGGTTCTTTCCAGGACCACTGGCCCTGTAGTGCGTGGAAAGTCTGCAGGATGCCCCCATGGGACATGTTGCTCTGCCAAACCCTGACCTATTTGTCCTTGGGTTCCTTCAGTCAAAGACGACAGTCCCAAAACAGACCTCAGGAGCGGGCTTGAGTTTCGTACTCGGATGGGAGGTGATAGGCAGCATCTCAGTACCAGACTGGGCAGTGGTGCCAGCAGGGTTGTGACACTTGAACCAAGGATAAAGGCAAGCCCTCTTCCTCGCTCCCGCGGGATTTCCTCTGGCGCTGGTCTAAACTGCGCTGCCTGGAACGGGCAAGCCCAAGGTGCGTAACAATAAAATGAAACGGGTGGCCTTCGCCCCACATCACAAACTCATTTTAAATTAACGCCGGAGCGCCAGATACGCAATCCGGGTCCGAGGGCACACCCTTAGCCAGAACCAGGAGTCCGAGCCCCGGCCCCGGTTAAAGGAAACCCACACGTGCAGCCCGCAGAGTGAGTGCTACTCCACGGCCCGAAGCGCTCCCCCGGCCTGCCTTCCAGCCCAAGACACTGGAAAAGAGGAAGGGCCGCCCAGAGAATAAGGGGTGCACCTGGAGGGGCGGAACAGAGAGAGGGCGCACCTGGAGGTGAGACCGGAGGAGAGATGGGGCTTTGTGGAGAGACTGTTCCAAAAGGGGCGTGACCGAGGAGGTGGTTCCCGCACCACCACCCACCCGCCCGCCAGAGGGCGCCCCAGAGGCCGGCCTGGGCCCAGCTCTACAAATGAAGCGCTTTATTTACAAGGCGTCCATCCATCCCTAGCCCGCCAGAAGACGCTGACTGCAGCAGGTGGCAGAGGCGGCCCAGAAGGCGGAGGGGACAGCCGGGCGCGGCGAGTCCTGAGTGGGCCAGGCCAGGCCAGGAGCAAAGGCACAAGGCCCTGGGCGCCCGGACCCAGGGCAGAGGTCGGCCTGCCTGAAGAAGGCGGCACGCGGTCAACTCCCCGGGTTCAGGCCGGGGTCCGCACTGCTGCAGCTCTGCTCATAGGATGGCGGGGCCTCTGCGGGGGAGAGAGAGAGAGGGAGGTCTGCATGGGGCCCATGGTGCCCCCTCCCTCAGGCCCCAGCTCCCACTCACCATAGGGGTGGCCCCACAAGCTGTATTCCGGGGGTTGGATCACGGTACTGGTGGTGGGCACCAGCCCTCCAGAACCCTCTGCAAAGTAGGGCACGGTGGCACCTGTAGAGATGCACAAGGCAGGGGCCAGAGGGTGGGGGGCGGGGCTTCCATCCTGAGGTCGGGGTTCAGGAGCACCAGGCACGGAGCCCAAGGCAGCAGGTGGTGGCAGCTGCTGTGAGCAGCTCTTGGTGAAGAGGGAGCCGGGGTCTGCAAAGGGAGGCCCTCCAGCCGCAGCCTCGGCCTCCTCCTGGGGCGGTGCTGAGGGCACCACCAAGGGCAGGGCCCCAGGAGGCCGCCCAGGACCTGGCTGGGGGCTCAGCGGGACTTGGTTCACGCGATATTGCCGATGAAGACCGGGAGAGTCACGGTGGCTTCAGGCACCTTCAGGGAGACCTGCGAGGGATGGGCAGTGTGGGACCAGGCCGCGGGCCCCGGGCGCCCCGCTCACACCCGCCCACAGTACCTGCAGGTAGTAGTCCACATGGATGAGGCTGCAGCCCGGCAGGACGGACTGCGGCAGGGCGGGCACCAGGATCTGCTCCTGCCAGTGCGCCTGCCTCCAGGCCTTGGCGCCCGCACCCTCCACCTCCGCGATGGCCCGCACATCGCAGATCCAGCGCTTGGCCTTGTAGGACACTTTCTGGGGAAGGGCCAGCCTGTGAGTCTGGGCACACTAGCCTCCTCCCCTCCACCAGCCCACAGCGACTCTGACCTGCAGCAGGCTGGCCACCACGGGGCTGGTGTCCTTGCCCGACTGGTTGTCGATGTCAGCCTGCAGCCGCAGCACCTGCCCCACCACGTAGCCCCGGAGCTCAGTGCTGGCAGTGAGGACCACGCTGCCCGTCTTCACCAGCTTGTAGGAGAACTTCTTGGTGGTGGAGGCCACATTGGGTTGCTTGCGGGGGAGAGTGGAGGGTTGCCAGTGTGGGCTGGCTGGATCCCTGGGGCCCTGAGACTAGCCCATGAAGCCTCGCCAAGCCCCGCCCCTATACACAGCATGATCAGCTCAGGGCAAGCCACTGCTCTCCCAGACCCTGACCCTCTCCCTCGGCCGGGGACAGGGCATCACGTGAAGGCTGGGCCACCCAGGGGCTGCTGCCCATCCTCACCTCAATGTCTGTGATGCTGTTCAGGTTCAGGGGGCTCAAGATGTAGAACGCACAGCTGCACTGGTGGTCCCTGAAGAAACGCGGCGTGTCGATGGTGGCCCGCACCTGGTACACAATCTTCCCAAAAGAGCCCTCGAAGGACGTGGGCACCGCAGCTGGGGAGAAGCAGGAGTGGCACCCGACTCCCCCCTCCACCAGCTCCCACCCACCCCACTGCTGGTCCCCACCCAGCCAGCCAGCCTGGGCGCTCACCAGGAAGCAGGAACTGGAAGGGGAAGTTGTGCTCTCCAGCAGGCAGGCTCCCTGCGGAGAGAAGAGGGAGATTGTGGGGGAGGGGACCTCAGGAGCCTCGAGGTGACACTGCAGGGCCCAGGACGGAAGCAGGCAATGCAGCCAACCTGCTCACACTATGTCTGGCTATTGGTCTCCGGCCTCTGTCCCCAGGGCCAAAGCAGTACAGGGCCATGGTCTGGGCAAAGGATGGGGATGAGAGCCCGGCTGGAACAACAGAGAGGGCTAGGCTGTTTGAGGGGCCAGAGCCCGCTCCAACCCAGGAGACGCTGGTCACTTTAGCCACCCAGGTCCTATCAGGCTATGCTCAGAGCCTGCCAGGCAGAGGAACCAGGACGTAAGGCCCTGGGAGACAGCAGGTCAGGGTGGGGTCCCAGAGGCAGGTGGGGAGGCAGGGGAGACGGACAGGCTCCACTCGCAAGCAAGTGCTGCCGCGGGGATGAGCCAGGGTGAGCCCCCAGACACACTCACCCTTGTCGGCCAGCGACAGCGCGCTGTTGAAGTAGCTCTCCTCGGACACCCACGTGGCATCGTTGGCCTTGCTGGAGACCCTGCAGGAGCCCGTGCAGCTCACTCGGATAGCTGCAGGAACGGGGACGGCGTGAGCCCCAGCCAGCGCCTGCCCGGGCCCCTCCCTGCCTGCCATGGGGATTCTGGCAGGGCTGGCAGCACCCAGGTAGCCTGCGGCCTTTCAGAGGACATCTCCTGCCCATTGCACATCCCGGGGTGTTCCCCGAGAACCAGGGTGGTGAGGCACAGAGGGACAGCTGTCCTGCAGTATAGAAGAGAAGGGCCCCCACAGTCACCCAAAGGAGCCCTAGGCAATCCAGCTGGGTAACCTCACCTCCAGCCACACCTGGGCCCACGGACCGTGAAAATCTTGCTCCCTAGAGGGCACACTTGGGAAACTGGCAAGGAGCAGAGGCCCGTGGGGCAGCTGACCTCTGACCTCACTTTCTGCTGCCTCACAGCCAGTCACTTAGGCCAGGAGGCACCCCTGTCACGCTGCAGGAAGTGAGTGCAGCTCTCACAATTCAGGAATGTTGTCAGACCCGCCTGAGTAGGAAGGTCCCCAAGTCCAGACACTGGAGGGTGGGGATACCCTTGACTTCTTCCTGGGCCACACTGCCCAGGAGTGCTGGTTTCCTGCACGGAGTGAAGGCTGGGTCCTCTGCGCCACTCCCCAGTGGGAGGCCCAGGCCAGGGGCTGTTCACAGCAGCGGCTGCCGCCACCGTCCGCAACGGGATTCCTCAGCCCCACGCACGTCTTGGTCAGAAGGCTGAGGTCCAGATGAGGTTGGTCATCGGGGAGGGGGATGACACAGCAGGAGGAGGCTCGAGCAGGGACGGGGCGGAGCTCAGTGACAGGTGGCCCTGTGGCTGTACCCCTCCTGTCCCTGCAGGGCTGAGTCAAGGCCAAGGACTTCAGCCTCCCTGCCCAGTCCTGACTTCATGGAAAGTGAGTCAGAATCTGACACCAACCTGAGATAGCCACCAGGCAGGAAGAACCTGGTGTCCCAAGTGCCCAGGGCCAGGGGTCAGCCACACCAGACATGTCCACAGTCTTCCCCACCTTGCTGACGCGGGCCTGCCAGTCACCCACAGTGCGCCGAGCTTCCTTCCCGGGCCCTTAGCTCATCTTCTGCCCCCGCAGGCACTGCCAGTGAGCAACCCTTGACCTCCGTGTCACCTCCTGGACCTCAGCCCAGCTTTCTGATCCACGCTCCGAGGGTCGGCTCTGGGGTCTTTCCCACCCTGCGATCTGGGACACCGGGGGTGCACCTGCACAGTTCAGAGACGAGGCGAGGTGGCGAGCTGACAAGAAGGCACTCTGCTGCGTCCAGATGCCACAGCCCTTTAACCCTCCCTGTGGACAGGGTGCAGCCCCTCTCGCACCTGACTGCACTTCAAATGCTGGGACGGACAGAGTGCCAGAGGGATGCGGTGGCCCCCGGGCTGGCCTGGGGCCAGCTGAGCACTGGCAAAGAGCTCCAGTGGACAGCACATGGAGCTAACGGATTGTCCTGCTCATCTCTGTCCAAATTCTTACCCATGACAACGTGAGATATAATACAATGGTTGTTTTAAACCACTTAGTTTAGGGGTGATCTATGACTTGGGGGTTCAGAGTAGCAGATAAGAGGAACTGATGTCCAACCTCACAAAGAGTCAGGGAAACTCAGACAACTTACCATTTCAACCCATCAGGTTGGTGCATATTAAATATTTTGACATGAGTTCGAGAAGAGGTAGAAAAAGAGATAGTCCCTCATAGCAACCCAAGTGTGGGCTGGGACAGGGCCGCTGGAGGGGCGGGCAGACCTGCAGCGCATTCGTGCACACGCAGGGGCCCGGGAGTCCTCCTGAGGGTTTCACACTGTGTCCCTGAGGCCTTGAGTAACGCTGCTCACTGCTTGGAAAGGCAAACCATCCGGGCACGGCCCATGTGTCCAACAGCAGGGGCCCGAGACCATTGCGCAGCCAGCCTGGGCCCAGCCCCGGGAATTCAGGTGAGCGAGCCATGGGGGCACCTGGCCCCAGGAAAGTGAACGGCATCAAACCAGCCCCTGGGTTACCCCAGAGGGGCCCAAGCTCTGTGACCTCTCTCACGCCCAGGCCAAGAGCCCTGTTTTGCACACACACCGAGGCCCCTTGGGGAACCCTGACTGAATAAGCAGCCTCCAAGCACCATCTTGTTCCTGCCCACTCTCTGCTTCATGGGAAACGCAGGTGTGGGGGTGGACACTCACAGCAGGCCTGTCCCTCCTGCCCCATGTGGGATGGGGGTGGGGTGCCCCCAGAGGCAAGCATGGCCGTAGCACTAGCCTGTGTGCCCACGGCACAGCCACAGGCCAGGCAGGTGTGTGGCGGGCGGGGCTGAACACCGTGCCTTTAAGTCTGAGACTGTTTCAGCCCAGTGGAGGTCCAGCGCATAACAGAAGCCAGGCGCAAACTGACGCACCATGTTTGGAGGTTCAGGGCCACCCCATTCTCTAAACCTCTGGGCTGTGGACCAGTGCCGGTCCTGGACTGTTAGGAACCGGGCTGCACAGCAGGTGAGCCCCAGGAGAGAGAGCGAAGCTTCGAAGCTTCGTCTGCATCTGCAGCCACCCCCAACGACCCCGCCTCAGCTCCGCCTCAGGTCCTCAGGCGTTAGACTCTCATGGAAGCATCGGGTCTCTGGTGCCACGGAGGTTGAGAACCACTGCTCTAAGGGACATCAACACGTGGACTGTGTACCAGAGTGACTTCCGGAACTTCCCTCTAGAGCCAGCACACCCACCCACCTGTCCAGCAGCCCTCGCCGCTGCACACCTCCAGTCTGACTGTGACGGCATCTGACTCCTCATTCCGGTCCTAACCGTGTACCCCCTCCGCCAGCTCCCGCAAACATGGAGCGACCCAGCCTTGCCACGTCCTTCCACTAAAGCTCTAGCCTGCCGGCCACTTCTCTATGTCCTATCTCCAAATCTGTAACGTAAAGCAATAACAGCGCCCACCTTTCAAAGTCACCACGAGGATTCACAGGAAGTGGGAGAATAGCATCTGGCCCGTGACAAGAGCTCGGTGAGACGGTGGAGCTGCGGTGGCTGCTGCTGCCGCCTGGGCAGCCCCGTCCCCACTGGCCACCTCGAGAGCAGTTTGGGGCAGCCTGCCTGATGCAGGGCTGGCCTGGGCACTCCCTCCCCAGCTTCCTTTCATGTCGGCTCAGCTCACGAGGCAGCCAGTGTCCTCATGGCTGAGTGCAGGTCCACACTGAGCCCCTCGGACAAGTATTCAGAGCCTGCTGGCCGGCCTTTCTCTGTGTCCTCCTGGGGCATGTGGGGCCTCCCCGTTGTATCACTGGCTGGTAGCAAGAACTCAATGAGTATCTTTTGAATAAAAGAAAAAAACTAAAAAAGACCTGGCCTTTCCCACACCCAGGCAGGGCTTGGAGAAAGCCTCAGAGGGAGCACAGCACCCACACCCCTTTCTCCCGAGACAACCTGAAGTGTCCCTGCTCTGGCCTGGCCATCCCCTGCCCTCCCTCCCCTCCTCAGGGCCATGGCGGCGGGCGGGGGGGGGCTCCCTCAGACTCCTGTGGCGCACTTGTCTGTTCACGTGCATCCTACCTATCACGTGATGGCCACGACAGCTTGGACCATCCCTCACTGTGGTCAGCTATCAGAGGTCAATGGGATGGACGAACCAGGCGGTGAGCTCAGCACTGGGTCTCTGTGGTCCCTGCTCATTCCTCCAGCCATGACCCTGCCCCTCTTCCCTGTGGCCCTGCATGGCACTCTCTCCTCAGGCCAGAGCCCTCTAGCCCCGTCTCCCCTAGAATCTCTGGCTCCTGCCCAGGAAGAGCTGCCCTCTCCCTGCTACCTCCCTGCCACACCTACCTCCGCCAAACCCCTTACTCCAGCTGGGGAGACGGGAAAGAAGATGACAGGGTCACGGGGGGAGGCTCCACAGGCCAGACACCTGACAAGAGGCACCTATGCCCAGCTTCCTTTCAGACCCCAGCAGCTTCAAACGGCGGTGTGGTGGGGGAATCAGACCTGTCCAGGATGGAGGCAGCAGCTGCCCCAAGAGGACGGCAGGTGCCAGAAGCCTGGAGCTGTCAGCCACACAGGGGCCTGGAGGGTCAAGGTCCACAGGGAAGGCCGGCAGCTGTGATTTTGGCCAAGCACCCAAGGTGGAGGGGCACCCCAGCAGAGACAGACACGTCACGCAACCTTGTGCTCAAAGCCAGGGATCAGTCAGAAGACTGGCACCTGGTGCCCTAAGGGTGGAGCAGTGAAGTCCCATCCAGGGCCCTGTCCACACCTCAAAGAGTACATGAGGCCAGCACCTGTGGAGAGCCCTAGCGAGGGCCACCTCAGCAACCGGATCCCAGTCCCAAAGTCCCAGATGTCTGCAACAGCAGAGGGACGGGCCAGGAGGGCTCAGGTTGTTTTCCAGGTGCCCGCTGGGCCTGGGGCCTGGGGCTCCAAAGGGTCAGAAAGACACCAGGCAGTAAGGACCAGCCTAAGCTGGGTGTAAGTGGTTGCCGGGTGGCCTTGCTGGAGACCCGCACACTTGGCGGGAGTCTGTGAAAACGGAGGGCCTGCGTCAGGAGCATCGGTGCGTGGGAAAGGCCAGCATGGGCCAGACTCCAGGTAAGGGCCCAGCAGGTGTGGGGCACAGCGGACCCCGGAGACCCAAGAGAAGGTCGAAGGTATGCACGTGTCTAGGTCAGTTGCGGCAAGGTGGGCAGGCCCCGCCCCGGGGCGCAGAGGACAGGAAAGGCAGAAGCGGAAGGATTGAGCCACCTGGGCCTCCCTGCTCTGCCGCGACCGCCGCCAGCCTCCCATCCTGGCGGGTCCGCACCGCCCCGCCAGCCCCGCCCGGCCCTTCCCGCGGCCGGGAGCCCGAGAGGAACCGACGCGCGCTCCGGGCAGGCGGAAAGGGCAGGGAAGGTGTCCCAGGGCCACCGGCAGCCGTTTCCGGGAGCCCCGGCCCTGCCGCAGGTGTGAGCGCAGCTACCTGAGTCCCGCCCGCCCTCCCGGAAGGGACCCCGCGCCCACCTCGGAAGGGCAGCGGCGCCCCGAGACGCACGCGCACAGTTCCCGACAGCGGCTCCCCAGGGCTGTAGACGACGCGGCCGTGGCTCAGGAGGATCTCGAAGAGCTGTACCCGCCCCATGCCGCCCGCGGGCCTGGCCGGACAGGCGTTCACTGCGGTCGCCGCCCGCCTGCCGGGCGGCTGAGCCGGGAGCGCTGCCTGGGCCCGCCCCGCCCTCGGCCCCGCCTCGGCCTCCAGGTCCGTCCCCCGCCGCGGCCCCGCCTCGTCCTCCAGGTCCGTCCCCCGCCGCGGCCCCGCCTCGGCCTCCAGGTCCGTCCCCCGCCGCGGCCCCGCCTCGGCCTCCAGGTCCGTCTCCCTGCCGCGGCCCCGCCCCCGCCCCGCCCCTCGGTCGCCAGGTCCGTCCCGCCGCGGCCCCGCCCCCGCCCCGCCCCTCGGCCTCCAGGTCCGTCTCCCCGCCGCTGCCCCGCCCCCCCGCCCCTCGGCCTCCAGGTCCGTCCCCGCCGCAGCGGCCCCGCCCCGGCCAGCAGGGAGGAGGTCCAGCGCGGCTCGTGGGAGCCCGGCGTAGGACGCCCCCTGCTGGCCTGGGGGAGCGGCCCTCTCACCTGTCCGGCAGGTTGGGGACTCCGCGGGTCGCGTCGCGAAGGGCCCATCGCTTCGTCGCGCGCATCACTCGACGGAAAGACGTCACCAAGGCGGGCGGCGTGCTGGGCGATCGGGTGGGGTCCCAAGGGGGAGGCCCTAGCGCCGAGCCAGCCCCGGACGCGTGGGTGCCGGCCGGTGGGGCCCGGGCCGCGGCCGCAGCGCCGGGCCGGGGAAGGGGGCCGAGAGGACGCAGGCTGCGTGGGGCGAGGACGGGCAGGCCCCGGGCGGGAGGGATGCTCTATGACTTATCGCTTTTAGAAGGGCCCTCTGTGGAGAGTGGATCGCGGAGGGGTCGCGTGCACGCGGGGAACCCTGAGCTAGTGAACGAGAGCGAAGGCGGCGCTTGCTGGAACTCTGTTACCAGGGTGCCTGAAGGAGGGCGTCGAGGCGACGCTAGGTTTGGGGGCAGAACAGCTGGGCGTATGGGGTGGCTTTTTCCGATAGAGAAAACTGGCTGGATGTAAGTTGTTTGGGGTGTGGGAGAAAGGCATGACCCACAAGGTCTGAGAAGTGCATTGTGAATGACGGGGGCATGAGATCGGGGAGACCAAGGACCGAGATGTTAGATGCTTGTTTGTAGATGGTAACAAGTCAGGGCGCTGATGACATCGGAGTTAGTGGTGAAAGCCACAGAAACCTAATCTAGCCCTCCAGCAAAGGAGAGAGGCCTTACAGGCTGGGGGGGGGGCGGCTGCGTCCTGCTGAGCCAGCTGAGGAAAGGGAGAAGCTAGGGGCATGCAGCGAGTGCCAGGCCCCACCTCTGGGTCCCAAAGTTCCTGGAGGGAGGGTCTGATTGTCCACGCTTGATAGTTTCCCGTCAAGACTATATAGACACGGAGATTCTTGCACAAAGGATCAGGGTGCCCATTGGGAACGGGAGGGTCGTGGACAGCCCAAAATGCCGAATGTCCTCGAGAAATCAAGAAGGAAGTGTTTCAGTAAGGAAAAGTGTGTTGGCTACTGCTGAGATAGAATAAGGACAGAAAATGGCTGGCTTTTGTCCCAGGTCACCCTGTCTCCCACGATCACACCCCCATGTGGTCCCCATCCCCTATTCTGGAAAGTGTGCTGCTGTGCCCCCACGTCCGCCACCAGCACACATGCGCTGACATCCTTTCAGCGTTCCTTCCCCCTGCTCCATGGAACCGGGGCTTCCCCAGGGCCTCGAGTGATGCGTTCATTTCCACACAACTCCTGTGCCTCTGGGCCTGGAGTGGGGTGGATGCCCTCCTGACTCTTTAAGGCCACTTCCGGGCCATTTTCCCCTGCCCTGAAAGCTCCCAGCTTTAACTCATTTTCTCAATGACAATCCACCACCCTCTGCTGGTCTCTCATCTCCAAGGCCAGGTTAGTCCCTTTATTTCTTGATTTCAGTTCCTGAGTCACTGTCATGACCTCCAGTAATGGTCTTGCAGGAATTCTTAGTGACTTTAGAATCCACACAGGTCATCCTGGCCTCTGTCTCAATATGTACCCAGGGTTTGTTTTAATCAAGTAAGGTGACAGACACAAAGACAACTGCTTGAAAGAAGAGTTGAGCGTGTATAGCACCTGAAGAGGGCCACGTCACAGTACCCAGGGCCGCGTGGGACATGCAGGGGTTGGTCAGGGAACATGGAGCAGGAGCAGCACGGCCAAGCCTGGACTGAGTGTTCTGTGGGAAGGGGTGGATAATGCAGCATGGGCGAGTTGAGCACGCCTACGGTTGGGTAGTATGAACGAACCACTGTAGGGGCCCTGGGTGACAGTGATGGTCTCTAGCTGTCTGGTGCCACCTGGTGATCGGCAGCAGAGTATGGGGGCCTAGGGTGAGTTAGATAAAGGACGGGTTGTTCGGGGGTGAGCTCTGGACTGGCCAGTCTGCATAGGAAAGGTGTGTTCTCAGGAAGTTGTTTGCTGTCTCTGGGAGTTAGTAAGCCATGGCGGGGGGACAGCCTGTCCCCAGCCAGCAAGCCCCCCAGATGTCGAAGCATTGTAAGTACAGAAAATAAACACGACTCCTAGAGCCGTGGTCCCCATGACTCCTCCATCCGAGAATCTTCTCTAGTGGGCTTCAGCAGCTCCCTCCAATGGCTTTCTTAGTTTGTCTGCAAAGACGGGTGCCAACGACTCCCAGCCCTTTCCGTTCAGCTGCGCCCCCCGTTGGAAGGTGGGCCCCATCCCCTCCCGCTGAGGCTGGGCTGGACCTGGCAGCACCGCACAAGAGTTGCCGTGCCAGCTGCAGGTTCCCAGGCCTGAGCGGCCACATGAACACATCTGGTTACCCTGCTGGAGCAATCGCAGACAGGGAGGGTGTCTGGACACGTGAGTGACATCGGTTCAGACTTCCTGCCTGTCATCCTCGGTGACCGGTGTCAGTTTTGTCCATCAGTGCAGAGCAATACACCTCAGCTATTACTTATTCTGCACACTGGGCTGCACTCAGCCCGGAGCTCTTCCACTTGGGGGTCTGCTGACCACAAGAGCATCAAGTTCTTTCTCATCCATGTCTGACGTCTCAACCCGGGTGGCTGGGAGAGCCCAGGTATTGTGAGGTGACATACCTGGTCAGGTGTCTCTTCCATGAGGCTTCTCCACTCGGCTATTTTGGGGTTTTGCACAGCACGATGGTCTCCAGATAGCAAAACTGATTACCTGGCACCAGGCCCCCAAGAGGGAGTTGGGGGAAGCTGCCGGACCTCGGACCTGGGCTCTCAAGTCCCAGAACTTTCTACCACATTAAACGCATCAAAACAGTCACAGGCCCAGTGTGAGAGGAGCGTCACACACTGACAGGGAGGGCAGGCATTGATGGTGACAATTTGAGACAATTGGCCACACCAGCCAACAGCAGAACCAACCAGCTGAGTCCAATGAAGATTACAGAACCATAAGAAAACAAATAGTTGTTTAAGCCAGGACGTTTCGGGGTGGTTCGTTATGCAGCAATAGATAACTGCAACAGACCTGGGTACTGAGAAGTGAGACACTGCCACAGTACCATTCTGGAGTGTGGCACTGACTTTGGAACCAGGCAGCAGGTGGACGTGGGCCAGGTGGTGAGAACACCGCTGAGGGAGGCTGGAGAGAGGGTGAGCCCATGTTAGGTAGAGGCAGAAAGATGGCGAGACCACTGCCTGCGGTAACCGGGGGACAGAACCGTGTCTGACGGTTTCCCTGCAGGAGGCTCAATGGTCCACCCGGCTTCTTTCCACACAAAACGTCACACAGCAGGGCCTCGGGGATCTTGAGGTCCTTGTCCCACGGCACCCAGTAGCCTGCAGCAGAAAGGGGCCTTCTCAAAGACATTTACAACGTAGCTCTTGTCTAATGAAGTGCATTATAACACAGAAATGTAGGAAATCAAGTGTTCTCTTTAAAAGGTTGTATCTGCTTAAACTAAAATGAACAGTTTCAAATAAATGAGGCCCCTGGGCCCCTAACTTCCGACTAGCAAGAAGCAGGCCGAAGAAGCGACTCAGCGGCAAACATGGGCCACTTCCTGTGGAAAAGGGAGGATGACCGAGAGTGGAAGGCCAACAGCCCGGAGGGGGCAGCTAAGGACCTCAAAAACGGGGAGCAGGAAGCCCTGGTCACAGACACCGCGCCCCAGTCGGCGGCCTCCAGAACTGCGATGGACCGTTGACTGTGGCGTGCACATGTCCTTGTGGAGGGGGAAGTCTGTCACTTACCCTGTGCTATCCCATGGGTGCTGGGTGCAGGGGGCGGATGACACACCTCTGAAGCAAAAGGGGCCATGCCTGAGGTGCCTGCCCCCATTGGGCCCTTTTGCACATCATGAGACACTGGACTCCAAGCCTGGTGACATGGTGGCTCTGGGGTCTTGGGAGGCCCTGAGTGCAAGCTTCCCACGGGAGGGGACAGAGGGCAGCTCCCCAGGGAAGCCCACCCTGGGACTCGAGCTCCGGTGCGCAGGCCTCTTGCAGTGACCCTGGGCCTGCCTGTAGGCCTCGCGCTGTGCAGCGGGTCACCAGCAGCATGGTACCATCAGAGGCCTGAGAAACACCTACGGGAACTGTCACCTAGAGCACAGCCTCCATGCTGTAAGGAAGTCCAGCTGTCTAGCCACATGGGGCACCTGGATAGGTGCTTCAGCTGAACTGTCCGCTGAGTGCATTCAAGGAAGGGACCCAGCTGACACCATGTGGAACAGAAGGTCCCATCAGTCACAGGATTGTGAGAAACAATAAGCCAATGTTGTGTTAAGCCATTAAGTTTTCGCGTGATCTGTTACACATCAGCACATAACAGAAACGTATGGTCACCAACAGCTGCGGCCCTCACCATCTCAAGTCCGTGCATCTGTGACCATGTGTGACCCCCAAGCCCATCCTTCCAGCTCACTCATCTAGTGCCCGACTCGGGCCCACCTATCCCCTCCACTGCCCCCTCCTCCCCTACTCGGCTCCAATGCCTCTGTCTGGGGCTCTCCCCTCCCTCCCGCCCTCACTGGGCCAACTGGGCACCACCCGGCCTTGGCTTGGTCCCACGCACTTCTTTCTCTTCGCCATCCCCAGAGCAGCTGAAGCACTGGGGAGCACACATGGGCCCCTCAAACTGCCCGCCATCCTACTGCATCTTCCCCGCTCTCCTCTGGGTGGCCAGTTGCGTCGCTCCTCGTCCTCTTCTCGGGCCAGTGACATTTGCTCCCTTCTCACTGACAACAGATGGCCCTGTTTTCTACTTGATCTGAAAAGTAGGAAGTTCTCCTCAGAGAACCCCCCCAGACTCCCACATCCACACACACCCCCACCACGTGACTGCACCAGCACCTCCTAAGGCCAGCTCCTCACGCCCAACCCCCCTCCCTCTCTCCTTCCCTCTGGGGTCATCCCTATTGGTGACAAACACACGATTTCCCACTGTGAAACCAGCAATCGCTCTTTCTAGTTTTGATTCCATTTCTCTGCTCCCACCTTCCGCATAAATGCTTCAGAAGACTCTGCCTCCAGCTGTCTCCTGCTCCCTCTCACCCGCACTGCTCCCTCAGCGCCGTACCCAAGGCAGCCAGTGCCCTCGTGATGCTCAGCCTGGGGACCACATCCCATGCCTCACCTCACAGGACCAGCCGGCAGCATGGGCCCCACGCTCCCACCCAACACCAAAGCTCTCTGACCGGCCCCTCCCCCTCCCAGCTCTCCTCCGAGAACATGGAGCTCACGGGCCTAACTCTCTGGCCTCTCTTCTCCATCTGCATTTTCTCCAAGGTGACCTCATCCACTTGTAAGGTTTTAAATACAACAAATATGCTAATGAGTGCCACACTGATACCCACAGGCTGGACATCTCCCCTGAATTCTACACTCATATATCAACTGCCTTGTAACCTTAACATGGGGCATGAGTGAGAAATCCAAGTTTACTTTGCGAAGCCACTAAAATTGGCAGTCGTTTGCTGCTGCAGCACAAACAGGGCGGCCCGGACCGGGAACGCTGCCGCCACACGTGTCCAAACACCACCATCTCCTGGCTGGACACTTGCATTCGCCTCCTAAACAGGCTTCCTGCTCCCATTCTCCCCTGGAAGATTTCGTCTCCTTTGGCCGGCCCGATTCATTGGAAAGCTGCTCCTCTGTTCAAATCCTCCGATGGCTTCACTTCTTTGCTTTTTCTAACTTTTCAATTACATGCACCATGTGATATATTAGTTTCAGGTATATAGCATAGTGGTTAGACATTTACAACTTAAGAAGTCTTCCTCCTGATGAGTCTGGTACCTGCCTGGCACCAGTCATCACAATACTGTTGATTACATTCTCTGCGCTGTCTTTGACATCCCCATGACTGTTTTTATAGCTGGTGATTTGTACTTCTCAATCCCTCCACCTTTCTCACCCAGCCCCCAACCTCCCCCCAATCTGGCGACCATCAGTTTGTTTTCTGTGCCTGGGTTTCTATTGCTTTTTTAGATTCCACACGTAAGTGAAACCGTATGGTATGTATCTTTCTCTGTCTGACCTATCTCACTTACAATAACACCCTCTAGGTTGTGACTTGTCACAAAGGGCAAAATTTCATTCTCTTTTTATTGCTGAGTAATATTCCATGGTACATATGTACTACTTCTTTATCAGTTCATCCATAGACACTTAGGTTGCTATTGGAAATAATGCTGCAGTGAACATAGGACTGTATATATCTTTGTGAATTAGTGTTTGGGATTTCTTTGGATCAATCCCCAGAAGTGGAATGGGTGGGTCCTACGGGAGTCCCGTGTTTAGTTTGTTGAGGAACTTCCATACTGTTTTCCATAGTGGCGGCCCCAATTTGTAGTCCCACCAACAGTGTATGAGGGTTCCTTTTTCTCTACATACTCACCAACACTTGCTTATTTACTGGTGATGTCCATTCTGACAGGTGTAAGGTGACATCTCATTGTGGCCTCACTTCTTTCAGGGTGTAAGTCAAAGTCCTTGTACGAGCCTACACACGAACCACCTCTCTGACCTTGTTCCAGGGCTCCTGGTACACTTCAGTCTGGTCAAACCGGCCACTTCCATTTCAGATATGCCAGATGTGTTCCCAGTTTAGGGCCTCTGCACGGGCTCTGCAGGCTGCGGGATGCTCTTCCCTATATGCCCACAGGGCCCTCTCCCTCTTCTTCCACTATTTGTTCTAACTTGCCGATGAGGCCTACTTTGCCAAATGCCTTCACCAGGTTCCCATACCCTAATATTATGTTCCCGCCACAGCGGTTATCACTTGGAACAGGAATGTAACTCACTTACCAATGGGCCTTTTCCACCTCCCTCAATGGAACATGAGCAGGAGTTTGAAACTTGTCGTGTGCACTGGTGTAGAGCAGTCTCAGTGGGCGGCGGGGGTGAAAGCCCAGCTGGGGTTGTTGCTAGGAGACATGGGTGGCAGGCAGAAGGCTCCCAAAGACGTCAGGCCCTGGAGTTCCTGTTTTGGAAGGACCTGGACCAGGCTGCTCACCGCCCTGAGCATCGCCCCAACTCCGGTAAGAAGTCGGAGACTCAGACAAGGTTGATGTAGCCTGGGTGGGGCGCGGCCCATGGTCTTGACCGGGCCCTGTGAGGAGCCAGCAGGCCAGACGGGAAGGAGGGTGGACCAGGGGCGCCGCCAGCTGGAGCCCTCAGCTCGGCCGCCTTCCCACGTCTGCGGGCACCGGCCCCCAGCCCCTACCTACCCCACAGAGGCCTAGTCTCCACCCCAAGCATCCTGCCCGCTTTCCTGAGGACGCGGGACCTTTTTGGGGCGCTGCAGCGAGCCCTGCAGAGACCCCGGACCTACAGGGCCCATCAGGAGGGCCCCGGGGTGCAAAGCCGGGCCACGGGGTAGGCGCCACGCGCGGGCTTCGGGGTCGGGGTCGAGGGCCGGCGCGGGACTGCCTCGGGCCTGGAGTCCGGGACGCAGACGCCGGCACAAAGCTTCCCGCGAAACTGACGTAGCGCCAGGCGGCCGCGCAGGCCCCGCCCCCGGCCGCGCCCCTCCCCCGCGCTGGCCTTGCCTCTCAGCGCGCCTGCGCACTCTCCCGCTTCCCATTGGTCGCGGTGCGGCGGCGCGCGCCGGCCGGTGCCGTGCGCGCCCCGCCATTGGCCGTGCGGCGGCGGGAGGGGGTGTGTCCGTGCCACGCCCCGCCCTCGGCTCCGTTCGCGGTGGTGCGCGCGGCGGCAGCGGCGGCGCGTGGCAGGTCCGGCGGGCGCGGGGCAGCGGTGGCCTGAGCCCGGCCCAGCCTCGTCCCGCCCGGCCGCCCAGACCCAACCCCAGCCCGCCCGCCCGGGTCGCCTGGCGCGCCGCGTCCCCGCCCCGGGCCTCCCGAGGGAGCGGCGCCGCCGGCCGAGCGCAGGCCTGGCCATGACCGACTTCAAACTGGGCATCGTGCGGCTCGGCCGGGTGGCCGGGAAGGTGAGCGGCGCGTGGCCAGGGCCTGGGCCGGGGGCGCGGGGCCGGGCCGGGCGAGCAGGCCCCGGCGGTTGTGCGGGCGGCGGGCCGGCGGCGTGTCCCTGCGGGGCAGCCCTCCTCCAGCCGCGGTCTGGGTCTCCGACTGTGCGCTGTGGCCGGGGAGGAGGCGCTGTCGGCTGCACCTGCGGCGCGCTCGCTCCCTACCGAGACCGGTGTGTGCGCACCCTCCGTGGCTGCGGGTCGTAGTAGAGCTCCCCGCAGGTTTCACGCTGGCAGCGTTGGCCACGTCTGCTGAGCCTCAGTGGGCCTCGGCGTGGCAAGGCCTCCCAGCCCCGCTTCTCTCCCTTACCTGGCCCCGCCCTCCGCGTGTTGGAGACTGGGGCTTTCTAGCACCTGTGGGCATTGAGGCTGGCCTGTTGCCATGAGCTACGGTCCTTACCCTGGATGGGAACCCTGTTTCCATCACCAGCGGCGGTAGCTTCTGCTAAGAGAGAGGAGCAGAGGCAGTCAGAAGATGGTAAAACGGACTCAGACTTAGAAAACAGCTTCCCAAGCAAGAGTGAGAGTGGTTCGTTTGGAGGCCTTTCCTGCCTGTCCTGCAAGAGGGTTGTGGCTTTCTGCTAGGGAAGGGTGGACTCCCGACAGCTCTGAGACCTTTCAGACTTAGTAACTGGTTGCATTAATGTCTACCTTTAAAGGTTCTACTTGGAACAAAAAGCTAAAAGAGACAATTTCACAAGCACCTCTGTACCAACTGTCCTGTTTAATGAAGGAACACTAGTTGAGACTTCTTGGATGTTCTCTCCTTGTACGGGTCCCTCGCCACCACGTAGAACTAGTTTTATAGGCACATGGAATCGCACAGCTTAGAGGTTGGGCGTTCGGTGGCATTTGTTCTGGTTAGTCTCAAATGGATGGGAGGGAGCCTGATACCTGCCCCTCTGGTCCCGTCTTGATCGGGCGTGACCAGCTTTTGGCAGGTGTCCCCACCCTTGTGGTGGATGCCCATGCCAGCATCTACTGACCTCTTCGTCCGAAGGGGCCGTCCTGCCTGTCACCGATACCGCACCCTGATCCCAAAAGTAACATCTGGGAATGTGGTTAATTTCTAGACCAAGTACACACTGATAGACGAGGAGGACATCCCGCTGGTGGAGGGCTACTCCTTTGAGGTAAGGATGGCCGCTGCTGGCCCACTGTCTGGCAGCATGCGGGGAGGGCCTGGAGGGAGGCTCTGCTTCTCCTCAGTGCAGAGTGGGACCTGGCATGTGAACTCAGGTCTCAGTGCTGCCTCTGTGACACCGGTCCTCCCCCACTTCCATTCCAATTGCCGACTCTTCCTGAAAAACAGACCAAATTGTGTCGTTTGTGATGGAAGGTTCCATTGGACGAGCCTGTGTTCCTTGTGAGGCCGTCGATGCCACCTCACTTTTTCTCTGACCTTGGCCCGCTGTCCCTCCTGGTGCCCAGTGCTACTTGCTCCCATCTTGCCAAGTGCCCTGCCTTGCACTCTCTGGCAACCAGTCCCCACCCACCCGCCACCTCCCTTCGGGAGCACCTCCTGGAGTCTGTGGGCCCAGCACCCTCACATCAGCCCTTCACACTCGTTCCCATGTGGGGAACCTTTCTCCCGGGACTGGGGGCTTTCTAAGGGTGGGGATTTATCTCGCCATGCCCCCAGGGCTGTGCATACTGGCTCTTGAGTGTGTCTTGCTCGAATGCGGGAGGGCGCTTGTAGGGACACAGCTGGTTTCTCAGTGCCCCGTGTCCCTGGAAGCCTCTGCAGACTCCAGGGTCCCAGGAACAGGTCTGCTTGCTCATCTGCTTGCTCATCTCACTCAGCTTTTCTAAGAGGTATTTAAAGTGTTGCCGAAGGTCAAGACTTTTTAACAGAACTCGGGTTGTTCCTGCCCAGGCCCGGATGGAAGTGGACGCAGATGGAAATGGCGCTAAGATATTTGCATGTGCCTTTGACAAAAACCGAGGAAGGGGGTCCGGAAGGCTCCTTCATGAGCTGCTCTGGTGGGTGTTTTTGAGCTGCCTGTTTCTCCCCTTGGGTCCTGCCCAAGCCCTTACTGACACATAATGCTTTTTGGTCATTGCTGCTGACTCAGCGGCATGGCTGGTTTGCATATTGTGGCCCCGGTGAGCCAGCCTAAGAGTCCCGAGACACCGAGTGCGTGTTGTGCCCGGCGCTCACTCCAGAGGACACAGCCCCCTCTGGGGGAGGATGGGGTCTGGTCCCTCCCGGACCTTACAGAGCCACTTACTGGGGTGCAGGGAGGGACACCTTTCCTCAGTGTGTGCAGTGGGGCGTCTGCTGGGCCATGTGTTAGATGGTTTGGGGCACCAGCCTTGGCTCCCTGCCGCCTAGCTCTTCAGTCCAGGGCTGAACCACCCACGTGGGCTGTTTGGGCTACAGACCGTGCTTGGATGCCTCTGGGCAACCTTGCTCCTCTGTGATGAGGGCCAGTTCTGATCCTGGGCTGAAACGTTTGGAGGGCGGGGGGCGGAGCTGGAGAGCTGCCTGTTTCCTAGGGAGCGGCACCGAGGAGGCGTGGCTCCTGGCTTTCAGGTGGTGCATCTCAACGCTGTGACTGTGGACAACCGCCTGGACAACCTACAGCTGGTGCCATGGGGCTGGCGGCCCAAAGCTGAAGAGACCCCCAGCAAACAGAGGTGAGTCTCCTGGGGCTGGTGAGGAAGGCCGCCTCCGAGCCCTTGTTACGGGGAGGGGGTCTGTTCTGTGCTTCTGCGGGTTTGGGGACTTCGGTTATTTTCCCTCAAGCATGGGGGTCCCCTCTTCATGGAGGCAGCTAAGACTGTGACAGTTGTCTTTTCGGGTTGGCCTTCTGATCGGCTCTTATGGCAAGAGGGGTTGTCTGGGCAGGCCTCTGTGCCCCTCACACCTGTCAGGGCGGGCCTTTATGTCAGAGGTGCCCCTGTGCACACAGGTGGGCCTGCTCGTCCTGATCTTTTGCTAAATAGTTGGCCCAAGCAGTGAGTGAAGGAAAGCGGAACTATGGTTCAGGAGCTCGGGCTCGACCACGCCACGGCAGGTCTGCTCAGGACGGCAGAGGCAGCCACGTGGGCGGGTAGGGTGCTCTGGGCTGGTCCCCGTGGCCCCAGGGGCAGCCCAGCGGTGAGCTTCATGGAGCCTCGGGAGGAGCCAGGGATCCAGCAGGATGGGAGTCAGGAGCTGACACAAGCCAGCGATGCAGAGTGGCCCTGGCCGCACATACGTTGTGGGCACAGGGGCTCCCTGGGGTTCCTGACCTCGGCCTTGGGCCTCTGGGCAGCTGCTCCGGCTCTGGCGGTGCTGGCTCCCCACAGGTGGAGACTGGGTGAACCATCGCAGTTGTCACCTGCAGGGTCTTGCCAGAGCCCTGTGCAGCGGAGGTGGAAACCGAGGGTGGGATTGCGAGGCCAGACGTGGGGAGAGCGACGGGACGGGCCCAGCCTCTGAGAAGGCCACCCCTGGACTGACGCCGTGTGCGACAGAGGCCCTGTAGACTTCCCAGTGGGCTGCGGCCTGTGCCCTGAGTCTTCCTGCAACTGTCGAGGTGGGCCCAAGTCTCCCCGCTCTGGGGAAACTGACTCTTTTATAACAGTCGTCTTCTTGGGGATGCTTTCAGTCGAGACTGGATGGAAGCGACAGCAATTATACCCAATTTGGCTGAAGCAAAAATGGGGTCCTTGCTGGCTCCCCAGTTGAGGTGGGAAAGGCACAACGCTGCTGCCTCCAGGTCTTTCCTCTGGAGCAGCAGCCGGAGCTGCAGACTCGAGGGCTCCCCACAGGGGCCCCAGGGCATCGAGGGCTCCCCGGACTGACCAGTTAGCTGGTGAGAGTCACTTTCCTGTCCAGGAGTGGGGGACAGGAGGGCTCCTCCATCAAACAAGTGAAGACTGTCATCAGCCAGAGAGAGTGAGCACAGCTCAGCAGGCCAGCCAGCGTCCATGGAGTCCCTTGGGCTATCCAGTGTGGACGCTGCATGCTGGGCCACCCCCTCACTCCACGCGGGTGTCCTTCAGTGGAGACACCTGGCTCCCTCCCCATCCCCCGACTCCACTCAGGTGTCCTTCAGTGTGGACGCCTGGCCACCCCCTGACACCATACTGGTCTACCGCCCACTGTAAGCTTGGGGACACTGCCCAGGCGGGTCTCCATGTGGCTGCCATGTGGGCATCCTGTGGCTGAATATCCCATTGCTCATGTGAATGCGTGCTCTCCCTTCACGGATGGGAGATAAGCTAACCTGTCAAGAACACCATCTGGAGAGAGGTCGGTCCCACGTGGCCTCCCATCCAGGATATGCCAGGCTGAGGCCTGTCTGCCCCGTCCTCCTCTAGGCCAGCCCTGGGTGCCGGCCAGCCCCCAGCGCCGCTGCGGCCCTGTCAGTCACACTGGAGGCTCCCTCCCGTGAGCCAGCCTGAACATGGCCAGAGCTCCCTGCTGGCCTGTGCGTCGTGGGCCCTGTGGTGGGGAACACCTGTCTATGAGTGGACTGTGGTGCCTGCACCTTATGCCTCCTTCCTGACATGCTCAGTGTGGCTCCCTCCGAGGGCACCTCAGCCATAGGCGGTGGGGTCGCCTCTTGCAAAGCCGCATTTTCTCCCGGTCTGCTTTCAAAAGCCGGTAGGGCTGGCCTGGCCTCTGCCATAGGACTTCGCAGAGGGGCTCAGAAAGCAGCCAGCCTCCTTCTCCATCCTGCCTCCCCCGTTTTTTCTCAAAAAAAATTTATTTATTGTGGTAAAATACACACAATTTGACCATTCTGACCGTTTTAGGTGCACAGCTCAGTGGCATCAGGTACATGCACATTGCTGTGCGGCCGTCACCACCATCACTTCCAGGACTTTCTCATCTTCCCAAACTGAAACTATCGCCGTTAAACTCTCATCCCAGCCCCTCCCCCAGCCCCACTGCCTGCTTCCTGTCTCTGTGGATCTGACCCCTCTGGGGACCTCCCGTGAGTGGGGTCCCACGGGACGTGTCCTGTGACTGGCTTCTTTCACTGAACGCTGTGTCCTCTGGGTCCATCCACGCCGTGGCCGGTGTCAGGACTTCTTCCTTCTAAGGCTGAGTGAGTCCGCCGTGTGGCTGGGCCCCGTCTGGTGGGTCCTGTCCTCCGGGTGGGCCCTGCGGTTGCTCCCGCCCCTCGGCTGCTGGGATGAAGCCGCCGTGACCCGGGGCGTGCCGGCCTCGTCCCCACAGGGGGCCCCGGGAACAGGGCTGCCGGTCACGTGGTGGCTCCACGTTGAGCTTTCTGAGGACCCGCCACATCGGTCTCCGTGGCGGCTGCGCTGTGGTACGGCCCCACCACCGTGCACGAGGGCTCCCTTTTCTCCACATCCTCACTAACACGTTTCCCCCCCCCCCAAATCGAGGCACATGTGATTGACAGTTTTCTGGGGATTTTTGGAAGTAGTCATTTTAGCGGGCGTGAGGGCCTGTCTCATCGTGGGTTTGGTGGGCATTTTCCTGATGACTAGTGGCGCTGAGCATTTTTCATGGGCTGATTGGCCATTTGTACGTCTTCTTTGGAGAAATACCTATTCAGGTGCTTTGCCCAATTTTTAATCGGATTGTTGTTGAGTCATAGAGTTATTTACGTATCCCGGATGCTAAGCTCTTGTCAGAGACGGAATTTGCAGTCATTTTCTCCCATTCCTTGGGTTGCCTTTCTACTCTACGGATAGCGTCTTTTAATGCACAGAATTTAAAGATTTTTGTGAAGGCCAATCTGCCTTTTCTCTTTTTTACCTGTACGATTGGTGTAATATCCAAGAAGTCATCGCCAGATCCAGCGCTGTGCAGCTTTGTCCTCTGTTCTAGGCATTTTTGGTTGGGGGTCCTGTGTTTAGGTCCTGGGTTCATTCAAGTTCACTTTTATGTGTGAGAATAGAGAAGGCCCGGCTCGCGGCTGAGGGTCGGTTAACCTGCTCATTGGCTGTCTGCCGTGGTGTGCCGGTGCCTCCAACGCCCCCCAGGGGTGGGCTGTGGCTGCCCCTGTGCTCAGCCTGAACCACCTGTGCGCACCTTGGGCTCGTTAGGGCACCTCGGCTCCAGAGGCAGGGAGAGTCCTCCCGGTGCTGGCACTGATCCACTCAAACAAGGTTGGTGTTTGGAAGGGCCTCGCAGAGTCGCAGGGGAGCTGCGGCCACGAGTGTGGAGTGGGGCCTCCTGGTCTTGGCTGTCTGCGGGGCTCTACCCATTTTTCCTGCCTGCTGGGAGGGTGATGGATGGGACAGACACAACCCTGCTCTGTGCCTTTCAGTGGGATGATAAAGTATGCTAAATACTTGATGTCACGTGAAGATAAGCCCGCTCGGAGCGGGCCAACGAAGGGCAAGTTGCCATAACAAGTGGGGACGGGGGTATCCTGCCAAGCAGGAGGAGACAACTTGTCCGTCTTGGAGTCTCTTCACTGTCACCTGTGCCTCGACTCTGCCCCGCCTGAGCAGGCTGACCGGCTTCTCTTCCAGGGAGCAAAGCTTGTACTGGCTCGCGATCCAGCAGCTCCCCGCGGACCCCATGGAGGAGCAGTTCCCCGTCCTGAATGTCACCCGGTACTACAATGCCAACGGGGACGTAGTGGAGGAGGAGGAGAACTCCTGCACCTACTACGAGTGCCACTACCCGCCCTGCACGATGATCGAGAGGCAGGTATGCGCCGTGCCCGCCCCCTGCGGCTGCCGTCCCTGGGGTCACGGGTCTTCCTGACCCGGGTGTCGCGTCTGCCCCGGCGCTGGGTCTCCACTTGATGGGGAAGCCATGTGTCCTGTGTTTTTTCAGCTCCGGGAGTTCAACATCTGTGGGCGCTGCCAAGTTGCACGCTACTGCGGCTCCCAGTGCCAGCAGAAGGACTGGCCCGCCCACAAGAGGCACTGTCGAGAGAAGAGGCGCCCCTGCCCGCACGCGCTGGAGCCCGAGCGGTGACGGCCCTTCCGGCCCCGTGGACAGACTGGAGGGTGGAGCTGGTGGTGTGGCCGCCAGCCACGGCCCCAGATGGGGGCTATGTGCACACCGCGCTCCCTTGGAGCAGAGACAGCTGGGGAGGCCACCAGGATGCTTCCCGTTATTTATATGTTAATATGTTTGTAAACTCATGTACAGTTTTTTTGGGGGGGGCAGGGGGAGGGTTAGAAATTGCAAATAGAACCATTTGCTGTCATCCTGAAATGGCAGACGTCAGGTCACACGTCTAAAACCGTCGTGGAGCCCGGAGGCCCTGGGGACTCACGCCGGCTCGGAGAGCAAAGGGCGAGGTAGGTGCCCAGTGCTCTCCTGGTGCCACCCGCATCGGCCGGCTGTCTGTGGGGTAGACTGAGCAGCGTGATGACACCCAGGCCCATCCTCGTCATGGGCGGGAGCTGTGGAGCAGGCGTGGGGAGATCTCAGCCCCAGCTCTGCCGAGATCCTCCTTGACTCTGGTGCCACATATCTCGTGGTGCGTTGGCCTCTGGGCAGGTCCGCTGAGGCCGCCTCACCTGTGCATCAGCCAGGGTGCCTGGTGCCGCTTCCCCACCCCCTGGGCTGGGCTGTGGTCCTCAGGCTTCACTCCCTACCCCGTGGGAGCCACAGTGGCTGAGGGCTGGGTGGCACCTTATTTACACACCTTGCAGAGCCTGCTGGGGACAATGGGCCAGGCTGTGTGGCCAGCATCTGGCCGGTCTCCAGGTCCAGCTAGTGTAATGGCGGCTTTGCTGTCAGGGAGAATGGAGGCTGGCTGGCCCCACTGCAGCCGTCCAGCCCACATTGGTCCTGCTGCACTTGCCTTCTTGTAGCTCTCTGCCATCTTCTGAGACGCCCTGGCTGAGGACAACTCCTTGGTGTCCTTTGGTCTGTGAGCTGAGCTTCTGAAAGCTTTTTTTTTTTTTTTTTTTTTTTGCAGTACTTGGGGTCTCCCTGGGCAATGCACCCTGGAGAACAGGACTGGGGAAACGGGAGGGTAACAGGCAGGGAACGAGAAGGTTCAGCCCTGACCCCGGGGGAGCGGCTCTGACAGTGAGGGCTTCACGTGCTCCTCACGCGTGTTTGGCCGTGGCAGCCCAGCTGCGGCGTCTCCGTGCTGCACATGGGAGGTCTGCTCCAGGTCTCCCTAGAGCTCAGCTCAGCATGAGAGGCTCGAAGCTATTGAGAAGGGGGGGCTCTGTGTGATTCCTGCAGAAAGCTGGCTTTGGCCCTTGGGACGGTCTCAGGCTAGGTAGCTCCTGCTCCCAGAGGCCAGCTCTGGCCAGGACACTTGGGGCAGGGAGCCCTTGTAGGCTGCTATGCTGGGGTTTGGGTGGTCCTCCAGGCAGGGCCTGCGAGTGTGCTCAGCCATCTGCTTCCAAACAGTTTGCTGGGACGAGGAGGCACCAGACTGCAGGCTGTGGGTTTTGCGTGTCCTTTAGGGAGTGGCCAGGTTAGCACTCCAGCCTGTCTACACCCCCTGACCAGCACAAATTGTTCTGTGGTCAGTTATTTGTCAGAAAGTTACATGGGAAGTGCCCAGCGTCTCTGCTGGCCACGGAGTGCCATGCTGGGTCCTGACACCTGGGTGCTTTCTAACCGTGTCGTGTGGCTCATCTGGAATAGCCCTGACCTGGGGATCACTGTCCCCAGGGCTGCTGAGAGCTGGAGCTGCAGCAGGTAGCCGTCTCCTCCCTGTGTGCTGTGCCTAGGTGGTCAGTCTGTGTGTGGGAGCTGGGTGTGGCCATGGGTCTAGCGTTTGTTCCTTCCCTTTGCTGATGTTGCCACCATGGCGCCTGGGGCAGATGCTGACATAAAGGTGCTGTTGGGTCCAGAGATTGTTTTCACCCACTTGCCTCCCTTGTCCCCAATACCCGGCCCCTGGTTTCTTTACTGATGGCCTCAACCTCTGAATTTTCAGAGCCATACATCTGACAACATGTGAAAGTTCAACATTCAGACGGTTGGCACACGGGGCTGGCTTCTAACCTGTCTGGAGAGTGGCCTGGGGCTGCTTGAGCTGATCCTCTTGAACCAGGTGGAGTGTGTGGTTTGGCCGATTCGAAATGTCCTGCTCTTCCTGACCCTTCCTGCCCCTCTGCTCCAGCTGCCGCCTGAGCTGCAGACTCCTGTCTGTATCTAGCGATAGATACAGAACCGCAGGCTGAGCATCCCTGTGGACGTCAGTCTCACACAGACCAGGTTCTCGGAGCTGCTATAACAAAGTAGCAGCAGCTGGGTGGCTTGAAACAACAAGGCATTGTCTGGGTTCTGGGGCCAGAGGTCAAGGTGTGTTCCAGGCCTCCCCTAGCGCTGGCAGCCTGCGCACCATCTTCCCTCTGGGTGGGTGTCCCTGGCAGACCAAACCCCCTTCACATAGACAGCGCTCATGTTTGGATCCCCCACTTGGTTTTAACTGGATCTTGTGAAGACACTGTCTCCAAAAGTCACATTCTGTGGTGGGACCTCCATGTATCTTTTTGAGGGGACAGAATTCAACCCATAACAGCATCCAAGACGTGGCTCCCCAAAGCTGTGCAGAGGCCAGTAGTTTTCCTGAACAGTGTCAGCACCTACTTTCCCCAGTCAGGGCATGGCTGTGCTGCATCCCCTCACTGTCCCTTCCCATACAGCCTAAGCCTCACTGCCCAGCACTCTTGCCTCAGGCGCCCCCACTGGCCCTGTGTCCTTTCTCCGTCCGGGCAGGCAGGTCTTTACTTCCGCCCATGCCCTGCACTTGCCTTACTGGGGGCCATGAGAGACGGAGGGCGGCAGAGGCCCAGCCTCTTTGGGACCGACCGTGGACTCAGCTCCTTGAATGCCCTGTGCTCGCCCCCACTCTCATGTCCTGCTGTCCGCGCCCCTTCAAGGCCCAGCTCCTACCATTCCGTGAGGGACAAGGTATCCCTGCGTCCCGTCGCCGGAGCAGCTGGGGCGCCCCGGCCCGCGGGGCCGGCCGAGGCCCGCCGGCCGACAGGGGGCGCAGCAGCCCGGTCTCAGCGGGCGGCAACGGCGGCCGGAAGTCCCGCCCCGGCGCCCCGGAAGGAGTCGCGAGGAAGTCGCTGTCCCGGGCTGAGCCGTCCTCCCGCGCCCGGCGCCGGCTCGTAGCATGGCTTCAACATCCCGCCTCCGCCGCCCGGTGTCCCCCATCACGGTTACCGCCGCGCCCCCCGACTGCTCGGCGATGGGCAGTCGCCTCAGGCTGCTGCAGGCGGTGGACACGGAGTACACGGCGGACACGGTAGAGTGGTGCCCGCTGGACGGCTGCAGGCACTTGCTGGCATGCGGCACCTACCAGCTGCAGAAGCCGGAGGACAAGGTGCGCGGTGCCCCCACGCAGGGCGGCCTGCCCGTGGGTCTCCAGGGCCACGCTCCCCGAGTGGCATTTGCCGAGGAGCCGAAGCGCCAGAGCCAGGCTCCTGTGTCGGGAGAGGTCTCGGGAAGGGCCGGGTAAGGCTCCAGAGAGGCAGAGCGGCCCCCTCTGGGTCCAGGCCTCTCCCGTCTGCAGCGGCGGAAGCTGGAAGAGACAGTCTTGCTTGGAGTCACGGGGTGAAGAAGCCACTTTGGCCTCGTGGCCAGGATGTGGATTAGAAGCAGGCATCTTGAAAGCCCACTGTATGCAGGCGTGGCTTCTGCTGAATAAATTTTAGAGTGGAGAGAAAATGGGATTTCGTAGGAGTTGTACTCGCCTCTTGAGAGCATCTGTGTGAGTCCAGACAAGTACACTTAAGAGTGAGAGCTGGCATTGGAACAGCAGGCCGAAGCTGGGACTGTCCCAGGCGCACAGGGCCCGTTGGCGGTGTGCTGGCCAGTCCTGGACGGCAGAGGCATTTCTCCAGCTGGGAGAAGCAGGTGCTGCTTGCAGACAGCGCTCCCGGGTCTGCACCGACCTTTCCTTTCCCACCACCCTGTTCCCACCCTCAGTGTGCGGTAGGGTAATCGGAGGACATCTGCGTTTTTGCAGAGTGGACTGGACGGACGACGAGCCGCAGGTCCGTCTGGGCCGTCTCTACCTGTACAGCTTCAGTGAGGACAGCTCTGCCTGCCCCCTGGTTGAGATTCAAAGAAGAGATACCTCTGCCATCCTGGACATGAAATGGTACAGACGATAACATTCCTGCTTGTCTGGAATCTGTCCTGAGCATCTGCTCTCTTGATCGGGGAGCCTGGTGCTCAGTGGCATTCAACAAGATGGGGGAACATCCGAACTGTGGTTCATTTCTGTAATGCCCTGACCCCCTGTTGGCACTTGCAGGCTGCTGGGAGCTTGGGCTCATTTCCTTTGTCTGTTTCGGAGCCCTAGGGCTGGTGTCACTCTGAGAGGGGACGTTAGTGTTAAGTTCATGAGCCGAGGTCTCTTGGGAACAGAACTGTAGGCTCCAGCCCAGCGTGAGAGCTGAGAAATCCCCGGGGTGCAGAGTGCTCCCCTGTGCTCTGGGTGCCCTGTGTGCTGACTGCCGCATGCATTCTCTCCTCAGGTGCCACATCCCAGTGGCCAGCCATGCCCTCCTGGTGTGGCAGATGCTGGTGGGTCCATAGAGCTGTTCCGCTTGGTGGGATCCGAGGTCAGTGATGGCTAGGATTGGAGTGGGGCACTGGATGGGGAGGACTTTGGAAGGGGCCATGCTGATTACAAAAGTTCCTGGTGAGGGTTCTGTGCAGTGGTGACTTTTATCATGAAACATTCTACGGTGGCACACGGTCCGTTTTAAATTATTGGGTTCTCCGTCTCACTCTGAGAGGTCACCTCATGTGTCACCAGCAAGAGGGCTGAAAGGACAGGCTCCTCGTTTGCTTGTCGGTGGATCCAAAAGCCCCTGGTCGGAGGCTGGGCCCCGCGCTGCTGGGTGGACGCTGCTGGGCTGAGCGCAGCGGCTGCCCTGGCAGGCGTGCTCTCCCCGGGGACAGGAGCACGTGGTCCAGCGTGACTCTCTCAGGCGTCTGACAGCCCTTGTGCCACGTGTCTGCGGAGCGGTGGCCCTGATCGTTGGTGGGGTGAGGTGCCACAGTCCTGTGGTGGAGGGGAGTTGATGGCCCACAGCCCCACGCCTGCCTCTGGGGACACATGGATGGGCATCGCGGACCCGAGTTGAAGGCAGCCCAGGGCTCGTGTGCAGAGGGCTTTGCTTCAGGCCGAGGGAGAGCTTGCAGCCCCGTGTCGGGAGGGAGGGAGGGAGGGAGGAGATGCGTTGGGGTTGGCCGCATCCAGGCAGGAGTCAGCCTGTGGGCGTGAGCCCTTCCCGGGCTGCTCAAGGCGCAAGACTTCTGTAGGTGTCAGGACAGAGAAGCACTGTTCTAACAGCTCGTCCTGGCTTCTGAGGGGGAAACCAGAGGAAGGTCCCTGGTCCCTGGAGACGGACGGCAGGCCTGGGAGGTGGGGTGCCCCAGGGCCTTCCTAGCCCTGTACAGGCATTACGTCACGGTAGCTTCTTGGGTCTTGGGAGTGTCTTGTGTGGGGTCTGAGCGGGAGGAGCCTGCTTCCCCCAAGGTGACAGGGCTGTGAGCTCCCGGAGGCAAGGGCCAGTCCTCCGGCACTCTTTTCTGCCCGTGTGCACGCCTCACCGGGGGTGGGATGACCGCACTGCACCCCTGCCTAGGGTCCCACCTTCTGGGTCCTGGGGCCGTTTCCTCAGTGCTGTCCCTTTCTGTCCAGTGGAACGCTCCCACGCTGCTGCTGTCCTCCTGCTGTGTCCTGGAGGAGCACTGTCTGGCCTTGTCCCTGGACTGGTCCACGGGGGCACTGGCAGGTAAGGGCTGCTGGGGAGCAGGGGGGCGTTGCTTGTTTCATCAGGAGAGAGTCCGAGCTGCCTGTGCTAGCCTCGCTGCTACCCGACCTGGGAGTGGCACCACCGTTCCTGACCCGCAGAGATCAGAGTTCCAGCTCTTTCGGCAGACGGGACGCCGTTCCTGTCAAGGGGAGCTGACGCCCACTTATTTTGACATGCCAGGTGGTGGCTTTGCTCTCTGCCAGGTGCTCAAGCAAGCCTCTGAAGACGCGTGTCCCTGTACCAGGCACCGCTGCGTCTTGAGAGCATTAAGTGTCACCAGTTGCGACCCAGAAGGGGTGACTAAAGTTCAGCCAGGTCTCTCTGTTGGTCCCCTGTGTTTAGGGAAAATGACCAGCCTTTGAAGATCATCAGCAGCGACTCCAAGGGGCAGCTGCACCTGCTGCAGGTGGAGGAGGCGGCGCTGCGGGCCGTGGCCACGTGGCAGGCCCACCGCTTCGAGGCCTGGGTCGCTGCATTCAATTACTGGCAGACAGAGATTGTATATTCAGGTCGGTAGCCATGCAGGTTGGCCCCTGAGGGGGACTGTGTCCCACTGCCTCGTCTGAAGACCCATGGCGGGGGTGGGGGTAGGGTTCAAGCGAGCCCTTCGGAGCTGCGACTCTAGGCAGACTCTGGACACGAGGGTCTTGAAGAGCTTTGTGGAGGAGATGGTTCCTCGGGGAAAGCCAGAGTTGGCCCTTGCCCGCACAGAGCGCGGCCAGCACAGGGGCGGCGTGTCTGGCGGCCCATGTCGACCTTGTTGTCATCCCCAGGTCGAGCCCCTGGCCCTCACTCTCAGACCTGGCAGTGCTCATGGGTCCAACACCTGTCGTCAGGTTGGATTTGGGGTTGCCACCTCCTTCTTGGGTACAGTTGACCTTCCCAAAGGAAGCACAGGAGACAGAATTCACTTCCCACTGTTGCGAGTCATGTGTACTTGGGGTCACCGGTGGTTCTGGAAATGAGGTGGCTTGGGCCGGCTTCTCTGACCCTATTGGGGGTCACGCATGGGGCAGGAGGCGCTGGTCTCAAGACGAGCCACTGAGTCTGCGAAGGCCTGGACGAGGCCTCCCCGAGTCCTGAGTCTTGTTACTCTTAATGCTGATGGGAGACTCCCCGAGTGGGGTGGTGAGGGGCGCAAGCCCCGCAGTGGGAGGGAAAAGGGTCCTTTTCTTTGCTGAGTGCAGGAAAGAATTCAGCTTCCAGTCAGAAGGGAAGTTTATTAGAGAAGGGAAAAGCAAAGACGGGGAAAAAAAGCCCAGTTCACACGTCACTCGGTTTTTGTGAATTACAGCTTAGGAACTGTTTGCCGCTTTCCTTTGACGTGGACACAGTGAGGAAGGGGAGGGTGAGGAGGAAGGAAAGGTAGGCGTGTGCGGCGTGCAGGGCCTGCGCAGCTCCCAGCCTTTCGTCTGGGCGTCCCCGTGGTTTTAGCCGTGAGGAATGAAGATTTTATTTTGCGTAGGGTGCCACATGAAGACTTTCCTGTCTTTTCCTCACAGTGTGGGGAATGGGTTGTCACACAGTCCCAGCAGAAATCTTTGTCCCGAAGGCGTCCTCATGGCCGGCTGCGGGGCCGATCACACTGAAGCCTCCAAGTGTAGCTTGAGCTAACGTCCGGTTCCTCACCTCCCCCGACACTGTCCCTCAGTACCTCCGAGTCGCCACATCTTTCCTCGCCTGTCTGGACCACTGTCTCACCTTGTTTGTGCAGCAGAGCACTAAGCAACGGCATCGTTCCTGACTGTCCAGTCCAGTCCCCACTCTAGCCAAAGTGACTTTTAAAAACACGCCCACCTTCTCACACCTCAGTCATGGTGCTCACCCTCTGTGGCCCCTGTCCAGAATGCTGGCGACAGCCCATGGCCTGGCACAGGCGGGCCCATGTCTGCTCTTCTAGTCTGATTTGTGGCGACTCCCCTTTGCTCTCAGTCTTTTCCCCAATGGTCTCCTTCGCGGGTTAATTCTACTTTTTGGCAGGGCGCAGCTTAAAATCTTCCCTCAGCAATGCAGGCCTGGCTGCCCCTGCCAGGGTGGCTTTCGTGCTTACTTCCATTGAGGGCAGGGTCCTGTCCACACTATTTGTGTGACACTCTTGATCAGTCTTAAGGAAAGCAATGAAGAAGGACGTTTTGAGGTCTCTCATCCTCGGATTAGCTCTTCTGCGTTGAGGCTTAGCTGATGCAGAGCGGGGGTGTAGTGGGAAAACGACTTAATAATTTGGCCCATTTACTCAGCAGATGTTTGTTGAGCACCTGTTGTGTGCCTAGGTCTGTCCTAGGGGCTTGGGGTATGTCAGTGAACAAGAAACCAAAGCCCCTGCTTTCATGGAGCTCACATTGAGCGGGAGGACAGACAATGGCCACCACACGTGACAGACTCAGATCAGATGGTGGCACATCGGCCAGAAGTGATAGTGCTTTGGAACAAGAGAGGTGAACTGGGTGAGGAGTTGGTGCTGTGGGCAGGTGCAGATCGTCCTGTTTCGTGGGAGGTGAAGGCCCCACGGCAGGAGTGCGCCTGGGGTGATAGAGCAGTGAGCAGCCAGCGTGGCCATAATGGCAGGAAGGAGAAGGGGAGGTCGGGGTCACAGGGCCAGGTCACAGGAAGGACTTCGGCTTTCTCTCAGTGTGAAGTGGGAACATTGCAGAGTATTGAACGGAAGGTGACATTTCCTGGCTACGTTTTAAAATTTAAAAGGATCTCTTTAGTTTATGTGTTGAATGTAAACTCAGGGGATGAGGACAGGGCTTGGAGACCAGTTACGAGGCGAGTGATGAGCATGGCTCGACCACGTTGGGTGCAGTGGGGATGAGGACAAGTGGAAGGACTCCGTGTGTGGTAGCAGGTGGACGAGACTTCCTGTGTAGGGTCTGGAGCGCCAGTGCAGGTGGGGTGCCACGTCAGGAAGCCATGACCTGCTCTTGGTGACTCTGCCGCAGAGTGGCTGCTCACATGTGAGGCTCATCCACAGCCTTCGCGCCTGGATCGATGGTCCTGCTGGGCCATGTAATTATTGGTCACGTTCATCCTGTATCTCGTGTCTGTTATAGGGATCTGTAGAGTGCTCAGAGAGCACCTGTTCGGTGGCTGGCTGGCTGGAAGAGTGGGTGAGCGGGTGGGTGGATGGATGGATGGATAGATGGATGGAGGGATGTTGAGAGGTGGATGGAGGGGGACGGATGTGTGGGCAGGTAATTGAATGGATGGATGGTTGGTGGATGGATGGATGAGTGGGTAGGGAATCGAAACGATAGATGGACGCATGAGTGGATGGAAGGAAACGTGCAAGGAAGCTTGGTGGGTGTGGGGGCGGTGGGTGACGGCTGGTCAATGGACGAGGATTGGTGTGTGGATGGCGGATGGGTGAAGTCATCAGGCGTTTGCTTCTCTCTCCTCCCTGTGGGCCCTGCTCCTTAGCCTGCCTTCCCTTCCCCAGGGTACCTGAGTTACCTATCACCCTATAATTCCGTGTTGCTTTTCTTCAAAGACTGCAAGTCAGGGCAGCAGCTTCCCTGTTCTTATCCTTTGGGTTCCCACCAGACAAGCAGGGGGTCCTTCTCACTGCGAGGTTACGTGGGGCATTTCCCTCGAGGACTCGGGCATGCTGAAGGTTCCAGAACCTACGGAAGTCCTCACGCTTGTGGCCCGCTGCACACAGCTCCTGTTCCGCTCTCTTTGAGGGGGGGCAGTCCGGCGACGGCAGTGGCAGTGCTGACTGCCGGAGCCCGGTGGAAGCAGTGCAGCCGCGTGGGGCCTGGGCTTTCGGCCCCTGTCACTTGCTGGCTCCCGTCTCATTCCTGCCGGCAGTCCAGCAGTCCCTCCCTTCTTCAAGTCTAAAGACAGGCTTACAGCACAGGGCGGACCTCTGGGGTGCTGTCTCTGGGCTCTCCTGCCTGGTGGCCCCTGAAGCCACCCGCCTGGGAGTCACCCACGGGAATTCACCCACAGACATAAATCTTCTCTCCCTGTTAACTCCTTGTTGTCAGTGCTGCTGCCACTGGGTGTTTGTGTTTCTGCAGGTGGGGACGATGGCCTGTTGAAAGGCTGGGACATCAGGACGCCCGGTACCCTGTGTTCAGCAGCGAGCGGTAAATCATCCAGGGGCCGGTGCCCGGCTTGCGACGCCAGCCCCGCCCCGCGGACTGCCCCCTGGAGGGCTGCCCGTGCCTGGCGCTTGCTGAGGCCTTGCCCTTCTGTCGCAGACACTCCATGGGCGTGTGCAGCATCCGGAGCAGCCCCCACCAGGAGGGCGTCCTAGCCACGGGCAGGTGAGTCCCCAGAGTCGCGCACAGGGGCCTGGCGTCGGTCACTCCCTCTCGTCAGGCGGACCGTGGCCGTGGTGGTTTGGGCCAGCTCGCAAACCAGAGCGTCACTGCTGGGCTTGGGAAAGAGGACTTGGTCCTGGGGGACAGGTGAGACGGGCCTCCCGGGAGGTGTTCCCTGCCTCCTCGGACCTTGGGGAACAAGTGGGCGTTGGCCCCCTGCACGAATGATCCTCGAGGTCGATCGGTTTCAGCTATGATGAGCACGTTCTCCTGTGGGACACTCGAAACATGGAGCAGCCGTTTGCAGACCTGCCCACGCCGGGCGGGTGTGGAGGCTCAGGTGGCACCCTCGGCAGCAGCACCTGCTCCTGGCGGCCTGCATGCACGGCGGCTTTGCAATCTTCAACTGCCAGAAAGCAGTAGGTGCGGGGGCCGCGCGGCTGGGAGAGGGGCTTCCGGACTCCTGCCCCGGCACCCTCCCACCCCTCACCCCACACTCATTCCCAGGGCCACACCCTCGGCCTTGCTGTGGCCCCACCCGAGCCCACCCGTGACAGGGCCCCGCCCCCCGCAGCGCTTCTCTGACCCCGTTGGGACCGCCTCTCGCAGCCTTCGCGTCATCCCTGTCATGGCCCTCTGCGGCCCCCCTGCCTCGTTCTTCCTGCTGGCCAGCAGTGCGGCCGCCACAGTCTGACGTTCCAGACACACTTGAGCTCTCTGCCCCTCGCCCCCTTTCTCATGCTTCCCGGTCAGACCCCAGTGCTGTGCTCGCACCTGAGCCACAGAGCGTGGCTGCAGAGCGTGGCTGCAGAGCGCCGTCGCGCCGCGGGGTCTGGCTGAAGTTCCCCGCAGCCACATGGCCTGCTGGCTGAGTTGGTGGCGTCACAGTGCTGTGCTGAAAAGCTCCTTGAGTCACGTCGTTTGTTTCTGTGTGGCTACTTGAAATACAATTAGGTTTATTACTTTTTATCTAAGGACTATTTTCTTCTTATGACTTAATTTCTATCTTTTGATTTTGTAAAAACATTAACAACATTCAAGGAATTAAATTATGCTAAGCAGCTCGCGCAGAGGAATTTCAGTCCCTCCCATGCCTTGTCCCACTCGCCTCCAGGAACCCGTTTTGTGAGAATTGCTTTTGCCGTTAGCCTGTTCTCCTCTCTGGTTTCCGGTCTCCTCATCCCCCACCAACACCCCCTGGTTCTGCAGCGTTCTCATGTATTAGTGGCATTCGCCTTTCATCTCTGCGGTGTGTTGGAAGTATTTCTCTATTTGCTGTCTTGATTTTTGCCTGTTATAGTTTTTCAAACCCCATGCAAAAGGTTTTTGTTGTTGTTTTTAATGCAATCAAGTTTATAGCTTCCCCCTCCCCCACCATTAGATCCGGATTTTGAGTCTCAGTTAAAAAGCCTTTGTCGTCCTTCACTCGGTTATAAAGGACTCCCCAGGGTTTCTTCTGGTGCTTGTGTGGTTTCATTCTTTACGGTGAGAATTTTGACCCATGTTCTTTGTGGTGTTTGGAGTGTCCCAATACCATTTCTTGGAGAGTCCACGTACCCCAGCGAGTCAAGATGCTGCTGTATCTCCCTCGGTGTCGTCTCCCTCTTCTGTCCCATTACTTACTGCAATCTGGGAGGGTGGGTGATGCCCTGGGAACTGTAGGGTCCTGCCTCTTCTTTCTGAGGTTTCTGGCTGCTCTTATATTTTGAACTTGAGTGTCAACTTATCTTGCCTGGAAAGAAGATTATTGGTTTTCTATAGGGATTGTGTTAAATATATATAAGTTAACTTACCTTGACTTATTTATCACCCCAGGTCACCTTGTTAGAGAAAGGGGCTACTTTTCCACTTGTGCAAATTTTCAGTGTATACATTGTACATTTCTTGTTAACTTTGTTCCTAAGTAGTTTATCTTTTTTCTTGTTGCCATTTTAACAAAATAGCAACATTTTCTTTCATCATATATTCTAACCAGATATTGTCAGTATTTGAAAGCTATTGGTTTTTCTGTTGATAATTTCATATTCTGCTGCCTTACTAAAAATAATTTATTGTTTGTTTTATTGTTAATTCTTTGGGTTTTCCAACTAAATATGTCATCTGCAAAAAGGTATAATTTAATTATTTTCCAATTCTAATTCCTCTGTTCATTTCTCTTAATTCCATTCACTGACACCTCCAGTACAGCTTTCAAAGCAGCAGATGGGAACCCCGTCCTTGCCTTGTCCCTTATGTTGTTGGGGCTGTCTCTGGATGACCTGTGAGGACTGGGATGAGTCTGTTTTATCCTGTTGAAGAAAGGTTTATCCATTCCTGTTTTCTTGAATGATTTTTTAAAATCAGGAGTTGTTCATTTTTATCCAATGGATTCATCATCCCTGTTGAACTGTGCTCATGGTCTTGTCCTTGGCTGCACTGACCCGGGGAATTTGTTTATGGGTTTCTTCACACCGCCTGTGTTGCTGGGTAAACCCCACTTGGTCATTTTACTGTGGTATTGGTGGTATTTTATGTAGGGTTTTGCATTAATATTCAAAGTGACACAGATTTTCTTTTGTGCCATTTTAATCAAGATTAGGTATCAGATTATGTTTGGTTCATATAAAATCAAAACCAAGAGTGTGAAAAATTTTCTTCATTTCTTGAATTATTTTATGTATCATTTAGATTATTTTTCCTTTCAAGACAGTAAAATTCTCCTGTGAGACCATCTGGACCTGATCTGTGTGGTAGTTCCTTGATAACTTAAAATTTTTCTGTAAAAATAGGTATGTTTGTGTTTTATGTCTCTGCTGGGGTCAGTTTTTGGGAAACTGTTTTCCTAGGCTGTTCATTTCATCTGCATTTTGAAACTTACTTGCATAAAGGTGTGTAGAGAAGTCATCAGTGCTGCTTTTAAAAAATCCTTTTTAATGGTTATTTCTCCTTTGTCATGTTTGATTATGTGTATTTATGTAAATATTCAAGTAGATGTGCGAAGTTCTTTTTCCTTAATTAGATTAGCTAGAGGTTTGTCTATTGCTTTTAAGGGAGTTCAGGTGTGACTCTTAGTTCAGTTGTACAGCTCTCCGCCCTCAGCCTCATCAGCTTCTCTGATCTGTGTCCTTTGCTTCTGTTCCTCTTTCGTTCTTTTTCTGGCATTTGGAGTTAGGGATACAATTCATTTATCTTTGTTATTACTTGTATTAATTTAAGTGTTTTTAGTCTGACTTTTTCTCCAATTTAAGCATATTTTGGGGTTCTGATATGCAGTAATTTCATTTTTATTTTTAAAAAAATTGTGTGATCTGCATTTGTAATTCCACTTTTACACAAATGTGGTTTAGTAGACTTTTAAATGTCCAGGTTTTAGGCTTTTTGTGTTTCGACTGTGTTGTTGTTTGGTCTCGGGCTCTGATCAGTTTGCCTGCTTGTGCCGTTTCTGTTTTATGGAAGTTTCCACCCTTTGTTGCCTGACATGACTGTTGCACTAACACCCACACAGCGTGCACACTGCCTGCCTCCTTCTCCACTCGTCCGTTAGCACCTCCATGATTCCTCTGCATCAAACGCCATGCTTGCTGATGCCATGTGTGGCTGCTCACCACTCTCTCCCTTGAGGGTGGGCGGGGGTCGTGGGCAGGCGTGGGGGCATGATGAGATCAGCTCATCAACCCCCTTCCCCATCACGTTCTCCTGTTTCGCTGCAGAGGAGAAGCAGGAAGTCTGCACAGTCTCTTTGTCCCACAAGTTGCCCAACTCACTGTGTACGGAGCAGACTGGTCCTGGCTCACCTCCCGCCGCCTGCCACAGACACAGCCGGCGCTCCCTGTGGGTCCTCTCTCCCCAGTGACCCAGGAGCCCAAACAGCAGAGGCGGCCAATACCCTGAAGGTTGGCAGCCAGTTGCTGGGACTTCCCTCCTTTGACCTGCTGGCGGGCCACGATGGAGAGGCTTACAGCAAACCCCAGGGTGGAGCTAAGGGAGACCTTCTTCCCAGCCGCTCACAGAGGACACGATTTTAAGCAGCAGCCCAGGAACCAAGATCAATGACTGTGACTCGTACCTGGAAACAGCAAACTTGGACAGCAGTCTCCTAGCCACTTGCTCTTTCTACAATCACACACTTCACCTCTGGAAGTGGGACAGCAGCTAAGCTCTCCCTGGGAAGGTGGCTGCAGTGACGTGCCCTCCACACCATTGAGACATACACCGCAGACTACAGGTGCAAGAGCCCAGTGTGTCTTATGGGATCTACAGAATAAAGTCAAGAAAGCTGTTGGCTTCTCTTAACTAAAACTTATCTGCTGGGCCCTTCAAAGCGATGATTCCATCTGGCTGGGGGAAGGTGTGAGGCGGTGCAACCTGGAGGGCCTGGCCCAGCTCCCAGACTTAGCAGTTTCTTATGCAGCTCTGACCTTCAGTTCCTCTAACTTAAACAATTATTTATAGTAACTAAGTGAAGTTTTTTAAAGTTACTTTATCACATCAGAGGTAGTTTACGAACTTTTAAAAACATCACCCGTCATGACATGTATTAATCTCCTTTGCAGGAAGGGTGTGCACGCTGCACTGCCCTAGCGTGCGGTGAACTCGTGTCAGTGCGGTGGGATGATCACGCTTCCTTGTTAGGATCCGAGTTTTGCCGAATCCTTGCATCACTGATAGGATCACGGTGTCGAGTCAGAAACCATGCACTTCCACTTTGCTGTATTTCTGATAAAATGCAACTTAGCCACTCTAGGTCAGAATGTGTTTCAAGACATCAGTCCACTGTATGGTCCATTTCCACCTAATGGCCCCACTTATTCCATAAGGAAACAGCCCTCTCTAGAGCTTGTTAGTTAATTAACACGTGGACAAATGAGTCTGCGTCCAGAGACGGGAGGGACGGCTGCAATGGGCACAGGGAGAGGCTGGATGACTAGAGAAGTGCTAGCTTTGGCGCTACCAGGCGTGGCCTGTCTTTGAGTCTCCCCAAAGGGAACAATTGCTTTCACCCAATCCCCACCTGCACTGCTCTGGACCCAGACAGGATGAGCTCATCGCCGGCTGGCGGAGAGGGCGGCAGGGAGTTGGGGGAAGAGAGCGGTGCTGCCGCGCGTCTGTGGCGTGAACCGCAGGCTGAGCGAGGCGTTCTTCCACTGGCCTGCTGCCCGAAACCACGGGAACGGGCGCCGCCTAGGTCAGCAACCCCGACCTGCCTGCTTGCACGACTTAATTTCACAACAACCAGATGCCAAAAATAGCCGCATGTAGCCAAGGTCTTTAATAGACGACGTGAGGGAGCCGGCATCCCGCCCCCCACTCCCAGGCCAGGGTCGCGAGGATGGCCGGGCGCCACGCACGGCTCGCAGGGCACAGCTGCCTGCCGCTAGCGGGGGAAGTTCTTGGGTACAGCTGGAAGAGCTTGCCTTCCTGCGAGGGCTCGAAGCCGTACTTCTCCAGGTGCTCGGGTCGAAAGTCCCGTCTTTGAAGTCCTTTTCGAGGCAGGCGCCGCCGTTCCCGAAAGAGCTGCTCCGCCGTCAGGGGCGTGTCCGTGCCCGCCGGGGCGCGGTAGTTCACGTAGGCTTGAGTTTGAAGCCGGCCAGCTCGGGCACCACCAGCTCCGGAACCATCTCCTTGACCAGCACGAACTTCCCGCCGCGGGAGTGGACGCCGGTGCCCTTCGACCCGCGGCTCTTATAGAAGGTGCGCGGGCCCGTTGCTGGTCCACCGTCAATCGTCGGCACCGCGCACAGCAGCGAGCTGCCGCGCTCAGGAGCCCCATGCCGGCCTTCCCTGGCCCCGCTGCAGCCCAGCCGACCTCGTGCGGCGACCCGGCCCCGCCGCGCTCCGCTTCCGGCGCCCACGGCAGCTTCCTGCGCCCCGGGTCGGCGCGCCGCAGCAAGAGCCGCTCCGATTGGTCTCGTCGCGTCCAATGCGCGGCCGCGGCCTTGTGAGGGGGCGGGGCCTACGGGGGGTCCAGCCAATGCGCGGGGAGATCCGGCGCCGGCGGCGGGCGTCGTGGCTGCGCGGTCTCGGTGAGTTGCCGCCAAGAGCCCCGAGGAGGCGAGCCCGGGGCCAGCCCTGTCGGGAGGGGTGGCCGCAGTTTCCCCAACGCGCGCCGGGGCGCACACTGCCCCGCGGCCCGCCCGCCTTGCGCTGCGCGGGAGCCGCATGCCGCGTCCTCACGGTCCCGGGGACATCGACCGCTGCCTCAGACCCTGACGCCCCTGTAACACCGGCGCCCCTGAACCCCAAGTCCCTGTAACACCGACGCCTCTGAACCCCACGTGTCTGTAACACCGATGTCCCTGAACCCCACGTCTGTAACTCACGCACCTGAACCTTAAGTTTTTGTAGCACCAACTTCTTTGAATCCCACACCTCTGTAACACCGACGCCCTAAACCCCATGTTTCTGTAACACTAACGCCCCTGAATCCCACACCCCTGTAACACCGATGCCCCTGAACCCCACGTTTGTAGCACCTGCTTCCCTGAACCCCAAGTTTTTGTAGCACTGGCTCCTCTGAATCCCATACCCCTGTAACACCGATGCCCTAAACCCCATGTTTCTGTAGCACCTGCTCCCCTGAACCCCAAGTCTTTGTAGCACCAGCTTCCCTGAATCCCGCAGCCCTGTAACACCAATGCCCCCAACCTGACGCCGGCACATGACACACCTGTAACACTGATAACTCCTAACACCAATGTTCCAGTAACCGACAACCTCCAACTCGATGCTCCCTAACCCTAATGCAGCTGTAATACCAGACTCTCCCTATCCGTAACTGCCCCCTAACCCTGGCACCCCCTCATAACCCTGATGCCTCCATAATCCTTAAGCTTTCCTAACCTCAATGTTCCTGCCATGACATTCCCTAATCTTGATGCCTTTATAACCACGATGGCCCCCTAACTCCTACACCCCCTGATATTCCTGTTCCCTAACCCAGACACCTCCTAACCTGCCAGTTCCCTAACCCCGACATCCCGCAAGTCTTACAGCCCTAATCCTGACATTCTCCAAGCTGACAGCCCCCTAACCCCGCTGGCCTTAACTTGCCACTCCCCTTGACACCTAGGGCCCTCCAGACCTCCATTCTGCACTGGGTTGCCTTCCTTCTGTCACAAGGCTGTCCCAGGTGGAGCCTGGCAGTGCCAGCGGGGTGAGCTCCACTCCAGCACAAGTTGGGGAGGGAGGAAGCTGGGGACACCATCCTGGCCAGGGCAGTAGTGGCTGCAGAGCTAGGGTCGGGACCTGCTGGCCCTTGAGACTCACCCGAGAAGGAGGGGTTTCCCAGGTAGGACGAGGAGGGCACAGGACATGTGACTCCACACCTGCCTCTGCTCCCCGACTTTCTGGGGTGGGATTTTGGAAGAGACAAACCTCCCTTGCTACTGCTTTCCTAAGGGGCCTGGGAGCCACCGGCCAAAGGCCCCAGGTGTAGCTTTTCCCCACGGTACAGCGGCCAGGTGAGCAGAGCCAGTCCCCAAGTTCATCATCCTTGGACCCAACACACCCACCTGAGGGCTCAGCCATATAGGATGAAATATCCCCAGGCGCCTACCACTGGGGAGGGTCTGTCCCAGCCTGCCACTGCCCAGCCAGCTCCTCCCCAGCTCCAGGACCGTTGGCACTAGGCTTGGGCCCAGCTGCTGCCAGTGCCCTTGGCCAGCTGGGCAAGGGGCGAGGGGCGGGGACCTGGCTGCAGTTCTAGGTTCCCGGGTGGCCATATGAGGGCTGTTTTCGGAGAGGGGCATGGCTCTCACGCTTCCAAAAAGGTGGCTTCTCTTTGTGGAGACGGATTCACGTAGGTTTTCTTCTCAGGAAACGGCATTTGATGGAGAAGGAGCCCGGGGAACGCCTGAGAGCACGATTCCCCCGTGTGATCGCGAGCTGCTGGGACCCCTGCCTCGTTTGAGCCAGCCCGCCTGCTTTTCACCCCGACCATTTGTGTCCTTCACCCATGGAGCAGGAGGAGGATGTCAGCCCGGAGGTATGGGGCAGGAGGGTCCCAGGTATGGGACGGGTTATTTCTGGACTAGGAGAAAGGGAGCATTTAGTGCTCAGCGTCTGCTCCGCCAGCAGTTGCTCAGAGCCTGCTGAGTACGGCCTGGCAGCGTGGGCCTCTGCCCCTCGGCTGAGGCCCTGCCCGTTCTTCCCCTGAGGTCGCAGCCAGCAGTCCCTGGCTCCTGTTAGGACTTCATGTGCTCATTTCGTCGGAGGATCTTTTTCTCAGTGGAACATCTGTAGCCACATCATAAAGGCCTTTATTCCTAAAGCAGACAGTTTGATGTATCGAAACAACCGTAAAAAGTTCTAAGTCTGAGTGCACGCCCTTGAAGAATGTGAACATAGGCCCTGGGGCACCTCGTGACCTGTCCATGGACAGTCCTGCCTGTCCCGGAGTGGTGGCTGAGCTCTGAGGGACACACTTCAGTGGAGGGTGTGGCCACGGTTGCTGAGCACACGGTCAGGCCGGGAGGGACAGCAGGCCCCATGCTTCCATTTGCCTTCTGAACCCAAGGCAGGGGCTGCGTTTTCTGGGCCACTTGCTCACTGCCTGGTGGAACACCCGCCTGTGAGGGGCTTCAAGTGCCCCTCCGTTCCCGTGGTGTCTGCACCAATGCCATGTCTGGTCCTGGCTCTGAGGGGTCAGGCGCAGTGGTGCAGAGACGGCAGGGCCAGCAGGTGCCCCACCTGGCCTGTTCCTGGCCTGGGGAGCATGGACGGGTGGAGGGAGAGTGTGCCGTGTGTGAGGCGGAGTCAGCCAGTGTCCTCTGCGTGGGTGGCTACAGCCCCTGCCTGCTCCCCATCTGAGCTCACCTCCTTCCTGGGCGATCGGGGAACAGGCGACAGCCCTTCTCTGCTGTGAGCTAGTATTTAATGTCAAAACCCCAATTGCTCCATGGGGTTCCTCAGCACTGCCACGGCTTGGGCTGCCGTGTGCCCTGGGGTAGCAGAGGGCGCCGAGAGATGGCCTTGGCACTCCCTGTGGACCAGCTGGGCCTTTTGCTCGTGACTTCCATCCTGCGGACCCAGAAAGCCTAGGACTTGGTGTGTTCATCGTGCCTGGAGCGGCGGCGGCGAACAGCCCAGCTGCTGGCCCTGTCTGGCTGTCCCGGTGTCCTTGGAGACAGACCTCTGTGCTCCCAGAAGATGCTCCTTTCTGGAGAAGCCCTCCTGAGCAGAAGCCCCGTCCTCACAGCCCTCTCTGACCCATGGCGTCCCCTCCAGGCTGGCATTTGTCTGGTCCCTGCCCTGCACTCCTGGTGGCTGCAGTGGGTAGAGCAGCTACCACCGCCCACCATGGTAACTGCCTCACCGGTGGCAGGCTCTCCCCAGGGGTCTGGGGCGGGGGCTCTGTGGCACTTGCTGACAGCGCCCTGTCTGCACCCCCGCCTAGCTGACAGGGATGGTGATCGGAGCCGTCCTGGCCCTGGCCTTCACCGGTGCCGCTGTCCTCGTATACAGGTCAAGCCGATCCCGTGAGTACGGCGCCTCAGGCTCCGCTCTAGGGACTGGATGATGGGGTGTGGGTGGCTCCCCCGTCTGGGCTCCAGGAGCAGCCCTCAGGGCCCATGGTGGCTGCTGTTGGAAAGTGCCCACCCATGGTGGCCAAGCCTGGGCCCACGGGACCTGCAGAACTCCATCTGCCCAGCTCGCGTGGCCCACACTCCAAGCAGGATGCCACAAGAGCTGCCAGTCTTGCTGCCTCTGCCTGGCCTGTCCCAGCCCTGGGACTCTCGCCGGGGCCCTTTCCCATGTGTGCATGATGGGGTGGGAGAGCGGCCTGAGCCCACGGCCCTTGAGCCCTCAGGCAGCCCTCACGCGGCCCTCACCCCCTCCCAGGCCACATGCAGCCAACACCCCAGTACAGGTTCCGGAAGCGGGACAAAGTGATGTTCTACGGCCGGAAGATCATGAGGAAGGTAACCCAGGCAGCTGGACAGCGCCATCCTTCCCGGCGGAGGGACACAGGAGCCCTGCGGGCGGTGCCGGCTGTGTGGGGAAGTGGCTGTGCGGCACGTCATTGTCAGCAGCACCAGTGATGGGCCACGTGCTGGGCAGGCTGATGTCGGTGCCGCGGGCAGCCCACGGGGCATTCCTGGGATGAGAACTGGGTCTCCCCAGGCTCAAGGGTGCAACTTGGCCTCGCCTGTCCTCTGCAGGTGACCACACTCCCCAACACACTTGTGGGGAGCACGGCCGCCCCCGGCAGCGGGTGAGGAAGAGGACCAAGGTGCTGTCTTTGGCTAAGAGGTACTGGGTGCACGAGAGACCACATCGCTTCCCAGCCGCTCCCCCTACCCCAGGGGCACTGGTGACCCTGGATGTCACAGCCGCTGTGGCTTCCCCGCCTCAGGGCCCACAGTGCTCACGCCCCTGCTGTGCACCCCTTGGGTTCCGCCCTAGTGCCTGGGCCTTATTCTGTAGGATCCTGCGTTTCAAGAAGGAGTACCCCACCCTGCAGCCAAAGGAGCCGCCACCCTCCCTGCTGGAGGCCGACCTCACGGAGTTCGACGTGAAGAACTCGCACCTGCCGTCGGAAGTTCTCTACATGCTGAAAAACGTGCGGTGAGCACAGCAGGCCCAGGAGGCGTGCTCACCGGGAACGCTGCAGCCTGGTGGCCACCTGCTGCTTCCCTGTGGCTGCTGCCGGCTGGCGGGGCTGCCCTCCTCCTGCCACGTTGGCCCGGTGGTTAGTGGGGCCCCCGCCGTTGCTTCATTTCTGTGTCGCTGTGTCGTCATGTCCATGAGTGTGCGATGTGTGGCTGGATCAGAAGTCGCAAGTCTCTCCCCAGAAACCCCCTTTCCGCCACTATTTCACTATCCGGGGAGGGTGCCCCTCAGCCTGGTCCGAATTCACAGTCACAGCGCCAGAGCCCTTTGAGCTCGTGAGGAAACAGCTTATGGGGGCTCCCAAAGTTTAAGATCTGTCCTGATGGTGCTTCCAGGCCGCAGCCCTGGGAAAGCCAGCTCCGTGGGTCTGGCTGCGGCAACAGTGGCCTGCACCCCCGTCAGCCTCTTCCAAAGGCCGTCCCGCCTCCCTGCATGTGCTCTGGTTCTCACAGGGTCCTGGGCCACTTTGAGAAGCCACTGTTCCTGGAACTCTGCAAACACATGGTGTTCGTGCAGCTGCTCGAAGGGGAGCACGTGTTCCGGCCGGGTGAGCCGGACACCAGCATCTACGTGGTGCAGGACGGGCGGCTGGATGTGTGCATCCAGGATGCGGTGAGCGCGCCCTCTGCGGCCGGGCCGGGTGGAGGGTGCAAGCCTTCTATTGGAAAGTTAAATTTCGGTCTTTGAGGAAAAGGCACACTTGACCCCGACATTGGAACACGGCTGCCCCTTCCTTCTGAGCTGGCAGGCATCTCACGTATGTGCTGCCTTCTGCCTGGTGGGCTGAGTGGCAGGTAGTGGTTTTATTTCCACATTTCACATGGCGTGTTCTGGGCATTTTAAAATGTGTCTGCCACTTTCCTGGGATGCCCCTCTGTGGTTGGGTATCGATCGCCACGATCAATCGCGGCCTGGCCTTATGTTCAGGTTTCGTACTATGAACGGTTTTAGTTCTAAGGACACAAGGCATCCAGTGGTCCCCAAGGAAGCGGAATACTTGCTTCCTGTCACATCACCCCCTTCAGTCACAACTGCCGGGCGATCTCCACGTCAAACCTGCTTTCCAGGAGGGCGTGTGGGCTCGTTGGCCCCGGTCGGTGTGACCCGGGCTCCGCAGTGCTCGTCACTGCTAAAGCAGACACTTAGCAAACTCGGGCTGCACGCACTCACCCCCAGCTTTATAGAAGCTGCCACCTGCTGGAGCCCTGGGGCTGGCTCGGACCCAAGAGGTCCCTGTACGTCCTCATGTTCTATCAGCCACGGTGCTGTCTGGGTAGAATTCTCACATGTGGCTACGGCTGGACCCGATGGTATAACTAGAAAGGAAGTGGCCTTTGTCCGGGCTCCTGCAGTCAGGCTGTGGCGTCCAGGACAGTGGTTGTCCCACAGGCTGACTGCCAGGTTTGAACAGATTTCAAGGGTCTTCCTGGGTCAGAGGGAGATGAAGCTCCGACACAGCCATGTGCTGAGTAATGTTTCGGTCAACAACAGATTGCATGTGCCCACAGTCCCCACCCCCTGGGCCACGGACTGATGCTAGCTGTGACCTGGTAGGAACCAGGCCACACCGCAGAAGGTGACCAGTGGGCAAAAAGCAAAGCTTCAGCTGCATCTGCAGCCACTCCCCAGCACCAGCATCACCGCCTCAGGTCCTCAGGCGTTAGATTCTCATAGGAGCCCCGGTCCCTGGTGCCACAAAGGTTGGGGACCACTGGATACTACGGTGGTCCCATGACTTACAGTGGAGCTGGAGAATGTCTGTCCCCAGTGATGCCGCTGTCATCACATCGTAGCGAAACGCATTACGGAATGTAAGGTTTTTATTTTATAAAATGTAAAAGTTTATGCAGTAAAAAAGTTACAATAGGCTAAGGTTATTGGAGAAATTTTTAATAAGTTTTTTGCAAATTTTAAAAACACTTTATATAAACACGAACTTTATTTTACAAGTCAGCATGTATATAAAAATGCTCGTGCACTCGGTGTCCAGTGTGTATGAAGCTGCGGCCGTGGACGGCGGCACCCCGGCCGCCACAGCCACTCGCGCAGACTCAGCAGTTGCCAGTCCCGCAGGCTCGGCTCGTGCGAGCGCCCCGCGCGGCCGTCCTGGTTTTGCTCCTTTCTGCCGTGTTTCCACTGCGCACTTAGACGCAAAGCACGTTCCCGCAGAGCTAGGCCCTGTGATGTGCTGCGCAGGCCACGCCTCCGGGGTCTGTGATGTGCACGGTGACGACAGCTCCCGACGACGCGTTCTCAGAGCACGTCCTGTCGTTAAGCGTCACGACCGTTCAGCCGCCAGCATGGCGTGCTGCTTTCTCTGTGAACGCAGTGGGAAGATGTATGACATGCTGTTATCCCTGCCGAGCACGACGAGGCTGGCCCCACAGCCCCCCAGTCAGGCCTCCTGGCGAGGATGCGCCGTGGGGCTGCAGGTCTGGGCCGGGCCGGGCGTCCTCATGCCTCTTATTGCCTCTCACGTTTTCTGCCCTCGCTGCCAAGTTCATCACCCCATGTGCCCTGCCAGCCGGCCTGGGGAGGCTGACGGGTGGTGAGGGTCGGTTTGCCCGGCTGGCCTGGGCCAGGCCTCCCCCTGTGGCTGACTTTGCTCTGCTTCCCAAGCACAGGACGGCACTGAGGTGGCGGTCAAGGAGGTTCTGGCCGGAGACAGCGTCCACAGCCTCCTTAGCATCCTGGATGTCATCACCGTGAGTCCCACAGCTCTGTCCACCCTGGCCCGCCCAGATGGCAGGCCTTCACCCAAGCCCAGCTCCCTGCAGTGCAGGCTGGCCCGGGGGTGGTGGGTGTTGGGGGGCGGGGCCTGGGGTGGGTCGGTGCATGGGGGTGGAGTGGAGCGGGGCCTGAGGACAGCTTAGTGTGCAGGAGCTGGAGGGGGTGGGTGGGTTGCTGGAGCATCGCTGCATGTGCCCAGGCTTCAAAAGGCACAGGGTGTCACGTAGAGGCAAGTTGCCACCGTCCTTCTGGCCCAAGGCCCCTTCTCAGGGGGACTCTCTCGGGGTCCTGTGTGCTAGCACGCAGCTCTCTGTTGTGCCCAGTCCTCTGTGGCTCCCCTGGGCGCGTGCTCCCATACGGACGGCACTTCCTGTGTTGGAAGCCCAGCCTGGGGCTCAGACCCTCCGGAGAGCCCACGGATACCCGCCCCCTGCCCAGATGCTGCGCTGCCAGCCACGGTCGAGGGTGCCCACTGCTCGCCCCGCCCGTGAGCGAGCCACCTCATACTTGGTTCTCGCTAGTCTGATCGGCTGAAACCAGCAGGCATCTCGCATCCTCGCAAGGGTTTTTAAGCTTGGTGGAACATTTCAAACGTACAGAGAAGTGGCAGGAAGCAGTCAGTCTGCATGCCCATCCCCAGCTGCAGAGAGTCTCCGCTCAGAATGCCTCGCTCCCTCCCCGTTCACCAGAACTTATATGTTTATTTAATCGTCTTTCTTCTGAGTAGAACCCCCGTACGGTAAGCCAGTCTTGCGCTCACGCTGTTTTGACGGTTGCATAGCCCTGTGCAACTCAGCAAGTGCCTCGATTTCCACCTTATCCTTTGAAGTTGTACCTCTCGCTTTCGTTGTTGGCTGCGTGTTGAGGCAGCTGGCACCTCGGTTTCCCAGGACTGCACAGGGGGGTCTCCAGAGCAGTTACGCAGTCTGGGCCAGGACGCTGGCTCATAGGGCTAGGAGTCCAGGTACTTGTGTGGCACTCTCGATAGGTGGACCCTTGGTGGGTGTCCTCCAACCCACTCACTGAGTTTCTTGTGCATGACAAAGGGGGGACGACCCTAAAGACTTTGGGGTGTCCAGTGCTCACCCTTCTCCCATCAGACTGGCACAGACGTGCTGAGGCTGATTAGGGGCCTGGGTGGAGGTGTAGACAGGACCCTGGCCTCAGGCTCTTTCCTGCGGCTTCCCAGGGTGTGGCCAGGCTGATAGGACACCACGTCCTGTGAGCAGGGCTGGAGACACTCATGCCTGCAGCCCTGTGCTGGGACCCCGGATGTGCGGGGGGCTGTGGCTCTGGCTGGGGAGCGTCTGAGTCTGTGAGGGCGCTATCTGCGGTGCGGGTGCGGTAAACTGTGGGGTACGTGGCTCCGTCCTCCGCTCGGCCACCTGCCTTCTGTGCAGACCGCTAGAGGCCCTTCTCTGTCGTCTTGCACGGTGGGCCGGGGCTGGTGGCACCTGACCTCGAGCTGAATGCCATCTCACAACACTGAGCTGCACCCCCTGCCTGCTGCAGTCACCTCGTCCTCAGGTCCTGGGTTGGGAGAAAGAAAACAGGTGACCTTTGGAGAAGGAATGGCCACAGGGATATCGCATCATGTGGAAGGGCACCACTTTTGCCTTCCCAGGGCACTGGTGTTTGTCGTTTTTTTTAAAAAATGTAAATCTCATCAAAATAACACAACATCCTAGGAACGCGACCGGTGTTCTGTGACCCCCACTTGTGGACCGTCCCTTGCCCAGAAAGGCTCCTCACAACCCGCCGAGGCCCCACGGCGCGGCCGGCTTCTCCTGGGCTCTGCAGTCGTCGAGTCTTGTCCCCTGGTGGCCCTGGGGCCTCGTTGCCCCCGCGTGGTGCGGCCGCGTGCATGTGTGCTGCTCGGCCTGTGGGCCCTGCACGCAGCCGGCGGCCGCGGGACCTGGGGGATGGTCCAGCTCCCTGGAGCTTGCAGTGCCCAGGCTCCGCCGTGCTGCGTCCCTCGCCGGGCCGACTCGCTGCCTCGTGCTGGCCGGCCCTCCCCGGGCCTCCTGAGAGCGGGCAGGGAGCCAGTCCGCAGACCTCGGCTGGGGGGATTCACGCTGCCCGGCCTGTCCCTTTTCACCACGCTTCCCAGGAGCTTCTCCGCATTCATCTCCCCACCCTCCATCGAACTTTGCATTTCTGTCCTCGTGTTCGTCATTTCAGGAGCTCTTTCTTTTGAAACATCGTCTTTTCTCATGGGCGACGTCGAACAAGGCTCACTTTTGTTCCTCATCATCTCTGGCTCTTCTGGGTTCCTCCTCTGTTTAGTTTGGCTTTGTCCCTCAGACCTGGCCTCTCTTGCGCCCCACACCTTGTGTATGAGAGAGTGACGTCCTCCTTGGACCCACCACATGAACCGCAGATAAGTTGCGCACACACGTGTCGTGGAACGGAGAGGCCAGTCCCACACAGGGCGCCCACCGCACCTTCATGGCTGGGCTGGTGGCGGGGGGAGGTCGGCACATTGGCCCGAGGCCAGCGGAGCCAGGTCAGGCTCCGTGGGCTCCGTGGGCCGCTGGTCCCACCATCCCATCCTGAACGAGCTCTCATGGCTGAGCTCCAGCAGCTTCGCCTATGCCAGCAGAGGCAGCTGGGGCCCTTGGCTGTGGTTTTTCCGGACTATGAGCCATCAGGACTTGATTGATTCAGCCTAGAGAGGGAACCCAGATAATCTGGGTGCTGTGAATATTCCATACCTTCCTTTGAGCGCTGGTTATACGGCTAGATAGTTCAAGAAAAGGCTCGTGGGCTCCTTGGAAGCCGGCTGTGAGCCTGCGTGTGCGCAGGGCTTGTCCCTGGGGCTCCCTGCAGGAAGGCTGGCGGGCCCCACAGGTCAGAGCCCCAGACCAGAATCTGCCAGTGCCCTGCCGTGTGGGCGTCAGGGAGGGAGTCTGGAGGTGCCCCTCCAGGAGGACACTCATCCGGCCCAGGTGCGACATGGAGCTCGGCCCTTGGCCATGCTTGACGCCGCAGCCAGAGCCTGGACAAATGCAGAAGCAGTTACCGAGGGCACTGCCAGCCGCGGGCAGGCTTCAGGTGGGAAGTGTCTGCGAGGCTGGGTTCCGGTCTCCTCTGCCAACCGCTGTCCAGCCTTGGAGCCGGAGTCCCCATAGGCAGGAGCCCGTGCTGCGTCCGTGGGCACTGCGTCCGTCCATCGTGAACGCCTGTGTGTCCAGGGCTGACCCGTGTGGCACAGCGCAGACGGTGGAACCATCCCGGCCCCGCGTGGCCTGTGCAGAATAGAGCAGAGCATCCAAGGGCCACGGGAGCCCACCGCCTGCAGACAGGAGACCGAGCAGTAGCCGCAACCTGACTGGTGGAGAACCCGCTGGCACAGACCAGCGCGCCCCAGAAAACTGTAACCGAACCCTAACCTTACAAACCACACTGAAGACACCAGTTACATGACGGGGGCCGTCAGATCAGGGGGACACACCAGGGACTGGCGGCCTCTGCGAAACCCACTTCTCACGGAAGACTTGGTGAAAGGTAAAGGTATGGGCCAAGCCATGTCACGAAAACACGAGACAGCCGAGGGGCTATGTGAACATCGCACAAAGCAGACTCAGGCCAAGGAATGGTCCACGGGCCAAGCAGGCCCGCGGGTCCCACAGGTGCTCGCCCAGCCGCAGTGTTTCCACGACGTGACTTCGGAGTGGAGCAGAGTGTCGCAGCCAGGAGGGCCAGGCGCTCGCTTGCAGGGCGTGCCGCAGCTGCTCTCTCCTTGGCCGGCGCACGAGGGGACAGGAAATCTGCAGACACAGAGTGTAAGCACAAGGCAGCCACCTAGATTAATCGACTCGTTCAACGTTTATCAGACACTGGAGCAGCAGAAGAAAACACGTTCTTTTCAGGTGTACACGGAGCCATCGCAACAGCCACTAGTTCTGGCCCATAAAACAAATGTAATAAATGTCAAGGAATTTTGAAACCATGAAGTTATGTTCTCTGGTTATGATGGTATTAAACTAGAAACCAGTAACAGAAAGGAATATAGAAAATCCCCTAAATATTTGAAAATTCAAAAGTATACTTCTAAATAAAACATTGGTCAAAGAAGTTACAGGGAACTCAAAATATTTCAAACCGGATGAAAATGTCTCACTGCAGATGTGCGCGGTGCAGCTGGGCTCACACACCGAGGGAAGTTGCTCACCTGGACCTACGCTCTTACCTTGAAAACTGGGAAGAGCCAGTGGAAGGGAGAACGGGGTCAGGATAAAAGCAGGGGTCAGTGAGGCGGCAGGTAGGGGGGGTGAGAATGCCACTGGGCCCAAAGGCTGGCTTCTGGCCAGCATTGTACTTGGGGAACCTCCAGCCAGGGCAGCAGAGGACAGGGACCAGACGCTGACCGCCGGCATCGGAAGTGAACAGGGACCAGAAGGTGAGGGCCATGAGCGACCCCACCCCCATGAAGGCAGCCCCACAGCCAAAATGGAGAGAGTCCTGGGAGGGGCCGAGCTGTCAGCGACCACAGTGCAACAGACTACCACGCGGTCGCTCAAGTCACCTGTGGCTGAAATCGCGCCCAGAAGGAGGACTCCCGGTGCGAGTGGCTTCACACAGACTCCACTCAGCGTTTAGAGAAGAGAGCCTGCTCGTTTTACGTAAACTCTCGCAGAAAAGCGCCCAGGGCATACCGAGCCAGACATTGCAAGGGGGAATTGCCACTAATATCTCATGAACAGAAACTCTCCTGTAAAATGGTCTCCATTCGAGTCCAGCCACATGTAAAGAAGGTGCTGCACAAGGCCACGTGGCGTCCAGTCCCGGAACGCGAGACTGTCTCGTCACGCACCAGTCTGCTTTGCCACGTCCACGGACTGCAGCAGTAGCGCCCTGTCGGCTCAGCGGAGGCAGGAAAGGTATCGGCCAGGATTCAGCATCCGTGTGTGATAAAAACACCCAGAAAACTAGGAAAAGAGGAGAATTTCCTGAATTCAAGTGAGGATGTCTGTGAGAGCCCACAGCTGGCACCGGGCTCCCCGGGCGAGACGGACACAGTCCCTCGAAGATCCAAAACACCTGCTCATCCACTCAGAGCCGCCGCCCGGCCCGGCAGCACTGAGGGCCTCCCCAGGGCGGGGCACGAAGAGCTGGAGTTGGAAGAAGGACGACGGCCTCCGTCCACAACCAGCGCAAACCCCGGCAGTCCGCAGGAAGCCCTGTGGCCCAGGCGAGCTCAGTGAGGCGCCTGCGTCAGCGCACAGGGCCAGCTGCATCTCTGTGCGTTAGCAGCGAACAGTGGGGGACGGAGGCACTAAAAATGGCAGCTTTTACAACAGTCCCCACGGGCACAAGCACGGGGCGTCAGGCTGACAGGGCGCACAGGGCCTGTGTGCCGGGAGGGAGCCCGAGCAGCCCCAGCGGGGCGAGGGGCGTGCCGGCTGCTGTGCCCGGAAGACATACTGATGAGAAGGCGCATCCCCCGAAGTCCCAGTTCCAGTCAAAACCTTTGCAAGCTTTGTATTCTAGAAATAGGCAACTTGGTTACAAAATCGTAAGGATGACGAGGAAACTAAAACAGCTCAAATAATTTAAAAAAAACACTGAAGGACTCACATCGCCTTGTTCAAGCCGTACCACAAGTGACCAGATGATGCAATGGTGACGCAATGGCCAGCTGCTGAACACAGAGCCCAGAGGTGGCGCACATGCGGGCGGGCGGGTCGCTGCGGGCAGACTGTCCCCTCAGCAGGGGGTGCTGGCGTCACCATCCCGCGCAGATGACCTCACCCCGCCTCGCCGTGGCTGGAGGTGGCCATGCCTGCCGCAGGGTTTCTTAGACCCGACACCAGAACCTGACCCATGAGAACAGCGCTGCTGAGCTGGACTTCGCCAGGTTTAAAGCCTGCAGTCCGAGAGACGCTGGTGGAAGAGCCAGTGAGCCGCAGACTGCGACAGCCACGTCTGACCAGGGACTTGTGCCCAGAGTGTGCGAAGAACTCTCGAGACCCATGTCAAGGAACAGGCCACTCACTGAAAGACAGACGTGCAGTGTGGCCAGACGCCCGCCTGGGCGGCCACGATGCCAGGCGAGCAGTGACCAGCACGCGCCAGTCCCTCGGGAAGTGGGGTGAGACCCTGGGGCGCCGCGGCCTCGTCAGCGGCCGTGAGGCCGAGGCTGCGAGGCAGAGTGCTGTCCGCCACCATCTGCCCCTGAAGGACAGGGACGCACGGGCTCACTGGCGTGGCAGCTCCCTCCTGAGGCTGCCAGCCCCTGCCCCGCAGCACCTGGGTCTGTGACACTCGGGACCACCACGGCTGAGGGGTGACAGTGCGGGCACGTGTCTGTGTGCGTCACCCGACAGTCTCACAGCTGGGCGGCTCCTCGGGCACCATGACAGTGAGGACCGCTCCCATGCCAGGGGCGTGGCCTGGCTCTGCGATGGCCGCTGCCCTGGGGGCAGCCCCCGCCCTCCCGCAGCCGGTGGGGGTGCGCACGCGGTCGCCGGGCCCGGCGCACCTGGCGCGGCGCACCTGGCGCACCCTGCAGGGAGCGGGGCCAGGCCCTCCGCGCGTGCGTGCACGTTGTATTTAGACAAAGGCAGAACCTTTGGGACAGGAAAGGGCAGGTGGTCCCCGGGCACAGCGGTGGAGGAGCGGCGTTGGCAGGGTGCAGCTGGGCGCCGGGGCGGGCGCGGTTGTGCGTGGGGCTGCCGCTCCCGCCACGCTGCCTGGCCCGCGAGTGTCCTGCCTCCTGCAGCCCCCCCCCGGGACCGGGCCAGGCCGGGTGTGTCACACACCAGGCGCGTGCAGAGCCAGCCCCGACCCCCCACAGCGGGGCAGCCTGACTGCCTGTCGCCCCCCGCAGGGCCACGCCGCGCCGTACAAAACCGTGTCTGCCCGTGCCGCCGTCCCGTCCACCGTCCTCCGGCTGCCAGCGGTGGCCTTCCAAGGCGTCTTTGAGAGATACCCTGAAGCCCTGGTGAGGGTGGTGCAGGTGGGTCGCCTCCCGCTTCCCCCGTTGCCCCCACCCCGGGCCTCCCAGCTGCCGCGGAGTCCCCAGCCCCGTGCAGGTCGGCAGGGCGGTGGCTGCGTGGCGGGGCTGACCGCGGGCCGTGCGGGCTGCTGGGTGGGCGCAGGGAGGGCTCAGGTGTGGAGAGGCTTTGCAGCGTGTGCTTCACACTGAGAACGAGGCCTCGTCACTTGGACGTCGGCAGGTCACCCACTGCCTGCCCCCACCCCGAGAGAGCTTTTTTAACTTTAAACTTTTCGTTTCAAAGTAATTTTTGGTGGATGGAAAACTTACAAAAATCCTGCAGGACGCTCCTGCCGCTGGCTTGGTGTCTGAGGCGGCCTGGGGCTGTGGACATGCAGCTCACGGCCACCTGTCTCACAGATCATCATGGTGCGGCTGCAGAGGGTCACCTTCCTGGCCCTGCACAACTACTTGGGGCTGACCACAGAGCTCTTCAACCCTGTAAGCGGACGCGGGGACCCCGGCTGTGAGAGGTGACGCTGGGGCCGTGGTCTCTCCTGGACCAGAGCTTCACGCCCCTGGGCCTTGTGCCCAGTACCTGCCCCCAGCGGGCCGGCAGGGTTGCTCCTTCTCGGGGGCCAGACTGTCCCTCCTGGTCGCCCGCCACTTGTCTGCAGTGCCCCACTAGCCCCTGCGTGCCCCGTCCAGCAGGCTGCACTTGGGCCTGAGTGCAGCCCCTTCAGTCACTGGGCGCATGCGGAGCTGACTGCCTCCAGCGGGCTGTCTTCTGTCCCCTAGTGTCCCCTGACCCGCCTTTTTGTGAAGATGGGGGAGGGGCTGATGTCATGGAGATGGGATGACCTCACGTCCCCCACAGGGTCCTCATGAGGCACAGACGGGCAGCTATGACCGCGCCCCACTCTGTCCCCAGGTCCCAGGCTAGTGCGCGTGCGTGGGCTGTGTCAGTGTGCCCCCTCACTGTGCCCACTCACGACACTCTAGGCTTGGTGACCTGTCTTCGCTGACATCTTGGGCAAATCCTTTTGTTTTCTGCATATTTCATCTTAATGAAGGGTTCAGCTTTCTGACCACTGTCTAAAGTTGCTGGACTTGCCAAGATGGAAGCGAGCTGGGTCGTCCTTCCTTCGACCCGCCTGCTCTCCCTTCATGGAGCTGGTCCCCAAAGTGGCCTTTCCTCACGGGCCTCCTGTCCCTGAGGGCCCAGGACACCCCTGTGGCAGCCACTTCTCTCTCATGTCCCAGGAGAGCCAGGCCATACCCCTCGTGTCTGTGGCCAGTGTGGCCGCCGGAAAGGCCAAGAAGCAGACATGCTGCGGCCCTGAGGAGAGGCCAGACAGGACCCTGCGGCCCCAAGAGTCCTGCGACCCAGGTACTGCCCGGGGCGCCCGCGGCCCACGGCCTGTGGGGGCCGTGAGCTCCGTGCTCTGCCGACGGGCTCTGGGCTCCCGAGGTGGGGCCTTTGTTTGGGGAAAGAGACCCACGCTTCTCGACCAGGGGCCCCCTGCGGGTGGTGTGTGACACACAGCGACACCGACCGCCACCGTGAGCCGGCACTGACGCTGCGGGCAGCGGCCACGCCGGCTGCCCCGGGCCCTCCCGCACAGTGGTGAGGCGTTCCTCGCTGAGCGGCCACTGGCGCCAGGGCTCCGGGCTCACCAGGCGAGCTCGGAGCCACCTCCACTAAGAGTGGCACTGAGGAGGGGACCGGGGCTCATGCCTGGGGCAGCGGCTCACCTTCATAGCGCTCGGCTGGCAGCAAGGGAGACCCTGGTGACGGGGCCCGGCAGAGCCTATGGGCAGGTGGGCACAGGTGCCAAGCCAGGTGCAGGTGATAAGGCCATGGCCTGAGGGGGCAGGTGTGTGGTTTGTGCTGCTATGGGACACAGGCCTGGCCTCACGCCTGTCCCCGCCCGCAGACCGTGGGGGCCGTGTGGTGGCCTCTGGGCCTCTGCTGAAGAGAAGTCACTCCGTCCCGCTGCCCTCCATCCATGAAGTCTCGAACGAGCTCGGCAAGGCCCGTGCCGGCGACCAAGCTGCTTCGGCCCCGCCAGGTAGAGGACTCCTTCCGTGCCCCGAGCCCGGGGGCCCCATGCCGTGCTCGGGCAGTACTGGGCGACCAGCTGCCCGCATCGCCACACTGCCCGTGCTGGGCCTTGCCACCAGCACCCGTGCATGCGTCCCCCGCCCCCACGGCTGCGGTTAGCGAGCTCTGCTTTCGCCGAGGCCTTGCTGCTGCCAGGAGCTGCCGCCTGCCTGCCCGCCACCCCACCTGGCTCCTGGCTCTCGGCAGCCCAGTTGCAGTTTGTCATGCTCTTCGGTCACGTGTAGGCACACTTCCCTGTCCCCGAGCCTTTCTCCACGGGACCTTTTCTGTGACGTCTGCTTGCTTGTCAGCACTGCGGTCCCCGCCAGCCTGCCCACTCACCTGGTGGGCCCGGCCCCCTCCCTGAGGCCTGTCCGCTTACGCTGCTACCTGTCCTCTGCCGGGCGCCCGCGTGCGTCTCGTGGGCTGGCATCGGTACTCACGTGCTCCACGTGGGCGTCCTGCACCGGCTTTCCCTGTGAGACGCAGGCCAGCACGGAGCGGGGCCCCGATGCTCACGCACTGACAGCGGCTGTGCACCCCTCGCGATCTGTGTCTGGGCCTCGCGTGGTCTCCCCTTGCTCGCAGGCCGTAAGTACAGCCCCCGGCTCCTCTCCACTGGCCGTTCACTTTCACCCTTGGTGCCGAGGTCTTCCCGTCGTTTGCAGCTCCCTCTTGCCTGTTCCAGGGTAAGAAACCAGGCTGTTCCTTGCTGTGCTCGGTGATAACTCACCCAGCACTGTTGCTGGGGCAACCCTTCGTTGCCCTGTTGCTTTTCCTGGTGCCATCTTCGTTAGGTATCACGTTTCTGAATCTACGTGGATTCTGTTTTGTAACAGCTTTTTTGAGATGTAATTCTCATAACGTAAAGGTCACTGTTTTAAAGTGTACAATCCAGTGGCTTTTAGTATATTCACAAAACCATGCGTCGGCCAGCACTGTCGAACTCCGGAACGTTGATCACCTGGTCGGGACGCCCCGTCCCCATTGCCACCACTCCCCCTGGTCCTGGCCACCACTCATGTATGTGCCCTCCTTCTCTGTGGGTTGGCCCATTCTGGACACTTTAGGTATCTTTTCTGCATATTTGCCCAATTCTTCACTAACACCACGTTATTTTTTGTTTTCACGCACGGTGTTTGAGTGTGTGACTTAAGTATAGAATGGCGAATCGTGAGAGCACAGTTTGATGAATCCTCACAAGCTGACTCTCGGGGAGGCCAGCACCCAGACAGTCCAACCCCAGCCCACGGTCCCTAGTCCGCCAGACGTGACACTGTGTGCGTGTGCGTGTACGCAGGGCGCATCGCCGTCTCTGCTCTGAGTGGCAGGGGTGCCCACGCGTGTGCGTGCCTGTCGAAGCGTGCATGCATCATGTGGGCCGCAGACCGTGCCCAGGTTCCCAGCGGCCTTGTCGCCTGGCCGGTCGCTCCCTCTGCCCTGTCCTCTCCAGAGCCACCCACGCGGGGCAGTTCACGTCAGACTCTCACGGTCCGGCTCTCAGTGCAGCCCGGTGCCCAGAGGCGTGATGGCGCGTGGTGGCCTCGCTCCCACGACATGAGTCCCACCTGCAGGCGCCACGCTGCTCACGCCCTCACCCTTCCTCCCTCCCCTGCAGGGGGCACAGCAGGTGCCAGCTCAGACCCCAGGGTGGCCTGCGACCGCTCCAGGGTCCTCCTGCACGCAGACGAGCGCCCGGGGACCACCGTGCCCGGCAAGGTGCGCAGCACCTCCCCCCCCCCGCACTGCTGTCCCCACACCCTCTCCCCGCCGTGCCCCCAGTCACGCCGCCCCTGTTCCTCAAGTCCAAGAAGAGCGTGACGGTCGCAGAGACACCCTCTGTGGTCGGCCACCACCCGGAGAGCGATGCTGCCGAGACTGGGGCCAGCAGGAAGACAGATGCCATCCTCAGAGCCGCCAAGAAGGACCTGCTCACCCTGATGAAGCTGGACGTAAGTGCCCAGCCCGCCAGCCCTGCGGCAGCAGACGGGGCCGCGGCCCCCTCGGGCGGCGGCGGCCGGCTCCCGCGGACGGTGCTCCTGACGGGGCTCCCGGCTGCCCGTCCTCTCTGCGGCCCCAGCCCCTGCCTGCAGGGGTGCTGCTTTGGGTTCCGGGTGGCATCCTCATGGTGCATGGGTGACAGGGGAAGGTTCGTGCCTCGCTCGCATTCTGTGGGCCGGGCCACCACCCAGGACGCCGACAGGGGTCATAGTGACGGCGCCCCGATCGAGTCCCCCCCACACGCTCGCCTTCCACCTTTCCACCGTGCCCGACAAGCCAGGGGACTGCGAGCCACGGGCAGCCGCTGTGCCAGGGACGAGGCCCCCGACCTAGCTGGATACGTCCATGCCACAGACCTCTTTCAGGAGACCACAACCTTGGGCCTCGTGTGGACTCTGTGGGTGACTCGTCCTGCATGTCCTGAGCCCACCGCCGCCTTGTCCCTGCGGTGCTGGAGGCCCTGTCATCCTTGCTCTGGGCCAGTGTGTGAATGCACTGTGTGCGCCCGTCCCTCACCCGTGCTGTGGGGCACGCACCCGCATCCCTGGGGGGTCGCCGTCACCTTCCAGATGAGTGGGTGGGGGCTCCAGGCCTCCGGCTCAGGTACGTCCGCGTGGGCTGCGAGCCTGGTGGGGCCGACGCAGGGCCTCTCCGGGCGGGAAGGTTGGCCCTGCACAGGGGCGGCGGTAGGGCCTCTGCCTCTCGCCTGGCCGCGGCCCCTCCGGGGCCAGATCTTGTTCTCGGCCGGGAGCCCTCCGTCGGGCACAGCTCCTGCGCGGGAATTCTGCCCAGGGTTTGCCATGTTTGCCTCCCGCGGGGCTCTTGTGGGCAGGAGTTCCTGCTGATGGCACAGCAAGCGCCCCGGTCTTGCCCTGTGTGGCAAGTGCTTCCTGCGCCTTGTTTAAGAGACGTGTCCTTCGACGTGGGCAGAATTTTTTCTGCGATGTTGTCAAAGTGTTACTGTCTTTGTTTCTGAGGTCTTAATGCAGTTGGAATTGATTTAAGTTTAAAAAAAAATTGAAATCCAAGTGAAGGTTTGGATTAGAGATGCTTTGTTCTTGGATCACCGTGGGAAGTCTGGCCTGCCCCACACAGTCTGCTCTGCTCTGCTGCCTCTGCCACCAGCGCGGTCCGTCCGGGTCTGTCCGGGTCCCCACTGCTCTGCCGCCTGCACGCACAGTGCAGCTCTGCAGCTGGGGCCGCCCTCCTCGGGCCACTGGACGACGAGACAGGCTTCTGCCCGCTGCTCGTGGGGATCGTGCCACCGGCACCGATGGCACTGCTCAGCATTCCAGTGGGTTCCGCTTCCCCGCTGAGGCTGGGGACAGAGGAGGAACGAGAGCTGGGAGGCCCCTACACCGTGGTCCTTGAGCTGGGAGCCCTGTCACTCTGCCCTGCTCTGCGTCTGACTTCCTTCTGGGAGGCGCTTGGCAGGCGAGCGCCAGGTTACAGCAGGCGACAGACGCCGTGTTCCACCAGCGTCACCAGAGGCCAAGGCTGCAGCCCCGCTCCGCGGGGGCCCCACTCCCAGCCCCGTGAGCGCGCGGCGTGGGGTTCCTTTCCTTCTCTTGCACAGAACCCTTCGCTTCCGCAGTCTGCGTCGGGCTCCTCCGCGCTCCACGTTGCCTCTGCGTTTCCTCCCTCCTGCGGACTCCCCAGGGCGTCTGCTCGCTTCCCCTTTGTGGGCCTCAACCTCCCTCTGTTTCCACTGAAAAGGCCTTCTCTCCTTGAGCGTGGACGTCCACGTGAGCTCACCAGCACTCTCGCCAGCGGCCAGGCCGGTCCGGGCCGTGCGCCCGCTCTGAAAGCCACTGTCACTGCTGCGCGGCGTGCCGCTGCGGCCCGGCTCGCGCACGCTCGCCGTTCTGGCGCTGGCGGCTGCGAGTCCCGGCCCTCCTGGGTCCCTCTGGCTCCTGCTCCCAGGGCCGTGTCTGTCGCTGGCCTGGTTGGCCCTAGGAACTGAGCTGCGCGGGGTGCGTCCGCGTAGCCCTTAGCGACGTGACCTCCCGGCGGCAGGCTACCGCGTGCTTTCGCCAGCACTCGGGGTTGCTAGCAGTCCGAGACCTTTTTATGTTCAGGCTCGAGGCTCAAGGTTTTCTGGGCCACCCAGGTGTCCCAAAGCTGGACCTCAGAATTCCTGAGTTATGCGTAAAGATTTCTTTATTCATTGCCTTTAATCCATTAATAACATACTCAGGTCGTTTTAGTTGACAGTCTCTCAACTTCATTTTAATGATTTTAAACAAGCCTGTTTTCATTACCTCACCTCTTGGGTTCACCTAGGATATGTTTATCCTACATCTTCTCACTCATCGTAGAAGGCTCCAGGCGTGTACGAAGGGGCGGTTGTGGCCCTGTCACCCCACGCGCCTGCCTCCCAGCCGGTCGTCACCCGTTCCTGGCCACCGCCGCTCCCACTGCTGTCCAGAGGGCGAGGGCCCTGCTGTGGGGCATCACCATAGTGTCACTCTCACAGCTCAGACCCTGAAAAGGCCTCGCGCCCTGACGCACCCAGCCGCTGTCAGGCTTCGTCAGCCGTATCGTGCATTCTCTTTTCACCGTGGTAAATTCTTAAGCAGGCCTCCCTCCACCTGCCACAACTGCTACAGTTTCTAGAACAGTTTTGGGAAAAGCGTAGAGCGTCCCACGTACACCCAGCCTCCGCCGTCATCAACACCCCCCCGCCATGGGGTGCATCTGTTATGATCCGTGAGCCCACACTGACTCCCAGCTGCCACCCAGAGTCCTCCACGGTGGACGCTGGGGTCACTCTCGGTGCTGTACGTTCTGTGGGTTTGGACAAATGTACAAGGACACGTAGCCCCTGTGATGGCGTCACACGGAGCAGTTTCTCTGCCTAAAAGCCATCTGTGCCCCACCCGTTCATCCCTCCTCCCTCTCGGCCCTCGGCAGCCCCTGCCCTGTTCCTGTCTCCATAATTTTGTCTGGTCCAGGATGTCACGTAGCTGGACGCACGCAGCATGCGGCCTCCTCGGGGGGCTCCTCACGTACCACTGTGCATTTAAGGTTCCTCCAGGCTTTTCGTGCGGGGCGGCTCGTGTCTTTTCACTGCTGAATGACGTTCCACCGCCCGGACGGGCCACCGTGTCTCCGTCACCTCCTGGAGAACATCTGGGCTGCCCCCAGGTGTCGGCAGTTAGGAATCAGGCTGCTGAAACCCCTGTGTGCGGGTTCTTGCACGGACGGACGTTTTCGTCTCCTTTGCGTAAACACCAAGGACAGTGAAGGCTGAGTCAGGTGGCAAGAACATGTGTAATTTTGTAAAAATCCCACCAGACTGGCTGTACCATTTTGCGTTTGCCGCAGCCCGGCCTCACTCTTTGGAGAAGGCCTGGGTGTCCCACCAGGCGGGCCCACAGGCCCAGACTCCCTGAGTCCTCGTTTGTGTGGGAGAGCCGGTTCCTCCATCCCTTTCGCGGGTGATTCCACAGGGCGCCGCACTCCAGGGTGGAGGTTTTGCGCTCCGACGCCGTGAACGCATCATGCCTCCCCGTCCCCTTCCCGCCTGCACGGCTTCCGAGAGGTCGGGTGCATTCTCACCCCGATTCCTCTGCAGGCAAAGTGCCTTTTGCCTTGGGCTTCTTCCAGGATTTCGTCTTTATCTTTGGTTGCCTGTCATTTGAATGTGACGTAGCTAGGTGGGATCTTTTTGGCGTTCTCTGGGCTTCCTGGATCTGTGGTTTGGTGTCTGAGTAATCGCAGTCATCATCCCTCCAAGAGCTGTTTTCTGTCCCTCCCTCTGCTCCCCTCCTGACATTCAGATTAGGCGTGCGCTGCGCTTTGTACCGTCCCGTGGTCCCTGGGTGGCCCATCCCGCGTGCATCGGCCTTTCTCGCCTTGCGTCTGTTTTACTGACGTCCTCAGGCATCCGGCTGCTTCGGGCCCATCGAGGCAGAGAGTCCGTCCGTTGCAGCAGAGACCCCACCTCTGACGCTGCCCTCCTGCTCTCGCGTGGGTCTGCTTCACCCGCGGGAGCCCGCGGCAGAGCCGTCATCTGCCCTGTGTCTGATGAACCCTGTGTCTCCGCTGTGTCTGCATCTGGCTCGGATGCTGGCTCTGTCTCTTCAGAGTGGGTCCTCTGCTTCGTGGTGTGGCTCGTCATTTTTCCGTGGCCAGACGTGACGCACATGCACGTGGGAGCCGCTGTCAGGGGACCTTAGTCCCGCAGAGGGAGGCGGGGGTGGCGTTCTGGAGTTCCGGGAACGGCTCCGTGTCTGGCGCCCGAGCCTCTGCACCATGAGCCTCATGCACTTGTTTCACGTCTGACCCTTCGGGACAGGACGGCCAGTGTGGACCGGAGCTGGCTGTCCCTCTCCCAGGTCAGCCGGGCTCTGGTAAAGCCCCAGGAGGTGAGGCTCTGGGTGGCTGGTGTCCCCGAGGACAGGACTCGTCAAGAAAACAGCGCTCCTGGCATTCCAAGTGGTCTGTTCCCGCCCAGCTGGGGACCGCAGGTGTCCCTCCAGTGTTTACCTGCGAGCTGGCTCGGGCCTGTAGGTCGCTCTCATGGGGTGGGCCCTGTGGCTGGGTCTCCTGGGTCCTCCCCTCTTAGAGGCGTCTGCCAAGCCCCCCACAGCTTATCAGCTGTTGCCACGCGGGGCCTCTCTGCTGCCTCTCCCTGGTGTGGGCGGTGGTTTGCCATGGCCACCCTTCAGTGGCTCTGCTTTGCAGCTTGTCCAGCGCCCTACTTGCCAGGCCGACGGTGGCCTCCCAGCCCCCTGCATGTGGACTGCAATCCCGAGGTCCGAGAACAGTGTTCACAAGTTTCTTGTCACGTCCTACAGAGAAGGGTCTGAGGGCCACACATGGCTGTGGGTGGTTTGTTCCTTAAGTCTTCTTTTAAAAACCTGGTTATGGGGAAATGTAAACCCAGACAAAATATGCAGAAAACTAACGAAGCCGAGTACCCACCTTCTAGCAAAATATCGATCAGCTCATGACCCGTTTTGTTTCTTTTGCACCCCGAGAGCACCAAGTCCCCGGGGCCCCCGCTGCACCCCTGCAGCGGCCCCGTCACCTGCCGTTACGTCACGTTAGCAGATTGTCAGCGTTTTCCTTTAACACGCGCAGTATTTTTAGACACAAACGCAGCGCCGTGTGACTCTTAGAAGTGTGGCGCTGATTCTTTAACGTCTTCGACTGGTTGGGCCCAAAATTGTATCTGTCTTATGTCACGGTGTTTGGGGCCACACCTGCGGCAGTCGATGGCTCTCCAGCCCCACCGTGGGGAAGAGGCCGAGTGGCCCCCCGGTGGTTTCCTGGGGTCCGCCCCCCACCCCCCTCAGACGCTGCTTTCTCGGCAGCGTCAGCAGCCTTGGCATCGGGCTGGGGCCGCCCACCTGTTCATGGCGCGGTCCCGATCGCCCTCCACAGCTGACCCGGGAGCGGTCCTGTGAGCTGTGGTTCCCGCACGGTGGCACCTCGGGGGTTCCCGCCCTCCCACGCTCACTCTCCTGGGGTCACGCCCGGTGGGAGCGCAGAGCACGTCTGGACGCCTGGCACCTCGCGTGCTGCGGCTCGTGGAGAGGGGCCAGCACCGGCCCTCAGACCCTGTGTCAGGGCGCCTGTCTGACTCGGCACGGTGACACTGACGTCCTGTGTGTCCTGGGCCGACACCGCCACTTCGGTGGGTGGGCGGCAGCGTGCCTGGGCGCCGGCGGGCCGTCCCGTGGGGCGGCGCTCCGAGGCCCCCGCGTCTGTGGCATCTTGGGGAGCCAAGCGCTGCTTCCACTTCCACTCGCGCCCTGCCCCCCGGCCCCTGTGCTGACTCCATGTTTCTGTCGTAGGACCCTTCTCTGCTGGACGGCCGCGTGGCACTGCTCCACGTCCCGGGAGGCACAGTGGTGTCAAGGCAGGGCGACCAGGTGAGCGAGAGGCCGCGGCCCAGGCGAGCGGGCACCAGGGCTGCCAGGCACTGTGGCCAGGCTGGACGGAGGTCTGTCGTCACTGTCCCCATGGAGGCTGCCCTCGGGCGTGTCCTCCCCATGGGGCGGGCACGTGTCCACACTCACATGCGTGTGCACATGCGAACGTGCTCCCTGGTCACACACAAGCCAGGAGGAAGGGCGTTCTCTTCCTGGCCCTCAAACCCAGCCACAGACGAAGATCCGTTCTGTGTCCACGCACGAGGGAGGCTCTGGTTCCGGGAGCCTCACTGTGCTGGGCGGGTCGCGCCTCCCGCCTCTGCCCTGCCGGGAGCCGGGAGCCCTGGGCTGTCTCCGTGCAGGTCACACCCCCTGGCCCGCACACCAGCATGTCCGTGCCTTCTGCGCGCAGAGCAGCCACAGCCAGACCCGTCTCTTGCTGGGGAGGCAGACCGAGCCGGGGCCTGCTCTCCAGGTGGCTCGCCCTGTGTGCTTTATCGGCTGGGCCCAGGTGACACCAGTTGACATGGAGCAGGACGGAGGGTGGCAGGGGCTGTGGGCACGCGCAGCGTTAGGCCTTCTGGACACGCTGCCGCACGCACCGCGTCGCTGTCTGTCTCCGCCCTGGCCCTTTTCTCCTGGCTTTTCCTCAAAGGACACAGACTGCCACTGAGTCGTGCGTCGCCCAGCCTGGTCCCTATGCTGCGCTGCCAGGTGCCCCAGGGGCCACGGCCAGAGCCAGAGCTGGCCTCGGTGTGGCCCCGCCTCCCAGACATGTGCCGTGGAGCAGCCCTGGCCCCGTGGGCACAGCCAGCCCTTCATCTCTGCCGCACTGGCTGGGGCTCGGACCAGCACGGCGTCAGCGGGGCCAGGCGAGCCGGTTCAGGGCGGGCGTGTGACGGGCACAGGCTCGCCTGGGCCGTGCAGCATTGGCCCTGCGGTGCGTGTGATGGGTCGGGGCATGCGGGGGACGTGCCTGCTGCTCACTGTCAGGGCTGCACAGAGTCTTGGGGACTCAGCCTGTGGGTCACTTTTGAGGAAGAGAGGTTGTACCCTCTGCTCAGTGAATGCTAAGCTGGTCGCACGTTTGTGTGGGACAGCAAAGCATGCAGGTGCAGGGGTGGCCTCTTTGTGCGTCCAAGGCTGGGTTGACTGTCCTGGACCTCCTGTGACCGATCATTAAATGATGGAACCGCCCGTGGACACTGCCACGTGTCTCCAGCCGTGAGGCGCGTGAGGCAGAGGGGCAGGCAGCTGACCACGGGCCTGCCCCTGTCCCCGCCAGGACGTGAACATCCTCTTCGTGGTCTCGGGGCTGCTGCACGTGTACCAGCGGAGGGTCGACAGCGAGGAGGACACCTGCCTGTTCGTCACGCGCCCCGGGGAGATGGTGGGCCAGCTGGCTGTGCTCACTGGCGAGCCCCTCATCTTCACCATCAGGGCCAACAGGGACTGCAGCTTCCTGTGCATCTCCAAGGCGCACTTCTACGAGTGAGTCTGCCTGCCGGGGCTCCGCGCGGGCCCCGCGCCTCGCCCTACTCCCTCTCGAGGAGGCTGGAGTCCTGGGGAGAAGGCAGGACAGTGGGGCGACAGGGTGAGACGGCAGGAATGGGTGTCATGCTGTGGAGGCGAACTGGACGGACCCTGAACCCCACTCAGCCCTCCAGGCCCAGACAGGGGAGCAGCCTGTGGGGGACCCAGGCCCGGTCCCTCTGCGTGTGTCTGTGTGCGTCCTCCTGTGTGTCTGTGTGCTCGTGTGTCTCTCCGCCACGCGTTCACGCGTGTATGGTGTGTGTGCCGTGTCTGCGGCTCACAGCACAAGCTCCTGAGGTGGGCAGCTCTGTCAGAGCCACTAGCGCTGGGTGTACATGGGGCGGATGAAGCAGGTGGCGGGCTGAGTGCCGTGCTCTGTCCCAGCCCCTGGTTCAGGGCTGCGTGCCCTGCTAAGCGGGCCTCGCAGTGTGATAAGTGCAGGTGCAGGCCCTGCCTGCTGGCCAGTGCCTTAGCCTGGAGGGGAGGGGCAGAGCTGGAGGGGCCGGAATGACGGGCTGGTGCGGCAGGATCATGCGGAAGCAGCCGACCGTTGTCCTGGGTGTGGCGCACACCGTGGTGAAGCGGATGTCGCCCTTCGTGAGGCAGATCGACTTTGCGCTGGACTGGATGGAGGTGGAGGCAGGGCGTGCAGTGTACAGGTGGGCCTGTGGGGCGGGGCTGGGCGGAGGTGGAGGCGGGGCCTGCAGGGTACAGGTGGGCCCGTGTTTGGGGCTGGCTGGGGGCAGACTGGCTGGGCATGGCTCGGGTGGCTCTGAAGTTTCCAGGACACGCCTTGGGCTCCTCCCATTCTGTGCTGACTTACATGCAGTCACGCAAGGTTTCCGTGGCATCTTTCCAAGTCACTACCTGCAAATCCACACCCTCCTTTAAGACGGCCCAGTGAGCCTCTGCGCCACATGCTTCCCTGTGAGCTCAGAGGAGCGTCCTTATCTTCTGGTCAGGACAGCGGCTAATCCAGACCTGGGTCATAGCTGTTGACTTGCGTGGTATTAAAACTAAAGAAGTTTTAAGTATTTTATCACTTACATATCACTAGGAGCTGTTTCCGTGTTAGCATACAGGCTTTTTAATGGAAGATAACTATTGTCCAAAAAGAAATTTAGTGCGAAGATTGTATTCCTTCATTAGCATGCAGGTGGGGGCGGCGGGGGCTCCTGGCCTGCGCCCTGCCCACTCCCAGCACCCCACCCTCACAGGCAGGGGGACAAGTCGGACTGCACCTACATTGTCCTCAGCGGCCGGCTGCGCTCCGTGGTCCGGAAGGACGACCTCAAAAAGCGCCTGGCCGGGGAGTATGGCCGTGGCGACCTCATCGGTGTGGTAGGTCTGAGGTGCCCTCGGCTGCGTCATGTGCTGGGGCGGTGCCTGGCCCACCTGGCTCCTTATCTGGGCGAGGGGAATGAGCCCTCAGAGTGACTCGAGGGTGGGGGGAGGGTGATTACGCCCACAATTCTCAGGTTTGGGCAATTTGCCTGCTCCCAGCCTGGGCAGCAACACCGGGGTCGCCTCTGGAGATCAAAGGTCAGAGGTCTCCAGTAGGAACGGGGCCCAGGTGGTTCCTCCAAGACCCTTCTGTGTGAGACGAGGCCCTGGCTGGGGCAGCTGCCTGGCCTGTTCTCGGTGCCTCATGGAGCAGCCTGTCTGGGGTGCTGGGGCCCCTTTGGCCTTGGCAGGTCCAGTGCTGCTGACCGTGTGTCCCCTTGCACGCCCGACACGGGGCCGGCCAGGCGCCTTTCCCTCCCGCCCATCACCTGCGCCACCCTTCTGGAGGAGCGGCTGTGCACGACACAGGCTCCTCCGCTCCCCCCAGGTGGAGACGCTCACACATCAGCCCAGGGCCACCACTGTGCATGCCATCCGGGACTCGGAGCTGGCCAAGCTCCCCACGGGGGCCCTGACCTCCATCAAGCGCAGGTACCCACAGGTGAGGGCTCCTGCTCAGGTGAGACAGTGGAGCAGCGTGGCTTCGTGGTCTTGAGGGCAGACAGGGCCTCGGGCAGGTGGGTGGGCACCGGTCAGAGGTACAGGGGGCACAGGGCCCCACGTGTCTGAGGCTGCGCCCCGACCAGCCGTGTCACAGGTAACAGCGCAGTGTGGCCTAGGCAGTGCGGGCTTGCTCACTGTGCAGCTCGGGGAAGACGAAACCGAAATCTGGGGAGGCCAGCCCGCCATGCATCCAGGCGGCAAGATGGGGCCCGCTCCTGGGGCGTCCCCACGCCGGCCTTCTGGTCCTCGCGCCCTGTCTGAGTAGCAGGGGGCAGCCGAGGAAGCGGAGGCTCAGGCCCACCCACTGCGCAGCATGGCGGCAGGTGTCCTGCAGACATCTCTGTTCTAGAACAAATGGAAAACCCCCAGGCCCTTTATGATGTGAACACGCCTGTGATACCAAAGCTCAGCAGGAAACTCGGTTGTTTCTCAGTCCTGTGGCCATACGGACTCTGTGTTAGCACTCAGCTATAAGCACAGGTATCTGATTAGAGTCCACACAGGGAATGTCAGCCAGTGTGGGAAGTTATTAAAATATGATGAATTGTGGCAAAAAGTTAAAAAGGGAAACCTTATGATTCTATTGAGGCATTTCACAGAATCCAGCCATTACGAATAAACACTCTGAGGAGTGAAAGGAAACCTTTAAAGGAGACCATTGGTTCTGGAACAAAATCTAAAACGAGACAGCTCCTCCTCAGCTAATAAGAAACGTAGAAAGAAGGAAACAACTGACACACGTTTGGAAAAAGAGTAAAAATTATACTTCCGGCTAGCACGCGTCATTTTTACTAGAAGACTCCAAGGAAACAGAACTTCGAAGGGAAACGGGGCTGCGGGTCGAGGTCAGCGTGGCAGAGGCGGGGGTTCCGCGTCCCAGGCGGCAGTGGCGATGGAGCAGGCCCCCCGGGGGCCCCCGGGGGAAGGCGGGGCACAGAGGCTCACTGCAGGAGGCACGGCATGGCAGTGGCCGCAGGTCCCCTGCAGGCCTCGCTGCGTCCTGCTGTGTGGCCGGTGCGGTCCTGCCCCAGGGCAAGCCTTTCTCATTGGAGACAGGGCGCGTGACCCAGGGGCAGGGAGCACAGACAGGAAGGCGCTGGACAAAGGGACGGAGCCGCGCAATGTGAAATCTCGTTACGCGACTCAGCGTGGCTTGCGTTTTAAAATGTATGAATTTTTTAGTTCTGGACTTTTCCATGTAATACTTTCAATCTGTGGCTGACCGCGGATAACCAGAACTCCAGAAAGGGAAACGCGGATCCGGGGGCCGCGGGGAGCGTTTTTCTCAGTGGCCTGGGGGACGGCTCACGGGGCCAAGGTCTGTCCTCGGGCTGCCCAGCCTGCCTCACCCCCTGGCTGTGCTGCCCTGTCCTGTGTCCCTGCTCCTGGTCACCTTTCCAGCTCTGGGCCTGGTGTCCCTGAGGTGACCACCCTGAGGGGCTCTGTCTGAGCCTCCTGGGGGCCCAGCGCTGTCCCGAGCACTAGGTGTTGATTCTCTCCTTCCTGCTGCTTCCCGCCTGTGGTCGGCCGTCACCGTGAGGGACAGTGGCCTGCTCTCCCGTCACGCAGAGCTGTTGGTCCTGGCTTCAGTCGCCTTTGGCTGTCAGATGTGTATGTCGTCTTTTGTGTGGATGTTTGCATCCCAGATCTGGTCCTCCTGACGTGGCCTGTGCGTCCCCACCTCAGCCCCATCCCATCATCCCGACCGTATTCATGAGCACGTGCAGCCCTCCCTCAGCACCATGCCCAGTCACTACCCTGACAGGCACCGCCACCCCACGCCAAGCTGCTGCCATTCCCTCACAGCTGTCACTCCAGTTGTCACCACTCCCCCTACACCCCAGGCCACCAGCCCGTCCCCCCCGAGACTCACCAGAGGGCGGTCAGCCCGCCCTCCCTCTCTCGGTCAGCACTTCACGGGCCTGCGGCTTCTGGGGTGACGGGGACTTGTATCCAAGGGCCTGGGGCTGGCCTACTGCAGCACCGGGAGGCCGCAGTGGATGGCAGTGCTTGTGGTGGTGGCCGGGAGCATGGGCGAGGGCGATGGCCTGCCGCGGGCCACCGCTGCACAGCAGCCGCGGGTCTGGGGGTCCCGGAGGGTGGTACCCTTGTCGCCAGGACACACCTTTCTGCTGGCGCCTCAGCGGCACCTTTGGAGGCCAGTAGGCGACGCGGCTCTGCCTTGCCGGCGGCTCTGGGTGGCAGGGTGTGGGCCAGGCCCGTGGGCTGCAGTCCTGACTCGCCCCTGGTTCAGGGTGACACAGGCGGTCCTCAGGCAGGGCTAGGGAAGGCTGGCCACACTGGGGTCGGTGCTGGCTCTGCCTCAGTGCGCCCTGCTGTTGGGCCCTCACGCCAGACAGGCGGTCGCAGCTGCCGGCCTGCCCACTGCGCCCTCTGCAGGGCGGCTCCCTGGGGCCCGCAGACACTCCCCACCTCCTGTGCCCAGGCCACCAGCCTCGGCGCTTCGCTGTCCGCAGAGCTGACTGAGGCCGTCCGTGTTCAGCTCATGCCAACAGCCAGGCCGACCACCTCCCTCCCGCTGGCGAGCTGCGTGCAGAGCCTGGGTGTAGTGAGCTGCCCAGGTGTCAGGGCCGTGGGGGCTGGCGGGCCAGGCTCCCGCGTGTGCCGCCCACGGAAGCCCCAGGCCAGTCCCGACGCCGCCCATACTGCTGGCCCCCAGCAGCAGCTGGGCCGTCCTGTCTGCAGATGGGACCTGACAGGTGCTGTGCTCTGAGTCTGCCGTTCGGGGTGGCGGCGAGGGACCCGCGTGGTTCTGCGTGTTGCTAGCACGTCGCTGTTTTTCTGTGCGATTTGGGTTTTTCCAGAGCTGACAGCGTGACCACGGGCTGCATCTGAGCCACAGCGGGAGGCTGTAGTGCAGTACGGCCCCTGTGGTCTGGACGCCTCAGCAGTGAAAGGCGGTCAGCAGCCAAGAGGACATGACACATATTTTGACATTCCAACCTTAAATTTAGTATTAATATGGTCGACAGTAACATTATTTAAAAAGTAGGACTTCCCAGACACTCATTTTGGGAAGCACCTGCTGGCTGGGGGTCTGGCCTTCCCTGGGGCGTTGTCCCGTGTGTCCCGCCCTGGGAGTGAGAGGAGAGGCCCACCACCAGGGTCACAGGGCGCTTGCCCCTTGCACCTGCCACTGCCAGTCGACCTGTTCAGGCAGCCCAGCTACCCATCACCCACCCATGTGCCAGAGCGGTTTATGGCCATGTGGTGTCGAAGAGGTGAACCCAAGGTACTTGCCTTCTTGGTTTAAAATGTGTGGTTGGGGTCTGTTCTTTCTCCACCCTCAGGTTGTGACTCGGCTGATTCACCTCTTGGGTGAGAAGATTCTGGGCAGCCTTCAACAGGGAACTGCAACAGGTATGTCCCCAGGCCTGGCGCCTGTGAGCCCCCATCCATCCAAACCTGGAGCCCCTCCCACTAAACCTAGAGCCCTGGCCACAGCCCGGCCCTGTAGTCTGCCTCTCTCCTAGTCAACAGCCTTTGACTCTAGACTCCTTGCTGTTCCATGACCACTGGCTCCTGCTTTACCTGCTGTTCCCTCTGCCCCGAGCACGCCCTGCAGAGTCTGCTCCTCCCCCTACCCCAGGCCACGTCCTCAGCGCAGCCTCTCTGAGCCCCGTGCACCGTGGTGCTCCCAGCTCCTCAGCTCCTGTCTTCTGCTTCGCTTTCCCCCTCTGCACTTGTCACCACCCCCTGGCACTTCACATGTCTCCCCAGCTGGCGTTTGCTGTCTGTCTCCTGCACCGTTGTGTAAGCTGCAGGAGGGTAGGGCTGTCTGTCCTGGTGTCACGTCCCTTCTCTCTGGAGAAGCCCCTTTGACAACAGCTCTGTAGAGCAGGTCCATGGCCACCTGTCCTCTTACTTCCCTTCACCTGAGCCCGCCTGCATGCCCCTCCCTGCTGGGCAGGGAATGACGTATGGGACCCTGGGCCCACAGTCCCTCGCAGGGCTGCGCCTCTTCCCTCCGGCCTCCAGGGTGCTCCTGTGCCTTGTTCCTGAGCACAGGGAGTCGTGGGGACTTTGTCTTTTAGTTTTTAGAAGTTTGATCTCCGAGTGTCTGGGCGTGAATTTCTTTGGGTTTATCCTGTTTGGGGTTTGCTTATCTAGATGAATCTTTAGGTTTGTAGCTTACCAAATTTGGGAAGTTTTTAGCCTTTTTTCTTTCAAACATTCTTCAGCCCTGTGCTCTTTCTGTTCTTCTGGGATTCCTGGGTTTGCCGTTATCCCAAAGGCTCTGAGGCACAGTTTTCTCACCCTTGTGTTTGGGTGGAATAGTTTCTTTTGGTCTGTCTTCAAGGTCATTGGCTCTTCCTCAGCTCGATTCTGCTCTTCAGCCCATCCAGAGAGTTTCGTTTCTGTCATTCTGTTTACGCCTCTGTTTCAGGACGATTCGTGACCGCTGTTTCTCTCGGTGTGACCACAGCTGTATTGTCCTTGTCAGGCCATTCCAAATTCTGAGACATGTTGTCGTTTTTGTCCGTTGATGTCTGTTTTCTTGTTCTAGTTGAGATTTTTTCTGGGTCTTGGTATGCCTGGTAATTTGACTGTACCCTGTTTTTTGAATCTCATGTCGTGAGACTGCTTTCATTGAAGGCTTCTACTTAAGCAGACTGGCGGTGTGCTCATGTTGATGGAGCGCATCCTGGCCCTCCCTCCTGGGCTGCTTCAGTGCGCATGGAATTCTAAGGGCCTCTGCAGTGGTAATGGGTCTGTCCACAGGGGCGCTGCCAGAGCCAGCAAGGGCTGGCTGGTGCTGCACACCACGCTCAGACCCAGAGCCACCACTGTGCAATTCTGGCTGGTTTTGTACACGGACTTGGTGCTAGAGTTAGAGAATTCCTTTTTCCCCCTCCCCATTTTCTGTGGTCTCCCTCTCTAGTGGGGGTACCACCTCCCCTTGTTAGTGCAGGGCGTGGGGAACTGGGGTCTCCACCTCACTGTGTCTGCAGCCCCACACAGGTGGGGAGCCTACCTTTGCTTAGTGCTTGGGGCCCTTGGAAAGTAGGCAGCACTCTGTGTTAGGGGGATGGCTGGGCCCTGCCTGCCTGGAGCTGGGAAGGGCGGGGCTCCTGCTGCTTCCGTGGCATTCATGGGGTGTTTTCCCAAGAGTCCCTAGCCAGGCTGCCTTCCTCTTTGTGCCCTTTTGAGTCTCCTGGGAGCTGAGTCCTTGTGAGTGGTGGCAGTGGTGGGATGTGCCTGTTCCTCTCCCCTTGGCCAGAACCAGAACCTCCCATGTGCCTGTCCTGAAGGTCCAGACTTCTAGCCCTTCACAGGGAGGGCTCTGATGTCAGAGGCCCTGGGGAATGGCAAGCAGAGAAAGGGGCTTCCCCGGGGAGGGTTGTAGGAAGCAGGGGCAGGCCCTCTGCTGCCCTGTGCGCGCCACACCCAGCTCCCAGCCCTCATCTTCTTTCCCTGTCTCGAGGTGCTCCAGCAACCCCCTCTCTCCGCCATCCTAAGTCCCCCCATCTGGCTCCCGGGTCAGGCTGTGCAGGCCTGACATACTCCAGTGCTTGGGACTGTCCTCAGAGGCTCAGGGCACTGCCCGGGAACCAGCCCTGACATCCCGGGGGGTCATTCTGTCCTCCCTCCAGTGTCTGAGACAAGGAACATGTCTGTCCATCTTCCAAACACTCAGATGGCTTCAGCTTTCTAGAGCGAGTGGTGAAGACCCCTAGGAGGCTGGTCCAAAGGACAGGGCCCCGCCCAGCAGCGTATCTTAAGGGTTTGAGTTTTCCTGGCTCTCACGTTCATTCAGTGGGCCTGCCCAGGGTGCCAGGTGCTCAGTGGGCAGTGGGAGAGCAGCTCTGGTCACGAGACCTGGTGCCCATCTCTCGTCCCAGGCTGCTTGTGCCACGTGGCATCCAGAAACAGTTAGCCAACACAGGACCCTGTGCTTCGCAGGTCACCAGTTCGGGCTGCACTCTGCAGGTGGCAAGTGGGACTCGGGATCCCCGCCAGCAACCTCTCCACAGTGGCTGTCATGCCTGTGTCAGAGGACGTGCCCCTCACCACCTTCGCCCTGGAACTCAAGCATGCCCTCAGCGCCATCGGTAAGCCCGCCACAGTGGCCACAGGCCTGGCCAGACGTGGCCTCTTCCCCTGCTCTGTGGGTCCTTCCAGGTTCCTCTGACACGGCAGCTAGTGTGGCCCTCACAGTCAAGCCCTGGGGGCTGCTGGGGAGGGCAGAGACCCGAGGCCCCTGAGGGGCCCAGCTCGGAGTCTGAGCCTGCCAGGGGCACACACCAGCTGCTCGCCCTGGCGAGGGGCCTGGCCGCTGCCCGGGCAGGCCTTAGGCTGCAGTCGGGAAGCTGGGGCAGCGGTTCCGCTGTGGGATTCAGGAAGCAGGAATGGACATTCCCGCGAGCTCTTAGGTGTTCCCAAGCCATAAAGAGTTCCTCATTCTTCGGACGTCATGCATTTTATGCGGTCGTGAGTGACCACAGTGATAGACACTAGGTCAGTTTTCTGTGCTGCGGTCATACCAAGTTTTGGGGTCCTCTTCAAAAAACAGTGCAGCAGATATGTCGCTGTCACAGACGTGCTTGTGATGCGAGTGTCAGTGCTGTGCAGACGCTCTCTGCCTGATCCAGGCCAGCGGTAACAGGGCATTCCTAGGCACCAAACGGAAACGGTTTATAAAACTGAAGGCCACTACCACAGATATTTAATATTTACAAGTTATTCTCAGGATGACATTTTAAAACTCAGAGGGCACGATGCGCCGCAGTCTCCGCCTCTGTCTTGCAAAGCACGCCGCAGCGTGGGACACACCCCGCCGCCGCCATCCACTCAGGTGCACGGTGGAGGCGCGTGGCTTCAGAAAAGCTTGTTCTGTTCTTTTAAAAAGTGTTTTATTTTGAAATATTGTAGATTCACTGGAAGTTCTAAAACTAAAATCCAGACCCAGAACCGCAGCTTCCGGACTCGGAAGCTGACACGTGCACGGCCCACGTGCTGTCTGCAGAGGCCCTCCCCCCCCCAGTTCTGCGCATGCGCGCGTGCTCCCTGCTGTTGTGGCCCTGGTGTCGGTTCCTGCAGTCCCCGGCACGGCCAGACCCGCTGCCCACCCCACAGCCCTCTCCCAATGAGCAGCATGAAAGGGAGCCAACAGTTCGTGGCCTTCGCAGTTGGCGTTCTTCACTCAGAATGACGCCGCGTGTCACCAGCACGTCCCGTCCCTGCGGAGGCAGGCCAGCGGGCTGGCCTGCAGGCGTCCGCACGCCTTCACCTGCCAACGGGCGCGCGTCCCGCGTGGGTTGGCGAGCTGCTCCGCGATGGCCTGCGGGAAGGGTCTGTGGCGGCGTGAGTGCGCCCCTCCGAGGACACGGGCGGGTTCGGGTCGGCGACGCTGTGCGGGCTCCGGGGGCCGCGGCCCTCCGCGCTCCCGCCGGCGGTGCGCAGTGCTGTCGCGTGTCCACGGCCTCGCCAGTGCTTCGTGTCATCACCGGCTCATCCTGCTGCTCGGGTGGGTGGGTGCAGAGCGTGTCACGCGTTCCTTTTGTTCCTTGGTTGGTGGGTGCTGCCAGGGCCTCTCTTGCGCTCAGCCTGTGCCCCTCGGGGTTGGCGCGCCTGCGCAGACCTCGTGCTGGCTGCGCCGGGCCCAGGATGCTGCGTCAAGCCCCCTGCTGGGCGTCTGGTTTACAGGTGCTTCGCTGCAGTCTTACTCGGGTTTTCAGCCTCCTGACACTATTGAGGAAGTCCGGTTCATTGATTTTTTTTCTTTTATCAGTTGTACTTTAAACATCCCGAAGAACTCTCCACCTAGCCCTAGGGCCTAGGTTTCCTGTGTTTTTTCTAAAAGTCTTGCAGCTTTCATTTAAATCTGTGATCTGCTTTTAGGCTAATTTTTGTATAAAGTGCAATATTCAGGTAGAGGTTAATTTTCTTTTGTGAGTGGCTGTGCAGTTCCCCCAGCACCAGTTGCTGAAAGACAGCCCCTTCCTCCATCGAGTGGGCTCGGCGCCCCTGCTGAAGATCACGTGACACGCGGGAGGGTTGACTCTGGCTCACGGTTCCGTTCCGCGGCCTCTGTCTGCCAGCACCGCACCGTTCGGTGCCCGTAGCCTTATAGTCAGTGTTCGAATCAGGAAGTCCGCGTCCTCCAGCTTTGTTCTCCAAGATTGTTTCGGCTGTTCAGGGCCCCGAGACCCACATGGATTTTAGGGTGTGCTTTTCTACACCTGAAAAAGCCACAATGGGGTTTTGACAGGGACGGCACTGGTGACGCTGACGTCGTCACGGTGCTGTGTCTCCCAGTCCACGATCACCGGGGGTGTTTCCACTTATCTGCGTCTTTAATTCCCGTCGGCAGAGTTTGTGGTTTTCAGTGTGTTTCACCTCCTGGGGTAAGTTTATTCCTACACACCTTACTGTTTTTGATGCTACTGCAAATGGAATTATGTTCTTAAGTCTTTTCCGGTATGTTTATTACTACTATACAGAAACACAGCCGACTTTTCTGTGTTGGTTTTATATCCCGCACCTTCATTTGTTGGTTTTAAGTTTTTTGGTGCACTTTTGAGGGTTTTCTATATATAAGATCCTGTCTGCGAACCAAGATAGTTTTGCTCTTCTTTTCCAGTCTCGATTCCTTTTATATCTTCTCTCGCCTGACCGCTCTGGTTAGGACGCCTGGCACCATGTAGAATGGCAGTGGTGAGAGCCAGCATCCTGGCCTCGTTCCTCATCTTAGGGGAGGCTTTCTGGCTGTCACCATTGAGTGTGATGTCACCTGTCAGTTTTTTATGTATGGCCTTTAATATGTGGAGGAAGTTTCTTTGTTGAGTGTTTTTATTATAAAAAGATGTTGAATTTTGTAAAGTGCTTTTTCTGTGTCAAGTGAGGTGATCGTGTATTTTTTTCCCTTCATTCTGTTAATGTGGTTTATTCCATCATGATATTACAGTGTTGAACCATCCTTGCATTCCAGGAACAAATCCCACCTGGTCATGGTATATAATCCTTTTAATATAATGCTGAATTTGGTTATCTAGTATTTTGTTGAGGATTTTTGCATTAGTATTAATAAAGATGATTCATCTGTAATTTTCACATGGTGTCTTTATCTCTTATGGCTCTGGTATCAGGGTGATACTGGCCCCATGAAACAAGTTAGAAAGTGTGTTCAATTTAATATTTTAGAAGAGTTCAAAGATGACTGGTAATTTTTCTTTAAATATTTAATAGAATTCACCAGTGGAGCTGTCTCATCCAGGGCTTTTCTTTGTTGGTTTTAGTATTATCACCATCGTCATCATCATCATCATCATCATCATCATCACTGCTGATTCAATTTTCTTACTAGTTATGAGCCTATGCAGATTTTTTATTTCTTCGCATTTCAGTCTTGGTACATCTTGTGTTTCTAGGAATTTGTCCATTTCCAGGATATTATCCAATCTGTTGTCATGCAATTATTCGTAGTGCTCTCTTACACTTCTTTTTATTTCTATATCATCAATAGTGCCCCACCATTCTGATTTTAGTGACTTTAATCTATTTTTTCATCTAAAGATTTGTCAGTTTTGTTGATTCTTTCAAAGACCCAACTTCTGGTTTCATTTATTTTCTCTATTGTGTATTTTCCTGTATTTTACTTATCTCTGTTCTAATCTTTATTTTTCCCTTCCTTCTGTTAGCTCTGTTTAGTTGGATAACCTTTTTCTAGTAGCTTAAGGTTTAGAGTTAGGTTGATCTGAGATCTTTCTTCTTTATCATCTGCACACCCTCAGTACTGCTGTCACTGCGTCCTGTGAGTTTCAGAATGACATATTTTTCATTTGTCTCAGGTATTTTCCACTTTCCCTGTGACTTTCTGGACCCACTGGTTGTGTAAACGTGTGTTGCTTAATTTACACATGTTTGTGAGTTTTCCATTTTTCCTCCTGTTGTTGATTTCTAGTGCTCTGGAAAGTGACTTCGTGCGATTCATGTCTTTTAAAGTTTACTGGGACCCCTCTTATGGCCCACCCTGCAGTGTGTCCAGGGCAGTGCTCTGTGTGCTCACGACAGGCGTGTCTGCTGCGGCCCATGGCTAGTTTTCCCCCTTACACCATCCCGTGCGAGCGCAGCAGCTTCCCACCGTGGCCTCAGTGTGCACTGCCTGTGACTAGGAAGCATGCTTGCTTATGAGCCGTTGGGACGCTTGTCGGTCACCCGCCCTTTTGTCAGCTTGCCCTCTTTCCTTGTCCATGAGCAGAGTTCTCTGTGTAACCTGGATACAGTTCCTGTTTTGGATGCGAAGAGAACAGCCATCTTTCCCTCTCTGTGGCTTGCTCTTATGTTCCTTTAATGATGCCTTTTGACATATAGAAGTTCTTCTTCCTAACACTGCCATGATCTTTGGGGGCCCTGCACATCCCGGAGGGTCTTCCAGGGCCCCCGAGTCCAAGTATGGAGGACGAGAGAAGAGATGGGCACCTGGGTGTACTCCCACAGCCAGACATGACCCGCCTGTCCTGTCACATCCTGCACGTCCAGCAGGTGGACAGGCTGTCCCCGCAGCACCCAGGCAGGCCCACCTTCCAGGCCCATGGTGTGGTCTGGCCCTGAAGCCACCTGTGCAGATGACCGACCAGAGCTGGGGTGCCTCCTAGCAGGGTCTGACCCCCAGAGCAGGAGTGCCCCCAAACCAGTCTGTACCCTTCACCCCACCCACAGCGCATCAGCAGGCCTCTGTCACCTGGTGCAGAGCCGTGGGTGTGGCCAGGGCGGCCCGAGCCACCCTCAGGGGGGCAGCAGCTCTGCAGGTAAGACACTCAGCGTGAGGAGATAAGTGACTCTCACCTTTATTAGATGCCCATGGGGGAGCTCAGGCGCGGGTGTGAGGGGAGCCCTCAGTGTCCCCACAGTCCCCCTGCTGCAGGGCAGGGCTAAGGGGCTCCTCAGCCCAGGCCCTGGGGGTTCCCGGCTGCCAGGTACAGCACCCGGAGGCCCTTCTGAGACTGCGCGGTCCCAGCTTCGTCTCGCACCCCAGCAGCCATTCCCAGACTCTGGCCCTGGCCCTCGTGGGTGCGCAGGCGCTGACCACACCATCTGTGTGGACTGTGGCTCTAAGAGGCGTCAGTGGGAGGTGCCTGCTGGTTTCAGGGATGCATGTGTGAAAAGCTGCGCGTCTCGGCCCCGGGGTACTACACCGTGTTGGAATCCAGCCAGCCTCGCTGGTCTGGACGTGGGAAGTTACATCATCTGGCATTTTACAAGCTGTGCTTGCCCTGCCCCCACACACAGCCTCCGTGCTGCAGATTAGACTCCTCTGAGTAGATGAGGAGACCGAGGTTCAGAGAGGCCCCCGTTTCTGTACCTGGTGAGCTCCTGAACTGGTGCGGGCCTCCCACCTGTGGGGCTCAGCACCCACTTTGCACCAGGTGGACTCACCTGCCCAGAGGTCTCCCCTTCAGGGACAGAGGGAATGGTCACCCTGGGCCATAGGCACTTACTCATTGGAAGGTGAAAGGTTTTGGAGGGTTCTTGAGAAGTGCAGATGTGGTGGGGGGACTGGGGGTGCTCGTCTCCTGCGGTCAGGGCTTGTCGTGGCGGGGGCGGCTGCCACGGTGGGTTCCGTCATCCGCGGCTCTGTTTTCAGGCCCCATCCTGCTGCTGACGAGTGACAACATAAAGCAGCGCCTGGGCTCTGCCGCTCTGGACAGGTACGCTGGCCTGCAGCCGGACTTCCTGCCGGGGTCTGAGCACCGCCGGAACAAGCCCCCTGTCAGCATGCGCCCTGGCTCAGCCCCCTTGTCTGTGCCCTGCCATGTCTCCGGCCCCTGACTGTGCCCCGTGTCCGTGTGCCCCCGTCTGTGCCCTCCAGTACCCACGAGTACCGGCTGTGGAGCTGGTTGGGGCAGCAGGAGGACATCCACCGAATCGTGCTCTACCAGGCAGACAGCACGCTCACGCCCTGGACCCAGTGCTGCATCCGGCAGGCAGACTGCATCCTCATCGTGGGCCTGGGCGAGCAGGAGCCCACAGTGGGCGAGGTGGGTGGGACCTCCAGGTGGGACAGGGTGGCGGGGGTGGAGCTGAGCAGCTGTGGGTGAGGCCTGGGGCTCTGCGGCTCCCCTGCTCTGCACTGTCTGCTTATTTCCAGCTCTCTGGGCATGAAGTGGGGCCCCGTCGTTCCTTCAGGTGGCATATGCCACCTCCTTCCTCTCCTGCATCACTGTTCTCACGACGTTCTGCCACTGCAATTGCCGGGCGGCTAAAAATCCCTCTTGTGTAGAAGTCATTAGAGGCGCTCGCGGGGTGTGCAGGAGGCAGTGTTAGAGGAACGGCCCTGCCCTCTGGCCACGCCCCTACCCACGGACCCTGCCCCCCAGCCCAGCTGTTCACAGAGTCAGGGTGCCCCGGCCAGGGCCCTGCCCACAGATCTCCTCCGGCCTGTGCGGGGCTGCTAGGCACGGCGGTGTCCACCATGGGACCTTTAGGGACAACCCCATCCTGCCCTTGGGCTCCGCCCTGCCGGTCCTCAGGTCACCGGCTGCCTGCCTGACTGCGGGCTCTGCACTTCCACAGCTAGAGCGGATGCTGGAGAGCAAGGCCGTGCGCGCCCAGAAGCAGCTGATCCTGCTGCACCGGGAGGAGGGGCCGGCCCCGTCCCGCACCGTGGAGTGGCTGAACATGCGTAGCTGGTGTTCTGGCCACCTGCACCTCTGCTGCCCGCGCCGCGTCTTCTCCAGGAGGAGCCTGCCCAAGCTGGTGAGGCCGGGGCGGGGGGAGGGGCGCAGCTGCAGCCCACAGCCCGGTCCCGACTCGCGCCCGTGCTGCGCTCGGATTCTCCGCTGTCCGAGCTGCAGGCTCCGGCGCGGTGGCTCGCCTCTCGGCGAGGTGGTGAACCGATTGTGAGCGCGCGTTTGAGCCTGGCCACAAGGTGGCGCCCGCGCTCCCCAGACAGGCGGGGCCCAGGGCGTCGGGATGAGCCTGCGACCCCAGAGGGTCCCGGAGGCCTCAGGTCAGCGTTGCCCCTTCCTTGGGGCAGTAGCGCATGCAGACCCTAGGCCACCTCTTCTGGATGGTGTCATCAGTCCTAGGGGCTGGGCAGGGGGAGCGCAGAGGCATGCCACAGCCTGCCTGGCCCCAAGGCACCATGGACCGCGTCTTGACACCTGCATCCATGCCCGGGAACCCTTCCCTGAGCACGCTCCACCCTAGGGTGGGTCTCAGCTGGGGTTTGTGCTTGGTGTCCCTTTGAGGACAGCTCTCTAGCGCTCTTGGTCTACTGCTGGGCCCGTGGTTATGTGGTCCAGCCACTTGCACTGCCCACTCACCCAGATGTCCCTTCTGGAGGCATTCTCCCGGGAGGGCCTAGGCACCGAGGTGCTGGCAGCGTGGGGATGTCCTGGACAGGGCTCTGTGTCAGGTCGCAGGCCCACGTGAACTCAGTCCAGCCCGCCCCGTCTCTGGCCCCTCAGGCAGAAATGTACGAGCGGGTCTTCCAGAGGCCCCCAGACCGGCACTCGGACTTCTCCCGCCTGGCGCGGGTGCTGACCGGAAACGCCATCGCCCTGGTGCTTGGGGAGGGGGAGCAAGGTAGTACTCCGCCCGCCCGTGCACCTGTGCTCCGTGCACGCATGCGCGGGCCTATGCGCTCGGAGGCGTAGCTTATGCGCTCGGAGGCGTAGCTGCGCCCAGAGCGCGTCTCCCAGACCAGCGGAGCCCCACGCGGTCTGTCTCAGCTCGCGCCCCGCGAATTGGCAGGCCCAGCTTTGGCAGGCTCAAGCATTGCCAGAGCAGCAAAAGAAAACTTACATCTTGTTCTGATTGTTCTGGAGCCCCTTGGGTCTCCTCTTCTGAAAGCAGTTCTGCCCTTTGCCAGCCTTTCCATTGGGCTCTGGTGAGCCTGTGCATTTTAACCTGCGCTTGGTAGAGTGACAGCGGGGTCTGCTTACGGACCTGTGAAGCCCAGCTCCTTAGAGGACTCACAGTCCAAACACTTGTGTCATGCTGACCTTGTACACCTCCCCTGGACTTAATTGTTTTGTTTTGTTTTAATTATTTATACCTACAGCACCTGGTATTCCTAGGTGGTCTCCCTTCCAAGTACTAACCAGGCCCGACCCTGCTTAGCTTCCGAGATCAGACATCGGGCTTGTTCAGGGTGGCATGACGGTAAACCATGGACTGTGGTTCCACTGGGGCATGAACCCAGGACCCTCTGCGTGTAAAGCAGACGTGCAAACCACTACACTATGGAACCACATCCCGCCGAACTTAGTTTAAGAGAAATATCCTTGGAGCAGACACAGAGGCCAAGGACACAGTGCTGAGAGTGTGATGAGGCCAGGGCTGTCCCCGGTGAACTAGAGGGCAGAGTAGCACCTCCCACAATGTCTGCCACTAGGTTGGGTGCAGGGTTAGGGATGCCCTGTGGGCTGGAGCTTCCCGTGCCCAGCCCGCACGCGGACATCAGCACCGCTGGCCGAGTGGGTGCTCAGGCGGTCCCTCCTCCGTCCCTGTTAGCGGGGCTCCGGGTGCTCTGTGCCCAGGTGAAAGTACCCCAAGGACATGGCTTTCAGAGTGAGCTGGGGAAGGGAGGGGCCGGCAGGCCAGAGCCTTTAGCAGTCGCTGTGATGGGAGGCTGTCTGCCCAGATGTCTCGTCTCGGCCCTGCACTCGGACCCGTGCTCAGGCCGGCTAGTCTGCTCCTTAGCAGTGCCAGGCAGGGAGGTGCGGCCTGCTGCCAGCCTGGGGACCCAGAGCCCCTTCTTTGGGGAGGCTCAGAAGAGCAGTGCAGCAGAGCCCCAAAACTGCTCATGTAACCAGACTCACGACTCACTGTCCCCACTTCCCAGGTGGGGGACTCCGAGGTGTGAAGGCCTGGTCTAAGACCCTTACAGGCAGGAGGGCCCCCCCCCACATCCTCACACTCCCCTTCCCCCCACCCCGTGCCCCTTCATGGCACACGCTACTGCCTGCTGCTGCCCAGGAGGGGCCTCACCCTGCTTCCGCCTGCCGGCCCTTCACGTGCCATTCCTATCACCCCAAACCCGGCCTGGCCTGGGGCTACAGTGCAGAGCACTCTGTTCCTTTACCTCTAGTCCCCAGCATCGTCTGGTGCCACACTTTTCCTTGAAAGCTGAGCCCGTGGGCCTAGAAAGTCAGGTGATTTGCCCAAGGTTGCAAGCTGGTGGCGGGGACATTGAGGTGGCCCCGAGCAGCGGACCCAGACCCGGCCCTGGCCTGCAGGGCAGAACAGCCTGACCAGGAGCATTTCTGACGGAGACCTAGTTTTAATCAAAGTGATACTTAGTTCTCTAAGGCACGCGGGGTTAGCGGAAAAGCCGAGCAGCCCCCTCTGCCCGGCCCCGCAAACCCAGGTGCGGCCACTTCCGCCGCGCTGTTGCCGCTGCTGCGTCTGCGTTTTGCTTTAAAGTTTCACGTCACTGAGCTCCTGACCCCCTCCCTCGGAGAGTCAACCTGAAGATGTCTGTCATCTCGTCCATCACCCATCTATCATTCCGTCACCCGTTACCCCTCATCGACCACTTACCTATCACCTCTCCACCATCCATCTCTCCATCTATCTTCTGTGTATATATTCGTCCCCCTCCTTACCACTCATAAGCCCAGTGTGGCTCCTCCCTACTGAAGCCAGTCCTCTGTTTATGTTATTGTGACAGAGCTGTCACATCATATTGTGTGTAGTATGGCCAGATTTCCTTCTTTGGACTTAACCATTGCTGCAGCTGTCATTTGCTCAGTTTTCCGGGCATCACTAGTTCATCTTGGACCCTGCTGGGAGCGTCAGGCCTCTCAGTGTGCTCAGCCCGTGGGGTCATCTCTGCTGACCCTGTTCGGGGCCGCCCGCCCCTCGCTCTGCCGCTGCTTTCCCGCCGAGCTACGGGGGACCCTCCACTGTCACCTTGGGAGCTGCCCGTGTCTCCTGTGTTTGGCTCCACTTCCTGGGGCCACGTCGTCCTCCTCCATGACGGATTCTTGGTTTTGGTAGGGTTCACACTCTAGAACTCTCCTTAAGAGAAAAAGAGGTAAAGTGGGAGGTACAAGTTCTAACCATGAGGCGCAGAGGATGTCCTCATTCTGCTGATAGTTCGGGTGTGGAATAGTGGATGGAAGTGATTTGCTCTGAGACGTGTTAAGGCGCGGTTCCATGTCCTTTGGCTGCCAGTTGAGAAGTTCAGCGGCATTGTCACCCGTGGGGCCTGTTCTCTTGGGAAGCTTCTGGGACAGTCCGACTCGTTCTGCTGACGGGGCGTGAGCGTGTGTGGGTCCGCCCTCGTTCATCCCCGTGCCGCGGGCATCTCTGGGCCGTTCCTGGCAACCACCCTTCTGTGTCCTGCTCTCCCTCCTCGGAGCTTTAGTGGTCCAAGACAGGGCCGCTCAGGTAGACCAGCCACCCCCAGCACGTCCCCTCCCACAGTTTGTCCCACTTTCTTCTGGGTGACTTATTTGAAATGTATCTTCCTGCTAATCTTTCCTGCTAAAACATTTCTCTTGTCTGGAGTGCTTTTTTGATAGCATTCTTTGTCCCACTAGTGTGATGTTGAATTTCTCCGAGATCACTAATGCAGCTTTTTGCTGCTTGCCTGCATGTCCCGCTCTGAGCTGGCTGTGTGTGCCCCTGACCTCATCGGTGCACTGCCGAGGCCTCCGCCACGGTTGGCCACAGCTGGCCATGCTTTGCTCATGACTCTGTGGATGGACAGCGGGCGACATGAGCAGAGCTTGCAGCAGTAGCAATTCTGCAATAGGTCTCCGCACAGACGTGTGTCCCTTCCTCGCGGGCACACCCCTGGATGAACTCCCTGCCCTGGGGACCTCGTACCATTTTACGGCCAGTAGTGACGTTCGAGAGCCCTGCTCGCCATGTTTTTGTCACCGCGGTATGGTCAGTATTTAAGCATGGCCATTCCACTGGGTGGGCCGCGGTGTCCCGTCCGGTTCTGATGTGCATTTCCCTGGGAGCCAACGATGTCGTGTGTGCTGGCCGTTTGGCACCTTCTGTGGTGAAGTGCCGTTCACGGCCCTTCCCTGTGCTTAACAGGTGGGCTGCTTTTGTTACTGAGTCAGAAGAGTTATTTTTGTGGTATGAATTAATCTCCCGCCAGATACGTGTATTGCTAAAGTAATCTCTCGATCTTTGACTTTTCGTTTTTGTAGCGGCAGCTTTGATCAAGTTGTTAATTTTGATGAAGTGCAGTTTTCCAATTGTTTATGGTTATTCTGTTCTGAAGCTCTTGCCCATCCCAGGGCCACAGAGAGATTCTGTATTTTCTTCTAGAAGCTCTGTGATTCTAGCTTGCACCACTGGGTCTGCCAGCCGCAGGGGGTGAGCACTGGGGCCGCCCCCCCCCCTGCGTGGGCCTCCGGCTGCTGGCGCGCCTGCGGGCTCCCAGCCCGGCGGCCCTGCGGGAGGCTCTGCGCGGGGCTCTGCTGTGCTGCTCCGAGGGGCACCTTCTGTCCTCCGTGACACCACCGCACTGCCCTGAGCCTTGTGGCTTTATGGTGGCTCTTGACATCGAGCAGTGTAATCACTTCAGGTCTGCTTTTCCAGAATTATTCTGGGCACTCTAGGCCCTTGGCGTGTCCATGTAGATCTTAGAATCAGCTAAGGTTTTGTGGGCCATTTTGCTGTTGCACTGTCCTGATGTCAGGTACTGCCGCCCGCCCGCCCGCCCCTTCTCATCTTACCAGGAGGCAGCAGTTTGAATCGGTCCTTTGAAAGCACTGACTTTTAGCCTCGTCAACACTGTTGCATGTTTGTTTTCTGGTTTGTTAACTTCCGCTCTTTATTATTTCCTTAAAATTCCTCTCTTTGATTTAATTGTTCTTTCATCACCCTGTTTTATGAGCCTGCAGACATTGCGTGTAAAGGGCCAGGTGGTGGGTTGGTGGCGTCTGTCGCGACCACCGTGGACAGGGTGCTGCACCTGCTGCGCGTTCGAAGGAGGCACATCCGTCCTCAGGCTGGTTTAAGGCTTTTTTCTGCCTGGGTTTTCAGTGCCGTCGGACTGATATTCTTTCGATTTATGCTGAGGGTTTATAATGCTTCTTGAATCTGATTCTTGATGTCCATCATCGGTTCTAAAAAAATTCCAAACAATTCTCTCTCCAGAAATCGCTTTTGTACTGTTCTGCGCCCCAGTGACATGGGGATAAGACCTGTGCATCTCTGTCATCTAAGCTGTTTTGCGCGTTTTAAAAGGGAACATATACACCTTCCAACCTTTTGATGTTCTCTGAGTCAACAAACATTTCCCTCTAAGCTATCTTTATTCCCATTTCTCTCTTTAGCGGTCTGATCTCTTAAACCCATCATTGAGTTCTTCATTTTTCACTTTGGAAGTTTCCATTCAGTTGTTTTATAGTTTCTAATTCTATGCCAAAGTTATACATTTTTGGTGTTAAATATTCATACCATAAAATGTTATTTAAACTATTTTTGAATATGCAATTCAGCGGCATCAGGCACAGTCACACTGTGTGCAGCCATCACCACCGTCCTCTCCAGAACTTTCCATCTTCCCAAATGGAACTTGGTCCCCGTTAAACTCTCACTCCCAGCCCCTCCCCCGCCTCCCCCCACCTACTCCCTGTCTCTGTGGATCTGACCCCTCTGGGACCTCCGTGAGTGAGGTCAGCCGGACGTGTCCTTCTGTGACTGGCTCGTTACACTGAGCACCGTGTCCTCCGGGTCCATCCGCGCCATGGCCGGTGTCAGGACGTCCTTCCTTCTAAGGCTGTGGCAGCCCACCGTGTGCACACACTGAACTTTGCTCACGCATCCCTCGGGAGGCGCCGGTCTGCGTCCACGTTGGCTCCTTGATTCTTGAGGCGCAGTCGCTTCATGGCCTGTGTCACCGTCTGTTTCTGGTTCCTCTGGGTCTGCATCTCTCGTCTGTGTTCCCTCTGGCCGTGGCCATGGGGCCTTCTCACATGACTGAGTGCTCATCTGTGCTTGGGTGGTGAACATCGCGCAGGAGAGACGGTGACAGTAGTCTGAGGCTCAGGAGGGCCACTTCAGTCTGACACCGGCTCTCTCGTCCCTGTGGGGGCTTGTCTGTGTCCCACCTACCTTGACCCTCAACCAGTGGGCCTGGGCTCAGGTCCCCACACCTCCTGACTGTGTTCAGAGCCCACGTAGCTATGCCACCTCTCAGAGGCTGGCTTGCCTCCCAAGACACCAGAGAGGCACTCGGCCGGGTACAGGGTCCCTCGCTGAGCCAGAGTCTTTGCTGCATTTCCTGTGACTTAGGCGAGAGTCGGGCACTGAGGAGGAGAGGGTGGGACAGGACAGCGTCCCCGGGTGCTGGTCCTGGCGGTGCTGACCACCTGCTCTGTGCTCCTGGTTGGCATAGAGGCTGCGCACAGGTGGGCGTCATCCGGGCCCTGGCGGAGTGCGGCATTCCGTGGACATGGTCGGAGGCACGTCCATCGGGGCCTTCATGGGTGCCCTGTACTCCGAGGAGCGGAGCTACAGCCAGATGCGGATCCGGGCCAAGGAGTGGGCTGAGGTGAGGGCCTGGCCCCCTGGGGCTGTGGGGGCAGGAGGCCCTGGAGACCGCTGGCCTGAGCGTGCAGGGCGCACAAAGGGCCTTGGCTCTGCGTGGTGCCTGGTCTTAATTTGCAGAGGTGACTGAGGACAACACGAAGAGGTCAGTGCCACTGAAAGAGAACTTCGGTGTCACCCACAGAACGAGAGGCCCAGCCAGCCCACTGGGCCACAGGGGAGCCCCAGGCTAGAGCCAGGCTCTGGAGGTGTGGGGGACGCACATTCCCTGTGGGCCCAGGCTGCCGTCTGCCCTTCCCTGCTGCTTTTATAGGACAGACCAAGCCCGCTGAAACCACCAGCAGAGTCAAAGTGTGTGCACCCCGCTTTCAAAGAGAGAAGGGAGCAGGCTGAGGGCGCACTCCCCGCCGTGAGCCACCATGGCAGCTCCAAGCCGGGGCCCCAGGGGCCAAGCCACACGGTCACTGAGGACGCAGTGCGCTGTGCACTGCGTCCCGATGGCAGGCAGACCTGTCCCTTCTCCGCCCGCACCAGTCGGTGCAGGACCCCGGACTGAGTGTGCAGGGCAGGGCGGGGTGGGGCCTCCCCAGGCTGTTCCCCACTCTGCCTGTCTGCATGGCGTGTGTCCCCCACTGAGGGCAGTGGGTGTCACTGGGGCTGCTGGTTTGGTTCTGTAGGTCCCTCTGGTGCTGGGCAGGGGCATCCTCCAAGTGAGGGCCTGGCCATGGAGGACCCTGGGGATGTCCCATACTGTTCTGGGCCTCTGTCCTCCAAAGCACATGTCCCTCTGCTTGTCCCAAGACAGAGTCTTAACATGGCTCAGTGTGAGCACATGGGGGCCAGGGACTCATCCTGGCTGGGGCCACCCCATGTCCTCACAGGCAGAGGGTCCCCCCTCTCTATCCCTGACCCCTGTGGAATCGGGCAGCCTCGCCTGAGCAGCAAGCATGGTCTCTGGGAATGGGGCATCCGCCACAGTGGGGCGCGAGGGCCAGCCTGATCCAGCCGCCCTCCCGGGGACCACGTGGGCCTCCTTGGTCTTGGAGAGCTCAAGGCCAGGCGGCCCTCCACCTTCTCCAGTGTACTGTCCCAGCCAGGCCCAGCATCCTCCCCGCCAGGCAGGTGGCAAGGCCTGCCGAAGGTCTGAGGGGTCCCCGTGGGACCTCCAGGTGTGCGCTCCAGCCACAGTGACCTCCACCTCCCAAGGAGACTTCGCAGACCCCCCGTTTTGTTTGCGGGAAGGACACAGCGTGTCCGTGTTCCATCTCTCTCTCTGGAGTCAGTCTCCTGCTGGGTCCCTCAGAGTCACCGATGCCCGTGCCACCAGGTGGGGGTGTGAGCCCTCCTCCTCACAGGAGCCTCCCTGTGCCCCGTCCCATCAGGGCATGACATCGATGCTGAAGGGCCGTGCTGGACCTGACCTACCCCATCACCTCCATGTTCTCGGGCGCTGGCTTCAACAGGAGCATCTGCAGCGTCTTCAAGGACCGGCAGATCGAGGTGCTGCCAGGAGCCCCAGCCCAGAGGGGGGGGCTGGCAGCCTGCGGGGTGTGCCCCTGAACCCTGTCCTCCCCCAGGACCTGTGGCTCCCCTACTTCGCCATCACCACGGACATCTCAGCCTCTGCCATGCGGGTCCACACGGACGGTGAGTGCCTCCCTTGGGCGTGGGGCAGAACAGCTCCAGAACAGGGGCGTGGAGGGCCAATTCCAGGCGGTGGCAGGAGAGAGCCTGGGGGCTCTGCAAGCCAGTGAGGCCGGGGTCACCTGAGGAAACCAGAACACAAGATGACCTTGCCCTGAGCACAAAAGGCCGGCTGCTAGGGAGACTGCCAGGGGACGGAGACCCCACCCAGCCCAGATGAGACTGGGGGAGGGGACAGTGCTTCGGACTGAGCAGGGAGAGTGATGGACACGTGGGTGCCGGGAGCACGGAGGGCCCGCTCGGGCCAGGGGGTTTGTCATCGGGGAGACTGGATGAGGACGTGGAGAAAGCTGACCTGTGGCAGCTGACATTTCCAAGGCAGTGTTTTTGGGCAGCGTGACTGTCTGGAGGCGGGAGGGCGGGTGGCAGAGGGCTTGGCACACACCAGTGGAGCCTGGCACGTGGCCTGTGGGAACCCTCGAAGCAGGCCTGGCCTCTCGGGCCTCGGGTTCCTGCCCCAGAGACACGGCATCCTGGAGGTGTGTCCAGGCCTAGTGTCCTCCCCAGGGGTGGGGGTGTGCAGGCTTCAGGAGCTGGGGGTCCGGAGACTTCCCTGACCCTGCACGACCCCTCCCAGGCTCCCTGTGGAGGTATGTGCGTGCCAGCATGTCCCTGTCGGGCTACATGCCCCCACTCTGCGACCCCAAGGATGGACACCTGCTGATGGACGGGGGTTACATCAACAACCTCCCAGGTACCGCTGCCAGCTCCGCTCTGGATGGCTGGCACGTGTTCTCCTCCACGTGCCGAGGGAGGTGACAGGCTGGCACGGAGCACAGAACCCGCCTGCACACGCGCCCGGGCACCGTGAGCCCCAGCATATGGCTGTGTTTGTCAGCCCAGCAGCACTCAGGACAAGGGCCAAGTGGAGGCGCTGGGAGCAATTACGTCCCGTCTGTGCCCGTAGTCAGAACTCACAGCCCACAGGTGTCGGGTTTGCCGTGGGGAGGCCCTCCTCTGGGCACACCTGTCACCTGTTGGACAGTTCCGTGCACTCGGCTGCCCCCTCCGCAGGCCCAGGTGTCATGGTGGCGCGAACCCCTGGCTCCTGGGCAGGCTCTGCCGCCATTCCCCAAGCTCTGCACCCACCTGGGACTCTGCATACCTGTCCCGGGTGGTGACCGGGGCCGCCTCCTTCCCAGCGGATGTGGCCAGGTCGATGGGCGCAAAGGTGGTGATTGCCATCGATGTGGGCAGCCGGGACGAGACGGACCTCACCAACTACGGCGACGCGCTGTCTGGGTGGTGGCTGCTGTGGAAGCGCTGGAACCCCTTGGCCACGAAAGTCAAGGTGGGGGCGCAGCCCTGCGTCCCAGGGGACCGTGTGGGCCGCCCCGGTGCCTTCTGCGGGGAGGGCAGTGGGCAGTGCTTGCCTGGCTCTGGGTCCAGCCCAGGGAAGGGGACAGGCCTGGCAGAGCTCGTCTGGCCTGGGGGTGGGAGGGGAGCAAGGGCCGGGGCCTGAGCAGGGGCTGTGTGGGCAGGTGCTGAACATGGCGGAGGTCCAGACGCGCCTGGCCTACGTGTGCTGCGTGCGGCAGCTGGAGGTGGTGAGGAACAGCGACTACTGCGAGTACCTGCGCCCCCCCATCGACAGCTATGGCACCCTGGACTTCGGCAAGTTCGCAGAGATCTGCGTGAGTGGGCTCCAGGCCAGCGGGGGCCGGGGGCCGGCTGCCTGCTCCCCAGCCTCCCTGCCCTCGCCGCTGCGCACACAGGAGGTGGGGCCTGGCACCTGGCTCCAGGGTCCCCACTGTGTGTGCAGGAAGTGGGGTACCAGCACGGGCGGACAGTGTTTGACATCTGGTGTCGAAGCGGTGTGCTAGACAAGATGCTGCAGGACCGACAGGGCACGAGCAAGATGAAGGCGTGCGACGTAAGCGCCCCGGCCGGCCCCCCTCCTGCCCGTCCTCCCTCCGGGGACCTGGCCTCCGCCCCCCTCACCTGTGGCAGGTGCGGGGCTCCCTGCAGCCAGCAGCACCTCGCAGCGTCCCTCACCTGCCCGTGCTGCAGTACCGCACGGGCCAGAAGAGAGGGCAGCGGCTGGGGGCTGTCCCCACCTCCGTCCTCCAGCCCCCTGTCCTTGTGCTGCACGGGGCAGGGGCTGCTCAGAACTCTGCCCAGCTCCCGTGACCCCGTCCCACCCTGGGGATGCGGGTCCTCAGCAAGCTGGGGTCACGGGGAGGGGCAGGGCTGCTGTTGGGGACACAGGGTGGTAGCCCTGGCCAGATCTGTCTTCTGCTTCGGCCTCCAGGTCCTCACCTGCCCCAACGCCTCCTTCACGGACCTTGCTGAGATTGTGTCACGCATCGAGCCCGCCAAGGTGGCTGTGGTGGACGGTGAGTTGGATGGCCACGATGAGTGCCCACACAGCTGAGGTGCTGGTGGCAACGTCTCCTCCTGACCCCTGACACACCCAGCAAGCCGCCCCGGACTGGCCGGCTGTGTGGGGCCCTGCGCCACTGCAGCCCAGCCCCGCTCTGGGAAGGGATGACACAGCCCTCCCTCTGCACAGACGAATCTGACTACCTCACGGACTGGGAGGAGGTGCTGCCGGACAGCCCCCCCGATGCCTGCACCGGTTCCCAGCGCACGCCGGCCGGCCTGGGCTCTGACTCGGTGAGCTGCGGGGCCCCGTGCCCTGCAGCCCAGGGCCAGCCCTCAGGCTCGTCCCCGCCTTGACCGTGAGACGTTTGCTTCCAGGAGGAGGAGCCCTCACCTTCGCACCAGCACCCCAGTCTGGCTTCCCCAAAGTCATCCCAGGACGCCCTGTCCCCCTGGCCCTCTGGCCAAGACGGGTAGAGTGACTGTCACTCCCTGCAGCTGGCACCTCCTGGGCGTAGGAAACCTGGCTGAGGTGTCTTGGGCCTTTCTGCACTGGCAGCTCCTGGTGGGGCACTCAGTCCTGGCACCCCTGCACACCCCGCAGCCCTGGGGTGTGCCAGCACCCGCGAGCACCCTGAGGCCTCCGAGAGGTGTCGGAGTCCATGCTTCCGCTTAGCGTGTCAATAAAGGTACATCCGACTGTGTGGGATGCGTCGTCCTTGCGCCGAGCCCTGTGGCAGAGAGCAGCCCCAAGAAGCACCTGGCTGGAGCCATCGCTGGCCACTGCAGGCCAGGGGGGTTGGCCTTGCCTGCCCTCCTGGAGGTTGCCATGTGGGGACCCCAGGCGGCCCTCTGCTGTGACGTGAGACCGCTGGGGAATGACTCCAGGCCAGGCAGGGAGGGCACCCAGGTCCGGATGGGGCTGGGGCTCCTGGAATCAAGGATGAGCCTCTTCCCACCCCTCACCCACGTGTTGCTCCCGCTCAGCACACACAGGTGGATGAGTGCAGTTCATTCCTCAGGGCGTGGGACAGCCCCAGGGAGGCCTTTATGGGAAAAGAGGGAGAACTGCTGGCCCGTGACCGTGGGATCCATGATCCCTGCAAGGCTCAGAGCTGGGGACGCGGGTCTGTGAGGGGCAGGGGGACCCCTGACTCGAGGGCCTAGGACCTTGCAGACAGGCGACTGCCAGCCTTCAGCTTCCCTACTTGAGCCTGCGGTTAGGGAGCTGACAGACAGGTAGCCCCGCCCCTGCCCCTTAAGTCACTAGGCCGAGCCGCCACCCTGGGCTCTGACGTCACGGTGGACGACCTAGTTGGGTCAAGGTCCGGGCCTGACGTCACGGTGGGCGGAGCCATTGCCCAGCCTGGCGTCACGATGGGCGGGCCCCGGGCCCCGCCCTGACGCTACGGTGGGCGGAGCGTCGCCCCCGGCCCTGGCCGCGGCTCCCGGTGCGGCTGGACGCGTGGAGTCCCCAGCGCGGCCATGCAGGTCCCAGGCCCGAGCCTGGGCACGGCGCGGCTCCCCCGGCGGAGGCGGCGGGCGCGGGGCGCGCTCTGAGGCCGGGGGATGCGCCGCCGCCTCGACCATGGGCGCCGCCGCCTCCCGGAGGAGGGCGCTGAGGAGCGAGGCCATGTCCTCGGTGGCAGCCAAAGTGCGGTGAGTGCGGCGGGCCGAGCGTCCCTGCGCCGTCTCCCTCGCTCCCCCCCCGCCTCCCTGCGGCTCCCTGGGACGGCGGGGGCCCGCTGCGCGACATCACGGCCTCCCACACACAGACACAGGCGACAGGCCCCGTCTGCAGGTCCAGCCACGGGGCACTGGGACGCGGGGGTCTCCTGAACTGCGACCTGCCAGCCCCGGGCTCTCCGGGTGGGATGGGAGTACCTGCCCTGCGTGATCCCGACTACTCCCTAGCTGGTGCGATGGGCTGTGTGGGGGCGGGGACGCCCCTCGCTCCTGCTTCGGGAGAGGTCAGGGGCCTGTGTGCACTGACAGGCCCCTCGCCGTCCATCCTTCAGCGCAGCCCGAGCATTCGGCGAGTACCTGTCCCAGAGTCACCCTGAGAACCGGAACGGAGCAGGTAGGGCCACGTGAGACAGTGCCAGGCGCAGCCCATCCACACCCGTGCACCCTGTGGCCTGAGGCCCAGCCTGTGGACCGTGGGGCGTGATAGGCAGCAGCCACCCTGCTGGGCTCCCTTTCTCATGCCCCCTGCCCTCGCTGGTCCACAGCCCCAGGAGGAACTCATCACCATGACACCCACCCAGCCTGGGCCGTTGGCATGGCAACAGGCCTCCTGGCACCCCCGGGGCTGGCACCACTGTCTCTTGGGGCCAGCTGGTCGGGGGGAGGGGAGAAGCTGGCACTGGGCACGAGTGCGGTGGCAGGCTAGGAGGTGGCCTGCTTGTTCCTGCCCCCCATTACCCACAGGTAGCACATCCTGTCGCCCCCACGCACGCACAGAGGTCCTGGGGCCCGGAAAGGAGGGAGGTGGGAGCGTCCCGGAGGAGGACGTGGGGACTGAGGCTTGGTCAGTGGGGAGGCTGGGAGGCCAGGGACTGCCGGCTACAGGCTCACCTGGTGCCCCTTCCCCAGATCACCTGCTGGCTGACGCCTACTCTGGCCACGACGGGTCCCCGAGATGCAGCCAGCCCCCCAGAACAAGCGCCGCCTCTCCCTGGTGTCCAGCAGCCGCTACGAGGGCTGCCTCTCGGAGGAGGTGGCCGTCGGGACGGCAGCCGCAGTGGGCCCGCAGCCCCGCGTGTACACCATCTCCGGGGAGCCGGCCCTGCTGCCCAGCCCAGAGGCCGAGGCCATCGAGCTGGCCGTGGTGAAGGGGCGGCGGCAGCGGGAGCGGCACCCCCACCACCACAGTCAGCCACTGCGTGCCAGCCCAGGGGGCAGCCGAGAGGATGTCAGCAGGCCGTGCCAGAGCTGGGTGGGCGGCCACCAGGGCCCCACAGAGTGCCCAGGCTGCGCCCAGCCAGCCCCTGACCCCTCCCCTCGGGCCTTCGCGCTGGGCCAGCCCCCCTGCCAGAGGCTGCCGGCCGCCGCAAGAAGCTGGAGAGGATGTGCAGCGTCGACCGCGTGTCTGGTGAGGGCCAAGGCTCGGATGGGGGGTGGCGCCCTGGTCACAGCATGCGGGTCGGGTGCTGCCGCCACATCCCGTGCCTGTGGCCGGGTTGGGCCCTGTCTGCGTCAAGTCAGTAGGGCGCTTCCTCGGGGAGGGGGCCTGAGAGGGTCCGGAGGGCTTAGCGGGAAGAGCCAGCGGCCCTGGGGAGTCCTGGGAAACAGCCCTGCCCCGGCAGCACCAGGAGGGGCGCCCACTTACCGCGGGAGGGAGGCACACGGCTGTTGGGCCGTCTTCCCAGGGTCGTTGAGCTGTGCGGGTGATTGGGGAGCCCCCAAGTCCTTTCTGCAAGGTCTGGGACACTCAAGCAGCCCACGCCTGCTCTGAGGTCACCTCCTGGAGAGTAGAGTTCTAACTAGCTGAGCCACCACGTCCTCTTAAGAAGCCACGGAGCTCTCTGGGCTCCTGCAGCTGAGCGAGCACACGCTGCCTCGTGACCCCACGCTCGCCTCCGGCGCTCACCTCTGCCGCAGCAGCAGAAGCACCCCCTCCCCCAGGGCTGGGGCCTGGGGGTGGGCAGTTGGCTCCAGGACCCCACGCTCCTCTGCTAGTTCCAGGCGAGGGCTCCGGTGAGGGTCCGGGTAAGAAGATCGAGCCGACTGCGCCTCTGTCTACCTTGTCTAGGAGCTGGAGGGCCCTGGAAGGGACAGCCCTCAGCAAGACGGTCTCCACTCCACCCTCCTGGAAGAGTTGGGGGAGGGGTGGCCTGGCTGCAGAGCAGGCCCTGGAGTCCCCGGGAGAGGCTGCAGCCATTGTCCCTGCCCTGCTCCTCCTGCTCAAGTGGAGACAAAGTGAACCCTTTCCCTGGACACCCTGGGGACAGGCTGTGCTCTCAAAGGAACACAGCTCAACTGTGGGCAGAGAGAGAGATACGCAGGGACAATCAAAGCGTCACGAAGCCGCTGAGCTGTCCAGGCTCCTGCAGCTGAGCAGGCACACAGTGCCTCGCGGCCCCAACCACAGCAGAAGCACCCCCTTCCCCAGCAGCTGGGGTAAAGGCTTCGGGAACCCCCAGGACTCCCCAGTCACTGTTCTTCTTTTCCAGATGACACCCCCATCCGCACCTGGTTCCCCAAGGAAAACCTCTTCAGCTTCCAGACGGCAACCACAACTATGCAAGCGTGAGTGCTGGGCCCGCGTGCGGGGCCCGGGCCGGGCCCCTCCCCACACTTGGGCCACTGTCAGACCCAGCCCCCCTCTGAGTCCACCTGGCTGGCCATTTCTGAGCAGCCCAGTGCCCAGAAGCAATGTCTGTCTGCTGCGGGAAGGCGGGACTGGCTGCTGCTCCTGCCCCAACCCCCACCGCATACCTTCCCCGCTGCCTGGCCCCCTCCCCCATCTCTCCCAGTCCCCCCCGCCCCCTTCCGCCCATCCTGTCCTGTCCTGTCCACAGGACCTGGCTTGGGGCTACAGCTGATACATTGACCCGGGGGTGGATTTCCTGGGCCTGTGTCACCCAGCTCCGCCCTCACACATACCCCAAGCAGCAGGCTGTTCGTGTTTGGTGCACACACGAGTAACCACAAACTTAGAGCCCCTGGGGGTCCGCCCTTCACCCAAGACACACATCCAGGTCTTCTGTCCCCGAGGTTCCTTCCAGGGAGACATCCTTCACTGCAGTGTTCCCCACACGGAAAAAGCGCCCTAGCCGCTTGCCACCCTGGGGGCCATTACTGCCCCTGAGCTGCCTGAAGGCGCCATCTTTGCCCACAGTCCCAGGGCCGAGAGGGCCCAGTCAGGGCTCTGGTCACAGCACCTGGTGGCATGGGCCGTGGTGACTGCAGTGCCCACTGCCCACAGCGTAGCCAGCTGGCACCTTGTTGGTGCCTGGGGTACTCGTGAGGGCCGCTGAGTCAAAGACAGGGACGGGACTAACTGCAGGGACCTGGGTGCCGAGGGGTCGAGGCTCACTGTGTCTTCTCTCTCACGCTGCCCCTTCTGGCTGCACCTCCAGCATCTCGTAAGTACTCTGTGGGACCTCAAGCCTAAGGGCACATGTCTGTCCCTGGGGGACTCTCCCGCACCCTGATAGGCTTGGGCAGGCCAGGGACTGGGGCCTTGACTGAGGGAGCGCTGTGTCCCAGCCTGCACCGAGGCCACAGCAGGCCTTCAGGGAGCTGGGCAAGGATGGGGCGAGGCAGGGCAGGGCCCCGCGGCCTGGCCCAGCACCCTGGATGCCCGCCGGTCCCTGTGCCTGCACCTCGGTGCCCTCGCCTCTGCCCCTCTGCCTGTGGCCAAGGGCAGCGCTGATTCCCCGTGGTTTCCCAGGGTGTTCAGGGGCTACGCGGAGAGGAAGCGCCGGAAACGGGAGAATGATTCCGCGTCGGTAATCCAGAGGTAGGGCCTGCCAGCCACTCGCCACCGGGCGCCGTCTCTTGTCTGTGCTGGTCTGTCCTGGGCCCACCCGGCCGGCAGACCGGATGGGGGAAGGGCGGTGGCGACCACTGGCCTGGCCCTGCTCTGGGGACGCGGCAGGCAGGAGAATTTGTGTGGCCTGGGTCTCCGGGGCCTGTGTTTTGGGGTACATTGACTCGAATTGCAGCTAGCTGGGCCACCGTTTCTCTTTCTGGCTCTCGAAACCCAGAGCTGTGGGGTCGGTGTCCAGGAAGCTTGTCTGGCCATCTTGGACATTGGGCCTTGTCAGGGAACCGTTTGGGGACAGAGAAGACCTGCCTGAGGTGGCCCAGACACAGCGGCAGGGGAGGGGCATCTGCAGGCCCCAGACCTGCCTGGGTGGTGCAGACAGTTGCGCTGCTCAGCTGGGCGCAGGAGCCCTTGACGACTCGGGAGGGAGGCTGGTGGGGTTCAGAGTGCCTGGGCCCAAGGAGGAAATGGATGGGTATGCAGTGGAGGTGGGGGGGTCCTCAAGGGAGCCCTCCTGGGATGGAGGGTGGGCTGCAAAAGAATGCTCGATCATGCGCCGTTGCGCTGGCGGCCAAAGGGGACCCGTAGAAGGATCTCAGGGACTGGGTGGGATTTACCTGTGGGTGGGTGGTGGGCGAGTTTAGGGGCTCCGGGAAAGCATTCTTCACAAAGTGGGGAGGGCAGAGCCTCAGGCGATGTCAGGGGCAGCGGTGTTGGCGGGCGGGCACCCCCTTCCAGGGCCTCACCAGCTCCCCGGCGCTTCCTTTCCCAGGAACTTCCGCAAACACCTGCGCATGGTCGGCAGCCGGCGGGTGAAGGCCCAGAGTAAGGGGGAGGGGCGGGGCGGCGGGGCGGGGCGGGCTGCTCTTGGCCGGCTGGGTTTCCTGTGCTGCTGGCTGTGCGGGAAGACCCCAGCTCCCGCCCCCAGGCCCCAGAGCCCAGACTGCCCCTACAAGACCTTGTCCCCCACAGCCCTGCCCTGGCAGCTCCACTCCGCCCATAGACCTCTGTGCCCACCGGCGTCCTCAGGCTCTGACCCTAGTCCTGCCCAATGAGCCCTGGATTTAGCCTGCCCCTCCCGACTCCATCCTAAGCCCCACCCCGGCACACCCAGTCCCCGCCCACACCCCCTGTCCCCCTTCCCCCACTGCCTCCAGCGTTCCCAAATCCTGTCCGGGAGCCTACCCGCCCTCCGTCCCTCTACCTCTCGTCACCCGAGGCACTGCTCCGCGCCCGCCCCGCCCCACGGCACCTGCCTGGCCCCGCCCCCGCCCGCTAATGCGGGTCTCGCTCTCACTGCAGCGTTCGCAGAGCGGCGCGAGCGGAGCTTCAGCCGGTCCTGGAGCGACCCCACCCCCATGAAAGCCGACACTTCCCACGACTCCCGAGACAGTAGGTGCCCTGTGCAGGCCAGCCCGTCTCTCCCAGAGGCGCCCCTAGGCCCCCAGGCCCCGGGCACCGCAGGGCGGGCCCCCCCCCGCCAGGCGGCCAAGCTTCTGCGCTTCTGCTCTCTGACCCTGTTTGCCGGTCTGGGCAAACTAGGGCGCCCGGCACCTCTGCCCTTGTGGGCAGGGTTAACTAACAGCGGCTGCGGGGCTGGGCGAGGGCTCCTGTGGGGCTCTGCTCGCTGTGTGGGCCATGTTCCCTCTCCAGGAGGCCTGAGCGACAGGGGGCTCAGCTCCTCCTCCGTGGCGCCGGGCTTGCCTCGCTGGAGCTGACACTTGCACCCTGGCTCCCACCGGCCTTGCACCGGGGTCCACTGGCCTTCCCAGCCAGGCAGCTTCTGGCTGGTGGCAGTGGCCACGGTTGCCAGACTGGCAGTGATCTCCCTCACCCGCCCGGGGTTTCCTCACTGGCCTCCAGGACGCGGCTTGGCAGCTCCGCCCATCACCCATCCATCTCTGGGGCCTGCAGCCCAGACAGGGGGTGCAGCTGACAGTCTGCAGCCCTGGTGACCCATCCTGCCCCTCAGGTAGTGACCTGCACAGCTCGCACTGCACCTTGGGTGAGGCTTTCGAGGACCTGGACTGGGAGACTGAGAAGGGCCTGGAGGCTGTGGCCTGTGACACCGAGGGCTTTGTGCCACCCAAGGTCATGGTGAGACCTGGCCACCCTCGTGTTTCTCCAGCCAGCCCTGGGAGGGTGCTTCTTCCCACTCCAGCAGTCGCTGTCTGTCTGGGAATGAGGCAGCTACTTGAGTCTGGAGGGTTTGGGTGTCTCACCGGGCTCCACTGTGGGCTGCCCAGCAGCGGGGGGTTGACCTCACCTGGGCTCCCCTGCCCCTTGGCTCTGAGGTGGCTGGGCCCTTCCTGAGCAACTCCCTGTGTTGTCCCCAGCTGATCTCCTCCAAGGTGCCCAAAGCTGAGTACATCCCCACCATCATCCGCAGGGACGACCCCTCCATCATCCCTATCCTCTACGTGAGTGCCTGCTCAGCCCCCCTCCTTGTCCCCCAGTGCCGGGTGGGGGTGCTGCCTGAGAGAGGCTCTGATTTGAGCGTGGCCTGTTCTGTCCCAGGATCATGAGCATGCGACGTTCGAGGACATCCTGGGTATGTGTCCAACATTCCCACCGTCTTCCGGGGTGGGGCCCGGGGTGGGCGCGGGGCTGCAGAGGGCTGTGCTCACAGCCCCTTCTCCCCAGAGGAGATAGAGAAGAAGCTGAACGGCTACCACAAGGGCGCCAAGATCTGGAAGATGCTGATATTCTGCCAGGTCGGGCTGCGCGCGCCTTCGGGGCTGGGAGTGGGGGGATCAAGGCTGCTCCCTCCATGGGCCTGCACATGTGCACGGGGTGGGGGGAGCAGTGGGTGGGCACCTGTGTGCCGCCTGCCCAGCCAACCATGGTCTCTGACAGGGTGGTCCAGGACACCTGTACCTGCTGAGAAACAAGGTGGCCACCTTCGCCAAAGTGGAGAAGGAAGAGGACATGATCCAGTGAGTTGGGGGGTGGCCATGGGGGCCGGGGCGGGAGGGCTGGAGGCCGTGGCCGCTGCCCACCACAGCCGCCTCCCCATGAAGTTCCTGTCTCTGGATCTGGGCCCTGGGCCCAGGCCCACCCTTGCTCCACCTGGAGGCCTGGGTTGGTGGCCGCCTGTGACTCACCCCTCCCCACCAGCTTCTGGAAGCGGTTGAGCCGCTTGATGAGCAAAGTGAACCCAGAGCCAAACGTCATCCACATCATGGGCTGCTACATTCTGGGGAACCCCAACGGGGAGAAGGTACAGGGACCCCCAAACCCCATCCCAGGCTTCTGGACCCCAGACCCATGAAAAGAGTTGACAGAAACATCCCACCCTCGTCTCTCCTCATTCCCGTTCCCTCTGCCTTAGAGTCCCCAGCGAAACTCCTGGTGCCCGAGCAGAGCCCAGCCGGTTGCGGGGGTTCCTGCCCCTCCCCCACACGATGCCTCCCAGCCCCTCCCTATGCAACCCTGATCTCTTGGCCCCGCCCCTTTCAGCTGTTCCAGAACCTCAGGACCCTCATGACCCCTTACAGAGTCACCTTTGAGTCCCCCTGGAGCTTTCCGCCCAAGGTGAGTTTGTCAGGCGGGTTCCCAGCTCTCCGGGTGGCTCCAAAGGCCTTAACCCCTGCCCAGCCTGAGCCACGCCCCGCCCCCTCTTACCCTTGCCCCGCCCCGAGCCGTGGCCCTACCCCATCTTGCCTCGGCCCCCTGCCCCGTGCCTTCCCTCCCCGGCTCCGTCCCCCAGCTCGCCTGGGCCAGGCCCCGAGCGCCTCCCGCCCCTCCCCCCCAGGGAAGCAGATGATCGAGACCTACTTCGACTTCCGCCTGTACCGCCTGTGGAAGAGTCGCCAGCACTCGAAGCTGCTGGACTTCGATGACGTCCTGTGAGGGCGGGGCCGCCGGCTGCGTCCTCAGACTGGCGACCGCGGCTGGGTGCCGCGCGACCGCGTGGGTCCGCGGGTCCGCTTCACGGCGACTTCAGGGCAGCCACACCCGCTCAGGTTCGCTCCGGGCCTGGTCCTCAGCCGGGCCGCCGGGAGCGTCGCCCGCGGCCAGGTCACCCGGCGGCCTAGCCCTGGCCGGCTGCCCCGCGCGGTCCGTAGAAACAAGTGCACTTTTCTACAGCCTCCTGTTAACTAGTCACGTGCTCGTTCCTGGTTCAGCATAGGTGACCCGCCGGGCGGCAGGGCCCTCCCGCCCCGGCCCGCCCCGGCCCGCCCCGCCGCCGAATCGATCACCAGCACAGGGTGGCCCGGGCCCAGCCCCTGATCGCCCGCTTGCGCGCCTCCCGCCCGCTTGTCCTGAGCTCAGCTGGCTGCAGCGGGAGGGCCCGTCCCTTGTCCCTTCTCAGGGGTGCGGTAAGCAGCAGCCTGCCCCCACCCTCCTGGGTCTGCACCCCTTGCTGTTGTCCGGTTCACCTTGTGCAGCCCGCTGTGGAGGCCTCTCCTAGTCAGAGGGCCCGGGGCTTGGCTGGGCAGCCGGGGCAGGGCCCCGCATCCCAGGCCCGGGGCTGAGCAGCCTTGCCTGCGCCCGCGGGCGGCTCTCTTGTACATAGCTGGGGCTCGGGGGCAGGCCCCCCTGTGCAGAGCCTGGCTGAGGGAGGGATGGGGTGTGTGCCGGGCTCTGAACAATGTACGATACCCCTTAGAGTGACCATTAAACCCGACCCTCCGCGCGGGTGGCTGTGGGTGTCCTGACTCAGCGCCGTGGGTGACCGCCCCAAACCTCTGGCCTGTTGTTCAGAGGTCTCTGTTCTGGTGGCTGCCTGCACACCCCGGCCAGGACTGAGGGTGCAGGGCTTCTAGAGCCCCCCACCAGGGACTCACTCCATGAGAGGGTCCAATGGGGCGTCAGGGCCTCCCCGGACACCGGAATTGGGAGGTGACGAGCAGGTCCTTGACAGGCTGCAAGGGACCAAGGAGTAGTCCCAGAAAAGGGCCGAGTAGGGCCGGCAGAGACACCCTGGCCCCTTGCTACCTCTGCTCCCACCCCAGGCACTGACTGAGGGCCGTCTGCCCCTCTGGATTGTTCTCTGCATGTGGCCACATCAGGGGGCCAGAAAATGACAACAGGACCCGCTGGTCCCCTCAGCCTCAGCCGATTCCAGATATGCCCAGTGCCACCCCTCCTCCAGTGGCCAAGCTGCCACTGGGCACAGCCAGGCCTGGCAACCGGGTGGCTCCTGGTCCAGTGGCCTAGGGATGGAGCAGCTTGTGCCTGCTGGGCACATCCACAGCCACCAAGGGCTGCCTGGCTGGGGACGTAGGGAGGCCACCAGCAGACAGCACCAGCGGAGGCTGGGAGGGTTACTGGGGCCCTGGGGGCAATTGGCCCTCCCTAGGGCAGGCCTGTTGGCTCCGGGGTGTGGCCCTGCGGCTTCTTCAGCATCCCCAGGGCGTCCCAGATGGGGGCCAGGTGGGATGGCAGAGGTTTGGCTGCAAACTTAAATTGGGAAACTTATGGCAATTTAGATTCAATTCCACATGCCTGTCTGCATATTTTGTTACTGTGTCACCCATCGCAAAGTCATATGTGACTCTGGAGTCCTCTGAACCCTCTCAGTTCCTGAGACTTGCCATGTCTCCCACCCCACCCCTCGGGCCTGGAAGCCACATGATGCCAGGATTTCTGTTTATAGACAAAAGCCTGTACAGGCCTTGAAGACAGACACTCTCCACATGACCCACCTGCTTGCATGCCCCATGTGCTTAGAAGGCACATTCACTGTGTCACCTGTAACCCTGAGCCCAGGACCAGCCAGTTCACAGAGTGCCCCTGCCCTTAGCCTGGACTCTAGTGGGGATCCTGCAGTCTAGGGTCTGGGCTGCTTCAGCAAGTGTGTCCACCCCACACTGAGCTTAGGGTCACCAGTGGGTAAGGGCTGGGCAGTCCGCCAGCAAGAGGCTCACAAGGTTCCATTCGTCATACCTGTGACCGCCAAAGAGAAACCTGATGGAGGAGACACATCAAACCAAGGTGCCCAGGGACAACCAGTATACACATGGAAAAGCATGGGAAATGGTGCAGAACCAGTTAGGTGGCAGCAGACATGGGGGGGGGGGCTGGACTAGGGCAGCACAGGGGGCCAAGCCCACCTCAGGTCACCTCAGCGCCAGTGTACCCACCCCCCTCACCCACCTGGACAGAAACACAGAAACAGAGGCAGCTGGGGAATATCTGTAACGCCTTAGGGTTAAGGCTCTTAACACATAAAGAGCTTTTACGTGTTGATAAAAAGACAAAAGGCAATAGGGAAAAACAAGCAAAGATCTGAAAAGACAGCTCAGGGGAGAAATCAAATGGCCCGTAAATGCACGGAGAGTCTTAACCTCATCAGGGATTGAGTAAAAGGCAACAAAAGAAGCGGCATTACCTGCCAAAATCCTAACGGACATCCGTGTCCTATGCTGGTGAACCCCTGCGGGAAAGGCAATGTGAATTGCTATAGTGTTTTTGGAAAACAGTCTGACATTAACCAACTCTTGATGAATCACGGTGAAGTAGAAAATCTGGACAGACTGATTCCTAGCAAGGAGGTTGACTCAGTAATCAAAAACCTCCCAAAAAACAAAAGTCCAAGACGAGGGCTTCACTGGTGAATTCTAGCAAACATTCAAAGAATTAACACCAATTCCAATCAAACGCTTGCAAAACACAGCAGAGGGAGGACTCTTCCAAACACATTTTGACACCAAACCAAACAAGCATGACACACACACATGAAAATCACAGGCTGATGTCCCTGAAGGACACAGATGCAGAATCCTCAACAAAACACTAGCAAGCTGAATTCAACAACACGTTAAAAACCCACATGTCACGAGCAAGCAGAATTCCAGTGCAGAGAGGCAAGGTTCCCGCCTCTGCAAACGGGCCCCTGTGACACGCCACGCTAGCAAAGTGAAGGATAAAAATGATCTCAGTAGATGCAGAGAAAGCACTTGACAAAGCTGAGCACCTAGTTAAGATAAAAACCAAGTGGGGTAGAGGGAACATACCTCAACCAAGGCCATACACGACAAGCACACAGCTAACATCACACCCCGTGGCGGCAGCTGAGAGCTTTTCCTCTGAGATCAGGAGCAAGACAAGGATGTTCGCTCTTGCCGCTTTCATTCAACATAGTGTTAGAAGTTCTAGCCAGAGCAATTAGGCAAGAAAAAGAAAAATTTCCAAATTGGAAAGGAAGACGGAAGCTCTCGCTACGTGCAGATCCCATGATGTTATGTATAGAAAACCCCGAAGACACCGCCACAACCAGTCCGCATGCAAAATCAGCGCATGAAAATCTGTTGCACTTATACATGAATGAACTCTCAGAAGCTAAGGAAACATTTTACAATTGCATCCAAAAAGTAAAATACCTAAGAATAAATTTAACCGAGGTGAAAGACCTGTGTATTGAAAACTACAAGACAGTAATCTTTTTAAATGTTGAAAAAGACACAAACTGTTGGATATTCTGTGCTCATGAATTGGAAAAAAATAATATTGTTTAAATGTCCATACAACTCAGAGCAATACACAGAGTCACTGCAATCGCTATCACATTTCCAGATTGACAAATTGGATTTCATCAATTATTAAAATTTTTGTTGTGTGAAACACACTGTTAAAATCATGAAAAGACAGCTACAGACTGGGGGAAAATATTTGCAAATCACATACCCGACAAAGAACTACATCTCAAATATGTGAAGAATTCTCTGAACAGGAAGAAATCAGACAATTCAACCTCAAAAAATGGGCCGAAGATGTGAGCCTTCAGCAGAGAGAACGCACGTGCGCAGGTTAAAACCCGGGAGGTGTGCAGCAGCAGCCAGCAGCGGCCAGCAGCGAGAATTAAAGCCATGCAATGTGCCACCGAGCACGTGCCGGATGCGGGAAGATTAAAAACTGCGACACTAAGTGCCCGGGAAGGTGCAGAGAAACTGGACTCACAGTTCTGAATCAGGTCAAAGCGGCCTGACCTAGCACCCAGGGGTCTGCCTCCTGCGTGCGAGAGAGAGCATAGGTCCAGTGGGGCGTCAGGGTGCCCACACACCTCTGCACCGTCACCATGGAAACTCCCCATCTGCGCACCTGGACTCAACGTGGGCACAGAGGAGGGACCGCCAGAGCCCGCAGTGGCCTCGGGGCCTCAGGGTGGAAGCCGGACTCGACCCAGCCCCAGGACCTTCTCCCAAAGACAAAACCAGAGCGGAGAGCCACGTGTGGCGTCGGGCTCTCGGCGGCAGGGTGTGACCACAGAGGGGCACAGGAGGCCGGGCGGGGTGCTTTGGACTGTGGAATCTACGTGGGCACAAGGGGCAGTTCTGCCGCTGCTCAAAACAACGGGGCAGGCCGGGGCGGGGCCGGGCTGCGCCCTCCTCCCGCGCTGCGGCTGGCCCCGCCTCCTGGCCTTAGCGGGCCCTTTCCGGTCACCTGACTCAGACCTGCCCTCAGCTGGAGCCCTGACACGCTTCCAGGTGGGGAGGGCGGGGTCACAGGGCGAAGTCTGAGCAGCCTTCAGGCCTGGGTGGCCGGCTTACCTGGGCCCAGAGCAGGGCAGGCAGCAAGTGGAGGAGACCACCTCTGTGGTGGGGGCAGGAGACCCCTGTGGTGGGGCACGGCCCCCGGCAGGGGCCCGAGCTCAGCCCCACTTGTCTGGTCTGTGAGCTGGGGGTGGTCTGCAAGCTCTGGCGGGCAGCCGGGCTCCCAGTATAGGCTGCTGCCTGACCCAGGTCCAGGTGGGCGGTGACTGAGGGGGCGGGGGCGGGACAGCACCTGGCAGGTACAGGGACAACAGTCCAGCTTCCTCCTTGCTGCAGCTGGTTGTCTACCAGCCCAGGTGAGGGGGCTGACCAGGCCCCGGGGGCCATCCTGGTCTGAGGGGGGCTGACTGGGCCCGGGGGGCCGTCCTGGGCTGAGGGGGCGCTGACCGGGCCTGGGGGGCCGTCCCGGGCTGAGGGGGGCTGACCGGGCCTGGGGGATAGTTCTGACTGGGGGAGTCTGCCCCTCTGCTGTCCATCCACTGAGGGCTCAGGCTGGAGGCTGGTGTGGGGCGCGTGTGAGGTGGGGGTCCTAGTGTCTCTGCCCCCGCCCCCGCCTGTCATCTGTCTCTATGACGTGGCCTGTGGCCTGGGTGCTGGCTGGTCCCATTTTCGCCTGACTAAGGCTTGAGCGGGTCCCTGTCTTCTCTCTGTAAAATAAGACCAGAGCCACACAGCCCATCCCACTGCCCGTGTGGCAGGGCAAAGGCAGCCTGCGTCCTGCCCTTCTCGGCCTGGGTGAGGCACACGGATGACACTCGGGTGCCCACAGGGATACACGACACGCACCTCAGAGTGCTGCCAGCTCAGAGGGCCGTGTCCTTTGGGCAGCGGTGCCAGCTGGCCTGCGGCTCCTGGTGACCCTGCGTGCACGGCCAGCTCGGGCCCTGGGCACACCGCATTCCTGGTTCAGCCCGGCCAGCTGCCCAGGGGGCCGCCTGGAGCGTTTCACCCCCAGGTTAGAGGCTGGGTTTTCGGGTAGAAACCTGATGCGCTCGCGAGAATTCTGGCCTTCAGGTCCTCTCATTGAGATGTGGCTCCCGGGGCCCTGCTGACCTTTTCGCAGGGTCGCAGGCGGGGACCCGTTGGCAGCAGTTGGACATCTAGGCATCCCCTATGCCCACCAGGTCCAGGCCCGACCTCAGGGCACCCAGAGAGGAAACCCCGTGTGGGGGCGCAGGGCAAGGGGGGGGGATGCAGGGGTCTCTGCTCGTCTCTGATGTCGTGTCGAAAAGGGGTGCTCCCGGCCCAGCAGTGCCCTGCGTCCCAGGCTAGCCTGGTGACCAGGCCCGCCTGCTGGCGCTGGCGCCCAAAGGCCCCTCCAGGGCCTGTGGCTCCCTGGGCTCCCAAGGCGTGGCCTGTGGCCCTGCCTGTTGACACAGCCAAGGCGGGCTCGGCCCCAGGGAGGACAGGGTGGCGAGTCTGCCCGCTGCTGCCGGCCCCCTGCAGGTCCAGCCCTGCCCTCACCATGAGGCTGATCTGGAAGGAACGGGTCCTCACAGTCCTGCTGGGGGCTGCAGTGGCCTCGGGAGTCACCACGCTCATCCTCATCCTGGTGGAGGCCACCAATGTCCTCCTGCCCACAGACACCAAGGTGTGCCTCCGGGCCCTGAGCGGGGGCGGCGGGCCAGGCTGAGCCATGTGCTGGCCCCCGTGCCCTCCTGACCCTGGCGTCCTCCAGTTTGGCATCGTGTTTGACGCCGGGTCCTCCCACACGTCTCTCTTTGTGTACCGGTGGCCTGCAGACAAGGAGAATGACACAGGCGTGGTCAGCCAGGCCCTGGCCTGCCAGGTGAAAGGTCAGTGGGCAGTTTCGTTCATGGCAGTTGGGTGCTGGGAGCTGCCCAGGACCTGGCTGGGTCCGCAGCTAGGCGGAGCGACAAGGCCCCACCAGAGACCGCGGCCGGCCTCCCCTGCCTCCTCCCGCTTCTGGGGACTCCGGGGGCTCCAGGCTGTGGCCGTGTCCCCCCATCTCCGCCTCTGACTCCACGCAGTTCCTCTCTGCCTCCCAAACCCCTATCTCCTTTGTCTTACAAGGACCCTGTCATGGATGTAGGGCCCGCCCGGTGAACCTAGGACGGTTTCACCTTGAGACCCGTAACTCAGTTCCATCTGCCAAGACCCTTTGTCCAAACAAGGCCACACTCACAGGTTCCGGGTGGGGATGAGGATGCGGACACACCATTGGGGGTCCACTACCTCCCCCACACAGGCCCATTTGGCCCAGCCGGCCTTGGGGCCAGAGCCTCGTGCTGAGTGCTGTGTTTCAGGGCCCGGAATCTCTTCCTACGCCTCCGACCCAGAACAGGCCGGGCAGAGCCTGCGGGGCTGCCTGGAGGAGGCGCTGGCTCTGGTCCCAGAGGCTCAGCACCAGGAAACGCCCATGTTCCTGGGGGCCACAGCCGGCATGCGGCTGCTCAGGTGAGGTGGGCAATGCTCTCGGCACCTGGCAGGGGGTGGGGGCGCCGGCCAGCTGGGCCCCTGGTCCTCCCCGCCCAGCAGGGTGGGTGGCAGGACGCCGGCCAGCTGGGCCCCTGGTCCTCCTCGCCCAGCCAGAAGAACAGCTCTCAAGCAGAAGACATTTTTGCCGCGGTCACTCGGGTCCTGGGCCAGGCTCCTGTGGACTTTCGGGGTGCTGAGCTCCTGGCCGGAAAGGACGAAGGTGCCTTAGGCTGGATCACTGTCAATTACGTCCTGGGCTCGCTGGTCAAGGTGCCATGGGCAGCCTGGGCAGGGGCCGGGTGAGCGGAGCGGGGTCTGCCCAGCGGCCCTGAGCCTGAATCTGGTCTCTGGCCAGTACTCCTTCTCTGGAGAGTGGATCCGGCCTCCGGAGGGGATGCTGGTGGGTGCCCTGGACATGGGTGGGGCTTCCACCCAGATCACCTTCGTGCCCGGAGGCCCCATCCTGGACAAGAGCACCCAGGCCACCTTCCACCTCTACGGCTTCGAGCACAGCATCTACACCCACAGCTACCTCTGCTTTGGGCGCGACCAGATGATGCACAGGCTCCTGGCTGCGCTGGTGCAGGTCGGCTTGTGGAGGGGGCTGAGGGGGGCTGGTCCCCAACCCCCCCAGGCAGGTGCTCAAGGACCCCCTCCCCACAGAGCCGCCGGGCCCTCCGTGTCCGCCACCCATGCTACCACAGCGGCTACCAGGACACCGTGCCCCTGGCCACCCTATTTGAGTCACCCTGTGTCCACAGCACTGCGCCCCCAGACCTCACACAGAACCTCACTGTGGAAGGGACGGGGAACCCCGGGGCCTGCACCTCGGCCATCAGGGACCTCTTCAACTTCTCCAGCTGCACGGGCCGGCGGGACTGCGCCTTCGACGGGTCTACCAGCCCCCCGTGCAGGGGCAGTTCTATGTGAGCACCCCGCTCTGGCTCCCGGCCCCTGGGGCTGCGCCCAGGGCAAGTGGGACTGGCGGGCCCAGGACAAAGGGGCTCCTGGGGACTGCAACCCATGGGGCAGGCGAGGGGCCCCGGCCTGACTGTGCGCTGCGCCCCCAGGCCTTCTCAAGCTTCTACCACACCTTCCACTTCCTGAACCTCACCTCCGGGCAGCCGCTGGCCACTGCCAACGCCACCGTCTGGGAATTCTGCCAGCGGCCCTGGAAGCTGGTGGGTGGACCCCAGGAACCCCCACCCTGCCGGCTCCCTGGGCTGCAGCTTCAGTGAGCGGGACTAGAGGGACCCCGCCCCGGGCAGTGTGAACAGCGGGGTTCAGGGGAGCCATCCTGCTCCTGGCAGGGCCCTGGGGTCAGGCCCCAGGTGGGTCCGGCCTGTAGGCAGCCTGGGAGGTCAGCCTCAGCTGGCTCCTCCCTCCGGGCCCAGGTGGAGGCAGCCTGGCCCGGGCAGCAGCACTGGCTGCGTGACCAGTGCGCCTCCGGCCTGTACATCCTCACTCTCCTGCTTCACGGCTACGGCTTCGGCGAGGACACCTGGCCCAGCCTGGAGTTCCGGAAGCAGGTGCAGCCCCCCAGGCCCAGGAAGGGGGGGGTGGGCTCTGGGGCAGCAGCTGCAGCCCTGACCACTGTGTACCCGCAGGCCGGTGGCGCCGACATCGGCTGGACACTGGGCTACATGCTGAACCTGACTGGCATGATCCCGGCCCGGGCACCCGCGCAGTGGCGGGCCTGAGCCACGGCGTCTGGGCGGCCGGCGTGGCCTTCACGGTGCTGACCCTCGTGGCCGTGCTCACGGCTGCTGCAGCCCAGCTCCTCTGGCGCCAGGATGGGCACGGCTCCCACGGCACTGGCCGCCCGCAGCCCTGAGCCCGGTGCGGCCTCCGGGGACCCGTCCTGCGGGCTGCGCCCTTGCCAGGGCCTCCGGTCCAGGCCCCCTGGGCTGCTGTGCACTGCGCTTCCTGCACGAACCCCAGGCCGCTGGACCCCTGCAGCGCTCCAGGGCTGTGTGACAGCGGGGACAGGGGGCAGGGAGCAGCGCCTCACCCTCGAGCCGCAGGTGGGCACTCCAGAGGCTGAGCCCAGACACGGCCACACCTTGTGGGGGCAGCTGGCTTTATTAAATGCTCCCGCCACAGGCCTCTCAGGGCTGACCTCGCTGGGCCCGCGGGTGGGCGGGGACCACGAAGCACTTGGGGAAGATGCCGATGCAGCCGTCACAGTGACCCTCCAGCCACGCCTGGTCCACTGCGGGGGGGGGGGGGGGCAGGGCGTCAAGCAGTGTCCGGCTCCCGGAAGCCGTGTGCCCGGGGGCGCCCAGCAGGTGATGGAAGCGGCAGCCCGACCTTCACACAGGACGTCCACGATGTCCCCCGGCTGCAAGTCCAGGTCCTCAGGCCCCTGGGCAGAGTAGCCGTGCTGGGCCACCACCTGGTAGAGGACGGGCCGGCCACCCGCACCCTGTGACAGAGGGGACGCTGTGGGGCCGGCTGGGCACCAGCTGGGACCAGGGGCCCCGCGCACGGCCTGCCCCCGCCCCGTGCCCGCGCTGTCTGAGGCGCACCCAGCACTGCAGCCGTGGCCCCGCCGGGCCGGACGCCGACTCCCACCAGGCCGTCTGCAGCGTCCCCTCCTCGGGGAGGGGGACCCAGCGCCCAGAACCGGGGTCTCGGTAACTGCAAAGAGACTTGTCAGAGGGACCACAGGGGCTGCAGGGCCTGAGCCGACCTCAAACACCGGACACCCCAGTGCGCCCAGCCCCTTCCAGCCACTGCCCTGGGCCAGTGGAGCCCACACCCCTGCTCCCCAACCCTCCTTCCCCCCACTGGCTTCCAACCCACCTGAGCTGCCCACGCTCGGCCTGGAGAGGGAGGGCCTGGCTCAGCAGGGCCCGCAGGGTAGGCGGGGCCGCTCCTCTGGGGGCCCTCAGGGCCAGGGTGAAGGCACACTGAACGGTGATGGTCACCAAGGGGGCTCAGAGGCCCCCGGGGACACTCCCTGGGGCCAGACAGAAAGGCACTGGGGGGTCTGTGCGCCCAGACCAGTGGGGTGAGGGCAGGGCCTGAGGGTTGGAGGGAGCTGAGCTAAGGGGCTGTAAGGCTTCGTCAGCCGGGGCCCCTGGGCCATTCAGAGGAGCAGGGCCTGGCTGTGGGGCCCTAGGACCCCAGGGAGAAGGTGGCCTCTTACCCCACTGGGGTGGTCCTCAGAGGGTTCCAGGTCTGGGTCCCCGCAGCTGGCAGCCCTGTGGGGGGGTGCAGCAGGGCTCGGGTGACCAGGGAGAAGCTGCCCACATCACGCGCCTCTGCTCCCTCCACAGATCGCCCCTTGCCTCTCAGGTCACCCCTACCTGGAGGAGCCTGCTTGTCAGCTTGCTCCGTGCGGGACCCCTGCAAGGGAAGCCACAGGCTCTGGAGTCGGGGCAGCTTCCCCGGGCCTGCGGCTCGTTAGGCAGTGCCCGGCGCTGGGCACCGACCCAGCGGAGCCAGCGGTGAGGGGTGTGGCCTGTGAGCCGGCCTGGCCAGGCAGGAAGCCACGAACGCAAACATGAGGAGGATGATTTCAGGGTGGGAACCACGTCCTACGGGCCTGGAGACTCCAGACTGGCCGCCTTGACCGTGGGGACCATCGGCCGGCCCCCTCTCACCTCAGCGTGAGGCCACGGAGGGCCGAGGACCAAGGCCACGGGCCAGCTGGACTTCACGCCTAAGGAGTGGGTGTGCTGGAGGGGCAGGGGGACACCCCAGGAAGACCCACAGTCCCAGCCACACCGGCTCACCGAGGTCCCATCCCGAGTGGGGGGTCTGCAGGCCTAGCTTGCGCACAGGGCTTAGGCTCCATCAGGTTTACCGGTCAGAGCAGTTGGGAGGCCGCGTCCTGCTGCGCCGCGAGGGCCCAGCGCTCCAACGCACGGACGCCCTTCGCAAGCGCAGCCTGGCCGGCGGGGGCTTCGCCACGCGGGTTCGCACTACACGTTTTGCACCACGCGTGTTTGCACGCGGACGGGCTGCTTTTGGGGCCTGACCTGCTCCACCAGCTTAACTGAACACAGGCGAACAGAGAAGGGGAGCGTCCTTCCAGAACTGTCCTATTCAACTACCCTCTCAGCGCGCAGCAGGCCCCCAGGTCCCGGTGCTGGCCGAGGGCTGTGGCGGCCCGGCCCCCAACACCTCCACGTCCAGGAGGGAAGGTGGGGTGACGGGCCCTGCCTGAGGTAGAGGGTCTGCTGCTGGGACCAGCACCCCCACCCCGGGATCTGATCTCCACGGCTGGCTCTGGCCACGTCCCTGGCCCAGCGGAGAAAGCCAAAGCTCTGTGCCCGGCAAGCAAGGCCGCCCCCTGCCCCGCGTCCCCAGCCACTGGTCCCCACGCCCCGCCCTGGTGGGGTCCTACCAGTACTGGCCAGGGCTCACTCACCTGCTTGTCGTAGGTGACCGGCACGCAGTGGTCAGCCTGCTCCGCCTGACCAATGCTGACCTCTATCTCTGTGCCAGGGGGTGTCCTGGGGCCAAGGTGGGGGCCAGCTCTACCGGGGCCCGTGCCGTGAGCCCTGGGGAGACAGGGGGCCTGTTCCCAAGCTCACCCCTCCCTGATGCAGCCCACTGGGGGCCCCTGTGAGGAGGCTCAGGGAGCCCCTGATGTGCGGATGAGTGGCACGGAGCCTGGCCTGGGGCGTGTGTTGCTGCTCTGAGCACCCCGTGCCACCGCCTCTGCAGTGCCCAGTCGTGGTGACCCTCTGGAGCCCGAGGCCTGAGCAGAGGTCCCACGGGAGCAGGACAGGCCCAGGACAGGCAGCCCTGGGCCTCTGGACGAGCAAGGGCATGGGAAAGCCGAGAGGCTGGACGCCCCTTCCGGTGCCAGGGGCTCTGGCCAGCTGCGATGTGGGAAGGGGATGCCCCACTCCCGCCCGGGCGCAGGGGCTTCGTCCGCCACGGGAGAAGCAGCACGTGGAGGCGGCGCCCTCCTACCTGGGGCCAGCCCCGGGCCGGCTCCGCTGTCCTCATGCAGAACCTGCAGGCAGGGGGCAGCCATGCTGAGAACACACCGCCCACAGCGAGCAGCAGGGCAGGCCGCCGCATGATGCTTCAGACTCCCACACGCTGGGGACAGCCTCCCGGCTTCAGACAGAGGATGACTGGGGAGCCCGGGGGGCACTCGGAACCTGTGGGGCACGTCCCTCCCTCCGCGCAAAAGGCCAGGGCTGCTCTGACATGCTCGAGGCCGGGGACAGGGCTGGCGAGACGGCCACCCACCCACCTGGAGCTGCTGAGGCTGGACGCCCCTGCGCTGGTCGCCGGAGGCGGCAGAGACCGCCGCCACCACCTGGTGAGGGGGGGCGGGGGGGTTGCCGGGTCAGGGGCCTGTGACGTCTGCGCCCCCCTCCGCTGCCCGCTCCCACCCCCAAGTCCCCCATCTGCGGGGCAGGGGACGCCCACCACCATGGGGCCAGGGGGCGGGAACATATGCTTGAGAAGGAACATCTGTGCTCATCATTTCTAACCTACTTCAGTGCAACTCTGCAAATGTTTCTGCTCCTTGGAAAGTCTGCGGTGATAAGCAGACTCCAAGCTGATGAGCGCGTGAGGCTGGAAGCCCCTCCCCGCTCAGCCCCCCGCCCGCCAGCAGACGGGCGAAGGCGTGCATTTGTGGCACGTGTGCTCACCCACGGTACAGTCACACGTAGCACACTGGCCCTCGGTGACCTGGGGGTGACACCGGCCCAAGCCTTCGGATGGAAACCGAAGTCCTTGCTTCCCCAATGTGCCCTGCCCTTGGGGACAAGCTAGTCCTCAGTGTCCTCAGACGATGGTGCTGCCAGCCTGTCCCTGGGCTCAGCCCCCTTTGGCCTCCTGAGTCCTGGCCGGCAGAGGCCAGGCAAGCCGAGCTACAGGGACCCCTCCTGGCACAGCTCTGTCTCTGTGGGCAGTTCCTGGTGGGCCCTGGATCTGTGAGCCCCACTTGGGGACACTGTGCCCGGCCTTGTGCCCACTTCCCACCCAACGCCTTATATCAACATGGACGAGGGCCTGGCCACCTGGCCCTCTCTGGCCTGCTGGTGCTGCTGGGCTCTGAGCACCTTGTGCCCAAGAAACAAGAAGCTGCCCCCCTTACCTTGGCCTTGCCCAGGAAATCCATAGGGGCCAGGTGCTCCAGGTGCCGCCTGTGGGGCCGGAAGACCTCGCCCCTGGGGACCCACCGAGGCTGCAGCCAGGCCTGTTTCTGGAGGGAGGTCTGGCCAGTGTAGACCTGAGCATCCGATCAGGCCCACACCTGCCAAAGCCCTGAGCTCTGGAGCTGAAGGGGTCACCTGGGGCTCTGCCCACTTCCCACAGGCCGTGGGAAGCACTCGCCAGCCTCCACACCTGGGCACATGGGCCACCACCCTCCAGAAGCTTCCTCCTGTCAGGTCGTTGGTCTGGGGCACCTGTGCAGACGTGAGCCCCACACTGCAGGCTGCGGGCCCCTAAGCCCATCTGAGTCCGCTCGGGAGCCTGAGAGGGCCTCGTTCTCCCCCGGACCCTCGCCTGCCCTCCTCACCTGCACGTGGCCCAGGGCAGTGTTCAGGTCGCAGGCTCCTTCTGGCCCCTTGGCGATGGCTTCCTCTAGGCTGCGGGTGGCCTCTGCCCAGAGCCCCAGCCTGCACTGTGCTGCTGCTACGTTAAAGAGCACCTGGGAGCCAGGTGAAAGGCGAGGGCAGTGGCCGGGCCGCCCCTAGGTCCCCAGCTCCTCCTGTCCCCACCCCCCCCAACCTGGCGCTCCCAGCCACAGCCCCCAGAGCACTACTGGGCGCCCAGGCTTCGGGGCCTGCCGGCTCAGCAGCGGCCACTCCCCGGGCCAGCTCTGCCCACGGGCCTCGCTCCCCCAACCTCCCCAGTAGCCTCTCGCTCTGAACACCCGAGGCTGGTCCCCCAGCCTGCAGGAGCTCCCCATCTATCTCCCCACTGTCCTGCCTGCACCCCCGTGAGTCTGGAATCCTGCCCCTCCCCCATGGGAAAGGACATTTGGATGGACATGCCGGGCTGGGTTAGGGCTGTTGCTGCCAGGCACCTGGGGGACGGAGGCAAAGTCACTGTCCTGCCCACTGGCTGCTATGGGCACAGCAGGTGCTTGCCCAGCTCTGCCTACGTCCACGAGAGAAGCCAGCCGACCTCCCTGAGGCCTGCCACCCCTCAGCCTTCTGTCCCTGGGCCCACCAGGTAAAACCATGCTCCTGGGGCCTGACACAGGGCCTCGTGGGGGTCATGGTTGGGCCAGCTCCCCACAACCTGCCTTACACTGTCCAGTGCCCTGGGACGGGGAACACAGGTGAGCTAGGGATGCCCACCTGTTGGGCCCTTCCCCACTACTGCCAGAGGGCGCAAGGCGGCATGTTTTGGGGCACACTGGGACACTGCGGGGCCTTCCCAGTGCCCTTCCCTCGCTGCCAGCACTGTCCCAGGAGGCCGGGAGCAAGGCCAAGTGCAGAGCCGAGGCTCAGAGCGCCCCTGCCGGCCCCCGTCAGGGCCCACAGCCATGGCGTCTGCCCCTCCCCCGCGGAGGTGCTTCCAGCACCCCCGCTCCACGGCCGCCCTAAGCCTGTCAGATGGAAGAGTGACTGGGCAGGGGGAGCGTCTCCACCAACACAGCCCCGCCCGGGACGGCGACAGGACCACGGCCTGCGGGAGCCAGGGGCCTGGGGGACGGCCCAGCGCCCGGACGCGAGCTCCCCGCGCACCTCCCAGGCCTGCAGCTTGAACCGCAGGCCCAGCTGCGTGTAGTCGATGGCACTGTTGTCCCTGAGCTGCGCCAGCGTCAGCCGGAAGTCAGACAGGGCCTCCTGGAACCTGTGGGCATGGGGAGCAGGCGGGCCCTCAGCGGCCCAGGGAAGGCCCCACCCCCGCCCAGCCTTCTTCCTGCCCCCGCCTCAGCTCAGGGGACAGCTGCCGGGGCAGCAGTGGTCCCCCAGGTCTCAGCACGAGGTGGACACTCAAGTCCAGACGAAGGGGTCAAGGGGTCAACATGCAGAGATGGTGGCATCTTGATGGTTGGGTGGCACCTGCCTCTGGCACCAGGGCGCCTCCCTCTCCTGACCCTCTCTGAAGCCCCTGCGGGGCGCCCTGGGTGTTCCCGCCTGCCTCCCAGGTCCCTGGGGGGCTGCCCTCAGTGCCCACCTGCCCACTGTGCAGCCTCCTGTGGGGCAGGCCTGGGGCCAGGAGAGGCGTAGAGGCGGGGCCGGTCCCGCAGCCCTGACCGCCTCCCAGGGACAGCGACCAGCCACAGCGCGGCGCCAGGGAGCAGTGAGGACCCCAAGCGCCTCAGTCCTGGGACACGCGCTCCAGCCCTGCCGGGTTTCCGCGGCTGCGGGCGGCGCACACGCCCCCGCAGCGCCGGACCGGGCGGGGGGGTGGGGGGGCGGCGCGGCTCGCCCTGCGCCCCGCTGGGCGGCCGCACAGCGGCGCCCTCTCGCAGGCCCCGCGGAGCGGCGGGCGAGCGCGGGCGCAGGGTGCGGCCCGAAGAGACTCAGAGAAGGGACAAAGCGCGCGGCGCTCACCGCTCCAGCAGGAAGTTGGTCGCTCCTCGCTGGAAGAAGCCGACAGCCATACAGATGTCCTTGGTCAATGCTTGGTTAAATGCCTAGGAACAAAAATGCCCACAGAATGCCAAGGTCTGTCCCCATCACCCTGTGTCACAGGCGCAGCCCACGAGGATGACCGGTGGCAGGGCCAAGGCACCCCCCCCCCACCCCCCTCACCCCCCCCTCGCCCCAGGGCAGCAGCCCAGGGGCCCTCAGAGCTTGAGCCCGGGCATGCACAGCGCCATCCAGGTCTCTTCCCTGCCATCACCCACACCAGCTTGAGCCCCCCGAGGTGCCTTGTGACAGGCACGGAGCACAGGGAGGTGGTGTCACAACCAATTCGTTTGCCACGGGAGCACAGAGAAACAAGAAAAGGAAATGCTCCCGCACAGGGACGACAGTGGCCTCTGGGGTGGAGTTGGGCAAGACTTTTGTCTTTGAACAAACGACACTTCTTTCCATTTCTTTGTTCCAGGTAGAAGGAGAAAGATCCACAAAGAAGTCTTAGCACGTGTGCGAAACTCAGCTCTTCCTTCAGCCGCACTTAGAAACGGCATCACCTGCTCCCACGGAGGTCCGAGGCAACAGGAGGGCGTCCGGCAGCAGTTAAAGCCAGGCCATAGGAGTGCCCCCGCCATGCTCGAACAGTCTAGTGAGTGGGGGAGGGGCTCCTGGGACTGATGCGGGGGTGGGGCGCTCAGTGCCAGGGGAATCCATTTGTTTGCTGCCCCCCCACGAGCAGCCAAACCAAGGCTTATGCGAGGCTTGGGACAGACCGCAGACCCGCTGCGCCCCCACCGACCTGCTCCTCAGACCCACCGTCATTAACAGTAGCCGTTCGTGTTTTCTAAAATCTCCACATTTCAACTAATGTGCCTGCGCTGTCTTCACTCAGTTTGCTGAGTTCAGACAGCACTGCCCTGTCCTAGCGGGCAGGGCGGACGGACGCCCAGCCCCTGTGCCCGCAGCCCAGGTCCCCTCCGGTTAAGGCACAGCCTACATGGACGTGACGACCGCCTGGGAAGGCTGAGAACGGTGGGCCAGAGGGCCCGGCCCCCCAGGGGTGAAGCGTGCGGACCACGCCTCGGCCTCTTCGTTAGCCTGGTTTCCACTGCCTGCCTGAACAACCACAGGAACCCGGTTCTCTCTGCGGGGGGCGTGCCTCTCAACAGTGGCCCTGCGCTGCCCCTCAGCACCGCCAGGGGTGTGTGTCCCCGTGTGCACCCCTCAGCTCCTGGTTCTGTTCTGGGGAGTGGGGAGACAACACTTGGATCTGGGATTTAGGCAGAGACCTAGTGTCCTCACTGTCACCACAAGTGTCTGCTGAAGTCCCTGCCCCAAATCTTACACCTTGAGGGGCAGGTAAACCCTCCCCCACTGGATCTAGCCTCCAGCATTTACAGGTGTGTCAGCATCGCACTGGTGAACACCTGAGCCAGTGTCCGCCCCAGCCCTTCCTGGTGACTACGGAGTCTGGCACACAGTCACCACACAGTGCAGGCACTGAGGGGGCCCTGCACCCCCATCCTGGCCCTGATTCAGTTCAGAGTAGGGGTTCCCCAGCCACACCGCTCCCATGTGCCTGGGTCTGTCTATTCAGGCACAGGTGGCTGCAGAGAGGAAAGGCTGGGGCCCTGGGCTGACCCTGATGCTGGGTCTTTATCACACCTCTCACTGACCCAGCTCACGGTAATTAAGGGGCCCCTGCCCCGCGGGACGGCCTCTGCAGGCAATCCCGGGGCGCCCTGGCTCACCCGCAGCGCGGCCTCGGGGTCACCGGCCAGCAGGTGCACGCAGCCCACGTTGAAGCATATCTTGGCGGGCGGGTCCGGGATATCCGAGAAGAGGCGCAGGGCGCAGCCCCAGTCCCCGCGCTCCACGGCCTGCACGCCCCTCTGCCAGTCGCGCACCAAGTCCCCAAACAAGGGCATGGCGGCGTCGCCGGGCCCGGCCGCGGCGGAAGTAGTAGTTTCCGGGTCCGAGTAAGGCCGGAGCGGGTGAGAGTCCCGTGAGGGGTCCCGTGAGATGACTGAGGGGCCGAGGACCGCAGAGCAGGGGCGTCTGGGTCCGGAGACCGTCTGGAGCTGTGGCGACCCTCCGAAGCTGGCGGGGGTCAGGGGAGAAGGGCCGCTGGGCACAGAACGCCGAGCGGGGGACAGGTGAGCGCCAGGTGCGGCACGCCTCCGGCTGGCCTCCGCCCGCGGCGAAAGAGCGGCCCCGCCTCCTCCCCGCCCGGTCCGCCCCGGCCCGCCCCGTTCCCGCTCCTGCCCCGCCCCGCGCCCCGAGCTGCGCGCGCTCGCTCTTCTTTGCCCGCGGGCTCAGGTGAGCGACCCTCGGGGCGCGGGCCAAGGTGGGGCGGGCTCCGGGTCGGCCGGGCCGAGGGGCTGCGCTTCGGCTGGGGCTCAGCCTAACACACCCCCTTCGTGGCTGAGCTGGCGACCTGGTGGATTTCGACGGCCCCCGCTGTCGCCCCGTCCCCGCCAGCCCGCGCGCCTCGTCGTCCGGGCTCCGCGGGGAGGTGGGCCGTGGGAGCACGTCCTGGGCCCCGGGCGCCGGTCACAAGTGGTCCGGAGTCTCCCACGCCAGCGGTCAGCGCTGGAGAGGGACGCAGCTGGGAGGGGCGGGGCCGGGGCTCACCCCAAGGTGGGAATCCGAGGCCCGGAGTCGAGGAGGCCTGTTCTGGATGCCCGGGGAGCAGCCTGACCCCGACAGGAGGCACGAGGGGAAGGCAGGGGAAAGCAGGTCGTGGCAACGCCCCAGCCACACTCTTGGGACCACCTCTCAAGGGCTCCATGTCCCCCAGTCCCCACCGCCCTCCCAAGGGCTCCCCAGTGCCCCCAGAGAGAGGGAGTGTCAGTGAGCAGGCTGAAGCCCGCCTCGACCCTCCTTGCGTCTGGGTTGTCCCCATGCGGTGAGGGCCCTGTGGACCTTAAAAATAAAAGTTATTTTACCAGCAAAAATGAGTGTATTTGGGAACAGCAAAGAATTGCTATTCAGGACAAGCAAGCTGTAGCAAAGCCACAGGCGAGCCCAACAGAGTTGGGGGTGGGGACTCCGAACGAGAGTCCGGTGGAGGCCAGCGAGAGTTCAGAGAGGCGACGCCTCCTGCCCCCCCCTCCCGCCGCCCGGCGGCGGTCCCTTGCTCGTCTTTCCCGCGGGGCCTGTCGCTGCGCCGGGGTCTGTACGCCGCGGGGAGCACGGCGTAAGCGCGCCCCCTGCTGGCCTCCCCACTACGTTCCCGACGACGTTTCCTGTGTTTGGTTTCACCAGGGACCCTGAACCAACGAACGTGCGAACGTGCGGAGAGAGCGATGATGGAGGGAATTCGCTCCAGCAGTCGTGGGGGCTGCCAGACCAGAACATGCGCGGCGAGCTGACGGGCTGCAGGCCCGCGGAAGAGGCCGAGGCGGTCTGGAGGCGGCCGTCCCTCCTGCCCAAGTGAGGGCCTTCAAGTGACTGGCCGCGGCTCTCCCGCATTATGGAGCGGCATGCGCTTTACCGCCAACCTGCTGTTTCAAACGTTCATCCATCTAGAAAACACTTTCACAAATATCTGGGCACCCTGGCCGCACCTAGTTGACACAAAGTTACGCACCACAGCCCCCAGCCCCAGAAAAGCTTCCCCACAGAGGAGAGCACTGTGGCCTCCAGGGGAGGCTCAGGCCCCGTGGCCATTGGAGCAGGAGCTTCTCTGTGACTCGGCCCCAGCTCACGTCCGTGCTGGCCGCCCTGCTTCCCCCGTTGGGCCTGTGGGGCTGGCGGGCTGTGACCTGGGAGCCGTGGTGCCGAGCTGTGGCTGCGTGTCCTCCCTGTGTGACCCTGGCCAGCTCTCTGAGCCTGCCGCCTCTGACCTGTGGGGTAGGAGTGACAGGCACCCACCTGGGAGGGCTTTCACGACAGTGACAGGTGATGCCTGCAAGGTATGTGTGGGGCACCTGGGCAGCCAGCTGTGCTGCTCAGTACGTGCTCCACTTCCTTGGGGACCCTGAGCCCCCAAAATGCTCGCCTTCCCAAACTCCCGTGTGGATGCTCGCACTGACAGACCCTAACCCCCACTCTCCCATCCTGTCCTTGCAGCTCACGCCCTCCCCCCGACACCCTCCCCATGTCTGGGCTGTGCTGGCCCGTCTCCACCCACCTTGACCACAACTCAGGCCGGCCCTGTGGGTTCCACGGCCAATTCCCTCCTCGGCCCTCACCTCCGCCCCACCCTGCCTCCCAGTCCAGGACCTGACTCCCTGCTTCCCAGAGAAAATGCCAGCAGCCCGAAGGGGACCCTGAGTGTCTGTACCCACAGACCCTCCTCCCTCAGCCCTGAGCGTCTCGCTGGGGTTCTGTCTCCGGGTGTCATTTTCTCTGCTACAGAGCCAGCCCCTTGGCACACAGACGCACAGCCACTGTTCCTGAGAGGGGTCTCTCCACCTGACCCCCCACCATCTGTGTCCCCCTCTGCAGCAAAGCTCCTTAGAAGGGTTGCCAACACTCAGTGTCCCCATGACCTCCGCTGTGCACCTTCTGGAAATTGAGACACAAGCCACATATCATAAAATTCACTTTTAAAGGGTCCGTTTCAGTGTTTGTCATGTTCACGGAGTTGTGCAGCCAGCTCCACTGACCCCAGGGCGTTCCGCCGGCCACAGCATCCCTCCCCATCACGCCCTCCCGGCCCCTGGCAACCACCGGCCCAGTCTCTGTGGGCATGGCATGTGGACGGAGTCACAGGGCCCGTGGCCCTGGTGCCCCTCAGCACCACGTGCCTGGGCCGTCCGCGCTGGGGCGGGCGTCAGCACGTCACTCCTCGGGGCCGCGAGCCGGCCGCCGTGTGGCTGCACTGCCTCCTGTGCGTCTGTCCCCGCTGAGGGCACCTGGGAGGCTGCCCGCCCACTGTGCCTCTGTGCCAGGAGGACCCATGGCTCAGCTGAGAGCAGGACTCGGCGTGTGGCCAGCTTGGCGCTGGAACCCCGTCCAGGGGGTCACATGAGTGGGACTGGCTCTTTGGGAGCTGATGGTGGCCCAGTGCAAGGAACGTTCTTTTTTTTAAGCAATGGAACTTTCCAGAAAAATAACTTGCCGCATCGTTTTCGTTCAGGAAATGAGAGTAGTCTCGCCGTGAGCACGACGCTGGCTGTGAGGATGAGCTGGATGACCCGGCTCTCATGTCTGTAACTGCAGCGTCCAGGTGGGGCCCTCGGTGTCCAGGCCACCTCGCCCGGAGGGGTCCTCGAGAGCCCCACAGTGTCACCTGCAGGCACCCCGCCCCCACACGGCCGGCACCCTCTCTCCTTATCTCTTTGCAGCTTTCTGAGCCAAGGCCTCATGGAAGATGTCACCCAGCCCGCGGTGCCCTGCGACGTCACCCCGCCGAGGGCCAGCGTCCCCAGGCCCTGTGCAGGGAGAAGACAGAACAGTGGCTTCTGGCAGCTGACAGCGTGAGGTCGTGTCTGATCACGACCAGGGGGCAGGACACAGGGCAGGCGGACACGCCTGCGCCCAGGAACCGGCGGCCTGGGGGCGAAGGACAGCCCCGTCGCACGGTGGGGCAGAGGGGTGTCTGCGGGGTGTGAGGAGGAGCACCCCGGGAGCCCGGATTTGACGGGAGCTTCGTTGCTTAGGCAGCGCCAGGTCTCCCCACAGTGGGAGACACCCAGGGTGCAGTGGAGAGAAACGAACATGCTTCATTAACTAAAAGTAAGTGGGCAAGCTGGTCCTTAACCAAGCCGAAACTGGCTCACTGGACAGGCCGGGGAGTAAACGGGCCGGGCTGCCCAAGGAGCAGCACGAGGGAGGTGAAAGGCCAGCGGCCTTCGGGCAGGGGAGGCCCCCACAGCCGCGGCTGGCGGTGCGTGCACACCGGAGCGCGGCGTGAACGCGATCAAGTCCCCAAGCAGTGGTGGCTTCCCAGCAGTTCAGTCCCAGGGGAGCCCAGGACAGAATCGGAGCTGGTGCCAGCGGCAGACGGTGCACGGCATCAGGCAGTTCCCACGGAGCCCTGAGCCGGCACAGCCCGCCCCGCCTGGTGCAGCCCCCAGACGCTGGGCCAGCCCCGCAGCCGGCCGGCCACTCGGTCAGGGACACAGCAGATGTGCCTTGTTCTGAGCCTGAGTTTGGGGCCGTCTGGCAGCAACAGATGACAAGAAAGGTTCAAGCCGCTGGGCTGGCCCCAGGCCACGCCAGATCTGCTGGGCGTGAACAGGGGACTTGGTCCCCTTCTGAAGCTGAGATTCCATCAGTTTATTTTAACTTTAAAAAATAACACTTGTGGTTTTCTTTTTTCATGGGTACAAAGCAGAGGGTGTTCATTGTGTGATATTTAGAAAATACGAACATAATAACACAGGAACCCAGAGAGCTGGTCTCAGAAGGTGGCCTTTCTCCACGCCTTCCTGGGGGTTAGTGGGGAGGCTCCCCACACCCCCCTCCAGGCCCTGTAGGGTGGGGGCCCTGTGGCCCCATGTGCGGGGGGGAAGCAGATGGGTTTGGCCTTCACTCACCCGGCCTGGAGGGATTCTCAGGCTGGTCCGGTACCCTCCGGCAGCCACAGCCAGGGCAAGGGCCTTGCCCCGTGCTCCTCGTTGGGGGGTGGGGGGGCGTGGCCTACCACCTGTCCCTTAGCTCCCCGCCTCGTGCCTTGCAGCTCCGTTCGGGGCCAGGGACTCGCCATGGCCCGGTTGGCGCTTGGCTGTAGGGCACTTCCCTGACCTGGACGACTGGTTTGGGCTGAGCGCAGGGCCCAGGGGCCGGCGTCTGCCGCCGCCATCACCCCCATGGTCACCTGGAGGACTCGGCTTGCTGGAGTGTGTCCTGCGGCACAGCACTGACCCCTGGAGGCCGGGGCAGGGAGTGCGCTGTTCTGGGCCTCGCTTCCTGCTGCCGGAGGCAAAGTCGGACAGAAGGCACTTCTCAGTTCAGGCTTTTCTTTCCTTTTCTCTGTTTCCTGTTGCAGGCTCAGCCCTGCTAACTGTCACCATCTCCAAAGTACCAGCGCCATGTCCTACGCATGGCTCGAGGGACACGTGGCTCGAGGCCCTGGAATGGAGCCCCACCTCTGTCTTTAAGGGACCGCCGCCCGGCCTGGGGCCCAGCAGCCGAGTCCCCTGGTTCCTGTCTGGATTCTTGACGTGGCCCCATGGGGAGCAGGAAGAAAGGTGTACGTGACAACGTGCTTTCGAGTCTGCAGTTCAAGGAGGAAGCCTCGTGGGGGTTGCTGTCCTGGACAGCCCGCTCACCGGACCCTGGGGGTGCCGGAGGGCAGCTGGGGCTGGCGGGGAAGGGCCCTCCCCGGAGTCCTGGTCATCCGGGAGCAGCAGGGCTGGCTGCAGGTGCGGCTGCACCTGCGGCCAGCCCAGGGGAGCCCACCCTCAGCCCCGCCGGCTTGTCCCAAAGGTCCCTCCCCTCCCACCACCCACCCAGCGGCATCGTGGGCTCCACGTGCACCTGGCCCAGCCACTGCAGCCTGCGTGGGGGGGGGGGCTGCTGCTTAGGGGGCCAGCTACCTGGGTCCAGCTCAGGGCTGCACCTGCGTCAGGCCCCAGGAGCCCCTCACAGGGACCGCAGAGGGGGCCAGTGCCTGGGTCTGCACAGCCCCTGGGCCCCTCCCACAGCCTTCACACCCCTGGGTCAGCCACACGGGACACCTGGCTCTGGCCGAGAGCCATGCGGCACAGCCACTTACTTGGGGCACTGCTGCTAGTTCCCTAGTTAAGCCCCAGAAACACGCCTGGGGGCCAGGAGGGGCAGCGTGTGGGAGGAGCTAGCGATGGTCCCTCTGTCGCTGGGGCCAGGCTGGACAGCCACGCCCCTCTCCCCTCCCGCCCCTGCCCAGGCCCACCCCAAGGTCGCCGGGCCTCCACGTTGGCGTGTGGCCTGGGGACCTGCCACCACAGCCTCAGCAGGTGTGGGACGGGCCACTCTGCTCCTGCTCAGTGACGGGGTGCGCGTCCGGGCCGGCAGGGGCAGCCCCCAGCCCTGGGTACCGTGCCTGCCGCCTCCCTGGACTTGTCGCGTGCTCTGGGTGGCATCCACTCCTGCGTGTTTGTCATGCAGTTGGACCGAGCCAGGCCAGCATCAGTGACTCTGAGGGGGTGAGTCCTCCAGGGTCTTGTGGGCTCCCAGCTGTCACCAGGCCAGGCTGGACCCCCATCCCACGGCAGCAGGCCCGGGGCCAGCCCCCGGCATGACTCATGCAGCTCGGTGCAGGACAAGCCGTCGGGCAGGCGCATGGGGAGCCACCCCGCGTGAGCCTGCCATGGGGCGTTTTGCTTCCTTGCCGTGGGGCGGGCGGTCTGCAAAGGTGGCAGTGGAGACGGCTGAGCAGCCAGGGCTCTCTGGTAAGCTCTGCAGGCTTGGCTGGGTCTCCTGCGTGCACAGGGCTGGCCCTGACGGCAGGATGCGTGCCAGGTGACCGGGGTCTAGGGAGGGCAGCAGGGTGTGGTGGGCTTGGCAGGGACAGCTCGGGCATCCGGAGGCTCCCTCCTGCTCACCCGCAGGCCCAGACGCAAGCCTGCTTCAAGGCCAGCACCGGTCACGAGCAGTGACCCCCGCACCACGGCGGCTCGGGGCAGGGCGGGCACCCAGGTGAGTCGCAGCCCCTGTGCCGTGGGCTCCACCGCCGGCATTGTCCGCTGTCACGCCTGGCGGGACTGGTGAATGGTGCTGAGAGCCGAGCCGGCCAAGCCAGGGACAGTGTGGGGCCCCGGCTCCTGCTCCTGTGGCGAGCGGCCATTCTCCGAGGGCTGAATGGGCGGCTGTGCCCGTGAGGACGCAGAGACGCGGGAGGCAGGCTGACGCTCCCCCAGCCTGTCGCGCTCGGCCTCTCAGAGCGTCTGGCCGGCTGAATGCTCCCCGAGGCAGGAGACCCAGCACAAAGGGGGCTCTTGTCCCCACAGGCCCCTTCTGCGGAGAAAGGCATTGTCCGAGCAGCCCGCCCGGCGGGCAGTGCATGCTTCAGTGCCCACGCGCCCGCCGAGGGCGGCCCGCGGGCCCGGCCGCTCGGGTCAGCGGGCACTCCCGGCTCAGTGCGCCGCGGCACTGCCCGGCCCGCGGCGGCTGGCTCTGGGCAGGATGAATGCCCGCTTTTGTCTGCTGAGTTATTTTATTTACATTTTTTAAACAGCTTATCAAGGTAAAAAGATAGCTTTGCCTCAAAAAAAAAAGGGGGAGGGTGGGGGCCTTGGCTCCAGGCCCGTGCTGAGCCACGGCCGGGCAAGGCAGGCGCTTCCTGCGGCCGAGGCCAGTCGCCGTCCTGCCCACGGCTCCATGGAACCTTCTGCCCCCAGCCGCCTCCTGGGCCAGTCTGGCTTTTCTTGATCACTTTCCCCAAAGGCAGCTCTGGAGCCGGTCCGGTCAGGGTTCCCACAGTCTCTTCTCAGCGCTGGCTCTCACCCTGCGGGGGTCAGCAAGGGGCCCTGCGGGCCCCGCCCTGGGCTGTTTCCTTCTGTGGGGTGCGGGCCGCTCCCTGTCTTCTACGGGGCCTGGGGCCAGTCACAGGTGCCTAGGCAGGCAGGTGACCTTCCTACCCCTGCAGGGCCTCCCAGTGGACCAGGCAGGAGGCAGTGGGCAGCCTGAGGGCACTTCAGGTCAGACTGAGGAGTGGCCAAAGGCCGAGTCTGAGCCAGGCACGGTGGCAGTGAGAGAACCACATGGGCCCCCCGAGCCCTAAGGTGGGGGCCAGGCCAGGGATCTTCCTGGAGGAGCTACCAGTTGCCCCCAGATCAGAGCCAGGGCTCCCTCCCGGGACTGGGCGAGACCACATGGCCTCCCACCTTGTCCCGTACCCTCCCCCAAGCCCAACTTCCAGGCCACAGAGCCCTGGTGCAGGTGTCCAGGCCTGCCAGCCCCAGGCAGGCCACAGCCCTGCAGCGTCCACACAGGCCACGAGCCAAGAGCGGGCACCCTGGGGTCGAGAACTGCTCTGGCCGGGGCTGGGCAGAAAGCTGTCTGCTCCAGGACCACACATGGAGAGAGGAGCAGGGCCCACCGGGCACCTCGGACCCTCTTGGACAAGGTCTCTGTGTGCGGCCGGGTCGGGGTGTGCCCCATCCCACAGGTGGGCCTGAGCCACAGGACTGGGCAGGTAGAGCTGGGCTCCCGGCACAGCCAGTGGAGGGCAGCAGGTGAGCGGGCTGGGGCCAGCACAGCAGGCCCCCTGGACACGGCTGGGGGGGGGAGGGGCGGCGGCGCCTGGGCTGGTGACTGGCCAGGCCGCCTCCCAGAGAAGCTGCGGCAGCTGCAGTAAGGGCAGTGCCCAGCCTGCCTGCGCCACCGCCCACCGCGGGCCGCCCGGCCACCATCCCAGGCTTCCCCCACCAAGCCCGAGGCCTCCCTCCACGACTCAGAAGGGTTCTTGGACAGGAGGGCTTAGAGAGCTGAGGCCCAAAGAACCATGAAGTCCTGTCTTCAGAGGAGCTGGACCCCCGTGACAGGGAGAGGTGGGGGAGGGGCCCGCCTCGTGGCCCCGCCTCTCCTCTTCCAGGTCACTGGCCCAGGGCCTGGTCTGGCGGATAGGAGGGGGTGGACCCCCAGGCGTCCCTCTCCCAACCCCTTCGGCCTTCACCCGCCTAGCCCTAGGCCCCTCTCTTTGTCCTGTACCCCTCCCGGAGCCTTATGCCCCTCCCCAAGCCCTGGGCCCCTCCCCCTAGTCCTGTACCCCTCTCCCGGCCTTATGACCCCTCCCCACGCCCTACGCCCCCTCCCTTTGCCCCGAGCCCCTCCCCCGGCCTTAGGCCCCCTTCCCGCTCTTCCTCCCCCTGCCCTCCTTGGGCCCAGTCCCGGGCCCTGGGCCCCCGCGAGGCCTGGCGGAGGCCAAGCTCCTGGACCCCGGCCAGGCTGCGGAGGCGCCGGGTCAGCGCTGCGCGGGGAAGGCGCTGGCCTGCGCCCCGCCCCCCGCGATCGGGCTGCAGGCTGCAGGCCGGAGGGAGCCTTTCCCAGGCCGCTATTTTGGTCCTTTCTGTGAGCTACGCGGGCGGGGCGCTGCTGCTCTGCGGTTATTTTTGCTCATAATGGGAGCACGATGTATGGAAATTATTAATAGCGCAACTGCGCTACGTGCGGGCGCTCAGGGCCTCGCTTTCCCCGCCGCCTGGGGAGGGGGCGTCAGGGTCCGGTTCTCAGCCGCGCCCACTCCTGCCCGGCGCCTACAAGCGGTCGGGTCCAGAGCCTGGTGCCCTATGGGTCCCGGGCACGCCCCCGCACCCCGCCTCCGCCTCCCGCCGCTCAGACCTGGGGCCGGCGCCTCCGTGGGGTGCACAGAGGCAGGGGTCCTGTGGCACCAGGGCCAGCCTGATGAGGGGATGCTTGGGGAGGGATGGGGTGAGAGCCGGTGTTCGCGCTCCCCGGCGTTCGCGCTGCGCCTCTGCCCCTCGCACGCCTCCCGCTCGACCTCTGCCCACTCACCAGCAAGCCAGGGTCCTGCCACCTGGGCCCAGCACCCACCCCGCAACCCCGTCCAGGCCACGCCCCAGCCTGAGAGGGGCTGGGGGTGGGGGTTGGGTCCCAACCGCCTGCTCCATTCAGTACAGGGGGGCTTAGTGGCGAGGACGCTCCTGGATTCCAGGCCCCTTGGCCTGGGGGCCACGTGGCTGGGCTTGAACAGGCCCCGTCATGGTGCCAGCAGCGACTGGGAGGTGACCAGGCTTCTGTGCAGAGGCGTGGGAGCCCCCACCCGGCGCTGCCTGCCCCCCCCAGGCCCCGTGCAGCCCACTCCCTTTGTGTTTGCCAGGCTGTCATGCTGGGCACGAATCTGAGGCTGCAGCCAGAACTCGATGTTGAAAAGGTGAGTGTCTTTCTCATGTAAATGTTAGGTTCCCGCTTGGATCAGGCCCAGGTCTCTGGGGCAGGCTTCTCCCACCACCGAGTTGGAGCTTCGCTCCCCCGCAGGGTGGGCCAGGGTGCTGGAGGGCACATGTGACCCCGACCCTGCAGGGGGGCCTGAGGGGAGGGGCAGGGAGGGGCCGGGGAGGGCCTCTGAGAGGTCAGCAGAGGGTGGGCTTGGGTGTAACTGCTCAGAAAGTGGCCAATTGCCTGGAGCCCACTAAAGCAGTACTGGGCAGAGGAACTACGGGGGGGGGGGGGGGGCCTGGAGGCCCCGCTCAGTCTGGGCTCCAGACAGCCTGACCTCTGTCCACAGGGCAGGAGCAGGGGGTGAGGAGGGGGCTTCACCAAGGCCAGGTTCTCGCAGGGCATGGCTGGCATGTTTCAAAGTCAGCACCACAGCCAAGGCCTCCCTCAGGGCAGCTTGGGGGTTTCATGGGCACACACCAGGTCCACGGGCTGGCACCCATCTTGCCTATGACGAGGCACATCTGGGTCACCAGGACCACTGCCAGTGGTTGGTCTCTGCCTGCCCCTCCACGAATTGTGAAGACGAGATGACTGAGCTTCTCTAGGACCCCCTGCCTGTGGGCCTCCAGGCCTTCGTCACGGAGATGGGAGTGACCACAGAGGCCAGGGATGAGGCCCAGAGAGCAGTGGGGCCTGCATGTGTGTGTGTCGCGTGTGCATTGCATGTGTGTGCGTGCACATGTGTGTGCGGGGGCTCAGGCCCTGGGTGCAGGCTGGGTGAGTGCACTAGGGGTCCCGGGCGGGGCCTCACAAAGGGGTCCGACTGGCTGGGCCCCCGTGCTCTCTGCGGGGCAGGCCTCCGTTCAGGCCTCAGGCCCTCTGGGTTCGGAAGCTCTGCGCTTCCTGCTCTGGGCTGGATGTGAGCCGGTCTGGGCTGCAGTGAGGAGGAGCCACGCCGTGGGCCGTGGCCTGAGGTATGCCCTTGTGGACCAGCGCCCCCCGCCCCGAGGACTGGGGTCCTCCCACAGCACCACATGGGGGCTTCCCAGCCCCCAGAGGCGGCTTCTGGCCCTCATGGACTCCTGGTGCCAGCCGGCCTTGACATCAGAGCTGTTGCCAGGTGAGCCCAGGTGCCTGGGGCGGCAGGCAGGTGCCACATGCATGGCCCCCACACGCTCTCACCCAGGGCAGGGAAGGGCCGGCTCCTGGTGGGGGGGGGTGCTGTGGCTGGCGGGGGCAAGGGGCGGGGCAGCCATCTCACCACTGGCTCCGTCTTCCCCTTGCTCCTCTTTAATCCGTCCCAGCAGTCACAGTGGGTAGCAACGTGCAGCAGGCCACGTGTGTGCATGTGTGTGCACGTGTGTGCGTGTGTGTGATACGGGCATCACCGAGGGTAGGTGCAGGGATGGCATGTGGGGGAGGAGGGCTTCCTGCCATGCCAAGGGTGCATGGCGCGCAGAGGCCTGGGGGCCTCCTTGACCACCTGTCCATGGGCAGGCAGCAGAGGTGGGCCTGTAGCCTGGGGCTCCGCCAGCAGAGGCCCTGGACTGCCCTCCCCGGGACCATGGGCGAGTTGTCACTTTTGGGTTTGCTCATCCCTAAAATGTGACATCCTGGAAAAGGCACAGCTATGTTACAGTGAGATCGGGGTGGGGGGTGACTGTGGGGCACAGAGGGTTTTTAGGGCAGAGAAACTGCTCTGTGGGAGGCCGTCATGGTGGATACATGTCCTTATGCATTCGCCCAAACCCCTGGAATGCACACCAGGAGTGACCATGATGTCCCTGTGGGCTTTGGGTGATGATTACGTGTCAACATAGATTCACCCCATTAACAGATTAGATAAAAACTGTATAAGCATCTCAGTATATATATAGAAATAAAAGTATCAAATTCAAAACTTCTTCATGATAAAAATGCTCGTAAACTGCAAATAAAAGGAAGCTTCTTTAATCTGATAAAGGGTATTCCTGAGAAAAAACCACAGCAAACATCGTTTTTTTAATGTAACCAGTGTGGTGGTCTGTAACACACCACGCGTCTACAGTGGGTCATTTTACAGCTGACATGTGCGCGTCCGTGAAACTGTCACCACAGTCAGGATGCTGAGCCCCGGCCCCACGGCCGCCATGCCCACCCTCACCATCCCCAGGGACCACGGTCCGCTGTGGCACTAGGGACTCTTGGTCACTTTCCTGCACTTCAGATACACAGGTTACAAAGCGCGGCTTCTCCGCACGGCAGCCCGGAGCTTCGTCTACACTGCCCGCCGTGTCCAGAACTTGTCCTTGCACCCGCCAAGGATGTGGAGCGGTTCGCAGTTCGGCCTGTTACAGGTGCAGCTCCCTTAAACATGCGGGAGAGCAGCGGCTGTGCGTGCCGTGCGTGCCGTGCGTGCCGTGCGTGCCGTGCGTGCCGACCTCGGGTCTGAGGAGCGTCCAGCTGTTTTCCAAGGCGGCTGCACTGCTCCCTTCCCCCGCTGCGTCCGGGAGCTTCAGCTGCCCCGTGTCCTTGTCGCTTTCACATCTGCGCCGTTGGAACGGGCCGCGGCGGCGCCTGGTCTGGCTCTGGGTCACGACTCCAGCGCCAGCCTGTGCGCCTCGCTCGCGCTTGTCTCTCGGGTGAAGCGGCACCTCCAGCTGGTGCCCGGTTTTAAATGAAGCTCATCGTTTGCATATTACTGAGCTTTGAGAGCTTTAAAAACAATCTGGATAAGAGTCCTCCCCCAGACATGTTATTTGCAGACATTTCGCCCTGCAGCTGTTTTCTGGCTCTTCTAAGCAGGTCTTTCAAAGAACAAGTTCTTGGTTTGTTGAAGTTCAACTTAGCAATGAAAATACTCTGGGAATCACACTTAGCACTGCAGCTAGAACTTGGCCGAACTCAAGGTCGCGACCATTTTCTGCTGTATTTACTTCTAGCAGTTTGATGATTTCAGGTTTTGCAATTAGGTGTGCAATCCAGTTTTAGATACTTTTTATAAACGGTGCTGGGTAGAGAGTGAAGTAAGTCCTCGTCTTCCTTTTTTTGACACGCGGGTGTCTGCCCGCCTCACTGTGAGAGACGGCCCTCCCCACCGAGCCCTCTGCACCTTCGTCGGCCGTCCACTGCGTGTGCGCGGGCGTGCGTGGGTGTGAGTGTGCACGCAGGCGTGCGTGTGGGCGGGTGTGCGTGTGCGGCCCACGTGGGGCCTCCTGCTGCCCGTCTCCCTGACCTCGGCGCCATGCTGTTTTGACTGGTGGCGTCATATTCAGTCTCATGTGAAGCCTCCAATTTTGTTCTGTTTAAAAAGTGTCTTCGTCACTCTAGACCTGTTGCAATTCCACATGAATTTTAGAATCAATTTGTTGGTTTCTGCTCCAAAACGGCCCCCTGGGCAGGCGAGCACAGCCAGGGCGTGGAGACCCGGACTAAGGCGCGGAGGAGCCCAGGTGGACGGTCGTGGGAGCTGGCAGGAAGGTCTTTCAGACCCTACGGCTGAAGAAGGGCTGGAGCCAGCCGAAGGCGCTGTCCACGGGCAAGCAGGCTTGTCCAGGAAGACACCAGGGGCGATGGAGAGCCCAATGAAACGGCTGGAAGATGAGTTTGAAAATATCTTCCAAAAACAGTAGAAACAAACAGGAGGAAAATCACAGAGAAAAAGTTAAACAAAATTAGGGTTTCTTTCGAGGAGGCGCAGCATCCAAGCTGTGGGATGCAGTTCCGGGAAGGGAGAAGGGGACACAGGAGGGCGGGCGCCCTGCAGGACCACCCGCCACACCCGCCTGGGTGGGAAGGGAAGGCTGGGAGCCAGCGGTTCCTCCGAGACACCGCAGTGTGGCCACAGCCCTCAACACCTCAGGAAGAGCAGGATCCGGGGGAGCCTGGGGAGCAGCCGGCAGCCGGGGGGCGGGGCTGTCACCTGGTGTTGAGTGGGGGTGACGCAGTCTGGCCCTCAGGGCACTGAGGACGCAACAAAGCCGGCACGTGTGGGTCCCTGGAGAACGTGCGGCTCGGTGACAGTGACGTGGGGTGCGCACGGCGCTGCGCACGGCGTTGGCGGCTTCGCTGGGCCGCACTGCCGGGGAGCACGGGGAGACGCCCCGGGGGTGGGGGACGCGCCCACGAGACACGTGAAACTGAGCGATCAAGAGTGTGCTGCTTGGAAACGCAGAGGCAAGTACGAGACGTGGCAGAACCGTGCAATGGCGGGGCGGGGGAGGGTGACTGGGCGGCTTTTCTGTATGCAGCGTTGCCTGCCTTTAAACGCGCACGTGAGCGACTCCGATGGCAGCGACTCCGGCGTCCCCTTAGAAAGCAGGGCTGGGCAGGAGCCGCGTCTCTGTCCTGCAGCCGGCGCCTGCAGGTCACCTGCGGGTGAGTCGGGCGCCCCCTCCTGCCTCCTCCCTGCGCCCCTCCCCTCCGGCCGCCGCCTGGGGCGGCTCCGGGGAGGACCGCGGGGCTGCGCCCGCTCCGTGCCGCCCCAAGGCACGTCTCCGCGGGACCGCGCACCTGCCGCCGGCTCGCCTCTGGGGAGAGCTCTCGCCTTGGCGCTGTGAGCTCTGGTCCGGCCCGGTCACCGGTTGTGGAGCTGCCGCTGGACGCCTGAGCTAGATCAGGGCGGACGCCGGACGCAACGGCCGCTCCCTCCGCTCCGCCGGGGTTGGGGGGCGGGCCTCCGGGGTCCGCGGCGGGCCCCACGAGGGGCCGCGCAGGGCCGCGCGCGCCCCCGCGCCCCCGCGCCGCCGGGCTCGTCCGCTCGGTCTTCGGCCCCTGGGTCACGACCGACTCCCCCGCGAGGCCCGTGTCTGGCTCGCAGCGCAGAGCTGAGCTGCCTCCCCGCGCCCCCCAGGTGCGGCGGGAGCGGCGGGGGGCGGGGGCACCCGGCCACCTCCCCTGGCGGACGCGCCACACCAATCTTCGCGGCTCTGCCGCTTTTGAAGAAATTTGCTGTTTTGTTCCTTCGCGGTCGTCACAGGCCCCGGCGCTCGGCTGTTTGGGCCTTCTCTCTCTCTCTCTCTTTTTTTTTTTCTTTTTCTCTCACTCAGTGCACTTGAAGTTTTAGCTTTTTCGAAGGACCAGCTTCTGCCCCCCCCCCCCCTCCCCCACAGTTTACAGAGGTGTAACCGACACATCACACCGCACCGGCTTCACGCGCAGCGCGGCATTCGGCGCGCTGTGAGCACGAAGCGGGCGCCGCCCACGCCCGTCACCCGCGTGCGCGGTTTTCTCACGAGGAAACTGCTAAGCTCGGTGTGGCGCATACAGTATTACCCGTGGTCGCCGGGACTCAGGATCCGTAACTGGAAGCTGCACCTTTGACCCCTCCCCCTTCCTCGCCCCCACCCCCACCTCTGCAACCACCTGTCTGTCCTCCGTTTCAGTGAGTGCGGCTTTCTCAGGTCCCACGTATAAGCGAGATCACATAGCATCTGTCTGTCTCTGACTCATCTCACTTAGCGGGACGCCCTCGGGTCCACCCATGTTATCACAGGTGACAGGATTTCCTCTTTCTCATGGCTGAATAAAATTCCACTAGATAGATGATAGATAGATAGATAGATAGATAGATAGATAGATAATTGATAGATGACAGGTTGTCTCCACGTCTTGGCCACCGTGAATATCGCTGCCGTGAACTTGGGGGTGCAGGTGTCTCTTTGAGAGAGCGATTTCATTTCCTCCAGATACATTCACAGAAGTGGGGTTGCTGGGTCACAGGGTGGTTCCATTTTTAACTTTCTGAGGCACCTCCACGCCGGTTCCCAGGGCAGCTGCGCAGGTGCGGCCCCTTCCGCCACGCGGAGGGCTGCCTCCTCCCCGCACGCTCGCCAACTCTTGTTGTCTTTTTGATAATCACTGTTCTGACAGGTGTGAGTGATACCCATGTGGTTTCCCTGATGACTAGTGACGCTGAGCATGTGTTTGTGCACCTGTTGGCCACCTGTATGGCTCCTTTGGAAAGGTGTCTGTTTAGTTTCTCTGCTCGTTTTTACATCGGAGTACTCGGCGTTTTTCAGTTTTGGTTTGAGTTGCACGAGCCCCCCGCGCGCTTTGGGGGTCGACCCTCATTCCGGTGTGTGGCTCCCGGATACTGCGTCTCGCTCCGTGGGTCACCCTTTCACTTCGTTGGTGGTTCCTGTGCTGCACAGAAGTATTTTGGTTTGACGTGGTCCTACTGCTCGATTTTTGTTTCTGTTGCCTGCTTTTGGCTTTTTTTTTTTTGATCCCCCAACCCACTAAACTAAATTTTAAGCCTTTTTTCTTCTCAAATATATTCCCAAGTTTCAATATATATTATTTTTATTATTGTTTCACTCAAGACAATGTCTATTATAATTCTTTTTCTTATACCCGTAGGCTAATTAGAAATTTGCTTACTACCCACACTGTGTGACATCTTTCGTTACCTTTCCGTGTGGTTGCTCCGTCTCACTGTGATCGGACACCATGCTTTGAGTGGCAGGAGCCCTTCGGCTGGGTTGGAATGTGCCATTAAGACATCGAGCTCCTTGTTTCTGAAAGCCACCTGTTTCCCTCTGCAGCCTGTTCCTCGGTTTCACTGGAAGAGGACCAGTTAGAGAGCTCTGTTGACTTATCTCATTTCGGATTGGTTGGGCTTTTTGAATCTGTGGATTGGTGTCTTTGATCAGTTCTGGAAATGTTCAGTCATTGACTCTTCAGGTATCGCCTCTCCCCCCTTTTCCTCCCTCTGTTCTCTTCCTGGGACTCGGAGCGTGTGCTGATCGGCTCACCCTGTCCTGTGCATTGTAACGGCTGCTGTGTTGCCATCCGTTTTCTGCTGGTCTTCACCATCTGCTTTCTGTGCCTCACACACTTGAGGCTTAGTTGGCACCAGGGTTGCTCCTGTCACCTGGAGGAGCTGTGGATCCCCTGGCCCTTAGTGAAGGTGCCTGCCTCCAGAAAGGAAGACAAAACTGGGGGCTTTTAGCAAAGATGGAGGCACATCATCCAGAGGTTCTGGTTCGGTTTTAAACAGCTTCTCTGGCGGCATATGTGTGCAGACAGGAGAAGCAAGAACCAGCGTGCAGACCTGCAGGCCAGCGGTGTGGTTTCTGCCGGGGTCAGTCAGGAGCCAGGCCCCGCGGACTGCGCTGCCAGAGGGGACGCGACCTGCAGGCGTAGCCGGGCCTGGGGCCAGGGGCACCCAGCGGTGGGACTCCTGAGCCGCTGCAGGAAGGAGCTGCCCTCGGCTGCAGGACAAACCCAGAGGGTGAGGGTGAGGGTGAGATGCCCCGGGAGGGTCCAGGAGGGTCCAGGAGTGCAGGCCTCTGCAGGGTACCAGGGCCTGAGGGCCTGGGAAGACGGGGTGTGGGACAGCCAGCCCTGCTGCTGAAGCACTGTCACCAGGCCACCCCGAGAGGAGCAGGCCCCTCTCTCTCAGGACCCACGCCAGCACTTGCCTTCCTGGGTGCTGGTCAGGGCGCCCTGCTGACGTCACCCGAGGGAACATGGGGTGGGGACACCCAGGCCAGGCTGCTTGTAGGCAGGGCTTCCAGGACCTCTCAGCACAGTCACCCAGAGAGCTGATAGCAGCTGTTGTTGAGGTGGGACCCCCTTCCCTGGTCAAGCCCCCCCCGGGGGTGGTGCTCCCGAGAGAGTGTACATGTGTGGACCAGGCATGTGGGGCATGCCTCGCATGTGCACACATGTAGATTAGGTGTTCGGGGTATGCCTCATGCGTGCACATGTGGACCAGGCATAGGGGGCATGCCTCACGCTTGGACCAGGCGTGTGGTCCGAAGGCCCCAGCAGGTCAGGGGTGAAGGTGCTAAAGAGGGCCCGTCCCCCGAGCAGAGATGCCATCTCCAGCAGCCTCCGTCCTTTAGGCCTGAGCTGTAGGCAGGGGTCACTGCGCGCAAAGCTGTCCCCTGACCATGGGGTCATCATGGAAGTAGAGCTGTCCCCATACCAGGGGATCATCGGGGTCGTGGGACTGTCCTAGCCCTGAGGGAAGTGGCCTTGGGGGAAGACGGGGTCTTGGGGACTCGGGTGCAGTTGGCACAGGAGCAGTGGGCTGGTCAGTGGGGGTTGGTCACCTCCCTCCTGGGCGGACAGCATGGCACATGTTGTCCTGAGTGGCATCCAGCGGGGGGCAGTGCCGAGCCGCCCCTGGAGTGCGGGGAGGGGGAGGATGAGTCACTGGAGAGGAACGCAGACCCCAGGGCAAGGCCCGGAAGGCCGGCCCGGTGCGAGGCCAAGCCCTCCGGAAGGGCAGCGGACATCCCGAAGAATGCGGAGGGTTTCCACATATTGTCATCCACGTGGGAACCTGCCGCCTGCGGGAAGCAGGGCCCGAGGCTGCACGGGCCGCCCGGGGAGCACCGAGACCTCGGGGGCTGGAGGTGGGGGTCTCAGACTCCTGGGAGGATGGGGTCCACCCCTCCTCACCCAGGTCCCGGCACCCCGCGGCCTGTCCGGCAGGCAGATCCCCTCCTGCTGAGCCCGGCAGGGGCCTCCAGCCACAGGCTGGCGGGGTGTCTGCGGGTCAGGACCTGCCCCAGCCCTGCTCTCTGAGCACCAGTGACCAAGGCCCAGAGTGCAGGGTCCCCACGCGGGTGTCACCACCGCCCCAGACCCAGCCCTGCCTCAGGTCCTCTCGGAAGCTCTAAGCACGGACCTGGGGGACGCACCATGTCACCCCGGAGCTGACCAGCAGGCGAGAAACGTGGCCCCGAGACCCAGCACAGCCTCAGCCCCCCTTGGCCTTCTGCGCGGGTGCTGGCAGCAGCGGAGAGAGCCGGCCGGCGTGGAGCCCGGAGTGGGGCCAGCGGGCGGCTGTGGGCGGTGGCCGTCCACTCCCCAGGGTGGGCCTCACCCCCCAGGGCACTGTTTGGCAGATCTGTGTCTGACAATGCCAGCCCAGGGCGCACGGGGCCGCGGGGCCTCAGACTCCTCGTACAGCAGGTGCTGGGCAAAGCCCTGCACGAGTCACAGCAGCTGTCCAGCTGCTGGGTGAGGGGCACCCTGCCCGGCAACCCCCAGGCCCCACACCCGAGCCCCTGGCGGGAGACAGAGGCCAACCCCACTCACCCCACCTGCCGACGCCCACTGCCTAGTGGACAAGAACCGGGCACTGTGCCGAGAGCCGGCCGCTTCCGCCCGTGGCCGACCTGGCCTGCAGCCTGAGGCAGGGACCAGCGCCAGCCGAGGGGCTCGGCCGCCACCCCACCCGCAGGTGGCCTCACCTCCACTCTGCAGGTGGCTGAAGCCCCCAGGTTGCTTCTTCAGGTTCTCAGGGAGGAAGGCCGCTGTCTATGATGTGGGACTATGCGGGGAGCCCGGCTTCCCGCACCTGGACCCTCCACTTGGGCAGAAGGAAAGTGGGCGTGGTTGGCTTCTGAGAGGAGGAGTCCCAGGGCCTGACTGGCCTGACCGCACCCCTGCCCTGTCCAGGGCAGCCTCGGGCTGTGTCCCCTGTGGCTTCGAGCCATACGCCCCTGCAGGGCGCACGGGGAAGTGCGCAGGCTCGTGCTGCGCTGGGGTGCAGTGTGGGTGACTCTGAGTCGTTCTCTCTGTGTTTCTGCTGTTTCTGCATTGAGTGCACGTCGCTCATGGTTCTTGCTTTACCGCTAGAAAATGAAAGACCATGCTCCCGGGGGCCTCGCCGCCCCTGAGTGTGGCATTCGTCACGGGGTGCGGGCAGCCCAGCTGGGCCGCGAGGCTGCAGCCGCCCGTGGCTCTTAGTCACCTAAGAGTCGACCTTGAGTTCAGACCCGGAACTGGCCGCCGGTTCTCTGGATTCTCTCTGGCTTTGGGGTTCTCTTTGAGGGCGTATCATCCACGAGGCTCGTTTTCCTCCTTTCCATCCAACCTCACGCTTCACTTCTCTCCCTCCTCTTAGCCCATCAGCGAGACTTCCCAGATGGCGTCGACGACAGCGGTGACAGTGGTGACAGCGGTGACGGCGGCCTTCTCTGTGTCATTTCTGACTTAAAAGGGAACGTTTCAGCATGGGGGCCAGTGGCTGCCGGGCACCCCCTGCCAGGCCGAGGACGTCCCCGTCACCCCGTGTGCTGCCCATTCTCACCGTGAAGCAGACTGAGTCGCAGCTCGTGCGACCCCAGCAGCCTGACGTGCTCGTGGCCGACCGGGTCAACCTTGAGCCCGGCAAACGGCTGCCCTGGCCCCGGCTGGGCCTCCTCCGCGCTATGGCGTTGGCCCACAGCTCCTGTGAGCCAGCATGGTGCCCCCACATCCCACCCTGCACCCCACGAGCACATGGCAGGGGAAGAGGTCCTCGTTTCCACGTCCTGCCGCTCGGAGTGAGTTTGCACCGTCTCCTCCCGCCTGGTGGCTTCCGGCGGGCGTCCAGGGCCTGGCGTTTTCCGTGAGGGCTTCCTGGGGCCGGCGCCTGCTCGCCCGCGGGGCTGCTTGCGCCCCGCCCCCCAACCCCGTAGTCACGTTGGTGAGTCGTGTGCTCTCCTGGGCCGTGTCTGTCTCCTCAGCATTTCGGACGTGCGGGCTCGGCCGTCGGCCCCGCTGGTGCCTCCGGCTCCCGCTCTCAGGAGACCTGTCAACCCAACGAGTCTCCGCAGCCGACCAGCGTTTGGCGTGGCTGCTCCGTTCTGCTGCGTTTCTGTTTTCTGTCTTGTAATTTCTATTCTTATCTTTATCGTTTCCTTCCTTTGCTTTCCTGGGGTTATTTCCAAGTGGAGCGCTTAGCTCTTTAATTTTCAGCCTCTTAAATTTTATGATATAAACATCCAAGACCATAAATTGTTCCTGAAGGACCGTTTTCACTGCGTTCCATTGGTTTTGATATGTAGCGTTCTCACTGGTTTTTTTAGTTCTAATAATTTTCAAGCATCCGTTACAGCTACTGATTTAACAGTTCTTCAGACAGCCGTGTTTTTAGGTTCGGAAAGCATGGCGTTTGGGAGCTTTTGAGTTACTTTTTAGATGGGTTTCCAACCAAACCGAGCGGCTGCGGCGGCCGGGAGGACTCGCCCTGTGGGCGGCCACCTGCTCCACGCGGCCCGCAGCCAACGGCAGGTGTTCCTCCCACGTGCTCACACTGGCTCGCGCTCACACTCACACGCTCGCTCTCACACTCACTCAGCAGTTCGAGCCTCCGAGCTGTGCTGCTTGACACCCCTGTCTCTTGGGGGGCTGCCCTCTGCCAGACTCCACCAGAGCCCAGGGAGGGAGCCGGGGTCTCCCAGGGCCCCCTGGGTAGCCCCGCCCCCCCGCAGCCCCGTCAAGGGCGCGGCGTTGGGGGAGCACGCATTCGCCCTGCAGAGTTCTGGGTCCTCGGACAGCACAGTTTCTCACGGTGACAGGCGGGGCTCTGGCGGGCGCGTCCCGGACCCGTGTCTCGCCCTCGCGCTCGGCCCCCGCCCCGCACGCTGCTCCGCTCCCGGCTGGGCGTTTGCAGGTCTCGCCTGACGTCTTCGCGGGTTCGCGGTTCGGCGTGTGGGCTCGGCCCGCTGACCGCCCTCCGAGTGGCTCGCGGGGTCTGCACTTCCCGCTCTCTTCCTCTTTGTCAGTCTCTTAGCGTTTCCAACCTCGTTCTACTTTCCCCTCTATTCATGTGGAAGTCACACATTCTGTCTCTGTCCTTTAAGGGTTACCCTGGAATTTTCACGTGCGCGTTTGGGATCTCAGGTCGGTGCGGCTTTGTCACCCATCTCGCATGCTGTTATTTCCCAGCCGTGTAAGGCAACGTGACTGTCCGTAATTCCACGAAACACAGGTCACGGTTGTCCCATGTGTGGCGGCTTCGGGGCTTCATGCTGCGTGGACGTGCGGGGCTCCAGCCGCAAGCCCCTCCTTGCTAAAAGGCCTTCTTTTGCCACGTGCTTTCTCTGGGGCCACTTTCCCCGAAAATTTTCTACTCCCTCTCTCTCCTGAAAGAGGGTGTCACTGGGTGACAAGAGCACTTGACGGGCCTTCGAAAACAGTCGCTGTGTCCTGGTGTCCCCCTGCTGTCCCCCCGCTGTCCCCCGCTGTCCCCCTGTCTCCCCACTGGCCCCCCCCGCTGTCCCCCGCTGTCCCCCCCGCTGTCCCCCACTGTCCCGCTGTCCCCCCGATGTCCCCCCTGTCCCCCCCGCTGTCCCCCTGTTGTCCCCCGCTGTCCCCCCTGCTGTCCCCCTGCTGTCCCCCGCTGTCCCCCCCGCTGTCCCCCGCTGCAGAGGGTCTGCTGTCCGTCCGTCGTCATCCCGTGTGGCTCGTCTGTTTTTTCTTGACTGCCCTTTTACTTCTTTCCTATTTAGTTCTTTGTTTTTTAATGTTTTTATTCATCACATGGATATATATTATTTATTGTCACTATAAGTAACCACTGCTTTTTCGCTTTTTTCCTTTACTCTTGTGGTAAGATATACATAACACAAAATTTATCATCTTAACATCTAAATATACAATTCAGTGGCATCGGACACAGTGACGCTATCGGGTACCATCATCACCAATCTCTCCAGGACTTCCTCATCTTCCCAAACGGGACCTCTGTCCCCGTTAAACTCTCAGCCCCAGCCCCTCCCTCAGCCCCGGCTCTTCCCGTCCCTGACCCCCTCTGGACCACCCACGAGCGGGTCCCACGGGACGTGTCCTTCTGTGACTGGCTCGTTTCACCGAACACCGTGTCCTCCAGGACCATCCACGCCGCAGCCGGTGTCCGGACGTCCTTCCTTTTTAAAACCGAGCGCACTGCGCATGAGCGCGCGTTTCGTGTCCGCTCACCGCCGTCTGCGGATGGACGCCGGGGCCGGCCCCACCTTTTGGCCGCTGTGCGTGACGCGCTGTGCGTCTGCTGCCCGTCCTCTGGGGCGCTCACTTACAAGCAGAGTCACCGCGTCCGACGGTGACTACGCGAAACTGTTCGAGGAGCCGCAGCAGTTGAGCCACGGACGTCCCCACCTGCAGGACGTGAGGGCCCCGTGTGCCCACGCCCGCGAACACTTTCTCTGTTTCCACCTAAAAGCCATCCGGATGGTGTGAGCTGTGTCTCCTTGTGGTTTTGCTTTGCGTTTCCCGACTAAGGGTAGTGAGCATCTTTTCACGTGCTCCTTGGCCATTTTAACATCTTCTTTGGAGAAATGTCTCTTCAAGTCTCTTGTCCCTTTTCTAATTGGGTTACTTGCGCTTTTTTTTGTTGTTGTAGGGGTTCTTGATATATTCTGGGTATTAATCCCCAATAAGATACATGACTTGCAAATATTTTTGTCCATTCTGTGGGTTGTCTTTTTACTTTCTTGATAGTGTCCTATGATACAGAAAATGTTTTTCATTTTCACGAAGTCCAGTCTATTTTTAATTTTGTCATCTTTGCTTTTGATGTCATAACCAAGAAATCATTGCCAAACGCCATATCATGACATTCCCCCCTGCTTTATTTTGAGCGTTTTATGGTTTCAGCTTTCACATTTTTGAGTTGGCCCCTTCCAATCACCAGAGGTAACTAATGATTTTTAAGAAACTGTGCTGAACACACCAGCGTGACGGTGTCTGACACTGCTGTCCACCATAGCCGCCAGCTCACCGATGCGCACGCTGCCCCCTGTGGCACGTGGGAGCTTCTGTTGGTTCCTGAGACTCTCGATGTGACACAGAGACTGATACCTTCTTGCTCTGATGTGACGAGCTGTTCCAGCCGCACTGTGAACATGGTCTGCCTCAGACCTGGAATTGGCTGTTTCTCCAAAAAGCTCTGGTTTCCTGGTTTCCCTTAGGATGCAACGTGGTGAGTGCGCGGCCCAGGCACAGGGCGCTCCCGGCTGCAGGGCGGGCGAGCAGAGCGGCGAAGCACACGCGCGTGTGCCGTACCCGTCAGGAGTCACACCGACGTCCCGGTCAGGTCTGGGCCCGTCGTGTCATCTCTTCACCTTCAGCCCAGATCTCCTTCCTCTCGCCGAGGACCCTGTCAGGCAGCAGCACCGCCGTCTGCCTGCGTCACATGCGCACACTTCAGAGGGACAGTGCCGCGTCACCACCCACAATAGGGTTACGGAAGGTTTTTTCATTTTGGGGTCAACAGTGGTCTGTTCACTGAGTTCATGTCACTCCTCTTTGTGGTTCATGTAATTTGTCTTTGATTTTTAAAGGTTTCTTTTTAAATTTAATTTTGTTTGCAATTATGTAAAGTGTCCACATGATTCTAAGGCCAGTGGTCAGGTCTGCTGCAGGAATCTGGTGGCTGCCGGGGGGGGGGGACAGGGGCAGAGGTGCCCTAGCCCTGGAAGCAGCATGCCTCTCCCGGCCTGTCTCCCTCCTGCAGGGGAGGGAAGGCTCACCTTGACATCTGGGCAGCCACACCACCAGGTGAGCACCGGCCTCAGCCCAGACACTTGGCCCCCAGGTGGCCAGGGGTGGGGGTGCTGAGAGGAGGCTCTTGCTCCCAGCTGGTGTGCAGGGGAGGGGGGTCCTGGGTGGGTTCTGGGTCCCATGCCTGTGGCTTAACAGCCACATCTCTGCAGCCCCAGGCCCGGGGCGGGTGCTGCCCCTGAGTGGACTGCTCCCTCAGGGCCGTGCCCCCAGGCCTACCAGGAGGCTGAGGTCATGTGCCTGGGTGCTGCTTTCCCTCTTCCTCCCACCCTGCCCCCAGATGCCCACACGCCAGTGGGGCAGGGGTCAGTGCCATCTGGGGCTGGGGGGTGGCAGAGAGGAGCTGGCATGGCCAAAGCAGTCTGCTCAGATAGGGTGTCCACTAAGATCGGGGGGCTTCCTCCTGTGCCCAGGGCTGGCCTCCCTCATGGTTCTGGAGTAAGGCCCTGCCCTAGGCCTGGGGGGACCGTCCCCTGAGGGCCACAGCCACTGGGTCCGCCCCATCAGCTGGAAAGAGCTGGTGAGCCGGACCTGGGGAGGGGGCAGCAGTGTCCAGGGTCAAGCCCTGAGAAGGATCTGGGGCCTTGCACCATTGGCTGGCCCTCATCAGGCAGGGGCGCCCCCTCCCTCCCTTGCTAGGTGGCTGTAGGACCCCAGAGCAGGGCGCTGGATATGCCCAGTGCATCCTGGAGGCCCGCCCACCACGATGCCCCTTCGCAGGCGCTGCCCAGGCCCAGCCTTCCGGGGCGGCCCAGCCTCGCCCGCAGGGACCTGAGGGCCATTCAGGGCTCACATGGCCGCCATGGTGCTGGCCCACCTGGCTCACTCCTGCACCCAGGAGCCCGGGGCCGGCAGCGGGGCAGTGTGAGAGAGGAAGGTGGGATAAGAGCCCCGTCAGGCCCCGGGCCCCTGCCCTGGCAGGAAGGACGAGGCCGGAAGTGCGCTGCGGGCCTGGCCTCGCGCTGGGCTCTGGGAGGACGGGAACCCCGTCTGCTGCTGCCTCTTTGTGCTCAGGCCACAGAGCTGTTAAGACCCCAGGACGTCCGGGAAGCGGGAGGCATTTTAATGAGCTTTTCAGAGCCTCCGCTGGTCCGTTTTCATGAGAAAACAGGAAGTTGGGGACCGGGGAGGAAACCCCCAGCGCCCTGGGAAGCCGCGTGCGGGGGAGCAGCCGAGGGCCGGGCCGGCGGCCAGGAGCGTCCCGAGGCCCTGCCGCCCCCCGGGCACCCTGCAGCACCTGGGGGTGGCCTGGGGCCAAACAAAGACCATGGCAGAGCTGCGCCCTGAGGGGGTCGGCAGTGCACGGAGCAGGCGGCCGCGCTGAGGAGGCGCGCCGGGGACAGACTGGGGTGTCCTGGCCAGTTCAGGAGGCGCGAGCCCTGGGAGCAGGAGCTGCGCATGCGCAGGGGGGCGGGCGGGAGGGGGAGAGGCGCGGTTCCGTGTTCGTCTGCGGGTGTCGGCGGGGGAGGGGCGTGTTGGTCCTAGCTCTCAGGGTCGGTCTAGGGGCCCCGGTCAGGCACCCAGCCCCGGGACGGTGGGCGGGCGTGGGCAAGGGGCTTATGGCTGCCTCAGCCCCCAACTCACTGCCCAGCTGGGGGGCCGGGGGCCGCTGTTCTTGTTTGTGCAAACATGTGTTCTGCGGGAAGTCGCTGGTGAGGACCGAGAAGAGTCCACAGCTGCCAGCAGCCACCCAGCACCCCGCGCTGAAGGACACAGGCTGGCCAGAGTGGAGTGGGGTCCCCGCAAAGACCTCTGTGTGCCGGCAGTGAGGGGCCCGGGGCCGATGGCAAGAGCGCAGGTGTGAGGCCAGACGTCCGGCCCAGTGGGCTGTGGTCAGGGCCTGGGGAGTCGCCAAGGTCACAGCTGTCCAGCAGCCTCCAGCCAGGCTCAGCTCCAGAGGAAGGCAGGCTGGCCGTGCCACAGGACTAAACACTCCCTGGGTGGCAGACAGGTGTCGGGAACCCATGTGAGCAAGGCCCCCAGGACAGGCCAATGTGACAGGGAAGGACGGGTTGGGAAGGGGGTCTCTGAAAAGCCAGGACTTCTAAATTTGGCCCTGGCTTTGGCCATCAGGTAGGCACCCTGGGCATGGTGGGTGGACCGAGCTCACCGGGGTCAGCCACCTAGAGGCCGGGAGCCGGGTCATTAAACAGAGGGGCCCCCTGCCACGTAGCACCAGAGCCAGGCAGGCCTCAGGCCGCATTCCCACCATGTGCTCCCCGAGCCCCTTAGTGGGCGTCACAGCCAGACCCCAGGAGCAGCGCCTGGGAACAGCTGACCGCCCTGCTCCACACACTGGCTGCCCCCACGCCCAGCCCAGCGTCTGGGGAAGCCTCCTCAGGGCCGGCCACAGGACCAGAGGCCTGCCCGCAAGCAGACACCAAGAAGCCCAGAAAAGGTGCCACACGGCCACCCCGAGGCAGGGCCCTAGGGCCTGGCACAGTGACCGAGCTGGCTTCGTTTGGCTGCGGACCCTGCTCTGCCCCCACAGGCCGCAGGAGGGCCGGGTCAACGCATAAGCCCATCTGGACATCAGAGGGCGCTGGCCGCTGGCCGCAGAGACCAGTGTGCTGAGGACTGACACTGGGGCCCTCTGTGCTGTGCTCGGCCAGGCCGGCCCTGTCCCGCACCCCAGAGGGCCCGAGCGCCCGGACGCTGGCTCAGCACCCCCGCTGCCCCTGGCCCCGGCCAGAGCTGGCCGCTCCCTGGAGAGCTCCCGCCACCAGGCTGAGTTTCCACTTCACGTCCGCCCTTCTGCTATTTTGGGGCCGTTCCCAGAGGGGAAGCCATTCAGCACGCAGAGCATTCCCAGGGCGAGCCCGGCCACTCGGCTGCTGTGGTGGGCAGCGAGTGGACACGGGAGAGGCCCGCAGGGCCTGGGGTCGCCGACCGCACCTCGCCCAGCGCCCAGCACCTGCCTGCGCACGGCGCGTGCTGGCCACCGGGAAGCTCGGGAGGGTGGAGGACCTGGCGAGGCCCGGAGCTGGCCCCTGGCTGCGCCGGGGCCTGATGGGTGAGGGGCGGCGGGCCTCTCGCTGAGGGCAGGGTCGTGACCCCTGAAGCTGGCGATCAGGCCTGGGACTGTCCATCAGGAACGTCTGCCAAGAGGACGTTCCCAGTGTCGTCCACCATGGGAAAATATTTTATCAAAGAAATTTGAGTTAAAAAACAAGCCTGCGCGGGGACCGCGGACGGGGCCGGCAGGGCATCTATTTTTACCGTCCCTCTGGTCCCGGCTGTGGGGGGGTGGGCTGCAGCCCGCGGGTCAAGGGGGTGTCCCGATGGCAGCAGCACTGGCCCCGGGAAGTGGGCACCCAGGATGTGGGAGGTGAGGGGGCCTCAGGGCAGCAGCCCCTCAGCACCGGGCCCAGGGCTCAGCCGGGAAACCCGCCATGCCAGGTCTAGGCCCCAGGGCCCAGAGACCCTCCCTCCAACCAACGTCCAACCTCAGACCAGGGACAGACAGGAAGAGGCTGACCCCGCCCCTCCCCGGCCTCTGTGCTTTGAGGCCCCCAGCCCAGTTCCCACACTCGGTGCCCCTGGGGTCACACAGGCACAAAGGCTGTGGGAGGGGCGGCCACCCCCCCTCCCCACCCCGCGCAGGGTAGACCCGGCCGGCCGGCTCTAGGGCCGTCAGAAGGGCCGGCCAGGGGCTCTCTGAGGGGGGCCATCCCACACAGAGGTTCTGGTCCTGGTTCCGGTGCTGGCTCAGCCTCCAGGGTGGTGGGAGCTGCTGGGCAGCCTCTGCAGATTTCGGGTCAGCAGGCCGCAGGCTCTGGACACTGGCCGGGTGATGAAGGCTCAGCGCCACCCCCAGGAGTGACAACAGGGTGGGCCCACAGTGACCACCCAACTCCATGAGGCCATCCTAGGCCCCCCCCACAGCCTATAGAGCCTCTCGTCTGCCCCGCTCCATGAGGCCACCCTCGGCTCCCCCCACAGCCTGTAGAGCCTCCCGTCTGCCCCGCTCCCTCCCACAAAAGCCATGTGTCTCAGCTGGTGCCCAGCCCCGGTTCCTACCGTGGCCCTTGGGGGACTGATGACCTGGGCCCCACCACTCTGGGCACCCTGGCTCCTGGCTGCAGTGATCCGGCCCTGGCCGCTTCAAGGAGGACCCTGGCTCTTCTGAGCCGGCCTGACACCAGCCCCGTCTGCTCCACTGGGCTCGAACCCACCCACCTGCCCTGGTGGCCCACGCTGCTCGAGGTGAGGCCGCCACACCGCGCCTCCCCCAAGCCCACCCTCCCATCCCCTCGTTGTGTTGTCCCTGGGGCCAGCCTGGGACGAAGCACCTTCAGCTGCTCCTGGGCCAGCACCTGAGGTCCCCAGCCTGGTTCACCAAGGCCTGGTGGTCAGCGCCGTCTTCTCCGGACCTTTGTCCCGACTGTGCGCTTCTAATGGGTGTTCGCACCGCGTGCAGGGGCCCCTCAGGCCTGGCTTCTCCGACCACACCCCTGAATGATGACAGAAGAGTGAGCACATGTCCTGCCCGCTCCCAAAAGGGCTGAAGAGCTTCAAGTCGAAACTCAGAGGGTGCACCCAACCAGGTGGGCGTGCAGCCCAGACGGCCCAGACGGGTGTTCCCTGCGGCCAGGCTGCGGGCAGTGGGGCCAACGTGAGGCTGTGGCCTGTCCTCTGCACGTGCGTGCAGGGTGCGTCAGAGCTGGGCAGACACACCCACCCCCACGCTGCCAGCTCTGAGCCAGGCCGGCATGGCAGGCCCGAGGCGGTGCAGGCGCAGCTGAGGACAAGCCACTAGGAGCTTGGGGGACGGCGCAGGGAGGCCCCTGGAGCTAGCACTGGCCAGGGGGCCACCCCAGTGCCATTCCCTCAAGCCTGTAGCCAGTCAGGAGAAGCCCTGACACCAAACACAGAGTCTGGAGTGCCGCCGTGTCTCGGGGAACCCAAGTCCCTCCGTCCCTCTGCTCCGCACCTCCACTGACCATGGTCACAACCCTGCTCCCGGGAGCCCCCAGCCACAGAGGCATCGGAACCACTGGCCAGACATGGCAAAGGCCAGCTCCCAAACCATCGTCCGGGGGTCTGGCTACGGCCTGGAGCTGGCCAGGATAAACTGGGATGGGGTGCCAGGGTTGCACAGCAGAGTGCCCATCAGTCCGTGGGACCCCGAGGCTCAGGGCTGGTGTTGGCGTGACGTCAGCACACCGCAGCCTTTGGGCTGAAGCTCGTGAAATTCAGACGTCAGCATCCGTGAGCACAGTGCAGCCTGCAGCAGGGCTGCCATGTGCTCCCTGCCCATGGCCACTTTCCCGGTGAGCAGGTGGCTTGTGCAGGAATGTTCTGCTCCACCCCTCACTGCCCGGGCCTGTGGCAGGGACTGACCGGTGCCCAGGGGCCTGGCTGGCATCTGACGGGGATGGGGGGCACTCTTGTTCCTTTTGAGCAATTGCCAGCCCCAGAACAGAAGTGGGGCCAGGGAGCCCCGGGGTATTGGGGCGGTGAGGCAGGGTCTGCCAGGCTGATTCTCTGCCCACGTCACGCCGGGGCAGGGAGCTGTGGATAGATGGCCCATGCAGCAGGCGCCCTGTGCACACATGGCCCCTCACTCCAACCCGGCCACCTTTCCCTCCCCAGCTGCAGAGAAAAGGGGCTGGAGAGTGGGGTCCTTCCCTTCCCACCCCTCCCAGGCAGCCTGCTCAGTGCCCACCCACCATGGATCCACAGGAAGAAGCAGGCAGTGCTGGGGGCCATTCTGTGGGCAGGATGGGGCCTGGGTGGGACCCCAGCCAGCCAGGGACAGGGAGGAGCCTCAGGAGAGGCTGGCTTAGCCAAGCCCTGCACCCCTCCCTGGAGGTGGGGGAGCAAGTGGGGGGAGGAGCACATTGTGGGGGTCCCTCAGAGAAGTGGGGACAGTAGGGCTCAAGGAGCAGCTGCCTCCTGCTCCCCCATCTGGGCAAACCCAGGTGGCAGTGAAGGGGGCACGTCCTTGCTTGGCCTGACTCAGTGGCCTGGGAGGGGAAGGGTCACACCCCGACCCCTGTGTACCCCCTCCACACTGCCAGCCTCACTTGCACCTGTCCCCAGTCCACACCATCCCTCCCCAACCTCCACAGGACCCCATCGGACTCCAGCTCCTTTGGCACCTGAGCTCTCACCCTATCCACCTGGCCTGCCAAGCCCTAGTTTGAATGCAGCTTCCTCCAGGAAGTTCTCCAGACCCACAGCCCATCTCAGAGCTCCACAGCCCTTTGGAGAAGCACTTTAAGGCTCCTCTCTCCCAAGACAGAGAACTCAGGGAGGCAGGGACGGTCCTCTGGTCCCAGTGCATGCCTGACATGATGGGGTGACAGGCCCCAGGGAAATTAAGGTAGGTTCAGACTTCAGGCCGCAGGGCTTGGGTTCAGGGCCTGACGCCTGCTGTCTGAGCGCCTGGCTCCTCCAATCTGCGGGGGGAGGGGGAACCAGGGCCGCCCCGGCCCTGCCCCAACGTCCTCAGCCAGCCTCTCTGGCGCCCACTACCCCCTCCCCCGCGGCCCTAGGAGGACAGGGTCCCCCAACCCCGCAGACCAAGCTGGGAGGAGCCCCTTGGTCCCCACTTCCCACCGCCGGGGCCGTGAGCGGGCGGGATCCCCCAGCGCCCTCTCGCCCCGCGCCTGGGCGCGGAAAGGCGGGCGGGCAGGCGGCCGTTTGCTTTTGAATCTCCGCCTGGCGCCCTGAGTGGCCCTTTCAAAGGCCGGCCGGGGCGGGGGCCGTTCCCAGGAGCGCCCCGCCCTCGGCGCCCGCCCCTCCCCCGCTTTCCCACGCGGCCTGGCCGCCGGCGGGTTCTCACGGCCGCCGCCCCTCCCCCGCCTGGGAACGGCCCGCGGCGCCGGGGGTGCCCGGGAGCCCCGTCACAGGGGGACCAGCCTGGAGCGGGAGTTGGGGGGGTCACGCCAAGGGAAGTGCGCGGGGACTATGGGGTTAGAAGGGGAGAGGTATGTACCTCCTGGGGGGTGCTTGGGCCACGAGGGGGTGGGGTAGTGAGGGTTGAGGGGGAAGAGCCCCGCCCAGGGCCTGGGCCAGAAGGCACCCCGGCTCAGATTCAGTTTGATTTAACCCAGGACAGGTGGTCACCCCAGCCCCACCTCATGGAGAGACCTAGGGGGTTCCCAGCCATGCCTGCCTGTGCCTGGGGACAGTGAGCACCCACCCCTCCCCGGCAGGCGGGCCAGGCCGGGAGGCAGGTCCTGGAGCTGGTGCCTCCTCACAGAAACAAGTCCCATGCTGTGGCCCACAGAGACAGCTGCCACGTGGCGTCTGAAATCCCCCTGGAGAGGCCGTGACTGTGCCTGGCCATCCAGGGCACTGGCCGGGAAGCCTTGGCCACCTGTCTGGCCCGGGGCTCACCCGCCTCCGCCTGCCTCGATGGACTTGCCTGGCCCACCAGGCGCTGGCTTGTGGGGTCTCATCCCCACCAGCCCTACGTGGCCAGACCGGGCTGCCATCTTCTGACCCCACACAGTGCTCTCTGCTCGCCCAGGTCCCGAGAGGGCCCTGGCCACGTGCGGTGCAGTGGAGAGTGAGGTTTGCGGGTGGGGTGGGTGCTGAGGGAGGCCTGCCTGCCGTCCCCTGTGCAGCCACTTCTTTGGGCTCAGGGGTGCAAGCCCTGGAGAGGTCTGAGGGAAGGGGCTCAGACCCTCCCATATGTCCCTGGGAGGGGTGGCCCTGGCGGCCAGGGCCTCCCATTCAGGCCCCAGTTGTGCGCGCTGCGTCCTGGACCCCACATCAGCCGTTCTGGCCAGGGCGGCTGAGGCGTGGCCCTCCTCCCAGCCCCCCCACACCCCCGCCCCCCCATCAGGAGAACCATCGCTGCTGCTCCAGACTCTGTGACGTCCACATGGTCACCCACGGCTGCCGGGGCCCCCACAGCTGGGCGCCAGCCTCCTGTGGCCACCTGGCAGGCGTATTCTGGGTTTAGACGGGGGGGGGGGGGGTGCTCCACCTCCAAAGTCTGAGGCAGGACAGGCGGCCCTCCTGTCCCAGTGGCAGGAGGTGGACCCAATGGGGGGGGCTCGCTCAGGGCACCAGGCCCACACCTCCGTGGACCAAGGTCCAGACTTGGGGTGCCAGCCTTCTGAGGCTACATCAGCAGACTCCCATCTGACCCTGTGTCCTCTGAGCCCAGCCCCACTGGGCAAGTCCCTAAGGCATTGTCCCCTCCCCATCTGCTGTGAGAGATGGTTGTCAGGACGTCTCGCACCCCTCACCCCCCAGGGGGGCGCACACAGGCGCGGGGTCAGGGGCGCACGTGCCTTCACCCCCGGCAGTCGCTGGCAGTCCGTGTTCATGGCCCTGACTCACACGCACACACTCGGCTGCTCATGCTGGACGCCCTCGCATCCCCGCACCTGGGTGTGTGCGAGACACTTGCCAAGTGCTGGCTCTCGCACACATGTGCCCAGACCTGGCCCTCTGGGGGCCCCGCACACCCAGCGCCGTGGCCCCTGACCCCCCCGGGGACCCGCACCGGTACTGACAGTGCCTGAAGCCCAGCCCCCAGCCTGTCTGTGCAGACATTGTCCTGCCCGTACAAAGGGGATGGGCAGTGGCCGGGTGGGGGTGGGGCTGTGGGAACTGACCTTCCTGGGCCTGGGGGCAGGGCGAGGCGGTGGGGGGGGGACCAGGCCCTGGGGGCAGCCGTCCTAGGTCTGGGGCCTGATGGGGCAGGGGCAGGTGGGGAGCGGGGGCGGAAGGGCACTGCTGGTGGGCTCCACAGTCTGTGCAGGCCCCGCACCGCTCCCTGCTGCCCTGCCGCCGTCCCCACTCTGAGCCTCCCCGGGGGCCTGCCCCCGCGGGTCTCGGCTGTGGGCGGGCCGTGAGGAGAGGGGCTGCTGTCCTCGTACCCCTCAGCCCGTCTCCAGCTGGAAGTCAGGGCCAAACTGGGAGCGATAGTGCCCAGTGCTGGAGCCAGTGGGGTCTTTGTAGGTAAAACCGTGACAGGCCTGTCTCCGAGGAGGCTCCTGGGCCATGTCACCTTTGGAGGCAGATGGCTCAGGGCCACACAAGTGCTGCTGAACAGCGTGGGAGAGTGAGGCGTGGTACAGACCCAGGCCCGGGCTGCACCTAATTGCTTCCGCCCTGTCCAGCGAGGTGTCGGCCGACACCCCAGGCCGGGGTCTTCCATCCCAGCCCTTTGTTCCAGCACCCAGCACCATCTGTTGGGGGGTCAGACGGACAAGCTGGCCCAGATAGGCCTCAGAACCCGCCTGTCTCAGTCGTGGGTGATGGGCGAGGACCCAACGAGCAGCAAGCACCCTGCGGACAGTGACACTGGTATCCCGAAGCCGAGAACGGCCGTGTCCCCCACTGCCCTGGCAGGGGTGGAGACCACCTGAGGCCACGCTGGCTGTTCTCCAGGCTGTGAGGCGGGGCGGAGGGGGGGGGTTATTCTCTGCGTTTTTTATGTTTGGCTGTTCTCTCGGTTTGCTCTAAAAGAGCAAGAAATGGCCCATTACTGTAGCGTGGGTCACAGCCTCAGTCCTGGCTCCGGCCCTCCCTGCCCGTGGGGTCCCCTGGGGCCCCACACGGACCATGCTTCCCACTCCCCGCATGGGGCCTGGCTCCCGCTGGGCGTTGGGGTGACAGGTTCTCACAGCCTGTCTCTTCCTGGGCTGAGCACAGGGACACTGTCCCCCAGCTGGAAGGTGGGGCCTGAGGGCAGAGCGCTGTGGGAGTGCCCGGGTCACAGGCCTGCTGCTGGCTGGTCAGGGAACCAGCCAGCCCCGGTCCTGCTCAGGAGTGGGGTCCCGGCCTGGCCCGGCCCCGGCCCCCTGCCCTGGTGAGCCGCAGGCTTGGCACACACCTCGCTTTCTCCTCTGCCTCCGCCCCCTGCTCAGTGAGGCCCCTGGCGTGTGCAGGCGGCGACAAGCCTCGCCGCAGTGCGTGGCGCTCAGTGGGCTCCGGGGAGGAGCACGTGCCGGGCCCGTCCACCGCTTTCTGCCGGCGGGACAGCCCCCGCCACACTTGGGGCCAGCTGTGTGCTGTTCGGTCTGGGCACAGCAGACGCCTGCAGGCGCCCAGGCAGGTGGGCACCCGGGAACGGTGGCAGCAGACATTCCTGAGGACACACGGCTCAGGACAGACACAGTGACCTTGCCTCGCGCTCAGCCCGGGCTTGCTGCCTGGGCCACTTCCCTGGCAGGTGTGGCTGGGACTCTGGACTCTGAGCACAGGGCAGGTGGGCGCTTGGGCGTGGTCCCCAGCACCTGCAAGCCGACCCCTCTAAGCTCCGCTGCTGCCCAGCCCACAAGTGTCAGCCTCAGTGAGAGGCAGGGCAGTGTCCCCTCCTCATCCTCCGAGCCCGGTGAGGGTCGCCCTCCAGGAACATGGCTGGCGCAGCCCTTTCCCACTGTCCATGAACCTGGGGGAGCAGGGAGCTCAGAGGGCGGGCCGCCAAGCCCCTGCGGTCCCCGGGACCAGCCCCTGTGGTGGCCCAGCCTCCGGGAAGCAGCCTCATGCCCGTGGGCTCCTGCCCCTGCCCAAGGCAGTCGCCAGTACCCGGAGTCAGTTGGCACGGCGGGCGTTGGCTCCAAGCAGCCTCGGGAGCCGTGGGAACCAGGCACACAGGCGGACCCTTGGGACCTGAGAGCCAGGAGCCTTCCCAGCCCTTCCTGCCCGACTCACCTGGCCCCTCCCTCCCATCCAGGCTCTGGGGCGGAGGCCAGCCCTGCCCTCAGGCTCCCAGACTGCATGCGGGAGGCAGGGGGGGCAGGGACCAGGTGGGGCCCCAGGCCTCTGTCTAGGGTCCCCTGTGGGACCCCCGCTAGTCTCTGCACCCCAAGGCACAGCCCACCTGCATGCATCGGCTGGGGGGCAGCGTAAGGCCAGCCGAGGGCCTTGTGGCTGAGCAAGCGACTCAGCACCCCCTAAAGCCCCCTTCCTTCAAAACGGGGGAGCAGAGGCCCTGCCACCCCCTCTGTGTCAGGAAGGGGCCTCCTGAGCACAGCACAGAGCCTGTGCCTGCCGTGGGCGCAGCCACGGGCCCCACAAGGGCAGGTCACAGGCTCCTCCAAGGGGTGGCCACTGCCTGCCCACGGCAGGCAGTCAGGCCAGGGGTGCTGGACCACAGAGTGGACAGGACCCAGCGGGCGGCCGTCGATGCCAGGCCCCGTGCAGATGGGAACACAGGGCAGAGGGCGGACAAGCAGGCACAGAACCGGCTTTTCCGGCCAGCGTGGGGGAGGGCGCAGGGCCTCGCAGGGCCCTATCGGGGTGACAGCAAGACCCAGCAGTGGGCAGCGACCGTGGGAAAACCGGCATTGGTGGTTCCCGAGGGTGTGGCCAGGTTCTTGAGGATGGCGCTGGGGGTTCGTCTGCGTGCGCTGACTCAGCGTGAGCTGGCAGCCCCACCCAGGCGTGCACTCCAGGCCCAGGTCCTGGTGAGGCCAGGAGACCCCTCCGCTGCACGCCTGCTGGTGTTGCCCCCCACAGGCGCCCGGACAGGGGTGGGCCCCTGTGGCAGGCAGCCCGGGGCAGCAACAGGCTGGACCTGGAGTGGCCACAAGCCCGAGCTGCCCAGGTCCGTGAGCCAGAAACCCTGCAGCAGCCTCCTTGGGCCAGGGGGTGGTCAGGGCACAAGAGGACCCTGGAGGGGTGGGGGCAGGGTTCTGCCTGGGGATCAGCCTGCCCCACCAGCGGTACCCCCATGCAGAGGCAGCCCCACCCGTCCCGCACCCCGAGGCCCCAGGCCCCTGGCCAGCCGCACTGCTGGAGGCGGAGCAGTGAGACCACAGGTGAGCCGGAGGTGTGGAAAGGCCCTGGGAAAGGGGCGTGTGGGGGCAGGGCGGGCTCCGCCCCTGACGTGGGCTCGCCCTGCAGCTCCCTGGGCCTGAGGCCACCACCTACCCACTGCCTCCGGAGCCATGTCATCCAGGGCACTGGCCAGGCTCATCCAGGAGGTTCCGGAAGTGATCACAGGAGCACAGATCCTGCCCCCACCCCCCGCCATGGCTTAGGAACCCCCAGGCCCTGCCCTCGGCTCTCCTGGCCCCACGTCCGAGGTCTGGGAGGGCTGTGACCAGTGTGCACAGCTCCACGCAAGCCTGCGTGTCCCTGCCTGGGAGAGTCTCCTGTGCCCCAGCCCCGCCGGGGATCCTGGGCTCCAGACCCACCATGCTGCTGTGCAGAAACCTTCACAGAGCGGCCATAGGGTGCCCGTTGGGAGGGCAGCGTGAGCCGAGCTCCCGGGAGCCCAGTGCTTGTCCCAGACAAGCGTCTTGCACAGAAGCAGAAGAGGCTTTGCTCCCGACCCCTCATGGGCTCAGGGCCCGGCCCCTGAGGTGGGGGCTGGTGCCAGGCACATAAATATGGATCCCACAATGGCCTTTGTCCCTCCCAAGACAGGCTGAGGGGTAGGGGCAGCTGCAGGGCTGCCTACTCCAAGCTGGCTCTCTCTTGAAGGCTCTGGGGTTGGAGAGGACAGCCAAGGTGACAGCCGTGTCCTGCAGGGTCTCAAGAGATGGAGGAGGCCACCCAGGGCCAACAGGAGCTGGGGCGCCCTGTGGTCCCATGGGCAGAGGAAAGGACATGTCATTTGTTTCTGTGAAACACCCTGGCCAGACTAGGGTGTGCAAGGAGCATAGGGCTGGAGGTCGGGGACAAAGGGCGGCCCCCCCCCGGCCTCAGCACCCCCTTGGCCCCAGACCTGTAACTGTGACAGTACCCGATGGAGCAGCTCATGTGGCCCAGAAGCCACCAGGAAGGCCCCAGCAGCACAGGTGAGTGCAGTCCCCGAGGGGCAGACCTGGGCTTGGGGTCTGGACGGCAGCCCAGGGGCTCGCTGCTCCCAGCCCGACTGTCGGGATGGCTGGGGAGGGGCCGGTCAGGTGGAAGGTCAGCGTCCCTGGCATGTACACATGTAGCTTGTGTGCAAAGACACCACACTCATCTGTGCACACACGTGTGCAGAGTGCGCACCTGTTTGCCTGTGTGCCCGAGCACTGCTGGCATTCACTGTCTGAACGCAGATGAGCCTGGGCAGACAGGAAAGGAGGCAAACCCCAGTGTCCCCAACCAGGGGGCACCACTGGCTGCCCGCCATTCCGGGAGGGGGCTGGCAAGGGGTGATGGGGCAGCTCTGGCCCGTGCTCAGGGGCCTCTTAGGACCCTCTGTGAGGTCGGTCCGAGACCAGGGTGCCTCTGGAGTCCCTTGCCCAGTCTCTCTGGGATGCTGATGTCCCCACCCAGCTGCTCCTGTCCTTTTGCTTCTCTCTGAGGTTTGGGGCCAGCGTGGGTGGTGAGCATAGCAGTGAGCCCTGGTGGTGGCTGTGTCTGGCCCCGGGCCGTGCTCAGCTCCCCACAGAGTGGCCTGGGCGTCACACCGCCTGGGACGGGAGAGCTGCAACAGCACCCTCCGCGGGGGCCACTGGCCGTCGGCCCCCAGTGCCCCAGCCAGAGGCTCGCACTTGCCCTGAGGGGGCCAGCACCCCTGCGGGCTGTCCGGTGTCTCAGGGGCCGCCAGGGGAGGGCTGAGGTCAGACAGGCTGGGGCGGGGCAGGAAGGCCAGATGGAGGTCATGGCCTCACTGGGCTCCCGGAGGCCGTGGGCTGAGGTGGGGGCCTCTTCCATTCAGAGCTCGGCTGCAGCTAATCTGGAGCCTCTGTGGAGAGATGTTTGCCAAGCAAATTACCAGGGTCAACAGGACCGGGGAGGACGCTCCCCACCTGCTGAACTGCGCGCCTCGGCCGTCGCGGCCCTCACGCCGGCGCTGACCCGTCGGCCACTGGCAGCCTGGCTGTCGCCCTGTCCTCTCAGCGGGGCGGGGACCCTCCACAGGCCACGTTCCAGGGTCTGGCCCAGCACCCTGCGCTCCGGCAGGTCCTCTGGGGCCCGCCCGCCTGCCCTGGTGCGGGCTGGTTGTGAAACTGGCAACGGGCTTATCTGCTCATCGCCACAGCCGGGCTGCCCCGCCCCCGCCCGCCAGTTCTCAGGCCCCCAAGTGCCCTAATCGGCTGATCTTGCGTCCAGAACATGTTTCCCAAGGACCTTTGAGCCCCAAGAACGTTCCAAGGTGTGAGTTCCCATGGGAGGGGACAGGGCTGGCACCGCAGCTTCTCGGCCCCTGACCTTTGCCCTCTCTGATGGGGGTGGGGTGGCGGTTGGGCACTTGGAGGTGTGTTGTGAAAGCCAGGGCTGCCAGGCCCTGTCCTTAGGAGTTCCTGATGTCCTTGATTGACAGCTGAAGAGGCCTAGAGCAAGGATGCACGGAAGCCAGGTGAGAGCAGGGAAACGTGGGGCCCCAGCACCTGGACCCTCCCTGAGATGTGGTTTCGGTCCAGGCCCAGTAGGGGGACCCTCTGAGGGGAGGCCCCTGTACCCCAGGGGGGAGGCGGGGCCGGGGCAGTACAGGGAGTGGTGGGAAGGGGTGCCTCGGAATCTCCAGAGAGTGTGAAGGCTGGGGCCTTGGGGTGGCGGCTTCCAGCTGCGTGGGTCGGGCCCCAGGGGAGATGCCTGGGGTGCACCCGTGGCCCCCTCGCTGCTGACGCAGGTGGCAGGCCAGTGCGCAGCAGCTGCTGGCTGTAGCCGTCCGGGGCCCCGGTAGCTGCACCGCAGTGGCCATGGCAAGGTCTCGCGGGAGGGCCCCTCTCCGGTCGCTGCGCAAGGGCACGAGGTCTTGGGGGGCCCAGCCCCAAGCCCAGCCGGGCCCCTGAGGGTGCCCCAGGCCCCACCAGCACAGGCTGCGGCCACGGCTCGTTCCCGTCCGCCGCTCACCGCTCAGCTCACGTGCCCCACGTGCTGGCAGCGTCCGGGCCACACCTGCGGGGAAGACGAAGGTTCCCACAAGGCCGGGACGCTCCGCCCCTGAGCCGAGTGCTGTCCTGAGCCCGAGTGAGGCAGACGGGGCGGGAAGGGCTTGCCTGGTGGAGGAAATGGCATGGACCGAGGTGGCTCCCCGAGCCAGCTGGAGGGGTGAGGCGGGGCGGACAGGTTCCTGTCTGCTGGGTCGCCCACCCTCCTCGCTCTGGCCTCGGTGTCACCCCCTCCGTCCCACACTCCCAGCCTTCTCCAGCCATGCCTTCGTCCGCATGACTGCCACGCCCGCTCTGGGAGCAACTGGGGCCCAGGCCCACTGCAGACTCCACGGAGGGCGCCATGCCAGGTGTGGTGGGGAGGGGGCTCCAGGGGACTGGGCCCACGGCAGACGCGCCGGTCAGTGGCAGGCCTGGGCCCGGACTGTGTGGTGCGCACCCGCCTCCGGCTCACCCCCCAGGAATGCGCCCCTCCTTCCCTCACATCCTTTTCCTGCCCTTCCTGCCTGGAGCGGAAACCGGCTCAGAGCTGGCTGAGGAGCCCAGGCGGAAGCCCCGGGGTAGCCAGGCCCAGGACCTGTGCAGGGCGGCTGCCTCCGCACCCAGGCCAGGGTGCACCTGCAGGCCAGGTGTGATGGCCTCAGCGCCAGGTGGGCACTGGCAGTGCCGGGTCCCTGGGTTCCTGACCACACCAAGGCTGGCCGTTGCCCCTGATCCCCCAGGGGTATGATCCCAATGGGGGTTCAGGCTGAGAAAGACAGGGTGGGGGCTTGTGCCAGGAGCCAGCAAACACCACGTCCTTTCCCTTGGAGCGCCCGCCATGGGCCAGAAGCCGGCCCAGTCAGCAACCCGGGACCAGCTGGGCTAAGGCACCACTCCACAGATGGAGAGAGGAAGCCCAGTCCAAGTGGACAGGCCTGGCCTTTCTGCTCCCCACGGCCACTGCCAAGCCTGAGGGTCAGGCAGGGTGCGGAGGCGAGCAGGCCAGCTGGGCCCCAGCAGAGATGAGGACCCTCTGCGGCTGAGGTGGACAGGATCTCTGGCCGCGGGACCAGTCCTGGGGAGGCAGACTGACCACACACCTTGCCTGAGCCACGTCCGGCACGGCTGCTTCCTAGAGGCTCTGCTCTGACCCGAGGCCCGGCATGGCCTCCGGCCCTGACCTCAGGCTGGGGGAGGCAGGAGGCTGCGTGTCCTTCCCGTCCCCCAGGCATCCGGCCCAGCTCTGCCCTTCCACCCTGTGTGACCTCTGGAAAGAGGAGAGGACAGTCCTGTGTGGCCCTCATGGCCACACCCGTGCGGTCCAGCCTGCCTTCCTGCCACGCCAGCCCTCCGCTGCCCAGACTGACTGTGTCCCTCCGGGACCCCCCGGGCTCACGCGCTGGCTGCCAGCCACCAGCCCCCTCCCCCCCACCCCGGCTCTGAGGCACCTCCACCCTGGGGTTGAGACTTCCTCAGCCTGGGGACACCTTAGGCCCTTCCCCGACCTGGGGTCAGACACCAGGCGGCCAGGGTGCACGGTGGCCCCGGTCGGTGCCAGGCGGTGCCTCAGCAGCCAGCGGGCAGGCCGGAGCCGCCACAGCGATTGTCTGCTGCAGTTCCTGCCCGGGGCGTCCTTCCTGCACTCTGGCCATGCTGGCCGGGCTGAGTGTTTGTTATTTGATCTGTATCCTCGCTCGGCCCTTCTACCAGGTGTCTGGGCTGCTGGGAAGAAATCCTCTCCTCTTTCCCACGCTCCCCGACACATTTTAATGAATTAGCTGGAAGCCCCGCCCCCACTGCTCGCCTGCCTGCCCGTAGGCCAGCTCGCCAGCCCTCCCTGGCTGCCTAGTGCTTTTAAGGTGGCTGCAGGCCTCAGCCCAGGTCTGGCCAGGCTCTGGCCAGCAGCCCCTTCTGTGCCGTCCTCCCCCAGCTGCCCCACCCAGACCTTCCCAGACCAGGTCCCAGAATGTGCCCCATATCCCTCCCCTAACCCTACTGCTCTGCGCCTCCACAGGAATAAGGTCCACTGAGGGAGGAGGGCTCTCGCCAGCCCTGGCCTCCACCCACCATCACCTTCCCAGGTCGGCCCCCCTGGCCAGCACCCTGGAGGAAGACGGGGTCCAGCCTAGTAGTTAGGATCAGGACCATCTCCCCAGATCCTGGGTACGGGCTTGTCTTTCAAAGCCAGGGAGCCTCTCCATAAACACAGGAAGAGGGGCTTCTCAAAGCTCCAGGGGGGCCTGGTGCTTGGGGCCCCCTCCCCCTCCCCCTCCTCCTCCCACGAGGGCACTGAGAACAAATGTTCTCCTTTTGGACTGAGGAGAGTGTGCACTGGGAGCCGGCTGTGTGAGGTCAGCTCTGGGACATGGGGTGTGGGCCAGAGTGACCGGGTGTGAAACTGGGGCTCCCCGTGGCCAGGGTGGCTGCCGCCAGAGCCACAGAGCGAGGCGCCAGGCGAGGGGGCTCCGGCAAGGCCCGCACTCCGGGTGAGGCTGGGTGGGGAGGGCCCGGACCTCGCTCAGGCTGGGCTCCCGTGGCCACTCCAGACACACGGTCCCTGGAGGGGGGGGCGCCTGAGCTGCCAATTTCATGGCCCGTGGTGGCGGCCGTGCGTTCCCACACTAAGCGCACAGGGCCCCTTTGTCTGCCCGCCCCGACACCCGATGAGGGTGTCAATGGGACTTTTCTCGCAGGCTCTGCTCCCGCGCCCAGCAGAGCCTCCAGATGCCCTCCTCCAGACCAGGGGCCCTGAGCCCACCTGGGCGGGGCCTTCCTGCGCAGCCACCACCTTCTGGGCACGGCCCTGGGCATGGCTGGGTCCTGGAGATGCATGAAAAACAGACAGGACTGAAAAGGAACTCTGCCTCGCAACATGTTCTCAGAGCACCCTATCCCTCCATCCCCCAGGAAGCAGCAGATGGCACGGCCCTGCATAGGGTCACATACCTACCCACTCCTAGGGTCCCTGTCCTTGGCTCGGCCTCCCGAGGAGCCCATGCCCTAATTCCTGGTCCTGGGTGGAGGGTGCCTAGGAGCCCATCTTCAAGGTGTTCACAGTCCAGCAGCAAGTGATCCCAGGCCCCCTTACTGGAACCAGAGAGGGGCTCCTGATCGCAGTGGCACCCAAGGTCACACCCCCAGCCAGACCAAGTGCAAGGCCTGGGCACGTGGCCTCTGTGTCTGCTCAGCCGGGGCTTACACACCAGCATGGCACGAGTTCCTGAGGTAAGCAGGTCTGCTCGGTAGGGCTAGGCCACCAGAGTGAGGGACTCAGGTGGCCCTGGCTTCCAGGAGGACCCCAGGGGAGTCAGCCAGGGAGCAGGTCTGAGGGTGGCTGGCCAGAGACAGACAGCTCTGGGGTGGCCTTGCCCAGTTTTTCTTGTGATTTGTCTGTGACCCTGCCCAGAGCACCGAGCAAGGTGGGGGGCATGCCACATGGGTTGTGAGGCATGGCGGGGAGCCCAACCCCAAACAAGGCCTGACAGGGTGGTCTCCCCAGCTGAGGCCCAGAGCTGCCTCGTGGGGAATTCCCAGTGGTGTCTGGAGGGGCGCGAGTCCCTGTGTGCTGCCTGCTGCCAGGCCCACCCTCTGGGAACCATTTCGCCTTAATACCCAGCGACCACAGCCGAGCTATAAACTGTAAAATCTTAACGAGGAAATTTGGCAGCAGCATTAGAGTGTCCATAAAAAATGGGTTTACAGTCTGAAAATGAGTCACTTCAAAGTTGCCTTTCAGAGCAGTCCTTGGTAGCTTCCCTAGGGCTGCTCACCTGGCCAGGCCTTACCTGTCCCCATTCATGCTGACCGGGAAGGGGGGGGGGGCCAGGGCAGGGAGGCCGGCCCTGAGGTCCTGTTGACTGACTGATCCCACTGCAGAGCCTCAGGCCCCTGGGGCCTGTGGCCAGGGGCTTCCTTATCTAGGGACCATGCTCCGGACAAGGCTGAAAACCTGGGGATTTGGCGCCTCAAGCCACTCAGGTTGAGGAGTAAACACGGTGACCCGGGACACCAGGGAGCTGCCCTCGCGTGAGGAGCATCCGCGTGGCTGAGGCCACACGCCCAAGCTGCTAAAGGAGTTGTCACCGGTGAAACCGTGTGTCCTGGGCCGGGCTGGGCCCCCCTTGTCGCGTGTCCGTTGTGCCAGGACCCAGAGAGTCCTCGGACCCGCGCTCCGACAGCTCAGAGCAAGACCGGGGTCTCTACCCGGGCCTCCTGGGTCTGAGGTGTTCGCGAACCCCCGCCCAGGGGAGGCCGCCTTGGGTGTGCCGCAGGGTCGCACCGGGCCCGGGTCTGTCGGAGCAGGGAACTTGGAATTCCCCGGGTGGACGGAGGCGGAGTGGGCGGGACGACGGCGGAGACACAGAGGGCGGAGTGGGGACGGGGGGCGGTGGGTGCGGGTAGGGCGGCGGCAGAGCAAGGACCCCGCCAACCGGCTCCCGGTTCTGCGCGGGCAGTGACCAGCGCCCCCTGCCGCGAATGCGCAGCCGCCTGGACACGCCCCCGGACGGCCACGCCCCTGCACCGCCTGCACCACGCCCCCACGCAGCACGGCCCAATCGGCGAGCTGCCGGCACGCGCGTCACGGGCGCTCCATTGTTATGCAAATATAAAGGAGGTAAAAGGCGCCCCGGCGCGGAGGGCGGGCGAGAGCAGCGGCGCGTGGGGAGGCGTGTGGGGGCCGCGTGGGAGCCACAGCCGAAGCGAGAAGGGACCCGAGAGCGCGGCGCCGCCGCCCCGGCTCCGCCGGTCCCCACGAGCGCAGCTCCAGCCCCCGTCGCCCGTCTGCTCGGGCGCGGCTGGATGCGGTGGGGCCCCGCAGCAGCGGCCCCCGGCCCCCAGCGCCCAGAGCGCCCAGGGGTGGCGTGCGGGGCCCGGGGGCGCCGCGCCCTCCATGCTCCCAGGCGCGCCCCGAGACAGCCGGGGGCCCGCGCCGCAGCCGCCGCCCGCGCTGAGCCCCGGCCCGGCACGCGGCCCGCGCCGGGCGGCAGCATGAGCCAGGCCGAGCTGTCCACCTGCTCCGCGCCGCAGACGCAGCGCATCTTCCAGGAGGCCGTGCGCAAGGGCAACACGCAGGAGCTGCAGTCGCTGCTGCAGAACATGACCAACTGCGAGTTCAACGTGAACTCGTTCGGGCCCGAGGGCCAGACGGCGCTGCACCAGTCGGTCATCGACGGCAACCTGGAGCTCGTGAAGCTGCTGGTCAAGTTCGGCGCGGACATCCGCCTGGCCAACCGTGACGGCTGGAGCGCGCTGCACATCGCCGCGTTCGGCGGCCACCAGGACATCGTGCTCTATCTCATCACCAAGGCCAAGTACGCGGGCAGTGGCCGGTGATGCCCGCCGGTACCCGGACCCCGACCCCGACTCGGACGCGGGCCCTGCATGTGGCGCCTCTGCTGTACCTTCCCGCCAACTACCTCGGTGTGCGCCCGGCCTTCGGCGCCGCGGCCACGACGAGTCCGGCGCGCGCGTCTGTGCCCACGGGGCCCGCGCGGCTCCCGCCGCCCGGGCCGGCGCCCTCCCGCGGCCGCCCGGGGCCCGGCCTGAGCGCTTCCCACGGCCCCCGCCCGCCGCCTCGCGGTGGGGGCGGGGCGCGGGCTCCAGCCCCTTTGAAATTTGAGTCTCGCTACCAGCAAGTTCGGAATCTCGAGACACCGGATCCTCTGCTCAAAATGTTTTCTCCGGAGGTGGAAGGAGGGTGGCGGGGACGCCGGGCTCGGGGCCGACGCGCCGTGGAGGAGACGCTCTGCTGTTGCTGGGATTCTAAACTATTTATCGTGTATCTATATTTGTGGGTGAAGTTCGTGCGCCTGATTTTTTTTGTTGTTGTTTGGGAAATATTGTGCGTGGTCAATGTGATTATGGGGGGGAGATGCATTTTTTTTCCTAGTCTTAAAACTAAAAACTTGAGTCTGTCATTTCTTGGTTGCACTGAAGACACCGCCCAGCCTGATGGTTTCCCCGTGCTGTTTCCTCTGCTGGATCCTCTTCCTCTCCTTTCTCCACTCTCCTGTCTTCCTTCTCCCCTTCACCTCCTTTCTGCCCTCCCCTCCCCCTCCCCTCTCTCACACTCACACGCACACACAATTCCGTGTGAGCTTTGGAAGCCGCAGGCCTCCTCCCCCTTCTGTGACAGGCCACCATCCCTAAACCTGCTGGTTTTGCAGTTTCCGCGGGAGCCTGGGTGCTCGGGTGTGGCGGTGATTGAGGGGGGTGGTGTGGACCATACCTTTTCTAGTGAGTTCGATTATAGTTAACAGTCGGTTGCACACTTTTTAAAAAAAGTAAATGGATTTGCCACAATTAAATGTCATAACATTTATGACAATATAAAATAGTAACATATTTTAAGCCAAGTTTTAGGTGTATTTTTTGAATCTTGGTTATAAACCCAATTTTAAAGGGCGTTGTATCCAGCGTTGTGAAGGCAACAGCGTACCCATATTTATATTTTTGTAAAATACCTATAAGACTGTGAATCCCTCGTGCTCATTGCTGAGTGAGTTGAAGGACCGTTTGCCCCTCTTCAGCCTCCCAGAGTTTCAAGAACCCGATTCGAATCCCCAAATTCTGCCATGGGAGAGGGGCCTCTGGGAGTCAGCGGGGGGACCTGGGCTGGAGGCGGCGCTTCCGCGTCACTTTCTGTCCGGAATAGCGCCCTTCCCGGTCTCCGGTCTCCGCGGTTCCAATTCTCTATGCAGCCCCACACCCTTGTTGTTTTGATCCTGAGAAATAAAAGGGAGGCTGAATTATTCAAATTTAAATGAGGCTTCCTGGGTAGAAGTGCTGCTGACCCTTCGTGCAAAAATGGGGAGCACTTGAGGACACAGGTGGGTGGAGGCCCTTTGTGCGTGGCCGGTCAGATACGGCTGTCATCTGTGGCTTGATATAAAACCCTGTATAAGAAGAATATATCGATAATGTCAGTGAAACAAGCAGACATTGAAACTAAGCACAGATTACTCCAAAAGGAGTTCTTCTGTTTATTTTTTCTAGATGCAAATACCTTTTTAATTATGTTAATTAATGTTAAGACTCTCTAGGCTCATGGAAGCTGTGTATGGGTCCCAGTATGGTCACTTCTAACTGGATGAAGTCTGCAGCACATTCCTGAGTGTACGATATACTTGTAGCGCAGCGTGAAAAATTTATAAATAAATTTTTCATCCATCTTTTTACATTAAAAGAAAAAGATTTGGTGGTTCTTCTTGGGCTTGGCATCCAGGACGAGCATCAGGCTGCGACATGCCGTCTGTGGGTGACGTCTGCACAATGCTTGGCTTGTTGTCACGTAAAGACAGAGCCTGGTAAACTGGCTCTGGGCTGCGCTCCACTGCCAACCCGAGCCGGCCACATACAGGACTTGTGAGGTGCCAGAGCCAAGAGCGACACCCAAGGGCAGCCCATTTCCCCTGCTCCCTGACAAAGAAGCTGAGGCCTCGCGGGAAGGTCAGCCGGAGCTACACCACTCCTGACCCCCTGCCAGCCCGAAACCAGGTCCTGGGGGGGGGCAGCTCGCTGTGGGGTTGTGCCTTTCCACCTGCTGCACAGAGAGCTTCTCTCAAACTGGGAACATCATAGATGCTCACCCCTGACAAGTGAAAGGCCCCTTTCTCTCCTGTGGTCCCTGGCAGAGTCTAGGAGCTCAGCAGGCCTGTGGGTCCTGGAGCTGGCCACTCCCAGAAGACCACAAACCCTGAGCAGTACTGGGGTGGAGGTTGGTGTGGAGTGGGTGTCTCCCGAGAGAGAAGCAGAGACCTGGGCCCACTCCCAAGATGCCCAAGGGGGAGGGGCGGTGGGACAGCACCCCTGCGGCAAAAGGAGATGGAGCAGGGGACTCTAACTGCTCTGCGAGTAGCCCGAGTAGCCAAAGGGTAAGGAAGGGTGGCAGTCGCACTGCCCTCCCTGGGCTGGGAGCTTTCCGTGCCTTCTTTGTTCCTACTTTGTGTCTCCGGCTCCGCTCTGCCCTTAAGCTTTTCTGAGCGCACTTTCTCTTGGTTTTGCAGGTACTTACTGTCCCCCAGCTGGCCTGCTAGATGGGCCAACGCCACCCTGAGACATTTGCACAGGTGAGTGGAATGTTGGATGCAAATGAGCTCCCAGGAGGTGCTGTGCAGCTAGTGCTCAAGGGCTATCATGAGAAGACCTGCCCCAAGCCTGCGGGGCAAGGGGGCTGGGAGTGCCAGCCAGGGGTACCTGGCCTTGACAAAAATAGTGGTAAAGAACTTGGAGGTTGGGGTACCTGGAGAATAAGTCAGGCCTGGGCACTGCGGGAGGTCCACGGGTGTGCACGTGGGAGCTCCTGTTCCCAGCAAGGGCCTTACCCACAGCACGGAGGGGAAACTTCTGCCTGCTCTCTGCCTGCTGGTGCGGTTTGGGGACACCGCCTGACACCTGACGGGCACTCTTAAAGTTCTCCCAGCAGCCAGTGGAGCCTGGGCCCTGGGATGCTTCCCAGGCACCTGTCTGCCACCTGGTCAAACTGTGCAGCTCCGGGTCCTCTCTTCCGAAAGCATGTTGGGCTGAGAAAGGCTTTGCTTCTCACAGGAGGGACCGTTTTTTCTCCAGTGTGGACAAAAAGGAAGCCAGGCCTTGCTCAGCCCCACGTGGGTGGGAGGCTGGTGGCATCTGCTGCCTTCCAGCCTGGGTCCTGCCAGCAGTGGAACTCGGGGTGCGGCCCGGGATACACTGGCCTCCCTTTCAGTGAACAAGGCCTTAGGTTGGCCGCCAAAGCCAAAGTCAGTCCCCCACCCAGGGGAGGGGGGCAGCACACAGCGCAGGCTCCTGCTCCCGGACCTCCGAGCTCGGCACAGGGAGTTGGTGGTGTCACCTGGGAGTTCCCAGGCAGCAATCAGGGCTGGGAATGTGTCTTTCCAAGACTTTTTGTGGCTAGGGCGAGCAGGAAGCCAAGGCCGACCCTCTCAGCCTGGCCTCTGGGACCGGCAGGTGTGTGGGGGCCAGGTGACAGTCCCAGCCAGGGGTGACCAGAAGACCTAGGGTAGAGGGTCAGGCAAGCAGGGGCTGGGTCACTGGGACCTAGTGGTTGCCTTGGAGAAAAGAGACAGATCAGATGGACAAAAGCATAGCCCACCCCGCTCCCCAACCAGGACCCTGAGGGTGTCCTGTCCACCTGTCCGTCCCTCGGAGCTGACCCTACCAGATGCAGGCAGCATTTACTGTTGGAATGAATGCCAGGGACACCAGGAAGTGCAGAGAAGTGGTCGGTCAGGGACAGTGATGCCTAAAGGCAGAGGCAAGGGGCCAGAACGGAACTGGCCAGGGGGACAGGCCCTGGAGGCCAGGCCAAGGGCCTAAATAGGTTAGGAGGATGACAGGAAGGAGCAGCTCTCTGGGTCTGTCCCCAAAGGCCTTGCAGTTCAGCACAGGCGGGAACAGACTGCGGTTGGCGTGCACAGGGGCCCAGAGACACAGCCCTTCCTCCTGGCCTTGCGGGAGTGCCTCCTGATGCTTGGGGCACCGGTCCGCCAGACCTCCAAGGGCAGGAAAGGAGGCTGGGGCTGGGGGAGCCGAGGGACAAAGCCTGAGGCCAGAGCGTGAGGGTGCAGGCCTGGGAGGTCTGGGAACAGCCAACGACTCCTCCCGGGGCCTCCAGCACGCCCCCAACTTGGGGCTTCGGGCTGGGGAGGCCTCCCTCCCTGAGGCCCGGCGCACACTCGGCCTCGGAAGCCTGGGCTCCCCTCCCCTCGCCGGGCACATTCTTCTAGTCTACGCCGGACCGTCCCTCCGCGCGTCCGTCTGTCGGTCTTTCTTCTCTCGCCCGCTCCAAAGCCGCGGCCCCCATTCATTCCCGAGGCCTCTGCCCTTTCCTCCGCGGGTCCCCTCTCGGCGAGCAGCTGCTATGCTAATGAGGGCGCAGGGGCGGGTACCGGCGGGCAGGGGCTGGGGGAGGCAGGGCAGGAGCCGTAGGGAGGGGCGGTGAGGCAGCCTGACTCTGGGGAAGAGAAGGGAATCTAGGGGGTCTGGCTGGGGAAACCAGCGTGGAGAGTCTGGGGGCGCGGCAGTGGCGGGGGTAGCTGGGCAGTGTGTGGTGGGGACTCGCAAGGGGTGGGGGCGGGCTCTCACAAAGGCCGGATCTTTGTATTCAAAACCAGCGGGGGCCATTCAGGCCCGGTGGAGCGGGGCCGCCCGCGCACCCGGAAAGCGCACGGGGCGCGGACACAGGGGGCCGCCCCGCCGCCCTTGCTCGCAGCCCGCCCCAAACACCCACCCACCCGCGCGCGTGGTGCGAGAGGTAGAGACCAGCTGTCATCTCCGTTCTGTGGTCCCAGCCTGGGACCCGCGCCTCCAACCGCCCCTCCAGCGCGCACCAGCCGCTGCTGCGCGTGGAGCTCGAGTGCGCCCCACGCGGGTGGGGGTCTGAGCGGGCACCCTCGCCCGACCCCAGGACTGGGTGGTTGGACTCCGGAGGCGGGTACGGTGGGGAGAGGCCCCTAGAGGCGGCCCTGGGGACTCGGGGCCTCAGCGAGACACGGGTTGGGTGGTGTGGAGGCGGGGCTCAGCCGGAGAGGGGGACCCTGACTGCCTCCCACTGGCGTCCGAGGGGGACGAGGGTTGGGAGCAGAGGGTTCCCTGAGAGCCTGGGTTTTGAGGGCTGGGACTCCCGCTGCCGGGGACCCGGACCTGGCCCCTCCATTCTCGAGGTGAGTTCTACGAGTGGGGACGGCGTCCTCGGGTGGAGGGGGCTTTTGGATGGCGAGTCTCGCGGTAGCTGCCCCGAGGCGAGGCTCGGACCCGGGTAGGTGCGCCGACCTTGGACCGCGCGGCATGGGCTGTGCTGCCGCCCAGTGGCCGCGGCCGACGCTACCTCCAGGGTCCCGGTGGTCCGAAGCTGGCACGACCCCCTCTCGCACTTCGCTGTGCTCAGGCGCCCCTCTTCCGACTGCTGCGGCGACCCGACCCGAGTCCTCTGGCCAGTGCCCTGCTCCACCCCTAATGGAGCCCAGTGCAAGTCTCCTGGAAGGTGGCCAAGGCACGTCGGAGGTTGGCCGATTGGCTGACTGAGCGGCCCAGGTGAGCTGGGGAGGGCCCTTGCCCCCGGGCGGTGGGTAGGGGCAGGCTGGCAGCAGAAGCCTTGGCTGGGGTTGGGCGCGAGGGGTGCGTTAGGGATGGAAAGCCTTTCGGATGGGAGTGAGCAGGCCAAGGCCAGTGTCGCCAGGACCAGCCAAGCCATCTGATTGGCAGTTCTGACAGCAGCCACCAGAGTTGGCTTTACTGTTGAGGACAGGGCGAAGGAGCAAGATACCCAGAGGGAGAAAGCCAGAAAGGACGGGGAGATTCCAGAGTCAGCCGAGCTCTCCCTTGGATGGCCTCAGGAGAAAACGCCCAGCGGGCCCTGGGCAGTGTGGCTGAACTTGCAATCCTGCCAATCTTTGGGGCTTGGAGGGGGGTGGGAAGGGACCAGAACATGGGGGCACCTGTGGAAAGGGCTGTTGTAGAGGCCCCCTGCAGCATGGCCAGCAGCACCTTCAGCATGTCTGAGGCAGGTCAGGGGTGTCGACACCATAGCAGCTCCTGGCGTCTGAAGTCCCCAGAAGGCGACCCAAACCGAGGCCCGCGGACATAACCCCACCGCAGTCCTCATCAAGCAAGTGGCAGTGACAAACTGGTCTCCTTTTTGTTCAAATGGGGAAGAGAGGACATTTCAGGATCCTGGGGCCATGAGTGAACGGTGAGCAGGACACAGGATCCATCACAGCTCTGTGGACGTGACCGCCACGTGTCCCGCTCCGGAGGCAGACACCACATCCATCCCTAAGAATCATCAGAGCCAGTCGTGGGGTGCTTGCTCCCAGACCACTCTGCAGAGCCTAGAGCCTGGGATGGGCGAGGCTCTGATGGCCGCTGGGACGGCAGTGGCACTGCGACTCTTCCGGCCGTCGCCCCACCCCAGTTCCCACAGAAGCGCCTGGGCTGAGTATGTGCAAGGGGAGAACTCACTTGATTTGAAGTCTTGTCCGCTCGGAGATGGAAGCTGAAGACCAGCTTTACCCACGGCGTGCATTTCCCCAGTGCATGAACCCTCTGCAGGGTACCTGGTTGGGACCCTGTGGACAAGAATACCCCAGGCAACTGAGTTCAAAACCTACCATCAGCTTCCTAAAGAGATATGACAAAATTTGAACAGCAGCAGTGTAAACAAGACAGAATGTATTTTTCATCAGAGAAGCTGCATTCAGTGAGCCTGAGCTGGCGTGTGGCTTAGGGTGTAGGCACCTCAGATATTGTCCCGCTGGGTGGGCCTTTCACTTACATGGCTCCGAATGGCGATCAGGACCCAACCATCAAGTCTACATTCCAGCCAAAAGCAAGGAACAGGAGGCCAGCTAGGGCTTGGGTACTTTCCTTCTAGGACACTTCCTGGAAGTGGCTCTTGCCACATTTGTCACATCCTGTTGGCTAGGACTTAGATGAGGGAGGCTGGGAAATGTGGTGTTGACTTTAAACAAAAAACAAGATATTTTTCCAGCAAAATGAGTTTATTTGGGAAGCATGCAGAATTACAACTCTGGACATGGTGACACTAAGTAGCCACAAGAACAAGGGCGGGGAACCTTTTATAGAGGAAAGAGGGGAGCTGGGCGGGGCTGTTGTAAACGGTCTGCTGCAGGGAACTGGAGTTGGAAATGTCGCGGCTTCTTATTGGCCGAGTGGTTGCCAGGAGGCGGAGCTCCTCCCGCCTGCTGGAGGCGGAGAGCAGCCCCTTCCGGTCTGGGGTGATGGACGTGGGTGGTGGGCGGGAGAGTGCCCCCTGCAGGTGGGTCCCGCTCCAAACTGCGTGAGGTTTCTGTTATTAATCCCGCACGTGTTTCAGTCGCGGGTGGTGCCGGCTCAACGCGGGGTCATAGAAGAAGGGCTGTGGTTGCGGGATGGATGTGGGGGGAGCAGTCTGTGCAGCCCGGTAACGCCAATATCCAGGCAGCGCTGTCTGTGCTTGACGTCCGCCCTGCTGGGGACACGTGCAGCTCTCTAGCTTTGGAGTTTGCATGAAGGACTTTCTGAGAATTGAATTGACAGTGGACGGAGCAGACGGAAAGACGGAAGCGCCCCTGGGCCTCGCCAGTGGCGCCTGTGCGGCGCCCAAGAGAGACACGAGAAGCCCGAGTCACCCTCAGCACGCCGTTGGTGTCGCGACGAGTCTCACGGGCAGAGTTCAGTCTCGCCCTCTGAACTCCAGCCCTATTTTCCACGGTAGACATCATGTCATAGATTAGGGCAATAGTACACTGCTTGTGTGGCCACCGGGAAATTAACACCGGTTTCTGCTCTAATGACCCAGGAAGTCCTCCCTGGGAGCCGCCAGGACAGAAAGGGCCGCAGGCGAGGTTAGCCCTTTGCCCTCCCCCCCCTGGCCCCCGCCCTCTGGCCTGGGCTCACAGGAGAGTAATCAGCAACCCAGCGCTTGGATTCTCAAGGCTGTCGGGGCCATAAAACCATCTTTTCCTAGTCTTCTGTGATGGCTCTGTGTGGGTGGCTCCTTTTCATTTTAATCGACGCTAAAAGAAGATTGTTTTGTTTATGTTTTATATTCCTAAAAAGCAATTACTGTGGTATAATTCACAAAGAATAAAATGTAGCCATTTAGAGTGATAAGTATTGATAGACGTTTGCAACCACAAAACAAACACCATAAGTAAAATAAAGAACATTTCCACCACCTCCAAAACGTTCTCCCATGTACCCTCCCAGCCTCGCCCTGGCCCCTAGCCCCGGGTCACCGCCGGTCTGATTCCAGCACCATGGGTCACTTGTGCCTCTTCTAGACTCATATCGGTTTGTGTGGTACGTGGTTCTGTGCCTGCTCTGGCATCTGGCATGCGAGGCTTCTGAGATTCATCCACATTGTGGCACGTTTCAGTAACTTTTGGGGGAGAGTAGGACTCTTTTCCTTTTTCTGTTGTTTTCACCAGAAAAATCTGGTTGACACCACACAAAACACGGGACAGTTTTTATTGGTAGTTTTTCAACTAACGGATTTGCTTTCCTTGATAAAAGTCCTGGCATCGAGAGGACACCTCAGAGAGCCCTGGAGAGTGGCACTGGCCCACCCCTTACATTGCCAACACGGCCCGTCCTCTCCTGGGCGCTGAGCCACCAGGACTAGAAATCCAATCCCGGAATTTCTGCTGAGCCAGCCTCACCCAGGAGACGGGGCCAGGCTCACCGCTGCTGGGTTGAGACCTGGGGCCTCTCCTTTGTCAGAGAAGAGAGGAGCAAGCTGGGTACCCGTCACTTGGCAGGTGGTCCCCATGCCTGGGGCTGGAACCCCAGGCACCCTGCCCTCTTCACGCACCAAAGGGACAAGGGGTTGGGAGTCGCCTGCACAGCCAGTGGGTTCATGACTGTCCCTGGCTCACAGTTCACGGTGTCCGGTTCTTCCCATGAAACCAGAGCAGAAACACAGGGATGGGAAAACCCAGCCCTTCGCCTTCCCTGTGACAGCACGGGCCCACGTCCCCGATGTCCCCCACGACCCCGCGGAATCCGGCCTACTGTGTGGCACGAGTCGATTACGGGGAAGAACGTACTTCCCGCAGGGCGGGTGCCAGCACCGCGTGAGGGTTGGGGATGGTGTCGAGGGGTGATGGTGCCATCACGCGACCACCCTGGTGCTTGGCTTTCTCACGGGTGAAAAAGTGTCACCAGGACTCATTCGTGGCGCAGCCCCGAGTCCTGGGGTCATCTGCTTGCCCACGAAGAGGTGGCAGCTGACCCAGTGGTCAGTGCTCCCAGGCTGGGCTGCAGTGCTGTTGGAAGGGGAGCAGGTGAAGATGCCGGTGGTCACTTGATCCACCTGTTCAACGCTCCCCTCAGTCCGCAGGTTACTTCCCCCTTTGGGAGACAGATGCTAAACGGGTACATAGGGGAGCTGGGAGAAAGGGGGCACCTCCCAAGGGCCTGGACACAAGGGCACAGGCTCAGGGACCCCGAATTTGGGCTCCGAGGCACGGGTTGCTTTACAGCAGGGGGGTGACCAAGTGTGGCCCTGGTGCCGCCAACAGGACAGAGACTCACCTCCGACCTGGAGGGTGGCTTCTCAGAGCCAATGAAGACAAGGGGCGAGCAGGGGCCCTGAAGCCCTTGGAGGTGTCACTGGCCACTGGGAGGACACTGAGGAGGGTGGCTGGGGGGTTGAGGGCGTCTGCAGGGCTTACGTCTGTGACCTTCCTTTTCCAGGGTCCTGGCTCTTTGGGAGAATAGTGGAAAGAAAGAGGTTTGGGGTGTTGTACAGGGAGCTTCACTGGCCAGACTTGAAAATTAAAAATTTTAGCGTTTTTCTCCCAGGTGATTCATCTGTGGCAGGAGCACCTGCTTCGCCAGACTTGATGGGCCGTGGAGGGCACGGTCCCCACGGGGTGTTCCAGCACTTTGCCAAGAGATAGGGTTTGTTTTTTGTTTTTTTATCATTTAGAATCCCTAGAGCTTGTTAATATTTATTTAAAAATTGTTTTAATTGAGGTAACATTGGTTAACAAGATTTCATAAATTTCTGGTGTACAATACGGTATCGGCACCTGTCTATTCTGCTGAGTGCTCGCTCACCAACGGGTCTGGCATCCCCCATCACCTGGTATGTGACCCTTTCACCCATTCACTGCAGCTGAGCAGGAACCGGCTTTCCAGGGGAGAAGACTCGAAGCCTGAGTCGTGAGGTTTGCCCAACTCTGCGGACTCACGAAATATGGTTAAATCGTCCAAGTGGACTTTGATTTATACACTTTTCTCGGAGTATGTTACATTAAACAACAGTAACCTTTCACAACACCACTCAAAAATGATATGGTTCTCGGGGATAAATCTAAAAAAAAAATGAGTGAGACCTGCGTGCGGATTACCATGCTCTAACGAAAGGGGCCTCAGCGAGTGCGCAGCAGGCCGGAATCCGCCCCGCAAACCCACCTGCGAGCCCCTGCAATCCCAATGAACCTTCCACGGTGTTTCAGAGGATTCAACAAAGTCAAGTTCTAAAGGAAAAAGCCCAAGAAGAGCCCAAGAAGTGACTCTTTGAGAAAACCGATGTCCTACCAGCTGCCATGACCCGCGCAGGCGTAACAGCCAGGAGCCCGGACACCTCGAGGATAACGGAATGAAAACTAGAGCCTCTGAAAGGGAAGGAGCTGCGTCATGACGAAATCGTCACAGTGAAACTTAAAAATCAAAATATAATAACAGCATGTGGCACGCAGTGTTACGCAAAAATAGTTAAGGTGCCTGGTAAGCTCTTCGCCTGGAGAAGGCTGGATTGGGGCTCAGGCCGCCAGACGTCCTTGAGCTGTCCAGGTGCGGGTGTAAGGCCAGTTAAGTGAGGTGTTCACAGTATAACTGCCAACCTACTAAGGAGAAAAATGGAATGCTCGCATTGGGTGGAACCACCACCCCATAAAAGCGAGTTAAAAAAAAAAAAAAGAACTACAGAAGAAATAAGACAACTAAAAGACAAAAAAAAAAAGTCACAAAAGTAAGTTCAAATGTCTGTGTGAGCCTCTGTCACACACACCCATTAAAAGGTACAGGACAGCGGGGCTGGGCACAGCCCTCCAATGTAGGCTCCTTTGTCACCTATTCGCCTTGGAGGGTGGGACTCCTTCCCCCAGACGCCCAGCAAGTGGGGTGGGTGGACAGAGCTGAGCTGACACAGCCCTGGGCTCCCAGACCTGGCTGACCCCCGCCCCCAACCCCCAGGGAGCCAGCCACTCTGAGGACAGCCCTGTACCGCCCTTCCTGCCTGAGCCCCGAGGCTGCGTGCCCACTAGCCCGGCCAGCTGCTTCCCTCTGTCCCCGAAATTCCAGGCGCTAGGGCCCATCCCCCTGCCCTCTGCCAGACCTCGGCCCCAAGGGAGAGACAGGTTGGCAGGACCCTCGGAGAGCCGGCCTGCGAGGGCTCTAGGGACACCAGTCCTGGTGGTCTCAAGGTCTTTGGAGGGCGGAGGTTGGGCCAAGTTCAAAGATGTTGGGCTGCCCTCGGGTACACTCGGCACCTGCTCATGCGTGTGCCATGCGCTCAACACCTGAGCCTGCGACCCGAGCTCCTGGCATGTTCCGCTTCACCTCATTGGCGCCCGCACCCCGAGCGCCCCCTTTTAGGACTGGTTGTTGTCCGCGTACTTCTCTGTGCACCTGTTTACCTCCGGAAGCCTAGGGCCCCTCCCAGGCAGGCCAAGCACGCGGTGAGGACCACAGGGAGACGCGGGACCCGCCCCGCCACCACCGCAGCTCAGGCTGACCAGCTCGGCCACCAGGCGGCAGCACCGAGCTCGCCTTGTGCGCGTGTCTGCGAGAGGATAGGGTCAGATTTGGCGGAGCCACCGCGCAATGGGCGACTGGGGAGGGTCCGGGGTAACAGGGGTGCGTCCCCTACCCCAGGCCCAGGAAGCAATGAGGCCAGGGCTCTGCATCTCTGCACCTGAATCAAAGAGATCCCACTCAGAAGCCTCCCCCCACTTCGGAGCGCTGGAGCAGGTCAGTGGCCAGGACAGGGGGATCTGACAGGTCAGGGCTCCCCACTTGGACCACCCCCCGCCACTGTCACCCTGAGAGAGTCCCCATTTCCTGAGCATTTAGACAATTCCCTGGACCAGCTGGGTGGGTGGACACACCCACCAATGCTGTGACCTTGTGTGTGTGTGGGGGGGTGCCTCCCGGCCCTAAGAAATCCAGGCAGTCCCCACGATTCACAGGGCTGGGGACGCAAGGAGGCCTTTGGGCCCCCAAGTGAGCAGGTGTGCAAGAGGTGGGCTAGTGCAAGGGCATTGTAGGCAGCCCAGAGCCATGGTCACATTCAGCTCTGCAGGAGACCAGCTGTGTGACCCTGGGGCTATTCACCCTCTCTGAGACCACAGGTCATCTGTACCATGGGGACAGACTGCCCACCTCCTGCAGTGCCTGCGAGGTGGGGCCCACCGTAGGCCTGAGACATGCAGGATGTATTAGGGCCCGGAGGTGGCAGACTGGGGGCTCTGAGTGTGTGGGGGGGGCGGGACTGGAACTGTGAACCAGCTGGGGCTCCACAGACAGATTTATTATGGGCCTCCGGGCCTGAGGCAAATCCGTTGGGCCACTCTCCAGTACTGCCACCAAATTCCCGTCATGTCCAGCTGCGCCTATGCTACAAGAGGTTCACTTTGGCCACCACCTGCTTGCAGCCAGTGACAGCGAACTCGCGGCCAGCGACGCTGTAGTAGCTGAGCTGCGCGGCCAGGAGCTCGGCCCGGGCCTGCTCCGGGAAGAAGCCCTCCCCCGCCATCTCCTCCCGGAAGCAGTTGACCACGTCGCGCTTGTCCAGCAGCAGAAAGGGCACGATGGCCGCGGCCTGCCACAGCGGGTGCTCGCGGACCAGGAGCGCCCGCAGGCCCGTGCGCAGCTCCTCCTCGGCCCGGGCAGCGTGGGCGCCGTCAGGGCGCAGGGGCAGCACGCGGGACGCGTTCTGCAGCACGAAGCGCGTGATCTCCGCGCCGCCGGCGCCGCTGAGCAGCACGTAGATGGCGTTGTGGAAATGGTGGGAGCGCTGGGGCTGCAGGAACCCGTGCAGCTCGTCCAGCAGCGCCGGCGGCATGAGCTCCACCTCGTCCAGCACCAAGAGCGGCGTCTTCTCCTCCGCCTCGGCCTGGGCCACCACGTCCGCCACGCGCCGCGCCAGCTCCTCGCGGCAGTCCTCGGCGGAGCGCGGCTCGGGACAGTGGTGCCGCGCATCGTACTGCAGCACCAGCGCGCCATCCTCGAGCACCGCACGGAAGTGGCGCGCCAGCAGGCGGCCCACGTGGCTCTTGCCCACGCCACTGGGTCCGTGCAGCGCAAGGAGCAGCGGGCGGCTGTGCACGTGCGTGGCCAGATAGTCCCGCAGCAGCGCCATGATGTGCCCCACAGCCGCCGACTGGCCGAACACGGCGCGCTGCAGCGCCTTCTCCAGCCCGTCGAGGTCGTAGCGCTGCGCGTTATCATCCAGGTTCTCGATGGCGTTGAGCACCTGGAAGCCCACGATGGCCACGAGCAGCAGCAGGCAGCGCTGCGCGCGGCTCTGGCGCTCCGCGCGCGGCCGGTACTTGCGCGAGGTCTCGGGGTACAGCACCACGCGGCTGCGCCGCCGCTTCTTCCGCGGCGTCCTCGCGGGCAGCTCCGCGGGGCCGTCGAAGGTGAAGAACTGCGGCTGGTGCGGATCCGCGCGCGGCGCCCGGGGCCCCGAGTCCGGCCCCACGCCCGGGGGCAGAAGGCGCCGCGTGCGCAGGAGACACACGCGGCGACGCAGCCGCACCACGGCTCGCACCGGCGCGATCACGCTCGCGCCAGGGGCCGTGGCCGCGGGCTGCGGGCTGGGCTGGCCGCGCTCCATGGCGCAGGGGAGGCGCTCGGCATGCAGGTCGCCCTCCCTGCAACGGGAAGACGGAGAGGCTCTCCACACTTCCGCACGGCCGACTGGGACCCTTCCCCGGAGTGAACTCGTCCTCCTGGGAGGGCCAGGCCAGGACCTGGTCTGGCCGCAACTGGAGCGTGGCCCCTCCAACCAGGAAACAGCTCCCCGCGGGGCCCCATGCAAATCTCTCAGGGCCGCCCATAAACAGCCGCGGGCCCTGAGGAAGTCGTAGGGGGGCGGGGAGGGATCTCAGTTTATCGGGCGGCCTCTGGTCTCCGGCCTCCTCCGGGCTTCCTGGAGGAGGAGTCGGTGCCGACCAGGCGCCGATTAGAGTTGAAAAAGGTCAAGGCCGGCCCCTGCCCCTCCCCCACCCGCAGCTCCGACTGCCGGTCGCCAGGGGCCCTCGCGTTCCAAGTGGGAGCCAGAGGAAGCAGAGGCCGGAGCACCCCTGGAGTTGGGATGCCCCATACACTAAAGAACACTTTGGGGTGGGGTCTGTCTGGAAATTATGCTTTTGAGAATGGGCCCCAGCTCTGTGCTTAGGCTGAGCCCCCAACCCCCAAGACTGGGGTCCTCCAAACACCCCGCCATGACCACTCTGCTGGAAGGGCAGCCGGTGGGGGTGGGGTGGGAAGCTGGATAGAAACAAGAGCAGGAGGGAAGAGCAACTGGGGAGACAGATGGAGAGATGGGGGTGCATGCCCCTGGCCCCCAAACCACCCCCATACCTGCAGCTGTGTGACGGCAGCCCCCTGCCTGTGGACTTTGGCCTGTGACCCAGGAAGCAGAAAACCCCGCGGGGGTCAGGGGGCTGGCTGGGCCAGCTCGGGCCTGGCGGGCAGCAGCACCTGCGGGTCCCAGGGAGCGTCCAGAGCGGAGGAAGCCGGGGAGGTTTCCGCTTCTATGCAAAGGAAGTGAGTCAGGGGTGCGGCAAGGGCGGGACTTAGGCTGGACGGAGGCGCCAGACGGGGAGGTCTGACTGGATCAGCCAGGCCCCTGGCCAGCGGTCACCTATGCTCCTGACCCCGCGGTCCTCGTGGGTGGCTCCAGGCCCAGGGGCCCTGGTGAGGCTGAAGGTTTCCCCTCCCAAGGCCCAAGGGCTCATGGGCCTTGCACCTCATCTGCCTCCGCAGACCCCCACCAACCCCAGGGACAGCCCTTCACCTGAGTCCACACAAGAGCAGAGCGTCAGGCAGGGCCCCCCTTGTCCAGCTGGTGTCCCCACATTCGTCCCTGTTCTCTCCCCACTCCCTTCCCTGTCCTGACCCCAGTCTGGCGCCCCCAGACCAGGGCTCCTGTCCTTTCTCCTCCCCAACTCTATGGGGGGGGGTGGGCACCATCCCCTTCCTTTTCCGCGGTGCCCTAGCCTGGAGCCCTGAGGACAGAGCAGCACAGCCAGAGACAAAGTTCTCGCACTGGGGACAGATCCCCACGGGCCGAGTCCTGGCGGGAGAGCAAATTTAGAACCTGGGCCCAGCGGGCAGAGGAAGGCTCTGGCCTTCCCTGGACACCAGCTTCCCAGGCCCGGCCCTGCCCCTCTCCACTTGCCTGGACCCTCGCTCCTCCCGTTCTGGCCGAGGGAGTTGGCCCCTGCCAGGCCCAAGCCTATCCCAGTCCCCTGACGCGTGGGCTCGTTGACAGTGACACCTCAAACCAGGCCGGGCACTGCACCCTGCGACCCACAGGCCAGGCAGCCCTGAGTCCCTTGGCTCCAGGGTCCCACCCTTGCATGTGACCCCCGCAGTCCCCACTCCTCTCCTTCCCCTCCCTGTGCCTGCAGAGAGGGCTCCCCATTCTCTCCAGACTGTGGGCTTCACAGGCCTGCTGGTGACACGTGGGCATTCCTGTCTGTCCATCTAGCTAGTGCCCTCTGCCACCACCCCCGTGTCACACAACCCTGCTCCCAGGGCTGAGAAGCCACTGCTCCACTGGACCCTCTCCAGCAACAGGGCCTTGCTCCCCGGGACCTGCCGACCCTTCTCTGTACAGGGCCAGGTGCCTGGGGGCCCCTCCGGCCCCTTGCCCATGTGGGCGGATGGTGCTTTCAGCCCTGGTTCCAGGCCAGGACACATTGTCTTTCCAGGCCCTGCCTGTACCCCACGACCGTGGCATGGAGGGCAGGGGTCGGGCAGGCCTGTCCCAGTGGCTGGCAGCTTCTGCTGGGGGCTGATCTGCCAAGCTCTCTGGGGTCCGGAGCCCCAGTCCGGGTGAAAAGGGACTCCAGCACAGGGTAGCAGGAGTCAAGAGTGAAGCTGAGCCCTGGGCTAAGGCCAAACCTCCTGCACTCCCTCCCACGTCCAGGGACGAAAGGGCCCCTGGACCACCCCCACCACGCCCGGACACAGGCTCTGGAAGGCCTCCCTCCCACCTCCAGCCCAAGTTCACTGTCTTGTCCCAATTGCCGACCTCTTCTCCGCAGATCCTTCCCCGGGCTGCTCCCCACCCCACCCCCGAACAGCGGCCTGGTTTTCCAAACACTCCCGAACTCCCCCGTGGACGCTCACAGTCGACCCTCCCTCCTCTCTGACAATATTTGCTCAGGGTCATGATCACCCCCACAGCACCGCTCCCGTCCTGTCTCAGGAGTTCTGCTTCACAGCTCTGCAGCTGGTCACCTCCAACAACTACGTCCCCCAGGCTTAGCCACTCTCCCACCGTCCCACCTAGACCTCGCTATCAAGAGCTGCAGCTGGCCACACCCCATCCTGTCCTCCTGCGACACCCTCCCGCACGGGGTGCAGTCCCCGGCCCGTCTGGGCTGCGGGAGTCCAGCTGCACTGACGCATCTGTCCACTTTGGCCACGACTCAAGTGGACCCTGCAGGGCCTGCTGCAGAGTCCCCCCTTCCCCTCCCTCCTCAGCCCCCGCTCCACGGTCCCCTGCTTCCCGGGGAAAGTGCCAGCAGCCTGAAGGGGACCAAGTATCTGCACCCACAGATCCACCTCCTCCCTAAGGCCATTCCTGCTGCCTTGAGGGCCCCCGCTTGTGCCCTGGCCCTGTCCCCTGTGGCCCGCTCCGTAGCACGGCCACCCCCACGCCTGCCCAGTCACTTCTCACTGGGTCACTTCTGTCAGTGCACTGAGATGTGTTTCTTCTGTCTTGAAAGAAAGAAAAGCTGCTCCCCACCCGCCCACATCTTGGCTCTCCACAGTCCCCTCTACAGCTATCCTCAGACCCTCCCCCACACCTACAGGGCTGCACCTGCCATGGTCACAGCCACCTCCAAGCCTGAGGAGCATGTCACCACTGGTGAGGGGCAGTGAGGCAGCTAGACTGGTGGCCTTGAGCAGCTCTGATGACCAGAAGCCATGCTGTCTGTCCTGGGCAAGGCTGGGCATGGGGACTGCAGCCCAAAGACAGACAGGCCCTTACGGAGATGCCTGCCCACAGAACCCCCAGCCCCGCGGCGCTCCCTCTGCACGCCCCCCCAAGGCAGAGGCAGTTCAGCTCCTGGGCTTAGCCAACATCTTTTATTCACACTGTGCACAACCGCTGTCCCTCGTGGGACAGACAGAGCAGCCGAGCAAGGACATACCACTCCATGGGTAAACTGAGGCAGTGGGTGGGAGCCCAGACGCCCCTTGGCCACACTGCGACCTGGGGTGCTGTCGGCCAGGGGAGGGGCAGCTCCCTGCCAGGTCGCAGAGGACCGTCCACTATTGAACACTTGGCAGGTCCTCAGAGGGAGCCAGGCTAACCCAGCAATGTCACCCATTGGTGCCAACACAGCCAGCCCTGCCCACTTCCCCTCAGGCTCCAATGCCCCTGCCCCTCCCCTTGGACAACAGACAGCTTCCTCCTAACCCCACTCACTGCCGCTGTTTCCCCTATAATGGCGGAACCCACCACGGGGCCGGAGCGAGCCCACCCCAGCTCCAGGGTGAGGGCCAGGCAGGCGCGGCGGGCATCCAGCTGGGACTGGGCTGCACGGACCCCGCCCGGAGACACCGGGGCAGGGACACTGGTGCTGTTCTCACAGTGGCCCACACCACAGGACCTGGGGTGGGGCGGGCCGGGGTTCAGCCCATCTCCAACCCCGTTAGCACCGGTCTGTCCCAGGAGACACAAGGCCCTGCAGCTCAAGTCCACAGCGCCCATCCTCCCGGCCGCCCAGGGCCACGTCTGCAGGTGCCAGGGCGCGCGTCAGAGGCCAGCCGGGGCGGGCACAGCTGGGACGGGCAGCTCCAGGGCCGGGCTCTCGGCAGCCTGGGCGGGGCTGGGCTTCCGCTGGTCCAGCTGCTCCAGTCTCTCGCCGAGCTGGGAGTAAAGCTCCTTCACGGCCTCTCCGCTCTGTGGGGAAAGCCCATGGTCAGGGACAGGCCCACGGCCACTCCGAGCGGCCCGCGCGGGTGGGCGTGCCCGGCACCCACCTGGCCGGTGGGCTCCAGCGCCTTCTGCAGCGCCTGCAGCTTAGCCGGCGCCACGCGGCGGTGCAGGTGCAGGAGCAGCCGCAGCGCGTGCCGCTGCACGTTCTCCTTCCTGGAAGAGGCCACAGGCGCTGCAGGCCGAGACCCCCCCGCCCCCCGCCCCCTGCCGTCCGCCCGCCGGGTACCTGGGGGCAGCAGTGAGGAGGAAGCCGTCGAAAAGGCCGCTGCAGAAGTCCTCCACAGCAAACTCGTCCGCCAGCAGCGCCAGCGTCCCCGTGAGCAGGTGGAGAAAGATGTCACCGAAGGCCAGGTCACCGAAGGTCTCCACTGCGGGCACAGCCGGTGTCACTCACCGCCACTCACACCCCTGCCTGGGGCCAGCCCTGCACCCCCGCCAGAACTGCGGGGTGACTGCAAGGTGGCACTTCCAAGGACTCGTCCTGAGCTAGAACTGGGGCCGGCGGTGGGGCCGGCAGGGGGCCCCGGGGGGCCTGAGCCTCGGCGGTGTGGCAGGGCGAAAGTGTGCAGGCCCAGGGAGGGGGTGGAGGCCCATCACGCACGGCTCTGCCCGGTGGCCAAGGAACTTTGTGTCGAGCGGGCTCCAAAAGAGAGACAGTCTGAACAAACCCGTAACTCGAGGACCAGACACAGGTGGCCCCCTCTGCCGTTCCTGAGGGACGGCGGCAGAGAAAAACCGTCCTTCTTGTGAAACCACAGACAACAGCCTCGAGAGAGGCTGTGAGAGCAACCGCCTGCGGCCCGACTGATGCCCAGGGCTGGGAGCCAGCAGAGGGCGGCTGGCCACGATGGCTGTGGCGTCTATCCCAGAAGCGCCGATAGACCCAGCTGTCACCACCGGAGCCCGCGGAGCTGACAGTCTCGGGGGCAATGCGCCACCGAGGCACCGGGGGAGGAGGCACTCTGTCACAGCTCCGACTGCAGGCACAGTGCCAGCGATCCCCCGACAGGGAGCAAACACCCTGGTCCCCCCAACAAACCCCACGAAAGAGACCCGCGAGGCGGCAGGGAAGCACAGGGTGACGCGAGGTCCCTGTCAGAACCCTGACTGGAACACACAAACCACCTTGAAGGAAAGTGTGACAATCAGACGTGGCTTCACCGGGACGACCCAAGGCAGTCAGGGGCGAGAGCCGCGGTTTCTAAGAACTTCCTTTTTCGTTGGCACACCTGCTGCATCGTTCACAGCTGGGGTGCCGGGAGCTCGGGACTGACGTCCAAACCGCCACTGAGGGGACAGGCGGCCACACACACATCTCCAGGGAGGTGGGCGGAGGACATGGGGTTCCCCACACCATGCTTTTTACTTCTGATTTCATGAAGTTCCCACAGTACAGTTAAAAAGTCAGCAGAAGAGAAGTTACAAAATCGACAGTGGCCCTCACTCTAACGGCTGACAACACAGCCGTGCGAACGCGTCCCCCAGGCCGGGGCTAACACCTGCACCGCCTGGGGCTGCGGCACAGCCGGGGACACGGACGCTCCTGCTGCAGCAGGTCACCCGTCTCCAGCCACGAGAAGAGACAGAAACGAGAGCACGGAAAGGAGTAGGAAGGACGAGGCGGACACGAGGTATCTGTGACTGCGCCTGGATGTGCCCGAACGCGGGCAGAGCGCCAGCCCAGGGGCCCGTCCACGTCCCGGCCAGGAGCTGTCCCTGTGACACCTGCGGCAGGGCCCGAGGTGGGAGATGACCCTGCATGACCTAGCGGGCCCAGCAGCACCCCTGGGTCCTTCAGAGGGGGCGTGGGTGAGGGCGGGCCAGAGTCTGACAAATCCTATGAAAGAAGCTGTGCGGGTGTGTGGGGAGGGACTGGGCCCACCAGGGCCGTGGGGGGGCGGAGGGAGGGAGACAAACGCCCCGCCCACAGCCTCCAGGAGCCAGCCCTGCCCCCGCCTCCCTGCCGCTGGGGCACGCTCCCTTCAGACACGCTGCCCTCCAGAACGGGAAGACAACGGGTTCGAGTCACCGGGTAGGTGGTGGCAGGGTGTAACTTAACAGCCACAGACAGACGGCTTTCCCCACACGGAGATGCCGAGAAAATGGCGCTTCGTCAGCAGACCCGTCAAGGACCGGGAAACACACTTGGCAAGAGATGTACAGTGTCTCTGCAAAAGTCTCAGCACCCCGACGAGGCCTGAGCCAGCAGAGGCCCGTGGGCCTCCGTGCGCGGTGGGACGGCCAGGCTCCCAGAAGCCCCTTCTTCCTGGCCCGACCTAGCTGACCCACGAAGGGGCCCACTCAGACCTCCCCCCTTCCTGGCTCACACGGAGGAGAGTCACCGCCTCCCAGGGGCACTCCCGGCATCCGAGGACCCGAGCGGCTGCACACCCCTCGCCAGGCAGGATTAAACTAGGCTGGCTCCCCAACGACTGGGCAAGGACTTCACCCAACGGTGGCGGGAGCAGAGGGCGCCTCGCGCCTTCACGCCCACACAGCCCCCGGGCCGCAGCGACTCACCGAGCCCTGGCAGCAGGCGCAGCAGCGCGTTCTTGTTCCTCTGCTTGGCGACGTGCAGCACGTAGTACAGCCCCACCTCGCAGGCCATGCGCTGCTCCTGCAGGAACCTGCGGGGCGAGGCCGCTGAGCCCAGCGGCCCGGCCGCGCGGCTTCCCAGGGGAGCCTGAGGGGCGGCCCCCGCCCCACAGCCGTACTTGGTGAAGCTCTCCGGAAGCGTGTTGGGGTAGGTGACCGGGGCCCTCTCCTCGGCAGGCAGCTTCTGGTCCACGTTGAAAGCATGATCGTCCACCACGAAGGACATGAGCGTGGGCAGGAACCTGGTGACAAGCCCCACCTCCTAGGGCGGGGACCAGAGCTCGTCCACACAGCCCCACCCGACCCTGGCCCACGCCACCCCAATGCCCACCCCTCAGCCCCTCACAGGGAAGGTGGGGGTGAGGTGCCCATCTCGTCTGTTACCATCTTGGGCTCCTTGAAGACCTGGCTGTCAATCATGTCCCAGGCCCCCTGGCCCAGCGCCAGCAGCCGGAGCAGCAGCAGGAGGTCGGGGCTGTCCTACAGGGGAACGGGGCCTCAGCACCTGCTCGCCGGAGCCCCACCTGCTCACTGCAGGGCCCTGCTACCATGCGTCACTCGCAGGCTCCACACCCCACGCATGTGTGGGGTGCCGTGCTCAGCGGGGCGGCATGGCCCTGGCTACCAACGGGCCACCGCCCTGTGCCCACCCAGAAGGCAGCACAGCAGCCGAGCGCACGCACCCTGGGCAGCGTCTCCTGGCCGACCAGCTCCTGCAGGTGCCTGACCGCACTCAGCGACAGGGTGTTGATGGCGAATGGGTCACACAGGATCATGGACAGATCCCTGCAAGGAGGAGCCCATCAGCACTATCTGGGACGGTCCTGGCCCATGGGGGGCAGCCACGGGCTGGGCTGCCTCAGCCACTAACCCAGGAGACAGCCCCTCCACGCAGAGCAAGACCACCCAGAGTGGGTCCCAATTTGAAACCTGCGCTTAAATCACTCAAAATACCAAGATGCTAAAAAGCTGCTACTGAAGGTCCTGCTTTGGTTCTGGGAACCTGACCCAGACCCCACCCCCCAGTCCCACGGCAACAACAGAACTGACCACACGGGCCGCCAGGATGGGGCTCACCACCCGCCCCTCGGCACCCGGGCCACGCCCAGGTGTCTGGCCAGCATCGAGTCTGTCGTGAACACAAGGTGCCAGGCAGTTCTAAACCGTGCTGGATTAATAGCCATGGGACGCAGACCCCACTGACTGCACATGCGTCTGGACGCCCATGGACAGGATGCTGGGGGGCTGGGGCGTCTTCACAAGGCCAGGGCTCACCCCAGGACTTGCTCCTGCCCCTTCTTGACTCCATCGAGGAAGCCCTGCAGCTCCCGGGCCCTCTTGTTGTCCACGAACCGCTCACGGATGCAGGCGTCCAGGCACCAAGTGAACTGCGGGACGGGCAGTCAGGACGCAGCCAGAGACCGCGCTCTGGCCTGCCCCGCCTCTCATGCCCCCCACGCTGGGCAGGGGTCAGGACCACCGCGTCCCTTCGCCGAGGCCCTGCTCCGTGCCGGGACCTGTGCCAGCCAGGTACAGGATGGTGCAAAGGCCAACAAGCCAAGGGCCTGAGTCCCCACCAGTCCAGCAGTGTGTGAAGGTGATGACTGCACCTCTCTGGCGGCACCACCGAGGGGGTGAACACTGCAGTCTCAGAGCGTGACACCGCACGGCCCTGAGGGGGTGATGCCATCCTGGCTGCATGGCATCCGTGCTGGGGACAAGGGCCGTGCAGAAAGCCCGAGCATGGCGATCGCCACTAAAGAGCCCGAGGGCTCTGGGCAGCAGAGGGCGGGGGCCTGGCAAGCCTGAGGAGGCGGGGGCAGGGTCCCGGGCCGGCCGCGGGGCCTGCCCAGCTGGAGGGGGACTGATGGAGCAGGTAGGTGAGGAGCGTGGCTGTGGGGACGCCTCCCCCAACCTGTGCCCAGCCCGGTGGGCGGGGTGGTGCAGGGGCAGGTGCGCACCCGGGGGCCTAGGGATTGGGCAGAGCCCGCGGGAGAGCGAGGGCAGCGGACAGGGGTGGGGGGTCGGGGGCGCCACCTTGTGGCAGGGGTCCACGCAGCAGATTTCGCCGACGTCCAGGTCGTGCAGGGACATGAGCAGCTCGGCCCGCAGCGTGCAGTAGTGCACGTTGCGCGTGCGCAGGAAGAGCGTCCGCAGGAACTGCAGCACCATGTCGTACAGCTTCACGCTCCTGCCCACCATGCGCGTCAGCTTCTGCACCACCTGCACGGCCCAGCCCCGGCGTCACGCTCCTGTGACAGGCTGGCGCAGACAGCCGCCGTGTCGCACGCTGACCAGTGACGCGCGCGGCAGCTCGCCGGCACTGCCGCACCCCTGCCCCCCCCCCCCCCCCCGCCCCCGGCTGTCTCCTCTCCCCAGCGCCACTCCCTGTGGAGTCAGGGCGGGGAGGGTGGTGGCCTTTCTGGTTTCTAAGGGGGTGGAGCCCAAGTCAGGCCCACAGCTTCTCTGAAAGGCCACTGGCCTGTGACCCCAGACTCCACCATTGCCCTGGAAGGTCTGGCCACTGCCTGTGCAGTCAGCTGACTCAGGAAAACGCGAGACCAGGGACCAACCCAACAGGTGTCTTGAGAGCCCCCACCGAGGACTCTCCAACAGGCCTCACGAAACCTGGTGAGTCCCAGCGACCACAATGCCGACGGCAGCTGACACATGCCGGCGCTGACCAGGCCTCGCACGCAGACAAGGGCCTAGCTGAGGCCACGGCTCACAGCTCAGCTCTAGCAGCCAAGCACAGCCTGAGGACTGTGGGCGACATGTCAACCTGCTGCAGTGATGCCGGCCACAGAGCAGGAAGGACCTGGACTCCCAAGGGGACCTGGCTTAGAGTGGAGCCTGCAGAAGGAGCAGGACATTGGCAGGCAGACCACAGCCTAAGGCCAGGACGCCCCAAGACAGGCTGGAAGGGGAAGAAGGCAAGGGGCAGAGACACACTCCTCGGCCTGTTCCAGAGGCGCGCTGCACCCACCCACCAGGCTAGATGCCATCTCAGAACACAAACTCTAGGGGACAGCTGAATATGACAACAGAATCTGGCCACTCGTCACCATCGCCTCCCTCCTGGGTGTGTGGCTATCCTGGGACCAGGCCAGGCGACCTCAGTGACCGGCCCCCTCACTAGGAAAAGCTGAAGCCCCCATGGCAGCTCCAGCCCTCCCACCCTCACCTGGCCCCACCCACCTGCTTGCTCTCCACTCTGGCCACACCAGACTCCTAGTCACCTGGACGCCCCACCTGCCCCTGCTCCAAGCCTGGCTCTTCCCGTCACTCCCTGACCTCCGCCCTGCCCAGCTCTCCTCGGCACCCTCACATCTGCGAAGCCCTTGTCCATCCCTCAAGCTCCCAGGGACCAGCACATGACATTTGCTCCATGATGTCCACTCCCTCATGAGACTTTAAGCAACCCCTCTCCCCAGCTGAGGAAAGACACCTGAGCCTGACTGAAGAGGCTGGCCAGGCGGTGGGGCCAGGCGCCTGCGGACTCGGGCACGAGCCCACCCCCAGAGCTGAGACCCCGCACAGCGGCCGCCCTACCTCACCCTGGCGCCTGGCCTTCGGGGACGGGCTGAAGAAGTTGTGCAGCACGGACAGCTCCGCGCTGAAGAGCGCGCCCTCCTTCTCCAGAATGTACTGCTTCAGCAGCGGGGACACCTCATCGCCGAACAGCGCCTGGTTGTCCTGCCAGATCTGCCGCTTCACCTCCACGGCACAGGCGCGGTACAGCTCCTTGTCAGCCATCACCAACTTCAGCTTCTTCTCAGGGACCTACAGCACCCACAGGCCGCCCGTGAGTGGCACTGGCACCCCAGGTCTGCCCTCGACAGGACGAGGCTTCAGCCCCGCTCCGCAGAGGCTCCGCCATGGCAGGCGCCTGGGAAAGCCCAGGCGCCGTGCTGACCCCCGCCCAGCGGGCTGCACACAGGCTCCCTGGGCGCATGGCCCTCGGCCCTCACCTTGGGCAAGTGTTTCATGACGCACATCACCACCGGCTGCAGCGACGGCATCTTCACCAGAGAAAAGCTCTTCTCCAGCAAGTCTTCCAGTTTCTTGTACCTGGAAAAACTCGCACGACTGAACAGCAGCACAGGCCCAAGTCAGAAGCAGCTGCCTGCCTGTCCCCAGGCAGAAGACGGCTAAAGGGACACGTCTCCACCAAGAGGCGACATGGGGGACAGGCCCCCCTTTCGAGTAGGGATGTGTAGCCAAGGGGACAGAGAGTGGTGCTAAGTCACTTCCCAGGCTGAGGGGTTCTGCACCTGTCACGGGCCCACTGACCTTTCCTCTGCCCTCCCCTCTGAGGCAATTGCTGACACACGCTCCAGCAGCTTGTCCCGCAGCTCGTCAAACACCGACTGGTGGAACTCCAACCGCGGTGTCCCGTGCAGGTCCAAGAAGGGCAAGGCCGACTGCAGGGAAGGCAGCAGCACGCCATTCTCTGTCTGAGGAAGCAGAGGGTCAGCCTGGGCTCCATTTTGCTTACCTGGGGGGCGACAACGGAAACCTGAGCTGTAGCCAGTCGGGCCAGGCACCGCGGAGGCCCTGAGCATATACAGAAGCGGCTACAACGGTGTCACAGCGGCGCCGGTTGCAATGACAAAAACTGGAAGCCACCCAGATGTCCATCCAAGGGGCACTAGCCCAGGACACCTGGTTCCTCCCTCCTGGGGAACAGGGAGAGAAATCAGCCCACTTCCCACGCGACCCCGCCCCCCTGCCTGACTCACGCGCGGACGGCCCGGCCTCCGCACCGCACCCCACCTGGAACTGCTCGATGGCCTTGAGCGGCTCCGTGCAGTTAGTGAGCGTCTCCTTCAGGTCTTCGCCGTTGGCCACACCCAGATCCTGCAGCCCCGCGAACATGGCTGAGGCCCCGGCCCCGGCCCCGGCCCCAGCCCCAGTCCGGCTTGGCGCACCCATCCCCGCCGCGCTCCGCTGGTGCCGCCGCGGCCGCCACAGGACCCCCAGCAGCCCGCTCGCCCGGGCCGCGGGGGCCGCCAGAGCTCCTGTCCCCGGCTCCGTCCAGTTCGGCCAGGTCCCGCGCAAAGCGCGGCTTCCCTCCGACCGCGGCCGCCCACTTCCGCCCCGCACAACTCGGTCCGCCCGCCAACACGCCCCGCCCGGAAACGCCGCCACCGCGCAAAGGTTCCTGGGAGCAGCAGGCGCCAGGCCAAGCGGCTGCGCAGTAGAGCAGCGTCCACATGAAGCGCGAACAGCCAGTGAGACCCCGCCCGCGGCCCCGCCCCTCCCATAGTCCCACCCGCCGGGCCCCGCCCCGCCTCGCTTCCAGCCCAGGCCGCTGGCTCCGTCCCGCCTCCAGCCTTGTCCACTCCGGGCCCAGAGGAGCCCATGGCGGGGGTCCGAGTCGGCGTGTGCGGGACACCGCGGGAAGGGGCACGAGGGAGACAGCGGGAGGGGAAAAACTGGCTTTAAGGATTTCAGAACTGATATTTAAGCCGAGTGCATTTTATTTTTATAACCGTGAGAAATCCTGTTACTGACTTCACAGCAGCTTTTTGACATTGAGAAGTGATGACATCTATGAGAGGTCTTAACCTAGAGAAAAATCCAGAGGCCTGTGGGAGGAGCCCTGGCACACGTCATCCGAGAGCCCGCAGAAAGGTCTCTAAGCTTACATCAGAGCTCTGAGGTCGGCCAGCCCTCCCCCTTACCTCCCTTGGTCTCTAAGTTCCTCCTCCATCTTTGTGCGTTCGGTCGTTGTGTCTGCACGCATTAAATTTCAGTCCTTTCATTTTGGGGAATAAACTCTTTTTGGTGAAGGGGAACCTATGAGTTCTATTTTACAGTCGACATTGTAGAGACTCGTCCGAGATCCAGAGAAAGTCAGAGCAGGTGAGCAGCCGGGTGCTAGGGCCGCACAGAGCCGCTTGGGCTCCGACGCTGAGGGATGGGTCTCCTGCAATCCAGCTTCCACCTCTCTGGTGTCCTGAGGCTCTCCAGGCCTCAGTCGGCAACTGCTTAGCGGTTTTCTTGTTGAAAGGCCTTTTTTATCTGTCTGTTGCCTGACTGTAGTTGGATTTGACATGTTTCCTTGGCGATTGGGCTGTTTCTTGAGCCTGGCTAGCCTTTGGCAGATTCTCTTTGGAATAGGGACTGTTGCTGCTGAATCTGGCCGACATTCCGTTGGGCACTAGAGTGGATTGTCTCATTGAAAATGTCATTCAGCTGTTGGCTAGGCTCTTTCGAGAGCAGGCTGTCTCCCAGAACTGGCTTTTTTAGCCTTTGGCCTGACCTCTCTGTGATCAGGCTATCCCAGAGTGAGGCTGGCTGGTATATGACCTGAAGGAAGCTGGGCCCTTGCTCTACAAAAAAGTCTCTGAAAAGGGATCTCAGTTATGTAAATATTTTAAGACTGCCCCTCCTCCAGGAACTCCAGCCAAATTTATGCTTGAAAGCCAAGGTCACTCTTCATGTGCATACTTAACTAAATGGACAGATTTCACCAGAAGTAATTCGGAACATCGGTGGCCAGTGTGGGGAAGCTTTGAGATTCCCAGCCTCACTTTCTTAAAACTGAATTGGACAATAATAGCACTAGAATTGGCAAAGATGAATGGAATGTGTACTTCGAGTGGTATTTTGAGGCTTTCAAATGTTACCAAGCATCTGAAGTTGCCTGTTTACAAAATAAAAGTTTTAGAATTAACAGAGATTGGACTTTTAAAGAGAAAAGAAAGTGGCCTTCATCTGTGTCGCCCTCCCCTCCCCTTCGCGTCTCAAGCTCCGTCTCTGCAGCCTCAGACTCCTTGAACCTCTCTGATGCTGTCTGACCTTCCACTACCAGCTTCCTTGCCACTGATTTCAATCTCCTCTGAGTTTAAAGTTAAGCCCTCTGAGAATCCCAGTAAACCTCAGAGTTCATATGTTCCCTGGACTAAAGCTGACTTATGATCCATAGTTAAAATATTTCCTAAGGTGAATGAGTATCCATACAGTTTTGTTGAAGAGTTTAATAGTTATTCAAACCCACCATCTGGGTCTTCTCCGTTGTATCAGCTAGTTCATTGGCTAGTGGGTGAAGACCAGGCTCGGCACTGGATGAAACTTGCACAAGGGGACCATCCCGAAGAGGACTTAGGAACAAGGACCTCTGATTCTTGGCAAAGTGCTGGAACACCCACTGGAGACCTCCTCCGAGGGTGCAGCTCTCCTGGGGCCTGGTGACCGCAGCAAGCACAGGCTCACTCACAGAGTCTGACCAACCTGTTTGTGGCTGCTGTAATCAGCCTCGGACAGTCTTTAAGGAAAACTCTGGCTCCCCTTCCGCCATGGACAGCTCGTGGGTGGCCCTTCCGTCTGTGCTTATGACCAGGTGACCTCCCTTCTGTGAGGGCCAGGGCAAGGTGGGGACCATGCCCTCCACAGCCGGTCAATCTGGCGAAGCAGGTGCTCACACCATAAATGAGTTGCCTGGGAGAGAATCGCTAAAATTCTTTATTTTCAAGTCCAGCCAGTGAAGCTCCCTGTACAATACCCCAAACCTCCTTCTTTCCACTATTCTCCCAAAGAGCCAGGACCCTGGAAAAGGAAGGTCACAGACATAAGCCCTGCAGACGCCCTCAACCCCCCAGCCACCCTCCTCAGAGTCCTCCCAGTGGCCAGTGACACCTCCAAGGGCTTCAGGGCCCCTGCTCGCCCCTTGTCTTCATTGGCTCTGAGAAGCCACCCTCCAGGTCGGAGGTGAGTCTCTGTCCTGTTGGCGGCACCAGGGCCACACTTGGTCACCCCCTGCTGTAAAGCAACCCGTGCCTTGGAGTCCAAATTCGGGGTCCCTGAGCCTGTGTCCTTGTGTCCAGGCCCTTGGGAGGCGCCCCCTTTCTCCCAGCTCCCCTACCTACCTGTTTAGCATCTGTCTCCCAAAGGGGGAAGTAACCTGTGGTCTGAGGGGAGTGTTGAACAGGTGGATCAAGTGACCACCGGCATCTTCACCTGCTCCCCTTCCAACAGCACTGCAGCCCAGCCTGGGAGCACTGACCACTGGGTCAGCCGCCACCTCTTCGTGGGCAAAACCTTCCACCGATGCTGGCAGCGTCCACAAGTCACTTCCAGGTCGGGGACATGGCACTTATGCCATCACGGGGGCAGGTGACAATTCACCCAGAAGGTAAAGGTCCGGGTTTTCCCACCCCCATTATTCCCACAACCCCATGGGCTGCCCCGGGTGGCACACCCTTTCCCAGAAAACCCGCCTGCTGTGAACGTGGGGCCTCCGCGAGGTTTCTGTCAGGTGTCCCCCGGGAAGGCAGCACCCGCTGGCTAAAGCCTGCAGCCTTTAGAGGACCTGTGGCTGCCAAGGAAAGATGGCAGTTTATCCGAACCCAGCTTTGCTATTTGGGACATCCAATCCTGGAACCAGGGCCACACCTGGGCCCGCACTGGCCTCCTGCGTCCCCGGCTTCCTGGCCCCGCACAAGGCGTCACCATGAGGCTCCCTCGGCTGCTCCGCTCTTGTGGGGACTGGGTCGAGCTCTCCGATGGACACACCTCTGGGCACTTACCAAAGAGTGACAGTCCTGCCCCACTGTCATGGGACAAACGGGACGCCATGGCCTGTGAGCCTGAGAAGAGAGTCACGAACACGCCGACCCAGCCAGCCTGCCTCTCAGGCCCCTTGTCCCTTTGTGCACGAAGAGGGTGGGGTGCCCTGGGGTTCTCCCCCGAGGCACGGGAGCCACCCACAAAGTGACTGGGTGCACAGCTCCGCCCGCTCTTCTCTGGTAAAGGAAGGGCCCCGGGTTCCCGTCCCAAGCACAGGACCAGCCACGGACCCAAGGGCAGAGAAGGCGCTGGCTCAGCCCAAACAGCCCCCCGCCCTGCTGGAAGACCCTGCGGTCTCCACTGCGGGCTGCTGTGCGTGTGCTGAAGTGCCGGTCGCCAACGGACAAGAGTGCCATGAGTCAGCAGCGGAGGGGACATTTACAAGGCCCCACAAAGCGCTGCCTCGCTGTCCCACCTGTGCAACGTGCTGCCCAGGGAACTGGCCCGCACTGCCCCTGGACACTCCAGTTCCCCAGCAGACCACGCAAGGTTTGAATGAATTTCATCTCACTCCCCTGTCTCGTGGGTGCGCATGGCCCGTGTGTCCTCTTGCTGGACTGACGTCCCCTGCAGGCAGGCGCTGCCTTGTCCGTAGCCGAAGTCCTGTTAGAGGAGAGCGTCCCTCTCAAATGCATTTTACAGGCCAGGTGCTCCGACAAGGCCGTGCGGATCCTCCGCTGTGCACCTGCACCGTGCTAGCCACCTTCACCCCTCAGGGGTCCTGAACACGCTGACCGTCTTATAAGACTCGGTTCACAAAATGTGTAGAGATGTTCCAGACACATTGGCCAACAGCACTGCTGCGGGCCCTTCGAAATCTCCAACCCTCCCTTTTGAGGCTCGTAAACACCCGCTCTGAGATCATCACAGGATGCCCCAGGCACCTGGCTGCTCCTGCTTGCCACCCACCATCAGCGAAGGGAGACGCACTTAGTGTAAGGGCCCCACTGCTTCCTCTGGAGACACCCACACTCCGGCAGAGCAGGCCAGGCACTGTGCTTGAAGATGATGAACCCACCCCCACCCCCTGCCACCTGGAGACTGTCTACTGGAAAAGGCACCTCAAAAAAGACTCCCCCAGCCTTGCTGGTGGGGCCCATCAGTTAAGCCAAGTCAGCGGGCGCTCAGGCTGAGACTGTGGATGCGACTGCTGCCTCTGTGGTGTCCCTTGTCACTTGTGGGGCTGGAAGCTCATGTGGCTGGTGGGCACTGCCTGTTCTGCACCCTCAGTGGTCTCCCTGTTGCTAAGTGTGCAAGCCCCTAAATCCAGTATCTGCAGTCTCTCCAACCTTTCTGGCTCACCTTCTATGCCACCGGCCCAGTGTCCCCAAGCTCACCACACCAAATGTCACACCCTCCCCCTTTTCATGTGCCTTGGTTCCCAAGGTTTTCTCTGCTAGAAATTCCCTTCTTGCTGCCTGGCAAACGCCTGCTCATCCTGGAAGCCCATTGCTCTGTGGCGGCCTGCAGGAGGCCTCTCAGCCCAGCCGGAGGGGATCGCCCCATCCTCCCTACTGGCCCTGCTTCCAGCCTTGAGCCGGTGCTGGGGGTGCCCACAGCTCTCTCCGTTGCCCGCTGGCTGAGCAGGGCAGCCCAGGGCTCAGTGATGACCGCCTGCAGTCTGCTGCTCTGATTCCCGGCTGCTTCAGTCCTAGAGGTCACGGGAGAATGTGCTTGGGCTCCCCGGACCTTGCCCCCCTGCAGAAAGGTCAACGCCACCACCATGCAAGCAGCTGCTGCAGGGCCTTTCTGAAAGGGCTGAGCTCTGGCAGAGGAGTCAGGAAAGGGTCTGGCCCAGGGCTTGGGTGGGCGGAGGGTGGGAGCCACAGGGAGGACCTCTGGAGGAATCGGTGGCATGACAGGAGCCACCAGCAGCTGCAGGGAGGCCCCTGCAGGGGGATGGTCTTGGGGCCCACCCCTGGGCAGGATGGCAAGCTGACAGTCAATGGCCGGGCAGCTGCAGGACATTAGGACATTCCCCAGTTAGGGCCCTGCAGGACAGGGCCCTAACTGGGGAAGGCCAGGGAGCCCGATGGCTGTGGCTCAGCCTGCGCCCACGTGGGCCTGGGCGGGTGTGTGGGTCTCTGGGCTGGGGCTGGAGGTGGGTCCAGGCCCTGATGAACCGTCCTCTGGGCCTTCCCTGGTGGCCTGCATACTGACCTCACCTCAAGAGGGCTGTTCAGGTATTCTGGCCACCACCTCCACCTCAAAAGTCAGTTCCTCAGCTCAGCGAACAGCCTGACCCTCCAGTAGACTGGCAGCTGGCCTGGTCCCCTGGGTGGCACTGCCCAGAGGGACCCCTCCCATACCATCCCAGGCCACTCCACCCAGCCTAGAGAAGAGTGTACTTAAAGAGGAAGTAAAGGGAGACCCTTGGCCAGGGAAAGCCAGAAATGACAGGTCAGCAGCAAGCTGGCTCTGCAGGACAGCTCACGGGGCGAGGGATGGCAGTCAGGCATGACAGAATTCGGAAGAATCAACACCATCTCTATACAGGAGTGGATGTGACGGGGCGCTTTGGGCTGGGCCCTCCTCATCCATAGCTCACAGAAGGGTCAGCTGGCTGGGAGGGTGGATCAGGGGTGCCCAGGGAGTCAGAAGGCCAGACTGAGGGCACCCAGTTCTGGGGAAGCTCCCAGGGAGGCAGGGTTCCAGGCGATAACCGGCTGGGCTGTGTCCAGCGGGCTCTAAAGCGCACAGAAGGGGCCCGTGTCATGGCGCTTGGGTCTTCGCACGCCCTGGATGACCACTCCGGGCGCTGAGGGAAAGCGCGAGTTGTAGCAATCCTCCACGTAGTAGGCGGCTGGGCCGGGGCTGCGGGCTGCAGAGGGAGAAGTGGGAGCCCCATGCAGGCCACGGCACCAGCCCCCACCTCCCTGGGGCCCCTGTCCCCGCTCCAGGCCTCCTTACAGGAGCTGAGCCAGGCGGCGAACGCGGGTGAGCGATTCATGGAGAAGGCGGGCGGGCGTGGGCTCCGCAGGCGGCACCCGGGAAGGATGTCGTACGTGTTGGGGCTGGGGCTCTTCTCGCTGCCCGCGGCCTGCTGCAGGGGCCGGGCGCGGTGACCGGCACCCCAGTCCCGCAGCCCAGGGCGCGCGCGTGCCTCCTCTATCTTGGAGGCGGGGCGGCGTCCCCCGAAGCTGAAGGCGGGTAAGGCAGGCTTGCTGAGTGGACGGTAGTGGGCAGGCGATGGCCACTGTGGGGGAGGACGCTGCTGCAGGGCCCGCCGGGTCCCTCAAGGCCCCACCTCGGCCCTTCCCCCCTCCCCTCGGCCCCGCCCACCCCGTCCCTCCAGGCCCCGCCCCCAGGCGGGGCCCTTCCCACCCCGTCGCCCACAGCCCGCCCCCGCAGGACTCTCTGGGCGAGCGCCCCACCTGTTGCTCGCGGTTGAAGTCGGCTTTCTGTGTAAAGGGGCTTTCACTCTGTAACCACTCGGTCTGCCATGCCCTGCGGCCACCGCCCTCTGCAGTGGGGGCAGCGTCGTTGAGGAGGGAAGGCTGGAGACACAGCCCCGCTCCCAGGACGCGGGTGACAGGGCGGGTGTGGGGTGCGCGCAGGGAGGAGCACGCACCACGGGCCGGGGGCTTGCGGCCGATGCTGAAGTGGGGGTGCGGGGATGATTCGCGCACCGAAGCTTCCGGGACCTCGTACTTGGTGGGGCCTGGGACGTCCAGGTCGGTCAAAATGGGGGGCCGACGCTCCAGCCCTGGTGGGAAGCAAGCTCTGGGCCCGCGTCCTCCCAGGAGGACCCCCTCCCACCCCGGCCCCTGTCCCGCCTCCCCAGACCAGACTAGGGACCCCCACTCACACAGCTCCTTCAGGTTCCGGCCACAGATCCGCGGGGGCCCCTGGAGAGGGCTCGCCTGCATCTCGAGGGGCGCCGGGAGCCCCTGCATGGCTGGGGGCCACATCTCATCCCCGGTGGACTCCGGGCCCGACAACATCAGAGCTGTCTGGGGCCTGCAAGGGAGACAGAGGGCCAACGTCCACACAGCCAGTCCGCCGCCCCATCCAACCTGCTTCCCGCGCCACCTGCCCACCGCCCTAGCAAGTTACTGGGCAAGCACAATCGATTTCGGCCTCAGGGAGCCATGGGTCCAGTGTTTGCCTCCATTGATGTAAAAGTTTGCCAGGAATTTCACAGCCTTCTGGTCAAAATTCATGATCAGGGTCTCCGGCTGCCTTCTACTAGTACACAGCAGGGCTCTGTGACCTCACTGGCCAGTCATGCCCCCACCCCACCCCCACCCCTAGCTGCTGGCTCTCCCAAGGGAGGGGCATTGTCCATCCCTGGAGGGCCTGGGGCAGTGGGTTCCCCAGAGGGGCCCCTCCCCTGACCTGCTAGGTGGGTCACCCTGGGCAACCTTGTCCTGGAGGACCCCCTAGCCTGCCTCGGTGCCTCCTGGCTTAGCCTCCTTTCCCCCTTCCTCCCTTTCCTTGTCCTGACTCTTTCCTTAGCTGGGACTTTGGGGGTCCATTCTAGCAGGGCTTCTGGGAGGACTGACACCCAACAGAGGGTGGCAAAGAGAGTGGGTGCTACAGGATGCCCAGCTGTGCCAGGCCAGCTGGGAAGAAGTGTGGGCTACAAGTGGATGGTCCAGAGAGGCTCCCAGGAGGAGGAGGAGCCCTCCCCGCTGGAAACCCAGCCCTCAGAAAAGCAAAGCAACACAGATGGATCTGCCCACCCCAGAGGCAGGCCTGGCCCTGAAGCCCCGGGTGGCCTGAGCAGGGCTGAGGTGTAGGAGCCTCTCTTCTGCTTGGGGGCACAGAGGCCAGGTGTCACAGCTGGATGGGGCTGCCCAGGCCCAAGTGCAAAAGAACAATGAGCCAAGTGAGCAGGAGCGCCTCTGAGCCCAGGCCCTCAATGCCCTCCGGAACTGACCCGCCTGCCAGCCTCAGCCCCAGCCACCCAGGCCCACCCAGCTGGGGCTGCTGGTGCTCCCCTCCCTGGCTGAGCCGCCCCTGTTCAGATCCCTCCCACCCAGCACTGACAACCTGGCCTTGGGAGGCACTCCAGGTGGACAGAGACTTGAGGAAACGCACACTATCCCAGGGCGAGAGGCCCCTGTGCTCCGGGGCCCTTCCGCGCTGCAGAATGTTCTCTGGGGGCAGCAGCTACCGATGTCATTTTGTTAACAGAGCCCTCGTTAGACATTTGGGTTGCCTCCGGTTCCTCTCTAGCAAATGTCATGACGGGTACACTGCACGTGTCTTCAGCTAAATGTTGATCGTTTCCTGAGAGGGGCCCATAAGTGGAAGCGATGGGTCAAAGCATGGAACACCTTGTATGGACTTGACCTGTATCCCCAAGTTGCTTTTCCAGACAGAATCTACCAGAGTAGAGGTTCTTCTCGCTGTCACCCTGCTGGCGATGAGGGTCAGAAACTGCCATCATCAGCATTGATTTGATTCAGGTTCAATCTTCCGTCCATGTTTATTGACTACGTTTTTCCCTTAATATGTTCACATTACATACACAGTTTTCGATTGGGGTTGTAATTCATACTTTTGTCATGTAAGGTTTTTAGACTGATATCGTATCTGTTTGTAATATTTGTTGCAAAATGTCCCCGTTTTGTAGTCTGCTTTTTCATGTTGCTTATGCTGTGTTTTGACATGTCCTTGAACCTGCTAATCTTTTCCTTCATGATATTTTGTATGGTGAGGAAGTCTTTCCTACCAAAAAAAAAAAAAAGTCAGGATTTGTTTAAAATGGAAAGTAGTGCCCAGCTCCAGGAGAAGGGCCTGCTGAGGCTTGTGACAGTCCCTCTGAAGCTTCCACAGCCCGTGGGCTGCGGAGGGGATCTGGAGTGGGTACAGTCTCCCTTAGCCTCACGCTGAGGGCCTGCTGGCCTCTGAGGGGCAATGAGTCCGGGCTCAACCCTGCCCCCCACTTCCCTGCAAGGCCTCCTCAGCTACAGCAACCGCTTCGATTTTCTGAGCTCTGAAGTCGTCAGTGTCACACCTCCCAGCCTGTTGCCCGTTGGGGCCTTGGTGTCCCACCTGTCCAATGGGAGCACTCACAGGGTTAAGGATGAGCCTGGCCCAGGTGATGCCCAACAATGGGGCCTCTTCACAATGGTTGCCAGGCAACAGGGACCCCTCTCAAGGAAGGGAGCCCGATGAGGGAGGGCTGCAGCGAGCAAAGGCGGACTTGAAGCAAGATGACTACTCAGAAGCACGACCTTTGCACGCCAGAGCCTCATTATATCCCTGGGTGAGCAGAGACGGGACGGGGGCTGTGGTGGGAGGGGGATGGGAGAGAGGCCAGGAATGGGAGCTCAAGGCCAGAGCTGGTCTCCAGGGAGGGGGATGAGGGGCCGAGGGCTGGAGCAGGGTGTCGCGGGCCAGGTAGGCATCATGTCGAGAGCAGAAAATCACCTGGGGACAGCCCAGCACCTGGCGGAGGCCGCTGGAAAAACCGCTGGACGCTCACTCCATCGAGTGTTGTGCACTTTAAAGACAAGATGAGCATTTGGAGTGAGCAGAGCGGCACGGATGCCAGGCCGCCTCACGAGGTAGCCCCCCATGTGAAATAGGAACGGGCCAAGCAGGGCGGGTGCACGCACACACACGCACAGCCTTGTGAACGAGGACGGGGGCTGGCAAGGCCCCAGGCCTAAGCCCACAACCGTCCTGGGGACAAGGTGGGGTGGGGTTGCTGCACGGCTGCGAACCCCACTGCCCCGCGGGGGCCTCGCGTCACGTCCACACCGCTCCCTTCGTGGCTAAATGGCACTCAGCTTGACCACTGCTTCCTACCAGCTGCTCTCTCGCTGCTGCTTAAGTCCTGGAACCATGCAGTGGGCTGCCAGTGTCCAGGGTGGCAGAGGTCCAAGCCAGACCCCGCCAAGGCTTCCCAGTGGTGTCGGCCTCAAGCCCTGTCGCCATCCTTAGAGATGTTTCCACTGGGCAGTTCTGTCCCATCGTCTTTAAGCCCCTCATTGTAGGATGGCTGGGGGAGGGGCTGGCAGCCTGAAGGTGGTGGTGACGGGAGCTCACCTCCGAGGTCCAGGCCTGTTCCAGCCTCAGAGGCGGCTGCTGCTGCGCCCTGTCCTGTGGAGAGGTGGGGTGCCCGGCCTGGGGACTGGCAGGTGGGCCCCGCACCTTCGGTAGGGACCTGCCTTCACCCCCCGCCCGGCCTGCGCCCTCCCTCTGCAGCTATGCAGGCTTCTATCCGCAGCTGCGCTACCAGGTGGGGAAGACCTATGGGCGCACCACGGCACAGCTGCTCACAGACCCCAGCGTGCTCAAGAGCCCGTGCTCCGTGCTGTCCCCCATTACCAAGCCCAAGTTCATCGAGGACTTCAGCGAGTCCAAGCCACCCCTGGTTCCCTGCCGCGACCTCACGGAGCCCTACATCCCCCACTACACAGGTGGGTCGCCACCCGCTGCTCACCGCCCGGCCCCTCTCCTGCCCACTCTGTCACTCATGGCTGCCTTGTCCCTACAGGTCTGAAGCCCTACAAAAACTTTGAGAACCTGGGCCAGTTCTCCCCCCAGGAGGCAGATGCTGAGGGGCTGCCAGGAGCAGAGAACATATCCAAGCAGGTCTCCCTGCCTGCAGGCTTCATGCCGTTCTACCCCTACCCCCCGTGCCCACCAGGCAGAAAGGGGAACTCCAGGGACTTTGGGCACCCGGGCCTACGGCTGGCATACGGGGAGGAGGGCTGGAAGAGCACCATGCCTGTCCACAAGGCCCCTGGACAGTATCAGGTGACAGAGACGTTGGAATCGCTGGGCTGAGCCCCACCAGCCAGACTCAGGAAGGGGTGGGATGGTGACTTGCCCCTTCCCACCCAGCTGTACCACTGCAGGAGGGACCAGCGCCCACCCACAGCCCACTGGCAGGAGACACTAGATGTGAGCAGATTCCACAGGCTGCCCCAGCTGGACCACCCAAACATGATCCAGCGCAAGGCCATCTCAGGTGGGTCCTGGGATAGGACTGGGACACCCACATTCCCAAGGTACCAGGGGCCCAGAAAGGATGAGGGTGAAAGCAGGTGAGGAGGCTGCCCACAGACCCTTTCCTTCTGGGGCCCAGCTTCCCCGGGGCTGGGAGTGCCCGCTTGTCCACTCCCTTCTGGCCCCAACACGTGTTTGCCCAATTAGAAAGACCCTGGACAGGATTCCTGGACACCACTGGGAACAGATGGGTGGCAGAGACCTGGGGTGGCACCTTGACCTCTTCCTCTCCCAGGCTATGCTGGCTTCGTCCCCCGGTTTGCCTGGGTCATGGGATGAATTACCGTGATGGAGTCACACAGGCCATGGACGAGTTTGACAAGAACCAGGTACCGACAGTGCCCAGTGTGGTTTGCTTAGGGGTCTCCACGCCCGAGCATGCAGCAGGGCCGGGGCTCTCTGCCTGACCCTTTCCCAGGGAGGCTGCACCCCACCCCACTCCACCCATCCCATCCCTCAGACCAGGTGTGCACTCCCTGCTGGAAAGCCTCATGGGGAGGGCGTGCATCCCTGAGCACTAACTGCTTGCGGGAATGCCTGCCCCACCCTGAGACATTCTGCTGCTAGTCACCTGGTGGAGGCAGCACATGTCAGCACCTGTCTCTCCAGTTCCTGTTTAGAAACCCCGTCTGTGCCCTGGGCGAGAGGCTGCCCCAAACACATTGGCCTAGCACCACCATCTACAACAGCCAGGGCCTGGTACCTTTCTACATGGGCTTCGTACCATGTGAGTGCAGGGGCTTCTCACAGCAGGGAGGAACGGGTGCTGGCCCCTTACTCATGTTGCACTGCTAGCACAGGGCCAGCTCTATGTCCTGGGGTCCCCTGGAGGTAGAGTGCCCCTGCCTCCCCACGGTGGAAGGGGCCAAAAACTCCTAGCTCTACGGGCCAGATAAAGCAGCTGCCTCCAGGGGCAGGTGCCCAGGGCAGCGCCAGGCTACTTAGCCCAGGTGTGCAGCTGCATGTGCAGCTGTGCCATCCCCCCAGCGGCCGCTCACGCAGGGCGGGCACACAAAGTCAGCTGTGGCTGTGCCCCCGCAGCCATGCAGGACAACTTCGCACTGACCTTTGGGAACAGTACCCGTGAGGCCTACCAGAAGGAACTGCAGAGGAGAAACCGGACACTATGAAAATGCTTTAATGGTGACGTCTGTACAGCTGTGATGTCGAGACAAGGAGAAGAGCAGGTGCACACACAGCGAGACTGGCTATCGGGACAGGTTGGGAGTGAATAAAGAGTTCTCTCGGCCTCCGCGCTTCCGGTCCCAGACGGCCCTAGGCCACCTCCTCCTCCGCCTCCTCCTCGAACTCGCCCTCCTCCTCAGCCGTGGCGTCCTGGTACTGCTGGTACTCGGACACCAGGTCGTTCATGTTGCTCTCGGCCTCGGTGAACTCCATCTCGTCCATGCCCTCACCCGTGTACCAGTGCAGGAAGGCCTTGCGCCGGAACATGGCCGTGAACTGCTCCGAGATGCGCTTGAACAGCTCCTGGATGGCTGTGCTGTTGCCAATGAAGGTGGCAGACATCTTTAGCCCGCGGGTGGGATGTCGCACACGGCCGTCTTCACGTTGTTGGGGATCCACTCCACGAAGTAGCTGCTGTTCTTGTTCTGCACGTTCAGCATCTGCTCGTCCACCTCCTTCATGGACATGCGGCCCCGGAACACAGCGGCCACGGTCAGGTAGCGGCCGTGGCGGGGGTCGCAGGCGGCCATCATGTTCTTGGCGTCGAACATCTGCTGGGTGAGCTCGGGCACCGTCAGGGCACGGTACTGCTGGCTGCCCCGGCTGGTGGGGGGCGAAGCCAGGCATGAAAAAGTGCAGGCGCGGGAAGGGCACCATATTCACGGCCAGCTTGCGCAGGTCGGCGTTGAGCTGGCCTGGGAAGCGCAGGCAGGTGGTGACCCCGCTCATGGTGGCCGACACCAGGTGGTTCAGGTCTCCATAAGTGGGTGTGGTCAGCTTGAGGGTGCGGAAGCAGATGTCGTAGAGGGCCTCGTTGTCGATGCAGTAGGTCTCGTCTGTGTTCTCCACCAGCTGGTGGACGGAGAGAGTGGCGTTGTAGGGCTCCACCACCGTGTCCGACACCTTGGGCGAGGGCACCACGCTGAAGGTGTTCATGATGCGGTCGGGGTACTCCTCCCTGATCTTGCTGATGAGGAGGGTGCCCATCCCAGACCCAGTCCCCCACCCAGGGAGTGGGTCAGCTGGAAGCCCTGCAGGCAGTCGCAGCTCTCGGCCTCCTTCCTCACGACGTCCAGCACCGAGTCCACCAGTTCTGCGCCTTCTGTGTAGTGCCCCTTAGCCCAGTTGTTCCCAGCACCACTCTGACCTGAAGAGAAGCCAGTCACTCGTTAGTCACACGTTTTGGTCACGGTAACACTGACCACTGAGCCAAAAAAGCCAAACAAGGGGCAAAGTGACACCCACAGCTCACCCCACAAACAAGACAGACAAATCTCAAACAAGGTAGCAACCAGCCTAGTTAAAAAATCAAATTAGAGGTTGAGCTGACACGGCTTAGCAATAAGCCAGTCCCTCCCACGGGCAGCCCCTGCCAGCTCCCAAGGACAGATGAGCCTCCTCGACAGTCTGGGAGATTACATCTGCCGCTGCTCCTTCCCTGCCTCGCTCCTTCCCCTCCGGCGGACAGCTGGGCCTTCCTCCCAAAGCTGCTTTAGACGAGGGATTGAGTGACTCCAAGGGGGAGGAGAGTATCCTGCCAGCGCCCCAGCTTCTGCTCTAGGTAAAATAGATCAGGACCTTGGCTCTGAGGTTCTGAAGCCAGTGACCTTGGGCGCCCCTTGACCTTTGAGACATCCTTACTAACAGACCACTACCCAAACCCGTGTCTGCAGCTCACCAAAAACGAAGTTGTCTGGCCTGAAGATCTGCCCGAAGGGCCCCGAGCGCACGGAGTCCATGGTGCCCGGCTCCAGGTCCACGAGCACAGCGCGGGGCACGTACTTGCCACCTGAGGGGGCGGGAGTGCGTCAACGAAAGGGCAGCCGCCGGGCGGCTGGAGGAAAGGTGGGCAAAGGGCACGAGGTCTCACCAGTGGCCTCATTGTAGTACACGTTGATCCGCTCCAGCTGCAGATCGCTGTCCCCGTGGTACGTGCCGGTAGGATCGATGCCATGCTCGTCACTGATCACCTCCCAGAACTGCGAGAGACGCGGGCGGGCCGGGGCTGAGTCACGCCGGCGTTGCCTGGAGCCGGCTCCGCCCCGGACGGGCGCGGCCCTCCCTTCCCCTCCCCCCCCCCCCCCCCGCTGCCGGTCCGGTCCCCGGGGGCCCGCGCAGCCCCCCCTCCCCGCCCCGGCCCGCGCGGGGCCGCAATGCGGGGCCGCCACCCGCTCGCCGCCATCTTTCCCTCCCGCCCCGCCCGGCAGGCCAGCCCGCGTAGGGTCCCCGCCACCCCGCCGCCCACCTTGGCGCCGATCTGGTTGCCGCACTGGCCGGCCTGCAGGTGCACGATCTCCCTCATGGCGCGGCGGCGGCGGCGGCGCGGGCAAAAAGACGAGAGCGAGAACCTCGGAGCGGGCGCGCAGAGTGCTACAACCGACGCTCCGCCAACGCCTATATACCCACCGCGCCCGCCTCCGCCAGCCTAGTATTGGGCAGTCAGAACGAGGCTGGCAAGCTTCCTTGTTTGATTGGCTGAAACCCCGTCTATCTCTCCGCCTCACGCCCGCCTTCTTAACGCCATTCAATGCTTATTGGTCGGCTTCGGCCATCGCTTTTCCTATCAAAATCCCTCCGCTCGCGCTGCGGTGCCCCGTCCATTGGGTGTTTCAAATGATTGATTTGTTCTCTCATTGGGTGGCTTTGGAGACCACGCCGACAGGCTGGCGCTATTGGCTGTGCGGGGCCAGCGTCCTGGTAACCGCCGCAGTGCTGCGGGGCGCGCGCGGGCTCGGGGCGCGCGCCATTCGGCGCGGGAGCCCCGGGAAAGGCCGGCCGGGCGCGGTCCGGCGCGCGTGTATGCAGCGTGTCCGCGGCCCCGGTGGGCGACCGCCTCCTGGGGGGGGGGCGCTGCTTCAGAGCGCAGCGAAACGAGGGCGCAGGTGATCTGGGCTACCTTGTGGGTCTCGGATCCGAGGAGGGGCGCGAGGCCATTCACTGCAGAGGCAAACGAGGTTCGGTTGCCAGGCCCACGAGTGGGTGGAGTAGGGGCCCTCCCCAAGAGCGGGAGAGGCCTTGGGCTCCCTGTAAGCCTCCTTGGTCCGCACGCCCGCCCCGAAGGCGGTCAGGTGAGGGAGCACGTGGGCCGCTGCGGGGGTGGGGGCCAGAGCTGGAGAGGGAAGGGAGGTGGTTGGGGCGGGTCGCTGCCCCGCAGCCATGATCTTGTTGTGGAGACCGCGCTGGCCCCTTGCCCGTCGCCTTGGTACTTCGGCCCCAGCGCACCGAGCTCCGTGGAGACGAGGGTGGCGCCCAGACCTCCCTCGGCGCGGGCGGGCCCCAACCACCGGGCCCCCGGCCCTGTTACCCGAACCACGATCAACATGCCTGGACTGACAGATGCCTTTACTTTTCACTGTTTACGTTTGAGGAAAAGAAAAACTTAACGAGGGAAAAAATTGTATGTGGACGCATTTTTAATCAGTAGCCTTAAAAATAGTACACTCGCCTTACAGGTTTGTAACGTTTAATAAAGGATAGATTTTAGGTCTGCCCTGGACAGTCTCCCTGGCTGTGGCCGCTGAGCCTCTCTAGATTCTGGTTTTCTCAGTACACTTCTTTCGCTCCTTTGCCCCAACGCGAGGGTGTTGGGGACAGCTGTGTACTGTGCACTACCAGGGTGTTCTGGTGTACTGCGGTATCTCAGCAGCAACGGTGTGCATGTGACTGGGACTGTTCATCACAGGTAAAACTGTTGGGACAAGCAGCACGCTGGATGCAGGTCAGCCCTTCCATTCCCTGGAGAATGGGCTGCCGCTGGCTCCTGCAGCACTCCTGTTCTGGAGGGTGAGTCACCCCGTCAGAGTGTAGGTCAGGTACAGCAGGGCCTGGGGCACACGCCTCTCCCACAGAGCTGCCAGGACAGTGGGCCTGGCTTCTGTTGACCACAGGCCATGACTTGTGGGGTGCACTGTGCATGGCTGTGGGTAGCTTGACATCCTGGGTCCTCACAGCACCCTGCAAAGTAGCTAACTCAGCTGCCCGAGCCACGGTCAGCCGGGCCCTGGCACTGCAGCAAGGAGGCCATTCGGGCCTTGTAGCAGAGCTGTCACAAATCCATGAGGAGGGGAGAAGCCCAGGCTTCCCCCAGTGCGTGTGCAAAGCCCTCCTCCTCCTCCCCCAGACCCACCCTTGTGACCAGAGCCCACAGGGCTGGCAGTTCAGTATGACACTCCCATTTTATGGGTAACAAAATAGAGGTGGCGTCTTCCACCCAGGTGTGAGCCCCAGAGCTCTCCCTGGCACCAGGTTGTCTGCTCGCCCCTCCATCGCCCCAGAAGGTGGACACTGGCTGGCAGTGAGACAGCTGGACCCGCCCTGTGGTCCTTGGGCCTGAGCCTAAGAACTGTGGCTGCCGCTGCTGCATGCGGCTGATGGAGGGAGGCCCCATGGGTCTCCACCCTCAGCCAAGAGAGTTCCTGCCACACTGTAGAGGCGAGCCCAGTGGGGGCCTGTGGCCTGGTGGGATATGGGGCGAGAGGCCGTAGGGAAAGGCAGGCAAGGCCCGTGAGGTTGCTGGGCGCCTGGCCCTCCAGCCCGGCCCACAGCTGTTGGAGGCGTCCACCAGGACGGCTTTGTTTACCGGTGGCCATGGTCCCAGTGGGAGGGTGTGTTACTTCCAAGCCAGGCAACAGGCAGACAGTCACTTATGGCCTCAAAGGACCTGGCGGTCAGCCTTTGTGGGCGGCCTCACCCACCCCGGAAGGAGAGGTGCATGGAGTACTTTCTTCCCCTGGCACTGCCTCCCACAGTCTCCCCGGGGAACTAGCCAGGCCCAGCCTCTTCTCAAGGGACTTCCATTAGAGGGACCCAGAGGCTGATGTCATACCTGCAGGTATGTCCTAAGGTCTCAGAAGTGGGGGTACCCCAAGCTAGGGAGCACAGGCCTGCTCCAGGGGTCTTGTTCCCATGGGGCCCCTCGTGGCTCCCAGAACAGAGCTACTTCCCTTGGACAAGGTGAATCCAGGCTAGGAACTTGTTGGAGGACAGGCAGCCAGCGGCAGCAGCAGGAAGCTGAGCAGTAGGTAGGCTACGGCCACCCAGCGGTAGGGTAAATGGGGGGGCCTAAGGGGACTGGGGTTCATTGGGGTGAGGGACTGAGAGAGCCTGTGGGACATGGAGGGGCCTCAGGGGTCTGGGAGACACAGGGAGAGGGACTGAGTGCCTGGGGGACATGGAGGGGGGCACTAAAGACACTGGGGGACATGAAGGGGGCCTAAGTGGACTAGGGGACACAGGGGGCTGAAGGGGCTAGGAGAAACGGGGCTAAGAGGACTGGGGGACACAGGGTTAGTAAAAGGACAGGACCATAAGTAGGAATGTCTCTGGGGTTGCCCCCCACCTTCCCGACCATGCACACCCCTCCCAGCCCATCAGGGCAGCGTCCTGGACTGGGAAGAGGTGACCACTGCAGCAGCAGACTAAAAAATACAGCACATCGGATCCCTGACTGGGGTTGCTCTTCAGCCCCTTTCAATGCATGAGTCCAGTGGGTGGCCTGGGCCACAGGCTGGGGTGTGTGCAGCCCTAGCTGAGGCAGCAGGAGGCCCAGGCGCTTCCCTAGTGTCTGGTTACCTGCTGGCGGTCGGACAAGCCTTCCTGTGTGGAAACCCAACACTGCCGCGGGGTGGGGCCAGGGGCTGGTAGGGAGTGAGGCTGGCTCAGGGCAGGTGCCACCCCCAGGTGAGGGGGACAGCTGGGCCTCCCCCTCCCTCACATGGCTCAGTGGAGGCTTTTGCCTGCCTCTTGGCCGGGTTGAGTCATAAGGGTGTGCTCCAGGTGCGGGCTGCGCCGGGGGTCGCCGGCAGGACCCACTTCCTGGTGGGTCCCTGGGGCTGAGAGGACTTGGCGGGCCCAAGGCAAACACAGTCCAGCGTGCCCAAAACGCACCCCGGGCTCTACCCACTCCCCTTCCCCGCCCCGCCCCCGCCCTGAGCCCCACCCAGCCTAGAGAAAGGAAGGGGCAGAAGCGGGGCCCCCGTGTCTCTACTTGGTCCCCTTCTCGCCTCACACACACCTGCGAGGCGGGGGGTGGGGGGTGGGGAGTAGGAGTTGTGGGGGAGTGTGTAGTGGAGTCCTGCAGGCCACCCCGCAACAGTGGGTCTGGACGGTAGGGGGGCTGTCTGCACGCGCACCAGCCTCGCTCGTACCCTCAGGGGCGGGGCGTGGGAGCCAGCCGCCTCTCTTTCCTACGTGCACGAGAAGGGCCGGGGCTGGGTCCAGCTTCCCGGGACCCCGGCTTCTTGCTGCAGGAAGTCTCCGCGCTCCTGACTGCTACTTGATGCCTTCTGTCCCCAGCAGGCAGCCCGGAGAGAGAAACCGGTCCAGCCTGGAGCTGGAGGGTCATCAGTGTGTCCTTCCCACGGGGGCGGTCAGCTCCCACGAGGGCTTGCCGCGGTCCCCCTAGTGTCCGCCAGGGGGCAGCAAAAGCGCCGCTCGGCGCCCAGCGCCCCTCCGAGGTCCCTGTCGCACAGCAGAGACCACTCACATCTGGGTCGCAGCCTCCTTTATTTCCAGAGAAGTCGAGCTCAGAAGTTCACTGGTACTGGGATCTCCCAGGGCGCCAGTGTCAGTGCTGGGCGGCGGACGCCCATTACTCACAGGTGCTGGGAGGCCAGGGTCTCAGGGTTCTCGTAGCAGTGGGCCTCCTTGGCAGCAGCCTGAGGGGGGCTGCAGGCCCTGCAGGGGCAGCAGCGGCTCACCAAGCGGTCCCAGGGCTCCAGAGAACGGAGCCAGAGGGGGAGCCAGGCCCAGGACCGCAGGGGGCGGGGCAGCCAGGCCGGCCGGCGCCGCTGCAGGAAGTTAACCAGGATGACAAGGAGCACCAGTGCCACCAGGGGCCCCCCGACTGCAGCCAGCACCGTGTCCCCTGCCAAGGAGAGCCCAAAGGCAGCCAGCGGCAGCAGCAGGAAGCTGAGCAGTAGGTAGGCTACGGCCACCCAGCGGTAGCGGGCAGTCAGGTCCCCGAAGTACTTGGCCAGCGGGATGGGCAGCCGCAGGACGGGCACCACGTACCACAGCACGATGCCAGTCATGTTGAAGAAGAAGTGGATGAGGGCAACCTGGGGCGGGGGGGGCAGGCTGGGGTCAGCAGCCTGGGCCCAATGGCACGGGGCCCCCTGGGCTCCCCAGGTTGCCTGCCCCTCCTCACCTTGGCAGAAAAGTGCTAAGTCCAAAGCCTACCTGGGGTCCTGCTCATTGGCCAACACAGGCCACCTGGGAGGGCAGATTCCGGCCAGGTGTGGCATGCCCGTCCTGGACTGCCCCCCACCTTGGGAGTTGGGAGCCCAGCCTGGCACCCCGTTTAGTAACTGTATCAGGACGACCGTGTGGGTCCAACCCTCTGGGCTGGCTTAGCTTGCCTCAAGCCTAGTGACCCTGCTTCTCACCCCTTAGTGGGCCTGGCTATCCAGCCGTGCTGGCCTGGCTCCTACGGGGAGGAGACGCTGGGCCTCGTGGAGGGAACGCACCCCCATCAGGGGCTCCCGGCCCCCAGGAGTAGGTGTTGGTGGGTATAGTCCCGGGGGCTTCCTGGAGGAGGTGGGCGGCCCGGGAGGGCCTGAGTGGACAGAGACAGGCCAGAGGCAAGAAGGCAGGTGGGAGGCGGGGACTGGACTCCTCTGGCCCCGCAGGCAGCAGCCCGGCAAGGTGGGGCTTCCGGAAGCTGCACGGTCTGCACCCAGGCAGAGGCGGTGGAGGAGGACGCTCAGCAGAGCAGTGGACCCCTGGGAATAAGCAGGACCGGGCGGGACTGGGTTCAGGGCGTGGGGCTGGGGCCCGTGGGAGGCTTCCTGAAGGCAGAACCGGCAGGGGCACGGTGGGGGGTGGGGGGGTAGGACGTGGCACAGGAACACGGTGTGTCGTCCAGGAGGAACCTGTTGGGTTTAGGTGGCGAGTGGGGGACAGTGTCCTGGAGGTGGTGCAAGAGAGGAGCTCGAGGTATCCCAGAGCCAGGAGGCCCGGAAGGATCTCAGGCAGGAGCACAGAATGGGGAGGGGGAGAGCAGGGGTCCCTGGGGGAGGTCGGGAAGGGCTGCTAAAAGGAAAGGAGAGGGCACCCAAGACCACACAGAGGCCGCAGGGGAGGAAGGGCGGGGCCAAGGGGACCCCGGGGTTCCAGGGCGGGGACTGCAGGTCCGCGTGGGTGGTCAGAGGCTTGCCCCCGGAAGAGCCCGGCAGCGGCCAGCCTCCTGTCTGCAGGACTGGGTGCCCGGGCCTGGGCGGGGGAGGGATGAGGGCTGTACCTGGATGGCGAAGAGCAGCGTGCCCGAGGGGCTGGCCAGGGCGGCCAGCAGGGCCGTGGTGGTCGTGCCAACGTTGGAGCCCAATAAGAGGGGGTATGCCCGCTCCAGGCTGATCACCCCAACCCCTGGAGGAGCCGGAGGTCAGCACAGGGCCCCGAGCCCCACCCCGCGGGGCCGGGCGCCCGTCCGCGTGCTCACCGATGAGCGGCACGATGGCCGCCGTGAAGACGCTGCTGCTCTGGAGCACAAAGGTGAGGCCGGCGCCCACCAGGACGGCCAGGTATCCGCTGAGCCAGCCGAACGGGAAGGGAAAGTCTGCGGGGGCAGCTGGGTCACCTGCCGCCCGGCCTCCGTGCCCACCGCGCCCTGCGCGCGCCCCGGGGGCCCTCCCGCACCGGCGTTGATGACCGTCCTCACGGCCCGGGCGATGCGGCCTCGCAGCATGGAGTTGAGCAGCTTGACGATGAGGACCAGGCAGGAGCAGAGGACGAGCAGGGAGGCAGCCAGCAGGATGAAGCCCACCGCCAGGTCCGCGAGCGCCGTGCCAGCGAACAGGTGGTGGCCTGGTGGCAGGGCGGGGCTGGGTGAGCGGTAGCCGCGGGGCGTGGGGGCGGGCGCGGGGGGTGGGGCGGGCGTGGGGCCTCACAGGGCAGCTTCTCCACGGTGGCTGAGCCATTGCTCCGGGGGCAGGGACCGAGGGCCGCCGGTCCGCAGTCGCTGCTGCTCCCTGTGGCCTGGGGAGGCAGGCAGGGCAGGATCAGGGCGGGCTCCGAGGCAGCGGGCTGGGGGGGGGGGCGGGGGCGGGGCAGAGGCGCCTCACCTGCTCCAGCCTGGTGCCGCACCATCGCCGGATGAGGCTGCTGCTAGTGTTGCCCGTGGCGCTTTCCATAATCACGTCGGCATCCAGCTGGGGGGCAGGGGGGTCACCACCGGTGCCGGAGCCTCAGGACTCACCTGGAGCTCAGCCCACGCAGACCCTCCTCCACCGTGCCCCTCCCATCAAGCCTGCCCAGGCCTCCGAGGGCAGCGCCATCCCCACCTGCACAACCAGGTGTGTGAGCGGCTGCGTCAGCACCTTGAGGATGTCAGGTGCGTGCGCCCCAGGCTGCAGGCTTGTGGCGTTCAGGACCAGGGCACTGAGCTTCTCTAGCGGGGCCACAGCACACTCCAGAGGCAGCAGTATCAGCACCGAGAGCCAGTTGAAGATGCTGTGCACGGCCGAGCCCCCGAAGGCCCTGCAGCCGCAGGGAGCCGTGTGCTGGGTGCTGGCGGCTGCCTGGGTGCAGCCCTGCCCCCGCCCTCCCCGCCACTCACCTCCGGAACTCGTCCCGGTCCCCCGACTGTGCCATGGACACCAGGGTGCTGGTGATAGACGTGCCCACGTTGACGCCCATGATGATGGGCACAGAAGTCCGGACGGTCAGCACTGCGGGGGTGGGGCGTCAGCCTCCCGTGCCCCACTCACCCACCACCGTCCCTGGAGAGGAGAGGGCACTCACGATTCGAGGCCACCATGCTGACCACGATGGAGGACGATGTGCTAGAGCTCTGCACGAGAACAGTGACCAGCACTCCGATGACCAGTCCAGCCACGGGGTTGGACAGCACCACGTTGTCCTTGAAGATGTCCCCAGCTACTTTGCCTGCGGCCGGGAGAGAGGTGAACTGAGGCCACGGAAGCCTGGCTGCTGGGCCTGCCCCCGGCCGCCCCACCAGTCACTCACTGCCCAGCAGCTGGAAGGCAGAGCCCAGGATGTCCAGGGAACAGATGAAGAGGTAGAGGCAGCCCAGGAGTCCACAGGCTTTGAGGAAGCTGATGGCCACCCGGAGCGCCCTGCCGGCCGTGCTGAGCTCTGAGGACACAGGGCAGGGCTGTCCTCAGCCAGCCCGGACCCTGCCCTGCCGGATCTGCCTCTGTCCCTGCCGGCAGGGCCTGGGTCCCCCTCCTCTGTCCCGAGCAGATGGCCCCAGGAGCCCCACAGAAGCCTGACGGCCAGCGGCAGGGAGGAGGGGCAGGCCGGCAGGGGTGGCCCTCGTCACCAAACGGGGCAGGCAGCTGAGCTGAGGGACAAGGGTCCCCAGGCAGTGGTCTGCGGGGGGGGGGTTTCCATGCTGTCTGTGGGGCGAACCTCCTCCTTGCCCAGACCCTGGGGAGTCGGGACCCCACTTAGCCAGTTCTTGGCAACCACAGACCTACCTTTCCAGGGCTGGCCAGTGTCTTTCAGCTGAGGGAGAGCCCAGGGGTCTGTGTCCCTCTCTTCCAAGTTGGGGGCAGCATCAGAGGTCCCTGCAGGGTCAGGTCAGGTGAGGCTGGGGCCCCAGCTTTTCCTGGACACCCTCAGGGGGCACAAGGGGGTGTGGCAAACTGCCACAGGCATTGGGGTGAGGGGCACGAAAGGGTCCTCTGGCTCCTCTGGGCCTGACGAGAGTTGTCATGAGCTGCTCCCTACTTCCCAGAGCAGTGGGCCAGGACTGGGGGGGCGAGCGGGGGGCCAGGGGCACCCAGTCAGGGCCCCTGGGCTCCCAGTACCTGCATTTGCTTGGCTCCGGTCTACCAGGCCGACCGTGTCCGTAGTGGAGGGGGGTGCCTGGCCGCCAGTGAGGGATGTGGGCATGGCCCAGGCCTGGCTCTGCTGGGGAGAAGGGCAGGTCAGACACCGCTCCTCCCCCACCCTGCCTAGCCCTGGGCCCCCTCACCTGAGACTGTGGACGCTGTCCCCCCACCCCTGCTGGCCTGGGGGACCCCCCATCCTCCATCCACAGGCGGATGGCCGCAGTGACCTCAGATGGCTGTCAGGCAAGCCCAGTCCAGTTTCGGGGAGCAGAGTGGAGGGGGCCTGGCTGGAAGGCCTGGCGGGTGGCCCAAGACACGGGTGCTGAGGCGCAGGCTTGCAGCGGCTGGGAGCTGGGACCGGGAACCTTTTCCATCAGGTGTCTTCAGGGGCATTGCAGATGGTCTCGGCTTAGACTTTGGTATTTGATACGTCTTCATTGATAAGGGCCCCACCCCCGGGGTGCGGGCAGGGCAAGGGGCTTGGGCACCCCACCCCACCTCAGGCTCCTCAGCCAGTGTGTCTGCACCTGCACCCCGCCCCCATCCAGGGCTCTGCCTCGACTCCCTCCCAGCCCCTAGGCCTGGGGGCTCTCTGTCGCCCTGCCTGCCCCACAGGCTGGTTTCTCGCCCTGGAGGGGTGGTAAGCCCTGGGCCTGGAGGTCTCCCCAGCCTTGGCCCCAGTGTCCCTGGGCCCCTCCTGGTTCTACATGCTCCTACCTGTATGGGCAGTGAAGGGGTACCTGCGGGGAGGCACGGGGCGGGAGCAGCCGCGGGTCAAAGATCCACTAGGCGCACACATGACCTGCTATGCACTGAGCCCCATTAATGTTTACCCAGGAGCTGAGGCCCCCAGGGACACCCATCACAGCCCCAGGAACCTGCTTGTCCAGGCCCCTCCGTCAACCGAGGGCAGGCGCCCCAGGCCCCCAGCCGGGCAGAGGACACTGCAGGGCTGGGCACCGGCCCTTAGTGCTGGACTCCCACAAGCAGGTGCCTGTGTGACACTGGTGGACACTGCATGCGGCCTGCCCAGGGCAGGGCAGCAGGCCGGTGCTCCGGCCGGTCGGCCTGGGGCCCTCCGGAAGTCTGTCTGGAGCTCTGCAGGCCTTATCGCCCCCGCCCCATCAGATAGCGGGAAGCAAGCCCTTTGTACTACTTGGGTGGGGAGAGCACCAGCTCCTGAGGTCACCCAGGTTAGATCTGGGTGCGGGGCAAGGCTAGGCGCCGCAGAGCTCCCAGCAGGTTCAGCCCCAGTGGTGGCCAGCAACAGTCACGGGCGTTATGCCTCCACCTGCGAGCCGGGAGATGGCGGGCCCCACTCCCGCGGCGCAGTGCTGCCTAGCCCTCTGCCCAGCCTCAGCTGAACCAGCAGGTGGGACCCTGCCCATTCTCTACACAGCTGGGCCCTGATGTGCCCCCTGGCTTACGAGTGCACTTCTTTAGGCCAGTGCCCCTCCTGCTCCTGGGATGCTGGGAGGAAGAGCTGGGGCGCCCCCCAACCCTGCCTGCTGCCCACCAATCGCTCCATGCCTGGGGGACTTTGCCCCAGGAAGGAGGAGGCTTCTGAGTGTCTTCTCAGCGAATTCTCTTGACCCTCCCCTTCTTGTCCAGGGCGGGGCCCAGCTGTCCCTCCCAGGGGCTCCTGAGTGACAGCTCCTTCCGCGGAAGGGGACAGGAATATGACGGCCTGATTTGGGGGTGTAGGCGCCTGTAGCCTCCAGCACTTGATGCGCCCCTCGGAAGGGCCTGAGTAATGTACCCTGGGAAGCAGAAGGAAGCTGAGGAGCGGGAACGGCCTGGGTGGGACTGGCCCTGCTGTGCTGGGCCACTTCGGGCGGCCCCCGCCTGCTCTGGGCCTGGAGTTGACTCTGCCAAGGGCCCTCTGCTGGGACTCTCGTCACAGCAGTGCCTGCAGGGGACCCTCCGGGAACAGCACCCGACCCACAGCGGGCTCACAGAGCTGAGTGAAAGGGCTCCACGGGGCTGCCTCCCAGGACAGTTCACAGAGCGGGGGCACCCACTCCAGCTGACCACTCCGGCCCTGCCCTCTGGCATGCAGCCCGGGCCCCGGCGACTAGCCGCCAGACCCTTTGGGGAGCCATCTTCTAAGCTGAGTCCGGGCCTGGGATGGGCTGACAGGTGACTCTAACGACAGGCCCCCAGCCCTGGCTGGCTCTAGAGGGAGGTCATTGGCCCCCAGCCGAGTTTTGTAGTGCTGACCTTTGTGTGGCCCAGGGTGTCCGTGTGGGGCAGCGCCCAGGACACTCTGCCCCAGCCGCCCTGAGTGGTGGCGCCTCCAGGGCAGGCATGCAGGGCACCCCCACTCAAAGAGCTGCAGCAGCCCCAGCTCAGAACTCGGGGCTGCCCGGGGGCGCCCAGCAGGGGTTGCTGCAGGCCCAGCAGCAGCAACTGGACCGGGGGAAGCGGGGCTGGGGGCCCAAGGTGGGGCGGAGCCCCCCCGGCTGCTGAGTGATGGCGGGGCTGCCTTTGAGGGGCGCAGGGGGCTGGGGGTCCCCTCGAGACGGCTCCCGCTCTGCCTTGATGGCCAGGAAGGCGGCCAGGTCGAGGTCCAGCATGGCCGGCCCCCCGCGGGGCGTGGGCGTGCTCTGTCGGCACTGAGGGCAGGGGATCCAGCGCAGCTCCTGGGCGGGCGTGTCCAGCCGCCTCACACAGGCCTGGCAGAAGGTGTGGCCGCAGTAGAGGCGGCGGGGCAGGTGCCGGGTGAGGTCGTAGGCTGAGTAGCAGACGATGCAGTCCCCGCGCCGGATCCCAGCGGCCGTCCCCCCTCGGGCCCGTGGGCTGCAGCGTCCTGAGGGAGGCGCGCCGAGCTGCAGCACGCCCCGCCTGGCTCGGCAGCAGCTGTCCTGTGGGGTCGCGGCCTGGTGCCGGGAGCCCACCCAGAGGACAGGACCCCCCCTCGCCCCCTGCAGATCTGGGTGGTGGCCAGTGGGGCCAGCAGAAGCCAGCGTTAGGGCGCAGCCTGGGTTCCCGTGGCTACGGGCAGGGGCAGCCGCCCTGTCCAGCTGTTTGACCCTCCTCTGTGGGTCGACCCCAGGCCTTCGCCCACCCCAACCAGCCTGAGCCCCAGGCCTGTCTCACCTGCATCCGCTCCTCCGCTGGCTGGCTATGCCCAGCCAGAGGGCGGCCAGAGTGGGGGGGCCCGGGGCACCCTACAGCTCCTTCCCTGGGGCTCGCGTTACTGGCCGAGCCCGAGTCAGCAGGGAGGCAGGTGGTGGCTGCAGGCGGGCAGGCTCCCCTTTCAGCCACAAAGCACTTGCAACTGGATCTACCACACTACCAACATGGCAGGAGATAAGGCGCCCCCACACTCCGCCCCGCCCCCACCCCCTCATGCTGAGACCCAGCTCCGCACCCCCACCAGGCCTGGCTTCACCACTCCTCATGGCCTGTCCTCCAGCCTCATCAGCCCGACTCTTCCTCACCCTACCCTAACTCGTACCCCCACACCTCACGCTGGAATAGCTCTGGGTCTTTGCCTGGGCAACCACTCAGCTCAAGCACCACCTCCTCCAGGAAGTCTGCCAGGACCCCCACCAGCCCAGGACCCTGAGGGAGGGGTCCTGCTCTTCAGTCACCGTGTGAGGGTCCACGTTGCTTTGCCCCAGCACCTTCCTCCCTGCCTGGGCTGGGTCTCTTGTGTTCCCGTCATGGGGCAGTGGCCAGCCCCACGAGACCCCAAGGAGGCCTCAAGCATAGCTGTGGAGAGCCCCGCTCATACACAGGGGTCACCCAGAGGTCCTCTGAGGGGCACCATGAGCAGCACTGGACACTCCCGTCAGAGCCACCTCCTCCTGGCGTCCGCCTGGCTGCAGAGCTGGGGCCAGCTCAGTGTTTGCGATGCAGCAGAGTGGGTGTGTCGAGAAGGGCTGATACCGGTCTGGACCCCCAGGACCCTCGCCACCTGGCTGGGCAGAAGCCAAAGGCCGGAGAGGCTTCTCCTGATTCCCACCTCCCCAGCAGGCTGAAGCCTCTCTGGCTGGTCCGACAGGTTTCCTGGCTGCCTGGGTGGGGTCTTCCTCTGACGGGGGCTGGCCATGGGGCAGGGGCCAGGAGCCTGGCACACCTGAGTCACCGTGCAGTCAGGCCCCCGGCATGTCAGCCCACACCGGAGCCCGGGCCTGCCCTGTGGCCAGTCTCCGTGGCGCAGGGGAGGACCGGCACCGGGACCCGTCTGTCCTGCGAGTCCAGCTTGGCTTCCTCCTCCCGCCGTCTCTGCCCAGCCCTGGACACGTCCGGGCACCCAGTGCCGGCCTCACCGCTGACTCCTCGTCCCGGCATCCCGGCCTCGCCCGGTGCTGAGGCAACGCCACGCAGCGCACTCAGCTTCCCGCATGTCCCACCCAGAGTGCATTCCATGTGCTCCACGGCAGGAAGCGTTCTCCGGACGGCCTGCTCAGCCCGGGGCCCTTCCTGCCCACCTCCCCAGAAGCTCAGGCCCTGGAGGCCACATGAGGGCGAGCGGCATGGCCTGGCACCACACGGCGGATGTTCAGGAGCGGGACGTTTCGTGGCAAGTCAGAAAAATGCCCGGCCGAGGCCGGGGATGACTCATGCTGGGGAGCAGGTCTTGGTCCTGGCCACCTGGGCTCTCCTCCCAGAAACCTGCTGGCGCCAGTCCCACCGGCACCATCCTGTCAGCCTGGTCTTCCTCCTGGAAGCCTTTCTTGGGGCTCCGCCACCCCTACCCCCAGCTCCGTGCATGACCTCCCGCAGTCTGACCCAAGGCCTGCCCGTCAACCAGCTTGAACCATGCCTGGCCAGCCCTGTTCCTCTTGTCCAGACCCTGAGCAGACCTGGGACCCGGACATTAGAGTGTCATGAGGCAATGGCTTCCTGTCCCCCAAATGTCCCGCAGAGCCTGGGACCGCTCCTGAAGGGGCGGCAGCAAAGGAGGAGTCACCTGAACACAGCACGCTCTGTTTTATTGCCTGGCCCTGGGCCTTGAGGAAGGTGGTCCAGGGTGTCCCTGGGACAGCCACTCCAGCCACCCCCACGGCTTATTTTGGGGGGACCCGAGCTGAGCTGTTTGACCTTCTCAGCGGGTAGGTGTCCCTGTCCAGAGTGGGAAGCAGCTGGCGCCCATGACGATGGCTCAGTGTATGCTCCAAACGTCCAAGCACTGCCGTAGCTGGCTGAGCAGTCCGGGGTCTGTTACGCGGGGCTGAGCTAGGAGACGACACAGCAGCAGCTGTGGCAGCGGCAGAAGCGGGGACAGTGGCAGCAGGAGCAGCACGGGCAGCAGCAGCAGTGATGGGCAATGTCGTCACCACGCCCAATGGGCGGCAGGCCGGTGTAGGTCAGTCCTGTCGGCCGCCGTCCACTGCCATAGGGGTTGCCCGGCCTTGGCCAGGCCTGCTGGCCTTTGACAGGGGCAGCCCCCTTGGCCCCTTTGGCGCCCTTGGGCCCTGGGGCCTCCATGGTGGGCTGCAGGAGGCAAGGGGTCTGCAGGGGGCAGGAACCCACAGGCAGAGGCTGCGACTCAGAGGAGGAGGGAGCCACCTCCAGCTGCTGCCTCAAGTCAGGCCGCAGGTGAGCCCGGGGGATGCTGATGTGGGCGTACGGGTTCTTGACGACCATCTCATGGGGGTCCATGGCCTGGCCTGGCAGGGGTGGCAGAGGAGACAATACTGGCTCAGTGGAGGCACGTGGCTGCAGCCCAAGACAGTGCCCACCCAGGAAAGCCAACTGCGCAGACAGCACAGTGTGCCAGGCCTGTGCTAGTGTGCACACGTGTGGGGCCGAGCTGAATGTGAGGGACAGTGAGGGCCACAGTCCCCCAGCCAGCCCCCAGGTGTCCTCCCCCTCCGTGAGTGGCAGTGCCCTGGGATGGACCTGGGAATGGGGGAGGGAGGCTGGGGACACAGCAGAGCTGGTCCTCTGGGGGAACCCCAGTGCAGGGAAGCCCCTTGGCCCAGGACCCACCTGCAGTGGCAATGGCAGCAGTCTGTCCTCTCCTCCTCTACACCAGGTCCCAGTGCCTGTGCACTGAGCACCAGCAGCTGCCTTTTCCCTCCTGGGGAGGGGCGGGGCCATGGGCGGGACTCAAAAAATGGGGTTCCCAAGATCCCAGGAGGCTCCAGTGCCTGTCGCACAGGGTCCACCCACCCTTCTTTCTCTGGTGGGTGGTGGCCATGCCTGGGCTTTGAGGGGCCCTGCCAGCCTGGGTGACTCAGCCTCAGTGCATCCCAGGCATGTCCTGGGCTCCCCAGGGACCTTCTGTTCACCAAGCAAGGAGGGCAGGAGGGGAGCCCGGGTCAGGCCCTCAGGGCCCACCCTACAGGTGTTCTGGAGACTCCAGCCATCACTTACACGCCTTAGAGCCCCTGCTTCCAAGCAGAGGGTGGAGGTCCTTGCTGCGACCCACTCCGTCTGCCTGGCACACTGACTGAGATGTTTGAGAGCACGCACTACTCCAAGGCTTGCTGTTTTTGTCAACTGATAAAAAATGATTTATGCACTTTGATAAAACTTATCTTACAATTGGCGACGCGTGCTTCATATGCAAGTGAAGTTTCTAGCTCACTTCTGACACCAGTTTCCCCTCTGGTTGGTGGGTTCAGAGGGCCACTCGTCTCCCCACAGTGTCTCAGTCCTTCGCCCTTGAACCCTCTCCGACCCCGGCCTCTGGGCCACGTTTGTGATGTAGCATTTAGCACCTGCCATACAGGGTCGCTGTGCATGGGGGTGACAATGGATATGAACACTTGTGAACACTGGCACTGGTAAGCCCTCCCTGGGGTGACCTGGGGCAGTAGGGTGCAGCCAGAACCTGCACCCCCAGTCTTTGGTGCCCGGGGAACTCCCAGGAAGGGTAGGATCAAATCAGACGTGCCCCAGGTGACCAGGGTGACCGAGGTGGCATGCGTAGGGCCTGTCGGACCGGTCCGGACACGAGTTCTACCGATGTGGCACCGGATATGGGGGGAACTGGGCTCGAGGCGCTGAACCTTGAAGGCCGCCAACGAGGCCCACTACGCAGGCGCCGGGAATCCCGCCCACCGTTCCTGCAGACTGCCTCTCGCGGCGAGTAGATGACTTGCGCATGCGCGAAACAAGCTTGTGGCGGACTGTGGGAACTTTATTCCCCAGAAGCCTCCGCGCTCGAGGTTGTCCTAAAGATCCGGCTCGGGGTCCGCTGGCCTCGGACGGTCCAGAACCCGGCTTGGGCCGCCCCAGCTCCGAACCGCGGGGCTCGCAAGGCGCGGATTTGGGTGGGCTCCAAGCTGAGGGCTCGCACGAGGCGGAGCCTCATGCCTAGGGGTGGGGCCTCGGGAAGGGGCGGGGCCTGGCCGCCAGTGCCCCCTTACGTGCGCGCCCAGCGTGTCGGTAGGGTAGATGAGCGGAGCCCTGGCCGAGTCTGGGTCCTCAGATGTGCACTGGCTGGGGCTGCCCCTGTTGCTTCCCCCTTCATGCCAGAGCCCATAAGGCCCCCACTGCCCCTCCCTCCAGGAACCTGCTCTCACTGAATGGTGGAGGAAACTGAGGCCCAGACACTAGCCCGAGGTCACCCAGAGCAGTAGTCAGGCCCATAGGCCAGGAACGCTTCTCCAAGCTGTTTTGCCCACCTGGGCTCCCTCACCAGGAACACTGACTTCCTGGGCTCTGTCCCCTGCAGGACCCGGGCTGGGGCTGTATGCGCAGACTGGCTTATACAGAAGAGACGGGTCTGGGACTGTCCAGGGTCAGACTCAGGGCCCAGAGCTAGTCACAGGAGTGCAAGCATGCTACTTGATGGCCGTGTTAGTCAGGAAATGGCACTCTGGAGGCTCCCACAGCGCTGGTCCCCTGCCCTGTACTTGCCACCATGTCCTCTGCCCTCCCTGTCACCTGAAGATCCCCCATAGGCAGAGAGTGTGTCCCAGGGAAGAGGACAGCTTGGCCTGAGGAGGAAGCAGAAAGGAATGAGGCCTCTCTACTGGGTGGGGTCAGGTTAGCACTCAATTGTGTGACGGCAGGACACGTGCTGACCTGATGGGATGCCAGAAAGGGCCACCCCACCCTGGGTAGGTGTGTATCCTTGGTAGGCTGTCCCACAGTGGCCTTTCCAGCTGTCTGTTTGACCTTCCACATGCCCCTCACCCACCCGGTCATCCAACTTCCCTGTCCTCGGAGCCTTCTGCCAACCACCGTCCCAAGTCCAGTCCTGGCTCCTGCTGCCCACCCTGCTCACCCTCATATGGTCACACCACATTCTTTGAGCCTGCCAGCACTGGGCAGAACCTGGGTGCACCCGTGAGCTGGAAAACTCCAGAGCCTGGGGGATGAGTGGAAGGACAAACAGAGACCTCGATTCTCTGGGGGGAACACAAGGCAGTCCCCGGTGGGGGTGGGGGGTTGGCCCTAGAAACCAGCTTTCCTAGGATCACACCTTGGCTCCCTTCTGGCACTGTGAGGCTTTGGCCATCGAAAAGCAGATTTCCCTCCCAGATTTGAGGGAGGGTCTTGACTAGGACCCCAGGCCAGCCGGGGGGGACGGAGGTGGTGGGGGACTGGTGGAGGGGCGACGCGGGAGGCCTGACCCCGCACACAGTCCGCGGGCGCAGGGCGACCGGCCCTCTGCGGATCGAGGGGCGGCCAAGAGACTGGCCCCGCCCCGCAGACCCCGCGCGGGTCCCCAGACGGGGTGGGGGTGGCGCTGCGGGCGCGGGCGGGCGCCGCGCGCACTGCGGTCCCCGCGCCTCCGCCGCAGAGCGCGCCACGCTTCGCACGCACCTGCCGCCGCCGCGCCGTGCCGAGCCCGCGCCCCGCGTCCCGCGCCCCCAGGAGCCGCCGCGGCCGCGCCATCGCCTCAGGTCGCCGCCGGAGCCGCGGGAGCCGCCGGGCCGAGGCGCGGGCGCCGCATCCAGGCCTGCCTTTGAGACAACCTCTGCGGCGGCGGCGCGCGGCTCGGGGACGCCAGGCTGGGGCAGGTGAGCGCGGGCGGGGCGGGACGGCGGCGGGTCGGGGCTCGCCGCCTATCTCCACCCGGGCACGGGTCGGGCCTTGGGGACGGGGACTGGGAGGGGGGCCTGGGTCCGAGTCCCGCGAGGGTCAGGGTCAGAGGTCGGGCGCCCGGTGTTTTGTGCAGGGAGCGGGCGGGGGCGAGGGCGGGGCGAGGGTGGGCCCGGGCGCTGTCCTCACGCTGTCTCTCACCTGCAGCTCGGGCCTGGTCCAGGCCTCTTCCCGGCTCGCGCCGCCGCGGAGCCCGCGGCCCGGGTCCTCCCGCAGCCGGGGCTCAGGCTAGCTGCCTTCCCTGGGCGCCCTGCCCTGGAGCCATGGGGCCCACCTAGCCCCTGCCTGCCCGGATGTCCCAGCCCGGGGACTGCTGACCTCGGCTGCAGGGGAGGCCCCCGAGCACCCCCTCGCCAGCGTCAGCAGCCAGAGACCCTGGGTGAGCCCTTGGGCCAGACCTCCAGCCCAGGGCAGCCTCCCACGCCCCCCTGCCCGCGCCTCCCTCCACCTCCCCCACCCCTTCCTCCTCCTAGGACAGGACCCGAGAAGCCACTGTGGCCACCGGGAGGGTCCTGCCCCCCCAGCTCTCACCGGTCACCCCCAAGAATCCTCAGGGTGGCCGGGGTCCCCACCAGGCCTGGCGGGACCAGGATGCTGCCCCCACTCCTCCCCCCCGGCCTCACCCAACGCCCCCTCCCACCCTAACACCCAGTCTGACTGGAGACGGCCGGATGCCGGCTGACCCTGGGCCCGAGGCGGGCAGTGGCTGGCCAGGGCTCCTCATGTCTTGCCTGAAGGGCCCCCATGTCATCCTCAAGATGGAGGCCATGAAGATCGTCCACCCTGAGAAGTTCCCTGAGCTGCAGGCGGCCGCCCCCTGCTTCCCACCTGCACCCCGGCCCACCCCAGCTCTGGCACCCAAGCGTGCCTGGCCCTCAGACACGGAGATCATTGTCAACCAGGCATGTGGGGGGGACATGCCTGCCTTGGAAGGGGCGCCCCGTACCCCGCCCCTGCCACGGAGGCCCCGCAAGGGCAGCGCGGAGCTGGGCTTCCCCCGCGTGGCGCCTGTGGACGAGGTCATCGTGAATCAGTACGTCATGCGGCCCAGCCCGGCGGCCTCGGGGGCCGCTGCGATGGCGGCCCCGGCTGCAGGGGAGCCCCTGGAGTGCCCCACCTGTGGGCACACGTACAATGTCACCCAGCGGCGGCCCCGCGTGCTGTCCTGCCTGCATTCCGTGTGTGAGCAGTGCCTGCAGATCCTCTACGAGTCCTGCCCCAAGTACAAGTTCATCTCCTGCCCCACCTGCCGCCGCGAGACTGTGCTCTTCACGGACTACGGCCTGGCCGCGCTGGCCGTCAACACGTCCATCCTGAGCCGCCTGCCCCCCGAGGCGCTGACTGCCCCGTCTGGCGGTCAGTGGGGGGGTGAGCCCGAGGGCAGCTGCTACCAGACCTTCCGGCAGTACTGCGGGGCTGCGTGCACTTGCCACGTGCGGAACCCGCTGTCAGCCTGCTCCATCATGTAGTGCCCGCCCGCCTGCCCCTGCCCGCCGGCCCTGCACACTGCTGCTTCAGGGGCCCGGCCCTGCCCTGTCCCCCTCCGACCCCTCGCTCATCACAGCTTCTGGCCCCCACCCATGTGGCATTGTCGCTGCAACCAACTTTGCCATTAAAACTCTGCCAAAGTTTGTACCTCGTCCCTGGCCTGAAGCCCGCTCCTGTAGCCTGTGCCCAGGCCTGGGCCAGGGTGGGTGCCAAGGACTGCAGCCCAGACAGAGCTGCCAGAGGGAGGCCCAGCACTGCTGGGGTCAGTCTGCTTGGTTCTCTGGCCCGGCTGCGCTGGGCAGGCTGCTCAGGAGGGCTGGGCCATTTGCATCAGCTCCCACACATCTGGGCAGAGCCAGCTGCCTGCGTGCATCAGGCAGGACTGTGTGCAGGTGTACAGGACGGGCCCAGCTGGGCAAAGGGAAGATGTTTCCTATGCACTGGCCACTGGATGTGGTGGGGGACAGCTCAGTACATCTGGCTCTTGGCATCCACCTGACCCTCTGGAGTTGTGTGGGAACGACCTTTGGGCTGGGACAAAGGCTGGCCAAGAACACAGCAGGGTTCACGGACCTGGGAACCTCCTGTCAAGCACTCAGAGGACCAGGTGGAGAGGGGACCTTTGTAGGGGCGGGGCTGGGGAGCGGCCTCCCTGGTGAGAAAGGGTCAAGGTGAGGACAACAGTGTGGGAGTGGAAGGTACAGTAGCTGCTGTTTATTGAGAGCCATTTCCTGAACCAGGCACAGTGCTCAGCATGCCACCTCCAAGCCCTGAGGTGAGGCTGTGACCGTCCTTCAGATAAAGGCCCCAGGCTCAGTGACCAGAGATTGCAGGCAGTCAGGTGCCTCCCCTCAGTACCCAGCTCCAAGGTCTGCCTGGGCCCTGAACCCTGTAGCTCGGGGCCATGTGCTGGACCCCCAGGCTGGGCTTGCTCAGCAAGGGCCCCTCCTGTCGGCTGCCCTAGCCTTCAGGGAACACACGCTGGCCCTTACCTGGGGCATGGGGCAGCCGCGATGGTGGAGGTCTGCAGCCCCTGCCCAAGGCCCCGCCCTCTCCAAGGAGGCTCCCTTTGCAGACAGCCGAGGAGCGGCGGAGAGGCAGTTCAGTGTCAGGGAGGTGTCTGTCCATTGAGAAGTGCTCACAGCCTGGTCACAGACCCTGTCCAGCACCGTCCTTGGGCACCAGTGTTACTGTCTGGGCAGCAGGCCGGTTTGAAGTCTCTGGCTGGGTCAAGGGCTGAACACAGGCCCCTGGGTGGCCCTGGGCCCCCGTCTCGGGTCTTGATTAAAGGCCAGCGCCTGGTCGACCTTGGGCTTGTCAGCCTGGTCACCGGGTCTCAAGGACAGGTGTTCTTCAAGGCACGACCCATGGCACCAAGGCTCCAGGATGTGGCCATACTGGGCCTCCAGGCCCGGTGGTGCCAAGTGACAGATGTGACAGGTCTTGCTCAGTGGCCCGAGCGGTCCAGCAGCACGAAGAGCAGCCCCAGCAGCACGAGCGGCGTGAAGGTGAGCAGCAGCCCCAGGAGCTCGAGGCCCAGCAGGCCCAGCAGCCCCAGGCGGCGGGCGCAGGGTCCCCGTTCCCGCAGGGCCCAGAGCCGGTTGCCCAGGCAGGGCGGGCAGGGCAGGAAGGGCAGGCAGCCTCGGCCGCCCACGGGCCCCGCCAGGAAGCGCAGCTGGTAGTGGTGCTCCAGGGAGGCCCAGGGCCCGGGGCCACGGCGGGGCGGTGTGGGAGGCGTGGGGGCGGGGGCGCTGGGGCCCATCAGCCAGCAGCAGCTCCTCCTGTAGCCGGCAGATCTCCCACTCGAGCATGGGCGTCTTCTGGCGACACAGTGGGCAGCGCACGCGGCCCAGGTCTGTGCTGGGGGCCATGTCCAGCAGGCGGTGCAGGCAGCCGGAGCACAAGCCGTGGCCACAGTTCAGCTGCGTCAAGCGGTGCTCGCTGGGCCCGTAGGGCTCCGTGCAGATGGGACACTCCTCCCCCTGCTGGCCCCCCTGTTCTTCCTCCTCATCCTCATTCTCCCCTGTGGGCCTAGCACAGGGTGGGGCTGCGGCTGTGGCCCCCAGCAGGGGTTCACTGTCCAGGGTCCTGGCACCCTCGGTGCTCCCGAGGGCCTGGCTGTCCAACCCTTCATCTGCCAGCACTTGGCGCAGCGGGTCCAGGCACTCAGGGCCCAGGGAGGCCGAAGGCGGACTGGGCAGCCCAGAGCTGAGGTCCGCGGGCCCATGAGTAGGAGATCTAGGAGAGGAGTCAGGATGGGTGGGCCGGGACCCCAGGGTGGTGATGGGGGGGTGGGGCTGTGAAGCTCAGTGTGGCCCCTGGGGCCAGGGCAAAGTCTGGCACTGACCTGGCAGCAGCCACCGCCTCCTCGGGGCTCCGCACACCCACTGAAAGTAAACTCCTCCGGGCCCCGGCCCTGTGCCCGCTCGGCGCGGCTCCTGGACCACAGGAGCCGTCCCCACCAGATCCAGCCAGGCCCGGGTGCAGCCACCACCGCCGCTGCGGCCCCGGCAGCGCCTGACCTAGACAGACAGGCTCCGAGCTGAGGCAGTATGGGTAGGCAGCCAGCCCTGCTGTCCCGACAAGAAGTCCCCTCCCAGGGGGCGGAGGCCTGCCCCTCCCTCCCTGTCCTGGCCACGCCCCTCCTGGCTGCTCCTCCTCCTTCCTGGGCCCCAGGCTGCTTGCTCCCCGGGCTGGGGAAGGGTTGGCCAACACCAGCCAGGCTTGGTGACTCCCACGCCCTTCCTTTCTGGGGTCCTCTCCAGATGGTCCCCCATGCTCAGCCATTGAAGCCAGTACAGAACTTGTACAAGGTGGACAAGCAGCCGGCACCCACCATGTGAGAATCAGACACCAAAGTGTTGCATTAAAGGTGGCTGAGCAATGGCTCACAAACTCCCAGCAAGGGGGGGCTGTCCCCATCCCTAAGAGCTGTGGGCCCACCTACTACGTGAGACAGGGAAACGGCACAAGAGCAGGTCAAAAGCAGCCACCCTGCCATAATTTATTGCTGAGGCTTTCAGGAACTGGGCGAAGGCAGTGTGAGCTGGCTGGGAGCCGCCTCCAGTCGCTTAGGGCCTCGCTGCCTTACAGCCTGAGCCCTGTGGGGCCCTGGACGGCACCAGGCACTTGGTGGCTGACGTGGCCCTGAGGTGCGGCAGATGTGTCGCCCAGGGCAGAGGAGGGGGCACTTGGTCCTCCAGACTTCTGCAGCCTTCACTTCTGACCCTGCACCTCGGACTCCTGTGCCACCTGGAAGCCGGTGTTTGGGGAAGCCTGGATGCCCACCAGGCTGCCGGTGCCTTCCTGGGTCTCTGTCACTGTGCAGCCCGGGGCACCGCCCTGTCCGGGACCCAGGTCTGGGCCAGTGGGGAACGGGAAGCTGGAACCCGGGCAGGTGTGCATTTGGGGCCAGATAAGGGGCCGTGGGTTGGCTGGAGTGTGGCCGTGTAGGGGAGCTGGCCATCCTCCCACCCGGGTCAGACAGGGCAGGAATGGCAACAGCGCCTGGCCACAGGGCAGCAGCCAGAGTGGCCGCAGCCGGCAGGACGGCTCTTCAGGCCCACGTCTCAGTCTGGAAGCGCAGTGTGCGCTGGAGGCTGGCGAGGTAGGTGGCCGCCTCAGGGCCGGAGAGCCCACCCTCTTCCTGGAAGATGGATGTCAGGGCCTCTGACACATCTGCTGGCATGTACTTGGCATTGCTGGGCAAACATGACAAAGAAGGCTCAGCGTGGCCAGGACCCCCGGAGGACAGGCTTCTGCCCCGCCCCGCAGTCCAGGCTCACCCTGCCAGGTAGAAGGAGGCGCCCCGGTGGTCCAGCAGCTCCCACACCAGCGGCCCGAGCTCCCGGAGCCGGTGCTGCACGTACACCTTCTGCTCCTGCGGGGTGGGGGCGGGTGAGTCTGCGTCCGGCCCCCACTCCCGGTCTGGGTCTTGGTCTTCTGCGCACACTCACCTGATCTCGGGAGAAGGCTGTGACGAGACGTAGGCAGCCCCTCTCCTCCAGCCCCTTCCACTCAGCTTCCCAGTAGAAGTCCTGGTCTCGCTGGCGGCAGCCGAAGAACAGGAAGTTCTCTGGGGAGGCACAGGGTGGACTGGGGTCTGGACTCGCCTGCAAGGCGCCTGCTGGCTGGCCCCGGCCCCACCCTGGACCCTGCCTGCTCACCCGTCTGGCCCTGGGCCACTCGCTCCTGCACAGCCGCTCGGAAGGGGGCCACGCCAGTGCCGGGTCCCACCATTATCACGGGTGTGTCTGGTGTCTGTGGGAAGGTCAGGCCACCAGGCCGCACCCACAAGGGCACGTGCACGGGTCCTGTTGCAGGACAGAGGTGGCATGAAGAGTCCTGGAGGACCAGGGTCCTAGCCCAAGACTGGCGGTAGCACACGCGGAAGATGGAAGGCCCTGGGCCCAACCCCCACCCGCCTCTAGAGTAGCGGTCACCTTGCTCAGGGTCCAGGGACGCCAGCCAGGAGGAGCAGAGGCCGCGGCGTGGCTCCTTGAGGCGTGTCTGGTACTGTACCACAGCCATGAGGATCTGCAGCCTCGAGGGGTGAGCCTGGGGAAGCGGAAGGTGGGCGCCCTGCCCCACCCGGCCTCCTGCCTTGCCAACCTGCCCCAAGCTCCGCCCAGGCCCCGCCCACTCCACCCGGAGGGCAGTCCCAGGTGCGGGTGCGCCCCTGCGGTCTGGCCCCAGCAGACCCTCACCAGCAGGGAGGAGGCGATGGAAAAGGCCCGGGGCCGGATCTGGGGGATGAGGTCCAGCAGGTAGTCTGGGGGGATGGCTGCCGCCGTGTGCGGGAAGTCACACAGCACCTGCAGCGGGACAGCCTCAGGAGGGCTGCGACCAGCACATGGCTTGGCAGCCCCGCTCCTGCCCGCCGGGGGCCCCGACCCCTCGCACCTCCAGGGCAGTCCTGCGCGGCCGGCTGCAGTACTCGCTCAGCTCCTCCTGGCCCGAAGCGGAGCTTAGCTCCAGCAGCTTGTCCCGCTCCAGCTCATGAGGGGACAGACAGGCCAGGAGCTCGAAGAAGGAGCGTCGAGGCACGCTGGTGATGTCCAGGTACTGGGACACGAGGTGCCGCAAAGAGCAAGGCTGGGGCAGCCGCTCCGGGCAGGACACGTCTGCAGGGAGTGGGAGACGTGGGGGGGCCGAGCAGCCAGAAGACCCCAGGAGCGGGGACTAGGGGCAACAGCCAGGGGCCCCGCAGCTTACCTGGCTCTCGAGGCCGCAGCGTGAAGCACTGGTCCGGGTCCAGGCCCAGCGCCTGGCAGAACTGCTGGACGTGGCGGGCGGCATTCTGGGGCAGGATTAGCACCACATCGCCAGCCGCAAAGCTGTGTGGGAAAGCCACGGGTTTGGGAGGGACACGGGGGCTGGGGAGCGGCAGTGGAAGGGAGCAAGTGTCTGAGATGAGGGTCCCCCTGCCCCTGGCTGCTGTCTGTGCTGCGCCCTGCCAAGTGCTGCTCCTGCTTCGTGAGAGGCCCTCTGAAGCTCAGACTGTGGCCGTGCCCTCTGCGGGTCCCCAGGATGCACCCCGCCCTCTGCTGTGTCTCAGGCCCTCACTTGATCCCAGAGCCTGTGATGTCAAACTCGATCAGACGGACGTCCTGGAAGTGTGAGGGCCCGGTGACCCTCCGGTTGGTGACCATGCGTGCTGGGAAGGGCTGCCGCTCTGAAGGGGGGCTCTGAGGCTCTGTCCTGACCCCATGCTGCGCCCTGGAGCACGCCTCGGGGGCCTCCGGGAGGAACTGCAGGGCGAACTTGGAAGGCAAACTGTGGAGAGGGCGCTCCTGTCAGGCCGTCCACGGGCCAGGAGGCCAACGGGCCACACTGCCGCACTGGGCGCTGGACCGAGGTGCACACTCACGGGACTCCGGGGGGGATCACGCTGAGGCCGACGGGCACGGGGTGCAGTCCCAGCACCTTCTCCCACAGGTTGTGCAGCCAGGGGTCAATGGCGGCATCAGGCCTGGAGAGAGGGCATGCGGGCTGGTCTGGGGGCCCTGCTCACAACTGGGCCCCACGGGAGGGCTGCCCTCCACTTACCCCAGCTCGTGCTGGTCATCGCCCAGGCACACGGGCAGCAGGGCGGCGCCCCCGAGTTGCAACAGCCTTCGGTACAGTTTCTTGGCCACAAAGTTGAACCTGAGAGCGAGCAAGAGGCTGGGGCCCGGGTGCGGGCTGGGGGTGTGACAGGCGGTCCTCCCAGGACATGAGCAGCACCGGTGGGCCCCACCCCCCCACCCCTGGGGGCTTCATACAGAACAGAACCCATGAACAAGGGTCACCCTGTCACCATTTTCTGTCCTCTTCTCCAAAAAAAATACAGGCTTCTTTCCACTGCATCCGGTCTTGGAGGTGCAGGAACCCTGTGAGTCCCCCTCAGCCTGCGCTGGACTATTGGGGTTTCAGTGTCTCGGGACTTAATGCCACAGGTAGCCTGAACACAAAGCCCCGGTCCTCCCCGCCTGGGAACCATCCAAGCAACACTAACCCTGCTCAGGACACAGACACGCTGTCAAAACGTTGAAGAGAAAGCAGAGGCGGTTGCCCTGTTGTGCCAGGGGGTGGTGGCCTCAGGGGTGGCCCCCCAGGGCTGGGGGGGTCTTCCGTCCCCACTGCACTGTCCTCTGTGAGCTTGGTAAGCCCAGACAGCTCACGAAAAGCGTTTTTATGACAGCGGAGAAAGGGCTGGTTGGGCCCATGTTGCCATCATGCGTGAGCGCATGAGCACGTGATCCTGGCCAGCTGCAGACCCCGCCTCCTGGCCCCGCTCTGCTGCCCTGCCCACTCCTTTGAGCCTCAGGCCTCGGACACAGAGCCAGGGCCATGGCCTTAAGCCTGGCGGGAGCCCTGGGAGCTGGGTCGCCTGTCCCTCCACCAGGACACCTTGCACTCACAGTCCTCACTGGACAGCGGCCCACCTACCCCTACTCACTTGGCATAAGAGGAGTCCCCCAGGCCCAGGACGGCGAAGTCCATCTGACAGAGAGAGGTTGACGGCAGGTTCTTCCGGAATATGAACCTCCAGAAGTTCTGCAGGCAGAAGCAGCTGAGTTAAGGGCGCTGCTCGGGCGCCAGGACCCCAGGCAGGGGCGGGAGGGCTGCGTTATTGAAACAAGACCATTTTTTTCCCATCACAATGGCAAGAAAACCCTGAAAAAGAAAGGAGCCCCAGGGCCACCACCATGGTGTCACCAGAGGGCTGTGGGCCAGGGCACACTCCACTGGCGGGGGCAGGCTGGTGAGGATGGAGCCCCGTCGCCGGGAAGGGTCCAGCTGCCGCTGCCCTCAGCTCCTCCCAGACTAAAGGAAGTGCCGGCTCCTACACAGGTCCCCCTGGGACAGCACCTCTTCCCTCCACTCGGGTCCCAGGTCCCCGGGACCCCTCGGTTCTCAGCCACCTGCTGCTGGCTTGGGCTCCGCAGCCACAGCGACAGCTCTGGCCTATTCTGTCAGACCTGGCAGATCCTGTGTTCTGGTCTCACTTGGCAGAATCCTCTCTCCCCTGGGCCCTGAGCCACCATCAGGTTGCTGTGCGCTGGCTGAGGAACCACAGGACTCCAGATGTGCTCCTAGAACTCAGCTCCCCATTACCTTCAGCCCCGCCCACCTCTCTTCTGCTTCATCTCATCTGACAGTGAGGACCCAGGTGCTGCCCAGGCAGTTCTGCCCGCTGGCCCGGACCACCCCCTGGCCTTCTCAAGGACTTCACTGCATTGGCCACCACTGGGACTGTGCTGCTCGCCTTTCTGAAGCCTCTAGGCCACTGGCTCCTGGGCGCATCCAGGAAAAGTCCAGGCAGAGATCAAGTTCTCACAATGGTGTGTCTGAGCACGCCTCCATTGTCCCCTCACACTGACTGGGGACTCGTGGAGCACTTAGATTGAAATTGAATTTGAGTTGGCCCAGTGGGACGGTGTCTGCTGAGCCAGTGTCCCTGTGTGCCCTGCTCTGCCCTCAATGGATGAAACCTGCTGGGGTCTTTCCCCCTGGCTCCCCACGTCACCCCCACCCCCCCGACCCGACCCTGGACTTCAGCCCCTCTCCCCACACTATCTCACCCACCAGCACTAAACTGGCCCAAGTCTCTCCCTTTTTATGCCTCCTTTTTAGACCCCACCCCCATTCACTGCCAGAATCCTTTTGGAGTTGTTTAATGTACAGAGATTCCTAAAAGATTCTCTCCATTCCCTCCCTTGTTGACGGCCTGTTATCCAGCCTCTGAAACTGCTCTCCCAAGGTCAACAACAGTCCCTTCGCTGATAAAACCCCCAGACGCCTGTCAGGCCTTATTTTCACTTTCTGAGCAGCTTTGAGTGCTGGAGACCTTCCTCCTGATTGTCTCCTCCCTGATCATGGACAGGGTACGTACCCTTTTCCTGCTGCCAGGGCCACTTTCCTGCCTTGTCACAGCTCGTCCTAGAGGAAGGGAGGAGCTTCCTTTCCCATGCCTCCTATTTTAGCCACTCCAACACCTGCCTCCACCCAGGATCCTCATCAGAGCTCTGGCCCGTCCACCCATCTCCACCTGAACGACTTCTAGGCACCTGGCTCCCCCTAGTCTATTTCTGTGTGTGGAACTACCAAACATCCTGGTACCTGAGCCTGAATCCCTGTCTTGATGCCACCTGCCTTCTCATTTTTGATTCCCTATCCTGTCGATTCTACTTCTTAACATCTCTAGGATGTGTCCACTTTTAGTCACTTGTCTATGCTGTGCATCCCCTGGTACTAATCTGGCTCTTACAGCCTGTCCCCTGCAGACAAGTGGTGGTTTTGCTAGAATACGAATGCGATTGTCACTCCGTGGGTCCCATGGCCCTTCATTTCAAGCTCATGTGCCTCATGGTGGCAGCTGGGCTTCTTGGGACCAGGCCTGGCTTCCTTCCTATTGTTCCCTCCTACCCCAAGGCATTCCTTGACTCAGCCATCCTAACTGCTTTGCGCTCTCCCCAGAGGCTGGACTGTTTTTCTCCTTTACACAGGCTGCTCCCAGTCTCCTGTTGCTTGGCTAGCCCCTACTTATAGAGGACTTGGCCTACACTCCTTCCAGAAAGCTCTCCCTGAGTCCCCAGATTGGGCTAGATAGCCCTTATCAGTGCTTCCATAACACCTGGAACTTCCCCTTGCACCGTAGCTGCCTGTTAAACTTGTTGCTTTTGCTATGTTATTAGCTCTGGAAGGGTAGAAATGTGACTACTGTCTTCATAGCTTGATTCTCAGAACTAGATCATGCTTGGAATAGAATGTGTTCAAAAGATGGTCAAAGAATTGAAGAATGTTAGGTCGCAGTTTTGAAATGTATGTAAGACCCAAACCAGAGTAACATGTAGCCATGGAAAAATACAAAAGGTTAAAATACTGGCCTGTTAAAGAGTTTATTAGGGAGGATAACGATAGCCCCCAGCTCCACCCGAAGATAGCCTCTCAAATCCATGGCTACCGTGCAGATGGGGGGCGGGGGGGGGCGGTTAGCAAGTATTTATTGTGCTTCTTGGACTCTCCAGGCAATGAAAGTGGGGTGAGGGTCAAGGGCAGGGATCTGAGCTCCTGAACACAAAAAAGCCACTTGAGGTCGGCCTTACCTTCATGTTGTCAGGGGGGTCTCCTTGGCCTGTGGTTGCACAAACAAATATCACCAGGGGCTCATTAATCAGATTCACCTCAACAAAAAGACACATGTGTAAGACCTCAGACTGTAATGAGCAGGCGTCCTCCCCACAGCCTGGCCCCTCTCCTTCGCTCAGGGTGATAGGGTAAAGGGGCAACGATAGCACCCGCGAGCAGCTGGCCTGCCTTCTCTCTTGCCGGCTCCACCTTGCCCTCTCCTCCGCATGCTAAGGTGAACAGCTGTCCCCAACTTTCCCGTCCCCTACATCCGCCGTAATGGAAGGGCCCGTTCTCAGACATAACGCGGCGTCCTGGGGTCGAGGGCTCTCCGCCGAGGTCAGGGAGCCCTCACCACGGGGTAGGAATCCAGGGCCTGCACACGGCAGCTGAGCCGCCGGCGCCGGGCCTCGCGGCCCAGCCTCTCCGAAACATCCTGGGCTGTGCCCGTCTGGCTGCCGAAGAGCACGAGGAGCTGCGGGCTCGGCATCGGAGCGCGAGCACGCCCGGGGAACCCCTGCACCCAGGCCCCAGACCGGCAAGCAGTCCTCACAAATTCCGCAGGCCGGGACCAGCGCTGACTTCCGACTTCCGGCGCTGGCCGGAAGTGACGATCTCGGCCCGCGCCCGCCGGGGCATGGCGTCCGAGCGAGGCGGGCGTTCCTTGGCTCCCGGTGCTGGGTCCCGGGCCGGGGTCGGAGAATCCGCGGGGCGCCGGGGCCGAGGGCCGGGGCAGGCGCGTCCGGTCTCTGCCTCCCGATCGCCGCGGAGATAGGAGGCGCAGCCCGGCGGCTGGGACGCCCGGCCGGGCCCCGGCCCGTCCTCAACCGGCGCGATGCTCTTCTCGCTCCGGGAGCTGGTGCAGTGGCTGGGGTTCGCCACCTTCGAGATCTTCGTGCACCTGCTGGCCCTGTTGGTGTTCTCCGTGCTGCTGGCACTGCGTGTGGACGGCCTGGCGCCCGGCCTCTCCTGGTGGAATGTGTTTGTGCCCTTCTTCGCCGCTGACGGGCTCAGTACTTACTTCACCACCATCGTGTCCGTACGCCTCTTCCAGGATGGAGAGAAGCGACTGGCCGTGCTCCGGCTCTTCTGGGTCCTCACGGTTCTTAGCCTCAAGTTCGTTTTCGAGATGTTATTGTGCCAGAAGCTGGTGGAGCAGACTCGGGAGCTCTGGTTCGGCTTGATCACGTCTCCGGTCTTCATTCTCCTGCAACTGCTCATGATCCGTGCCTGCCGGGTCAACTAGCCTCGCAGAGGAGCCGGAGAGGGAGCTCTGGGTAGCTAGAATCCTGGACTCCAAGCTGAAGTCCCACTTCCACCGCACCAGAGAAGTCTGAGTCTGAAAGTAATGCCAGATTGTGTCTTGCAGCGGGCCTGGTTTTCTCAATACCAGTCATGTCTGAAACTTCTCCCAGTAGGGCTGAAAAGAGCAGCCTTGATCCTTAAAATGTGTTTCTTGTTATTTCACGCTTTGAATAGCTAATCCTGAATTGAGAACTCTGATAGTTGGAAGCCATATAAGTGAAACACCCCAATGAGGTCAGAGTGTTTTCATGGATCCTGGGAAATCACCCCTCGCGCAAAGGCTGCAAAGCCAGTCTCTGGAATATCCTCTGGCTCGCATCGCTGACCTAAAAGCTCAGTGTCCCATTCACCCAAACTTTCTTAGAGGTTTGAGCTCTAAAATGTGCAAACCAGCTTGTGTCTCCTCCCCTGTGCCACTGAAGAAAGGATGGTCCTTTCTTCATTTCAGCCCAGGTGACAGGAGTGTGTTGAGTAAGCATGATCTGGACTCTATCTGGAGATTTGTCGCCTAGGAAAGAACTTTGCTTTAAAGGCTCTGCTTGGCTTCCTATTCCAGCAGATTGTAGTATCATGACTTTTTCACCACCTTGTGGCCAGCACTGTTAACACAGCTGAGACAGAATTAGGCCTCCCTAGGGGACCAGAGAGAGAGGGACAGGTGCTTGTGATACTCATAGGCTTTGAGACCTGAAAGTGTGAAGTTTGAGAATGGTCTCGGCCCACATTTGTTGGCCTGAGGTCTTAGGTTTGATGCCAGTTAGGTGCCAAATGAGAACATTTACTGAGATAAAAATAAAATGAGACTTTTGCTGAAATGCACAGTGATTTCCTGACCTGTTGAGAGTGAACACCCCGTGCTGTGTGGTGTAGCTGGTTCGAGCTGAGGTTGTGTGGGGCTGGAACACTGCGAGCGCTTTGTGGGTGGATGGGGTGAGGGTGCCCCTCCAAAAATCCTTCCTTCCTTGGGAACCGCATGAAGACAAATGGGGTAGGCTTGTGTTTTGGACCTACCAAGTAGTTTGTATGACATCAAAGCCTTGGTGTCCTGCCAGTGTGTGGTCTTTGTGGGCCTTGCTGAGAATGTAGAATAGCAGTCAGCAAGCTGTGGCCTGAGGCCTGTTTTTGTACCCAAACGTTTTTACATTTTTAAAGGGTTGTAAAAACAAAGAAGAATGTGTGACAAAAAGCAAATGTGGCCTGCTGTGTACAGGATGGCTTAGTCCTGCACTGTGGCCTTGGGGAAAGATCATTCTGTGTTGGAAGGGTGCTCTCCTGAGCACTGTAGAATTGTAATTTAGCAACATCCCTCACCTTTGCTTACTGGGTACCAGTTGCATCCCTCACTTGTGACAACCAGAAGTATCTCTCCAGACATTGCCAAGTCTCCCAGAGGAAAATAACTGCCCCTGGTGAGCACCATTGGGCAAAAATATTTACTGTCTGGTCTTTCTACAAAACAGGTTTGTGGTCCCTTTGCCTAGGATGTATGCTGCATGGCCAGTGAGATGCTTCAGTTAGAGACTACTCTGGTTTGTCCCCAGCTTCAAAAATGTCTCCTACCCAGAAGTGGCATCACTTGCGCCAAAGCCAGATACAAGCTGAATGTTTAGAGTGGGTTTCTTTTAAAGTTATTTTTAGGTTGCATCTTTTGTTGGCCCCTTGTTTTATTTTGGTAAGTTCAGAATCAGGTAATCCTGTTGCTGTAGAAGTGATGCGCATAAGAAAGTTTAGCTTCCTTTGGAAAGGTGATTTACCACTGTGGCACCCAGAAGTTGAGAAGGGCACCCCAGGTTGAAACGTGCCCCAAGTGCCCTCGGAACTCTTTCCCTGAAAAACGAGCGGTGTGGGAGGCAGTAGTGTCATTGCGGAGCAACTGTGGGCAGGTATGGAAATACAGATGACATCTGTCTATGTCATTGCTCCCCAATTTCCCCTTCCCCCCTTGGTCCCAGCAGACCTGAAAGAATGTGGGGGATACTGGGAGTAAGCTTCCTTATGGCACATGAGCAAGGAAGCTGTGTCCTCAGCGTCTGTGGGACCCCTATCAGCCTTGGGATGAGGGGAGTTCAACAGTAACTTGGGAGGTAACAGGACAGAATATATTGCCTGGCTTTTGTGTCTTTCTGCTTTGGATAGCTATGGGTCTGGAAGAGGGAGTCCCTTTCTTCTGTTCCTCCTCACAGCTTTCCACCCCCTGTCCTTCCTTGGCGGGCCCTGGATGGCAGAGTATGGGGTAGAGCTTCTCCCACTTGTATGAACAGTCATTTTCTAGGGCCGGCAAAAGCTAGGGGTTCCTGAGAAGCCGACTCCTTAGCACTAGTCGGGCTCCAACATTGGTATCTCTGCTAAGTCCCAAAGGGGAACTAGGACCACAGGTGGGGCAGTCCTTGGACTGAGAGGCGTGACCCTGGTGTGCAGCCTGTGCACCAACCACGGGAGCGGGTATAGGCCCGTTCTCCACCGCACTCTCAAAGAAGGGAACAGATGGGCGGGATGCTGGCACAGAGGAAGGACCTGGCTGGGCCAAGGTCAACCGCAACGCAAGGGTTCATCTCCCGCAACCCTCCAGGGCCCGCCCCCACCAGGCTCCGCCCCGCGGGTGCTACGAGCCAGGCGCAGAGGCGGAAGTAAGGGTCACCAATGAGCGGCGCCAAGTGTCGGGGGCGTGTCCAAAGGGACCTTCCCCAATGGAGGCCGGCTTCGGCCGCGGGCGCTGTCCAATGAGACCCTGAAGAAGGCGGGATCAAGGAGAATGCTCTCCAATCAGCTAGGCTGACCGTCCTCCCCTGCCATAGGTGGGGCTGCCGGGTGAGGGAGGGTCTGAGCAGGCCGCCAATGGACCAGGGACGGGGTGGGCGTGGCCGCGGCGGGAAGGCCGGCGGCGGGCGGCGGCTGCAGTTCCCCGGCGCGCGCTGGCTCCGGCGGCCGCTCCGCAGCATGGCGGGTCTGGGGCGGCCTGGCCCGGGGCCCCGCGCCGCGCTGCCCGCCTGGAAACGGGAGATCCTGGAGCGGAAGCGGGCCAAGCTGGCGGCCCTGGGCGGGGGCGCGGCACCTGGGACCGGGGCGGGCGCGGCGGAGCCCGCAGAGCCGGAGGCCGAGCGGCTCGTGCTGGCGGAGAGCCTGGGCCCGCTGCGCGAGAACCCGTTCATGCGGCTCGAGTCTGAGCGGCGGCGCGCGGGGCGCGGCGCGGCAGGGGCGCAGGCGCGGCGGGGGCTCGGCCGGTGCAGCAGCTGCTGGAATTGTACTGCCGCGTGCCCGGCATACGCACCATCCGCGCCGACAACATCCTCATCATCGAGTCGGCGCCGGGCTTCCCGCTCGCCAGTCCCGGCCCCGCCGCCGGCCCGGCCGCCCGCATCCGCGCCGCCGAGGTGCATGTGTACGAGGCGCCGCCGCCGTCGGGCCGCGTCAGCCGCCTGCTCCAGAAGTTCGACCCTCCGGTCGCGCCGCGCCCGCACGGGAACCTAGATCGTGGCCGCCCCCCGCCGCCGCCGCCGCCGCTGCCGCTGCCCCCCACCGCGGGCCCGGCGGCCCGGCCCGTGGGCGAGCGCTCCGCCTGCTTCGAGCCAGAGCGCCGCGGCGCAGGCCCTGGGGCCCGGCGCAGCGATTTCCTGCAGAAGACGGGCAGCAACTCCTTCACCGTCCACCCTCGGGGCTTGCGCCGCGGTGCGGGCGCTCACCCGTTCCCCAACGGGCCCGCGGCCCCGGAGCCACGGGCAGGCGCTGCCAACGGCATCAAGGGCTCCGCGTCTGAGCCAGGCGAGTGGAAGCCAAAGGTGGAGTTGGGGGAACCTCCCGCCCACCCGCCCCCCAGCCCTGGGACCCCCAGTGCCACTTCAGCTGAGCACCCCGCCCTGCACAGCCCTGCCAGTGCCACTCCCAGCCAGCGCCAGTGGGTCTCCGCGGCCACCAGCGCCAACGACTCCTTCGAAGTACGGCCAGCCCCCAAGCCAGACATGGACACAATCCCTGCTGGGACCTGCAGGCCCGGGCCCTGGCCAGCCTCCGCATGAACTCCCGCAACTCCTTTGTGTTCATCCCCAAGCACAAGGCTTCTGGGGCCCCTCCCCAAGGGACCTCCCAGCACCGGGAGCATGGAGCCCAGCTGTGTGCCTGGAGTGGGCAGTGTGCCTGTCCCCAGGGGGGGCCCCCTTGGTGGTGGAGGGGGTGCCTGCTCCAGGCCAGCCACTGCCCTCCTGGACCGGGCCATTAGGTGCAGAGGCCCATCCTCGCCTCCCCTTCACTGCTGGCTGCCACGGAAGCTGAGCCTGCCCAGGGTTTCAGGGTTCCCAGCTTGGCCAAGAATGGTGGGGAGCCTGGGAGACCAGGGCTGCCTGTCACCTTTCATCGATGAAGTGGATTCAGAGGACGAAGTCCCCCAAGAAGCCAAACTGCCCTGCCTGAGCTGGTGCACCTCTCTGGCACCACCCATCAGAGGTCCAGCACCGAGGCAGCAACACCTTCACGGTGGTGGCCCAAGAGGAAGCCAGGCGTCCTGCAGGGCCGACGGAGAGCCCAGACCACAGGAGGCTGCGGACGGGAGGTGGGCAGCCTCTCGGAGCCCCCTGCTGACCTGGGGACACCCTGAAGAAGCGCTACCCCACTGTGCATGAGATCGAGGTGATGGCGGCTACTTGGCCCTGCAGAAATCCTGCCTCACCAAGGCTGGCTCCTCGAGAAAGAAGAAGTTAGTACTAGGGCAGGGTCGCTGGCTTGGAGGTGATGGGTCACAGAGCTGTGGGTGTAGCATGTGCCTTGTTCCCAGGACACCTGGCCCGGGTGGGCACTGCTCTGTATGCCAGAGGAGAGCCGGGGCTGGGGGCCTGTGCCAGGAGGGGCTGAGCTTGGGAGGTGGTCCCTGGCTTGGGCCCCAGTAGAGCCCTAATAACGCAGGGGCTGTAGGGAGAGCTTGTCTACTCTGCACATCGCGAGGCTGGTGCCTGGCTGCCGGTTCTTGAGGCCGTCTGGAGTTGGCCGGGCAGGCCTGTGTCACTGCAGGTCCGGCTGGGAGAAAGTTGGGGCCTGGCGGCTCTACCCTGGCCTGGCTGTGAGGGGGAGCCTGGTGTGGTCTCCTGAAGTGCTGGCCTGTTCAGGTCACGGGTGCCAGGACGGAAGTGGGAAGGGGCAGGCCTGTGATTTGGGTGTGGTTGGATCCCCACCTCACTGCCAGCCTAGGAGTACAGCATCAGTAGCCATTCGGAGGGGAGCTCCCAGCTCCCCAGAAGCTCAGCAGGACCTTGTTTTCTGTGAGTGTTCCTTGAGCTCCTAGTGGTGCCAGGATTAGCCTGAGTCGCTGGGTGTGACGCTGGCGACAGATGAGGACTCCCCCTCCTGCTGAGGAGGAGGGACCCGGAGCAAGAGAGACCCAGGTGCAGGGCCAGCAGCCTCAGTCCTGGCAGCTCTGCCCTGCCTAGTGGCCTGGAACCCTCCAGGCACAAGAAAACGTTCCTCAGATTCTTCCTGGTCATTCTGTTCATTCTGTCGCCTGTGTCTGGCCCCGGGGCAAATTCCAGGGACAGCACAGCGTGACCCTATCAGCAGGCAGGGGACAGATGGCATGGCACTGGGGGACCTCCCCTATAGCTGTTGGTGTCTAAGCTGCCTTTGAGGCCACCTGTGCCCTCAGCCTCAGTTTCCCTGGGACGCTGGGGGGGGCAGTGATAAGCTTGGCTGGCTGTCTGATCAGGCATGCCACCTCCTCCCTCTGTTTGCTTCCTTTCCATTTCCTGCTGTGGGTTGGCCTTGGCACCACCTCTCCTCCCAGTGTCATCCCCCCTCCTCCCTGGGGTGAGGGCTTCTGCGCTCCCGCCAGCCTCTCTTGTGGGGTCAGACGTCCGCACTGCCTCCCGCAGCGCTTCCGGTGGGCCACCGCCTGTGCTTTGTGCCTGACCTTGCCTCACCTCTGTTCCCATGGGCCATCACTCTTCCACCCTCGCTCCTGCTCATCCCCTCAGAGGCACAGTCCACCAGTATCCATGGCCACCAGCCCCACCCCATACTCACACTGTCTGTCCCTTCTGCTCTCTGACCATTGACCCCAGCTACAGTGGGAGGCGATCCTTCCCATGCTAGCCTGAGGACTGAAGGTGACAACAGCTCCCTGCTTCGTGAGGCTGGCAGAGCTCGTGGTGCTAGAGCCAATGTGCTAACCAGCTGCCCTCCTGCCTTGAGCCTGGGACTGCAGCCTGGAACCTGAGCATCCCGCCCTCGGCTGCGGACAGAGCTCGGGGGCCCCTCGTGGCTGGGTTGGGGTGAGAAGGCCAAGGCGGGGGCCCGAGGGCTAGCAGGGTAGGAAGCAGTGATGGGAAGAAGCAGACCCTGGCCCAGAGTGGAGAGGGGCTCCACTGGCCTGGCCTCGGTCTCCGTGTCAGCCTGAGGGGGTTGCGGGTCCAGATGGATGATGCCTTCCGTGGCCAAGTGGCCCGGCGAGGGCCCTGCCAGAGCAGCATGACCTGCTGGCAGTGACTTCCCGCCTGGGCATGCACCAGCTGCCCTGCCTGGAAAGAGCCGGATGCATGCTGGGTGGGACGGAGGTGTGGGACGGGGGTGGGGGCAGCGTGGCCCTTCAGAGCAGCCTGCCAGCCTTGGGCCACTCCTGTCGTCCCTTCTGCCTGTGGTTCCTGGGCACTTCTCCCACTGTCCCCCCGGCCTCATTCTCACCCGGACCACTTCCGCCAGCCTGTGGTGTGATCACCGCCCTGCCAGGGACTTGGGGGCTAGAGGGCAGCAGGACCTTGGGGCTGACTGCTCATTTTGTCACCTTCTGGCTGGCTGCCCCAGACAGTAGAGGGAGGGAGGGAGGGAGGTGTTGGTGTTCCCCCCGGGGACAGGTGTGGTAGGTAGGCTCTGCAGGGGCCTACCTGGGCAGCAGGGTCAGGGGACCCGGCCAGGGCTGGCACTCAGTGAAGGGGGTTGCGCCCTTGGAGGGCTACAGCTGGGCCCTGGGTGGTGGGGGTGCCCAGCTGCCTGGCGCAGTGGGAGGCCTGCCTGGCGGGCACACGTCCCCAATTAGTTATCGCTGAAGAAATCACAGATGCTCTATCGCTCCTCCCGTGATGGCCAAACCGGGGCTGGCTGCTGTGGGTGGTGTGGGGCGGCCACACTCACCCCTGCCCAGCCCCCAGCCTGGTCTGGTGGGGGGGCTGTACAACGGCTCTCCACGCCTGCCTCCCATGGGTTGGCCCCCTTTGAGGTGCCACCTGGCCAGCTCCTGCCTGTCTGGTGGCCCTTTACCCTCCCCTTTGCTCTCCACACCTCGTTACCTGCTGGTCCTCCGCCCAGCCCGAGCGTGTCACTGTCCCTAGGGCTGTATCCTCAACACTCGGGTCATCCACCCTCACCTCACCCTGGCGTAACTGCCACCTCAGCACCCCGCCTCGCTGGCACAGCCTTGCCCTCAGTCTCACTGCAGCCCTCAGACCCGCTGTCCTGCTGCCCTCGGGGCCTGTGATGTCACCTCCGGCTATGCGGGGCGGGAAACGAGGGGGCCTGGTGCTGGTGGCTGCATCTCATCTCATCTGCCCTCCCCGTTCCCCCAACTCTTCCTGCAGGCCCCCCAAGTGGTCTTTGTGAGCCCAGAGAGCACGGGGCCTAGACCTGTTCTCAGCTTCCCCACCGGCAGTCTGGCCTGAGCAGCGGGGGAGCTTAGGGGGAGCTTAGTGCTGAGCTCTGGCCAGGGCCAGGGCGGGGATGGGCGCTCCTCCCCAGCCCAGGCTGGTTGGGGCTGGTTAAGCCAGGTCTGGCCCAGAGTCGAGGTGGGTGTGCTCAGCAGGTGAGGTGAGGGAAACAAAGGGCCTGTGAGAGCCTGGAGGTGGGCAGGCTGGACCTCCCCATCGGTGCTCTGTCAGCGGGCAAAGCCCCAGAGCCAGGCGACCGGGTGTGTGCAAGGGCCAGCCCCACATGCCCCTCCCACCTGCCTGGGGCCTGGAGGCCAGCCCCTAGCAGCATGAGTCATGGGGTGTCCTGTGACCCACAGACATGCATTCACGAGGGGCGGGGGCGGGGAGAGAACGTCACCGAGCCTGTGAGCACTGCCCCTCCCCGCCTGGCCCGGCCGTGCCAGGCTCGGTGCCTGGGTGTGCCCAGCCCCCTTGGACTCCACGAGGAGCTGGCCATGAAGATGAATGAGGGCACACTAAGCCTGCCGGCCCTGGCAGCTGTCCTTCCCTCGCCTTCAGTGGTGGGGGATGGGCCTGGTGGGCTCAGGGCCCCCGGGGAAGATGCCACATACCCGGGGTGACTGGAGCCCCCTTCGCTGTGGGGCCTTGGAGCAGGGGGAGGTCCCGGCTGGCAGCTCTATCCTGCCTTGGGCTCTTAGGGCGTCTTTACCCACATCCCAGAGAGCCAGTCACGGAGGCCCAGCAGACTCCATCCCCAAGCTGGTGGGCAGTGGGTGGGCACCTGTGACCCTGGTGATCACTCCCACCCCTGTGCTGGGCCCCTGCCCTGCTTGGCCTCTCGTGGCCAGGGCAGCTGGGGTGTCCGGGTGGAACCACCCGGGGCAGAGCAGGTGAGGGACAGCAGCAGACATCTCGCTTCTGCTTCTGCCCGACTCTGGGGCTCTGCTCCTGTCCCTGGCCACTCACGGGGCTGGGGCGAGGGCGCGAGGCGCTGGGACCAGGCCAATGACTTGCCCCGCAGGGTCTGTGCGTGAGCCTTGCTGGGGCTGGAAGCCCCGGAGTGGGCAGGGCTGTGGGCCATGCGGCTGCGGGAGGGGGCGGCGGGGGTGTGCCCTTGTTTCTGGACCCTGCCTCAGCAGGGCTGTGCCTCTTGCCCCAGGAGGGTCCTGCGTGTCCCACTATGCTCAGGCTGCCAGCCCCGCCCTCCCGTGAGGCCCCTCCATGTTGTGCTGTCCCTGAGTCCCATGGTTCTTGGCCTGGGGCCCGGCTCCTGCCGCAGGCTCCTCCCCGGGGAGGAGAAGGAACTTGAGCTGGCCGCGTGTCCTGTGCCCAGGAGTTTAATATTTCGAGCCCCGGCAGGACTGCTTCCATCTGCTGCCGGTGGGCCTGGCTCCTGTTTGTTACCAAATGCCGGGCCCGGCCCCGCCGAGTGGGCTCTGGGGGCTTGAGGCTTGGGCATGAAATCCTGGGCCCTGCAGACAGGGCAGGATGGAGGAGGGCCCTGTGGGCAGCCCCAGAGAATGAGAGGGTCGTTGACCCTCGACTCGGTGCAGCCTCAAGTCAGCTCTGAATCACTGCAAAACGGGGTGACAGCACTTGGTGCTGATTTCCTGGTGTTGGCGTGTGACAGCCACCTGGCTTGAGCACCTCATACAGGCCCGTGGGACCCTGGCCTGGGGTGGGCGTGGGCAGGACCGTCCAGGTGCCCAGCAAGCCAAGACGAAAACTTGACTGTGGAGAAAGGCCCCAGCCAACGGCAGGAGCTGGCGGGACCGGAGGGTGGGGGCCCCCAATGCAGCCTTACCTCTGCTCTTACGGGAGCCACCAACTGGGAGGGGGTGTGGCTAGCGCTCTGTTCCCTGAGAAGGCACCTTCTGACCCTGCCGGCTGCCTCTGAGGCTCCTGGAGCCCCTGAGGGTGCCAGCTGGGGTCTGGTCCCTGGGAGGGGTGGGGAAGGGATAGGTGGGGCCTGGGGCCAGTCTTTAGACACAGTGGCCGTGGGTTGCCGTGGGCAGCCTGACTCAGCTCTCCCAGGGTCCTTGTGGCCTGGGCCTGCCTTCTGATGAGAGGCAGCCCCCATATCGTGGAGCCTCTGGAGGGCTGATGGCATGTTCTGCTACCCCGCTCAGGCCTGACAGCCCCCTGTGCCCCTTGGTCCCGGGGAGGCCTGGTGGTTGGGCAGTGTGGTGGGGGGCAGCAGGGCTGACGTGCCTCCTGCCCCTAGATGAAGATCTCCTTCAACGACAAGAGCCTGCACACCACTTCGAGTACCCTCCGAGAGCTCCCTGGTGCAGGAGGCTGAGGCCGAGGCCGGGTCGGAGTCTGAGGCGGAGGCGCAGGTAGAGGAGGACGTGGAGGACGTGGAGGACGAGGAGGAGGGGCCCGGCCTGAATGGGGCGGCGGAGCAGCCCTTCACGCTCTTCCTGCCCGGGCCACCTTCGTGAGCAGCGTGGCGCCCGAGAGCCCTCGGCTGCCAGACGGCCGCTCAGGTGAGTGTGCCCACCTGTCCGGGCAGTCCGGGCCAGGGTCTGTGCCCCTACACACCCACATGTGTGCCCCTCGGCCTGCAGGCCTGTCCAGCTACACTCCAAAGCACTCCATGGCCTTCAGCAAGTGGCCGGAGCAGACGCTGGAGCCAGCTCCGAGCGAGGTGGAGCCTGCACAGAAGGAGGTCATGGTGAGTGGGGGTCCGGCCTGGTGGAGGGGGGTCTCTAACGCCTGAACAAGCCCCCGACGGCTACCTTCCCGCCCTTCAGCTCACCCCTGCCAGTCACAAGGACCTCTCGGACTTCCGCAGTGAGCCAGCCCTCTACTTCTGACTGCAGCCCTGCCAGGACAGCCCGGCTCTGCTCATGTTCTGTACCCACCTGCACCCTGCCAGACTCAGGCCCCATAACCCACCCTCCCCCGCTGGGGCCTCAAAATCGGGCTGGTGTTTGGGACCCGAGCCTGGGGGCCTGGAGCGCTGTCCCTTGGGGCCGTCTGCGTCTCCCTCTCCAGCTCTGGTTCGGAGGCACTGCTTGTGGAGGGACAGGGTCCTGCTGGATGCCGTCCCCAGCACCTGTTGAGCATGTCTGGAGTGAAGGACTGGCCCGGCGCCTGTCCTCTGCGGGCCTGCAGCCCCTCGCAGCACGCCCGTGCCCTGGCCGCGCTCAGCCTGCCCCCTTTGTGACTAACAGGTCTTTTCTGACCACAGACTCAATAAACAGCACTGGACAAGGCCGCCTCCTTGCGTCCTTAGCCTGAGAAGCGGGTGCAGGGGTGGGGTCTGTGGGGGTCCACTAAAGCACCGGCAGCAGCAAAGAGCCCACACAGAGTGTGACGGGGCCCCGGAGTCTGTGCTCATGCTCAGTGAGGGAGGTGGCCTGGGCGGCACCTCTGCCTCGCAGCGCCGGTGGCCCAGGTTCACTCCCCACGGCCCCAGTTGCCCTCCCAGCCACCCCCTGCCCAGAGAGGGACCTCCCAGTGTCTGGTGCAGCCCCCTCCGCCCAGGGCTGGCACAGCGGGAGCTGCAGTGGGGGGTGGGACACTGGCCTGCTTTCTGGGGTCTGGAACTGTACCCAGGGGCCTGGACACAGCAGGAGGGGTGAGTGCTATGGCTGTTGGGTCTGGTTTCCCTGAGGGGCCAAGAGCCTGGGAGGGGACAAAGGACAGGGCAGGAGCGGGGCAGAGCCTTGGGGATCTGGTCTCCTGTTCAGCTTGGAAAACTCCGACCCGTGAGAGCTTGCTAGTTCCCTTGGGTGCAGAACTAGTGGCTGGCAGGGAAACCCGGTGGGTCCTGGGAGGTGATGAGGGGTGACGGGATGCAGAGGTCCCCTCTCAGTGGCAGCCTGGAACCAGGGCTGTTCACAACCCAGACATAGAGTGTGAGCTTGTCCGTCCTGGGGAGTCCAAGCTGGGGAGGGAGGAGGGGCCACTGGGGTGTTTTCCTAGGGCATAGTTCAGTGTCTCTGGACATACACTCTCAATTAGTGCATACTGCCACACACACCCAGGCCACCCAGAAAGCCGGAAGTGGGTATGCCTGCGTGTGGCCAGGGGGAGCAGGAAGCAGTATTGCCATCAGGTCGAGCAGAACTTGGAACCATGCAGATGGGGCACAGTGCTGGCTGAGGTTCCCATGCCCAGGAAGGACAGCTCCCTAGGCCAGGCCTTGTGCTGGACACCAAGGGTGGTAAAGACCAGGACCAGCAGGCAGAGCTCCCCAGCAAAGGATGCACTGTGTGTGCTGGAGTCAGGGGGCCGCACTGCACTGAGGAGGGCCTCACGTTCTGGGAAAATCTGGCAACCCCAGTCTCCCAAAAGAACAAAGGCAGCTAGCAGGCCTGGACCTTTACAAAGACAACCTTTATTAACACAGGTCTCCAGGGCCCCAGCCCCTCCCCCACTTGCCTGGCCTGGGCACCTGCTGGCAGAGGGACAACATGAGGGGACTCCCATGATGCTAAGGCTAGAAGCAGTGCCTTCCCACAGCCCAGGAGGTGTGGGAGCTTCAGAAAGTCCCCAGGTGCAGCTGACCCAGAGCCCGCCCTCTACTGCCTGCGTGAGCGCATGCATGGCTGGGCTCCCCAGCTGGGGGGCTGCACCCAGGGCTTTTCTTGTCACCCAGGGGCAGTGGAGGTTGGCCGTTGTCTCCTATGGTTCCCCAGAGAGTGAGAAAAGGCAGCTGCCGCCATGAAGAACAAAGAAGCTTTCGAGACAGACTTGCTGGGGGCCAAGCCGTTGATGGGAGCAATGGAGATAGGCCTCTCCCCACCCAGGGCCTCGTCAACTGTCCTTGCCGCCACTGCTCTTCTGCTCTGAGGCGGTGGCCTTGGTCAGGTTCCCAGCTTCCCTCTTCAGGACACTGAGCAGAGTCTGTGAGCTCTCCAGGATCTGGGAACAGAGACATGAAATGGTGTCACCGTTCCCCCTGTGAGAATCCCCACAGCCTGGCCCCCATCACATGCCAAGCCAGGGCCAGGCCATCGAACAGCACTGGGGCAGCCGAGAGGAAGCCCCTGAGGGGATGGGTAGACACGGTTGGCAGGGCCCGCTATCCCATGAGTCTAGTCCAAAGCCCCTTCCTGGCACCCTGCAAAGCCAGGTTAGCTGCCATTCTGCTGCTCACGGTCTGGAACGAACCACACAGTACTGAGTATGGTGTAAAGAACAGGTTCAGAGACACACCAGGCCCTAGTGAGAGCATTACCATCACCTCCTGGTAGGCGTGGTCATGCCACAGTCCTGTCACTTCTGCCTGTGGGAGCCCCAGGCCAGAAACCCTCTGCCTTGAGCCCCACCTTGAGGTAGGCAGCCTCTGTCTCTGCAATGGTCCGGTCGAATTCGTTTCGAGAGGCGATCTTGCGGGCCAGGTTCTCGTTGACTCGGGCCAGTTTCTCAGTCAGCTGCCTCACCTCGTTCTGCAGCCGCTGCTTCTCGTCCTCTTCCTGCTGGATCTGCCGGCACAACTCCTCCCGCTTCTGACACAACTCCTCGATGCCTGGAGCGGGAAGGGCAGGGCTGAGGGCGCCGGCAGGCTGCAGAGCGCCCAGCCACCCACTCTGGATCCACTGCTTTGTGTGACAGAAAGGTGGTGGAGGGCCCAGGTGCCGCCTGGGCCACCTGCCCCCGGAATCGGGCCAGAGTGCTACACCTGAGGGGTCCCAGGTTAAAGAAGGCGCGCGCGGAAACCAGCCTGTGCGGGGCCGGTGGCCAGCGCGTGCTCAGGCCATCTTTTGCTCACTCCACAGTGGCTGTGCACTCGGAGGTCCGAGCGGCCTCCGCGCCGACCGGGCGGGCCACCCCGGCAGCAACAGCACACCAATCTTGGCCGCGCGCAGCGGGCCGGCGGCTACCGCTTGGGCCTCCAAGCTGGCGAGCCCCACGCCTCCCCGCCCTCCCCGCCGGCCCCACGCGCGGCCGCTCACACTTGACCAGCTCGTTGTTGTAGTTCTGCAGCGCGGCGCCTTGCTGGGTCATGGTCGCCGCCCGGGGTCCCGGCCACTCCAACCGCCGCTACCGCATCGCCGCCCGCGCCTGCGCACTGCCCCTCGCCAGCGCGCCCACCGATTACGTCACCGCCGCGCCTCTCGTTCGCGTCATCGCCGCGCGCCGCGCTGAGCGCCTCTGGGAGCTGACGGACGCGGATGGAGGCGGCGGCGGCGGCGGCGGGGTCCCCGGGCCGACGCAGCAGCTGCTGGCGGCCTGGAATACCGTGAGCACCGGGCTGGTGCCGCCGACCGCGCTGGGATTGGTGAGGCCTGAGCGGGGTTCCCGCGGACCGGCGCCCTTTGTTGGGGCGTGCACCCTCCCATTCCTACGGCTCCGTCCGTCGCCCGCCTCAGTCCCGCCTCGTTCGGCCCCCCCGGCAGCCCTTCCCTCGTGTTGGCCCAGCGTCCATGCGCTCCGGATGAGGAGCAGCGGGGTTCCGCAGCCTCCCCTCCGGTCCGTCCCTTCCTCGCCCTCCTCACTTCTGCGCCGCGAGCCCTTTCCTCACGGTTTCCTGCACCCCAGGCGTCCTCCCGGACCAGCGGGCCGTCCCGCCGAAGGAGGAGGAGCTGCGGGCGGCGGTGGAGGTTCTGAGGGGCCACGGCCTGCACTCGGTCCTGGAGGAGTGGTTCGTGGAGGTGCTGCAGAGCGACCTTCAGGCCAACATCTCCCTGGAGTTCTGGAATGCCATCTCCCAGCGCGAGAACTGTGCGGACGAGCCCCAGTGCCTTCTGCTGCTCCTTGATGCTTTCGGCCTGCTGGAGAGCCGCCTGGATCCCTACCTGCGTAGCCTGGAGCTCCTGGAGAAATGGACCCGCCTGGGCTTGCTGATGGGCACTGGTGTCCAGGGGCTGCGAGAGAAGGTGCACACCACTGTGCGGGGTGTGCTGTTCTTCTCCACTCCCAGAGCCTTCCAGGAGATGGTCCAGCGCCTCTATGGCCGCTTCTTGAGAGTCTACATGCAGAGTAAGAGGAAAGGGGAAGGGGGTACAGATCCGGAACTGGAGGGGGACTTGGACAGCAGGTACGCCCGCCGCCGGTACTACCGGCTTCTGCAGAGCCCACTGTGTGCGGGATGTGGCAGTGACAAGCAGCAGTGCTGGTGCCGCCAAGCACTGGAGCAGTTCCACCAGCTCAGCCAGGTCCTGTGAGTACTCAGGCCCACGTGGCCATCCCCCGGTTTGTCCTGCGTCCCACCTGCTCCCCTGGGTCCAGCTGGCCTCGAGGAGAGCTCGTGAGCTGGCCGGGATCTCTATCTGTCCTGATAGCCATGGCATGACAAAGGGGTCCCTGGGATCCTTGTGCTGTGAATTAACACCTTTTGTCCTGGACACAAGCTTGTCTGTCACTCACACTAGCCCAGGGTCGCATGCTTTGCTCGCACTTAGATCCTTCGTGATTCCATTTCCTGGGCCGTGCAGCATTCGGCTGTGCCTTCTGCAGCCTTCGGGGCGAGTGGTGTTCACCCCGGAATTGCAAAGGGTGGGCGTGCTGTTTCTGCTCTCTAGAATGAGTTGGAGGTTAGGCCAGTGTGCTGGGCAGGCAGACCCCTCTCCGGCTCCTAAGGAGGGGGATTCTGTTGCGTCATCGTCGTTGGCAGAGCCAGGTCTTCCTGTGCTGGCTGGCTGTCCACCCTCCTCGGCCGCTACGACAGTTTTGCCATGTCACGTGCAGTGGCAGCAGTGCAGCTGTTAGGGAGAGAGTCTTGTAGTTGGACTTAGGGAGCAGTCCTATTGCCGGCAGGGTCAGGGCGACCTGAATGGTCTCTTCTGGGACAGACGAGGCCCAGGAAGAGGGAGGCAGTGAGCACAGGGCCCCGGGGCCCCTGGGACCCTGCGCGCTTCGTTGGGGCCGGCTCCCTTCTTCAGCCCAGATGGCAGTTACACAGAAACATCGTCTTCTGTCTCCTCCTGCGTCCCTTTGCCATTGCAGACCAGGGTTTGCAATGAAAGGTGGCGGCAGTGGCGTCTCCCCGTGCGGGGCACGGCCGTCGTTTCAGAGCCGCCCCTAGGAGATGAGGCTTCGGCTCTTGAGAGCCACACATGCTGCCACACAGTGAAGCCCAGTGTCCCAACCCAGGCATAGAGGCCAGCTGGGCGGGCGGGCCGTGCCTTGCATGCTCCATCCTCCCGGTACCTTTCCCTCGAGGCCCGGGGCGCCCTGTGCCCCTGCGGGGAGCCACGGGGTGGGGGGGGGTCTGTGCTGGGCGGGGGTGGGGCGTGCTCCTCAGGCGGCTCTCCCCCAGACACAGGCTCAGTCTGCTGGAGCGAGTCAGTGCCGAGGCTGTGACCACCACCCTGCACCAGGTCACCCGGGAGAGGATGGAGGACCGCTGCCGTGGCGAGTATGAGCGCTCCTTCCTGCGCGAGTTCCACAAGGTGAGGGCGGCCCCCTCTCGGGCCGCGTCCGCTGGGGACTGCGGGGCACGCTTCCGGCAGGCCTGACATCCCGGGTTACAAGTGGCCCGAATGCGGAGGCCTGGGTGGAGCAAGATGTCTCAGCGGTGGTCCCAGATGCCTTGGTGCTGGGCGGAGGCCAGTCCTTAAGGGCCTTCTTCCCTGGTGACAGCAAGAAGTAGCCCTGACACAGTCAGCCAGGTCTGTGTGGGATCATAGGGCTGGAGGCCGTGCCAAGGTCTGGCGTGTCACAGGGAGGGGCCTTGGGGCGCCCACACTGTTGGGGTGTGGTCCGGGCTTTGTTCCGGACTCCCCAGGGTCATGGATGAGCTGGGCCCAACCATGGGGCTGTCCACCCATTTGCACATCCCCCCTGTCTTCCGCGTTTGCTAGCGTCTGCTTCCTGAGGGCGTAGACTAGCTGCCGTGGGGCGGATTCAAAGCGAGTGTCCCCACAGCAGTGCTCTGGAGTGGGCAGGGGCCCCGAGGTTGGGTTAGGGTGGCCGTGCACCTCCAGGCTGCAGGGCGTCCAGACGGTCTGGGGAGGGGACGTGTGCGTCCATGAGCCCCGTGGCTCTCTCTTAGTAGATTTACGGGCACGTGCTCAGAAACGTTCTCTCTGTCCTCTGAGTTGTCAGCACGAGGACGCGTCACTTGTGCATTCCCCAGGGTGTGTCTGTCTTTGGGGGGCGGTGGGAGGCGAGCACAGGCTCCGTGCCCTACGTCAGGCCTTTGTTGCATGTGGGAGGTTCACGGGGGGCATCGATGGAGGGCCTGGCGCGCCCCTTTGGGCCCATCGTCCTACGGACGCTGCTGTGCCTCTGGCCTCCGGAGCAGGTGGCCTTGGGACTCCCAGGGCCCAGGCCACAGGGTGGTAGCATGCAGCCCCTCCCCCACTCTGTTCCGGGTCGGGCTAGGGCTCAGCCCTGCCCCCCACACCTGTGCTTTCCCGACAGTGGATCGAGAGGGTGGTCGGCTGGCTGGGCAAGGTGTTCCTGCAGGATGGCCCCGCCAGGCCCGCGTCCCCCGAGGCCAGCAGCACACTGCGCCGCTGGCGCTGCCACGTGCAGAGGTTCTTCTACCGCGTGTACGCCAGCCTGCGCATCGAGGAGCTCTTCAGCATCATCCGAGGTGGCTGCCCGCGGCCCGCCAGCTGGGCCGTGCTGTCCCGAGCAGAGTGTCGGAATCAGCGCAGCCGTGGGGGTGCCCACCCCTGACCCCTCGGCTTCACGTCCCTGCCCTGGACTGGCCCCTTGGGCGTTGCCGTCTGCCCGCCCTGTAGGGCAGTCGTGGTCAGACGCGTGGGCAGGAAAGGGCGTCCAGCTTGTGGGCTCCCTCGGCACGCCCGGGCTGTGCCCGTGTGAGGACAGCCTTCTCCCTGCAGACTTCCCGGACTCCCGGCCGGCCGTGGAGGACCTTAAGTACTGCCTGGAGAGGACCGACCAGAGGCAGCAGCTGCTGGTGTCCCTGAAGGCCGCCTTAGAGACGCGACTCCTCCACCCAGGTCCGGTGGCCACACACCGTTCTCCCTGGGCGCCCAGCCCCAGCCCAGACCCTGGGTGGAGCGGGTTGAGGGCTTAGAAGTGTGCTGTGGCCTCAGGGTTTGGGGGCCTGTGCTCCACTCTCTGTAGGGCACTGGGGAACTGACGGGTTTGGCCTGGGGGTGGGGTGCTGCACAGGCGCCTGAGAGATGCTGGCTGAGGGGAGGCTTGTTCTGGAGGAGGCCGGAGTGGCTGGAGGAGGGGAGAGGGAGCAGCTCCCTGCGGGTCACACTGGTGTCCTGGGGAGTGCGGTCACGGGGCACCTGAGGACCACCTGGCCGGCAGGTGGCTGCCTCCGTGACCCTGTGCTGTCCCGGGCGCTGCCGTCACTGCCGGCCCTCTCTCGGCTGTAGGTGTCAACACGTGCGACATCATCACTCTCTACATCTCTGCCATCAAGGCACTGCGTGTACTGGACCCCTCCATGGTCATCCTGGAGGTGGCTTGTGAGCCCATTCGCCGCTACCTGAGGTGCGTGTCGTAGGCGGCCCCCCACCCACTCGGCCATGGTGCTGGTCTCCTCGCTCCGCCCATGCAGCCAAGCTCCCCTGAGTCCTAGTGGGTTGCTCTGTCCCTCCTACTAGGCTGAGCAGCCTGGCCCAGGACGGGCAACTTCCTCTTGCTGGTGCTGGCCTCTGTCCTTGCTGCTTAGTGTCACCACACCCCCGCCCCCTCCCTGTCCTAGCACAGTGGCGCCCTCGCTCAGCTAGGCCTCAGCTGACCAGGCCCTAGGCCGACAGGGTGGCACAGGGCCCTGTGTTCAGCATTTCCTGCGACAGGAGTGGAGGCTACATTGGAGAACGGGTTGGAGCCAGCACAGTGGCACAGCTGCCCTCAGTCCCTTGGGGGCAGTGGGGGCTGGAGGCTGGGGCTGCAGAGGCACCTGGATCTGCGCTGACTCGCACAGGCCTCCCCTCAGCCACCAGCAGCCTGGCCCTGGGTCCTTCCGGTCATTCCGCCCCTGCCGCTCCCAGGAGGTGGTGGTGGTCAGCTTCTCTTCCTTTTCCTTTTTTGAGGAAAAGCTTGATGGGCCTGTTCCGGGGCATGTGGCTGAGGCACTGGCCCCTAGAGTGGGTGGGCTGGGATCGTGAGGTCAGCCGGGCGGGCACTGAGACCCACATCGTAGGACTCGAGAGGACACGGTGCGGCAGATCGTGGCTGGGCTGACGGGGGACTCAGACGGGACGGGGGACTTGGCCGTCGAGCTGTCCAAGACAGACCCAGCAAGCCTGGAGACCGGCCAGGACAGCGAGGACGACTCCGGCGAGCCCGAGGACTGGGTCCCCGACCCCGTGGACGCCGACCCAGGTCTGCGCTGCCAGCCCCGCTGGGCTCTGAACTGGAGGGTCCAGCCGGCAGGTGCTCTGGTCTCCCAGTGGTCGCCCCATGTACCCTGGGGCTTGAGGGGGTCAGGGGTCAGAGGTCAGCATCACAACCTTCCACCTCCTAGAGTGCTTCAGCTGGCTAGGGTGGGCTGTCCTGTGTTGTGTCCCTCCGGGCCTGTAGGAGAGCAGCCTATGCACCCCCTGGGCACCCAGCCCCAGGCCCCGTGGGCTCAGCAGGTGGCACAGGCGCTGCCTCTGTCCCCACGAGGTGCCAGTGGCACTGTCTCCTGTGCTGTGCAGGCAAGTCCAGCTCCAAGCGGCGCTCCTCAGACATCATCAGCCTGCTGGTCAGCATCTACGGCAGCAAGGACCTGTTCATCAATGAGTACCGCTCACTGCTGGCCGACCGCCTGTTGCACCAGTTCAGCTTCAGCCCTGAGCGGTGAGGCTGGGCTCCAGGCCGCAGCGCCACTCTCGAGGCCACCCTGTGGGCCCCAGTGTGCATCTGCCCAGCTGGGTCCCCTCAGGCCAGACAGGAGCTGCCTTGTGCCCCCTGCTGCGGGGGAGGCCCAGGAACAGTGGGGGAAGCAGGTCACTGGACGCTGGTCCTTGGCCGGGGCGGAGCTGGCCCAGGATCCGAGGGCTGGAACTGTACTTCCCGCCACCTGCTGGCCAGGGGCCGGCCCTGCATGGGGGCTGCGGGTGCTCTGCCCCGGCGGCCTGCGACTCGCCCCTTCCCGCAGGGAGATCCGCAACGTGGAGCTGCTGAAGCTGCGCTTCGGAGAGGCCCCGATGCACTTCTGCGAGGTCATGCTGAAGGTGGGCACGCGGCCCCGCCCGCACGCTGCACCCCGCCCCGCACGCCCAGCCCCAGCGGTCGCCTGAGCCCGGCTTCTCCTCCAGGATATGGCGGACTCCCGCCGCATCAACGCCAACATCCGTGAGGAGGACGAGAAGCGGCCTGCGGACGAGCAGCCGCCATTTGGGGTCTACGCCGTTATCCTGTCCAGCGAGTTCTGGCCCCCCTTCAAGGACGAGAAGCTGGAGGTCCCTGAGGACATCAGGGAGGCCCTGGAGGTCTACTGCAAGAAGTACGAGAAGCTGAAGGTACTGTCACCTCCCTGCTCAGGCTAAGCCCCGCGGTGCACATCTGCGGGCCCCTCCTGGCGTCCTGTGGGGTCTCCACACTGGGACGGGGGGTCCACCTGCACTGCTCCCCCGGCATGTGCGCATGTGCCTGTGTCCCTGTGCTGTTTCACGGCCCTGACCCTCTGGGCATTCTCTTCCGCTGGCCTCCCAGAACCAGGGCCTGGGGGGTGGCATTTGCCCCAGGGAGTCAGGCTGCGTCTGCTCTGGGCACGTGCCCAGGAGCTGCCTCTGGGAAGTCTGCAGGTTGCTTCAGAGGCATTTGACCTCTGTGACCCTACCCTGCCTTGCCGCGGCTGACACCCCTGGAAGCTGTTTTCCTGACCTCAGGGTTCTGGGGACCAGGACTGTTCTGTGTACTGTCTGGTCCCTGGGGATGTGCGGCTGGGCGAGGAGGAGAGGGCAGGAGGAACTGGCTGGCCGAGTTAGCCTGAGGGCCAAGTCAGGAGGTGGTTCAGGTGGCAGGGGTGGGTGGGTGAAGCCTGGGATGGGCGGGGCTTGGTGGCACAGAGGACGCTTCCTTCCAGGTGACCGGTTAGTGGAGACTTGGCAGGAGAAAGGAGGGAGTTGGGACACCTGCCACAGGTTTCTGGGGACAGGCAAAGAAGTGGGTTCTGGGGCTGATGAGTGGGTTGTGAGGCCTGCGAGGCCATGGTGTAGCCCAGCGAGCACTTGGCCTCAGGGGACGCCAGGTACCCAAGCTCAGGACGAGTACAGCAGGTGTCTGGAGTGTAGACCCCGAGCCCTGGGAGCACCTGGGACTGCCCAGACATGGGGGGCAGCCAGGGCTCCCAGAACCTCCTCATGCAGCCCCAGGTGGGGCAGGTGTGGGCAGGTGGGGCTGGGGTGGGGACCAAGCAGGAGGGGTGGCGGCTCCCCCAGGGCTCTGCCTGCATTGCTGTTGCGGGCCGGGAGCCTAGTTCCCTAGGGCTGAGGGCTCGGTGTTAGCCAGCCGGTCCTCAGAGGGGCTTTCCTTCCAGAGGTGGTTGGGCAGGGCCCTTGAGGCCAGGAGGGGCTGTGTTCGGGGCAGCCCTGCAAGGAGCAGCGTGCCTCTGTGTGGCCCCCACTGGGCTGCTGGCCGCTGCATGCTTCCTGCTCGTGCTGGGCCGCACCTCGCACCCACCCCTTCCTGGTCGAGGGCATCTGCATGTGTGCTGGGCGCCTTGCCCCATCCCTCCTGGCTGCCCCGGAGGTGCACGGCCTTCCTCACCTCTCAGGCCCTGTGTGCCTGATGTTAAAGCCACGTGCTGGGGCACTGTTTCTGAACTCCCACTGGACACTGGAGTGGCTGGGGCAGGCCCCCCAAGGCTGCACCGAGGGGACAGGCCTGTGGCCACAGTGCCCCTGACTACCACCAGCTGAGTTCCTGGCCCCAGGACTGCTGGGCATGGGCAGGTGGCCTCACAGCCCATGCTGTCCTGGCCTGTGCTGTCTGTGCTGGGCCCTGCCCCCCCCCTCTGCGGTAGGGTGCCAGCCGAGGAGGCTGTGACCTGGGAGCCCAAGAGCCAGGCTGCGTCTCTGCTGCTCGCCGCCTCAGTGCCCACTGTTTCTGCAAGTGGGGTTCCGTGCTGCCCACCCCTCCTTAGGAGATGTGGGGCGGGCGGAAGGACTCAGCAGCACGTGGCCCAGAGTGGCTCTGAGGAGTGCCACAGAGGAGGGCGTGAGACCAGCGTTTGTTGTCTCTGCTGCAAGTCCAGAATCTGATGTGTCGTGGGGCTAGGCTCCAGGGGAAGGTCCTTCCTGGCGCCCAGAGATTCTCGGGGCTCCCAGGCATCCCGGGCTGGCAGGTGCGCCCTTCCAGCCTCTGCCATCACGTGGCTTCTGCATCTCTCTCCCAACGTCCCTTCGCAAGGACACCAGCCATGTTGGATTAGGAGCCCACTCTGCTCCGGTGTGATCTCTTCTTAACTACATCTACTAAAGACCTGACTTCCGAATGCGGCCACCCCCTGAGGTGTTGGGTGTGAAGGTGTAATGTCTCTTGGGAGATCGCAATTCAGCCCCTAAGAGTCTGCTTTCTGGACCCCCAGAACTCACGTCCTTCCCACATGCAACACACGTTCAGTCGATTCCAACATTCCCAAACATCTTAACCCTTCCGCCATCAACCCTGAGTTCAAAATCTCCGCTAAATATCAATTCAGAAATCTCAAATCTCAAAAAAAAAAAAAAAAAAAAAGTCCCAAACCTCAGTGTCTAAAGAGCATCAAGTTAGGTAGGGGTGAGACGTGGGTCTGATTCATTCTGGGGCACGAGTCCTTCGGCTGTGAGCTTGTGGGACCAGATACGTCGCCTTTCGAGCAGATAGCTCTGGGAAGGGTATCAGCAGGTACCCCCATCCCAAAAAGGAGCAGCAGAAGGAAGGGCCCCAGGCAAGGCTGAGACCCCAGCAGGAAGCCCCACCCGGTCTTGAGGCCTGAGGAGGACCTCGCCTGGTGCTGCCTTCTCGGCCTGCTTAGGTGGCCGGATATGTGGGCCAGGGCTCCACGCCAAGGTCCCATCTGCGGACTCCCACTCCGATGTGGCCATCCCCCCGCACCCAGGCCAGCAGTGTGTCCACTAGTAAAAAATTATCAAAAACCGTGTCAGCCTTCACACACAGCGTCCAGGCCACAAGCACAGGCCTTCCCGTCCACTCTGGACAAGCCTTCTCTGTGCTGGCCTCTCAAAGAGTGGCTGGCCCCACTGTCACCCAGCTCGTCTCTTTGGCTACACTCTTGGCTCTGTCTCCAAAGCTCAGAGAAATGTCCAGATTACCCAGTGTTGGGTCCTTGCAACAGGAGAAAGGTCGCAGCTCCTCTTCTGCTCGGAAATCTCAGCTAAACATCCAGGGTCATCACTCATAGGTTCTGCTTGTCACCCGACGGAACACAGCTCATCATGGATTCGGCCATTCTATCACAAGGATTGTCTTTCGTCCACATTCCTCGTTTTCACAGACCTCACCAGAGTGGCCTTTACTGTCTGTGTTTCTAGCGCCTGTCTTCAAGGCCATCCAGGCTTTTCTGAGCATGCAGCTCAAAGCTCCCCACCTCTGTCACCCAGCTCTGCGGCTGCTCCCACATTTCAGGTGTCACAGCAGCACCCCTTCCCAGAACCAGCGTCCGCTTCCTGTGACTGCGTGACTGAGCACCACAGACCAGGGTCTCAGTCCTGGAGGCCGTCAGCAGGGCCCTGAGCCCTCTGCGGGCTGGAGGCGGCCTTCCCACCGCCGGCATCGGTGCCGGCCCACCCTGGCGCTGCGTGTGGCCACGTCACTGCAGTTCCTGCCCCGTCTTCACGGGGCTTCTTTCTGTGTCCACCTTCACGGTGCGTGTCCTCTCCTGAGGACCCCAGTTGCACCGCATCAGGGCCCGCTCTCCTCCGGGCCAGCCTCGGGGCCGGTTCTGCCTGCACTGGCCACTTCCAGGTCAGGTCGCGCTTGGAGGTTCTGGGGGTGAAGACGTGGACGTTTTTTCCTCGCTGTTAGGGCCTCACTGTCTGGTCATGGTGGCTGTGGGTGGGACCCGGAGCCCCCTGTCCTTGCCCTGCCGCTGCCCACCCACTGCTGCACTGGGGGAGTGGGTCAGGGGGCTCTGCCACACCGGGTGCCGGCCAGTGGAGCCACGTTCAGCTGGCCCGCTGGGCGGCCTGTGCTGACCCTAGCCCTCCCCAGGCCATGCGGACCCTCAGCTGGAAGCACACCCTGGGCCTGGTGACCATGGACGTGGAGCTCGCTGACCGCACCCTGTCCTGGCGGTGACGCCAGTGCAAGCCGTGGTCTTGCTGTACTCCAGACCAAGTGAGCCCACAGCCCTGCCACACTCCCAGGCTGCCGCGACACGGCTGCCGGGTGCCCCTCCCGTCCCTTCCCCAGGGGCCTGGCGGGCTGGCGAGGCGGAGGGAGGCGCAGCCTGGTGCAGCTGGCCCAGCGTGCCCGCCGCCCGCACAGCCAGCTGGGCCCTGGAGGAGCTGAGCAAGGCGGTGAAGATGCCGGTGGCGCTGCTGCGGCGGCGCATGTCGGTGTGGCTGCAGCAGGGCGTGCTGCGCGAGGAGCCGGCCGGCACCTTCTCCGTGGTGGAGGAGGAGCGGCCGCAGGACCGCGACAGCATGGTCCTCATCGACAGTGACGACGAGAGCGACTCGGGCATGGCCTCCCAGGCCGACCAGAAGGAGGAGGAGCTGCTGGTGCGCCCGCGGGGGGCCTGCGGGGCTGGGGGCGGCAGCGGAGGCGCCCGGCTGACCCTGCTGCTGTGCCCCCAGCTCTTCTGGACATACATCCAGGCCATGCTGACCAACCTGGAGAGCCTGTCGCTGGAGCGCATCTACAGCATGCTGCGCATGTTCGTGGTGACCGGCCCCGCGCTGGCCGAGATCGACCTGCAGGAGCTGCAGGGCTTCCTGCAGAAGAAGGTGCGCGACCAGCAGCTCATCTACGCGGCCGGCGTCTACCGCCTGCCCAGGAACTGCAGCTGACGCTGCAGGCCCCTCCCGGGCCCACCCCCCACACCCCTGCTGGCCCCGCACGCCCCTGCTCACCCCCTCCACCCCTGCCGGCCCCCAGCCCCATGCCCCTGCCCGCCTCCCAGAGTGCAGAATAAAACGGATGGTTCTTCACCATGGCCCTGCCCTGTTGGCTTTGTGGGCTCCTCATGGTCATGTGGTCCAGGTTCTCCTTCCAGATCAGCCTCTTGTCTGCCGGGCCTGGCTCCTGGGAGCAGGTGAGGGGAACTGCAGCAGAGGCCGGGCCCAGCCCTGAGCAAGTTCTGGCACATGGGTGTCCCTGAGCCTCACAGCTCAGGTGGGGTGAGACCCAGGGGTGGGCTCTCAAGCTCCAGCCCCACTCCACTGGCCCTCAGAAAGAACTCTTGGGTCACCTCCCATGCCCAGCCTGAGGGACAGCCCCAAGTGCTGGGCCGGGAGCCCCAGAGCCGCTGTGAGATGGGGTTCCCTCAGAACGTGAGACGCACAGGCAGTGAGCACCCTGCTAAGCCAGGAACTTCCTGCGTCCTCAGCAGCGGGGGCTGCCTGGGACTCGCTTTCATGGCAAGAGGTGGGCGCTTGTCCGCCTGTCCCTCACCTGTCCCTCACGCAGGCTGGGTGGCCACAGTGCTTGGGGCTTACGACGAGGTTTGCTTTCATGCAGGCCACTTACCTTCCCACATCAGAGGTGTGGCCGGGCACACCTGGGGCTTGGAGCTCGAGTCCCCAGACAGGCCAAGGGAGCCCAGCCAAGCTCGGCGCAGCTCCTTGCCTACCCGGGCTCCAGGCCTTAGAGCTGTGAGGGCGTCAGGCAGGAGCCACTGGAGCCTAGTGGCGCTGTCCCCACAGGCAAGCAAGGCCTTGCGGAGAGCGCGCCTCCACTGTCCAGTCCTGGAGCCCTGCCCGCGGCCCCACGGCCCCGCGCCCCGAGATCCCTGCAGGCTGCCTCCCCCTCAGCTGGTTCTGGCAGGGCCCTGAGTGGCAGCCCCTTCCCACTCCTGAGCAGGCTGTTCTTGCCCCAGGCTGGGAGGGAGGCGTGGGAATGGGGCACAGCTTCACAGCTTCGGAGATTCAAGAGGTCTGACAAGCTGACAGCCCTGTCCCTTGGTCCCACGGCCTCTGTGGTCACAGGCTAAGGGGCTCCCCGCTGTCCTCCAGGCTGCGGTGGGGCCCCAGAGGCCTTGACACTGACTGACACCTGCTATTCCTTCCAGGCTGGAGCGCCGCCTGGCACCAGGCTGGGTGCGCCTGTGTCATCCTAACCAGGATGCAAGCCTGCTGGACTGGCCTGGCGGGCCGTCAGCGTCAGCCCCAGGCATACTTGCTGTGTCCCTTTGGAGTTTGCGGACGGGTGTGGATAACCCAGTGTCTTGGCTCACAGCGTCACTCAGCAGTGCAGAGATGTGTCAGGGTCTGTAGGCGGGTCCTGTGTCAGGAGTCAGGGAGGTCCCCAGTGATCAGAGGCCAGCTGGGACCCAGCAGTGCGCGCCCTTAGCCCAGTGGGGTCAGCCAAGGTGGGGTCCCTTCTGCTGTCTGGGTGGTTGGTGGAGGGGGCAGTGCAGGAGGACAGGTGGAGGCGGAGGCTAAGCCCGCCCCGCTCCGCCGCTGGCTGGCGGTGTTAGCCTGGTCTGCCGGGGGAGTCTGCGCAGGGCATGGTCCTCCTACAGGTGGCAGGCGGGGCCTGCGGTGGCAGTGGGCTCTTTAATGACATTTTAAGCCAAAACCTCAATGCAGCCTGCAGCCATTTCTGAGCCACTTCCTCTTAGAGGACAGTGTTCTGGGAAGGCTGTGGCCTGTGGGCAGCACCTCCACCTCTCCTGGGTGATCTGGGGCCCTCCGTACCTGGCATTGCTGGGGGATGGGCAGGACTCCCTAAAAACAGTGTGAGGGTGGCAGGTGCAGATCCACCCCCTGGTCACTCTCGGCCCCTGCTTGTCCCAGCCTTGGAGAGAGGGTGACAGGGGTCAGCTGGATTCCAGGCCTCACTCTTATCCTGGAAGAGAACCTGAGGCCTGGGTCTGCCCACTGTGGACCTCCCTGGGTTTCCTCTGCCCGAGGGCCCAGGTGCTGGCCCCACCCTTTCCTCCTCCCCATGAAGCACCATCCCCCAAGGCCACGCACCCACCACTACCTCTGCCTCAGATCTGGCCGGGACACTGTGGGGTGCTCCCAGGCCCCATCCGCCCTGCCTGCCCCACTCCAGGGCAGCCTGCCCAGGGCTCCTTGAATCCTGACGCCCAAGGGTGCATGAAGCTCCAGCTGAGGCCCTGCCCCCACCCTCTCTGCCTCACAGCCCTACTGTGAGGTCAGCGGCTTCTGGCAAGTTCCGTCCAGAGGTGTGTGGTGGGGCTGGGGCTGGACATGGCCCCCTGTCCCCAGCCTGACTCCCGCCTGGTCGGCAGCCCCCTTGGCCTGATATGTTTGTCCCTTTTGCTCATCCCTGCTGCAGGTGCCTCCTCCTGTCCCCGAACCCTAACCCCAGCCAGGGCCCCTCCCTGCCCAGGTGGACCAGGCGCCCCGTGTCCTGGTGCCCACTGGGGTTGGGTGGCCCTGGGGGTCCTTGGGTGATGACGGCCCCTTGGCCGCACGGGCCCTGTTTCTGCAGCTGGAACCTCCTGCGAGTGCAGCCTTGGCCTCAGCCGCGAGGCGCTCATCGCCCTGCTGGTGGTGCTGGCGGGCATCAGCGCCAGCTGCTTCTTCGCCCTTGTCATTGTGGCGGTTGGTGTCATTCGAGCCAAGGGGTGCGTGAGCCCCAGGGCCGGGATGGGTCAATGAGGGCCGAAGGGCCATGCTGCTCGCCCTGGGCCCTCGGTCTGGACAGAATAGGGGCCTCTGCACCCCACAGGGAATGTCACCAAGGGCTTGGGCATGGCGTTCCCAGACTGGGCTGGGGAGAGGTGTGAAGGGTGCTTCTGGAATCCCGTTGCTCTGGGATTCACACTGGCCTTTGTCCCCCCAGTGAAACATACCCCGGACACGTGGACAGCAGGTGAGTGACCCTAGGGGAGGACCCCAAGGCCTCCTATGGCCCTGTTCCCTGGCCCTGGGAGATACGGTTCACAGTGCATCAGGAGCACCGACCGGAGGGCCCGGCCGCCCCATGGCCTTGTGAGCCTGTGCAGTTGGTCACCCACAGCCAGCCTGACTCGGTCCCTGTTGTGCAGATTGGTGGGGCACTTTGGGGTCCAGGAAGATCGCGTGGATCTGCAAACAGTGCACGTAGAGTCCCACCTCATGGACCCCGACCTGGAGGTCTCCACGATGCCGCCCCTGGAGGATCAGGGCCTCATGACCATCCCCATGGACGAGATGGCTCCAACCCTGAGTCTAGAGGAGACGCCCGGCCCTCCCCCACCTGACTAGGGCTGCAGGCAGCCGGGGTGGGGGGAAGGGAAATTAAACAGTATTTGGTGCTTCTGCGCTGTCCCCCTCCCAGGGCCCCTGGGCGGCTGCCTCACAGGGTGGGAGAGGGGTCTGTGAGCACCTGTGTCCTCTTCTTTCTCTCCTGTGGGGGATGTGCAATGTCCTGCCAGGCACCTGCTGTATCCCCTCCAGGGCCAGAGCCACACCTGGTGTTGCCACTTCCTCTTGCAGTGGCCTTGGCCCAGCTCTCTGCCTTTGTCTCTGTACTGCTTCGTCTCATGAAGCTGGACCCCTACTCGCCTCACCCCCACCCTCAGGAATGCCAGGACAGGACCTGCAACTCTGGCCTCGCAGGAAGGAGCAGCATTTGACACGAGGGCTGGCGCTGGTGCCCCTTGCCCCACCGACACTGTCCTTGAGGTTCCAGGAGAGTCCTGGGGGGGAGGGGAGGGACAGACAGGACTGTGCCTCCCTTCTCAGGTGTGCAGTCCCGCCCTGCACAGCTTACTTGTTGTTCCTGCCCCCACCAATCATGCACCATGGGGGTGGCGCATCCCTAGATCAGGGATGGGAGCACTGTGTACGTGCACTGGGGTCACCTCTCTGAGCCTGGGACTAGCCAAGCCTGGGTGAGGAGCAAGCGCACTGGGTCCCACTCCATGCATTGTATGTGGGTGGTGTGTGTGGTCCAGCTGCCCAGGCCTTAGCGGGGGCTCGGGGTGGTGGACTACTCAAGGGGCAGGGAGGGACCCGGAGCTTCAGGACAGGTGGCTGGCAGTACTGGGCGCTGGCTATATGCCCAGCCTCCGCCCTAGGCGTGACCAGCCGTGGGACAGGAACTGCTGGCGCTCGGGCCGAGTTAACACTTGTGCCAGCGCCGAGAGACGGACAGGCTCCAGGGACACACGGGCAGCAGGTCTCCCACCGCGGATTCCACAGCTGCCCCATGCTGAGTCTCTCCTTTCTCTCGCAGCGGCCACGGCCGCTGTTACTGCTGCTGCTGTCGTCGTGGCCAGTCTGGGCTCAAGAGCCCGCCGCGGCCACCCCTACGGACGGCCCGGACTGTCCGGAGGCGTGCGCGTGCGCGCCGGGCGGCCAAGCCAACTGCTCGGGGCGCGCGCTGCCCGCGGTGCCGGCGGGCCTGAGCCGGCGCGTGCGCGCGCTGCAGCTGGACCACAACCGCGTGCGCGCGCTGCCGCCCGGAGCCTTCGTGGGCGCTGGCGCACTGCAGCGCCTGGATCTGCGCGAGAACGGGCTGCGCTGGGTGCACCCGCGGGCCTTCTGGGGTCTGGGCGCGCTGCAGCAGCTCGACCTCAGCGCCAACCAGCTGGAGACGCTGGCACCTGGCACCTTCGCCTCGCTGCGCGTGCTGCGTGCCCTCTCGCTAGCCGACAACCGGCTCGCGTGCCTGGAGCCCGCGACTCTGGGCGCGCTCCCGCTGCTGCGTGCGCTCAGCCTGCAGGACAACGAGCTGTCCGCGCTCAAGCCTGGGCTGCTGGCGGGTCTGCCGGCTCTCGACGCGCTGCGCCTGCGCGGCAACCCCTGGGTCTGCGGCTGCGCGCTGCGACCGCTCTGCGCCTGGCTGCGCCGGCACCCGCGGCCCGCGCCAGGTGAGCCTTCGGGGCGTGAACCGGCCGGGGCGGCCCCCGCTGCCGCCCGCTGCTGCTTGACGCCGCGCCCGTGTCCCGCAGAGGCCGAGACGTTGCTCTGCGTGTCGCCAGGGCGCCTGACGCTCAGCCCCTTGACCGCCTTCCCCGACACCGCCTTCAGCCACTGTGGGCTGCCACTCACCCCATGGGACCTGGCCGTGGTCTACGCGATCGGGCCCGTCTGCTTCCTGGCCAGCATGGCCGCCTGCCTGGCACTGGGCTCCGTGCTCACCGCCTGCCGCGCGCGCCGCCGCCGCGCCGCCGGCCGCCGCCGGCCGCGGAGACCTCTGAACTCCAGCCCGAGCCCGGCCTTGCCTGCGAACCCTGGGAGCCCCGCTGCCACCGCCCAAGTCTGAGCTGGCCTCGCGGCTGCCCTCGCATCTGCCCCCCTGTCCCCTGCCCTCCTTCGCACTCCCTACAGGCGTCAACAAGTGGCACGAACCGAAATTTTCACGACATTCTTTAAAACATCACCACTGCACCGGGTCAAGGGAGCGGTGCGGTGCGCGCCGGGGCCCTGGGACGGAGGGTCAGCGCTTGGCCGCGCACGGGCCGCAGGGGAAGGCACACGCTCGACATGGGAAGGGCTGGGCCTGTACAAAGTGGCGGGGAGGGCTGAGGACAGTCCCGAGGCAGCGAGTGGGGAAGCCCATCCTGGGCTGCATGCCGGAGGAGGTGAAGAGAAGGCTCATTCCTCTCGAAGTGGGAGAAGGTCGGAGGCAGCGAGGAGCCGCAGACAGCCCAGGGGGAGGCGGCTGCCAGCTGGGAACGTTAGGGTCTGCGTTGGGAAAGGGCAGGGCCAGTTCAGAGAATGGGGTCAAGCAGAGAAGGGGGAGGGTAAGGAGAGGGAAGGGGGTCAAGCTGAGGCTGTGCGGAGTGGGCAGCGGGAGCTGCAGCAGGAGGTGACCCAGCCAGCTGGGGCCACGAGCCCCCACGTGGCTCTTGTGGGGGCTGTGGGAGGATAGGGCTTCAGTCTCTGCTTCCAGCCCCTCTGCCTGGGGCCAGGTCAGCCCCTCTCTCCACTGCTCAGGGACCCCAGGCCCTGCCTCTGCCGGAGCGCCCTGCGGCCCTGCCCAGCCACCTCAGCTCTGGCCCGTCCTCGGCCGCTCTGGTCCATGCCTCGGTCCAGCAGGGCAGGAGCTGCCCGCCAGGCAGCAGGGCAGATGGATGGGCGGGCGGCCCAGGTTGGGCAGTCTCGGGCAGGTGGACTTCCCTCAGGCCTTCCCGAGCAGCAGGACCATCAGTGTCCTTGGCCGGGCTAACTGGGCAGGTGGGCGCCTCCGGGGGCCTCACACCACGGTGCTGACCGAGGGATCTGAGAGGTTGAGCGGGCCCGTGATATCAGTGGGATGGTACTGCTGCAAAATAGAAATACACAGACAAGCCGCCCATTAGCCCAGCACTCGGGGGCACGCGCGGGCCAGGACGGGTGGGCCGGCCAGCCGCCGACCGGCGGGCGGGCGGGCGGGCGCGGCCTGGGGGAGGCTGGGGGGCGCTCCTCCCCCTGACCCCATCGTGCTCCGGGGACTCTGCGTGGGCCGGGCCGCTGTCCCGTCCGTCTGTCTGTCTGTCTGCGGGGGAGGGGGGCAGAGCAGGGCGGGCGGGGCGTCTCAGCTCTCCCTATGACGGGCACACATCTGCAGCTGGCCCTCCTCCCTCTCAACAGCGCGTCGCGGCAGCACTGTGTCTTTTTGGTTTTGCAAAGCGCCGCGTCCACCCCGGTGCTCTATAAATAAGAACCAACAATCAATACCCGCTGGCCCCCCTGGCCGCCAGGGACCCCAGCCCTGAGCGCCCAGTGCCACCCTGGCCCGGACCAAACACAGGACGGGCAGAGGATCTCCACAGCCGGACCGACCCTCCCCCCCCGACGGAGCCCGCCACCCAGGCCTCCCTCCGAGCAGGTGCCCAGCCCGAAACAGGTGGGAGCTGGGCTGCCCTCCCCCGCCCGGTCCCCCCAGCTGGCAGGGCCCCCAGTCACCCCTGCAGGGAAGGGCCAGTCCCTGGCCTGGGGGAGGTCCTTGGCGCCCAAGGAGACTCAGGTGAGGCCTCCAGTGGGAACGTGTCCCCGGAAAGGCACCGTGAGGGTCTCTGAGCTGTACCTGGACCAGCTAAGGGGCATGCGTGTCTGCTCTGGGTGGGAGCAGGGCCTAGCAGGACTGTGACACCCTCAGAAAGTGACCCGTGTGGCTCTCGTGCTCCTCTCTTGTGCTCTCTGTGCTGTCTGCTGGGCACACCCGCTTCCAGGACTGCTCTGCCCGCTGCTCTCTGGTCCCAGGCTCTGCCCTCCTCTTCCTGCACCCCTGGGGGGCCCTGGCTCAGACTCTGCCCACTTTCCTGGGCTTGGGCAGCCACCCTGTGCTCCAGCCCCAAAGACCCTCACTGTCCATTCCCTGTCCCTGTGCCAAGCCCCTCTTGGGAAGCAGAGCAGTCAGGCCTCACAGGCCCCTCTTGGAGGTACCCTGGTGGCTTCGCCTTGAATTCACATCGCTCTGTGCCAAGCCCTGTGCCCTGGAGGTGTGCCCCTGTTCGTGTGCACTGGGGCGGGGGTGTAAACCCACTTCCTCCTGCAGGCTCTTGGCCAACTGGCCCCAGAACTTCAGGGAGTCTGCTGGCTGAGGGCTATGCTGGCTCTGGATGCTCCCCGCCCCCCCCGCTCCCACCTGGGACTGGTGTGCCCCTAGCAAGGCTGGGTCCATTTGGGGAGCTTTTGGTCCAAGTGTGCACATCCAGCACAGTGGCAAGGTGCCCAAGGCAGAAGGGAGGGAATTCTGGAATTAGGCAGAAGGCCTGGCGAAGATGTGGGCCTGTGGGGCGGGGCTGGGGTCAGGAGCTGAGGTGCTGGTCACCTCCATGGAGGCCCCCTTCCTGGGCCTCTGTTTGGGAGCCTCGGTGCCCCGAGCTCTGCGAGCCATGGCTTTCAGGGCCGCCCCCTCCCCTCGTTCTCTGGCACATCTCCTGCAGGGCCCCTGCTCAGCCTAGGGTGGGAACCACCCCCTCCGGTCCCATCCACTCCCCGCCTGCCGGTCCCCTGTGGCTGGGGCCTGTTCCAACTCCAGGCCCCAGCCGTCCACCCAGATGGAGCCAGGCCCGGCCCCCAGCCCCGGCCCACACAGAGACCACATGGAGGGGATGCACAGGCATGGCTCTGGTGAGACACGTGAGACAGGTGTCTGGGTGGCGGGACCGGCAGCCAGACAGATGGACGGATGGGACATCACAGCCACCCCTCCACCTCCATGGACGTTGCAGGGAGGGAGGGGCGGCGGGCCCCTCTGGGAGAGGCTGAGAAGCTGACATAACGGAGAGGTGGTGTGGCCTCCCGATGCGTGAGGGGCCCGGGACAGGGCGGTTCAGGGCTCCCAGGGGCCCCGCACATGGCCCCGCGGTGGTGAGGCTGACTGGCTGACCAACGACATGACACAGCTTCAAGATGGCGCATGGCGTCATGGCATGGGGGGGCAGACTAACGCAGAGACACATGGGGAAAGAGGACCCCGTGAGGGCCAGTGGGAGAGGGGACCGAGAGAGAGAGGCCTGGAGGGTCAGAGAGAGAAGACCTAGTGTGCTGGGCAAAGAGAGATGAGGGCCGAAGGCCACAGCGGTCAGAGGTGGGGGTGGGTGGGATGACGGGGGAGGGCACGCCTGATGCACGGGACACAGACACGGAGGGCGGGGCGAGATAAGAGTCGGAGACGGGGGACTGGGCGTTCTTCCCCTTACCGTGTCTTTGGAGGACCTACGTCTCTTGAAGCTGGAAGCCAGGGTGGAGGTGATAGCCCTAAATGTGGCTTTCTTTTTAGGGTCGGGCTCTGCTCTACCACTCTTTCTATCCTAAAATGAATATGTATAAGTGATTAGATGGCTAAGGGTGGCGGCCACACCTGCCCTCGCCTGCTCCGTGGGGGCTGCTGCCCGGCCTGGCTGGCCACTCAGTTGCTCCTTGCTCCTGCCTGCCTCCCTGTGCTGGACCAGCGGACCGACAGCCGGACACGCACAGGTGGCCTCTGCTCCTGCACGGGTCGGGCCTGACCTTGCTTGTGCTGGGGCTGGGCTTGGGGGCATCCCGTCTGGCTCTCTTCTTGGGAGGTCCGCCTGGCTCCCTGGCTCCTGGGTGGCCCTGGTTTACAGGTGTCCCGAGGAGGAGGGGCCCTCCGAGCACTGGAGGGAGTCCCCCCTCAGGCCCGCCAGCCCTTCTGAGGGGGCGCACCAAGATTCAGGAAGGGGCGACAGGGCCGAAGGCGGGTGTCGAGATGAACTGGAACGGGTGTCAGAGGCAGCTCCCGGGCCCAGGGCAGCCCTGTGCCCGCCAGCGAGAGCAGCGACCAGGTCCCAACAGCAAGAGGGGGCAGATGAAAGTGCAGGGCGCCAGCCACCCCACCGCCCATGGCCCTCCCTCCCTGCAACGCGGCTTCTGGACGCAGGCTCTGGGGAGGCGCCCAGAGAAAGAGAAGAGATGGAGCAAACCGGATTCGGACCGTGGGGCTGGAGCCACGGGCCTGCACGGGCCCCACTGCCTGCCCTGCCCAGTGGGCTGTGGCTGCTTCACGTGCAGCTTGTCCCCTGGTGGCGGCAAATTTCCACGACACGGCCTGGGGCACCAGGCAGGGCCGGCTGGACCGCTTCAGACTGGAGCTCTGCAGCACAGGACACAGCAGGGCAGCAGGGAAGGGGCCCAGGGGGGTGCCAAGGAGGGGTGTGGGGCGGCGAGGGCAGATGCGTCTTGGACTCACGTGCTACCCAGGTGGGTCCCTGTCTTACCCTGCCTCAGTTTGCCTTCCTATGGGATGGGTGCCGGCGGGCGGGTCTGGAGACAGAGGGGCCAGGCGGAGGCTCGGAGCAGGGTGCGCGGCCTCCCGCGGCCTGGCTTTGCCGTGGGCAGCCACCTTCAGGCGGCCCCCGACCAACGCTGCCCCTGGCCATGGCTCCTAGCTCCAGTCCTGCTCACATGGGGTCTGGGAGCCAGGGCCAGCGCTTCGGCCTGCGGGGGTGGAGGAGGGCCCAGGCCGGGCCATGGGCACCAGGCCACGGAGGGTGGCCTGCCCTACCTGCAGGTTCTTCCGCCACACGTTGACCGCGGCAAAGGCTAGCTGCATCTGCTTCCGGCGCGCGTCCTTGTGCCGCTTGTAGGCGATCTCGATGAAGATCAGGAAGATGCCAGCCACAATGCCCCCGGCCACCAGCATGAAGACCCCTGCCGGCCAGGACCGGGAGTCTCAGCTGTCGGCTGGAGGGGCTGGAGGGCCCCTGGGGCACGCATCCAGGGAATGGGGTAGGGGAACAGGACCCACCTGCCATGTTCTCAAAGGTAAGAGTAGCAGGGGCATTGCTGCGTGAGTCACACTCCTGGTACCGCACCCACGTCTTGTCCAGATCCTCCATGAAGCCGTTCTCATGGGACCTGGGAGGGGCGGGACGAGCGAGCAGGGGTGGGGCCTGAGCGGGGCGGGGCGTGTGAGCGAGGGACGGGCGTGGGGCCTGGCCTGAGCCGAAAAGCGAGTTTGGTGGGGCGAGTGGGGCGGGGCCTGGGTGGGCGCAGCGAGCGAAAGTGGGCGGAGCCTAGCAGTATCTGAGGACTGCGCAGGTGGCGTCACCTGCCTTGAATGGAGGGGTTTTTGGAGAGCAAGAAAAGTTGTTGGTGGGGCTGCAGGTAAGGCAGACTTACTTGAGGATGGACAGGGACACGTTCTGCTTCCAGGGGCTGTCCTTGCGCATACCAATGCCAAAGCCAGAGCGGAAAAACAGCTCGCCTGTGGTCACCAGGTCGCACTTCTGCGAGGCCTCAAACTCCAGTACCGCCGAGTCCCAAATGAAGGCGTGCAGTTTGCTGCGAGCAGGGACAGAGGTCACTGGAGCCCTGCACAGTGGGGCTGCCCTCCCCTCCACTGGAACGCGTGCACTCCTTCGTCCTGCCAGCCAGGAAACCTTACGTCCACCCCCATCTGGCGGTTCCCATCTGCCTGGACACACTTTTTCTGTAAGGGTGGATGCTCCCCTTGTCCAGCTAGCCCTTCACTACTCCCACAGGCACCTCCCCCTCGTCCCGCAGGCCCCGCCCTCCTCGTCCCACAGGCCCCTCCCCTCATCCCGCAGGCCCCTCCCCCTCGTGCCGCAGGCCCCTCCTCACTTGTCGCGCACGGCCTGGATGGCCTCGGCCGCGCTCTCGTAGTTGTGCTTCTCCATATGCCGGTACATGGTGCTCAGTTCCACCTGCCGCCGGAAGTAGATGTCCACCGAGCTCTGCTTCACCGTCGCATAGATGAACTTGTCCGAGGGGTTCCTCAGCTGCAAGGTCAGAGGGCGGGGCTCGTGGCTACTCCCCGGCCCCACCCGAAGCAGGCCCCCGGTGACCTCACGACCCCAGTCCCCAGCCGGGCTGGGCCTCACCCGCGGATCGTTGATGCCGGTGATGCGCTCCTCGGGCCGGTCGAGCACCAGGAAGGCCGCCAGGTTGGCGGTGTAGGAGGCCACGATGATCATGGCGAAGCCGGCCCACACCATGCCCAGGATGCGCGCCGAGAAGCTGCGGGGGGCGCCTGAGGGCAGAGGAAGGTCAGGGGCCGGCGCGCGGGCGCGGGGGCCTTGGCAGCTGCTGGGCGTGGCCTCACCTTCTCCGATGCCGGAGTTGAGCAGGACACCCCAGGAGAACCACATGGCCGAAGACAGTGTCAGCGCGTCCTCCTCCTCTCCTCGCTGTTCACCTTGAACCGGCCGAAGGGGCTGCAGGGCGCAGAGGGCGGGTGGGAGAGGGCGGGCTAGGCAGCCCCGCCCCGTCCCTCCCCTGCCCCGCCCGCCCCGCACGTGGAGGTGCTCGGCCTCCGGGCCGCGCTCACCTGAAGCGGTCCAGCAGGTACAACATCACGGCCACCACGTGCACCGACAGCCCCACCAGCAGCCACAGCGTGCTCTGGAAGGGCTGCATGAACGAGTCCAGCGTGCTCCGGGGGATCTCCTGCGGGTGGGCGGGCCGTCAGGGCCGCCTCCCCTCCAAACCCCAACCCCCGTCCTGCCGCGCCCCTGCCCACCTTCTTGACCAGAATGGTCAGGCCCTGGTACTTGAAGGGCTTGGAGAACTCGATGTACTGTGCGCGTTCGTTGTTAATGGTTAGCGGCGCCACGATCATGTCCGCTTGACCGCTGAGCAGCTCGCCCATCATCCCGTTCCACTCCTTCTTATTGCTGTTGTTCACCTGCGGGGACGACACAGCCGGTGGCGGCGCGGACACGGCCGGCCCCACTCCCGCTTCAGACCCCGCCCACTCTAGATGCCAGCCTGCAGGCCCCGCCCACGCAAGGCCCAGCCCCTAGCAAGACCAGGTCCACCCCACCTGTCCAGCGCTGGCTCCCAGCGATCCCAGCGTACCCGCTCCTGCGTGCCGAACTTGCCATCGGCCACCAGGTGCACCTCATAAGTGAAGTTCATGGTCCGCGCCAGCTTGATGAGCAGGTCGATGCAGAAGCCGTAGCAGCACTGAGGCACCGTGTGGCGGGCTGAGGGGGAGGGGCAGTGACTGCGGGACTCCCGGCCGCGCCGCCCCGCCGCCCGGCGCCCGCGCTGCGCGCCGCGCGCGTCGCGCCCCAGCCCCGCACTCACCGTTGCCCGGAGACGTGTCGTTGGGCCCGGTGCAGATCACTTTCTTGACGGGGTCCCCGTTGACCGTGAACTCCTCCTTGCACGTGCCATCACTCAGCGTGGGCTTGACATATACGAAGGGCTCCTGGTGGATCGTCACGATCTGGGGGACGAAGCAGAGACCCAGCCTGGACCACCTGCTCTCTGCTGCCCGGGACGCTGTCCTCTCCTCAGCGTGCTGACTCCCCTGAAGCCCTCCCAAGTCCCCGACATTCCCCCTCCCGCCACTGCCCTCTCTGGAGCCTCATGCTCCAGAGGCAGCCACCCACCACCACACCAAGTGTCACCCGCCTGCTGCCCCAGACTCCCCAGATGGCCCACGCTGCCTCAGCATTCAGAAGGCTCATGGCCTCTTTGAACACTGCCCTTCTCTTGGCCACTCGTCCCTTGGCTCACGGCTTGTTCATCACTCCTTCTATGAGAGGAGATTGTGGGGATGCCGGTCTGGCTGGCGCCCTGTCTGACTCCTCAGGGATGAGGAACTCCCTGTTCCAACCCCATACCTGCCTCACAAGGACAGGGTCATGTCCACTGACTTCCGCTCAAAGCTTGTGTGGGACCTGGGGCCCAGGGTCACTCCTGTTGGATTGATCGCCCAGCCTCTCCAGCAGTGGGTCCTTGTCTGATCACCTGTCCTTGGTCCCTCCCTCCCTCCATCCTTCCCTTGCTGAAGCCTTCCCTCTCCTGTGCCTGCCTCTTCAATTCAGGGCTCCCTGGGACTCATGCTGGGGTTTCCTCTCTTCCCTGTCCTTCAGGGTGTGGAGGACAGATGGTCTCATCGGGCAGAAGGGGCTGAGGCCAGCATGGCATGCTGACAGGGGTGGCAGGGAGTGCTATTGGAACTGATCCTGTAGGGAGCTGGGACCCATGAGAAGTGTCTCTGTGGAGGATGGGGGTGGGGAGGCAAGCCGCAGCCTCAGTGGGGAGGACAGTATTTTGGCTTCCCCCCTTGGGGTTGGCGAGATAGGGAATGGGGGTCGGGGGTCAGGGTGTTTGGAGCCCCTGAAGGTGCCTATTGGCTTTTTAAACTTTCATCATGTTTTCCTATTAGAGAGGAATATGCGTTTGGGCTTTTCAAAAGGCAGTGAGAAAAAACAAAAGTAAAAAGCCATCTGAATCTGGCAGCCTCGATGGTAGCAGGCCGTGACTTTCAGACTTTTCAGCATGCAGTGTGCACGCTGCAGGGTGAGCTACTCTGCCTGTGCAGGATGACCAAAAGAGGCCACGGGTCAGTCTGTGAGACGCTGGAGGGCCTGGGGACACCAGAGGAGAAGGCTGGGTTGGCACATTGCGTTTAGGGGGTCTTGCCTTTGGTGATCGAAGTTATGAGCCCAGCGCCAGGGTGGGTCAGCATGGGGAGGGACACTCAAGAGAGCACCGTGCATGGAGAGAGGGTCCCAGGAATGAGCTCAAGGAGCAAGGAGGAGAAGCTGTGAGGGATGAGGCCGCCTGGGCTGGAGACCCCAGGGCCCAGGGACAGGGTGCAGGAGGGAACGGCCTGCCACAGGGGATGCTGCAGAGAGGCCAGGCCTGGAGGGACAGGACCACACAGTCGTGACAGGAGGCCGTGACGTCTAGGACCATCTGGAGGAGTGATGAGGAGTGAGGACCAGGACTCGGGACAGAGTGCTGAAGCAGGAGTCTACAGAATGACCACCCATCTGGCCCTCTGCTCATCAGCTCATCCCCAGGGGAGTCCTGTCCTACGTGCTGAGGTCAGAGGCCTCCTCTCCTCCCTCTGCCTCCTCTCTGCTTCCTCTGCGGTGCCAGGTGTGTGCGAAGGCAGCCAGGCGCTGGTCCTGCCCGCTTCCTCACTGTGCCCTCCTCTGAGTCTGAGGGGCTGCATGGTGTCCTGGGTGGGGATGCCGGGGCAGGGTGCAGCGTCCCCCACCTTCAGCCTGGTGGACATCTGGTACCCTCGGGGCTTCTCTGTCTCTCCGCCTGGCCAGATGATCTTCCTGTCATTGGGGATGACCTGGGGGTGGGAGTATGAGATGGAGGGTGGCCACGCAGGGGTCTTGGCCCCAGGACCCTAAGGCCCCAGCCCCCACCCCCTCATGACCCCCACCTACGTGGGTGCCATTGTAGATGCCCACTTGCACCAGCTTGCGGTTCTGCAGGTTCATGATGCTGTAGTTGGCAAACTTACGGTCCCCGTCCTCGTTGAACTCCACACGGCCGGTCACCCCGTCCGCGTACTTGGAGGACATCAGCACTCTGAGGAGGGCAGCGGGTTTGACTTCTCAGGGACACTCTCCAGCCTCTCGAGCAGCCTGAGCCCCGCCCCCTGCCCCATCCCAGCAGGCACCAGGCCCTGGAGCTGTGAGTCTGACAGGGGAGGGGCCCCTGCAAGCCTGTCTCCCTGCACAGAACCGGCAGCACCGCTATGGCAGCTGAGCGACTCCTGGGCGCCAGGTCCTGTGTTGAGGGCTTTCCGTGGGTGTGGACGTTCGACCCTCACAGCAGCATGGAGGAGGCAGACGCCCCGGAAGGACACAGTGGACCACTGGCCAGTGAGGGGGGAGACAGCATGCAGGTCCTGTCTCGCTGCGTGGCACATCTGTGTGTGGGGGGGCACACCCATGGGGTCCTGTGCTCACGCGTGATCCTTGTGTGGCGTGCACTCCCAGGCATGCACTTGTGGCATGTGCCTATGCCTCATGCCTCTCCGAGTCTGTGTGCACGTGCGTGTGCACGTGTGCACGCAGGCTGCCTACACCTGCAGTTGCGGCACCGTGGACTGTGGCTCTGCATATGCCAGTCAGCCTAGCAAAGGGTGAGACTGGGGACAGGCTGGGCCTGCCCACCCTGGTGCCTGGCATCCTGGGTACTGCGAGTTACCTCCTGCCCCCTGCAGCTATCCACTCAGGTTTCTGGCCCACCCTGGCTCTCTGAGGACTCGGGTGCCATCCTTGGGCTTCTTGTCTGACCTCCTGGGTCTTTGGAAGCGCCCCGTCCCCGTCTACAGCAGAAGCCTCATCCCAAGGGCTGCCAGCCTCACTGAGGCGAGGGGCTCAGTTTCAGGGTGGCTGCAGTGTTGAAAGCAGGGGAGGCAGCGACAATCGAGCGTCTGTGTGAGTGCTGGAAACCGGGCGGAGGATTATCACGGTGAAAGGGAGGTGAGGAAGTGACTGTATCTGTCGTTTGTGCGTAGCGGGCCGCGCGGGACCACCCGCAGGAGAGCGACTACGCCCGCCTCTTAAGGGCCCCGCCCACTTCCTGCAGAACGGCCCCGCCCACTTCGAGAGCGCGGCCCCGCCCACCTCTTGAAGAGCGGTCCTGTCTTCCAGATGTTGGTGTTGCCCACGCAGCCCCGCGGCGGGTCCGTGATGTTCTCCTTCTCCAGGAGCTCGTGCACGGCCTGGGCCACCACGCCCACCGCGTCGCTGATGTGGGCCGACTCGTTCTTGCCGTTGATGAGCTGCAGCCCGATGATGCCTGGGGCGAGCGTCCGCTTAGAGCCCGTAGGGGACCCCGCCCGCCGGGACCCGAGAGGCCCAGCACTCACCGTCCGGGGCGTAGCGCAGCGCGTTCCCCGAGATCTCGCGCTCCCCCACAGCCACACGTACCCCGAGCCCGTCATGTTCAGCATCGCGGCTGCGCGGTACACGGTGGCAGCGTCGTCCTCGCTGTGGGGCAGACGGGGGTGACGGGCCAGGACTCCAGCCCTCCCTCTCCCACGGCTGGCAGGCAGCAGCTCCCGGTTCCCAGGTCCTCCTCCTTTCCCTGTTTCTCCCCCAACCCCTCGCCTGGAGCGAGACCTGGGAACACTGCAGGGTGATAGGGGCCGGCCACCAGTCCCAGCCTGCACCTGGGCCGGGAGACCCAACGGAGGTCACATGGAGTGGAACTCGGAGTCCAGAGCTTCCTAGGCCTCTCTAGCTGGCCCCCTGCCGGCCAAGGGCCTGGTCAGGGTGACCCAGATGGATGATGGGTCGTTATGGGGTGATCACTTCATCACTGGGTACCAGGCACTGCTTCACACTGACGACCTTATTTAATTCGCACAGTACCTCTGAGAGCCAGGCGCTAGTCCTACCCCTGTGTCAGGGGCGGAAACTGAGACACCCAGAGCACATGAGTGGTGATCAGTGGCACAGGAAGGTCTGCACCTTCCCAGAGCCAGTGCTATGACCTCCTGGACAAGCCACATCCCCTCTGGTTCTCCATGTCAAAACGTGAAATGAGGGGCTGGGGGCTCTGAAGGTTGGTCAGATGCTGGTGGGACCCAGCGTCTGGGAACTGCCCTGAGCACCGCAGAAGCCGCCAGAGAGGCTTGAGGGCAGCCACTCCTCTCCTGGAGTCCACACGGGCAGCTGTGCTCCGCCTGTCACCCAGGCTGGGGCCACTGGCAGGACAAAACGCAGGACTTGTCTCTCAGGCACACGTAGCCCTGAGATCACGGATGAGCCCCTGCGGGCCCAGTCCCCTAGGGTCAGGGCCTCCGTGGTCAGGACAAGGACTCTGGGCCTGGGGGACTGTGGGGGCCAGTGCAGGTCCTCCCCCTGCTTTCACCGTCCCGTTCCTGCCGGGCGGGACCTGGCTGCAGGTGGGCCTGGACTGTGACGGGCACTGTGCTTCTGCAGCGCGTGGAGGGCGGGTGCGAGGCGGCTGGACAGACTGGCCGAGTACTCAGTTTGCACAGCAGCTGGCCCTAGAAACCAAGGTGACCCTAAGCTGCCTAAGGGGTCTGCCTGTACGTTTTTCAGGGATTAGCCAACGAAGAGAGAAAAACCTCCAGTGTTTGCTCTAAATGACAGTGCCACTGTCAGATGCCACGCCACATAGAGGGGCCCCGGCCAGCATCGCATCGGCGAGCCCGGGAGAGCGTCCATCCAGGGTCACCCAGCACAGCCAACGGGGCGCAGCGTGCCCCCTGTCAACAGTGCTCACAAACCCTGGCATAGAAGCCCGTCTGCCTGACACAATTCAAGTCTGCGACGTGTGACTTGGCGGAATGACACACTCCTATGTTTGTATCCGTGTAAACTATTACAATAACACAGCTGTAGACAAAAGCCTGATCGATCCATCCAACCGTTTTATGGAAATAGCTGAACATAGTAAAGACATTTCAGGAAAATAAAAAGGAAACATGTGGAAATAAATTCCAATGCACTGAAAATTGGTCAAAAATTAATGGCTTAATGGGGTCTCTCTGCAATGTACATGAAGCAGGAGTGCCAGGGTCAAGAAGACGGGTGTCTGCTGCTACCCGGTCCTTGCCCTGCTGCCCTGGACTCCGGGACCTGGGAATACTGAGTGCTGGTCTGCCCCCTGCTGTGGGACCCAGGCCTCTCTGCGCCTGAGGAGCTCGGCGTGTGAGGGGAGGGGCTCCTTCAGCCCTGACAGCCCAAGGGACTTGAATGGATTCAGGGCGGGCTTGGTGGAGTGTGGTTGATCTGGGTGGTGCGCCTTGTGGGCAACGTGTGTACCTGGGGGCTGTATGCCCGCATGTAGCGTGTTGTGTGGTATATATGTGATGTACATACATATGCAAGAGTACACATGTGTGCTATGGATGTTGGTATGGAGTACATGCATGTGGGTGTGCACACACTCATGTGTAAGTGTGTATGTCTGTATATAAGTGTGTGTGGTGCACGTGGTGCTGTGCCTGTGTGTGTATGCATGGAATGTCTTGTGAACATGGGTGTATGCTGCACACATGGCACGTGTGAGCATGTTCATGCAGCATGTATGGTGTGCATAGGCATGTACGTGTATTTATGGGTGTTTACATGTGTGTTGACATGTGCATGTGCGTACTGTATACACATGATGTATATTCATGTGTATTGGTGCTGTGGGCATGTGCTTAGCATGTGTTGTGTATGGTGTGTACATGGTGTTTGTGCATGTGTGTGGTGTGTGTGTAAATGTGTGCGTGAGTGGTATGAATATGCTGTGTGCCAATGCACACATTTGTTTCGGTTTGTGGATGTGTGCATGCGTGTGTGGTGTGCACGTATGTGTGGTGTGCACGTATGTGTGGTGTGCACGTACATGTGGCACACACGGTTTGTGCAAGTGTGCATGTGATGTGCACAAGGCTCATGTACATGTCTCTGTGTGTAGTGCATATGCAGCACTCTGCTGTGACTACGTCCCCTTCCCTGGGCTGACCTCTTTCTGGAGCCATACCTAGCAAACTCACCCTTGCCCCAGGGCAAGACCCCCTTAACCGGTGTCCAGGGGGCTTCCCTATGCCTGCAGTGTGTGGCACAGGGCCGCACTGACCAGACAGAAACAGTGGAGAAACGCCCACCCTCAGCTGGGACCTGCGTGTGGCAGGGCTCCATCGATTGGCTTTATGTGTGGCTTTCTGGCCTGTGTTCTGGTGGCCTCTCTATGGTATGGATTGGGCAGGTCTAGTTTGGTGTGACCTTATCCTTTGTAAAAGTGCCCAACAGCTGAACACCTATGCTTTGGGCAATGGGATGAAGGGGCCTTCTGATAACCTAGTCGACTGTCCGTTTGCCCATCTGTCTGTCCACTGGTGTGACCATACATTCATCCTTTCACCCCACCCATCCTCCCCATCTCTCCCTCAAGCCCTGTGATGAGGGGAAGTGCAAACGAGTAGGGAAATAAAAGAGGGTCTGGCGGGGCTTGTTCTGGGCGGGGTTTACCTTGATTAAAGATTCTCCTGGGCGGGGTTTGTTCTGGGCGGGGCTTGTTCTGGGCCGGTTTAGCCTTGATTGGGGATTTCCTTGGGCGGAGCTTTTCTGGGCGGGGCTTGTTCTGGGAGGGACTTTCTCTGGGTAGCGCTAGCTCTGGGTTGGGATTGTTCTAGGTGGGATTTTTCTCTAGGCCACACTTGCTTTGGGAGGAGCTGTGAACCCCTGACCTTGCCTGGGCGCTTCCTTAAATCTTTCTCCCTGAGTCCTCCCCACAGTGCCCAGGGTTGGATGATCAGTGTGGACCAGTGACGTGTGACTCTGAGCCTCCAGCCTCTGGTTAACCAAAGTAAAACAGGGGTGGGGGGTGGCGGTGGGATATTAGCACCTTCTTGTGCACCTGTGCATGTGCAAGCGGGGAGCTGCTTTCCATCTTCTAACCAGAAGAATGCCGGTGGTCCCACCCTGTGCCCTGCCCGGGAGCAGGGGTGCTCCTGGTTCTGTGCCAGAGGTTTGGTGACTGAATGTGCACACGCACACCTGCCCTGGGACTCAGAATGTGGGTGGCTCTTCCTGGCCTGCAGGACAGCAGCGTTTGGGGTGTGTTCCTCTGGGCGAGTGACCCTGCTGTTTTTGCCACCTCATTGGAACCCAGTAGAAACTCTAGGGCATTGAAGGCAGTAGGATGGTTCCACCCAGGCTCCCCTGCCTGTCCCATTGGGTGGGATTCTCCCTTTTTCTATTCTGGGTGGCCTGGCCTTTCCCTTCTCAGAACTCAGCCATTTGCAGATGGGCCCAGCCCTGTCCAAGGGCTGCCTGGCTTTCTCCAGTCCCTGCTTGGTGCCCCTTTCATGCCACCTACTCCAGCTCCAACAGTCCTTCAGTCGTCGGGTTCTGGCCCACTCTTGCCATGGACCTTCCCACCTGGGCTTACCTCGGCTCACTTACACATCCTCTGGTCCCTCTCCCCGACCCCAGGCCCCGAAACCCTGTGTCACCTCATCTATCGTCAGGGCCCTGTTTGCCTTCCTAAGGGCAGTGTCTTATACAGAACCCACCCCAAAGCCCAGCTCAGGGCAAGCGCCAGCAGGTGGCTGTGGAAGGAAGGAAGGACCCAGGGAGGGATGGACAGAGAGAGGGCGTCCCCCCGGCCACGTGGCCAGGTGGCCAGGTGCATGTGGCAGGGGCTCTCCTTGGTGAGGGCATTTTGGAAGCTGAAGCCCAGTTTCAGCCCAACAGTGCAGCCGGGGTCAAGGGAGGGGAGGGACCCAGCCCAGTCTCACCTGGCAGAGAGGATGATCACCCGGGCCTCCAGCTCCCGTGCCTCCATCAGCAGGGCCGTCACATTCTTGGTCCCCGGGTCAAACTGCAGCACCTTCTCAGCCTGTGGTGTGAGCAGGAGAATTAGCAGGTGGCCAGGGCAGGGGACATAGCGCCTCAGGGGCGAGAGTTGGGCCGCAGCCTCTAGGAGCTCCGAGGCAGCTTAGCTAGGGCTGCCTCGGCCTGCACCTGCCACCTGCGCTGTCCACCTGCCGTCCTGGCTCCTCGCCTGCCCTGGCCTGGCCTCACTCATCCTGTCTTCAGCCTGCTCGCTCCTCTGCGCCTCTCTGCTCTCTGCGTCTCTCTCCGCCTGTCACTCCTGTACTCTTTGCACTGAGCATGCAAGCTGAAGTGGGCCGAGACTCAGAAGGAGCGTGCAGCGGACAGGAACTGGAAGAGTTTTGGAATGCAACTGGGAGCAGAGATGGGGCTGACTTTTCCAAAACCGCGGGAGATCCTGTCAGGCCTGACCACAGGCCCCTGCGGGAGCGGCCCAGACCCCAGCAGGCAGGCGGGCGGCTGGACAGCGGGCTCCCTCCTGGGTTCCACGAGGAAACCCTGGGGGTCCCGAAGATTCGCATGCACTTCCGGGAAGGCAGCTCCTGCCGCTGTGCCTGCCTCTCAGGCGCAGGCCGAGGCCGAGGCCGCGATGGGTGGGCCACGGGGACCCACGCAGCCCGCGCCTGACCTGTCCTGCCTGCGGCTGCCTGCCTCACAACCTCGCTCTCCTCACTGCTCGGGCCTGCGTCTCGGCTGGGCTGGAAAACAGCCCTAGCGGCCGAGGCGCCTGAGGCCAAGGCTCCCTAGTCGGTGGGTGGCGTGCACGTCCATGCATATATACCTTGGGTCCGCGCTTGTTGTCATAGGACAGTTGGTCGAGGTTTTCATAGTTCCTTTTTTTACTCTGATGAATAATGTGCACAGAGAAAATATGCAGACACAGAAGAAGATTATAAACGGTTGAAAATGACGGCGCTAAAGCAATCACACCACCTCCTCGGCACGTCTGCAGATGGGCACGTACCTGGAGCTCGCAAACACCGAGGCCCGGGGCGGGGCTGGGCCGGGGTGGTGCTGAGGGACAGGGGGGCACAGGGGCCACTGAGGCTCCTGGCTGTGGAGCTGTGCTCTTGGAAATGGTCGCGCTTGGAAGAAAGGGAAACCCTGTCTGCGTCCACACCAAACGTATCCCTTTAGGGTCCCATCTGCCACCCCCGCCCCTGCCGTGCACCCGCTGTGTGGCCCCACCCGTGTCAGTCCTGAGTGAGGGGTGAGCGGCCCCTCCCCATGCCCTGCCCCTCCGTCCCGCCTCCTCCCTGAGTCCTCCCTCCTGCCTTTCCAAGGTCCGTGCGATCTGCTCTCACTACCCTGCATGCACACACACCGTGGCCCATGTGTGCGCGGGAGAGCGAATGTGACCGGAGGCGGCGTGCATGAGAGTGCACGGGGGTGACAGCATCTGCGTGGGAGCATTCGTCCACAGTGCTGTCTGCGTGAGTGTGAGTGTGAGTGCATGTGTCCACGCGTGTGAGCTGCTGTGCTAAGTGTGCTCGTGGGCCTCGTGCCTGCGTGCGCGTGCCGGGGTGGGGCCGTGGGAAGGCACGTGTGGTCTGCGTCTGGTGGGAAGTGTGACGTGTGAGGCAATTGTCTTGGGAGTGAGAGAAGGAGCTTGCGGTTGGGTGTGCAGGGGTGTGGCTGATGAGCGTGTGTGAGCGTGTCTGCTGGGTGCAGGGGTGGGGGGTGGGGGTAGTGCTGTCTCGGGACGGGTGGGGTCCCCACGCACTGGTAGCCAGCCCTCCCTCCCAGCTTCGGCCAATCCCCCACAGCAGGACCCACTGGCTTCGCCCTCCAAACTGTACCCTCTATTCCATTTGGGGGCCTAAGGTGACTTGGGGCCCCGAGCACTAAGCTTGTTGAAGCCAGCTCTGACTTTGCAGAGAGAGAGCAGGCTCCCTGGCCCCAGCCTGGCCTCCCTCCCTCTCTGCCCAGCTTGGCCTCCACCCAGACCCTGGGCGTGGGGAGGGGGAAGGGCCTGAGCAACCCAGGCTCTTGGCTGGGTGCAGGCTCGCCCTGGGCCTCTGGTGAGCACCAGCTCCTCCTCAGCCTGGCAGTGGGTGTGAGCAAGAAAGGAGGGGTCACCTGGACCCCCAGAAACCACCACTCTGGTCTCTCGGCAGAGTGGGGGTGGGGCTGGGGCAGGGTGGTCAGTGTGTCCTAGAGCCAGGCCTCTAACTGGTCCCTGGGAGGGGCCCAGCCCTGCAGTGAGAAGTGAGAAGGGGGGCGGGGCGGGGGATCCGTAGCGGGGTGTGGCGGCCTGAGGTGAGCAGGGCCGAGGCTGACCCGAGGAGGGGTAGCTGATGTCCGTGGGTGGGGTTTCGGTGAGGGCCATGGGCTGCTGTGAGGTGGAGGGCTATGGGGAAGGCAAGGCCAGCGTGAGGACATGGAATAGGTCACAGCAGGGGGACAGGGTCCTTTGGGAGGGGGCATAGTGCAGGGTTGCCATCCCTGAGATGGGCGCCCTAGGGGAGGCCGCTGCGGACGGGAGGGCGGAGGCTGCGCCCCAGAGTCTGGGCTCGGCCAGGGAATTGTGGGGATGGGGGTGGGACTGGGCGGGGCGGGGTGTTTGCGGAGCTCCAGGTGGTCCTGCCCTCGCCCCGCAGGGACTGACACGAAGGAGATTTCGACTAATGGCAAAAGCAAGTGAAATGAGCCGAGGACAGGCTGGGGCGGGCGCTCGCCAGACGTGGTGGTGCTGACCATGCAGAATGGAAAGAGTGTCACACACGGGCCACAGACACAGCGCAGGCCGCCGCTCCTCCTGCTGCGCGAGGCGCCCCCCGCCCGGGCCGGCGCCTCACCTTGGACTCGCGCTCCTCCAGCAGCGTCTCCAGGCGCTTCTGTGCCGCGCGGCCCTCGTGGTCGTCGCTGACCAGGAGGATGATGTGGTTCCAGCTGTAGACGCGCATCATCTCGAACCAGACGCTCGACTGGTGGGAGTAGGGCGGCACGGTGCGCAGGAAGCTCAGGTGGATGCTCTGCGGGCACGTGGAGGCTGAGGGCGGGCCGCCGCGGCGCGCCCGCCCCCCCCCCGCCTGAGCGGCGCGCGCCCCCTGCCGGCCGAGCCGGCTCATGCAATTCTCCCTGGCAGATGGCACCTCAAAGACCCCACTGGGCTTCCCGCGGGGGCTGGTGTTTGTCAGGGGTCCCCACTCTGGGGGCTGAACGTTCCCTCTCGTCTCTTCGGCGAGTCTAGAGGGTGCGCTTGCCGGCCCTGCCCTGCGCCTCAGCCTCGCGCTGCCAGGGAGGGGCCGGGCACGGGGGTTCTGCCCTCTTCGGCCCAGGTCCTCCGCGTCGGTCCAGGCGACACTGGCGTGTCCCAACAGTGTCTCGGCAGACCCACACTGATCTAGCTGTCCTCTGAGACCCCCAGATTATCTCTCATCTTGCTCCCTCTGTGTGGCCTGGGGCAGTGCTTTGGAACCTGAATGCAGGAAAGCCCATCGGACTGTCACTGGGGCTGGGACTGGCTTGGACCCAGGTCTTCCTGGTCCACGTGCTGGGAGCAGATTGGCTGTGGGCGGGACCGTGAGGGGGCAGGGCGGAGCTGAGGTTTGGCCATTAGGTTTGACCTTGTGCTGGACCAGAGTTTGGCCACGACCTGGATCTGGGCTGGGACATGTGACCGGCTGGGGCCCTGTTCTGGAAGGCGACCCTTCCTCCCACCCTTCTGTGTGCCCCCCTTTCCTTAGTAGCCACACTGTTGTCCTCTTTGCATCTGAGGGGGCTGCTGCTCAGAGAGGCAAAGGGGCCAGTGGCCGGAGGCACAGGAAGCCTCCGCTACCGGCGGTCAGGGGCTCTGCTGCCTGCCAGGGCTTCCTGCCAGTGCCTGTCACCTCGCAGAGGCCATCTCCCTGATCGCCTGGGGGGGGCGTGTGTGTGAGTGTGGCTACAGTGTGTGTGAGTGTGGACGTGTATGAATGTGTGTGTGAGTGTGGCTGTGAGTGTGTGGGAAGTGTTGAGTGTGGGGGTGTGAGTGTGCGTGAGTGTGGATGTGTGTGAGTGTGCGTGAGTGTGGATGTGCGTGTGAGTGTGGCTGTGAGTGTGTGTGGAAGTGTGTGAGTGTGGCTGTGTGTGAGTGTGGCTGTGAGTGTGGCTGTGTGTGAGTGTGGCTGTGAGTGTGTGGGAAGTGTTGAGTGTGGGGTGTGAGTGTGCGTGAGTGTGGATGTGTGTGAGTGTGCGTGAGTGTGGATGTGTGTGTGAGTGTGGCTGTGAGTGTGTGTGTGAAGTGTGTGAGTGTGGATTGTGTGTGAGTGTGGCTGTGAGTGTGGCTGTGAGTGTGGCTGTGTGTGAGTGTGGCTGTGAGTGTGGATGTGTGTGAGTGTGTGAGTGTGGCTGTGAGTGTGTGTGGAAGTGTGTGAGTGTGGATTGCGTGAGTGTGGCTGTGAGTGTGGATGTGTGTGAGTGTGGCTGTGAGTGTGTGGAAGTGCATGAGTGTGGATGTGTGTGAGTGTGGCTGTGAGTGTGTGTGGCTGTGAGTATGTGTGGAAGTGCGTGAGAGTTGATGTGCATGAGTGTGGATGTGTGTGAGTGTGGATGTGTGTGAGAGTGTGTGAGTGTGGATGTGTGTGAGTGTGGCTGTGAGTGTGTGTGGAAGTGTGTGAGTGTGGATGTGCGTGAGTGTGGATGTGTGTGAGAGTGTGTGGCAAGTGAACATGTCAGTACTATGTGCATGTGGCTGTAAGAGCAGGTGACAGTGAGTGTGCATGTGCACGAGTGTGGGTGACTCGTGCCTGACTATGATACTGTATGTGGGCGTGTGAGTGTGAGCATGTGTGGAGGTGTGTGCTTGTGTATCGCCCGTGCTCCCTGAGGCCGGAGCACATGGTCTGGGTGCCTGTCTGCGCACCCACGCCAGACAGCTGCCAGAGCCCGGGTGGCGGGCAGGAGCGAGTGTCGCGCCCACCGGGTGCTCAGGCTCACCTTGTCTGAGTAGATGGACATGCGGGTGGTCAGCCCCAGGACAGGGATGCGGTAGAAGCCAGCTGTGTAGGAGACGGGGGTGGGAGTGAAGTGGTCATTGGGGGTGGGCGGGTGACTGACGAGGATTGCGTAGACCTGTGGACAAGGGGACAGCGTCAGCTCAAGTGAGAGTGGCCAGGCACTGTGCCGGGGCCACCGGCCAGAAGCAGCAGGGCAGAGGCTGAACTCAGCACGCCAGGGGGCGTCTAGGGGGCACCATTTGTGCACACACACCCACAGGGTACACACCCAAAGGCAGGGAACAAGGCCCCATAACCACCCTTGGGATATAGATGAATCACAGGGTGAGTCGGAGGTAAAGCAGGACTCTGGGGGCTGAGAGGACATGCAGAGAGGATGGACCGCCTCGTGCTGCCCTTCTCCTGCTGCCCCCTCCTCTCATGCTGCAGGGGCTTCCCTAACGCCTGTGCGGATGCCCTGACAGGGATGGCAAAGTCCTGTTCCCTGGCTATACCGGTCACCCCCAGGGTAGAACGCAGCCCTAAATGGGCTGGGGAGAAGGCTGGTCCTGAATCAAGCTGACAGCCACACCCAGACTGTCTCTCATCATGGGTCAGAAATGGATGGAGCTGGCACTCCAAAGACGGAGGGGGTCTCCAGAGATCTACATCAAAAGTCACAGTCCAAGCTGAAGCAGAAGCCAGTCAGGGAGCCACCCAGAGGCCTCGGTCCCCTTGCAGGTATCTTCCCGGGGTGGGCCAAGCTTGGCTGGGTTTGAACAAGACCCAGCGCCAACTCTGAGTGCTGACCACATCCTCGCAGGAAGAAGGGAGGCCTTGGGGGCAGCCCTGCCTCCCACCTGGACCACGTGAGGGCAGGAGGGGGTAGGCAGCTTGGCCTCACATTAAAAGGACCTGCATCTGTCCCAACTTTGCCTGCTCCTCTCTGAGCCTGATGGAACATGGGACTTAAACCACTGGCCACAGAAGCGTCAGCCCTGTCCCACGGTGCTCTGGGTTGGGGCATTGGGGCAGCTTGTGATGTGGGGAGGGAGAGATGCCGGAGCACAGCTCCGAGCCGTTTCGACTGGCTTGCCCTCCCTGGTCCTCACCTCCAGTCGGCACCGAAAGGTGCCTAGTCGGTGTTTACGTAATCGTGTGTGTGACACAAAGGTCCATGTGAGCATGTGCTGGGACGTGCATGGGCATGCCATGTGCCCCAACATGTCTGTATTTGTATGTGCGTTCGGATGCATGATTTGGTGTGTGAGAGCACCTGTGTGTGAGAGCAACATTTGCACATGCATCTGAGCATGCCGAGCAGTGTGTGGCACACGAGTGTGCGTGTGCAGGGATGTGCACGTGGGGGGCAGGTGTGTGTGTGAGTGAGCGTGTGCAATTGCTTGTGTGCTGCTGATGTGCAGGAGGCTGTGCTAGTGCAGGGCTGCGCCTCCGCATGCACCGCGTGGGTGTCTGCCGGGCGGGCGGGTGTGAGCTGCACTCGCAGGAGCTGCCCTGCGCTTACGTAAGCGCTGCAGTGCGGAGCCCCTGCTGCTCCATCGGGAGGCAGCAGGCAGCGCGGCCCCGGGGCGGACAGCTCTGACACGCAAAATCCCAGGAGTCCCGTCCGCCCCGCCAGCGCGGCACTGGCTGCCAGTGGCCCCCATGCTGTGACCTGACGACTCCCACGTGTGCTGTCCCCAATCCCACCCTACAGCACGTCCTGCGTCAACACCTGGGCCATCTCCCATCTCAGGCAGACCTGTGGCTGGGGGAATGGGGAAGGGGAGGGAGGAAGGGAAGGAGAGCTAGAAGGAAAACAAAGGTGGCCCCAGGCCCCATCCTGTTTAAAGCCCTAGAGTGCCTGTTTGTGCCTGGGACAGGCACCCTGCCTGTAACCCAGCTGCTCCCCACCCCCACGTGCTGATGAAACACACTGCCAAATGCCTGTCACGCATCTGCACACACCGCTCAGGGCCTGGAGCCCTGGAACCCTTCTGAGGACTGGCTGCACTGGCAGGTGACCAGTCTGGGGGCCAAGATGGGGCGCCGGCTACCAGTGGGAGGCTGACTTGCGGGTTCTCTCTAGAGAGGAAGGAGAGGGCTAGGAAAGGTGGAATGAAACTGGGACAGTGGAGGGATGGAGGGGGGGGAGGAGGATGGTGGGAGGCGGTGGGGGAGGGGGAGGAGCTGGCGCAGTGGAAGCTCTGGGGTTGGGAGACTGGCACCTGGCTGGAGATGAGGTCCTCGCACACCGACAGGGCCATCTGGATGGCGTTGGGCTTGTGGGTGACGGAGGTGGCATTGAGCTGGATCTTCCAGGAGCCATGCCGCTTGTTGGCCTGGTTCACGGCCTCGCGGAACACCTGCTCGTGCTTCCGCGTGCTCAGTACCGCGCCGATGTTGACGATCTTGGGGTCGCAGGCGGCACGGGCGAAGGAGCAGGAGAAAAGCAGGGCTAATGTCAGCAGGCGCATGGTGCTCATGGGCTCCGGGCAGCGCGAGCGCGGGGCCCTCGGTGCATCCCCAGCAGGGCGCCCCGGCCGTCCTGCGCGCGCCCGACTCCGCGGGCGCGGGGCGCCACGTCCCCGGGGGCCTTAGGCCCAGGACGTCTGAGGGAGGAAAGCGGGCCCCGAGCCTTCGGCGGGCAGCGGCTGTCCCGGGTGCGCGTGGGCACGAGAGCGGCTGGCGCTGTCCGCGGTGCTGAAGCGGGTCCAGGCGCGGCTCCCCCGCCTCGCGCCGAGACGACCTGGCGGCGGCGGCTCCTCTGCGGGCTTCGCTGGTCCCGGTCCCGACGCTGCGGTGACTGCGGCAGCTGCGGAGCCTCAAGAGGGACCCACGTCTCCTGCCCCTCCCGCCGCCCCTGCTTCTTAACACAGAGCCGAAGGGGGGCGCCTCCCGCCCCAGAGCGTGCGCCTGCGTTCGCGCGAGCATTTGTCAGCGCGCGGCGAGCGGGGGAGCGCCCGTGTGCGAGTGTGTGTGCGCGTGTGCGCGTGTGCGCGCGCGTGTGGAGGGGTCGCTGGCACAGTGACCTGGCTGGCTGAGAATTGCCGGGAGCTGAGTTTAGGAACGTTAGAGGGGTCCGTGTCACCTCGTGCAGCCTTGTGTGTCTTTTAAAATGACAACGTTTCGGGCCAGTGTGTGTGTGTGTGTGTGTGTGTGTGTGTGTGTGTGTGTGTGTGTGTGTGTGTTGGCACGCAGGCGTGTGCACGAGTCACTCATTCACAGTCAGTAATATTTCGAGGCCTCACTCTGTGGGCTGGAGACACAGTCGTGTGGAGAGGCCCTGAGCTGTGACCCTCTGGAGGAGGGACAGGGGGGCTCTCCTCTCTAGAAGGCTCAAAAACCCTGAAGAGACACCATCTGTCTGACCATGTGACTTGGACTCTTCCTCCCTCCTCCTCCCCCCAAAATTCAACAGAATAGAAAGGGTGACAGTGGCTGCCCCCATGTGGAGCTGGATCTTCGGGGAGAGTGTGGGGGTCTGAACCCAAACCAGCTGCAGGGAGACCAGGGCCGGAGGGCGTGTCTGCCACAGTTGGGACCCCGTTGGACATCCAGAAGCTCCTGCCTCTGCCAGGCGTGCACCGGGCTGAGCATCCCACACCCCCTCCCACGCTCCTCCCCCAAAGCCCCTCTCCCAATCCGCTCCCAGCACCTCCCCCGCCCTGCCTCTCTCCAGAGCTTCTCTTGTCCCTCTGGCCCTCATGATCCTAATTCTTTGTCCCCTCTACCCCTGGAATGTGCTTCCCTTCCCTAACTCAAAAGGAGAGCTGAATCTCCGCCCCTGCCGGTGACATCACGTTTCCAATAGCAACTAAGGATTCTGCAGACCCAACAGCAAAGGCCCCCAGTGGGGACAAAGCAGGGTCGTCTCCACACTTAAGTGATATTCTGAGCAGTGGAGTGGGGAGGAGCCAGGACCCTCCCATCAGGGTCCCACTCCCTGTCGCCCCCATAGTTCTCACCAGTCAGCGAGCCTCACCCATGCCCCAGAGCCAAATAAGGACACCTCGGAACCCCTGGCACTGAGAAGCAGGGGCCACAGCGTCTGGCATGCTCCCTCTCCCGGCTGCTTCTCGCCGCAAAGGGAATCGGCTGCTGGGGGCTAATTGCCTGCAGCCCCACTTCTCTCTGTTCTGGGATTGAGAGTCACGGTGGAAGGAACGCTGGCCCTGGGGACACTTACTCATCCCATGGGCTCATAGGAGGAGGGAGTCCCAGGTGAGGAGGGAGTCCCTGTGTGCTTGAGGGCCCAGAGCTGGCCCCATCTCCACAGGGTCTGTGGCTGATCTCCAAACTGAGGCCTCTGGCAGGTCACACTCTGCACAGTGCATGGGGTGGGCAGCCACGGGCACAGCCAGCTCCAGTGTGGACCAGACTGCGTCAGTACCCTGTGGGGAGGAAGGGACTGGGAGAGTGCCTGGCCCCTCCCACCACCGCTCCCCCAGTGGGGCACCAGAGCAGCTTCCACTGTGCAAGGAGAGGCAAGTCCTAAACATTCGGAAAGCTGTGAGCTGGTTGTTACCCCTCTGGGAGCCTGGAATTAGCCTTGACAGAGTGTTTATGCCCGCGGAGCTGCCAGACCCTGCAAAGCAGGGCTTTTTTTCCCCTTCAGGACACCGGTTTGCCAGCACACCACTACCTGCCCCAGGCCGCAGGTGCTTAAACTTCTGTCTGGAGTCCCTTGCACAGGTCCGGGGCATCCAGGCTTGGGGTGGGGGCTGTGCCTGCCCCCCAGGACTCAGCCCCCTTTCGTGAACTAGTCTCTCTTGGGCTCCATCTACATTTGCCCTGTGGGCTTTGGCCATGTCCTTGTCATGGGGAGGGGGCCAGGGGCAGCAGTAGGGGGCCTTGACCTGGCTTCGATCTGCTGTGACTGATGAACCAGAGGCTTGGACCCCTCTGAATCCTGGTGATTCAGATTCTTGGGGGAGGGCTGAAGAGACCCGGGGTGCTGGCCCTGGCCCCAGGTGAGGAGGGAGTCCCTGTTCTGCCTGGGCTACCCCATGGGAAGGTGTCCCCTCTTTCTGCACAGCAGCCTGTCCTTCCTCTGGGAACTGCAGTCCTGTGTGGAGAGAGCTGCTCCTGCCCCTCCCCTCCCCCACCTGGCTCCCGGAAAGGCTGTCAGTCATAGACACAGCCCACTCCTGGCCTCAGCTGATTGGTGGAGGGGTTGTCACATGACCTGAACAGACCACTCAGGTTCTTCCCTAGGATTTTGGCCAGATCAGAACCTGGGGCAAGACCCCATTTCCACACCCTCTCTGGAGATGAATCCCTGAGAACTGGGGCTCAAGAACCACCTGTGAACACATTTCTGTCAAGAGGACACTTGTTCGAGAGGAGGAAGCTAGCTGACAGGCCGAGGAGCAGGAATTGATTCCAGACACTTCACCCATGGGGCCAAGTGGACAGAGGATGGCCTTCCTCCAGTGTCCATCAGCTCCAAGGCCTGGCTCCAACTCAGGATTGGGAAATGGGTCCTCCTGACAGCAGCCTGAGTCAGGGTCTCTGTCCCCTGGAGAAGCCCTAGGACTGTCACAGAGAGAAGCCGCAGACACCAGTGAGGCAGATGTGTCCTCACACCCCCTGTCCACACGGATCGCTGCATGCCTCAACCACAGTGTCTGTCCTGTCCCTGTGTCTGTCCTTGCTGACTCCCTAAACCCCACCTTTCCTGGAAGGTCATCTTCCCAACATCACAAAGTCCCCACATCCCCGCTGTGGGCAGGACTGAGCGCTCACAGCTAACTCACTCGGCAGAAGTTTCTGAGCACCTGTGACATGCCAGGCGCTGTTCTGAGGATGGAGGGTGCAGCAGAGGCAAAGGCAGACCCTGACTCGGAAGACCAGCACAGACACGAGGACCTCGGAGCGCCCCGCACAGCGTCCCGCGCTCTGACAAGCAGCACAGCAGAATAGGAGGGCGCAGAGTGGTGGGGCCGTGGGGGTTCGACACGTGTCCCTTCGAAGGACATGGTCTGGACATAAGTGATTCTTCTAACGAATGGAACGTGGCACAAGGGATGGCGTGTGATTTCCGAGGTGAAGTGGAGAAAGGACAGCGTCCCAGGCACGGTCCCTCTTGGGTCACCTGCTCCGGGGGCAGCTGCCAGGGCCGTGTCATGAGGACTGTCACCAGTGCCGGGAGCGGCCATGTGGAGAGGAGGTCATTTGATGGCCTCCTGCCAAGGGCCAGCACTAGCTCACCAGCCATGGTCGTGAGCCGTCCAGCCCGGGTTGGGCCCCCAGAATGACGACGGTCCCTGCTGACATCTCGCACTCCATGGAAGCCCTGAGCTCGGGCACCCCTCAAGCCGCTGCAGGGTTCCTGACCACAGAGCTGCGAGAGAGGGAAATACGATTGTTGGGGGTGGGGTGGGGGGGTTGGTCTCCCAGCAAGGACGACGCTGCCCCATTGGTACAGGGTACTAGTCCAGGGAATGCTCCTCCCCTAAGAGACACTTGAGCAGCTGTCTGAAGGAAACAAGAGCAAGCTATGCAAATATCTGCGGGACGAGCACTTCGGGGAGCACGAACGGCAAGTGCAAAGATCCTGGGGTCGGGGCGTGTGAACTGGGGCCGGTGAGTGAGGGAAGACGGAGGGGAGTCTGCTGGAGAGGTTGGGGGCCAGACTCCACAGGACCAAAGAGGTTACAGTGAGGACTTCAGCTTTATTTAAACGCGGTGGCTAGGGGGATAACCAAGGGGGAAGGGGGATGACTGAGCAGGAAGTCACTGGGATAATTCATATGCCATGTAGGAGGTGTAGAGGTGACAAGATGTGGGACAGGAAAGTGAGGTGTCAGGAAGGGCTCCAAAGGTTTTGTCCTGGGCAACAGAGGACGGTGGTCTGCACACCAGACGACAGGTCGTGGGGTCCAGTGGGCTCTTTCAAGCAGGTATCGCGGTTCCCATTTTCTTATAAATCCCCCGCTCAGCAGGGCTACCGACCCCGTGAACTGATGCACTGGGTTTGTATTTCTGTTCTGTTACTTAATTTCTATTTGCCCTTTGATTTTTTTCATTGACTTATGAGTTATTTAGAAGTGTTTAATTCCAAATACTTGGAGAATTTTCCAGAGATATTTCTGCGGTTGATTTTTACTTTAATTTCAATATGGTCAGAGAATGTTCGTTCTCTGATTTTAAATACACTGAGACTTGTTTTATGGTCCATAATATGGTTTTTCTTGGTGAATGTTTTGTGCACTAGAGGAAATTATGCCTCCTTCTGCTGTTGGGCAGAGTGTACTAATAAATGTACATAAATCTCATTGGTGTTTTAATTGGCATTTCCCTGATGACTAATTATATTGAGCCCCTTTCCATGCGCTTATTGGCCTTATGTATATTTGCTTTGGAAACTTGTCCTTCAAATGTGTTGCCCACTTCAACTGGGTAATAGTCTTCTCAATATTGAGTTGTAAGAGTTCTTCATACATTTTGGATGAAAATCTTTTTTTCAGATATATGTTTTGCAAATATTTTCTCCAAGCTCTGACTTGTCTTTTAATTTTCTTAACATTGTCTTTAAAGTGCAAGAGTTTTACATTTTGATAAAATCAAATTATCAATTTTCTTTTTACTGGTTGTAGTTTTGATATATCTAAGATATCGGACTAACCCAAAGTCATGAAGATTTTATGTTTTCTTCTAAGAGTTTTGTAGTTTAGTTCTTACATTTAGGTCTATGACCCATTTTGTGTTAATTTTTTTTTGCATGATATGAGGCAAAGTTTAAATCATTTATTTATTTGTGGATATCCAATGGGCCCAGTTGGAAAAAACCATCCTTTCCTATTGAATTTCCTTTCTACCTTTGTAGAAAATCAATGGACCATAAAAGTAAGGGTTTATTTCTAGAATCTCAATTGTTTCATTGATGTACATGTTCATTCTTATGCCAGGACCATGCTGTCACGATGAGTATAGCTTAGTAAATTTTGAAACCAGCTGGAGCCAGTCCTCCAAATTCATTATTTTTCAAGATTGTTTTTGGGTATTTTGAGTCCTTTGTATTTACATATACATTTTAGGAACAACTTGTCAACTTCTGCTAAGATTTGATAGAGGTTGCATCAAATTTATAGGTCAGTTTGTGGAAAACCGTGACTTCAATAATATTATTTTTTAATCCATTTATTTAGATAATCTTTACTTTCAGTAATGTTTTATAGGTTTTAATGAACAAATGTTTCACTTCTTTTGTTAAATTTATTTCTAAGCATTCTCTTTGATGCCATTACTAATTGAATTGTCTCCTTTATCCTATTTTTGGCTCGTTCATTGCTAACATGTAGAAATGAAGCTGACTTTTGAATCCTGATCAACCTGCGACCTCTCTGAACTTGTTTATTCATTCTAGTCAGTATTTTTTGTTGACTCTTTACCATTTTGTAGATCGTGTTGTCTGTGAGTCAACTACCTTCCTTCTTTCTTTCCAGTCCAGAAGCCTTTTATTTCTTTTCTTGCCTGAGTGAGCTAGATTTAAGTGGTGAGAGCAAACATCTTTGCCTTGTTTCCAGTCTGAGAGGAAAAGCTTTGTCTTTTCACCATTATTATACTAGTATGGTACATAGCATTAATTTTTAGATGTTAAACCAACCTTACCTACCTGAAATAAATCCCACTTTGTCATGATATACAATTCTTTTTATATGCTGCAGAATTTCATTTGCCAATATTTTATGGAGAAGTTGTGCACGCCCATTAATGGAGGACATTGGTTTTCCTGTGATGTCTTTGGCTTTGGTGTCAGGGTGATACTGGCCTTCTAGAAGGAGTTAAGAAGTGTTTCTTCCTCTTTTATTTTCTGGAAGCGTTTGTGAAGGACTGATATTCTTATTCAAATGTTTGGTAGAATTCACCAGTAAAATCACCTGGGCCTGGGCTTTCAGGAGAGGGCGGGGCAGGGGTGAAGAAGTTGTTGTTGTTGTTGTTTTAACAGTACAAAAGGAAAGTTTTATTAGAAGGGAAAGTACACTTCCAGACATAGAAGCGTAGAAGCGGGCCTGAGCAAGAGAAGTGTGACTCAAAAGGCTGAGGAAGGTTTTTGAATGACTAATCCCATTTCCTTATAGGTATATTCATATTTTGTATTTCTTCATGCATTGGTTTTGGTAATTAGTATATTTTTAGTCATTTGTCCATTTCACCTAAACTGTTTGATTTATTGACATAAAGTTGTTTGTAATATTCCCTTATAATTCTTTTGATATCTGTAAGGTCAGAAGTGATGTTCTCTTGTGTCCCTGACTTTATCAATCTAGGTAAACATTTGTCAATTTTGTTGATCTGCCTAAAGAAACAACTTTCTCTTTCATTCAATTATCGCTATCATTTTTCTGCTTTCAACTTCACTGACTTAACACTTATTCTTCTACCTGCTTTGGATTTTATTTGCACCTTATTTCCAGCTTCTTACGTTAGAAACATAGGTTTTAAATTTTGAGATCTTTCTTCTAATATAAATGTCTATATTATACAGTCCCCTCTAAGCTCTGCTTTAGCTGCATCTTGTAAATTTTTTTTTCAGTTCAAAATATTTCATTTCCTTGTGATTTCTTTTTTGACCCCTGGTTCATTTAGAAGTGTTGTTTTAGTTTCCCAAATATTTATGGATTTCCAGAATCTTCCTTTATATTTTTACATTACTTCCATGTGGTTAAAGTATGTTTCATGACTTCAAACATTTAAACTTTATGTGGAATTGTTTTCTGGCCCAGCATATGATCCATCTTAAAGAATGTCCCTTACACACTTGAGAAGAACGAAGACCTTCAGCAGAGTGTTCTGCAGATGTCAGTTAGACCAAACTGGTTGCTAGTCTTGTTCAATTCTTCTTAACCCGTGCTGATATTCTGCCTACTTGTTCCATCCATTACTGAGAATTTGAATTGTCTGTTTCTTTCCTCATTTCTGCAAACGTTTGCTTCATGTATTTTTGGGCTGTTGTTAAAAGCATATTTCTTTTAATTGCTATATTGGAAAACTATATATCATACAAACAGCAACCATACAAGGGCTGGAGTGGCTATACTAACATCAGATAAAACCGACTTTAAGACAAAAAAATGTTAGCAGGGACTGAGTTCCATCATTCCCCCTCAGAGTCTGGAAGGTGTTGCTTTGTTTTCTGGCATCAGGTTGGCGGATGAGCAGTGGATGCTAATGGGCCTGCCGCTCCCTGTGGGTGCCCTGCTCTTCCTCTCTGAATTCTTTTGAGACCTTCATTGGTCCTTGGAACTCTGACACTTCACAAGGTTGTGTCCAGCTGTGGTGTTTGCTCATCTGTCCTGCCTGGTTTGGACTTGGAAGAAGGTCTGCTACACAACTGCCTCTGTTAGGCTCCAACGGATTCTTCCCTTCCTGGTCCCTCTTCTCTTTCTCAAGGCCTTATCCTTTGGCCATGAGATCTATTCCAAGCGCAGCCTGGTGGACTCGTGGCGGCAGCAGCATCCCCTGGGAATATGCAAGAACTTCAGACCCTCTGGTCCTGCCCCAGAACCCCGGAATCAGAATCTACATTTTCAGATCTGCAGGTGGCTTGTCTGCACAGGAAGAGGGGCACAGGGTCCTCACAGCCAACTCTTTACCAGGGTCTGTGAGGTGGGGGTGGGGGCTGCGACAACCTAGGGTCAGGCCCCTGGGGCGGGGGAACGGCTCGCCACCTGCTCCTGGAACCAACTCTCCAGGGTGGGTCCCTACACTCAACTCTGACACCCTGGTGACTCCATCCTGCACTTGTATCCTCCATATGCTAGTTTCCCTGGTAACCGCTTGCGCAAGAAGGGTCGCATGAGGGCGCCACTGGAACCACCCGCAGAGCTGTGAGGAAGACCCCCAGCAGAGACCCGAGAGGTGACCCCTAGAGGAGAAGTGGGGGACAGGAGGGCAGCAGGCGCTTCCTGGGACGTCTCGGACGAGCCAGGTGCTGTGCCGAAGGCGCACACAGCGAGGAGCCGCCAGGCACCCAGACGTGCCACCGCCAGGACTGCGGGGAGCAGGGGCTCCCCGTCCTGGAAAGCACCGGGCAGGGCTCGGGCCGCTCTGCCGTTGAGGGACAGCACGCGCCTGGCAAAGTGCGGTGACCCTCAGTGCACCCGAAGGCCGTCGGGTCCGAGGAGGGAAGTTCCGCCGGCGGCCGCAGCCGCGACTCCGCCGCACGGGTGGGGCGGGGGTGACTCTTGAGGGGTCGAGCCGGGTGCCCACCCCAGACTTCCGTCCTCTCGCTGGGCCCCGGCCCACCTAGCTCTGGCCAGGCGCTCGGACCGGGGAACCTGCCTGGGAGGCGGGGTCACGTCCCAGAGCCGGGACGCAAGGATGCGGAGACGCAGGTCGCAGGAGCTCCCCGCCAACATGGCGGAGCCGGCAGGACGCCGGCCCGGAGTCCGAGCCCCCCGCGAGGGCGCGGGGCCTGCAGGTCCTCACTGACCACAGGACGTCGGGAGCGCCCGGCCAGCGGCTCAGATTGCACCACGCTCGGTGCCCGCGAGACCCCGCCGGAGCAAAAGCCAGGGAGACCCTGTTGCCATGGGCCTCTGCCGTGCTAGGACACGGTCCACGGCGCAGGCGCGGAAGAGTTACGCGCCCACGACGCAGGCGCAGTGCAGCGCGTCGCAGTCACGTTTCTGCGCACGCGCGCAGCGCTCGCAAAGGCTGCCGGGGCTGCGATGGCGGCTGGGGAAGCTCGGCCTTGCCGAGCGCGGGGTCTCTCAGAGCCTGGCCTCCTGACGCCGCCAGGGCCCGTCCACCTGTCACAGATCCGCCGCCCGGGCCGCCTTGGGGTTTCATCTCGGTGACGCTGAGCCTTGGGCAGAGATACGACGGCAACGAAAGCCGGCGGCGCCGCTCGTGCTGGCGGGTCCGTCGGGTGGCGTCGTCTCCGTCCCCCGCCCAGCCCAGGGACGCGAACGCTCGTTCTGGCGCAGGGAGCGGAGGTCCGGCCTGCATCGTCCGAGGTGCCGGTGTGCGGGGCAGAGTCAGGGAGACCGCCGGGCGGGTTTCCGGGCGTCCCTCGCTGTCACCGCGCTGAGCGGTAACCCCGAGGCTCGGTCTCGGGGAAGAAGGCAGCGGGTGACATTCCCCGCGGGATGTGACTCTCAGAACCCAGCCTCGGCCCACGTTTCTCTGAAACCGCGATAGGATAGCTGTTTCGTACACGTGTCTAACACAAGCAAGGTCACGGTGCCACCCCAGTCGTGCGGTTGCCCCCTTCTGCCGTGCCCAGTCTGGAGCAAAGCCCTCCCCCAGATCACCCAACCGCAGCTCAGGTCCTGTAATAGTTCCTACTGACACCCACATCCTGAGTCACCCGCCGTGCCTGGTGATGCCAGGCAGAGTGATGAACCCCTTTGTTTAGCACAGTTGGGTTTGTGGCCTTTGGCTGAAGGGTATCGATAAAACTAGAGGTCCACTGCCTTGGACTGGGACCTTCCACTCGGTACAGTGGGCTCAGCTGAGACCCCTTGTGCCTCTGCCCTCGGTGCCACCTGCCCTCACTGACACCCTCAGCACTGTGTGCACCTAGGAGTAGGGCCCCAGTGGGATTGTGTTACCTGGATTTAACTTGGTGAAATTGTTTTCTGGCGTCTGACACCTGATTATCTAATGCTCTGTCTGCTTAGTAATGTCGCCAGTGTTGTCAGTCTGCCCTCAAGCCAGCCTCCAGGGCTGACACTGGCAGGGGGCTCTGCTCAGACCAGTTTACCTATTTGTGGCTCCAGCCACCATCTCAAAACCTTATAAGGACTTCTTACTCCGTCTCGAGTAGCCCTGAGAGCTGCTTTTCTTTGTGTTCTTTCTGCCTGGATTTGGAGGTTTTGTCTGGCCACTGATAAATGACAAAATAAAAACCCACTGCTGTGATCTCCCTTGTCGTCATCCTGTTAATTCTGACTGCCATGGTCTGACAACCAAGGGAAAACAGACTCTCTTTTGCCTTTTCCTAGACAGGCCCCTTCTGCTACTCGAGTTTTCTTCGCATGGTTGGTGATCCCAGATTTAATTCATGAACACTGAACCTTGAACTCATTTCAATACAGTGTGTCTGCTGAGGTCACCATGGTTCCATCACAAGGCCTACTGGGTCAGGAGGGAACAGTGACCAACGCCAGTTCTCTGGTTCGTTTGCTCAAACTGCTTTGCAGATAGTGTCCACTTCCACTCAAGGAAGTTGTACGTATCGAGGGCACCAACTTTCCTCATTCCTGTTAGAATAGACGATACCTCCACCTCTTAGGCAGCCTGTGGCCCTGAAGGCCTTACCTCCACAGTCACAGCCTTTGCATTCAGAGCAGTTGGAAGAGAGTCCGTATTTTTAAAATTCCCATTGCTCAAAGAAATCACATTTCCTTAAAAAGAATACCCAGAAATGTCCAAAATAACACAAGTATCGGCTATTAAGAAAACTTCCAGCAAGGGTGACTGGTTCCCTCTTCACCCATACGCTGAGCTACAGTTGCCACAGCAGGAATAAAACAGCTGGAAATGGGGTTCAGAGCTCGTCTCTGACCCTAGCAGAGTCACCAATGGCACCAGTGCTCCAAAAGCCCATTATATGCATCTAAATCCACTAACGAGAGTCATTGCAGAAAGTCTCGTCCTTGATTTCTGTCCGCTAACTGAGGGGACACATATGCTATACTACTGTTAAACCTCAGCTGTTGCTGCAGAGAAGATGATGATCTGTGACTGGGACGAGAGGCTGGCTGGCAAGGGAGCTCCCTGACTACACAGACCCGACAAGGTTCACAACCTGTCTGCGTTGCCTGATCGCAAACCACGGTTCTTGCCTTAAAGACCCGTTAGGAAGCGTAACCATCATTCTACTTAACTGAGGAGCTGCAATGAACCAAAGTCTTAGTATTTCCACAGAGCCACTGTCATGGCTCCTTCTACGACAGGAGGAGGAAGATAAGCCCTGTCACCTGCACACACCTGCAGGGCATACAGCAGACCGAACCCACAAAACCCTGGCACTGGGGAAACCTCGGTATCATGAGTTAGTGTCCTTCAGCCTGGAGGGGAACTGAGAGAGAAAAGGCTAGCCCCAGGTGCGTCCTGAGACTCTTCTGTCGAGACACCTGGGGTCCCCTGGCTGTGAGTGCAACCGCGGTGCCCCGAGCACACGCACCGCCTGGGAAAGCACAGTGGGTGTCCAGGGGGCTCAGGCTGCGAGGCAGCCACACCCTGCATCTGGCCGAGGTACGGCCGGGCTGGGCCTGAGCCCAACACGTTGCGGAGTTTCTCCGCGGCCCACGCACTGGACCTAAGTGTGTGTACGTCTGTGCCCATGTCATCTGATGTGTGCCAGTGTCACCGGGAGTGTGGCCCAGCCTGGGACCCCGCTGAGAGGGACCTTCCCCCAGCGCAAACACAAGAGGACTCCACACGGGGACTGGGACCTTTGGAATTACTCGTTGTCCTCACCGAGCCTGTCACAGTTGGGGGAGCCCGGGCGGTGTTCTCTGAGTAAAAGGTGTCGCTCTCCGTCCCTCCCTCAGAAATGGAAGCAGCTGCCGTGGCTCCAGGGCAACGCGGTCCTCTTCCTGCTGGCCTTCCTGGTCCTCTGTGGGCTCCTGTCCTGCATCAGCGTGGCCGACCCGTGGAAAGGTACCAGCCCCCTGGGCGCCTCACACGGTAGAGCTGGTGACCGGGGCTGACTGGCTGAGGGCTCTGGCCGTCCGCCTGGAACGGCCCCCGGAGGCACTGAAGGGCGGCGAGCTGGACAGAGGAACGTAGAGTGTTGTTTTCAGCCACCCTCCTGGGACAGGGGGTCACGTCTGACCGTGTCCCGCGTGTGGCGCCGCGTTCTCTGTCCAGGGGGTGACCACTGGCTCTACGTGCATCCCGTGGCGGTCACATGCGTGCTGCCACGTGTTTGGAAGGGACCGGCAGCGTCCAGGTGAGGGCGGAGAGAGTCCCGAGTGCCTCTCAGGTGGCCCACTTAGGAGGAAAGCTCATGAGCTGCTGCAGTCTGGTCTCTGGCGTCCAGGAGGGACCTGCATGGTGCGGGGTGAACGTCCCCATCGCTTTGGCAGGAAGCGGGGCTGAGGCCCTTCTGGAGGCCGCGTGGACATGCCTCTTGCTCAGCGCTGGTCCCCAGGCCTGTTCTGGGGACAGTGTGTGGTTCCCGCCAGACCCGACCTGGGCCACAGGCCCCTGCGGAGTTGTTCGTGTACGCGTAGGACGTCGAAAAGCAGAGGCTTTGCGGCCACGCGTCAGCCTCTGTCATGTCCTGGGAGGCGTCCTGGTCGCAGCCCCCGCGGAGCCCAGGCTGTGAGATGGAGGAGCAGCACTGTCTGCACCTTGCCACTGGAGTGGCGCCTTTAGGGATGAGCAGGGAGGCCAGGGCCAGGCCGCGACGGTTCTCGCGGTTCCCTTCAGGACGTGGCTGGGACCCTTTCGTGCTCCCCTTCAGGCCTGTGACAGCCTCCTCACCCGTGGAGCCACATCGATACCACGTCGGCTCCCCCGCGGGTCCCGTGTCCGTCTGGGTGCGCGGCTGGGCTGAGCGTCCCGCTTGCCCACTGCCGCCGGTGGGACACACGGTCGGGCCCGCTGAGCCCAGCGCATCTCTGCTGCCGGGCAGCGTCGGAGCTGCGTGAAGCCGGCAGGCTCATGTCTGTCCTCGGGACGGAAGTAGGTGACAGGGTGGCCTCGTGCACCATGGACGGGGCCTCCCGGTGACGGCAGACGGTGACCTCTCTGTCCTCTGTCAGGAGGACTTGGGGAACCGGCTGCTGCCCGCGTTCCGGACGCCCTCCAAGGTCCCGTACTCCGACGTGAACCTGGCGCACCAGGGTGGCCCGCCCACCCCAGTGGACGTCCGACAGCATGGTGGCCGAGGTGACGAGCATCCAGCTGGGGTTCTGAGAGCTGTCTCGACTCACGGGAGCTACGAAGTTCTGGGTACGGGCCGGGCGTCCCCCTGGGCCGTGGCAGTAAGCGCCGGTCGCGTGGATGCCGACCCCGGGCCACAGGAGCCCGCTGACTTTTCCCGAGAGACCCCGCCGGGTCACTGACAGCAGCTGCCAGGGCCGCGAGGCGGGGACCGAGGGCGAGCCCTCCGCCTGGCCCTGCCCTGGTGCGGCACCCTGTCCTTGGCCCTGAGCAAGCTGGCGGCTTGTTACGCGGGGCTCTGCGCGGCCCCTGGCTGTGTGTCCTGGGCCTCCTCAGGGCCCGTGTGCCTGGGGCCACCTTGTCGTGGCTCCGAGGTGTTGGACGTGTCGAGACGCCGGCGCTTTGTGGTTGGCTCTGTGCTGGCTACATCGTGGTTGTCCCGACCAGCGGTCTCCCACGGTGCTGCGGCGGCCGGTGGATCTGTCCCGAGAGGACAGGGGGGTGGTGGCGTGGACACGCGGCCAACTTGCTGTGTGACGGGGCGGACACCGCCTCGTCTTCCTCCTGGAGATGAAATTCAGTGGTGAGGGCACACGGCCGCCGCGGTGGCCCCCTGTGCGTCAGACTCGCGATGCCGGCGGCAGGCGGAGCCCTCTGTTGGCTACCTCTCCCTTTGGTGTCCAATGCCACCCTTGCATGTGCGCCTGGGGACCCCCACCCTCTGTGCAGAGAGGGCAGAGCGTGCTCCGGCCGGCCCTGACCCGACCCTCGCCATGCCCTCCCCGCACCTCGCCAGGCGCGGCTTGGGAGGGTGGCAGCTTGTAGCGCATGTCGTTCCTGTGACGCTCACTTCCGTGCTCCCCCACTGGACACTGGGAAACTGAGGCATGGGCGAGTAAGTGACTTGTACAAGATCCAGCGTCAGTGGAAGATTGAGTGGGCCACTCCAGACTCCCTGTTTTTCTTTTCTTTTTAAAAAAATATATAATATTTATTAATAAAATTAATGTAAAGTGAAGGTCAAATCCGAAAGTTTTTACCCAGAATGCTTCTTAAAAATGTTTTAAATTGTGGTAGAATATAAATGACATAAAATCGACTGCCTTAACCAGGGGCGAGGGCACAGCCCGGTGGCATCCGCACAGTCACACTGTGCGTGGCTGTCACCACGTCACCTCCAGGACTTTCTCCTCTTCCCAGCTGGAACTCTGTCCCCGTTAAACCCTCACCCCAGCCCTTCCCCCAGCCTGGCCCCACCGCCTACTTCCTGTCTCTGTGAAACTGTTTTTTTTGTTCCTTCCCCCTTTTTTTTTATTGTGGCAATCCCACAATTAATAACGTAAAATTTACCATCTTAACCATTTTTGCAGGTAAGGCTCTGTAGTACTAAGTCCATTAGCATTGTTGTGACCTACGTTTCTCGAACTTTTGTCTTGCAGAATGGAACTCTACACCCATGAAGCAGGGCTCCATTTCTGTTCTGCTTCCTGTGTCTGGATTCGGTTACTCTAAGCACCTCACATCCTGGAGTCGCACCGTGTTCATCCTCCTGTGACTGGTGCGTCTCACCGAGCCGAGCCCTCCAGGCGCATCCATGCGTGCGGCAGCTGGGGTCGGGGCACCTCCCTTTTAAGGCTGCGTGGCATCGCGCCATGCAGCACGTCTGCCCAGCCCTCTGCTGATGCGCACTTGGCTTGCTCCCGGGTTTTGGCTGCCGTGAGTGATGCTATGCACGTGGTATGAGAACACCTTGTAGAAGTTCACCGACCCTGGAGGCGCCCGACTGTAAGGACACTCAGGCCCGGTCTTTTGAGGTATGGTCACGCTTTCCATCACAGCGGCACCACTACCCACAGTGCACAGGGCCCTAAGGTCGCCACCCCCTGCCAGCGTGATAGGAGTGTTCCCACGAGTGCGGGGTGAGACCTCACTGCGGTTCTGACTTCCGTTTCCATAATGGTCACGGACGCTGAGCATCTTTCCATGTGCTTGTCTGTTCAGGGCCTGGACTTCCCTAAAGTACCTTGGACGGAAGAACAGAGTTGAAGGACATACATTTCCCCATATAAAACTTACTACGAGGGCCAGCATTCAAAACAGCGTGGTGCTGGCCTCGAGGTAGACATGCATACCAAGGGACCGGACGTGAGTCTGGAAACAAACTTGTGCTCATGTGGCCAACGGACTTTTGTAAAGGTGGGAAGTCTACTCAACGGGAAAAGAACTTTGTCTTCAATAAACGTGCTGGGACAACTGGACATCCACGTGCAGCAAAGAGCGAGCCTGACCCCTACCTCACACCAAATACAGTTAACTCAAATTGGATCAATGACATAACTCTAGCTAAAACTATAAAACTCTTAAAAAGGGGTAAATCTTCACAACCTAGATTTGACGTGGATTCTTAGATAAAATTTGAAAAGCATAAGCAACAAAAGAAGAAACAGACAAATTGGACTCCATCAAAATAAAGACTTGCATGCGCCAAAGGACACTATCAACAAAGCCAACAGGCGACCCACAGAATGGGAGAAAATTTTTGCAAACTACATATCTGACAAGAGCTTAATATCCAGAATATATTTTTTAAAAGTCAATGACAACAATAAAAACAAACTAAACAACAAAAAACTAAAACTCAACCCGCACACCCCCATTTAAAAAATGGGCAAAGCACCTAAATACACATTTCTCCAAGGAAGATATACAAATGTCCAATAAGCACATGAAAAGATGCTCAACATCACAGATCATTAGAAAAACGTAAATCAAAACCACAGCGAGACAGCACCTCTCACACATGGGGACAGCAGACAATGGCGAAGGCACGGAGAAACGGGAACCTCATGCCCGGCAAGCGGGAATGTGTGATGCAGCCGCTGTGGAAACCAGTGTGGTGGTTTTGCAATAAAGAAAACACGGTACGGCCACGTGCTCCAGCGAGGCCACTTCTGGGGCCACCCCGTGGGAATGAGAGTGGGGTCTCCTGGCGAGGCCGGCACGCCCGCCTTCACGGCGGCATCACTCCCAGCAGCTGAGAGGTAGAAACCACCCCAATGTCCACTGATGGCTGAATGGGTAAGGAAACTGTGGTATCTATACACAACGGAATATCACTTACCTTTAAAAAGGCAGGCAACCCCGACACCTGCGATGAGGAGGCTGGGCCTTGAGGCTGTTATGCCGCAAAGAGCCCCTCACAAAGGACTCTGGGTACATGAGGTGTCTGGAGGGGTGGAGTCAACGACTCGGAAGGCAGACTGGAGGTTACCTGGGGCTGGGTAAACGGCGAAGATGGCCTGAGACGGTGAAAGCGTTTTGGAGACAGACAACAGTGAGCATTGCACAACATCATGGGTGCACTTAAGGCCACCCAACTTACAAGTGGTCGGCAGGACCCAGTTCTGCACACACGTGAGTGTGGCCACACCTGCGGGTGCGGCGTGGGCCAGGCTGCCAGGACCCCCGCCCTCCCTGCGGGCAGCCTGGTGGTCTAAGAGCAGAGCAGGTGGTGGTGGGGACCAGGCCTGGCTCCCCAAATCCGTGGGCTGTGGGGGGACTAGGCTCCTTAAATCTGTGGACTGTGGAGGAGGATCAGGCCTCAACTGTGTCCCGAAAGTAATTGGCCCCAGAAAGTTGTGGGGAGGGCTTCTGGATCCCCAGATGCACCCCATGCTCTGGGCCGCCAGGCGTGGCGGGACAGTCTGTGAGGAACCAGAGCGCCCTCCCCCGGGCCTGGGGTGGCACTGGGCAGGCCCGGAGGAGCTACCTGCAGGGCGCGGAGGGGTGACGCGGTGGCTCTGCGGTCAGGGGCTTGGGCTCGGGCTCCTCAGCTGAGGGCGATGGCAGCGGGAGCAGCCCGGGGAGGGGCTGCCAGTCCGCGTCTCCGGTCCTAGACCGCGCCTCCTCTACTTCAGACAGGTCAGGCAACCCTGGGTGGGGGCACGGGGACACAGGAACAGGGACACAGGGACGCGGCGACATTTGGACTTGGAGACACAGAGGTAAGAAGGGGACACGGAGACACAGGGCGGGGGACATATGGATGGGGACACAGAGATGGGGACACAGGGACGGGGACACAGGGACATAGGGACACAGAGACGGGGACATGGGGGTGGGCACACAGGGATGGGGACACAGGGACATGGGGCGCATGGGGCACATGGGGCGCATGGGGTGCATGGGGCGCATGGGGCGCATGGGGCACATGGGGCACATGGGGCGCATGGGGTTATAGGAATAGAGACCCGGGGACGGGGACACAGAGACACAGAGACACAGGGCCGGGGACATGGGGGGCACACGGGGACACAGGGCCGGGGACATGGGGGGCACACGGGGACACAGGGCCGGGGACACGGGGTGGGGCACACAGGGACACAGGAACATGGAGAGCAGGAGGACACAGGGATGGAGACACAGGGACGGGAGCACACGGGGACGGAAACAGTGGAGCATGGGGTCGTGGGCACACAGGGGTACAAGGACGGGGACGTGGGGACATAGGGACAAAGGGACGAGGACATGGGGACACGGGGACGGGGACACGAGGACACGGGGTTGGGGAAAGGGACTGTGGGGGTGATTGTGGGGTGGCACTGGGTGACCATGGGGTGACCACACCCATGGGGTGGTGTGACATGATGGTCATTGTCACCATGCTGGTTGCCCCAGTGACAGGCTTGGGACAGTATGGGGGCAGCCAAAGGGCTGACTCATGGGGCCAGTCCTCACGCTCAGCCCCGGCCTGGCTGGGGGCCTTGGGGTTCCCAGCTGCAGCCGGGGCCCAGCACCCCAGCCCAGGCAGAGGCCCGGGGTCATGCTGGCCAAAAACAGTCTGGGGAGTGTGGATTGGCGGGGTCCCCTGGGGTGGGGGGCTGCTCTGCAGGTCCGGCCCGCCCCCAGGGGACAGGTGGCTCCCTAGCCCTCTGGGCACCGGCACCTGCTCATTGAGGTGCCCAGGAAGGGAAGGCCTGAGGGGGAGGGAGCGGTCCCCGGGCCCCTGCCCAGGCCTCAGCTCATCCCTCCCTCCCCCGCCCCCCCCGCCCCCGCCCCCCCCCCGTAGCCCCTTCTGCTGTGGCGACAAGCTTCTTCCTCAGGGGCCACCTCCATCTCCCTGAGACCCCCCCCGTGGCCTTCCCTGACCCTGCCCGCAAGAGCTTCCCCTCCCCCACGTGGCTGGGAACCTGGGAGGGCCCGGGCGCCCAGGTGGGTGCTGGTACCTGGCACCTGGCTGGAAGGACCAGCCTGGCGGACCAGTGGGGAGGCACGGGCCAGGCCGGCCCCTCGGCAGTAGCCGATGGCGGACAGGTGGCCGGGCACACGTTCCTGTGCCCGCACTAGCTCCTAGAGCCCTGGCCTCATGTGTCCCTATGGTGACTGTCTCCGTGGTGACAGCAGCTGCCAGCACTGGACGGAAAGACACTGAAGCCGCCAGCGCGTAAGGTGACAGCCCGGCTCACAGCTCTAGAAGTCACGTGACGGCGACCCCGTCAGTCACATGACCCGCTCACGGTGGCGAAAGCGGACATGAGCCCTGGGCTGCGGCCAGCCCTGTCCTGGGCCTGGGCCCTGCTGCTGGCACTGGGGCCGCTGGGCCTGGAGGCCGGGGGTAAGTCCCGACCCGCGGGCCCCCCGCCATCCCCTGGGGGCTGCACCCGCTGAGCATCGTGCCCTCCAGTCCACAGAGACCCAGACCCCAGCTTCCGGGAGGACTACTTCGCGCAGCTTCTGGACCATTTCAACTTCGAGAGGTTTGGCAACAAGACCTTCCCCAGCGGTTCCTGATTTCAGGTGAGGTCGCTTGGGGGCTCCCGGCCCTGGGGGTGGGCGTGTCTCACGCCTCACCCCTGCCCCCAACCTGTCTCTACCCAACAGACAAGTTCTGGAGAAAGGGCAAGGGGCCCCTGTTCTTCTACACGGGCAATGAGGGGGACGTGTGGTTCTTTGCCAACAACTCGGGGTTCATCCTGGAGCTGGCAATGCAGCAGGAGGCCCTGGTTGTGTTTGCGAGCACGTGGGTACCGGCGGGCCGGGGCCGGGGCTGGGGCCGGGGGGCGGGGCGGGGGGCGCAGGTCAGCGTCTGCCTGCCGCCCGCAGCGGTACTACGGGAAGTCGCTCCCGTTCGGCGAGCAGTCCACACAGCGCGGGCACACGGAGCTGCTGACCGTGGAGCAGGCCCTGGCCGACTTCGCCAGGCTGCTCCGGTCACTGCGGCAGGACCTCAAGGCTCAGGACGTCCCTGTCATTGCCTTCGGCGGCAGGTGGGTCCTCGCCTCCCTTTTATCCCTGGGAACGGCGCACCTGGCTCGAGGCCCGGAATTTCTGTGGGTCCTCAACGTCCGGACCTTCTCGGGGAGCCAGGGGGCAGGCGGGGAGCAGCGGGGGTTGGGGCCGCAGGCCCGGGAGGCGTGGGGCGGGCGCTGCAGGGGGCGCGCCACAGCCTCCACCCTGTGCCCCCCAGCTACGGGGGGATGCTCAGCGCCTACATGAGGATGAAGTACCCCCACCTCGTGGCGGGCGCGCTGGCGGCCAGCGCCCCCGTGGTGTCGGCCGCGGGCCTCGGCGACTCCCACCAGTTCTTCCGCGACCTGTCTGTGGTGAGTGCGAGGGCGCGGGGGCCCGGGCCGCCCGGGCTTGGCGGCGGCTGCAGCCACCACCTTCCTGCTCGGTTTCCAGGTCTTTGAGAGCCAGAGCCCCGAGTGCGCCCGGGGCGTGCGGGACGCATTTCGGCAGATTAAGGACTTGTTCCTGCAGGGAGGTGAGGCGGCTGCACCCTGCCCCTGGGCTCCCCGCTCCAGCCCCCCAGCGCCAGTGGCCTCCAACGGCTCCTGTCCTGTCCCCTCCCGCAGCCTACGAGGAGGTCAGCCGGGAGTTTGGTACCTGCCAGTTGGTCACGGACTGGAAGAACCTGTCCAGCTTTTCGGGTTTGCCCGAAATGCCTTCGTCATGCTGGCCATGCTGAACTACCCCTACCCCACCGACTTCATTGGGCACCTCCCTGCCAACCCTGTGCAGGTGACGCCCCTGCTCCTGTGGACAGGGAGGGCTCCAGATGCCCAGGGGCAGTCAGTGCCACGCACCACGCTGTGGCCGGGGACCAGGGCGGGCGAGCTGGGGCAGGGGCTGCAGGCGGCCACCGGGCCTCCTGCTGAGGTGCCCCCCTGGTACTCCCAGGTTGGCTGCAAACGGCTGCTGCTCGAGAGCCATAGGATCAGGGGACTCCACGCGCTGGCGGGTGCGTCTGCCCCTCAGCCCCTGGCGGGGTGCGCGTGTGGGGGCCCGGCATTGGCGTGATGAGGGCAGGCAGCCTGAGGAGCGGGTGAGGGCTGGGTGGGGGCGGGAAGCCCAGTGGGCTCTGGGGCCCAGGACACCCCACCATCACCTTTGGGTAGGAAGTGGCCATCCCCTCCTGGCCCAGCCTGCGCGGGTCACTGCTCCAACGAGCTCTGGGAGGTTCAGGCAGGGAGGGCAAGGGCTGAGAGGCCAGGCCCTAGGGATCCCCCTCACTGGGCACACGAGATGCCAGGCCCCCAATGCGTGTGGGGCCCTGCTGAGGGGGCAGGGCAGGCGCAGCTGCTGGCCCCAGCGCCTTTGTTCCCCAGGGCTGTTGTACAACTCGTCGGGCACAGAGCCCTGTTTTGACATCTACCGGCAGTACCAGGCCTGTGCCGATGCCACGGGCTGCGGCTTGGGCCCCAACGCCAAGGCCTGGGACTACCAGGTATGGGGCACCTGGGGGTGGGGGCGCCGATGAGGTGACCGTGCCCTGGCCTGACGGCCGTGTGGGATCCCCACAGGCCTGCACCGAGGTCAACTTGGCCTTCTCCAGCAACAACCGGACAGACATCTTCCCCGAGCTGCAGTTCACCGAGGCCCTCCGCCAGCAGTACTGCCTGGACACCTGGGGCGTGAGTCCGCGGCGGGACTGGCTGCTGACCAACTTCGGGGGCGCTGGTGAGGCTTGGGGCGGGGTGGGGCGACATCTCCTCGCTGGCACGGAGCTGGCTTGGCGATCTGCACGCCTGCAGCAAAGCTGGGGTCTGGCCCACCCCACGGTGCCAGGACCTCGGGCCGTGCCCGGGCCCTGCCACTCTCCTTGCTCCTTTCAGACCTCAGAGCAGCCAGCAACATCTTCTTCTCCAACGGTGACCTGGACCCCTGGGCAGGGGGCGGGTGAGTCTCCGATGGTGAAGGTGCCCCGTGCAGGGTTCTCCTTGTGGCTTTGCAGAACCTTTTCAAGGACCCCACCCTGCCTTTGCCGATGTCCACGCCTGGGTTCCATGCTTTACTGTCCCACCCTCACCCCTGCTGGTTTTCCTGACTGACGGGGACTGGCCTCTGGCTTCCCTGTCCTTTGCGATGAGGGGACCAGCCAGGCCACGTGGTCTCGAGTCGCTGCCCTAGCTGCGCCCCGCAGCTGGGGTGTGTGGCTGGGCTGCAGGGCTGGCTGGCCCGGAGTGCACGCCCCACACGGCTTGTCCTCGGCTGACAGATTCGGAGTAATCTGAGTGCGTCGGTCCTGGCCATCACCATCCACGGGGGAGCACACCACCTGGACCTCAGGTGGGGTCCCAGCCTAGGAGGGGCACTTGCCCAGTCTGGTCCCATGCTGAATGTGGGTGGGCTTGGTATGAGGCTGTCTGCCTGCCCCACTGAGTGCCCCCTGCCGCCATGCCTGTCCTCAGAGCGTCCCACCCGGAAGACCCCATGTCCGTCAGGGAGGCACGCAAGCTGGAGGCCACCGTCATCCACAACTGGGTCATGGCAGCCAGGCATAAGCAGCAGCTGCAGGAGCGGAAAAGGGGGCGCAGAAGCTGAGGGGCGCACCCCCACCTAGGACCAGTGGGAACTGCAGGGGCATGGCTCCCAGTCACTTGAACCCCAGCTCAGTCACGGGGTCAGGGGGAGAGCCTTGCCCAAGGGAGGGGCTGACCGAAGGCCTGGTGGCCCAGCCAAGCCTGCCCTGTGCTGGCCGTGGTCCACGTGGAAGAGCGTGGCCGTGAGCACACTGCCCGACTTCCCCACATCCGCCACACGTCCAATAAAACAAATCTCAATTCTGTTTGCTGCTTGGGGGTTACTGGGTGGGACGGTGGCATTTCACATGGCCGGCCGAACCACGACACGAAGTACAAGGGACCACCTGGAAGGCTCCCTCCCTCCTTGCCACCACCACACCACTGCGCCAGCCACCCCTCAGGGCCTGCTGAGGGGCCGTGGCCTGGCGCCCCGTCACCACTGGGGCATGGGGAAGCCTCTTTCCTGAACGCCTCAGGCATCGCCTCCCAGTGGGTCTGAGCTGGACCTTCACTGTCCAAATCCTGCCACGAGCTGCTGACGGGCCCCGTGGGCAGCACGACACACCCGCCGGCAGTCGGGGCTGCGCAGGGCAGGCCAGCAGCCACAGGGGCAGGGCAAGAGGCGGCCTGTGAGGCGGGCTCTGCAAGCCTTCCCAGACCCACGATGAGCAGCAGTGGGGGTGCCACCAGGGCAGCCTGGCGGCGGCCACCATGACACCCGCATGCGGGGACCAGCAGGAACATGCCCGCGACCACGGGCCAGGCCGACACGAGCCCAGAGCTCTGCAGAGGTGCTTGGAGAGGCCCCGGCTCCTGAGGGACCTGGATTTCTGGAAATTAAGATGGCAGTGGGCTCCCAGTTTAACGTGGACGGAGCTGTACCTGTCTTGTCTGCCAAGCCACCTGTCGCAGGGGGCAAGGGACCCCAGGCCAGGGCCCGGGGATAGTCTGCTCTCTGGAAACTGGCCCGGGCCAGTCCTAAGGGTCAGGCATGACAGGCGACGGCAAAGACAGTGCAGAGGCAGGTGGCAGGCAGAACCCACTGGGCCACTGGAGCCCGGCACCCTCCGTCCTCTGCCACACCCGGCGCTGCAGGGCCCAGCACCCGCCCGCAGCGCTCATACCACTGCCTCAGTCCCGCCTTCTCCGGAAGCGCAGGAAACACCACGCACTCGGCCACGCCAGTTACCGCGAATCCACCTTTATCCTGACGGAAAGCCCGTTCCGTCCGGTGGCCTGGGAGCAGGATGACCGTGCCACCTGCCCCTCCCAGCCCCTGAAGGGCAGGGACAGTCCCTGAGTCCAATACGTAAACACCACAGCCAGCCAGGAGCCCGGGTCCCCACGCAGTCAGACACCCAAGACCTCGGTCAGGGCACGTCCACGGGCCCGAGAGCCCGAGGCCAGCTGCAACCCAGTGTCCCTTCCACTCTTGTCTCTGACTACGACGTGGGGTCTAGGGACCCACGGTGGCCCCAGGACTCCACCAAGCCCCTGCATCAGACAGGAGTGCGCCCGGGTGTCAGGAACGCGAGTCACAGCTGGAATCTTCTCAGAGAGGAGAAGGGGGAGTGCTGGCCGCCGCCGCCTCCTCGTCCCTAACAGTGTCCTGACAGGGACTACGGACAGGAGCCCCGCGGCCACCCCAGCACCTCACGAGGCCCCAACGTCCTGGCCTAGCTGCCCGATAGCCTGTCGTCAGCCCGGCCTGGACAGCACCCAGCCAGCAGGGTGAACATCACACAGCTGAGGTCAAAGTAGGGGGCTACGTCCAGGGCCAGGGTCCAGCTGACAGGCCCAGTGGCCCGCGTGAGGGCCACAGCCTCAGGCAGGGCCCCAGATGGGCAAGGGGTGGGCCTCGGTGTTGAACACGTAGGCGTCCAGGCTGAGCAGGGCCAGGTCGTCAGAGAAGAGCAGGTACAGGTACTTCAGCGTCTCCCCCAGGAAGAAACTCTCCATTTTGTCCCTGGGCTGTGGATCATGGGGATCCTGGACATTGCTGATGGAAGAATAGCCACCTGAGGGACCTGCCGAAGGCAGAGACTGTGAGTCAAGGTGGCAGGTACAGCCTGCTGACCACACCACACTCCGCCCTAGGCTGGGCCCCGGCCAGAGGCGCCCCCAGGCTACCAGCTCACTGCAGCACGTATGGCCATGGCAGGGCTTGGGGGAGAGAACCCCAAGTCCACGAGGGAAATGGCTGTCCCGGAGGTCACCATGGTCCCTCCAGGGATTGATGGGGCAATGCCAGCTGCCCTCGAGTGACCAGCCCCTGGAGCCCTGCAGGGGGCCTCAGGACCGCCTCACACTGCACAGAGCAGAGGCTGAGTCAGCGCACTGGCCCTGAGCAGACGTGACCTTCCCTGAGCTGTGGCCAGGCAGCAAGACAGGCGGCCGAGCTTGACCACTGTGGTCGCAGAGCTCACCCCGAGGAGCAGTGGTCCCGGGGTCGTCAGGGTGAGGGCTGCCCAGGCCACACAGGACCTAGGGCGACACGGTCTGTGTGTGGCGAGCCACCGTAGGGACCCTGCCCACCAGGCTGGTCCCTCGACACAGGACAGAAACAGGGATGCCCCGGCCCCCATCCTGGGTCCCACGGGCCCTCTACCATACGCGCGGGGCGGCTTATCCTGGAGGCCTCAGCAAGGCGGCAAGGCCGCCCCCCCTGCCCCGCCCCCCTTGGGGGTGACCAGCAAGGCACCGGTGGGTGGGCACTCACGCGCGTGTACGTGTTGAAGTTCTGCAGGATGGCCCAGCCCCAGTCCTGGTACTTGCGATCCCCCGTGAAGCGGTACAGGTAGAACAGGCTCTCCACCGTCTCTGGCCGCAGCAGGTTGTGCCTGTCTGCCGGCTGGGGGCGCAGGTTCCGGTGAGCCCCAAGCACCGGTAAGCCTCACCCCTTCCCACCCCGCCCATGGACCCGCCCCTCTGGGCGGACATGTCTGCGGCTCACCTTGACTAGAACGTCCTTCTGAGACTTCTGCGGCTGCAGGTTGAAGTGCACGATTTCAGGGCTCAGCCCCGTCTCCATCTGCCTGTTCATCTGGTAGCAGGTCTCCATGAGTGCCCGCGCCAGCTGCATGTGCTCAGCGGGCAGGCCGTGGTGGGCGCCCAGAGCCAGCGTCCCTGGCAGGAAGCACACCAGGTGGTCCTGAAATTGGAGGGTCTCCTCACCACCGCTGAGCCACAGGCCACACAGGCTCCACCCCAGCCCAGTGCCACGCCAGGCCCCCAGGTCCCCAGGAATCCAGGGCAGGAATGGGACAGCAGCTGAACGAAGGCCCGGCCCACAGGGCTCAGCACAGGCAGACAGGCGGGTGGAAGGCCACCCACGTGCCAGGTGCCCTGACCCCTCGAACACCAATGAGCACCAGACGCAGGGGGCTGGAGGCGGGCGAGAGGATGGGGACCCTGGGGAGGGGAGGCGAGTGGGCCCAGGGAGGCGCCTGTGCACGTCACAGCTGACTCCTCCTGCCGTCCTGGGCCCACCCGGGCTGTGCAGCCCACATCCACCTGCAACACCTCACATTCGTTAGCCACAGTTCCTCTTCTCTCTTCAGCCAGGCTCAGAGCCAGGGCTCAAGGACAAGTGGGTGTGCAGCACCCCCGACCACGCCTGGCCCGGGCACATGCTCACCATCTTGGCACTGAAGCGGCCGTGGGCGAGCTCCCCGACGAAGGTGAGCTTGCTGGGCTCCGACCTGCGCAGCAGGTGCTTTCGGATCCCATCCACGGCCTCCAGGTAGTCGTCCAGTAACCTGCGAGACCGGGAGGTCCCATTTGCTCGGGCCAGGTGGGTGCAAAGCCCCAGCGTCGAGGCATGTGACTCTGAGCTGCTGCTCACAGGCCGACAGCCGGGAGCCCGGGCCCCGTCTGGGGAGCACACCACCAGCCGAGGGTGGCGGTGGCAGGTCAGCCTGCAGGGCCGCCTCAGCCAGGGGCCTGAAGGCCTACTAAGCGGCTCCCTGTGCCCGTGGAGGTCTTGTCTCCGCCCTAGGGGCTGGCCTAGAGCTTGCACCCCCAGGGGCCCGGGTCACTGCCCGATCTGGGCTGGAGACGTCCAGCTACCCCAGTCCCTCATGAAGCTTTATTTGCATTTAGCAAACTGTACCCAGAGCTGCTGCAGCGCTACCTGGGGACACGCACCTGCTGAGCAGCAGGGAGGACACAGGTCCTTCTGCTGCTGCGAGGGAGGGGACGGCCAGAGCTGCCCCCACAACCAGGGAGCTGGGGCCCTGCCTGGCGCTGTGCCAGGAAGCACATCCCCCTGGAGGGGCCCGGCCGGCAGCCGGCCGCTGTGATCTGACCGAGGGCCGGGGCCGGCGGCGGCAGGGGCGGCCTCACCGCTGGTCGGTCTTCCCGCCCTGGATCCACTGCTTCAGCAAGTACTCGTAGTAGCTGTCGGCCCGGGCGCCCAGCGTGAAGACGCCGCGGTGGGTGAACAGGCCGCTGTGCACGTTGATGAACATGGGCACGAGCCCATCCTTCTTCCCGGACAGGGAGTGGACATGCTTCGTCACCTCCTCCACAGCCTCCTGGACAGACGGGGGTGGGGGGGAGCAGGACATGAGTTGCACCAGGCCCCTGTGCGGGGACCGACCCTGTCCCGCAGAGCAGAGACCGGCGTCCTGGCCAGGCTGCCCTCGGTGCCCAGGTCCTGCAGGAGTTCGGAACAGACCCACGCCACCTGGTGACCCGGTCTGTCCCCCAGACATGGCCACCTTGTCACAGGCCTTGACCACAGGTGACCTGGTCCTCCTGACGGTCCTTGGCCCCCACTCTAGTGGGGCTGCATCTGGACCCACTGACCTCAGTCCCAGGAGCCCTTGCCAGCATGGCCTAGGGCCTGCATCCAGAGAGGAGGAGGGGCGACTGCTGAGTCCAGGGCTGCTGGGCCCGACCCTTCAAGGCCCGAGTGGCCTCCCCTCCTGCAAGTCCGGCTGGGACAGCACCCCGTGCCTGTGCCCCTCTTGTGGGTGCTTGGGACCCTGCCCAAAGGAGGGTCCCTGGTCTCCAGCCCACACAGCCCCCTTGTCTGATCACCTCTGGGGGATGCTGCTCACTCCTCCTCTCCAACCTCCAGTGAAGGCAAAGACCCGGCCACACGTGGCCGGGGGAGCAGCTCCCGAAAAAACCCTGCGCCCCGCGGTTCCCTTCCCCCTCGACACCTCCGAGACCGCGCGCCCGTCAGCACAGGGGCCGGGACCCGCCGCGCCTCCACGCGCACACGAGTGGCCGCACTGCAGCCGGCCCCACAGCGCAGCGCCCCGTCAGGACACGAGGCCTCTGAGGACGGGAAACGGGGACCGCGGAGCTCTGCTGGGCCCCACACTCCACGTCGGGGCCCAGCGGTGCCCACACCTGGCGGACAGGTGACACGCACGGAGTCCACGCACGCAACAGGGCGCCATCGAGCCACGAAAGGGCGGACTGAGGCACACGCTACAACGCGGTGCACCTCAGACGCCCTGCCAGGCACGGACGTGCCCTCTCGTGGGGCTGCACTTACACGGGAAGGGCCACTAAGGGTGCCGCCTGCTGCCGTGATGAAGCGTGAGAACGCCACGGCAAACACGCGGAAGAGCCTCATCTCTTCACGCGCGAATTATGTTTCTATTCAGGAAAAAGAGAAAAACCCACGGACTGCAAGATCAAGGTCAGAACTACCCCTACGTGCTAGTCCACGCTTGAGTGACGCTGCCGACAGGGCTAAGTGACAGACACTTTGAACACTAGGATAACGTGTCAGCAGACAACACACACAGACGCTGCCTTCGTCTACGCAGCATGTGCCCACCCCATCACACCCTAGGGTGGCCGCGTGTCCACACCACCATCTCAGCTGTCCAAGGACAGAGCCAAGCACAGGGCGCTGCACCAGGGCAGGGCCAGGCGGAGGGCTCGCCCTCGGTCCCCGCCTCTTGGCCCCTGCAGCCGCTGTCAGTGACCTGGCGGGGTCTCTCGGGAAAAGTCGGCGGGGTCCTGCGGCCCGGGGTCGGCATCCACGCGACCGGCGCTTACTGCCACGGCCCAGGGGGACACCCGGCCCGTACCCGGAACTTCGTAGCTCCCGTGAGACGAGACAGCTCTCGGAACTCCAGCTGGATGCTCGTCACCTCGGCCACCGTGCTGTCGGACGTCCACCGGGGCGGGCGGGCCACCCCGGTGCCCAGGTTCACGTCGGAGTACGGGACCTTGGAGGGCGTCCGGAACGCGGGCAGCAGCCGGTTCCCCAAGTCCTCCTGAGAGAGGACAGAGAGGTCACCGTCTGCCGTCACCGGGAGGCCCCATCCACGGCGCATGAGGCCACCCCGTCGCCCGCTTCTGTCCCCCGGCGAGGACAGACATGAGCCTGCCGGCTTCGCGCGGCTCCGACGCTGCCTGGCAGTGGAGATGCGCTGGGCTCGGCGGGCCCGACCGTGTCCCACCGGCGGCAGCGGGCAAGCGGGACGCTCAGCCCAGCCGCGCACACAGACGGACACGGGACCCGCGGGGGAGCCGACTGGACAGACCCACTCACCCCAATTGCTGCAGCAAGGGAAAGTGCTGGGGTACCAAGACGTGGCCCCGTGGGCGAGGGCTGCCTGGTGCCAGGTGACTCACGGCTTTCTGCAGGAAGAGCGCGTCCCCCGACAGGTGGTAGGCGCTGAGGAGGCCGCCCAGGAGCGGATCGTGCTCTCAAACAGGTTGACGTCCACGTCTTTTTGAAATTGCAGTTTCTTGGACACCCACCTTCTGGCTTCTCCAAATTCTACAACATGGAGAGGGTGCTGGACACGGCCAGGGTCACAGAGGCCCCGTCCTGTCCCTCTGGGCTACGTGCATTCTGTCCTGACCTCCTTTCCTGACACACTAATGTACTTCCCAGTGCAAGACATGAATCGCAAGTCTTCGTGTCTGCAGGTGAAAGGCGCCAGCGAGCGGCTGGGGACAGCCCACATAGCTGTGAACACAGGGACCGACAATCACAGGCCACGGCCCAAAGGACCACGCGAGTAACTCAGTGGCCGTCTGGTCTGCCCTGGAAACTCAGTGCAAGGGGTTACACTCTCAACTAAACGCAATGACCGTTGCGCAGCCCCCGCCTGTGCCACTCTCTGAGGCACCAGGGAGGACACCAGGGAGAGCCGTGGTGTTACCACAGGCCACGTGCCACCTCCTTGCTGCCACAGAAACGGGCTGGATGTGCCCCTGGACACCCACCCAGGGTCCACGCTGGCTCTCGAGTACCCCCTGGGCAGGCAGATGCAAGGTGCAAGGAAAGGGCCATGCCCACGTGCCCACTCCCACCCCAACTGCTGTCTGTGGCACGGAGACCCCGGGGCACGCGCGCGCCCTTGCACGTGGGAACGTGCACGGGAAGGACAGACACCTTTCTTCAGACCCAAGATCCACATGGTGTCCAGGGAGTCGACGAGCGTGAGGCCGAGGCCGAACCACTCGCTGAAGGACCGGGACACGGGCCGCAGCTCGTCGTGGCCCCAGGCGAACTTGCGGTATCCGAGCCAGGCGTGCCGGAAGGCGTCCACCACGGCCTCCTGGCGGCCGTTTGGGGGGGCTGGCGAGGGAGCAGGACGGAGCCGGGGCTGACTGGAGGGGCACCGACGACCCACGGGACCCTGTCCGGGCGTGCGCAGCAGTGGGGGCAGTGGGGGCAGCCAAGGCCGGGGCACAGAGCCAGAGGTCCAACCCTCAGGGCTGGGCGCGGCCAAGGCAGCGGGGCTGCGGGGCTCCCCACGGCGGCTCGACTTGCGCCCACCTGGCCTGGCTGCGTCCACCTCCGGGAGGGCCCGCAGGGAGCACCTGGCGAGCAAGGAACTGCACACAGCACACCAGGGACAACCACACTGACAGGGCAATTCGGGTTTGGGAATGTCAACGGCGGCAGGTGCTGGTGACGTGGACAAGGCCACCCGGTCTCTCAGGACCCACGTTCTGGTGCCATCAGAGGGGTCCCGAGTGGACGCCCGAGGCCCTGAAGCCCCCGCCCTGCACCTGGGAGCTCATTCTGTCTCCGTGGCAGGACCACACACACAGGGTGACCACGTCCGTGAACGCGCGTCCCTGGCTTCGCACCACGTGTTCCCTCGGCATGGTTGGAGGCCTACTGGAGGGGTGCCCAAGGCTTGATGTCCCTTAATGCCACACAATCGCTGTGTCCCCACATGCCCAGGCTGCCAGTCCCAACGCTGGGCTCCTCACCCTCCTGCTGCAAAGGTGCCGGCAGCAGGGGCTCCGTGCCCAGGCCCCAGCGCAGGTGACCGGGAACGCGTCCCCACACAGCTGCACGTGGCCTGGGTGGTCCCTGACATGACCTTAGGTCTCCGGTCCGTGGAACGTGGACACGCTTGACTGATGACCTCATGAGTGTCATGAGACCTAGCAGGTAGGCTGCAGTGGGCCTGCCAACGGCTGGTGCCCGAACTGTCACACGGGCCCCTGACGCCTGGGGAAGACACTGAGGGGACCAGCACACCCCAGGCCTCTCTCGGAGTGGATGCGGGCAGGACAAGAAGGCTCCTGCACATGGAGCCGCCTCTGTCTGCGGCCTTGGACTTGGGACAACAGCCCCCGAGGAGCCACAGGTCATCACCAAAGCTCTAAAGAGTGTGCGACCCCAGGACCTGGGGCCCACCAGGGTGTCGAAGGACAACCAGAATCAGAGGGATGGCTGGTACTCCATGGCACATGTGGACTCCACCTGCACGTCCACACGCGCTCTCAGTCCAAACGCCCAGGTGAGGCCCGAGAGGTGGGGCCTTACCTGGGTGCTTCTGAATCCCAGTGGGGGCCGCCGCCCTTCTCCAGGGGAGTTTGGTGCCCACCTCCGGCTCAATCACTGCTCCCTGCCAGCTTCGGGGACAGAAAGAAGAGCAATCAGCCAGCCCAGGGACACAGGTGCCAAGGCCCTGTGGTGGCTGCCCCCCTGGGACGCGGCCTGGACGACCAGGAGGAGGCAGCGTCCCCCACCCAGGGCCTGCTTCCAAAGGAAGACGCACGTGAGACACAGGCTGGTGCTCTTGGACTTCCGGGAAAGGGAGGCCGTCCGACCACCCCTGCCTTTCCGCGCAGGCAGCCCCGTACCTGGTGAGGGCGCCCTGCGGGTCGGCTTCCCGCGGAGCCTCGTCCGCAGCCTCGTCCCTGCTCGCGGCGGCATCCTGCCTCCTGTTCTCTGAGTCTTTTGGGGGCTCTGATCTGCAAGTTAGGGGGTCGCCACCAAAAGCGCCTTCGAGGTGTCTAGACAAACACAAGGGTCACCATGAGGAAACGTGCACTGCTTGGGCGCTCGTGCCCACAGGCCCGTGGCGAGGGCCCTGCGCCCAGGCCGAACTCCCTCCCCTCACGTGCCATGCACGGCGGGGTGGGCTCCTTCCTTCCTCACCATCTCCTGCCCCAGCGAGCCAGGTGGAAACTGCCCACGGGCTCGTGCAGCCCTGGCAGCGGGCGACGTCAGCCTGAGGTACCTCGAGGCTGTCAGAGGCCCGAAGGGAAGCACCAAAGGCTCCCAAGCCTGCACGTCAGGGGCCTGCCCTCACTGAGGGCCTGCCCTCAGCCTTCTCCCTCAAGGCGTCTGCCCTTCACCTTTCAGGATGCACCTGTGAGCCACCTGCCTGCTCGCGTGTGTTCCTGGCGCCTCCCCTGCCTCTCCTGCCAGCCCACAGCTTCGCGAGAGAATGGACTGGGCTCCTACTCACCATCTACCCTGCAAGTGTGCCACTGAGAACAAAGGACAGACCATGCCCCTTCCTCCCTCAAGTCCCGTCCCACAATTCTAGAGCAAGAAGTGAGCTCAAAACGCGACAGGTGGTGAGAACACGCACCGCTCCCGACCTGTCTGACCTGCACCGGCCCCCATGGCGCCTGTGGAACTGACCCCAGTTACAAAGGCACCGCCAGTCCATTCACAGTACCTGAACTAACGGCCCAGGGGCATTTTCTGGGTTGGCATCTGCCTTCCGAGGAGCTGGCAGGACAGGTGGCTTTGCTGGCCTCACCTTCTCCTCTTCTACTGACCTGTCATTTGGGGCTAACAAAAGAACCTCTGTCACCTCCAGGGTTCCACAAGGCCTCCTGGAGACTCAAAATGTTTTCCAGAAGACACTGGGACAGGTGCCATGCTTATCAAAGGGCTCCAGGGACCTCCGAGAATCCACCAAAGCAAACTTGAGAACAGCCAGAGGACTGAACCCTCCTCAAAGCACTCGGCAGTTTCTAGCCTGACCTCCAACCTGCAACCCAAGTACTCTGCCAGTATGTCTTGTGTGAAGTGCATTTGTAAATGGCGACCCACAGGCAATGTTCCTGGAGGGCTGCAGCAGCTCATTAGCTTTCCTCCTAAATGGGCCACCTGAGAGGCACTCGGGACTCTCTCCGCCCTCACCTGGACGCTGCCGGTCCCTTCCAAACACGTGGCAGCACGCGTGTGACCGCCACGGGATGCACGTAGAGCCAGTGGTCACCCCCTGGACAGAGAACGCGGCGCCACACGCGGGACACGGTCAGACGTGACCCCTGTCCCAGGAGGGTGGCTGAAAACAACACTCTACGTTCCTCTGTCCAGCTCGCCACCCTTCAGTGCCTCCGGGGGCCGTTCCAGGCGGACGGCCAGAGCCCTCGGCCAGTCAGCCCCGGTCACCAGCTCTACCGTGTGAGGCGCCCAGGGGGCTGGTACCTTTCCACGGGTCGGCCACGCTGATGCAGGACAGGAGCCCACAGAGGACCAGGAAGGCCAGCAGGAAGAGGACCGCGTTGCGCTGGAGCCGCGGCAGCTGCTTCCATTTCTGAGGGAGGGACGGAGAGCGACACCTTTTACTCAGAGAACACCGCCCGGGCGCTCCCCAACTGTGACAGGCTCGGTGAGGACAACGAGTAATTCCAAAGGTCCAAGGTCCCCGTGTGGAGTCCTCTTGTGTTTGCGCTGGGGGGAAGGTCCCTCTCAGCGGGGTCCCAGGCTGGGCCACACTCCAGGTGACACTGCACTGACACGTCAGATGCGGCCCGAGACCACAGGGCACACGGTGCTGACACAGGTGGAGCGTGCGCTCACGGCACCGCGGCGGAACTTACAGCCAAGGAACCCCGGCTTTCCGCTCAGCGCGGTGACAGCGAGGGCCGCCCGGCGTCCCCTCCGACTCCGCCCCGCACACCAGCCCCTCGGACGGTGCAGGCCGGGACCTCCGCCTCCTGAACCGAGACAAGCGTTCGCGCCGCAGGCCTGGGGGCGGCGGGAGGGGACGAGGACGACGCGACCCACCGGGCCAGACCCTCACCCTCCAGCACGAGCGGCGCTGCCGGCTTTTGCTGCCGTCGTAGCTCTGGTCAAGGCTCAGCGTCACCGAGATGAAGTCCCTACGTGGCGCCGGTGGGGCCGACGGATACATGACAGCGACGGAGTTGGCCCAGGCGACCCCGCCCACTGGCGGCGTCAAGAGGCCAGGATCTGAGAGCGGCCGGCGGCTCTGTCTTCGGACACCCGCGGGCAGCCATCGCAGCTCTGGCAACACCCCGCCCATCGCGCTCGCCGCCAATACGCCGGTGCCGCACACTCCTACCGCACTGCGCCTGCGCGCGCCTCCGCGGCCTCCGCGAGCTCGCTACGTGCCCGGCGTTTGCGCCTGCGCCTGTGCGCCCGCGCCTGCGCGGTGGCCTCTCGCCCCGGCGCAGGCGCGCCTGCGCGCGGCTCGTCCGAGTGTGGGCACGGCCTTGGCCGGCAGGTGGGCCTAGCTCGCTCTCCGGGCTCGCTGTCTACGGGTTCTTTATCTTTGAGCCTATCCGCGTCCCGGGCTGGCAGCCCCCGTGTCCTTGTCCAGTGAGTACCGACCGGGTCGCTCCGCCACGCTGGCACGGAGCCCCCCGCCTCCCCGCTTTTGGACGGTGGCGGGGGTAAGGAAAGGGAGCCAGGGCCCGCCAGAGGACGGAGGTCTAGGGTGGGGCAGCCGCTCGACCTCTCAGTGTCACGGCGGCACCCCCACCACCCGCCGTGTGGCGGAATCGCGGCTACGGCCGCTGGCGGAACTTCCATCCCCCGGACCCGACGGCCTTCGGGTGCACTGAGGGTCACCGCACTTTGCCGGGCGCGTGCTGTTCCTCAACGGCAGAGCGGCCCGCGCCCTGCCCGGTGCTTTCCAGGACGGGGAGCCCCTGCTCCCCGCAGTCCTGGCCGTGGCACGTCTGGGTGCCTGGCGGCTCCTCGCTGTGTGCGCCTCCGGCTCAGCACCTGGCTCGTCCGAGCCGCCCCAGGAAGCGCCTGCAGCCCTCCTGTCCCCCCTTCTCTTCTAGGGGCCACCTCTCAGGTCTCTGCAGGGGTCTCCCACACAGCTTTGTGGGTAGTTACAGCAGCGCCCTCATGCGACCCTTCCTGCACAAGTGGCTACAAGGGAAACGGTGGCATATGGAAGATGCAAGTGCAGGGTCGACTCACCAGGGTGTCAAGAGTTGAGTGCAGGGGACCACCCTGGAGAGTTGGTTCCAAGGGTAGGTTCTGGACTTGTCTGTTCCCCCAGCCCGTGACCCACTAGGTTGTTGCAGGCCCCTCCTGTGACTCCGGTAAAGAGCTGTCAGCAAGCACGAAGAGATTCCTCGCCGCCCAGTGTAGTCCAGATCAGTGTGAGGGCTTGTTTCCAGAGGGCCCCCCAGCGGACTCTGCCCTGTGATGGACACAGCTGTGAACACCTAGTGCTGTTCCCACCACACATGCTGATCAGACTGCACTTCCCAGGCCAGGGGTCAGTCAGCGCAAGTTTATTGGTAATCCCCCACCTTCTGTGGAAAATCAAGCATTTGACAATCTTCTAGAACACTTCATTAGCCATCTGGGGTTAAAGAAGGGTGGCTCTAAAGGTAGCATGAGGAAGCCTTTATGGTGGTGGGACTGTCCTGCCTCCTGAGTGCAGTGCGGACAAAGGGACTCACACCTGTCAGAAGTCACAGCACATGTCCTGGTGTGGCAGTGTCCTGTGATCACGTAAGCAGCAAATATTGCAAGAATTCAGTGAAAGGGAGCTGGGGCCTCTGTGCTGTTTGAAACTTCATTATAAGATATAGTTATTTAAAAATGTTTTTGTTTTTTTTTTAAAAAAGTTCACCCAGCGAACTCTGCTTAGGAAAGAGACTGTGAAGTTGGTCCCATCACATAGGGAGGAGTGGCTCTGGCAGGACCCTCCTCCACCCGTGGCTCCTGCTTGCCTACGGGCAGCTGAGAGGAGGGTACTTAGGCACAGGGTTTGATTCTGAGGTTTGCGAAACACTGGGAGGCCTGGGCATGGCCCCGACTGCCATCCTGCCCAGGTCAGGATGCATTTGGCTGTAGCCACCATCCACTCAGCTACTCAGCCACTGGATGCATCAGCTGCACCTGAGCCCACCATCCAACGGCCTTCCCTGGGGGACACCAGTGCGTCCCCTGCAGGATGTGGGTTGCAGAGGCGAGGAGAGAGCAGGTGGCCAGTGTACCAGCCGCACGCATCAGCAGGGAGAGGAAGGAGGCCCTGGGGTACAAAGCAGCCAAGCCAGGACAAGACCAGGGCCAGCTGGCCGCCCACCGCCCCGCCAGGCTGCAGGGCTGTAGTGGGCGACCTCTGCTCCTCCAGAGCAGGGGAGGAGCCTGAGCACCAAGATCAGAAGCTACTGGCAGGGTGGGTGAGGGTGAGCACTCCCCATCGGCTGAAGTTCCAGATTAATCCACCACCACAGGAAGCCACCTGTACTGGTCCCACAAGTTCTTGGGGGAAGCAGCCCAAATCAGCCGCAGAGATGATTGAGGGGCCGATGCCTCGGAAAGACACAGGGAACAGTCTCAGGCACAAGTCCAGCCTGCCAGCCAGCCTCCCTGGCACAGCCAGCCCATTCCCTGAGTTGGTCAGTCCCTTCCACTCTCGGCCTCAGCTGGGCAGACAGGCTGTGACAATGCCCCCAGCCTCCTCCCAGTTACTGGTTCAGCTGCCAGGGAGGGAGGGAGGGGGTAGCCCCTCTAAACAAGTTACCCGGTGGTGGAAGGACGTTGCCGCCTCCTCTCGTTTCCTCATCTGCAGGAAAACTGGGCATGGCTAGTGTTCCTCCTCACCCCCAGCATCTGTGTGTGGGACAGAAGCTGCTGTCCTATTGTCCTGTCATGTGTCAGCTCAGGGACAGGGCCTGCTGCTCTGGTCCAAGACACTTCCCTCTGTCCTACCAGGCAGCTGCCTCTCAGCCCCACTGTCCAAGGTCCTGAGTCCCTCTGCCTCCCACCTGGATCCCACAGCCACCACTAGAGCCATAGAGTCCATGGCCCATTGCAGGCCGGTGGTCACTTGTGTCCATGGGAACTGGCGACAGGAGCAGTCCCACCCCCGTGGCCTAAACCAGCTCTTCCTTCTGTGCTCTGCAGCCCAGAGATGCCCAGCGCCCTGCTCTGCTCCCCGGAGCTTCAGACTGGGGCTGCCTTCCTGCCGTGGACAGTCGTGGGCTGGTCTGGGAGCCAGTCAGGGCCGCAGGGCCTGGACCCAGTTCTCGTCCAGGATGAGCGGGGACTGGAACTCCTGGCCTCGCAGGTACACCTCCAGACCCTGGAAACAAGCCAAGTGTCCACCTCTTGGCCCCAAGGCAGCCTCCCACCTCTGCCTGGAGCTGGGGAGGGGCCTCCAGAAAAAAGTGCCACCTCAAGATCACAGGCCAGTGCAGGAGTCGGCTCGGCGGGACCAAGATGGGCTGGTCATCCTCCCCATCCTAGGACCTGCTAGGGCTTCAGCCTCAGCCCACCCACGCCCTGAAGTTCTGCAATGAGGCCCTGTCGCCCCAGTGGGAACCAAGGCAGACTGCTGTTCCACCCAAGCACCCCTCCCCCAGACCATCTGGCCCCATGACACATCTGGCCCCAGAAGAGCCCAACAGCCAGGCTGCTCTTACCTCTCCAGAGTAAGACACCAGTGGCGAGATCTCACAGATGGCCGGAGGCTCTTCACTGCTGGGCAGGCTGAGGGAGCCCAGGTGTCAGGATCTGCTCAGGGCTACGACCCTGGGGCCCTCCTGACACCACCCATCGCGGGAGCTGCCCCGGCCCCCCTCGTCCAGCAAGCTGATCACCACACACGCAGCTCCCCACAGCCCTTTGCGCAGTCATCTCCCCTGGACACCCAGAGCCCTGGGCAAACTGCCCTGCCTGACCAACAGGCCCCGACGGGGCTGGACACCACCATCCCCCCCGCCACAGGCATACAGCACGGAGCTTGGGCTGCCAGATTTAGGTGGTGGCTGCGGATAATCAGGGAAGATAAGAACCGAAGGTCCTTTTCTTTCCCAGCCTTGAAAAGTGACATGCCTGGCTCTGACTGTCTTTCCTGGGTCCTGGTTTCAAAGCTTAGGAATGAGCCACGGAAAGCTGCAGGGTCCTGGGCACCTTCAGGGGTTGGACCAAATGCTGCAGCTGTGGTCAGTGTCTGGCCAGGCTGGGCACACAGCCACCAGCACCCAGTGCAGAACTGGCGCAGAAACCCCCACCCCAGTTCACAGCAGCAGAGCCAGCAGCACCCTGGGGCCCGCACCCACCTGGGCATCTCAGGGAGGCGGGCCCCGTGTGTGTCCAGGAAGTGGGCCCCCGCCTGCAGGGCCCAGCGGTAGTGCTGAGTGAGCAGGGCCCGCCGGGCCGTGGTGGGGTTGTCCTTGTTGGCTGAGTTGGCATTCTTCAGAGGGGAGAACTCATCCTCCCGTAGCACCTCAAAGACCACGAAGTTCCTAGTAGGGAAAGAGCTGTGACCCTGGGCAAGGGGAGGCCACACTAGGTGGCAGTGACTGAGCTGGGTCTGTTCCACGAGCAGCAGGTCCGGGAGGCTCCAGTGCTGCCTCGAGTCCTCTCATCCCACCAGCCAAACACCCTGGGAGTCCCCCACAACATGGCCTGGGAACAGCAGATGGAGGGCTCAGGAGGGGCCCAAAGCCCACAGCCCCTGATGTTCCCTATGCTCCCATCCTCGGGGGCTGTTTCCCAAGACTTGCCTGCAGCCCCCTAGCTCCCCACTGTGAAGGGACATCCCCACTGTGACCCCCCCCGACTCAGCCCCGCTGGGCCTCAAAACCCACCACCAAAACAGGAGAGGAAAAGAGGAAAAAATAAATGACTTCTGCCACTAACTCAGCAAACTGGAACACATCAAACACAAACTTCTCCATCTTTATCCCATTCGGTTCTAGCGGCTTTACCGAATTTCCCTCCTCGTCCACGTACGGGACCTTCTTCACAGCCACATGTGGCTTCAACAAGGGCTCAAACTCCCTGGGCCGGGGGAGGGGGGAAGGAAAGACGCAGATGAGACAGGACACCCAAGGAGCCAGGCGGGGCAGGTGGGAGAGGTGCCCCCCAGGGCACAAGAGCAGTGGGGACTGGGAAGACACAGACACCTGCCCCCCCCCCATTAGCCACATCCTTGCCCAGGCGCAATGGCAACGAGGGCAGAGGTGGTGGCCGTGGTCCATGGCCACTGCAGGAGCAGCAGCAGCAGGCCAACCTGGACAGAGCCTGACGCCAGCAGCCGGGCTCCCTGGTGCCTCTGCCTGTCAACACATGAACCTTTCTCCACCCAACCCACCTGCCCGCGCCTGACCACAGCCCCACCCGGCTCAGGTCAGCCTCCAGTCACTGTGGCCGGTACTGGGCCACTGGCCTTGCACACCTGGTGACGGCTTGGAGAAAGGTTCGCGTGAAGAAATGGTTGCAGATGTTGCCTGCGTTGTAGAGCAGGCCCCCATCAGCGGCGCGCAGCCGCGCGGTCTGGGGACTGATCTCGCTGTACTCCAGCACCTGGGGGACGCCGTCCACCTCGCACACCACGCCCACAGGCTCCTCTGGGTAAGCCTTCTCCACCACCTGCAGCCGCGACAGGTGGGCTGGGAAGGCCGGGCGGGGCGGGGGGCGGGAGGGCCCGCACTGCGGCTGACATCCCATGACCTCCCCGGGGCTTACCTTGGCACCACAGTCTGCACCTCGCAGCACGCAGAAGCCGATGAAGACAGGGTCCGCCAGCCGCACCAGGATGTTGTCCACGCAGTACACGTGAACAAACTCCACCCCTCGGCGTTCCATGTCCTCTAAAATGCGGTGGTCCGCCAGCGCGCGGTACAGGCCCCCGTTGCCGTCTGCGGAGGGAGAAAGGGGTGGGCCTCTGCCGCTGAGTCCTGGCCTGCTGGAGGTGGAGGAGGCCCCTGCGGGCTGGACCTTGTGCCAGAGGCAGCTCTCTCCCTAGCCAGGAAGCCCTGTGGTGGTTCCATGCGACAGATGGAAATCAAAGCCCAGACAGGGAAACTCACCCTTCCAGAACCACACAGCCTCCAGGCAGCACATTCCCGACTCCGTCCCAGGCCTCCAGGCTCCTAGTTCTAGGCCAGGGGTCCCTCCCTGTCTCAGGGGTGGGCATACCTGGGGCCATGGCAACCTTGTCTTTCCGCTCCAGGATGGCCTTGCCATCGAAGGTCACAGCGGGCAGCATGCGCTGCTCAAACATGATCACATTGTCTGGGTCCAGGTGAAAGAAGTTGTGCTCCCTGAAGAAGTCGCGGTGGGCCGCAGCGTGAACTCGCTTGTCATGATGTACCTGCATGGGGAGGCAGGCAGGCGGGCCTTCAGGAGGGCCTGGCTCCTCAGGCAGTTGGGGCTGACGGGGCCTGGCATCGGGGTGCAGTCTGGGGGTACACCGGGTTCTATCCAGGGCTGTGCTGGGCTTGGGGTTCAGGCTTTGGTGTGGGGCAGGGCTGGGGCTATGCGGGGTAGATCACTCAGAGAGGGCACACCAGGCACCGTGCAGCGGGTCCCCCGCGCTCGCCCGCCAGCTGCTGCACCCGCCGAATCCGCTCTGCCTGCAGCTGGTACAGACTCTTCTGGCTGGGCAGTCCCACACGATACATGCCCTTGGGGTAGGTCACACCCAGGCGAGTGCCCTGCCCGCCAGCCAGCAGAAGCACAGCCACTTTGTTCAGCGCGATCTGGCGGAAACCTGGGGACACAGGGTGCCATGAGGAGATGCCTAAGGCCTGCCACATAAGCACCCCTTCATTTTGGAGCTAGTCAGACTTGTGCGGGGGCTGACTCCTGCCTGATAGCCACCGAACATCAATTTCCAAATAGCGTTCTGATCTCATCTGGGCCAGGACCCCACCCAAACGTGACTTTCACCTGACCCATCAGAGATTCCGATGATGTTCCCCTGGGCTCATTCCCAACCTGGGCCTTGAGGGAAGCTGGGGTCTGACTGCTCGGATTCGCCCGTACCCCTCCTCCCACTCCTCCAAGCTGTGCAGCGGGGGGCCCTGGGCAGGCTCCCCTCTAGGAGCACATGCCTCACCTTCAGGCCAGGAGGCCCGGAGAGCGCCAGCGCTGGTGTGTAAAGGAGCATATGCAAGTGTGCAAGGGGTCCCCTGCCATCAATACGCCTGTGGGCTGGGCGCTGGCCATCAGGTGTGCGCATGTACAAAGCACTCTCCTGAGGGAATGCGGCCTGGGGGCGGCTGCCCGCTCCGCAGCGTTTGCTAGGTTCCCGACCCCGGTCGCGAGCAGGCGCGTGTCAAAGGGGAGACGTCACAAACGAGGCAAACTGAAGTTCCGCAAGCCAGCACGCCCCTCCTCGCAGCCCACTCTAACGGGAAGGCCCCTTCCGGCCGGCCAGGGGCGCCCCGCGCCCGGGACTCCCGCCGCGCCTACCTTCCTCTCCCAGAGCCGCAGCGCCTCCGGGTCGCCCCGGATCGCGCTGCCCATGCGCTCGGGGGCAGGGGCCGCAGGCGCTGGGCCAGGTCTGGCGGCCCGCCCGGGGGGCGCGCGCAGGCTGCGGCCGCGCGCTGGCAGTGCTCGCGCAGCGCCTCGGGCTCCAGCGGCGCCAGTTCGGCCAGCAGCGCGGCGCGCGGCCCCGGCGCCAGCTCGGCGCAGAAGCGCAGGAGGTGCTCCTGGCCGGCGCGCTGCAGCCGGGCGCGCACGTCCTGCTCCGAAGCCATGTCGCCGCCGCCGCTGTCGGACGCGTTGGCACTCGTGACCTGCGCCCTCCGACTCGCGTCACGGGACCCGGCGGGCGGTGCGGCCCCCGCGCCCCGCCCCGGCCCTGCGGACGACCCGGCCTGCGGGGCTCCGACCCGACTCCGCCCCGGCCCCGCCCCCGAGCTCCCGGCGGCTCTGCGGCCGCGCCTCCGCCCCGGCCTGCTCCGCGGGACCTCGGGGGGCGCACGCGCGCAGCGCCTGCCGTTCCTGGAGACGGGGAGCTCTTTCTGGCAGGTTCAGCGACACCCCTTGGCCCAGGCGCTAGAGGACTGACTTCAGTTCTAATACACGCCGTCTGCCCACAGCCCAGGGAAGCGGGGAGGGGGCGGGTGCCAGCGTTTGTCCCTGCATGTGGCATATTTGCATTTACCAAGATGCCTGGCAGCCGGGACAACAGTCCAAGAAGAGGTCAGACTGAGGACTGGGCTGGGCTGGGGAGGATGGACTCAGGTCAGCAGCAGGGCTAGGTGTCTGGATGTCACTAAGGTCCAAGACGCCCACCCTGCACCGTTGGGGGCGCCCTCCTTCGCCTTCCTCCCTCCCATAGCTCTGTGCCCAGAATTGCCCAGGAGCAGCCCCTTGCCCTGCCTTGTTTTAACCACCAGATTTTAAAATATCTTGCTTTTTATGAACTTCCTTGTGAGAAATAGGGAAGAGTAACTTCCACCATCTTGGAACAAAGCTTTCTTTTAGAAACTAGTTTTATTAAGTCTAAAGGTAATACATGCACATGGTTAAAACTAATTTAAATGGTGCTTTAGAACCCAAAATGAAAAGTAACCCGTTCCCCAGGTTGGCCCTAGCTAACCTGTTAAGGCAATGTGTCTCCCTGCAGGCAGGTTGCACATAGAGCCCCGCCTCCTCCCACACACCCCTGTCCTGGGTTAGGAGGCGGAGCTTCACAGCCTCCTGGGGGCCCATTGTAAGTTCTGTGGACCTAAAAGGAGTTCATTTTCCATGGCTGGTCTCGGACCTGCCTCAGGGGCTTTGCACTTCCTGTTCCTACCAGGACAACAGCGCTTTCCCAGAAAGTCACGTGACACCCTGACAGCTCCATTTTGGTGGGCGTGAGCTCCCATGTCATCTGCTTAGGGAAACCCTCCCAGGTCATTTCAGCTCAGAGAGCATCCTCCCATGTTTCTCAGTTCCTTCCTGCCTTTCTGCATCCCCCATGGCCTGACTCCCCCACCCCATGAGAAGTAACCCCCACGAGTGATGGACGTTGCTGGGTCACTGCCCTACCCATCATCACAGATCATTCCACCCAGGAGGCAGCACAGTGATTAGACCACAGCAAGTATTCACAGAGTACTTAGTGAGTGAATGTCTGCCCTGATAGTTTATGACAGTTGAAGGGCAGTTTGGGGCAGATGTTGGAGGGGAAGGGTGTGTGTAGGAGTTAAGGAATCGGGAGCAAAGGAGGCTCCACACCCCTGGACAGAGTCCATGAGAACACTATCACCCCTGCCCATATGCCCTTGAAGGCAGGTGTCACAATATGAATTTGGGGCCTGTCTTAGGGCGACCTTGGAATCCTACCCCAAGGTGAAGGGTGGGCCTGAGATCAGAAGGGTTTGGACAATCGGAGCTGTATAGCCAGAGGCACCTGCAGGGCCAAGAGAAGCTGACCCACGGGGGTGCAGATGGATTAGTGCCAGTGAGGCAGAGGTGGGTGACAACCTCCTGATCACTTGCCAGGGGTGGGCTACAGCCAAGGAGTCACCTTCCTTTTGTCCAAGGGCCTCATCCAAAGGGTTCAGGGGAGCAGGGCCCAGAGACCATCACGGGTCCCTGGTTGTCACTGCAGGAATGGAGACCAAAGAACCCTGAGACAGGCTTGGAAACTGGGGGGGCAGTTGCCCATCCTTCACTCTATCCCCAGTGCTCGGCAGGGGACAGAGAGGCCCAGCCAGCCCCTGCCCACCTCCAGGGAGTTCTAGGCTGGCACATTGAAAACCTAATTACAATTGGGATGAGTGCCTCGAAAAGTACAGGATCCGCAGGGGACCCACCCAGCCTGGGGCTCTCAGAAGCAATCCCATAGGGGGTCACAGCAAAGTTGAAAGCTACAATGTTGGGAAAGTGTCAGGCCAAGCTGGAAAGTGCACTGGAAGGAGGAAGTGATCAGAGTTTAGGACAGTTAGGACAGGAAGGACTCAGGGCCACACCTTAGTCCCATGCCCAGAGCTGGCACCCATTCCAGTTTCTCCAGCACCTAGTCAGGGGCCATGGGGAAGCCCACAGACCAAGTGTCAACAGGGCCACCTCCCCACAGCCTCAGACTCTCTAAGCTGCCCTGTCTCCTCTGTACCATGAGCTCAGACTCACAGGGGCCCGGGCCTAGCCTGGACACTGCTGGCTGTGCTGTCCTGAGCTGTCAAAGCACCATGTGCTTCCGAATGCTGGCCTCCACACACACACTCACCCCACAGAGCTGTCCCCATCCCACGGGCCTCACCCTGGCTTGGTGTCCTCCCCAAGGATGGCGTTTCCCCTGTCACCTCCAGGATGAGGTTTCCCGGCTGTCCACTGAGCACCTTGGGGTAACCCCACCCTGCTCCCAAAGAGCACAGAGAGACAACCACCTTAGGAGAAAGCAGACCACTGCTTTGAAGGACAGGGCACCTAACTGGAATTCCGGGGGTGGGTCAGGTTCCTGAGTAGAGTTTCGAAGGGTGCACGGCGGCCAGCCAGGAGCAGACATGGAAGGGTGTTCCTTGTAGCAGAGCCGCCACGTGCAGAGGCCCAGAGGTAAGGGAATGCCTAAGCATGGGGGGGGGGGCGGGAGGAGGGGCTGGGAGCAGAGCAGGAGCAGGGAGCTGAACTGCGGGACACACGGCTTGAATGCTGTCCTGGGATTTTGGCCCGTCCTGCCACTAAAAGGGAAGCCAGGGAGAGACCAGGCTTCATGTGGCACCTCCAGGCTCACAGCGTTCTAGGTGCCCCAAATTCCTTACTACAAAGGAGCCCTGACTTTCAGGGGTCATCCTGGGGGAGAAGTGGACTCAGGACACTCCCTGGCCAGGGCGACTGCCCTTACAGCCTGAGGCACATGAACCAATGCCTTGGGGCCCGAGGACACAGAGGCTCAGGTAGGCAGGCCACCAAGTGGGGCTCGAAGGAGGCCAGCCAGAGGGCTAAGGTGAGCCCTGTGCCAGGGGCCTGTCTGGAGGGGGTGCCTTGTGACTCCATGCTGATTTATCCTTGAGGATGGACAGTCTGCCTAGGAAGCAGCAGGTGACACATAGGCAATGCGCAGTGGCAAGGTGCTCGGGCCGTGGGAATGTCTGGGAAGACCGAGCCCGGAGGGATGGGGATGGGGCAGGGCCTGGAGGACAGGCAGCGGTGAAGCCAGGGGGTTCCAGGCAGACAGCATCTTGGGAAGCTTTCTGGCTTGGGGGAGGGGCGGGGGGGACTCTCACGGGTCAGTCCTGAGGTAGGATCCCAGAGCTGAACTGCAGGCGTCCTCACAGGCTGACCCGACAGAATGACTGGATCCCAGCTGGGAAGGAAGCAGGGACTGCGGGGACAGGGCTGTCCCGCTAGCCTGAGAAGGCCATGAGAGGCAGGAAGGAGGGCAGCTGGAGGAGGTGTGCCGCTAGAGGAAGACTCTGGAGCAGAGGACCTCAGGAGCTGAGGAGAGCTGGTCACCAGATGGGGATCTGGGGACACAGGAAAAAGTGGCTTTGTCCTGCAGTAGGCAGGAAAAGCCAAGCTGTCCCCAGGGTCCAGGGGAGGTGCTTTTGCAGTGCGGACAGAGAGGCCTCTGTGAGGGAAAGCGCCCAGCCGGCTGGAGCCCACAACCCTCTTGGGGCCCGCCTGGCATAAGAGAAAGGGGCCCCAAAGTAGGCGGTTTCTGTGCGTGGGGACTCAGCAAAGAGTGCCCGGGGGAGCTGGGCGGGGGAAGGTGGGTCCCTGGACAGGGTGTGCTCCCCATCCTTAACCCTTGAGGCCACCTGTGGACAGGTTTGGGGTTGGGCGCCAGGCCCCGCCCCGAGGAGAGGTGGGCCGGGCGACCAATCTGAGCGAGGGCTGAGCCGCGGCGAGAGGGTTGGTGCGGTGGAGGTGGGGGAGCAGAAGGGCGGTCCGCTCGGGGACCCTTCCCCCACCCTGCGAGGCCAGGAGGGAGGCAGACTGGGGGACCCCACCCCTGCCAGCCATGGGCCTCCGCGCGGCCGCGATCCTCTAGGTACCGCGGTGTGAGACCCCGCGGCGCTGGCCCCTCTGCCGGAAAAATCAAACCGGGCAGGCGGCCTCTCAGCCAATCGGGGAGCATGTGGGCCAGCCCCGGCCAATGGCCGCCGCGAATGCTAATGAGCGCTGACGCCACGAGGAGGCCCATTCAAAAAGTAGCAGCTATTGTCGCGACCGGTTACGTGCGCCCGCCCGGCCCCGCCGTCGGGCCGCGCGGGGACGGAACCTGGGTGCACGCGGGGACGGAACCCAGGGGCACGCGGGGACCCAGCTCCGGGCGGGCCCAGGACCCATGGCCGGAGCCGCGATGGCCGAGCCGGGCCGCGGGACAGCTGCCGCGCCCGCGCCGGGCACCGAGGGGCTGCCGCGCGCCTTCCTGCAGAGCCTGCGCACCCTCTTCGACATCCTGGACGACCGGCGCCGGGGCTACGTGCACCTGCGCGAGATCGAGTCCCGCTGGCAGGGCGCAGACGCGCGCGAGCTGCCCCGCGGCGTGCTCGAGGGCCTGCGCCAGGTGGCCCCGGCCAGCGGCTACCTAACCTTCGAGCGCTTCGTGGCCGGCTTACGCACCTCGCTGCTGAACGCCGACGGTGGCCCGCGCGGCCTGGCCCGCGCCCAAGCCAGAGGAGGCGGTCCGGCACGGCCCGGGGGCCAGCCGCCAGCGCCAGGGCCGGCGCCGCAGCGCCTGGTGTTTGCGCCTGCGGACGAGCCGCGGACCGTCCTGGAGAGAAAGCCCCTGCCGCTGGGTGCGCGCCCCCCGGAGGCCGGCCCCGGCGGCGCGGCCCGAAGCCTAGAGAAACTGTGCGGTCCGGCTGAGGCCGCACTCGGCCTCGCGGATCCCGAGCGGCCGCAGGGCGCGGCCCTGGAGCGGAGCCCCAGCACGGACGCTGGTGAGTGCGGGTCGGTTCTCCTCGTGGCTGCCTCGGGCCAGCGCCAGCGGCCGGAGCCCGGGAAGTGTCGCCTCCGCATCTCCTCCCGGGGGACGGGGACAGGAAGCTCCCTGGGGGTTCGTGAGCCTGGGTCGCGCCTCCAGGCCCAGAGGGAAAGGGGCCTCGACCTGTCCTAGTGTGCTCAGCGGCCAGGAGGCAGCCCCGCCTTTCCTCCACCACAGCATGAGGCCGCCAGCGCCAAGGGACTGGTGGGTGACCCGGCAAACCGCACCAAAAGCCACTGCACCAAACACGAGCTGGGCCGGGTGTGTGCGGCACTCTCCACTTCCAGTACTTCCCCATGCCTGGGGACACCTGGGCCCTCGGTGTCAACACTGGTGACTACTTAGGCAGAGACTTTCCCCTTTAGTGCCCAGAAAGGGTCCCCCAGACTGTGGCACGAGGCCCTCACTGCCTTCTTGGGTCCTTCTCAGTCTGACAGTTCCGCCGAGAGGGTGGGGTGTCTGTCCCCCACTGAGGCCAGGGCAGGCAGGAGCTGCTGCCCAGGAGGACCTGGCCCCGTGGCCAGGCGGAGCAAATAGGTGGATGGGTGTTCAGCTCCGGGGTGAGGGTGGGGGCTGAGCCGCCACTGACCCTAGGGAGGGACACAGGGCACGGCCCCTGGGCATGGCCAGCAGTTGGCGGGGACACAAGGCAGCTGAATGTCCCCTGTGCCTGCCCGGGGGATAGGTCCTGCACTAGGGCTGGTGCAGGGCCTTCCATCCATGGAGCTTCCGCCCTTTGTGTGGTGCCCGCTTCTCTGCCAGCCTCGCTGGACCCCACCCTGGCCTCCGCCATAGTCCTCAGCCCTGTGACCGGCACTTGTGGGCCACAGTGGCCTCTGGCCTCCCTTGTGACCTGGCCAGCAGCTCACCCCAGGCTGGTTACTCCCCCTGTCCCTCACTGCCCAGCCTCCCTGACCCCATGGTGTGTGTCTGGGGGCGACCTCTGGGTGTGGCTTGCCCCAAGTGCAGGGCCAGTGCCATCCATGGAATCAGCCGTGGAATTGGGGCTTGGAGGCCTCAGCCCTGTGGGTCACTTACTGTGCTCCTCTGGCTGGCACAGGGTTGGGCCTGTGCCCAGTGCCCACCACGGAGCAGCACGAGCCTCAGGCAAGGGCTCTCACTGTCACTTTTTATAGGCAGAGGCCCAGACAAAGGGTGCAACATATTCTTGGGGTGCCAAATCTGGAGCTCTGAGACCCCCTGGCTCCCCAAGAAGAGAGCCACACAAACAGTCCATCTCCAGAGATCCAGGCCCTCTCTTTTGTTTCCTGTTGGGGCCCAGTGTGTGTCGTACCTGAGCCCGGCCTGGCCCCTTAGGTACAGGCTGCTAGCTCAGGCCCAAATGGGGACAGGGCTGGCTCTGCCTGCTGGTCGCCCAGGTGGACGTCCAGTGTGCTATCATCCGGGGCCTGGGAGCTGCCCTGCAGACTCGCCAGTGCAGACGGCCCAGGTGTCCGAGGGTGTCCAACGTGCCCCGCCTCCCTCTGCCTGTACCTCCTCTGCTGGCCGCATGGCAGGTTGGAACGTGAACTTGGGGCCTGCTCGGAGCCTGTCTGCCAGGGCTGGCTGGTGGCCCACATACCACCTTGTGCCAAGCCCTCGGGCCATGTCCCTGCCATGCACGCCTGCACCCCTGCTCGCATCCCCTGCCCACTCCCCTCGCGCGGTGCCAGGGGCATGGCCTCTGAAGAAGAGCCAGGTGTGGTGGCTGCAGCTAGTGAGACAGAGGGGGTGACTTCAACACCTGGCCACACTCCTCCCCTCCTGGGGCAGCCCTGCACATGCTCCCCCTCCCCCAAGGAAACTAGCCGGCCCTCCAGGGAAGCCCTGGCCTTCCGGCCACAGGTGGGCGTGGGAGCTGCAGAAGCTCCTGAGTTGCTCACGGAGTGCACTGCACCCCCACGGGGGCCTGGGGCTAACCATAATGCAGCCCCCGCCCGAGAAAAGTCAGGTCTCTGCCACGCGCAGCCCCACGTGGTGCCCGCAGGAGCTCACCAAAGGCCCTGGCTACCAGGGAGGGGCGGGGGAGACCAGAGGCCCCGTGCGCTTGCTCACGTTGTTCATACCTGCAGCCTTTGAGCCTAAGGTGAGCACTGGGGTGCAGAGACAGCTGGGAAAGCCTTGCCCTTGGGCGCTCATGCCCAGCTCATGTGCACACGCACATGTATTGTGTGCAAGTGTGCAGCCACGTGGGGGCCAAGTGGCGACCAGACCCCAGACAGGCACAGAGGCAGGGTGTGGATGGGGCTAGGCTCCTGCGTGAGACCCCAGGCCCAACTGAGATGGGCTCTGAGTTGCCCATGACCCCAGAGGTGTGCAGGCCTGGATCAAGGCTTTGTATTGCCGGGGGCCATGGGAGAGTGGTCTGGACAGACCTGGAACCAGGCCGTGGGGGTTGAGCTTGACTGGGCGGGCCTCGCCTCTGTCGCAGGTGCAGTGGCCTGCAGAGCCTGGGAGCCAGGCGTGGGGGATGCCTGGCGGGCACCCCCGGCCCGAGGGCAACGTCGGAGGCACACCATCACCAACGGTGTGGACTGTGACCTGGTGAGTGGGTTTCGGGGGCTCTGGGGCTCTCTCCATCTTGCCTAGGATTGGACTAGGCCCCCAAACTCAGTCTCCTGGGTTCTGGGGGTGGCCTGTGGCAGGCACGTGGGTCAGCTCTAAGCATCTTTTCGCACCTTGGCTGGAATCCACTTTAGGAATCCACCTTAAGTCAGGCTGCGGGGGAGGGGGCCTGGACGTGCTGTGGCCCTGGGCTCGGCCACCCGCAGGAACTGCTTTTGGCCCAGCTCACCAGCCGAGTGTTCACCGTCCCCCACAGGAAGGGGTACCAAGCGCCAGTCACGCGTGCACCCTAGGGAAGCCAGGGGAGAGGGGCACTGCGGGGGCACCCGGGGAGGGGCCTGCCATGCTCCGCGGGGAGGTGCGTGCGGGCTCGCATGCGCAGGTGCGCGCCTGCTGGGTGTGCGCGGGCCCTCGCTGCAGCGGGCTCTCGCTGCCGCGTGCTCAGCGGCGCCTGCATGCCCCCATGCGTGGCAGCTGAAGCGGATGGCGGAGCTGGAGCAGGAGAAGGAGGTGCTGCTGCAGGGCCTGCAGATGATGGCGAGGGGCCGCGACTGGTACCAGCAGCAGCTGCAGCGTGTGCAAGAGCGCCAGCGCCGCCTGGGCCGGGACAGGGCCAGCGCCGTGAGTGACACCGCGCCCGTCCCCGGGCAGAGGGGCCCCGGACTGTGACGCTTCCCCACCAGCAACTCCCCTGGGCTCTCGGCTCTGGGTGGTACTTCCAGGGGCAGGAGTGGCCACCGGTGGGGACCCCCTCAGGGCACAGTGGGTGACCCTGGGCTGCTCTCTGACCACCTGTCCCCTGCTTGCCTCCTAGGACTTTGGGGCTGAAGGGAGCGCCCCGCCTCTGGGGCGGTTGCTGCCCAAGGTACAGGAGGTGGCCCGGTGCCTGGGGGAGCTGCTGGCTGCGGCCTGTGCCGGCAGGGTGAGTGTCCCCGGACCGCCCCGCACCCATGCTGCGGTCCAGACCCAGCTCGGTGCCACCCTGCACCCTTGTCCTGGAGGCTGAGCCGGGCCTGCCGGGCCTGCCTGACCATGCCCTCCTGTAGGCTCTTCCCTCGTCTTCCTCGGGGCCCCCGTGCCCCGGCATGGCCCCTGCCTCGCCCTCGGCCTCCAAGCGGCAGCAGCAGACCATCCTCATGCTGAAAGAGCAGAACCGACTTCTCACCCAGGTGAGGTGTGGGATGGGTGTCGGGGAGCCGGCAGCCCCGCAGCCCGGCAGGCCCTGACTGTCCCCTGTCTGCCAGGAGGTGACAGACAAGAGTGAGCGGATCACGCAGCTGGAGCAGGAGAAGTGTGCCCTCATCAAGCAGCTGTTTGAGGCCCGCGCCCTCCGCCAGCAGGACGCTGGGCCTCTGGACTCCACCTTCATCTAGCTGGCCACAGACGGGACCTCTCAGCCTGGTCCGGCACTGGCCGTGGGTGGGCACCCCTTGATCCCCGCCAGTCGGGCTGAAGACCACCTGACTGGCCTGGACATAGCCCACCATCGTCCCAATCTGGGCTTCCCCAGATTCCCCCAAGCCCAGGTGTGGCCGTCAGGTAGGCCATCCCCGTCAGATAGGCCATCCCCACCCCCAGTATGTTCTGGCCTGCCCTGGGGGCTGGGGCGGACGTGGGGGAGAGCTCCAGCGTGCAGATGCAGCTTGAAGCTCCTGCCATTGGGGGACCCCTCCTCGTGTTTACCAGATTTCATGCCGCCCTGGGAATGAGGGCTTTTGGCAGCCCTGCCCCCACGTTTACAGCTGACGGGACAGCCCTCCCGCCTAGGGTCTTCAGTAGATGGTACTGGTCACACTCGGTTGCACTTTTGCTATCGGCCAGCAGAGGGCATTATGCGCTCTCTGGTCCTGGGCCCTGGAGCCCCACCATGGTGTCTCAGATGGAGCGGGGAGTAAGGGACCCTGGGGTGGGCTGGGACACCTGAGGGGCATCTTCCTTCAACCCAGAGCTCCAAGACTAGGGGGCTGTCCATCACCGGCAGCAGACGGAGGGTGGGATGGCTCTACGGGGGTTCTACTTGTGCTGGTTCCAGGGGGCCCCAGGGGCTGGTGGTCAAGTTCACACTTGGGCCAAGGCTGGAGGGTCCTAGAGTCGGGCTAGAAGGATGGCCTGCTGGCCCCCTCCACACAGACTCCAGCCCTAAACCACTTGGGGTTAGCTGTCATCCGTCCTGGCCAAGACTCAACCCCGAGCAATCTGTGACCCCGGTGCAGGACCTTGGGCCCACCAGGCCAGGGTAGGCTATGGTCACCAGTGTCGCTCAGGTGTGGCCTTACTCTGGAGAGGGCTCCGTCCCCAGGAAGCATGTCTGGGCCTCCCAGAGATTCCCCAAGGTGCCTTGTAGGCTGAGCACCCGCATCAGGGCCCACCCCACAGGTTCCCTGGGCGTGTAGCATCTGTCACTCCCTGTGTCCCTTCACCCCCAGCTTGGCCCTGGGTCTGGGCTGGAAGAGAGAGAGTACTTCTCAGAAAAGCTTGAGCTGCAGCCCTAGGGAGGAGGCTGGGGCTGGGTCCCCAGCAGGGGTCACTGCCCACCCCAACCCCACTCACCAGGCCAGGCCTGCTAAAGAGTGCCTTGACCCCAGGAGGGGCCTGGTGCCATCTCCGTGGGGACTCCCAAGCTGAGGGCACAGTAACATAGGCAGGTTGTCCAGTTGAGGGCCCTGGAAGTAGGGTGTGGGCTTGTATGAAGCACAGGGACCCCCACAGATGGGGCGCATAGCTTCCTGCAACCTTGAGGAGTGCCCCAGCACAGAGGAGGGTCCCAGGTGCAGGCTGGGGGTCTGGGCGGCAGACCAGGTGCCAGGTTGGCCCCAAATCATCCCAGCCTGCAAGCTGCCCTCCTTGGAGGGTGGGGGCGGGTTCTCCTGGAAGTGGGGGGTCAGGTCCTGAAGTGCCAGGTATTGCCTCCAGCACCCAGGTGGACTTGTGGTGCAGTGGTTAGCCCAGTGCCGGCCAAGGAGGGATCCTTAGGACCTGCCCAGCAGGATGTCCCCAAGTCCTCCTCCTCCACGGTTCTTGGATTTGCCTCTTCTCATCTCATAACCTGTCCCCCTAAACCAGCCCAGGCTCTAAGCCCGCTCCCACTGGGGTGGGGAGCTCTGCTCTCAGGTTCTCCAAACGCAGTCTGTGACTTTTCTAGACCTGAAAAGTGCACTGTCCCCTGCCCGTAATCCTTCCACGACCGCATTACTCAGGGCAGACCCAGGCCCCGGATAGCGCCAGACTCGAGCCCCTCTGGTAGCGGGACGGCGGCTGTGGGGGCAGCCTCCGCCCTGTGGGCTGTGCGTGTGTCATTCCGTCCCGAGCAGCCCGTCCCTGCTTCGCCTGCCTCGCCCCTGCCCGGCCTGAAGTGAAGAAATCAAGGGCACAGCCTCCGGGCGAGCGTGCGGCCGCGCCGTGGGCGCCAGGCTCCTGGAACCTGGGAGACCCGAGTCAGACACAGGAGACCTCCCGCATGAGGCCATGCCTTCAGCTGCAGGGATGACCCGGCCACGCACAGGCGACTGGGGAAAAGCGGCCTCCCTTGGCCCTCGTGTTCCATGCAGGGTGACGTCTGGCCGCAAGGACAGGGTTGCCAGTGGCCCCAGGCTGGCAGGGCCAGGCGACCAGCGAACACGGACATCTCTGGGGCGGGGTTCCTCATCCTTGCACAGTGACGTTGGGGGCTTCTCCAGGCACCGTAGGGTGTCTGGTCACGTCCCCTGGCTCCGCACTAGGTCCTAGCAACACGCAAGCACACGCGAACACCGGCCCCTGACTGCGGGGTCGGGTCGCCCCGGTTGAGACCAGCTCCCGAGAAATGCGACTTCAGGCCTCACGGTTTGGTGCAGATCAAGTTCCAAGGAAAATGAGCGTCTCCAGGTTAACACATTTTCACAAACCGCGATGAGGAAAGAACCCACCATGAGAAACAGACCAGACGTTTCAGACGGCGTCCAGTATAAACCTGCGTCTGAGGAAATAAAAGATTCTTGAAAATGAGAACAAGGATTAGTCTTTATGGTTTCTTATTCTATTAAAAGGTATCATCTTTTCTTCTATAAAGGTGACCAATAAAGTATTAAAAAGAAATAGAACTTCTAGAAATAAAAATTTATCATTGAAATTAAAAACTCGAGCAGACCAAACTTTAGATAAAATTTTCATCACAGCTAAAGAGACAGTGAATAGAGGCAGATGGAAACAGGAGTGACAGGGTCTCGGAGGACATGGTCATGCACCTGGTGGGGTTTCCTGGTAGGATGGGAAGATGGGGTGGTATGTGAAGATAAATGCTTGTATGTCCCCAGAATTGTCTAAAAACATCAGTCTTCAGATCCAGGAATCCCAACAGGTCCCAGCAGGATAAATAAAAAGAAAGAGCATGAAAGAATCCAGAGACGGAAAAGCAATTACCTGCGAAGGAACTGCCATGACGTCAGAGGACAGAGACAGTGAAATGGGCCTTTGATGCCCGTCAGACAGAATCCTGAACCTGCTAAGGCCATTCCCAGAGAAACGACCTTTCGAGAATGAGGGGAAAATAAAAACATCCCTGAAACACACTGCGGAGGAAAGGCTGCAAAAAAAGGCAGAATGCAAGGAGCCGTGAGGGAGGGTGGGTCAGTTACCACTCGCTGAGGAACAAATGAACTTAAAACACAGTGACTTAAAGGAACAGTGGCTTTCTGGCCGTCTCTGCGGGGGGCTTGGTGAGGGTCTCCACGTGGCTGGAGGACACACTCCAAGGTGGCACGTTCGCATGGCTGTTGGCGAAGAATCTTGGTTTCTCGTCCCCACAGGGCCACTTGAGTGTCCTCATGGCGTGGTGGCTGGTCCCCTGGAGCAAGTGACCGAAGAAGAACAGGCGGGAGGAAGCCGTGGGCCTCGGGAGTCTGAGTGAGTCCCACCATCGCCTCTTGTCTTATTCTGTCCATTGGAAGCCAGTCCTTTCTCAAGGGGTGTAGGGGGAATTGGGCTCCCCCTTTTCAAGGGAGTTAGAACCAAATAATCTCTGGACATATCTTTAAATCAACCAAAATAGATCGTTGAATGTGTAGGAAAATCCAACCAAACATTGACTGTAAATAATTATAACGATCCCAGCGCCGATCTGCGTGCGGGGCGACAGGGTAGGACTGGAATGAGGTCCGTGTCGCCCCACAAGCAGGGAGGAGGGACTGGAGATGAGGCACCTGCAAGGGCTTAGCTTTTATTCAGTGTACTCATTAAAGTAACTGGGAGTACCACGTCAAATAATGGCCGTTCAGTGTGCCCCTCCCAAAAACAGAGGCCAGGGAGGTGGCATGGGGAAAGGAAGTTCAACCCGAAGAAGCAGAGAAAAAACCCAGGAAACAAAAAGACGGTAGAAATACGTGAGCAAGCCTGACGTCTGTGACAGGCCCGAACTCCAGTTCAGGCTGCCGGACTGGAGTTTCATCAATTCGGATAGAGACACACTTCAAATGTGCTGACACCGAAAAACAAAAAGTGTGGGTAGTTGTATGAATATAAAATGATACAGATGGTAAGGCAAGAGACGTGACTGGCGATGACGATGGTAACTCCCAAATAATAAAAGGCTTAGCTTACCGGGAAAGTAGAACAACCCCAGTAACACAGCCACGAAACATGGAAATCACAAGAGACACGCAGACATTTCGCTGAGGAGGGTGCACGCGGATGGCCTATCTGTGTGTGAAAAGACAACCAATAGCCATTAGAAAAAGTGCAAGTTAAAACTACAGTGAGATATCACTACACCCCGATCAGACCGGCTACAACGAAAAATAGTGGTAACACCCTATGCTGGCGAGGATGCGGAGAAACTGAGTCGCTCATACAGCACTGGTGGAATGTCAAATGATACAGCCACTCTGGAAGAGTCTGGCACTTCCTTTTAAAACCAAAATCGAATTACCATATGTGAGGGGTAGTTCAACGTGTCATCCATCTCAGGTGTGGCGCCCAGTCGTTTGATTGAACACCCGTCTTTAGTGCAGCTGGGAAGGTACTTTTTAGACGGGACGAACATTTCCATCAGTTGACCTGGAGTGAAGCAGATTAACCTTCCTAACGTGGGTGGGCCTCGTCCAATCAGTTGAAGGCCATGAGAGAAAAGACTAAGGACCCCCCCACCCACCCAAAGAGGCAGGAATTCTTTCTGCTGATTGCCTGTGGACGTCAGGCTGCAGCTTCGCTGGGTCTGCGACCGCCAACGTGCTGGCTCCCACACCTGCACGAGCCAGCTCCCCAAGGGGAGCCGCCCCTCCGGTGTCCTGCCTCTGTGTTCCTGTTGGTTCTCTCTCTGGGGCACTCCGATTGGTACATCACACCCCAGCACGTGCATCATTGGGCATTTTCCCTGCAGAGATGAAGCCTCACTCAGGGACGCGGTGTGAGCGTCCCAAGTAGCTTTATGGGTAACAGCCCCCAACCAGAAACCACAGCGTCCTGTGGGTGACGGGCGTGCAGACCGTGGCCCTTCCACACCGTGAGACAGGACCTGGCCACCACATGCACGAGCCTCAGGGAAATGAAATGATGCCGAATGGCAAAAGCCAGTCTCCGAAGGGCACGTGGTGGGTGCTTCATTTATGCAGCACTTGAACTAGGGAAATGACAGAGACAGAGAAGCAGGTGGGTGTGGCCCCAGGGGGCAGTGCAGGGGTCTTGGGATGGTCCTGGTGAGTTTCTTGGTTGTGGTGGTTACATAAGGTAAAATTGCAGCTACACACACACACAGAATAAATGCAAAGAATATGGAGGGATGAAATTATTAAAAATTATGTCAGCGCATATTTATTGAGTAGAGACTTTGTACCCGACACTTTTCTTGATGCGGGGAACAGCTGAACAAAACAGACACAAAAATTCCTGCTCACGTAGAGTTACGTCCAAGAATAATAAAGACTAGAGCAGTAATCAGTGAAACAAAACAAACATACATCACAGAAAACGTCGATAAAGGCCCAACCTTGGTGAGAAGCTAATGGCGCACTGGATTGGCGAAGAATTAGAGCGATGAGGCAGAAAGAAATGTTGGTAGGAATGAATCAAAAGGGGCAAGGGCAGTGTGTACCACGGAAGTGAGGCAGATGCTAACGGCATTTTAACCCAATCCTTGCGAAGGGAGAAATTCCTAGAAAAATGCAAAGCTAACTCAAGAAGCATCAGAAAAGCTACTTAACACAATACCTGTAAAGGAAATTGAAGTAGTGGTTTGAAACCTGACCTCAAGGAAAACACCAGGACAAGTTCGACCTGTGACTCCAGAAACAGAGAATCCAGACTCTGTGCCCATTTTTATGACCGCGAATTTACATGACCTTGAATTTATAATCTTGAATTCAAAACCAAACTGGGATTTTACAAGAATGGAAAAATACAATCTGACTCCATTCCAGCAACGGATAAGTGAGACACTACGGTCCGTCCCAAGGGTTAGTCCTGAGGCAAGACTAGTTTAATATTTTCAAATTTGTTGTGATTCATGACACTAACAGATTAAAGGGGAAAATATGGCTGCAAGAGATGCAGAAAAATTCAATAATGCTCGATATTAATTCATGTTTGTTTTTAAATTTTTTTTGTTAACCAAGAATTTACAAAGAAGCCTTCAGCCAATATTATACTTAACAGTGAAATGCTGAAAGTCTTCTTCTTTATGATCGGGAAGACGATAGTGACGTCTGTTATGGGCAACGCAGCTCAAAAGTTTATTGACAAAGGATTACTCGGAGGTGAACAGGGTTGTGATTACAAAATTAATATGAAAAGTCCATTGAATTTCTATATGCCAGCAAAAGAAAATATTAGGAAATGCAATTTGAAACCGTAAAATATCATGCACCAAGTACTTAAATCTAAGAAAAAATGTGCAAGACCTTTAAAGAGAAAATTATTTAAAACTTTTTTTTGGAAAGACCTGCAGGAAGGCCTAAGCACATAGAGAAATAAACCGTGGTTTTGGAGAAAACACTCACTGTCGTAGAGATGCTCACTGCCCCCAACGGGTGCGTGTCACTGGTGTAACTGCAGTGCGAATCCCAACGGTTTTTCAAGGAATTTGAGAAGCCTGTCAAAAACTTCTGTGGAGGAGCTATGGGCTTCAGGAAAAGGAGCAGAAAAGGGACTTCCGTCCCCGGGTGGACGGACCCCAGCACCCTGAGATGCATGCTGTACAGTGGGTAAACACACCATCAGGTGTGACACCCAGTGCTGGGACAGCCCGCTGCCCGCATGGGAACACAGGCACTCAATCCTCTCCTCGTCCAGGCAGACCGGAGGCTGGCGCTCAGCAGAAAGCCCTTTAGAAAATGACGGAAGGGCTAGCATAAGGCCTCATGGCAGGTTACTCATGTGAGACCCCAAAAAACAACAGAGCAGGAAACTGAGGCACGTGGACCAGTGAAGAGCTTTCATGGTTGCACAGCCAGAGAGGATCACTGTCCAGGACACAGCTGACCCTTGACCAGCAGCAGAGTTGGGGCCCCACACCCCTAGCACCATCAAAGATCCACGAATAACGTTAGACTCCCCTGACACCACAGCGACTAGTGGCACACCGTTGACCAGAAAAGCGTTACTGGCAATGAGGTCAGGTAACTCGTATTTTTCAGGTCAAGTGCACCCATCCTGTACTGTATTCTCCCATTAAGCGAGCTATAGAAAGAAAAGTGTCATGAAGGCAATCATAAGGAAGATACATTGACAGTATTTAGTGACAAAAGACCCACCTATCAGTGGCCCCCCCCGAGCTTTCCCAGGGTCAGCTGTGTGCTCACAGAGTGCCTGCAAGTCAGTAAGAAAACGTGCAGGGCCCTAGAAGTGGACTGATGCGCCACAGAAGAAAACACTCAGGCCAGAAAACGTCTGGCAGCCAGGCAACCAGAGTGACCAAGCCACTGTGCCCGGGCGACCCGCGTGCAGCCTAGAAATGGACCGTGGGGGAGAGAAACAGGTCACGACAGCACAGCCCGTGACTGAAAACATGGCTCCGAAACCAGGGAACCAGCGGAGTGCAGATGCGCTGGCAGGTGGCCACGCAGAGCAAAGCAGGAGAGTGACACACACCCCGAGAGCGGCACCGCGTCAGGGCCACCAAGGTCTCCGTGGTGCTCCAGCTTTGTCACTCGAGTCCTGCTCTTCCGCGGGACCGCTGCAGCTGCCAGGCAGCCTGGGACAAGTCGGCTCCCCCCAGGACAGGCGGCGGCTGCCGTCCCCACGCCCACGCCCACGAACGGGCCGAGCCTGTGGAGCCTCCCGCTCCCTGGGGCGCTCGGCGCGCCTTTGTCAGATGACAGCATGATTGCAAGAAGCAGCTCCTTCACCGGTCAGGGTGCGTCAGCCTTTGTGGCTTCCGGTGGGGAGACTGAGGCAGAGGTAGTCCTGGGACGGAGGGCTGGATCCTGTGGGGAAGCAGGGGGCTCTAGGACCCCTCCCCCAGGGCCTCTCCCCCTTACAGCCACATGCTCGCCTGGGGCCTGGGGCCCGAGCTCCGGCCAAGCCCCAGGCAGCAGGCCTGGAGCCCCGCCCCCACCCAGGTTCCCGCGGCCGGCTGCCCCCCACCCCCGCCCCCGGTGGCTCCTGCCAGCGCTGGCCTCCCCCTCGGGCCCGCGGGACCCCTCCGCTCCAAAGGGGGTTCCCGTGCTGGCCTCCGGCAGAGCTCGCCCCCCCGCCCCCCCCACCCCGCTTCCTTCCCGGCGGTTCCCTCTCCCGCTTCTTCCCAGGCTACTCTGGGCCCTGGGCCAGCGGCCCAGCTCCCCGCGCCTCCCGCCCCCCAGGGCAGGGTCCAGGCCCCATCCTCTCAGGCCTGGCGAGGCTGCATCCGAGGACTCGCCTGGAACCCCAGGGAGCCCTGCTCGCGGCGTGGGGGGTCCTAGGGGCGGGCCCGCAGCACGCCCGCCTTTCATGTCCTTCATGTTCCCTTCACGCGCTGGGCTCCCTCTGGGCCGCCTTTGTCTCTTCCTTTCAGCCCGATCCGCAGGCCTCTTCCTCCCCTGGGTTTTCTGGGGTGGAAGAAAGGCCTGGGAGGGGGGGGTTGTGCTGGCGGGAAACCGGGCCCCACCCAGACTCTCGCCGCTGGGCCCCTGCCAGGCGGGGCTTCAAGGGGGCCGAGCAAGCTCCTGGTTCCCACCCCTGGCGGCCTGGTCCCAGACTGGAAGAAAGGCGCCTTTGCCAGCCTGTGACCCAGACCCTCGGCCTGGGCAGTGATCCCAGCCCAGTCGTCCCTGCCGGTTCCAACCCGCTGGGGTGTTGCCCAGACCCTGCCCCCATCAAATGCTGTCCTTTGCTCCCCCCCCCCATCCCCACAGCTGACACTCCTGGGTGGTCTTGTCACGTGCTCCCGCTGCTCTTCCTGTTCTCTGGGCCCTGGGTGCTGGAACTCCCAAGCCGCTCAGGGCCACTGACCAGCAAAGGGGGCTGCTTGGCCGAGCCCACAACGGGGCATGTGTGGGTTCGCCGGGGGGGGGGGGGGGTGGAGAAGCACAGAGGCCAGACATTTTGTTGGGGGGGGGCAGAGCTAGGGTCTGGGTCCAACTGAGCGTTTGCACACCCTAGCCAGCATCCAGGGACCTGACACTGAGGTACCCTGGACCTTATCTCCAGGACGGGGCCCTGTGTGCAGAGGGCCCCCTCCTGTCCCCCACCTTGGGAACCCTCTGGCTGCCCTAGTCCAGTTTTCTGTCCCCACCCCCAGCAGAGGAGGCGGCAGTGATGGCCCATGCCCTGAGCCGGGAGGTCCTCTTCTTTCTGGGCTTGGCCTGAGTGGGGCCCTCCTGCCCCTCTCTGCCCGCGTCCTCACCTATCACCCTGGCACCGGGCTGTGTGACACAGGCCATGCACCTCTAAGTTCCCAGCACGTCAAGGGCAGGCCCAGCCTAGGTCAGCTCTGAGGCCCAGCGCCCGGTCTCGGGGCCCAGGGTCGGTCAGCACCGCAGGGCCGGCTTTTTCCTGCAGGGAGGGGTGGCAGAGACACAGCCGGAAGCCCGGTTGTTCCCATGGTTGACAGTGCCTCCTCTCCTCAGGAGCAGGCAGGGAAGAACAGTGCTTGCCAGCTCCATGACCCCCCACCTCACCCCACCAACAAGCCTGCCGGGAGCCAGCCCCCAAGCCAAGCCTCCTACGTCTTCGCACAAAGCCACGCTTGGACCCCTCCGGGAGAGGGGAGTTCTCTGGGTCCTGCCCCGAACCCGGTGTCCACAGGCAGATGCTGGTAGGCCAGCCCTTGGGGTCAGAGGGGACGAGTCGTGGGGCTGAGCGGACAGGAAGGAGGAGGGCAGACGGTAGTCTCAAGGTGCCAGGGCTGCGACCTGGGCGCTGCGAGGGCGGGTGATTCAGGCCGCAGCTTTCACCTGCGCTCGCAGGAGGCGGCCCTGGAGGGCGGTGGGCGGAGCGGCCTGCCAGTGGGCGTGGCCAGCTGCGGCCCGTGCGGGCCCGCGCCCCGCCCCCGGCGCCTACCCCGCGGCCCGGGACCTCCGCCTCCCGGCTGCCCGCGCGTCCACCCATGGCTGGGAAGGTGCTGTCGCTGCTGCCGCCGTTGTTGCTGGCCGCGGTGGGCCTCGCTGGCCTCCTGCTGCTGTGCATCCCCACCCGAGACGTCCGGGAGCCGCCCTCTCTCAAGGTGCATGCTCAGGCACCCGGGCACCCGGCGCGGTGCGGAGAGCAGCTGCGCATGGGGCCGGAGAGCCGGGCGGGGAGGCTCGGAGCCCGCGCGGCTGCCCGAGACCCCGACCCGCGCTCAGCTCCGGGCTCGGCCGGTGGGGTCCCGGCCCCATGTGCTCCGCTCCTGTCCCGGGTTCCCGGGGCGGCGGCGGCGCTTCGGGGGCGCCGCTGGAGACCGAAGTCCCTGGAACTCCCCGGTCGCTGAGCCTGTCACATCACGGGTGCGGCCCAGGGGTTGTCTCTCTGCTCCCCGGATGCAACCCTTGGACGCCCCAGGCCCCAGGCCGCAGCTGGACGGGCGTGGCCCCGCAGTCACATCGCTAGGGGTTGGGACCAGACTGGGTGCATGAGGCGCCGGGGTCCAGGGAACCTGCCCCACCTGCCCTTGGTGGTCCAAGCAGAGCCCTTGAGGAGAGGCCGGCATCGGCAGCGTGGGCTGGTCCTAGAGAGGTGGGGGTGGGCTAGGCCAGGGTGGCCTCCAGTAGTCCGGCTGGCTCCCTTAACCCTTTACTGGACTGGGGTGGGGTGGGGAAGGCTTGGGGTGTGTGTGTGGGGGCGGATGCTCCAAGCCCTGGGAGCCCAGGATGGGAGCTTGTAGGGATGGCTGCTCTATAGCCAAGGGTCACCACTGGCAGGGGTGGGGCAAGTGGTTGCATTGGCCTGCTGATCCGGGAGTTCCCTGGTGGGGGGAGGGCTGGCGTGGCCCCTTTGCCAGGGCTCAGGAGGACATGTTCTTCAGCCATGCTCTCCCTGTGGGAATCCAGGCCCTTGGGGGCGGACGCCGGAACGTGGCACCTGCAAGCTGGGTGCTGTCGTCACCAGCCAGCGCCTGTCCACTCTGTGGTACAGAGCTCCCGGCCCTGGCTCTGAGACACAGGGAAGGGGCGTCTTCAGGCAGGGCCAGCGTGGATCACAGCCCAAACTTGGCCTCTCCCAGCCTGTCCCCAGGGCACTGACTTCCACATTCTCAGGTCGGGCTGAGGTCAGAGATATCAGGAGGGACCGGGGCGGAAGGAAGAGCTGGCCCGAGAGCGTTCCTCCTGCAGCTGGGCTTCCATCCCAGAGCCGGGGGGCAGCGTGTCCCCAGGACCAGGTTCCAGGGGTGGTCCTGGGACTCTGATGTTGACACAGCCCCTCAGCTTGTCCTTGTTAGGATGGCTCCTGCCCACCTACCCTTGTCCTCATTTCCCCCTGACCAAGCTGTGTCACTGGGGCTGCCTCAGGACTTCCCACCTTGCCACAGGGTGGGTAGGGCGAAAAGCCAGAGTGGGGTGATGGGGCAAAGGGCATGGCCTTCAAGCCCCTGCCCCCTCCCCAGAGGGTAACCCCTGCTGTCCCCCTCAGTATGGCATCGTCCTGGACGCTGGCTCTTCCCACACGTCCATGTTCATCTACAAGTGGCCGGCAGACAAGGAGAATGACACCGGCATTGTGGGCCAGCATAGCTCCTGCGATGTGCGCGGTGAGTGCTAGGCACCCCCTGGCTAGGTACACACCCCCCTGGCCCTCGGGGGCTGTTGGCACTTTCATTCTAGAAAGGGAGCCCAGGCAGTAGTTCAAAGATTTGGGCCTTGCCTGGCCTGGGACCAGCTTTTACCGCCCAGGTGGAGCAGGAGGGGCTCCGAGGGGCTGGCGGGAACACCCAGGCAGGATCCTGGCGGGGCTAGGCCAGCTGGGCCATGCCCAGTGCTTTATCCTGGCACCTGCACAAACACCCACTGAAGGGAGGTAGCCTCAGAGACTCTGGGCAGCACGCATGTGGGCCCCTTTGTCTCTCTCTGAACTGGGTGTCTCTGAGGGCTTAAGCTGGGAAGGTGTGTCTAAGCGGCCACCTGGTTTGGGAGCCCAAGCCCCCAGCCCTTTGGCCCTGTGGCCCCTGGCGGCTGCCGCGGGAACTCAACCACTGTCACCGCTTCCCTTCAGGGGGTGGCATTTCCAGCTACGCAGACAACCCTCCCGGGGCCGGCCAGAGTCTGGTCGAATGCCTCGAGCAGGCACTTCGGGACGTGCCCAAAGAGAGACACGTGGGCACACCCCTCTACCTGGGAGCCACAGCAGGCATGCGCCTGCTCAGGTGAGTGTGCCTGTCCTCCAACCTTCCAGGCCCTGGGTCCCCACAGCAGCCTCAGCACAGGGTGGGCCCCACACACCCTCGGCAGAAGCCCTGGGCTGGGACTTCCTTGGCTGGCCAGGCAGGCGCCATATACCTCAGCAGCAGGTTCACGGCCACCTGGGAAGAGCGCCCCTCAGGGTCCTCTCTGTGTCACAGCCTGACCAGTCCAGAGGCCTCGGCCAGCGTGCTCACAGCTGTGACGCAGACGCTGATGCAGTACCCCTTTGACTTCCGTGGTGCCCACATCCTCTCAGGCCAAGACGAGGGGGTGTTTGGCTGGGTGACCACCAACTACCTCCTGGAGAACTTTATTAAGGTGGGCCTGCTGGCCAGCCCAAGGAGCCAGGGGTGTGAGCACCCACCCACTGGCTGACCCCAGCCTCCACTCCTTACAGTGTGGCTGGGCAGGCCGGTGGTTCCGGCCAAGGAAGGGGACCCTGGGAGCCATGGACCTGGGGGGCGCCTCCACACAGATCACCTTCGAGACGGCCAGCCCAGCTGAGGATCCAGCCAATGAGGTCCAGCTGCGGCTCTATGGCCAGCTCTACCGTGTCTACACCCACAGCTTCCTCTGCTACGGCCGTGACCAGGTCCTCCGGAGGCTGCTGGCCAGTGCCCTGCAGGTGCCCCCCCACCCCAGCCCACCTGCACCACTGTGCCTTCTCGGAGGGAGGGTCAAAAAGGGATGTGGGCCAAGGGCACAGAGCAGAGCCTGGGAGCCTGGGCAGCAGCCATGCTGAGGGCTGCTCCAGCCAGCAGGAACTGGTTGCTTCATCAGCTGGGAGGACAGGATCCGGCGTGGGCCAAGGCCCGGTAGCTGGGGTGAGTGCCAGGCCGGGGAGAGAGGAGGGCCAGGCCCGATCTCAGTGAAGCTGCGACGCCTGGCCGCAGGCTTTGGGTTTGTCCGGCAGGCAGTGGGGTGCCGGGGACTGCTGCTGAGCACAGAGGTAACAGCGCCAAGGGGCACTTGTGGGAGGTCCCCCAGGCCGGTCCTCCAGAGGCCCTCCACAGGTCCTGGGGTGAGGGCAGCGCTTGAAGTGGGGGTGGTGCAACCCACACCCTCATGATTCCCCTAGACCCACAGCTTCCACCCCTGCTGGCCGAGGGGCTATTCCACGCAAGTGCTGCTCCAGGACCTGTATGCGTCACCATGCACCGCAGCCCAGCGGCCCCAGACCTTCAAGGGCAGCGACAGGTCCCCCTGGCGGGGGCAGCGACCCAGCCCTCTGCCGTGGCCTCGTTTCGGGCCTCTTTAACTTCTCCTCCTGCCGCTTCTCCCGATGCTCCTTCAACGGCATCTTCCAGCCCCCTGTGTCTGGGGACTTCATGGTGAGTCCAGTGGACGGGGTGGGGCCGCTGCCCTGCAGCGCCTGGGGTCCGGGCACACCTGGACTGTACCCCCTTCCCAGGCCTTCTCTGCTTTCTTCTACACCGTGGACTTCCTGAGGACCGTGATGGGGCTGCCCGTGGCAAGCCTGCAGCAGCTGGAGGTCGCCGTGACACCGTCTGCAGCCAGACGTGGAGCGAGGTGAGGCCTGCTCCCCGCTTCCAGGGCTTCGCGGGCAGGCCCCTCCTGCCTCCCGGTCATTCGTGCGTTCTACAGGTGGAGCTGCCCGGGCCTCTCTGCGAGCCCACTGCAGTGAGGGCCACACTGCTAGGTAGACTTGGAAGTGGCTGGGGCCTGAGGCCGGGGCCAGACCACAGGGGACTGCAGAAATCTCCCTGAGGCCCACCCCTCGGGAGGGAGGGGCACAGCCAGCTACAGCCTCTGTGACAGAGGGGAGCTGGGCGGGGGTGGGGGACAGACAGGTGGGGAGGAGCTGGAGGGCAAGCAGAAGGGCTCAGGGTTTAACAGGTAGACTTGGCAGGGCCCAGGGGTCAGGGAGTGAGGACCCGAAGACACCTTCTGGGATCTGGCTTCTGCCACTAGCCAGCCAGACGCCTATGCGGAGTAAAGCCAGATGGAGGGGTTAGGGCCTGTGGAGCGTGAGGTGCCTACCAGAGGCTCTGGGAGAAACACGTGTCTGTGGGCTCAGGTGGCCAAGAAAGCCCCTGTCCTCTCTGTGTCCACTGACAGGCAGGCTGGGGGTGGGGGGCGGAGCAGGAGGCAACCCCAGGGGCTGAGGCTCGAGCCTGGAGCTTCTCCTGTACCCCCCCCATCACGTGCACGGAGGTTGCTGGAGCCCTCCACGCCCTGGGAGGCCTCCCTGCTCTCACCTCCCAGGCACAGGAGCTCGCTGCCATCCTTAAGTCGCGTTATTCTTCCCGGAGGAACAGCCCCTCCTGGCGGTGGTCCCCTCGGCCTCGGTCTTTCTACCCTTCTACCGCGTATTGCCCGTGGGCAGGGAGGGGCGTGGCGTGCAGCCCACGGCGGGCCACTCCAACGTCCTCCCACCTGCGCCGCAGCTGCAGGCTCGGGCGCCGGGGGAGGGGTCCCGCCTGGCCGACTACTGCGCCGGGGCCATGTTCGTGCAGCAGCTGCTGATCCAGGGCTACGGCTTCCACGAGCGCACCTTCGGCGGGGTGACCTTCCAGAAGAAGGTGGGAGATGGCAGGCCGGGGCGGGAGTGGGCGGGGTGGGCGGGGCCGCCCGGGCTGCGCCGAGGCTGAGGCCGCGCCCCTCGCCCGCAGGCCGGGGACACCGCTGTCGGCTGGGCGCTCGGTTACATGCTGAACCTGACCAACCTGATTCCCGCCGACCCGCCGGGGCTGCGCAAGGGCACCGACTTCAGCTCCTGGGTCGTCCTCCTGCTGCTCTTCGTCGCCCTGCTGCTGGCCGCGCTGGTCCTGCTGCTGCGCCAGGCGTGCTCCGCCAAGTCGCCGAGCGCCATCTAAGGACCGGCTGGGGGCAGCTGCCCCAGCCCCATGTACCCCCATCCTTCACCTCACCCCACACTCCATATCTCTGCCTCTCAAGCAGCTCCGAAACCGAGGCGGGGCTCCAGCGCGCGCGCCCACGCCCACAGGGGCCGGGGTGGGCGAAGGGAACCGAATCCAGCCCCTTCAGCTCCCCGCAACCTTGGCTCCGGCTCCGGCCTCGTGCTCCTCCTCCTGCCGGGGGTGCGCGGTTCAGACACCCCGCTGCCCGGAGCCCGCGACTGCAGGGCTGCTCTCCCGGAAGTGGAGACTTTATTCTGATGGTCAGGGACCTCAGAGGCATCCCCCCATCCGTCTGCATCAGGGGGAGGGTATCAGAGCCCACAGGCTGGGAGCCAGCCCAGCGCTTACTTGTAAAATTTTGTAATAAAAAGTTTTTCCTAGAGCAGTGGAGGGAATTTCATGGGGGTGGGGCCCCCTTGCTGCTGCCTCCCTTCCTCCCCACAGCTGTGTTGGATACGCAGGCCCACTCCCGGTCCCCAGGGTGGGCTTCAGCTCTCTCAACTTCCTCTCTGGGTCGAGACCTAGGGCGGTGAGGACGCCACTCCCCTGCTCCATCATGGTGGTCTGGAGTAGCTGCAGGATGGCTGGCCTGAGAGTCCCTGAGTCCCTGGAGGCTTCTCTGGCCAGAGGAACCCCTGCAATACCCCTCGAGCTGCATCAGTGACCTAAGCCAACCTGGAGGCTGGTCCCTGGCCCAGAGTTGGCCTGGGGTGAGGTAGGGAGAAGCCAAGGTGGCAGGGAGGGGAAGTCGTGGGCAAGGCAGGCAGGTGCCCAGGGTCCAGTCAGTGCTGGAAGAGACTGAGGAAGGGGGCAAACCCTCAGCAGGAGGTATGTGGGGACGTCGAGATGAGGACCAGAAGGGACGCTGGGGCCCCTTCACTCCCAGGGATGAACCTTGTGCAGAGCCTGGCTCTAGAGCCAAGCTGCGCCACGGGACAACGTCCGCCTGCAGCCCGGGCGCTGTCCTACATCCCCCAGAGACACCAGCGGGCCCCGCCCACGGTCCCTGCAGCCCCTCCCCTAAGCATTGTTTTCTCCGGCGCGGGGAGGCGTGGTCTTGGCTACATCTCCCGCTCGCCCCAACCGTTCTGGGAAGTGAGTCACACTCTATTTCTGTCTGGTCAGTGCGCTGTGGGGGAGGATGGCAATCCCGTTCTGCTCACCACCACCCGCACTCCACCACCTCTGCCGGTTTGTGAGCCATTTCACTAACCCGAGGGCAGCGAGCCCTACCTTCTGAGTTCAGAGACCAAGGACCGAGGGGCAGCACCGGGTTGGGGGTTCATCTTTGTTCTCGCAAACCCCTCAGCCAGAGGGAGGTTTCCAGGTGGGATGCGGTGGGTGTGCTTCAGGAGGCGCCAGGTGGAGTGTAAGGGGGAGCGTCATGGCCGCTTTGTTGTCGTGGAGCCCCAGAGAGCTGAAAGGCTGTCACCTGGGGACCGTGGACAGCTCCCAGCTGACTCTCACCAACAGCTCCAGGCTCCTCTCGCCCCTGGTGGCCTCACTTGAGAGCGGCCGCCCCATTTCGGCTGGTTCTGTGCGCGTGTTTGCTTTTCCCCGTGTGTCTCTGAGAGCCCGCCGCATCTTTGGGCACACCTGTGAATTTCTGTGCACCCATCCATCTGTGCGCCTCTGGTATCTCTGTGTTCCTGGGTGCTCGCACCTCTAGCCGCGGGCGGGTCCTCTGCTCCAGCGGGTTGGGGGTAGGGTGGAAATTGGCAGCCCCTCAGGGAAGGGCCCGAGGAAGCCCACTCTCGGCCAGTCCCTAGCCGGATTTGTGACGAACACAGAACGTCCCAGGCTGCAGAGGCCGGAGAGGCTGAGGCACCCAGAAGCCCGCGGTGGGGAGGGGTCGGTCCGAACTAAGGGGAGGGGGAGGGGCGCAGGCTGGAGGAGCCGTCCCGCCTCCGCAGGTGGAGCGCGCAGGCGCACTCGTCGCGTGCGTCCTCGCCTCCGCGTCTCCATCCCTGATCTTTTGCCGCAGCGTCAGCGCCGCCGCCGCCGTCGCCTCTTTTCTCCTCTCCGCCTCCTCTTCCTCCTCCGCCCCCGTCCCTGCTCCTCCTCCTCCTCCTCCGCCTCCGCCAACGCGGCGCCCGGACCGGCGCCGAGCCCCGGGCCGTACGGTGCCATGCTGCCCCGGCGGCGGCGCTGAAGGATGGCGACGCCCGTCCCTCCGCCCTCCCCGCGGCACCTGCGGCTGCTGCGGCTTCTGCTCTCCGGCCTGGTCCTCGGCGCGGCCCTGCGCGGTACCGCCGCCGGCCGCCCGGGTGAGCGAGAGCGCTCGGCGCAGGCCGCCGGGCACCCCAGGACCGGGATCGCCGGGAGGGGATCGCGCTGCGCGGTGCCGCCGTCGGCCTCCCCGCCGCTGCCTCCGCCCTTGCCCAGGCCCGCAGACCCGGCAGGCCCGGCCCGCGCGAGACGGGGTAAACAGTCCCTGGTCGCCGGGGGGCCCCGCTGGATGGGCCTCTCCCGGATTCCAGGCGGCGAAACTCGAAGTTCACGCTCGCTTGTCTTTGTCTCCGATCCGGGAGCCTTTCTCTCGGGAGGGCTCTGTGCGTGGGCCCGCGCCGGCAGGCCGTCCTGTGCGCGTTTCTTGGTGCGCATCTCGGGCTCCGCGGGCGCGGGCCTGGCCCTGGGTGCCCGGCCACCGGCATCTGCCCTGGGGTCGGGGTCGCAGTGCTGGTCTGCCTGTCTCCGAGCCTCGGGCGGTGTTGGGCACGTGCCTGGCTTTGCTGTCGTGGTGGGGTTTGAAGGTTCCTGGGGCGACAGCTTGTCCCAGGCTCAGGGTTTTGCTCTGGCTTCAGTGGGGGCAGGAGGTGCATCCAGTCTCAAGCTTCCTCCGTCATCCTCAGCTTTGGAGGATCCCGCCATTCCTTCTTGGGTGCTGGGGGCTGAGGGTTAGACTTGAGCAGAGAACGATGGGTCTGGGGTCTTGGGAGACCCACCCTGCTTCCCAGATGGGCACTGAGATTCCAGGCAGTGAAAGTCTGCAGGGACTGGTACCCCAGGGCACTGAGCCAGGACACTGCCCGAACCTTAACTCAGTTCTCCTGTCAGCCGTACTGGAAGGTGCTGTCTTAGCCCATTTTACAGATGAGGAAATCGAGGCACAAAGAAGTTAAGTGACTGGTACATGGCAGCTGGGATGCCAGCCTGGGCGATGTGGTTCTGTATGTGTGGCCAGAGCCGGGCAGGATTCCTCTTGGGCACAGCACCCGTGGGTGGGAGGCTGACATGGCCAGGCGAGGTGCCTGCGGCATGGTGGAGGCTGCCTGCTGAGAACCTGGCTGCAGGGCCTGCAGGGTGGGGCCTCCTGAGGAAGTGGACTGCAGCCACTCTGCATGGCCCCTGGGGTGGGCAGGTGCCAGGCCAGCTGCTCACGGCTTTATGCTCACCCAGATGTGGGGTAGGGCGCCAGCCTCTTTCCAGCTGCCATTGTTTCCGGAACCTCCTCCTGCACCCTGAGGCTGGAGTGGGGACTCTTCCAGGCCCCTGCTCTTGGCCTGGTGCACTCTGGGTGCTCAGCACTGGGGGGCAGGAAGTGCCTGGCTCCCTAGGCACCCAGCTGGTGGGCAGGGTCCAGACGGACCTGCTGGCACAGGCTTAATGTTTAAGTAGCCCAAGCCCCAGGCCCAGCTCACCGATTCTGGTGCCCACTGCCCCAGCTTGTGCAGGATGGTGGATGCCTGGGATGGGCCCCCTGCCCACTTGCCGCAGGGACTGCTGGAACTTTCTGGAGGGGCTGCCTACAGCCAGGATGCTGTGTGTCAGGTTACCATGGAAAACAAGCCAGGCTAGCCAAGGTCTGGAGAAGCACAGAGCTGGGCATTCCCTGATCTCCCATGTCACCCTGGGCCCCAGTGGCCCTTCTGCAGTGTGTGGGCTGGGCTGGGCTGAGAGAACTGGTCCCGGTCCTCCAGAGACACCTCCACCCTGGCCTCCCCAAGCGGGACTGACCCGCCTGCCAGTATCCCCCGGCTCTGCTGGCTCTGCTGCCCGCTGACTGCGGCCAGCGTCCCGGGCCTTGGGACATTCCTTAGCTTTGAGGTAGTTCATCTTCCACATCCGAGAGGAAACTGAGGCAGAGCTGACCACTACCCAACACCCCCAGTAGCAGGATGGGACCCGTTGGCTGTATGCACAGGACACTGCAGTCTGGGCCCCAAGTCAGGAGCTGTGCCTTGCGAAGGCCCAGTGCTGGGCAGTGGAGGTGGCAGGAGTGGCCCCAGCTTGGCTTCTGTGTCCTAAGTGAGACTGGTCAACTTCATCCCAGGTCTCCCCCACCCCAGCAGCTTCTCTGTGCCCTGGGGATGAGCGGAGCTTCGGCATCGGGGGTGCCTGACATCCTGGCCGGGACCTTGCTCTGTTTGGTCTTCCGGCTGTGCTCCCAGGGCTGTGGGATGGCACCCGGGGGGGGGGGGCGGGGTCTGGAAGGGCGCCAGCATCCTTTGCTGCCCCTGCACCAGAGAGACCTGAGCGCCACCCTCTGGGGCTTCCAGTCTGGACAGGGGCTTGCTCTGGGGCACTGAGTTCGGAGGTGGGACTTGGAGGGCTGCAGGGCCCTGCCCCGGGGAGCTCAGTGCTGTTGGGACCGTGGGGGACAGTTTCCGTGCAGAGGGCCAGATCAGGCCTGGACAGTGCACTCTGGGGAGTGGGTGGGGCACAGGAATTCCGATAAGTCTTTGGACTGTTTGTCTTCCTGGTTCTGGTCCCTGGTGGTTGGGCGGAAGGGCCTGCCCAGAACAATGGTCAGAGTCAGGCGGGCCAGCTGCGTGGGGGAGGGGCAGGGCGGCTGGGACAGGCTTGCTTCTGTGCGGGGCCATGACCCCGCTCTGCTCTGGTTCCTTCCCAGATGTAGCCGCCTGTCCCGGCAGCCTGGACTGTGCCCTGAAGAGGCGGGCACGGTGCCCCCCAGGTGCCCACATCTGTGGGCCCTGCCTTCAGCCCTTCAAGGAGGACCCACAAGGACTCTGTGTGCCCAGGACGCGCCAGCCTCCGGGTATGGGGAGCAGGGTACCCTTCCTTCCCCACCCCGAGACATTCGCCCCCCGGCCTTGGCCCCCAGGTCCTCCGAGCTCTATGGATTGCCAGCGACTCTCCAAGTGGCCTGGTGACTCTTTGCAGATGCCACCAGCCCAGAGCCTGGCAGTGGGCTGAGGCCCAGGGCAACGGATGTCTGGCGTGAAATGCTGGGGTGATCCTGGAGAGGCAGGGTCAGAGTTGCCCTGGCCTGGGGACCCCCTGGGTCTGCAGGAAACCTCTCTGGCGCCCACTTCTGTGCTGGTGGCTGCCCCTGCTCTTTGCCCAGCGTGCCCCCGCTCTCCGATGCTCACTCATCCACTCCATGCGTGGCGGGGTGCCCACCCGCCGACCTGAGCCCAGAAGGGGGGGGAGGGCGGCAAGACACTGCGTGAGCATGGTGCGCTGGGACGCTGCCCGGGGCCGCCGGCGGCGCTGAGCGTCTGGGCTGGCAGCTGGAGAGCCCTGTTCCTGGCACCGTGCGGGGTGGGGACACAGACGTGGGGCCTGCCGAGGCAGCACGCTGCTTTCTGTGCTGCTGGGTGCCTCCTCGGAGCCTACCCTGTGGGGTCCACCGCAGGGACAGCGAGGGTGTCCGGCCACTAGCCCCACCTGCACAGACGCCATCCCTTCCTCCTGGTGACCTGGTGGAGGTGGGGATGAGAACGGGGCCTCTCCCCGCTCCCTGGGGAGTCACTGCCCCTCTTGGGGGATATGCCATCTCAGTGCTCTGTCCTCCCTTGGTTGGTAACTGGTGGGGCGAGGTGCACCCCTGCCCTTCTCCTGGCACCTCCACACCTTGCTGCCACCCCCACTTGTCCTGGGACTTTTGCTGTCACCAGTGAGCTCCCTCAGCTGTCCCCACGGCAATCCAGGATGGCCAGGGGCTGCTGGCCAGTGCTACCTGGCCCTCAGGCCAAGAGGGGCCCGGAGGGAGAAGCAGGGCCTAGGAGGGGCTGGCGGCCTCTCCACCTGATGGCCCCTCATTGTCCCCAGGGGAGGGGCCGCCCCAGCCCAGACTGGAAGATGAGATTGACTTCCTGGCCCAGGAGCTAGCCCGGCAGGAGGCAGGGCGCTGGAGGCTCACGGCACTGCCTCAGCCTGAGGTGCCCCAACGGCTGGGTGAGGCTCCCACCCCTTCCCCCGCCCCACCCCCACGTCCGTGTCCCCGGCTGGTTCCGCTGTTCCCACTCGCCTTCTTTCTGCAGCGGCCACCCTGGGGCTCTCAGAAGGAGGCCAGGGCCCTGACCTGGGCCTCCCTCCACGCCTGGGGCCCTGCGCCCACGCCCCGCACCTCCTTGGGCTCCCCTGTGTCATCTGGGCCAGTGCACATGTCCCCCTTGAAGTCCCGGGGTGTACGTGGTGACGGAGTCGGCCTCGCCCTCGGTAGGTCTGGGCGGGCAGGGCGGTGGGGTCCTGGGGCGATGCCGGCCCTCACTGAGCTGCTCCCCACAGTGCTCATCGTGGCCTGCTCCGTGGCTGGCGGGGCGGCCCTCGCGGTGGCAGCGCTCTGCTGGTACAGGTGAGCGCGGGGCCGGGAGTGGGTGGGCAGGTGCACAGGCGCGACCCCGCGTCTCAGGCTCGGCTCCCACAGGCTGCAGCGAGACGTCCGCCTGACCCAGAAGGCAGACTACGCAGCGCCGCAGGCACCCTGCGGCCCGCAGACGCCTGGGATCTCGGTGCGTGGCCCCGCCCCGCCCCTCCACTTCCGCCCCTGCACCCCGGCTTGACCTCCCTCCGCTCCCCCGCAGCCCGGGGACCAGCGGCTGGCGCACAGCGCGGAGATGTACCACTACCAGCACCAGAGGCAGCAGCTGCGGTGCCTGGAGCGGTGAGAGGCCCCCCCACCCCGGACCCCCACCCTGCGCCCCCACTCCCAGGCCCCGCCGCCCCCACCCTGGCTCGGCCACTTCCAGCCTGGGCCCCTGGCACCTGAAGGGTGTAGGGGGATCCAGCCGTCCCGCCCCCAGCAGGCATAAAGAGCCGCCCAAGGAGCTAGACTCGGCCTCAGACGAAGAGAACGAAGACGGCGACTTCACGGTGTACGAGTGCCCGGGCCTGGCCCCGGTGAGTGCCGTGGTGGGGGACGGGGGGGGCCTGCCGGATCCCGGCGTCCACCCTCATCTAACGCCTGCCTTCACAGACGGGAGAGATGGAGGTGCGGAACCCGCTGTTCGAGCAGTCCTCGCTGTCCGTGCCCCTGCCTGCGCCGCCGCAGTGACCAGTGACCGGAGACCCACGCCTGCCCTCGCAAGCACCGCCACCCGGTGGGGGCGGGGCAGGGACCTGCGTTCCCCAATAAAGAGCCTGCGTTCTGACGCGCGCTGTGCTTGTGGCTGGCCGGGGGCAATGGCCGGGTACCCCTTTGGGAGGAATAGGGGACCTCTGCTTCCCCTTGTACCTGTCCTTTCTGGTCTGGACCCCCAAAGGAGGGAATGAGGCGAGCGGTAGAGACCAGGCATGGATGGGGGCGCTGGAGACAAGCAGATGAGAGGGACTAGAGCATGTTTCAAATCTGCGTGGGGGGCGCTCTGGAGACTGGCCCCCACTCCGCTGTTGGGCCCATGGTGGATGCTGCCTGGAGTGGGGACCTGAGGCTTCTAACGACACCCCAGAGAGGGGGTGCTCTGTGCCCTGCTAGGGAAGGGAGGCCTCAGTGTCCCAGACACAGGCCCACCGCCACCTCCTCCAGCCTTCACCCCAACAGACGCTTCTGCCCCATTGGGGTAGGGGAGGGGCGCAGTGCAGAACTAAGCCCGTGTGGAGTTGGTGCCACCTGCTGGAAGATCCTGTCCCACATATGATGGAAAGGGCTGGGGAGCGGGAGCCCACGGACACTGGGCTGTGGGCACCCAGCGCCTCCATGTCTGCACGTGGCCAGGAAGCAGGGAGAAGCGGGGTGCAGGCCTGGAATGTGGCTTTGTTCCAGGGAGCACACAGGCCCTTGGGCCCCTACAGCATTTCAGGGGGGAGGGGCTGCCAAGCAGACGGACCCAAGGGACACAGGCGGGTGCACCAGGTGGGTCGGGTGAGGGGAGAGAGATGGCAGGGACTCCACATGTCAGGAGCAAGGTCTCGGCCCATGCCAACCCCTCTCCCCATTGAGCAAGGAGGGATGGGGGAGGGTGAACTTCAGCTGAAGGCCCAGGGGTGGGGGCAGCGGGCCACATGGTGTGGCCAGAGACGCTAAGACGGCCTGGGGAAGGGGTTTCTGGGGTGAGGGACTAGACCTGTGCCCCACTGAGATTGGGGTGCAGGTAGCATTGGGTTCAAAAGCCCCTCAGTGTTCCCCAGGGTGGGGTTCTAGAGAATGCTGGATCTCTGGCTCTTGAACAATGGAGGCAGCCCCGAATGGGGCAGACAGGTCACTGAGGAGAGACAGGTGGGGTTGGGCGGACTGGGGGGTCGGGCTTGGCCCTGCTCGGAGCTAAAGGCTTGTGATAAAGCGGCCCCTCTCCATGGTCAGAGCCCACCCAGGCTGGAGAGCCCCCCGCCACCCCCGCCCCGGCTCCTGTGCGGGGAGCCTGTTCTTCACACACCGGTGTGGGAGATGGAAGGAGGTGGTGCAGGAGCCGGGGACCCATGTGGGATGAGGGCAGCACGATGAGGACCACACAGCCATGGAGAAAGCGGGAGCAGAGAGGTTAGACCTCGCTCGCTGGCAGAAGAGGCCGGTCACCCCACTGGGTCCGGGCCAGGCCAGTCTCGCTGGCCTGACTGCAGACCCCGAGCCTGGAGCTCCGGGCTCAGTCCTTAAAGCCCTGACACTCAGCCTTTCAACTTCCTGCTGGCCTGACCAGGGCAGAAAGTGCCCACTTGTTCTATATTCTCGGGGGTCCCCAACCTGTCCCTGGAGTCCCTGTCCCCCACTCCCTAGGGCCTCAGTGAACAGGGTCCCCTTTCCAGTGGCAGCTGCAGCAAGATGGGAGCCGGCAGGGCTGGGGTCCTCCTGGGAGTGTGGCCCCCACTGCCCACCTGGCTTTCGTGGCTCCCGTTGGCCCCAGGCTCGCTCGGGTGGAGCCGGCCCCTGCTGCCCTCTCCCTCCCACAGGTCCCAGGCTGTGGTGGGCATTCCTGGCTCCACGGGACTGGAAACCCCAATCCTGCGAGGGCATGAACCCTCTCCCAGGGTGCAGCACAGGAGTGGGGCTTGGGTCTCCCTGCAGGATAGAAGGGGTGAGCCAAGCTCGGGACGGGAGCACAGTGTGTCGGTCCCTGGGGGAGCCCCCGGCAGAGCCAGAGCTCCTCCCAGCCCGGATGTGGGTGCGCCCCCCAGCCTGGCGGGAAGGAATGGAGTTGGGGCTGGCTGGCTGCAGCACACCTATGCCCTCGGGGTGGTCCAGCCGCTCCCGCTGCCTGCTGAGACTGACCCTCCACAGCACCTGACTGCTGCCCCCTCGACTGTACCCCAACCTGGGGGCCCCCTTCACCACCTGCCAGCCTCTGTGCACCCATCTTCCCAAAGGGGTACCCTGAACCCTACTGCACCTCACCCTCTTGCTAAGAATAAACTGCACTCTGGCTCCCTCTGCTGCCTCCGCTCTCCGGAGCCAGGCGGCCACGCAGCTCGGCCAGCAGGGGGCCTCTGGGGCTCTGTCGGGACTTCGCCCTCCCCAGGCCAAGCCCTGGAGCGGGCAGGTGGGCAGCTAGGCTCTGGCCCTCAATTCCTGAGGCGTCCTTTGGTCTGGGGTGGGCGGCTTCCCTCCCCACCACCCCAGGTGCTGTGGTCTGCAAGGGCGCAGCGGCCGGAGCTGGCTGCCCTCCCTCTGTCCAGGTGGAGCCCCTAGCTTTAGCTCTGATTGGCACCCACTGGAAGGCTGGCCCCAGGGCAGGCAGCGGGCTCAGGTTCTGAGATGCCCACGGGCTGCTGAGTGGGGTGCCCGCTTGCATCCCAGTGCATTTCGAGGCCTGGGGATGAGGCGGCAGGATGAGGCCCCCACTTTCCCTTTGACTCATGTCCTCTGAAAACCTCTCATTCTAACCCATTTCTGGGCTAAACCTCAGAGCCTTGTTTTCCAGCCAGCAGGGTTGGCCCCGTGGCTGCCAACGCACGCTGGCAGGGCGGAGGTGGGGAGGCTCTGTCAGATTAACCCAGAGGTGGGCAGGCTGTGGTGTGGGCGAGGCAGGGGCCTGGGCCACCCTGGCCACGCAAGCAGGAAGGGCAGAGGTGCTGGCAGCCAGAAGCCAGGGCGCTAGCGGGCTGCGGCAGCGTCGGCTCCTTCCTGCGTGCCCCCTCCGCCCATCGCCTGCCTACCACACGGACGGGAGGTGGGTGCTCAGAGCAGGGCGTGGCTCGTCTAGGGTCCCCTGCCAGGGAAGAGATGCCAGGGTGGGGCCAAAAACCTAGAGCCACCGTGCTCATTTCCCGAAAGGGTGGGGGCTGGTGACAGTTACCTGCCTGGTCAGGCCCTGGGGCTGGCCAGTGGGGGCCAGGCCTGGCTGCTGCATCCACGCCTTGGGGCAGCCGGCCGGTTTCTGACACATCCCATGGCCCTCCTGCCCCTCCCGCCCCTCCTTCGATATTGCACAAGGCCCCACCGCAGCTCGGAGGTTCTTCAGGGGTGGGGAGCCTCAGGCGGGCCAAACTGTCCCCCTCTCCTGGACTTGCCTCTGTGTCCCCCATGGGTCTGCTGCAAGCTGCCCGGTCCCCACCCTGGAGGCAGTCTGGTCCTCACTGGGTCAGGAGCTGCGGGAGGCCAGCAGCCCTGGGAGCCTGAGCATGGAGCAGACGGGGCCGGCAGGGCAGAGGGAGGCCCCTGGGTGTCGTGGGGGGCAGACCCAGCTAACAGTTTCTGGTTGCTGTTCCTTTTCCAACATCTGGCCCACAGCCTGACCAGCCTGCGGCCTCCAGGACAGGAGGCGTGCATGAGGCCTGGGATCGGCTTGCCACATCCTGCTGGGGTGAAAAAGCTCAGGGGGCATGAGCTGGGCTGAGAGGGGGTGCACGCCGGAGCGAAGGGAAGTCTCGCCGCACCGACTGGCCATATCTCCAGCTCAGAGGAACCAGAGCAAAAGGGGAAGGAACTAGATCTCTAGGCCTAGGCCCCCAGGCTGCCCAGAGGGTGGGGAGGAGAGGGACTCTGGACTCCGACTCCAGCCTTCCTTTTCCTGGAGCGGGTGCCAGCCCCCTGCCCGCCCGCGTCAGGCGTCAGGGACTCGCGGACTCCTTCCCTTTCCAGCCTGGAAAGCCCCTCCCTGCCCCCATCCTCGTCCTGGGCTGTGGGGCCTGGAGGAAGAGAGACCTGCGGCCCCCAAGGGCAGCCCTCCCACCCCCCCCCGTCCTGTGCCAGGACGCTGGGCCTACCCCTGGCCTGAGGCTGCAATGAACCCGAGTCCCCGGACAAGGAAGAAGGCCTTGCAGCCTCCTCCAGGGCCAAGCCCAGCCTGCAGCTGCCCACGGGGGATGTACCAGGGCCTCGTGCGGACAGATACTCCTAGGACCGTGGACGGACCTCGTCTCTGGAACCTGGGTTCTGGAACAGGTGTCCTCGAAGGGCGAGGAAGGGGTGGGGTGGTCCAGTTAGAAGCAACGGGAGAAACCCCAGTCTCCTGCTAAAGAGCTGAGCACAGCACCTCTGCAGCACGAGAGGCCGGGAGCCCAGGACCTGCGGTGAGCAGGGTACGAGGGAGGGGCGGCACTGGCCGGGGGCTCCCTGAGGTGTGCAACGGCAGCTCACCCGCTTTCCACAGGTGCCCCGGTCCTCCATGAGCCTTCTTGGGGGGGCCACCCCCACCCTGCCCAGAGGCCCAGGGGCCCCTCTCCCCCTCTGCCTCCTGTGGCGGCCCAGAGCCCAGAGGGGTGGGGGCACAGGATTGGGCCAGCTCAGCTCCTCTCCTGTAACCTCCACCCCTGGCAGCCGAGGACTAGGGGGGAGGCGGGGCGGGGGGAGGTTCGAGCTGGGGGGGGGGGTGGAACGGGAAGACACCTTGGTTTCCCTCATCCTGGGCAGATGAAAGACGCCCTCTGAGGAGGCCGAGCTCAGCACCGCTGTGATTTCAGGGCACCTCTGCCTGGGGGCTGCCGTGATTTGAGAGCCTCAAGTTTCTGGTTGACGGCTTCTGGGAGCTGTAGATGAACGACTCTGGTGAGTGTCTGAATTCCAGGGTGGCCCAGGCTGGGAGGACGGGCTGCGGGGAGCCTCAGGAGACAGCCTCTCTTCCTGTGTCCCATGCAGGGCGTGGCTGCAGCCAGCAGCTCCGGACCCTGGGGGGCCTGGCCGGGGTGGCCCTGCTCACCGCCCTCTGGCTCCTGTGGCTGCTCTGGTGGGTCCCCGGGGGCGTCCCGGCACCCCAGCGGACGCTCACCATCCTCGTCTGGCACTGGCCCTTCACCGACAGGGCCCCGGAGCTGCCCAGCAACACCTGCACCCGCTATGGCATGGCCCACTGCCGCCTGAGCACGGACCGCAGCCTGCTGGCCCGCGCCGACGCCGTGGTGTTCCACCACCGCGAGCTGCAGACACGCAGGCCCGCCTGCCCCTGGCCGAGCGGCCGCCGGGCAGCCCTGGGTGTGGGCCTCCCTCGAGTCGCCCAGCCACACTCACGGCCTCGGCCGCCTCGGCGGCATCTTCAACTGGGTGCTGAGCTACCGGCGAGACTCAGACATCTTCGTGCCCTACGGCCGCCTGGAGCCCGGCGAGGGGCCCGCGCCGCCGCTGCCGGCCAAGAATGGGGTGGCCGCCTGGGTGGTCAGCAACTTCCAGGCGCAGCAGCGGCGCGTGCAGCTGTACCGGCAGCTGGCGCCCCACCTGCGGGTGGACGTGTTCGGCCGCGCCAGCAGGCGGCCACTGTGTGCCGACTGCCTGCTGCCCACTGTGGCCCGCTACCTCTTCTACCTGGCCTTCGAGAACTCGCAGCACCGAGACTACATCACTGAAAAGTTCTGGCGCAACGCTCTGGCGGCCGGCGCCGTGCCGGTGGTGCTGGGGCCCCCGAGGGCCACCTACGAGGCCTTCGCGCCTCCCGACGCCTTCGTGCACGTGGACGACTTCGGCTCGCCCCGAGAGCTGGCGGCCTTCCTCGCCGGCATGAACGAGAGCCAGTACCAGCGCTACTTCGCCTGGCGCGACCGGCTCCGCGTGAGGCTGGTCGGGGACTGGCGGGAGCGCTTCTGCGCCGTCTGCGCCCGCTACCCTCACCTGCCCCGCGATCAGGTCTACCAGGACCTCCAGGGCTGGTTCCAGGCCTGAGCCCTGTGGGCAGAGGAGGCAGCAGATGACGGCTGGGAGCTAGTGGTCTGCGTGAACAGCTGGGTGTTGAAATCAAACCACCGGGCATCCGGCCCCTGCAGGCAACCCTCGGGCTCCGTGGAGGCTGGGATCAGAGGCTAAGTAACCAGGATGAGGGAGGAATGGGGTGGTCTGGGCAAGCAGCCTGGAGGAAGAGGCTGCTGGGCACCGGAATAGACATTTGGGAATTGACGGGGGTGTTGTTGCTGAGGCCGATCGAAGACAAGAGACTGATTGCTAAGGCGTTCCCTTCCCACCTTGATCAAATCTTGGGGGTGGGGGGGGTCAAGGCTGTCCCCTTGATGTGGGGACACGGGGATGTGGGGCTGAGGCAAGCTGGAAACAGGGCCCTTAGGGCTGCAGAGCTGCCACCCTGTCGTTTGGGGGGCGGGTAACACCTGGGCTCTGGAGCCTCCTCTGTACCCAAGGTGCCCTGGCCCAGGGCGGGTGGGCATGTCGCCCCCTCTGCCCAGGGTCACAGTGCGCCAGCGTGCAGACCTGTGGGCCGACACTGTGCAGAGTGGGCCAGCTTGTTCTGGGCTGTTTGCAGCCTGCAGTCTTCTCGGGAGGAAGCAGCCATCAATAATAAACAAACAAAGGACAAGAATGGCACGTGTCAAGGCTGCGAGGCACAGGGCTGCACCCAGCTCACCCCCTGCCCCCACCATGTGGTCCAGCCATCCCGGACACACAGGCCTCCTTGTCCTCACCAGATCAGTCTGCTCCAACTCAGTCTTGCATTCTCCCTGCCTGAGACGCCCTCCTCCGCACCACCTTGCCCACTCCTTCCCACCCTGTTCCTTCAGCCCACCATATGACAATGTATCAGAGAGCCTTCTCTGACCCCCAAAAGGCCAAGTGGGTAAACGGCAGGGTGCAAAGTCAGACACCTGGCTTGGGGGGAAGTTTGAAGGTACCTCATCTCAAAGGCCCCGGGATTTCATTCTCAGGCCGCGTCAGCTTTGCAACGTGGGAGTTCCTCTGACAGGCGGCTTCTGGCAGTGTGGGCAGGGAGGGGGCACCAAGGACACTTCTGCAGCCAGGGAAGGCCCCCCTGGCCAGTTGGCAGCCTGTGGGGTGAGAAGAGAGGATGGTGATGAGTTTCTGGGGGTTGCTAAATGGCCTTAACAGGCTGAGCCCGTGACAGCAGCCGGGGACTCGCTCTTGCCCTGCGGGCGGGGGGAAGGCCAGGCAGCAGGTCAAAGCAGGAAGCTGCCCCCGCCCCCTGTTTGGTAGTGGCTTGTGGGAAAGGCCTGCCTGTGACTTCCGTCCCTGGTCCCTGACCTAGCCCCAGTGCTGACCTGGGAGAAGGAAGTGTCCTCAGGCGGCAAGGTGGGGTGGGTGGGGGCTTGTGCCACACCCACCTGCCCAGGCTGTCCTGCCTCCTGCTTCAAAGGAGCTAGGAGGAGCCAGAAGCCGCAACCCCAAGGTCTACCCTTAAGTTTAGGGGCACTTTCTATGTGCCTCGACACCGGACATCACACGGCAGACCACTCCCATTTGCAAGTGGAGAAACTGAGGCTGGGGAGAAGGCCTTCCAGCTAGGCACCCACCTGGCTCCCTCAGAGCAGGGCCGGCCCGCCCTCTTCTTCCCTCTGCTGGCCAACTAAGGAATCGACCAGACAACCTGCCCAACCCGCTGAGGAGGTACCTCCCGCCTGTCCCGCAGCATCCTCGACAGGCACCAAACCGCCTCGGCAGAACTCACTCGGCCCCAAACTCCGTGTGCCGAGGCCAGTCTCACCTTAGGATATAGGATATGGGCCTGTCTCCCCACGCACCCTGCCTGCCCCTGCCTGCAGGAAGCGTTTTGGAGACCAGTAGGTCCCTTTGGCTCCTCCTGACGCCCAGGAGCAGTGGCCCTGGCAGAGCTCAGCCAGGTCCGTCCTGCTGCTTGGTTACCAAGTAGCTCATTCACAAGGGCCACAGGAAACTCTTACAGGTGTGGGACAGCCCACCTGCAGCCCCTCTCCCCAGCCCCACCCTGGGAAGGGGAGCAGGTCAGGAAGCGCCCGGCTGGGCTGGGCGGAATGTTGAGTCGCGGAGCTGCAATGGCTGCCAGGGCCGAGATCTCCCCTCCCCAAGTGTGGCGGCTGCCCCTGCAGCCGGCAGAGACAGGGACCTGTGTCGCTTCCAGATGAAATTCCTGCCACCAGTACTTCCGCGAGTGAGGCGGGCGGAAGTGGTGGCCTGGTGGGGGTCGATCTCCCCCCGCCCCGGGGCCAGTAACCACTTCGGTGCCCCTCTGCGGGAGGATTCCAACGGGTTAGGGGCTGCGCAGACCCGGTGCCTCTGGGAGAAGCGCGCCCAGGAGGGGTGAGCTGGCGGTCTGGGTTTAGAGGTGGGCTCTTGGGTACGTCACTTCGACGCCTGGCGAGATGGGGGCGACCAGAAAGCCTCCTATGGCGGGTAGAGATCCGGGACAGCCGGGGCAGGGGTCCCAGGCGGGGGGCGGGACGGCGGACACGACGCGGCGCCTTTAAGTGGGGGCGGCGCAGGCGGAGGACCGGCGCGAGTGGCTGCTGCGGCGGCCGCCGGGGCGGAGCCGGCGCGGAGCCGGTCCCGCGCGCCGAGACCCCGCCCCCGCGCGGGCGATGCCGAGCGGCGCGGCGGGCGGCGGGGCCGGCGGGGCGCGCAGAGCAGCGGGCCGCGGCGCGGAGGCGGCCGGAGCGCGGCCCCGCCATGGGCTTCCTGCATCAGCTGCAGCTGCTGCTCTGGAAGAACGTGACACTGAAGCGCCGAAGCCCGGTGAGCGACCCCGCACCGCGGGCTGCGGGCCACCGAGGCCGCGCGCACCGGGGCCGGCGGCGCGCTCCTCGCGCGCACATGCAGCGGGCCGGCCCGGGCTCGCGCAGACCCCAGGCGGGCGTCGGGGGTGGCGCTCGCCGGGCGGCGGGCCGGAGCCCCCTCCCAGCCGGGCGCCGCCCGCCTCTGCCCGCTGTCCGGGGGTGGGGGGGATGAGGGCGATGCCCAGCCCGCCGCTCACCGGCCGCTGACATTCGTGGTGCTTGGCTGAGTCACGGGCACCCTCCGCAGCGCGCTCTCCAGGGCCAGCTTCAGAGGTGGGGGTGGGGGAGAAGGCGGCCCTGGGGACTCTGGGGTCGCTGGAGGCCCTGGTTCCTATGACAGAGGGAGACTTGATCCAGCTCAGAGGCTCAGAGGCTCAGAGGCCTCTGGGCCCGGCCCCCCTGGAGTCCCTGCAGAGATCCTGTCTCTGCATTCCTGCACCACCATCTGCCTTTGGCAGGCCCCCCACCCCCACCCCGCATGTCCACTAGCCTCGGCTGTTATTGCTTTCTCACCACTGGGAATGTCCTTGCTGTGCCAGCCTCTGCCACACTGAGTCCCCACACCCTTTTGTCCTTTGGGGCCATCCTCCAGAGAGGCTGACCCACTCTGATCCCCCTGCCCCAGTCTCCTCTGGGGTCATGCTGTGACCAACAAGGCTCCCCAGCTCTCTGCCCTGTGCTTGGGGCAGCCAGTAGTCTGAGAGCTCAGGGCACAGCAGCTGTTGGGGACAGAAGCATCGGTGAGGAGCAGGACTGGTGTGGTGGATGTCGGCAGGCTGGCCCTCACCGCTCCGGCCCTGGGAAGGGCAGAGTGTGGCACCGGAGAGGCTTGGGCAGCTCGGGTTTCTGAATGGGCCCTGGGGATTTTCCAGGATGGGCCCAGAGCAGGCTGGGTCCCAAGTTGGGGCCTGAGGAGGAGACATCTTGCCCACCTGGGGCTCAGGTCGCTCCTATCCCAGCCTGAGACCTCTTGGGCCAACCAGCTCCTGCCTGGGTCCCTCCTTGAGAAGGGCCTTGAAGTGCACAATGAGAAAGCTGGAGCTGCGGGCAGGGCAGGGTGGCTGTCATCACCATGGCCTGGCCGGGTTCCCCTGGTCACCTGGCCCTGGCAGGGAGCCAGGGTCAGTGCACACACTGCCTGCCCGGAGGGCCTGGGCTGGCAGGTGCTGGGTCGGGCCTGTAGCCCCAGGCAGCCTCTAATGCGGCTTCCTCCACCTCAGGTTTTGGGTCACTGGGGGTAGCAGGGTGGGCTCGGGAGAAGAAGGGGGCCCGGCATGTGGGTATGCATTGGTATCAGCCCCGGGGTTCTTGGTAGGAAGGGGCCCCCAGGGGCTGGGGGCAGAGGCTGGGGTGATGGCCTCTGTATCCACTGAGGACCATAAGGCTCAGAGAAAGGAGCGATGGCTTGCAGGGCACCTGGCAACACCCAGGAGTGTCCCCACCTGCTAGGTTGGGCCTCACGCAGAACCTTCCTGCGCCCTGCCCCGAGGCAGTCCCAGGGGCTGGGCAGGCCACGTGGAGGTCCCGGGCCTGCTGGCACAGCAAACCAGAACTTCCTCCAGCGTGACTGAGGCCTTGCTGCCTGACACTGTGAAGCTAGGTGCGGCTGGATGCGGGGCACACTCCTGCTGGACCCCCCCCCCTTTCCAGGAGAACCTGGGCCTCGGAGCTGGGGCCTGGCCAGCAGAGGTGTTGCCCTGCATGCCCTATGCCTGGCTGGGGGTGCGTCCCGTAGAAGCTCGGTCCGGCGTGGAGGAGCCAAGGACGTCGGTGCCGGGCTTGCTCCCTCTTCCAAGCTCTGTTCCTTCGTTTCTGCATCCGTGGGTGTGGCCCGTGCCCTCTTAGTTAGCTGGACCTGGCCTACCCTGGGGTGACTGGCCGTTCCTGGGGGAGGGCCTGGATTACAGGCACCGAGGCACCGGGGTGGGAGGCGGTAACTCTATCTGCAGGTCTCAACCGCTCTGCCCTTGACACAGAAGGAGGGGGCTCAGGCCAGGGTGGTACCCAGGCCCCAGGGACAATCTGGGGGCACTGGGCTGGTCTCAGGAGACGGGTTTGGCTCCCTCGCAGGCCCCTGGGTGGGATGACCAGGTGTGACGACCTGTGCTGCTGCCTGTAACCAGATGCCCCTCCGCCCGCCCTCCCGCCCGCCCAGCGGGCTGCTCCTCCCGGCAGCTCCTGCGCAGCCGTTGCTATAGTGACGAGGAGGCAGTGAGGCCTGTTGCTGCAGTTGTGAGGTGGAGGTGCCCAGTGGCAGGGCGGGCGTGGGTGGGGCTGGCACCATGGCCGTGACCCTGGCCACCAGGGTCGCCCTTCTCAGGCAGCCACCCTCTCCCTGTGTGTGCGCACGTGGGTGACATGCGCCTGCCTCGAGCCCCGTGGGTGCCCACGACGCCTCCTGGGCCGGCCGCGGGCTGGATCCTGGCCTGGGGAGGGGGTGGAGGCTGGCACGGGCTGGGGCGGACGTGGGGCACAGACGCGGCGGGCTGTTCCAGACCACAGAGCACTGTTGTCAGAGCACAGTGAACACAGCAGCAGCTGCCACCCCAGGGGACCAGCAGCTTGCGGCCCGGGCCAGACAGAGCGCCCTGTGATGGAGGCTCCAAGTCAGTTTTGGGGTGGGGGTGAGGACAAAGGAATCCTGGCACCTCTGAGAAGAGCTGGGTGGGGTGGGGGTCAAGGCGCGCCCTCTGGCTGGGCAGGGCGCTCCCCACCAGCAGCTAGCCTGAGATCCCCCTTGTCTTTCCCCTCCCCTAGCGAGGAGAGGTAGGGCGAGAACGGCAAAGTCCTATTGCCCCAGTGGAGCTGTGGGAGACGTGGGCGCCGGCCCCACAGTCCTGTCCCACCAAAACAGATCCCAGGGAGCCCAGCCGGGTGCCCAGCCTGAGGTGGCAGATGCCGTCCTAGAAACACTGAGCGAGGCCCAGGGTGGGCACCCAGGCTGAGGATGAGGGCCCGGGGCAGAAGGAGGCACCCGAGCCTCGGGGACTGGGGGCTGCAAGGCCCCTGAGCATGTCTTCTGGAGGCTCAGGCCCCAGCCAGGCCTCGCTGCAGGCAGGCAGGAAGACCAGCTGGGCACAGGCATGGGTCAGAGTGGGCCACAAGCTGGCTGATTTGACCCTGTTGGCCTTTGGCGTGGTGAGCAGGAGCTGGGGGGGCGGGGGTGTGATTCTCACTTGCGCCGGACTAGACACTCACCCTCCTGCCCTACCAGGAGGCCCTTGAAGGGCGGGCCTGGGTTGACCTGCGGCCCCTGGGGGAGCACCGAGGGCTGGGCTGGCCTTCGGGGAGGGCGTCTGTCTGTCTGGCCTGGGTCGGTCGGTCCTTCTGGCCCTGGGGTGATGGCCGCCCTCCGTCCACCCTTTCCAGTGGGTCTTGGCCTTCGAGATCTTCATCCCTCTCGTGCTCTTCTTCATCCTGCTGGGCTTCGGCAGAAGAAACCGACCATCTCTGTGAAGGAAGGTGAGGGTCCTGGGGGTGGGCTGGGGCACACGGGGGGCGGGGCAGGCAGCCCTCACCACACACCACAGGCACGCATGACTGTGTGCACGTGACCGCATGCACGTGTCCCAGCCCCCCCGCCCTCCTCCCCCCCCCCCGTCCGGGTGCCTACTCCCCCGTGTGGACTCTGGCCACACCTCCTGGACAGGCTGGAGGATGTGGCTGGCCGAGGTGACCACGAGTGACCAGGCCCGGTTTCTCACTGTTCTCCTCTGTTTTGTTTCGCCCCTCCCCCGCTCGGTCTCTTGTCCTCCTCGCCGCCCGCATGCAGTCTGTAAGTGAGCGGCCACCTCCTCCTTGCTGGCCCAGGCGCAGCCGCAGGACGGCCCGCTGGGCCTCCCGGTGCGGCTGGAGCACACGCCCCCACCCTGTGCTGGCCCCCTGCTTGCATTAACAGCCTTTCCCGGCTTTGCTGGGTCCTGCAGAGCCCCCCCGCCCGCTGTCAGAAGTAGTTGGCTCTCCGGAGGGGACAGTGGGTGGTGGGCGTGAAGGGCTCTGGGTGAGGCTCCCGGTGTCCCTCTCTGTGGGGCCACCTGCTCCTTCCTGGGCGGGGCACCTGGCTGCTCTCCTCTCAGACCCTGGTGGGCTCTTGCATTCACTCTGCTAACCAGCTGTCCAGAGAGGTCAGAGGTCATGCGTCGCAGGGGGCCCCATAGGCCCCCTGGGCTCTGTGGCCATGCCGCACCTGAATCCTTGGGGCAGGGGTGTCAGTGCATTCCCATCTCAGCTAGCTGAGGGAAGAGGGATGCTCTGGGAGTGGGAAGGGAGTATGGGACGCCCTCCGACCTCTGACCTGCTGAGGTCACTTGCACTGGAACTCTCGGCTCTGTCCCGTCTGCTGCCTGAAGCTGCCTTTCTTCCCTGACTTTCTCTAAACTTCTCTTCTCGGCCTCTGTCTCCCTCCCCCTTCTCGACTCCTCCCTCTCCCACCCCTCCCCTGCCCCTGGCTTGGGGTCCTGTCCCCACCCCGTCCCCCAGCCTTCTACACGCGGCACCGCTCACCTCGGCCGGCATCCTGCCCGTCATGCAGTCGCTGTGCCCAGATGGCCAGCGGGACGAGTTTGGCTTCCTGCAGTATGCCAACTCCACGTGAGTGCCTTCTCGGAGCCCAGCCCCCCGCCCTCCCCCTGCCCCGGGCCAGCGGCCGGCGGGTGACATCTGATGGCGGCACAGGGTCACTCAGCTGCTGGAGCGCCTCAACCGCGTGGTGGAGGAGGGCAACCTGTTCGACCCGGAGCGGCCCAGCCTGGGCTCGGGGCTCGAGGCACTGCACCAGCACCTGGAGGCCCTGAGCTCGGGCCCGGACACCTGGGACGGCCATTCAGACAGACCTGCAGGTGCTTCCCGGGTGGGCTGGGCAGTCCCTGTGCGGGGAGGTGGGGGCCGAGGCCCGAGCTCTGGTGTCACCTGGGTTTGAACCCCAGCTTGGTGACTTCATGCCCGGGCCGTGTCATGCCTCGAGCCCTTCGTCTAAAGTGTGGCTCTGAGTTCTGGGGCACAGTCACGGTCGTGGGCCTGGCGAGCTGCCTGCCACAGTGGCTGAGCCCCGGTGCCGGGAGCTTGGCTCTAAGCCTGTTCAGAGCCAGCCCTCAGCCCCATCCTTCTGCCTGTCCAGCGTCTTCCTTCTCCCTGGACTCGGTGGCCAGGGACCCGAAGGAGCTGTGGTGTTTCCTGACGCAGAACCTGTCACTGCCTAACAGCACGGCCCAGGCCTTCTTGGCTGCCCAGGTGGACCTGCCCGAGGTGAGGCGGGGCGGGCATCGGCGACGAGCACATGCCTGCTGCTGGGGACAGTGCCTGGCGCTGGCCAGTCTGCTGTGCCCCCCCCCGGCTGCCTGGGGGTGGGGTCCAGAACGCCCAGCCTGAGCCACGACTCCCTCCCACGCCAGGTGTATCGTCTGCTCTCTCACCCTTTGCCTGCCCTGGATGTGGACTCGGGCCTCCCCAGGGGTCAGGAGCCCTGGGGCCGCCTGGGTACCAGCTCCCTATTCCGGTTGGAGGTGAGAGGGCCTGTCAGGGGGACGTGAGGCTGCTACCTGCCCCCGGGTGGGTGTTTCAACCTTGTGGGTGCAGAAGGGCGCCCCCTTGATCATTCTGAGCTCCGTCTGGAGAATGAGGGAGGGTCCTGGGAGTTTACGGCTGGTATGGGGAGCGGGAAGGCAAGATAGTGACCTGGGTTCCTCCTGTGAGACCCTGGCAGCCTCAGACCAGGTGCAGTGAGTGGGTGGGGCAGGTGAGGCCTTAGGGTGGGGCAGACAAGAGCCTGCCCTCCTCTTGGTGGGGCTCCTTCCCAGCCATTCCCCTGCCCCCTGCCCCCCAGGAGCTGCTCCTGGCCCCGGCCCTCCTGGAGCAGCTCACATGTGCACCGGGCTCCAGGGAGCTGGGCCGGATCCTCACCGCGCCCCGGGGTCAGCAGCCAGCACTGCAGGGTTACCGGGACGCTGTCTGCAGTGGGCAGGCCGCAGCCCGAGCCAGGCGCTTCTCAGGGCTGGCCTCGGAGCTCCGGAGACAGCTGGACGCAGCCAGGATCGCCCAGCAGGTGAGGAGGTCCTGCTGGGACTGGGCCGCCTGGGCCTGGCGCTGGCCGTCCGCCCCCCCGATGATGCCGTGCCTCACACCCTCGACCTGCCCCCAACTGGTGCTCTCCTAGCCCCTGGGCTGCAGACTCTCCCTCAGCCCCTCTGCTCCCCACCTGTGCCCCTCTGCTGGTGTCTTCCCTGGTCCCCGCTCAGCTCAGTCACACACATGTCGGTCAGCCCCCAGCCCGTCCTCTCCCTTGGGCCTCCATTGGCCACATGCTCCATTTCTCCTCAGCTGGGCCTGGATGTCCCTAACGGCTCAGCCCCCAGCAGCAAGCACCGCCCCCACGGCGGCTGCAGGCGCTGCTGGAGGACCTGCTGGACGCCCAAAAAGTTCTACAGGACGTGGACGTCCTCTCTGCCCTGGCCCTGCTGCTGCCCCAGGGCGCCTGCGCTGGCCGGGCTCCTGGGCCCCCCGCCAGCGGCCCCGGCGGGATGGCCAATGGCACAGCGACCGGGGTGGGCACGGGTCCCAACACCACGGCCGAGGACGGTGCCCCATCTGCTGCCACCCAGGCTTCCTCGGACGCGCTGCAGGGCCAGTGCTCAGCCTTCGTGCAGCTCTGGGCCGCCCTACAGCCCATCCTGTGTGGCAACAACCGGTAGGTGGGAGGCGTGAAAAGGGTGGCCGTGGTGGGGGGGCGGGAGACGATCGAGGCGGATGGGGAGGGTCCTGAGCCCAGGCCTGGCTCGAGTACCGGTCCTGGCGCACGCGCACGCTCCGCACCTCATCCCCACATCCAGTTTGAAGTCCCGCCCCATGCCCCGCCCCTCACCCTGAAGCCCCGCCCCCACGCCACCAATGACCGCCCTCCGCTGCCCCAGCACCATTGAGCCGGAGGCGCTGCGCGCGGCAACATGAGCTCCCTGGGCTTCACGAGCAAGGAGCAGCGGAACCTGGGCCTTCTCGTGCACCTCATGACCAGCAACCCCAAGATCCTGTACGCGCCGGCCGGCTCCGAGGCGGACCGCGTCATCCTCAAGGTGCGCGAGCCTGCACGCCCCGGGCTGCGCTGCAAGTGTTGCCTGGGGCAGGAGCTGGAGGAGCTGGGCGGAGGGGTCTGCAGGGGAGAACCCTGAGCAGGGGGTCCGCAGAACTGGCCCACAAGCTCCGACGTGGCTCTGCAAGTGACAGAACAGCAGGTGGGGTCAAGGGGAGCAGCGTGTGGTGGCTGCCTGGGGGCTGGTTTAGCACAGAGTTCTGGCCTGCGGGTGTGTCCAGGGCTGGTCAGCGCTGGCGAGGACGGGGCACTGCTTGAGGAAGTCTTCCAGAACAGTGCCCGGTGGGCAAGATGTGGGCCGGGCCGCTGGGCGGTTTGGGGCTGACTGAGGGCAGTGTCTGTATCCGTCTCCCCGATCTGGATCCCAGGGGAGAGGTGCTGTCTGGAACAAGTAGAAACCAGCGGTGGAAATGGCCCAGGGAGAGGAGAGGCAGTGGGGGGCTCCCTAGGCCAGGTGCTTGGAGAGACGGGGGCCAAGTGTCAGGGCTGCTCAAAGGCAGCGTGCAGAGGGGTCTGAGAAAGGAGCAGGAGGGCACAGCTGGGAGCCGGTACCCCTTGCCACCCTGGGACTGGGGCTGGGGAGCCAGAGCACGCTGCAGGGGACCCTGCAGGGAGGTGGAGAGGCGGAGGGCTTGGAGCTTCCAGGTGGAGCTTGGCCAGAGCAAGACGGGTCATTGGTGGGAACTGGCCACTGGCTAGTGCCCACCGTGGGGAGGCAAGGGAGGGAGAACCCCGTTGCCGGCTAGGGTCCTTGCGAGCACCCCATGCCCCATGCCCTCACCCTCTGCAGGCCAACGAGACTTTGCCTTTGTAGGCAACGTGACGCACTACGCCACGACTACGCCCAGGTCTGGCTCAACATCTCGGCGGAGATCCGGAGCTTCCTGGAGCAGGGCAGGCTGCAGCAAGCACCTGCACTGGCTGCAGCAGGTGCGCGGGGGCGGGGCTGGGGGGTGGCAGGGAGCCCACTCTGCCCTGGGCGGCGGTCAGCACAGGCTAGCGTCTGAGCCAGGCTTCCACCCCCAGTACGTGGCGGAGCTGAGGCTGCACCCCGAGGCATTGAACCTGTCGCTGGAGGAGCTGCCGCCGGCCCTGCTCCAGGACAACTTCTCGCTGCCCAGCGGCTCGGCCCTCCTGCAGCAGCTGGACACGATTGACAACGCCGCCTGCGGCTGGATCCAGTTCATGTCCAAGGTGGGCTGGGCCACCTGGCAGGGTTCTGCTGGGGCCCCGGGCCAGCTCCAATGACAACATCCCTTCCCCCAGGTGAGCGTGGACATCTTTAAGGGTTTCCCGGACGAGGAGAGCATCGTCAACTACACCCTCAAACCAGGCCTACCAGGACAACGTCACCGTGTTTGCCAGTGAGCCAGCCCCCAACCCCTCCTTGAGTCCCTCTACCCCCTCCCTGTCCTTGACCCTGGGAGGCCCTGCCCCTCAAGGCTCCGCCCCTCCTAAGCTCCGCCTCACCTAGTGCTTGCCCTCCCTTGCCCTCCCCTGCCCTCTGCAAACCCCCATCCCCCCGCCGTGCCCTTCTCGCACCCTGCTCCCCCTCATGCCCACACCCTGCCCGTTGTCCTGTCCCAGGGTGATCTTCCAGACGCGTAGGGACGGCTCTTTGCCACCCCATGTGCACTACAAGATCCGCCAGAACTCCAGCTTCACCGAGAAAACCAACGAAGATCCGCCGGGCCTATTGGCGGCCAGGGCCCAACACCGGGGACGCTTCTACTTCCTGTATGGCTTCGTCTGGATCCAGGGTGAGGGCCGCGCCTGGGGCCGTGCTGGGGAGGGGCCGCTGCCCCTGCTGACGGCTGACCCCACCCCCCCGCAGACATGATGGAGCGCGCCATCATCAACACCTTCGTGGGCATGACGTGGTGGAGCCGGGCAGCTACGTGCAGATGTTCCCCTACCCCTGCTACACGCGGGACGAGTGAGTTCAGGGCACCCGGGGGTGGCGCGCAGGCCGAGCCCGTTCCTCACGCCCCTGCCCCCACCCCAGCTTCCTGTTCGTCATCGAGCACATGATGCCGCTCTGCATGGTGATTTCCTGGGTCTACTCGTGGCCATGACCATCCAGCACATTGTGGCAGAGAAGGAGCACCGACTGAAGGAGGTGGGGGTGGAGACAGGGAGGATGGGGGTGCGGGCGGCCACGGGCACTCCTCCCCCTCGGTATCTGCATCAAGGCCCCTGCACTGCCCACGTGGCTGCAGGTGATGAAGACCATGGGCCTGGACAATGCCGTGCACTGGGTGGCCTGGTTCATCACGGGCTTCGTGCAGCTCTCCATTTCAGTGACGGCGCTCACCGCCATCCTCAAGTACGGCCAGGTCCTCATGCATAGCCACGTGCTCATCATCTGGCTTCTTCCTGGCTGTCTACGCCGTGGCCACCATCATGTTCTGGTGAGCACCGTGTGACTGGCGGCGGGCTGGGAGGGAGCAGCCCTCAGCTCGCCCAGGAAACGCAGACGCGCCTGGCTGGAGCCCTTCTGTGCCCCAGCGGGGAGATGGTGGGTGGGCGGCTGAGCGGGGCGCCGAGGCGGCTTCGGGCTCAGCACCAGAGCTCCGCGTGGCTGATGGCCTGTGGCCTCGCCCGCCCAGCTTCCTGGTGTCCGTGTTGTACTCCAAGGCCAAGCTGGCCTCGGCCTGCGGCGGCATCATCTACTTCCTGAGCTACGTGCCCTACATGTACGTGGCGATCCGCGAGGAGGTGGCTCACGACAAGATCACCGCCTTCGAGAAGTGCATTGCTGTAAGGGCCCTGGCGGCGGGGTGGGGGCAGGGCCGGCCTCCTGCCCCGGCTGACACTGCTGCCTCCTCAGTCCCTGATGTCTACGACAGCCTTTGGCCTGGGCTCCAAGTACTTCGCCCTGTATGAGGTGGCGGGTGTGGGCATCCAGTGGCACACGTTCAGCCAGTCACCTGTGGAAGGGGACGACTTCAACCTGCTCCTGGCTGTCACCATGCTGATGGTGGACGCGGTTGTCTACGGTGTGCTCACGTGGTACATTGAGGCTGTGCACCCAGGTACTGGCCAGCGCTTTGGAGGGGGTGCGGCTCCCTAGCAGAGGTGGGGGGCACATGGCCAGTGACCTCAGGCCCTAGTCAGCCTCCCCTCCTCTCCCACCCCCAGGCATGTACGGGCTGCCCGGCCCTGGTACTTCCCACTGCAGAAGTCCTACTGGCTGGGCAGTGGGCGGACAGAGGCGTGGGAGTGGAGCTGGCCGTGGGCTCGTGCCCCGCGCCTTAGCGTCATGGAAGAGGACCAGGCCTGTGCCATGGAAAGCCGGCGCTTGGGTGAGGCGGGTGAGGGTGGCAGCTGGGGCAGCCGCTGGGTTTCAGGGACCTGGGGCGGCCTCAGCGCTAACCCGTGGCCCTGGCACAGAGGAGACGCGGGGCATGGAGGAGGAGCCCACCCACCTGCCCCTGGTCGTCTGCGTGGACAAGCTCACCAAGGTCTACAAGAACGACAAGAAGTTGGCCTTGAACAGGCTGAGCCTGAACCTCTATGAGAACCAGGTGGTGTCCTTCCTGGGCCACAACGGGGCCGGCAAGACCACACCATGTGAGCGTCAGGGGCTGGGCCGCAGGTCCCGACCGCGTGGGTATCAGTGTGGGCTTCCTGCAGGAGGTGGGGGTTGTGACCCTGCCCACCTGCCCAGGTCCATCCTCACCGGCCTGTTCCCGCCCACATCGGGCTCCGCCACCATCTACGGGCACGACATCCGCACGGAGATGGGCGAGATCCGCAAGAACCTGGGCATGTGCCCGCAGCACAACGTGCTCTTCGACCGGCTCACGGTGGAGGAGCACCTCTGGTTCTACTCGCGGCTCAAGAGCATGGCCCAGGAGGAAATCCGGAAGGAGATGGACAAGTGGGTGGAGGCGGGGCCGGGGCGGGGCTTAGGGGGCCGGGGCGGGATGTGGGCCGGCCCGTGGGAGGGGCGGGGCCAGGCTGTGGGCGGGGCTCAGGCCGTGGTGGATGCTCCCCACGCTCCTGGTACCCGTCCGCTGCCCCACCGTCAGGATGATTGAAGACCTGGAGCTCTCCAACAAGCGGCACTCGCTGGTGCAGACGCTGTCAGGCGGCATGAAGCGCAAGCTCTCTGTGGCCATCGCCTTTGTGGGAGGCTCCCGAGCCATCATCCTGGACGAGCCCACGGCCGGCGTGGACCCCTACGCACGCCGTGCCATCTGGGACCTCATCCTGAAGTACAAGCCTGGTGAGTGGGGTGCCGACAGGTGTGGGTGCCCCTGCGTGGCCCCACCCGGCGCTGCCCTCAGACCCAGACCCCGGCCTCCCCAGGCCGCACCATCCTCCTGTCCACCCATCACATGGACGAGGCCGACCTGCTGGGGGACCGCATCGCCATCATCTCCCACGGGAAGCTCAAGTGCTGCGGCTCACCACTGTTCCTCAAGGGCGCCTACGGCGACGGCTACCGCCTCACGCTGGTCAAGCGCCCTGCGGAGCCGCCGGGCCCCCAAGGTCTGTGCTGAGGCCGCCTGAGCTGCCCTGGGGCCCGTTGCCCCAGGATTCTGTTCCCAGGACCAGTGAGGTAGAGAGGCTGCGCCCTCACTGTGGGCCCAGGATTCCTGGTCAGGCCAGCTCGCTCCCTGCCCAGCCCCCATCCTGACCCGGCTTTGCTCCCATGGAGGGGTTCTCTCCCCCAGCCCCTGAGTGAAGCTCCTTCTTCACTCCCCCGCCTCCCAGAGCCAGGGCTGACGTCCAGCCCCCAGGTCGGGCCCCGCTGAGCAGTTGCTCAGAGCCGCAGGTCTCCCAGTTCATCCGCAAGCACGTGGCCTCCTGCCTGCTGGTCTCGGACACAAGCACGAGCTCTCCTACATCCTGCCCAGCGAGGCTGCCAAGAAGGGGGCCTTCGAGCGCCTCTTTCAGGTGTGGGGCAGGGCGGGGCTCTGGTGGTCCTGGGGGAGGTGGCGGGGTCCAGGTCCAGGTCGGAGGAGGCGGGGCTGGGTGGGCAGGTGGAGGGGTGGGGCCAAGCCGGGGAGGCAGGGCCGCCGGAGGGGGCGGGGCCGGCAGACATTGACGGGCAGGCGGAGGGGAGAGGCGCACCGCCCTCTGGCCCACTGTGATGCGGGCCTCACCCAGCCCTTTTACAGCACCTGGAGTGCAGTCTGGACACCTTACACCTGAGCAGCTTTGGGCTGATGGACACCACGCTGGAGGAGGTGTTCCTCAAGGTGTCGGAGGAGGAGCAGTCCCTGGAGAACAGCGAGGCCGGTGAGGCCCTGGGCCCCGGGTGATCAGCCGGCCCTGCCCGCCGACTTGGGCCCGGAGCTGCTCACTCTTCCCGTCTCCGGTGGCCAAGGGTCCTGAGTGGGAGCAAGGGCCCAGCACTCCCCAGGGGCTTCCTGGGGCCGGGGTCCTGGGCGGGTGGCTCAGCGTGGGGGCTGGGATCCCAGGCAGTCCGAGCCCCCTCCCCTTGGCCGCTTTTCTGAGGCAGATGTGAAGGAGTCCAGGAAGGACGCACTGCCGGGGGCAGAGGGCCTGGCCGCGTTGGCGGGGGCCCGTCCGGGCAGCCTGGCCCAGTGCGCGGGGCTGGCCCAGTCCCAGGCATCGCTGCAGTCTGCGTCCTCGGGGCTCTGCCCGCGGGGACGAGGGTGCCGGCTACACGGACGTCTACGGCGACTACCGCCTGCTCTTCAGCAACCTGCAGGACCCCGACAGCGTCAGCTTGCAAGGTGGGGGGCAGCCGGGTGGGGCCGGGCAGGGCGTCCCGAGGGCGGCCCGGGCCGCCCGCTCAGCGCCGCGTCCCCGTGCAGAGGCGGAGGCCGAGGCCCTGGCGCGGGCCGGCCAGGGCGGCCGCCGGCTGGAGGGCTGGTGGCTGAAGGTGCGCCAGTTCCACGGGCTCCTGGTGAAGCGCTTCCACTGCGCCCGCCGCAACTCCAAGGCGCTGTCCTCGCAGATCCTGCTGCCCGCCTTCTTCGTCTGCGTGGCCATGACCGTGGCCCTGTCCGTCCCCGAGATCGGTACGGCCGCTTGGGGGCTGGTGTCCCGCCCGGTGGGACGCGCCCTGCCACTTGGGGCTCCGGCGCTGCGTCCGAGGCTGGGGCCATTGCAGGCGGTCAGACTCGCTGAGGCTGCGCACGCCCCCCGCTAGGTGACCTGCCCCCGCTGGTCCTGTCACCCTCGCAGTACCACAACTACACCCAGCCCCGCGGCAACTTCATCCCCTACGCCAACGAGGAGCGCCGCGAGTCCCGGTGAGCTCACCACCCGGCGGCGGTGGGGGGCGGGGGCCGGGGTCGAGAGCCATCTCCCCACCCGGGCTCACCCTGCGCGTGCCCCCAGGTTCCAGCTGTCGCCCGATGCCAGCCCCCAGCAGCTTGTGAGCACGTTCCGGCTGCCGTCAGGCGTGGGTGCCACCTGTGTGCTCAAGTCCCCGGCCAACGGCTCGCTGGCCCCACGCTGAACCTGAGCAGCGGCGAGTCTCGCCTGCTGGCGGCGCGGTTCTTCGACGGCATGTGCCTGGAGTCCTTCACGCAGGGCCTGCCCCTGTCCAACTTCGTGCCGCCCCCGCCTCACCCGCTCCCTCCGACTCCCCGGCGTCCCAGGACGAGGACCCACTGCCGGCCTGGAACACCTCTCTGCCTCCCACCTCCGGGCCAGGTAGTGGCTCAGGGCCGCCTGGGGGGTGGGGCGGGGGCGGGCGGAGCTGCCGGCCGACTGCCCGCTGTGCCCGCAGAGAACTGGACGTTGGCGCCCTCCCTGCCCCGCCTGGTGCGGGAGCCCGTCCGCTGCACCTGCTCCGCGCAGGGCACCGGCTTCTCCTGCCCGAGCGGTGTGGGTGGTCACCCGCCACAGATGCGCGTGGTCACGGGCGACATCCTGACCGACATCACCGGCCATAACGTCTCTGAGTACCTGCTGTTCACCTCCGACCGCTTCCGGCTGCACCGGTGAGCTCGGGGGATGCGCGTGCCAGCTGTGGGCCAGGGGCAGCCCCCCACCGCCACCTGGCCTGACCACCCCTCGGCCCGCAGGTACGGGGCCATCACCTTCGGCAATGTCCAGAAGTCCATCCCGGCCTCGTTTGGCGCCCGAGCCCGGCCATGGTGCGGAAGATCGCCGTGCGCCGGGCCCCAGGTGAGCCCCGCCCAGCCCCAGGCCCCTCGGTATCTAACCCTCGCAGAGGTCTGCAGGGACCCACAGAGCTCTTGGGTCTCTCTGTGCATCCCCCAGGTTTTCTACAACAACAAGGGTTACCACAGCATGCCCACCTACCTCAACAGCCTCAACAATGCCATCCTGCGCGCCAACCTCCCCAAAAGCAAGGGCCACCCGGCGGCCTATGGTGAGCTGGGGCAGGGCGGGGCTGGTGCGGCGGGTGCCTGTGGTGAGCCCGGTGCGGCAGGCTGGGGTGGGTGGCATGAAGCAGGCTCCTGAGACCGCCCTTCCTCCTGCCGTAGGCATCACCGTCACCAACCACCCCATGAACAAGACGAGCGCCAGCCTCTCCCTGGACTATCTGTACGTGCGGGGGCGGGGCGGGGGCACTGCTCCGGGCCTGGGAGCGGGCAGGGCTGAGGCCCGCTTGTCTCCAGGCTGCAGGGCACAGACGTGGTCATCGCCATCTTCATCATCGTGGCGATGTCCTTCGTGCCGGCTAGCTTCGTGGTCTTCCTGGTGGCTGAGAAGTCGACCAAGGCCAAGCACTTGCAGTTTGTCAGCGGCTGCAACCCTGTCATCTACTGGCTGGCCAACTACGTGTGGGACATGGTGCGCCCCTCCCGCGTGGCTCATTGGGGTTCCCTTGCCCCCAGGCCCCTGGCCATCCCATCACCCTGTCAGCTGCCAGGCCCACCTGTCCTGCCCCCAAGCCCTCACCCTGGCCCCGGACCCTCGCCCCTGCCCCTGGGCCCTCACCTGTGCCCCTCACCTGCCACCCCTGCTCTGGTAGCTAAACTACCTGGTCCCAGCCACCTGCTGCGTCATCATCCTGTTTGTGTTCGACTTGCCGGCCTATACGTCACCCACCAACTTCCCTGCTGTGCTCTCCCTCTTCCTGCTCTATGGGTAAGGGGGTCAGGCGAGGGAGTGGGCATGGGTGGGGTCAGGCCACCTGGTGGCCGCCACCCACCCGCCCGCCTGCCCGCAGGTGGTCCATCACCCCATCATGTACCCGGCCTCCTTCTGGTTCGAGGTCCCCAGCTCAGCCTACGTGTTTCTCATCGTCATCAACCTCTTCATTGGCATCACGGCCACGTGGCCACCTTCCTGCTGCAGCTCTTCGAGCATGACAAGGTGTGGCCGGTGGAGTGGCAGTGTGTGGTGGGCGGCAGGGCGTGGTGGGCAGCAGGGCTCAGGCTGTGCCCGTGATCCACTGTGCCCCTCAGGACCTGAAGGTTGTCAACAGTTACCTGAAAAGCTGCTTCCTCATTTTCCCCAACTACAACCTGGGCCACGGGCTTATGGAGATGGCGTACAATGAGTACATCAATGAGTACTACGCCGATCGGTGAGGCGGGCCCGCAGCACGGGCCCCGGGGCTGGATGCAGGGCAGGCGAGGCTGCAGGGGCCCCGGGGTGGGGGTGGGGATAGCATGTGTCTCTGGGTGGGGAACACACAGGGGGTCATGCTTGGCCCGACAGATTGGGTCATCTAGTTGTGGGGGACAATGGGGGCTCACGTGGCCCCAGATAGAGGTTCTAAGTCAGCTGCCCTACAGGCCAGTTTGACAAGATGAAGTCCCCGTTCGAGTGGACATTGTCACCAGGGGACTGGTAGCCATGACGGTAGAGGGCTTCGTGGGCTTCTTCCTCACCATCATGTGTCAGTACAACTTCCTGCGGCAGCCACAGTGAGTATGGGGCCGGGCAAGCAAGTGGGAGTGCCTCGGGGTGCTGGGGCTGGTGGCTGGGCCAAGCACCACCCACGCCGTCCCCCAGGCGCATGCCGGTGTCTACCAAACCTGTGGAGGATGATGTGGACGTGGCCAGCGAGCGGCAGCGAGTGCTGCGGGGGGACGCTGACAACGACATGGTCAAAATTGAGAACCTGACCAAGGTGGGCCTCAGGCATGTGGGAGGGGCCAGGCAGGGAGGGCAGGGCTGCCTAGGCGTGGGGGCGTGGCTCAGAGCTCTGGGGGTGTGGTTACGTGAGGTGGGGCCAGGCAGGGAGTGTAGTCAGGGTGGGCGGGCCATTTGGGGGCGTGTTTGGGGGTGGAGCGTGCTCAGGGGAATGTGGCTTAGGGTGGGGCGGGTGATTGGGGCGTGGTTAATGGTGGGCGGGCCAGGAAGGTACGGCTTAGAATGGGGCAGGCCAATGGGGGGGGTGCTTGAGAGTGGGCGGGGCCTGGGTGGGTACGGCTTTGAGCAAAGGCAAGGATGGGGATGTGGTTTAAGGTGAGGCGGGCCAGTGCCCCCGCCCCCCCCCCCCCCGCGCCTGCCATCCTGGTGTGCTGCCCCGCTGAGGAGGTGGCCCCTCACCTCCGTCAGGTGTACAAGTCACGGAAGATCGGCAGCATCCTGGCTGTGGACCGCCTGTGCTTGGGTGTGCGTCCGGGCGAGTGCTTCGGCCTGCTGGGCGTCAATGGTGCCGGCAAGACCAGCACCTTCAAGATGCTGACGGGCGACGAGAGCACGACGGGGGGCGAGGCCTTCGTCAACGGCCACAGGTGCGGGCATGCGGGCCAGGGTGGGTCGGGGCGGGCAGGGCGGCTGCACCGCGCGGTGCTGACGGTGGGTGCCGCGTCCCCAGCGTGCTCAAGGAGCTGCTCCAGGTGCAGCAGAGCCTCGGCTACTGCCCGCAGTTCGACGCGCTGTTTGACGAGCTCACAGCCCGCGAGCATCTGCAGCTGTACACGAGGCTCCGAGGCATCCCGTGGAAGGACGAAGCCCGGGTGAGCGTTGTGGGGGCTGGGGGGTCGTGGGCGGGGGGGGCGGGTGCTGGGAAGTCGTGGGGGGGCTGGGTGGGAAAGTGCGCCCCTGACGCCTGCTCTCGCCCCAGGTGGTGAAGTGGGCCCTGGAGAAGCTGGAGCTGACCAAGTATGCCGACAAGCCGGCCGGCACCTACAGCGGCGGCAACAAGAGGAAGCTCTCCACAGCCATCGCCCTCATCGGGTACCCCGCCTTCGTCTTCCTGGTGAGCCGGGCAGCAGGTAGCTGGGGGCCCAGGCGGGGCTCAGGGTGCAGCAGCTAAGCCTGGCCCCACCCCCAGGACGAGCCCACCACAGGCATGGACCCCAAGGCCCGGCGCTTTCTCTGGAACCTCATCCTGGATCTCATCAAGACAGGCCGTTCAGTGGTGCTGACGTCACACAGGTGCAGACCGCCCCCGCCCCGCCCCATCTCCGCCCCCCCGTTCCGCCCCGCCCTCGCACTACCCCGCCCCTCCCCCACTTCCCCCGCCCTGCGTCCCCGGCGCCAGCCTGTGTGTCCGCCGGCAGCATGGAGGAGTGCGAGGCGCTGTGCACGCGGCTGGCCATCATGGTGAACGGGCGCCTGCGCTGCCTGGGCAGCATCCAGCACCTGAAGAACCGGTGAGCTGAGGGCGCCGGGGCGGGCGGCGGGGCTACCCTGGGCGGCGGGGCTCTAGCCATGGGCCTGTCCGGCAGGTTTGGAGACGGCTACATGATCACAGTGAGGACCAGGAGCAGCCAGCGCGTGAAGGACGTGGTGCGGTTCTTTAACCGGAACTTCCCGGAGGCCGTGCTGAAGGTGGGCGGGGCCCACATGGGGAGCAGGGGCACTGCCTGAGTGGCCTCTGACCTCCTGACCTCTGTGCCCCAGGAGCGGCACCACACCAAGGTGCAATACCAGCTGAAGTCGGAGCGCATCTCCTTGGCGCAGGTGTTCAGTAAGATGGAGCAGGTCGTGGGCGTGCTGGGCATCGAGGACTACTCGGTCAGCCAGACCACCCTGGACAACGTGAGTGCCCCGTGGGCGCCATCTGGGCCCACCCCGCTGCTCCGCGCACCCCTGCTTGCACCCACCCCCTGCCTCTGGCCACCAGGTGTTTGTAAACTTTGCCAAGAAGCAGAGCGACAACTTGGAGCAGCAGGAGACAGAGCCGCCTTCGGCCCTGCAGTCCCCACTGGGCCGCCTGCTCAGCCTGTTCCGGCCGCGGCCCACTCCCACTGAGCTGAGGGCGCTGGTGACCGACGAGCCCGAGGACCTGGACACGGAGGACGAGGGCCTCATCCGCTTTGAGGAGGAGCGGGTGAGCAGGGCCTGCGGGCCGGGCAGCCCGGGGCATTGGGTTGTGGCCGCAGGGACTCCTGCTGAGGAGGCCGGAGAGGCCTGTCTGATGCTCAGAACTAGAACGGACGTGGGGACCGCAGGCGGAGAAGACGGACCTGCTGCGGCCCCTTCGATGCGTGGGAGCTCCGAGGGCCCTCAGACAGGCAGAGCAGAGGTGGCGAGGGGGCAGGTGCACGGTGACCACCAGGCTGGGCAGAGAGGCCACACACCCCGCCAGCGCTCGGGGGCAAGTGCACGCGGGAGAGACCATGTCTAGTTCTGCGGGGTGCCGGGTGCCTCCCCCAGCTTGGCCTGTCTGCCCTCCGCCAGGCCCAGCTCTCCTTCAACACGGACACGCTCTGCTGACCGCCAGGAGCTGGCTCAAGGACACAGCTGAGGAGACCGAAGTCAGGCGGTGGCCCAGCCCCCCCCCCCCCGTGCCCCCATGCCATCTGCCAGGCCTCTAGTGGGAGGTCCAGGACCAAGGGCTTCAGGCCCCCTCCAGCCCCTTCTCCTCATTGTGCCAAAGGCTGGCCCGGCCCTGGGCTTCACTACCCTCACCCTGCTCTGCCTTAACCTGGGGGCCGGAGCCCCTCGCCTCTGCCCTGCCCAGCTCTACCCGCCAACCCCTGGGCCATGGCGTGCCACAGGCTCCTCGGTACTCCCAACCCTCTCCTGGCTGGGCCTGGCTTTCCGGCCCGGTTTGGGAAGTGGCTGAGGGCGGGGGGGTGGTTAGACCCACGCCAGGCACTTATTTATTTTGCTGTAGGAAGAAGAGGCTTCCTCTCCCCTCCTTGGTGCTGGGAGGTCATCAGGTGGGGAAGCCATCAGGTGGGCTGGGGAGGGGCCTCCCTCCAGGCGGTGGGCTGGGTAGCAGGAATGGAGAAGCCTGCCCACTGGCCAGGCGGGACCCAGAACCCCCTTACCCACTTCAGCCACCATTGCGCTCCCACCCAGCTTGGCCCCCTGCCCGCCCACCCATCCAGGAGCCGGACCTGTACATAATGCACAGATGTTTGTTTTAAATAAAGAAACAAAAAGCTCACATAGGCCTGTGTGTAGGGAGTGGGGTTTCAGGGTAAAGATGGGCCCCCGGCAGGCTCCTCTGCACCGTCCTCGGCTTCCAGGCCTGGCATTGGGGGAGAGGTGGGTCCGAGCCCTGCTCCCCACCCCACCCACCGTCACCTGCTCTGCGCCCCCACCCCACACATCAGCCTGGACTCCCTGTGCTCGGGGCACGGGGGTGCAGTCGGGCGTCTCCGTGTGTACGGGCCAGGGCTGTCAGCCCCGCCGCCTGCGCTCCCTGCTGCCCACACAGCTGCGCTGGGCTGTCCCCATCTCCACTGCACCCTGGGAGGGCTTCCAGGAGGTGGCGCTCTCCAGGCTGAGCCCCAAGTCCCAGTGGGAGTGTGTGCAAAGGTTGGAGGTGGCACGGAGGCTCCTGGGGTTTCCACGGTGACAGAGCGTGGTGAACCCAAGGAGCCTGGAGACGGACGGGCCCCAGAGCCCCGCCCCGCAAGCTTGGTCACGGCCCATGTCCCACCTTAGGCCGCTTAGAGGGGACTGGAAGAGACACAGCCGCCCCCCAGGGGACGGCAGGCCACGTGGTCAGCTTTGTGCCCACAACGCTCTCACCCGGGTGGGGGCTGCAGAATGGCGATTCTCTACTTATTTCATTTTTTTCCTGCATTTATTAGCTGCTATTTTCTCTCACAGAAAGCTCCCTGCTCTTAGAATTAATCCTTATGGATTTGTGGGTGTGAAAAAACCCCGTCTCGTTCATGTCTGTCATCTTTAAAACTTTTATGTTATAGTAAAATATACAAATACTTATCATTTCGACCATTCGCGAATATACAGTTGTCATCTTTTTTGTGTTCTGCTGGCCGGTGGCAGCCCCTTGACGGTGGCTTGTGTCCCTTTGCCTTGTCCCGTGTTTTGGAGTGCTCTGTCACTTTCCAGTACAGTCCCCAGGCCTGCTCTGTGCCCCCACCCCACATCTGGCTGAGCTCTGGGTGAGCTGCAGGCCAGGTCAGCCCTTCGGGGCCCTCAGGGGGCAGAGCCAGGAAGTCCCTGTGCTCGGTTCTGCTACCCCACACCCCAGCGCCCCTCCCATGCCCAGGCAAGTCTGCGTCTCCCTTCAAGACAGAGCTGCTAAAACGGTGCTGGGGAGGCCCACAGGGGCTCAGGATGGTTTCCAACACGGATGAGGCCAGGCCAGTTACCCCTGGGGCCTCGGCCCAGGCATCCCCTCAGGAACCCAAGGGCTGCTTGGTGGGCATGGCGGGAAGGCTAGACACCCTCATGGCCCAGGTAGGAAGGTGGTCATGGGTCCAGTCAAGGGTGGTGACCATGAGTTTCTGGTCTCACTTCTTTCACGACTATTTCCTGTGGAAAACACACACGGTGAATCTGGAGAGAAGGCAGAGCCGGGTGTCCGTGTGTCACAGAGGGTCCTGCAGGGGGTCCCTGCGTCCTTTTTTCAGCACAGACTCGGGATGACGTACACTAATGCTTCTAGTTTTTTTCCCAACTGCCGGGTTTTTTCCCCTCCCAATTGTACTGCTTTGCTAGGTCTGCCATGGTGAGCCGCCACGGACTGGGCAGCTTCAGCAGCGGGCGCTTACTCTCACCGTGCAGAGGCCGGAGCCCAGGCCTGTGGAATGGGCGGGGTTCCTTCCGAGGCTGAGGGGCCTCCGCCCCGCAGGGAGCCCAGCGGCGGGCCTCCTGGCCGCCCCGGCGCTCCGTGCTTGCAGGGGCATCTCCCTGATCTCTGCCTCCGTCGGCACCCAGTGTTCTCCTCGTGCGGCTGTGACCCTCTTTGGAGGTGGTCGGCACTATGTGGGGAGTGGGGTAAAGATGGGCCCCCAGCAGGCTCCTCTGCAACGTCCTAGGGTACCAGGCCCGGCATAGTCCAGACCACCTCCAAATGGGTCACATTCCGAGGTGCTGGGGGCTAGGATTTCAACGTGCGCATTTCGAGGGCACAGTTCAGCTCATATCACCACTAACACTGGGACTCGCGAGACACACCAGGATAGTCCCACAGCCGGCAAAGCCGGGCGCTGCTCCCTCGCATGTTCACAGGGACGCATGTGGGCTAATTCCCAGATGGGCGATCCGTCCCGGTGTCTGACACCAAGGCCCCCGCAATGCGTTTTCCCTCCCCGCTGCCAAGAATGTGACCGCCACGTGTCTGCCCGCCGCAGCCATGAACTTGCTCTGGTTTGCCTCTTGCGTTGAGCTAAAACCTCCTGGCATGTGTTCTGCTGTATTTCTTTTTCTCTGAACCACCTGCTCACTCGTCTAGTGAGTTCTGTTTTTCTTACACATGTATAACGGTACTTTCATACACTCAGAAACACACACAGGACATATGGTAAGCATGCAGGTGCAGAGGGGCCCCAGGCCCTTCTCCAGGGTGGTGGTTTGTGTGCAGGGGAAGCAGGAAACCAGCAGGGGTGAGCCCCCCTCCCCTGCCATATTGCTGAAATCTGGGATTTGAATGGAGGCGGTGGAGGCCCGAGAGGTGAGCCGGGCGCCCAACTCCACAGGATGTCCGGGCCAGCCCTCAGGCTTGTAGGATGGCCTGCAGCCCAGAAGGGGCCAATGGACTGGGATCCCAGTAGGAGACAGTGGCCTTGGGCGGGGAGGCAAATATGCCGGGCAGATCCCGCTCTCAGCCACTGGGTGGCACCAAGCCTCTGTGGGCCTTTCCCTCTGGGAGTCCCCTGGGGCTGCCCCCACAAGCAGAGGTGGGGAGATGTGGCAGGCCACCATACAGGGGCTGGTAAAGGCACACCTGTGGGGTCACAGGCTCCCAGACCCCCGTGGCCTTCTGGCTGAGGGTGGGGCCGGCGGATCCCCGGGGTCAGGAGGTTAGGACTTCAAATCCCCTTGCCAGTGCTCCATTCTAAAGTTTAAGAGGAGAGTGAAACCAGCCCAAGCATGAGGGGGAAGGGGAGGGGCGTGGGGTCCACTGGGAGGCCCTCCAGTCACCCCATGGCACCTCTGGAATGTGGGCCCTGCCCTGGGGAGGGGCGCCTGCCTGGTGGAGCTGGCGGTTGGTGGGAGGGGGCGTCCCTTCCGAGTGGGCTTAGCCTTCTCATCATGCCCTGGTAGGCAGACGGAAAACTGAAGCTGGGCCAGCTGTTCATTTCTCCTGAGGCCCGGCAGACAACAGGGTGTTCACCGTAGGGAGGGCAGTGGGGTTCACGGAGGGGGCGATTGGCCACGGAGCTGCCCCTCGCTTGCTGGAGCCCCCTCCCCGCCTCCCAGGCCACTGGCCTCTGCCTCCCTCTTACCAGGCCACCCCTAGGGCGCTCCGCCCACCCCCTCCCGTGCTTGGCCGGCTCAGCAGCCTGCCCTCTCCGCACAGCTCCCCCCATGGTCACACCCTCTCGGACACTGAGTTCTGCCAGCCACGTCTGCCTGCTTAGGTGACTCTGCAGGGCGGGCCCTGGACTGGGAGGGCTCAGCCCAGGAGCCTTAAAGCGCTCCCAGGTCCCCGCTCCGCTCCCGGCTCCCGACCATGGCAGAGACTGCCAAGCTCCAGCTGTTTGTCAAGGTGCAGGGCAGGTGGGGGGCTGGGAGGAGGCTGGGGGGGGGGTTGCTGTGCAGACTCCACTCTCTGGGCAGGCTGAGGGGTGGGTCCCCGTGGCATGGCAATGTCTGCTCCCCTTCCCCTGTGGGGGGTGGGCTCAGGCAGCCCCACGGATGCTGAGTAAAGCAGGGTAAGCCCAAGAGGGGAGAAGGGCCAGTGAGTCGTCCCTAAAGGGGCTGGGGGTGGCCTGTCCCAACGCCCCGGGGCTCCTGGGTCCAGCCCAGCCCTCCCGAAGAGAAAGCCCCTCCATGGGGAGGCCCCGACCAGGAAGCCAGTGGCAGGGGCCCAAGTGGAGGTGGGGGCGATGCAGCACGGTGTGGGGTGGGGGCTCTGGGCCAGGCAGCCCATCCCGTCAGTGCCCAGGTCTGTGAGGCTGCGGCCCCCTCCCCACCCCAGGGGCTTGGGGCAGCTAGTGTGCTGCCAGCCTCGGTGCGCAGCTGCCGTGTGAATCACCCAGAAAACAGCTCTCGGCCCACCCCGCCCTCGAGACCAGCCTGCGGGGCCCGGAGCCCAGGGTCTGAGATACGGGCCAAGGGGCCAGGCCCCAGAGCCGGGGCCCCACCCGTGCCCTCGCCCAGCCCCCCAGCTTCCTGCAGCTCTGCGCCCCTTCCAGCACCAAGTCGAGGGCCCTCACCGGCCACTTGCCGAGCCGGAGCCCTGGCACTGCTCCGTCTCTTGGCACTGGGCGGCTGGGTCCTGGGTCTGCTCGCTGCCCTGACACCCCACAACCCCACCCCAGGCCAGCGAGGACTGCGAGAGCGTGGGACACTGCCCATCCTGCCAGAGACTCTTCATGATCCTGCTGCTCAAGGGCGTGCCCTTCACGCTCACCACGGTGGACACGCGCAGGTGAGCCCCCGCCCCCGAGGGACCCCTCGGAGCCGCCGTCCCCTTGGGCCGGCCACTTCCCCTCCCTTGCGCCCACAGGTCCCCGGATGTGCTGAAGGACTTCGCCCTGGCTCACAGCTGCCCATCCTGCTCTATGACGGCGACGCCAAGACAGATACGCTGCAGATAGAGGAGTTTCTGGAGGAGACACTGGGGCCCCCCGAGTAAGGGCCGGAGGCCGGGGACCGCAGGAGGGGCTCCCAGGGAGGACCCGCCAGGACGGAGCCCGGGAAAGGCCCTGCGGGCGCGCCACGCACGTCTGACCCGGGACCCTCCCCTCTCCGCCGGCAGATTCCCCAGCCTGGCGCCCCGCTATAAGGAGTCGGCCATGGCGGGCAGCGATGTCTTTCACAAGTTCTCAGCGTTCATCAAGAACCCGGCGCCTGAGCAGGATGATGGTGAGGAGGGGCGGGAGCCTTCGTGACAGTGGGGGGTGTTGCGTCCCAGGCCGAGGCCTTACTGAACCCCCTCCCACCCCGCCCCGGTCCCCAGCCCTGTACCAGCTGCTCCTACGCGCCCTCGCCAGGCTGGACAGCTACCTGCGCGCGCCCCTGGAGCACGAGCTGGCCCGCGAGCCGCAGCTGCGCGAGTCGCGCCGCCGCTTCCTAGATGGTGACCAGCTCACGCTGGCCGACTGCGGCCTGCTGCCCAAGCTGCACATCGTGGACGTGAGCGCAGGCCGGGCGCGGGAGGGCGCGGGCGAGCGGAGCGCTTCCCCGGGAAGGCCCTGACCGCGCGCGCCCCTCGCTCGCAGACGGTGTGCGCGCACTTCCGCCAGGCGCCTATCCCAGCAGAGCTGCGCGGCGTCCGCCGCTACCTGGACAGCGCGCTGCAGGAGAAGGAATTCAAGTACACGTGTCCGCACAGCGCCGAGATCCTGGCGGCCTACCGGCCCGCCGTGCGTCCCCGCTAGCGCCTCGCCTCCGCCGCCACCCCTGCCATCTGCAGCCCCATGAAGCCATCTGCTCCAGTGAGCGTGACTGCGCACCGCGGGACCAGAGGGCTCGCGATTTTCGCCACGTTCAACCCCCACCGTGGGATGCTCAGTTCCAGATGACAGCTCAGAATGAGGAAGCGGAGCCGGGTGGGCGGGTCGCGGCTCATCCCCGACTTGACAGGGATGGTGGGACTGGATTGGGCGCCCAAACCAGTCAGGCCAGGGCGGGGCAGCAGGATGGCCGAGGAGGGTGGGGAGCAGGGCACAGCCTGGGCACCTCGGGGCTCTGGGCCACTGGGCGGGATGGCCCACATTCCTCAGCCCCACCCCAGGTGGCAGGTCACCACCCCCACCATCTCCCACAGGACCTACTCGAGGCAGTTCCCTGCTGGGTGAGGTCTGGAGGAGTGGGAGGGGGCGGGGGGGGGGGTTCCCAGGCCACAGAGTAGAGTTCCAGCCTTGAGAGACCTGGGCCACCAAGTCCGGCCCTCTCGCCTCTTGCACCAGAGGGCAGGTGCCTGACACATCTAGACTGCAGGCTGAGGGAGAACCCCAGACCCCTGCCCCCTGCCAGTCCCCCGGAGCAGGAACCTGGCCATAACCTCCACCTGAGGAAGCTGTTTATTTGATGGGAAGGGGCTTGAGAAGCACGTTTGCTCCACTGGGCAGCAGGATGGGCAGGTGGATGTTGTGGGTTTTGGGGGGCCGCCCCGCCCTCAAAGGAAGACTCCCGGCAGGATCACGCTTTTTGCTGCACGTTCATAGGTCATCAAAATCTACACCACTGGCTGGTTTCTTACTGGGAGAAAAGAGAGGGTGACATTATGAAAATGTGGGGGGGGGGCAGGCCCAGGGCCAGCCCCTGGGCACAGGAGGGAGGGGCAGTGGGTGGGCACCTCTTGAAGCCAGGGTTGATGAGGGACTCTCCAGGACACCGCCTTCTGGCCCCAGGTCCAGGGCCTCCTCTCTGGGGATCTGGGTCTGGGTAAAAAAGATGGCGGGGGGGGGGACCTGAATTCAGTAGGATCCCAGGGCTGCAACCCCCTCTCCACATAAATGGAGCCTCTCTCTGGAGCTTGAGGCTTGTTCTGGGAAAACTGAATCACAGAGGAACAAGCACAGTCCCGGCCCACGTCATGGGTGACAGGCTTTACCTGGTAAGAACTGCTGAGGCCCCACCGGCCGAATGCTCTTCCTGGAGCTGATGGCTCTCTCCTCCGCAGCTGGGGAAAGCAGGCAGGAATGGAGGCATGGGCAGACGACGCTCGTGAGGCTGTGGGTGCCCCCACCCCTCCCCCAATCCCACCTGCCAGCCGCTGCTCCAGGCTGCACACGCGCTCTGCCAGGCCCAGTGTCAGTGCCTGCAACCTGGAGGCTGCCTCTGGGCCTGGCACCTTGGAGAGGTCAAAGCCTAGTGCTGAGGGCCCCCCTGAAAGGCTTAGGGATGCTCCATCCTCCTGCAGGGTGAAAGTCACAGCTTGCTGCTGGCAGGCTGACCTAGGAAAGGACAGGTGCTGAGTGCCGCGGCAGACCTACCCACTCCCCACCCATCATTCCTCCTGGCTCAGACCTCACCTGAACCGAGGGGTGATGTCCTCAGCTGCACTCAGGCCAAAACGGGCTTTCTACAGGGCACAGGGGCTGGTTACCATCTGTCTGAGACACTAGAGCCACTAGCAACAACCTAAACCTGTCCAACCCGGAGCCGCTAAGCAACCCAAGCCAGTGTTAGGACTACAGCTACAGAGCCAGAGGAAGCGTGCCCAGACCCTTCTGGGGAATCCCAGAACGGCCCCTTCGACCCCATGGGTGGTCCGCACTGCAGGTACTGAGTGGGTGCTGGGGACTGCCAGGCCCGCCCAGAAGCCCTGTTACCCACGAGGGTCGCCAGGCTGTCCGGCGTGAAGGAGGTGCTCCAAAGCTCCACGGCGTCCGTCACACTGTGGGGGAGGGGCTGTCAGGCCGGACCACCCGCGAAGCTGCCTGCGGCCCCACAGTCCTGCGGACCCCGCCACTCACTAGAGGTTGAAGACGCCTTGGCCCTTGGCCTCAGTTCCTTCCCCGTCGCAGTAGCACACAAAGCGCGGGGGCCCGGGGCCCGGCGGCAGCGTGCAGAGCGGCGACGAGAGCGGCGGCGGTTGCACTGGAACCATAGCACCTGCGCGAAGAACAGAGCCGGGACAGGGCCGGCGCGGCTGTGGGCCCAGGGCGCCTGCGCCGGCGGGGCGGCAGCCGGAACCCGGGGCAGGGCCTGAACCGGGGGGCGGGCGGGGCCTGGGCGGGCGGGGCTGGCGGAGCCGGGTGGGTGGAGCTTAGGGCGCCGGAGTGGGGTCTGCGTCGCGGGGGGCAGGGCTATTGGGATGGTGGTTAGGCCCGGGGCAGGGCCTCGAGGGCGAGGTGTAGTCACGCGGCGGACCCTACGCCGGTGTGGGCGGAGCTTAGTGCTCCAGGCGTGGCTCCTGGGCGCTTTGTCCGGCGCTCGGCCCCGCGCGCGGTGGGCTGGACAACGCGGTCAGGGTTCCGGCGCTCGCGCCATCAGAGAGGCCTTCTCATGCTCCCTGAGGCCCCTGTGCGCCCTCCATCCTCTCCGAGTCCCGGGTTCCCTCCTTCACGTGTAGGTTCCTCCCTGGGCTCAGCCCCTTGCTGCTTGGGCCCTTGCTGGTCCCAGGAGGCCTCCCTCTGGCCTCTGCACCTTCTGAGATGTTTCTCACGTCGTCTGTAGATACAAGCTCAAAGCTTCCTAACACGGATCTGTAACAAGTCAAAATACAAAAGTGAATAAAGTACGGTAAGCAGCGTAAAAAGCCGCCCTCACTTATTCCTTTCTGGGCCTTAAAGGCACCTAGGCCTTGAGAGCACCTTGATCAACAGGCAAGGTCTCTGACCCCCTTGTGTGATCGGAGCTTGTGAGATTTAATGGGATGGGCAAATAATAAACGAAATGCGCTAGTGCCAAGTGCTGCCATGTGAGCTGGAGGAAGAGAGGACAGAGCACCCAGGTGGGGTACCCTAGCCAGAGGCGGCAGCCACTGCCGAAGCCCCACAGTGGGCACAAAGCAGTGCTGCTCAAGGCTTTGCAACTTGCTTCTAGCCAACAGAATGTGGCAGAAGTGATGCGCTGTCACCTTTGTCCTTGAATTGCTCACTATGACATGAGGCAGCCCAGTGGAGACACCCACAGGGCAAGAGACACGGCCTGCCGACAAGTAGCGAGGGGTGCAGCCCCTCCCAACCGAGCCTGGCCCGTGGCTTGGCTGCAGCCTCAGGAGAGATCTTGACCCCAGGGAGCCCTGAGCACCTGTCCTAGACTCGAGCCCAGAAACTGGGAGATAATACATGTTTGTTGTTATAAGCCATCAAGTTTTGGAGGTGATCTGTGACCCAGCCATAAACTTACCATAAGGGGAGGACTTTCCATCTGTTTCATTTGCTACTATGTCCTCAACACTTAAACAGTGCCTGGCACATAGAGATGTTCAATCAATATTGTAAATAAATGCAGTGTGAGGGTTAAGCAGGGCTGGGGTGGGGAGAGGCACGCCTGATTTATGTGTATAAAAGCCCACATTAAGTGTCATGAGGAGAGGACTGAGGCCTGCAGGGGTGGAGGTGAGGGGGGCAGGGGGAGTAACAGAGAGCTGCCGAGACCCTCAGGGCAGAGCCAATGGATGCTGGGCCAGGGGTCCAGAGCGGAAGTGGAGAGAGGTGGGGTGAGGGGAAGGGAGGGATCATGGATGACCCTTGCATTCGGGCAGAGTGGAAATGCCCATCCCCAGTCCAGGATGCCGGGCCGGGTTTGTGGAGGGTGTGGGGGCCTCTGCCATGTCGTGTGAACTCCACGATGTGGCTGGGTGTCTGATGGAGACGAGAGAAGGCCGCCGTGCACATGAGACTGGTCTACAGGACCGAGTCAAACTGAGAAGCTTCTCCATAGCGAAGGAAACCGTCAGCGAGGCAGAGAGGCAGCCATTTGAATGGGAGAACATATTTGCAAACAACATCTCTGATAAGGGCCTAATGTCCAAAATGTACAAAGAATTCATACAACTCAATATACATATATTGCCAATTAAAAGCTGTGTAGAGGACCTGAACAGACATTTCTCCTGAGAAAACATATAAATGGCTAACAGACACATGAAAAGATGCTCACCTTCACTAGCTATTAGGGAAATGCAAATCAAAACCACAATGAGATACCACCTCACGCATGTTAGAATGGCTGTCATCAACAGGACAAGCAATAACAAGTGTCGGAGAGGATGTGAGGGAAAAGGCACCCTCATGCACTGCAAATTGGTACAGCCACTGTGAAAACAATGTGGAGGTTCTTCATAAAATTAAAAATAGAATTACCATATGACCCAGCAATCTCTCTTCTGGGTATCTACCCAAAAAACTTGAAAACATTTATCTGCAAAAATATATGCACCCCAATGTTCACTGCAGCATTATTCACAGTAGCCAAGACATGGAAACAACCAAAATGTCCTTCAATAGATGACTGGGTGAGGCTACGAGCAGAGTGAGCCGACAGATCTTGTGTCCTGTGGCTTCTGGGTGGGGTACTGGCAAAAGGCTGCCTCTATGAGGCCTGAGCACTGTGGTAGGACAGGACCAACCCCGGGGCCGATCTGCAAGTGGCAAAGGGATAGCCACTCCTGGGCCCTGAGGGCCCTGTGGGGCTGCCCCACCCCATAAGGGAGCCTCCCTCCAAAGTGTCCATGAGGCCATAGAAGGCACCCTGCATCACTCCACTCTGGATCCTTCCCAGGGGACCAGAGAGGGAAAAGTTGGTGGGTGAAGAAGGCAGAGGGATCAGAGCCCCGTGGGGGCCCAGAGCCTGGTGGTGAGATGTGTCCCGTGCCAGTCTCAGTGCAAGCCTCCCCACCTTGCAGACTAAATCCCTGCTGTTGCCACCTGGCTCCTTCCACTTCTTCTGCTCTAGGTCCATATGGAAAACAAATGACAATCAATAGGTCAATCTATGGATCGATCACCTGGTTTATCACCTGGGCTCAGACAGCGTCTCTCAGCAGATGCCTCACTGAGGTGAGCAGAGGCACCTGGTCCAGGCATCAGAAGAAGAAGAGTGGGCGGGTGAGCTCACAGGTCACAGGTGTGGGAGGGGCCAGCTGTCTGGGCTTCCCTACACTCCTCCCCCTCCCCCAGGACTTCAAGTCCAGACTGGTGTCTGAGAAAGAAAAGGACGATGAGCTATCAGCCAGACGGAACAATGATCAACATTTGAACATATGTGCGTCCCGTATTACTTTTTTCTGAACTATTTACATTACAAAAAAACCCTTATTTTAGCAGCAGAAATAGGTTTATTTAGGAACAACAAAGAATTGCAACTTGAGAAACGCAAGACACCACAAAAGCACAGGCGAGTTCAGAGCATAAAGCAGGGGAATCTCCTTTTGTAGAGGGAAGGGGGAGTTGGCGGTGTCATGGCTTCTCATTGGCTGGTTTGTAGTCGTCTCGCATTGGCTGGTTTATGGCCGTCTCGCATTGGCTAGGCTGCTCCCCGGCAGGAGGAAATCTGCCTTCCTCCCGCTGGGGTAGTAACCTGGAAAACCTTGCCTTTGGGGAGGCTGCTGTCTCTTCCTGTTGGGGTAACTGGCAAAGAGTGGTAGGCTTGGAGAACCCCCCACAGGCCCTCCTCACTCCAAATTTTAGTCGAGGATTCCTTTGTTAAATTTCACAAGCTGTTATGCCATTTTACCCCCAAATTCTTCAGGACGTGTCTTTAAAGAACAGCGGCACTGTCCTGCTCAAACACCATGGCGGGTCAGTCTTGTACCTCGCCCTCTCCCAACGCTGGGCCGGGAGGGCCTGGCTCGGAGTTCCAACAGCGGGCACTCTGCGGTGGGGGTGGTCAGGGGAGAAGTGGGGGACGGAAGCGGCCCAGATACCCATGTCAGGCTGTGGTTTGGGAGGAGCCCAAGGGCTGAGCGGCCGCGGCGTCGGCGGAGCCAGGTACGCGCTTGGCGCGGAGTCCTGCAGGGTGGGCACCCGTTCTCCAAGCGGCTGCGCACAGGTCCATGGGGTGGATCCCTTGTGGAGCCCAGCGTCAGCCCGTCCCAGGCTGGCAGAGCAGGGCATCAGCCAGCAAGGGGTCCAGCCTGGCACAGACCCGGGGCAGGGGTCCACCCTGTGGGTCAGAGTCCGGACCCGAGCTGTCCCTTTTTGGGCAAGTCCCAGGCCTCAGAGGCAGCATCCGCCCCTCCCCCCATTCTCCCTCCACAAGAATCACAGGCCCACTGGCTGTTGAAGATTGTTTATTGTGGGGGTGAGAGATGGAGGGGACGGAGTGGTGGAGAGGAGCTGTCAGGGGAGGGCTGGCACTCGGAGCAGTAGGCAGCACTGCATAGGGACAGCATTCCTGGGCTGGACCCCTCACTGCAAACAGGGCAGCAGGTGTGGGGTGACACCCCGTCTCCCAGCCCGGCCCCCACTCTGCCCCGCCTGAGTTCTATAGTACTATTTCTACACCTGCCCTCAAGTTGGGGGACCCCCACTACGTCGCCTCTGGCCAGCAGCACCCCCCACCTTGCCGTGGGTCTGCAGGGCACTGGGTATCGCATGGTCTGGGGAGGGGTGCCCAGACCAGTCCCAGGACTCACCTAGGAGAAGGCACCAGCACACTGGTCTGTGGGAAAGAGTGGGGCCTGAGAAGCCGTCCAGTACCCCTGCCCCCAGGGGGCAACCCCCATCTCCCCTGAAGAGCTGAGCCTCCCTGCCTGTGACCGCCCCCCCGGAGGGGGCACCAGCCTGCCAGCCATCCCTCCCCTCTGGCCCAGACACAGGGCTGCCTGGTACTTCTGCCTGCATCTGGGGCCAGTGGGGTGGGCCAGGGTCTGGCAGCTCCGAACAGGGTGGGCAATGTTCACCTGACTTGGCCAGCATGGTGCCCTGGCTGGGGTTCAGGCCCACTTGGGGTGCCAGCTGGCTCATCTTCTGGGCTCCTTCAGGAACCATCTCTGGGGCACGGGCTGGGGGCAGGGAGACAGTGAGCAGAGGAAGTGGAGCCAAGAGGGGGAGGTAAGGGGAAGGGTGGGGCGGGGAGGTCCAGCAAGCAGGGATGGGGTGGGGAGGGGTCCCCGGCTCCTGCCATGGAGTCAGAACTTGCTGGAATGTGCAGTGAGCAGCACTCCAGCCAGGCCTGGGCATGGGTGAGGGGGAGGTGCCCACTCACTGCCACCCACTGCCACCCACCGAAGAGCTGCAGCCAGACGTTCCTGACGCCCGCCTTCTGCGTCTCCAGGTACAGCACGGCGAAGTGCACGTAATCGGTGGACACCACCCGGATGTCGGTCTGGGCCATGGCTGAGGGTGCGAGAGACTGAGCCCAGGGTCCCCCACCCAGGACACCCACCTGGCAGCCAGCACAGCCGCCCCAGCCCCCACCCCACAGCCTCCCACGCAGCTAGCCCTGCTGGCTGCCGCCCCCCGCTCCGGCCGCCGCCCCGCTCACCCGCGTTGCTGAACTGTCCGACCGCAGCACCCCTGCTGAAGGTGGCGTCCGTCTTCTGACATCCGCCACCGGGCCTGGGAGGAGCAGCCACAGCACCCTGAGCAGCGGCCCAGCCGTGATGCACGTGGCCACCATGCATGCAGCGAGCTGAGGCCAGCGCCCCCTCAACCCCCTCACGGCAAAGCTGACGGGGCCTCGTGATCACCTTGCCGGTGAGGAAACACGCTGGGGAGGGGGCGGTGTTGAGGGCTTGAGGCACAGCTAGGGGATGTGGGGTCTCCCCTCCAGAGTCACACACAAACCCAGGGACAAGGTCCTCCATGCCCGGGCCACCGGCGGAGTCTCTGCCACGGGCTGGGCCCCTCGGAGGCAAACGGCTGCTGCTGTCTCAGCCCCTGCAGTGCGGTGGCACCGACGGGGGCCTGGGTGTGACCCGGTGTGTCAGCCACCCCTCCGCTGGTTCCCACCTGGCCTTACTCTGGCTGGGTCCAAGGCCCAGTCCCAGGAAGGGTTCATGGCATCACTTACATGGAGTACCCAAACTTGATGGCCAGGTCGCCATTGGCCAAGGGGGACACCCAGACCATGGACATCTTCATGTTGTCCTTGGTGTCCAGGAAGCCCGGGTCATCCGACGCCACTGCGACCAGGTACCAAGTGCCCTGGAACTGCAGGAGGGTGCGGGGGGAGCTGGCCCAGTGTGGGGGACAGCCGGGGCTTGTCCTGATTTGGGGCCCCAGGGAGTGGTGGTGGGCACCACCACTGCCAGAGGCTGGGCTGAGGGCCTGGTCTTCTGTCCGCCCCTGCCCACCCGCCCCCAGGTGGGTCAGGTGGATGGGGCATTCCTCGTCCCCAGGCTTGAGCCGAGCCTGGATCAGAGAAGCTGTGGTCAGCACTGGGCTGCCCCTGGTCCTCCAGCCATTCTGGGTATAAGGCAGCTGGGCCCCTGGGACCTGGATGGACAGAGCATCTGTGAGCAAGAGGGGACACCTGGGCACACCTGGCTGGCATCAAAGTTGGCCTGGATGGGGACCTGGGCCTGGCCTGGGGATGCCCGGAGCAGGGTGAGGATGCAGCTGACCAGCAGTGTCTGCAGCATCATGGAGGATGGTCCTGTTGGTGGCTGGGGCTCGGGAGCAGGGCCTTTATGCCCCTCAGGATGGCCTGGGGCAGCTGGCCTGCCCACCTGGACAGACCTGCTGAGATAGGCTCCTGATCGGGTTTCGCCCTGCAGCGCCCTGGCCGGCCCCTCTCCGCTTCCTTCTGGGGAGGCAGCCGGATGCCCCGCAGCAGTGGGAGGTGTAGTCCTGGCAGGCCCTCTGGGATGCTGGCCCCCAGCTCTCAACTCCGGCACAGCCCCCGCCCGCCTCCTCCAGGGAGCCCTCCCAGAAGCCCATCTGCTGCACATCTCAGTCTCATGATCCTTGGTGTCTTTGCAGGGCCTGGCTGAGGTCTGTCTGCCTGGAAAGGGACCGGGTGGGCAGGCAAGGAGGGCCTAGCCAGGAATCTGGGGGCAGCAGGAGTCAAGGGGCAGGGCTGCGAGGGAGACCAGAGTCCAGCAGGGACTTGGCTTTGTGCCAGGGGCCTGGCGAATAGGCAGGGCTCTGTGCTCTCAAGGCCCAGGCCAGGGCCTAGGGCTCAGGGGACGGGAGTGCTCAGGAAGCCAGAGGGGATGTGGCTGTCTCCGGCCCAGTCAGGTTGGTCCTTGCCAGTCTTGGGGGTGGGGCACGGACACTCCAGCCACCTTCTTTGTCCCTGGAGACCTTAACCTCCCCAACCCCAGTGTGCACCTTCAAAACCCACCAGAGCCCACGCTCCCTTGGGCCTCGCGCCTCTCCTGGCCAGGGTGAGGGCTGCAGCGAGGTCAGAGCTGTGTGTCCCATGGGTGGGTACTGAGGACATGCCCCTTAGCTGCCCTGACTTCTGGACCGGCCCACCTCGCCAGAAGCAAACAGGAGCGAGCTCCAGTCCACCCCTCCAAGTGGCAGCAGAACAGAGAGGGCTGGGACACAGAGGTCCAAAGCAAGTGGGGGTGGTCAGTTCCCCGGGAACCAGCCAAAGTCAGGCCCAGCGCAGTGACGGAGGACCACAGGACAGACAGACAGGAGCCAGGCTGCTGACTTGCTTCCGGAGTTTATTCTGAGACAGGATGAAGCTGAGGGGACAGGCGGTGGCGGAGGAGCCAGGGCTGGGGTCTCGGGGTCTTGGAGGAGAACAGAGCAGGGCAGGATGGCCAGGTCCTGAGATTCTGGGGTCACCTGGCCAAGAGAGCAGGCAACACCCCTTTCTCTCTCAGGGTCTTCAATCCCTTTGGGACTCTACCTACAGAGACGTGAATCCCCCAGGGCCTATCCCCTGATGTTGCTCAGCATGGTGTACCTGTCCCCTCTGACCCCCACCCATTCCTGCCCCAGCCTCTAGCCCCTCCTGCCCTCAGCAGCCTGGCTGAACCCCCATGGAGCCCCCCCCCCCCCGCCCCGTGCTGGGCTCTGTCTGCCTGGGACCACCCTTGCATGGGGGACGGGGGCAGGCAGTGTGGCTGAATGGATGATGGAGAGGGACAGCCGGAGGAGGCCAGGCCACGGCCCGCCCCCCCCCCCCCTGCACTCACCTATTCATGCTCCTCTATGCATTTTCCTGCCAGGAAGGAAGCAGGGAGGTCAGCGCCCTGGGCGCTCCCACCCCTCCCCACTCTGGGCTGTGTGCGTTTGCCCAGCATTGCCCATCCCGCAGCCCTGGAGGGTGTCTGGTTGGACCCTCAACACGGACTCGTCCCACCCCTCCCCGGCCCCTGCTCCTGCAGAGGAGTCCCATGCCCCATGTCACCTCAGCGTAGGCAGCCTGCCCCCGCCGGAGCCTCAGGGAGCCCGCGCCTGAGCCCCCCATTCCCACAGTGCCTGTGCTCCCATGGGCCCCCCACCCAGCAGGTTCTGTTTCTCATGCTTGCCCCCCACCAGGCTGGGGACCCTTGTATCCTGGGGACTGACCCGAGGCCTGGCACACACATTGGGTGCTTGGTGAATCCAGGGAGGGATTCAAGCCAAGGGGCTGCAAGCCAAGGTCGTGCTGCAAGGACAGACCCCCCACCTCCGCGCTGGTGGCCACGTGCTGGTCAGTGGGCGGTCTGGCCCAAGGAAGGCCGCCCCCGGCCTCCTTGAAATCAGGAGACCGTCTGTCTGCCTCTAATCTGACCTTAATCCCTTCCGTCAGCCCAGCAGCCCAGTACCGTTTCTGGGCAGGAACACAATGGCGTCCTCTGTGAAGCCCTGGGCCTTGGCGAAGGCGGTGAATTTCTCCTTCACTTCGGCCCTGGGGCTCTGGGTGCGGCCTGAGGCAGGAAGGAGAGCCGGGAGGTCTCTGCTCTGCTCCCCCCACCCTCGGGCCTCCCACCAGGCTGCGGCCCCGGCGCGGGTGGGCACGTACTGTAGAGACTGGCCATGTGGACGTCCTGGCCGAGGCCTTTGGTGCCAGAGGTGCAGAGCAGGGCGTACTCATCATAGTCCGTGTCCACCACCCACACGTCGTGCCTGCTGCCCCAGTCTGGGAAGCCGGGGAAGACGCCAGTCGGGGACCCTGCCCCACACTTCTGGCCTACTGCCTCGTGGGAGGGGGTCCCTCAGGGGCTGGCCAGCGGGGACCGCATGCTCCGCCTTGGGCTGGCTCCCTTCCCGGCCCCTCCACCACCGGGCAGAGGGCCAGCCCTCTGCTTCCTGCTCGCACAGCCTGTGCCCTCGTGGGGCCCAGTGTTCCCACAGCAGAAGTGCAGGTGGGCCGGCAAACACACAGGCTCAGAAATTAGGGGCTTGTGGTGCAGCCACCAAGCCCTCGGCCACCCTGGAGGAGGAGAGCCTTCCCAGTGGGGAAGCCATCCCTGGGGGAGGTGTGGGGGAGGTGTGGGGCCGTGTGTGTGTGTGTGTGTGTGTGGTGTGTGTGTGTGTGGAGGGAGTGGGGGGGGGGCGCTGGACGCCTTTGCCCTGCTGGCCAGCAGGGAGAGGCAGCAGAGACTGTAAATTCCGTTGGGGGCCCGGAGACCTGGCAGACCCTGGATGCAGCTCCAGAGGGTCCCTGGGCCCCTGTACCTCAGCATGGCATAGCCCCAGGCCAAGCCTGGGACTCGCAGACCCCGCTGGAGTGGCTCACCCCACTCTGAACTGCTGGGGCAGGGCGACTGCCCAGAGCCACCCACCAGCAAGTGTCACCTGGCGCTAGACTCAGGGGTCCAGGGAGGGGCCGCACTCACGGGGACTGGTGTAGCTGTAACTGCCTGGGGGGCCTGCTGGCCGCAGCAACAGAGTCCGGGTCTCACACTGGTCTTTCCTGTGGGCAAGCGACCCTCGGGTCAGGATCAGGCCCGGGGTGTCCCTGGACCTCGACCACCAGGTGTGGAGCTCTGGGCCCCTGAAGCCCATCCCACCTGAGGAAGGTGTTGGTGAGGTTGAGGCCCCATCCGCGGCTGGGGCCACCACCGACTTGCACATGTACAGAGCGGCCTTCTTCTCCCGGAACCAGCTCGAGTTGGAGGCGAGGCCCAAGGTGAACCAGCGCCCCAGGAACTGCGGCGAACGGCCCCTGCCGAGTTAGCCGGGACCCTCTCGGGCCCATGGGCGTCCTGTCGCCAGGCGGGCCCTGCCCCTCTAAAGGCCCGCCCCCCGCACCACCCCGCCCCTCCTCGGGGCGCCCCCGCCCCGCCTCCTCCGCCCTGCGCTGGCCGGCCGGCGGGTGGAACAGACGGCAGAGGGCGCCCAATCTCTGCTTTGGGGGCTTGGGGTGGGCTCCACGGCCCTTGGTTGGCTGCTGCGCGTCTGTGACGTTGGGGGGAGAGGGGTGCCGTGTCCCAGCGCAGTCCCCGAGCGTGAGCGCGCAGGCGGCGGAGTGTGCGCAGGGCGCGGACCCACGCGCACTCGGGCTTCTGGGCCCATCCCGTGCGCCATCCCGCGCGTCCTCTCGTCTGCGCGCTCGCGCACGGAGGCGTGTCCCAGGACCTAGGTGTAGACCGTGTGCGTTTCCTGCGGGTGTCATGAGCTCAGGGGTGTGACTTTGGATGGCAGGGGCAGGCAGGTGGCCCGCGTGTCTGCATGTGCCACCTTGCAGACACAGATGCTTCCGTGCGGTCGCCGACGCAGGTCTCTGCTCCCAGTTGGCCAATGGCCGCTGCCCCACCCGTGGCCTCAGGAGGTCAGCTTGCTGCTTTGCTCAGCTCCCCTGTTCCCAGAGAGACAGCTCCACCCCAGAGAGTGCCCCCTTCCCACCCTGGGCACTGGGCGGGGAACATCTCACCTTATCCTGCTGGAAGTGGGGCTGCACGGAGACCTGGGCTTCGGCCCGGGTCTGCAGGCCCCCCAGGGCCCCCAGCAGGACCAGCGCCGTCCACAGTGTGTGCAAGACAGCCATTCTCCCGGTGTGGGCGTCTGGGGCCTGGCGCCAGCGGTGCAGGCACAGCGAGGCAGGCCAGCGGGACGCGCGGAGGCCACTGGGGAGACCCTATTTATGGGCCTGGCTTGGCTTCCACCCAGGGCCCAAGGACAGCCCACTGGAGGCTCGTGATGCGGGGGTGGGGGCGTGGGAAGGATGGGTTGGCAGAGCCCAGCTGCGGCCTCGCCCCCCACAGCCTGCTTATGTAAGAGGCTCTGACCAGGACAGGCTGGGCCCTGCCGGGGCGCTGAGGGTGGGGGAGGGGGCAGGCAGAGGCCTTTCAGGGCTGGTCCCTACTCCAGTCCCAGCGAGGGCCCCGCAGCTTGGGTGGGGGCAGGGTCTGTGCCTTGCTGCTGCTCTGCACTGAGGGCCTCTGGTCAGTTCCCACCTAGGGAGGGGACCTGCCTCTCATAAGCCCTGCCATTGTTCCCTCTCTAAGCCGCCTCTGGGAGTTGAGGCCAGGCCCCACCTGTACCGTGCGAGTCTGGTCCTGGGGCTGCCGGCCAGGCCCGTCAGGGGGCTTCCTCCCTGCTCCTTTGCACACCTTTGCCCTGCAGCCCGCGCCAGGCCGGTGTGGAGGCGAGGCCGTCTGGCGGGCCTCAGAGCTCTGTGTTCCCTTTGGGCTTCACAGCGTTCGCCCACGTTCGCTTTACCTTGCAGGCGGGGGCCGGTCCTTGGTCCCAGCTCACTTTGTCTTCACTTTGGTGACAGTGCAGCGTTTGCCTTGTGACTGGGTTTGTACCACTTTTTAAGCAGTCGGGGCTGTCCGTCCTCTCTGTGCGGCTTCTTGATTTATGACATGCTTGGAAAGGCCTTCCCCGTTCTGATAGGATAGAACTTTGTGTTTCTCCGTTACTTCTACAATCATGGTTTTAATTTTTTCATCGTTGGTCCAGCGGACGTGTGTGTGTGTGTGTGTATGTGTGCACATGTGTGTATGAGGTGTGAGAGGGAACTAATTTTTTTTGTAGATGATTACCATCACATGACCCCCCCATGACCTGTGTGTGACCTCCAGCCAATTCTGTGGCCTCCATCCCTGGAGACCAGCACCTATGGGCCTGTGTCCCCCATCCCCAGTGGCCCAGGGGTTGAGGGCACAGGCTTGGCTTTATTTCACAGCGTAGAGGGGCTGTGGGCGGGGCGGCCTGGGGGAACAGCCTGGTAGGCAGCCCCAGGCAGGGGTCCGTGCTTTCTCACTGGGGTGGGGGCTGGCGGGGGCCATTGTGAGAGGGTGGGTGGGGAGAGAGGAGGGCAATGGGGGCCGGCCCGAGACGCCCCCGCCCTGCCCCCCCCTCGTCAGCCCCTGTCCCCCAGGTGCCACGCCTGTTCGGGGCTGTGGGGGGAGAGGCCATCATAACGGGGAGGACCCCACCCTGCCCCGGGCTGCCCTGGCCACAGCCTGGCCCAGGCGCAGATCTGGGGGTCCTTTCAAATCAGGGCAGGGGCAGGAAGGGGGACATGGTAGGAGGGCCTGGGGAAGACAGCCACAGGCCTGTTCACTGGCTGAGCCCTGGGAGCCACCGGCCTTGGGGAGGCCAGTGGCTCACTGAGGGGCCTGGCTGGAGGTCCCTGCCCAAGCCAGGCTGCCCCAAGATAAAGGCACTCCATCGGGGTGAGCATGCCCCAAGGTACGGCAAGGGGGTGACCAGGACCATGCGGAGGCCAGAGGCCCAAACGCCTCTCAATCCGGCGGGCTGGGCTGAGCTGGGGGGACCTGGGGCCAGATTCCCAGGGGTCCACAGACCTTGGCGGGTCAAGAGTGGCTCCCTGAGTGTCCAGCCCTTAGACCCAGGGCCCAGAACCGAGTCCCTCCTGCCCCATTTCTCTGGCAGGCAGCAGAAGGCCAGGCAGTCCCCAGGTCCCTTGTCCTCGCCTGACTGGCCTTTGGGGTTGGGGTGGGCCTGTGAGGGGGGTGCACAGTGGAGGTGAGGCGGGGGCCTGGAGAAGCAGGACTGCTGTTGCGGGCGGTCTCCCAGTGGCCCGGGGGCCTCAGGCCCCTTCCTCACCCTGCAGAGGACCTGAGTGTGGGCGGAGTGGCTGCTCCCTCCGAGGTGCCACTGAGGACACCTAGAGGGTGGTCTCCCAGTGCTGGGGTGCCTGTGGGTGGGCACAAGGGCGCAGTCTGGCCTGGCAGGGGGGAGGGGCCCTTATGGCTTCTCCCCACAGAACCCTACCTGTGAGCCAGGCAAGGCTGTGGGCCCCTCCTGGGGGACCCCCCATCATGCTGCCCAGGGGACCAGACGGGCGGCAGGCCTGGGACTGAAGTGGCACCCTGCGGCATGGAGGGTGCGGTGGGGAGAGCAGCCAGGCGAGGGGGCTGTGGAGGGGCCGGGTCCTGTGCCCCTGCCCAGCCCACGGCAGCAGGAGGGCCCACCCCCTCCCCGCCAAGCTCAGGCTGGCCTGGCTTCCCTCTGGGCCATGGGACCCCTCTCGGGCCCTCCCGCCCCAGGAGCTCCCCCTGCACACCTAGGCGACAAGACCCTCTTACCTTATGGCCCCCTCCCTGCACCCTCTCCTGGGCGATTCGCCCTCTGAGGTCTCCGTCTGCGCCATGCCAGGGACCCCCAGCTCTTGAGCCACTCCTGACCCCACCTTCTCACCCTGTCCCTGGCACCCCAAACTCAGATCCCAGACCTGCCCCTCCTCTGCTCCTCACTCCCCAAGCCCACCCAGGGTGGCCAGAGCCGGGCCCTTGGGGAGTATCTGCGGCCCGCTGTCCCACCCCACTGATGGCTGAAGGGGCAGCTGCCTCCGATTCTGAGCCCTCCAGCCCCTCCCCTAGCGCCCCTGCCACCCGTTCTGGCTGGTTGGCTCCTCCGAGACTGCACCTAGACACCACCTCCAGGAAGCCTTCTGTGAAGGCCCAGACGAGGCTCTAGGTAGACCCAGCGTCCCTCCTTCGCTCCAGGCCAGCCCTGGCCTCCCCGTCTTGTTTCACGGGGACCCGTGTCCATCCCCACTGGTGCCCTGTGAATGCAGGCGCCTGGGAAGCCTGAGCGAAGCGGACAGGTGAGCGAATGAATGAGTGTGTGACAACCGTGCATGCACGCAGCCACACGGTGCGTTTGGAGCGGCGGGGTGGGCGGGCAGCCCCTGGGTGCTCCCCAGGGGAGGTGCTCCTGCCCCTGGCAGGCGGTGCCTGCATCTCTAGGTGGGAGGCCTGCGAACACCCACCTGTCCCAGGACCTGTGGGGGCCAGGGGTGGGACAGAATCGCCCCGTGCCCTGTTCCTCCGCCACCCCCGTCACCCCCGGCTGCTGCGATGGAGCTGGCAAGTGCCAGAGGCCACCAGGCAGGCACAGGGTGACCCTGGCCAGTGTCCAGCCTCTCTGGACCTCTCTGCCCGATCTGTGCAGGGGCAGTGAGGGCACTCGCACCTCACAGGGCCTCGGGTAGGGACCTGGGCAGGTCTGCTCCGACAACCTCTGTGGGCCCTGTGGGCAGGGCTGGGCTGAGGCCACCGCCCCGGCCCCCTCTCGTCCCGCTCCTCTCCCACCCGGACTGCGGGGGTCCCCGAGCAGGAGGGCTTGGTCAGGCGTCCGTCCAGCCCAGCCACAGAGGACCCAGGGCCCGATTTCGGGGCTCAGGAACTGGGCCCCAGGCACCTGCCCTGATAGCCTGTTTGGGGCACACGCAGCACACGCTCTGCACACGGGCAGGTGATTCGCATCTCCCAGGGTCCCGGCAGGACCGGGCTGGCACCAGCAACTCCTTCTGTGGCATGCCCGATTTGCCCCTCAGGGCTGTGTGGGATGGAGGGGGTGGTGGGCAGGCACCAGGACTCCGCCGGACTCTGTGCCCCTGTGCTCTGCTCTGGGCTCGGCCTTGTGCTGGTCAGTGCCCGCCTGAGCTGGGCCACCTGCACCTCCCAGAGGCCCCTGCTGGGCCCGACGCAGGGGGAGGGTATGTGCCGGATGCTGGGGCGGCGAGGCCCGGCCCGGCACCGCTGCGAGCAGACCCTGTGCCAGCAGAGGCTACGCTGCTCCTGGTTCTCAGGGGGACAGAGCTGGTGCGGCGGCTGAGTGGACCTTCCTGACCTGGGCGGCAGGGCGCCTGCTCTGAGCCCGTGAGCAGATGCGGTCTCTGAGGACCCCCACGCGGGGTCGAGAGCAGGAGGTCAGCCCAGGAGGCTGACCTTCCATGCTCCCAGGTCAGCCTCCCCCCTCCAGGCACGTGGCTGCATCTGGGCAGCTCCGGACGCAGCGGGCTCAGCTCCTGCAGGGCCCAACGGGCAGGGGCCCAAGCCAGGCACGTGAGCTGAGCACAGCAGAAGTGGAGCTGAGGCGGCAGATCCCCCGAGCCCAGCCCGGGGGGGCACCTGTGGGGTGGCTGGGGCAGGAAGGCCACCGCGCCACCTGCTGTCTGGACACCGGGGTGCAAGGAGTGGGCCTCGTCCTTGAGAGGTCATCGAGACCATCGCCCCGCCTCTGGCCGGCGGGCTGGAGACAAGCCCAGGGCCTTTGCTGGGTCTCAGCCTGGGGCAGTGACGGGCCCCAGCCCCCTGCAGTGTCCTGCAGGAATGGTTCACTCTCCAGGGCCCACGGCTGTCCCCATGCCCGGTGGCCTCCTGATGACCCGTGGCATGTCCGCTGGCCTTGGATGGGGCTCACAGGAACCTTGTTGCCCCGCCCCCCGTTCTGCAGGCAGGGCCTTGAGGGTGCCTGAGCTGGTGCCCAGCAGCTGCCCCGGTGGACTCACCCCACCCCTCCAGCCGCACCCCTACCCCCGGTACACCTCCCAGAGGAGATGTCGGAGGGACTGGCTGGTGGATCCCCAAAGGATTTTAAGTGGAGAAAGAGTAGAGTGCCTTGGGTTACCGAGAAGCTGCTAAAATATTCTTTGAAATTTTCGAAGGGCTCAACCCCCCGGCTCCCCGCCGCCCCAGCTCCAGGGCTGTGCCAGGACAGACGGCCAGGGGCAGCCAGGGACAGAGATGGCCATCGCCAGGTGCCCGCAGAGGCAAACCAGAAGCAGAATTGCGGGGGACGGTGTGGCCACACCTCCAAGTGGGGGTCCCGAGTCTGCAGCATGAGAACCCCAGGGCCGAGTGCGGGAGGGGCAGCCAGCTCAGGGCCCTGCCACGTGCGTGAAGTTCTTAGACCCTTGCCCCAACCCCTGTAGGAGAGCCACTCCAGGATTTGAGGAGGTGCCTACACTCGGGGTGCCTGCCAGAGCACCCCCGAGCAGCCGGCCAGGCCACGCAGGGCCCACTCTTCCTCGTGTGCCAGCCCTGCCCCCCCTCTCCCTCTGGTCTACTGCTGTTGACACCTGGCAGCGGCCGACCGGCCACCAAGCTGCTTTCCTTCCCGGCACCCCTGGAGGCTGGGCTGGCCCAGGAGCTGGAGCCGGGAGGGGCCGCTCCTGGCCAGCAGGGTCCCCGGCCTCGCTGCCTGCCTCTGGGGAGGCAGAGGCCTGTGGGCGCCTGCAGCGGCCCTGGTCTGGCAGGCCTGTGGCCGTGGGGCGGCCTCAGCCCACCGGGCTCCCGCAGCCCAGACACTCGGAGTTAGGGCTGCCGGGGCGGACGGCTCCCAGAAGCACCCAGCCCGGCCGTGGGTGGTCAGGGCTCAAGCTCGCCCTCCCGCCTGCTCACGGCAGGCTGGGCACCCTCCCCACAGGACTGTGAGCGGCAGGGGCTTGCCCGCCGGCCAGTGCAGTCTCCTGGTTCTGGACTCTATTTTCTCGCCTCTGTGCCCGGTTGTGCCAGGCTGGCCCAGCTGGCTGCAGACTCCTGGTCCCGTCGGGGTCAGTGGGGATGCCTCTCGAGCTGGGCCCAGGGTCCTTCTTTGGTCTTCGGCCTAAGCAGGCCCCCGAGATGGGCACACCTGCCTTCCGCTTCAGGCGTGAGGTGACCCCAGCTCTGAGCAGGGCCTGCGGCAGGGTAGGCACCTAATGAGGCAGTGGGTGCTGGGTCCCATGGGGCGGGATGGGGGGCACCTAGCTCACAGGCCTCCATCCAGGCACCTGGGAGGCCCTTTGGGGTCACCCCACACTCTCTGCTCCCCAGGCCCATAGCTGGCCTCTGCTGGATGCCATCGAAGGTGGCCCGTGTGTGACGACATGTCCAGCCACATGGCCCGGATAGCCCAGGCCAGGCCAGGAGAGTGCCCAGCCTGCAGGGGGAGGGTGCTGGAGGGTTAAGTGAGCACCCATGTCGTCTGGGCCTGGACCAGGTGCTTCACGAGCCGCCACCCACCACATGGGTCTGGCAGTCATGCCGGCTCCTCCTGGCACCGAGCGTATTTCTGGTGAGGGAGGGGAGTGGGGACAGATGTGGCCTCAGGGGACAGGGCATAAGCAAAGCCAAGAAGGCAGTGAGGACGGGTCAGCCGATAGCCAGGCTGGGCTCTACCTTCCCTCGGACAGGGGGCCGGCTTGGGCCACTGGCCACAGGGGAAGCTGAGGAGAAAGCAGGCCCGGAACGAGAGCCCGTGCCCGGGGACACACGTCCTGCATCCACTCAGCGTGCGTGCACACGCACACCTGTGTGCAGACGAGCAGGTGGCCCCTGCACACGGCCACTGTCCTTCACGGGGAGCAGGACCTGAAGAAGGCCTGAGACGCAGGCCCCTGGAGGTGGGCGTGGGGACTGCGGACGAGGCCCGTCGCGCCGCCCAGAGCGGGGTCCGGGGTCTGCTTCCGGGGACAGCCCGGGCCTTCCGCCAGCGTCCCCACGGCCAGCTCCAGGGTGGCCTGTGCCGCTCAGCCCCGCCCCGCACATGGGGACGGAGCCCGGGGACCTCGCTGAAGTGCACAGTCGTTTCGAGGGACATCTGCTGTCCGGGGCCTGGAGTCCTGGCAGCTGACAGGGTGGAAAAACCCAGCTCCCTGTTAATCCGCACAAACCTAAGACATGAGCTAAGTTCCTTCAAAACAAAGCGGCCTCTGCCAGAGCATTCCTCCCGGAGGGCACAGCCGCGGGGGCCTTGCACACACAGGGCAGCGGCGTGCCCATCCCACACCCAGGGCGCGATGGTGCGTGTGCGAGTGTGTGCGTGTAGGTCTCTGAGTATGTACGTCTTGTGTGCAGAGATGCTTTGCCAGGGCGGAGTGGGCGTGGCCTTGGGACCCCCACAGGGCAGGGAGGGTGGGAAGGGCACCCACAGGGATGTCCGCCAGGCCAACTGCTCAGGACCCCCACTGTGCGCCCATCACCCCACCCACTGCTCCCTCCCTCAGTCTGCAGAAAACAGGCAGTGAGCTCTGGAGCCCCATAGAGCTGGTCCGAGGCCCGAAAGGCCCAGATGGCGACAGGTTCTTGGGGCCAAGATAAAGAGGCCTGAGCCCGGCACCTGCGGAGCCCGAGGGCAGGCGGGGTGGCCCCGCAGCCCCGCCAGGGGCCTTGCCAGGTCCTGTGGCCCCCCTCACGTTCTAGGACATGTCCTGCCTCGTCCGCGCTCCACAGCGTCCCCTCCCAACCCTCCCCGCGGGGTCTCCACTGCCCAGGCTCTCTCCTCGGTGACACTCCTCCCCCTAGGCCGGCAGTCTGGCCTGTGCCCTGCATGACCCTCCGCCTCAGTGTCCCCACATGCCCAGAGCCTGGCATGCTGGGTCACAGGCCGGGCACCTGCCTCTTGGCCTCTCCTGGCCTCTCCCGGCCCCGCTGGTCTACTGGGCCGGCCGCCGTGGACCCCCCGAGGCTGCACCCCTGTCTCGCCTTCCACGCGGCTTCACTCTGATCCCCAAAGCCACTGCCCAGAATGGGAGTGTGCAGAGCGCCCCCTGCTGTGGAGGTCCCCTTCCTCACGCAGTCAAGGGTGGGGTCAGCACCCTGAAAGCCCGGGCTGCTCACAAGACTTCAAGTGCTTCCGATCGAGAATGTGCATGTGCGAGGGATATGGTGCGTGACCCAGAGCCAGTCCTGGGGCACGGGGAACCACACGGAGTGTATATGTGTGGATATGTGTGTACCTGCGTGCATGTCACATGTTCACGTTTGTGTGTGCATGCGTGTATGTGCATCTGCATGCAGTGTGCCTGTGCGCGCGTATGTGCTTGTTCATGTATGTGTGCATGTGTATCTGTACACGTGCACATGTTCGTTGTGCACGGACATGCATGCGTACATGTCTACAGGTGCATAGTGCGTGCATGTGTGCGTGCACGCACACATGTGTGCATGTGTGTCGTGTGTACGCATGTGTGTGTGGACATATGGGTGGACATGTATGTGTATTCTGTCGTGACTGGTCAACACCACCGTTTATGGCTTTAACTTGACAAAGTCACAGTGATACCGCTCCCTGCTCCCAAGCCGTACACGCTGTCATCCGTGTCTGACCCTGAACCCTGTCACTGCTGCTGTTGTCTGCATGGCCGAGACCAACTGGGGTCCTGCCCCTCACCCCTGCAGTCAGGCACAGCCTTCCCCCCGGCCTCACAGCCGCGTGCCGTCCTGTCCACGAGGGGTCAGCCTGGGATCCCTCAGCCACACTGTCATGTGAGCCAGCAGGAAGCAGAGACCCTTCTGGACCCCAGACATGTCTTTTCTAGTCCCAAACCCACTCCCACTGGAAGCTGCGCCCAAAGTGGGGAGGTGGGGTTGAGAAGAAGACAGGGCTGTCCCATGACCTCAGAGTTGCCGGGGTGGGGAGGCCTCAGGCCTGGGTAAAACACAGAAGGCTCCGCGCAGGTGGTGTGATTTCAAAACAGGCCAAACTGCTCTGCGCTGGGAGGCAGGAATCCGGCCCAGGCTGCGGGGCCGGGCCGGGGTGGGGGCCCGATGTGCGGGCGGGGGCGCCTCTGGGGCGCAGGCGCGTCCTGCTGAGCTGGGCTGTTTGCACAGGTGTCTGCCTGCGTCAGAGCTCGTCAGGGGCTCGGCTGCGCTGCGTCCGTGAGTGTTTGTCAAACGCGCTTGAACAGGGTTCTTATCTTAGAAATGAAGACTAAATAAGGACTGTTTTCAGGAAAAAAAATCCCAAAGGAATTCATCACCAACAGATCTGGAACTTAAAAGCATACCGAAGGGCACGCCTCAGTCAGAGGACACCCACCCGGAGAGATCGAGGTGCAGAGGAGAGGCGAGACGCGGGGGCCGTGGTGACCCCGGGCATGTGGCGGGGCGCAAAGGCCAGGCGGAACTAAAGCACGTGACAGGACTGGGAGTTCAGAGCCTGCAACTGCACGGCCCAGAGGCGCTCTGGTTCACACCCAGCAGTCATGACTCATCGCCCATCGCCCGCCCTTCGCTGTGAACAGTGGAAAAGCTCACAGGGTCTGGAGCGAGGCCGGGGAGGGGCGGGAGCAACCGCAGGGCCCACCGGAGGACAGGACCCCAGACGGGGCCCAGCCACACGCGGACTGCCACTCAGCCTTAGAAGGAAGGAAGTCCTGACACCGGCCACGGCGTGGATGGACCTGGAGGACACGCGCTCAGTGAAACGAGCCAGTCCCGGAAAGACACGTCCCATGGGACCCACTCACGGGAGGTCCCCAGAGGGGTCAGACCCACAGAGACAGGAAGTAGGTGGTGGGGCCGGGGCTGGGGGCGCGGCTGGGAGTGAGAGTTTAAGGGGACAGAGTTCCAGTTGAGAAGATGAGAAAGTCCTGGAGGTGATGCTGGTGACTGTGCCTGATGCCACCGAGCTGTGTATGTACGCATGAACGAGAGAGTTAAGGAAAAAAACCCACACTGACGAGCTAATAAAGGGAGAACATGATGTAATAAGGAAATTACTTAACCCTACAGGGGGCAGGGAAGGGGACAGGACTGAAGGCTGCAGCAGCAGGTGTGGCAGCCACCGCCCCCCCCCCCCCGCGCCAGGTGGGCAGCCACCGCCCCCCGCCCCCTTTCTGTGTCCTCTGCCCTGTGACTGACACCCCCATCTGGCGTGGGTCTCTGTGTACCTGCCTGGAGTTTGGGCCACAGGGACACCATGTGGGGCTGGAGAGTGTCCTGTGCTGCTCTTGGCCATCGAGGTCATGGCTGTTCACGCTGTGAGGCAGGGCCTGGCGTGGGGGCGGGGGGCACTTCATCCTTCAACAGGTGCCTTGACTCGGTGACCAGCCTGATGGGGAGACAGCCTCGGGTGAAGAGAGAGGAGAGACGCAGGTGCGGGCGGGGGGCGGGGGGTGGCAGCAAGGCAGACAGAAACAGCTTCCTGGCTGTTGCAGGGGGACAGGTGGAGGGAGGAGACAGGGAAGGGGGCTGGTGCAGGAGGCGGGGCGCTGCGGGACACACCCACAGGATGCCAAGAGGCTCCCTTGCCCCCAGCCAGGGTCTCGGGAAGCCCACATGGACCCTAGACTCAGTGTACCCCCGTGGCCAGGAGCAGTGTGTGTGCTGGTGAATGTGGGTGCACACGCACCTGGGGGCAGAACACATAATATGTGTGCACGAGGATGTATTTCTCCCTGTGCACACGTGCGTGCATAGGTGTGCAAGTGGCATGCACATATAGAGGACCAGAGGCAGGAAATCAGGGGCACAGTGGGAAGCTCTGAGGGAGGAGGTGGCCCAGGAGGGGGACCCGGGCGGAGGCAGAGACCAAGGAGCCATGAGCCCCGCAGTTTGTGTCCAGGCTGAACCCCGTGGCCGCTGGGCCCCACGCGTGGGCCTGCACGCGGGCTGTGCCTACCCACGGGCTCCCAGGGGGGTTTTGAAGCCTAGCGACAAGTGGCCCACTGCCGGCCAGGCCCAGCCCGCCCCGAGCGGCTACCTGTCAAGTCTGGGAAGACCACGTTGTTCTTGGACAGACCCTTGGCTCTGACCAGGCAGACGAATCGGTCCAGCACCTGGGCCTGAATCTCCCACGCTCTGCCTGGGGCCCAAGAACACGGTGTGGCCCTCAGTGCTGGGGGCGGGCCCGGGTGCCGGGGATCCCCAGCCCAGCGCGCGCCCCGCCTGGGCCAGGAGCACCGCCCGGCCTCCCTCCCTGGGCCCCCGGGGCGGAGGGGCGAGGGGCTCACACAGCAGGTTGATCCGGATGTCCGGCCAGCCCCCGGGCTGTCCCTGGAGGAGCACCAGTGCGAACGTGCTGTAGTTGGTGTCCTGCACCTGCAGCTCGGCCCCGGGCTCTGCGGGCGGGAGGGGGCGTGGCCCCAGGTCAGGGGCCCGCCCACCCGCACCCCAGCCCCGCCCCGCATCCCGCCGACTCACTCCCGCTGTTGTCCACTGAGAACTTCCCGGGCTGGGCCGTGGGAGTCAGCACGTAAGACCAGGTGACGCAGCGCCGATTTCTGTGACCGGGGCGGGCAGAGGAGGCGGGTTCTGGACGCTGCTGGCTGCTGGCCGCTCGGCCCAAGGGGAGCCCCTGAGGGGGGCTCAGCCGTTGCGTGTGACGGGGGCTCATGCTCCACAGGCTGGAGGCTCAGCTGCCCTCTCCAGGGTCACCGTGTCCACCCCGTGCCCTTCAGGCCGCCCCGCGTCCCCTTGGAGCAGGGAGGTGTGAGCTGTGGCCCCGCTCAGCCCGGAGCAGGACGGAGAAGCTCAGGGTGTGCAGTGGGGAGGAAGCGGCAAGGCCTCTCCGGGGGTCTCCCAGCCCCGAGCCGCAGCCTGGGATGTGGCCACGTGGGGGAGGGGGGAGGGCATCCACGGCCAGGGCCCTGTGCTGGGCCTCGCGCCCTTCCCTGCCGGCTCAGTCCCCAGGGACCCGCCCAGCGTGGGCTGCTCCGGGGGCCCGCCTGCCGGCGGGGAGGCCCGAGGCTGCCCGCGGGCTCCAGGGGCATGTGCACTGGTTCCTTGCTCTCCGTCATACACCTCCACCTGGAGCTGGCACCCCAGGGGTCCCAGGCTCCCCGGGGGCGGGGCGCGGCCCCTCGGAGGCTGACCCGTGTCCCCCCTGGGTCCATGTGGCACAGCGGCCTTGCTCGAGCTTCCTGCTCTGTGTTACTTGCAACCAGGCAGCCACGATGGGAGGTCTCAGCTCTCTCCGCCCCTGCGGCTGCGGGGTAAGGAAGCCCTCCCTGCAGCTGCGCCCCCGAGGGGGCTGTCCACGGTGGCTCCCCCTTCTCCCTAGCTGGAGGGCAGCCACTTTGTCCAGGCCGGCGAGCAGAGCGTGTCCCCCCATGCCAGGCTGCCCCCACGCCGCTCTCCAGGCGGAGGCACCATCGTATCCGAGAGGCGGGAGATGCGGGGGCAGGCAGAGACGGGCGGGGAAGGGGCGCGAGGCCCCAGGCGCGGCGCTGGGGACTCCTGGATCCAGCCAGGCCTGGGCCCCCCAGCCCGCGGGCTCCTCCCAGCCCACGCTCCAGCCGGTGCTCCCCTTCTTGTGTATGCCCCAGACCTGGGTGGGTCGCCAGCAGTCTGCGCTGGCCTCGGCATTAGAGGAGGACCCCAGGGTGGACCTGAGCCGCAGAGCCGCTGGCCCCGGGCCGGCACTCACCGCATCATGGCGTAGGACACCTCGAGGCGGCTGTTCCCCTTCAGCTCGAACGTCGCGATGAAAGGGCTCAGGAGGGACCTGTCCACTGTCCTGTAGGAGCTGCCCGCCAGGCCGAGGACAAACCACTCTCCCTGGAACTGCAGGAGCGGGTGGGCAGAGCCCGGGGTGGCCATAGGGTGGGCTCCCGGCCGGCCCGGCGACACTGGCCAGCAGTGGGCCTCTCTGAGCCTCAGTTTCCCTGTCTGTGCGGAGGGGCTGAGGCGTTCCCGTCTCACAGGGACTGGAGGGTCACAGGAGGGGGTGCTGACCCAGGGTCTGTGCAGGGTTCCTTCCTGGTGCAGGCCGGAGGTCTCCGTGCTGGGGGAGGCCAGGGGCAGGGCTGGGACCCCGGTCAGCACAGGGCTGGCTGCCGCCCCCTCCCTCCCAGCCCCCAGACCTGGTCCTCCTGGAAACTCTGCAAGGCCGGGATGACGGTTGGAGAGGTCTTCAGGGTCTGGCCCTTTGCAGCCCCCAGCAGGGCGAGCGCCACCCACAGGGTGCCCAGAGGCCTCATCGCTGCAGGGCTGAGGGATGAAGTGGCCATTGGTGCTACTGATTGAGACTCACCTAATCGTGATCCCCACCGTCCCTCGCAGGCGCCCCTCCCTGGGGGTGTGCCCACCCCGCCCTGCTCCTGGGACTGGCAGCAGGAGAGGTGGGGGCGGAGGGTTGGGGGGTGCTGGGCAGGCGGGGCGCCCTCCACAGATGTGGGCCAGCAAAGGTGGGCACCTGGGTCCCACCTGGGAGGGTGCCAGGCAGGCAGTGGAGGGTAGGGGTGCCACGGGGTCCTTGGGCCTTGCTTTCGATTCCCGGGAACTTCTGCTGCACCCCTTCGGCCCCCTTCTGAGCACCCCAGGTCTGTCTGGCGGCCAGGTGGAGGACAGAGTGCCCCAGGCAGGGAACTCTCTCAGGCTGAGGGGTCAAGGCCGGGGTGTTCTGGCTGCAGGAACACGGTGCAGAGCCCTGGCTGCCAGCGCCCACACCGCTCCGCTCCACACGTGTATGGCCCAGACAGGGCCCGGGGCCTGCAGCCAGAGGGGGTGTGAGGTGGGGGAGCCCGGCCTAGTGAGCGTGGGTGCTCACGCCCAGTCCCGGGCGCAAGGACCAGCAGGGGAGGGTGCAGCCCCTCCCCACCTCTGGCAACCCCAGGAGGAAGGGACCGAGGAAAATACCTCCCTGCCCTTGGCAGTAGAAAATGTGGATGCTGGACACCATCACAGCCGAGTCCCTGACCCGGGCCCCCTGCCCCCACCAAGGTCACCTGTCCTGCACCCCCTTATCCGCCCCAGGCCTGGCAGCCTATGCTAAGCTGGAGCCCCAGGCGGGCCACTCAGCTGTCCCCGGCCTCGCCCTCCTCACAGGAGGGCGTGACCCCTGCTGGGGGGTCCCCAGTGCCAGCTGGGCTGCAGCCGGCACCTACGGGTCGTCCGGGGGCCCTGGAGCAGGGGTGTCGGGGACCGAGCCCATGGTGTGGGGTCCCCACTCCTCCAGTCCGTGTGCCCGCTGGCCAGCACACTCTGGCCCGCGGCGAGAGCAGTTGCAAATAGCCCTCCTGTTTCCCCTGACTTCCCGACGGAGCCACCATGCTCCAGCCGAAGCCTCGGCGGTTCCATCCCGCCCTCTGCGGCCCGGCCTGCCCTCTCGCCGCAGGCCGCGCTCCGGCCTGAAACCAGCTGCCTCTGTGCGCTCAGCCCAGCCAGGTGGCCTCCGTCCTGGGGCTGCCTTATCCACAGCGTGCTCTGCAGAGATTTGGGGGCAGCAGCCAGCAGTGTGTCAGAGCAGCTGGTCTCTCCACACGGCCTCCCAGCCACCACGGCCCAGGCACACGGTGGCCCGGTGGCAGGGTGAGGTGCCAGGCTGCATGGGGCCCCAGGCCCAGTGCTGACTGGTAAGCAAATAAATTTGCAAAAAAATGATTCACCCACAGCTACAAGTGTTCACCTGCATGTCTGAAAATTCAATTATAGTTTATTAAACTCCCGTGAAAACAAAGTGCAAGGTGACTGTCACCATGTGAGCCCCATCCCAGCGAAGGGAGTACACTGGCCACAGCTCACACGGGCCCCCAGGACCTGACGTGGGACCAGAGGGGGTGGGGCTGCTGTGAGGCCTCAGCCCCGTGGTGACTCGGGAGGGCCTCTGGACACTCAACCCTCCTTCTTTCCCCAGAAGCCCTGGGGGTGCCCACCCCTGCACCCCAAGGCAGAGACCTTCACTGCAGGGGGGCACAGGGCTTGCTGGGGCACTGCCGCTCCATGATGCAGGTGTCCTGAGGGCCTCTGGGATATGTGGGTGTCAGTGGTCACTTTTCCCTTCTCTTGCAGTCCTGGGGGCCAGGCCCCTGCTGTGCCCCCTCCCCCCACCCTAGCTATCTGCTCGAGGGGTGGGGCAGATAGCAACCACTGGGGACGAGGAGCCCCTCCCAGCCGCTGGCCACCGCAGTCCTCCTGGTCTGGGCCGGGCCAGTGGGGGAAGCGGGCAGGTGGGCGCTGGGAAGGACCAGGCACCGGCCGGGCCTGCTCTGCGGCCTCCGGCCCACCTTGCGAGGCCTGGTCCCCCGCCCCGAAGCCAGGGAGGAGGCTGCTGAGGGGGAGGAGGGGTCCCGCATCCAAGTGTCCCCCCAGCACCACTGGTGGCCAACTGGTGGCCAGCCCTGGAGGCTGAGCTCCCGGGGGAGGGGCTCGCCACCCCACCACCAGTGCCCTTCAGAAGGACTTAAATCAGGACGACACCAAGAGTATCGGACTGGGCAGCCGCAGGGCTGGCTTCAGGGCCAGCCCTGGCCAAACCCATGCCCTCCGGTTCCTGACCCTCCAACCCCAGCCTGGCCCCAACTGAAGGGCTGCCATCCGCCCTCAGACCCGTCCCCAAGTCCTGAAGGAGGCGCCCTTGTCCTGGGTCCCAGGGTGGGGTGGGGGGAGGGCCGGGCAGTGTGCGTGGGCGCGGTGGCCTGCGTGCCCTCTGGCGCGGTGGCCTGCGTGCCCCTCTGGACGGCACCGGCTCTGCCCAGCGCAGCTGGGGGCGGGGGGACGGGCTGACGGGGGAGTGACGGGCCAGCTGGCCTCCCGTGGGGAGCAGGGAGCCCGCAGACCAGTCAGGACGCAGGTGGGTGCTTGTGGAGCGCGGTCCCTCTCTGGTCGCCGGGGCCGTTGACATGGCGATGCCCCCCACAGGCGAGAAGGCCCTCGAGCGTTTCACGGCGTGGGGGCGGTGAGCGCTGTCATTGGCTCGGGCGGCACCGAGCCCAGACCCTGTCCCCACCGTGGGCGTGACTTCCTCCTCCAGCCCGTGGGCAGCTGTCTCTGCCCCTCCCCAGGACCCCGACCGGGAGGGAGGGGCGGCAGCTGGTCCTGGAGTGACCTTGGTGTCATTCTTCTGGGGCCACTTGGTTGCAACCCTGGTTATCCTTCCCAGCATTCTCTCTATCGTTGGGGGACCCTTGGAGAGGGACAGGCAGGGTGGCTGGGACCTCACTGAGTGGGAGAGATGTTGCTCACCCCGGGGGCAGCAGGGAGCCCCCACCCACAGAGGGGCCCCGCCAGGCAGCCGCTGGGGACATGGGACACCGTTATGTTTCAGCCCCTCCCTCTCCCCAGGTTCTGGAGCCCCATGTTCTGGAAAGTTCCCTACAGAAGATACTTTGCTTCCAGGTCTCTCCGGCTGGTGGCCCTGCCCAGACCCTGGGTGTGGGCTCCTGGGGGCTGACCGGTCTATGTCAGGGGTTCCCCACTGTATGCCCAGAGCCCTCATGCTCCCCGCAATCCTGGCACAAGAAGTAGGCTGGCCTGCTTGCCCCTACTTCGCGTACAGACCCACCCCTACCTCTGTGCCCCCCACCTGCCTGCCCATATGGTCTCCCTGAAGCAGGATGATGCCAGGAGGGGACTTTGCCCCAGGAGGTCAGTCCCGCTCCCAGGCCATTCCTGAGTCCTGTCTGGACCTGCCAGCCTCTAGTCTGGCCATGAGGGCAGCCCAGCCTCCTGCCCTCCTAGGACAGATGCCAGCTCATCCTGGACCTGGACACCATGTCCAGGAACCAGGATGGGGTCTCCTGCTCCTCCCCAGTGGCCTGTCCTGCCTAGGCCAAGAGCCCCTGGGACTCCAGGCTCCTGGCTCCCAGGAGGGAACTCAGGGGTCAGCAGGAGGCCAGGGAGGCCGGGAGTGCAGTTCTGCGTCCCTCTAGGATGGTGGCCTGTTTCAGGGCGCGAGAAAGGACAGCTGTGACCATGCAGAAGGAGCCTGACCGAGGAGGGGGAACCGAGGCCCAGGAGAACAGGGCCCGGCGCTCCCCAGCCCGCCACCCTGCGGAGGCCCCTTCCGGCCCATCGTGGGGAGCAGGCCCACGTGCCCATGCGATGGCCGCAGGCAGAGGCCCCAGGCCAGGGCCAGCGAGCACGGGTAGGAGTCAGGCTGAGAAACACCATGTTTAATGGGGCAATACCCCCAAAGTCCTGGGGGGCAACTTTGGGGGCAGTGGGAGTCCCCAGTGGGGCAGCCCTGGCCCAGCGGGGTGCTGGGCTCACTGAGGGGTCTCCGCTCCTTTTCCACTGGGTGCTGCTGGCCTCCTCACTTCTGCAGCACAGAGACGACACTGAGCCAGGGAGGGACACTCTGACCGCCCTCAGCGCCGCGCCCAGCCACACTGCCACTCACCGTCCAGGACGTGGAACTGGTCTGCGGTGTCACAGAAACCTGCGGGCCCAGGCGGGGTCAGGGCAGCAGGGGTGGGCCCACGGGGAGGGCGGGCAGGCCACCACAGCCACGGGGGCCACTTACCGTATTTGGGGAAATACCAAATGTGGTTCTCGGTCAGGTTGGCCCCCCGGACTCGCTGTTCAAAGATGGTGAGGGCCGCGTCGCCCACGGGGAGGGAGCGGGCTGTGGGACACACAGGACTCACGGGTGGGGGGCAGGGTGCTCTGGGGACAGGGTCTGCATGTCTGTGACATGCCCGGCCACTGTCTGGCCCCTGCCCATCCCTGTCCCTGTGGGCTCTGTCCCCACCCCTGGGCCTATCTGCAAGGGTGCCTCCCAGGACCTGCTGAGCAGGAGAGGGTCAGGAGGGTCTGTGTTTGCATCTGGGCTCCCCCGGGCCCCCCCAGACAGGCCGAGTGTGCACAGAGCCAGGGGTCCCGCCCGGACACACCGTACAGCTTCACCGACAGCTTCCGCGCCCGTTCGAGGTACAGGATGGCAAAGCTCTGGTAGTCTGTGTCCCCAACAACCACGTCCACCGCCCCCTTGGCGCCTCGAGCTGGACAGAGGCAGGCGGAGCCGGGCGGAGCCGGGCGTCAGCCCCCAGCCCAGCCCCAGCCCAGCCCCAGCCCTCCCACCGCCCTTGCCTCACCTGGCAGCAGGAAGCGGCCTGCAACCTGCGTGTGCCCGTAGAGCTGCCGCACCTGCCAGCAGATGCCGTCCCTAGGGGTGTGGAGTGGGAGGCAGAGCGGGCTCGGCCACCTGGTGGGACGCCAGTCCAGGCCACGGCAGGGGCAGGGGCTGGGGTGGGAGCTGGGTGCCCAGGTGGGGCTAGGGACTCACAGCTTTCGGAAGGTGTCGATGGCCATGGCTGTGCCCTGGGGAGCCACCTGCATTGTGGTGGCCTCAGCCCGGTGGCCCTGCTCCTGCAGAAAGTGACACGAGGAGGCCACGGCCACGAGGAGCCACGTCCCTGCGAACTGGGGACAGGCCGCAGGAGGGGATGAGGGGATGGGGGGCCCAGGCCTGACCCCGATGAAGCTGGGCACCCCCTGCCACCCCCACCTCCCCCCAACTCAACCTGCTGAGCGTCGAAGGTGGCCTTGGGCTGGATGGTGCTGATGGGGGACAGCGGCCGAGGGGGTCTCCGAGCCCTCTGACCCAGGGAGCCAGCGGCCAGGAGCAGAGTCAAGAGAAGCGCAGTCCTGGCAGGCAGCATGGTGGCGGCAACGAAGGTGACGGGACTGCGGGAACGAAGGGCAGGGTGGCTGCGTCCTGGGTCGGAGTTCACTGTCCAGTGCCACCCAGGAGCCCGGTCCAGGAAGTCTACATCCGTCCTCGCCAAGCCCCCGCCCAGGACCCAGTCCCCCCACTAGCTTCCCCATGAGCTCGGCCTCGCCTTGGACCTCTGACCTCCACCCCGCACTTCCTGGCAGGACCCTGGCTCCATGCCTTGTGTACACAGTCTGAGTTGACCTCTGGTTATTTGTCCAGGAGGCCCCACTGAATATCCACTGTTGCTAGTGGTCATCCCTTTGCCCACTTATCTCCCTTAAACCGCCAACAGCTCTTTGAAAAGTGCGCTGGTCTTACTCCCACAGCAAAGAACTCAGGGCTTGGGAAGCCACTTGCTCAGGGCCCGAAAACGGCGAGCGCCAGAGCCGGGTCTCGAACCCGCGGCCCTGAGTCTGGTCCGGCGCACCGCCGCTGCTCCTCCCGGCCGCCAGGGGCGCTCTTCCGGGCGCGCCCGAGTACGCAGGCGCCGGAGCAGCTGACGCAGGCCGCCGAGCGCTCGAGTCCCCGCAGCCATCGATGCCTCGGGGCTCGTGGCGTCGGCCTGGCGGCCTCCATCAATAGAGACGAGGCGGCTGGAGCGGCGGGCGGGCGGAAGCGGGTCCGTGGGTCGAGGCCCAGCGCCGGGGCGGGGGCAGAACAGCCAGGCGGAGGCGGCCGCGGTGAGTGCGCCCGGCCCCGGGGAGCGCTGTCACCCGGCCCTAAACCCTGATCCCCAGCCCGGACGCCGGCTTCCGGCCCCAGGGGAGCGTCGTCACCCGGCCCCCGATTTCCGGGCCCCTGGCTCCTGGTTCTCGGGCTCCAGCCGCGGCTTCCGCCAATGAATGAGTCGCCGAGGCCCCGCCCCCGGCAGCCCCTCCAAAGGAAGGTGGGATGGGGCGCCGGGCGGCCCCGCCCCCGCCCCGCCCCCAGCTCGCCGGGCAGTGGGCCGTGCGGGCAGGCTGACTGCTTGGCAGGGCTCCCCTAGGCCACAGAGCAGAGGCCAAGGGCCCCTGGCGGCCTCTGGGGCGGGCAGGCTGGCCCTTGTCCTGTCGGCTTGAAGCCTCTTCTGGGAAGGCCCTTTGTCATGCTGACAGCTCCAAAGCCTTGGGCGACAAGGTCAAAGTGGCAGAAGTTCACCAGGGCCACAGCTTCGTGTTTTGGTCTTGGAGTGGTTGCAGGCCCTGCCATCCAGATGTCTGCCCAGGGGCACGTCGTGGGAGGGGAGGTCAGAGGGCCCCACCAGATGGCTTGTCCCCAAAGCCTGGCGTCCCCCGGGATCCCTCCCCATGCTCTACCTCAGGCTGGACCAGGCCCGGAGGTACTGAGGTGTCTGCTGCCTGCCCAGGATCTGCCCGTTCAAGGATGTCTGGGACTTGCTGGGGTGCCCACAGGAGTCAAGGAGCATTGTTGTCCAGGGAGGCTTGGTGAAGCCATCAGCACCTTCGCTGGGTGGGCAGTGCCGGTGGGCCCTGGACACAAGCTCCATCCAGGGAGATTCCCAGCAGGGCAGTGGCCCCCAGGAAGCCTCTCTTCGGCCTGGGGGCCAATATCCCCTCCCGTCCAACTGGTGCCTAAGGAGACCGTGCGTGGGTTTCAGGGCCGCCTGGGCAGAATGTCACGATGGACGAGGGGGGCACGCCCCTGCTCCCCGACAGCCTGGTCTACCAGATCTTCCTGAGCTTGGGCCCAGCAGACGTGCTGGCCGCTGGGCTGGTGTGCCGCCAATGGCAGGCTGTGTCCCGGGACGAGTTCCTGTGGAGGGAGCAGTTCTACCGCTACTACCAGGTGGCCCGAGATGTCCCCCGACACCCAGGTCAGCACCTACAGAGGCTCCGTGGCCCAGCAGGCTGGCTGGGGGGCAGGGCCATCCTCATGCTGCCATCTCCTGAAGCCACAGTGCAGAGCACTGATGGGGCACAGCCAGGCCATGCCTCAGAGCACTGGGCCTGGCAGGGAGGCCCGGGGTGGACAGGGCCACACTGGCCCCAGCTGAGGCTGCATGGTGACTCGTGTGTGCGCCGAGGCAGAGCTGGCCTCCACGGTGTCAGGGACCCGGCCTCTATGGGAAGAAAGCCTTGGGGCCCCAGCAGTGACCCCCCCCCCCCCAACAGCGGCTGTGTCCTGGTACGAGGAATTCCGGCGGCTGTATGACACGGTGCCCTGCGTGGAGGTGCAGACTCTGCAGGAGCACACGGACCAGGTCCTGCACCTCAGCTTCTCCCACTCAGGCTGCCAGTTTGCGTCCTGCTCCAAGGACTGCACAGTGAAGGTGAGGGAGCCTGGGGGAGCTGGGCCGGGGCCGGTGCCGGCAGTAGAGGTGATGGCCTGCAGCCAGGCAGCCCTCCCAGGGGGGAAGAGAGGGCCAGACCAGAGGTGAGAGATGGCCCAGTCGGCCACATCCCCGTGGAGAGGGGCCAGGTCAGGGAAGAGGCACTTAGGCCAGGACCACACAGCATGGGAGGCTGGGGTGGGACATTCCTAAGTGCCAAGGGAAAGGAGAGGGCCCTGCTCCAGAGCCAGGCTGACAGCCAGAGGCAAGGAGCCGCCGCCACCCTGATGGCGGTTTCTGGGCGCCCCTTGGCCCAGATGGCCAGGAGAGCCACTGGGGCTTGCGACTTGCCGCATGCCCGGCGTGCTTCTCTGACCCCGCCTCCCACGCAGATCTGGAACAACGACCTGACCATCTCGCTGCTGCACAGCGCGGACATGCGGCCCTACAACTGGAGCTACACCCAGTTCTCCCAGTTCAACCAGGACGACTCGCTGCTGCTGGCCTCGGGGGTGTTCCTGGGGCCCCACAACTCCTCCTCTGGCGAAATCGCGGTCATCAGCCTAGGTGAGTGTGGGCGTGGGGCGGCCTGGCCTCCGCCCCTCCCCACCACCCCGCCCCTTCCTGCAGGCCCCGCCCTTCCCACTGGCCCCGCCCCCGCCGCCTCCCCAGCTCCTGCTCCCCGCAGACAACTTCACGCTGCTGTCCCGTGTGCGCAACAAGCCCTACGACGTGTTCGGCTGCTGGCTCACAGAGACCAGCCTGATCTCGGGGAACCTGCACCGCATCGGAGACATCACCTCCTGCTCGGTGCTCTGGCTCAACAACGCCTTTCAGGTGCGGGCGGGTGGGCCCCGAGGCACTGATCCCTCCCAACCGGCCTGGCACCCACTGCCTGTGTACCCCCTCCCTGTGCCCCGCCAGGACGTGGAGTCTGAGAACGTCAACGTGGTGAAGCGGCTCTTCAAGATTCAGAACCTCAACGCCAGCACCATCCGCACCGTGATGGTAGCAGACTGTGGCCGCTTCGATAGCCCCGACCTCCTGCTGGATGCCGGCGCGCCTCCCGGCCGCATCTTTGACCTGGGCAGTGAGGGCGAGGAGGAGGCGGCTGGCCCGGTCCCGGTACGCGCCAAAGAGGGCTTGCGATGCCACCTGGACACACGGACACAGCCACAGCTGGCGGAACGCGCATTGGAGACCAAGGTGGCGGAGCTGCTGGCCCAGGGCCGCACCAAGCCCCCGAGCGCAGTGCGGCCGGCGCGCAGAGCAAGCTCCTCATCTTCACCACCGGCTGCCTCACCTACTCTCCACACCAGATCGGTAACAGCGCGCAGGCCAGGCCTTAGCCCCCAGAGCCCTGGGCACAGTCCACTTCATGTCCCTGCACGTGGCCCGCCCTGGCCCCGCCTCCCCGGAGCGCATGTTCTTCTGGAGGCCAAGGGGGGCCCGTGGGGCTCTGGGGAGCTACAGGGTCTTCCTCACCTGGCTCTTGCACAGGCATCAAGCAGATCTTGCCACACCAGATGACGACGGCGGGGCCCGTGTTGGGCGAGGGGCGGGGCTCTGACGCCTTCTTCGACGCCCTGGACCACATCATTGACGTGCACGGGCACATCATCGGCATGGGCCTGTCCCCTGACAACAGGTGTGCGCTGGTGGTGGCTGGGTGGGGGCGTCTGCGGGCTGCACGCACCAGCGAGCAGAGTGCCCCTCGCCCAGGTACCTGTACGTGAACAGCCGTGCCTGGCCCAGCGGCTCGGTGGTGGCCGACCCCATGCAGCCGCCGCCCATTGCGGAGGAGATCGACCTGCTAGTGTTTGACCTCAAGACCATGCAGGAGGTGAAGAGGGCCCTGCGCGCCCACCGTGCCTACACGCCCAACGACGAGTGCTTCTTTATCTTCCTGGACGTCAGCAGGGACTTCGTGGCCAGGTAGGCGCTCAGACCCGTGGGGCAGGGCCCAGCATGGCGGCAGGGGCTCATCTCAGGCTGTCCTGCAGTGGGGCCGAGGACCGGCATGGCTACATCTGGGACCGTCACTACAACATCTGCCTGGCCAAGCTGCGGCACCAGGACGTGGTCAATTCAGTGGTCTTCAGCCCCCAGGAGCAGGAGCTCCTGCTGACGGCCAGCGACGACGCCACCATCAAAGCCTGGCGCTCCCCGCGCACAGTGCGCATCCACCAGGCCCCGCGGCCGCGGCCCCGCCCCTTCTTCTCCTGGTTTGCCAGCCAGAGGCGCTGACCAGCAGGGGGTGCTGGGTGTCCTCCAGCTGCTGGGACCCACTGAGGACGCCGTGGAAGCTGTGGCCCTTTCCCATGGGCCGAGCCATTGCCCAGACCGCATCGGGGCAGAGAAGCCCACAGCAGTAATGCCTTAGGAAGGGGGTCCTGCGGGGTCGCAGGAGCGGGCAGCCCAACCCCCACCACGCTCGTGTACGCACACACCGCCTCCACAGCCATGACGCTTAGCGCTGGGGTGGCCAAGGTGGCCTCCTGGCTGACTTGCGGTGCACAGGACACTGGGGGCCCTGATCTCCACTCCCCTTTTCCCCAGGCCTGGGTCTGGGGACAGTCAGCACAACACGTACCCCTCGGCCAGCCCTGGTCGGCGTTTCCTGGGTCTGACCTTTCCCTGGGAACCACGGGCTGCCCTCTCTGGTCAGCAGTGTGGGTCACTCTGCCGTGGGTCCCAGCGAACTGCATGTCACTAGTCACCTGTTCAGGACCTGAATAAACAGTTGGCAACAGCGCACCGCTGTCCAGTCTGTGTGCGGCGAGTGGCCAGTGCTGTCTGCCTGGCCTCTGCGAGGCCTGTCTGCCTGATGGGTGGCGGCGCCCGGAGGCTGCACTGAGCGGGGAATGGGGCTCAAGTGTGCAGCCCCAATCATGGCCCCCACGACCTCCGAGGAGCTGAGGCCAAAAGCCCGCAGGCAACACCTGAGCATGTCCCTCATGCTGTGCGCTCACTGCCAGCAGGGAGACATAAAGGACACACATGACCCAGGCAGGTGCTCCCAGGGGCCAGGGACAGTATGCAGCGGGGTGGGCGGGGCTGGGCCTGGGGAGCCAAGGTGAGCTGTGTCCAGCCCCTAGTGCCATGGGCACCAGGAGGTTTCAGCAGCGCTTCAGTCATGTCCTCTAGGGGTGGCAGTCCCCGACCTTCTTGGCACCAGGGACCAGTGCTCCTATGAGAAAGTAATGCCTGACGGTCTGAGGCGGACCTGAGGCGGTGATGCTGGCACTGGGGGCGGCTGCAGATGCAGATGGAGCTTCGTTCCCTCACCCGGTGCTGTGTGGCCTAGTTCCTAACAGGCCACAGACCAGTACTGGCCCATAGCCCAGGGGTTGGGGACCCCTGCTCCAGGGGGTTCCCTTCTGGGGGTGGGACGGGAGGCAGAGCTCCGTAAAGCCAGCCACATGACAATGGAGGGGCCAAAAGTGGCCCTGGCTGTACCCGCAGGCTTGCCTGGGCCCATCCTGGGGGCTCACCTGGCTGTCCTCGTTCATGTCAGGACCTTCTGGGAGAGTAACACGTTGGGGTGCTGATGGGGACAGCAGAGCTGATGAGTGCACCTGGCTGCACATGGAGCTTGTGTTGAACTGTCCTCCGTTCCACACAGAGTGACCACCAACAGTGGCAACGAGGCCAGAGGCAGCGGAGAGCAGGGGCTGCCTGAGCTGGCTGTCAGGGTCACAGGGAGAGGGCAGGGCAGTGCCCCTGGGCACAGAGGGTCAGGGAAACCGGGCCAGTGGGGAGTCTGGCTGGGAGGGCAACGGGCCCAGAGGACAGGAAGCCCCAACCCGTGGGGACGAAGGGGAAGCCCCAGGCTGCCGGGGTTCGTCTTAGACCAACAGACACAGTGAGAACAAAGACAGGAGGAAAACTCGGCAGCAAGGACACAACACATTATGTACCAGATGCGCCCGAAAGCGACAATCAGAGCTACAGGCTGACACCACAGAAAGTCGCCAGCACGCTCCTTGCACGCAAACACGCTGCACGCCTGCAAACGCGCTCCGCACGCAAGCACGCTGCACGCACGCACGCAAACGCGCTCCGCACGCAAACACGCTGCACGCACGCAAACACGCTCCGCACGCAAGCACGCAAACGCACGCAAACGCGTTCCGCACGCAAACGCGCTCCGCGCGCAAGCACGCGCCTGAGAAGGGGGGACGGAGCAATTTTCTAAAAGAGTTTAAAATATATCTAATTTGAAGTCATCAAGAAAATAGTAAAAACGATAAAACTAAAGCAGGGGACGGGATCAAGAACACACATATTTAAAGGTTAAAGGGGGCCAACTGAAAACAGACTAAAATTAAAGGTCCATCCGTGTACAAAAGGTTAGGCAAGACCCACGTGGTGTGAGGGCCGGTCAGCACACGGAGCGGAGGGGGGCGCAGTGGAGTTTGGAGGACAGTCACAGCAGGGCGGGGGTGCGCTGTGCTGCTCCAGCGCAGTGGGGAGCAGGGCGCCCGGGGCCCCTGCTGCCGAGGAAGCAGCCCAGGTCTGTATAGACAAAACCCTCAGACCAGCCCATGAGGTGGCGGTGACAGCCACAGTCCCCTGGGCTGCAGGCGTGACCTGCTCCGGTGATCAGACCCAACACTCTATGAGCTTGCAGCCCTGCACCCCAGTCCCAGGCTGAGGCCAGATGGCAGTGGGAATACAACCCGAACTGACAAGGCCAACTGCGCGTGACACAGACCAGCATTCTCCACGGGATTTAAAGACCGAGATCTGGTGAGTGGTATTCGAAACGTCCAGAATGTAATCCACAGTCACGTGACACAGGAAGAGCCACGGAAACGTCCACGCAAAAGGGAAGGACGTTCAGGGTGGGCAGACACAGACGCCGGAAAGCTCTGGCGAGGACTCCGGGGCAGGGGCGAGGAAAGTGCCTGGTTAGACGTTCCGCCTGCATGTGAAACCAAGGGCTTGGCAAAGAAACGAGGTGTCGGGGGACCGAACACGCCTGCGATTCGGCTGGAACGGGGAGCCAATAACCTGAAGTTCATTTTTTTTTTTTTTCAACGGGGAGAGTTTAACTTTTTTTTTTAATGGCGACATTCGTTAACGAATTCCAGTACGTTTCAGGTGTACAGTTCAACAGTAACATATATCGAACAAAAATTTAAAAATTTACTGGACAAGCTCAATAGCAGAATGGAGACAGGAAAACTCACTCAGCAACTTGGCTCAGAAGAGACGGACGGACATTGCCTGACCTGAGGACCGTGGGACAGTAAACGACGGTCTGTTCGAGCCCAAAGGACAGCAGAGAAGGATTTGAAGAACTAATGGTTGAAAAACTCCCGAATATGGTGAAAGATATAAGGCTACAGATTCAAGCTGACTGAATCCAAGACAGGATCGACTTGAAGACACCACACCTAGACATGTCCGACCAAAATGCTAAAAACTGAAGAAAAAAAGTCTTGAGTGAGGAAAAACACGGCCCGGCTCCCGGGGACAGCGGTGGGAGCGCAGGCATCTCATCGGAAACCACGGAGACCAGAAGCAGCAGCATTAGTTTTGAGCGCTGGGGAGGACAGGCTGTCAACCTAGAATTCTATACCCAGTGACAATATCCTTTGTGAATAAGTGAAATCAATTCTCAAAGGAAAGAAGGCCAAGAGTGTTGCCAGCGGACCTTCTGAGCGCAGAAGCTGTCCCAGCAGGTGATGAGGAGGGAGATGGAGAGCCTGAGGTGGGGGCCGGTGCGGCAGGGACGGCAGCGGGGTGGGGGCCGGTGCGGCAGGGACGGCAGCGGGGTGGGGGCCGGTGCGGCAGGGACGGCAGCGGGGTGGGGGCCGGTGCGGCAGGGACGGCAGCGGGGTGGGGGCCGGTGCGGCAGGGACCGCAGCGGGGTGGGGGCCGGTGCGGCAGGGACGGCAGCGGGGTGGGGGCCGGTGCGGCAGGGATGGCAGGCTCATGGCGTCTGGAGGTGGAGGACAGTGACGCCGCTGTCCCACGGGTTCTCTGTACACATGGCAGTGGCTGGGGGAGCAGTGAAGGGCCCGCAGGGTGGCAACAGGGTGGCGAGGTTCCCACATTCCAGCGGACGAGCAAACACCGCTCCCAGGCGCACCGCTGCAGTGAGCACGTGTGGCCCTGAGGCCAGCTGCTATCAACACGTCGCGGACACAGCATCGCGACAGACACGGAAAGAACACTAGGAGGTGCACGGGGAGCACCAGCTCCTCGCAGGCAGGGAAGGAAATGGGAGCAAAAAGAGAACCACCGAAAACAAACAACACAATGGGAAACTTTCACCTAAGCTATCAGGAACTAATTATTGTCCAGATGAAAGTTCACACAACAAAAACAAAAATCGATGCCATCTATAAGAACTGCAGTTTAGAAAGAAGGAAAAACCCCACAGAAACACTGATCAGAGGGTGCAGGGCTGGCTGTGTTAGCACCACAGTAAAGCACGCTCGGAACGGGCAGCGCTGTGGGGGCAGCGCTGTGCAAGGGGGGGCAGCTGTGTGGGGGCGGGGGGGGAGGAGCGTGGGGGGCAGCACTGGGGGCGCAGCGCCGTGGGAGCAGCACGGTGGGGGACAGCACTGTGCGGGGCGCTCACCAGAGCAGCGGCCCTGCCGGCGCATGCGCCCAGCGGCTGAACCTCGGAACCCACGGCAGGGCCCTGGGGGGCCGCCGAGCACACTGCAGCTGGACACGGACGCTCTCCGAGTCTGGGCGACTGAACCAGTAGTGGGCAGTGAGCACCGCCCGCGCCCCGCTTCCTGGGGCTGCTGCAACCGAGTGCCACAGACGGGCAGTCCGAAAGGCCGGTAGCGTCCTCTCGGGTCCGGAGGCAGGAGGTCCGCATAGGGCTGCTGGCCGGACCACGCCCCCAGTGCCTGGTGCTCGGCTGGCAGCCTCGGCTGTCCCTGTCACTTCGACCTCCATCCTCCCATGCAGGAAACGTCGTGCCCAGGAGCCCAGCACAGAGGGCCACGGAAATGGCCAGCGCGGCACGTCGGGGCTGCGGGGGGGGGACTTGTCCTGAAGCGAGCGCCACGGGGCAGCACTGCACGACTCAGCTCCTCCTCTGCAGTGAGCGAGCTTGCCACCTCCTGGACAGGTGACAGGGTGTCTGGACAGGCCTCTCGGGGTCCTGCTCGAGCGTCCAGTTTCTCCAGGACTGGGGTGCCTGCGGGGTGTCACCCTGCAGCAGCCCTCACGTAGGGAGGGCGGAGCTGGTATCCGGTGGTTCTGGGTGTGGACTTCTGGAGTCCGAACCTGCCCCTGGCTGCACTGTGGGGAGGGGGTCCTCAGTCTTCAAGTCCTCTGGCAGGCCCTGCCCTCCAGCCTGGCTGCCATGCCCACCTGCCCACCCACCAGCTCCTAGACAGGCTCAGACCCTCCTGCTGCCAGCTGCCTTCCCTCTGTGGCCCTGTGTCTGAATGTTTTCACTCCCCTCTGTGGCCCTGTGTCTGAATGTTTTCACTCCCCTCATTTTAATGAAAAGGAGGTCAAGTCACTGATCTTGGTGTCTGACCTGACCTGACCTGTCGGGAACCATTACAAGGCACCAAAGGTGTCACATAGTTTGGAATCCCTAAAGCAGCTGCTGAGACTGTTATCTATGGTTAAAGAAAGGAAATGGTTGATTTAATTATCACTGACCCTGGAGGAGAGGTTTGCCTCCTAAAGAAATCTTTTTAAGATAGTGGAATGTTTTACAGCCCAGAAAGCAAGGATGTCTGTACCGAGTGAAGGATGTATAGGAACTTATGAAAATGCCAGCATTCCTACAATAATGTACTCTGTGCCTTGCTATTGTGTTAAAAAGAATATAAGGGCTATGCTTAAATCATTGTATGCCCTCCCGAAGCGCTTTCCTGTCTTCTTCTTTTCCTTAGGCTTCGCTCTTTTAGGTGCTGTTTGACTTTAGCCTGCTGGCTCAGGCACTGACCTAACTGCACACACGCACAGACATGCACAAGCACCATGCACACACACTACGCACACACACACGTACCAAGTACACACCAATTTCAAGTGTGGAAACTCAATGTTAGAAACGGAACGGGACCTGCCAGCGGAAAGCATCAGGGCGCCCCACCCCCCAGGGAAGGCTGGGGTTTCTCAAGTAACGATCATGAAGGAGAAAGTTACCCAACCAACTGCCGGACACAGGCCAAGGCACCGCTGAGGACCAGCGTCCGCCAACGTCAGGGGTTCTGCCAACCAACGGCAAACAGGACCGGCACCCCAGGACTTCTCCCGCCCTCCCGCTCAGGAGGGCAGCATGGGAAGTCACTGCCACCGGTGGTCGGCCCCGCTGCACGGTGCGTGGCAGGTTTTAAAGCACAGGCGGCTGGGAAACTGCTATCCACTGACGATTATTCGGTGTGAGCCTCACCGCATTTTGAAAATGCAGTCTTGTTTGTGGCTCAAGGTACACACAAAAACAAAACTTACAACATGGCGAAGGAACCAAGCTGTGAGGACGGAGCCTAGCAGAGCGCGGGAGGTGAGGAGGGAAAGGAGAACACAGGGACCTCGACGTCTGTCATGTATCTTTTTGTTTGAAGCCACCACTATGCACGCGGGGATCCCAGGAGGAGAACGCGTGTGCTCGCATCCTCTGCCTGCTCCGTGCTCTCCTGTCCTTCCTCAAACCACACGAGCAAGCGACGGGGTCAAGGGCAGTCAGACGTGCCGTGGGGTCTCTCTGAAGACCCTCAGGCTCACCAGCCCTGAGAACAAACTGGCCACTAGTGGGCCAGGTGACAGCAGCCGCCCAAGATCCCTGAGTCAGGCCTGCCCGGTCCTCACTCACAGGGTGAGGCCGTGACCGGGGCCCACCGTGGTCAGGCACCAGGACTGCAGTCGTGGAGGGACAAGCTGGGGCCCAGGTAAGTCCCGGTTCCCAGGGGCAGCACTGCTCGTTAGACCCACAAACGCAAATGAGGCCTCTGGCCACTCTCCAGGGCCGGGGGTCCCTGCAGGGGTGGGGGGCAGAACAGGAGGGAAACGTGCTGTGCCGCTATCAAGGCAGCCCCTGGGGAGGTGTGCGGCAGGCTGCGCCAGGTCTGCAGGCCTGAGCGGGGCCAGGGACCCCACGTAACGGCTCGGGCGGCTGGAGTCGCGGGGCGGGCCAGGCCCCTCAGGGGCCACCACCACCAAGGCTGGACACCACGCGCCACGTCGTTCAATGGTTTAATCCCGGCCTCCCCGAGGCCGAAGGGGCAGCCAGATGTGCGCCCCGCTCAAGCTACAGGGGCGGCTGCTATGGCGCCCCCAGGACGCGAGCCACCTCCCTGCTGCTGGCCTGGTGGGCTGGCCAGCAGGTCCCCTCGAGCCAGCCAGGCCCGACAGCGTCCCTTCTCTCCAGGGGCCGAGGGTGGGCCCAGGGGCTCCGCGCTGTGCCGGATGGGGCACCCCTCCCCTTGCGGCCCCACCGCCCCTCTGCTCGCCGGCCCGCCACCCTGCTGCACGCCAGGAGCTCTGGGCACGACACAGAACAGCTTGCCGAGAGGCACCACGGGCCCACGGCCTGGCCCGGCCTGAGGCTGAGCACTGTCTTCACAGAGGTGGCCCTTCCCGATGCGACGTGGACTTGGCACCTGCCCGCCGAAGCGAGGCTCAGGCCCAGCACGGCAGCTCCTCACTGAGGAGCCCAGTCCACTGGGAGGTGGCTAGAGTCCCGTCAGGTCCACGATGGCCTTGATGAAGATGGCATCGTCACGCACATACGAATTCTTAGCCTCCATCTTGGAGACGGGGCAGAAGAGGGGGCAGCCGCTGGCAATGTTCATGTCGGTGACCGGCCTCTGGAACGAGGACGAGGTCACGTCGGGTCTGAAGGCATCGATCACATGCTCCCGTTGTTCTGGTCAAGCAGCATTAAAGTCACCTGGGAGGGGAATACCCAGGAGAGGCCGACACTGAGTCGCAGCCCCACCAGCCCCCGTGAGCCTACCGCCCCCACTGCACGTCAGCCCCTCTGGGTGACCACGCCGACTCTGGCATTTTCTGGTGCGAAGCCCTGGGACCTGCGTCCACCTGACAGACCCTTCATGGAGCACCCACGGCCCCGCCCCGAGGACCAGACGTCTCCAGAGAAGCCAGGTGTGCGTGTGGCACTGGCCACTTGCACCGCGGGGGCCACAGGGCTGCCCCGCATCGTGAAAGGAGACGTTTCTATGCTGACCAGTCCCTACGTCTTCAGCCCCTCAACCCAAAGTGCACTCTGGTTTTAGAGGGTCCGACGACACCCCAGGTCACCACCCGGCAGCTGTGCCCCTGCCTGTGAAACACAGTCTCCAAAGCGCCATTTCTCACTGCCGGCCGCAAGCAGCCGAGAAGCAGGTGACCGGCGCTGTCGCGGGCTCTGAGCAGTCAGCCCGCAGGGCTCCCTGGGACCCTGCCGCGGCCCGTGTACCTTTTGGTTGAAGGGCCACCGCAGGAGGGCGTCGTTGGGGCCCTTCATCACCACGAAGAAGAGGGACAGGTGCGTGCCGCGCCCGGTGCCGTCGCCGTCCAGGTAGATGCGCAGGCACATTTTGTAGCCGTACCTGCTGGTGTAGAAGGCTGCGGGGGAGGCACCGGTGAACCCGGGCTGCGGGAGCTCCACCTGCCTGGCCACCGCCCCCCACAAAGACGACGCTCGGCCAGGGCCACAGAGGGACATTCGCAAAGTACGCAGTGAGCTGCTGAGAAACGAGTGCACCCCAAACTGGCCACGAGTGAACTGGCAGTGACTCTGCGGGCGGCTGGCCAACACATGGGAACCGTGGGCTCTGCCCGGCCTGAGGGGGGACAGCGGGTGGCGGCCGGGGTGTGCCGGGGCGTGCACCATGCCTGATGCCCAGCGGGGGCGCAGCAGCAACAGGGACGTGGCGCTTCCTGCTTCCAAGGGACGAGGAGACGCGGCGCTGCACCGCGCACGAGTGACCTGTGGCGGCGCTGCGGCCGGCTCTCGCGCCTCCAGAAACCGCCTCCCTCAGCTCCCTGCCCAGGTCACGCCCAAGGGCGCCAGGCCGCTCAGGCCAGGCAGCCCACGCCCACAGGAGTGCCTCGCGGGGCCACGGCGCCTGTGCCCCCACACTCAGGGCGCCACCGCGCCTTCCCGCCCCGTACGGTCACACCAGCAGAGCCCACGCCTGCTCAGCCCCACTCTGGAGCACCCGCGTCCACCCGCAGGCTCTCTGAAGTTCACGTTAAAGTCACGTGTGGCACGTCACCAGTGCCGGCGTCAGCCTGTGGGGGCGGTCCACGCCGGACGAGCCTGGCCGGAGTGCGGGCACCACGCGCCTCCCTCCAGACGGGACAGTGAGAGCCCCATAAGCTGGGGGTGAAGACAGAGGGCGTGAGAAACAGCCAGCAGCCCGGCCCAAGCTGGCGTGGGGCGTCCGCCTGGGGCTGCTGCCCCTCCTGGCGGCCTCACAGCGAAGGCAGTGGACGTGGAACCCGTGCCTGAAGGGTTTGCTGTCCCCCACCCTCTTGGGGAGGTGCCACCACTCCCGGCGTCTGCTGGGCCGGCTCCAGCCCGCAGAGGACGTGGGCACCAGCACCACGGCGGCTCAGGGGCGCGTCGCAGACCGGTACCTGGGGAGAAGATGGCCGGCGTGCGGCCGGCCACGGCCTCCTGGCGCTTCCTGGCGAAGCCGGGGATCTTCCAGACGAGCACCCCGTCGAAGGTGGCCGCCTCCATGTCGCGGACCTTCTGCTCCAGGTCGGCCAGCGCCAGGTCCTTCAGGCCGATGCTCCTCTCCAGCTGCTGCACCTGGGGCGCGGGGCCCGTGAGGACGCGCCCTGCGGCGGCCGGGTGGAGGCTCCCCGCCAGCCGTGCCGTGGCCCTGGAACCGCTCTGTGCCCACCGGCCCCGCGGGGCCCCACCCAGCCTGAGGTCCCAGCACCCACGTGGAAGGCGAGGCGCCTGCTGCGCAGCCACCTCTGCCCCGCGCCGGGCCCGTCAGCGAACGGGGCTCAGAAGGGGGCTCTGCGCAAAGGCGGAGGCAGAAAGCAGATGTGTGCCGGAGACGTGGGCACGGCCCCCGGACCCCTCACTCCAAGCCCTGTGAGCCCTGGAACCTGCCCAGACACGGCGCCACCCGTCCCAGGCACGGACCTTGTTACTCAGGGCCTCGATCCTGTCTTGGTCCAGCCGGTGCTGCCGGCCGCAAGCCTCGGCAGTCATGGCCACCCTCTCCACTCGCGGTTCAGGACGCACACGATGTTCTCGAAGGTGGCCGTCTTCCTCTCCAGGGCCTCGCACCGCTGCAGGAGCTGCGCGGCCTGGCGGAGCCGCGGCCCTGGGCCCAGCGCGCCGGCCTCCAGCAGCACGGCCAGCAGCATGGCCAGGTGCTCCCGCAGCCGCTGCGCCTCGTGCTCCGGCTGCTTCTCACTCTCCACCTATGGGACCGGACAGGGAGGCTCGCCCACTGCCACCTGCGTTCCGCCCTGTCACAGGGGCCCCCACGGCCACACGGGACCAGGGGAGCGAGTGCCCAGAGAACGAGGCGCATGGCACGTCAGGGACTCCCCGGCTCGTCCGCCAGCGCGGTGCTGTTACTGTCTGAAGACGAGGACCGGTCCAAACTCCAGACCCTCCCGCCAGCCCGCAGGCCTGAGTCTCACGTGGCGGAGAAGAGGCGCCCGGGGTGGGGGCCACACCGAGGGTTTCAAACTGTCTTTACCACGCGGACCTGACTCTGCGGCCAAATTCCTTCCCAACCTCCACAGCGAACGTAAAGACTCCTGGCGCCCTCGAAAGACTAAAAGCAGCAGCGATGAAGTTGCGTGGCCAGGCGACCGCCCCCCCCCCCGCGCTCCGAGGGCGCTGCGGGGACGGCCGTGCCCTCCGCGGGGAAAAGCGGGCCTGCATCATGCTTGGGCCGAGGGCCCGTGTCAGATCGGTGAGGCCAGGACAACACGAGGCCTCAGCTGAACAGGACCCGTGACATGGCCCGACTCTGACCACTGAGGGCCCTGGCAGTGCGCCCTGGGCCCACGCACTGGCCCCCGGCAGCCGCGCCAAGGCCCCAGGCTCCGCGCGGGAAGCGGGTCGGACACACGCTGAGGGAACCGAGGAGGTGCTGCCCTTGTGCACTAAGAAACAGAAGCGACAGCGCCCGGGGCTGCTGCTGCGTGTCACTGGCGAGCAGTGTGCCGGGGGTGCCCCATCCTCACAGGCCCCCAGCAAGGGGGGCTGTACACTCCCGCTCCTTGGGGGACACGACTTAGGGAAAGGAGAGTGAGAGACCACAAGGTCTGAGGGAGCCACACAGAAGCTGGCAGGTGTGCGGTGCAGACAGGGGGCGGGTCAAGGTCCTGGGGTAAGGTCAGTGCGCTTGAGGATGGCCAAGCCAGTGATCAGAGCAGAGACAAGGTTATAGGTGACCAGGTTCAAGGGCACCCAAGAAGGGCCATGCAGGCCACAGAGGCAAGTCCGGGAGGCAGAGGCAGGCAGGGTCCAGGACAGTTTGCGGGCAGAGTGGATCTTCCCGGGGGCTGGACATATGGGAGACAAGAGGAAGGGCCAGAATGACCGCAGGGAGGGAAGGTGGCGGGAGGCTGGGCGAGGGGGAAGGAGGATGGGGGGGGAACGCCTGGCTGGGGTGGGAGCATGGGCGGTTTCAGCAGGACCAGGGGGCGGAGCCTGGCCCCTGCAGGCTGAGGCAGTGGGGGCGGGGCAGGCAGGCCGATGGGCGGGGTGCAGGGCGTGCTCGCTGGAGGCCGCGACACCCCGCGGCCCCACTGCAGACCTGGACTCACCATGTCGGGGCAGCCGACGCCGTGGAACCGGCAGGGCACCCGGCACTCGCCGCAGGTCCTGGCGTGGCCCTGGAACTAGAAGGCGTGGCGTCACGGGGCCGCTCTCTCTGCGGCCGCGACCCACGCGGGCCCCAGCCGAGGCGGGGCAGGCTGGGGGCCCGACGCGGGGGCGTGTCAGGTCGCTGTGGAAACCCCGTCTCCCCTGCACAGTGCACAGGCTGCGTGCGGTCTGAGGCCCCAGAGCCAGAAGCCTGGGCTGCAGTCAAGCTGCGAATGAGGAGGGGCTGGCGGGACCGGGGCCAGGACACCCCCACGGCCCACAGTGGTGCTGGCACAGGACAACGCCAGGACCCACGGAGCCCGGAGAGGCGGCTGCACAGTCCCGCCGCACCTGGACTCTGCGCTTCCAGGAGGGGAGTGGCCGGGGACGACCTAAAGGGGCCTCTGCTGCCGTCCACCAGGGACCTGGAAGCTGAGACCAGTCCCCTGAATGCCACAGGGTGAGGTGGGGAGGGTACGCCCAGCTCTGAATTAAAGTCGAAAACTGAACAGTGCCCCGGCCACAGAAATGAAGCAAAGTCAAAGGACGAACGACTACAACCTGATCCCTAAGGCAGTTCCAAACCCAGAGGGAGCCGCGCCGGAAGTCCCGCTGAGAAACCGAGGGCGCCCCCACTCTCACCACCGCGAGACGCAGACAAACTCCGAGCAAAGCAGCGCTCAGCCTCGCTCAGGGCCTGAACCAGCCGGTCAGAACTACCCGGGACACCCTCCACCGCCAGAGGCGAGACCCCGCGTGGGTCGGATGTCACACTCCGCTGGTGGGCGGGGCCCCGGGACCCTCTGCGGATAGGGTGGCCTCTGCGTGGCGTGGCGTGGCGTGGGGGGGGCAGGGCGGACTGAGCTCTGGCAGGGAGCGAGCTCCTCCCCGGCTGCTCAGAAGGCCCCTTCTCCCAGGGCTCACTTTGGAGCCATGTGACCATTTTACAAAAGTACAAGACACTCTTCTCAAGAACAATCTCAAAAACTCAGAAGCTGAGAGTGACGCATAAGCTTAAGGCAACACGGACCGGCAGCTCGTCCGCTCAGAAACGGCTTCGTGAGGCGAAGCCACGGCAGCCCGCACGTCCTCCAAGGGCAGGAGGCGCAGCGAAGAAAACTCCCGCCACGCGCTGCGAGTGCGGTCGGCGGCGACCCTGGTGCCGTGTCACGAGGCTGTCGCCGGCTGTGGGGACCCCGTGACCCACCGCACTGACGTCACCAGCTGCTTCTGGGCGAGAAGCAGCTGTGCGCGGGAGGAAAGGCCTGAACTGGAACGGTCAGCGGGAGCCCGCAGAGCTGGGGCGCCTGCTGCCTGCCCTTGAGCCTGCAGAAGTGGGGGGCAGGCGGCCTACGCCCTCGACCCTAAAGAACAGTCCAGTCTGGCTCTCACTGCGCATGCTCTACCTCTGCCCAGGCTCGGCTGTTCCCGTCACCAAAAGTTGAATAAAAAAGTGACCCACAGGCAACCCCCCACTCACCCCCACGTGATGCCCCACATGACCCCCACCCCAGCCATTGCTTTTCCCCAGGGCACCGGGTCACAGCCCACCACGTGCGCACAGGCCCCGCACGCCAAGGCTGGCCCGGCCTGGCGCGGCTCAGAGGCACCAGGACACGACTCACGTCCTCGCGGGGGATCCTGCTGCCACAGTCGTCACACGCCACGGGGAACCTGGGGCAGACTTCGTGGTGCGCCTGAAAGAGAAGCAGGCAGGAGCGTCGCGTGCGGCACGGAGTGCGCCAGCCCCAGGACGGCCTGGCGTCGCTGCCCCCAGCACCCCAGGGCCCACGCTTCCCCCAGACCTCCACCCCAGAAGGGTGGGGAACACTGGCACCCCGCAAACACCCGGGGGATGCTCAGCGATCTCAGCATCTCATCTGGGAGCCTCCAGGGCACAAGGAGGGCACCCCCGTTGGAGGCCCTGAGACGGGCCAGCGAGAGGGAAGGCGCCGCCCTGGCCCAGTTGCGAGGCTGGCACGACTCTGCCCGGCCTGTGAGCAGCTGGAGCATCTCTGAGACCCTGATGAGACGCCACAGGGCCCTGATATGGTCTGGCCCCAAACAGCCCTCTAGACCTAACCGTTCACAGGAAGAGGGGACCGAGAAACGTGTCAAAGACACAGTCAGCCAAGGCAGAATGGCCAGCCTCCTCGAACGGCCAAGACAAAGAGACACCCACAGGGAACCGTGAAATTGGTGGAAGCGTGCAGGTGCGTCGGTGAAATGCAGGCAGGACCACCTGGGTCCTCCGGCCAGTAAGCCAATGTGACGGACGCTTCGGACACAGCGCCCGCGTGCCCGCGAACGAGTCACTGTCCAGACGTGGCAGCACCAGACGCGCCCGCCCCGCCCTTCAGAAACACATTTGGAAGAATTTCGGGGAAATCGACACAAAATCTGGGACGTGTTTAGAAACAGTCTGGGGCAGCTAGAAGCAGCCTGGCCTGTGGTGACACTGAGTGAGGGTGACGTGACCTCAGCAGCCCTTCCCAACGTGGGAACTTTCCTAAAATAAAACGGCTTCTCGAAATGACTGGGGCTTTCAGTTCACACCCAGCCCAGTTCGCGCCGAGGACCTCCCACCTGAGGACCTCCCACCTCGTGGCTGCACGAGAAGGTGGAGGCCCGGGGCCGGTGGCAAGCGCCACGCTCAGCGGCCGCCACGCCGGCCTCACCTCCACGCTGGCGCGGCAGCAGGGCGCCCCGCAGTGCTGGCAGCTGAGGCTCCGCTCCGGGCACTCGTGCTCCGAGTGGTGGTCCCTCTCGCCGAGGCGGACCAGGCCTTTGCACGCCGGGCACTCGGTCAGCAGGAACGGGCAGTGTCCTTCGTGGTGGCTCTGGCAGCAGAGACGGCAGCGTCAACAGAGCGCAGGGCACTGTGGGGGCCACACCGCGCCACCTGCGCAGACGGCCACACGGCTGAGGCTCTGGCGTTGGTGCTGGACCACCGGGCCCCGCGTCGACCGCACAGGGCTGGCGCGGGTCAGAGCTCAGGACCAACTCCAGCGGTGGTGGCCTACCCACGCCCCCAAGATGTCCCTCCCTGCACCTGACCCACGGGGACACTGAGGGGGTCGCTCCAAATGACGTCCGGGGACCACAGGCACCCTGGCCAGTGATGGGGGCTGCGGAGGGTGGGACAGGGACAGGGTGCAGAAAGGCAGGAGCAAAGGTAGGGCACCCAGAGAGGGGGCCGCAGAGCCACAGCGGGCAACAGAGGAACAGAGCCAGCTGGGTGCCAGCCAGGACAGGCAGAGGAATGACAGCGGATGCACTATGAGAACAGGCCCCAGGGGCCAGAGGGGCAGGGAAGACACTGAGAGCCCAGCCACTCACCCCACACCCTCCTGAGCTGGCGAGCCCCGCCCTCCCAGGGCTAACAGCCAGGGCTGGAGATGTGGCCTGGAGGCACCGAGGTGCAGCCTAGGGAGGCGGGGTCCCAGCCTAGGGCCCTCAGGGTGACAGTATCCGGAATGGGCAAGTGAGGCCAGGCCTGGGAGGGTCCCAGGAAAAGCCAGGGCAGCCAGCGTGGAGAGCTCTGAGTAGCGGTCACTGGGACGGGGACCTGGGACCGCAGGCCTCAAGGGGGACTCGAAGGGGAGGCAGGAGGAGAGAAAGGGCAGGGCCTGGCCTGTGCTGGAAGGCAAGTGGACCTGCCCAGGACCAGACTCCTGCGAGGCCAGGTCAGCCCCAGTCCTCACCCAGCCCTGCAGAGCCGCGGCTTAGCGGCTTAGCGGCCAGAAACCGTAGGACTCCAGTTTGCTGAAGGGGAACAGAGAAGGCGTGGGAGGCAAAGGACCTGGAGCTGCAAACTTGCTTGTTTCTTTTTTAATTATGGTAAAATACGTGTGAAATCGACCATCTTCACCAGGGTGAACGCACAGCTCGGTGGCATCAGGCACAGTCACATTGTGTGTGGCCGTCACCACCATCACCTCCAGGACTTCCTCGTCTTCCCACGGGAACTCCGGGAACTCCGTCCGTTAAACTCACACTCCCGGCCCCTCCCCCGACCCGGGCCCCACCGCCCACTTCCTGTCTCTGCGGATCCGTCTCCCTTGGAGACCACCGTGAGTGGGGCCCCCCGGACGTGGCCTTCTGCGCCTGGCTTCTTTCACATTCCACACTGAACACACTGGGGCTGGGCTACGTGCTGATCGGTACGCCGCGGAGGAAGCCGCGGAGGAAGCGCGCCTGCCGGGGGGCAGCTCAGGCCCAGCGTGGAGAGCAGGGTCCCGAGAGGTCTGGCAGGAGGAGACCCCAGACGAGCCGGTCCATGGCCCCACAGTGTCACGGGCGCGTACCCACACACACACCGCGTCTCCGTCCCCTGCGCGCCTGCTTGGGCCGAGGTCGCCATTCGGAGCGGGCAGAAGCAACAGGTGACCACAGACACAGCACGAGTGGCACCGCCGGCAGCCGTGGCGCGGGGACTTCAGACGGAGTGACTGGCGGTGCCCACGCCTCCCAGGACAGGCACCCCGGCCCCGGGCCTCCCGCCTGAACACCCGCAGAGCAGACACTGAACACGCGGCAGGCCCCCCTGGCGGCCCCGAGGCAGCAGCAGCAGGAGGGGACCTGGCTCCCCAGGGAGCAGCCTCACGGGTCCCACCCTCCCCGAAGTCACCAGCAGGCCTGGTCCTGGATCACGCTGAGCAGGAACTACCCACTCCCCAGGCCAAAGGGCGCTCAGCAAAGATCAGGCACGTGGGGCAGAAGTCACCGCCCACGCTTCAGAAGTCGCCGCCCACACTTCAGGGCCACTGTGAGTTCTACCAGCCAGGGCAGTCCCCAGGGGCAGTCCCCAGGCCCTGTGGGCCTAGGACGGCCCCACCTGACACCCTCAGAAGCCACAACTGGCTCCACCGGGTGCCAACTCTCAGGAGACCTTCTTCGGAGAAATCGGTGTCCACTCAGCCAGGGCTGCAGCTGCATGTCGGGGTGGGGGGCTCCCACTGCCTGGCTGGGCCCCCCAGCTGTCTCCTCTCCAGCTGCTGTCCTCTCATGGCCCCGTCCCTGAGGTCCGACTGTCCCCCACACTCCCAGAGCAGCCGCAAGGTGGGGGTGTGCAGCTCAGCACCCCGTGGTGAGCACTCGGCAGGCACGCCACAGGCACCTCTACATCACAGTTCTTACGAAACGCGAAAGACCGTGGCAGGGGCAACACGGGTCCGAAGGCCACGCAGGCCTTCCCCCCTTCCCACCTTCCGACAAGCGTGGCCGCGTGCGCGTGTCGCGGGCCAGCCGGCCTCTGGGCGGCCCCAAGGCGGGCGGGGAGCAGAGCCTCCTCGGGCAGAGGTGGCGGCCCCTGCGTGGCCAGCCAGTGGTGCTCCCCGACAGCCACAGCCAGCGAGTGTCCCAGAGCAACGCTGCCTTCCCACGTGACCAAGCCCAGCTCTCGGGGACTTTCCGGAGTGTGGGGCAGCCAGGGACTTTCCAGCCTGCATGCCTGCCGGCCAAGGCAAGGACCCGGGGCTGGCTGCAGTCCCTGCCCTTGGCTGGAGGCCCTTGAAGCCACCTCCCGCACCCCAGCCTGGGGCAGCAGACACCCCAGAGGAACCAGGAGTGGGGGCTGGTCCACCTGTCCCCGGGGTTCTCAGTCCCCTCAAGAGACAGTCCCCACACGGCCTGCCCTCCCCAGAGAGACCCGACCCGAGGCTCGCTCTCTGGCCCGCCGGGCCGCACGGCTGCGGGCTGTCCTGCGGAGCCCAGCGCAGCACTGCGCCCGCACGGGGCAGCGTGCGGGGCCAGGGCCCCGTCCACGGAAGGGTGCGGGGCACCCAGAGCAGCTCCACCTGCAGGCCCCTCGTGTTGTTGTCGGCCGCAGACACAGCCAAGCTGCCCCCAGGCAAGACACGGCGGAGCCCAAAGCCCGGTCACGTCCGCCCCGCGTGCAGGCAGCAGCGCGCTGGCAGGGCCCCCCACGGCAGGGAGCCCCCCACAGCCTGCGCAGTGCCGGGCACGCAGCCCCCCACTCCCGGCTGAGGCTGCACCAGGCGGCACCACGGCCTCTCCACGCTGAGCTCGACCTGTCGCTCTGTGCCACTGACCACAACCCCCCCCAGCCCCTGACCGCCATCGCTCCACTTCCTGTCTGAGCCGGCCTCCTCGGGGCCCTCACAGGATGGGGTCCTACAAGCTCTGCCTTGCTGTGGCCGAGCACACTCCCGCAGAGCCGTCCTTGCTGCCGCCTGTCAGGACTGCCTTCCCACTTCAAGGCTCGATGACGTCCCGTGCTGGACACGACACATCTCATCTGTCCCTTCGTGTGCTGGTGGACTTGGCCATTGTCAACCTCTGTGGCCAACAGCCGTCTGCGACATCAGTTTCTAAAAGGCATCCGTGAAAGCCAGGTGATGACCAGACCACTGGACGAGTGCTGGCAGCCAGGTGCCCACCACATGGGCCCCACTGTGCCAAGGCACAGACACGTGCCGGCCTCGCCCGGCGAGACAGGCCGTGGAAGAGACACGCACACTGGCCGCTGCCCCTGGCCCTGGCCAGGTGCCTCTGTGGGACCATAGGACACATGTGCACACACCTTCTGCAACTTCTGACGTCAACAAAATTCAAAATAAGGAAGTGCTACGTCCAAAGATGTGAAAGAAAGGTCCCACCAAAAAGCGCGCTGGGTCCTGCGTGTTTGGGACCTGCTGCAGTGGCACTCCTGGGCTGGCGCCCACTGCTGCCCCACTGCGGCCCCTTTCACCGGACGGGAGGCTGGAGCACTGAGAGGGCAGTGCCCCCGCAGCCACGCTCCACGGCACGTCAGGTGTACAGGTGGCTGTCGTAAGTGGGGCCGTACCCTCTCGTGCACAGACAGGCAGGGCTACTGCCCGGGGAGGGTGCCCTCGCGGGGAGGCCCTACCTCGTACTCTTTGAGGGTCCCCTTCCAGGTGCAGCCGTGGCTGGGGCAGACGGCCGGCAGGCTCTCCACCTCCCTGCGGGCAGCATTGTCTGGGAAAGCCTGGGGAAGAGAGCCCGCGGGTGAGCCTGCGCCCCGCCCCCCCGCATGCCAGCCCGTGCAGCGGCTCGCAGGGCCTCTGGACCGGCCCCAACTCCAGACGTCGCCACAGCGGCCAGGCTCATTTCCAGCTGCTGACCCACCTCGGTGGTACCAGAGTTCGTCCCCTGTGAGAATCTAGTGCCAGTGATCTGAAGTGGCACCGTGGAGCGGCTGCGGAGAGACGACGCTCACCCCCGCTCCCTCCCATTCCTAACCGGCCACAACCGGCACCCGTCCGCGGCCCAGGAGCTTGGGGACCACCCCCCGCCCCGACCTGCCATCAGTGTTATCACAGGAAATGCAGAAACATTTTGTCTGACGTTTTCAGCGTCAAGGCTCCCGACTCACCGAGCTGCTCTCCAAAATGGACACACCGTCCTCGTAGATGCCCTCGTGCACGCAGGCCGCGCAGTTCTGGGGCCCGGAGCTGGCAGGGAGAGGGGAGGCCCGCGTGGACCCGGTGCGAGCGCACACGACGCGCCTGCTCCACCCTGGCCACCCGTCCCCAAGTCATCAACAAAGGCACGTCAACGACGGGGCGGTCAGAGCATGGCCAACAGGCAAGACAATCCGCGACCAAGATCACCCCACTGGGAACAAGCGCTGGGCCCCAGGAGTCAGACGCCCCTAAACATGGGGCTGGCTCATCCCACCTCCCGCCGGCCCTCAGCACGGGTGTGTCCTGGAACAGTGCGCCCGGCGGTGTGTGTGGCCCTGTCCAGGGTCCACGTGGACACAAACCGCCTTGGACAGTGAACACGCCACTGCACCCCGCACCCCGAGAACAACACGCCATGACTCAGGTCACTGGCTTCATGGTCTCCTCTGCCAGGGGCTCGGGGCCCAGCTCCCGTGGACGCGCCCCTGCCCGCGGCCACCTCCCTGGCCAGCACAGCCCGAAGGCCAGGCCCACCCGCCGTACCTCAGGATGCTGCTCAGACAGAAGGAGCAGTAGCGGTGGCCGCACTGCGCCTGGAAGGGCCTGCGCAGGACGTTCCTACAGGCCGAGCACAGGTACTTGTCCTCTAGCTTGGTGCCCAGGACGGTCTTCGAGAAGCCGGGCTGCAGCACATCTAGGGAGCTGGGAGGGGTCACACTGGTCGCAGCCATGAGAGCCGCGCCCCCCGCGCACCGCCAGGCCCTAAGGAAGAACACGGAGGGCGTCACGGCCGGTTCCGTGAGGTGCCCTGACTCCAGAGTGGTCCTCCGGGGACGGTGGCCCTACCTAGCCGCGGGGAAGGGGTCTGGGCCGTCAGGCTGGCCGCGGTCAAGAACCTGAGCAACAGGGTTCCGGCGTGCCGGGGAGCCCTGGAGATGATGTGCAAACGACCTCCCGTCACAAACATGGAAGCCGAGGCTCGGCACAGTGGTGACCTGCCCACCCACACGGCTGGCACCCGCACACCCACCCCGCAGGCCCTGACCAGCCGGCTACCCTCCAGGTCACCAGTCCAGGCCTCCGCCCCTGCCTGCTCGAGGGACCCACAGGGAGCGTGTGTGGCATCTTCGCACGGGGGATGCCACCTTCCCACTGACACCAGTGACCAGCTGTCCTGGTCGTCCCCAAGGGTCCTACAATGGTGATGGCTTTTACGGTAGGTCTTACGGATCAGCCTGCAGGGCCCAGGAGGTGGACACACCACCCAGCAGTGTCTCCCACGTCAGCCTGGTGCCACCGCTCTGCTCCCCACCCACCATCCGTGTCCTCCCTTTACAGCCACCCTGTGCCGTGCACTAGGCCTTGGCGAGGCCCCTGAGGCGAGGCCATCAGGCCGGGGACTGGTGGGGGGTTCCCACAGCACTCGAGATCTCGCGTGGGGCTCACTGGTCAACATCCACAGTTTCAGAAAGCCACAGGAAGTTGCACCTGCTGGCCCCTGAAGGAGAAGTGCCCAAGAGCCCCTGAACACGAAGCGCTGTCCTGCCCGGCACGCTCGGGACCCAGGAGCACCAGGAGCACCAGCAGCCCGCTGCTTCCCACGCCCTGGGTGCCGGCCTGTGGGTCCTGCGGCAGACGCGTGCGGAGGTATGACACGCTCCAGGAGGTGGTCCGCACAGGGCGACCCTGTTCTCACACCACTTCTCTGTCCTGAGTGGGCGTGAACCCACAGGAGATGGCGACAGGCGAGCGTCTGGGCACAGCCGCCTCCAGTCAGCAGGCGAGTACCTGTGACTGGTGAGGCCTCACGCCCGGAAGTGCGCCATGGCCCCCAACGCCTCCACGGCCTACGTGGGCTCAGCAGAGGGGACGCTGCACCCCGGGGTCACTCCGTGCAAGGCCACACCATCCATCCGCTGCTGATAGGCCCACGTGCTCTCTGCACACTGGGGCACACTCAGGGCCTGGACAGTCCATCCAACCGCTGGACGACCTCATCCTTTCACACCCTCGTGGCACAGACGTGTAAGCGCCAGAAGGGGCCCCTGTAATGAGACCTTTGGGGGGGAGCACTGAGCTGGAAGTCCGGAGAGCAGGCCATGCGCTGGGAGGGCGGGCCAGGGCGCCCACGCAGGGTCCGCTGTGGCCCGCTGTCGCTGCGCTCCTGGACCAGGGGCCCGCGCGAACACGCCCGGCCGGGCCAGGACTGCACCTTCTGTTCTCCGTCTTCTGTCCGGCCTCGCCACCAAACTGAGTCCACGAACCATTCGTGGTTTAAAATGATCTTTCTAAACTATATTAGAGGAATTTTTAAACATCCCTAAAAAAATAACAAACCACGTTTTTTTAGGAGAAAACTTTCCTGTGTGTCACATTAAAAGCAGAGCGCGGGGCTTGCAGGGCTCTGAGGGTGGCATCGAGGGACGCAGGCCACTGCGCCACGCACGTCCGGCTGACTAGCTCCCTGCAGCGCCCAGGCCCAGGGCTGTGCTCCCGCCAGCCAGCGCGCCACCCCCACGGCCCGCCCGGGTCGCGGCCGGCCAACCGCCCTCTGTGGCAGAACGAGCCCACGCTATGAACCGGTGCCGTCCACTCCTGTTAGACACAAAAACAGCGTCCTTTCTGACTGATGCAAAGGAAAAGGCCCGACACAGGGCCGGGCGTCTGCCTCTGTCCGTCTGCTCCCCACGACCTCAGTCTCGCAAGAAAGCGGGAGTCCGCGCTCGGCCAGGAGTAGGGCACACGCCACGGGCGGGGACGGCGAGGCCTCAGTGCTCCAGTCCACCGACGCGTCACGCCGATCTCACACACACATGCGCTTTCCCTTCAAGGACTGTAACGAAAAGCAGCACAAAAGCCCGAAAGTGTCGTGCCTCTCAGAAGCCACCGCACCTTAGGTCTGTGGCCCCACCGTGCTTGTCCAACCCTGGGAGGAAAACCCCCCGTCTGAACCTCCTGGCGTCCGAAGCCACACGGGGCTCGGGGCTCCCCGCCCACCCTCCACGGTCAGCTGCACAGACACGGCCAAGGACGGCTTCCATCCTCAGGGGAGTAGCTGAGAGGGGTCAGGTGCCGGAACATTCCAACCCTAAACCACCATGTCCAACTGGTCCTTCCAAGCTTCTGATTTATTCCCCAAACCCAGACTCTCTCAGGGAAGTTGGTGAAAAACAAAACACCACAAACTATCCATCTGCACTGACTACTGTGGGCGTGTGGACGAGCCACCCGACTCACACTTGCTTCATCCCCCAAACGCGCTCCACACGTGAGTGCACGAACTTCCAACGGCAGACTGACGCCTTGTTAGAAGGGCACTTCTGCCAGGCGACAGGAGTGTCTCTGGAATACTTCTCGTTCTGTGGCACCAAGGACAGGGAACACTGTGCTGTGGCGACAGAAACTGGGCCAGTAGCTCCTTTGGGGATGTGACATTGTGATTAGACACTTGGTCTTTTTTCTCAGTTCCTGGCACAGAGCTCCCAAAACCCCTGGGGTTTCCTGAGTGACGGGAACAGAGGAGTGTCTCTCGTCACTCATAAGCTCTGTTACCACCACCCTCGCCCATCTCCAGGCTGCAGAGCACCTTAGTCACCAGCAGTCAATGACGACCAACTGCACCTTCACGACAGAACTCCCATAAAGATGGGGCTCAGCAAGCACACCATGGTGCAGGGAGGGTGGAAGGTGGGGAGGACATGGCACCTGTGGCCCCCCCCACCCCTTGTCTTGTGCATCTCTTCCACCTGGCTGTCACTTGGGCGTATTTCTGAGCTCCGGGAGCCAGTGTGCAACCTGCTGACCTGTGAGAATCTTACACCTGATGAGCATGGGTTAGTGGTGTCAGTAAACAATTCTGAGAAGTGTGTGCTGTATTGTTACGACCACCCAGTGCTGTCCAAACTGACATCAAATCAGACGTGGGAGCACCAGGTGCCGGCAGGGTCACCATGCCACCAATCAACAGGGAGCCCCACCCTACCATATCCCCAAATGCCAACGGCTGAATTTTGTAAATTCACGCCCCCACTAACAGGTACTCCTGTTCTGTACACTATTGGGATTCCACAACAGGCTTCACACCTGCCATGTAACGCGCCTTGAGAGACATTCAAAAACTTTATCCACACAGCCACGAGCACGAGGCCCCAGGAAAATACACATCCCAAGTATAACTGCACACTTTTCATCTTCCCTCCAGCTCAGCGAGACGCCAAACAGTAGCCTGGCGCCCCCAGAACGCCCGACCGCTGCTCACCCTGAGCGTCACCAGCACGCGAGGTCGGGAAGGGCCCTTCCAACCCTGCAGAGCCGGTGGTCACCCACGTGTCCAGCTTCTCGCTAACGACTGGCGCCATCAGCAGGGAGAGGTTAATTACGAAGCAGCAATTCTGTCCCTCTGAGGCAGTGGACTCTGACCTTTGTGGCACCAGCGAGTGGTGTTCCTGTGAGAATCTAACACCTGATGATGATGCTGGTGCTGGGGAGCGGCTGCAGGTACAGATGAAGCTTCGCTCGCTCACCCACCTCCGCGCCCCTCCCGCTGTGCGGCCCGGCTCCTAACAGGCCACCGACCAGTACCAGTCCGTGGCCTGGGGGCTGGGGACCCCTGCTTTAAGGTCTTGGGCTCATCTCACGTGACTCAGAAGACCAGCCTGCTCCCCTCCGCCATGTCCCTGGCCTCTGAGTGCGGGTGTCCGGGGCCGGACGCACACCCCTTCAGTTGTTCCAGCCAAATTCTCAGATTCCGCTCTCCCAACCCCCACCTCCAGCACGTGAGTAAACCCGCGGCCCCACCTTCCACAAATATCTGGAACCTGGCCACCACCCACTGTGGCCTGACTCACTGTTGCAGACTCTGCGGGCCCTTCCAGCAGCCAGAGGAGCCCTTAACAGGCACCTGGGACTCAGCTGCCTCCCTGAGACCCCCGAGGTTTCCCCCAGCTCAACCTGCGGGTGCCACCCTGCTAGCCCAAGGGCCTCTGCTGCCCAGTGAGGCCTTCCACGACAGCTGCACTGACATCACACCGCACCAGGCAGGCCTCCCTCCCAGGACAGCACAGCTCACGACCTCACCTGCTTTCTGTTCCTTGGGACTGCGGGCCTGTCCCCTGTAGAATATAAGTGCCAGGAGGCAGGGACAGGGGTGTTCAGGTCTACGCATGGATGCACAGGACCCTCCCTGCTCCCCAGGCTCCCAGAACTGGCAACTGACTCCGACACCCATGGGTCCAGCCCTTCCCCACTGTGCCCCACCCTCTCCACAGTGGGGCACCCCACTCCTGGAACCCACGCCAGCCATTCCTTTCACCTGAGTCAGCCCGCTACTCCACCTCCTACTCCACTACTGCTATGTACTCTCTTCCCTAAATCACAAGCAGTCCACGAGACCCCTGCCCCAAATGCTGTCTCCTCCCCACTGGGCCCCACAGGGGACATGGTCTGGATCCTGCTCCTGCTCACAGCTGGGCACACCTCAGCTCAGACCCTGGGACAGCTTCTGCTGAGCCTGCCTCTGCCCCACCCAGGCTCTGCCCCCTGCAGAGGGTGGGTCACCAAGTGTCCACAGGGAGGGCCCAGCACAGGGAGGACAGGGGCCTTGAGCACAGGCTGACTCGGGGCCGAAAAGCGTGCCGTGTTCTTGGCATAACTCGTAGGGCCTGTGGGTAACTTTTTCTGATTTTCCTCCCTGCCCTTCCCTGTACATGACGCGACGTCCCGTGTGGGAGCCGCCCTGCCAGGCCATCCTCAGCCAGCACACCCGACTGCTGGGGGCGGCTCGGCAGGCTGGCATCTCGCACCACCAGAGAGGGGGCCCAAACCCAACTCGCAAAACAACGTGAAAAGGCCTTGTTCTTCCTGGGGAAAATGCTCCTCTGGCAACCAGCAGTCACTGTACACCCTGGGCTCTCACCCCAAATGACAGCCATCATGGAAACGACGTGCTCCCTCAGGTCCCCAGAGGTGTGACATTCGGGCTTATTTTATCAGTAAGCTGAGAAGCTCCGAGGCAGGGGATCCTGGCTGAAAGCCCCCGCTTCCCATGCCCCTGTGGTCGGCAAAAAGCATGCACATGGCCGCCACTCTAGTCACTGTCGCCCGAACGAAGGCTTCCAGGCTCCCAGGCTCCCGCCATGGACCACGTGTGGTGCTGGGCAGACAGGAGTCACCACTGATGCAGGCCACAGGCGAGGGCAACACAGCCTCGGGGGGCACGGGTCTGGGACGCAGGACACAGGAAGGGCACGTGGGCAGCACAGCCTGGCGTGTCAGGAGGCGCCTGCAGGGCTGTCCCAGGCAAAGGGACCAGCGGGCCAAAGACCAGCTCAGAGCGCGTGCCTTTGGGGGCCTGAGAGCCAGAGAGGGGAACAAGGAGGGAGAGGGCGGGCCAGGGGCTGGAGGCAGCTGCTCTAGGGTACAGACGCCCCCGCTGATGTGACAGACTCTGCGGCCAGCAAAAGGCTTCACAAGGGACCCTGAGGTTTTTTGCTACTTTAAAGTTCAAGCGCTGGCAAATTCTGCGGTGTGTCTGTCACCTATGCTGCAGTAAAGCTGTTTAAAACAAACTTGAGCAGCGACTTCGAGCTGACTGGGACCGCCACCTAAGACTGAATCACTCAACCCCACAGTCCTCGCAGGTGACAGTGGCCCCTGCGCGCTGTGCTGCGGGCTGGGAGTGAGGCCCGGCCGCCCCGCGCCCGCCGCGGCCCCGCGGAGCGTCCGCTCACACGCGCAGCTGTCCCGGGCTCCCGCGGCCAGCGAGGACCCCACCGCCGGCTCCGGCTCCGCCACCCCTCCGGCAGCGGCGGGCACTCAGGGGCCCGGAGCAGGAGGCCCTCCCGCCCCCTGCACGGCCTCGCCGCGCCCCCGGCCGCCCGGCGGCGCGGACACGCACCGGCCTGCGCTCCCGGCCGCGCGTGGAAGGGTCGCCGAAGACTGGCCGGAGGCAACCGGAGGGTCACTCAACTGGCCGAGAAACGGGGGGCCGAGAGCAGGGCGTCGGGGAGGGCAGGACGGGACAGAGGAGGGGCGGCTGCAGAAGGCGGTGCCGCGATCGCGCGCAGCGGACCCCGGCCCGCGACGCCCGCGCCGGGACCGCGCGTGGCGAACCCGTGGCGGGGCGCCCGAGGGCGTTCGCGAACTTTCCTGCGCCGGCTCCGCTCCGACTTTCAGTTTCCGGTTCCCCCGCCCCGAGAAATCCCCTCAGGCCCGCGGAGCGGCGGCGGCCCGGCCTCCCGGCGCCGCGCGCCCCCGCCCGGACCCCGATCCGTGACCCCGACCCCGACCGCGCGCCCCCCCACCGAAGCCCGCGCGCGGCTCGGCTCACCAACGGTCGCGGCGCGTCCGGAACTGCGCGCCCGCCGCGCCGCCGCCGCCGCCTCCGCCGCCGCGGGCCCGCCCCTGACGGACAGACGCCGGAGCCTACCGGGAGCGCGCAGGGAGCCGCAGCGGGCCCTGATTGGTCGGAGCCGCCGTGACGTGCGTGTTTGATGTCGCCTCCGGGGTTTCTCCCCGCCCGTGGCTCTCGGTGCGCTGCGAGCAGGGGACTCCCACAGCAGCGCCGTCGCTGGCCTTCAACTCCGGGAACCTACCTGGCCGGTGTCCACAAAGGGGGAGGCCCCGGCCGAGGGCCCCGCGGCGGCACCTTCCCTCCCCGACGCCCGACTCAGCGCAGGGCCCTGGCGTGGGTCACGTTTATCAGAAAAAGACCCTGCTCACTTAAAGGGTAGGAAGGCGCACGAGGTCCTCTTTGCGGGTAATGACGTGGTCTAGAACCAGGTAGTGTGATGGCTGCCAGACATTACGAGCGTACGAACGACACTGAATTGTATCGTTTCAGTGGTGAATTTTACCAGCGAACAAAACCAAAAAAGCACAACCTAAGGCCTCCAGACACGGAGACGGAAACATCTAGAAATAAGGCAGTGGTCTTGGCCAGAAAAAAGGGGACAGTGCTGAGGAGGCTTACGGTTGACCCATCCCTGCTGCTAAGTGGGTGACCGTGACCTGAGGCCAGTCTATTTCTTTATCTGCCAAAGGAGGGTCAAGACTAAACTGACAATCTGACATAGAACAGGGGCTTTGCCTAATTATCTGACAAGCAGCATTTTTAGCGTCCAGAGAAGGGACTGCTGTCCTCATTTTGCAGAAAAGGAAACGGAAGTCAGAGAAGACTCCTTACCCCAGGTCGCACACACAGCGCATCCGGCAGGTCCACTCCGGGGGTCATCTGGAGCAATGGGAACCACCTGAGGACGGAACAAACCGAAAAAGCAGCAGGATTTGCAGTGAACTGCTTACGCTGCCTTGGACTTGCTTGCATCACACTGCATAAATCATTCTTTAGTTTGCAGCTGGGATTTCCACCTCTGACAAGTGCCACGGAGTCGGAGCCTGAGATGGCTACAGGTGGCCGTGGAAACCTCCCTCAGTTCAGCGAGGTTTCACCAAGGCCCTGGCCGAGCAAGGACTCAGATTTCTCAGCTGTGAACTCCAGCAGCAACCCTGCAGGAGATGGTTCTTGGAGCGAAGAGGAGGTTCAGCTGCGGCAGTGTACCCCGCTTCCCTCAGGTAAAATCAGGTCGTCGCCTGCCTTCTATAGTCATTCCCCGGCAGTTCAGCCCTCACTCCTCCAGGGTTGGGGACAGGGCAGAAGTGCTGGCTGAGGGCCACCTCAGCCCCGTCCGCGTCCAGAGATTTGATGAGCAGGGTCTCAGTTCCTGGGAAGGCAGCCAGCCACCTGCGGACATCACTGAGTCAGTCCCGACAGTACTCGCCAGCGCTTCTGGCACGAAAATGCTGTCGTGAATTTTAAATGTTGCTGCTTTTAGAGGACTTTCACACGCTCGTGTTTTTTGGTTTTTTCTCCCCCCTAATTTAATTTAGACGACAGGCCTGCGAGGTGTGCAGAGATGAGAGCAGAGAGCCTCAGTGGCATGTCCCTGACTAGGAAGTGGCTGACCCGCCCCGGGCTGCCAGCTCGGAAGGGGTGACACCTTCACCCTGACAGGCCAGGAAGAGGGGTGACTCACTCTGGTTCTCGGGCAGCTCAGGGGATTCCCACTAAAGTTCCTTCCTGTCAAAAAGAAAGCAAAACTCTGTCCTCAGAGGCAGCCGCCACGGGGAGGGGCTGGAAGTCACCTGGGACAGCTCCAAGCAGACGGTACAGCAAATGGCATGGAGGGTTCAGGCCTGGAGTCCTGTCCTGGGCTTCAGTGCCCCCCAGAGAGAGGCATGGGTCTGGCCGCAGGTCCGGGCAATGCCATGTGGATGCCTGCTGCTCATGGCTCAGTAGGGAAGGACCTGTCGCCTGGGCCTGCAGACCGTGGGGATGGGCCCTTGCCAGTGCCACCTGCCATGGATAGAGTTTCTCGAAGGCAAGCAGCTCGTCGCTCCCAAGCCAATGACAGCCTGTGCCGCCCTCTTTATCTTCCCCTCTCCTTGGCTTCTGTGCCCCAGAACACCTCTTAACACTGGCGGCACCCCTGCTCCCCACAGGCATGGCCCTCACAAGGCCCTCAGCACAGGCCTCTGCTCACCTGGGCCACTGGGAGGACAGACACCGGCTCACACACGGGCCTGGAGGCAGGAAGGCCTACCTGAGCTCCGACTCGGGACCTGGACACAGGACGCCCCTCACCTGCCAGGTGCTGTCCCCATAGCCTCCCGAGGTAGAGCCACCTCGCCAAATACCACTCACCTCTCTTCCGAAAAGCTCACCGCTTCCCATTTCTCTGACGTTTGAAGGCCAGCCCTGGGCTGCCGCTTCTGAACAAAGTGGGTTTCACTCTCGCTCCGCTGCCACCACATGAGGAACACGTTCGAGAAAGATCAGCTCGGTCCCTCCCCCAGAGCAACCCCCAAGAGAAGAAGGAAGGCACTGCTGGGGGCCCTGCCCCCAACAGCACCAGCGCTCTGAGGCCAGGAGGCCACAGAGCCCACCAAGAGGAAAGCCGGGGGCCAGCATGTGGAGCCTGGGGCCAGGTCAGCAGGGGTAGGGGTGGGAGAGGGATGCGGTGCGGGAGACAGGCGCCCGGCTGGCTCCCAGCAGACAGGAAGGAGGGGCAGGTTCACCAGCCACCGACTGGTACCACTAAAACCACATGACGACTTTGCCGATCCCAAACATGCAATGTTTGGAGCAACAGGTCTCAGGAAACTCTGGAAAGTACTAGGAGGAAGGCAAAGATCGCACCCAACCCCCTACCCACCTCCCTTCAGACAGCCTCAGAACGCAAATGCCACCTCACACGCAGAGCCCAAGGCCAGGTGACAACCCTGTGTGCAGTACTGCAGGTGTGTAGGGCTTCCAGGCCCCAGGGCCTTTGCACCCGCCAGGCCCTCACCTGGACCAGCTTTCTTTCTCCACCCAAATGCCTTGGCAAGGCTGGGCCCTCTGGGGGTCTCAGTGTCTTGGGATAAAGAGGGTCTGGCGGTGGACCCCTGTTACCCACGCGCCCGGCCTGACGAGAATCGGTTTCTGTGCACGTGTCCTGCCCCAGATTTGAGTCCCTGGAGGGAAGCAGCCCCTTCGGCCCCACTGGGGCCCATTCTTGTCTGGTTCTCGCTGGAGGGAGGGAGGCTGGCGGGACAGAGAGGCTTGACCCAGCGCAGGTGCCAGGGCCGCCCGGCGCGCGGCAGGGCTGCGCGTGCGCCCTCTGTCGGCCGCAGCCGGAACTGCCTGTGAACCCGGCCCTGACGCCGCATGCAGGCACCGCACCTGCTTCCTGAGAGAGCACCTTGCTCGCTCTGAATCCTCAGTCAATGAGACAGCTAAGCTCACATGCGGATTCAGCAAGTGAGATCACCTGACCAAGATCCGCATCCCGTGTCCGGGAGACTCCAGGTGTCTAGGAGGGTCTCTCTGTATCCTGCCGCACCCAGCACTCCCAGGCCCAGCACCGCAACACCCCCACGCCCGCTTCAGCTCCACCCCTGGGCAGGGGCCCCCAGCCTTCTTAGCCCAGCTGGAACCTCTGACCCCCGCCCTGCCTCGGGTCCACCATCGTTCCCTGCTTCCCCAGACCAGGCCCATCCCTGTCAGGCCCACCCTCTCCTGCCCTGGCCAACTGCCCACACCCTGCACCTGGCTTAGTCTTGGGTGCCCTGTCTTCTGTGGCCGAGGGGACTGGAGGAGTCACTCCCCAGTAGCAGGAGAAGCAGGTGACCCTCCTCCACTGGCCCCTGTCCATGCACTCACCCTCCCAGTGGGCAGTCCACACCTCCCACATGCAGCCTTCCCTCCCTGAGGCCAGAGTACTGGACACCCAAAGGATCCTTTTGAGCCCCCCTCCTCTACAGGACCAAGGTGTGCTCAGTGATAGTGACAATGACCGGAAAAGGAAAGCAAGTGGTGAAAAGTCTCCTTCAGTAAGCGTCCCTTACATGATCTGTGGGTGGAAAAGGAAAACCCTTCAACAGAGAAGAAACAGGGGACCAGGACCTCGTGACATAAACTTTTTTTTTTCAGAGACGGGAAATGTGCTGGTTTTTCTCAGTAATGAGTAATGATTCTGTGGCTCACTTTGTTTTGCGTCTTAATGTCTGCAAATTTGATGACGGTTTTGTCACAACGGATCTTTCTCTACGTGTCATGTTCAGTAGGCAATCCAGCTGTTTATTTTCATTCACAGTTGACCAAAGAACAGGTTATGTTAACCTTAACTTTGGGGATTTTCTTTCCCTTGAAGTCACACATACACAGATAGGAGGAACCTTAAACATAAGATGTGTTTGATACAAATTCATAAAAATTCCACTTTATATTCTAGAAATTATTCTAGAATAATTTGTCTTTGGTGGAAGCTCATCCTAGCAGCTTTCAGATGTCTCTGCAATTGGCAAATTGTGACTGCAAATGAGAACTGCACCAGCCACATAGAATGACAGGATTGAAATAACCTCAGCATCATGGCTGCACGAATGTTGTCTGTTGTGCTGCGTAAATGCAGGAGTGGAAAGTTCCACCTGCACCCAAGTGTCTGGAGCTTCCCCTTGAAACACAGGGTGTGGCTGATTATGGCGTGGATTAAAGGATGGTGTCTAGAGCCTGCTGTGCTGCACGTGGGCCGACAGAAGATATTTCTAGGAGGAGTATTCAATCTCTGGTGTTATGTAGGTTTGTGAGAACATGGCAATAATAGAAACCAAATGAACTTTTGGTTTGTTTTGTTGTATAAGACCACCCTTTGGGTTGCAGAATGGGGAAGGGTCATCAGAGGCCAGCTGCACCAGCATCATACAAACCCAGAGGCCTCAGCACCAAAGCCAGGTGGGCTGTAGGGAGGGGCCGAACACTGCAGGACTGGCTGTAAGTCTAAGGACAGCATGACCCACAGGCCCCCTCTTCAGCCAGCACACCCAGGCGACTTTCCCGCCCTCACCCCTGTGGCTGGAGGGAGGTGATGAGCACAAGGGCCATCTGGCCTCAGGTACTCCAGGCTCAGTTCCTCCCTGTGCCCCCACCCCCCACAAGCTGGTGTCTAAGCACAGAACAGTAGTTCAGCCAGGGACCTTGAGAAGAGATGGCTCTGTTCCACCCCAGCTGCCCTGCTGAGGAGCCCACCCTGGAAAACCCTGTCGTGCACACGAGGCTCCTGGCTGCTCCCGAGGGCAAATAAAGCAAACACATGACTAAACGAAAAAATTAGAGATGACTGGCAACACAAGGAAAGTTACATGGGGAAGGAAATACAACCATAGTGCACTATGTGGCTCTGCTATGAATGATACATAATCGCGTTCATCAAAATTCTGGCAAAAGATCGAACCAATAACTTTAAGTTAAAATCATTAAAAATAGCATGTCGGTCTGTTGAGACAACCTGCCATTGTTGGTTTCCATAGGGAGTTCAGCCCCATCCACTCCTGCTCTGTCCATACTCCCCCCAGCAATGCCTTGGCCCCATGTACACACTTCCACCCTCCATGATGAGGCCAGAAGGCTCTATCCCAAAGCAAATCTCAGTGGCTCATTTCTGCTGGAACCTTGAAGAGGCTCTTGCTTCTCAGGTGTCTGTCTGGAGGTGTCAGACCTGCGACACCTTCCACACTGTATGTGGAGCCCAGATGTCGGCACCTGTGACACCTACAGTGGAGACAGGGTCCGGGTCCAGTATCTCAAATGAAGACTCCCCTGTTTGAGCTTAATATAGTATTGGAGCTGGTAGAAAATAGGGTGACGGATCCTGGAGACAGAACCCTAGAAATTAACCAATCTGAAGAATAGAGAGGACAAAGATGGGGGGGGGGAAGAACTGTGAAACAGAATAAGCAGAACTATATATATTAATTGGAGTCCCAGAAGAAAAGAGATTGAGACAGAAAAAAATTTTCAATACTGTTAAGAATATTTCCCAATTTGATGAAAAATATATTGATCCAAGAAGCTCAGCAATGCCAAGCAAGATTAAAACAAAGAAAACTACACTTGGACATATAATAGGAGACACCCAAAACCAAGAGAAAATCTTGCAAGCAGCCAGATTACAGGTCACGTTAGCTACATATGAGGAACAACTGACTTCACATTGAAAACAATGGAAGTCAGCAGACAATGGAATACTTGTAAACTATATCCTTCAAAAGTATGGTGGTTCCTCAAAAATTTAAAAATCAAATTACCTTATGATCCAGCAATTCCAGTTCTGATTATATACCCAAAAGATTTGAAAGCAGAGTCTTGAAAAGACGTGTACACACGCTCGTAGCAACATCACAATAGCTAAATGTGGAGCAACCCCAGGATTCACCAGGTACGCCAAAGTGGTCGACAAACAGTGGAATATCACTCAGCCTTAGAAAGAAAATTAATTCTGATACCTGCTACAACATGGATGACTCTTGTGCGGAGTGAAAGAAGCCAGTCATACAAGGACAAATCCTGTAGTGTTCCACTAATATGAGGTCCCTAGAATAGTTAAAATCATTGTGACAGAAAGTAGAATGGTGGCTGCTAAGGGCTGGGGTGAGGGAAGGGGATGATGAGAATTATTAAAGGGAACAGACCTTCAGTGAACTTATGGAGATGGATGGTGCCGATGTATTCGTTAATCCTTAGAAATGTTATTTTTCTAAATTTTGTTTGTGTCATGTCAATTTTTAAAATTTATAATTTGAGTTCTCATACAAAATTGTTGCAAAATAACTTACTGGATTATTGTAATAACATTTATACATTATATAAAATGCTATACCAAAATATTTATATAATTAATTTTGGTTTATCGCTTTTTTTCTTAAAAAGGCCTACCCCAAATTGTATGTGTTCAACATCTCTGTATTACATGGCACAACTCCAGAAAAAACAGAATTTCGAATTGCTCGCAGGGTAACAATATAAAGGCATGAACTGAAACCAAGTTCAACTACTGAGAAACTGATTGAGGGTACACATCCCTTGCACCCAGTTTGTGAACGGACATCCGCACCCTCTTCGAGCACGTGTCCAGGCAGGGACAGGTCCAACCCCGTCCCCACCCCCACCCTCAAAGATGCGCCCCGGAAGCCGGGTGTGGGCCCACCAGGAGCGGGGGAGCTGCGGTCCCGCGGCTTTACCCAGGACCGCACGGGATGCAGATCGCTGGGGTCGGGATTCCGGGGCTCCTGCCCTTCAGGATGTCCCTGCTGTCATCAGCCCCTCCTCCCCAGCCCCCGCCTCTGCGCCACTCGCGCAGCCCCTCTCCCCGCGCCCCCTCTTCTCCCCTTCCCTACCCTCGCGCCCTTCCCCCAGCCCAGTCCCCGCGAGCGTGTCCCCTTCTCTCCGCGTCCCCTCCGTGCCCTGACGTCGCCCTCTCACGTCACGCGCCGCCCGGCTATTACTCAGACGAGCTTGTCGCGGACTGGCCACGAGACTCCGGAAGTTCCGCCCCTCTGACCGCCGGCCAATGGGAGGCGGGGGCGGGGGCCGCTGCCGGCGCCGGAAGCGGCCGAGCGACGAGGCGACGTCGCGTCGCCGGGTCTCGAGCAGCTGCCGCGGAGCCGCCGGACGGACCGTCGGACGCGCCCGCCCCGCCATGGCTGAAAGCGACTGGGACACGGTGACGGTGCTGCGCAAGAAGGGCCCCACGGCCGCGCAGGCCAAGTCCAAGCAGGTGCGGGCTTCGCGCGCGTCTCCCGACCCAGAGGCGGCCAGGTGGGCCGGCCGGAGCGGACGCGGGGTTGGCGATCAGGGATTCTGGGCGTGGGCCTGGGGTGGGACTGAGGAGGAGGCCAGGGGCAGGGAGACGGCCGGTCTGGGACTGGCCGGGCGGACGTGGGATGAGGGCAAGGGCGGAAGGCGGGACGGGAGGAGGGTCTGGCGACGGGGGGTGGGAGGATGGGGCGAGGACAAGGCCAGGCCAGGACAAGGTGTTAGGGGGACTTGAGCGAAGAGGACGGCGTGGGCGTGGACAGGAGCCGTGCCAGAATGACGGCCGAAGGGTCGGGGTTTTCGGATCAGTGGTACAGACCTGGAGTGAGACCCGGACAGTGCCCCGAGGGTGGCGCTTGGGTGGGTGGGGGACAGGGGTGGGATAGGACCGGGGCCGGGGCGGAGCCCTCTCAGGGGTTCTGCTCAGCTCTGCGCTTCCCATGGAGCCCAGTTTGGCGCAGTGCACGCTGTAGGGAATTTCTGTCCCCGGGCTGAGGTGGTCTAGAGATCCAGCGAGCAAGTGGACCCTGCCTCCTCATCTTGCCAGCGTAGACAGCCCAGAGAGGTATTTGGGGGCGGAAGGTTCGGAGCTCGTCTATGCAGGTTCAGCTGTGAGTCTGGTGTAAAGCGGGGGAGGGGCGAGTCAGTCACTGCCTTGATTGGTCTTTACCCAGGATACTTAGGTGCGCAGTGGCAGGTCTGGGCCAGGACCTGTTGCTACCCTGTTGACTTGTCCTGGGTTTACTGTGGTCAAAACCAAATTCACTCTTTTTCTTCCAAAGGAAACTCGGTAGCCGCGAGCTAGGAGTTGTGGGAAGACTTCTGGGAAGCATCCTTGAACACATCACACTTAGAGGATCTCTTAGTTGCTTCTCAGAAGCGTTAGAAGCACCAAGAAATACTTTGGCTGGGTGGCTGTAGATGGAGGGCTGTCGTTCTCAGTGGTGTTCACAGGCGGGGGGTGGGGGAGGCTCTGGGCCCTGCGCAGTCTCTGTCATTGGGGCTGGATGCCAGACCAGGTGGGCACTCGCCAGTTCCGCCTGCTTTTGCAGGAGAATCTAGTCGAGAAATGTTCGGTGGGGGCTTCTAGCAGGAGTCCATTAGCATGTCCTTCTCAGCAGCAAAGAAGTGAGCTGCTCCTGCTCCCTTCCCAGCAGGGTCCCAAGCTGCCTGGGGATTCGGTGGGGAGGATTTTGTTTTAAGGATCTGGGGTTTTAAACCCAGCACCAGTGTCAGCCCTCGGAAGCGCCCCGGTCACACACACGCTATGGACTGCCGGGGTCAGCACCCGACGTCAGCGGTGCACCGCTTGGCTCACAGCAGCCTGAACTGACCAAAATATGTTTCTTAATTTTCTAGGCCATCTTAGCAGCTCAGAGGCGAGGAGAAGATGTGGAGACTTCCAAGAAATGTAGGTGCTCGAGCTTCCACTCACGAGGCGGGGCATGCGGTGGGGTTCCTTGCGGGTGCCACTGCCTAGGCCACCAGGATGGCTGCTGAGCTGGGACCGGGTCAGAGCAGTGGGTTGGTGTAGGTCGTGGGGTGTGTTGGGCCCTCCCACAGCTGGGGGACAGTTCTGGATGCCACGCTCTTAGGCCTGTGAGGTTCCTGTACTTGAAGCGGCCTGGCTCCCCAAGTCACTGGGGCACAGGGCGCTGTTTGGGCCCGATTCCCGTCCTGAAATGACTTTCCCCTCCTTCCGGTTTGTTGCAAACCCTCTCTCTGCTCTCGCCGGTCCAGGGGCTGCTGGCCAGAACAAACAGCATTCAATCACCAAGAACACAGCCAAGTAGACCGGGAGACCGAGGAGCTGCACCACGACCGGGTGACACTGGAGGTGGGCAAGGTGATCCAGCAGGGCCGGCAGAGCAAGGGACTGACGCAGAAGGACCTGGCGACGGTGAGCAGGCCGGGGCCCCTCCCCCAGGGCCGGTGTTCAGAAAGTGCCTGCTGGCTCGGGGCTTCGGCTTGTCCTGCCCCTGCCAGGGAAGCCACGTGAGGCCAGCTGTAACTTCTCTCGTGTGGCATGGCTTCGAATGTGTCCAGACCCCGGAGCTTCTCTCCACTTGGCCCTTGGTCCCTTGCTGTTACCAAGGTGGCGCCCCACAGCCTCTCACTATGTGGTGTATTGTAGCGCTTCCTGTGAGCTGACGTGTACAAAACACGTCTTCTCTTTAGAAAATCAACGAAAAGCCACAGGTCATCGCAGACTACGAGAGTGGACGGGCCATCCCTAATAACCAGGTTCTGGGCAAAATTGAGAGAGCCATCGGTGAGTGCCCTTCGGGCCATGGTTGGGTCTCTGCTGCGCTGCGCTGCCCCTGAGCCGTGGGCGTTCTGCTCCCGCACGCCCTCTTGTGGCGTGTGCTGGAACCCGCCGCATGGAGCTCCCGGGCCACTGGTGCCGAGGGACTGTCGGCTGTTTCAAGATGACCAGCAGGCGTGCGGGCGGTGGGCCCAGCGTCCAGCCGAGGGTGGGCGGTACTTGTCCCTCCCCTCCCATACACTGCCACCTCTGGGCCCATGGGCGGGAACGCTGTGGCGCTGCCCTGTCCTTTGAAGTTGCAGAGTGGGAGCTGCGGTGGTCAGTGGGCCGATGGCTCTTGCAGGCCTCAAGCTCCGGGGGAAGGACATTGGGAAGCCGATCGAAAAGGGGCCAAGGGCGAAATGAACACAGAGCCTCGAAACCGGTGCGTCTGGCCGACCTCGTCTGCCGGTCCCCTTGACCACCAGCGCAGGCCTCTTCACGTGGCCGAGCGGAAGCCGGGGTGTCAGCCCTGCCCGGGAACCCCTCCACCCGAACCTGCTGTCACACAAAATCTTGCAAAGTGTTCGCTTCTCCTGATTGTTTGCCTCCCCAGCCCCGGTCCTCAGATTGGGGTGCAGAACGCTACTGTCCTCTCCTCCAGTGTTGGCCCGGTTGTGGGTGGCTCCCGGGGGAGCTGAGAGGGAGCCCCTCACGTGGGTGGGTGTGGGGTGGGGTGGCCCGATCCAGCCCAGAAGGGGGAAGGTGCCTCTGGTCCGGCTGTTGGAGAAGCTAATAAACCTTTGCTGCCCTTCCTGCTGCTGTGAGTCATCCTGTCCTGGCGTGCGGGGATGGGGAGGGTCAGGGGTCATTTTCATGACAGTCACAGTGGGCGTTGTTTGGCTTGCCTCTTGGCTCCAGACCCCGCCTCCCTGGGCCAGGGTGGCAGGGTGGAGCAGGCTGGAGGGGAGCACCTGGTGGTGTGTGATGGTCACCTCCACCCCAGGACAGCCATGTCCAGTGGGACCTCAAGGCCCATGCGGGGCAGTGTCTGAGTCTCATGGGGAGAAGCAGAGCTGGGACCCACCCTGGGATAGAAAGACCTGACTTTATTTTATTAGGTGAGGATGGCACGTGGGGACACCAGGCACCTCAGCACACCTCCAGGGAGTCACCTCCCTCAGAGCCCTGTGAGGCCAGCTCTGTTTTCCAAGCCCTCTGCTTCGAGATGTTATCATTTGGGGGACTGCTTGGACCTCTACAGTGGGATTATGGACATGGGGGACCCTGATCATGGGATGGAGGGCACAGCAGGGCGTGTCCCCCACCAGATCTGCTCCATGACACGTGGGACCTGGTCAAGCGTTTGCTCTTCAGTGTGTCATACACACCCGTCTCTCCCTGTCCCAAGCCAGGTGCAGAATCACCCAGCAAGGTGGGGCCGGGCGGGCCTGGTTTGAGTCCCACCCAGTGGCGATGCCAACCTGGCCAGCACAGTGGCTTCTCAGGGTCCTGCCCCGTCTAACTCCTGGTCCCTCTAGCCCCTGGCCTTGTCCGTGTGACCTGTTTCCTGTCACCCAAGTCACTGAGATGGAGGTGCCAAGATGGAGGTGCCAAGTTCACTTCGGGAAGGTTGCGTATAGGGATCCTGGGAGCCGTTTTCTGGAGGGCAGACAGAGCAGGACACATAGATTTTGGCTGGCAAGTGGGGGCTGCCATCACAGGTCAGGGTGTTTATTGTTGGGGTGAGGATGCTACTCAGGCATGTGAGGGGCCAGGGTCTCCTCTGGGTCATCTATGGGTCATTGGTGACGGACGTTGGCAGGGTGACTTGATCCTAGGAGGGAGCAAAGGCACCTGGTGACTGCTGAGTGGAAGGGGTGGCCAGCCCCAGGGGGGTCCTGTCCCACGGCTCCCAGTTCAGGGTTGAACCCACCCACCCCCACCCAGGGGCCCTACCGCGTTGAAGAGAACGTTGTCAAAGCCGGTGGCCTTGGCCTCCGCCGCGCCCCGGCAGGGAAAGCCACCCTTCTTCTGTAGCCAGTGCCGCCCCAGGACCCCGAGCAGCACCAGGAGCATGAGGACGAGAAGGGCACCGCCGACCGCAGCAGGCACCAAAGTGGCCCCCGCTGTGTCCCCTGTGGGCCGTGGGGCGCGTGAGCCCTGGGTCTCCAGCCCTCCAAGCCAGCCCCACGCCTGACCCAGGGACACCACCTGGAGTCGGCTGGTCCCTGCTGCCCCCAGGGCTTGCTGGGGGTCACAGCTCTAGAGGGTGCACTGTCCTGCCAGCACAGGCTTTAGGCTGATGCTGGGACCTGGCAGGTTCCCAGCCAGGCTGGACTCCACTTTGTCAGGAAGCTCCCGGCATGGCTGGCTTCAGCGTGTGGCCTCACCAGCGCCTCCCAGGGCCTGGACGCACCCTGGGGGCAGAGCACGAGGAGCAGGGGGCAGGAAGGGCACAGCAAGCTGGCAGCTCCTGAGGAACCAGGCACGAGGGACAGCCCAGCCCGAGAGGGGAGGGGAAGCAGGCAGAGGGAGGGGATGGCTCAGGGCCTGGCCTTGGTGGCACTCTGGCCTCTCAGGCAGTCACATGGGCCCTGAGCCCCAGGGGCCCAGACCAGAGCAGGGCGGCCGAGCTGGGCGGGGCTTACCCTGGCTGGGCATGGACAGCTGGCATGGCTGGCCCGCCAGAAACTCAATGTCGTCCAGGCCAATGGGCCCCAGGGCTGGCTGGCCGCCCAGACCGGCTTCAAACACGATCTGACCAGGAGGGAGGACAGGCTGTGTGGACTGGATGGCCCTGCCCGAGGCCCCGGGGCCTCCTAGCTGGACCGAGCAGCCGACCTCACCTGGAACTCCTCTGCGCTGGCCACCTCCACCTGGCCCTCCAGCCACTGGTGTCGCAGGCGTCCACCCGCACCCCACACGGCCAGCTGGCCCCGGGCACTGCTCTGGAGCACCCTCAGCTGGCCCTGGTCTGAGATCGAGGACCGGAAGGGTCAGGTCCTTAAACCAGCTTGACACGTGGGTGCCCCTGGGCCCTGCTGCCCCACCGCCCCGGCGCCGTGGGCCCGCCGACTCACAGAAGTGCTCCGGGAAGCCCATGTAGTACCAGAAGCGGAGGCAGGAGGCCTTGGTAGCCGGCAGAGGCTCGCTATGCAGCCCAGCTGCCCGGCCCCCTGGGCCCAGCACGCCGGTTTCAAAGAGAGCAAAGTGGCCTGGGGATGAGGGAGGGATGGAGCTGGCCCTTACCTGAGGCCTCTGGCCCTGATGACTGGGCTGCTGGCCTGGGCTGGGGTGGGCCGTGTGGGCCTGGGAGTGGGTGGCTCTGGGCCCCCCTCCCCGGCTCAGACCCACCTGAATCGGTGCCCAGAGTGTGGTCCACAGGAGGCTGGGGGTAGCGGGAGGGTGTGGCTCCACTGCTCCAGTCCCAGCTGTACCCTCCCAGGCCGGCCGAGGGCAGGTGGCTCCAGCCACACAGGCCCGTCTCAAAGTCACAGGAAGCTGCAAGGGACCTGGGCAGTGAGCAGTGCTGCCCTTGCGCCCTCGGCCCCTGGGTCACCACTGCTGCTGGAGGCAGGGCTGGCACAGGGCTGGTACACCTGGCAGCCCCAGCAGGCCCCAGGGCCAGGCCACAGGGTCCCACCTGGCCGAGGGCAAGGCCCGTCCTGGAGGAAGAGGTCGTCCAGCGCGATGTAGGTGTGCTCCATCCCTGCAGCCACGGCCTGGAACACCACCTGCGCAGGGCAGGGCAAGGCAGGCTTGTGACTGGTCTGGACGGCCCTCGGGCGCGAGCAGGGCCCCTCCCCCGCACTCACCTTCCAGGCCCGCTGGGCCTGCACGTCCACGCTCCCCAGGCGCCAGGCGAGCCCTCCATGGCTACTGCTGCTGAGCACCTGTCTCCTCCCAGCCTCCTCCACGTGCACCTGCAAGGTACCTGCCCCGTGCGGTCAGCAGCAGTGGGGGAACAGCGCCCGCTCAGGGCCCCACGGGCAGCCTGGGCACGGGGCCCGTGTACACCCGGTCCCGCCTCCGGGCAGCCCTTACCTGGCTTCCGGGCGCTCAGGTGATACCAGAAGGTCAGGCAGGCTGGCCGGGCCAGGGGCCTGTGCTCCTCCGAGGTGAGGGATGCCACGTGGCCTTGTGGCAGGGCCTGTGGGCTCGTGTCCACCACCATGTAGTGCCCTGGGGAGGCACCAGCTTCAGCCTGCCAGCCCGCCCCTCAGCACGGCCACCCCGCTCGGCTTCGCCCCCGGTCGGCACCTTGGGCGGTCTCAGTGGTGTGGTCGGCGCCTGGGCCCCAGGCGGCGTGGCCCGTGGCGTTGGTCTGACGCGTCCAAAGGCCCGCGGTGGAGAAACCGCAGGCTGAGTCCTCGAAGGAGCAGAGCCGGGGGACCCAGCAAGGCCCGGGCCGCACAGCCACGTCGTCCAGCGCCATGGCGCCGTGGAACCCGTCCCGCAGTCCCTCGAACACCAGCTGGGGGCGCGGGGGTCAGCGCGGGGGCCTCGCCCTGCCCCCCGCCGCCTGGGCACCGGGCCTCACCTGGTACTGGGCGCCAGAGTCCTCCTGGTGGCGGAGGGTGGCCCAGGCCTCGTGCCAGCGGTTGCCGTGACTGCCCGACCGTGACCACAAGCACGTGTCCGCCTTCCCGTCCCGTCTCATCAGCAGGCGCAGTGTCCCTGGGGGAGGGGGGCTTTACACGGCCCAGACCCCCACTCCCGGTGACCTGCCCTCTCCAGAGCCCCCGAGGGGGAGAGACAGAGTTTGCAGCCGCCCCCGGGCTTGCCACGCCCCAGGTCACTCACCGACCTGGGGCCCGTGCAGGTGGAACCAGAAGGTCAGGCACTCCTGCCCGGCGGCCGGCGCCTGGGGCTGGGTGAGCAGGTGGGCGCCAGGGCCCCGGGCCGGGGGGTCAGTGGGGTCCAGGACCATGAAGTAACCTGTAGGCGGGGGAGAGGCGTGGCTGAGCTGCAGAGACCCCAGGCTCCAGGAGGGTCACGCCCCGTGGGAGCGCGCCTCCCACCCCCGTGCTTGGAGGCCACCCCCCGGTGCGGGCACTGCCCCCCAGTCTGGGTACCCCACCCTACCTCTGCCCGTGGTGTGGTCGTACCCAGGACCACGGCTCTCCGTCCGGTGCCAGTGGGCGTCTGTGAGGTGGCCTGTGTGCCAGCCACACGTGTCCCGCTCGAAGTTGCAGGAGACCTCTGGGGTGGGGTGGGGGTGGGGATGGGGCAGGTCAGCACGCCCCGCCCACACGCACCCCTCTTCAGCCCCGTGGGGACAGGGCGTGGGTCTCCCAGGGGTCCCTTGAAGTGGTCCCTGGAGGCCCCTGGGTGGGGCGTGGGCGAAGGCAAGGGAGACCTGTGTCCTTCTTGGTGGCCACTGCGGGACTACAGTCCTTCATCAACACGTTGTCCACCCCTGCGCCCTGCTGGCCCGGGCCATCCAAGTCCACCAGGCCCACGAACTCCAGCTTCACAGGGCACGGGGGCGGGGGGCTTGTCAGGTGAGGGCTGGCTCTGTGTGCCCGACCCCACGCCAGCCCTGTGCCCCCCACCAGGCCAGCCCTGTGCCCCCCCCACCAGGCCAGCCCTGTGCACCCGCCCCCACCAGGCCAGCCCTGTGTGCTGCCCCCCCAGGCCAGCCCTGTGTGCTCCCCCCCAGGCCAGCCCTGTGTGCCCGCCCCCCCACGCCAGCCCTGTACGCCCCCCCCACCATGCCAGCCCTGTGCGCCCCCCCACCACGCCAGCCCTGTGCACCCGCCCCAGGCCAGCCCTGTGCGCCCCCCCACCAGGCCAGCCCTGTGCACCCCACAGGCCAGCCCTGTGTGCTGCCCCCCCAGGCTGGCTCCCTCACCCAGAAAGGCCGTTGGCGCGCCCCGAGCAGGACCCTGTCCACCTTCCAGACCCCGCTGCCGCCGCCCGGGGCCTGCCACACCAGTTCCCGGGAGCCGCCCTCCACCACGGCCAGCGCCAGGAAGCCTGGAGGAGGGGGTAGCCATGAGTCAGTCTGCCCCTTCCCCCCTTCCCACCACAGGGCGCAACTCAGGGCTGGGCAGAGGCCCAGAGGGACGGTGGTACCTGGCGAGTGACTCTGAAAATAGTAAGCCAGGTGGAGTTCGCAGTGCGGGCCAGAGGGGCCCAGCGGGCAGTGAGGACCCGGGCTTCTGCAGTCAGCTGCCCCCAGGCCCTCTGCAGGGACAGGAAGTGCCCTGGGGGAGGAGAGCGAAGCACTCAGAGCCCATGCCTCCCAGGGAGCCCGGCACAGAGACCCTCCCCACCGGGGGGTGCGCCGTGCACGGGTGGGGGGCTGGGCCTCACCGGTAGCAGCTCCGCTGGCGTCCGTGCCTGGACCCCCACCCTCCTGGGCCTGGCGGCGCCCCCACTGCAGCGGCCCCACACTGGCGTCCTCCCAGCCGGTGGCCGTGGGGGACTCGAAGTCCGTCGTGCCTGCAGAGGCAGCAGACACTGAGTGGCCGCCTCTGGCAGCGGGGACAGTGTGCAGGGAGGGAGGACCCCGCCCGGCTTCCGCTGCCCCTCACCACACTCCTGCTCGTCCTCGCCCCCCTCGCACTGCTGCTGGAAGTCACACAGCTGCTCCGGGGGGACACACAGGTCACCACAGGACAGGTGTCCCAGCTCACAGAAACCCTGGCGCTGCTGGCCGGATGCCGGGAGCCAGGGGGCTGGGCCCCAGAGCTCAGGAGGTGGGCCGGACACCCCTGTGGGGGGATGGATGGACCGGGTGGTGGCGTCAGGCAGGCGGGAGCTGAGCCCCCCTGGGGAGGGAAGGGGCTTGGCAGGCTCACCCAGGACTGGTTTGCAGCTGTCTGACAGGATGAGGTCGTCCAGGCCCACGACACCCCCGGGGCCCGTGTGCCCAGCCAGGAGGATCTGAGGGCACAGAGGGCTCCGGGGTTACCCAGCACCCCTCTTTTATCCCTGGGGTCTGCTCCCTTGGGCTCCCTCCCTAGCAGCCCACACCCGTATTTCACGCATTGCCAGACACCTCCTCCTGTCACCACCTCCACTTCGGAAAGCCACCCCTCCTTCTCTCTGTCCTCTCCACATGCAGCCCACAAACCAACCAACCAATGAGCTTCCTGCAGGGTCAGCCCCGAGGGCCCCGACCTGGGCCCCAGGTTCCCTTCCTCTTCCCTCTGAGGGGTCCCCTGGGCCGCCCTGCCTGCCCCCGCTGCCTTTGCCTGCCTCACCTGGAAGGGGTGCTCGCTCTGGATGTCCACACGGTCTCGGACCCAGGCAGCCCCCAGCTCCCCACGGCGCCTGCGCAGCAGGACAGGGGCCTGCAGGGCCCCTGGCCTCTGCGTCTGCAGGAATAGCTGCAGGCAGGTGGCCTCGGACCCGTGCAGGTAGTGATAGAAGGTGAGCTAGGAAGGGACCGAAGATGGTCAGGGGAGACCCGGGGTCCCGGCAACCAGGACGGGCCACCCTGCGACCCCCGCCTGCCTCACCGAGCAGTTGTGTGGGCCTGAGGCCTGGAGCTCGGGGCTGTACAGGATGGCAGGGGTGCTGGGCTCAGCCACGGAGGCCAGGAAGTAGCCTGGAGAGAGAGCAGGTGTGTGCGGGGGTGGCCGGGTGGGCCAGGTGTGGGCCAGGGCGGTGGCCGCGGGTCCCCGCTGGGCCTCACCCTGCGCGCTGTTCTGGCTGTGGTCACGGCGAGGCCAGGCGGGGTGCTCGGGTCCACCCGCACTGCGGTTCCGGGTCCAGCCCTCCGAGTGGTTCCACAGGCCCAGGCCTGTCTCAAAGTCCGTGGACATGTGGTGGCCTAGGGCAGGAAGCGGGGCTCAGGCCACTCCTGGCCGCTGGCCTCCCCGTTGGTGCCGTGGCTGCAGGCCATGCGGCTCCACCTCTAGGTGGACACGCGAGCAGCCCCACCCCCAGAAGGGCCGCCCGGGGTGCCGCGCCGCGGAGCCCGGCTCACTGCAGGTGGGCCCGTCCTCGTCGGAACTGTCCCCACAGTCATCCTCCTGGTCGCACAGCTGCTGGGCCTCCACGCAGGCCTTGTTCTGGCAGTGGTGCTGCCCCAGGGGGCAGCGAGCCTGGGGGTCTGGGGAGGCAGGGGGCCAACTCATCACCCCTGCCCAAGATCCCGGGTACAGGGGCAGCTGGGGGAGAGGCTCAAGCCCTTCTAAGCCAGGAGCGAGTAGGCAAGAGGCTCCTGCTGTCCCACTGCCCGCCAGGTGTGTGCCCATCACGTGGGGTCTTACTGGGCAGCCCACAGCCCGAGAAGGCCACGTCGTCCAACGCCACAGAGCCCCTGTGGGTGGCATTTCGGGTGGCAGAGAAGGTCACCTGGAAAGAGCAGTGTCCTTAGGACCTAAGTCAGGGCTCAGCCCCTCCCTGCTACCCCACTGTCCAGAACCCCCCTCACCCGGAAGTCACCCCGGATTCGGCCGGTAGCCACCACCAGCTCCTGCCAGCCTGGGCCCCAGGGCCCTGAGCTCTGCCACAGGGTCAGCGTCTCCGTGCTGTGGGTCAGCTCCAACCGCAGCTCAGCCGCATCTGCAGGGGGTCCTGGGGCAGCTCAGGCCCCGTGGGTGCCTCCCCAGCCTGCGGGCTGTGCCCCGCCCCAGGACTCCTGCCCTTTCTTTGGGGGGCCCCAGTCCCTGCAGCCACCTGCCTTCCTGTCCCGGTCCCTGCTCTCAGAGCACCCCGCCGGGCCACAGGGGCCTGGACACACACCTCCAGAGGCCACGTGGTACCAGAGCCTCAGCTCACAGGCGGGGGCCGCCTCACGGAGCACGGGGGAACGCAGGGCTGCGGTGGATGCCGCTTTCCCACGGTGGGTCCCCACAGCCATGTACCAGCCTAGATGGGCAGGAGGTCAGACTACAGGGCAGAAGCCAGAGAAGGGAGGGGCTGGCACGGAGACCCACCCAGTGGGCCTCACCCAGGTCGGTGCCGCGAGTGTGGTCTGAGCCGGGGCCCGGGCCCCCCCGTGCGGCCCCGGCCCGGTCCCGGACCCAGCTGTAGCCGGAGGTGCTGACGTCTCGCCAGCCACAGGGGTCCTGATCGAAGTCACAGGCGAAGGGTACGCCCAGGGTGGACGGGGTCGCATGGTAACCTGGCATAGGAGGTGGTCAGGGGAGCTGCCGTGAGGGGCGGGCCCCGCCTGGCCCCGCCTGGCCCCGGCTCACCGCACTGGGTCTCGTCGGAGCAGTCCCTGCAGTCACACACGAAGTTGCACATGGTGTCGCTGGTGGTCCTGCAGTGGTTGGGGACCCAGGCCCCGCCTGGGGACCCTGCTACTGCCAGCAGAGAGACAGGTGGCCTGGGGCAGGGACCCCTCAAACCTAGTCATCCTGCCTTGAGGGTGCCCAGGCCAGGTCGAGGGAGAGGGCTAGGTCTGCAGCTGGGGACTCCCTGTGTGGCCCCTGAGGCCAGCTGCACATCAGTCCTGGGGGTATGTGGGCGTGTGTGGGTCCAAGGACCCCCACCTGGAATACCGCCTGGGGACAGAAGCAGGAGCCCAGCAAAGAGCCGAAGGCACTGCAAGGAGGGTGCCCCTAAGGACAGGCATCAGTGGTGGCCCAGGACCCTCAAGCTCTGTCTGGCCCTCGCCTTGGGGCCTGGGTCACCAGAAGGTTTGCTTCTTCCCCAGCAGCGTAACACCCAGGCCGCCCAAGGGCCTGCCTTGGGCACCCAGCCTACCCTGCTTCAGGAGGGGGACCTGATGACTCACCCAGGAGCAAGACCAGGGCGGGCAGGAGGTAGCTGGGCAGAGGCATGGTCAGGCCAGAGGGAGTGAGGTGAGGGGTCCTGGGCACACTGCAGCCTGCTGGGGACTCTGTCTGCTTATCAGGCGGGCCGCTCCAACTGGAGACTGGGCCCCGGCGGGCCCCGCCCCTCGCCAATGGGTATGAACACCCAGTTGTAAAAGTGTCCAGAAGGGGCCCCTGCCCCAGGTCAGCTCCCACCTGTCCAGCAACTTCAGACCAAAGGTCAGGCCCTGGCGGTCATGCCCCCTGCTGCCCGGCCCCGCCTGCTGGAGGCAGCGCAGGCTGTGGCCACCTCTCCCAGGGCCTCCGTCCCAGCCTGGGCTCCGAGGTCCGCCTGGCCCAGGGCTGCTGCAGCCTCACTTGTGCAAGCCCCAGCCGTCAGGACCTCAGCATCCCCATCCCCGGCACTCTGCCTCCGGTTCCTGTCTGCTCGCTCATTTACAAAAATCACTTATTCGTTGGCGGCTGTCCTGAGCGGCATGGCTGGACACCCAGGGGCCCTGGGTCTCATGGCACAGACCACAGACCCCCAGTACAAGGCCAGGAGCCAGGCTCTGCCTGCGACCCATGCTGTGGCCTCAGCGCTCGCCTCACCCACGCCCGCTTCCTGCTCTGTAAAACGCAGTGGCAGCGGCACCTGCTCTTCAGCTCCCCGAAGGGACACACAGCCACATGACACGGCGGCAGCCGAGGCAGGGGCGGCCACACTCAGTGCGCCTCGTGACCCTGCACAGCCCCGCACTGTGGAGAGGACGGAGTCCCGGGAGAGGGGCTCCCAGCTCCACATCGCAAGCCCTGCCTGTGGACTTGGTGCGGGAGCCCTTGGCTGCACGGCAGGGGCCGGGAGGCCTGACCTTGAAAGCAAGGAGTCACAGGCTACTTTCATGTGTGACTTCAGGTGGCAGAGCACACGGGGACACTGAAATCAGCCAGCCAGGATGGTGGTCATGGGCACCCCCTCCTTGGCTGGCCCCAAGGGACCGGGCACTGACTCCTTGCGCAAGGGCTAGGTGGGTCCCCTCCCAGATGTCCTTGGGGATAGTAACCACGTGGAGGAGCAATTAGGCCATAAACGGGGACAGCAGCTCAGGGGCTCCCTTATCAGACCCCAAAGAGCTGAGTATGCACTGCCACTTCCTGGGGCCAGGTGAGGGGCAGCCAGGAGGGGACTCAGCCTCTTAGCCACCACCCACTTAGGAGTCTGGAGAGAAGACTCAGGAGCAGAGAAGCTAAGACACACAGCATCCAGGGACCAGCAGGGATGACAATGCTTTTAATTCCCATAGGCGAGGTAAACCCAGGTACTATGACCAGACTGGTGTCTGTCTCCTAGGCCTGGCCAGGGCACAGTGCCAGGGGATGCAGCTCAGTCTTTCGGAGTTCCGAATGGGTAGCTGGAGGCAGCAGGCCGCAGGTGGGCCTCAGTAGCCGTCATCGGCCCAGGTGACCTCGTAGTCGGGGTACCTGGCTTTGATTTTCTCAGTGGAGATGGAGTGCTGGGCCCGACCATATCCCTGAGGAGAGAAGGCAGCTCTTAGAGCCCCGGCCTCGGGCCCGAGCCCCGGGCAGCCAGTAATCAGCAACGCTGGGGCGGATCCGGGAGAGGGCCCAGGGCGAAGCCAAACACCATCACCCCCTCACACCCAGGAAGGTCTCCTGTGGAAAAGGTGGTCACCATAGACAGAAAGTTGAAAATCACATATCACTTATACGTGGGATATAAACCTAAAAGCAACAAATGAGCAGGACAGAGACTCACTGGCATGGACAATAGACTAGTGACTACCAGAGAGAAAGGGGGAGGTAGACTGGGTAAAAGGGGTCAAATACGTGGTGACAGAAAGAAATCTAACTATGGGAGGTGAACACACAATGTAAATACATACATGCCTTACTGTGAAAATGCACAGCTGAAACATCGGATTTCCTCAACCAATGTCACCATAAAAATAAATAAATTTATTAAAAACAAAAAGATAAAAAAAGAAAAGAAAGGTGGTCACCAAGGGGAACAGACCTTGATGGTGGACCCTCTAGCCTAAGGCCCAGGCTACTTTAGATGCCCCGAGAGCGCCCCTGTGTGTCCACTAGTGGCTTCGCTTGGTGAACGTAGAGGGGCTAGGAGGGCCAGCAAGCTCACCATGGAGTAGCCATACACGTGGATCTTCTTGTCCTGGCTCTGGTGGGAGATGCGCCCGCCTCCCAGGCACTCGCAGTCATAACCCTTCTTCTGCATCTCGCCAGATACCTTGTCGTAGATGTCGGCTGGGATGGGGAGGGCGGCTCAGTTCTCAGCTGTGGCTGCACTCAGGGCCCAGGGTGTCTGAAGCCCCAGCTCTGAGCAGCTCCTCCCCCAGCTCAGGAGCCCCTCCAGGCTGGGGAGGGATAAAAGAGAAAAGAGGTGCGCCTGGACAGGTGCGCTGGGACTCGGATGGGTCGGGCGTGACAGCCCATGCCCCCAGGACCCCGGCTCCTTGGGCCAGGGGCTCCGCAGAGCACCTCCTTCCACTACGGCCCTCGGCCCCGCCCCACATCCGTGGCTGACCCCGCCCACAGACGCCAGCGGCCCCGCCCAGCCCTCACCGTGGTACTCGGCCCACTTGTAGCCGCGCACGATCTCCTTGCTTTCCCCGGCCGGGGCTCCGGAGGGCGGCGCCGCGTGGACTCGAATCAGCACGTATTTGAAGACGCCGTCGGAGTCGATGTCCACATCGGGATCTGGGCGAGGTCCGCCGCCGCCATGTTCTCCGGAGCGCGCCCGCCCCTGCGGCCCGCCGCCCTTCCCCCACGCGGCCCGGGCTGGGTCGACGGGCGGGCGGGAGGCGGGCTCTGGGAGTCCGTAGCCAATCCTGCGGCGGCATGCTGCTTGGCCTCGGCCTCAGCCAATCGTGCCGCCCGACCGGCAGCGCGGGCTGGCCAATCGCAGCCCAGCTCCTTGCATCCTGAGACCACGTGGGTCCCCCTTCACCGGAACGTGGAACCAGGAGTGGGTGGTGGTTAAAACCAGAGGATGGAAAAGTTCCTTCCCAGCGCGGTCTCAGGCTGGTGGCAGGCCCCTTTGGAGGGGTTTAGGCGGCCCGTGAGGCCGGAGGAACGCGCGCCGGCCTTGACCGCTTACCCCACCCTGACGGAAGGCCGCCTAACCCCGTCTCCGCCCTGGGTCAGACGGCCGCCTTCCCCCGCCCCATCCACAACCCCGCACGAGGCAGTAGTGGCTACATTCGAATTGCTTTACTTGTTTCGAAAAGCGCTCGCCCTCCAGAAACAATCCCGGTCCAGGGTCCTTTCTGGCAGGCCGGCCCTCAGGCGCGGGGCCGAAGGCAGAAAGCCCGATTTAGGAGGGCGCGAAGGCGGGTGGGGCAAGCGGGGCGCGTGGCCGGTACAATCGCGCGGGGCCGAGGCGGGCATACAGGCGTGTGGGGAAGGAGGCATGGGGTCACAGCCTGGGGCGAGAGCTGGGAGCCGAGGTGTCACCATTTAATTCAATTAACGGCCCCTATGTGGGGCTGGGAGTTCCAAGAGGGCCCTTGCGGGGACCCGTCTTTGCCCTTTCCGGGCCACTCTTTTTCTGTGGGGCCGGGACCAGATGCACTCGGGAGAAGGCGGGTATGGAGGGCCCCGAGCGTGCGCGCACTTCTGAAAGCCGGAGCGAGGCTCTAGCCTCGCGTTCCCAGCTCGCAGCATAGGGCACTGCTAGAGCAAGCAAGCGCGGGCGAGGGGTTGTGCAATGGTGCCCCCACCTCTGGGGTGGACCGCCCCCTCCCTGACCAACTAGTTCGTTCCCACATCTGTCCCTCCTTCTATTTGGGAAGCTCCTCTTGTCTTCCTATGCCAGGATCCAGCCTCTGCACCTGCTTCCTGCCTCCCTGTGAATTAGGGCTTGAGCTACCGTTTACAGCCCTGCTTTTCCCTGGCACCCGCCTAGGGCCGTCCTGTCAGGTGTGGGCGGGCAGCCGGACTCATGTCCAGCCAGACTTTAGCTCTGAGCGGGCGCCTGGCCAGCGTTCCTGCCCACTCTACTTCCCCTGCCCAGGCCCTCCTCCCTCTAACTGGGAGTCTTGAGCCTGGGCTGAAGACCTGCAAGGTACTCCTCCGCTGCCTCTTCCCCAGCCCCTCCTGCAGGGCCTGGGCCTGGGTGGCCTTTGGTGAGGGCAGGCAGGCGGGCATCGTGGAAAATGTGGGCCACCAGGGCAGGAGACACTCGGGGCATGGACACACCTAAGCCAGTGAGGGTGCCCTCTAGACAGCGGTCCCCAACCTTGGTGGCACCAGGGACTAGTGCGCCTATGAGAATCTAATGCCTTGTGGTCTGAGGTGGAGCTGAGGCAGTGAGTGATGCTGGCTCTGGGGAGCGGCAGCAAATACAGGTGAGGCTTTGCTTACTTGCCTGCCGCTCTCCTGCTGTGCGGCCTGGTTCCTAACAGGCCAGGGACAGGTACCATCCTCCACCTGAGGTTTAGGACCCCTGATTTAGAAAGGAAAGTCCTCTGAGCAGGACACTCCCCAGACCACAGGAGGAGGTGGTGGTGGGGGGCGTGTTTAAAGGGACAGTACTAGGCTTTGGTTAACTCTGGGCTCCTAGACCAGGGCGAACCAGGGTTGGGGAGGTTCCAGGGAGGCCCTGCGATTGAGGGGATGGGTAGACCGGACAGCACAAGCCAAATCCGCAGTAGTGACCGCTCTACTTGAAGGCAGGGCTGGCGGTCCTAAGGCCCACCCCGCCTCCCAGCGGGGAGCACCAAGCGGCCAAGGACCGCCCTCTGGAAAGGGCCGGGGGAGAGCTAGGGGAGAGCTGGGAGAGAGGAAGCGGGGGTGGGGGGGGCTGGACTGGTGAGGAGATCGCTGGAGGGGAGGGAAAGGCGGGGCTTGTTGGGACCTGGGCGGGGCTAGGCGGAGCAGGGTAGGGGACTGGGCAAATTTGAGGCGGGGCTTAGGAGAAGCAAGGGTGGGTTCGGGGCTAGGCGGACCCTGGGTGGGGCCTGAGTGGGTTGGGCGGGCCATGGTCCCTTTGTGGACTGGGCGAAGCCTGAACGGACTGAGCAAGTCCTGAGTGGGCTGGGCAGGGCTCGGGGCGTCCCTGGGTGGACTGGGCGGGGCCTGAGCAGGCTGGGTTGGGCCTGAGTGAGTTGGGCGGGGCTCGGGGGCTGCCCTAGGTGCACTGGACCGGTCTTGGGTAGGTTGGGCGTGTTCCTGGCGACCTCCTGCGGTTCACATGATGTCGTCGAGCAGATTGGCGCTGGCCACCCAGTCGAGTGCGCGAGGCTCGGAGGCAGCCATGATCATGCACATGAAGGGGCGACCGGTGCGCCGGTCTGTAGGGTAGATAGTGGTTGGCGTGAAACGCCGGTTGGCCTCTACAAACTCGCAGAGCTGCTCGTAGACGCGCGGGAATTCATGGCGCAGGAAGACACCGCGCAGCCGCAGCTCGCGCTGGATGTGAATGAAGGCTACCTCGCGCGCGCGCCGGCCCGCCTCCCCCTCTTGGTCTAGTCCCACCGTGCCTGGAGGCGGCGTCAGAATCAGCGTTTCCATGTCGGGTTCGCGGCCCCGGGCCAGGGGTGGGCGTGCCGGGCTGCCGGCCGCCAGCGCCACCTTGGCGAACTTGCGCACCGTGGGCCCAGGGCTGCGCGGCGCGGGCCGGGCAAGGCTGCCGGGGGGCGTGGCGCCGGGCCCCACTGCCACCGACACGCTGAGCAGGAAGCACTCCGCTGGCTCGTAGAGGCGCCCGGCGGCTGCTAGCTCACGCGCGTAGCTGCCCAGGGGTGCCGCGTGCGTGGCCAGCTCGCGCAGCGACAGGTAAGTGGGCGACAGCAACAGCCCTTCGAGGCCGAAGCGCAGGAAGTTGTCTGCGGAGCCAGGGCTCGGGAAGCCCAGGAAGAGCACGCCGCGCCCGCGGGACAAGAAGCCGACACGCGCAATGCGCGAGAAGGCGCGGTGCACCGGACCGCTGTCGCGACAGAACTGCAGCACGTGGCGGCACACGCTGCCCACGCGGCCGTACACGCAACGCGCTTTGTGCGCGTCCCAGTCCTCGCGGCGGCACAGGCGCGAGCAGTAGTAGGTATAGCAGCTGTGGCAGGACTTGAAATACAGGCAAGCGTTAAACATGGTCTCTGTGCGCCGGCAGCGCGCGTTGGAGCATGTCATCAGGTCGTCCTCGTCGGCGCTGGGCTCAGGGGACGCGTCGGCCGCCTGTCCTGGGCCCGCGGGCTCCTCAGCACTGCCGGCTGACGCGGGAGGCGAGCGCAGCGCCAGCGCAGGGCCCCCGGAACCCGCGGGCCGCGAGTCCAGCAGGCGACGAAGCTGGCGGCCCAGGCCATCGGCTGCGGGCTCGGGGGCTTGACCGGCAGGGGGTCTCGAGTCTATCACCAGGTCAGTGATGAGCTCGTCTAGCTGCTCGAGGCTACGCTGACGGCCAGAGGTGGGGCCGGCGGGCACGGCCGGCCGTGGGCGGCCCCCGGGCAGCTCCCAGCCCCGGGCTGTTGGGCGTTCGGCGGCCGTTCGAGAATCATTGTTCCGTGATGGTGATCTCTGGGTGACATACCAATTGCGGCCTGGGCCTCGCCAGCGCGGCCCTTCTCCGACAGCGACGTCTCGGACAGAGACAGCGCCGCATAGCGTCTGGGGAGGTGGACAGGTTCACGACGACCGGCGGGCGCCGTCCTTCTGGGGAAGCGCCCCGCGGCTCCCGTGCCTCACGCCCCAGCAGGTTCTCGTAGCTGCGGCCTCGGCCCAGCGCGTCCTCCCGGCGCGAACCAGACACCAGGATATTGTCCCAGGAGCGAGAGTAGTGGCGGCTGTCCGTGGCCAGACGGGGTGGGCTGGTGCCAGTGCCTCCGTGCCAGGAGGCAAGCAAAGGGCCGGGATCTGGGGGAGGCGCCACCTGCAGGGTGCGGTAAGGCGCGGGCCCCAGTCACCCAGGCCTGGCTGCCACGTGGGTGTGGGTAAGTCGCGCCATGGCTTCGCGGTCGCGGTACCGTCCGAAGTCCTCAGTGTAAAAGGTTCGGGCGGCGGGGTGAACTGGGGGCTCCCGGGAGGATAGCGGGGTGCCCAGGCCGGGCCGTAGGCTCGAGGGGCCTCTCCGTAGTAGGAACGGGAGGGTGGCTCCTGGACCGGGAAGGCACGCACTTCTGCATAGTAGCCGCCCCCGCGCCTTGGACTGGGCCCTGGGGCCTCCTCTGACGGAAAGGGCCTGGGGAAGTAGCTGTCAAAGGGAGGGCCGGGGCTGGCCATAAAGCCGCCAGGGTGGCCCTCGGGCTCCTCGGTGTAGAAGAATTGGGTGGGGCCCGGCGGGGTGGTGAAGGGTAGACTGGGGCGCTCTGTGTAGTCTCGGGGTCTTGGGAGGGGCCCGTCGCAATACAGCACCCGGGGGTCCACGCAGTACGAGTCACTGGGGGTGGGGTGCGCGACAGTGCCACGTGGCGAGGCCCTGGCACCGTGAGGCCGTGTATCTGCGGGGCGGCGCGGGCCCAGGGCGTGGTCTCTGTGGGCCCGCAGGGCGCGAGCCCCGAGCGGTGTGCTGCAGCACCGCGTCGTCGGGCTTGATGTCCAGGCGGCAGCGGACGTGTGGGGCGGGCCCAGCTGCGGGTTCGGGAGGCGCGCAGCGGCCGGCGGAGGCGCACAGTGGCGCGATGCGGCCGGGGCCGCCCCGCTGCGGCTGCAGTTTGATGGGATGCAGCTCGTTGGCGAGTGCACGTAGCGCGGGGTACGCGGGCTCCCGGCGCGGCGACCCCTCTGCCCGTGCCGCTCGTTGGGCCTCCCGGCTTCGGCGCGGCAGCACCGGCGGCGAAGCGGGAGCAGGCGCCAGGACCTGGGGCGCGCGGGCGTGCTCTTGGAGCGGGGGCGGCGCCGGGTTCTCCGTTGCGGGGCCGGGCGCGGGGGCTGCAGGCTCTGGCGGTGGCGGCTCAGGGAGGGCCTCCATGGTCGCCCCGTCCAGCGCCTCCAGGTAGTCGAAGCTGCGGCAGTGGCGCTTGTTGAAAGGCGCGGGCGCTGCAGGCGGGGCCACGGAGCGCTCACATGGTGGGCGCTGCGACGCGGGCCCCGGGGCCGCCACCTTGATGTCCTGATACACGGTCGACACCAGGAGGTCTGGCGGGTCCGTGCGGGTCATCTTAAAAGGGATCCCCAGGCTGGCAGCTGCTGCTCACTAGGCCTTGTGGGGCTTTTGCCCTGGGAGGAGACACGGGTCAGGGCGGCCTCTCTGCAGCCCGGGCCCAGCTACCCCCGCGCTGGCCCGACTTACCTGGGGCGCAGTGGGCCGAGCAGCCCTGGCTTCGGGCCTTGGCTGAGGCCTCAGGCACTTGCTCCATGCCAGCGTCAGAAGCACCTGCAGGAGTAACTCAGCTGTGCAGCCACTCAGGTCCTCACTGCCCTCCCCACCCCCCATCTTTTGGGCCATTTTCTGCTGGAATGGGTCAGCTAGAAAGACCACACCATTGCTGTGGTTCCGCAGCTCCTGGCCCCAGGCCTCAGTAGTGACAACTGGGCAGGCTAGGTTAGACTCCCTTTCCAGGGACAGGATCGCACAGGGGTGTGGTCCCAGGGCTGCCCCTAGTGCCCATGGCTGGAATAAAACTACTTAGCTTCATTTGGGGCCTTATGTAGAGACTTCTTTATGGCTGTTGGCTCTACAAAACCCATCAGTCACAGAAGCACCCTCTTAGTGTCCTGTGCAGATAGAGCCCTCCCTTGATCCTAGCTTTAGCCAGCTCTGCACAGTCACTGAGTCTTCTGCTCCACTTGCTGACCAGGCTGGAACGGTACCCCAACACCACAAGGGTTGCTGCACTGGGGACAGCCCCCTGTGCGAAGCCCCACCCCAGTAGCCCCGAGGTGGCCCCATAAGGTTCAGTCCTGGCCCCTAGGCTGCTGAATTAGTACATCCACCCTTGACTCTTCGTATGGCCCAGGCCAGAATAATGTCCTCGAAGAGCACACCTGGACCCGAAAACCCCCTTTCTTTGGCAGAAAGCTCTGACTCCAGCTACCTTGGGTGGCTGAAGCCCACCATGCTCACTGGAGCTTCATGACAGGGCCTGGAAAGTGACCCCCAGCTTTGCAGCAATGCACTGCAACCTGGAAGCCAGGCCTGGGCTGCAAGACCACGTGGTGTGTGAGCCACCGGGGCTCATGGCTGCCTCTCTTCCCCTGAGCAGCTACCTGGCCAGGAGGCCTCCAGCAGAAGAGGCAGGTGGGGGTGGGTAAAGCCCCTCCCCCTTCTCAGGAGCTGGGCCCTCCCCATAGCAGCTCAGGCAGGCTCCATGGAAACCTGAGGTTCCATGCCTCTTTCCTGCCCCTGCCCCCATCAGGATACTAGCTGGGTAGGGGTCCATCCCTGTGCACCAGGCTCACGTTCAGGTTTGGGTCACCCGCCCCTCTGGTACCAGGGCCTGGACAGCTGGAGAAGGGCTTAGATGATGCTGGCAGGGCCTGACCTCCTCACACATCCTGGGGCCTGCTCCAGGGTGAGCTGGGGAAGGGGGGCTGGGCCCTCACTTGGCAGGACCTCTGGTTGGGTAGACCCTGTACACCAGGTGTGCAAGGGGCTTCCCGCCAGGTCTGTTCTTTTTGAACTGGGCCACCAAAGCCCAGGGCCTGTCCTCATCCTAACCTTGGGTCCACCTCGACTTTGTACCTGGGTCATGGGACCATGCTCCTTCCACCCCCTTCCATCCATCCTAAGCTCAAAGCCAGGCCTGAATTGGGGGCCGAATGACAGGATGAGGCTCCGCCCCAAGGAGGTGACAGCCTGGCCTTACTGCTGCCGCGATGAGGAAGACACCCACTCCATGGGGAGGGGGGTGGTCTGCCCAGCTTGGGTACTAGGCTTAATGAGCTCTGCGGGCGGCCCTTCCCACCTTGCAGCCTGTCCGCCGGTCCCGGGCTGAGACTGGCCTTCGCGGGACTGGCCGATGTCGGCTAGGGGCGGGACCCCCCCATCCTATGGGTGCCCCACCCGACAGGGCGCATAGGTCAGCGACTCCGACCCCTTACCTTGGCGCCACTCTAACGTCGAGTCCGATGGGCTGCGCAGGCCCATACCCGCCGGCCCCCGCTCCGCTGCGTCCTCGCCGCATCCGCGCCGCGTCCCCGGCACCGGCAGAAGCTTCGAGGCAGCGGCGCGGAGGCCGTCCGGCGCTCAGTGCTGCCCCCGATGGCGGCCGGTGGGGTTGCACTTAAAGGGGCCGCACCGGACGCTTGAGCCCGCGTGGTTCTCAGGCTCTGCACTGGGCCTTGCTGGGCGCCGCGTGGCAGCTCCCCCATTTCCCCACCCACCTCCCCGCCCCCGTGCTCATGAGGTGCTGGCCTAGGGTCTAAGCAGGGTGCCTGCACCCATGGGGCAGGCTTCCGTTTTTGCCATCCCCCACCAGGTGTCCTGAGGGCAGGTGGTGGCCTGGCAGGCTGCGGGAGCAGGGCTCTGGAGGAACCCCAAGGCCTGGCCGGGGCTGTGGCCAGCTCCCAGAATTTACTCCCGGAATTCACACCTCGGGTTGGGCCCAGGCAGGAGCAGATGGGCCGCTCCCTGCCTCGCTGCTTCTGCTGCAGCGTTGGAGGTGCTAAGCTCTGAAGGAACCAGGGGCCATATGGCTCCCATGTCTGGGTGGGGCCTGAAGCCTCCTGTGCCCAGGAAGCCCAGCCTCTCCCCTGCAAGGACACATTTCTGTACCCCTCCCCACCCCAGCATCTGGTGTCCAAATAGGCAAGGGCTGTCACTGCCCTGGGTAGGTCTGCAGGTGGCCCCCAATCCACACGGTGACATCCTCTTCCTAGCTCCCTCCCAAACAAGACGCTGAGCCAGGGAACATTCTAGCTCAGCAGAGGGGTGGATCAGGGATACCTGGGCTCCAAACAGCAGGGCCTGCCCACTGCAGGCCTGTTGGGTGTGGGCCCTGGGCAACCCGTTTCACATTGGCCTCATCCCCACATTCATGGGTTTGAGGATGGTGAATCTCACAGGCTGTAAAGTGAGTCCCAAGATACAGGCTTGGAGCCTGTCCCAGAGCACCTGCCCAGGACTGCTGTCCCAGTCCCCCCTGGGTGCAAACTCTTGGCACAGGAACCAGCAAAAGGGAAGGGGCGCCACAGCTACTACCCTCCCACCTGGTGTGCAGCCCGCCCACCCCCGAGGGAGGGGCAGCTCCACGAGGAAGCAGTTCTCATGGCAACTGAGGACGGTGGGCAGGGCTGGGGCGCTGTGGGAGCTGTGGGGGGGGGCAGGGCCTGAGGGGAGATTCCCGTTTGAAGGCCGAGAGGGAGGGGGGTGGAGCAGAACAGAGACCCTGGGAGGCCAGCAGGGCACAGACACACCCACCCTCAGAGGGCTGGACACCCTCAGCTATTCCTGAGTGCAGTTGCCCAGCCTTGCCTAGGCAGGCGGGGACAGGCACCCGGATAGTGGACACGCTGGCCCAGCCTGCGGCTATCGGCCTGGGCTTGCTGAGACGTCCTCTGAAGACCACTCCTGGTGCTGGAAGGCCTGCTATCCCAGAGGGCAGCTTGCCCTTCTGGGGAGAAAAGTTCTTTGGTCCAAAGGCAGGACGCTCAGGCCTTTCCCACCAACCCACCACAACCAGGGGCAAAGGGGGCCGGCAGGCGCGCCCACCCCGCTGCCCCGAAGCCCAGCAGCAGGGAACACACAGACACGCAGTAAAACAGGACAGCTTTATGAGAGGAGAGGAATGGAAGGAGAAACAGGAAATGAGTAGGGACGTCCCGGCTCTGGCTGGCGGGCACGCCCGTGCAGGGGCAACGCTAGAGCCCATGCAGGGGAGAGCCTCCCTGGGAGAGGCCCCTGCACTGCCCAGAGGGCCCAGGGAACAGGCGCCCGACAGCCCTGGTGGAGCAGCGCAGGAAGCCGAGCTCACGCGCATGCTGCAGGCTGGGGCAAGCAGGAGCCTGGCGACGACGAGGATGCGCCCCACCCTGTAAACAGCCTCGCGAGCCTCCTGGGCCTCCTGTCCCTCCCTGAGAAGCGCGGGGGCCAGTCACCCGCTGCCCCTCCCTGCAGGGCTGGCCCGGCGCCCCCAGCTAGCAGCGGGCGAGCGCTGCCTCGGCAGCCAGGCCTAGAGCTCTTCGTAGTCCCCGCCCCCGCGGAGGTGGCCGCTCGGGGCCCCGCCCCCAAAGGCCTCCAGCGCGTCCAGCGAAGACCTCTGGCCTCGAGGCCGCCGTCGCCCGTGTTCGCGGCCCTCCTCCTCCTCCTTGCCCTTCTTCTGCTTGCTTCTCTTCTTCGCCGCCTTGTCTTCCTCCTGGGGGCATGGCGCAGTGTCAGGGGGGAGGGGTGCCAGGAGACCAGAGCCTGCCCAGGACCTGGTGCCCCCATCCTCCCACCCCCACCCCAGCCCCAGAAGCAGTGCACCTCTCTGCCCTTCTTCTTCTTCTTCTTTTTCTTCTCCTTCTCCTTGGAGAGAGGCCTGCCCTCCTTATCTGCACGGGCAAGGACGCGTGTCAGCTCTCCCGCCGGGCTCCCCCCGCGGGTGTGGGGCAGCCCAGGCCTCTGCAGACGCCCCCTTACCCATGGTCCCAGGAGCAGCACCACCAAAAGCCCACAGCTGCAGCCACCCCCTGCCCCCCCCTTTGTCCTGGGTCTGGGCAGCCCCCACTGGCCCTGGTGACAACGGTGACCTGCAGGCAGCCCCGTGCACTCTCAGCTGGGGAAACACTCTATCCTAGGACGAGCCCAGGCAGGTCCTGTCCTTTCCATCCTGGGGACCCAGAGCTTCTGAGACACCTCCCAGGTGCCACTGCTAGTTGGGGCAGAGCTGCGTTCAGGAGACCCATGGCAAAGGTCGGAGACAGGGCCACGGGCACGTGGAGCCACGAGTGCACGTCGGGCTGGAGACCACGCCCGTGTTAGCCGCTGGACTCGGGGCCCACGCAGGCTTCAGCCGGCTCCCAGCTGCACCACCAGTGCCACCAAGTCCCTCCCATGAGGACATGAGGACACTCGGTCAGGTCCCTGCAGCCCAGTCCTGGCCTGTGGCCTGCTCCCAGAGTCTGGGATGTCTTCAGAACACAGCTGGGCCCCAAGCAGGCTGGAGGGACCTGGGGTGGGGCTTCTCAGGGAACCACTGCTGAGGACCCTCAGGTAAAAAGGGACAGGGAAGGGGCCAGAAACGTGCCCCCTGGCTGGGCTTCCCCAGGCCACCCAGCACCCGGGCTCCAGCGGGGCGGGGATGAGGACAGAGGACGTGAGCAGGTGGCGCCCAGGCCCCCAGCTACCTTCGCTGCCGCTCGCCTTGTGGCCGGTCTCCATCAGCCCCAGCCCAAACAGGTCCACATCATCCTTCACTCGAAAGGGGAGCCCGGGGGGCTTGGAGGCCAGGGGCTGTGGGGCCAGGCTGGCATCCTCGTCGGTCATGTCGGAGAGGTCCTCGCGTACTGGGAACTCGCCCTGGAGAAGGAGCGGGCAGGTGGCGTGGCCATCCCCTGCCCTAGTTCCCTCTGTCATGTGACCCCGGGACTTAGGCTCTCCTATTTCCCGGGCAAGTGACAAGCCCCCTCAAGGGGCCCCACACCTGACCTGGTTCTGGGCCACGGCCAGGCCTGAGTGTGGCAGCCCAGATGCTGCAGCCGCTCCACTCTGCTGTCACCATGATGGGTGGACAGGCCTGCCCCTGGGACGAGTCACCATGATGCTGCCCAACATTCTCAACCTTTCGTCTCCCTCCCGCCCCACCCCAGGCACGTCCTTGGGGATCCTCACCACTCTCCTTGGAGTGTCTGAGTCGCTCTCGAAGTCTGGGTCATCCATGACGAAGGACAGCATCTGTGCAGCAATTGGCCCCTCAGGGTCACTCTCTGACGACACTGCCAGCTCCTCCTTCCTGTCCTCATGCCCTTGAGAGGAGCCCTCAGCCGTCCTGGGAGCTGTGCCCCTGTGTGGCCTCGAGGCCTTTGTGGAGGACCTTTGGGACAAGGAGGATGATGTCGGGGGGCCAGCGGCCACCCCTGCCGTTTTCCCCAAGGTCCCTTCTACATACCATTTGGTCTCTGGTTCCGGGCACTTCTGTGGGGCCAGAATAGTGGCCTTGGGGTGCCCTGCTACGTCCGCACTGGAGTGAGTGAGGTTCTCCGCGGGGACAGGGCCTACAGGTAGCAGGGGCCTGATGGGTGTCTTATCCTCGAGGTCGACGTCATCCTGGAAACCTGCCACCATTGGGTTCCCTCCCGGGGCCTCCCCATCGCTGCAAAGGAGGAGCGGGGCTGTCAGAGGTCGTGGGGGGTACGGAGCGCCTGGCTCCCCACCCCGAGCACCTCTAGCATCGACGGGCACTGGACGCCCCCTCTGTGCCAGGCATGGGCACTGACGGTGGGGCTGCTCGCCTTGGCACGCACGTTCTCGTGGGGACACGGGATAAGTGGAGACCCGTGTCCAGGGCGGTCTTGGAGAGTGCTGTGGGGGCAGCGCGCAGACCGGCAGGGGAGGGCGTGTGAGGTGGGTGAAGTGGGTGAGGTGGGGCCGGGGCAGGGCTCACAGGCCGAGTCAGGCACTTGGGCAGGAGCCTGTTGCCTTCATCCCGTCATTTTGCATTTTTGGAGGGACATGGTGACGTGGGAGGTGCTTAAGGGGACCCGACTCGGGAAGCTGCTGCCTGTGGTGGTGCCGTTGAGGGAACAGGCCCAGGGCTCAGAGGCAGCCCAGTGCCACCCTTACCTGTCACTGTCTGGAGGGACCTCGCCCCGACTTTATCCCCGAAGGGTGCTGAGTCCTCCAGGAAGCTGTGGTCGAGGCTGCCTGCGGGGATGAAGTCCTCCACGTCCTGGACTCCGACTGGGGCCTCTGCGGCAGTGGCGGGATCTGCGTCCGCAGGGCCGGGGCATGAAGGGGCGGCGTGACTGGGCCGTCAAGGTGCCATGGCGGGGAAGGGGCCGTGGTCCCAGTCCCGGGGGGTTTGTGTGCCCGCCACCGCTAGGGCTGCCCAGGCCTCCTCCTGCGGAGCCTACCTGGGGGCGCAGGGGCCACCTCAGTGGCCGGCGAGGTCCCGAACAGCCGGGAGATGAAGCTGCGTCTTGGGGGCTGGGCGGGGGCCACAGTGTGCGTCGGGGGCAGTGAGGCCTCCGTGGGGGACAGGGCAGTGGGGCAGGCTGAAGGGGCGTGCAGGGGTGGCGGCGGCACTGGCTGGGGTGTGCTGGGGCTGGAGCTCCCTGTGGACACGGCACTGGGCACCACCGGGGACTGGGAGCCCGAGGGCGGGCTCTGTCCGCTGGCCGCCGGGGGGCTGCGTGGCCGCGGCCGCGCGCCTCCATCATCTCCAGGAAGCTGCGGGCACAGAGGGCGGGAGTGAGACACCTGCCTCCTCGTCTCTTCCTGATTGGTGACGCTGACAGCAACGTCCTCGACATCCCACAGCATCATGCGTAACATCCCTGGGAGTCATGGCCCGTCCCACCCATGACCTCTGACCCTGCTGGGATGGTAGGGCAGCCCACAGGGAGGAGGCTCCTGTGGTCCCAGGCTGGGCCTGTAGCGAGGCCCCCTCGCACAGGCCGGGGTGAGGGGCTGGCCCTGCACACGGCTGGAGTCCCTGGGGACTGGCATGGGGGATCTCTGCTGGTCACCCTCACCCTAAGGTCTGGACTCTGGGGCTGGGGTTTGGAGTCCAGTGGGCTGCAAGTGGAGTCCAGTCTCTGGCCCAGGCCTCGGCCAGCCCCCACAGCATCGCCTGCTTCCAGGGCCCCAGTCCCTGGTGGCAAGGGTGCCAACGACCATCTCCTCAGGGGATGAGGTTCTGGGTGGCCAGACTGGGCTCCCTTGGGTGGAAACGCCCTTTCCAGGGCTCCAGCCCTTCACTCTTGCCAGTTCCAGAACCAAAGCCAGATCTGACTCCGCAGAGCCCCGAAGGCCCTTCCAACAGACCCTGCTGAGTGCTAGGACGTGCAAGCGTCCTGCCTGGGCCGCAGCCAGAGCCATGTGCCCAGGCCCAGGCACTGAGCTGTTTCTCTGGGAACCACTTGTCTCCAAGGGAAATTCAGGGGCCTGTCCCCCTGAAACACAGCGCCTCTGACTCTCTCAGCAGCTGCAGACAGGTGCCACCAGCTCTGGGCAGCCGCTCACCGTCTGCTGGAAGTGCACACGGGCAGGCCTGGGCAACGCCCGCTCTGAGCCCCGCCGCCTCACTGTCGAGGACCAGAAGGCTCTGCTCCTGCCCCCAAGCCTCTGCACCACCATGAACCCATCGAGGTCAAGGAGCTCTCTGGAGACCCTCCCACCCCTATGCTGGCGTCAACCTGGGCAGCTGGCTCCAAACCATGCTGGCAGCCGCAGACAGAGAACATCGGGGTGGCCAGTCTCCCTGGGGCTTCGGGTGGACACACAGCCTGGGTCAGTGGCTCGTGGCACCATGTGCCAGGCAGCCACAGGTGAGGCTGGTCTGGACAGAGGCAGTTACAGCAGCAATAGCTGCCCCGCCTGCACGTGCCCGTGTCCCCACAGCAGGTGGCTATCCTGGGGAAGGCTGAGCCACAGTCTCTGTGCCCGTCGGCGCAGAGCCACCTGTGGGTCCTGTCGGGCCCATTAAAGGAGGCGCAGCCCCGACGTGCTCACTGGGCAGCGGGTGGCAGAGCCTTGGGCGCCAGACCTGCCGCCGTCCTCAGGCAGTGCCCGCAGGCGCCTGCGCCCGCCTCCCAGGTCGGGTGGCCTCTGCGTTGAACCCGGCCCCCCTGCTGCAGGGAAGCGCTTCCTGAGGGGTGTTGACCGCTGCTCGTTGATAGAGACCCTGGGCAAAGGGACCGGCGGGCTGCAGGCCGCCCAGCTCGACGGCGCCCCCCCCCCCGGGGCCCGGACTCGGGCCTCTGAGCACCACCACCTTCGCGCCCGGGCCGACGGCGCTGCCGGGACGGGTGGCACTCCCGCTGCGGTCTGGGCAGCATGGCCCGCCCGGCCCGGCCGCCCCTGGCACCCTCCCGCAGGGCCCCGCCCGCGGGCGAGCCGCCGTACATGCCGTAGTTCTGGTCCTCGGTCTCCTGCTGCACCGACAGCTCCTCCAGCGTGGCATCGATGTCCAGCTGGTTCGTCTCCAGCTGTCGCAGCAGCGTCTCCCTCTGCGGGGAGAAGCAGAGACCTGAGCAGGGAACGGCGCCGCCGCGCGCCACCCCCCTGGTTCTCGGGGAACTAAACGGCAGCCGCGCCCCGGCGGCGTGGGGCGGCGCTGGGCAGGGGCCGCGGGCCGCACCCGATGGCTGGCATGGCACCTCGGGCGCTTGGCTGGTGGTGACGGCAGACACCAGGGATTGGGGCAAACCAGGCAGGAAGCGCCGAGTGACACGGGCGCCTCTGGGGTTCGAGAAACCCCAGCTCTGGTTGAACAGTCGCCTTCCTGCCACCGCCTTCCCACGCAGCGTGGACAGGACTCAGCCCTCACGGGTCTGCTGGCCACGGGACGCTCTGCTGCGTGTCCGGGCAGCACGCGGCACTGAGCGACCTGGTGCGGGGAGTGCGGGGCTGTCAGCCACCGTTGGGGCCACCTCGTGTTGTCCCCAGAGTTTGTGTGCACGTCACACTCGGGTAAAAACTACAAGCACCTGTAAGAACAGTGGAGCACGACGCCAGGCCGCTGAGGAGTGGGCAGTGGCAGTGACGCCTGGCCCACATCTGAGTGGGACCGCCACCCACCCCAGCCTGCAGGGTTCACGTTTCTTTCAAAACTAAAAGAAGACAAAATAACCGAGAGTCCTCCAAGTGTGACATCTTTTCAGAAAGAACAGAAACCAGTGCAGCTATAAAGAGGCCGTGGGTCAACACCCTGGTGACAACCCGAGCGGCTGTCACGGGCCCTGTGCTGCCATAGGATGAGAAGGGCGTCACCTCTGTGTCCTACCAGAAAGCACAGGGACTGCTGTGTGCGGCGGGACGGAAGGGTCCCGAAGGCATGGAAGGCGAAGAGGGCCTCGTGTGTCATTAACAGGTTGGTGGTTCTGCGGCTTTGACAAGAGCACAGAAGCGTGAGCGGCTGACACGGGACGCACTGGGAAAGCAGCACTGTCTGTGCGACGCCCCGTGGATCTAAGAGTCAGTCCAAAGCAAAACTTTCATGAGAAGTCCCAGCAGGGGTGACACCCGGGCCCCGCGGGCTGCAAACCTGGCTGCATTTGCACAACGGGAGCGGGGCAGGACATCTGGACCGGAGCCAAGCACCCCTGGGCCTGGCCCTACAACTACTGCTAAAAGGGACCAGGTACACAGTGCAGTCGCTGGCCCAGGAACAAGTGGGGACCAGCGGAGCTGGGGTGCAGCATGGGCATCTACGGTGAGGAGGGACCGGCACGGGGGCCAGTGCAGAGGCCGAGGGGAGGGGCTGCAGCACCCACGGGTCCAGACGTCCGGTTCTCAGCCTGAGCAGAACGTCTTCAGACGCCCAGGTGCTCCTGCAGCTGGGTCTGTGGTTCTAGAAAGGCCCAGGTCCCACGCCGACCCAGCAGAGGGGAGGGGACAGGGCAGGCCACCTCGGGGCCACCAGGGCCAGCACGCTAAATTCTAACCAGTGACTGTGTCGAGCTGCCAAAGTGCTCCCTGGGGATGGAGGCGGGGCCCAGCCTCGCGCCCAGCAGCAGTGGGGATGCGTGCGCCGGCTGCAGCCGGCGGGCAGGGCTCACCTGGAGCTGCAGGAACGGGATGTTGAAGAACTTGTGGAGGTACTTCAGGCCGAAGCTGTTCTTCATGGAGGACTCGGCGTAGCGGAAGTACGAGGAGCCTGGGGCCTGCTTGCAAGAGTGGCCGTGAGACTGGGTGGCCGTGGGCAGCCAGGCACAGCCCCTCCAGGCCAAGGACTGCACCCCGGCCAGGCCACCCTCAAGTCCCCACCTCCCCGAACGGCCTCCTGCAGGTGACCGCCCCCTGGTGGAAGGATGACAGCCAAGTGGCCCCATGGTCCCTGGGCCTAGGCTGAAGCCTCAGTGGGTCCCACTTAGCCGAGTGCCCACTGGGCGATGCCTGGACGGGACCCGTGCGCCCTCCCCTCCCGGGTCTGCTCGGTGCTAGGGCCAGCTGCCAGGCCTCGGTCCTCACTCTCCAACCGTCGCTACACGCAGCCCTCCCTCCCGCCGGGTCCACGCCTACATCCCTGAGCACACCCCAGACCATCCTCTGTGGCCCCTCTGCCTGTGCCCTCTGCCCGGCTCCCACGCCCTGTGTGGCAGGGCAGCTGGCAGCCTGTCAGGCGCGTGGGAGGCTGCAGGGAGCCCTGGAGGCCAAGGACGGCGGGCTCAGGAGCACGTCCCAGGCAGCAGGCTGGCGGGGTGCTGGCCGGCACCCACCTGTCCAGGCTGTCGATGAGGTCACGCACGTCGTCGGGCAGGATGACGCGGTGCGCGCCATGTCACGGTAGTTCCCCAGCACGCACACGGGCACGTGGGTCGGCACCTTCGGGAGCTCCCGCAGAACGTAGCTGAAGGTCCTTGGGGAGCCGTGGAAGGAGAGACCCACCTGAGTTCTGGTGCTGAGACGCCGGCCCCGCAGGCCCTCCCCGGCCACGTGGCGCGCAGCCCTGCCCGCCCCTCTGGGCCTCCCGCGCCTCCACGCCACAGAACAGCCGTGGTGATGCCCACTCTCAGCTGCTCACGCATCCCCTTCCCATGCCACTTCCTCTGTGACTTCTCTGCGGGTCACAGGTGTAGCCCATGGGGCTCCCTGAGGTGTCCCCTCTGCTGCCTCAGGGCTTTGCTCTTCAGTGGACAGGGGGTCTCGCATGGCCCCTTTACGCAGGGCCCATTCCTGTGGGGCTGATGGTCACTCAGCCTAACAGGGTTGTCACACACTGTCTTCAAAATGGCACATGGGAATGAGCAACGGCGGTGTGGCCAAACTTCCCTAATCTAGAGAAACCCGGCACGAACCAGTAGAAAGCGCATCACACACCACGTTTACACACATGCAAACTGCTCCAGGCCGAGGGAGTCGGTCCCCTGCACCTGCCCCGCCATGCCGCCCTACAACGTCGAGACAGGCGTTGGGGGCGCATGGCCGCTCAGGACGCAGGCCGCCTCGGCGCTGTTCTCCATTTCCCGGCTCGGCGGGGCCCAGGCAGGTCCGGGACGCTGGTGTTCAGGGCCCCGGCTACCTGACCTTGCTGGGCTCCTCGGCCCGGAACCACCTGCCACTGGACACGTGTGCCCAGGTCTCACGGCCTCACAGACACGTGTCCGCCACCACTTCCCCGGGCCTGCCCTGGCCTGCCCGCCCTGTCTCCTGTCCTTGGTAGGCACACGTGGCCCCTGTCGCCCACTCGCAGCTTTCCCGTGTCACTCTCCAGCCGTCCTGGGATTCGGGTCTCTACTTGTCTGGCAGAAAACAGGGCGCATCGGCTACGCTGGGTGGCCGCTGACGGCGTGTCGGCCAGGTTCCACAGGGCAGGCCGCCTGAGTCCCGGGGCTGAACTGCGCCGCTCACAGGAGACACGCGTCTGCCCCGAGGGGCGTGGTGCTGCGCTTGTGCGGTGTCCGTGACGTGGGCGCACACACGCTGCCAACACGCTGCCCCCACCACCCGGGGGCCCGTCACGTGTGTGCTGGGGGTCAGTCCACACTGGGAGGGGTGTCCTGCAGGACAGCACTGCCGGGCGCCTGTGGATGGCGGATGCGACCCCCCAGGCGGCGTGTGCCCTTCAGCTGGGGCGGCGCGCACCCTGCCCCCTGGAACGCTGTGGGCCTCGGCGCTCAGGCCTGGCTGGGCTCCAGCCAACACCAGCGGCGCAGTCTGACCACGTGCCCCGTTCTCCGCTTTTCCCAGCTTCCCCACGAGCAGCGTGGACCCGCACGCGGTAACAGCAACACTTAAAAAGCGGAGTGAAAGGCAGGCGCGCACCCCACAGGCCATTTCTGAACCACGCTGCAGCGCCTCCCGCGGCATCCCGAGGACTCTCACTTCCCAGAGCAGCCCGGGCTGCCCCCGGCCTGCTCCGGCGACCCCGCCTGTGGCTGGTGGCGCCCTTTCCTCCCAGAGTCGAGCCCCACGCGCCTCCACACCGAGGCCCTGGGAGCTGACGGACTCCCCCCGTACCCCACCCGATCGGCGCCCCTGCCGATCTCGTCTGGAGCCTTTCACTGGGATGCATCCTGTGCATCCTCCTGGCGCAACTCAAAGAATGTGGGGGGTCCTGGGGCCCGTAACACAAAGGGTCACTTGATTCTGACCCATCTTAGTGTTTCCAGGAAAGTGTGTGGAAGGTACGTGCCTCCCCCCTCCCTGCCCCGCCCCGCCAGCCTGCCCTCTGCGCACAATGACCATCCCATGCAGAGCGCCAAGTCGCCAAGCAGACACGCAGTCATCCGCCGCGGGTCCTGAGTGGCTGCGCTGCAGGTGTGCGCCCCGCCCACGGCCCGGAAGTACTGGGCAGCCGCAGGGAGGCCGCGGCGCCAACTGCTGGACCACGGGGGCCTCACCACTGCTTGGTGATGTCGAACATCATGACCACGCCGCTGCAGTTCTGGTACACGTCCAGGAACTCCGCGTCCAGGGCCAGCTCGGACTCCGCCTGGGGAGGGGAGGGGATCGGGCGTGAGGGCCGGCGCTTCCGGCAGGGTCCCACAGCTGCAGACCCGCATCTGGAAAAGGCTGAACAGGACTTTTACAATCTGAAAAGACAATAGCTATTTTCACTTTGGAAAAAAATACACAAACACGAGAGCACCTCCCATGGGGTCAGAAGACTTTGCCTCAAAGGGTCTGGTAGTAACTCCTTCAGGCCCTGAGGCCTCAGCGCCTCTGCCCCTGACCTGGGTGGGGTCTCCTCCACTATCTGCCAGCAGCACCCTGCCTGGAGGGTCCCAGACTCTCCCCCACCCAGAAGGATGACAGTGCTGGGGTGGCCAGCGCGCCACGGTGAGATGTGTATTCCAGCACCAAGGAAACGCGGCTGCAGGGAATCTTCTACAGGGGTGCCCAAGCCCTGTGCCGCGGACGGGTAGCGGCCTGTGGCCTGTAGGAACCGGGCCGCACAGCAGGAGGTGACCGGCGGGCGATCAGCGAAGCTTTGTCTAGCACAGGATCCCACCAGCAGCTGGGGCAGCCAGGCCGCGGAGTCTGGAGCACCGGCCTCTGCTCACCTCCCCCACCCAGCATCACCGGCCACGCGGGGCAGGATGGAGCTCACCTCCTGGGGGTCGTTCTCCATCTTCAGGCCGTCACCTCGTTTTTTGCATTTTCCTTATTGAAAGACACAGAAATTACCGGGTGGACTCGCTGGGCCAAAGATGGCCTGAGGCAGAAGCACCCCCTCCCCATGTCACCCCACCACCTCCAGTAGGTGCCACACGACCTGGAGACCGGGGGCTGTGCTGGCACTGGGAGGCCCTGCTGGCAGCAGGACGCAGGCAGGACCCCAGGGGGGTCTCCCTGGCAAAGCCCCCAACGGGCTGCGGCAGATGGGCCTGGGAACCAGGCGCTTCCCGGATGAGCATGGGCCCAGCTCTGGGCAGCGCTGCCAGCTGGCAAGGGCCAGCCCAGCCCGGCCTCTGGGGTGCAGCCCTCGAGGCCATGGCAGCTCCCCTGAGCTGGTGCCAAGGGCAGGCAAGCTGGACGTGGGGCCCAGGCAGGGCCGAGGAGCGCGGAGCTAGGCTGGCCTCCGACGGCCTGACACACAGTGCATTGCCATCCCCTCCCTGCCCCCACGGACGTGGATGGACTGGTCTCACCCTGGGAATCCCGGGGTCCCCCAGTCTCAGAGAAGCGGACAGAACAAACCCCCAGAACACACTGGGGTTCATTTATTAAAAACCAACGCCTGCTTCTTTCCACAGTTTCTTCCTGAACCCCCACCACCTTCTGACCCTAACAGGGGACAAGTTAGGGTGACAGAGAGAAAACGGTTTTCTTTCAGTTCGACACGGTTCTTGCCCGGGGAGAAGCAGCTGACACAGAGCCCTGCACCTGCTGGCCCCCCCACACCAGGTGGGGACTGTTCCCCCTGCTGTGCAGCCCCGCCTTCCTTCCAAGCCAGAGCGAGGAGGGTCCCAGGAGCCTGTCCCACACAGTACTTCACGCCTATACCAGCAGGAAGCGGGGCACATGAAGGTTCCCCGGACGGGCAGGGTCTGCCTCTGCACCACAGGGCACGTCCCACCATCGAGGGCGCAACGCGCTTCCAGGAGGGACCCCATCCCCAAATGTCGGCCCCAGTCCGGACACACACATCCCACCCAAACAAGTGCAGGCCTAGGGGTGGCAAGGCGGCAGGGGGGTGCACCCAGGGTGTGGGCAGCATCCCCGTCCCCGGGACAGCGACTGGGCTGCCTGCCAAACACGCACGAGCCCACACACACGCACGGGCGCACTGCGGGCACGACCTGGAGGACCAGGCCCACGCGGGCGCCGCAGGGTCCTGGCCGGCCGCAGCTCTGGCTCGGTGCTCCGGCAGGCAGGCAGGGCCCAGGACTGCCAGCACCCTCCCTCGTCCCGCACCAGCTGAATCGGTCCTCGGCAACCAAAGCCACCGCCAAAGAGCACGGCCGGGGAGAGAGGAGCCTGCACGCTCTGCCCCAAGTCCGCGGGCTCGCGAGACTCATGGGAGGACACGTGCAGCTACGAGCCTGTGCGGCCAGTGGTCGCACCACGCCGGGCGCCGGGAAGAGCGTGGGCTCCCCTGAGCGTCACGGGGGAGGGACTTGCAGCCTGAGTGCCGAGGGAAAGAACAGGAGGCGCTGAGAGGGGCATGCTGCCCCTCACCAGCAGGCGAGCACGGGGCGATCCCGGGTGTGCTGGGGACCCGACGGCACAGAGCGCCACAGCGGGCCGTGCCCACGGGACGCTGCTTCAGAAGCGGGGAGCTGGCTCTGGGCACAGGGGCGCTGATGGACGGGGACTGCTACCGGGGGGCTCCCAGGAGGGCCCCACACAGGCCTCGGGGCTGGCAGCCTGCCCCCGGCCCGGTTTCAGGAGGTAAAACAGATGTTCGAGAGCAAAGGCCGCAGTCCCTGACCGGTCACTGCTGCGCACTCATCCTGTCCCCAGACACAGGGGAACTGGCGCGGGACCCAGACGCTCACGGGGAGTTAGCACCGACCTTGGCCTTCGAGGCCAGGGCTCCTGCGAGCAGACGCCGAGGGTCACCCCCGCCGTGTGCGAGGGGCGCCATCACTGAGTCTGGGTGGCCAGGGACTCCGGGGCCCAACCACTCACGCCGAGGACACAGAAGGGGATGGAGACGGCTCTTCGCTTTACAGGACGGATAAAGCACAAAAAAGAAAAGCAGTCGTCACAAAGACGTGACTTACCTTTGTCAACTACATCCCAGACCTCGACTTTTACAATGTCATCAGTGGCTGAAAAGGGGAAAATAAAAGATTAGCACCCAAGTGAACTGTGGGTTTCACAAAAGATGGGCTTCTAGCGGCCACCCGGGTGTTGCTGGAGACGCCGGTCCCTCTAGCGCTGTCCCCAGGGCCTTTGCATGTGTTGTGACCAGGGACACTCCTCCCTAGATGGCAAGGAAGCTCGTGGCCGTGGGCCCATCCCTTGAACCCCAAGGATTCCTAGGGGAACTGCCGCGTACCTGCCCCCGGGCTGAGGGGTGTAAGGTGCTCACTGCCACCACCAGCCACACCTGGCACTGGCAAAGGGGTGCTGTGGGTGGGTGGAGCTTCTTGTGACGCCCAAAGGCTCCCATCGGCCCCTGGCTCATGGGTGGGGGCCAGCGGGTCAGTGCGCTGTCCCAGGTCGTGGCCTGGCTGACACTAAGTGCAAGTGGGAACTCGCACAGAGGCCCCATGTGTCCTGCTGTTGACTCACTGGGCGGTTTTTCAGTGAAAAGGAACGTTTGAGACGTTTCAGGGTTCCTGGACGTGCAAAGCATGTCCCCCTCTGCTCCTGGGGGCTGCCGTGTGTGGTGGGGCGCAGGGCAGAAGGGCGGCGGCACTGGCTGGCCTGCAAACGTGCCGTCTTCCAGGACCACTCAGGGACAGGGCCTCATGAAGCCCGGGTGAAGAGCTGGGCCCAGGGCAGCCGTCTGGCGGAGCGAATGGCAGCAGAGAAGCCCCAGGTGCCGGAGGGTCTGGCTCCCTCAGGACGCGCCCCCCAGCATCTGCCTCTCCCAGGTCTTGAGGATGGAGAGTGAGTTTCAAGGCGCCCCAACGCAACTTTAATGAGCGCCCCCACGACAGCCCCTTGGAGGTCATGGGGCCTCCCAGGCATAAACAGTTTCTATGACGACAGCCGAGGAAGGCACCCGGCAGGAACCAACGCCAAGGAAGGGCAATGGCATGAAAGCCCCCAGCCTGCAAGGGGCGCCCCGCGCCGCCCCGCCCCGCCCCCGCCCCGTGCCCTCACTTTTGTAGTTCCAGTGGATGCTGGTGACCTGGATCTCCTGGGTGGGGATGTACTCCTCCACGAACTTCTTGCCCTGCAGCCGGTGCCACAGCGCGGTCTTGCCCGTGTTCCTGTCTCCGCGGATCACGATCTTCACTGGCGGGAGGGAGGAAGGGCAGGTCAGGCAAACAAACCACAACCAAGGCAAACTGCTCCCTGGCCGCCAGGGACCCTCTTTCTTCTGCACAGACCGTGGCCTGGGGGCTGGTGTGAGCAGGGAGGCACCGCGTGCTGGGGACAGGGGACCAGAGGCGACGGTGCCCACTCAGTGCACAGCCGCCGGCCCACGCCGGTGCCCCAGGGCCCTCTGCCCCGGCCACCGCCCCATCCCACAGGAGGACCTGGCGGCGTTTCCTCCTGGGCTGATGGGGTGACATCTGCTGGGACTAGACTTTGTCCTCGAGGGAAAGTGGCCTCCCTAGAGCTGAAGCCCGGACGGCTCGCGGGTCCGGGTCGGGTGGGGCTGAGCGCCCTCCTGACACAGCTTTCCAGATGCCGATGGTTCGCTCTTAACCTACTTCTCCTCAGCGCTGCATTTTCAGTGCACGGGCTCTGCAGATGTGGGGTCACGGCAGCAAGTGTGTTCTGTTTCACCTCCTCGACGACGTTTACAGAGCGGCCGGAGTGCCAGGGTGGACACAGGACGGCAGCGCAGGGGGGAGAGAGACAGCCAGGACATGCCGGGACAAGCAGGGACAGGGCCTTGCAGGGCCTGGAGCCCGCAGAAACGTGGGCTTCCCGCGCCTCTGAGAAGGCTCGGCTCTGGGGCATGACGGCCACGCATGACACAGGCCACTGCGGAGCGGGGCTGAGGAGGGCAGTTCCGGCCGCAGGGAGCCGGCGGGCAGGGTGACGCGATGCTGACAGCCTCTGGGGGTGGGATGGGCCTCAGGGCCATGGTGTCAACATGACTCGGAGGTTCTGCCCCTTGCGATGCGGGGAGGGCGGTGTCCTCTGGTGAGCTGGGCGCCTGCAGCTGCTCGTGGACCCCACGCAGAGCAGAGCCCAGCGGGCCGGACCGGAGCTCCGAGTGGCTTTGCAGGCCGTGTGGACGGCAGAGGATGCTTCATGCCACGGAGCTGGGCGGGGCCCCCAAGGAGCTGCAGAGGGGGCTGGGCCGGCTGTCCCAGCATCCTGACCTGGCCACATGTCCCAGGGCTGTCGGCTCTCTGCCCACCCCACTCCCTGCTATCATGCGGCCCCTCGATTCTCAGAGACACTCAGTTCTTTTTCCATGAAACTCTGCCACCAAGTCAACTTCCTCATCCCATCCCACGTCCCCAAATCCCAACCTTCGTCACTGGAACGTACTCATTGTTCTCAAACTCTACACACCCTTGGTCAGATCTCAAGGACATGCCTCTTCCACCCCTCTTATCTTGTCACCAAACAGGACAGAGGAGCCACTGCTCTCAAGGTCACAGGCAGTCCACCCCGATCCCAGCCAGGGCCCCCCGGAGGGCCGCGGGAGAGGACGATGCAGCGTGGCACCCAGGTCTCCCTGTCACTCCCCGGCCACGGGCCTTCCGCGTGCCGCCGCCTCCCCCTCCTGCGGTCTCTCGCCGCTTCCCGGCTTGCGGGAGGCGGGTTCTCTCCCGACCCCACTGCGTCCTTCTGCACAGCCTTCCGGTGGCTGTGCGTGTGCCCGAACCCCTTTCACCTCTGCAGACACGGCGCATGGCCGACGCCGCATGTGGAAGGCCTGAGCGGGCCGGACAGCCCCGTCCCCGTGGCAGCCACTCCCGGGGCTGTGTGCCCTGCCATTTCCTGGTACTTTACTGGCCGCTTGTGGTTTCTGGCGTCTTTGTGGCTCTGCCCGCGGCCAGGGCTCCTGAACTTACTCCCCACTGGAGGTTGTGAGGCTACTGACAGTTTTGAGGCACACTCACCAGGAGGTCAGCCTGGGCCACAGGTACCAGGGAGATCAGCTTCGTGCAGGGACCTCAAGGCGCCCCTTCTGGAAGGGGTTCCCGGTTTTCATTCCTCCCCCCCACCCCCAGAAATGGAAGCACAGCTCCCAGGGTCTGCCGGGCGCCCTCCCAGCACCCACCCCTTTGCCTCCGGGCAAAGTGGACAGCTAGCTGTGTGCTCTTCATCCAAGTTCAAGAACTAAGTTAAGCGTTAATGTTTTTCTAAATGTTTCTTCAAACTTTAGAAATTTTTTTGAGGGGGAGGGCAGTTCAGGTTATCAGCCTTTATCATGCAGTAAAAGCCGCGTCTCCAGTCGTGTTCAGTTTTTCACACACGAAAGCATCCTGAGAAAGAAAAATTCACCTTTCTGATTTTATGTTAATTTTATCCCCCAAAAGGGCTTCTATCCACCACCACTCCATTTTTTATTTTTGTTGTGCTGGGCAAAATCTGCGCAGCACGGAGAGCTCAGTGAAGGCGGGGAGGCCTCGTCTAGTTCAGACTGTAAAAGGGGAGGATGGGTTGGATGGGTAGGGGTTTCGCCAGATACCCCCGAGCAGGTGAAAGAAGTTCCCTTCCGTCCCCAGCCCGCTAAGAAGAAATGGGGCTTTTTTTCTTTCTTCTTTTTTTTTTTTTTTTTGGAAATTCAAAAATGGGTGTTGAATCTCACCAACTCTTTCTTTTGGCACCTATCGAGATGTCCCTATTTCTTCCCCTTTAATTCTCTGGTAAATCATATGTGTTTTGTTAAACAACCCCTACGTTCCTGGAGTAATACTACTTGGTACCAATGTAGTAATTTGTTATTATTAAGATTTTAATACAGTTTAATGATTTTCTAGATCCAATTTCCCAATCCTTTTCCCCTGGTGAGTCCGCCTGTCCCCGCTGAATGACTGTGGACGGGCAGGTCATCGCCACCGCATGTGATGGGGCCACTGCTGCCACCCCACCTCCACCCCCACCGCCTTCTGTCACATCGGGCGAGGTTTTTTTATTCCTTTTTTCGCCTGGTATTTGAAAGACTTGCAATCTATTTCCATTCTTTGAATGGTAACTCTTGAATTTGTAACATTCACATTTGCTGTGATGAAGTCTAAATTGACACTTTATCTTCCTAAATAACAATGACTTTTGGATGCCTTAGCTCTGATCAGCTCCATCCTGGGCGACGTGCTGTTGGCTTCCGGTGTTTGTTTCTAAGAGCCGGCATCCCCCACACTGGTCGCCACGGTGGTTAGCAGAACTGCTGCGTATGCAAGGTCGCCCGCATCTGCCCATTTCAGCGCCTCCCTTAGCTCTGTAAATCCCACTCTCATCCCTGAGCTCTACTTCCCTCTAGACCAGAGGTCCCAACCCCCGGGCCGTGGACGGGTACCGGTCCACGGCCTATTAAGAACCGGGACACACAGCAACAGGTGAGCAGCGGGTGAGGAGCGAAGCTCCATCAGCATCTGCAGCCGCCCCCCAGCGCCGGCATCACCGCCTCAGGTCCTCAGGCGTTCCTCAGGCGTTAGATCCTCATAGGAGCCCTGGTCCCTGAGACCAAAAAGACAGGGGACCACTGTCTGAGAGGACAGCCTTCAGGACTGATTTCAGCAAGAACCTGTGCAAGGTACTCTGTCCACCTGAGAATGCAAATCCGCTTGCTCGCCCGCCTCAGGTAACGGCTTGCCTGGGACAGACTCCTGGGCTGGCAGGTCCCAGGCCGCTCCCGGCCCTGTGAGCCGTGCTCCATGCCAGCGGCTCACGGGCCGTCCTGCCGGCGGCAACGTTTGCGCTTGCTTCCGCAAGTTTCTTTCTGTTCTGATGGTCTCTCAATTTCCAACTTCTCTAGCTGCGAATGTTTTTAAAACACTTGGACGTCTTGGCGTCTCCTGCATTTCGTAATTACAGAAAACCCGTCTTTTCTTCAAAAACGGCCTCTCCTCCATCCTCGCCGTTCTCTCTTCCCATCTGACAGCTGACATCCGACACGTGGCGACCTGCTCAGCCTCCAGGCTGCACACCTCCCGCCCCGGCACCGACTCGCTCCGCTTGCGTTACGATGCTGAGTTTTTTTATTTTAATGACCATGTTTTCATTTTAGAGGTTCTTTCTGGTTCTTTTCCACACTCTACGTGTCTGCTCACACGGCCTTGATAACATCTTAGAGCAGTCTCTAGTTTATCTTTACCAATTTTAACACGTTTGCTTTCTATTCTCTTTCAGCTTTCTCAAATGAAGGTTTTTAAAATTAATTTATTTGTATGAGTTTCAAATAACTCAAGTGAAGTTTTACTTTGTTGCCCCTGAACTGAAATCTTTTTAAAAATTGAAACTTATTTTAAAAGTTAATTAGAAACCCTATAATGTCAGAACAAACTGAAATGATCTAGCTTTACATGTTAAAACAAGTAACCAGCCCCTAGTTTTAAGTTAAAAACTCCACTCAATCTTAGAACCTCAGACACTGGCTCGAACGAGCTGAATAGTTCACCTGGAGAACTGTCATGAGATCCACCTGCCGAGGGACGACAGAAACCCGTTAGTGACACGCACGTGGCAAACTGCTGGTTTTACCAACAGTTAATTAGCCACTTCTGTTCAAAGTTTCCTTTTAGTCTAAGTGAAGTCACGATGCAGAGAACAGGGCCCTACGGCAGGACCGTGACTCCTCTCCCCCTGATTCAGTCTTCACTCACTCACACCCCCACACGTTTCCTACAGAACAGAAAATCATTTTCTTTCATGCACCACCCCCCGCCAAAAGAGTATGATTTATCTCAGATGCAAACATGCGCTCACTCGTGCAGGAGACACAGGTTCAAGTCCTGACGACGCCCTTTCCCCGGGCCAGCATCGCCTCACAAGGGCCACCACGACCAGCCCCCAGCGGGTCCCTGGCTTGCAGACAGCCTGTTCCCTACACGGCAGTCACCCTTCTGCTCAGAGCCCTTCAAACTCCCCTCATCCACAAAGTCCCTACTATGGCCCGAAGGCCCACGTCACCCTCACCTCTGTGGCCTGCCTCTCGTGCTTCTCTCCTGACCTCGCCCCCAGACTCCCCTGGCCCAGAATGTGCCTTCTCTGCCTTCTCCAGAGCCCTTCCACCCTCTGCCCCGCCAGGCCTGCTCTGACCCCCCATGCAAGGCCCAGGCCCGTCCCAACCCTCATGGGCTCCAACTGTCTTCCGCAGTGCTCAGTCCTCTGGGCAGCTGCACGGCTACTTCCTCACCATGTCTGCTGTGCACGTCTGTCTTCCGCCGGAACATACTCCCCACAGAGCACAGACTGCTGTCTGGGTTCCCACTGATGAACACCCAACAAACTTTGCTAAATAAACGAACACCACATGAGGAAGCCTGTGATGGCAAATGTGCCCGTCATGGACAGCGCAGGCCAGGGAACTGGCACGGCAGCCCTGCCAGGGCAGGGCCAGGAATTCGCCAGACTCAGCTGTTAATTTCCTAAAGGAAAAGCTCTCTTAGCCCTGAAATCAACCTTTCCCAAGTTTTCTTAGTGAGAAGGAGTTCAAGGCCATCTTTCAATGACAGCACTGAGATCCGGCCAGGCCCCTGGCTGTCCCCCTTGAGGAATACAGCCCTGAGCAAGGACAATCCCGCCCAGTCCCGAAAGACTGATGTTTCCTCCCGGAGTTGCCCCCGCCCCAGTTAAAGCTTCTCCCCAAACAGGGCCGGTCCACCCTTCCCTCCGCTCTGTATGCAAACGACTGGAAACTACAAGGACAACCTAGATTTGACTTGTGCTGGGTTTCTAAGTATGTGTGACATCAGTCACGTCTCCTCATCATAGCAACTTACAAGGAAACGACCTACTTGCTCTGGGAGGACAACGTTCTGTAAGACATGTATTTGGAAACCGTCAACTCTTAGCTAGCTACACAAACCCTGAGTCTGTACTTATCGCACTGCTGATTTGTTCCTCTAAGAAAGACATCTGGAAAATAAATGCTAGAAACTTTCTACTTTGCTAATAAAGGGAACCGAGAAGTTCTAAAGTCACATGTTATTCAACCACACGGACTGTAATCCAGGCACAAATCCCATTCTCTCCATCTCACCATCTCTCCTTTAGTCCTGGAGACCCTAACCTGCCCGCCAGGTGTGTCCTCTGGGCAGCTCTGCTGCCCCTTGCCCTTCCACCTGCGAGACCAGGGGGTGTGCAGTGGGGAGTGCTTCTCAGAAGGTGAAGTGTCCAGTTTCCGGGTCTGATTTCCAAAGGACTAGGATTAAGTTTAAAATAATACTGCAAGGAATGAAATTAAATAGGGATCCAAGTGCAGATTGTAAAGATTTGCATAAATGGGTATTTAGAATTACTATTCTCTGAATGTAAAAGAAATACATACAGAATCATGAGTAGAACACATCCATACGACCCATTTCAAGCCTGCACGGAAGTCCTTCCCATCAGTTTCTTAGTATCATACATTATTACCATAATACGTCATAGACTGGAAGACTCTCCTGAAAGTAGCAGAAGGGGAGAAAGGCCCACACCGTGTAGCATATGTGGAAATACTTCCAGAGGAAGACGATTTAAAAGCAGAGAACAAAAGCCTTTAATTACTGCCAGGGAAAAAAGCCTGCAAGGTGGAAAAACTTCAAAGAGGTCAAGAGGACAGTCAGCATCTAGGAGCCTTACAATTTACATAATTTATAGCAGCGAAGTGGAACTGTCTTGGGCTGTGTGTGGGGCAGCTGTAAAACTCCTCCTTCCCGCAGAAGACAGGTCTCCTAAACAAGAGTCTGTGTGCCTTCTGGAGCTTTTCTAAATATATCCCTTACAAACGCTTCTGGGGGGGGGGGTGAGAATGTGTGGCGTAGCTGATATTCGTCTTCAAACTGAATGCGAAGTCTGAGAAGAGAAATGCCACAGCTCAGACTACAGAGCCGGCTGGATGTCACCGCTCCTCTTGCATGTCACCACGGTTCATCCACCGAGGGCCTCATCACCCCTTTAAGACTGTCACAGACCACAGAGCTCTCTCACGTTATGTAAGAATCCCTCTTAGACGAGGTCACCTGGGCCAATCGGGGCATCGCAGAGCGCACCCGGAACGCCTGGTCGAATTTTACTGTGCAAGCTAAGCACAGACTTCTTACTGTGCCGGTATTCCTCGGGAATGACCCACCGGTCCCAAGAGAGTGCACCCGCTGGCCCTGGAGTCTAAGACCTCGCCTTAGGCCCCCCAAACACTCCCTGGGGCACCCACAACGCGCTTGGCACAACTCGGGGTTCAGCTCATCCTAAAACAGCACGTGCCAGTCTCACCGCAAACGGCGAGGCCCCCGGGGCGCGACAGGGCCCGCAACCCTTCCCTGGCTGGGGTGCAACCCGGCTTCTGCCAAGTCCCAGTCTCCGCGGCCCGGGCCTGTGGCCCCCTGGGGACCCCACTTTCCACGTCCCACCCGCGGAACCCTGGGCGCCCCGCCCGTACTCACTGTTGTACTGCACCCCCTTGGCAAAGCGCCTCTGCAGCGCCTGGTTCATGGACTGCAGCCCGGCGGGGATGTTCTTGTCGCGGCCCGGAGTCTGCTCCGACCCCACCAGCTTCTTGAGCGCGGAAAACATCTTCCCGCTCGCACGTCCCTGCTCGGCGTAGCCCGCGAGCTCAGCAGCGGCGGCGGCGCGGCGCCGATGGCACCATGTCCCACGTCCCGGCGGCCGGGCGCCTGCCTCGCGGGCGGCTCGGGGCTCAGCAGCAGCGGCGCCGTCCCGGCCCCCGCGGCCCCAGGCGCGGCCGCCCTCCGCCCGTCAGCGTCGCCATTTTGGCGCCGGCTCTGCGGGACGCGCGGCTACGGGTCGCCGCGAGGACCACAGGGCCCGAAGAGGAGCGACGCGCATGCGCAGGAGGCAGCGGGCACTCGGCGCGCGCCTACGGGGCGCCGTGAGGGACACGGGAGTGCGACGCGCCGCGCGGAGCTGCAGGTGCACGTGTCTCTGTCCGCGTGTCCGCCTCGACCCCTTTTCTCGCCCTCACCCCTCGACTCCGGGGCCACGGATCTACAGCGAACACTGCATTTCCCGCAGTCTTTCCATCGTGATTTCCCACATCTCCATCCCCCCAAGTTCATTTCCTGAGACTCCTGTCCTCCATCCCCGTGCTCCCAGCAGTCCTGGAAAAATGTTTATTTAAAGTGCGGACGTGGGGTTGGGGGCTGGGGGGAAGGGCAGGGGTTTCCTCCTTCTTCTGAGGGTCACTTCTTCTTCTTCTTAGTCATCTTGAGCTTCCCCTCGATCAGCCGCTGCCCCTGCTTCTTGATCTCGGCCCGCGACGGGACGTAGCTGTGGTCCACGTCAGCGAACTGGAAGGTTTCTAGAAGGAGGGAGAGGAGGAGGGGAGCCGAGGCGCAGCCCGGCTGCAGCCTGTCCGGAGGGCCTGGATCCGGCTGCCGGCGCCACTGTCACGCGCCGGGCGCTCACTGCGTTCTCTGTACCCCCGATGCTGGCGTTTGGCGTTCGGGCTAGCCAGTTCTTAGAGACGGCCCGCCCTGGGCGTCTTTCATGCTGACAGACCAATGCAGACCCCGCCCCCCTTGTCCAACTCTCGCCAAGCCAGCCAAGCCAGCAGCTCCCTGCCCAACGCCCCAGGTCCAGGGACCAGACAGCTGGCACAGCCCCATGCCCCAGCCCACCGGAAGGATTCAAAGGAGCGGATCTCAAGCTGTTGACACCACCTGTCCCCAGGAACCCAGACACAGGCTCTAGCCTGGGACTCCCCCTCGTACCTCTCTGCTTCCTGGCCCGCACCTCCCCTGTATCAGGAAATGTAATAAATCCTTCTTTCAATGGCACTAGCCTCTCCATGTTCTCACTAAGCCACCTCCATAAATTAAAATCCTGCGGGTACCACTGACACGCCCTCTCCATCCCTGACCCTCCAGGCTCCCTGGTCAGACGGAGCAAGTGCAGTGCCCACCTTTGTCCCTGCACAGCTCAGACCGGCCACCGCCTACATTCTCTCCCCACGCTGGGCAGCCTGGCCTGCCAGCCCAGAGCCTGTACCTATCATGTCGTCCTCCAAGTCCTCGAAGTTGATCCTGGTGTTCTGCTTCTCCTTCAGAGTGGAAGACTCCAGGGCATCTCTCACTTTCGTGCTGACCTGCGGGGTGTGGGGGACTGTCAGCTCCAAGAAGTGAGACAAAGTGGGCGCCCTCTGCCCTCCTGGCCCGGGGCTACCTCCTCGGTCCTGAATAGATTCTGCACTCTGTCAGCCAGGTACAGCAGCTTCCCCTCGCAGTAGGCCAGCTTGCTGTGCATGTCCAGGCTGCTGGAGGGCACAGTGTCCTTCTGCAGGCCAGAAGGAGGGGCTCGTCTTCCCCCTGCTCCCAGGAACCCTGAGCGGGCAGCTCCCCCCCGCATGCCGGGTACCTGAGTCCTGGGCAGGGGTATGCCCACCAGCCGGAGGTATAGGTTGTCGATGCCCATCTGAAGGGTGAGCAGCAGCCTCTGGCTCTTGGTCATGTTGCTGTAGGCCAGCTGCAGTCTCTTTTCCTCTTCGTTCAGCATGTCCTTCATTTTCTCCTGGATGGACTTAAAGCTGTTGAGGACGATGGGGAGGGGGTGGCACAAACCTGAGGGCGAGGTGCTGGGGTCCTGTGTTGGGTGCTGTGCTAAGTTCAGGGGCTCAAGAGCCCGGATGCAGGCCCGTGGCATCTCCCCAGCTCATCTTTGAAGAACTCGCAGGCTCGTGGGCAGTGAGTACCCTCAGCCCAGCCTGGGGGTGGCCCCGGAGAAAGGCAGGGCTGCCAGGGTACCTGACGGAGCTGGGAGTCTGGTGGAACTTGAGCAGTTCCTCTCTGCCTCCAGCTTTCCCATCAGAGCCTCCAGTGCAGTCCGCCTCCCCTCACAGTCCTCCATCTGCAGCTCCAGGTTCTCCTCCGTGTTCCTCTGAGCCAGGAACCGGCCTGCGATGTCCTGGCCGGGCCAGTGGGGAGAAAGCAGGTGTGAGCCAGGAGGGCAGCAGCCCACACAACTGGCTTCTTCTGGGTCCTTCCCGGGGTCAGCAATGATGTCAACCACAGCCGAGCACTGAGGTCTTATGAGGGGCCAACCATGGGGTGAAGTGTTTTTGCGTCACTGCACGTAACCCACACGACAAGCAGAGGGCAGCTAACCCCAGGCAGAGACAGGAGCCCACTGCCAAGAATGCATGGCTGTGAGTTGCTTGGCCAAGACGGACAGGCTTACCCAGGGTCGTGGACAGGAGCTCAAGATTTACTAATAATAAGCCCAGATCGGATTAAAGGGAATGGGAGACAGGTGGGGAGGCAGCTGCTCCTCACGATGCTGCCGGTTTGGGATGGGGTCAGGACTGGAGGTGCAGGCCACACCCTCAGCATTTGGATCCTCATTCTCCATGGCTCTGTGAGGTCACAGGAATGTGGCCCTGATGTGGCAGCTGTGTCTCGGGAGGGCCCTCTCCGCTGAGCCGTGGGGCCGCAGTATTGTGTGTCCATTCATTCAAAAGGTGCCTGCAAGGCCTGGCCCAGCTCACAGGGCCTTGGACAGGGGCTGGACCCCCACCAGCCCACCCCCTGACGCCCCGGGAGCGCCAAGGAACAGTACCCAGAGGTGGGAGCAATGCACGGCGCTCTTGATTTTCTCCACCAAGGCAATCAGGTACGTCTGGTACTCGATATCAATCTGGGAGTTCTCTCTTCTCCTCACTGGGCAGAGCAGAGGGGAAGGAAGGCCAGCAGGCAGGCATGGTGTGGGAGTTCTTTGCCAGGCCCCGCTGCCTCTATACATGCCCAGTCAGCAAGGGGAGCCACCCAAGAGCTGGGTCCCCATCAGAGCCGCCTGCACCTTAATGGGCTCCCTCCTCTAAGCCAGCCTGTCCACAGGGGCAGCGGAAGCGGCCTGGCTCCATGGAGCTTAGTGGCGCTTCTCGGAGGCAGCTCAAGGTCCTGGGGTACTCGACTCATCTCTTCTGAGGCATCAATGGGTGACCGGGCCATGGGAGTACTAATGTGGTTTATAGCTGAAAAGCCGGGGGGCTCAGCCACACTTAGCCGCGAGCTCAAAGCTGCGGCCACTGGTTCTTGGCCTCTGCACGGACAGCTAGGGAGAGGCAGGGTGCGTCTGTCTCCCTCACCCCAGCCACTGCCGGGCACTGGACGACCTGACTGGGTGCCAGTGCTGGCCTCTCAGGACCCTGGCTGGGGGCAGGCAGGGAGCTGAGCGCTTACCTTTCGCGGTCTCTGTGCTCATCAGAGTGAAGGATAGTCTGAGTCCCTGTGGCCCTGGTGGGAAGAGAAGGGGTGGGTGAGCTGAGGAGGGGCCACCCCACTGTCCAGGTGCCACAGTGGGGGTCTGCAGGGGGCTCACCCGGCGGTACTTCTCGTTGGTCTCCTTGGTGTGGATCTTGTCGATCAGCTTCTTCTGCTGGGTGAGCCGGGTCTCGCGCGCCCGGCGCTCCTGGATGAAGGAGGCCTCCTTCTCCCTCAGGCTCATCTGCAGACACAGGGCGGCGCCCAGGGTCTGTCTCAGGCCTCCCGCGGCGCTGAACCCTGCGGTCCCCTCAGCCCCCAGCGTCCTGGACTCGGGAACAGCATTCGAGCGCATCGGCGGAGCCCTTCTTCCAACAACATGGTGCCTCCAGCCACTTCCGCCATCCTCCTCGGTCCCCGCCGCGCCCTCCCTGGCCGGGCCTCAGAGCGCCGTCCTTCCTGGGCATCACACTCGCAGCGCGCCCTGCTCCGGTGGCTGGCTCCGCCGCCCGGCCACGCCGGCCGATGCATCCTGACGCGCCCTCTCCCTCGCCGCTCGCGGCTGGTGCCGGGCTTCGTCGCCACGGCTTTTCGAAGGCTTCTGCGCTCTGCATTCGTCCACCCTGCTCCACCACGGCTCTGGCCCGAGCAACCAGCGTCTGGACGCTGGTCCCCTCCAAGGCTCCTGGCCAGGTGGGGGCCAACACCTGAGCCCAGGCTCCTGGGCTCCGAGCTCCTCATGCCTCCAGGGCCCCTCTCGACGCCCCTCCCTGAACAGGTTTGTGGCCACAGCACTGTGTCTCTCTCCGCAGCGCTGGCCCGAGGCTGGGGGACCAGATGAGCGCTGCCTCCTCCCACTGCCCACTTCAAGAGGATGGGACATGTGGCCTTGCAGGGGTCTTGAGGGGGCCCTGGCATAGACGGGGTGAGTGGGTGGCCCTGCCCAGCCCAGGCCAGCTCTCTCCCAACTCCATCTACCCCATGGCTTCTGCCAAGTGGGACACCCCCTGTCCAGGGCCACAGTGCGAGCAGAGAAGGGGTCCACCCTGGACTCCTCTGGTGATTGCTGGTGGCATGGGCATGGGGCTGTCCTGATGGACCCTGGACCAGACAGGTCCGAAAGAGCCTTCCAGGGCCCCTGAGCCCAGGGGCCTGAGCTCACCTTGACCTCATCCGTAATCATCATGGCGTCATAGGACATGACCGTCATATCCGACAGTTCCGAGCAGTAGTCCACCACAAGATTCTGCAGCTTGTCCAGCTCTGTGGGGTATCCTGCCAGCTCCTGCATCGAAGGGGCAAGGCCAGGTGGGCACAGAGCCTGATGGCCCAGGGGCTACAGGCCATCCACATGCTTCCCTGCTCTACACCGGCCACCCCGGCCCCTCCCTGCTTCTCTTGTGGCCCCTACAGAGGGGCAGCACCTGCCCCCCACCCCTCATCCAGACTGCGAGCACCCAAGGACAGTGGCCTGTGGCCCCAGCCCCCTGCTGGGACAGAGCAAGTGACAATGTTTTCAGAGGGCACACAGCATTTTCCTGGGGGACTCTCCCACCACCCAGGGACAGACAGCCTAGAGATACTTCCGGCAACAGGTCCCACTGTGAGAAGTGACTCAAACCCAGGGAGGCCCACCACTTGGGAGTGGCTGTTGTCTACAGTGAACCAGAAGGGCTCAAAATGGGTTTGGGGTCAGAGACTTGGGTTCAAGGCTGTGGGACCTTGGGAGAACCGCTTAACCTCTCTGAATGTCCCCATCTATAAAACTGATGATGATGGCTCTTTCAGAAGGGTGTTGTCAAGGTCGACTGAGAAGGTACAGTGAAGTACTTAGAATGGGGCCAGGGTCCTAAGTGTCCAAGATATCTTGGCTCTTAGTGTTTTGTCATTAATAACTACAATGTAGAAAAACCACAGGTGATCGCGTGTGATATTTTTTAATGCATATGTGCTGAAAAGATAGGAAGGTGCCCCCGAGAGGACACGGTGTGCCCAGGAAAAGGAGGGGCTGGACCCTGGAGTGCAGCTGGAATGGGAGGGGACATGAGGAGGAGGAGGCCCGGGTGGGAAAGGTGAACAGCGCCTCCGGATGAGTCTCCAGGACCAGGCGACTGAGGCCAGAGGGACAGGTGGGAGGGCAAAGCTGAGTGCTGCCTGGCTTTGGGGACCACGGTGAGGATGTGGGAGGCTGTGACCCCAGCCAGGAAGAACTGAAGTGCCAACCCATCCCATCACACCCTCCTCCCAAACCACATCTCCAGCTGTCACCCTGCCGGCCCCCTGCCCTCTGGCCTCAGGGTGAGGACTTCCAGGCGCTTCCCTCACTTTCACTGCCCTCCCTGCCGAGCTGCTCCTCCCAGAACGCTGGCTCCCAGCCGCCAGCCTTCCTGTCCTCCCCACGTACGGTCCACCGGCCGGTGGCAGGCGCCTGTGCTCTGCTGCGGGGTTCCAAAGGGGGCGCCCCATGCAGGGGTCTGGCCTCACAGAGGGCTCGTGGCCCCCGGGAGCTGCCTCCTGGCCTCCTCCACAGGCAGCAGGGCAGCTGGCTGGGCAGAGGTGGGCAGCAAACCTAGGTCACCAGCCTGCTCTAAGGTGACTTGCCCTGGGACTTTCTGAGGGTGCAGGTCTCATGCCCTCCGAGGCCAGGGTACAAAAAACAAGAATCAAAGTAACACCACACTAAACCAAGTACATGCAGGAAAATCCAAACAACTCCATCTATCCATAAGATGCCTCCTTGGAGCAGCAAAAGGTGTTCTCGAAAGAATGTTGCAAGGGATGCTGATGCCCCTGCTCAGCGGGCACCCAAAGCAGGACTCAGTGCGCCCCACGTGATCGGCCCTGCCCCAGAGGCTCCCGTCCCCACCGAGATCCCAGCCCTGCACACAGGCTGGGGCCTGAGACCCCCGCCCATCTCGACCAGCGCGGCTCCTTGGGGCTGGGGTGCGGGTTGAGGGGGCTCACTTTCTTCAGATAATCCAGCAAGTCCACGTACAGCAGGTGGATGTTCTGGCTCGTAGTGATCTTCATCATGGTCTTTTCGATGTTGTTCTCCAGCTGGCGAATGACCTGGAGACAGCCCCAAGGGCTCATTGCGAGCCAAGCCACCTAGAGACGCTGAGGCTGGCTCAGGATGGGGCTGGGCTTTTTTCCGAGGAGGGAGGGTCTCATTCACCAAGCCCCGCCCATCTCACGGAGCCCCGTCCTAGACCACGCCCTGCTCAGCCCCGCCCTGAGGCCCCGCCCCTCTGAGCTCCCACCCACGGAGGGCCGCCCGGTCCGCCCGAGGCTCCGCCCCCAGGAAGCCCCCCACTCCCCTCACGAGGCTCCGCCCCACCTGCAGCAAGCGCTGCTCTTCCTTGGTGGCCTCGGGCTGGTTCCGCAGGCTGGTCAGCTCCTGCCGCATGCTCTCCAACTGCTGCCCGCGCCGCCGCACCAGGTGGGTCAGCACGTTGTGCACGTTCACGCGATCGAAGACGTACTTGCGCAGCTTCTCCCGCGCCACCTGGGTCGGGGAGCACGGCCCGCGCGTGGGTGCTCAGCGCGACGCCGGCCCGCCGGCACCGGGGCGGCAGGGAGGGACTCTGGGGTGGAAAACTCGTTCCGCCCTCCCGCCGGCTCCTCAGTGTTGTTAGGGGGGAGGGGTGCACTGGCTGGGTGGGACTGAGGGGCCCCGCCCGCCGCCTCACCTCCATGGTGCAGCGGCAGTGCGCCAGCCTCATGGGAACATCCTTCCCGCAGGCCTTGGCGATGGTCCGCTGGTCGTACTGTGTGTGGGGTGGCGGCAGCCGAGCTGAGGGCGGGAGACTGGGGGCGGCACCTCTGCCTCCCCTGCCGCCGACCCCTCCAGGCATTCTCCCTGGGCTGCTTCTGCCCTGTGCCAGCCCAGCATCAAGACCCCAGGACGCAGAGCGCTGCAGGACCGCTTCCAGGCTATCCCGGCTCAGATGTGATGGGGCCGGCGCGGGGTCCCAGGTCTCCCGTACGTGGCCAGAGAGCCAGAGCGGCCCCTGCTGGACGGGGTAGCTCAGGAAAGGACCCCTAGTCAGGGAACCCGCCCCGCCTTCTGGGGTGGGCTTGCTGGAGTGACGAGCCCAACACAGGTCCCCGTGAACCCCTGCACAGATGCTCCCTGGCTCTACAAAGGTTGGGGTCGGAGCGGGGAAGGGGGCAGAGGAGCCCGCCGTCCACCGGTGCGCGTTTCAGCACGTGCCCGCCGCACCCTCGCCCCAGGCAGCAGGGAGCGGGCGGGACTGCGCACCTTCTTGGCCAGAGCCCATTCCTGGGCCCCTTGGCGGATGTTGCTGCGCAGGTGAGCCAGCGTCGCCTTGTTCTTGACCGTCTTCTCCTTCACGGCCTGGATCTGCAGCGCTCGGCATTGCTCTGTGGGCGGCGGGAGAGACGAGCAGCTAGGGTACAGGCCAAGGCCCGGGCCGGCTCGCGGGGTGAGCGGGCTGGCAGCAGGGGGCGCGCTGCCTCCACCTCAGGCTCCTATCCTCTGCCCTGTGGTCGTCCCCGGCTGTCAGCGGCCCGCTGCGCTGGGCTGCGCAGACAGTGAAGGGGGGCAGCCGGGGATGGGCACGTCCTGTGATCCCTGCCGGCCCTGCATCCCTTCCTGTCCCCTCTGGCTTTGGGGCCCACAAAGCTCACAAATCTCCTTGAAGCCCCTCAGCTTCTCCTCTCCCCACTCCTGCCCCCTGCGTGGCAGGCCCCTTGGATTCTGCTCCCAGTTTTGGGGCGGAGGGTGGGGTGACCACTCGCTCCGTTTGCCCCGGACCGTCGCTGTGCTAAAAGGGAAAGTCCTGCACCCCAGAGCCCCTGAGCCGGGTGGGGGCTGGTCCCCGGTGGTGGGCTCACCCTGGAGCCGGGTGATGGTCTTCAGCTCCTGGATCTGCTCGTCCAGTTCCACCTCACTCCGTGTTTTCATGGTGGCCCTTGGCACCCCTGCACACCCTGTGCCAGGCCTGCTCAGCAGAACCACACTTGAGATTGTCCCCGGAATCTGGCCCCTTTGTGATGGGGGCCAAGGTTCTTGAAGCCCAGGGAACCCTGGGAGACCTGGCCTGCTCCGCCACCACTCTGCCCCAAGCCAACCTGGTTGTCCCCGGACACTTGAGTCTATGGCCACTGTGCTCAGGATCACTGCGTGGGCTGGGCACCCTTCTTCCAAAGGGAAGTGGCTTGTGGTTTGGCAGTGCACCCCACACCGGCCCCCCTGCACCCTCCCATCCCCTCTACCCAGCCGCCTACCACTCCTGACCCTTCACTGCCTTACAGGCTCCCTACGCTCCCCACCACCCGAGTTCACACTGCGCGCCCTGGGTGACCTGGCTCGTGAGACCGCCAGCCTCATTACCCCGTCCTTCCCTGAGCTTCGGCCACCGCCTGGCGCTGCCCTGTCTGCCTCCGCTTCCCTGGGGAATTCCTGCGTCTAGCTTTCTACGTCACTCCAGGAGGGGTCAGCTCCCCATCTGTACCCCCAGCCCAAGCTCCCCTCAGAGCCATGTGCCCAAGGGCCCATAGCCTGGGACTCCGGGGGGCGCACACCGATGGGTTACTTTATCCAGCGGCGCTGCATGAGGTTGCTGGGGCGGCGGCTCACACAACAGGACTTTATTGTCCCGCATCCCGGAGGCTGGACCCCGAGGTCCCTGCATGGGCAGGGCGGGTTCCTCCCGAGGCCTCTCTCCTGGGCCTACAGACGGCGTCTGCTCCGTGTGTCTCCACATGGACTTTTACTCTGTGCCTGTCTGTATCCTACTCTCTCATAAACACACCAGGAAGGCTGGATCAGGGCCCAGCTCATTTTACCGTAATCGCCTCTTCAGAGGCCCTAGCTCCAAATGCTGTTGTATTCTGAGGCCCTGGCGTTAGGGCTGTAATGTGTGATTTTGGGGGGACGCAGTCCAGCATAACAATGCTTCAACCACGTGCGGTTACAGCACCCAACGTCCTCCGTGATCTCTCACACAGATCTTTTACCCCTCTGGTCACTCATATTTTATTTATTATGTCTTTTAAACTACTTATTGTTTTAACATTTCATTTATTTTCCCCCTCCGGGTCACTCATCTTTTAAAAAGTGAGTCCAGTCTGGTCTGAAGCTCCAAGTTCACCCTCTGCCCACCTCCGAGCCCAGGCCCTACCCTCAGGGGGCTTTATTTATTATGTCTTTTAAACTACTTATTGTTTTAACATTTCATTTTTTTCCCCCCGGGTCACTCATCTTTTAAAAAGTGAGTCCAGTCTGGTCTGAAGCTCCAAGTTCACTCTCCCACCTCCGAGCCCAGGCCCTACCCTCAGGGGGCTGGAAGGGCCTGCCATGTGCACGGTCAGCTTCCTGTCCCCTTCTCCCAGGGCTTGAAGCAGAACCTGCTTGCTGTCCCCCAGTATTGGTTCTCCCTTCTTGCTCAGAGAGAACCCCTGAATTTATTGGGGCACGTGGCTGCCCAGAGCAAGGCCGTCTTTCTAGGTGCCTTTGCACAAGTGTACCCCACGACTTAGTTCTGGCCAATAGAGTCAAAGCAGAATGGTGAGTGAAACGTCCTCCTTTCTCCTTCCTGTTGGCTGGAATGAAGACATGATGGCTGGAGCTGGCACAGCTGCTGGGGCCATGAGGCAGATTTGGAATAGAGGCCATTAAAAGGAGCCTGGGTCCTGGCCCCGTCAGCCCCAGGCCACCCACCTGGACTTCGGCATGTAGGGGAACTCACTCCAGGTTGCTCACGCCACGGCTGCCTTTCCCTCCAGCAGAGTCCCTGTGCGTAACAGGTGCTCCGTGGATGTTCTTTGGAATGACTGGCCATGCCCAGAGGCACAGACTGAGCTGAGCTCAAACAGCATGGCCCCGCGTTGTGTGCCTCCAGTGTGACTGACAAGCCAACTGCAAAGGACGGGGACGTGCCCAGGTTTACGTCACCTCTGCCTGAGCTTTCCCTCCATGAGGACAGATGTCCAGGAAGCTGGCTCTCTCCCTCAGCCCCTGGGGAAAAGTGCCATTGTCCGTTCGGTGTGTTTGGGATGACAAGAGGGTGGACATAGCCGCCTCCTGTCCCTCGTCTCTTGGGCACTGCTCCTCCACGCCACGTTGCACAGAAGTGACCCCCACAAGGCGAGGACTCGTAGTCTTACAGGGCCAGCGGGAGTGTCCAATTTGGGGTTCAGTGTTAGGAATTGCATGGCATGGCCTCCAATATCAGCCATGTGACCCAAGGTGACATTTGTCTCTCAGCTTCTTCCCACTTTGACTTCCCAACCACTGTAGAACTCAAGTGGGAAAAAGAGCAAGACGTTTATTAGTCCCACGACCCCGGGAGCATCTGTCACCTCTGACTGGGGGATGCGGGGCACCAGGGAGCACCGCTGGGCGCTGGAGCTGCACACGGGACGGGCGCCAGTCCTCTCCTCTGCGTCCACCGCGTTCCTCACTGCCCTACAGGACGCCAGCCTGGGAATGGCCCTCTCTGGCCCGGCCTCCTGGGCAGGGCCCAGGCTCGGGGCGGGAGCAGTCTGCACGGCTTGGTAGACCTGGGCACACACGTGTGCAGAGGACACGGCTGGGGTACCTTCAGGTGCAGGGAGGGTCGGCTGTGTTCTAGAACTCTAGCCCCAGGCCTGGTGCGCCCCGGCTGGAACTCTCTTAGCTGCGCTGACCTGTAAGAGGGGACGGAGACAGCTCGATCACCCCAGTGCTGCTCCCGGCCCCTGTGCCTCTGCAGTGGCTAACACGGAGGCCTGTGACAAGGATGCAGCCATGGAGGCCCCGCCTGAGGGCGATCAGCTTGGAGTATGACGCCTGGCCTCTAGATCCAGGAGGGGTGCCCACACCCCTCACTCTGCACCCCGCACCCCTGGCCCCAAAACCCTCCTGGGTCTTCCTTCTGCACTTGGGGCTCGGAGAGGTCTGTCCGCTGTGCACACGGCACTCCAGGATGTGCAGGCCAGGGGAGGGGCCCTGTCCAGTCCACACCTTGGCCCCAGCTTGCCTGCCTAAAACTCCAGTTCTGCGTCCTGCTGCCCCGGGCCTCTCACCTGTGTCCACGTCCGTGGGGAGCTGCCCCGTTTCTAGGAAGAGCCAAAGGTGGCTGCATTTCTGTGACTCCACTCGCGTCACCCAGTAGCTGGCCACCGAGCCTGTGACTGGGGAGCAGAGGCGAGAGCTGGTAGGCTGGGGAGCTGGAGCCTCCGCATTTCTCAGGGAAGAGGAACCTCGGCACAGGATTGTTCTGGGCAAATGCTGGTGGGGGATGTGGGCAGGGCTCCCACCAAGAACTGGGGCCCCATCCCAGGAGGCAGGGATGCCTGGAGCCCACCCTCACTGGCAACTTGGGTGTGTTTCAGGGACCCCAGGCACCCACTCTGAGTTACCCACCCACTGCAACCAGCACATGCCACTGAAAGGGGTACTTCAGCTTCCTCTGAATGAACATCTGGAGGCCCAAGGTCGCAGCGGTGCCTGACAGAAGACACAGTTAACATCAGCCAGCCTGTGCAGGGGCGGCCAGGGAACCGCCCAGCTACAGCCTGAGTGCCCACAGGCACCTGCCAGGCTCCCAGCACCTGCAGGCAGCCAGCCGAGGCCTGGCCACCTGCTGGGGAGTCAGGGTGAGATGGGAGGATGAGGTCCCTACACGGGAGGACACCTGGACCCAGCCTACCTGTGACAAAGGTGAAAATGCCCTTCATGAAGGCGTTCGACTGGCACGCGGCATATCTCCCCAGTCCCTGGGAAGGGAGTTGAAGACTCAGTTCCCCTCCCTGTTTCTTCATCGTCCCTCCGGCCACGCCTTTGGGCTCACGCTGGCCGTGGGGGAGGGACCCTCATCGTGAGGCCCTGGAGGGTTTGGACACATGCACCGCCCCATGCCCAACCAGGATGCCCATTCCCATAGCAAGAGGGTCCCGACTCTCTACCCATCTTCCCTGACGGGGACACCCCCACCGAGCCTCCCGCCCCGCTCAGATCCGGTTCTGAGGTCCGCGGCCCGCCTTCCAGGCCGCTCTGCTCACCGGGTGCTTGGCGGCCACGGCGTCGTCCACCCGGGACAGGCCCAGGTTCACCATGGCTGGCAGGGCCGGGCGAGCGGGTCTGCGCAGGAGCGGGAGGAGGGGGCGGGCCGGGGCGGGGCCTGGGGCGGCCTGCACCGCGAGGGGCGGGGCCCGGCCGGGCGAAGGGGCGGAGCCTGGAGCGCCCTCCCGAGCCCGGGTTCTGTGACGTTGGACGCCCGGCTCGCGGCGCGCGCTCCTCCCGGCCCCGCCTCGGTCACCCCGCCTTACATCCAGGCTCGCAGACGCGTAATGATTATTGAGAGTATTTACTGCTGCTGCGGTGGGCGCTTTGCTTAAGGGATTGAATCTCTTGAAAACGACCACGGAGCAGCGACGTATCCAATGATTATTTAATAAATTAATTCCAAAAATGCTATAAGCCCAGAGTTGGTGCCCGTCCTGTGCTAGGAGCTGGGAGTCCCACGGAGGAGCCTGAGCCCCTGCCCTTATAGCGCGGACAGGTAAACAGCCAGGAGAGAGGTCAGAACACAGTGGGGAGAATAGGGAGGGACCACAGCGCGTAGGGCTGCACCCCCCCAGGAGGCCCTCGGAGAGACCAGGTGCGGAGGTCTCGCGGAGAACCCTCAAATGTGAACTGCTGAGTGGGACTGAGCGTGGCCTATTTGCAGGAGGTTCCCGACGCCGGTGTGGAGGGAGACAAGGGCGAGGGGAGAGGCGTGGGCCATGGGATCAGATGGCCATCTGCTGTGTGAAGCCTGGTGGGACCTTCAGCTCCTCTAAGTGTGGAGGGACACCACGGGCGGCCCCGCAGGGGCGCGGACTCCGTGGACGTCCGGCTGAGGCCTAGTGTTTCAGCAGCGGAGCAGGCAGGAGTGCTGTTCCGGTGCGGGGTGCTGCTGCAGTACAGAGGGATGCAGGCGTGCCGTCAGGGTACAAGGGCACTGTGAGGGTGCAGGGGCACTGTTGAAGTAAAAGGGCATTCTTGGGCTGCTGGGTACTGTCAGGGTATGGGAGTGTTATTGGGGTGCAGGAGTGCTATGCCTTTACTTGTCCCTAATTGCAATGCTTTGCTATTCCCAAATAAGCCCCTTTGCCAGTAAAATAATTGACTTTTATTTTTAGGGTCAACAACCCTTCCTGAACTCGCCATCATGGCCCTGTGCCTCCCCATCAGCCTGGTGCCATGGTTAGCAGAGGGTCAGATGAGGTCTGAACTCCTGGGGCTCCTTGCTCCTGGCCTGGGTGGGACAGGCGGCTGCTGTCAAAGCTGGAGGCCTCCCTGGATGAGGCGGCTTTGATCTCCAGCACCGGAGAGGACCGTCCGGCTTGGGCTGGTGCTCTGAGGAGGCTCTGCAGGAGTGTCGCGTGGTGGATCTTGCCTAGGCCGCACACCCCATTGCACCCTCGGCACCCTCTGGGCGGGGGAAAGCTTATAGGTCAGCTTGGGCTCCTGAGAGTAAGCGAGGGGTGGTCTTAGCCAAGTCTCTGGGCCTCGGTTCCCCTTTACATTTGCCCATTGGCCTCTGATCTCTTTCAGGCCGAGTCTCAGATGGCCACAGTGGCCATGTACCCTTTTGCCCCACCAGCAGGGCTCCCAGGGTCACCCTCTCTCCACCTGCCCACCCGGCCTCCTGGTCCTGATCCTGTGCCCAGAGCTGGACACACCACCCTGTTATGGGTTTGCAGCTCCAGAGAGGCTTTGGGGGGGTGGGGGCACCCAGCCTTTGAGACCCTTCCATCTGGGGTGGGGGGTAGGGGCTGAGCTGGGCTACAGCTCCATGTCCGACAGACACCCACAGTGGGTCAGGGAGCTCTGTAGAAGGATGCCCAGAGAAGGCTGTCTGCTCCCTCCCTTCTCCCTCCCTGGTGCTCTGAGGAGTTATCTTTGAGGTCAGCGTGGTCCTGGCGGCCCTTGTGTGCCTGGCCCTTCCCCCACTTGCCATGTGCTGCCCTGGCCTCCACCTCCAGCAGGTCCTCTGGGGGATTCTCAGGCCACAAACGTCCCCATCCTTTATCAAAGCCAAGTACTCGGTGATCCTTGCACACTCGGTCACGTCTCAGACAATGCCCAGGAGAGAGTGCAAGGGGTGGGGTGGGGTCTGTCCATCAACGTCCCTACCTGGCCTGGGTGCAGCCGCGGGGCGGGGAGGGTGCCGTAAGCAGGTGGGGTGCCGAGAGCCTGCTGGCCCTCCGGCTGGGTCAGCTGGGTCTTCATCTCCCAGACCTTGCAGGACTATCTGTGGCCCCGGCCAGCCAGTCAGTGGACGCTATCCGCGTAACTCTGTGGCTGCCGGCCAGGTAGCAGCTTCCGAGATTGAAATGGTGGCAGTCGAAGTACAAGGATGCACAATTCTGCGTGCTGTGGTTGTCATTGTCCTCACTGAAGAGCATGTTCCTGTGGCTCCCTCAGGTCTGGGCCTGGGAGGGGCAGGGGTGGCAGCTTGCAGGGCCCCAGGGAGGGGCTGCAGCTTGCAGGGCCCCTTCTAAGAGAGGAGAGGAAGCATCTGAAAAGTGCAAAGGGAAGGGCGGCAGAAATGACGGACTCAGCCGGTAAGGTCCATTCCTGACACCCCGCCCCCAGGACTCTCCAGCTCACATCTGTTGGTTCATGGCTGGCCATCCAGCTACCGTCCGTCCTCACCTCTGTAGCTGCGCGGGAATAACAAGACCCGTACAACTGCCCGCTGCGTTACAGTCGGGGCTCGGCCTTTGGGTAGGAATCCGCGGAGCCGGTGCCGGCGTCAGTAAGCGCTCCTCTCTGCTTACTGCCTCGGCCTCCCTCTCTCCGAGAATCCCGCCACAGTGTTGAGGGCGCCAAGGTCGCGGGTTCTACAAGGCAGAATGACCTGTACGTAGATAGAACCAGTGGTCTGAAATTCCTCCCCTGCGGCCCCCACCCGCAGCTCCCCCTTCCGTCCTGAGTCACGAGGTGCACCTAGAACCTCAGAAGAAGGATCGCGCTTGCATGGATCCTGCAGAGGTCTGTGCGCTGTAGAAATCTAACCGAGGGGAGCTCGTGCTTTAGGGCTGGAAGCCTCACGCGCTCCTCACAGGCCCCCCCCCCGCCCCACGCTCCCACCCCTCGCAATAAATTCTCCTTCCTCTAACGAAGGCGTCTGAGCATCCGAATTCCTGCGTCAGGGAGGTGTCCCTTCCTGCAACACTTCCACACCCCGCAGGGCCTCAGGCTTGCTGGAGAACCACCGAGAAACGGCCCCACCCCCAGCGTGTTTCTCTTCTCCGGACACCGGGAAGGAGCTGTATCTGGCGGGCGAGGCTCCATCTTCGAAATCCTTCAGGTCGCCCCTGAGCTCCTGGTCCCCTGGTCGCAGGGGCTGGAGGCAGGAAGGGAAGGGGTGAGGCCAGGCCGGGGTCTGGCCCGCGGGCCCCGGGCACCCCTGCCCAGCCAGAATTCCGCGGCCAGGCTGCCGGAGCCTCTTTTGAAGGACTCCCAGTCCCGCAAGAAGCCCACGGAGCCGTCCACGTGGCGCCGGACACCTGTGGGGTGTGAGCCCGCGGAACTGCGGGGCAGAAACCTGTGGAGGAACCCCTATCACGGAGGACACGTTGCTGAGAAGGTGGCGCAGGGCGTGCAAAGCCGGCAGCGGGCCCGCGGGCGGAGGGCCCTGCGGCTGCGCCACCAGCCACCAGCGGCAGCGGCCTCGCGCCGGCGCCGCGCCCCTCGCCGCGCACACGCGCGGGACGCCAACCCGTAGCTGCGCGGTGCTCCCGCTAGGGGGCGCCAACACGTGGTCCCTGGCCATCCCGCCGTCTCCAGTTTGAGCGCGGTGACCCAGCCTCCGGTGCCCACGTTCGCGGGCCCCACTCACCGTCCGGCCCCCGCCGCCCACGTCCATGTCGCAGAGCGCAGTCAGCGGCTGGCAGTCGGGTGGGGAGATGGTGTACCTGTCGGTCAGGTCCTGGCAGTTGCGCGCCGCTGAGAGGCAGCGAAGAGGTGCCTGTGCCTGGGGTGTGCTCCTGGGGAGGGTGCAGACGCCACCGTGATCCGAGATGTGGTCCCACGCCGCCCTTGGAGGGGGGGACAAGGTCGCTTGCCTCTCTGGCACCTCAGCGCTTTCTCTCCTGGGCAGGAGACAGAGGTGCCGTCCTCTTTGTCCTATCCCCTCTACAGATGCTCCACTCCTGGGGCCCCCCACTGTCTGCCTCGAAGCCCGCCCCATCAGCGCTGCCCTCCCTCCTGCCCACGCTCCTCTGGGGGCCTCTGGCCACTCTCTGACTCTCTGACCCTCTCCAGAGTCGAGACAGGTCATTACAGTGGCCAGGGCAACTGGGTGGGCCCCTGGAACTCCCCAGGTCAGTTTGGCCCCCAGGCTGGGCTGGAGGGCGGGTCAGGTGAGCCCTCCCTCCAGGGCTTCCTTGGGCTCCAGGGCCCTTCTGCTGCCTCCTGTCTGCCCCCCCCCCAGGAGTCCCAGGATAGGAACCCCAGGGTGAGGAACACATACAGAAGGCTCTCACCTGGGAAGGTTGTGGTCCCTGGGTCACCTTTCTCCCCTAGAGATACAGGATGCTGGCTTGGTCCCTGGAGCTGGACTCCCCGGCCCAATCCCTCTGCCTTGCCGGCCTCCTGTCTGAGCTGTGACCCCCCAGCAGTGCCGGGCAGAACAAGCCTGGGCGGGGAACGGGGTCCCCACTACTTAGACTGGGTTGGATCCAGGGGGCGACCTTCCTTCTCTGCGAGCCACTGCCTAGGGAGACGGCTCCTTGCCTCCCTGCGGGAGGGAGGGAGGGATGGATATTTCCCTCTGAGCAGGCCCTGGGGGGGCTGCGCACCTGGCTCCACAGGGCCCCCGCCCTGCAGGCTGTGCAGGTGTACCTGTGGGTGCACCCATGAGTCCTATGGGTGTGTGGATGCACGCGTGTGGTGGGAGGGACCTACTGGGAAGTGGGGGGAGAGGCGGAGCTGGCAGAGCCTGGGTGACAGCGCTTGGGGGCATGGTGCAGCTGCTCTGCGTTCCTGATCCTGGGGGACTCCGGGCACACCCCGGGCAGAGGGCCGGTGGTCACCCCTTTTATCTGCTCCCAGCCAGCCCCGTCTTCCCTGAGCTGCCTGGGGGGCCTGCTCTCCTGCAAATACAAGGGGCGAACTGGCCCCATCCCCTGGGCGGGGGCAGAGCAGGCTGGCCTGGGAGAGGAGGCAAAAGCACCCCCACCCTGGAGCACTCCCCCTCGCAGCCCGGCACCCATTTTTGGGCCCCGGCAGGCCAGGAGGGCTGGGGCAAACTTGGAGAATGGCCATCTCGTCCTCAGACCTCAGACCTACCATCTTCACTTCTACATACACAGAGGAGGGCGGGTGGCAGGCCGGTGCACCCTGCCCCTCCCCTGGTACCCCAAGGAGGCCATGCTGTGCCAGCCCACACCTCACTGGCCAGGCTGAGCATCTCCGTCCTTCCCATCACCTGCCTCCCACATGCCCGTGCTGGAGGGCGAGCATCTGAGCAGACAGACCCCTTCCACCTGGACAGTGCCTCCCTCCTGGCCCAGGGTCTGCGAGGTGGAGAGGCAGGAGAGAGGCTCGAGGGTCTGGGGCGCAGGCCACCCGGTCCTCTGTGCACACCGATCCCTGGTCCAGACCTGCCGGGCTGTGCCCTGCTCCAGCGTGGGCAGGCCTCCTGTCCCTCACAGCTCGGCGCTGCTCGTGGAGACGGGCCCCAAGTCAAATGCAGAGACACCACTTAGTCCTCCACCTTGGCCAGGGCCCTCTCAGACAGACGGACACGACACTTGCCCCCTCCCCGCACCCTCCTTGCCTCTTCCCCTCCCTTCTCGCTCTCATTCTTAGCAAGGCTGCTTAGTAAACCTGGAAGCCCAGCAAATAGGAGGACCCCACAGCCCGCTGGCCCCTGGGGACTGACTGGAGCCAGGAAGCATGGCCCTGGTGGTTGCCGACGCCTCCTGAGCCCATCAAGTGCCAGGCACCCACAGAGAGCTCTCAGCACCCCGCCATCCTGGGCATGACATGCCCCCCGGGTTCAGTGAGAGGAGCGAGGTGCGGAGGTCCCGGGCACTGGGCAGGGGGTGGCACTGCAGGGACCGCGTCCTGACTGCCACAAGCACTGTGGCTGGGGCGGGGCCACAGCAGCCTGCAGCCAAGGGGCAGGAGCATCAGGGAGGGGCCGCTGCCTGGCTGTGGGCCTCAGCTGGGGGTGGTGTCAGGAGCCCCACACGAAGCACAGAGGTGCTCGACCCCCAGCCAGCAGAGCCCCCCGTCCTGGGCCTGGCTCCCCTGCCTCCAGTCCGGGGCTCTCCCTGGTGGGGTTCCCCTGCAGAGGTCCTGTGCTGGTGGGGGCCTGCGGGGATCTGTGACCATCTTCCCAGAGAAGGAGGCTGTGAACAGGGCAGCCTGAGATGGGGCAGGGGTGGGGTCATAGTGCCCCAACTCCTTTCCTGGGTACCCAGAGATGTGGGGATTTCCTGGGCCCTGTCTCCACCTGGCCCTGGGGTCTCCCTGACCTGTGGGCAGTGGGGGGTGGGCTCCACGCGACCCCTGTGGTGACAGATGGGAATTTGTGGGACACCACACTGGGAGGGGGACTGGCCCTCTGCAGGGGAGAAGGGGTGCAGAGCCAGCGGGGAAGGCTCCTGGTCCCCTTCAGGCAGGAGAAGTAGGGCAGGCCTTGTGGGGGCCGCCTGTGCTTAGGACGACCCCCCCATTCCTGGAGGAGAGTGACAGCAGCCCTGGCCAACCAAAGCCAGTGGGAGTTTCCTGGAAGGACTTCAGGTAGGTGTGAGATGAGCTGAGGACCCAGCTGAAGCTTCCCTCGGGCCCAGCAGTCCCACGCTCTGGGGTGGGGTGGAGGTGGGGGCCTGGGTCTGCCCTGCCCCATCCCCGCCCCACCCTTTCCCTGGCACTTCGGACTTGTAGCTGGGGACTTACAAAGGCCACCCTGCCCTCAACCCAAGAGGCAGCATTGGGGAAGGTTTTATATATGTATGTAGCTTATATATGCTTTTAAAAATTGAGGTAGTATTTACATACAGTAGAATTCACTCTTTTAGGGGCACAGCTCTGTACTTTTAGACAAACGCAGTCACGTGACCACCACGGTCTGTCACCCCAGAAGTCCCAGCATGTCCCGGTCGTCAGCCACACCCCCACATCGGCCCTAGCCACCACGGAGAGGCTTTCTACCCCTATGGGTTTGCCTTTTCTAGAATGTTCTCGCAGGTCCGGGGGCGGGGTAGCCTTTCACACCGGCTCATCTCCCTCCGCGTAAGGCATCTGGGGTTTATCCGAGCAGCTGCGTGAAGCGGCCTTGGTTCCGTCTGCTCCTGAGACGCGCCCGTCTCAGCGGTCGCTCCTTTGCGCATTCCCGAGGAAGCGCGTCGGGTCGGTGGCGCTTCTCTGTGTCAGTAAATAAAGCCCAGAAACATCGGTGCGGGGGTTTGCGTACATTTCTCTGGGGTAAATACCGAGGTGGTGATTGTCGAATCGGACGGATGGCCAAGGAGCGCTGAACTTTGTAAGACACTGCGGAGCCAGCGTCCAGGACGCAGCTAGCCCCGCCCCCCGCCCCCCGCCCCCACCCCCCCACCCCCCCACCCCCCACCCCCCCACCCCACCCCCACCCCCCCACCCCACCCCCTCCCCCACCCCTACTCCCATCCCATTCCCCACCCCCGCCCCTCCCCACCCCCGCCCCTCCCCCACCCACACCTCGTTTCCCCCGCCCCTCCCCCGCCCCTGCCCCACAGCGACGCCTTCATTTATGGACCTGCGGCCATTCCACAGGCCTGTGGCCTGTCTCAGATGGTTTCAGTTGCATCTCGCTGGGATAGGTGGTGGGTATGGAGCATCTTTGCGTGTGTTTATTTCCTATCGGAATATCTTCTTGGTGGAATGTCTTTTTAAAATCTTTTCTCTTTTTTTGTTTAATTGGGCTTTATTATTTATTTATTTACATTTTTTTTATGGAGTCTTGAGAGTTCTTTGTAGATTCTGGACCTAAGTCCTTTATCAGCTTCGTGTTTCGTAAATATTTTCATGGGAAGGCTTTGGCTGCATTCCGTCTGGTGGCTGGGACATGGTTGAGAGCTGGCACCTCCTGAAACCCCGGGGGGTAGGCCGAGGGAGGCCTGGGCTCCACCCATCCCCCACTGGGGGGCCTTTCTCTGACCCAGTACCCCACCCGCTCCAGAGCACTGGTAGTGATGGTCCTCCCTGGGGAGCCCTGCCCCTGGCCAGAGGCGACTGGGCGGTGTGTCCAAGGTCCTGAGCTGCACCTTGCAGTGTCCCTGGGTGCTCTGTCCCTGTGGACAGGAGATGTCACCTGCAGGGGCCTTGCCAGGTCAAACCCCACCAGTCCATGGTGCCTCCCTGGCGACAGTCCCGCCCACACACTTATACAACCGGTGATAAGGTGGTTTCAAGACCCTAATCCACCCTGAGTGGCGGCTCGCCCCACCCTCCAGACGTGCTCGCTGGAGGCCCAGCTGGTGGCTGTGTGGGGGCTGTGGGGGTCTGGATGAGGGGCACTCAGGCCTCTGACGTCACCTCTGCCACCGTTGTCCTGCTGCAGGCTCTGCCCCTGTACAAGGTCCAGTGGTGACTCTACTCAATTGCAAGAAGAGAGGAAGTGAGGACCCTGGGGCCCATGCCCTGAGTGGGACCTCCTGGGCAGAGCGTACCTGAGCCTGGCAACACCCCAGTGGCACCCCCGAAGGCCTGAGCCCCCAGCCCCAGCCAGGCCCGAAGTAGACAGATGTGCTCAGGGTCCAAGTCCTGGCAGGCCAAAAGTCTCTGCTTGGGCCCCCAGGACTGCCTGGCAGGTTCAGGGGGCAAATCCACAGCTCAGGGGAGCCAGGTGAGAGCATGGCTTTCTGGAGCCCTCCAGGAAATGACCCCTGCAGCCAGGGAGGACACTGGTGTGATTGTGCCAAACAATGGACAAAGGAGGGCTGGAGTTTCCGGCCCAGGTGCCTTCCGCTTTCCCACCTGCTCCACTAAGGGGCTGGGCTATAAAGCCGGGCCTGCTAGGGCCAGGATGCGAAGCCAGGGGCTGAGGACAGGCGAGGGGATGAAGTCCGTCCTGCTGGGCTGGGTCCTGGCGCTTCTCTGGGTATCCGCGGCTCAGGCCGAGGTCCTGGTCCAGCCAGATTTTGATGCCAAGAAGGTACGGGAGCCTTGCTGTGTGCTGCGGGTGGGGCTGGGGCCAAGGCCCTGCGGGAAACAACAGTGAGGGAATGACAGGAACAGCTGCCTCTGGCCTGCAAACCCTGTAACTCGCTCTCATGTAACCCCGAAGCCACCTCGTGTGGGGACGATTTCTGACCCATTCCACAGTGGGTACCGAGGCTCACGGGGCCAGAACAGGGCTCTCACCCACCCCGGGCTCAGAACCAAGAGGTGGACACTCTGGGGACCCAGCTGTGCAGTTTCAGGCAGGTCTTGCCCGGTTCTGGGTTGTCAGGCGTATGGGCTTGGGTCCCTGGGCCTGTGGTCACCCAGCTGCCTTGCAGTTCTCAGGCCTCTGGTTCGTGGTCTCCATGGTTTCCGATTGCAAGGTCTTCCTGGGCAAGAAGGACCACCTGCTGATGTCCACCAGAGCTGTCACAGCCACGGCAGAGGGCAACCTCCATGTCCACATAGAGTTCCCTGGGTGAGCCTGGTGGGGCCGGGGTGCTCCTGGCTGGCGGGGTGAACCCCGTCAACTGCAGGAAATGAGAGTGCTGTGTACCCCCCAGAGCCGAGGGCTGTAACCAGGTGGATGCTGAGTACTTGAAGGTGGGCTCCGAGGGACACTTCAGAGTCCCAGGTAGGACCTGCCCCACCCGCCTTCACGGGTGCCTGAGGCCGCTTCTCCGTGGGGTGACACGGGACTGTCCCTACATCCAGGGTCCTGCCTCCATCGCCATCTGCTAGGCCCCCTTCCCTCCCCCTCCAAGTCGAGGCCGGTGTGGGTTGCGTGGCTGCCTGGGCCCGGTGCACTTATCCTTGTCCGCAGTCCTAGGCTACCTGGACGTGCGCGTGGTGGACACGGACTACAGCTCCTTCGCGTGGTGTCTACATCTACAAGGAGCTGGAGGGGGCGCTCAGCACCATGGTGCAGCTCTACAGTGAGGCGCGCCCCGGACCCCGCCCACCCCGGGCCCCGCCCCTGGTCCCGCCCCTTCAGGAGGCCCCAAGTCTTCCTCTGCTCCACCTGGTCTCACACTCCCAAGTCTGGGCCCTCGAGGGTCAGGGGCGTGTGGAGTACGGGCGGCGGGATTCCACGGCGCTTTGGATGGGTAGGGGTCCACTGGAGGGGGCTCTGAAGGCCGGACACTCAGGCCCCCCTGAGGCCACCCGAGGGTGGAGACTCGCATTTCCCTCGTTGCCTGAAACCCTGAACCGGGGTTGAGGGGCTGAGATCCTATTTTGCTTTAATTTCCGAGGAGATTGGCGAGGGGGCCAGCGGCTCCCCAAGGCGGAGAGGCCAGGGCGAGGGCGGGAGGGTGGCCTTGGGAGCGGCAGGAAAGGATGCCTAAGTGGGGGCGGGGACCGGGGAACATGGCCGAGGAGAACAGCTGGGCCACCCCAGCCTCCTGGACGCCTTGTGTGAATTAGGAAAGCGCGACCCTCGCGGCCGCTTCCAGTCCCCACTGGTCCCTCAGCCAGGCAGGCGCTTTGGGTCCCGCCCAGCATGCCCCACCTTCGGGTGGCAGGCCTGCTGTCAGCCCTCAAGGGAGTGCAGTGAGGCCAGGAGACCCTGTCTCTCGTCCCTCTCACCACCGTGAGCCACGGGGTTCACAGCGGCCCCTGCTCCGCCGCAGGCCGGACCCAGGAAGCGAGCCCCCAGGCGCTGAAGGCCTTTCGGGATTTCTACCCGACCGTGGGCTCCCCGACGACATGATGGTCCTGCTGCCCAAGTCAGGTATCGGCCCGAGCCCCGCTCCCCAGCTCAGCCCCGCCCCGGCTCAGCTCCGCCCCGGCTAGCCCCGCCCCGGCTCAGCCCCGCCCCGGGGCAGGCCCCGCCCACAGAGCCCCGCCTGCAGCTCGCTTTCCCGACCCGCAGAGTGTGCAGACGGGTCCCCCAAAGTGTGAAGGAGGGAGGCGGTCTGAGGGTAGGAGAGCAGCTCCTCTAGCCACTCATGCCCACAGCCCCTACTTCCCTCAACACACGCAAGGGAGAGGTTTTGGGGAGCTGGGGCCGGAGTCTTTCTGCCCCAGCCACGGGGTGGCTGTACAGGGTCGCAGGGCCCTGGCTGGCTGGGGGCTGCAGGAAGCAGTAGGCAGTCCCGGCCAGCTCAGCCTTTCAAGGACTGTCCGCCTTCCCACAGATGTGTGCTCCTCGGGGTCCAAGGAGGCACCCTGACACTTCTGGAGACCTGCCTTCTTCCTTCCCAGGTGGGGGACGGGGTAACTGCCCTCCCGTTCTGAAGGACCCACGTGGTTGCCCCTGCTGCCTTCTCACCCAAGAACCCCGGCCCACCCCATTCACTTCTAATTGTTCTGCCTGGTTTGTGTGCTTCCGGCCTCAGCTTACACATCAACTCCTCCAGGAAGCCTCCCCTGATTTCCTAGGGCTGCCATAACAAATCAACACAAATTGGGTAGCTTAAAACAATACACACTGACTCTCTCACAGGTCTGGAGGCCACAGGCCCAAAGCCAAGCTGTGGGCGGGGCCAGCTCTGTCTCGGGCTCTCGCGCGAGACTGGCCTCGTCCAGCGCCTGGCGGTGCTGGCCGGCCTTGGCTTGTAGACACGTCACTCCCATCTCTGTGTCCCCTGTCACAGGCGTGTCTTCCCTCTGTGTCTGTGTCCAGACGTCCCTCTTCTTATTAGGACACCAGTCGTTGGGGTAGGGCCCTCCCTAACCCAGCACGATCTCGTTCTGAGGTCCTTAGCTAATTGCATCTGAAAGAAAGACGCTGTTTCCAAGTAGGATCTCACTCAGAGTTCAGGCGGACTTGGGTGGGGGGACCCTAGCCAACCAGAACATTCTGTGTCCCCATAGCCCCTCCTCGCCCTAGGGCACAGGGCCTCCTTGAGCCTTCTCCTCTCTCTAAGATGATGTTAGGGAGCCACCACCTCTGACATCACAGGGCTGGGTCCCCTGAGGAAGGGGGCAGCCCTGGGCCTCTGGGGGAGTGGTGTTGGAGCAGTGGGGGTGTTTCCACATTTGCAGAAATGTTGGTGGCAGGATAGCTGACATGGGCCTCGCGGTGGTTCGCGAACCGGTGGGGGTGGCGCCCTGCTGTGCGTTCGTGACAGCTGGGGGCATCTGAGGAGGGCGGGTGGTGTGACGGTGCCTTTCCTGTCTGTGCAGGGCAAGCCGGAGCAGCGGGCCTCGGCGCGCCGAGGTGTCTAGACCCACGGCCCTTTCTTTCCCCCCCGCCCTGGGTCACCCCCTCCTGCCCTTCCCCCACCCCCATCCCCAGTCGGGTGTCTCCCTGGGCCTCCCCTTTCACCAAAATAAACAGATTCTTCAGGCTCAAGGCTCATCACCTCTTTGGAAAGGCCCCCAGGGATGGCACAGTGGGTCCCATTTGACCCTGGACTTCTAGGGAAACTGAGGCAGGGAGGTGGGTGTGAAGGGGACTCTGGTTGCTGGGCTCCTCCAGGATGAAGGGCTGGAGTCTCCAGCTGAGCTTAGCATCTGCGGGGGGGGGGGCTGCACCCCCTGGCAGCATCTGGCACCGCCGACCTGTCCCCTATGGGGTCACAGCACCTGTAAGGAAACCGAGGCTCCCTGTGGGGTTGGCCCCAAAGCTGGGGAACTCCACCTCAGCGCCCAGACCCCTGCTGCAGGCTGGAGGCAGAGCAGCACAGGACTTGCGGGGTCCCGCCCGCCCTCCCCCCCACCCCGGGGCTTGGGCACACATATGAATCTCTGTGAGGCCTGGAAACGGGTCACAGCTGTGGCCAGGGCACTTTGAGCCATTGCCCACCCACCTGGCCTGAGTGGACCCCTGGACATATGCAGTGAGCCTGTTGTCCTCCTCGTTTGGCAGATCGGGAAACTGAGGCACAAAGGGGTCAGCAACTTGCCCAGCAAGGGGCCAGGCTGGGCTTCCGCCCAGTGGTTAGGCTCCGGGCCTGGGCTCTATGCTGACCCTCGAGGACATGTGGGGGACAATATATCCCTCCCCTGGGGCTCATTGCCACCGCCATCCTTGTCCCTGACGCTGTGCCCGGTGATCCTTCTCCTAGGAGCTCTGAACGTCCAGGTCATGAAGCACACACTTCAAAGGGCCGGGCGTGGGGCGGGTGGTGCAGGAAGGTACTGGAGGTCTTGCTTCATCGCCCAGGGCGCCCTGCAGCCCCCACAGGGCTGGAGCCGGAAGCGATCAGCCCCGAGGGGCATCTGTCCTCATCCTGCCCCTGGTCACCCAGAGACAGCGAGTGTCCCCCACATTTCCTGTCTTCCCTCTCCTGCCTGGCCAAGCCCATCCCTGGGGGCCCTGGCTTATCAGCCCAGGGCTGGGGTCCAGCCAGTTCTCGAGTCAGCCCGGCACCGGGATCAGGCAGCCTCCTCGCCCCCTGGCCTCCAGCCTCTGCTCCCACTCTTTGGGTGGTCCTACTTGGTCTCCAGTGTGCCAGCCAGTTCTGGGTCACCCTGTCCTGGCTTGAGCCCCCCAGCTGCCTGAACTCAACCTGACAGCCTCCTGCCAGAGGGCAGTGCTGTAGCTGGTCCCCTGGGAAGCTGGACCTTGCCTGAGCTGGGAGCCATTCCGGGCTGGACTTTTCCAGACCCTCACCCCCAGCCCTTGCTGGCCCGTGCCAGACACGCCGATCTGGGCACCCACAGCCCTCCTCAGCCACGTGGTGCTCACCCCTGCTTCGTCATCATTACAGACAGGGAAACTGAGGCCGGGTCACATGGCTAGGGGGGACAGAGCTGGTGCCCGGGCCGTCTTCACCCTGACATGCTTGTCCCCCTGTCTGTGGTCCAGAATAGAGCACGTTGGTGGTGGGGGCCTGGGCATGGGAGGCAGGGGCAGGCCGCGGTTCTCGCTGGCCGTGGAGCGTGAGCAGCACAGGCCTCGCTGACGCAGCCTCCCGGCCTGGGGTCCCACTCTCCGTGCCGTGGGGCCTGGATGAGCCGTGCAAGACGCTCCTTGCGGGCCTGGCACAGGTGGGGCTGCTCATTACCACAGGAAGGAGCACGGGCTCTGTCCCGGCTCCCCCACCCTACCCCCATCTCCCTGCGCTCCCTTCACATGCTGCCCCCTCGCAGGGAGGGTCCTTTGTGAGACCTCCCAGGCAGGGGAAGCCCCTCATTCATGCCCCCCACCTGGAGGGCGGGTCCCCCGCTCAGCTCTGTGCTGCTCCAGTGCTGCCATCGCTAGCCCTCGAAGCCTTTGTCCCAAGACCCGTCAGAGAGGGCCTGGAAACCATGTGCCTCTGGGGAGGTGGCGGGTTGCACGTGGGACGCTCTGAGCCCATGGGGCCTGGAGATGGGGTTGTGTGCTGCCCCTGGGGGTGTGCGGGCTCCCCATCTCAGGCCCAGGCGGCCTGCTCAGCGGCCACCGGCAGCCCTGGCTGCTCGCATCCGGGCCGGCCCCACCCCGTGGCTGTGGGCTGCAGAATCGCAGTCTGTCTGAGCATTCCAAGGCCAAGTCTGCCCCAGGACATGCCGGGGGATTGCGTAACCCTGCCGATCCCTGCGGATATAAGCCCAGGCTCTGGGGAAGCAGAGGCACTGGGCGCACTGACCCGCGATGGAGGCCGGGCTGCTGAGTGCCATCCTGGGTGTTGCCATGGTGCGGGCGGAGATGGTCGGGCCGGACCTGGAGCTGCAGAAGGTGGCTTCTCTTCCTCGACTAGAGGAACCCGGGCAGGGAGGCACCTGAGCGTCCAGCTGCTCCAGCGCCCCGTCCCGCCAGCCCCCGGTTGTGTTGGCGCCACTAACTCGGGGGCCCGGGGACCCACCTAGGCCGACCCCACACTGGCAGATGGCTAAGGGTCTGAGCCCACCTGGTCCTGGCCCTTTGAGGGACGTGCCCAGGGACAGACAGGGCCAGAGCCCACCCTGAGGGTCTCCTGTGGGCAGGCCCATGTCCTCAGCCACAGCAGCTGGTCCCCTGGGGCCTCCAGGGCCTGGTCTCAGTGCGCCCCCCTACCTCCCGCTCCCAGGTCGGTGGCCCCGAGCACTGTGGAAACCAGAGGGGGCCTGCCTAGCGTGGACGGTGGCCGGGGCCTCTGGGCCCATCTAGATGCCCTCGGGACTGGGCTCATTCTTTGCTGGGTCCATGTTACCTGCTGGTTCTCTTGGCCCAGCAGGTTCAGAGATGGCGGATGTTAGGGACATGGATTCTTTTCTCTTGCAAAAAGGGTGGGTTTCCAGAAGTTTGAGGCGGAAGTCCTGGGTTCTGGGTGGGTTTCCGAGTGTGGCAGTTCCGTCCTCACTGAGGCTGGGCACAGCTGTGCCTCTGCTGTGGGGACGGGGCTGCCGGCTGCCCACGGCCCCGCAGAGCCATTTGCTCCCTGGAGCTCTTCAGTTGGCGCTCCCCAGTGCACCCACCACCTCCCCTCTGGCAACCCCCCCCCCATGGCAGGCAGCAGAGAGGCCATTCTCCTGGGACCAGGCCTGGGTGCGGAGGGGCTCACCCCGTGGGCATCACCGACTGACGGCCTGAGGGTTGACCACCTGCCACGTTGCCGCAGAGCCTTGCAGCTGTCCGCTGACCTTTCAGAGCCTGCCAGCTCCCTGCCTGGGGAGTCCTGGGAGGGGGGTCCAGCCCCTGGAGCCCAGGGATGGGGGTCTCTGTGTGGCTGCCCCAGACAGGCTCAGCTCCAGGTTCTTTCTCTAGATTGTAGGATTTTGGCGGGAAGTTGGTGTGGCCTCCAACCAAAGCCTGGCACTGATGACCCCGAAGAGGCTGGAGGCCTTATTCCTGACTTTGAGTGGGCACGAGCTGACCGTGAAGGCTGCGTATAGCAGGTGTGGGGCCTGGGGCTGGGGTGGGGTGGCCAAGTGGCCTGGTGCCTGGGAGCAGCCTGCTATACAAGCTGTGGCTGCGGATCCAGACGGAGTCATCGCTTGGGTGAACCAGCTCTCCCTGTGTCCACTGTCCAAGACCTTGACACACCCCTCCAACAGAGGCGGACGCCCATACGTCCCAAAGATAGAGAGTTTTGATAAAGCCCCATCTGTTTATAAGAAAGGGGCTCGGGTGAGGGGGCAGGCGGCTCTGCAGACGTCAGGAGCCTGGGGGACGAGGCCGCCGGTGGCTGCGCTGCTCGCTCTCTCCTCCCGCTGGTCCTGCTCTGGCTTCTTCGGGCCCCCCCGCCGCCCTGAATGAGCCCAGCGAGGGCCGCAGACTGTTGTGCTCCTAACAAGCGCTTTGCTGCCTTTCAGCTCAGGAAGTTGTGAGACGGAAAACATAGTGGGCTCGGAAATGAACGTTTCGGGCAAGTTCGTTTTTCCTGGTAAGAACCGTTGCGCTGCTGCCGCAGCTACGACCCCCGGCCCTGCGCGCCAGCCGCCCATGGCCTGGCTGTGCCCCGCGCTGTGCCCCGCGCTCGTCCTCACGCCTCAGACTCGCATTCGCTCAGCACACCCGACGTCCTCTGAGGGCTGCTCGGGTGCTCCCTCGCCAACCCCTGGGGCTCGGGCGGGTGGGGGGCGGACCCGATCTGCAGAGCCCCGCCTCCGAGGGGTGCGGTCTGCGCGCAGACCCGCCCCTCCCGCTTGCTCCTCAGGCCACAGGGAGATTCACGTGATCGACACGGACTACGAGCGCTACGCTGTCCTCAGGTTGTCCCTCCACTGGCAGGGCAAGGACTTCCACGTGCTCAAGTACTTCAGTAAGCCGGCTGGGGCGCGGGCTGCGCCGCGCCGCGGGCCCGCTGGGCCCCCGCTCAGCCCCCGCTGCCCCCGCAGCGCGCCAGCCTGGAGGACGAGTACGAACCGGGCTTCTGGAGGTTCCGGGACCTGACAGCAGACACCGGGCTCTACCTGGCGGCCCGCCACGGTGAGTCCCAGGCCTCGGGGTCGGGCAGGGCTGGGGGCCCCGCGCGTGGGGAAGGGCGCCGGTCCTGCAGCCCCTCACGCCGCCCCCGTCCCGCAGGGAGGTGCGCCAAGCTCCTGAAGGAGGTGAGCCTTCCCCGTCCGTGCTGACCCCGGGGCTGAGTCCCCGGGGCGAGTCCCCAGGTCCTGCAGATCCTGGGCCTCAGGGTGGTGACAACAGGCTGCCGGGCGGGGACCCTTGGGGGCTAGGGACCTAGGGCAGGCCCGGGTGGGGGAGCAGAGGATCCGGGGCCCCGGGCCCACCTTTCTGCCCAGCAGGGTGTGCAGGGCTGCAGGTGACTCCCCCGCTCACAGCCCGCCGGGTGGGGCCCTGTGGGCACCGGCTCAGGCCCCTCACATGCCAGCCCGCCAGCCGCCAGACCCCACTGTGTCAGCACAGCCCCCCGAGGTGGGGGCCGGCACCCACTCTGCAGGCGGAGAAACTGGGCTGCGCTTTGCTCAAAGCCCCCAGGGCCGAGACCCACCGTCCCAGCCGGGGCCCTGACTGCGGCTCGGGCCCTCGGAGCAGGCAGCGCCTGAGCCTGCCCTCTGTGCCGCAGGAGCTGATCTAGCCCGTGCTGGGCCAGGACGCCGCGAGCCCTGCCCAGCCCACCGTGCTGCCCCTGCCCCACTCCAAATAAACCCGCCACCGAACCCGCTCCAAGTCTTTCCTGGGGGCCGGGGCGTGGCAGGTGGCGCGTCTTCCGGGGCTGCAGTGATTGACAGCAAACCAGACCGTGGGTGGCCAGAGCCGCTTCCTGTGACGTCACTGCCGAGCGTGACTGTGACGGATGCCACCCCTGCTGCACCTGGGCCTGAAGGGGCTGAGTCGGGCCACACGGCTCAGACGCGGGTGACAGCCCCCTGCCCTCTCCCTCCAGCCCAAGGTCCTCCCAGCCCTGCCCTCTAAGAGCTGCATCGGGCTGCCTAAAGTCACCCTTCCTGCTAAGTCTCGTCCTGTCCTCGAGGGCCCGGGCCAGCCTGGCCAGGGTCCCCTGAGCAGAGACCAGAGTGGGTCTGATGGCTGAGTAGAGCTGGGTAGGGGGTCAGGGACAGGTGGGAGGAGGGAGTATGAGGGAGCCTTCCAGCCTCTGCCAGCCCCAGGAAGGAAGCAGGGGTTTGTGTCTGGCTTGACCCCTGGCGTTTGCGTCTGGCCTGACCCCGGCACACCGGGCTTCCTCCGGGCTGGCTCTGAGGGCCTTGGGGCTGGCGAGACAGCCCAGGGGGCGCTGCTCGGGGGCTGCTGTGAGCCCCGTCGCCATGGACAACTGTTCCAGCTCCTGCTAAAGGGCCGGGCGGACCTTCCTGAGCCCAGAGCCCGGGGCTGGGGCGGAGGCCTGCGTGGGGTGTTGGAGGAAGGGGGGCTCTGAGTCCCCCACACACCTCCTTGTCATCCCACACTTCTAAGATCAAATCGCTAACACTTTTGGGCCCACCGGGGTGGGTGGCGGGAAGAACACAGGACAGGCTGTGACGGTGGGCGTGGAGCAGGGGACAGCCACGGCAGGTGCCCCAGCGGCCCACCCCCTCCCAGCCTGGGCCAGCCCTTCAATTCCGGTATGTTACAGTCAAGGCGTGTGGCCCTGGTGCCTTTGCTAAAAGGAAAGCATGTAAATTAAGGGCCATCAGCTCAGACAGGCGGTGGCGGGGGCCAGCCACTCAGCTCCCCTGCAGTGGGACGTCACCTGTCACTTCTGCACTGTTTGTGGGGCTCTGCCATCTCTCCCCTCCATCCCCCACCGCCTCTGTCTCTGTTTTTCTGTCTCTTTCTCTCTCCCCACCCCTCACAATTCGGTTCTGTGGCTCGGACTGGGAAGGCGCCACCTCTCTCCCTGTCTGTGCCCCGCAGAGTGAGGATGATATGGCACTTGGGGTGGGGGGGGCCGAGGACGATGACAGCTGCTGGGTGTCTCCCGCCCTCCACGCAGCGTTTTTCTGTAGGAGGAGACGTGGTCCCTGCCCGGGGCAATAATTCTGTGCTTATGGAGTGAGAATGCCCGAGGGTGGGCGCCTTGCCCTCCCAGCTGGGTGGGGACGCTGCTGGTTGGCCATTTGCAGACCATCATGGCATCTTCAAAGGACTCAGCAGTCCGGCTGGCCGGCAGGGCCCAAAGGCAGGATGTCCCGGCCCACTCCTTGTACCCTGAAGCCCTGCGCTGGGCCGGGCTGCGTGGGGTCAGCACAGCGTGGGCACCCATGTCCTCCGTCCTGCTCTACTGACCAGAGGCCCTGTGCCCGCCCAGCCTGCAGGCCCTTGGGTGCATGCGCCCACGTCGTCCGCGTGTCCTGGGCCCCGAGGGGGAGCGTAGGGCCATGGAGCAGGGGCCTGTGCTGGCCGTGCGTGTCGTAACAGCACTCACGGCAGCTGGGGGCTCCCTGCTTGGAGCGTTCTGGGCAGCCGCTGGGGCCCAGCGCTGTGACCGTCCCCGCCTACCGTCCCCGCACCTGCCGACATTTGCCGCGTGCTCTCCCGGAGAGAGTTTGCCCAGAGTCAGCGTGCCCGCGTGGGTCATGCCCCCTTCTCCTGCCCCGTCCTCTGCAGCCTGGCACTGCCCTCTGGCCAAAGGACGCACAGTCTGAGAGCCCCGGCTGGCCAGCAGTAGGGAGGCAGGGGCCCAGCTGAGTGGTCACCAGTGTGAGAGCTGAGGGCGCCCGGTGGGCGGTTCCCCCTCAGGCCTGGTGGGCGGGGTGGCTGCCGGGGAGGGGGGGACGGGGGCGGGGCAGGTGGGTGCCACGTGCTGCCAGCCTGCTTAATGACTCCAGCCTGTGCCTGTTCTGAGCACCCACGGGGAAGGATATAAGGCCGGGGCCCAGGGCCAGGGGCTGTGGCCCCTGCGTTTTGGGCGAGCCGACCCCAGCCACCCACTCGCTGGACATGAAGGGCACAGTGCTCGCTGCCCTGCTGGGGCTCTGCGTGTCGCTGGCGGCTGGGAAACAGGACGTGGTGCTGAAGGACCTTGACTTTGTCAAGGTACTGGCTCTGGGCACCTGCCGTGAGAGCCCACCCCACCCGAAACGCCGGGAGTCCCCCAGAACCCTCCCTGGAGCCCCTGCCGGCTCCGCAGTGCAGGACGCCCTCACTTACCGGGACGCTGTGCACTGGTGGGGAGGGGCCCCTGGCTCACGCTCCTGAGGCCGACTCCCTGTGCCCCCAGCTTGCAGGCCTCTGGTACGAGATTGCTTTTGCTTCCGAGGCAGAGCCCCCGGGCTCACCCCAGAAGGCGAGAAAGATGGGGGCCGTGGTGGTGGAGCCGGAAGGGGGCCATTTGGCCCTGACCACTGTCTACGACAAGTGAGTTGGGCTCCTCCCTGGTCACGTTCTTCCCCACACGGTCACCCTTCCAGGACGATGGTTTTGGCCAGAGGGATGCTAAGAGTAGACCCCTCCAGGGAAGGGGCCCTCACTCCCTCCTAAGACAGTTCATGAGTGACCACTGACCTCCGGCTCTGCCCAAGACCCTCCCCCCCCAGGTGTCTGGCCCCTGCAAACGGAGCCTGTGCTGTGCGGGCCTGGGTGCCCACACTCGCCGTCCTGTGTGCTGGCCGTGCACGTGGGCTGGCCCACCTCCTCTTGGACGCGTGTGTGGCTGGGGAGCAGGGCGTGTGGGCAGGGGCCTGCCGTCTGGGGGCTCGCCTGTCCCGGGCGCCCAGCTGGCAGGCACCTGTTCTCCTCAGCAAAAGCCTCTGTGTGAAGGAGAAGAGCCTGGCCCAGGAGGGCGACACCCCCGGCACGTTCAGGATCACCAAGGACACTGGTAAGGCGCGCTTGGCCCCCGCCCGTGCCCGCGCTGGCCCCGCCCCTGACCGCCTGGCCCCCCCGCCCTGACCGCGCTGGCCCCGCCCCTGACTGCGCTGGCCCCGCCCCTGACCGCGCTGGCCCTGCCCCTGACCGCGCTGGCCCCGCCCCTGACCGTGCTGGCCCCCAGCTGCTCGGGCCCCAGCTCAGAGTGGTGCGCAGCAGGCCAGATTCAACGGGGTGCCTTGTCCCGCCCCTCTGGGCCCCTCCTCAGCCTGCGCCAGGCCTGGAGGGTCTGGGAGGGGGACAACCCCACACCCTCCTGGGGGACCCAGCCTTGACATGGTGCTCCTGGTCGCTCCGGGCAGAGCCCTCAGTGTGCAGGTCCGTGCCAGGCCCCCTTGGGCGCCCCGAGGCCACCACCCCGGCCCCAGCCTCAGGCCTCAGCCCAGGACCCCTGAAGAGCTGTGCACCTCCTCTGTGCACCTAGGACTCATCCGATGCCCCGGCCAGCAGGGCTCCTTGTCCATCCTCAGGGGGCCCCTTAGAAACCCAGGGGCCTACTCAGGCCCTCGGGGTGTGTGCGTGTGTGCGTGCGTGTGTGTGTGTGCGCGCGTGTGAGCAAGGTGGGGCGTGCTCCTGGGGGGTGGCCGCGGTGAGGAGGGGAGCTCTGGGCCGGCTTCGTCTCCCAGGGAGCAGAGAGGTTTCGGTGGTGGCCACGGACTACAGGACTTACACCATCATGGACATCGTGCGCCACGCCGGGGCGGCCAGCCACAGAGTCCTGAAGCTCTACAGTGAGCCGGGAGGGGGCCGGCCGGGCGGGGGCCCTGCTCGGCCTGCGCCCCAGTCCGCTCTCCCTTTGGGGTCCCCCGGCTGTGTGAGGGGGCCGAGAGGGGACAGGCTGGGCGGGGAGGAGCCTCTGTCCCCAGCTGGCGCTCTGCCCCGCCCAGGCCGGGACCTAAGACACAGTGAGGAAGCCCTGCGCAGGTTCCGGGAGGTGGCCCAGGAGCGGGGGCTCTCGTCGGGGGACGTGCACTGCTCGCCCAGGACAGTGAGTGCTGGGGCGCGGGGTCAGTCAGGCCCTCTGGCCCCCGCCTGTCCCGTCTCACTCTCTCCCTTGCCCACAGTGACCTGCGTGGACCTGCTGCGCACGGTGAGTTCCCGCCTCCGCCCTGAGCGGGCCTCCTGGCCTCGGGCGGCTGCGCCCTCTCCTTCCCTCACACGTGGAGGCCGGACCTGGGATCGGAGGCCGCCGCCGCCGAGGCCCTCACAGCAGCTCCTCTCAGAGCTGGGGGCCTCCCGAGGGGCAAGGCCTTCAGCTGTCCACTCTGGGCCGGCTCTGGGCCGCGCGGGGGGTCGGGCACCGGTCCTGCAGCCCCTCACGCCGCCCCGTCCCGCAGGGAGGTGCGCCAAGCTCCTGAAGGAGGTGAGCCTTCCCCGTCCGTGCTGACCCGGGGCCGAGTCCCCGGGGCGAGTCCCCAGGTCCTGCAGATCCTGGGCCTCAGGGTGGTGACAACAGGCTGCCAGGGGACCCTTGGGGGCTAGGGACCTAGGGCAGGGCCGGGGTGGGGAGCAGAGGATCCCGGCCCCGGGCCCACCTTTCTGCCCAGCAGGGTGTGCAGGGCTGCAGGTGACTCCACCCGCTCACAGCCCACCGGGTGGGGCCCTGTGGGCACTGGCTCAGTCCCCTCACATGCCAGCCCGCCCGCGCAGACCCCTCTGTGTCAGCACAGCCCCCGAGGTGGGGGCCGGCACCCACTCTGCAGGCGGAGAAACTGGGCCGCGCTTTGCTCAAAGCCCCCAGGGCCGAGACCCACCGTCCCGGCCGGGGCCCTCGGAGCGGGCAGCGCCTGAGCCTGCCCTCTGTGCCGCAGGAGCTGATCTAGCCCGTGCTGGGCCAGGACGCCGCGAGCCCTGCCCAGCCCACCGTGCTGCCCCTGCCCCTCCAAATAAAGCCCACCACCGAACCCGCCGCTCCAAGTCTTTCCTGGGGGCCGGGGCGTGGCAGGTGGGGCGTCTTCCGGGGCTGCCGTGATTGACAGCAAACCAGACCGTGGGTGGCCAGAGCCGCCTCCTGTGACGTCACTGCCGAGCGTGACTGTGACGGATGCCACCCCTGCTGCACCTGGGCCTGAAGGGGCTGAGTCGGGCCACACGGCTCAGACGCGGGGTGACAGCCCCCTGCCCTCTCCCCCGGGCCCCGCCCCTTGCAGAGCCTGGGTCCCCATTACGTGCTCTCTCACCCACGACCTGCACTGTCACCATCCTTCCTTCTGTCCACTGGGGCTGGGACTAGTGGGCATCGAGGGCTGTGGCCAGGGCGGGGTGACCTGAGGCTCATGCTTGAGGTCATCGGAGCTGGGGGCAGTGGGGTCAGCTCGGGTGGCCCTGCAGGAGTGAGCACCACCACCGAGGGTCTGCCCCGCCCCTAACGGATCCCAAACGAAGTCCCAGAAAGACCACAGGAGACAGGTCTGGGGGCTGAATGGTGACTGGAAGGGGTGCTGGGGTGTCCCACAGATCCGTGTGGCCGCAGTGTGCTGCGAGGCCGGGGGCCCGGCCTGATGGGATGTGGCTGGTGTCACAGAGCCCCTCAGGCTGGCCTGCCTGAGACAGCAGGAGTTTGTCCTGTCACAGTGCCCGAGGCTGTGCCTCTGCGCAGGGCTGGTGTCTGCCGGGGACCCCCCGGCTTGTGGACTGCGGGCTTCCCGCTGTGTCCTCGATGGCCCTTCTCTCTGCCCAGGGGGACAGGCTTCTGGGCCCCCCTTCCCCGGAGGGCACCAAGCCTGCCAGGTAGGGCTCCACCTTTACGAGCTCACTTAGCCTCGTCACTCCCTGAAGGACCTGAACCCCAAACACACACTGGGGTGAGGGCTGCAACCTGGGGGTTCTCGGGGGACAAAAGTCAGCACCGTCCAGAAGTGTCAGCGGAAGCCAGGGCTTCTGCGGTGGGAGGCAGAAGCGTCCAGCACAGAAGTCCCTGGAAACGGAAAGGTGCGGCTTGGGGTTCACACAGAGGAGGTGGCCAGGAGGACGCTGGGAAGGCCCGGGCCGGGCTCGCAAAGGCGAAGAGCGGCTGTTACACCGTGAGCCGTCACCCAGTCCCCGTCGGTCTGCTCCCAGCGGTCACCACGAAGGCAGCAGAGTGGGCGGCACGGCACAGACACCTTCTGCCTGGTGTCTCTGTCATTTACCTCTCTGTCATCTCTGTGCATCTATCAATCATCGATCATCGATCATCTGCCTATCATCTATAGCTATCTGTCTACATCTATCACCTATATCTATGTATCTATGTATCTATCTATCTATCTATCATTTATCATCTCTTTCTCTGTCTAATAGGGTAAATTTTGGCAAACCGAATTTTCCCGTAAATCTACCCATTTTATTTAGAACTTCAAAGTTATTTGCTTAGAGGTCAGCAAAGTACTTTCTGTTGATGAAATATTTCCCTTCTGACCCCAAAACCATTTCCCTGCCTCTTGCCATTTCTTGCTTTGTGTGTTCTTGGTCTCTTCATCTTTTTCTTCTTTGTGTTAGCTAGTGGTTTGCATCTCCTGTTAATTTTTCAAAGGATTTGGATTCATTAATTATATTTGCTACTTTCTATTCTTTAGCTATGATTTTCTGCTTTTATCATTATTGTTCTCTTCCTGTGATTTCCTTTAGTTGACTTTTCGATATTTGTCTAGTTTTTTAAAATTCAATTTGTTGACTAGTAACACTGTATAAATTTCTGGTATAAAACATCTTAGTGAGCTGTCTTCTTTTTGCATTGGGAATTTATTATCATTCTTTCATTTTTGATAGTATAAATGTTTAGGGCTGTGATGTTTCTCCTCTGGTCACTGCTTTATGATGTTTTTATGACGTTAATTTTATTTTTTCTCTTTTTTGTTGTTTCATTTTTTTGTTATGTTTACTTTAAATACATTTTGTAATTTCAGTTTGTATTATTTCTTTCATCCTAGAGTACTTTTTTTTCAGGTAGAAAATGTAAAAACATCCTGCGGGCAGCAGGGAGCCTGACCGCTCTTCCCGCTTCACGCTCTGCTCTGGAAGGGATGACGCTCGTCCCTCCCACCCCGGGAGGGCGTCGGCCGTTTGCCTGGACAGGCTGAAGCATGGTCAGTCAGGCCCTGGAGTCCGCATGTCCTAAGCACAAGCAATTCTCACTTCATTGTTTGCCTATTTTTGTTCATTTCTGCCCTTTTGAACTGCCCCTTCGAGGTGTTCTTCCCCTGCCCTCAGGGCGTTTGCTGGGTTCTGAGTGTGTGCCTCGGTTTCCTGCTTTCCAGCCCTGCAGGGGGGGTTCTGTGGGGTGAAAGGTTCCTCTGGCGCTGGCTTCCCCAGGGGCAGCTCCGTGCAGACGGCCTGAGTCTGTGTTCCCTGGACGGGCCGGCAGTGTGGGCGCCTTACAGCACCCCCGATTCACAGGCGCCCACTTCACGGGGCAGGGAACTCTCTTCAATGGGTGGTGGTTTGGGGTCTGCGTGACGTTTGCCCTCCTGACACTGCCCTCCCTCAGCGACGGCGACGCCTTCCTGGAGCCCGCCCTCGCCGCGGCCCTGTCCCACGGTGGCGCTGTTCTGTCCCGCAGCCTGATGGCCCCCTAAGCCCGTCTCCGGGGCTCCTGTCCGTCCAGGTGCCGCAGACCTCCCGAAGTCACAGAGGCTCAAACGAGGCCCCTGGCACATGTGGCCTTTGTACTGACAGATAATGTTTCTGGTGATGTTTTTCCTTCCCCGGAGCTGCGCGGTTTTCATGCAGACTCCGTTGTCATGGTTTCCAGCTGTGCTGCGAAAAGACGCCGCGCGGCTCGTCAAGCTCGGGAACCTCGGCCGGTTCCGGTCTGCGCCACGCTCAGAATGTCCGTGTCCCCAGAAGCTCAGGAGTTGACATCCTGACCCCCAGTGTGATGGTCCTGGGGGTGGGATGTTTGGGAGGTGCCGAGGTCATGAAGGTGAGGCCCCGTGCATGGGGGGACCCCGAGAGCCCCCTCGCCAGGTGAGGACGCCGGCCCCCTGCAGACTGAGAAAGGATCCCGTGTGGTTTACCAGGCCCAGCGGCGTGGGGACCGTGACCCGGGGCGGGGGGCCGCGCGCACCCCCCTGCTGCCGGCTCCTCTGCTGCAGCTGCTCACCTCACCTGTCTCAGCACCTGCTGTCTGTCCGGTCAGGAAACTGTACCGCAGAGACAGGGCACAGGGTCAGTTTGAAGACAGGCGATGTTCTCATCGTCCTCTCTCCTTCCGTCGGGCACCTGGGAGGCCGGCGGTCGGGGACCCGCCTGATCCAAGATCAAGGCCTGAGACTTCCTGGGCGCCGAGGGCGTGGGGAGCCCGTGTCCCCCGACCCACAGGGCCCTCTCCCCAGTGGGGCTGCCATGGTGGCGGATGAGAGGGCCCCTCGGAAGCCTGGCAGACGCAGGGCCTCGTCTGGTCTCCACCTTCCACACCTCGGCCGCTCGGGGTCAGCAGGCTGGAAGCCAGCCAGCCGGGGGGTCTGGGAGATGCGGGTTGCAGGTTCCGCCCACCCAGGGGGGCCCTCCCAGCCACCTGCCCCAGGTTCCGGGTGCCAAGCCATCTGCCCTCTGCTCCCAGGGGTCCCTGGGGGGTGTGCAGTTCTGGGAGCCTGGCCAGGGTCCTGGAGGGCAGAGGTGGGAGGCGGCGGGGCCGAGGCTGGCCACAGAGGTCAGCTCTGGACAGGGACGGGGGCTGGGAGAGCAGGGCATCCGGGCGGCGGTGCCGGCTGTGTGTGGGGGCCGGGCCGGCAGAGCAGCAGGTGGGGGCCAGGACGGAGTGGGAACTCTTTGTTCCATTTGGGAGACGTTTTGTATTTTTAATGCTTGAAAAAACGATATCCAAAGCCACAGCCTCTGAAAGAATTGCCTGTTCTCGCCGTCTCCTGGGGCTCGACCTTGGCCTGCTGCCAGCCAGGACCCCAGAGCAGTGTCCCTGGCCTTCCCGGAGGAGCAAGCCCGGAGGGTGCTGGACCCCAGGGGAGCGGAGGGCTGGGGGCTGGGGTGGCCCGGAATTAGAGCGCTCATTCTGGAAACTTCTGAGCAGATACAAGTGTCGAGATGCAGAGGTGAGCAGGGCGCGGGTGAAAAGGGCGCACGCGCCCCTGGGCCCGCTGCCCGCGCTCCAGCGCTGTCCGGGCACAGAGGCCAACCCCGAATAAGCCCCCTCCCCCTTGGGTCATTCCACCACCTGGACAGGTGGCGAGCGGGCCGGACAGGTGTCCTGGCGGTTCCTGGCCGCCCACAGCGACGCATTCGGAGCCATATAAACGGGTTTTCGGCGGCCGGAGGGCGTGTGAGCCGCGTGAGGGCCGCGGGGAGCATGAGGGCCGTGCTGCTGACCGCCCTGCTGGCCGTGGCCTCGGGGCCCGGGGCCGAGGCCGTGCAGCTGGGGAGGCTGGACCCTAAAAAGGTGGGCGCCCTCCTGTGGTGACCACCTGCCGGGGCGTGTCGGTCCTGGGGGCCAGGAGCCTTTCGTGGGGCCACACAGCCTCGGGGCTCCCACGACCCAGGGGTTGGGGCGCCGGAGCCCCGAGGCGGGACGCCGGGCCCTCACCCGCCGCTGCCCGTCCAGCTGCTGGGGTCCTGGTACGTCCTCGCCGTGGCCTCCAGTGAAAAGGGCTTTGCGGTGGAGAAGGCCACGAAGAACATCGAGGGGGTCGTGGTGTCCCTCACTCCGGAGGACAAACTCCGGGTGCTGTCCTCCCGGCACAGGTGAGCAGGCGCGTGCCCGAGTCCCCGCCAGGCCGTGCCCCGCACGGAGGGCTCACCGCTCAGCTGCTCCCGGGAGCCCCTCGCCGGGTTCTGCCCCGAGCTGCTCTGAACCCCGGGGCTTCCGGGTGGGACTTGGGCCTTCGCCCCAGGCACTGCCTCTGACCACCCCGCAGCCTGGCGGGGACCCCGGTCGGAGCGTGCAACCCCTTTGTCGACCACAGGAAGTGGGTCCCTGTGTTTGTGCCTGAGGGCCACTGGGTCTCTGGAGAACTACCCCTCAGAGGCCACCCGTCAAACCGGACTCGTGGGGTCAGGCTGAGCCCACCGACCCCGACTGAGCGGACCACGCGCATGGCTGGTGGGGGTCCTGGGGGGGGCTGTGCTGCGGGGTGTGACCGTGTAACCTGGGGCCCGGGGGCCTCTCTGACGGGGCTGCGTGACGTGGATCACCACCCTTCCCGTGGGGGAGGCCGTGCGTCACGTGCCGGGGGCGGCCTGCTCCCCGAGCGCCCGCCCTCCCACGCCGGGGTCCGTCTGCGGGGGACAGCGGGCCCCTGGCCCCCAGGCGGGCCGGCCACAGGTCCGGGGAGCCCCACGAGGTCAGGGCTTGGTCGCGTGGCTGCGTGGGGCAAGCACAGGTCTCGCATAGCCTGGGCGCCAGCCCCAAAGCCACGTTCCGGGTGGGTCCCAGTGGGGCCGGAGGAATAAAACAGCCAAACACGGGCTCGGCGTCCGGGGAGCCGGGCCCTGAGGAGGCCGCTGCGCTGCTGGCATCGCCCGCAGCCCGGGCCCGACACCGGGTGGGAGGGCAGAGTGCCAGGCCCCCCGCGCCGCGGGGCTGACTGTCACCGCAGGGCTTACAGGAGGCCAGCACCGTAGTGTTGGCCTTTGACGAGGAAATACACTCACACGGCTCAGAAATCAAAGGCAGTGAGGCCTCCCTCCCAGCAGGCCCCGTCCCCCGGTGGCACCTGTGGGTCACTTAACCTCAGGTGCTGGAGAATGTTCCCCGTCAGTCCACGGTCTGCCCGCTTTTAAAACAGCTTTTCTTCCTTTTTGTCTTTAATTAAAATTAAAATAAAAAATTGAATTGTAGTCAAACACATATAAAATGGACCGTCTGATCCAGGTGCCAATGCTCAGCTGGGTGGCATCAGGCAGTCACACTGTGCGCGGCCGTCACCACCACCCTCTCCAGGACTTTCATCTTCCCGGACAGGAACTCTGTCCCCATCAAACTCCCACTTCCTGTCTCTGGGTCTGACCCCTCTGGGGACCGCCTGGGAGTGGGGTCCCACGGGACGTGTTCCTCCGTGACTGGCCTGTTTCCTGAGCACCGCGTCCTCCAGGTCCATCCACGCCGTGGCCGGTGTCGGGACTTCCTTCCTTCTAAGGCTGAGTGACAGTCCGCCGTGCGGCCGGGCCCCACGCCGTCTACCCCTTTCCCCGACTGACAGTGGGTCGCTCCCCACTTCCTGTCTCTGGATCTGATCCCTCTGGGGACCGCCTGGGAGTGGGGTCCCACGGACGTGTTCTCTCCGTGACTGGCCTGTTTCCTGAGACACCGCGTCCTCAGGTCCATCCACGCCGTGGCCGGTGTCGGGACTTCCTTCCTTTCAAGGCTGAGTGACAGTCTGCCGTGCGGCCGGGCCCCACACCGTCTACCCCCTTTCCCCGACTGACAGTGGGTCGCTCCCCACTTCCGCCTGCTGTGCCTCTTGCTGCAGAGAACGTGGCTGTGCAGCTCTCTCTCTGAGACGGTGCTTGCAACTGTTTTGGGGGTCCACCCAGGGGTGGGGTGGCTGGGTCACACGGAGAGTCTACGTTACATTTTTGAGGACCTCTGTTCTTTTTAAGAGCCACGTAACGCTCCAGCAGGGTTTCTTCCGTGCCCTGCGGTGGACAGACGCGTGGCCAGTCCCCGACTGGCGTCTGCACGGAGCGTTCACTTACTCTTCTTTGCCGTCCGATGAGTGACAGGTGGCCCGGCGTGAATGTGCCTTTCGGTAGCTATGAGTGTAGAGGGACATCTTGATGTTTGTTAATGAGCCTTTTTGTGTTTCCTTCTGTCTGAGCATATCGTTTCCGTATTTTTCTCTTGGGTGTGTTTTTGCTGATTTGTAAGAACCAGTAAATATTAGGGACGTTAGCCACTTGTCTGTGATAAAAATGAGTGGCAAATACATCTCCCGGTTGGTCATTTTTATGACAGCATGGATTTTTCTTTGACACGCAGGTTTGTGTGTGTGTGTGTGTGTGTGTGTGTGTGTGTGTGTGTGTGTGTGTCGAGGCACACACCCACCTTCTCTTTTCGGGGTGCCTGGGGTTGTGACCCAGGAAGCCCTTGCCCACTGCCTGCCGAAGGGCATTTTGAGGCGTTTGGGATGATTTCACGCTGGCGAAACGCAAGGTGCGGCCTAGTGTTTCCCCGGCACCCTCACCCAGCCGTCCTCTTTGCTGCTCGACCTGAGATGCCCCCTGGGCTGCACGGGACACCCCGCGCTCTGACGCCCCTTCCGACCTCCCACCCTGCCTCTCGCGTCCGTCTGTCTCTCTGCCCTGTCGCTCTCGCCGGTCACCCTCCCTGTCCGGGTCTTCCTGGTTCAACTTCCTTCCTCGGGCCGCGGGCACCGGCTCACCTCGCTGCCCGGAGACCGCGCGCGCTGGCCGGGCTCCTGCACTGACGCCCCGGGGAACGCTGGCCCCTTCGCTGTGGGGTCTCCTCACCCAGGCTCGCGGGCCACCCTCCACGTGTCCGAGCCCCCCACGACCCACAGCGCTCCCCCTTCTGCCTGCGGTTCTGGTGTGGGTGGTCCCAGGTGGGCGGCGGGAGGCCGCTGCTCTGCACAGGGCTTTGGTGCCAGCTCGGCCCCAGGCAGGCCCGACTCGGCTGGGCAGGAGCGGGGCGCCAGGCACCGGGCCACCGAGGGGAAGATGCCGGCCTGCCCGCCTGGTCCGCGTCTGCGGGCGGGTGCTGAGCTGACGGCGGCCTCTTCCTGCGTCCAGGCTGGAGCGGTGTGACCTGAGCGTGATGGAGCTGCTGAGACAGGACGCCGGATGGGTGTTCGAGAACCCGTGTAAGCACGACGCCACCTCAGTCTCGGCCGGGCAGCGTGGGGACGGGATGCGCATCCCCAGCCGGGTCAGGCCAGCAGCCCTGGGCCCTCCGGCCCCCTGCAGGCGGAGCCAGTGCTGGTGGGCAGGGGTGACCCCACCCCGAGGCCTCATGGAGCTCTCTGCCAGGAAATGAAGGGCCCTGGTCAGAGGTTTGGTGCTTGACGGTGCCCGTCACGCCCAGCGGGGACCCCAGGCCCCCCTGTAGTGTGCCGGGTGGCTGGCACTCGGCCCCATGGGAACATCAGGGGAGCGTGCCCTGTCGCACCAGTGACTCCTGGGTGCTGCCGTCCACCAATCACTGGGAGCCCCGCCTGTGGCATGGCGGGGCACGGGTGGGTGCAGGGCCTGGGGGCTCCCGGCTGGCTGCAGGGCCCCTGGGAGGCCCGGCGGCCCCCGCCCACGGCTCCTGTCCCCCAGCCCTGGGCGTGCTGGAGTACCGGGTGCTGGGCACCGACTTCCAAGCCTACGCCGTGGTGCTCACACAGCTGGAGCTGGAGGACGAGGCCTTCAGCACGGTGGAGCTGTACAGTGAGTGGGCGAGGCCGGGCCCCGGGGTCCGCCCCCCTCCCTGCGCCAAGTTGCCACATGGGGCCCCCACACCTTCCTTCTGCCTCCCCCATCCTGCTCCCGCTCCCTGGAGGAGGCACGGCCCTGCATGGGCGGAGGGGCGCGGCTCCCTACCCCTCCCCACCCGGGGGTGAAGGGCCTTGGGGTCAGAGCGGGGCAGGGTCCCTGTGGCGGCCAGTCCTGCTGCCTGGCTGCGGAGCGCCCCCCCGCCCCAGGCCTGGCTCTCGGGGTGCCCCCGCAGGCCGCACGGAGCGGGCCAGCCAGGAGGCCATGCAGCACTTCACCAAGTGGAGCCGGGGGCTGGGCTTCCTCGCACAGCAGCGGGCCCAGCTGCAGACCGACCGTGAGTGTCGTTGGGGGCGGGGGGGGGCTCCTGATGCTCAGGGCTGTGCTGGGGCCGCGGGATTGTCTGAGCCTGGCATCTTGGGGACCCTCCTGGCCTTGGGGAGTCGGGCAGGACTGGGGTCCTCAAGGAGTCACCTACCCCTGACCAGAGTTGGGCCGTCACAGGCAGGGCCCGGGGCGGAGGGCGGCCACCGCCAGGCAGACCTGCCGCCTCACGGCCCGTCTCCCCGCCCCGCAGTTACCTGTGCGCAGAAGGCCTTCCAGGTAGCTGCCGTGGGGGCGAGCCTGGGGCCCTCGTACCGGGGCGGAGGGGCCGGTGGCTTCAGCGCTGTGGGGGACGGAGGTGGGGGGCACACTCTTTTGGGGTAAGCCTGGGTCCCTCATGCTCTTCTCGGTTTGCAGTGAAGGCTGTGGCGCAGGGGACAGTGCCCCCCGTCCGTGGGAAGGCCAGGCGCTGCCTCCACGTGTGGCCGGCTGGAGGCTGGCACGGAGCCGGCCGCCCCCAGGCCTCTTGACGCAGACCCGAATAAAGGGAGCCCGCCCGTGCCTCCACGTGTGTCATGTCGGGCCGACAGTTGCCCTCTCGCAGCTCTGGCTAGGACGGGCCGGGTGGGGTGGCCCAGGCTCTCCTGGGACTGGTCAGGGAGAGAGCCAGCTCTGGGAGGAGGGCGCTGGCCTGCACGTGGTCCCTCGCCAAGTCCGTCGGGGTCCAGGAGGCCAGGCCCAACCTCTGGCTGCTCCCCCTGGGCTAGGGCAAGGCCCGACGGCCTGGACAAAGTGTGGACGGGGCGCTGGGCCGGGAGGCTGGCACCGGGCTGAGGCTCCGTGGTGTCCAGGGCACGGGCTCGGCTGCCCCACTGGGGCTGCGGGCAGAGGCGGGGAGGGGGTCTGAGCCTCTCCATTCTCCTGTGAGGTCCTGGCAGGAGCGGGTCCATCGGGGGAGCGGGACGAGAGGCAGGGTGGGCGCTGCCCATCACTCCTGGTGCGGTGCCCGTGGGGGCCTCGGCCTCCGGGGCTGAGCATGTGCACGCGCACGTGAACAGGTGCGTGTGTGCACGTAAGTGCGGCCCAAGCCCGCCTGCCCGTCTGCCAGCCCAGCACCGTCTGAGGCCCCGGTCCCTGCAGAGCCTCCCACGCAGTGAGTCACATGACGCCGCTCTCCCAGGGGGCCTCACTGTCAGGGGAGACGCTCCTGGGGAGCCTGTCTTCAGGGTCCCCCAGGTAGGCCGCTCCCCCTGGGGGCTGTGCAGCTCCGCGGGCTGAGTGCCCAGCGCTGGCTGGCCCTCTGTGTCCAGGGAGGGCCCGAATTCCCCTCCCTCCCAGTGGGCCCACCCAGGCTGCCTGGAGGCCCCGGTTGGCCAGACGCCCACACAGGGCAGGTGGGCAGGGAGATTTAAAGCCGGTGTCCCTGCGGCACAGGGAGGCGGTGAGGATGGGGCCGGAGCAGCTGTGGCCAGTGCTGCTCCTGGCGCTGGCTCTGGGGTCCCAGCTGCAGGAGCAGCTCCCCAGGGAGTCCCACAACCTCAACTGGAACAAGGTGAGACACACGCGCAGTGCCCGAGCCGGGGGTGCAGGGGGCACGCCGGCTGGGAGCACGTGTCCTGACGACCTTCCGGTGGCCGCCCCGAATCCAGGGGCAGCCCGGGGTGGGCAGGAGGCTCCGCACAGATGCTGCTGGCCCAGCGGGCCGCCTGCCCGTCCTCTCCCTGAGGGGCTGACTGCAAACCCCAGCTGACAACCACGGGCCCATGGGCTGGGAGCCCTGAGGGGGGGCGCGGCAGAGGGCCCCAGACAGGTGCAGCCCGAGAGGTTACCCGGAGGTGCCAGGTAGGCGGTGGGGGGCCTGGAATGAGCACAGCATGTTCCGGAACAGTGAGGTGGCTGGCCGCCGGCAGGGTCCAGTGGGGGCGGCCGTGGACTGCCGGACGGCAGCCATGCCCGGAGTGCAGGTTCACAGCACCTCGTCAGTGGGACGGGTCCAGGGGTGGGCTGGAAGGAGGGGGGCCCCAGGGAGGCCCACGTGGGAAGGGGGCCCTGGCACACAGTGTGACGGCCCAGCCCGTGCCACCTTGAGCCCCGAGCAGCTGGGCACCTACCACTGCGCCCCGCCCCCCGCTCTGATGTGGACTGGGCCTCAGGCAAAGGTCGCTGGCCCGTGGGCTCTTGGGGACCCTGGAGGGCGCTCCAGGAGGTGGGGGCGGCGTCCCTGCTCCCCAGCACCCTCTCTGCAGTTTTCAGGGTACTGGTACATTCTCGCCGTCGCCTCTGATGCCCAGGGGTTCTTGCCAGGCAGAGACAAGAGGAAGCTGGGGGCATCCCTGGTGCAGATTCACAGAGCGGGTCAGCTGAAGGTGGTCTTCGCCTTTGCCCGGTGAGGCAATGAGCCAGCCAGTCCCCGTGGCCTGCCCAGCAGAGCCCTGGCTGCAGACTCTGGGTCCACCGGGAACTCCCACAGGGACTGTGCCCACAGCCACGGCTTCCTGCCCCTCACACTCAAAGGCCTGAGCTGGGGAGAGGCCGCTGCTGTCCACCGCCCTCGGCAGACAGCGGTGGTGGGACAGTTCCCCTGACTGGTGGCCTTGGTCCAAGTCATAAGTTTCAGGAAGCAAAACCTTGACGGGACAGGAGCTGGGGGGCGAGGCTTCCAGGCGCCCCAGCCACGCCCACGGAGAGGGCGGGCAGAGGGCGAGGAGGAGGGTCTTCCGGGGTCTGGGCGCCGGGGGTGGGAAGAGGGGCTCGCGGGCCGTGGGTCGGCAACCCCGCCTCACCCCCAGGTCGCAGGGGTGCCAGTCGCACACGCTGATCCTGCGGAAAGACGGGAAGAAGGCCGTGTTCAGGAACACGCGTGCGTGCGGGAGGCGGAGGGCGGGGTCCATATGACGCCCTGAGCTCGGGCCCCCGCGGCCCCTTTGCCCGGAGAGTGCGGGCGGTCGTGGGCCGTGGGCCCAGAGCCCGTCCATTCTGGAGCCCAGGCCTCGCGTGGTCCTGGGGGCTGGGGCCGGGGAGGGGCGCCGAGGCCTTCTGGGGGACCCCGGGCGGTGGGCGGGGGGCGCAGGGCGGCTCTGCGCTTCTCTCCCCGTGCAGTGAAGGGCGTGGCGGGCTTCCGCGTGCTGACCACCGACTACGGCTCGGGCGTGGTGGCCGTGCACCTGGGCCGCGCGGGCCGGACCTCCAGGACCCTGCTGCTCTTCAGTGAGTCGGGGCCGGGCGCTGGGCCCCTCCGCTCGGGGCGTGCTGGCGGCCGGTGTGGAGGGTGACCGCAGCCGAGGACAAGGGGGCCGCGCCTCGGGCAGCTGGGCGCCCGGACGACGCGGCGGGTCTGCGGCTTCCACGGGGACCGTTGTCTGCGCGCGTGCCGGGGCGGGGCCTCTCCGGGCCGGTAGGAGCTGCCTTGGCGCTGCCTGCCTGGACCTCTGGCCTCCCCGCTCCTTGGGAGGACCCCGATCCTCTTCCGAGGACGCAGCCGTCACCCCTCCTCTAAACCGCTTCACCTCCCAAGGCCCCGACCCTAATGCCGGTCACCCGGGCTTCAGCAGAGGGCGGACGCGGACCAGCAGCGGGGGCGGGCAGGAGGGGCGAAGGGGGGCCTGGGCCTGGTGAGGAGCGGTTGGGCAGGGTCCCCGAGGCGGCCGCAGCAGGGGCGGCCACTGCAGAGGGGAGGTCAGACAGCGAGAGGCTGGTGTGGGGCAGACGGTCCATGCGGAGGCAGAGCCCGCTGGGGGTGGGGGGCTGAGGCAGGACTAGGGGAGCAGGGGAGGTGGGGATAGGAAGGCCGCAGGTGGAACCAGGAAGTGGCTCCCCCAGGGTGGGTGGGCAGGAGGGCCATGACCCATTCCAGGCCCCAGGGGCGCCCCAGGGTGGTGGGCAGCCCTGCGGGACTGGGGGACAGGGCGGAGTGGTCTGGGGAGTCTCAGTGGCAGGCCCAGCAGTGCGGTGGGAGGGGTGCCAGCCCAGCCTGGCCCGAGGGACTGGGTGAGCAGAGACTGCCCAAGTGACCCCGTGTGTGCTCCCCCTCCTGGGAGCCGAGAGCCGGTTCCCTGTCGTCCACTGGCTGCCGTCTTGCCCACAGCACACCACTTTCTTCTCTGTCCCGAAAGCCTGGAGGGCATTTCAGTGTCCTAAATGGCCAGAACCGGAAACCCTGAAGTCGTGATTCCCCCCCTCGCCACCCCCCAGGCAGGCAGAACACATCCAGCTTCCTGAGTCTGAAGAAGTTTGTAGACATCTGTGAGGTTCTGGGACTCGCGAGGGGTGTGACTGTCCTCCCGAAAGACGGTAACGCGTGGCCTTCCAGGCGACCCGGCTCCCGTCCCCTGCCCATCCTGTTAGAGAGCTGACACAGGTGGGGAAGGAGAGATGGACGGGTGACAATGCCATCTGTGATCCGAAGAGCCGAAGCCACCCAAGTGTGCTTCCTGTCCCCACTTCCTGCTCCTCTATCCCCATCGGGGCTTGTCACCCTAGCTGGCCCCACTCAGGGGCCGGGAGCGGGCGCTTAGAGCATCCGTGCTCCGTCTGTGGCTGGAGGACCAGGGGCTGTGGGGCTTTTCCCTCGGCAGCATCCCAGATCAGCATGCATGACACCAGGGAGAGCCAGCAGATGGGGCCATGGGCAGACGCCTCTCCCCTCCAGCGGCCCAACCATCCCATCACCTCCTCCCCACCCACAGCCTCCTGCGCGCACACCATCCTACCCTGAGAGCCTGCTCTTCCCTTTGGGGCTCGACTTGTGGCCCCCCTGGCCCCCGAGAGCATTGTTCCATCGTGCAAGTCCTCGCACCTGACTGCTTGTTCAGCGGTGATGAGTGATTCCAGGCCCTCCAACCCTGCAGGCATCCTTTATGGTCGTCGAGAGGTGGGATAGAGGGCACATGCCTGTTGGGCAGGGAGACGCCAAACCAGGCCCCTCCTGATGTCCCCTGGGTTACGTGGCAGGGAGATGCCACCGTGCCTTGGCTGTTGTACAATAGACTACGGGCCGGTCCAAAGCCATCCTTGTCACGTGCCTTCTCTGCAGCGAGTCTCTGCCACCATTCTCTGCGTCCCTGGACCTCCTACCCCTCCTCAGAAGCCATGGCTTTTGCAAACAACATGTATAAGCACCTTTGATGTGCCAGACATCATGATGGGGCGGGGGGAGCAGTGAGCAGGACAGGCAAACACAGTTCTCAGGACGATGCCCTGTCAGGCGGGGCAGACACTGGAGCAGTCACTGATCACACAGTCAGGGACACTGAGAAGCAGAGCTAGAGGGACCCAGCAGCAGCAGCAGCAGCAGGTCTGACTTACTCCAGGAGTAGGGGGGTGGAGGTCTGGGAGAGCTTCTTGGAGGAAGTGCCATTTGAGCTGATGAGTGAAGGGTGGCGGGACTTAAGTTGGTTCTAGTGGGGCTGGGGAGCAGGGCGGCCTGGGAGAGGAACCAGCCTTCAGAAGCCCTTGGGGAGGGTGGCGATGGAGAGATGAACCTGGGCTCGAGCTGTTTAAAAGGGTGAGAGGTGAAGGGGTGGGTTGGGAGAGGCAGGCAAGAGAGGGTGGTCCAGTCACAGGAGAGGGACCGCCAGCAGAGGGGGTGGGGCGGAATTTCCAGGACATGCAGAGATCTGGGGGGGACAGACTTTTGGAGTTACCGATCTGTACTTGGTCATGGGGTCATGGGCATGGCCGAGATCAGCTAAGGAGGAAGTAACAAGGTCAAATCCATCAGCCATGACTTGTAACGAACTGCAGCAGCATCTCGGTGCCCAAGCCCAGCAGGGCCGGCATAGCCTTGCAGCCTACGGTCCTTTGCTTCTTTGGTGCTCAGCAGAGCAGAGAAGAGACACCCAGAGGGGATCATTCTTGGCATCCCCTGCCTCCGAACAACATGCACATTTATTTTTAGCCGAACACCTCCACAGTGTGAGATGCTCAGAGGCAAAGGGGCCCCGAGACCCTCTCACCACTCACAGCTGCTGTGCCCCCCATGCTCACCCTGAACAGGGGCCAGTGCTGGGCCTGGGGCGGTGCTGGAAGGACCCACGTGGCCCCTGCCCTCCAGGAGCTCACAGCTGGGGGGGTGGGGCAGGTGGACAAAAGCACAGAAGCAAATCCAGGTGGGAGGGAAGGGCAATGCTCTAGGGAAGTGAAGCTGGTGCTGGGGGCAGGGGTGGGGGAACGAGGAAGGATCCACGAGGCCTGCATGGTGACCTTTATGCTGTGACCAAAAGGACAAGGGGACCACCCCTGCACACGTCTGGGAACAGTGTGCAGGGGAAGCTCAAAGGTGCAGAGACCCAGAGGCAGAAGAGAATTCAGCCAGTGGCTGGAGAGAGTGGGGGTGGAGGGGGCCAGCAGGGCGGGGGCCTGGAGGGACGTGCCAGTGTCTCTGCTGTGTGACAGCGTTGCCCTGACTTAGCACTCACGGGGTGAGATACCTGTGGCGAGGTGTGCCACTGAGGGCCCAGGGCTCCTCTGCAGAGTTCCAGAAACTCCCCTTGTTCTCCTTTATGGAGAATTAGGTCTCCAGCCTCTGAGCTGGGCCCTCCCGCTGGGACTCAGCCTCTTCCAGGCTGGTGGGTGGACAGGAGGAGAGGGCGTCCTTCCTTCTCCCCACCAGCCTTCCTGTCCCGGTGAAGCAGGCGCCTGCCATCCTTCTGTCTGCACCGCGCTTCCAAGGGGAGGGCGCCCACCTGCCCAGGGATGGGGTGCTGCCGGGGATGCTCAGGGCCAGTGTGAGTGCCGCTGGTCACAGAGTCATGTTGGATTCTCACCCAGGTGCCTCGTCAGCAGTAACTTACTGAGGTGCAGGCGACTCCATGGCGGCCCACCTGCCCAAGTAGCAAGAACCCCTTGCTTGTGAGGTGTCCATGGCGGGTCCTTTTTGACCGACTTCAGAAGCTTCCAGGTAAAAGAGGAAGCCAGGTGTGGCAACCGGTGCTAGGCAGCCTGACCTTCCCTGCCAGTCAGAGACGGCACCTGGGAGTAGGTGCAGCTCTCCCTGGGGGAGCGTCCTGCGGCAGGGGCAGGTGGGGGAGGGAGGGGCTGCAGGCTTCGGCAGGGCCTCAGGCCCAGCCGGGATCAGAGACCCCTTAGGACTGGGGCAGCTGGGAGCCGCTCGCCCAGGGCTCCCAGAGAGGGGAGGATTCTCTGCAGGAAACGAAGGGGTGGCTGCTGCTTCAGGGCCCATCGAGTGCCTTGGTGCCAGGCACTGTTCTAGGTGCTGTGCATAGGTTGGCTCAGGCAGTGCTGCCACCCACGGGAGTAGGTCCCAGTGGGCCGTCTTTTTGCAGGGTCTACGGGAGGAGGACAACAGGAGGCGGGGAGGGGCGCGCCCCGACTGGACCGAGCGGCAGGGCGCGGGCAGGAGAGTGGCGGCTGCGGCCCCGCCGGGCTGGACCGCGGAGGGTCGGGGCGCGCGGGCGCCCGCGAGGGGACGGCTCGCTAGAGGGCGCTGCGGCGGCGGCCTCGAGCCGGGCGCGGCTTGGCCCTCGCGGGCCGCCGTACGCGTATAAAAGGCGCGGCGCGCTCTCTCCCGCGTCCTTTCCGCGCGGCGGTGGCTGTGGCGGTGACGTCGGTCTAGTTCTTGGTGTGCTTGGTCTCGGGGCGCCCTCGGCAGCCACCTCGCGGGCAGATGCGGGGGCCCGGCCCGGCCGCTGCATCGTTCCAGCTGCGGAGCTTCGGGGAGCCCGGCGCGTTAGCGGTTTAATGGGTGAATAAGGACGTTTCAGAAGTGTCCCCCGCCATGCTCCACACGGCTTGTCGTACCGGGAGGGGACGAGCCACTCGCACCTGCTTTCACTGACGGAGGTCTTGAGAACGTCGCTTTATATTTTTAAAAGATGGCTCGACCCACCGCTTTCTGGGCTCTGCCTAGGAGGCGGCGTCCGAGTCGCGGTGGGTGTGAGTGCTGCTGCTAAGCCAGCGAAGGGGTCGCCGCTTCCCAGGGCCTGGTCGCCGGGTCACCTGGTGTTGCTGTAGCGGATGGGCCGAGTGCTTCGTTGTGTCTCGCCCAGTGCCTCAGCGGAAAGTAAGTGGAGGGGGTGGCTGGCTGCTGCTCTGGAGCCGGCAGACGGGTGGCAGGGGTCTCCCTGCAGACCTAGTGCACTAACCAGCCTGCTGACCTGCTCTTTTGTGTACTGGTGGGCGTCTTACTTAGCGTGGGCCCCCACTCCCGGAGACGTGGCCCCAGTCTGTCCTGCACCCTCAGGGGCGGGGAGTAGGAGCTTGACCTGTTGGGTCTCCCCGTGCGCACTGCCCCTCGAGGCGTTGCAGGCGTGGCTGCTGTGCCACGTCTGTGTCAGCAGGTGGCAGAGAGCAGAGAGGCTGGTCTACGCTCAGCGTTCCGGCTCGTGGACGTCTGGATGATTGATAGTCTGACACGGCAAGAGTGTGTTGCACTGTTGGTGTGTTGGCAGCCTGACGTGGCTCAAGTAAAAACTTTAATTCTTTCCTAGTTCTCGGCTGCTGGCAGGTCGCACGTTGTCACGCATTCGACAGGAGGTAGGAGTGGGCCCAGCTCAGCAGTGAGTGGACAGGTGAGTGGCTTCCAGCCTGACTTCCTGCAGATCTGTGTCCTTACCTGCCACATTGGATTACCAAAATGATGGCGGCCGGTGTTTCCTTTCAGGGTGAGCTGAATGGCACCTAACAGTGGGATAATTTTTACTCTAGGAGGATTTAAGTGTTACAAGGCATCTTGGGTAGCTGGCTGCTCTGCCTGCTCCTAAGACAAGCTCGTGGATTGCAGCCAGGAACATGGCAGGCCACTTAGCAGGATTCCGACGTGGGCCAGCTCTGCAGGCCGTGCACACGTGTTCTCCAGCAGGTGAGACCTAAAAATTACACGGCCTTGCACGTTTTCTGGTCACTGCCTTCTCCCGTTCTGTGGGCTGCCCATTGGGGGCCTGGAAGGTGACAGTGGAAAAAGTAAAGGACTCCACAGTCGGCAGCATCTTCAGGGGTTTTAAATACTGAGTGGGGAGGATAAAACAGTCTGGTCACGTGGCCATGGGCTGGGGCCGTCCGAGCCTCGACTGCTGGCCTCCTGGGAATGGCTGCCCTGCAGCTGCTGGACTGGCCAGCACCACAGACGCAGCTGCCGTGCTGCACCTGTGACCTCGGGGCAAAGAGAAAGTGGCTATTTCTACGCTCAGTGTTCAGAACGGTGAGCACTAAGAATGGTTTGTAGCCTGACATTTCTCGGAGCTGCCAGCAGGTGGCGCTGGTGGGGTTTGGGGGTCTTTGTTGTAAGGGGGGTAAAGGAGGCGTGTGTGACACGTGCACAGGAGTGACCAAGTCTCCTGGCAGTGAGTTGGGGGTTTTTTCCGCAGTCCTTGGGCCGTGGGGTGTGCCTCCCTGGCTGAGGACCACTGAGCTGTCAGGGCCCTGGGGACAAGTGGGGCACACACGGAGCAGCAGGGGTCGGTCAGCGTGGGGGCTGGGACGAGGGCCAGAGGTCCGCTCCGGGCATGTGTCCGTTGAGGAGACAGAAGTCGGGCCCCTGGGTGGGCTGACCGTAACCCTGGGGAGTGTGATCAGGCCGGCCTTGTCCCCTGCAGGTGGGAGCTCAGCGCCATCCCAGCCGGGCCAGGCCCACGGTGGTGCCGGCGGAAGCCGAGAGCCGTTTCTTAGAGCGGCTGAACAGGTCCACGCGTGGCAGAAGCCGGAGGACAGCGGCGCCCCACCACGATGGCCAGCATACCCCGGAGGACCCTGTTCGTGTTTCCCGTGAGCTCCCCCTGGTGTGGCCGAGGAAGCCCCGTGTGACACACATGGAGAGCCTGCGGCCAGGGGGCCAGCCCCAGCAGTCCTTTACGGCATCCACTCGTCGGCCAAGTGCTTGTTGCCCAGGAGCCGCCCCGTGCACTTCCCTGGCAAGGGGTACTGGGTGGGACGGGGAGAAGCCGAGTGTGTGTCAGGACACTTGCCAAGGGCCGAGCTCAGGGGCGATGGGCATGGGCCTGCTGGACGTGCCTTGGGCGTGCGGGTACCTCAGGGCCACACTCGAGACAGCTAGTCAATTGTACGCCGGGTGATAGAACTGACGAATCCCAACCCTAAGCCAGCCCCGTCTCCAGAACCCAGGCCAATTTATGACCAACTCTAAAGAGTTGGGTCGAGATTTAAAATGCCCTACTCTAGGGAAAAGCCTTTTCATAGGTCTGGCCATGAGGCTAGCCCGTGAGCTTAACGTCACCAACTGCTGGGTCTGTGGGGTGCCCTCAGGAGTGCAGAAGGGCCTTGGGAGGGGACGAGTTCAGTGCTTAGCACTCCTCCAGTGGACTCACTCTGTAACTGGGAGGGAAGGTGGCTGACGCCACAGTCGGATCCTAACCTCCAAAGAGAGCGGTACCTCTGTGATGAGGGGGTGCTGGGGTAACCAACCCTCGGTCCCGAGCGTGGACAGCAGGACGCACAGTGGGAAACGAGCATGTGCCCAGCTTCCGGCACAGTGGGAGGAAGCCACGCCGTCGGAATCCTCCAACCTGGGCTTTTCTACTGAGCCGACGGGGACGAGTTAGGAGGCCCCCGAACCAGTGTCTAGGGAGGACAAAAAAGCCTCGAGGGAGGGGAGATGAATGGCCACCTCAAAAACCATTGAAACCTACGGCCCTGCCGCTTGGGCACAAGATGGGAGTCGGGGCGACTGAACCCCACATACATGTTTAATCGGATCATCATGTCACAGGCTGAACGGAAATCATTGCTAGCCGGACAGCACCGGCCGAGACTGGCAAACCCCCAGGTGCGCACAGCACTGTGTCAGAACCACGCGGCTTGAGGTGATTGCTAGCAGGAGGGAGGTCTGGGGAGAGTGACCGCTCTGACCGCGACAGCAGTAACCGACGGCCACCAACACGAAGGTGGCCTGTGTGCCTGTCCAAATTGGGAAGGACGGGTCCCCTGCGGGGTCTTCAGGGGTAGCTCTTCACCTGGGGAGGATGCAGGGCCTTGATCGGGGCAGTCCTCTTGCTAGGGATTTGCCCAATCCCTTGTCTTGCCCCTTGTCATCTGTCCATCCCCTCATTGAAGCTGTGGTTGAAAAAATAAAGGCAACCCCCTTGTTCATGCTGCGGAAATGTCCACCCTGAGACCAGGAGCAGGAAGAAGGTGGTGCTCTCGGGCCCGTCTCAGGCCCAAGCATTCGAGGGGGCTATGGGGTAGCAGAGGCCAAGGTAACTTTCCTGTAATGGCTGAAGGTTGCTCCCTTCCTGTGATGGTAGAGACTTTCTGGTGGCACAGGTCACCTGCCCTGCTTGGTCACTCCCATTATGGACAGCCAAGCCAAATACACTTGGTAGAAAGGCAAGTCTGAGGAAGTGTGAGTGTGAGAGCCATTCTGTGATCGGGCTCAGCCTTTGACATGAGCCCGCTGAGCCAGTGCCGGCCCCAGTAAACGCTGCTTCCTGCTTATTGGCGCAGTGTCCTGTCTGCCGAAGTGTCCTGCACCGTGTGGAAGGACCCCCTCGTTTAAAGGACAGTGAAATGGTTTGTGTTTCTGAAAGGGGAGTGTGAGGGTTGAGTAGAAGCTGCAGACCAGTGGCTCTCACCCTGGGGCAGTTGTGCCCTGCCAGGCCGGGGACCGGGCGCTGAGGACATCTGGGCAGAGGCCACAGTGCTGCTGTGCGCCCTCCAGTGGGCAGACGGGACCGGCGTGTCCCTAAAGCGGAGGCGGGCCAGCCCTGCTGCACTCCACGTCAACACCCTTCGCCATGGCCCGGGTACCCCTAGGTGGGGGTCCCTGAAGCCAGTTTGGGGGCACCTGGCTCGGTCGCTGATCTCCCCATCTCCGATGCAGTGGTCCAGGAGGAGCACGGGCCAGACAGTGGGAGAGGCTGCAGCACGTGCTCGGCCACCGCGACTCGCTCCAGGACGGGGTGCTGGGAGGGGGCCGGCTGGGGGCCTGAGGCTTCTCGCAGTGGGCAGTGGTTTGCTAGAACTGCGTATGGAATCACGCTCACTGGGGGGGTCATCGGGGTCCACGGGCCCCTGGAAATGAAGCCTTGAATGAGAAGGGGGTGGCCCGCGGCCCTGCCCCCAGGTGCGGGGGGGGGGGTGTGTGGCCATCTCCTGTGCTGCCCCATAGTGCCCCTGGGGGCACTTTGCTCGGCCCTCCTGCCTGCACTCTGCAGCAGCGCCTTCCTGCGCCCAGGCCCGGCACAGAGAGTCGTCACAGTCACGAGCGAGTGGTGCATGCTCCTGCGGCCCCTCTGTGCAGGGCCCACCTGCACGTTGGGGGACACGCAGGTCCCTGTGGGAGAAGCGCAGCTCTGTCTCCCGGTGAAGCGGCCTTGTGCGCGGCGCCCGTGTGCTCGGCCGGGACCCGCTCAGCTACCCACAGCCCCGCGGAGCCCGGACGCCCCACCCGCGACGTGAACCGCGGCTACCGCACGGCGTCGGAGGGTGCCGGGTGGCCCTGTGGCCACAGTCCTCACTGTTCCCACAGCAAAAGGGGGCGCTGTGACTGCCCCGGTGGGTCGGCGGCGTAGTTCTCGGGGCGCAGAGCGCAGGGGCGGTGGCAGACTGGCTCCGTGGGCGCGGCTGTCCTCCGAGCTGGTCTCACACTGGGGGACGACACAAATGTCACGTGGTTCTCCCCCCTCAGGCGGCCGGGGAACTGAGGCAGCACCATCCACCGCAGGCGGCGGGTCAGGTCCGGCGGGGAAGGTGGGGCGAGCCTCCAGCTCTCCAGCACGTGCACGGCCCCTTCCACAGGGCCCGTGCGTGAGGAGCCTCGTGGGGCCCTGTGAGCCCACTGTGCCCGACCTGGAGGCTGAATCAGAGACATGTTTGGGGCCAGTAGGGCGTGGCGAAGCCCCGCTATGAGCCCGTGGGGCCCCGTGGCCGGGGCTTCTGCGTCCAGTGTCAGATCCTTAAAAGGCAGTCTCTTGCCAGCAGGGTCCTTCCTGGCTTTGGGGTCAGCACCGATGGGACTAGGCAGAAGGGGTTTCTCCTCCCAACCCCTTGTACAGCCGGGCGTCTCCCTTCAAGGCTGGGGCCACTCTGCCTTGCTAAGTGTCCCTTGTGACCTCCCAGCACTTCGCGGACACGCTGTGGGTGATGTTCCTGCCAGCGTCTGGGAACCCACGTCTGTCACCCTGACGTGTTCTAGCCAGACTTCTAAAGCCGGCCCTGAGGTTAGCTTCAGCCCTCCACCCCTGCTTTAAATCACTGCATGGTGACTTTGCTCTAAGTCTGTAGATGTGCCTCACGGGGATCCCGCACCCACGTGTAAGCTGTGACGTCCACACGAGACAGAAGGGCGTTTCACAAAAGGCACAAGGTTTCCATGCCAGCGGCCCAGCCACGGTGGTGGCTTCGCACATTCCTTCCTGTGGTGGTCCCCACGTGTCTGGGAGGGGCGGGAGGCGCAGACTTCCCTGGTCCCCGTGGAGAGACGCCCCACTTCGCAGGCACAGGGCCAGGGGGCTGCCTGACACCCGACAACTGCGCAGTCACCCGACAGCCTCCTGTCCGCGCGTCACTCGCTCATGACACGCCTCATTGTTTCTAGGCCACGTGGTTTGCCTGCTTTTCCAACTGTGAACCTCGAAAACATGTTCTGACATGTTGAAAACCCCCATGTGAGTGGCCTCGCAACGTTCAAGGCCACGTTCCCGTCAGCGTAACCTTGGCAAGCTGAGCCCGCTGTCCCAAACCGCTGCTGTGTGTGGATTCTCCACTCCCGCACCCCCCGGAAGGGGAAAACCTAGAGGAAAAGCTATTTTGATGTATTTAGGATGAAGTGTACGTTACTAATGGGTATCGTGGTTGACATTTTGGGATGTGTTTTAAGCAAAACGTGCTGAAGTGAATTGAAGGGTTTGTTTAATGCATTCTTACTTGGGGACAGTGTTGGCAAAATGAGGCCACTGTCCACTCCCGAGCAGACTGGACGTGTGTTCTTCAGCCCAGCGAGGCCAGGGCGGGAATGGGGCCCAGGGCAGGGGTCGAGCTCCTGGGTGGGAGGGGGTGGGAAAAACACCTGTGGCTCTGACTCAGCTCATGGACTTTACTTCTGGTGGCTCGTTACCATCAGTTAAACACTTCCTGAGCGGGGCGCACCTGTCACAGGTGTTAAGACCCATGCTTCCCGCCTGTTGCTGTGACACCTGGTTGGTCCTGGCCCCTTCCCAGGCCTTTGTCATCGGCCATGCCGTAACCCAGGTGGGGGCCGGCCCTCAGCACTGGAAGCCAAAACCGAGGACCCACTTCCAGCACCTCACCCCCCTGGTCCCAGTTAACTGCCTGACCCCCTGGCTGGCTCTCAGGGTGTGAAAGCTCAGGCAGGACTCGGGGACCACCCGCCGAGGCCTTCCCCGCGGGCGACCCTGAGACCGGCACACACCGCCCTTCCTGCTGCCCGCAGCCCCCGCCCACTCCGCGCCCTGCCTGCGACCTGCGGCCTGGACAGCAGGGGGCAGGAGTGGGCGCGCGGGCACCCACACAGAGCGGTTCATTCACATCGTAGCTGCAAAGCAGCAAAGCCCACCTGGCCCGGTGGGTCCCCCGGCTCAGGCCCCAGGTCCCCTGCGTCCCCCTTCCAGCCGCCTGCTCCAGCTGCCCGTCTGGGTTGCCGGGATCGGGGAGGAGGGCCCCGGGGTCAGGAGGGTCGCCCGGCCAGGCTCACTGCCAGGCGACCACTAGGACCCCGGGCTGGGCCCCGGGGCGGCCTGGGTCCCCGGCTCCTGCGGCCCTGTCCCCGCACTAGGAGTCCTGGGTGTGGGAGACCTCCTGCCACAGCAGGGCCTTGAGCTGGGCCAGCACCAGCGCGTGGCGCGCCTCCACCTGGCCGGCGCGCCCGCTCAGCGTGGTGCAGGCGCGCAGCTGGCGGCCCAGCTCCTCGCGCAGCCCGGCGGGCGCGCCAGGCAGCAGCACGTCCCGCAGCAGCGCGCACACCTTGGCCAGCGTGGGCTGCAGGAGGTCGCCCTTGCACTGCCGCACCAGCTGGTCGCAGGGCGCGCTGCAGTCGCGCCCGTAGGTGCAGTCGGCGCTGTGCTGGCAGGGCCGGCCCCGCAGGAAGCGCCGCACGGCGGCCTCGGGCGCCACCTGCTGCAGGTCGGCCACGCGGAAGTCGTACTGCGCCGTGTAGGCCACGGTGGCCAGCGTGGTCTCGCACATGTAGAAGGTGCCGTAGGCGCCGTGGAACAGCTCCTCCACGAACTCCAGCAGGCCGAGGGCGACCTTGGCCCGCCAGGGCCACGCGGGCCCCAGCCAGCGCTGCAGGGCGGCGAGCAGCCCGGGCGGCAGCAGCGGGCGCAGCAGGGGCGGGAGCGCGGCGCCCGGCCAGGGCCGGTGGGGCGCGCCCTCGGTGACGTACAGGTCCCCGCAGTAGCCCAGCAGCCGGGCGGCGTGCCCCTTGTCCTGCAGGGACAGCAGGAGCAGCACCTCGGGCCGCTGCAGCAGCGCCCACACCGACCGCGCCTCGGCCAGCGACACCCTGCTGTCCCCGTTGAAGTCGGCCATGAGCAGCACCTGTCCCGCCAGCGCGGGCAGCGAGGGCAGGTCGCCCAGGTTCGCCTGACGTTGGGGGCCAAGAGAGGGAGAAGGCCGTCTCAGCCAGCACTCCTGAGTCGGCAGGACCCTCGGGCGCTTGCTGGCGGGCACGTCTGCCCGCTCAGGGGAGCCCAGCCTCCAGCCACACGGACGGAAGAGGTGAGCAGGGACGTGTGGGGACCCCGCCACCAGGAAGCCCACCCCAGACTCCCAGCCCCCTGCATTGCCTGGAGCTGCTCCAGGGACTGTGTCCGGGCCCCGGGGTGGCCCTCAGCACAGAGGTGAGAGCCTCGTGGGTGGGCCCATCACTCACCTGCTCCACCCCTGTCCCCTCCCCCTCCTCTCCCACGCTCCCGCAGCCCCCGGCTCTCCCCACTGAAGCCCCTGGGCAGCAGGGTCCTCACCCGCCCCCACTAGCGGGCATTCTGTGAGCCAGGTCTGCTCGGAGCTGGGGGGCTAGCCAGAATCTGGGCTGGCCCGTGGGCCCCCACCTGGCCAGCCTGCCCTGGGCACAAACTGGACACAGGCCCCAGCAGAGCCACTGACCTTGAGAAAGCCGAGGGTCATCTCCCGGAACTCCTTAATTGAGGTGCCCCGCGTGGGCTTGTCAAACAGCGCCAGCTCCCGCCGGGGGCCGCGTCCAGCCCGGCCTCGGAGTGCGGGCTGTCCTTGATGCTGCACTTGATGGTCACCTCCTTGCCCTGCCAGAGCCCGCTGTACACCTGGGGGGTGGGGCGGAGGCATCCTCCGTGTAGACGTCCCCTCCCGCGGCACCCGGGCCCCAGACGCTGCAGGGCGGGAGGCCCCCGGCCGACTGCCCGGGCTCACCTGCTGGCTGGGGGTGGAGGAGAGGCAGGCCCTCCACTCGACCTTGTGCGGGCTGCACAGGTCCTGGCACATGGAGCCCGCGATGATGCCCTTGCGGTACTGGTCACACTGCGGTGAGAGGGACACGCCAGGAAGCAGCCTGGGGGGCAGGGGGCGGGGACTCGGGGCCTCCGAGCCCTCCCCCCAGCAGACCTCCCTGCCCCCACCCTTCACGTGGGGCACCCGGGGGGCGGGCTGAGGCCCTCCTGGCATCTGCCAGTAGCAACCTGGCTCTCAGGCCACAGAGCTTCCAGGGCCCCTGAGAGCTGCGGCCAGTGGCCAGGCAGTGTCCAGCCTCGGGGCCGGGCGCTGGCCAGCCGGCCGGCCCACGCTTGCTGCGGTGAGTGAGCGGCTGCTGCTGCTGGCCCTCCGCCATCGTCCCTCAAGATGACAAGCTTTGCTTGGCGCAGCCGCTTCCGAGCGGGTTTCCGGTTCTCCCGGTAGGGTCTCGGGCTCCACGCCGGCCCTTCCCGTGGGCTGGAGCAGGGCCAGCAGCGCCTGCGGCGCCACCCGCCTCCTGTGAGATGGGGAGGCTCCCCCCAGCCCGCCCAGGACTGTCACCTGCCCGGGCCACCTTGCTCGCTGGAGGCGCAGGGAAAGCTCTCAGCAGCCCGCAGGTCGGCTGCCACTGCCCCGCCCCTTCCCCTGCAGCCCCCCGAATCTCGGCAGGAGGACTGGTGGTCGGGAGGCGGTGGCGTCAGGCCACTGCCTCTGAGGGTGGGTCCTGGCCGTCCGGAGCGGGTATGGCTGGTTCCAGAGAGTGCATCGCCGTTGCCACGGAGCCCAGGCTCGGAGGAAGGGAGTGTGGGGACCCAGTGCCACCTGAGGGCTCGGGCCTCCGGGACGTGGGACACAGACAAAAACGCGACAGCCCTGGACCTGCCGTGTGAACCCTGAGTGAGGCGTCGGTGGTGGCGTCACAGACGCTCCAGCCAGCCATCAGGCTGGACGAGGAAGACGGAGACGCGCTCACCCCCACCCAGGGGGTCTGGGGCGGCCCCAGGGAACCTGGGCAGCAGCTGCTCTGCCCTGGCCGCCCTTGCTCCAGGCCAGCCCCAGCCGGCGGGGGCAGGAGCCTGCTGGCCGCACGCCCGCCGGGCTGGGGAGGGTCCGGCAGCGGCCTCGCCTGCCAGCCTGCTTCCCGTCCGCAGGTGGCTGCGGTGGGGACTCAGATGCGCGCCTGGAGGCCTGGAACAACCTGATCTGACCACTGGTCCTGCCCACCTCGCTGTGTGGCCTTGAACAAGCTGTGGAGCGTCTCTGAGATGGCTGGGGGCCTCCACGAGCTGGGCAGGTCCCTGGAAAGGAGGGGGTGTCCCCACGGCCCCACAGCCAGGCCTCAGCAGCGCTGGGCTCGGCGAGGAGACCCCTGCCCGCTGGCCAGATGGCAGGGGCGCCCTGGGAGAATGGGGGCTGCAGTTTCCTCCGGCTGGGAGGGCTACACCCGCCCCCTGGCCCCCCAGCACCCCCTCCCCGGCCTCCGGAAACACCTGCAACGCCCTGACCACCTGCTCACTGCATCCCAGCGGCCAGACCCCAGCTCCTGCCTCCTCCCAGGGCTCGCTGGGAGACCTCGCCACTGTCAGTCCAGTGGCGCCTCTGCCCGCTGTGCCGCCCTGTGACCCTCACCTGCTCCCAAGCCCTGCGGCCGGCCTGCTGCCTGAGCAGGGGCTGTGTCCTCGGCACTGGTTGAGCCCTGGCAGGCGCCCAGCCAACAGGCAGAGGCCTAGATGCCACCTGGCCCTTTGCAAGTCCGGTCACACGGGGTTGCCCCGCACCAGACCCCAAGCCCCTCCCTGCCACCCACTCCGGACCTTCCACATCCGGCCTTGTGGGACCCTGGCCAGAGCAGGCTGGCCTCCATGGCCACGCAGCACCCAGGACAGGTGACTCTCCCAGTCTTACAGGCCACCCGGCTGCCATGGGACAAGCTGAGGCAGGTGCTAAGCCTGGCCCTGCCCCCACCCCGAGACCACAAATCATGGCTCCCCACGCAAGCCGCCGGGAGTTCCCGCTGCCATGGCCGGCCAGTCCCCCGGTGGGGAGAAGGCAGGCAGAACCCTGCCATCAGCTGCCAGGTAGGCTGGGCGGGGTGGCAGGCGGGGTCGGGAGGTCGGGGGTCGCCAGGGGTCCTTGGGCTGGCAGGACCTCTCCCTCCCTCCAGCCAGAGTCACGGGACAACAGAAGCAGTGAATCACCTAGTGTGCGGGCTTGTCACACAGGCACCGCACACGCTCACGGGCACACGTATGTCCTCGCTCTACCGGCTACGAGCAGGGACTTCAGCGCTGCCCCCCCCAGCAGGAGGCTCTGAGCACCCCGCCCTGCCACCAGCATCTGCCTGTTCCAGCCCCCCTCCCAAATGCCTCTGGAGCAGCCCGCCATGCTCTCCCGAGCGCTTGCAGGGGCCCCCACAGCCCTGGCCTCCTCCTGCCTCCCCCTGCCTCCACGCCCGGCAGGGGCGCCCCTGCACCCCACAGTTGGCTCCACCTTACAACCCGCCGTGTGGGGCACTTCAGCACGACAGCCGACCGCCCGTGTGCCCGCACGGGGCCGGGTCGCCCACGTCAGCCCACGAGCCCGGCCCACGGGGACACTTACGATGACCACCTGGCAGACGTGCCCACGGCAGAGCTCTGCATAGGACGAGTAGTGCTCGTATGCCAGCCAGCTGCCCGCAAAGACGCCCAGCCAGACCAGAAGGACGTACTTGACCCTGAGACCCGGCAGCCGGCCCTGTGGGGCAGGGGGACGTGAGGAAGCGCCGCTCTTGGGGGCATGTGCTCCCTTTCACAGACCCCGACCTCCCCGCCAGCCTCCAGGGCTGGGCCGGGTCTCCTCCCCCATCTCCCGCCCCCTCGGTGCACCTGCACCCAGGCAGGGCCCGTGCACGGCGACTCCCACACTTCCAAACACGCAGGCAGGTGAAACCCAATTTCCAAACAAGGCGGGTACAGGGAAGGCAACTCTTTACTTTGCTGAATAAAAACACTTTTACCGATTTCCTTCCTGTCCTGCCCACGTTTCGTAATGACTGTAACCTCTGCACGCGGTCAGGCCGCCCGCCAACGTACCCTGTCCTCCAGCAGGAGGCCACTCCCGCTGGCCTGGGGCCGGCACGGGGTCGGGCTGGGCAGCCGCCGCTGCAGAGTGCAGGGCCCCGGCCTCGATCGGCCGGGTACACGCACAGCAGCACTTCCGCAAGAGCCAAGGGAGGGACACAAGCGTCCACAGGGCACAGCCACACGGCGGACTGCCACTCAGCCTTAAAAAGGGAGAACTCTGATGCCAGCCACGGTGTGGACGGGCCTGGAGGACACAGTGCTCAGTGAAACGAGCCGGTCACGGAAGGGCACGTCCCATGTGACCCCACTCACAAGGGGTCCCCAGAGTGGTCAGATGCCCAGAAACAGGAAGTAGACAATGGGGCTGGGAGTGAGCGTTTAATGGGGACAGAGTTCCAGCTGAGAAAGTCCTGGAGGTGACGGTGGTGACGGCCGCACACAGTGTGACTACCTGATGCCACCAAGCTGTGCGCTCACCCCTGGATTAGACGGTTGATTTTGGATTATGTATAATTTGCCACAATAAAGAGTAAATAAGACACACAGCCCCCAGCCTCGCTGCCAGAGGCACGCCCCCGACATCCGGTGGGGCTGGGAACTGCGTCTGTGCAGGGCTCAGCACCCCCAGCTGCCACGTAGAGTCACAAGGTGTAAGGCTCGGGCACCATAGCAGGTCGGCTGGGGATGCTGTCCCCACGCAGCCCCCAAGCCCACAAGCCAGATTCCAGGGGCATCCCCCCCCCCCGCCACCTCTTTCCCTGGCAAATTGCAGGTTTCACAGCCCAGGAGCAGCCAGCCTCAGGGGACAGGGTACCAAGCTCTGACCCATGCAGGGACCAGGCCTGCAGGCCAGCCTGCCCCAGAGGAGACGCCACTGCTTGTGTTGGGCCCATACCCACCCCCAAGTGGGCCGGTCGCAGCTCCAGTCCTGGTCAGTCTTGGCCCTGGTTAGCCAGGGGCTGGTGCCACCGGCTCCCCAGGGCGGGGCGGCTGGGCTCAGCAGAGGTGGTCACTTTCCTGGTTCTCCCAGGGAGGCCAGGTCCTCACCCGCTTCTGGGCACCTGCTCATGAGGTCAGTCGCCCGGGAGAGGCTGCCGCGGGAGGGCCCCCGGAGCTCCAGGGGTGAGCCCGCCCCAGCAGCCACTGAGGAGCTGTGGGGACCACGGTGGCCCTGGAGCAGAGTGAGGGCCGGGCCTCAGCCCACTTGTCCCCATCCCCGGTCTGTTGCCATCAGATTTGTTCAAAGGGAGAAACACCAGAGAAACAGTGGGCGGGGACTGGGGGGCTGGGGGTGTGGGGGCAGGACAGGGTCTGGGACTTCTGGCTGCTGGCAAGCCGGGCTTGGTGGGCTTTTGGCTCAATGAGGGCCGGAGAGGCCAGCGCTGGGGGTCTCAGGAGGCCAGCAGGAGGAGGGCAGGCTGCAGCCAGCGCCGGCCCCACGGCTTCACAGAGTGCCTGCCGGGGCCCGCCTGCGGCCCCCCCCCCCACTGCCCATTCTCCTGCCAGGACCCCCAGGCTCTCCGCCTGCTCTCGGCAGCCGTTCTCCCAGTACTCTGTCCCCCTCCCCCGGCTGACTCGGACCGACCCTCAGGTCCTCGTCTTAGGTGGGCACTCTGCTCTTCCTCCAGGGCAGTCCCTGACCCCCACCCCCTGCCCCGCCTGACCCCGTGGGTCCTGTCTCCCACCGGTGAGTGAGCCCCCAGGACAGCACAGGCCTTCCTGACCCATGGGTCCTCTGCAGCTGCTCCCCAGTCGCACCCCCTGGCTCCTGGGGGAGCCACTCGGGGATGGGAAGGAGCATCACTCAGGGGACAGTAACGCAGTGGTCTGCAGCATGTACCGGCCACTCAGGAGAGTGTCTCACAGGCGGGGACGAGGCTCAGCACGTGTCCCCACAATAGGGGCAAGGCTGCCTCGGACCACGGGGAACCTGCCAGAACCCCAATCCTGCCCATCTGCTACTCCTGGGCCAGCCCCGCAGAGCTGGGGGCCAAAGCACCCCCACCACCCACATCTGGGTGGACCCTGAGGCCTTTCAGTGCCCTGCCTGCGGGGGGCTGGGCAGAGCACCACACACCCTGGGGCCTTGGGCGGGCAGGGTAGGCACCCGTGTGCTCCTCCCACCCCTTCTCCCTACTTCTCCCTGGAGAGGAGCTGAGGCCAGCCCAGCTCTGGACCAGGGCACCACCCTGGCAGAGACCCTCCTGTCCTGGGCCTGGGACGGCTCTGACCAGGGCTGTCCTGGAGGGCATGGTTGTCACAGGGGAGGGCTGTGAGGACCCAGACAATTTGAGACACTGATGTGGGCTTGGCCTGGACCACCCAAAGCAGAGGTGACGCTCCCCACAGCTGGCACCCAGGGCGGCCTGGGTCTCCCCTGCCAAAGTGGAACTTTCCCAAGGTCAACTGGGAGGTCAGGGCACACCCTGAGCTCCCGCTGGTGGTGGGGGGACCAGGGGGAGAATGCTGGGTCCTCCTGCTGGTGGGAGGCCAGGGGTAGGCTGCTGGGTCCTCCCGCTGGTGGGGGCCCCTGAGGGGCTGCTGGGTCCTTCGTGGGGGGGCTTTCCGAGTCCCAGTTTCGCACAACAGAAACACTAGCCTTATCTTTAAGTGGAGGGAAGAGGGACGGGCTTGGACGCGTTTCTGGGCCTCTGGGCGCGGGCTCCAGCCCGAGGGGGGTGGGGCTTTCTTCAGCGCCGGGGACAGCGGCTGCCACCACGCAGCAGCGGCGCCACCCGGCCCTGCGCTCGCCCCAGCAACGCCGCCCACCCTGGCTCGGACCCCTCCTGGCCCCCCAGCCTCCCCGGCGGCCGCACCCGCGTCCTGAATCTGGCCCCGCCCCAGCCCCACCCCCACCCAGGGCGGGACGCCGCGCGCCAGCCGCGGCCCGGGCACCCAAGGCGGGCGGGGCGGGCGCCTACCTGCAGGCCCTTGGAGAAGGGACAGAAGAGCACCAGGTGCGCCAGGCGCCGCAGCCGCCGCATGGTGCGCGGGCCCGGCTCGGCTCGGCCTCAGCCCCGCGGGCCGGCCCGCAACGGCCGCGCTCCCGCCGCCCGCCGCGTCCCCGCGAGGGCGCGCGCCCCGCCGGAGGGAGGGGGCGCCGCGGGGGCGCGCGGGGAGGGACCGGAGGCCGCGGCGGCGAGGCCGCAAGGGCGCGCGCGCGCGCGGGAGGGGATGGGGACGCGAGGGGACGAAGGGGAAGGCGGGCGGGGGTGCTGCGGGGGAGGCGGGCGGACGCGGCCCGCGGCGCTGCTGGCGGGATGGAGGCGCCCGCGGCCCCGCCCCCGCCGCCCGCGCGCCCCCCCCCGCGCGCCCCGCCGCGGCGAGAGGACGCGGGGCGCCGGCCGCGCGCCCCGCGAGCGGCGCGGGCAGGCGGGGGCTGCGCCTGGCCGCCGCCTGGGAACCCTGAGTTGGGGTCGGGCGGGGCGCGGGCCCGAAGGAGGGTCCGCGTCAGCCGTCCGGTCTGGAGCCGCGGTGGACGCCGTGGCCTCGTGGCCTGTTTTCTCCCACCGTTTAAAGGAATACAGCGAAACGCGCGCCGTGGCAGCGTGCGGCTCCGCCAGGGCTGACGCAGCCCCCCGCGCGGGCGGAGCCGCCCGGCCCGCCCCCCTCTTTCTTCAAGCCTCCTCCGCGTCACCTGAGGGGAGTGAGGCCGGGGCGGCCTCGGGGTCCGGCCCAAGGCCACTGGAAAGCCAGCCCCGCTCTGCGGCGTTTCGCGTTCGGGTGTCTGTGCGCAGGGGGTTTCCTTTCACAAGGGGAGGTCGTGGAGCGGGGGGCTCGCTGGGCTGTGAGCCCGGGTTGTGCAACTTCCCAGACGCCCCGAAACGCGTTCCACGCGCTGCGAGGCGTCCGTTCCCGCCGCGGGGTGCAGCGTCCAGCCCCACCCCCACCCCGCAACGTGGCAGCGCAGCACGGCGGGTCCTGAATCTCCCACCCCGCCCCAGGGGGTGCGCGCGGTGGCTTTGTGGCTGCCATTGCATTTCCCTAGCGACAGTTCGTGCGCTTAATGGCGACCCGCGCGTTTTCGGCCTCGCTGCCCCGTTTTCGGTGTCCCGAGCGCCCAGCCTTCTCTGTATGGTCCCGGTACCAGCCACACGAGCAAACCCGCGATTTGCAAAGGACGTCCTGCCAGGCTGCGGCTTCTCACTTTTCTGACAGCCTCACGGATGGAGCGCTCGTTCTCCGTGTCCACGAGGTCCGCTTTGTTCGTGTTTTCTCTTTACGGTTTGGGCGTTTCGCGTGTCTTCGTCCAACCCAGCGTCATGAAGGTTGTCCTCTAGAAGTTTTATAGTAGTAGGTTCCACGTGTAGGTCAGTGTTTCGGCTGGAGCTAATTTTGCATATGGGGCGAGGTCTGAGTGAAGGTAATGTTTTGTTTTGGTTTTTTTTTTTTTTTATTTCTTCGATTATGCCATATTTTAGTGGGTACACAGTACTTTCACGTGGCATCGATTGTGCGTCGGTTTTTGAAACGATTCAGTGTGACACCAGCTGGGGGTGACGACTGATCTCTCCACCCCTGTGGGGTGGCTCTCCCAACGGGACAGGTTCCATTCTATTCCAATTCGTGTTGCTGTGTGTGTCCCCGTAACAACACAGAAAGTGGCTCCGCTACCTAAGACGGCATTGCCATGTTTGTCATGGAAATCAGGTGTCCGTTTCTGGGGGGTCTGCCTTGCCATTGTTTGCCGAATGCTTTGAACTCGGAGTCGGACTTAGGGCGTTTTTGGCCGAGGGGAACTTTGCGAAGCTGAAGAGAGAACTGTGGCAGCGGCGGCTGCTGGTTTGTTGGGCCTTCGCACCAAACGCCCCTGCAGGGAACCCTGTTTGGTGTTATTTACTTATTTATTTATTTTGCACAAGGATTTCCAAGCATTGCAGCTAGAACAGTGACTTCTCTCCCTGAACACAGCCCGTCCTGGTGACTCAGGCCCTCCTGACAGAGGCCTCAAGTGCCGTTGTAGAAATACAGGTAAGTGTCCCCGCGGACCGGCGGATGAGGGCTGCTTCTCTTCACGGAGGGAGCGATATTCCACGCGTGGGGTCTGGTCCACCACACGGGGGGCCCTCGTCGGCCACGCGGAGCGGCATCTGACACACGTTGCCACACAGCTCACCAGCGGCTTGTCAGGCGGAGGGAGACGACTCGGAAGGCCGTGTGGCCCGCGACTCCACCCGCGTGCAAGGTCAGCATAGCAACATCGGCAGAGATGGCCGGGGTGGTGTGGGGGCTGGGGGAGGGTGGCTGTTTACGGGGTGAGGGGTTTCCTCTTGGGGCGACGAGAGTGTTGAGGAATGAGACGGAGGAGCTGGTTGCACAGAACTGAGAATGTATGAAATGCCACCGAATTGTACAATTTAAAATGGTTAATTTGATGTTATGTGAATTTCACCTCAACAACAAAAAGATAACAGGTGAATGAGAATGAACAGAAGTCGGCCGTGACCCCGACGGCTGACCCCGTTCGCACCGGAGGTTCTAGGTCGTAGCTCCGCGGGGACTCACACAGTCGCACTCAGCCCACAGGATGCAGACACGTGGCTGCACGTGGCTTGTATAACGGGGTCACAGTGTGGAAGAGATTGTCTAAATGCCACAGTGCACAGGAGCTTCTGCTCCGCATCGGAAAGTCTCATTCCGCCCCCGCCCCCAGGCTTCCGGGGGGGGGGGTCCGGGCAGGGCCGCGGCTTCCGTGCGCCCTGGGCGGAAGTCTGGGCCCTGGAGAAAGGGCCCCCGCTCCGTCGCAGGGCTGCCGCCAGCCTCCGTGGCGTGTGGGCCGTGGTGGCCTCTCTCTCCCTAAGTCTGTGCCCTGTCTTTACTCTTTAACTTAGGACAGGTTCCCGCAAGGGCCACTTCTCAGTCAAAGGCTCCCAACGGACTGCTTGCCATGAGACACACGTGCACACAGACATGTGGAGACGTGCACAGATAGATGCACACACGTGAAGACACGTGCACGTGGACATGTGAACATACACATGGAGATGTGCATAGGACAGGTGCACACGCACACGTGCCTGTGTGCAGCCAGCTCACACACTCACGCACATTCGCACACAGCAGGGCCCAGCCCAGAGCTGCTGACGAGTGTGTGACCGTGCAAATGCCCGTCATGCTGGGCCCGGGCACAGGGACAACTCGAGCAGCAGGCCACTGACCCTGTGGCTGTGGTGGCTACGGAGTCCACGGTCCCTCTGCCTCCCTGAGGCTGGCTAGACCTTGGCCTATACCAAAACCTGTGACCTCTTCGTCCCCAGAGAGGCTCCTGCAGGACCAGCAAGGGTCAGGATGGAGGTGGAGGCAGGGAGATGGGGCGGAGGTGGGGGGACTGACCTGCAGTCTGAGTCAACATTGGAGCGCCTGGCTGCCTATATGTCAGGCTGGTGGCTTGTGACCGGTGGCAGTCACAGGCACTGACTGGTAACATGGGTGGGCGGTGTTAACCGTGGTTAGAGGCAGGACCCTGGCGTGAGATGCACAGGTCTGATCCTGCCCGGCACCGCTGTCGGGAGCCATTTTGAGACACTGAAGAAGTCACGTAGCTTACAGGCCATAAAGCAGTTACTGAGACTGCTTAAACAATGGTTCAAGGAAGCAGGGATTTGAGTTAAACATTACTGACCCTGGAAGGAGAGGATTGCCTCCTAAAGAATCCTTTTAAGATAGTGGAATGTTTTAAGAAAGCAAGGATGTTTGCACCCTGAGGGAAGGATGTATAGGAACTTATGTAAATGCCAGCATTCCTATGGTAATGTACTCTGTGCCTTGCTATTGTGTTCGAAAAGAAATATAAGGGCTATGCTAAATAAACTCGAGGCTGCAGCATTGACTGTATGCCCTCCCGAAGCGCTTTCCTGTCTTCTTCTTTTTTCCTTAGGCTTCACCCCCCTCTTTTAGGTGCTGTTCGACTTTAGCCGGCTGGCTCCGGCAAGTGGCGCCCGAACAGGGACCTGAATTTGGGACGGAACGTTGACGAACGTTGAGGTGAAGACCGCCACCGCAGGAGAAAGGGGGGCCCCCCGAGTTTAAAGCCGAGTAATCGGCAGAGGTGAGTGCGGTGGAACAGTCCGGGAGTAAGAAAGACACCGCGTGAAGTGAGCGCTCAGAAAAGTAAGGGTTGCGGTGTTTGTAAATACTAGAAAGAGAGGAAAGTCGACTTAAATAAAGAAAAATGGGAAATGGAAACGGCCATGCTTTTTGTACATATGCTTAAGAATATGCTCCGGGCTAGAGGAGCTAAGGTAGGGCATCAACAATTGTGTAATTTTTTAGAGTTTGTAAAGAAAGTTTGTCCTTGGTTTCCTGAGGAGGGAACAGTGTACATAGGAACATGGAAAAAGGTGAAGAAAAACTACAAGATTATTATGCTCATGCCTGGCAAGTGCCTGTAGATACTTTTGCTTGTGGACTTTAATTAGAGATAGTTTAGATCCCAGGCATGAGAGGGATAAGGCTTGGGAAAGCCAGAAAGGGGAAGAAAAACGGGACAATATAAGATGTCCCGCCATTAGAAAAGGAGACTGAGACTAGACCTGCTAGACCCGCTGCCCGCCAAAGAGAGGAGCGGGAAACCTTTTGATCTGATGCTAACTAAAGATAGAGAGGAGCCTTTGAGCCCCAGAGATGCAAAAGAGTTGGAGGAAGAAGCCACACACAGTTCCATACAATGGAGGCTATTTCCCATTTATCGAGGCTGTTGCTCTGATCATAAGCTAAGGAATTAGAGAAAGTTGTTCAGGGTTTGCAAACTGCTGTGCATCTACTTAGAACTCTTAATACAGAATGTGTTAGTATTTACAACTTTTGATAAATTCTCTAGAAATTAAGGCTACTAAGAGTTATGAATTCTAGTATAAGTAAATGATTTACTAGGAATAATACAAGTAAAAAAAATTCTGTATGCAAGTATGTGTTTTGAGATATAAAGGATGTGTTTTTTAAGAAAAAGGAGAGTAATTTTATCCTAAAATAGTTTCAGGTTATTTAAAGGTCGTTTGAGGCACAAAAGAAGGTATAAAGTATAGAGATTTGTTTTGAAGGGAATTGAAGGAAAGGTGTTTGTCTTAAAGTTGGAAGAGAGCAAACTGAAGGAAGGAGAAAAGTAGTAGAAGGTTTGTGAAGAGAAATCCTGAGAGGAAAATAAAGGACAAGAACATGAGTGAACATATGAAGTTGTAAAAGAAAAGAGAAAGAGAAAATCTTGTTTTATACAGTCATAATTTATTGTGCTTTATAGTCTTTTATGTCTTTGATTATTTTTAAAACAAATTTTTTCATTTGGAAAAACTGCTCTGGAAAAATATAGGCTCAGATAGCTCCTGAGAATATACAAGATTCTGTTCAATATTTAGGATATAAAATTTTGCAACAAAATTACTCCTCAAAAAATAGAAATTAGGCGAGAAGCTCTCAATACTGTTAATAATTTTCAAAAATTATTGAGAGATATTAATTGGCTCTGTCCTTCCTTTCCCACATGTGCTTTAACTAATTTGTTCTCTATTTTAGAAGGGCCCACTGCATTGGATAGTCATTGGAAACTAACACCGCTGGTGGAAAAGGAATTTTAAATACTGTATTTTTGAAAGACACTCTTGTAGTCACAAACTTGCATTGCTCAGGTTTCATTATTGTGTGGTAAAGGGTCTTTCTCTAACTTGAAATTTAAAAACTTTTTATGATTTTCTTTTTCTTTTATTGGTTAATTAGTCTAAAACTTAGGACATTTTATCATGGAGTCAACAGTGAAATAACTTGATTTTGTATTGGAAATGAGAAAAGTAATGACTAAATTACAAATTTCAGTGCTTTTAAAGGTACCTTTCTGTTCCTGTTTCTGTTGACCGGTCACCAGGGGTCCGTGGAGAGACTGGACGCAGTCATATCTCCCGGACCATGGCCAGGCTGCGGGACGCCGCCTCCTGTGCCCTGTTGTCAAAGTCTGTTTATTGTCTTTAGTCTTGTCTAAGTGGTAGGTGGCAAATTTCTCTAGGCCCACCTACACCTCAGTAATTGTCCTTGTCTGAGTGTCTGTTTTGTGTTTCTCTGTTTTGTGTTTCTGCGCAAGCGTTAGAGGGGAAAAAACCAGAGTTCACAGAAGACACCCTTGGGGTGTCTCCTGCAACATTTCTAAGAAGGATAAGCTTATAAAACAAAAAGGGGGAATATGGTATACCCCGAGACAAGGCTTAATAGAGCATTATATACTTTTTAAATTTTTTAAATCAAGATGAACAAGAGCACAGCAGCTCATCGGCATTGGGTGAAACAGGCCGGTGAGCCTTTGCAGCAGCCAGTATACTACAAGGATCTAACAGGGGATTGGGTGCTGCTGAGGTACTGAAATGGGGCCGAGGTTTTGCTTATATCTCTACAGGAACAGAGAAAGCTGCTCCTGATGATGATGCTGATAGGCCATCTTCTGATGGTTGAAGGAGAGCTATATTGGACCTATGTACCGGATCCACCAATTTTGCATCCGTCCATTTGGGAAGGCCCAGAAATTGTGGTGAGAGTAAATGACACACAGCTGTTGCATCTGCCCCAAAGATGACTGATCTAAGGAGTAAATGAACCAGGATTTAATTATACTGGAACGGGAGAAGGATTGCCCATCTGCTTTAGTAAGGACAACACAAATCCTGGATTGGTCAGGTGGAACCAACGACACATTGGAGGTTATAGATTGAACACCAGTTGGACAGTGGGACTATGGTGGACTGATGAGGAGTTTCCTCAAACTTGTGTGGAAGTTGGGCGCAGCGATGGGAGAGCTGCACCCTGTGGGATGGACTCCTCAGATAGCAGACATGAATGTAACAGCATGTGTTGCTCCACCGCATGTGCTGTTGGTTGGTGAAATTAATATCAACATAGAAGGAGATTTAATGTTACATGTTATAACTGTAATTTAACTAACTGTTTTCTTTTGTTCCGGAAGGAACTACTGTAATGGTGTTTCATCAACCCTCTTTTGTAATGTTACCTGCTAACACATCAGGACCTTGGTATGCTGATCGAGGTTTACAGGTGTTAGAAGAAATCAATAAGGCTTTGAGCAGACAGAAAAGAGTGATAGGATTGATTATTGCTGGAATTGCCGCCCTTGTGTCACTTATTGCTACTACTGCCACTGCTGCTGTCGCTTTGTCTCAAACTGTTCAAACTGCTCATTATGTTAATAATTTGTCTAAAAATGTTACAATGGCTTTAGGAACCCAGGATATTTGACAAGTTAGAACAGAAGCTTGATGCATTATATAGTCTAGTTATGTATTTAGGAGATGAATCCAAGGTCTAAAAGTGAGATCTCATTTGGAATGCCATGCAGCATATCAGTGGATTGTGTTACTCAAAAATTTATAATGAAAGTCAACATGGATGGGACGCGTAAGCTCTCATCTCCAAGGTGTCTGGCATGATGCTAACATGTCCTTAGATTTAATACGACTGCATAGAGAAATTCAGGGACTGCAGGAAGCGGGACCCCTTCAGTTTGATGCAGCTGAAGAGGCCTCAAAATAACATCTAAAGTTTTTACCATCTTGGTCTCCTTTGGGTCATTTGCTTATTTCGGTTTTAGCCTTGGGCCTTTGTATAACTATAGGCCTATGTCTGCTTCCTTTTGATGAAATACTTCTTCAATTCCCTGCTAAAGATTCGGGCAGAGATGCATGGTCTCAGGCTCCAGGCTCAGGCTTGAGCCAGCTATATTTGCATCTCCCATTTGCAGAGGCTGGTAGTCAAAGACGGGTAAGAATCCTCCAGGGCTGGGACCAACCTAAGACAGGGCATGATTGCAAGACTTTCATGTGCCAATGACGGGTAAGGCCCAGACCTGTGGAGGGTCGCCTAAGACAGGCACAGTCTATCTGTACCATAGCTGGGAAAGCTTTGGCATTTTAATAAATAAAAAAGGGGGAGATGTCGGGAGCCATTTTGAGACACTGAAGAAGTCACGTAGCTTACAGGCCATAAAGCAGTTACTGAGACTGCTTAAACAATGGTTCAAGGAAGCAGGGATTTGAGTTAAACATTACTGACCCTGGAAAGGGAGGATTGCCTCCTATAGAAATCCTTTTGAGATAGTGGAATGTTTTACAAAAGCAAGGATGTTTGCACCCTGAGGGAAGGATATAGGAACTTATGTAAATGTCAGCATTCCTATGGTAATGTACTCTGTGCCTTGCTATTGTGTTCAAAAGAAATATAAGAGCTATGCTAAATAAACTCGAGGCTGCAGCATTGACTGTATGCCCTCCCGAAGCGCTTTCCTGTCTTCTTTTCCTTAGGCTTCACCCCCCTCTTTAGGTGCTGTTCGACTTTAGCCGGCTGGCTCCGGCACACCGCCGTGAGTGACTCAGGGGTGGCTTACTCTCCAAGACCCAGGAGGACCCTCTGGCATGGGGAAGCACAGGCGTCCGAAATCCAGCGCCCGCCATGTTCGCTGAACTTGACCGGCCCTGCAGCCCAGGACACTTCAGCCACTGGGAGGGGTCAGTGGCCAGTCTGACCGCACGTCCCCGCTCACGCAGCCTGCGCCTGGGGCCTGACTCACAGAGGCACCTGTGTCAACGACAGCCCTGTCCAAGGTCCACGGAAGTACTCTCATTTCTCCTCAAATTGGGAGGTGAAAAGTGAACTTTTTGGGTTGAAAGTACATTCATGTTTGTACCAACACAGTCACAGAATATAGTCTTCAGTGTGTCTTTATGAAGGAAGGAGCCCGTGGGTGGGGTGCTGGGCCCTGCACGGGAGGCCCAGAGCTGACGGCCGGGGAGGACGGGAAGCCGAGAAAAGGAGGCAAGAAAGAGATGGAAGAGGGAAGGAAGGGAGGGGGCGGGGGAGGGACCACGGTCTCCCTCCCAGGCGCTGGCCGCCAGGAGCAGACCCCGTCTCATGCCCCGTGGCTGGTTGGGGGGCTCGGCTGCCCAGCCTCCGGGCCCAGCGGGCTGCACCCTGCTCCGTGTGCACCGAGGGGACACGGGAAACCATCTGTGCCCTGGCCCCAAGCCGAGCAGGTGGACGGAGAGGAGCTGGCCCAGTGCGTGGGGCCGGGGGCGGGGGCAGCTCTGGGTAACTGCCAGGTGGGGGTTCGCCCTCTCCCAGGACTGGATCTGCTCTCCCCACCCCCCCACCCCATTTTGCAGCAGGGGCGGTTTGTACCCTCCCGGGGTCTGTGCACTAGAGGGCAGTACTGCCCAGCTGTTGACGAAGGCCAGGCCGGTCTCCAAGTTGGGGGGAAATGCAGAGAATCTAGGGGCCCGCACTGGGGTTTGGGCCCCAGCCGGGGAGGGGTACCGGATGAAAGGCAACAGGCCGGTCAGATTCGAATGTCGGATAAACAATGAGAAAAATTTCCTGGCTCAAGTATGGCCTGCATCTTACAAACAGGATTCCCTGTTGTCTGCAGGGGCAGACCCTGTGCCCCGCATTTGCATGTGTTAGTTTGGGCGCCCCTCTTGGGGTGGGGCCATAGCTCCGGTTCCAGGATCATTAGGTTAGTGCCTGTCTGGATGGGTCACCAAACCGCCACGCCTGCCTGAAACTCTGACTCAGGTGAATGCTGGCGGTGGCACCGGCTGACGAAGGCAGAGGCACCAGCTGACGAAGGCAGAGGCAGGGCAGGGTAGGCTGAGCTCGGACGTCTGCCTGTGACCCCTCACCCACTCGCCTTCACTCATCCGTCCAGGCCCGTGGGGGACGAAGGCTGGGGGTGCACCCTGGGAGGGGTGCCATGGGCTCTCTGGGCTGGTGCAGAGCACAGCCTGCCCGCTGGGCCCGGGCAGTGTCTGCTTCCTCCTCAGCCAGGGGCTGCAGCGCTCCGCGGGGGCGCGGGGGGTTCCCTGGTGTTATTCATGAATTCACCTGGAGTTTAACTGGGTTTGTGAATGGGGGTGCAGCACTCGCTTTCCCACCCTCGGGGGCTGCTGCTCGACCCGGTGCCCTTGGTCCCGCACCCCACCCTCGTCTGAGTGAGAGCATGCCTGGGCAGCGAGGCGGAGGCGAGGGCTCAGACACCTGACCCCTGAGACAGGGTCCCCCCGGGAAAGGGGAGGGGGGCCGACGGAGGGACCCGAGGCCTCTGTGCGGGCTGCCCGCACCCGGGGCCCCTCTGCCCTGCTGCACACAAGCACACTCACGTCCTGCCGCTGACTTCCCAGGGACCTCCGGGGTCCCTTGGTCCCTTCCTGTAGGCGGGGATCCTCCAATTGTCCCCGATACACCCTGGGAGCTGGCAGGCTGCAGGCAGCACGCGTGCACCTCTTCTGGACTTGAAAGGAAGGAATACTTCATTTCTTCATTCAGTCATTCTCTCATTCATTCCTTCATTCTTTCTCTCACCAAAGACTTGTGGGGCGCCTGCCGTGGGCCAGGCACCTGTGCGGGCTCTGGGGTTGGAGAAGAAAGCTGCGCAGAGGTCTCGGGGCGACTGGACACCGAAGCTAGGACTGTGGGAGTGAACGGGGCAGGGGAGGCGGTGAGGTGGGGGACAGGAAGTCCAGCTTGCCGCCTCCCCGCGGTGGAGGCCAAGGGCCTGGCCGGACCCTGGGTCAGGCAGCACAGGCCCGGCCGGTGAGGATGAGGAAACGGCTTCCATGGACAGTAGGCTCCCAGGGTGAGCCGATCATCCGTCTCTAACCAACCCCCACCCTCGCAGGTCACCGTGGGAGGCCACGCCCTAGACGAGTGACTTCAGTGGCAGGCTCGTCTTTGCCTGACACCAGCCCTGTCCGCTGCTTCTGTGCACCCAGGTTAGCACGCCTCTGCAGTAAGCGGTCACCTCCCCCCAAGAGAGCACGCTTCTTAGCTGTCCTGGAGCCCGATGGCCACCCCGCTTCCCCCCGCCTCCGCGTGTGTCCCCTCCCTTGCACCCCTGTAATTCCGAGCGCATAGAAGCTGCGACGGTATTCTCGGGAGCACCTGGGACCTCGCTCCACAGCGGAAGTCGTCATTCTGGCGCAAATAAACTCATAAAAACTTTCCACAGGGTTGGGCGTTCCATAAGTTGGCAGCTGGCTTAGGGGAAACAGAGGGCGCCCAGGAAGCCCTGCGTGGGCTGCCTGGGTCGCCCCGGGACTGTGGCTGTGGGGCAGGGGGTATCTCGACTGCAGAAGAGACTCACGGAAAGGGCAGCCTCGCGTGCCCGCGGTGGGCCTCGTCTCCCTGTGTCCCTCACCTGCCTGGCCTGGAGGAGACGCAGCCCACGCCGGGGTGGGCCCTGGCCAGTGGTGGGGCAGAATCCAGGCCTTGCAGAGCCGAGCTCCCCGCCTCACTCGTCCGCCTGTTCTGCCAAGGGGCCCAGAGGAAGAGGGAAAAGCCACTCCCTGAATCAGCGAATTGGCATCTCAGACTGGCTTTGCCGAGGTGTGGCCAAGGCCCTTCCAGACCACGTGGGCAGCTCTGTGGGCGGATGTCCGGCCGGCCATAGTCAGGTCAGGTGGGGCGCGGTGCTGGGGGCTCCCAGGGCTGCTGGGGGCAGCCACAGTCAGGGGCGGGGGGATGGGGACAGTGGGACAGAGCCCTCCTCCCCCACCCCACCCCCTTCACCGTGGACGGGAGCCCCGAGCCCCGGCTGGCCCTTCCCCAGTGTGTGCCACCGCCCTCCCCAGTGGCAGCGGGCAGGACGCGGGGCCAGGACGTGTCCCAGGCCCCTTGGCCCAGGGAGGTCACCCTCAGCCGGTGGCCTGAACCAGGAGTGGGGAGAGGCAGAGGGCGGCCTACGAGGCCTCCAGGCCCAGCCAGTCCCGGAGGCTGACCTGGGGAGCGCGTGGACAGCTGGCTGAGTTGGCAGGCCAGCTGGAGCAGGGGTGAGGCGGCCAGAGGGCAGCCTGCCCTCGGAAGAGCTACTAGGGGTGGCATCCCACGCCCGGCCTGCCCCACTAGGCCCCCTGGGAGCCTGTTGCTGTTCCCTGGGCAGCGATGAGGAAACTGAAGCCCAGAGAGGAAGGGTGGGTCCAGGTCTCCTGGGGGGCTGGACAGGGCCACCTGGGTCTGGCCTTGGGCTCTCTGGCCTGCACTGAACCCCATCTTGCTGACCAGGGACCCTGGGGTGTCTTCTCACCCTTCCGGGCCCCAGTGTCCCTGTCTGGCAGTGGGGGGCTGGGTGAGGCCATCTCCGAGGACCCCGTCTGAGACCTGGGCTATGCTGACCTGTGTCCGAGGCACGCGGGCCGGGGCTCCAGGCCCTCACCTGGCGTCTGTGCTGTACCTCTGCCTTCCGGGCCCCCTCCCGCCTCGCGCCCCGTGTGCTGGTACGTCCGCACGGTTCTCCACCAGCCCCTGAGCCCCGGCCACCTGCCCCCAGCTCCGCGTGCCCTGGCCAGCACCTCGGAGCCCTGGCTTCCTGAACATTCCTCCTGCCGGGGAGTTTGTGACCCCAGCACTGGCCACTATACAGCCCCAGGAACCAGGCGCAGGGGCCGCTCCTCATCTATTTTTCAGCACCAGCCCATGAAAGATTCACAGGCCGCTCCCTTTACAGGTGGCGGTGGCCGCTGCACCTGTGGTGCACCCACAGCGGGGTCAGAACACACAGGCCGAGGACAGCTCCGCCCGAGCACCTGACCGGGCGCCTCCCCGCCCCGACCAGCCACGATCAGCTGCTCCCAGCCCACAGGCTCCCGGTCTGCGGCCGCAGAGTCCCCTCCAGCTTTGTCCTGGTCTGCTTTCTCCCAGCAGGTAGGGAGAGGAATGCACCTGCTCGGGGACATGAGAGGCAGGGTTGGGAGTGGCCCTCGCTTCCGCTGGCCTCCTGGGAGCTGGCCTGAGACAGGTGTTCCTTTCATCTCAGCCGGAGAGGACACCGAGGCCGGTCACTGGACTTCAAAGGCTGGGCATCGGCCCCTGCACTTGATGCCACCAGCCCCTGTCCTTGATGCCACTAGCCTCCTTCAGCTCCACTCCCAGGAACGCAGGGCCTGGGCCCTTCCCTCCAGATCCATCTGACTCACGAGGGAGGAGCAGAGACCACAGGCCCCGCCCGGCCCCCAGCGGGAGGGTGGGCTGGCAGGTGTTCTGGTCAGCCTCTGGCCAAGCCGCCAGCTGGGGCCGGCGTGCTCCCTGTGCCCAGTAGCAGTCCCCCCTTGGCTGTGGGCTCCTCAGGAAGTGGGGCCAGCTCAGCCTTGACTGTGTCACCTGATGCCATGTGCTGTCTGGCTGCGTCCCAGCAAATGCCCAGGAGAGCTCTCAGCTGTTGCCCAGCAGGGAACGGGACTGACTCAGTGCTGTGCCCGCCTGACCGGCACCTTCTCCTGGGAGCTGTGGGGCTCAGGGCACCCCCAGAGGGTCAGACTGGGCGCTGCACATCCCTGTCCCCCAAACTGGGACTTCGTTCTTCACATGGTCTTGGTGGGAGCTGAGTGAACCCCGGGCCAGTCCCTGCTCAGCTGAGTCATTGAGTGAGAGAGAATCCTTTTCCTCAGCATCTCCACCAACTGAGAAGATTCTCTGGGTTTCACTTTCTAGAAAGAGGAGCCTGTTAGCTTTCCAAGTAGAACAATATAGTCAAGTATTGAATGTTCGTTTCCAACCCACCGCCTTGGAGTCTCTGCCTCCACCGCCCCAGCTCGTGGCAGAAAAGGGGACGGAACTGGGGAAGGAGGTGGAAATGTGGACCAGCCTCTCCGTCTGTCCTAGGATGTGGCACTGGGGACAGGCAGTGCCCGGTGGGCAGCTGGTGACTGGGCAGCAGGCATGACGCACGGCGACAGCTGGGTTAGCTTCCTCCTGTCACTTACCACCTGGATGATCGTCACCCCTGGGAGCCCCAGGTTCTTATCTGTAAAGTGGGGGTGCATTTGCTCTCAAGAGGAGTATTTGCTGAGCTCCTACTGTGTGCCAGGCGTTCATAGTTCTCAGTGCTGGTCCCACACCAGTGACCAGGACAGACACGTCCCAGTGAAGCGGCCATTCCGGGAGGGGAGGACCACAAACCCAGGCAAATGTGTGATGGGACGTGAGTGACACGCAGTCCCGGGGGAAGGGTGCTGGGTTTGGAGCCTTCGGGTTGGTGAGGACAGTTTGCGCTCATCTGGGAGGGACCCTCAGGACCTCCAGCCCCAGATGCCGCCAGCCCTCCTTCGGCAAGCCCGCCCGTGGGCGACCAGGCCACGCCCACCCCTCCGCCTCCCGGGGTGCCCACCTGCGCCCCTCCAGAGTCTCTTTGGCGGCTGCCAGCCAGTGTCCCTTCCTTAGGGGCTCTCGGGCCTCCTCCGAGGGGGCAGCATTGGGACAGACCGGGACTGGGAAGAGGAACTAGCTGGTCTCTTTAAGCTGATATGAAGCAAGGCCGGAAGGACGAGAAGGCTGATAGGCTTTGCTGCTGACCGCCTGCAGCGGGGAAAGCTAAAGGCAGCGATGCCCCCCCCCGCCCCCGTGGGGGACACGGGCAGGAAAGCCTCCCCCTCCCTGGGGCCAGAGGCCCTTGCTAATCTCGAGAGGGAAGCTTCTGTGTGTCAGAGGAAACAGGAGTTTGGGGGGTGAGGTGTCAGTGAAGTATTTCAGGAACAGGTCACTTTGGCATCTGAAAAAAGGAAGGGCCCATCACATCATCTCAGGTGCCCTGCAGAGCTCCTGGCGCGGGGGGAGTTTCCTTGATCGCAGCAAACCCAGGACCCGTGCGCGCCAGGGGCAGAAAGGAAACGGGTTTGGCAAACTCAGATCTGCTCTGAGGCCTGCTGGCTCCGCGGGGCTGCCCCCACCACACCCCCACCCCCAGAGCACTCGCTGACTGCCCACTGCCCTGCTGGGCTGGCCCATCGGCTGAGCTGATGTGAACGCTGTCGCCTCAGATCTGCTACAGGCCCTGAACCAGGAGCACAATCGGAGACAGGGCTCTAGGCACTCAGAGCAGGTACCCTCAGCCCCGCCCAGAACACACCCGCATCCCCCTGCCTCCAGTCCGATGCGACCACCAGGTCCTGCAAGGAGAGGTCGCCCGGAGGCCAGCCGGGTCCCCCCGCAATCGCCCAGGGGACCCGAAGGGGCAGGCTGTCCATCCAGGTGGCCGTTGGACGGTCGGGTGCTGTTCCAGGGACCGCTCCGTGTGGCAGCCAGGCAGGCACCGGCGGCGACGTCCTCGGGCCGCCTTTGGAGCTGTGGTCTGGGCTCAGAGACAGCGGGCGGCGGTGGGCTCCGGAGCTGGGGGACACGGGGCAGGCGAGGAGGCCCAGGCCTTGGGGGGCTGCGGGGGGGATGAGGTGACTGAGGGGGGCCGCGGCGCCGGAGACCAGGTGACTAGCGGCCGGGGAAAAGGCAAGGGAAAGGGGGTCCGCCCCTGCGGGGGGGCGACACGGGGCTGGGCGGGCTGGGGTGGGGGCGGCGCCAGAGCTGGGCGACCGGGCGGCCAGGGAGGGAGTCGCGCGGCTGGCGGCCGGCGGGCGCGCCGCACCTAGCAGCTGCCCTGCCCGGCGCGCTCTCCCCACCCCGCGTCGCCCCGCCCCTCCGTCCTCGCAATAAGGGGCGCGGGCGGGCGGGGCGGCGGGCGAAGCGCCGGCAGCCCGCAGGTCGGCCTCTCGCGCGGCGGGAGCTCAGGCCGGGAGCGCGAGAGCGGCCCGTCGGGGCCCCGAGGGCGCCGCCGGCGCGCGCGCGCGGCCATGGAGCTCTGGCCGTGGCTGAGCGCGGCGCTGCTGCTGCTGCTGCTGCTCGTGCCGCTGAGCCGCGCCGCGCGCTTCTACGCCAAGGTCGCGCTGTACTGCGCGCTGTGCCTCTTCATCTCCGTCGTAGCCTCGGCGGCCTGCCTGCTGCGCCACGGCGGCCGGACGGTGGAGAACATGAGGCGAGGGCTCCCGCGGGCGCGGGCGCGGGCGGGGACGGAGCGCCGGGCGGGCGGCTTCCGCGCCGCCAACTTTCTTCCCTCCTTCCCTCCCCCCGTCCTGCCCCGCGCGCGCCGCTGCCAGGCTCCCGGCGGGCGCGCGAGCGCGGAGCGACGGGGGAGGCGGCCTGGAGCGGGGCCCCGGGAACCGGCGTCACAATGTCCCCGTGCCCTTGCCCAGAGCGGGGGCAGGCAGGAGCGGAACAGGGCTCGGCCTCGCGCGCCGCTGCGTCCCCGCCGGGGCGTGCGGGGTGCCGGGGGTGGGGGGGGTTGCGTGGCGCAGCAGCGAGAGGAAGGGGGCCAGGCTCCACCCTGCTGCCCCCGCGGGGAAACCGAGGCTAGGACGCGGAACTCGGGGTGGGGGGCGCGAGCGCCGCCGCCCGGACCGGCGCACTGGGCGCCCCTTTTCTCTCAGGTCGCTCGCCACGCGCCAGGTGATGAGTGCACCTGCTCTTCCGGACAGGGCGGGGTCTTCTCCTTTCCTTCCTGTGCTCAGGAAGTCGGCAGGCTCCGCGCCAGGGAGGGTGGCGTTGGGCCCTTGGGGTTCAGCTTCAGCCCAGGTGAAGGGAGGGGCTGGTGGCTGGAATTTCCTCTGGAAGTTTCCCAGGCTCCCGGAGCTTGGCGGTGAGGTGCATGTGTGTGTGTGAGGTGGGGTGTGTGTGCGCAGACCGTGAACAGTCGATGGGGGCCTTTCGGAGCTGGTGGGGGCTCGGCTACAGAGAGGGGGCTCTTTCCAGCCCTTCTCCCCGTTTCCGGTGGGGCTGTGGCTGTCACTGCGATCCTTTCTGCGGCCTTGGCAGTGGCCTCTTGGCTGTGGCCTGGTGTGTGGACACTGTGGTCTCTGAGGCCTCTGCCCAAGTGGTTACAGGGCAGTGGGTGAAGGTTCCTGGCTTTGGGCCGTGTCTCTGCTGATGGTGCTGGCCTGGTCCACCCAGGGCCCTGTCTTTAGGGGTTTGTGGGTTTCTGTGGCGCCGAGAGTCTCTGTGATGGCCGGGGCAGAGGGCTGGTGGCTGCCCGACAAGACTATGCTCCCCGCTCAAAGTCACTGAGCCAACAAACCAGGGAGCCCAGGCCCCAGCTGAAGCCCCTCCCACTGCCTAGCCAGTGCCCTCTGGGGGTGGGGCCTGTTTCAGGAAAGAGCAATTCCTGGGAGCTGGGTCCCCATCACCCCAGGAGCGGGGATGGGCTCCCAGCAGGCTTCCCGCAGGAGTGACAGGTCCTGGAGGTGACCCCTCCCGCCTGCTCTGCCTCAGCAGGTGGCCTCTTTACAAGCAGCTCCCTTGCTGTTTGAAAGGCCCCACTGGCTCCACCCGGAGTGCCCTGGAAGTCAAGGCCAGCTCCCAGGGATCAAAACAAGAGTCACCAGGACTGCTTCTGACGTGGTGGTTGGACCTGGCGGGCAGGCCAGACGAGCACTGGAGCCCTGGGGCCGTTCAGCCCCACCCTGCCCGGCCACAGCCCTCTGGCCTCAGCTCGCTCCCCTCAGCCCAGACTGGGCCTGAGCCCCCAGCTTCACTTCAAGATCCTGGCTGACTGGGGTGTCCTTGTCGTGACCCAGCAGGCCCTGACGGTGCTCGGGCGGGAGCTTCCTGTGCCCTTCATTCCCCAGACTCAGGCTCTGCAAGGGGCCACCCCAGCACATTTCAGCAGGTGTTCTGTTCTCCCCGGGGGCCCACAGCCTTCACCTCCAGGTCCTACAAGGGCGGGTCACAGCGATGACTCACAGCGATGACTCCCAGCGATGGCTGGGGTGGGCGTCGGGACGTGGAGAGCGGGTGTGTTGACTAAATGTGACTTTCCAGAGGGATGTGGCAGCAGGGAGCTGGGCCAGGCAGGGGGTGGGGAGGCGTGTGTGGTCCTCGGTGCTGTCCAGGGACAGGACCCAGGGTGGAAAGGGGCCGAGTGAGCTACAGTCCCTCCACCCTCCCGGGCCGGGACGATTTGTCCCGGGCCCCCTGAGCTCGCTGGGCGCCTGGCTGCCGCGGGAAGGACGGCCCACCTCCACGTCCACCCTGAGCCCCTGAGCGCCTGTTGCGCTGCGGCCTTGGGGAGGGAGTGTTGTGTTCCCTTTTAAAGATGAGTCTGAGATTCAGAGAAGCAACTCGACCTCGGCCTCTGGGGAGGGGAGGGGAGGGGGGGTCGTTGTCCAGGTCCCAGAGCTGGGACTCGGGCAAGAGCCAGGACGCAGACCCAAGAGCAACCACAACAGGTGTGGCTTCCCTTTGGCCTGTGCGCCCACTCTGGGCTGGGCAGTGCCATGGCTCTGCCCCTCCCCACGGGCCCTGGGTGGGCGCCCACGGACGCCTCTCTGTTTAGACTTGAGTCCCGCATGTGCCAGGAATGGAAGAGAGGATGTGGAGGGTTCTGACCGGGCGGGGGCTGAGATGCAGGACCTCCCCGCCACCCCCACGCCCACCAGGCCGGTGGTGGCCTGTGTGCAGGGCTGGGGGGAGTCCCAGGAGAATTCCTGGTCCTGGGAGGCATGCCCTTATCACACCCACTTGGCAGAGGGAAGTGAAGCCCAGGGGGGCGCACATGAGCATAGGGGTTTGGCTGTGGGGTTAGGAAACCCTCATGATAGCGGCTGAACTGGAGTTTACTTTTTTGTGCACCGAGGGGGACTGGAGCTGGGCCGCGGGAAGCCTCCTGCCCCGTGTCTGGCAGCCTCGCTATACTCAGGGCCCAGCAGGCCACCATTGCGGCAGGGTCTCCGGGGACCGGCCCACACGCTTCTGCATCCGTCCTGGGGCCAGGACCTGGGTGGCATGGCTCTTGGCCACAGGAAGGCCGGGCCACGGGGTGCTCGGTCTGCAGGCCGTGGAATGCCGGGGAGGGGAGACTGGGCACGGCTCCGGCCACACGACAGGACTTGCTGCTGCCGATCAGGGTTTGAACCCACAATGGCCCAGTCTCTTGGCCAGTGGCCAACCGTGTGGCTGGGAGGGCTGCGTGGATGGGGCGCCTGGCGCTGGCCGGGGCTCTGGTCTCGGAGGAACTCCATCCATCCTGTTCTGGGGGTGGCGAGGGACAGACTCTCCAGGGCCCAGAGCGTGAAGCCCGTGCCGGCCCTGGGGACGTGCGTAGGGGTTCGCGTGGAAAGCTCGTCACTTGGGGGCCACCTCTTCCCAGGCCGCCGGCATCCGCTCTGCTCCTGCACTCCCTGCCTTTGCGCCTCTGGGTGTCTGCATTGCCCCGCCCCTGTCCCATTCCGGGCACCTCCCTGTGCTCCAGCTTGTAGGACACTTGTTGGAAACGGCTCCACTCCTCCAGGTGGCTGTGCCAGGGCCTCCCCGGGCAGCTCGGTGGCTCTGTGTGCTGCCCCCAAGATCGCCTCACCGCACCCCTTACTCTGGGGCCGCATCCCGCAGGGTCTGGCTGAGGACTGGCCAGCCTTGGCCAAAACTGCTGCCCAGGTCTCCTGAGAGCCACCCAGACCAAGCCCAGGGGCTGAGGGCGAAGGTCAGCAGGCTGCCCTGCCGGGCCTTGCGCTGCCCCCAGCCGCCTGGGGTGAGTGGGCTGGCCGCGTTGGGGGCTCTGCTTTCGTTTGCTTTGGCCGCCCTGGTCCGAAGGTTTCAGGGGCGTCCTGGCCTCCTCCAGGCCCAGTCCCCCCACACCTCCCACGGGTAGGCAGAAACCGAAGCTTAGGGAGGGCGTTAAGGGCATTGCCCAAGGTCACAGCTGGGAATAAGGAAGTCAGGGTCCTAATCCAGGTCTGCCTCACCTAGAGCTTGGGAGGGGCCCAGGTGTCCTCGGCCTAGGTAGATGGTCCCAGGGGGCTGGTTGCCAGGAGCCAAGTGTGGGCTTCCTTGGGAAATCAGACGTTCGTGGGCTAACTTTGGGCCAGTGGTCCTAGTCTGGGGTGAGTGGAGGGCTCCGGAAAGGTCCAGCAAAGGTGAGGATGTCTCTGCTTGAGGAGCTGGCTGCTCCTGCAGGCAGTCGGAACGGCCCTGCTCCAGGGGCCACCTGCCCTGCTGTGGAAAACTCACACCGGTCACCCACCTGGCAGCCATCAGCACCGGGCCGGGCACCCGCCCCATCTGCTGGCTGGATCCTTGGACTTCAGGCGACTTTGGCTCCTCCCCCACTGTCCTCCCCTGGGGAAGCAGGGTCATGAAATGGGGACTGGAGGACGTGGGACAGCAGCCAGAGCCGTGTGACCCTGTCCCAGCACCGCCGACACCTGCCCCAAGCTTTGGGGGACAGCTGGTCAGGAACGAGGCCCTGGAGCAGCCTGGGGGTGCTTTGAGGTTCCCCCAGGAGGGTGCAGAGCCCCTCCCAGCCCGGCGGGGGGCCTCAGGGAGGCCTCGGAACTAGCATCTGGGACCTGGGACCGTGCCGTTCTGAACGCGGGCCAGCCTGGGGCCTCCTCCAGCAGGCCCTCTGCCTGGCAGCCTACACCAGGTGTCTGAAAGCCAGGCTGTGAGGTGGGTTCCGGCCCACCCTGGCCTCCCGCCGTGTGGCCCTGGGCAAGTCGCTGAACCCTGTGGACCCTCAGCTTCCTTACCTGCAGGGCAGGTGTAATGAATGTGCCTTGCAGGGTTATTGTACCCACAAAACGGGCTGGTTCGCACGGAGCCGCGGCACACACCATGGGTGTGCGACGGCTATCGGGCCTGGCAGGGGCAGCACGGGTCCCGCCACCCTGCCTTCTCTGCTCAGTGCCGGGGTGCCCGGACACGTCCCCGACTGCGGGAGCCTCCGCAGAGCTCGCTGAGTCCCCCCTCTCCGAGGACACACTGTGAAGATGCTAATAGGTTTTCGGCCACTTTGTAGACAACCTTGAACATGTGAGTGGGACTTTGGGAGGGAAACACGTGGCCACCTGCGGAGAACGGCTCGTCCCCTGAGGACGGACGTGGCCCGCAGCTCGCCGTGGCCCGTGGCCGCTGTAGTTGTGTTTGTAGAAGCGCGGGGGCCCGCCCCCATGGAGCCTGCGTCCGGTGGCCCGGCGGCACCCTGGGGCCCGTCCGTCCCTCCCCGGGCCTTTGGCCCTGGCGGCACGCGTGAGAAGCAGGAAACCAGGCGGCGGCCCTGCCCAGCTCCGCGGTGGGAGTTGACACACAGTGTGTCTCTTAGTGCAGAAGCGGTAACAGCCCGAGGTCCGTCCTTTAAATCTGATACGGAAAGAAACGCACTGGAGGAAGCCCTGAGGAAGGGCGGGGGCTGGCCACGCGGCACCGGGCACGCCCCCGACGGTGAGCGGCGCACTTGCATGAGGCTCACGTGGCGATTCTACCTCACGTGTATTTTTACCACAATTAAAGCCCACGTGTGGCTTTGAGCCAGGGCCCTGCTCTGTTGAGCCAGCTGTCAGTGACCGGTCTAGGGCTGAAACCCTCTCCTACAGCACCGTTGAGAGTCAGGCGACCTGGGGGCAGAGATCTTCTGGGAGAAAGGCGACAGTTCTGGGACAGGACCCCTTGGGTCAGTGGGTGGCACATCCCCAGCCCCCCGCACCCACAGTGGGTGGGAGGGACCCAGGGGCTCTGCAGGGTGCCGTAGGGCAGCAAGCTCACATGTTGGACTCCGTCGCACCCAGGGCCGACCCCTAAAGGGAGCCCGTCCTGTCCCCGTGTGAGTGAGGTGCCCTGCAGAGCCGGGGCCGAGGCCACCCTCCTTCCCCCTGTTCTCCACGCCCAGGCAGCCACCGGCCAGCATGGTGCCTTTGTGTGGCTAGAGCTCAGAAGACACAGGTGTCCCCTGGACGTGGCTTGTCATGCCCACTGAGCGTTGCTGGGACGAGTTCAAGTCCATGGGTGGCCTGGGCAGCCTCGTGCGGGAGCCGGTCTGGAAGGGTGTGGCGTCCAGCCCAGCGTCCGGGTGCATGCGCCATCCTGCCGACTTTGCCTGTGACCACGGCGAGTCCTTCCACCCTCGGAGGCCCGTGTCCTCACCCGTGGCAGGGAGAACCAGACCCAGCCCGGCCCCGGGGGGTCTTGGCTTCCACCGCCCCCAGCTGTGTCCTCACTTGGCTGAGCAGGCAGGGGTGTGGCGTGAGGGTAGGACCCTGGGGTGTAGGCGTGGAAGTGGGCACCCTCCTTTTTGCCGGGCATCTGCCCCCAGAGGCCGTGCTCCCGTCTGGCTGGCGGGAGGCAGGGTGGCCCTCGCCGTCCCCTTGAGGGCCAGGGCCTGAGGCTCTGGCGGGCACGGCAGCTCAGGGCCACGCGGCCAGCCCGCGAGACGGGGAGCGACCCGTCTGCTGGGGTCTCTGCCGCGTCTCTGTCTGCGGCCCTGCCCGTGACGCCCCTGCCCAGGCCTCCAAGCCAAGGGCGGTGGGACCTCTGCTCACCGGCTCCGTCTGCCCCCTTAGAATCATCAGCTGGTTCATCCGGTCCTTCAAGTACCTGTACGGCCTCCGCTTTGACGTCAAGGGCCGCCAGAAGCTGGAGGTGGACCACCCCTGCGTTGTGATCTCCAACCACCAGAGCATCCTGGACATGATGGGTAGGCCGAGGGTCCCGGCCACAGGCTCCATCCAGGACGCTGGCCCTGGGCAGGGCGGGGTCACACTGCTCCGGGGAGGTGGAGGCGGGGCCTGGAGCAGCTGGCAGGTGGGGGAGGCTGACGCAGGGCATCTGAGCCTCCCTCCAGCCATGGGCCTCAAGCCGTGTGACGCGCAACGAGGCTGTGTGTGTGCCCCACACCGGGCACAGAGCCCTCCGCTCACCCACAGCCGGGCGCTCCGTTTCAGCCCCGCGTCTTTATAGGCGGGAAACTGAGGCTCAGAGGCCAGTAGCCAGTGGGAAGGTGTGACTCAGTCCAGGCCTGTTGGTGGTCAGGGCCAGGGCTAGCTGGTCTCCCTTCTCCCTGGGGAGTGGCCGCAGGCTCTGAAGCCTCTCTCCTTCTCTCCCTCTCTCTGTCTCTCTCTCTCCCCTCTCTCTCTGCCCCTGTCCCCCCGCGCCCGGGCGCCCGCAGGCCTCATGGAGGTCCTGCCCCGGCGCTGCGTGCAGATTGCCAAGCGCGAGCTGCTCTTCATGGGGCCCGTGGGCCTGGTCATGTACCTGGGGGGCGTCTTCTTCATCAACCGACAGAGCCCCAGCACAGCCATGTCCGTGATGGCCGAAGTGGGCGAGCGCATGGTCACGGAGAACGTGAGTTCCGGGGCCCGGGGCCTGCCAGTGGGCGGACACCGGGCTTCGCGGGGCACAGCCGGGCCCGCTAGGTGGGAAAAGAACACGTGCCCCCTGCGCGCCCGGGAACGGCGGGGGTGGGGCCCCCAGACGGCGAGGGCCACGGCCCCGTCTCAGCAGCCACCTCTCCCCCTGCAGCTCAAGGTGTGGGTCTACCCCGAGGGCACACGCAATGACAACGGGGACCTGCTGCCTTTCAAGAAAGGCGCCTTCCACCTGGCGATCCAGGCCCAGGTAACATGGCAGCCGCCCTCCGGGGCAGCGGGGCAGCCGCTGCTCCAGGCGGCCTCAGGCTGAAGGGGACTGGCCGGCCAGGCTGGAGCTCCTGGCGCCCAGGGACCACCCACTGGGTGGGTGGCAGGGCCTCCTCAGCACCCCTCCCGCAGCTGGGCCCTGACCTGCCGGCGAGGGTCCTTCGGGCCCCTCGCCCGCTCTGCGTGTTGAGGCTGGAGCCTGGCCGGGCCCAGTGGCCAGCAGGAGTGATGCTGGTCCCCCCTGTACCTGCTGCTGGTGCTCCAGGACCCCCACTTTGTAGCTGGCCAGGCGAGGGCCCCCTGAGGAAGCTGGGTTGGTAGCAGAGGTGGCAGCCCTGGCCAGGGCAGGGCTCGGGCGTGGGCCGTGGGTGCGGACCGGCAGCACCCGCAGCATGGGTGGGCTCAGGCCACAGCTGGACAGGGGCCCGTGCAGCGCGAGCCGACAGCTCCGTGTGGGGCCGAACTTGTCTGGTCCTTGACTTCCAGGGGTGCAGTTTGCCCCCGAGGTGTCCTGGTGTCTGAGGGCGACACCAGGAGAGGCTGGGGGCACATCCGTCCGGGGGGGGGGTTTCCTGGTGGGTGCAGGGCTCCAGCCCCAGCCCCGGCACCGTGCTGGGGGATTCGCACAGGGCAGCCACCGCCGAGGGTCCTGCTCGGCTGGGGCCTGGGGTCTGAGTGCAGCTTTTGTCCTGTCTTCCACCTGCGACACGTGGCCTCGGGTGCCCCTGGTCCCGCCCCGCGCGAGGCCAGGTGAGCCCTCCTGCCAGAAGCTCCCAGCTTAGGCCTCAGGACGAAGGAGCTGGCAGGAGGAGCATCCTCGAGCTGGGACCCTCCGGAGCCCGGGCTCTGAGCCCAGCTCTGCCCGAGCACTCTGGGCCTGTGACGCCTCTAGCCAGCGGTGGGGGCCACCCCTGTCATGTGCCTGAGGCTCATGTCACCTCCCTGTGCCAGTGGTGTGGGGGAGGGGTCATGGGCCCCTCCACCAGGAGACAGGACATCATATTCTGTCATCTCCCTCCCCCTCCTCCCCCTGCCTCCCCCACCAGCACCTGCTCTACCAGCCCCCACACCCAGCCCCCTGAGAGGCTCCTGTCCGGGGAAATGACTGCCCCCGGCACTTCTGGACACTGCAGTCGCCATTGGATTTGACCCTGGTGTCTCACAGGAAGCCCAGCAGGCTTCCCCTGGCTAGTGCTGCCTCTGGCCTCTCCGGGATGGGAGAGAGGTTGGGCAGGAAGGGGGGATGGGGGACCTTAGCAACCCCCTGAGCTACACTGGACGGGGTAACCTCGGGCCCAGTGGGGGACACATATAGATCTGATGGACGTGTGCCAACCCAGGAAGGCTTCCTAGAGGAGGCACTCCTTGAGCAAAGGTATGCAGGATGAGTTTCTGGAACTCTGGGCCACCCAACCCGTGAAGTGTGTCCCAGGCCCGGGGTCGGCGTGAGGAGGGCCCTGAGGTGGGACAGGCAGCCTGTCTGGCACCCATGGGTGCTGCGGACAGGCCAGGGCGGGGGGGCGGGTGGCAGGGCTCCCTGCGCCGTGCCCGCTGACGAGCGGCCAGGGGGCTCGGGCCATGCTCGAGCTGCCTGCATCGCCCTGCGCAGGTGCCCATCATCCCTGTGGTATACTCCAGCTTCTCCTCCTTCTACAACACCAGGACAAAGCTCTTCACCTCAGGTAGCGCCCGCACTGCCAGCATGCACGGCCTTCCCGTCCCCCTCACTGGCCCCTTTCTGCTGGCCACCGTGCCCCTCAGGGGGACGTGGGGACGGGGTGGTCCTAGCCACGGGCCTGTTCCCAGGGGGGGACGCAGGCTCCCAGAGGGCGGGTGGGTCCCCAAGTTCGCATGTACGGTCCAGGCTGTGCACACGGCTTGGGGCTGGAGGCAGGGGCCTCCTGTGCTGAGGGTGGGCTTCCGAGCCAGTGTGTCCAGGCCCTACTCCCAGGCACCCCCATGCCCACTGGCCACAGAACTTGGGGCCTCTGCCTTCTCCTCCGGACCCCGCACCTGCTTCCCAGGTGGGACGGTGGGGCCCAAGGCTGAAGGGTGGCAGAGGAGGAGCCAAGCATCGGCCACCCCCAAACCCTGGGGGATAGAAGTGGGGTGGGGGGGTGCAGGAGGGTACTTTCTTAGGGAGGAAGGGTTCTTCTGCGTCTTGGGGTTGCTTACCGGGGAGCACGTAGCTGTCTGAACCCACTAAGACTGCACTTAGGAGCTGTGTGTGATGGTGCCAATTATCAGCCAAAACCCAACCAGCCACCTGAGACCTGGGCGGGGGGAGGGGGCGGTCTCGGGCAGGACCCACTGGCTGCACCTTCAGGGGGCTTCGCAGGGAGGACTGGTTGGTGCCTGAGGGGTGGGGGGCTTCCGCTGGCGTGGAGGTGAGGAGAGGCTGCAGTGTGGGGCCCTCACCCCGCCCCCGGGGCTGTTGACACCCATCGCATCCCCCTAACAGGGACCATCAAGGTGGAGGTGCTAGATGCCATCCCCACCACTGGCCTCACTGTCACCGATGTCCCCACGCTCATGGACACCTGCTACCAAGCCATGAGGACCACGTTCTTCCACTTGTCCCAGATCCCCCAGGAGAACAGGGCCGCCACGAAGCCTGGTGCCCAGCCCGCCCAGTAGCCAAGGCCTGGGGTGGGGCAGGACCTGGCTAGAGAATGGCAGGGGGACCCCAGCCCCGCCCCGGCCCCTCCCCCGCTGCCGGATGGCGATGCCCTTCATCCGTGACTCCCTGCCTTCATTGTGGCCGAAGAGCGAGGAGCCTTCCTGCCACTGGCCTGGACCCAGGCCCTGAAGTCCTTGTGCAGGAGTCAGCCGGAGCCTCCCCAAGCTCGGGGTGCAGGGCCACGCCCCCCTAGGCGGAGGATGCCTGAGGGCCGAGGCTGAGGCCTCCACCATCCTGCGGCCCGGGGGCGTGGCCTGCGCCGGGGGCGTGGCCCGCGCCTGGGGTCTCAAGGAGAGGTGGGTTCTGGGGCCGCGTGCACCCCTACCGGCCTGGGGGGCCCTGGGACGAGTGCCAAGGGGCCTGCACTCAATGGTTGTTTTTTTATAAACGAACTCTTGGAAGTGTCTGGTAAGTTCTGGTTACTTGGGGGAGGGGCAGGGCTGCCTCCGTCTCCATCTGAATGAAGGCAGGGGGCCTCACGGCCTGAGCAGCAAGGGGAACTTCCGGGCTGCCTGGCCTCCTCCCTGGGGGTCCGGGGGGGCCCTCCCCCGCCCCACCCCCGCCCCCCCCCTCCCGCCGTTTCCACGGCCCATGCTCTTTCCCACGTGAGGCTGTCCACTGGACCGGGGCAGCCTGCATGCCCAGGGGTCTGCAGGCACTGGGCAAGGGAGCTGAAGATTTGCTCTTTGGCCACTGGCTGGGGCTGGGGCCAGCCTGTCACAGGAAGCGGTCTCTGGCCAGCGTCACCTTCCCGGAAGCCACCCGCTCCAGCCCCTTTTGGAGAGGGGGGACCCAGAGCCCATCTGGGGGTGCCTGTGGGACTGGAGCGACCCTCTGTGCCCCATGGCTGCTCTCTCCACCAGTCGGCGTGTGGCGCTGGGCCCCGGGGGCCGCGGCAGCTTCTGAGTGCCCCCTGAAATGCAGCCATGGACACAGCTCCTCAAGCCTCACTTTATTCTGACAGAGCAGCACGGGCTCGGGGCAGGGAACCCTCATACCTTCCCTCAGCCCCGAGAGCTGGCTGGGGGTGGGTTCACACAGGGACCCTGCAGCCCATCCCACCCCACCCCACCCCGCTTCTTTGGCAAGGAGAAGGAGGGGGCCTCTCCTGCCTCGGCTCGCAGCCCCTCCCATCCAGCCCTGCATGGCGGGGAGCTGGGGTGAGGAGACAGGCCTGCGGCTCACAGCTCCTTCTTGCAGGAACCTACGGGTGGGGAGGGCTGGGGTCAGAGGTCACCAGTCCCTGCTCCCCACCAAGCCCAGCCTGCCAGATGCGCCCCCTCAGCCTGTGGCTGCCCTGCCCCACCCTCTGGCCTCACTAGGCACAGACTGGCCCCAGACGCCAGGGAGCCCTGTGGGGGTGTGGGGTGGGCAGGGGCTGCACTCACAGGACCCCAGCTGCTCCTCCAGGAAGCTGATCTGCTCGCTCAGGGAGTCGATGCGGTCCAGCTGCTGGAAGGAGTGGACCAGCAGGCTGCCGGGGTCGGGAGCCCTCGCTCCAGCGCCCGCGAGGCCAGGCTGTGCAGTGGGGCCAGCACCAGCTGCAGCTGCTGCGGGGCAGGCAGAGGGCCCGGCTGGGGAAGGGGCCGTGCGACCCGGGGCCAGCTCTCACCCTCTGTGCCCACGAGGCTTTAAGCAGGGGACCCAAACCCCAGGGCCACGGACAGGCACTGGTCTGCGGCCTGTTAGGCACAGCAGGAGGTGAGTGATGGGTGAGCGAGCGAAGCTCCATCTGATTTGCAGCCACTCCCCAGCGCCAGCATCACCGCCTCAGCTCCGCCTCAGGTCACCAGGCATTAGATTTTCATGGGAGCCCTGGTCCTTGGTGCCAGAAAGGTTGGGGACCACTGTTTTAAGGGAAACTGCTGTGGCCCGCAAGGGCCCAGCTCTAGCTGTGGGGCTCTGGACGTCCACCAGAGGGCGTCTCTAAGCCAGGAGAGCTGGAGGAGGGCAGGCACGGAGACAGCGCCCAGGGCCGCCTGGCCCCGGGGCCCAAGGATGGGGTCCTGGTTCAGAGCAGCGAGGAGGGTGGACTGGAGCGAATGAGGAGTCATCGGCCAATGGCCCCATGGAAAGGCCCACAGGAGCACTGTCTGTGCAGGGACACAGACAGGAGAAGTCATACTGAGCTCAGCCCTGCCCGTCCTGTCCTGGGGGTCCTAGTCACCTGTGGCCCCTGCCCTCAGGGCACGCAGGCCGAGGGTGCCTGGGCAGTCAGTACCCTGGGGCACTCCCGCTGAATCCCATGGCCACCCGAGGGGCACATCCATGCCCGGCAGACAGCAGTGGCTGTGGGCCGCCACCGAGGGCTGGCCGGGGAGCCCACCCAGGCCTCACCTGCTCCAGCACGTCCACCCTGGACCGCAGCCTCTGCACTTCCTCCTTCACCTCACTGTCCACACCTGGGGAGGTACGGGCGCTGAGTCAGAGAGGCCCGCCTCCTGCACCCCCCACCCGGGCTGGCCTCTTACCCCAGATGCAGCCTCCAGCCTCTGTCCCAGCTGTGGGGCGCACCCTGGGGGCGGGCGGGAAGCCCCTCCCCCCAGCAGGGCCCACTCCCGGGCCCTCTGTGCTGCGGGTCCCCGCCGGGCGTGGTCTGCGCCGAGCTCTCGGTGCTGGGCTGCCGACGGCGCATTATTACTCACGGTACGAGTTTGAAGTGTCACAGCGCGTACCAAAAGTAATAATGTCCCGTGCCAGCGGGATGCGGTGTCCGTGGGCTGCCCGGCGGGTCCCGCGCGGCCCTGGCGAGCTCTCTGCAGCGCCCGTGAGAAACCGGCGCCCCCCTTTCCTCGGGAAGAGCCCCGCTCCGCAGGGCCCACGGCTGGCATCCCTCTGGGAGTCCCCGCCACACCCAGCATCCCGGCCCAGCTGCCACGGCAGGGCACCCGGGGTGTTTACCTCTGCTGGGGCTCGCGGTTCACCTCGGGGGGCCCTCTCTTGGGCAGGCAGAGTGCCACGTCTGCGCAGGGGCTGTGGCCCGCCTGACACTGGCACCAGTAGCTACCCGCGGTGTTGACACAGTGCTGGGGGCAGCCGCCCCCCCCGACACTGCACTCATCCACGTCTGTGGGAAAGGGGGCGTCAGGCAGGGGCGCACCCACACCGAGGGCCTTCGAGACCGACCCGAGGGCCACCCAGACGGCACAAGGGGACCCCGTCCCCTCTGGGAGGGCGCACCCCGCCTCACCTGTCTGGCAGGCATCTCCCCGCCACCCTGCGGGGCACAGGCAGCGGCCTGGCTGCACACAACTCCCTCCGTTCTGGCACGGTGGCTGGCAGACTGCTGTGGGTGAGGGGTGAGGGAGGCCTGTCACCAACTCAGGAGGTCCCCCAGGGCCCTGTGGGGGTGGCAGCCGGGAAGGGTACTGTGTAGCAAGGAGGCGCTTGGCTCAGGTTTCGATAAGCAGCAAGTACCTTGCCCTGGGTCTGGAGCGGGCTGAGCCCGACTGGGCCACTGTTCTGACTAATGCCAGGTGGCATGGGGCCCTCACCTGCTCCGCAGGCCCCGGGGAGCCCACCGGCCCTCTTCCAGCCGGGGCAGCAGGCGTAGCGAGGCCTGGTGGGCGCCGGGCCAGGGCTCCGGCGGTAAGCAGTCCTGTAGATGGTCCTGTGGGTGGGAGGGGGCGGCTCAGAAGGGCCCGACCTTCACAGGGTGGCCTCAGTGGGCGCCACCAGGTCCCCTGGGCCCAAACCAGGCTTTCCGCAGACAAGCCGAGTGAGGTGCCCTGCCCTCCCACCACCCGCCTTCTTGGCTGGCTTGGTCCTAAGCCTCAAAAAAAGCACATGAAACCATCTTCCCCAATGCGGACAAGGTCACCCAGGCGCGATCCCAGAGGGCCTCTCCCCTGGGATGGCACCTTGGGGTCCCTCCTGCCAGGGAGCGCCTAGAGAACCACAGAAAACAAACCCTTGTGAAGCCGCGTGCCCGCAGCTGAGAACCAGAGGTGCACGCCCCACCCCGACACGGCGGGGCCAGAGGGACACAGAGCCGGTCGAGGCGAGGGGCCGGATGTCCACCTGTGGCCGTGCAGCCAGCCGGGGCAGAGGGGCACCCGGCGGAGGCCCGAGGACAGGGCCAGCAGGGAGGCGGGCGCCCCGGGTGGGTAGAGCCTGCAGCCGGGGGTGCCAGGCAGCGTGGTTCCCACCCCGAAGTGGAGAGGAGCAGACGGGGTGGGCGACCCCTCGAGGAGCAGACAGGATGGGGCACCCCTCTCGAATGAGGGGGGAGCAGGTGAGCTGCAGGCTCCTGAGGCAGCCCCTGCACCATCCCGAGACCGGGACTGCCTGCGGCCCCACGGGCGTCAGTCCCGGCCACCCACTCGGACGTGGCCTCGGTCCTGACCCGGCACACTGCCGCCCCGGGCCCCAGGGGGTGTACGGCAGGCGGGGCACTCACCGGTAGGTGCTGCAGACTCGGTGCCCGCCGCAGGTGGTGAGGAAGGGCTGGTACACGCGCTGCACGAAGGACTCGGCCACGGGGCCCCTGGGCACCCCGAGGGCACAGACCCTGCGGCTGCAGAGGGCGGGGCTGGAGTCAGCCTGGGCTCCCGGGGCTGGGACCCAAGGGAGCCGGGAACTGGGGAAGGGGGCTTCAGCAGGAGCCACGAGGAGGAGCCCCAGCCCCGACGGGACTGGGAGCTGCCCTGGGGAGGGTCTGAGGGCTCTTGGCCGACCACCCCCACCTGCCGCCCCGGCTCACCCAGGCCGGTAGACGTGCTGGGCGCTGCCCGCTGCCAGCACCAGGAGCCACAGCAGAAGCGGCTCTCTGGGGCTCCACATGGCCCGTGTCTCCAGGAGGGATGGCCTTCTCCTCAGGGTGGCCTGCAGCACAAGGCACAGCCCTGTAAGGCCCTCTGCAGATCCCCCTTGAGCCCCTGTTCCTGGTGGACTGGCCCGTGGACCCCGACACCTGCCCAGCTTGGCCTCCTGCGGCAGGAGGGCCCCAGTGAGCGGGTGCCAGCGTGCCTCACCAAGTGAGGCCAGCCCCTCGCCAGCCACGAGACCCCCGGGGATCACAGAGGGGTGACACCGTCCAGGGCCAGGGAACGGAAGCCAGCACCCTTGCTGGGGACAAGAGGCACCTGAACCTGCTGGGCTTGGTCTGGGTGAGCCCGGAGAGCATCTGAAGCTCCAAGAAAGTTGACTCAGGCAGGTGGGCCTGGGGCGTGCACCTGACCAGCTCTCCCTCCCCTGGGAGGCTGAGTGTCCTTGTCACAGCAGGGCAAAGGCACGCTGGCACCCGCGTCTCAGTCCGCAAACGGGTGTCAGATGGCATTGCGGGAACCTGGCCCGCGCTTTGGTGCCCTCAGCTGCCAACATGAGGGGCCAGCGTGGGCGGTAGGAGTCCAGCAGGGGTGCGGGTGCTCCGTGCACGAGCCGCTCCATCCCCAGAGTGGGTGCAGCCTGCCCGTAGGAGGGGGGACTCCTATGCTGGATGGAAGCCAGGTGGGCCGGGAGGGGCCTCCTGGGAGTGCAACCCCCAGCCCCAAGTGAAGGGCCTGCAGCATGCTGGGGGGCCGGAGGGGTGGTGTGTGCAGCCTGGGGGCGTGGGAGATGCTGTCCACACGTGCAGCCCAGGCTCTGGGGCTCCCTGCTCCCTGATCTGGGCATCCCACCGAAGCTCCCAAGGGGCCAGGGTTCTGCCCCGCCATGGGCTGTTCTGGGCCCTGCTGGGCCCCCCAAGGGAAGGGCACCAACGGAAGAGGCTGACCTTGCGTGTGTACGTGTGCATGTGCACACACTGTGCATGTACACGTGTGCATGTGTGTAGGCTGTGTGCGTGTGCACAGGTGTGCATGCTGCGTGCACGTGGGTGTGCACTCTCTGCACGTGTGTGTGCACATGTGTGCTGGCGGGGCGTAGTCAGGTAAGGGAGTGCCCTTCTCTGGGACTGTCTCCTTGATGACATCAGTGGTGTCTCAGAGGCCCCCCATCTGGCTCTGCCGGTTAGGCCCATAAACAGGGACCCCCACGAGTGGTTACTGAGCCCTCCGTGCACACCCAGCCGGACCCCGAGGGGACAGTGAGGCCATGCCCGCTGCGAACGGTCACTCAGCTGAGGGTTCGGCCCACACACGCGCCCCATGTCATGAGGCCCTGGGTGGGCGCAGAGGCAGCGGGAGAGGGTCCTTCCTGCACCCCTCTTCTGTCATGGCCCGAGAGGGGAGGGTTGGGGCAGCCGGCAGGCAGACTGCGGTGAGTAGCTGAGGTGTCTGGACTTAGTTTGGGGGCAGTGGGGTGCTTCTCAGAGTTTCCGGTCAGAGCCGGTGGGAAGAAGAACTCCGGGGGGACGGCGGGGACAGCCCATGTGACAGGGGGGCCTGATGGTCCAGGCCGGAATTGAAATGGCGAGGACAGGTGGCCCTGGGAAGGCGCGGGAGGGGGGGGGGGCTGAGCTGGGCAGGGCCAGGCTGGGGTTCCGCAGATGTACCTGCCCTGGGCGCGTCTAGCACCTCCCCCCTATCCAGGCCGTCCAGAAGCGAACGGTGCCTTCGGAAAGGGGAGGCCCAGTTTCTGAAAGTCACGCTTCCCCCCCAGGCCTGAGGAAGCGGATGGCGCTGCCCAGCCTGTGCTGGCCTCGCAGAATCGCATTTCCCTTTTGGAGCCGGCCAGTCGGGGCGGGGGTGGCCGCTCGCCTCCAGGTCCATAAGCAAGAGCGTCCCGTCCCTTTCCAGAGAGTCGGCGTGAGCCTTGCCCATCACCTTCCCTTGCACCTGGCCGGCCTGCACCCTCGGGTGCCACCCGCGGAGGCTGGGTCCGCAGAGGGAGGGGCCTGCCGCCACCGCGGATCGCTGCCCCGTCTCCCCCCACCGGGCGGGGTGCACGCACGTTAGGACTCACGCGGGGGGCGGAGAGGCGGAGTGAGACGAGGCGGACTCTTGATGTGCCCTCTCCACCGCCCGCCCCACGCCTCCCCTTCCCCCCCCCGGGGGGCATGTCGGCTCGTGGGGGGTGGAACTGGGGGCGGAGTGACACCCCGGCCCCGCAGACGGCTCGGCTAGCCTGGGCGGCAGGGTCCGGGGCCTGCGAGGCCTCGAGTCAGGCCCCGAAGGATCCAAAGGGCTTGGATTGGGGGTGGGAGGGCTGCGGCGCCCCCCATCCTGGCCCCCCGCGCGGCCCGGACCGGGACGCCCGTCACCAGTAGGGGGCGCCCTTTCCCCAAGGCTGCTGGGCCCATTCTGCAGACCCAGCTTCAGGACGCAGGGCCCGGGAGGGGGAGCAGGGTCGGTGCGCGCTGGCGCCCGGCGTCCCCGGCCCGCTCACCTCTCGACTCCCCGCCGTCTCTCGGCGTCGCCCCCCAGCTCCGCGCGCGGCGAGGTGCCCGACCTTCCCCGCCCCCAGCCCGAGCGAAGAGCGGCCCCCGCCCTCGGCGCTCCCCGCGGCCCGGGCCGGGCGCCCCGCTCCCTCCGCACTCACCGCCCGAACCGGGCGCGCACGCGCCGCCGCTGCCACCGCGCCGAAGGGCCCCAGCCCCGCCCCGGCCCGGCCCCGCCCCACCTGGCCCGCCCCGGCCCCGCCCCGCCCCGGGGTGGGCTGCGAGCCCCCGGCCCGCCCGCCCGCCCCATTGCGCAGATGGGGAAACTGAGGCTCCGCAGCGGACGGCGTCCCGGGCCGGGCAGTGAGTCAGCTGGAACCCGCGGCTCCCGACGCGCAGCGGCCTCAGCGCCGCCGCCGCTCGCGAGCCGCTCGTGCCCGCAGCAGGGCGCACGGCGGCGGCGGCCGCGGGGCTGAATCGCAGGTCGGGCGCCCGGAGGCCCGCGCGGGGAGCCGCACGGACCCGCGGCGGCTAGCTCCTGCCACCCCCACCTCCGCGGGCGATGGCCGGTTCACTAGGCAGCAGGCTAAAGCCGACCTCCGCTCGCAGCCGCATGGGGGGCGGATCTCATGACCCCTCAAAGCCTACAGACCCCGGACTCCCACGAGTTCCCACGGGAGCCCGCAGAGCCGGCTGGGTCCTGGCCTCCCTCCACACAGTGCGACAGGACAGTCGGGACCACCCCCAAGTGCTTCTCAGCCTCCTAGGTTGTCCCCCAACTCCATGGTCACTGCTCGGGGGGACTCTGACCATTCTCTCCTCGCCTTTGCTCCATTTACGCATCCTGGGGTGGGCTACAGCGGCCCCACGTGGCAGAGTGGCCGGGAGCAGCACGCACCCAGCGACCTCGCTGGCCCTGGCTGGAGCCAGGGAACTCCATCAAGACTCCGCCTTTGAACTCAAGACCCCGTCCCGGCCCCTAAGTGCAGGTGCACTGAAGGGCTCCAGGCCAGCCCGGCCCCTGCTGCGCCCAGTGTCCCCGTGGGAACTCACCTGGAGAAGGAGGCTCCCTCATGCCCCGCACACAAGTGGCAGCTGCTCCTCTGGGTGGTGGGGGTCGCCTGAGCCTCTCCCGTGCTGGGGTCTGCGGGTCAGAGGTGCGGTGTGGGTTTGCACACTTGGTCACCCTGCCACCTGGGGGCTGGGGCGGCGGCCAGGGGCCAGCCTCGATGTGGCTGGGGGACCTCAGCCTGCACTTGCCCTTCAGCCCCCCACCTGGTGCTGGCCTTCAGCTCACACCCTCAGCCTGGGGGCAAACGCGGCACCCTATCCGTCAGGTGGGGATGCTTTCAGATGGGCATGCCGCATCTGACCCCAAGCCCCCCGGGGGCTGGGGACTTGCCGGACCTGCAGCCCCAGGACCCTGCACAGAGCCGGGTGCTGGTGAAGGGAGGGGGCTTTGTGCAGAGTGAATGGCGGGGCGGCGTCGGGCTCCAGCCGTCTCTGGTGCACAGAGCCGAGGGCGGGGACCCGGATAGCTGCTCCGGAGCCCCCAGAACAAGGCTTCTCCTCCCGCCCTTCGGTGGCCACTGCCCTGGACCAGTGGACCCTGGATGCCCTGGCAGATGGTCTTTGGGTGGCAGGGGCAGCTATTGACGGGCACTTATAATTCTGAAGGAGGGTCTTGCCACCGAGGACCTGAGGTCTCCTGGCCCCCAGAGTCACGCATGGCAGCCCTCGTCCAGCCCCAGGCAGTAAAGAGTTAAGAGCTGGACCTCGGGGCACTCAGAGGAAGAGCTTCCCGGCCCTGTCCCCTGCCCCCATCCTGTCCCTGAGGCTGTGGTCACTTGACCCTTTGGCCTCCTGCTTGAGCAGAAAGGGCCACTCAGCTTGTCCTCACCGCCACTAACCCAGGCCGAGGCCTCACCTTCTGCTTCCTCATCTGGAAAATGATCGTTCCTCGGGCAGACCACTGTTGTGGGCTGGAGATGGCGGGCTGGGCGGGGGCTGGGGCTCAGCTTGGGAGCTTTGGGTGCGGCCGGGGGCTGCTGGGGTGGGCGGGGGAGAGGGAGACCAGGGGCTGCCCCAGGCTCCGAGGCGGACCGACAGAGTGCCCCCGCCGGACTTCGCCAAGCTGTGCCTCTGCCTGAGGACCCCAAGGCCGGGCCAGCAGGAGGAGGTTCCTCCTGGCCCCATGCTGAGTGCCCCCAGCACACACGGCTCACCCTGCCAGCAGATTTGGCTTGGGGGTTCCATGCCCCAGGCAGCGCTGGACCATCTTGGGGGGCCGCCCTCGGGACGCCTGGGTCTGAGAGGGGGACCCATCCGCCTTCCTCCTCCTTCCGAGGTTCACAGAGGCTGCCAGGCTGCCCGGGGTGAGGGCTGGAGGCCGGATGGGAATCCAGACCGGGCCACGCCCCCGGGGGCACCCTTGGCCAAGGGGCCGAGTGTCCTCCGTCCAGTGGGGATGGCACCAACAGGGAGGACAATGACACGTTACAGGCGTGCCCAGCCGGCAGGAGCCGTGGCCGGTGGGAGCCGCAGGGCGCTGGGCCCACTCTGCCTGCTCCCTGCTCTTCCAAGGCCACCCCTGCCGTACCTGATGCTGCTCAGGCCCCAGCGGGCCATGGCCACCATTGGCACCTCCATGGGACAGGGGTGGACCGGTCCCCCCCGGCCGCCCCGAGCCCCTCCTGAGGCCGCCTGCCGGACCTGTCTGCCGGAGCCTCCATCTCGGCGGTGAGGTGCGTGCAGCCGCGGGACAGCCGGCCAGGGCAGGGAGGCTCCCCGGGCGAGGAAGGGCGGCTTTTTATGCTCCCTGCCGGGTAAATCGGGACTGGGATGGGCCCTTCCCGGCCGGACTTCCTGTGTGTGTTCTCCGCTGATAAGGGGCGTCTGTCAGTGCACAAACAGGAGGCTGAGGGGCGGGAGGGGGTCCTTAGAGGGAGGTGCCTGGCCGGGCTGTGGGAGGGGTGGGGGACCTGGCCCCCCGGCGCTTCAGAGTCTGGTGCTGGAGCAGCCAGAGACCAGGCTCTGGATGGCCACAGCCCAGCTGGTGACCTTGGGACCTGGCCGTGTGAGAGGATGTGGCCGGTGTCAGGGCCTTCCCAGTGCTGTGGGTCCGCAGTCTGGGAAGTTAGAACGGACATCGGTCCTGTGACCCTGGACTCTCCCCCAGGGCACGGGCCAGCACCCCTGACGTGTGTGCCCCAGGCAGGAGCCCAGCCAGCGTGGCCGCAGGGTGGGCAGAGGCTGGGTGGTCTGAGAGCAGCCTCTCCTGGAGGCCCGTTTGGTTCCCGGCCTCACGTCACAGGGTGCTCCCCTGGACAAGGCATGCTTCCTGGCCCTCCTCCGTCCCTCGGCTCCAGCGGGCCGAGGGGTGCTGGGTGGGGTGGGGCGCAGGAATGCAAAAGGGGGTGCTTCCTCAGACTGGTGGGTGGTCCAGCACCCAGGTGCAGTCCTCGGTTTCGGCATTTTGGTGGCATGGGGGCTTGCAGGCTGAGCATCAGAGGCCGTGACGGTGGGTGGCAGGTGCCCGAATGGAGCTGGGCAGCTGGGGAGGACCCACGACCACACAGGCGGCCGAGGGCCTCTGAGCGAGCAGGGCCGTGCCAAAGCGTGGCCGTCTTTGGGCACGAGCCCTGCTCCAGGGTCAGCCCCTGCCCGCCCACAGCCTGGACACCTCATTTCTCTGGCCCTGGGCCCTTCCACTGGCCCTCACCTCCCTCTGGCCCCACCAAGCCGCTGTCCTGGCCGAGAGAGGCGGGGCAGCCGGGAGATTCCCAGGGGATGCCCGAGCAGGGCGGGGCCTTGTCCGGGCTTGGCGGGGCTGTGGTCAACAGGGCCCACTACGCTCCCCACCCCGAAGGCTGGGGAAAGGTCTGGCAGGTGCAGACTGTGCTTGGGGCCAGGGGCTTCTCTCTGGGTCTGTTTCCCCATCCGTTCCGTGAGAACAGGAGAGGTGCCAGCCACCGAGCCATAGTGCCAGTGGAGGAGCCCCGTGGGGCTCAGGCATCGTTGGTGTGAGTGGCGAGGGGCCTGGGAGACGCTTTACCGCGGTGCCCTCTGCCCGGAGGCTGCTGTGGGCAGGCAGAGGCTCCCCCGTCCCACAGCCATTTCCCCCCATCCGGGGCAGCCCGCACTTCACTGGGCCTCCTCACTCTGCCCTCCCTGCGCCCCCGCCCCCGAGGGCCCATCTGCCCAGAAGGGCCCGCTTGCCCGCCAAGGGTCCTCGCCAGAGCTGAGGGTCAACCTGGGCTTAGCTCTCCCCCAGAAAGTGCCCACACCACACAGACCCCGGCTCCGGGTGTCTGCTCCATGCTCCTGGGGGGGGGGGGGGTGCACAGCACACGCCAGGCTGGCTGGATCCAGATACGCAGCCCGAGGATTGGGGGCAGGGGGACCTGGCCAGGTGAGCCGGCGGCTGAAGGGGGAGCACCCCCTCCTCACCTCCCCTTCCTCAGTGGACCCCCAGCGCCTTGTTATGCCCTCACCTGTTGTCAGGCCTGTCCCTGCTGGGGGACAGGTGGGACCCCGAGTAGTTAATCAGCCAAATGTGTGAATGAGTGAATGAGTCACCCCTCCCTCTAAAGCAGGGGCATGTTAGGGAACTTTCTGGAAAGACGCACCTGTGCACAGAGGTGAGTTCGGGCACAGAGAAGAGAGGAAACAGTTCTGGCTCCTGGGGAGGTCGCCCCCTTCCAGGGCTGGAGCCTGGGTGCCAGCTGGGGTGGGGCTGTGGTCCCCCATTGCTCTGTGAGCCCCCTGACCGGCTCTGCCCTGCCCCCAGCCTCGTCCTGGACTGAGACCATGACCAGTCGAGGGAAAGGAGGCCCAGGCTCCGGGTGCCAAGACAGCAGCCTTCCTGTCCCGGTGCCCGGAGCCGCCGTGTGCTCCCATGTCAGGTCCCTGGAGCCTCAGGGACCCGTGTGAGAGCCCGACCCAGAGCATGCCGGGGCAGGGAGGGGCTGCCAGGGTGGTGGGGCCCGGGCAGGGCCCATGCTGGGTGCTGGGGGGGCGCCCTCCCCGACTTGCAGGAGGGCCTGGGGCCTGCAGAGGAGTGAGTGGCACTTTCTGGCCTGGGAGGCCCCTGGGGGACTGGAGTGGGGAGCTCGCTCTGCTCCAGGCTGCAGGGGGCTCACCCTGGGGCAGGCCAGGAAGCCCCCCTCCCCGGACAGCGTCTGCCGCCTGCCCGCCTCCCCCCACCAAAGGTCCGAACATTTTTGGAAGGAGTCAATGGTGCCTGTGACCCACGCCTATGCCCCAAGAGGCACAGCCTCCCTGGCCAGGCACAGGGTGGCCGCCTGGTGGGACTGGTCATCGACCTCCAGGCAGTCCACGCCCGGACGGCTCAGAGACCTGGCCTGGAGCCCTGCCAGCCCCGGGCGTGGGTCCGAGCTGGGGGCCCTGGCACCCTGGCACCAGCTGCGCCTCTGTCGCTGGAGGCTCTGCCCACAGGGGCCTCAGTTTCCCCATCTGCCTCTCAGTCAGCGGGCAAGACGGCTGCACTTCCACCCCGCGCGGGGGCCTCCGATGAGAGGGGTCGGGCTGCCTTACCTTCCCAGAGTGTGCTGGTCAGGGGTGGGAGAGGCCGGGGTCGGCCAGGGCCACCAGGGTCCTCCTGGGGCCCTCCTGGGACCCCTCGCCGCCGAGCGTCTGGCGTCCGCAGCCCCAGGAGAGGGTGGACCCGGCCCCTGGCCGAGGCCGGCGTGGGCACCAGGCGCGTGTGTGCCGGGCCGACGGGCGGGAAGAGCAGAGCGGACCAGAGGAGAGATTGGGCTTCCTGTTTATCCGCAGCCGCTGGCCTCAGACACAGGATGGCTCTGTCAGTTGTGGCCGGGCCCAGCTCCACGCCAGGTGTGACAAGGGACGGATGGCCTGGTCCAGTGACCTGTCGCAGCGCGGGGTGGAGGGGAGGTGGCAGGGCCGGGCACCCCTGAGTGGGCCGGGTCCCAACGGGAAGCCGCTCCACGGGGAGCCGGGGGTCGTCCTGGCCTGGGCCTCTGGCTCTCGCCTTGCCCGCCGCCCGCCCGCAGTTGGCCAGAGGTGCGTGTCGGGCCTGGGCAGCGCTCGGCTGGCAGACGCCCTTGAGCGGAGGAGGTCTGTGTTCAGACAGTGCAACTAAGGCTCACAGGGAAGACGCCTGCCCAGGCGAGGTCAGTGGCTCCGGGGGGCGCAGGAGGCTCTCGGGGGACCCGTGGCTCCTTCTGCTCACTCCCCCCCTCGCCTTGCTTCCTGGGGACCACCCATGGAGGAGCAAGACACGACCCCCAGTCCTGGGTTCCCGGCGTGTCCCTGCGGGCTCTGCCTCTGGAAGCGCCTCTCCTGGCACTGCCCCGTCCTGGTCCAGGCCACCACGCTCCCGCCCGGACGGCCCCTGGCCCTCACCGCGGCTGACGGGGAGCTCGGCGAAGGCCGACAGCAGGTCATGTGACATCTTTGCCTAGGCTTCCCGGAGGCCTCCCATGGCACTGGGCCCTGTCCGACCCCTCACAGGAGCACCAGCCCCGCGGAGTGGAGAGCCCGTCTGGGTGCTGCTGCCGCCCTGCAGGCACCCCCGCCCGGACGGGTGACCCACCTGGACACAGACGGGCGCGCCTCCCAGAGGTGCCTCGCACAGCCCTGTGGCTGGCGAGATGCGTTTTGACCCTGTGATCACGCGCACGGTGAGCCCGTGGGGCCTGTGGCCGGCCCAGGCCGCGCTGGCACAGCCCAGCGAGGGCGTCCTGACTCGCGGTCAGCCTGCCTGCTTCGAGGTCACGTGCGCCCACGCTCCACGGCGCTCCTGTGAGACCTGTCTGGGCTGCTGTGACTCGTGGCCGTTCCCTGTCCCCAGGGAGGACGGCAGGTCTGTGCGCGCGGCTGGCCTCGGGTCTGACACCAGTGCTGCCGGGAGTGTCCTCAGGCCCCGTGTGAACGCATCTCTGGCTGCCTGTGCCCGGGCCTGCCCGGGGCGGGGGCGCAGAGCCCGTGGCTGCCTGACGGTGCTGCGGGGGGCCCCGTGGCGCCCACACCGCCGTTGGCCTCACGGATGACCCTGCGCGGGCACCCTCGGGTCCCGTCTTTAACGTAGGGGGTGACGTGAACCTCATTTTTGGAACAGATTTCCTTCTTGGGGAAAGACCCATTTATAGGGGAGACCCCGGGGGGGGCTGAGAGCGGGCAGGGGCCCCTCGGGGAGCAGGGCGGTGGGAGGGGCCGAGTGCCAGGCTTCCCCCTCCGAGCGGTCCGACCTCCGGCCCTCGAGCAGTCTCAGGACAGGCGAGTGAGTCCGGCCGTGCAGAGGCGGGACACTGTCCACGGGCCCGCGCTGGGGTCCCTGGCGTCTCGGCGGTGGGCGTGCAGTGTGTCCCTGGGGCCCAGGAACCCCGTGAAATGTTTGTCTTGGCGCTGGAGGCCAGAAGGTGAGCGGTCACTCAGGCACAGGGTGGGCCGAGGGGTTAGGCCGGCTGAGCAGGGAGAGCCCCACGACAGGGCCCGAGGCCCACCTGGCTCCTGCCCTGCCAGCTCTGGCCAGCTCTGGCCAGGTCCCAAGGGTCGCCCCCCACCTCGCCCCGCCCCGCCTGCAGCCCCACAGCTGGCTTGTCCCAGTGCCCGGCTCCCCCCACCCCCGTGGGGGCCGAGGAGAGGGCTCACCCTGCCCACCTGGCACCCTGCACGGAAGCCCCACCCCAGTCGGGCTGCGGTTGGCCCTGCCGGGTTAATGGTGGTCGTTACAGTGGCGGGAAAAACACTTCATCTCCCAGGCGGAAAGGGAGGCTCCCTGCGTGGGGGTCCATGGGCTGGGCATCTCCTCCCGCCCCCCTGGGGCCAGCCTGTCCCCTCCCGCCCTGCCCTGAGGGAGAGTGAGGGGCCAGGCCCTCCGGACCAGAAGGACTTCTGGTCGGGGACAGCAAGAGCCAGAGCCAAGGCCGCAGCCTGCCCTCGGGGGCTGTCACCTCAAGGAGTGACCTCTCAGGATTGTGAGGACAGTCCCTGCAGGCCTGACCGCCTGCCCAGAGCTGCAGGGAGCCCTGCTGAGTGGTGGGCAGGGCGGGGGGCTGTGGGGGGCGGGGGAGCAGTGTCCCCATGGTCCCAGCCGCTGGGGGGGGCCGCTGGGAGGCATGTGGGAGCCCCCCGCCAGAGGAGACCTTGACGCAGGCTCCAGTGAAGTCAGGGACATTGGGTGCCCGACGCTTTCTCTGCCTCAGTTTCCCTGTGTGTCAGATCAGGGCGTAGCGGGTTTGGGGAGCCCTGGGGAGATCTGGGGATCTTGAAACTCCATCGTGGTGGAAAGTGTGTGCCTGGGCCTTTCGGGGGTGGAGGAGAAGGAGGGGGTGTCGGCAGCCTCCTCAGGTTGTTAAGGGGGCCTGTGACGCCCCCAGTTCAGGGCCCGAGGTGCCTCCAGCCCTCCTAGTCCACCCTCCTCAGCTCAGAAGTTGCCTATTATTAATATTATTTTTAACGTCCTTAAAAAATGTAAAAAGGGAAAGGGAAAAAAAAAAGGCCAGCGTCTGCTGCTGGCCAGAAATCTCTGTTTCCTCTCAGCCAGGAAGCAGGAAGTGAGTGTGTGGGGGAGATTGGGGACCCGGCTTCGAGAACAATAGAGCCCCCCCCAGAGGGGAAGGGGAACTGCGTCAAGGGGCCGGGGTGGGGGCCGCGCCTGACCTCTCCCCCGCTATGCTGTAGCTGAGGCATAAATTTAGTCTTGTGCTTTTCCTGATGAAAAGCTCAAATGCCCCACTGTTGGGGGAGGGCGCAGGGCCCACCTGGGTCCCTGGGTGGCAGGGCTTCTGGGGTCTTAGGGTCCATGCAGCCATGCCTTCCTTTTCCCACGGGTAAACTGAGGCCCGGAGAGGGGAAGAGCCTGGGGCCATGGGGTGAGAGGATGGAGCACCTGTGGCTGTCTGGTTAGGGCTTCGAGTCCCCTCTGGAGAGGTCCACGTGTGCAGGGGACAGAAGCCACCCCCCAGGGCCTGCCCTGGACCAGGCCACCCTGCGCCTCCCTGAGCGAGCCAACGCAGGCCTCACAGAGGCAGCAGAGGGGACCAGCAGGCACCTGCCCCAGACCTGGCTGTGGCCTGGAGCCGCGACCTCAGGCGGGGCTCCAGGAGGGAGCCTGGCTGCACGGGACGAGGGCTCCGTGGTGCTGTCTCCTTTGTTAATGGAGCGGCTTTGCCGGGGCAGAAGCGCGCCCGCCCTGCGGTGTCTGTGAGCGTGAGCTGAGCCGCTGCCGCCAGGGTCACGCCCAGGACACCGCCATCACCTGGGAAGAGCCCTGAGCTCAGGAGCGGCCACGCCGGCAGCTCTCAGGCCACCCCCCGGCCCCTGCTCCCTGTGCCCGCGGACTGGGGTTCCGCGCATGGTGTCCAGGCCTCGAGTGTGGCCGCGGGAGCTGGGCTCCAGGCGGACCTCGTCTCGCTCGTCTGTTCCTCCACTGACGGATGTTTGGCTGTTTCTGCCCTTGGCCACCGTGGACACGCGTGTGCAAGTCCGCGTGTGCAACTCCATGTGTGCACATCTCTTAGGTGTACGCCTGGGAGCGGGTAGCTCTGCTCAGCCATTCGAGGGGCTGCTGTCTGATCACGCTTCCCTGCCAACCCCGGAGAGCCAGCTGGGCGCCCCCAATCCTTCCAACCCCAGAGAGCCAACAGGGCCCCCTTGATCCCGCCAACCCCGGAGAGCCAGCTGGGCCCCCCACCGCGATCCCGTCAACCCCGGAGAGCCAGCTGGGCCCCCGATCCCAATCTGGGGCAGGCTGGGAAGCGCCCACGGGGGCCTGGTTTGGGAGTCTTCTGGGCCAGCTCACTGGCGCTCTCTCACGGGACGGTGTCACGAGGTCTGCGGTGACTGTGAGCCAGGAGGCATGTCCAGACCCCACAGGAGCCCATCTCTCTCTGGATATGCTGGACTTGGCCTGGGAGCCCCTGGGAGGGGCAGGGAGCCCCGGAAAAGGCACCCTAATGTTCTTGGGACAGCCCTTGGCAGTGGCTCGCTGTCTCACCTCGGTGCCTGGGAACTGTCCCCACCCGGCTTCTTGCCCTGGTGCCCAGTGGGCGTGGTGGGACCAGGAAGGCAGGGTCTGGAGCAGAGCCGCAGGCAGTGCGGGGGTCTGGCCTGGGCTCTGATGCAGGGTCCCCAGGGTCCAGGGCGATTCTGGACCAGCCCCCCCTTCTACAGGCCCCAGTGTTCCCGTCTGCAATAATAATGATCAGAACCTCCTCGCTGAATCCTGGGGTCCCCCTCAACCTCCTCTGTGCGGAGGGCCACGCGTCCCCCAGGCCGCCAGGCACGTGGCGGGGTCGGGGCGAGAGCCCAGGCCCCCGCGTGGCCAGTACTTGCTCACTGTTCTCGCCCAGCCCTCCCCCGTTCTAGGATTTGAGTGGCCCCGGGTGAGCTGGGTGCCCCATCCCCATGACGCCCTGTGCATTCTCCACCGGCACCCTCCACTGCTCTGGGGACCTGACCGTGGCTGAGTGAGAGGTTGTGCGGGCAGCCCCCCCGCAAGGCCTGCAGCAATTCTGTCCGAGCAGGCACCCAGGCGTGGGGTCACCCCCGAGTCTGGGTGTCGGTGCTGCCATGGGCCCCCGTCCCGGCTCCGCTGACGCCAGCTGCACTCTCGGCCAGGATGTCCCCGAGCCCACCCCAGCTCTGTCAGGCCCTGTCTGGGGAGCTCAGCTTCCTGAGTCAGACCCTGCTCTGGACAATGGCCGGAAACTCGCCGCTGGGCTGTGGTCAGGACAGGCCAGGCGTGGGCTGGGGAAGGTGGGGGCTGCTGTGGGGGGCAGGGCTCGCCCCGGGGCCGGTGAGCCCTGCCTGTGTGTCGTCCTGGGCGACCGAGGACGGCCCCTCCCAGAGGCCTGGGCTGGCCGTGGGCCCGGGAAGCAGGCCAACACCGTCGCCCGGGCCCAGCCCCGCGCCCGCTCGGGGACCCATCGCCTCTGCCTCCGGGAGGCGGCCAGGACACCCTGCGGGGCTGGCGGCAGAGCACCGAGGGGACAGGGATGAGAGCTGTGATGACCACGGCGGACCGACTCCGATGCTTTGCTGGGTCCCAGCCCCGCCCCCCGCGCCCCTCCACCCCTGTTAAGAAACAGGATCCAGAAGGAAGAGCCGCCTCCCTCCGCCTCCTTTTCCAGCAGCGGCATGGAGTGGAAGGACAGACCCCCGTGAACCCCGTGAACCCCGAACCCCGCGCCCCCCGCCTCTCCGCCGGCCGGTCATGCTATGGCCCGGCATCTGCCAACACAGTGGTCCCCGGTGCTGTCCGCTCGTGCGTCACCGCGACCCCCTCCCAGGGCAGGCCCGCCCCTAGGCAGCCTCCCACGCGGGTAAGCGGGGGGCAGGTTCACGGTCCCCCCACGCCCGTCCCCCGTGCCATCCCCGCCACAGCTGGCTGCCCCTCTCCGACGCACCCCACACCCGCTTGGTCACTCTGGCCCACTCTGCCCGCTGCCACTCCAGAGAGTCCCTTCCTGGGAGGACAGTGGCCCCCGGGGTGCCTTGGGGTGCTGGGTGCTGCGTGCCGCGTGCGGTCTGGGGCTCACTCCCGCCCGTTGCCGGGCGGTGTCCCATGGAAGAGGGGCCACGGCTTCTCACAGCAAATGGGGAATTGCCACGTGGTCCGGCGGCTCCCCAGGGACTCAGACGTGTGGGATGCCCAGGCTGTCACCACTATTCACAATAACCCAGTGTCCGTCCGCGGACACAGAGACAGGTGACCTGTGGCAGGTCCACAGAGGGGAACGTCACCGAGCCACACCGGGGAACAGAGCCCGACACCGGCTGCAAGGAACAAGCCTCGCAGGAGCAACGCTGAGTGCGGGGGGGGGGGGGGTGACCCCTGACCCCTGACCCCGGACAGGAGCGCAGGGAGGGGAACGGCAGTCGCTCTCTGCCAGGCGGAGCTTCGGTTTGGGGCAGTGAGAAAGTTCTGGAGCCTGCGGTGGCTGCTGGGCAACGTGAATCGCACACTCAAAAACAGTGATTATGGCCAGGTTTATACATACACAGTGTGACCACAATTTAAAAGAATTAGTTGTGCAGTGTACCCAGCCAGACTCACAGGAGGGTGTGTCCACCCCCAGGCCCGCCAGGGGCCAAGTGGCATCTGACCGACCCGGGAGGTGCAGGGGCGTTTTGGGGGACCAGGTGCCGGTGAGGGTGCTCAGGCCAGCTCCCCTCCCACACTCACAGGGGCCCTGGAAACACACGGGGTGCAGTGCGCCCAGCGCTCCTGGGCTCCGTCTGTAGCCCGGGGCCCGCCCTCCGACCGGGGCACCCTTTCCCCTGCCAAGGGCTACTCCTGGGGTCGCGGGGTGGGACGGGGCCCTTCTGAGCCCATGGAAGCGCCTCAGCTCAGCTCACCAGACCTGCTGCGTGGCCAGCAGTCATGGTCACTGAGGGCGGTGGGTGGGGCTGATGGTTCCCGCTGCCCAGTGCAGGCTCACGCTGACCAGCTCATTCTGGGACAGGGCAGGGACGAGAGTCAGGCGGAGCCAGGCCTGATGCCCCCCTGGCTCGGGAGTGGGCAGCGTCCGTCCGTGGCACCTGAGCCGGCTCCTGAGCCTCGGAGCAGGAGCACTGGCCAGGCCACGCTGGGGGGTGGGGACCGCTTCCCGGTGGGTGAGTGCTGAGTGCTGGGCAACCCGGAGCGAAGGGGGCCTGAGGCTGCCACCTGGCCTCCAGCTCCTCCTGGCCCTGAGGAGGGGTGGGGGAGGGGAGGGCCTCCCGCCCTGGCAGGAAAGGCTGCCGGGAGCCGGGACAAAAGGCGGACGTGCCGCTGGCCATGTGGGCCCTTATCGGGGCCTGCACTCGCCAGGGCCGGCCTCGGCGGAAACGCTCCCCTCCGCCTTCCTGCGCCTGGCCACCAGGGCGGGGCGGCGGGGCCGGTGGGTGAGGGAGGCGGGCTGGAGACACGGGAGACACCTGCTCCCTGAGGGCTGGCCGCAGCTGGGGCTGCGGGGTGCTGGCCACCTGGCCCGTGGCAGGCTGGGCTATGAGCCCTGGGCACCGGTGGCGTCACCACGCTGCCTGCTTCCCCGCAGGGCCCCGTCTGCCCGCCAGGTGGGGAAACCGAGGCTCGGACACAGTGCTGGCCCGGCGGCACCCCGGAGCTCTGCAGCGCAGTGAGGTGGCTGACTTGCCCTGCCCACGGGGGCCCCCCGGGAACACGCAGGAGGGGTGGGAGGGGACAGGGCTGGGCCTGACAGGAGGGTCACAGCAGTCCCGCCCCCCACACCCCGCATTTTACGTCGCTTACGACAAGTGTGCCTAGATTAACAACCATGAGGAGGCGGCCGGTCAAGGACCCACGTTGGTCGTGGGGGGGGGGCTGGGGGCCCCCGTCCTGAGGGCCCTCCCACCGGCCGGAGCTCTGCCCACCGGCCGCAGGCTGTGGTCAGTATCTGTGGGGCTTCAGGCTCTTGCTCTGTGCAGAGGGCAGGGGTCACTCATGGGCAGCCCCGGTTGCTTGGGTGAGGCCTGGTCTGGAAAGGCCCTCAGGTGCTCACAGCCTCTCACTCCATAAACTTGCTCCTGGCCCAGTCACCCCATTTCCCAAACAAGGAGATGGGGTGCAGAGAAGGGGCAACCCTCAGTCCTGGCATCGGGGACACCGGTCAATCCCCTGAGCGGGCCCCTCCCGGCCGGGCCAGGGGCCAGCAGTGGGGACTGGGCGCCAGTGTGAGGCCCGGGAGAGAGCCCCGCCTCAGCGGGAGCAGGGCCCAGGGACTCGGGGCAGACGCCAACGCAGGGTAGGACGGAGCCGTGGGCCACCCCCGGGCGTCTGTGGTCACATGGGCTGTCCCAGCAGCAGGAGGGCACTGGAGCCCTCAGCGGGGTCCCCATGTCTGCGTAGGGCTGGAGGGCCCGGGGGCCCCGGACGCCTGCACCCCATCAGCCTCAGGCTCCTTCTGGGTGTTGGGGGCCAGACGTCCCAGTCCGTGTCATGGGGCTCAGGCCCAGCTCTGCCCCGGGACGTGACTCTTGCGTCCTTGCCTGAGGTCAGTGACAGCCACGCCCCTTCTGCGGGCACTGCTGTGGGAATCCTTCCCATCCGCCCTGGCTGGGGCCTGTGATCAGAGGTCGAAGAGGACGAGGCCCCGGGTGCTGCCTGCAGCAGCCAACATGGTCCTCACCCTGCCAAGCTGGGGCGGACGTGCTCGGGACCCATGGGAGGGGGCCGGCATCCGTGTCTGCGCACGTCCACTCAGCTCTGGTCCGGCCTGGCCGGAGGCCCCGCTGCTGCCGACCAGACAGCATGGGGCGGCGGGGGGGGGGGCATTGCCACCTCCCACTTGCCCCCTGACCCCGCCCATCGTGGCTGCCCCGGGCGTGTGGAGACGGCTTGTGGCCAGCCCCCGCTGCCGGCGACCTCTGTGGCCTAACCCTGGTGCCTCACTCTCAGAAATGCCCGGCCCCTGGGACAGGGTGAGGGACCTCCCGGACACTTGACTCCCACCTCATGCTGCGGCTCACTGGGGCAGGTATCCGCACGGTCGCCTCTGTACCCCACACCCCAGACACAGGGCCTAGCCGAGGGTCAGCATACGGTCACCCACGCCTGTTCCCTCCAGGCCCAGAGGAGAGAGTGGGGCAGGGTGGGCCCTGGGCCTCCTGGGACCTCTCAGCTAGGGTGTGAGGTCCCCCTGCTGGGCACCCAGGCAAGAATCCTGAGCCTGGCAGCCGCTGCCAGCCCTGGGACCCCTCCTCAGAGCAGAAGGCCCTGAGATGGGCAGATGGGGCCGGGCAACTCGCCCGCTGCCCGCCCGGCCGTGGCGTTCCACTGGGAGGGCCAGCTCTGTCCCAGCCCTGGGCGGGGGGCACATGGGAGGGGTGCACTCCCGTGGCAGCCTGGACGCTGACAGCACAGCCCCCGTCGCTGCCGCCCACGGGTGCTCCAGGTGCACGGGGCGGAGAAGGCCGAGTGCGTCCTGAGCAGCTTTGCTCCACGAGGACCTGCGGCTCACGTGTGGCCCCCCAAGGCCCGGGGCACCTCACCGTGGAGGCTTCCCGCCCGAGCCGGTGCTGCGTGTCAGCCACGGGCCTCGTGGGGAGCCCCGGGGCCGCTGGGGCTCTGGGCCGGCGTCGGGCCTCGCTGTGCCTGCCGTCCACCCTGCGATGGCGCTCGGCCTCTGCCCCACCTTACGCTGAGCCGCTGCTGTGGCCGGGCCTGGCCAGAGGGGCCGGAGGCTGTGCTTCGGGCTGCCCCGAGGAGGCCGGGCGTCTGCCGCTGTGTGTGATCGCTCTGGGCTGACGCGTGTGGTTCCCCCCTTCCTCGCTCCGCAGGGCGGTGGGCGCCCACACCCTCCGGGGTGCGTGGCTCCCGAATCGGACTCAAGCTGGGAAACACACAGGGGCAGTCCCATGATGGAAATAGGGGTGCAAGTCCTGAGCAGAGGGGACAGGGGACCAAGGGCCCCGGGAGGCAGCCTTCCAGGACACGATGGAACCCGGCAACCGCCCGACGTCTGCAGCCCTAGCGAAGCAGTCTGGCGGCTCCCAGATCCTGTTCGAGGTTCAGGCCGGGCCGTCTCGAGGCTGCGGCTGCTGGCGGCAAGGTCCCGGAGGGCCCTGGCCACCCTGCCGCATCCCACAGCGGGCCCTGGCTTGCGACCTGTGGGCAGGCCGGCGGCTGCAGCAGCAGTGGCTTCCGGCCCCCTGGACGGTGGCTCTGACAGAGGCCGCCTCTGGCTCCCCAACAGCTGAGGCGTTCAGCTCAGTGTTTGCTGTAAAACACACATAACGTAACACGGACCGTCTTCGCCAGGGCGCGCGCACAGCTCGGTGGCATCAGGCACAGTCACGCTGTGTGCGGCTGTCACCACCGTCACCTCCAGGACTTTTGTCTTCCCAGACGAGGAGTCTGTCCCCCGTTAAACCCTCACTCCCGGCCCCTCCCCCAGCCCGGCCCACAGCCTACTTCCTGTCTCTGAATGTGACCACTGGGGGCCTCACGGTGTCCGTCAGGTTCTCCAGAGAAACGGTGCCAGTAGGTGTGTGTACACGTTGCGCGTGTACATGTGTGTGTGCGTGCGTGTGCGCATGCCCACGTTTTCAGAAAGACATTTAGCAGCAGGAGTTGACTTGTTGCCTGTGGAGGCTGGCGAGGCCCAGGACCGCGGGCGAGCCGGCAGGCCTGGGACACACACACACACGCCAGCCGAGGCTCCCTCCTGAGACCGGCGGCCGGGAAAGGCAGTGTCCGCGCGGGAGGCAGTGGGGCGGGAGGGCCCCTCTCGCTCTGGCCATCGCCTGATTGGACGAGGCCCACCCACAGCGGAAGGGGCTGGCTGCTTTACTCAGCGGTTGGCTCAAACGTGAATGTCACCCAGAAACCCCCAGAATGACGTCCAGCCGAGTACTGGGCACCCCAGGCCTCGGTCGCGTTGACACGTGAAGTTGACCGTCACGCCCATGTAGGCAGAGTCCTACAGGATGTGCCCTTCTGTGCCTGGCTTACTTTGCTCAGCACAGTGTCCCCGAGGTTCCCCCGTGTGGTGGCAGGTGGCAGGACTTCCCTCTGTCGTAGGGACCCATGCGCCTCGTTTACTCATCCGTGAGGGCCGCTCGGGTCCGTCCACCTCTGGCTGTGAGCGTGGGGTGGGGTCGGGCGGCATCTCTGGGTTCTTGCTTCTGGTTCTTCGGGCATGCACTCAGAATGGGGCCTGCTGGGTCACACGAGCTCCGTGAGTCCTGACCTCCGGACTCACCCGTGTGGCCAGTGCCCGAACCCAGAGTTAGGACGTCCCATTACTCCAGGAAAAACTTCTCCTTCTAGCTGAGATGGACAATTTACCTTCCCATTGGAAACAACCAAAAAACAGCAAAACCAGAAAATGCACGAAACGGTGGCTTCCGAGGCATAGGACACCAGACACCCCAGGACAGTGACACCAGGAGATGTGGACACCGGGGCGAGCCCCACACCCACCCCGGCTTGCTGCCTTGGGGTGGTGTCCGAGCCCGGCAGGGGAGACGGACCCAGGTGGTCCCAGGGAATGCCCTGGGTGGGGTCTAGGGGGGCCGGGCGGCTGGAAGAGTGTCAGAGAGGGGAGACGCACTCAGGGAGAGCCCTGGGGGTCTGAAGAGGGTCCCCGAAAACGCAGTGGGGGGCTGGCCAGTGCATGCCTGTGGGGGCAGGGGCGTGCCTGCCCGGGGGAAGGCCGGGAACATCCAGATTCGAGGGTACAGAGCCCCCAACCCATGGCTACTCCCGCCAGCCAGACTGAGAGCTGTCAGCCCACGGCGTGGAGGGGACTGTCCTCGGGAGGGCTTGCCTCTGCGGCGGATGGGAACCCGCGAGGCTCCCGGCACTGCCACCACGCCCCGGACGAGGCCCAGGTGGCTGACGGGCCAGCAAAGCGCCCGCAGGGCAGAGTGCACAGCACCTGGCTTCTGAGCGAGGTCACCGGGCACGCAGGAGGCAGGGGACGCGGCCAGGGGGTTGCCGGTCACCCCAGCCGCCCTGAGCAGACGCAGGGGTGACGACCGGCCGGCGGGGGCCGTCGCCGCAGCCGGTGTGGCTGTGCGCTGCGTTTCACAGGCCCAGTGGGAACACAGATGCCACCCACAGCCATGGGATGGCCACTATCAAAGCAAACGAACAAAACCCAGGACACGGGCCTCGGCGTGGGACGCCGGGGCGTGGGGACGCCGGGCCTGAGTGCCACCGGCGCGGATGCTGCAGCCGCGTGGACGGTGGCACGGCGTGGCCAAGACACGCCCACGCCAGGCCGTTCGTAGGGCCGGAACGCGCCGGCAGCCCGGGGTCCCTCGGCAGGCGGCGGGTGGAGGAGACGGGGCCCAGCCACGCGGCGGCTGTCACCCGGCCTTGGGAGGAAGGACGTCCTGCCACCGGCCACGGCACGGATGGACCTGGAGGACACGGCGCTCGGGGAAGCGACACGTCCCGTAGGGGACCCCACTCACGGGAGGTCCCCGGAGGGGTCAGAGCCACAGAGACAGGAGGTGGGCGGTGGGGCCGGGGCTGGGGGAGGGGCCGGGAGTGAGGGTTTAACGGGGACAGAGTTCCCATTGGGAAGATGAGAAAGTCCTGGAGGTGACGTGGTGACGGCCACACACAGTGTGACTGTGCCTGATGCCACCGGGCTGTGCCCTCACCCCTGGGTACAATAGGGAATTTTGTGTGTATTTTAGCACAATATTAAGAAACCATTTTTTAAAAAGCAGAGACAGGAAAGCATTATTACCCTAGAAAGGTCCTCGGTCCCCGCCCCACCCCGGCCGCCTCTGCTGTCCTTCCCGCAGCCTGTCCTCGCCTGCGTGTGGCTTCTTCCGCTCGGGGTAACTGCTCTCACTGTAATGGGGGTCACTGTTCTCAACTGTAAGTCGCGTGTTGAGTTTTACGGCCGTCGCTTGTTTAGAGCACGTGGGAGCCCGGAATGGCCCGAGGCGCTCACTTTGGACCTTCGCAAAGGGGGTTTGGTGCCAGTACGCGGTGGTTAGTGGCACGGGATATGGGACAAGCTGGCACGTGTCGCCGAGTTAATGGGAGAGTCCTGACGGACACGGGTGACAGCAGTCAGGCAGCGGCTCCTCGGGCTCCAGCAGGGATCAAGGGGACGAGGACAGGTCGCGCGTGACCCACGAGGACAGCTGCTGCAGACCCCACGTCTGTCCTGGGCGTTCGGAGGAAGCTTGGCGTCCGTGGGGTGTTTTTGTTTGACGTTTTCTATCCATCAGCATCTGTTTTCAGTTGCGAGGAAGGAGTCGGGATTTCACTGATCTGTCCCCTTCTCCGGCGGCCCCGCCCACCATGTGCCTGCCACCCGCACGCTCAGCTTTCCAGCAAACGACTCATTTCCAGGAGAGATCTGTGCTCACACGGCACGGGAGCGAGCACGGGCGGGCGGCACGGAGCCCCCACGCGAGGCCCCCTGTCCTGCTCGCCGTGCGGCGGCGTGGGGGGCAGCGTGACCTCTGTCCCGCGTCCAGATGTCCTGTTTCTGCCTGGCCCTGTCCAGGGCCCACGTGGCCACTGGGTGTCACGCCCCCGGGCTCCTCGGGGCTGGGACAGTTTCTCGGACGCCCCCGGTTTTGCGTCCTTGATGCTTCTGAGGACCAGTCGGGTGTTCCCGTACACTGTCCCTCTACTGGGCCATGTCTGCTGTGCTTCTCGTGACGGAGGTGACAGGTCGGGGGGCCGCCGAGGCGAGGGGCCCTCCTCGTACACCCGACAGGGGTGCCGTGCTGACGTGGCTTCCCGCCCGGTCGTGGGCGGGGGCGCACTTCCAGGCTGCTCTGCGGGAAACCCGTCCCCACCTTCCTCACGGCCCTCCGTGGAGGGACGTCACCGCGCAGAGCCGCACCTGGGACAGGGGTCGCGCTCCCCCTCGGGGGGCGGGGGGCACCTATGGGGCGGGTTTGGAGTCTCCGCCTGAGGCGTTTTCTGTTCGGGCCTTTCCTGTTCAATGGCTTGTTTGTGTCAGTTTGGACTCCGGGGCGTTCATGTTACACTTTGGGTGAGAATCCAATACAACACGGCTACACTTTGGGTGAGAATCCGATACAACACAGCTTTGTTTCTCGCCTCGTCCAGCTCTGGGCGGCTGGGGGCCTTCGGCTGCCGCTCAGTCCCTTTTGCCAGACGGCCCATCGTGGTGGGTTTATTGGGGGGCATCGAGCCCCTCACTCTCTGGCATCGTACGATCCCCAGGCTCCCGGTGCGTGTCCCCTGCCCCCTCGCAGAACCGGCCGGTTCCCGAAGGCGCCCAGGCCCCTTTCACCGGAGGTGGTGTCAGACGCCGGGGCCTGGGCGCTGGGGTGCTCCTGGCTATCGGGCGTCGTAGCGTCTCGGGCCTCTCAGCGGACGGAGTGCGCGCTCACACCACAGGCCTCTCTGCATGGAATGCCTGTGTCCGGGCGCCGCTGACCGTGAGCTCACACCTGCGCCTCCGGCTCTGACTCGTCAGTCACCAGGTGGATCGCTCAGGGCCACCCCCGCCCACAGTGGGGACCCGGCTCCCGGCCCCGACCGCGTTGCTCCGCTGCGGTCTGCCCTCGGTGGGTTCCGGACGCCCCTGCCCCCGCGCCCCGTGGGAAACCACCCACGGGTGCCACGGTCCCGGCCTCGTCCACGTCGCCAGCACCCGCAGCTCCTTCCCGGTGCCGAGCTCGCCGGTGGCAAGGCCGCTGGGCGGGCGCCGTCCGCGGGGTCGGGGACGTTGGACCGGCCTCTGTGCTCCGGGTCTCACGGCGGAGGCTTCCGGGAACGTGCTCGGGTGACTGCGGCGGGCAGATGAGACCCGCCTGGCCGCAGGGGACGTCTCGTGGACCCTCCGGCTGGAGCAGGAGCGGGACCTGTGAGCGTGGATGGCCGACACTCCTGCCACGTTCTGTGGCAGAGGGGCATCATCGGGCGAGAGGAGCCGAATCACACAACCCCTTTAAAGGCCAAGAGCTTTCTCCAGGGCCGGCGGGGGCCAGGTCAGAGCGCTCCGAGCTGTCGCTGGCTCGGAAGACGGAGGGCCGTGTGGGAGGAATGGGGGTGGCCCTCAGAGCGCAGAGACGGGCAGCAGGAAGGAGGCCCGGACCCCCCACACGGAGGGCCGCCCTGGGCCAACGGCCTCACCGAGCGGGAGCGACTCTTCCCTGACCTCTGACCCGCTGCACCCAGTGGCCCCGGGACCCACACCACGCGGGCCGCCTGACCTGCAGACGCGAGCTGCTTGGTGGGCGTTGGTGGCGAGCCGCCAGGCGGGGGCGCTTTGTCACGCGGCCGCAGGTGACCGGCACAGGAGCGCGTCCCCCTTCTCCCCGGAGCACCCGAGAGTCAAATTGCGGTCCTGGGACTGTCAGGAACCAGGCCGCACAGCGGAGGTGAGCGGCGGGCCAGCAGCGAAACCAGGTCTGCCTTCGCGGCCGCTCCCCAGCGCCAGCATCACCGCCTCAGCCCCGCCTCAGGTCCTCAGGCCTCGGATGGTCATAGGAGCAGCGGTCCTGGGGCCACAAGGGCTGGGGACCGCTGCTGTGCACCCTCATGTCATTTACTCTCCTGTCAGCAAAACGTTGAGTTTCAACTGCTAACCATCTTCCCGATAGCTGGCATCCTCGGTCTGTGGATCTGAGCCCTCTGCTGGGTGTGCGCTGGTCAACTCTCTGTGATTTTGATTTACATTTCCCAGACATTCACAGATGCCAGGCACCTTTTCCCGCGTTGCTGGTCACTGTATGTCTCTCTTTGTGAAATACCTACGTGACTATTTTGCCCATTTGAAAAAACCGGGTTGTCTGTATGCTGAGGGTGTGTTTGTTGGCGTTCTCTACAAACTCGGGGTGCAAGTCCTGTGGCAGAGATTGGGCGGTGGATCCTCTATTGCCTGAGCGTTCCCTTAACGGCACCTCCACGAGCACAAGACTTTGATGCTGATGGAAACAATGTATCAGGTTCTTTTCTAATATTAATGAAAACAATGTATCAGTTTCTTTTCCTGTATAGCTGGTACTTTTGTGACCTGAAAGAAATCTCTGCGAGGCCATGAAGGTTTTTCTTTTACATTTTCCGCCGGAAGGTTCTGGGTTGATGTTGAGGCCAGTGATCCTTCCTGATTTCGTGTTTCTGCAAAGAGTGAAATGAAAGCTGAGGCTCCGTTTGGTTCTGTACGGATATCTGGCTGTTCCGGCACCGTTCGTTGGAAAGAGTTTCTTTCCCCGTTGCAGGGACTCGGCATCTCAGCTGGAGACGGACTGCCCACATGTTCGGGGGTCTCCCCATGCTCTCCCCTCTGTTTCCCATCAGCCCGTCTGTCTGCTCTGCCAGACCACGCTGTCTTAATTACCACGGCTTCACACCAAGTCTTTGTAGTGCAGGTCCTTTGGTTTTGTTTACTTTTTCAAATTCCGCTGGCTATTCTAGACCCACTTCAAATTAGAATCATCTTGTCAAAAACATTTTTAAAAGCCTGGTGGAATTTGGCTGGGCCTCGCTGCGGGCCTGCACGTTGCTTTGCAGAGAGAGGGTAGTTACCCTGGCCACGTCGTGTTTCTGAGTCCGCACACGCAGCGCATCCCCCGGGAGGCCGTCCCAGCTCCCCTCAGCAAAGTCCCCCTGCCTTCCGCTTGCAAGCGACCCGTATTTCATTCCTTATTTCGATTCCTGCGTGTCTGATGTTTTTGACGCTATGACCAGTTTTTTGAAATTTAACTTTCCAAGGCTTCACTACTAGCAAATGGAAATGGAATTGGTTTTTCGAGATTGACCCTCTAGTCCCGCAGCCTCGCTAAATACACTTACTCATTCTAGCAGCCTCTTTTGTCATTTTAAAGGGAACTTGTACCTAGAGGATCATGTCTTCTTTAATCTGTACGTCTTCTGTATCTGTTTCCTGCCACTTTGCTCCGGCTGGGACCTCCGTCTGGGTCCACGGAGGCGGTGAGAGGGGGCGTCTCCACCTGGTTCCCAGCCTGGAAGGTGACACGCCAGGTCTCACCATGAAGCACGACTTTGGCCGTGGGTTCTGTGGGGACTCTCTCCTTCAGCTGAGAACGTTCCCTTCCATTCCTAGTTTGCTCAGCGCTCCGTCGCGAACGGTGTTGAATTTTGTCAACAGCTCTTGCTGCATCTACTGTGGTGACCATGTGGATATTCCTGCCTGCTCTGTTAATGTGGCAAGTGACACTGATTGATTTCGGGGTGCCAACCCAGCCTTGCATCCCTGGGAGGCAGGCCCCTTGGTCACTGTGCAGTTTCCTTTTTATATTTTGCTCAATTCGATTTCCCAGTATTTTACTGAAAGGTTTTTTACGTCCGTGTTTTTGAGGGATATTGGTCTACAGTTCTCTCCCAATATCTTTCCAGTTTTTGGTCTCGGGATCATGGTGGCCTCATAAAATGCCATTTTCTGGACTAGTCCGCGTAGGACTGGCACTTCTTTCCTGCATCTTCAGTTGCATGCACCAGTGAAACTGTCTCGGCCAGGAATTTTTCTTGTGGCAAGATGAAGTGATAAATTGAATTTCTTTACCAGACATAGGTCTGTTCTGATCATGTGTTTTTCCAGTGTCTGTTTTGGTCATTTGTATCATTCAAGAAATTTTTTCCATGTTATCTAAACTGCCAGATTTTTGGCCATCGACCCATGGGTAATGTTGAAACATTATTCTCTTAATGTCTGCAGGGCGTGAAGCGATGCTTTCTCTTCCATCCTTGATATTGGTCATTTCATTGTTTTGTCATCGGTCCAAATGGAAATTGTTCGGTTTTATTGACCTTTTCAAACAATCAGGTTTTCGTTTCATTGATTTTTCTCTCTATTGTTTGTTCGTTTTCTTTTCCCCCTTTTTGTGTGTCCATTTTCTAGTCCATCTCGCTGCATTTATTATTTCTCCTACTGCTTCAGGGTGTGATGCCCACAGTCCTGGCAGGGCCTGCCAGCTCTGCCCCTCTGCCCTGGCAGCTGGGTCCCAGGAGCGTGGCGACTGGGGACCACGCTCTGCAGCTAGGGCTCTGGGGCCCCCCTCCTCCTGCACTGGGATAGGGTGGAGGACCGCCAGGTCTGGAACCAGGGCTCCCGGCCCCAGACTGTCCTTGGGGACAGAGCAGGGGGTCCGTGGCTCCCCAGGCTCTGCCCTCACCGGGGCCTGGGTGCCCCACCCCATCCTGACCTCCTTCTGGGCCCTGCGGGACTGGGCGGGCGAACCTGCTCCACGTGGAGCCGCCTGCGGCCGCTGGGGGGCGGTGCAGCCCTAGGAATCGCGGCCAACCCTCGTCAAGCCACCAGCGGCCTCGCGGGAGCTCTCTGACCCTCCCCATCTGATACCTCGCCTCCGGTCCTCCCCATCCAGTCCCTCCGCCTGAGTCACCACGTGAACGTGGGCGTCGACGTCGACGGTCAAGCAGGTGCAGAGCTGCGGGGTCCACTGCGCCCAGCAGGTGGCGCCAGGAGCTCAGGGAACAGAAGCCGCAGGCGGGTGTGGGGGTGGGCAGAGCAGGCTAGGGGACAGACCCAGAGATCTGTCCCTCCAGGCCAGGCCATCCCCTCGGTCACCGGCCCTGGGGCTGGGGGCTTTCCTTCCCTGCTCCCCACTCCCCGAGGCTGGCCGGAGCCCCACGCCCTGGCCTCAGGGTGGGGCACTGCCAGGTCTGGCTGGGCTCAATTTTCCCGTGGGACAGTCATTTATCAATCACTGCGGGGGGAGGCTGGAGAGGCAGGGGTGCAGGGTGAGTGGGTTGAGAGGCAGATACTCCCCAATGGCCCATAGATTGGGGACAGAACATCTGGACCTCGCTCCTGATCCAGGTGTAGGGGAGTGGTGGGACCCGGCCCAGCCAGTAGGGTAGCCCGTGGGGTCTGGGGGCTCAGAGTACCGATGGGGCAGGGCAGGGCAGAGCAGCCGGGACCCTCTGCTGGCCCTGCCAGCTGGATGGACCTGGAGGTGGCACTGGGAGGAGGCAGGGTGGGGTATTGGGAGGTCAGATGCGCCTCTCCCCTCAGGCCTCTGGGCTGTCCCTGGGGTCTGTCGACACCCCCAGTCCCTCCTCCTAGGGGCCAGGTTGCAAACCACCCCCCTGCAGTGTGCACCTCCGCACATGGGCGGCCTGCCTGGGGCGGCAGGAGGCAACTGTCGCAATGCCGTTGGGGGGAGCTTGGTGGGCGGTGATGTGGGGGTTCGGGGAGCACTGAGCAGGGATGGGGCCACAGGCTGGAGGGAGTCTGTGTTGTGCCAAGGTGGGCAGGGCAGGGCGTGCCAGTCTCCCAGGCCCCTCCCTGGCCCGAGCAAACCAGAGCAGCAGCATGTGGTCGGCAGGCCCTTTGCCAAGGAAGAAAAGGCTGAGAAGCTATGGAGGCCTCATCTCCCAGTTCATCCATCTCAGACCTGTCCAGCCCTGGGCCTGTCCGTCCCTGGGCCCGTCCCATCCAGGGCCCGTCCTATCCATGCTTGCCCTGCCCTGAGGGCCGAAATGCCTTCCCTGCCTTCCCCCTCAGGTGCAGGGCCTGGGGAGGGGCGTCTGGGGGTGGTTTGATCCCCTCAAAGTGAGATGCTAACTCAGGTTGTGCAGGGCTGGCTCCTTCTGGTAAGTGGTCTGGTTTGGGGCTCTCGGGGTTCACAGGACGGACAGCTGCAGCCTCCAGGCTTGGGCAGTTCTGCCTCGGGGGTCCTCATGGGGCCTCCGGGCGCCTGGGCTCCCTTGAGTCTAGGGCAGGGCGTGCACGCACTATTGGGGGCCAGCGGCGGGCAGAGGGCCCTGGGAACACAGAGGGAGAGCTGCAGGTGTTCGGCCCTGATGGATGGCGGTTTAGCCCCGGGAGAGGGTGACGGGGGGGGGGCGCTTGCCTGCAGGTGGGAGACCACGAGTGTCGGGTTCCTGCGTAGGGGGCCTCAGGAACGGAGGGGCGGAGAGCGGCCCAGCTCTGTAGCTGGGAAGCCGCAGTGTGGGGGTCAGGGGGAGCCCCCCCAGCCCCCACCCACTCCCTCCAAGAATGCTGGATAAAGACCCCTAAAGCTAAATGATACCTCCTTCCCCAAGCCCACGGGTCTTCGGGAACCTTCACGAGGACCACCTGGCCCAACCCTTCGTTGTACTGGTGGGGAAACTGAGGCACCAGGCCCAGCCAGCCTCCCGATGTCTTCCTCGCTGGAAGCCAGTCCCTTTCCTGCTGGGACCCCTGCCTCACCCAGCACCTGCAGCAGCAGCTTCTCCCAACTGCAGGCTGCAGCTGCACCCCCCCACCCCCCTACCCCAGCCCCACCCCCACCCCCCAACTCCCACCAGCCCAGCGGCCTCTGAAATGCAGATGGAATCTTGTCTGCAATGCTTATCCCTGGTGGTTCCCCAGGGCCCTCTGGACAAAGCTCTGCTCCACGGAGGTGGGCGGTTCCACACAAGCCCCGCCTCCCAGGCCCCGCCTCCCAGGCCCCGCCCCAGAGGCTGCTGGAAGCCCTGGCTGCAGCAGGAGGCCCAGGTGCTCCTCTGCCTGCACCCCCTCTCCTCTTGTGTCTGGGACTCTGCCCTGGTGTCATATCTCCTGAGCTGCTTCCCTGACCTCCAGCCCAGGTCAGGTCCCTTCTCTGGGCCCCTAATGTCCAGAGGCCAGCTCTTCCATCAGGCCTGGGGACCAGGGCCCAAGAGACTTTCGGGGGCTCAGGGAATATTTTAATGTCTTAAAATCAGGGGAAAAAACTGAATGTTTAAGAACAAGAAGTTGCTTTTATTTATTTATAATATTAATATATCTGTCCTTAGACCAACAGAGCCATTTTTACTATTTTTTTGGTTTTATGGAGGAAGGGTCTCATGAGGTCACAGTACTGGGGGCCACACATGTCACACCACAGACCGGTCCCGAGCTGCCCCAACTCACTTTCCGGGTGCCTCGGCCCTAAGGCCCATGGGGGGGGCCCGGGGCTCTGCTCTGTCGGCCTTGGGGAACAGCAGGCAGTCGCCCATCGGGGGGTGGGGGAGGGCCCGCCAAGCTGCTGGTACCAAGGGCTTTGAAGCAACCCAGAGGCCCCGTAAACCGGGTGGGGAGGGTGACAAAACCCCAATAAACCCAGAAAGGAAAAGGGCCCTCCCTGGAAGCAGCCAGGAGCGGCTGGGTGCCAGCCTGCTGAGCGTGCGGGGGGTGAGGCGTGCTGGCCAGCCGTCCTCGGGGCGGGAGAGCGTGCCCACACTGCCTCCCCACAGGGGCTGCGTCAGGCACAGGCTGCAGCATGTGGGGCCGAGTGTGCTGTCCGTCTCCCCACGGCTTGGTGATGTGGGGCCCGTAGCAGCTGGGGGAACCGGTGGCCACAGCTACATTCTGCCCCCCCACCCCCCCACCCCCCACCCTGCTTGTAGAGCCCACTGATGCCCCCCAGCAGGCAGCACTGCCTCTGGGCAGAGCACAGGAGCCGTGGGTGGGCTGACTTGGGGCTGGGCCCGGCCTCCTCCTGGGGCTTTGCTGCTCCCAGCCCTGGCCAGTGCTGGTGGTGGCAGGGGGACAGGGCCCCGGGCCCCGCGGTGTGGGCTGGGGCAGCGTGGGCCGCGTGGCTGTTTTCCAGCATTTTCCTATGAGAGGGGCCCTCCCTCCGGCCACACCCCCGTGGGTCCCGTCAGAAGCCGACCTCGGAGCTGGGGAATGTCAACACTGCAGGCATGCCACCTGGCAGCTGGCGCCCTCGGGAGTCCCCTCCGAGCTGAGATGCTGCTGCTACTTATCATGCTGCTGGGAGAAGCCCTTCCCACAGCCCCGTGACCTCCGGACTGGATGCAACAGAGATTAGAGCTTCAAATCAACAGCTCCCCCAGCAGATTCCCAGCCTGACCCGGGGGGCTCGGGCAGCCCGAGGGGATGGCTGCATGGACCACAGAGCCCAGGCTGACCCCCACTCCCACCCCTGGGCCCGGACCCGGCTCTGACTTCCCAGCCCAATGGACTGCACGTCCTTGCACCCCAGCGAAGGTGCCCGCCCTGTCCAGGCAGCCCCGGCCCCTGGAGGGCATTCGTGGCACCAGGCTAAAGTGTCCTTCCACCAAGTGGTGATGGGCCGCCGGCCGGACTGGCTTGGACCACGCGCTGGGCACGTTTGGAAATCGCTGGCCCTGTCTCGCTGGGCTCTCCGGCTCCCAGGGCTGGCCACACAGGCCCACGGTGCTGGACGTGGCCCGCTGCCACACAGCAGAGCTTGGCCGGCCGTGGGCCCGCCAGGTGCCCGGCTGCCCACCTCTGCACCAGCCCGCTGGGCGCCCGTGGCACCCCCCGGCCTGCACTCCGCTCTCCCTGCCAGCCCTGCCCTGGCTGGTCTCGGTCCCTTTGAAACGGGCTTGCCCACAGACGGGGGACGGGAGGAGGGGCCGGTCTGTGGCCTGGGTAGGACTGACCTGGGCTGGGGCCTCCTCGGTCCGGGCAGGCTGTGACTGTCCCCGGTTGGTCCGTGCCAAGCCTCCGTAGCTGAACTCTGCTTCCTCTTGGCCGGCACCCAGCAGCCGATCCCCGGGGAGAGCCTCGGTTCCCTGCAGCCACATTCCCACGCCTGCCTGGGGGCTTGCCAGAGAGCGGGGGGTGGCGAGGGGCTGCCTCCCGGGGGACCCGCGTCTCACCCTGCCCGGCCCTGACGGTGGCCCGTGCCTTTGGCAGAGGCAGCTCCCGGCCTGGTCCTGTGCCCTGGCGCCCAGCGAGACGGCGGGTGGCGGAGCGTTCCGGAGGTCTGCACACCGAGGCGGGACCGGCCTCTCGGGCGGGCGGAGGTTGGTGGGGGCCCGTGGCCGCGGGCCTCCGTCTCCCCATACGGCCACAGAGAGAGGGAGCATCTGTTCAAGGCGGCCCGCTAGCCTGTCCCGAATCCCACGTCCCACTGCCCCCAACCCCCATATCTCACAGTGGACATCTGACTGGCCAGGGACTCACGGGGGCCACCGTTGGCCTCGGTCCCCACTGGCCCGGCACGGTGGCTCCCTGTGAGGAGCCTGTTTGCCTTGAAACACCACAGGCCCCCGCGGGACCCGGTGGCTTCGGGGAGGCCAGGGCCAGCCTGGCCTCCGAAGAAATGGACTTGCCGGGGGTCAGGGCCTGTCGCAGAGGGCTGCGGCCACCTCTGGAGGGACTGGCCGGCAGCCGGGGCAGGCCTGGGGCAGGGTCCCCTCGGGCGGCACCCTGGGCTCAGTCCGCCTCGCCAGTTCTCTGGGCAGAGCTGAGGTCACAGCCTGTGACTCCCCCGGGCCCTGGGAATCCCTGACTGTCTCCAAGGCCCCACCACGACACGCTGAGGACGAAGCCCCAGTCGCGCAGTTTTCCTGTTGGGGCTCCCAGCTGTCCTGAGGTGGCCCCCATCTCCCGCCCTCCTGAGGGGAAACCGAGGCCGGCAGCGCCCTGACGAGGTGCTGGCGCCGCACCGGCATCCCACCATATAGGTGACCCCACTGGCCTTTCTTTGTTTATTTCTTTTTTTTTTAATTTTATTTTTACTCCTACAGCACCTGGTCTTCCTAGCGGTCTCCATCCAAGTACTAACCAGGTTGACCCTGCTTAGCTTGTGAGACCAAACAGGATCGGGCACGTTCAGGGTGGCACAGCTGTAGACCCCTCTAGCCTTTCTGGTCCTTAGTTTTGAAGGGGGAAGCTGAGGACCAGATCGGGGCAGGACCTCGTCCATGTCTAGGGCAGGAACCTGCCTCCTCGGCTCCCCTGCCCGTGCCCTCTGCCCCCTGGGGGTGGCTGCAGGCCGGGCCGGGCGGGCTGGGACACATGCCCAGCGTGGGCCGGGCCTCCTGCAGCTGCTCGGCCGGTGTTGCAGCCTGGCCCCTCCCCAGCCCCCTCTGGGCCGTGTCTCGACCTGCAGGGGCCCTGGCCCCAAGCCCAGAGGGAAGCCTCATCACCCGCCTTCCTGGGACAGGAGGACAAGTCCCAGCCTGGCCTGCTCCCCGGTGCCAGCTCCGAGCGTGAGAAAATGCCGAGCTGAGGAGGAAGGTGTGGCAGGTGGCCGGGGCGTGAGCACCAGCAGCCAGCGAGTGCCCGCTCGGCTCGCCCACAGGAGCCCGGCACCTCCCGGGCCTCGGCCCCGGCCCCGGCCCCGGCCCTGGCCCCCCTGTCAGGAGCTGGCCTCAGCACCCCTCCCTGGCCCCGCCCGAGCTAGCCCCCCCCAATGCACCGCCCCCACTCCCGTCAGCTCTGCTCCTTCAACATGACAGCGCGGCCACGGCTGCTGCCTGGTGCTTGTGTCCACCCGCTGAGCTGGGCAGTTAGTCCATGTGGCCAGAGAATGTCTGTAGAGAGGCGAGTCCCAAAGCATTTTCTTCCCGGTCAGGGTCACTGGAGCCTGAGCTGTGCCAGCCCTGGGGGCAGGTGTGAGGCCTGAGAGGTGCTCACAGCCCCTCGAGAGGCCCCTGCTCCCCAGCGGGAGGGCAGGACCGAGAACAACCCGGCCTCGCGGTCACACGAGGCCAGGCACACCGCAGTCTGGTCTCCGGGCCCGTGAGTGGCTCTGGGTCCTCCCTGGGTCCCTGGTTTGCTGGAGGCAGGGAGGCAGAAGAGGACCCAGAGCCCGGAGGTGCAACCTGCGGGTGGGCTCCTCCCTGAACCTCGACCCCACCCCCAGCAGTGTGAGCCAGCAGAGGGGTGGCAGTGCTGTCCTCTGAGTCGCCAGGGGTGGTGGCCTCGCCCAGGCACATGCCTGCTCTCACTCTGAGCTGCCCGGTGGGGACAGGCTGTGACAGGCTGAGAGGCCAGCCAGGTCGGCAAGCACGGTCCCCCCATAAGGGGACCCTGGTCGAGAGCCTCCCACGTCCCCAGGTTCTAAATGTCCCGGGAGCCTGGCCGGGCTTCGCAAAGGCCCCTGAGGACTCCTGCAAGGCTAAGGGCCACTCTCGCTCTGCCCGGGAACTCCGGGAGGGCTCCTTGGAGGAGGTGGCCTGTGCGCTGGCTCCAGAAGACCAAAATGACTTGGAGCGGGCTGAGCAGGTGCAGGAGCAGTGCCTGAGGGGTGGGACTGGGAAAGCGAGGCCCGGTGGAGAGCCAGGTGAGGCGCGGGCAGCGGGGTGGGCGGGACGAGGCTGCGGGAGCAGGGGCTCGCCCTCCACCCCATGAGCAAGGGTGCCCCCGAGTGGAGGCTGGAGCCCAAGGAGGACCCCCGTCCTCGCGTTAGGAGGGTGCGGGGAGCAGGCAGTGCCCGGCCTGCACAGCCACGTGGGGCAGCCCAGCCGGGGTCCGTGTGGACAGCGGCCGGAGGGGCCTGGTCCCCCGTAGGGAGGAGCTGGCCTGGCTCCAGGAGGCTCTGGCCGCAGGGTCAGCCCCCCTCTCTGCCTCAGCAGCCCCCCCAACAAGGAGGCGGTCCACGGCCTGGTGACCCACAGCCACCGTGCTTCCTCGCCATCTGCCGTAGAGGAAGGAAGTCCCTTGTGCCTGGTCCTATCTGTGGTGGCCAGGGCTGGGAACAGGAAGCCAGGGGCATCGGGCTGCCTGCCCACCTGTCCTCAGCCTGCCGCTCACCCAGGAGGAGCAGGAGGGGCAGGGAGGCCGGGCCTGGGGCTGGCCAGGTCAGCAGCTGCGTCCAGGACCCACCGCCGGGCCTGCTGCTTCTTCCCGGCCCTGATCACACTGGTGTGAAGAAGCTCTCTGAGGCCTGGGCATGCCCGGGCGGGACCCACCGTCTCTCCCTGGCACCCAGGGTCCCCTCCCACAGGCCCGACCAGAACCCCTTCTCCCAGGAGACAGCCAATATGTGGGTCTTGACCTGAGGGGCAGGCACTGGAGAAGGTGGACCTGGCCACAGGCCCAGGGCCCTTGGGAGAAGTGGACGGTCACAGCCGGCCCCTCTCACTCGTGCGGGGCATGGCACAGGTTCTCCCAGAGGTGGACAGGCTGAGGGTCTTGGGCAGGTGGCCCACTCCCAGGGGCATGGGGACAGGGTGGACTTGCCCGGGCTGCTCCCAGGTCAGGGGTGGGCTCAGGCCTGGCGGCCCCCCAGGCCTCACAGCCCTGCCCAGCTGGGACCTCTCAGTGTGCCTGAGAACCCCAGGGCACTAAGCCATGGCGGATCTGGTCCCCGAGTGACCCCCGCCCCCCACAGGAGAAGAGCCTGAGAATCGGGGTGGTGGGGGCACGTCGGGCCTGAGCGACCTGCATTTCTGCGGTGCCCCAGAATGGGCAGAAAGCCTGGCCCCAGGCCCCGGGCGGGTCCGGGGCGGGTGCGCTGGAAGGCCCCATCCTTCACCTCCACCCCCAGGGGAGAGGCAGGCCCATTCCTTCCCTGCGCTCTCACGAGCCCGAGCCAGGCCCCGGGGCCTCAGGTGGGCGTGGGACAGGTGTCTGCCTCTTCCCTTCCCCGGGCCACAGTCACACACAGGGCCTGGCACAGGCTGGAGCTAGAGGGTCCCAGGCAGAGCTGCGAGGCCTGGGCGCCCCCGAGCCTGCTCCGCCCGGCGGACAGCGCCTGGCCAGGCCTGCAGAGGGCGTGTCCGGTGTGGCACAGGCTGGTGCGTGGGGCCCGGGAGCCGGGCACTGGGCAGCGGCCGGAGGCCCGGCCTGGGGCGCATGCCATTCCCCTCCCCTCTCTGGGCCTGAGGGCTCGTTTCTCCAGTTCCCAGCTCAGCCTCACAGCGCCCTCTAGGCCTTAGCAGAGCCCCCGGGGCTCCCCAGGCGCCAGGGCCCTTCCCACTCCAGGCCAGGCGGAGCCTCTGCCGGCCGGAGCTGGGAGCGAGCCCTGTGGTGCTGTTCCCAGCATCTATCTCTGCTTCAGGCAATTAATTATCTCCACTGGGCGAGGCCACCCCAGATAGGAGGCACCGGGCGGGCTGGGAACACCCTGGGCACCCCGCCCCGTGCCCGGCCTGGGCCTGGTGAGGTCACGCTTGCAGGGGCCGCTGATAACCGGCCTGGCTAGGGGCTCTGGGCTCCTTAGCCCGTGTCCTGTGGGGGAACAGAGATAACCAGGCCCCTCCCACCCCCAGACCGGCCCGGCCCGGGTCCGGGTGCCCTGGGAGACGGGGCTGTAGTCCCCCCACCCTCGCTCCGTGGCTGGCCTCCTGGGACTGTCCCTCCTGGGGGTCGCGGGGCCATCGTCACTCCTGCTTCCCGCTCCCGCTCAGCGCCAGGCAGGGCTGGGGGCGGGCCTGCCGGTCAGGAGCTCTGGGAGCCGCGTGGGTCAGTTCTCACTGTGACTGCCACCCTAGCCCAGCACCCTGGCCTCCTCTGGGCACACCGGGCAGAGCTGGGCTGTTCCCTCCTCTCGGCTCCTGCGCTTGGGGGCCACTGGGCTCCAGGCCACAGGCTGCTGCCCTGGCCTTTGCCACACCGTTCCCCGGCCTGCAGTGGCCTGTGGCTCCTCTCGAGAGTCCACCAGAACCTGACCCCTCACAGGTCCCTCCGACAGGGGTCCCCTGAGGGCGAACCCAGGCCTGGGGCATCGGCCAAGGGTCTGCCTGTGCCCTCGGGTGGGCCCCTCACGACCCCATGCACGGGGGGAGGGGTAGCCTTCCAGCTGCACTTGGGGGTGCCAGCGAGCACTTGACCCCCGAGGCTCTAAGACCAGAGGGGGCTCTGCCCAGGGCCAGGCCTCCCGACCTCTGCGGGGCATGAAGGCAGCACGTCCCGGGCTGGGCTTGGGCGGCCTGTCGGAGGGAGGACAGTGGGCCCTGAGCATGGGCGGGCGGCCTAGCCCCCTGCGGCCCTCAGGGCAGGTGTGGGCTTCAGTGGCCAGCCAAGGTAGCTGGCACCAGGCACTCAGGCACCAGCTGGTTGGGGTGGCCTGTGGTTGTGGCTGGCCCTGGCCACCCCAGCTCCCAGCTGCCTCCTGGGTGACCCCTGGCCTGCCCCATTGCGTGCAGCCACAGGAGGCCAGTTTTCCGGACCCCATGTTCATTGCACAAGCTCGCGAGGTCATCAACACAGGACTGAATTGCACCACTGAGTCCCCAGCCTGGCTTCCTCTTTGCTGTGTTGATGGCCTCAGCCGAGTGTGAGCAGAGAGCTGACCTACGCCCCCGCACCGCCCCCCCCCCCAGGTCAGGGCACAGGCCTCCGACAGCTCTGTCGGGGCCCCAGGCAAGTCCCCGAGGCTGCCGGACTCACCAGCAACACTGGGACACCGTGACTCTTGCACCCCTCGCTGGGTAGAACACCAAGGGCCAGAAGTGCCTCCAGGGCCCCTGAAAACCCTCGTCGTCCTCCAGGGAGCCCTCTTGGCCTGCTCCACCTGGAAGGGGTCTCGGCCTCCCTAGGCACTGGAGAGTCCCGCCCCACCGCCTGCTCACAGACACCCCTGCACCTGTCCCTGCCCAGCAGTGACCGCTCCGGGGTTGCGGGGGGACAGTGCATGTGTCCAGCTCTCCTCCGCCTTTCTCCACTGGACTCGGCACACATCGGTGCCCCCCAGGGGCTTGCCGATTGCCTCGCTGTCTTTGCCTGTTGGAGAGGCGACGGCTCCCCTCGAGGGGGCCAGCGGAGATGGCGCGGGGGCGTCCTCTCTGCGGGGACGCTCACGGAGCAGTCGGGGACAGGGCTGGGGGCCGAGGATTAGGCTCTGGCCCTGGAGTCAGGCCTCCTGGTCCCATACCCTGGGCTCTGAGCCCTCGAGGGGAGGGGCCCCTGGCGAGGACGTGCCACGGGGGGTGGACAGCCGCCCGCTACCCAGCAAAGGGTGCCGTGTTCACAGAGCCGCCAGGTGAACCTGCTCAGGCAGATAGACGGCAAGAAAGGAAAAAGCAGGGGTGGGCCGGCCTGGAGGTCCTGTCCTCGGCCTGGCCACCCCCAGCCACCCCCACCCCGCCCCCCGGGGCTCTCGAAGGACCGAGGCGGCCCGGGCTGCGGCTTCGCGGCCTGTGCCTTTTCCCGGTCCAGCGGTTCTCGCCCATCTCGCCCGCCCGTGAGTCTGAGGTCACGTCACCCGTGAATCCTCGCTCCGAGCAGGCAGTGCCCACACTGCTCCCTGCAGTCCCCACCCCAGCTGGGGGCCGGCGGACGCCCGCCCCAGGCTTCCCCCGGCTGGCTTCGCCCCAGCCCCTGTGGGCTGCAGGCGGCTCCAGGCGGGGCTCCCTTAACAGCAGCTCAGTGAGCAGGCAGGGGCGGGGGGCGGGGGGCCCCATCTCCTCTCATTCCCCTCCCTCCTTCTGGTTCCGGCAGCATGCGGTTTATTGCCCTGAAACACAGGTAGCACACCCAGCCGCCTGTCTCTCTCTGCACCTGGCTGGGCGGCTTCCAGGGTGCTGCCGCTCACCCTCCCATCCAGGGGAGCCCTGGAGCCGCTGCGTGCAGGGGCCGGGCTCAGAGGGCAGGGCTCCCGGAGCCCCCGATCACCCCCAGTCAGGCAACTCCCCAGAAGCCCCTCCCCTTCTCATCCGGGCTCCTTCACTTTGCAGCTTGAGGGACCTCGATCGCCCCAATTCTCAGGCGAGGCTGTCAGGGCCGGAGAGGCAGACAGACCTGCCCGAGGCCACCCGGCCAGGCAGGGGTCCCTCCTCCAGTGCTCTCTCTTCACACCACCTCTGAGAGGCGTGGAGAGTCACCCCAAAGCCTTATGGCTCCAACCAGGCTCCACCTCCCTGAAAAATTCCCTGATGGACACAGGGTGTGTACACAGCGGGCAGCAGGGCCGGTCTGGGGACTGGGAACTGTCCCCAGGACCCTGGGCTTGCCTTCCAGCCCACGTCCCAGCTGCCCTGTCCCCTTCCCGGCCTTCGGCCCGTGAACGCCCTGTCCTGGCACCTTTGGCTCCATTCTCCCTGCCTAGATCCTAACCACCCCCCACGCACGCACCCCGACGAGACAGCCCCCTCTGGTCCTGGCTGCTGCTCACGGCGCTCCCACTTCCTCCTGCACCAGCGGCTGTCCTGACCGAGGACCCGTCCCAGAGACCCCAGACCTGCCGCCGCGGCCGATGTGCCCACCTGCACCATCCAAGGCGGCCTCCACTGGGGGCGTCACGTCACCTGGGCCCAGACCTCCGGAGCCCGGGGCCCCAAGGCCGAGCCCCAGCTCCCCAAGCTTAGCATCATCCCTCTCCTCCGTGGTGGCCCGTGGCTTCAGTGTCACTCAGCCCCCCACCCTGGCCTCCCTGAGGCCACCTCTTCGAGTCCAACCGTGGTAACAATCCCTGACCTGACTTGGCTGGTTAGGGGTCCCGGGTAGGCCTGAGTCCAGGCCGTGCGGGGAGAGGGGCCCCGAGTCCCCAGCGCCTAGTCGCACACCAGGCCTCTCCCCAGCAGCTCCCCCCAGCCCCGCCAGGTCGCCCCGCGGCCCAGCATGTTTGGACAGCTGGACTGCAGAGCTGTCTGCCCCCTGGCCCGGCTTCACTGTGGCTGGTCTTTCTGGTGGCCCGAACGGAGGAAATCACCCCCATCAGGGAAGGGTAACTCAGCTTGGCGGGGGGGAGGCCCAGCCAAAGTGGGGAGAACTCGGCCTCTGAGCTTCAGGAAGACGTTGGGGGAGGCTGAGTTCCTGTGAACCGAGAAAGCAAAGCCCCCCACACCCTACCCCGCCCCCCGCCCCCCGCGGGAGGGCCAGGCAGGCGCACGTGAACAGATGTGCGATGCGGGAACTCCGGCCCGTGGCCCCAGGGAGCTGAGTGGATGGAGGGGCTGCTGAGCCCCCACGCTCCCAGTCAGGGGCTCCGGAAGCAGGGGGTGGGGGTGCTCGGGGCAGCAGGAAGACAGGCACAACACCCCCCACCCCCAGCCGGTTCCCAGGACATGCCTGTGCCGCGGCTGGCGAGGCCAGCGGGGGCCAGTCTGCTGCCGCGTGTTCATGCTGCGGCCTGACGTGGCTCAGTTTCCCCTCGAGCCCACGGAGGGGCCCCTGATGGCGCGAGGGGCCTGGGCTTTGCGGGGTGTGGACGGCCAGGTTCCTGGAGGGAGAAGAGAAGACTGACCTTCCTCACCCTGTGTGGCGGTCACTCAGTCTGACAATGCGGTGCCAGGCGTGACTTCTGTCTGTCTGCCCTGGCTAGGGGTGGGACTTGTAAGCCAGCCCTCAAGGGGCGCTCCTAAGGTGGCCCTGGGAGGAGTCACTGCCCAGAGGCAGGAAGGCCCCGGCCAGTGCCCGGAGGAGCTGAGAGGTCCTCGCCTGGTCTGAGCGCACAGCGGGGATAGCTGAACCCGACTCCACGCGCCTTCCGGCGGGAGGCGGCCGTGATGGGGGTCGTCCTAGAGCTGAGCGCGGGCAGGACAGGCCCTTGGAGGAGGAGGGTGGGCAGGTAGGACCTGAGTGGTGGTGGAGGGGACACGGGGGTCCCTGCTAGACACGGGGTCCTGCAGGCAGGGAGCGGAGGAGCTGGCAGGCGCCCCAGTGCCCGGTCGTCTGCTGGCCTCTGCCCCTGATGGCCCAATAAGAGCTTTGCTCCGAGAGCCTCTGGGGTCCCTCCAACTCTGCACCTACTGCGCGCCCAGCTGTGGGGTGTCGGTGGGTGACACACTCCCACCATCAGGCACTGCCTAAGCCCTGTTCCTCCTCAGGGCAGCTGTGAGGCGAAGGCCCAGCCTGCAGGAAGACACCTTGGCTCAGAGAGGTCAGGCGACTTGTCCCGCGTCCCACGGCCCACAGGGCCTGGCTCTGAGTCTCGCTCCCTAGACCCTGTCCCGGATCCCGGACCGGGGCAGAACGAAGCCAGGCTACGGCGAGGCCCCCGCGCTGCCTACAGCCCTGCGTTTCGGGCCGGGACGCAGCTGGCAGAGGCAAAGGGGCCGGGCCCGACCCCATCACAGGGATCATCAGGGGCCCATGCCGGGGCTGGCCCCCGAAGGCCGAGGAGCCTCATTTTCCTACGACCCGGGTTCTCCTGCTCAGCTCTCCTGCGAAGACCCTCGGTTCCCATCTTCTGACCCCTGGAAGATTCCAGCACTCGGCTGGGAGAGGGGTCTGGAGGCCGAGGGACAGGATTTCGATTTATGCTTCTAGACGCCGCGTGGCCTGGGCTACCGGCTACCCCACCTGGTCCCTTCGTGCAGGTCCAAAGCTGTAGCCGGGGTGGCCAAGCTGCTTGGGTGACCCAGCTGCCCCTCCTACCCTGAGCCCAGCCTCCTGGGGACCACTCGGCCTGGGGCCACCTGCGAAGCCCCTGCTCTTGGTGCAGTGGCCTCGGTGACACCGAGTCGCCCAGCCTGGCACCCACCCCCCACCCCCCTAGGCTGCTGGCTCGCCGCTGACCCCTGGGCTCCCACACACCGCCCCCCAGAGGGGCCTCCCTCCTCTGGCCCCCGGCCCGGCAAAGCCCCTGCGCAGTCCAGGGCAGGGGAGGCGTGGGCCGCTGACCGGCCACCCTGTCCCCACGCCCGGCGCTCCGTGAGGACCGGTCAGCTCTGAGGTCACGCTCAAATGGCCTCTCGCTCTGTGGCCCAAACTGAGGCCCAGTGGTCAGCCGGCGGGGCTGGACAGGAGGCAGCCACTTCCTGGGCTGGCTGGTGACTCACAGGCCCTTTTCTGGGAAAGTGTCCCCCTCCACCCCCCGCCCCGATGGCGCAGGGCTCAGTGCGGGGACCAGCTGTGGGGAGTACGGCTGTGATTAGAGGCGAGAAGCGGGGGCAAGGCGGGGACAAGGCGCTTCACTGGGACACCGCCCACCCTCTGGGCCCCTGGCTGGCTTCCCCGAGCTGCCCGGGACCTGCCCAGCCTGGCACAGCGGTCCTGCCTGGGCCTGGGTCCGGGCCCAAGCGTGGTCCCCGGGAAGGGCAGAACAGGTCTTGCCTGAGCCCTCCCGAGGTCCTCCTAATGGGAAAAACACTCCGCGCGGGGTCAGGCCCTGCACGCTGGCCTTGGTGACACCCCGCACGGCCCAGGAGGCCGGCCCCCCGCGATCCCGCGGCTCAGAGGGGCTGAGACTCGGCAAAGCTGGGCGCCGGCCAGGCCTGGGTGTCCGGAGGAAACGGGCCTTGATCAAGGGTGGGATGCAGGGTCTGTCCCCATGAGGCTTCCAGGCCAGAGTCCAAATGCCATTTGCTCAGCAGGTCCCTGGAAAAACATCCTTCTGGGAAGGCTGTGGGTGGGGCCGGAGGGGACGAGGCCCCTGGCCAGGTCCGGAGCAGGGCCTGGGCCTCCTGAACAAACACGGAGAGGCCCGCGGTGGCCGGAGCCAGGCCCCGGGCCGGCCCCCTCCCAAGCCCGTTTGGCCTCCCTGCCCTGGCCCGCTGCAGGGGACACTGCTCTGCGGAAGAGAGGGCCATCTGCTCCCTGCGTGAGGAGCCGCAGCCGCCGCCCCCCTCGGCCCTGCCCTGGGCAAATCTCTCTAACAGCTCAATTGAGATGATTCACGTGCCAGGCAGTCTCCCTCCTGAAGGGTCCAGCCCACTGGTGCTCGGTGCATTCCCGAAGCCAGCGACCGCCGCCCCTCCACCTGAGGACATTCTCCTCACCTCCAGGAGAGACTCCATGCCGGTGGCTGCTCCCGCCTCGAGCCCCCCCCGAGGAGGCACGAGGCTGCGGTCCGTGTCCGTGGACACGCCTGTTCTGGACATTTCATGTTACGGGACGCGCATGATGTCTTCCGTGACTGGCTTCTTTCGCTCAACACGATGACCTCAAGGTCATTGGGACGCTTCCTCCGCTGTGGGGCTGGACCATGCTCTGTTTGTCCGTCATCCGCCGACAGACGCCCTGGTGGCTGCCGTGCACACGCGTGTGCAGGCTGGTGTGAGGACGCGTGTTTCCACCTCCCCTGGGCCCACATGTGCCTGGGGCGGGTTGGGTTGTGGGGTCATACGGGAGCTCTGTGCGTAAGGCCTTGTGGGACTGACACCCCATTTCCCAGGGTCTCCTTTTGCATCCCCAGCAGCAGCGCCTGAGAAGCCCAATCCCCACTGGCTCAGCCGCACACCCTGGACAACGGGGGCCCCTCCCTCCGTGCGACGGGGCCGTGCTGGGGCGCAGCTGTGAGTGTGGGCGCTGGGCACACACGTGCACTGGCCTGGGCTGCACCTCTCAGAGGCGCCAGCATCAGGCACAGGGTGGTCGGCGTCAGCCAGGCATCTGGGTGAGGCGGGAGGTCCGTGAGCGCTGGCCTGTCCTTCCCTAACGCAGCCCCACGCTGTGCCTGCCCAGGGCCTGAGTCGGCCCCTGGGCCTGGGACCAAACACTCCGTGTGAGGCTTCCGGAGGGTTCTGGAGGATTCTGGAGGCCCCCAGAGCTCCCCGGGCCCATCACGCTGGGCTCCCGTGGGTGCACATGGCTCAGCCACGACACACGCCCCTGCCCCAGGCCCCACACGGCTCACACTGAGCGGTGTCTGAAGGAACCCCTTCCCGCCTGTTCACACCCAGCTCCCCCACAGAAGCCAGGAATCGGGGTGCAGGGAGGGGCTCCGGCCGCCTCTCCAGGCTGGGCTGTGTCCATCTGGGGGCTGCCACTCAGCCCATTTGCTTACTAGAAACCGTCGTCCCTAGTCCTGGTGGTCCCCGGAATGTGGCAAATGGCCAGACGCACGTGCCAGGCACCCCGGCCTCTGGGTCCCCAGAAGCCCCCAGGGGCTGGTGAAGGCCCCCCACCAGCTGAGCCAGCGGGTGGCCCGGGCTCACAGCGGCTCTCTGCCCCTCAGCTGCACATCCTGGTGCGGTGTCTGCAGCCCCCCTGGGGCGGGTGGGGGTGGGCAATGCAACGGTGCGCATCTCAGGGACGGGGCGACCCAGACGCCACCAGCTCGGTCCAGAGCAGAGCCGGAGCCACCAGGGACCCCGCGCAGGGCCGGCAGCCCCGTGTGCCCACACTTCAGGGCCCGTGGCGGTGGCTACCACCCCACGCCCCACACTCAGCGCTATGGGGGCCGAGCCCCTGGCACCCCAGCACCCCAGCACCCCAGCACCGCAGCACCGCACACGAGGCCTGACAGAGCAGATGCTCAGGAGACCCTCGAGGCCTGGGCACGGCATCCTGCTCCCCCACGGCTCCTCGACAGGCCGCCCCTGAAGTGAAGCAGGCTCCTGCCTCACCCCAAGCCCAGGGCCACACGCGGCTACAGGGGCCCCTGGGAGGGTTGGCCCGCGGGCCTCACCACGGCTGCTGGGTGCGGCCCACAGAGAGTGCCATCCGGCCGGGCAGCGGGCACCCGGGCAGCGGCGCGGCCGGCATGGCCAGCCTGCGGGGCGGGTGCCCTGGTCCCCTGGCCTCTCCTAGGACCAGGTGGGGTGGGGCGGGGCCAGGCTGGCAGCTGTGGGAGGCCCCCGCCCGCCCGCCCCCCCCTGCTCTTTGGTGCCCACCACCCTTGCCCTGCCCAGGAGGCCTTGGGGTTCCCAGGACGGGGCCGGCATGGGCTCGTCCCTGGAACCCTCCGCTCAGCATGGACACCTGCCCGATGCTGAGGCCTGGCTTTCACTGAGCTCTGCAGGCTGAGGGGACCCCTGGGGAATCTTTTCAGCCCCTTGAGGGGCCGGGGCTGGGGAGGGGCCGGGAGGCCCACCATACACACCATTTGCCGAGGCTGCTGCCCAGCTGTTGGTGGGCCTGCCCTGCCCCCAGCCTCGGCCCATTTGGCGTTTGTCCCTGACCAACGAGACCCCACAGCTTGTCTTCCCAGGAAGTGCACCCTGTGCTGAAACAGAGACCGAGCGACACTGGGGTGGGGGCGAGGGAGGGGTGAGGGGGCACAGAAACTTCCAGAGGCAAAGACAGGGACAAGGGATGCAGAGAGCCCAGCTAGGAGCGGCTGGCCGCCCTTGGGAAGCTCGGCCACCAGAGGGGAGTGGAGAGGGGAGGGGAGGGGAGGGAGGGAGGGGAGGGGAGCGGGCTGCTCTGCGGGTGGGTGGGGGGCCAGGCCGCCAGGCCCCGCCCGCTGCTCCCCTTCTGCCTGCCTGTTCCGTGAGGGACAGGTGAAGCTGGAGCTGCCAGGCCCCTGCCAGCGGGCACAGGCTGGGACAAAGACCCCTTTGAAATCGAGATCAAATGCTCCGCATTTTATGTGGGCATGGGAAGAAGCCTTGGGTTTCGGGCCTCACAGTAGAATGGGGTGTGGAGCGGGGGACAGATGAGGCAGGAGCCTTGGTGGGCCCACTTCAAGGCCCAAGGAGTCCTGAGAACCCTCCCGTGAGGAGAAGGAGGAGGCCTCAGGGAAGGGTCACTTGCCTTAACTGGGCCCACACTGACCATGCACCTTCTCAGGTGGTCATGTCCCTGGCCTCGGGGCCACCAGTGAGAAGCCATGGGGCCTCCGGATGCAGAGGCAAGGCCAGGGGCAGCTCTAAGGTTGGCAGGAAGGTGTTGGGGCAGCAGCTCGGACACCACCGGGGGTGGGGGTGACGGCACAGGCCTGGGGGGCGGCCTCCTGGGCCGATGGGCTTTGGACCCAGCCTGCAGCTCAGGCAGGGGTGGCCTGGGAGACCCAATCGGAGGACGAATCACCTCTCGCGTTCTGTACCCTCGACCTCCATGAATGCCGCCTAGCAGCCCCTCAGCCCTGGCACTCTCCCTGGGCGGCCAGCTCTGGTGTCCCGGCCCCACGTGCTCAGTGCTGTGCCTGCCCCCTCCCGGCCCCGTGGGAACCATCCCGCTGCATGGCCAGGACGATGCCGTCCCCACCCACAGAGCTTCCCCAGGTGCTCATTGATCCCCTGGCCAATTAGCCACCAGTTCGGCCTCCTTGGGTCCCTGGCCCGGGAGCCTGGTTCTGCCGCCCCCAGGCTCTGTCCAGAGCAGCCGCCCACCTGGGCACCCTCTGGGCGCCACGCCAGGCCTGCTCTTTCCCACCTCTGTCGCCCGTCCAGCTCTGGTCCTAGGCAGCTCCGGGTGGCCATGTGGTCTTGGATGTGCCAGTTCTGTGTGTCTGTGGCTGAAGGGCAGCCCACGGCAGCCCCATGCACAAGCTCAGTGGGGACCTGCACTCAGAAGGGCCACAGCAGGTGGGGGCCACAGCAGGGGGACAGCCTTCCCAGAGGAGAGCTGCTCGGCAGGGGCAGAGAAACAGCAGGACCGGGTGTGGGGAGCAGGCCAGGCCCCCACCGCCACCACCCTGCACGGAGCATCTCTGCCCAGCTGGGAGAGAAGCTGGGGTCGGGTCCCGAGGGGGGCCCACCCGGCCAGCGCGGCTGTGAGCCAGGCCCAGCTCAGAGCCCCAGGGAAGGGGCTCCTGGGCTGCACCCCCCACCGCAGGAGGAGGGGAGGCTCACGGACACCCAGAAACCCTCCCTCCCTGCCCAGGGGCCAGTGGCCTTTGAAGTGGCAAGGTTGGGGGGGGCGGTGAGAGAGGCTCAGGGGTGTAATTAGAGATGATGGTTTCACTCTCACACAGGGAGTAAAATGCGCTGCTGACCCCCAGATAGAGCTGGCCTTGCTCCCCAGACAGGACCCCAGCATGGTCTTGGGGTCCCCTGGCCACCCTGGCTTCAGTCAAGATGGCGATGGCTGCACCTGCTCCCCCAAGAGCTGCCCCTTGCCTCATGACCACACGGAAGGGGACTGGACAGAAGGGGAGGGGCGGCTCCCAGCAGCCTCCCCTCCCTGCCCTCGGGTCGGCTTGGGGGTCCTTGGGGCTCAGGGGGTGCTCCCTTCACCCCCCAGCATCCTGCCACCCACGTGTCCAGAGTGAAGGGTGATGTAGGAACCTCTGCAGCTCTGTGGCCAAAACCCGGTGAGTGTCCTTCCCCAGGGAGCAGGACCCTGGGAGGGAGCGCCACCCCCATCCCAGGAGCGCCACCCCCATCCCAGGAGCGCCACCCCCATCCCAGGAGCACCACCCCCATCCCAGGAGCGCCACCCCCATCCTGGAAGTGCCACCCCCATCCCAGGAGCGCCACCCCCATCCTGGAAGCGCCACCCCCATCCCAGGAGCGCCACCCCCATCCCAGGAGCGCCACCCCCATCCCAGGAGCGCCACCCCCATCCTGGAAGTGCCACCCCATCCCAGGAGCTTCACCGCCATCCTGGAAGCGCCACCCCCATCCCAGGAGCGCCACCCCCATCCTGGCTGGCATAGCCGTCCCGAATGGGCCACGCCTCCCTACTGAAGGTCTGGGCTCGGGCGAAGGTCCACGGCTCTGGCCACCCCCTCCTCACCCTCTCTGCCTAAACCCTGGGACCTTGTGCTCTGCTCCTGCCCAGGACACCCCTTCACTCTTCTTCCTGTCACCCCTTTCAGATCTCGGCCTGGGTGAGGCTTCTGCAGGGCCCTTCTGAGCCCCCCGTGGAGTGAGCACCCCTCGTCTGCATCCCCACAGCCCCAAATTATTGGGCATAAATCCTGGTGACTGTGCCCCTCCCCCACTGGTCTGTGCATGCCAGAGGACACTGTGGGGCCTGATAGCCACCACCACCCACCATCACCACCACCCACCACCCACCATCCACCACCCACCCACCCACCATCCACCACCCACCCACCCATCATCCACCACCCATCTATCCACCCGCCCCACCCATCTGCTCCTCGATTCATAGCACCGATTTGGGGCACATCTGCTCTTGACCAGGTTCTACTCCAGGGTGCAGGGAGGAGTGATGCAGAGACAACGGGAACAGCGTGGTGGGAGAGGCAGTCTTGGGGGGCCTCCTGCGGCCCTTCCCGGAGGGCTGTCTGAGCCAGGTCTCTGCAGAGGACGCTGAAGCCAGGGCTGAGGAAAAGGGCCGGGGTGGGGTCGCCGCCGGCTCTGGCTACCGCTCTCTGGAATGCCGGGCCTGGGCCATTGTTCCAGGGTCACCGGCGCTGCCAGCACAGAGTATGAGGTCACCTGCAGTCCATCATTTCAGGGAATAACCTAGCGATGTGGTGGGAGGGGACGTGGGTGCCCTCCCGGCAGCCTGAGTGTGGCCTTCGTATACCTCCCCACTCCCAGACCAGAGCCCCGCCCCCCGGAACTGGGTGTCAGAGCCCCGGGGAGGGGTCCAACCATGCGGCTGCTGACTGGGGGTGGGGGCAGGGCTGGGGACCGATCCCATCAAAGTAGCCCGGCTGCCCCCTTGCCCCTTCCATGAGGGGAAAGTCACCAGGTGGGTCCCTCTCCCTCTGACAGAACCTTCCTTCCTGCCCCTGCCCCGTGCCTGGCCCAGCGTTGGGTGCCCCCCCAGCCAGAACAAGGGGGTGTAGAGCCAGGGCTGTCCCAGGGACCCCTGGAGCTCCCCCCACAGCCCCTCCCAGCTTCAGGCACCCAGGAGCAAGGGTGGGGGTACTGGCCAGGACAAGGCCAGCCTGGGGCAGCAGCCAGCTTTTACCACCCACCCGGTGCTGGGCATCATTCTAAGGGACAGACCTGCCCCCCAACCCCCTCATTTCCACAGACAGCCTAGAGCTGACCTGCTCATTCTCCCATGACTGGGGAGCTCACAGGACAGTGGCTGTGACCCCCAGGCTCAGGGTCACAGGGCTGAGAGGGGCAGGACATGGGGTGTGCAGCACGGGGCCCGCAGCGTGCGGCCTCTCTGGGGAAGGGGTGGGGGTGCTGTCCAGAAGGCTCCAGGGGGGCGTGTCCCAGCGGAGGGCTGCAGAGAAACAGAAGTTTGTCAGGGGGCGGACGGGGCAGCGGGGACTGTCCCAGACAGAGGGGAAGGCCTCTCAGGGCCAGAGCAGGCCTCGATGTCCTCACTGGGGGTGGTGGCCGAATCCAGTGCGGATGCCGTGGTTCCCTGAGGCTGGGGTAGGGCTCTATCCCTGTGCCTGGCCCCTGCTGTGCCTCGTCAGGGCCCCAAGCTGCCCTGGGCAACAAGGGCCCTGCCCTACGGCTTGGCCACCGGGCAGCTGTGAGTGGCCAGGGGTCCTGCCTGGGGCCCAGGGCTGACTGGCAAGGGGAGACGTGCAGGTGGAGCCATGGCATGTGGACCCCTCTCTCACGGGGCTCCCCGCTTGCCCCGACCCGTGAAGCCAGCCACGCTGGGCTCTGGGCAGACACAGACACCCACACTGCGAGGCTCATGTCCTTGGGATCCTGCCTCCAGGGCACGGAGTATGGGGGCCCCCCCCCCGCACAGACCGGGCCCCGCCCCGCACACGTGCCTCTCAGCACCGACGCAGGGCGGGACAGGTCCTCGGTGTCAGGTTGGCTCCCCTGGGGCCTGTCTCCCCACCCAGAGGGGCGCACCCCAAGGCCAGGGTCCTTGAGTCCTCTGTGCTCAGGAGGGCAACGCCTGCATACAGTGGAGCTTAATGAGTGTTTGTCGAATGAGCGAAGGTAACCGTGCCAATAGACGGGACAGCCACAGGTGTCAGCGGCTGTGGCCCAGCCAGCCTGGTTCAGTCCCAGCACAGCCACCGGGCAGGTCATGTCCCTGCTGGTCGTGTGACTGCTCTGAGCCCAGTGCTTGCTGAGCGCCCTGGGCCACCCCTGAAAGGGACTTAGGAGCTGGCAGTGCGGCCCTGCTGAGCAGTGGCTGCCCAGCCCACTGCAGCTGCCCCAGCCCGGCCTGGCGCCCCTGTGCGTCCCCAGAGCAGACGGGGACACCTGCGGCCAGGCCACCACCGTTATCTCTGGAGGGCTGGGGCTTTCGGCACAGGCTGGTGGGACCAGGGCTCTGAGCTCCCCTTACAGTGGGGACCCGGCCCCCTGCCCCGCGGTGCACAGCCCCTGCCCCAGCCCTGCGCCCCCTCAGCAGGAGCCGGGAGAGAGCTGGGCATTCCCGGGACTGTGACCTTCTGGCTCTGCCCGGCCTGCGGCCACCCCCCATCTCCACTGTCCGGACTCCTTGCCTGGGGTGTGCGGCTGTGAAGGGGTCGGGCCCCTCGGCGGCCAGCGGGCAGGGGAAAGCGGGCCCAACCCGGGGTCCAGAGAGGGCAGGGCAGGCCGGGCCCCGAGCTTCTGGACAGCGTGGGACACCAGAGCCCTCCAGCTCCAGGGCCTGTGCGGGGCAGCAGAGTGGGCCTGGCTCAGCCTGGGAGCTCGGCCAGGGGCCTGGCCAGCTGGGAGACCCTCAGAACCCCCCTGTGGGGTGATGGTCCTGGCTTCCGGCAGGAGGTGGTGGGTCCCCACCCATTCAGGTGGGAATGTACCAGCAGGGGGTTCTCTGGGTGTGGGGGGCTGTCAGGTGCAGTGGAGGGGAGCGGGGCCAGGTAAGGAGATGAGGCTGGGCCTGAGGTTCGAATTGGGGGAGACCGGACTTGGGGGCTGACTTGAACATTGCGAACCGTGGGAGCTGCGAAGCTTCCCGAGTAGGGGAGGGCCTGGGGTTTGAGGCTGGCCAGGCCCTGCGGGCAGCACTGCCCTCCCTTCCTTCCTCCCTGCCCAGGCCCGCCTGGCAGCTGGTCAGGGTGCTGGGGAGGGCCCTGCGTGGGGGGCTGGGCCGTGGAGACTCGGATTTCCTGTCTGGCGGCTAGGGCTCTGACACACAGCCCCTCAGGGGATGCTGGCGACACCCAGCTGGGGGGTCAGGGCCCCGAGGGACGTGGTCCTCTTCTGTCCCCGCTTACTGGGGCCCTCGCTTACTGGGGCCCTCGGCCAGCCCCCTCGCCTGCCCCCCCAGCCACCCGCCCCTTGCTGCCTCTGCCACACGGAGCAACCCCGCCTTGAGCCCTATCCTCGGCATGCTCCATCGCCCCATGTCCCAGCCCGCACGGCCCTCCCGGCCCAGCTCCAGCCCCGACTTCCTGTGGCTCCTCCATCTCTGCTGTGGGTTTCTGGGGGGCTTCAGACACCTCAGAACCTGGTGCACAGAATGAGGGGTGTCCCAGGGACAGCCCTCCCCAGGAAAAGGCACGATGGCTCAGAGCCCCGCCCCAACGTCAGAGTGTCGGGGGACAGCAGACTCAGGGTGCTCCTGCAGGGCTGTCTCGGGGGGAGCCCACGGCTTCAGACTAAGCCCTCAGCAGGAAGCAGGCCTCCCTCCCAGCTAACGGGTGGGGAAACTGAGGCCCAGCGGGAACAGAGACACGGAGAGTGTCGCAGGGTTGTGCGCCTGCGGGTGGCTGATGCCTGGCGGAGCGGACGCTGAGGCTCCCGGGGCCGCTCAGTCTGGGGCACAGCGCAGCCAGCCTCGGCTCGGAGGTGCCGGCAGCCAGGGCAGCCCCCGCTGGCGGCCATTCCGAGCTCCCGCGAGGCCCGAGCGCCGCTCCCCCGGCCCAGCCCCACACCCCACCGGGACCCCCGCGTAGGTAAGAGGCTGGCAGCGGACCAAAATCACAGCTGTGCAGCGCACCTGGGTACAGCTGCAGCTCCGCCTCCCACCAGGCACACGCCTCTCAGGCAGCTGGCTGGACCCCGAGCCTCAGTGGAGTGGTTCTAGGTACTTTATGGGTGCCAGGAATTTAGGAGGGGGTGTATCAGGCCCCTGGCAGTGGTGAAAGCAAATGGAGTATTTTTACTAAAGTGTGGATGACTGCTGACTAATCACGCTCACTAAATTTGCAGGCCCCAGATAAACCTGAAGCAACAGAACCTTGGAGAAGAGGCGGTGGGACACAGGGCAGGGCTGGACCTCTCCCCACGGTCCCCGGGTCTATGAAGAGGCCAAGTCCATGGTCGGCACCCTTTCTTTCCAGGACAGATTCAGAGGCGGGGCTCAGAGGTGGGGCTGAGGGGGTGTCAGCTGGGAATGCCACAGGCTGGCGTCTGAATGCCAGCTGTGCTCTAGGGCAGGGTTAACCCAGCTCAGGGGACAAGAAGCCCCTTGGAGGCCTGGGGGACCACCAACCCGCAGATGCTGCCCCGCCCCCTCCGAGGGCGCCCCGCCCCCGCCTCCTCCTGCGGGAACAGGCTGTCTGCAGGCGCCCAGGCCGGCTTGGTTCCCACGTTCCTCGGCTCCCCTGGCAGGTGTTATTTTCCACCTGCACCACCCCTCCCTGCCCGCCTCCCCCAGCAAGCCCAGGGCCTCGGAAACACCGCCCTCCCCACGCCGCCCTCACTCCAAAAATCACTGCCCAGACACACATGAGAGGCCGCAGGCTTGGCGCCGGCCCTCGGCCAGCAGTGCCGCCACCTGCCAGCAATCGGAGTGAGTGGACGGAGGACGAGTCGCCCGCCACTGTGTTTACTCGAGTCCTAGGGGCTCTGGGAAGCCTCCGGGGGCGTCCCCTCCAAGGAGGGCTGTGGGCACACTGGCCTGCCGCGGCCCCAGAGAGGCCCTGTCCCTATGCCCTCAGGGCCCAGCCCCGGATGGACCCCGAGGTGGGTGTGGTGCCCTGAAGCCCAGCCAGACAGTGGGTCCAGGAGACCTGGCGAGAGCCGGCCTCTCCCTGCCCACTCCCCTGGTCCCCAGCTCAGGGGCCACCCGAGGTTCTCAGGACTCTCTGGGAGGGGGGCAGCGATGACCCCGCACACCTGGGCCAGGCCGCAGCTGAGGCTCCATGTGGAGAACAAGCAGCCTGAGGGGCTGGAGGCCCGGGCTGGGTCAGGGGGCGGCCTGCCCGGGCAGCGAACCAGTGCAGGTGGGCACCAGGACGGGGTGGGGGCAGGGTGTGGGAGGCGTGTGCCCACGCGAGTGTCTGCACCGGTGTGCATAGCGCCCTGTGCACGTGCACGCACACGCAGGGGCCCTGCAGCCCGGGCTCTGCCCTGCCCATACCCCCCGCCAGGGGCCCTGGCTTCCTGGTCCTGAGGCTCTGACCCCTGGGTCTGGGGGCTGCCTCAAGAGGGGGTTGCTGAGCTGTCTCCCGGGGGAGGAAACTGAGGCCATCGAGGGCTCTGTGAGGACCCCGAGCTGGCTGGGACGCGGGGCTGTAGGGCAGGGCCAGGCCCCAAGCGGCCAGCAGGCTCCTCCCTGCCTCGATGGCTCTGAGACAAAGGGCCATTTGTGCCACCACTGCCCTCCCTGCTGCCAGGGTTAAGGTGGCTGAATGAGCCCTTCGGAAGTGGCCCCCAACACTGTGTGCCGAGGCACAGGGAGGGGACAGGGGCCACTACCATGGTCCCAGCCGCCTTCCCTAGCATACCCGGAGGCCAGCCGTGGGGCTGGGCGCAGGGCCCGGTGCCTCCGTCACAGCCCACCCCTCTCCCGGCCTGCCAGCTGACGTGCTGGGACACCCTGGGCTCCCACCTGCACTGGGGGCCCCCTCCACTTCCCAGCCTGGGCACCAGGCCCCACTGTCTGCGGAATGACTGAGGACGGGGTCAGGTCGGGGCTGGAGGCTGGACCGGAGGCTGGGAAGCCAGCAGTCCTGTGAGCCACACTGTTTGGGGCCCTCCCCTGGGACCCGCAGCTGGAGGCCTGTGGGGAGCCAGGCCGCCTCCCAGCAGGCCTTCCTGAGCCCCCGCTGAAGTGGGGAAGGCAGGTTGCTGGGGGCAGACCCCCCGCCGAGGCTTGCACAGGGAAAGGTGGGGGCGGGTGGGAGAGGCAATGGGGAAGGTGGGGACCCTGCTCCCCTGCCCAGCCCACTGTGCTGTCCTTCTAGTCTGTGGGGAAGGAGTCAGGAGGCGCCCTGGTCTGTGTCCCTCATCAGCCAGAGGCCAAGGGAACCCGTTCTAACCGGGGCTCCCTCCCTGCCTCCTCACTCGGGGTTCCCTCCCCTCGGGGACTCGGTTTCCCCACCTGTCAGTGGGGTGGCCTCAAAGCTCCAGCACTCAGGGGCTGTTCAGCAAATGGCCTGAGGTTCTGCTCTGGAAGTTTCGGGGCCTGGGGTGAGGCCTGTGGCGTGGGGGAGGGAAGGAAGTGATAGATCACCCCAGCCCTAGGGGCGGGCCCACACTCTCCCACCAGCCCCACCCCTCACCCCTGCCATCGGGACAAGGGTTTAGGACAAGGGTTTATGACCCCTGGTCTCCGCTGCCTGGGCCTGCCCCTTCCCCTCTGTGGGCTGGAGTGGGTGCTGCCCACACTCCCCAGCTCAGGGTCACCCTGAGTCCACAAAGACCCTCCGGTGGCCTCCGTTTCCCGGCCTGGACACAGACTCCTGACAGAGTCCCGGGCGGCCGGGTGCTAGTGCGCACAGGCCTAGTCCGTGCCCCGCCCTCCCCCCCCCAGGTGGTTCCCGTCCCTTGCTGGGCCCAACTGGAGGCAGGTGTGGGCTGCGGGAGTCAGGCCGGTCCAGACTCATCCCCACTCCCGAAATGCAGGTTTCCCCTGCGGCCCCCAGACCCTGCCCCACAGGGCAGAGCCCAGCCCCAGGCACCCCCTTCCCTGCGGGCCGAGGCTGCCGCTGGAGGCGGCCGCAGGGGGGCCGCCCAGCCCCCAGGCTTGGACACAGGGAAGACCGAAACTGGGAGTTTCGGGTGCGAGGCTGGGCGGGCGCACGGACTTGTTCCCCGCTGCCTCCAACGGGGTGCATCGGCCCATGCCGCCTGGGTGGCCCGAGCCCCCTCTCTCTGATGTCATCCTTTCTCCAAAGTGGGGAGGGCCCCACCTCCACCCAGGGACACCTGGCAGAGCCAGCGGGGGGGGGGGGCAGGCCTGTCTGCCTCAGTTTCCTCATCTGCAACTTGGGGCAGCAGTGGCCTTCATCAGGCTGTGGGTGGCGTCCCCATCCCCGCCTCCAGCGGCAGTCAGCTCCTGGGAACTCCGCCGCCTCCCAGACGCCCCCCGAGGCCCGGGGTGGGCGAGGGGTCCCCTCCCAGCCGCATGGAAACAGGCCAGCCTGCGTAATCTTTTGCTGAAAAGATAATTTCTTTCTGCGCCGCCGTTGCCGGGCCCTGGGGGGAAACAAAGCGGCTTTTGTGCGGGCCCCTCCCGGGCGACCCGGCCAGGCCCGGCATTTTTCCTCCAAACGTAAAACCCCGGACCCAGTGGTTTTCTCATAACCCGCTCCTTTCCCCGGGGCAGAGCCGCTGCCGCCCAGGGCCAGCGCGCCAGCCGCAGGGTGCAGGGAGGGCCTCGCTCTCCCGGCTGGCGCGGAGGGGCGGGGCTGGGGGCGCTGCGCGGTCAGGCCCCGCCTCCTTGGTCCTGGGGTGGGTGCGAAGGGGTTTAAACACATTCCTCAGTGCGGGGCGGGGGTGGGGCAGCGCCATCTTCATCCTGAGGACGCCGGCCGCCTCTGCCCCGATGCCCTGCAAACGCCCACGGATTCTGACCATCCCCGATGGCAGGTCCCTCAGGCTCACTGCCGCACTCCGGGATGCAGGAAAAGGGGGAGGGGGGAAATCACGCTAAAAAAGGAGACAGGGAGCTTGTTAGCGTGGGGGGTGGGGGGGGGCTATCCTTCCCGTGTTTTCTCCGCCGGCTTATAATACGTCTTGCTGCACAAAATTGGAGCCAGGCTTGGTTCCGTCATTCGGTCACCCACACATTGCCCCAGCCAGAGCAGCGCGGGAGCGAAGCCCTGGCCCGGCGATCAGCTGGAAGCCGCAGGACGGGTGCTCAGGCGCTCCCTTGGCCTCCGAAGGGGAGTCACGTCACCCGGCAAGCACAGGGTCGTCACTCCGTCACCTGACTCTGTCTCGCGAGTGTTTGCCCGGGCCCTCGGACACGCTTCTGCCGGCCACTCTGACGCATGCGGGCTCTCCGCGGAGGCGTCGTCCCGGGTTTGTCCGACAGGCTTTCATCGCGGCTCACTTCTGAAGCCGCTGCGTGCGCCAGCCCTTGGCGAGCCTGGTCGCAGAGAGGCTGCGCCCTGAGCGCACCCTCGCTGGGCCTTGAAGCCGAGAGACCCTCCCAGCTCCCTTGGGGGCACCTCTCTGTCGCCAGGAGGCATTGGCCTTGTCTGGGACACCTCTCCCGCCAGGCTCTTTGGGCCCTGTTTAGGGGTCACGGCGGTGAGTGCGCGGAGTACCAGTCATCAGCATCTCAGCACCCTCTCACACCTGCAAGTGCTCGCCTCAGCCCCAGTCCCGTCCGTCAGACCACGAAAGCCCCAGCTCAGGCTGGCAGCCTCGCCCGGCGGTCCTGGCCCCCCACTGGCACCCTGCTCCCCAGCAAGAAGCACCTGGGCTGAGCCACCTCCACCCTGTTTTCTTGTCTAGGACCTCCCAGAGACCCCACTATGCCTCTGGGTCACCCCTGAGCTGCTTTTTTTTTAATCGTGGTAAAGTACGTGTAACATTGACCGTCTCCACCAGGGGCGCGTGCACAGCCCGGTGGCATCAGGCACAGTCACACTGTGCGTGGCCGTCACCACCGTCACCTCCAGGACTTTCCCACCTGCCCATTGGGAACTCTGTCCCCATTAAACTCTCACCTCCCCAGCCCCTCCCCCAGCCCCCGGCCCCACCGCCTTCCTGTCTCTGTGGATCTGACCCCTCTGGGGACCTCCCGTGAGTGGGGCCCGGGTCACATGGTGGTTCTGTGAATTTTTGGGGACCCGCCACACTGCTTTCCACCATGGTGCGTCCCCCGGTACTGGACAAGCTTCCGATCCCTCCACGTCCTTGTCAGCACGTGTTATTTTCTGTTTTCTTTTTTTTTTAATAATGCCGGGAAAACGGGCGTGAAGTGACATCTCACTGTGGGTCTGGTCTGCATTTCTCCGACGACCAGGGAAGTTGCGTTTCTGTGTGTGCTGGCTGGCCGTTCGCCTCTCTCCTCTGGAGAAATGTCCAGTCGAGTCTTCGCCCGTGTTTCGCCAGGTTCTTTGGTTCGGGGCTGTGGAGCTGTAGGGGCCCCTTACGTACCCTGCTGTTAACGCCACGTCCCGTCTATGATTTGCAAGTGTCTCCCGCCACCCATGGGCTGCCTTTCCGCTCTCTGGAGAGTGTCACACCGAGCTTTCGCTGTAACCTGGTCCTGTTTGTTTACGCCTCCCGTACCCGACTGGAAGTTACATTTCTCCTTGGAAACCACAGTGGGCCCTTCATTCAACATTCAGTCAACAAACACTGGCTGGGAGCCCGTGATGTGCCAGGCTCTGTGCCGGGCACGTGGGACGCAGTGACGGACAAGAGGGGCCCCTGCCTGCGTGGGACTGGCCGTCCGGGGGGGGGGGACGAATGACGTGGGGTCCTGGAGAAGGACACGGCCATGCTGAAGTCTCCAGGGTGAGGGAGGCCGGCCGGGGTATTTGCTGGGGTTCTCCCAGGGGCCCCCGAGAGCAGCTTTCTGAGAGGTGTGGGGGACTAGGCCGTGGGGAGATGAGCTGGGGGGAGGGCGGCCCCTGCAGGTGGGGTCTCCAGAGGCTGCTGTGCGGACGTCTGTCCACTCCCCCCAGGACGCCCTGGCTTCAGACCTTCCGCCCTACGGCCCCGGGCAGGGAGGCTGGTCACAGTGCACTCTCACCCCAGCCCCACTGGACGGGTCTTCTGAGTCGCCCCACAAATGGGTGGGGGCAGGCCCCCAGGCGCCCCCGGGAGCTGTCCCTTCCCCCGGAGGCCGGCCTAGAGGCGGGCACGGCAGGCAGCCCTGCCCTGGGAGAGGCCGCCTCTGGCTCGGGCCTGGGCTGTGCTGCCAATCCCTGCCACACCCCAGGCTGCTGACCCCCTCAGTCTCTGTGGGGTACCGGCCACTTGCCCCTTCCCGGACCCCGGAGGGCCTGGGTGGGCAGGTACCTCCTGCGAATGCCGGCCAAGCCTGCCGCGCCCCCATCCCGGTGAGGACGGGGGACAGCCTCCCTCCGGGCGTGCCAGACGCCAGAGGCTGTGCCGCCCCCCCGGAATGAAGCTTCCTCCTCAGCAGCGTGGCGGCGGCCGGGCTCCCAGCTGCCAGGGCCCCGCTGACTTCTGCAGGAGCCGACTGGCAGCCCGGGGCCCGGGGCGGGACCCAGCGCTGTGTCCCGTGAGCCTCCAGGGGCGGCACGGACCTGTGCCGAGTCCCCAGGTATCCGCTCCGAGCTCCTACGCCGCTGGGGGCCGCGTGGCTGCAGGGGCTTCAGCGTGGCCTTTCCTGCCATTGGGCTGTCACTCCACGTGAGGGTTTTGCCGGCTGCTCAGCAGAGCCCTCGGGGCTGGCGGTGACCACAAGGACGGCCTGCCGGGGGCAGTCGGGCCGGACCCGCTACCCCCGCTGGACGGAGGCCATGCCGGAGCCCAGCTGCTCCGGGAAGGAGCCCCTGGAGCCCCCGCCCACGCCCCCTCGGCCTGGCCCTGTGGCCTCCGGGTTTGCCGCAGGCCCCTGGGGGCGGGGCGCCCTGGCTCTGACTTTCGGCTCTGCGGCCCCCAGAGCCAATCGGCCCAGCTCGCCTCTGTCCCCCGACGCTCCCCACTGGAAGGGCTTGGGGTGCTGGGCGCCAGTGCCAGCCGGGTCCCCCCGTCCCACCGCACCTCAGCCCGTGGTGTCTGCACTTCGGCCCCTTGCTGGCCGCGTCGGCTGGTGGCGACCCCCAGGCCCTCTGGGGGAGCAGAGTGGGCGGTGTGTCCTCCGGCCCCTCCCAGCGCCCACCTCTGACCTGAGGGCCTCGCTCTGCCTCTGTCCCCGGCCGGCACGGGCTCTGTCCCAGAAGCCACTCCACGGTTAAACCCTGGGTCGCGAGGCAGAACCGTCACGTCCACAGGCTTCCCCGTGGAGCCTCATGCCACGGCCCCGCCCCGACAGGTGTGGGCAGCGTCGAGCCTCCCGCGGCCTTCCTGTGGCCTCGCCACCCCCTCCTGCTGCCCAGTGGCCACTGTGGCTTTGCCTGGGGACTGGCTGGGAAGGGACGGCCAGGACCTGGCGGGGCATCTGCTCGGATGTGGCCACCAATGCCGGGAACTCTAGCAAGGGGGAGCAGCCAATCCTGAGGTGGCCTCTCCTGGGGCCCCGGCTCGTGGCCCCGCTCCTTCTGCCCAGACCTCCGCCCAGGATGTGCCCCGCCTCCCCTACAGTGTCGTGACCCCCACCCAGGTCCTGGGGAGGCGACAGGCCCAGAGATGCCTGTCCGCAGCCCTGGCCACCCCGTGAATCCAGAGGCCTGCCTGCCCCTCGCCTCTGGTGGGTGGAGGGGAGTCAGGTGGAAAACCAGATGCCACCTGCCTGCGACAGTCACCCCCACGGCTCCCGGGACTGGGGACCGTGCGGCTGGGGCCCCCCTCGGATGGCTGCCGCAGGCCGGGCGCGTCGCCCTCCTCGTCACCAGCGATGGGGCCCTGCGGCCCTGGGGCTGGACGGCACTCGGGTTCCAGAGCCCCACTCGAGGGCCACTCTGGCCCCAGCTGGCCTGCCGCGGGCTCCCCAGAGGCAGGCCCCAGGACCGGGACAGAAGCACTGGGGTGCGGTTTGAGGGTGCAGGTAGCGCAGGAGCGGGGGGAGTTGGGGGCGAGGGGCAGGCACGCGGCGGGGGCGAGCCTGCCCGCTGCCAGCCCGGCTCCGTCCGGCGGGAGCAGCCCCGGGAGGCAGGCGCTGCCGGCCCGTGCGAGAATGAGGTGGGGAAGCGGCGGAAGGGGGAGACACCGGGCAGCACCGCGGGTTTGGGTGGGAGAGGAAGGGGGTGTCGGGCTTAAGCCAGCAGATCAGTCAGTGGGGGAGGCAAGGCGATCAGGGAGGGCTTCCTGGGGGCGGCCGATCTGGGCCTCGCCTGGGACGGGGCCCCCGCTGCGGACAGGGGCGCGGGCCTGTGGGACCGGCTCCCACTGCGTAAGCCCGCTGTTGCCTCGATCGACAGCCCGGCCCGAAGCAAAGGTGCTGTCACTGCCCGAGCTTTCCGGCGAGGACACCGAGCCCTGGATGCCCGGGGGGCACCCCAGGGAGCACTCCGGGGACCGTACAGCCTCCCCTTCCTTTCCTCTGGCCTCCCAGGCAGCAGCTTCCTGTGTCCTCATTGGCCCCCCGTCCTGGGGACTGGCCCGAGGGCCACTTCTCAGACTGCCCCGTCCTCCACCTACAAGTGCCCCCGGAGGCCGCATCCGTCCTTAGCTTTGAAGTCACCCTGCACCCCACCACAGTCCTGCCCCACTGGGGAGAAAGCAGGCCTCTCAGACTGGACCCCCACCACCATACCTGCCTGTTCCTGGTGCCATCTGAGCAGGTGGCACCCCGAAACCCGGGTTCTGCTGACCCCTCTCCAGCCTTGACCCCCATGTCTGACCCATCGACCAGGGCGAGCTTCTAAAACTGATCGCAACCACAGCACCCCTGCTCTGAGCCCCCCACTTCCCCTTGTAAGGGGATCAAGAAGGAGGTGCTCGGTGGGCCCAGGAGGTCCCACGCGACGGCTGCCTGCTGCCCGGATCACTTTCCTGCCCTGGCCTAAGCCCATGGCCTCGCTGCCCGTCAGTGTCTTGGAGGCACCCGGAGCCCCCCAGCACGCGCCCGGGCAGGGCCCGGGGCCACTGTCCTCCTCCCGCCCCAGAGGCCTCCCGTGGCCAACCGGGACGGACCCATGGCGGCTCCAGGGCACTGGTCCCCAGCCCACACCCAGGAGCCCTCTGTGAGCAGTGCGCGAGGGCAGGGGCCACCCTCACCCCACTCTGCCAGGCACTGGGTCCCCGAGGCCCGGGGCCGCCTGCTGGCCTCGGGCCCCTGAGACCCCTGCCAGCTGCCGGCTGCAGGGTCTGGCAGGCTCTGAAGGGGACGAGAGGAGCCGGCCTGGCCAGGAACTCCATGAGGAGCTGCCCGGGAAGCACCCTGCCCAGCCCCGGACCCCCTTCTCGCCCTGCCCCTCTGGGGTTCAAAGGGGCCTTGGGGGCAGACCAGAGCAGCAGGAGGAAATCCTTGTATTTTTTGAGGACAAATGGAAACAAACCGCTTCTTGTTTATTTCCTGATGAATTGTGCACAGGGTGGGAGAGGGCCGGGCCGGGGGCTCCCTCGTCAGCTCTGTCCTCTGGGTTTAATTGTCCCCTCTTCCGGCCTGGGCTCCTCCGGGCTCTGGCGCCTGGGAAGCCGCTTTCCTGAGGCCGACCCTGGGGGCGGGGCAGGACCGCGGCACAGGCAGGCAAAGCCTCAGCAGCCAGGGAGGACCAGGGACAACACACCGAACCCAGGACAGGGGCGCAGGGGGCGCCCGGCCAGCAGCCGGGGTGGGGCTCGGCCCCAGGAGGGGACCCTCGGCTCCCGCCCTCCCCACAGCTGGAAGGAGCCACACTAAATCTGCGGCTGCTTTGGGGATCCTGGGCTGCGGGGTGCGCACGCTGCAAGTTTTTCCCATGACCTCACCGGAAGGGCTGAGCCCGGGAGGTGGGCTGCCCCCCCACCCCGGAGCCCGAGCCGGAGCCGCTGTCAGGCCACCCGCCTCCCCCCCCCCACTCCGGCGCTCTCTGCAGCTCGGCGGATGGGCCACATCGGGGCAGGAGCCAAGCCAGGGGTCCCGCCCCCACGCCTCTCACCCACATCCAGGCAGCGTCCGCTGGAGCTGGGGCTGACCCTGCACTGGGCTTGGACCACGTCCTCTGGGGACCTCAGGCCTGCAGTGTCCCCGGCAGCCCCTGGCCATAGACGTATAAAGGCCGACGGATAAACACAGAGGCGAGGAGACGGACCCAGGCCCGGGAGACAGGCGGCCCCACCATGCGAGGGCAGCAATGGGCAGGGCAGGGCAGGGCCCCCCACGCCGGAGAGGCGGGCACCAGCAGGGTCTCCCCACTTTATAGAAGAGGACACTGAGGCTGGGTGGGGTGGAGTGACGGCTGGAAGCTCTCCACGGAGCCTTTGGTGACCTGGCCCCTCATCGAGGGTCGAGGGTCGCCAGAAGGTCTTGGGGGAGGGATTTGGCGGCCCTGGCCCCCTGGAGGGGTTCCCCAGCCCACCTGCCTCTGGCCACCTCCCCCACCCCCTCTGCCTGCATGGGGCTGGGCTCCGCCCCCAGACACTCTGGTTCCCACAGCCCCTGCGGTGACTCCCACACTGTTCCCGCAGACAGGCTCCTCCTGGCTCCGGGCCCCACCCCCCAGCTCGCTGGAAACACCAACCAGATGTTGGGACTGTGGCCCGTGGGGGGTGGGAGGAAGTGGCTGTCAGGGGAGGCCTGGGGTGCAGGCGGGGCCTGGCAACGTTCCGGCCTGCTCTGAGGCCGGGGGACACTGGCCGGCTGGGGCCGTGCGAGAGACAGAGACGCCAGGCCAGTCCGTGCCGTGCCGTTGCTCCGACGGGGCAACTGAAGACGGGGAGGCCCTGGGGCTGACCCCCCAGGACCGGGGAGCACAGGCCCCCCTGAGCCTCATCGCGGCCAGCACCCTGGAGGGCACTGGGGAGCACAGAAGCTGGGGGCTTTGTGCCCACGGCCCCGCTCGACCCTCACCAGGGAGGGCTCGTGGAGTACCCACTTCTGCCTGGTGCCCCCAACCGCCTACTGCCACGCCCTGCTGTCCACCTGCATGCTAGAGCTCCTTGTCCCCCAGGAGGCCTGCCTGGGCTGCAGGCCGGTGACGACCCCAGTCCTGTCCTATGCACACATGTGCACGCATGTGCAGATGTGCATGGACAACCCACAGGCACACACAGCACATGCTGGAGGACATGCACACACACTGGCACCTGTGTATGTGGACCACACGTGCAAACACGCACATGCTCTCACACACATGTACACATGCTTGTGCACACACGAGTGCACATATGCAGCACACCCTCACGATGTCATGTTCTTGTGCACACAACACACTTGCACACGGACAAAGGCACGCCTGCACGCAGACACACACACAGGACGACCTCATGCACACTCACACGTGCATATGTGCTCCCGAAGTCTTTCTCCTTCTGGGAGCTCTGCCCACGTGACGCCCGGCTGCTCCTCTTTACACACCCACACTCCCCTGGCCTTTCCTGAGCCCAGACCTGCACCAGGCCCTGTCCCTGGGTAAGGATTCAGAGCGGGATCCACGGGCTCTGGTCGAGGCCCGGTGGCGGGGCCAGGGAGCTGTGCGAGGCCCTGTGGGGAGATGGAGGGCCCCTCTCCCAGGACATGGGCACCCGCCCCGGGGCTCCAGGCCGCTCAGGCTTGTGCAGGCAGGGACCAGGACGGCCCCCCAGCCGATCCCCACACAGAGGAGCCAGGGACAGCTACCCCGGGACCTCAGGGGTGCGTCAGGCTGGCCACCATCTGAAAGCACCCTCCTCCCCAGCTGCAGTCCCCTGGCCTGGGTGGGGGTGTTGAGAATAGGACCCCGGGTCCCATGGCACTCAGCCTCCACAGGCTCTTGACTCGGCCCCATGTGTCACCGGATAAACATTTATTGGATATTTCCTGCCCGGCCCCAGCCCGTCTCCGCCAGCAGTGTGAGAATGTGGGGGTGGACGGGTGTGTGCAAGCCTGCCTGTGCAAGCGCATGAGTGTGCACCTGGAGTGTGAGCGGAGGTGAACGCACCGTCGGTCCCCCCTGCTTCGTCGAGGGGGTGGGGCGTGTCGGTGAGTTCCCAGAGGCCCCACAGACCAACCCACGTGCATGCTCAGCTCAGGAGATATGCCTGGAATGAGTGAATGAACAAATGAATGAACATGTGAGTGAAGGAACAAACCTATGGCTGGGAAGAGCATGAGGAAGGTGGGGAAGCGATTTGGGACCCAGGAGGGATGCTGCCCAGGCCCCCTCTCTGCCCTGCCCGGAAATGCCTTTCTCTGCACCCACAAGCGCCCCCGGCCCCTGGTCAGCCGGTGTGCACCCTCTGGTCCTGTCCCCCACCCTGCAGGGGTCAGGGCCAAGACTCAAAAAATTCGAGGTCCTTGTCCAGTCACACCGGCCCAAACCTTTAACTGCTCACGTGGGACGGTCAAGCGTTGTCCCCTCCACTGCCCACATCTGCTGGTCCCAGAGCGGCCCCAGTGCGGGAGACGGGCCGAGGGACAGCCCAGGCCCGGCCTGCTACTCTAGCTGTGTGCCCGCAGGCAGGGTGCAGCCTCTCTGGGCCCATCTTGGTTTTCCCTCCCGTAACTGGCTTCTGGGCTGTGCCTCGGCTCCCCGGCTGCTCCTGCTGCATGGACGTGACCTCCTGACCCGAGGCGTGCAGGCTGGACCGGGATGACCAGTGTACCCTCCGTGGGAAGCTGCATGAGGGGGAAGGAAGGCCGGCTCCAGACAGCCCTGGGAGAGGGTGGATGCGGGGTGCCCCAGAGCGGCTCATTGTGACCGGGGCTGCAGAGGAAGGAGGGAGGAAGTTGGGGGGGCTGCAGACCCCAGTCAGGGAGGAGGTGGGAGCAGGTGGGGCCAAGGCCAGGCTCCCTGGGGCCAGGCCACCCCCTGGAGACCAGCATCGCCCTGGATGCAATCAGTCAGTGCACGGGAGCCCTGCGGCACGCCTAGCCCAGAGGCAGGCACTGGGGTCGGAGGGGGAGGGGACTGAGCCCACAGCCAGGACAGGGCCCGGGAGGCTGTGCCATGAGGCCGGGGCCTCTGACGACACTGAGGTTTCTGGGGCTGCGGGACCACCACTAACCCGATGGCTCAGAACCACAGAGCTGCTTCCCTCACAGCTCGCAGGCGCGGTGCGGGGTACGGCCGGGCCGCGCTGCCCCTGAAGGCACTGGGGGTGGACGGTTCCCTGTCTGGCCTGGCTTCTGGCCGGTGCTGGCAGTCCTCGGTGTTCCTGGGCTCGTGGCCACGACTCAACCCAGCATAAACTCCACGGACCTCTGTCCCGCACAGGACGTGTGTGCTAACGTGGTCCCCCAGGGCCCTGGGGTCAGAGGTGGCGTGGGGCGAGTGCTCCTGGCAGAGGGAGCAGCATGGGCCAGGGCCAGGGCCAGGAGGCAGGACCAGGGTGCAGACGGCCCAGCCCCAGAGCGGGGGCCCCTCTGCCCCTCTGGGGCCCGTCAGCTGTGCTCTGCTCGCTGGCAGCGTGCGACCCTCGACCCACAGGCGGCCGGCCCTCCTCGTCCTGGAGGGAGGAGGCTCCAGGCTCCACAGCCAGGAGCTGAGCAGTGGACGCCAGTGGGCAGGGCCAGGCCAGAGCACAGAAAGGAGACACCTCCGGCGGGTCCGCGGGCCTGGGAAGCCTGCAGCAGGTGTGACCCCAGCCCCCGCCGCCCAGCCGAGGCCGAGCTAAGGTTTCCTGAGCTGGTGCCGGGGATGAGCCGGGGCCTGCCCAGTGCGGGCCGGTCCATGGCCCGGATCCCAGGGGCCAGGGATGGGCTGGGGCCTCCCCAGTGCAGGCCGGCCCGTGGCCCGGCTCCCAGGGTGCTATAGAAATGGCCTTTTGTTGGCTGAACAAAGCAGCTTTGAGCTGGGCCCTTATCTGGGGCTGCGGTGAGACGGGACACCGCGGATCCAGGCGGGAGCCAGCCGGCCAGCCTGCATGGGCAGCCCACCGAGCCAGGGGAGGCAGGGAGACGCTGCCGGAAGGGGCGGGCGGAGGAGTGAGCTGGTGCTGCTTCTGGCTATCAGGGGCCCCCATAGGCTCAGAGGTATGCAGCAGGCCCATGGGGAAGGCCCAGGTGGACACGGGCAGGCACAGCATGCACAGGTGGCCACAGACACACAGGTGGGCACAGGGGGCCACAGGCTGGGAAGCGATGGGAGGGCCTGCCCACCCCCGGTGACAGGTGCCCATGGGTCAGGGCTGCTTATCTTTGGCCCAAGTCCGGGTCCCTGTGCAGTCCAGACCCCAACCCTAGGCACCTCAAGGGCAGGACCAGGAGGGGCACCCTTCCTGTGCCCAGCTCAGGGCCGGCCTACCAGTGTCCTGGGGACCTCAGGAGCTGACCCAAGTGGCAAGGCAAGGTGCCTCCCAGAGTGTGGCCTAGAGGGGTCACGAGGTCAAGACAGCTCACTCCGCCCCACCTGAGGCCAGCTGGGAAGCCACTGCTGTAGAGGATGGCTGTGGGGGACAGGGCTGACCCCGAGGAGGGGAAAATAGCCCAGGTGCCTGCGAAGGCCAGGGGCTGAACACCAACCGCATTCCACTCCTCGCCCTGGAGGCCCTGCCCCGCCCCCTCCCCCACCTCTGTCTCTGCACAGGGGCTCAGGAAACACCTGCTGAACGAGTGAGGGAGCGAGAGACAGAGAGAAGGAAGAGGGGACACAGGTGGGACCGCCCAAGAACCCTGGGTGTTCCCACAGGAAGTTCTCCCCCTTCAAGGGTCCAGGGGCTGCCCAGGCTTTACGGAAGACTGGGGGGCGGGTAGGCCAGGCCAGGCCCCCTGAGGCAGGAGCCTGGGTGAGGGCCGCTCTGGGCAGACCCCCCTCCCCCTCCCCAGACTCCTCGGAGGCTGCCTGGCCGCAGACAGCTGTGCTCGGGCGGCGGGGCTGGGAAGGGGCAAGGCCAATGGCAGACAGGCCCCTGTGAGCAGGCCCGTCTCAGCACCCAGGGCGGGGCAGGGCCCGCAGCCAGCTCCGAGGCTATAATTAGCCCCTAGTTGGACCCAGGCCCTAGAAGGACCAGACTCTGTGCCATACAGGACCCCACCCCCACCCCCACCCCCGCAAGCCCCTCGGGCGCTCAGCCAGGCCTCAGGGAAGCCAGTCTGTCCCTCCTCTGCCCCCTTCCCATGTCTCTCCCCAGGCCCAGGGAGGGAGCTGGGGCCTCTCTGGAGCACAGGGTCCCTTCTCGCCTGGGATTAGGGTCTTTCCTGCCCTCCCACCGTCTCTGACTTTCCCACAAGCATTTTTGGGCATAAAAATAACTTCATTGGGAATGACTGTCACTGGACGCCTCCCGCTGAGCCCCCAGCCTGAGGGGCCTCGCTCCCCACTTGGCTGTGTTTGGAGGTCATTTCTCCAGCAAAAATACCCTGGCTGGGTTATTTATAAGCAGCCATGTCTGGGGGCGTCACCACGGAGTTGACAGGGAGTCTCTGGGTGGGGGCCTCACCCCCTTCAGTCCCTGTGGTCGGTGGAACAATTCAAGTGACACGCAGCAGGTTAACGGAGAAAACCGCATTTTCACATTCGCATGAGGGGAATTCACACAAACATGGAAGTTCAAAGACAGGGAGGCGATCCAAGGTGTGTGCATATTTGGAAAAAGAAGGGGCGGGCTGGGCGCAAGTAGATGAGGAAGGACAAGGCTGGGTGAGCACACGCTCCGGGGCCACCCGGAGGCGCAGGGGGACCCAGCGGCAGGCTCTGGCCCGGAGCTGCAGAGTGTGGCTCTGCGCACGTGCGCCTTGCCCAGGTGGCTGCAGGGGCCCCCTCCCCAGGCAGGTTTTCTACCTGAGTCGCTTGAGGCAGGCAGGGGGAGGGGACAAACTTCCTGAGACTCTGTCGGGCTTTGCCAGGGGAACTGGGGTGGGGGGGGACGCTGGGAGGACTCGCTCGGAGCCCCACATGACACGACACACCCCAGTGCTACCACCTTTAACCGAGAGTCACGACTTCTGTAATTTAGAACATCTGCCAAGTCCTTCAGAGTCGTTTTTACTTTCTGTGAAAACGCCACGCCCTGCCCCCAAGAAAGAAACGTCCCCGTGGGGCCCGGCCGTCCGGAGGGGGCTCGGTGTGGGTGTGCGTTGCTGCTTTTCAGAGAACTCTCTGGTGGGGTCTCCGAGAGGATCAGCTGGCCCTCCCAAGTGGGGTGGGGGACGGAACCTGGCCTGGGCGGGGCCCCTCAGGGATTCTAGCCCGCGCGTGCCGGAGCCAGCGCTGGGCCCTGACTCCGACTCACACCTAGGGAGAAGCGCCCGCCTCGGGGGCACCCCCTCCTCACCTGAGCCCCTCACCCTCGGGGGGCCGCTGCTTGTCACTGGCTGTCCTGAAGGGCACAGTGTAGGCCTTTGCTCCCACACGGGTTCCGCTCAGTTTGTGGGACCGTTTTCTTAAGTGTCCTCTGGGGGGTCCACCTGTCTTCTGGAAGGCTGTGGACATTTTACGGGTCCTGCAGCCTAGGGAACCGGCCGGCGACGCGCCAGCCCCCTCCGGCCTCAGCGGAGGCTGTTGGCTCACTCGGTAGCTTTGTTCAGTCTCACCCACCCTCCGCTGCGTGTTCACCCAGCCTGCGGACCCCTTCGAAGAAAGCGCCGGCCCCGGGCCCGGGCACTGCGGGCACAGCGTGGCAGCGGGAAAAGGGGCAAACGTCTCTGCCCGCCGGCGGCCGGGCGGGCGGACAGGCGCAGGAAAAACGGGGCGCTTGGGGTGGGGCCGGTGCGCAGAATAAAGCAGGGGCGATGGCAGCGTCACATGCGAAGGCAGTGGGGGGACAGCCTTCAGGGAAGGGGGTCCTGTCTACGGGGGCGGCCAGCGCCAAGCGCAGAGGCAGGTTTGGGGTGGCGTGAGGGCGGGGGTGCGGGGCGGCCCGGGAGGGGCAGGGGCGGGCCTGCGCGGCCACAGACTGGACTCCAGCTGCTCCTTAGAGGGAGACGGGGCGCCCAGGGGCGTGTGCCTGGCACCCAAGGGGCGCTTGGCGAGAGCCGGTGCTGGTGGCGGCTGTGCTCCGCTCCTCCCCCGTCTTCCTGTGTGCCATCAGGTCACTGTCACACTGTGCCTCGGTTTCCCCATCCGCGCCCCCCGGGGGGCTGAACCTAACACCTCTCGGTCTTCCTGGAGCAGCGGAGACCGGTGACGGTGACGGTGCTGGCGGCCGCGGAGCTTTGTGGGAGACGCGCGGGGGCGACGTCCTCCGCAGGCACAGCGCATGCGCTGGTCGGAAAGCGCGCAGGCTGCAGGTGCCCCCGAGACGAGACGTGGGGACCGAGCACATGCAGAGGCATCCCTAGCTCCCCTTCACTCGATCGTGTGCAAGTGAATTAGAAAAAACCCGGATGGAGTGGACAATTTTAACCAAAACATACGACAGAAAAATGGAAAATCTGGGCCCGCCAGCGAGCAGAGACGAAAAAGTCACCCAGGCTCCTCCTCGCCTCCCGCCTCGGCACCGGGCCCGCGAGACACAGGGAAGAATCACCCACCACGTGTAGCCAAACTGCCCACCAGAGCTGCTTAAACTGCTTCGGCCCCCTGAGGAGAAAAAGAAAAAAGAAAATCTTCCAACTTTATTTTATGAAAACAGCCGATCTTAATACCAAGCTCAATGAAAATTGTATTACAATAGATAAAGCTGCAGACAAATTTCAGTTTTGAAAACCAAAGCAAAGATCCCAGGATAGCTGGTAGTACCCAGCAGTCCAGGAAAGATGAGGGCCCCTTTTCACCCCCGTGGGCCCTGGGAGCGGGGACTCTGGCCCCAGCCCCTCAGGTCCAGGCCAGGCTGGGTCTGGGCTCCCTGCCTCCCCCCCTGCAGCCCGCGGGGCAGCTCTCCAGGTTCCCACGCTCACCAGGCCGCCCCTCGGCCGGGGCACATATGGCCCTGGGGCTGCACTATCCCCTGCCTTGGCCCTAATCCCTGCCCACACCTTTGTAAATAGTCCCTTCACTGAATCTCCTCAAATTACCTCATTTGAGTACACCATCTGCACTTTTTGTGCCGTGATTTGTAGGGTTACACTGCTTCACTCTGAAAGGCTCCAAAGGAAAAAGAAAAAACAAATATTTATCTCCGCTGATGCCCACAAGGCATGTGCCCAAATTCAACAAAGTTCCTGATTTTAAAGGATCACGATAAGATATGACTAAGTACATCCTTAACTTGATAACACAACTCTCTTCACCCCAAACCAACTGCATGTGAAAATTCTAGAAGCCTAACTGTGAAAGTCAGCGACAGGACAGCGGCGTGTACCGACGTCTGACATTATTCGGGAGGAGTGGCCGGTGAGGTCGGGAGACACAGCAAACGTGCAATGACTGGGAGAGAAGAGAGAAAATCAGCACGTTTTGCAGACAATTTTATTATTAAACACCCGAAAACAGAAAGGTCTCCTGCAATCAAGGAATTCCTTAAGATGGCTGGGAGCAAACTCCACACAGAAACCGCAGCGTCCTACCCGTAAGCAAACGTTCGCTGAGGAAAGACCTGTGCGTGACTGCTGAGACAATGATACGATATTCGGAAATCAATAAGAAATATGCCAAAGCCACATTAAGAAAGCCTCCCAAGGGCAGTCGAGGGACAAAAAAAGATTTAAACCAATGAAAAGGCCTAACTTTTTAAATATAAAGACTTAATGTCACAAAGACATCAATGCTCATTAAATCCACAAATACGATGATGTTTCACTTTTAAAAACTAACGAAACAAACTAATTCTAAGGCTCGTGTAGAAAACGAAACCAGCAAAAACAGCCAAGAAAATCCTGAAAAAGAACAAGTCTGTTTCGATGGGGATCACGTTTTGCCGCGTGTGACAGACGCTAGCACTCAGGCCCACACGGTGATTGAGTGGTTCTCTCTCCCGTAGGAGAAGCCCTGCGTGAGGCGGGCCACACAGGGCTGCGGTGGCCCCACGGTGTTTGGGTCTCAGAACCCCTCCATCCCTCTGCTCCACCCTCCTGATGAGTGGCTTCCTTTCCAAGTTGGCCCGGTGGCCCAGGATGGCTGCTGGGGTTCCAGCCATCACCTCCACATTCCAGGCAGCCAGAAGGAGAAAGGAAGGAGGAGCACTCACGTGTCCTTTACAGAAAAGTCCTTGGAGGTGCCGGACCTCACTTCCACTCCCATCTGACTGGCCAGAACCCAGTCCCGAGACAATGGAGCCAGGAAAGGCGGGTTCTTAGTGCTTTCCTGCCTCAGGTGAAAGCAGGTAGCGAAGGAAGGGAGAGGGGCCTGGGAGCAGGCGTGGGCTCCTGCAGCCTCTGCCGGAGTGACAGGCGGGGACCAGCCCTACTAGATACAGAAACTTTATAAAGCCACAAAAATCATTAAAATGGTGTGGTGCTGGTGCAAGAGGCAGGTCGATTCATGGAACAGAACCGAGCCTGGAAGCAGATTCTGATATGTATGGACTCTCACATGTGACGAAGATGGAATTTCAAATCACTAAGAAAAGATGGATCATCCAAGGGTCCATCCCTACCTGGGCAGCCAGGTAGCCTGGAAAGAATAGTCCGCATCGCACACCTCATGCCAGAATAAGTTCCACATGGGTCGGAGATTTCAATGAAGGTCAAAACGTAAAACCACAAAGGCTAGAACAAAGGCACGGAAGAAATGCCCCCGTTTGCTTGGGATGAGACCTCCCCCCGCGTGACAGAGAACACAAAAACCAAACACACGCACGACGTTTTATGACAAGTGTCTAATCACTGGGTTGTGCACCCGAAACTAACACGGTATTGTATGTCAACCACAATTAAAATCTTTTTTCATTAAAAAACATTTTTTTTGACAAACTCACAAGCATAAAATAAAATTTCTGCAGAGCAAACACCACCTGGAGCAAAGTCACAGCCTCCTGCTGGGCGACGTGGGGGAAGCAGCGGCAGCTGCTGTCACACAGACGGAGGGCTCGTTTCCCTCATATGTAAAGAGCTCCCACGAATCAATAAGGAAGGCCAGCCGTCCGGGAGCGGGGGAGGGGAAAAAGCAAAGGGTGTGCGGAGTTCACGTGACGGGAAAGGCAAACGGCTCTCGGACGCTTGAAAAGGTGCTCGGCCTCGCTCTCGGTGAGGGAAACACAGATTAAAATAGCACTGACGGCCCAGAGGCCCGTCAGGTGGGCGGTCACCGGCCATGACGGCACAGCGGTGGGTGCGTGTGCAGACGTGGGGACTCACACCTACAACCACAACGCCCATGCCTCTGCGGAGGGCCTTCGGGCAACATGTCTCAGGAACAGCAGCGTGCCCTTCGACCCCCGCCCCCAGGAGGGCCTCTTACCCACTCGGACCCCCTCCGCCAGCCAGGACCAATGCCGTCCAGTGGGGCGTGTGCCGGCGGGGAGGAGGCGGGGGCTCCTGCGTCTGTCTGGAGCTGTTTCAACACTGCGTCAAGCGAGAGCACGGGGCCCAGAGCCGGCAGGCTGGTCTGGGTCGTGTGGGAGAGCAGAGGCGCAGAGGCCTGGTCTGGTGGTGGGCCCCGGGGTCCCCGGGGACCAGCGGGGGCCTTTCGTCAGCGCATTGCGTCCGGCTGAGCTGTGAACGTGAGAGTCTGTTCCCACTCAGCACAAGAGCCCACGGAAGTGGGAGGAGGGACGAGGGGCTGGGGCCCCCGAAGCCAGGCTCTGGTGTGCGGGAGCAGGTGGGGGTGGGGACCAGGGTCTGACTATTCACCAGACTCGGCCTGCCCACGGAGGCCCTGCCCGCTCAAATCAGACCTCGTAGGGGCCTCCGGGCAGCGTGCGTGGGATGACAATCCTCTGTGACAAGGGCCACCGCTGGGGAGTCAGACCCAGAGGCAGGGCCCCTGCCAGGCTGAGGTCCCAGCCCAGAGGGCAGGGGACGTGCAAGGCCAAGGTGGGAGGGAGGCCACTCAGCTGCCCTCGCCACCCAAAAGTGGAGGTGGGGCGAGGGGCGGGTCAGCCCTCCTCCTGGGCTTTGGGGGTAGAGTCGGGGAGGGGGGTGGGGGCAGCTCTCCAGTCCTGCTTTCTGGGGAGTCCTGGCCCGGGCTCATCTACATCTCATTTGCATGGCCATTCATCCTCTCCCAGCATTCCCAGCCCCCCCCAGCAGCCCCTTCCTGCCCTGGAGAAAGGGACTGGGCCAGGGTCCCCTCCCAGCTGCCCCCCACACTGTGCCCCCCAGAGGGCAAGACAATGGGGGTGGGGAGGAGGTGGGGGCAGGGTCTGGCTGGCCGGCCAGGCCGGTGGGAACCATTGTGCTGAGGCCCTGAGTGTTTGCATAGCAAGTGCCTTGGCTGCTGAATGGGGCGCAGGCATCCCAGGAATGCTGCCTGGGCCACAGAGGGGCCCCGGACTTGGCCAGCCCCCACATCCGCGCTGAGCCTCTGAGCCTTCCTGTCAGTCGTTCACACCTGAGGCAGCAGAGTGTGGAGAGGGATGAGGCTGGCCAGGCAGCAAGGGGGAGTGGCCAGGGCGGCCAGGGACAGTGGTGTAGGTGGTGCTCTGTGCCCCCCCCCCGGGGCGCCCCGTCCACCTGGGCAGCCCTGCAGACCCATGTCGACCTCGGGGACCTCCGTGGTCTCGCAGTGCGGTGGGACAGGAGCCCCTGTCCTCAGAGGGTGTCTGCTCTCAGCCCCAGGCAGGAAGGGGTGAGGGGCAGACAGGAAGGGCAGAGGTCACAGCCGGGAGGCGAGGGGGAAGGGGGCCTGCTAGCTGGGAGGACGGGCTGGGGGCCACTCAGGGCGTGAGGGCTGCCTGGGCCCTGCAGGGTCCCTGACCCTGGTGCAGTCCAGCCCACAGATCTCGGGGTGACTGCTGGCAGCTTGGAAGCTACCAGGCATGACCCCACGGGCTGAAGCCTCGCGCCTGCCTCTTGTCCAGGGAGTCAGCACCCCAGACCCTGCAGCCTGTGTGATTGTCACTGGTCCCAGATGAGGCCCTGGGCTGTGCTCTCGGGAGAAGGGAGGGGACAGATGGGGAGGCTGCACCTGGCAGAGGGAACTGCCCAGCCAGGAGAGAGGAGGGCAGGGGAAGAGGCCACCGGCCTCTGGGGCAGCGGAGGCCCAGGGCGCGGAGGGTCTGTCCCTCCCTCTGTCCCCGCCGTGGATGTCGTGCTGTCCCAGAGCAGAGGACCCCGTGAAGAGGTTGAGGTCGCAGGGCTCTGGCCAGCGCTGTCCTGGTGTCTGTGGCCCTGACAAAGGGCCTTTGACAAGCAGCATGCCAGCCGGGCCCAAGGGGTCCACCTGGCCAGGATCTCTGGGTGGCCCAGCTTGGGGACGACTCCTTCCTAAGTGTGAGGAAGGGCTGGGCCCAGCTGGCCGCCCTGGGGACTGGACATAGCAAGACAGACATTCTTGCCTCTTCCGAGGGGACAGAGGAAACGTGGCTTACACTGCCACACACTTGCTGTGTGACCTTCGGCCTGCGGCTCCCTGCTCCCTGCCTCGGTTTCCCAGCTGTGAAATGGGCTTGCCCACTGCTCTCCCTGCATGGCCGAGGCTCTGACGCTCGGGCTCCCTGGAGTCGACCCACTGGCTCCTGTCAGCATCAGAACAATCCAGGAGGGCTCCCTGGTGGAGGTGGCACTGGGAATGGGAACGTGATCACAGTGGGATGGGGGCCCTCGTGCTGGAGGGCTGAGTTCTCATTGCGAGGATAGGGAAACCGAAGTGCAGGAAGAGGCAGGGCTTGCCAACGGCACTGCAGAGGAAGGGAGGGTGGGCCCCAACTCTGTGGGGTCAGGGCAGGGGCCCCAGATGTTCCCAGGCCTCCAGCAAGTGGCCAGGACACCTGTGGGACAGGATAGAGAGGGGGCTGTGCCACACACTCCTGCATGCCTTCCTAAGGGGTGGAAGCCTATCTCCCCACCCTGTTTCGGGGCCTGACAGGAAGTGGGTCTCAGTCCAGCTCTGGCCCCAGCCGGGGGCCTGGGCTCAGCTCCAGGTCCTCAGCCGGATGCTGGTCGCCAGCAGGACAAAGGGGAGGCCTGGCCAGGGTGAGGAGCCCGAAGGACGAGAAGGGCAGGCGTAGGATCTGTCACACGCGGGGTCAGGCCCAGACGCAGGCCGTCAGCCCCCGGATGTGGGCGGGAGGGCTGACCATCCAGACAGAGCCTCCTGTGTGGCCCCACACGAGGGCTGCTCCTCCGCCTGTCCCCAGGCCGGGCCCAGCCTTTTCCTGCCTCCAGGGATGCCCTTGGGGACACAGGCCCCTGGCCCCCAAAACTGGACTTCTCCTGTCCTCACACCCCAAGCCTGTCTCAGAAGGGGAAACCAAGTCAGGGTGCCTGCTTTGCACATCCACTTTGCAGCTGGACACCTGGGTTCAAACCCCACCCACTCAGTCGAGGTGAAATTTGCATAACGTAAGCTGATCCATTTAAAGCGGCCACTTGAGTGGCAATTAGCACATTATGCTGTGCGAACTGTGGACTTCCAGGTCACCCTCATCCCCCAAGGAGGCCCCTACCTGTCAGCACCACATGCCGACCCCTGGCTGTCACTCACCTGGCCACTCGTCCGCGAGCTGCCCCGTGCACTCAGCTCTGGTGGACAGTGCGTGTCCATGGGACCCTGTGACACGTCCGCGAGCTGCCCCGTGCACTCAGCTCTAGTGGACAGTGCGTGTCCATGGGACCCTGTGACACGTGTGTCTCGGGTCGTGTCTCCTTCACGGAGCACCGCGTGCTGGTGCTCAGGGCTCATCCGCTGTCAGGACCCCACTCACACTCATTCATTCTTCGTGCTGAGGCAAGAGCCTTATCCCGTCCCCACCAGGTCACGCCGCCCCAGAACAGCCCGCCCAGCCGGCCACTGATGTCTCGTCCCCCTCACGCAGCCCTTGATTGTCCTGTGAAAAAGCGCAGGCCCAGGGCGCTGAGGTGACTGACCGAAGTCACAGAGCAAGTCCCTGGAGCTTTCCTCATCTGTGGGGTGAGGATGCACCCTTAGGCTCCGGGCCGGGCGTTGCCACGAAGGGTCTGGGATGAGGACCCCGCAAGGGCCCTGTGTTGGAGCTGAGCTTCCTCACCTCGGGGCGGGGACGGGGTTCCCTGCACCTGCGCACGAGGCTCGGCAGGGCCAGGCACGGCGGGCCGGCACGCAGCGAGAAGGCATCGCCCGGCTTCGTCTGTGTGGCGTGTGTCCTGTGTGAGCATCGAGATGGTCGGCGGAGGGAAAGCCGGCTGTGCCGTCCTGGGGTGTGTGCTCACCGCGGTGCAGCCTTCCCCAGCCTGCCTGGCCGCCCTGAGGCTAAATCTGCAGCAGGAAGACTGGGAGCCGGGAGGCAGCAGGGCCCTCGCCAGCCCAGCGGCTTCTGGACGCTCATTAGGCCTGCGGACTGGGTTCCAGAAAGGCCGGGATGTAGGGCGGGGCCTCCAGGCTTCACCTCGGCGGGGTCCTGAGGGCTTTGGGGGTCTGGCGAGGCTCGGAGCCCCTCCCAGGGACACTCCTGGAAGCTCAAGGTCGTTCGCAGAACGTGGAACCAGGGGCCCGGAGCCCGGAATGTGCACTCAGGCGGCAGCGGGCAGCTGGGGCCAAGCCTGTCGGCCTTTCCTCAGCACGTGACTCGGTTTCCCTGGCTTTGAGTCGCCTTGCCTCACTGGGTTGTGAACACACGGGAGAAAAAATAAAAGGGTCGCCCACCGGGGTGACGTGGGCACTGCCGTCCATCACGTGCCCCGCAGGAGCCGCGACCCGCCCCAGGCCCACACGCACGCCGGCCCCTGCCCCTCCGCCGGCCCTTGGGACCACCTGCCACCTGCAGAGGGCAGGCCCAGCCTCGTCGCCCTGGAAACGGGAAGGAAGGGGGCAGAGCAGGGCCAGACCCGTGTGCCCCGGCATCCCGCCCCCAGGCCCGTGCTCCCTCTGGCACTCAGGTCCTCCACCCCACAGGGGGCCTGCCTGTGTCTCACTGCAGGCTCAGCACTCCGTTCGGGTTGGGGGGTGTTCACCCTCCCCCAGCACCGCTGCGCACGCACAGGCGCCCGCTGTGCCCAGCCCCGCGCCCGGGGCGGGCGGACGCAGGCTGGCACTCCCGCCCCGCGGGATTCATGCTTGTCCCTCTGGCGTCAGTGCCGTCCGGCGCTGGCCTCACGCTCAGCCGTCCTCTCTCAGCCGTCCTTGCGGGACCCCTGATTCTCCAGCCGTAGGGATCCAGGTCCTCCTCACCGTTCCCTGCACCCCAGGCCTCTCACGCGGCAGGGACCCAGCTAAACCCAGGCCATGTCCTCGTGAAGGCCCCCACAGCTTGGGGGCAAGCAGAGGCGGCTGATGGCGGGCGACAGGGGACCCCACGGTTGGCCCCACTGGGAGGGGGCGTCACTCAGGCGTCCCAAAGGCCTGGGGTTCGGAAGTGACTCTGGACAGGGTGCAGACGAGATGGAGGGTCTCTGAGCCTGGGATGAAGGCCCAGCTGCAAAGCACATGGCTTTGTACTCTGGTCCTCACCACGGACACGGCCCAGAGCACTGGGGGCCGCAGCCCGAGCCGCCGATCCCCGCCCCGGGACCCGTGGGCACTGGGGCACGTTTCCTCCCGTGGGCACGCGCGTCTGCGTGCGTCCGGAAGGCAAGGCCTTGCCACGTTCCCGGCTGAGACCGTTGTGAGGACGACGCCTCCCCCATCCCATAATGAGCATGTCACATGTCACTGCGGCGTCCACGGGCATGACCCCCCACCGACTGCAGCCGTGCGTGGCCTCCCGAGCTGGCGTCCAGCCTCCCGCAGGCAGAGCGGGCCTGCGCGCCCGGCGTTCTGGCTCAACACTATCTCCTCACGACGAACCCCCAGAAGCAGAAATGTGGGCGCTGGAGGCCTCTCGAGCACGCACCGTCGGGATGAGTCGGGTCTGGCTGCGGTGGAGCCAGGACCCTCCGCTGAGCCCCGCGGGATCCCGGGGCCCCTCGGCGGCACGGCTCCCGCCCCACACCCTTGCAGGGCCGCGGCGTGCCGGGACTTACGCTCCGTGCGTGGCCACCCGACACTGAACCAGCGGGGCCCGGCTTCAGTGTGGGGGGGACTCAGGAGGCCCGGACCCTCTGACCTTCGGTGTGCCCTGGGGAGTCTTCACAGGACTCTGCCCACCAAGGTCAGGCCACCAGCCTCCGAGGCAGAGGCCAGCCGCTGACCCCAGGGTGACCTCAGGCTGGCCACTTCCCCACGGAGCCTCAGTCTCCCTGGCCAGGCTCCAGCTGAGGAGTGGGCCGGCCGGCCAGGATCACGCACCAGGGGACGCCGGAGGTGGGGGGTGGGCAGGCCGGGCCACTCAGGGTTCCAGGAGCTTGCAGGAGCGTGGGCTTCTTCTGAGGCATTGTGTGGGCACCCACCTCAGCCCAGCTGTGGGTCCCGACTCTCACGCCTGGCCCCGGGGCGGAGCCCTCTGCCTGAGGCCGGCTGGGCGAGCGGGGGTGAACAGAGACACTGAGAGGCCATCACTTCCTGCCCGGTCCAGCCTTCAGCGGAGCCCTGTGACCCAGCCTCTTCCTCTCTCTCTCAGGGCTCCAGCCCCCCGTGGATCTTCCTGTTTACTGCACCCCAGAGGCTGCCCTTGACCTGGCTCTGCTGGGCTGGCTCCCAGGGGGTTGTCAGATTCTGTTTTCGAGAGAACCCTCCTGTGAAGATTCCATTCCCGCCGTGGACCCCCAGGTCCTGGGCGACTGGTGGGGCAAGCTCTGGACCCCATAGCCAGGTCTAATTCCAGGCCCTGGTTGCTGCCCTCACTGCCCTGAGGTCCTGAGACCCACCCCCCTCAGCTTCTCTAGTTGGCCGACCTGCTTAGCTGTCCCTCCCTCCTGCAGGAAGCCGTCTCTGCACCCACCGCAGCGGACGGGGCCCTGCCGTGGGCTCGGAGGTGCTGGCCTCCATTGGGGCCGGCCCCTGAGCTGTGCTGTGCTGGGCTGTCTGGCTCCCCGTGGCTGTACGAGGCTGCAGCCCCAGGGCCAGGCTCGGGGTGCACTCACAAATGCTCTCTGAGTCTGGGTCTACGCCACGAGTCTTGGAGCCTGGGACCCTAGGAGGATCCGCCACATTTCCAAGAGGTCACTTTGGTTTGCAAGCAGGGTGGTCAACTCCAGACTGGGGATCACTCAATGTCTCAGGGACAGGGTGCTGCAAGCAAGGGTTCCCCGCGACACGTGTAAAGGGGCTGCTTTGTTGTGGATTAGCATACGCCCACTGCAGCTTCCAGCCGGTGCTTCCCAAGGTGGCCTGGGGTTCTGGGCAGTGGGCCCGGCGGGAGGAGCGAGCTCTTCATGATTCACCCAGGATTTTCGCCCCATGTTACCTCTTCAGTCCCTGGCCAACCTGATGACGTGAGTCGGGTAGGAGGAAAGATCCCCGCTTTCCAGAGGAGAAAAGGGAGGCTTGGGAAGGCCAGGCGCTCACCCCTGGTCACGGAGCTGGCGAATGAGGGAAACGAGGCCTCAAACCTTCTCCTGTCAGCGAGGGAGGGGACAGTCTCCGGGGAGACAGTCCCCGTCCTGGGAGGTCTGGCTTTCCTGGGGCGGGGCAGGAAGAGGGGCCGGGGGCAGGGGACCCCTCGCAAGTGAGGCCTCGAGACAAGGCCCCACTTCCTGGGGCCACGACCCCCACAGTGGTGCCTTCTACTGTACCCCGAGCGTGTTCCTCCTCGTAGGCACTACGCACCTCGGACCTTCAGCCAGGAGTCCTGCCTGCTGGGCTGACGCAGGGGACAGGGCCTGAGCTATCCTCTGCCACCCCCCCGGCCCCCCGCCCCCGCCGCTGCGAGTCTCACCGCAGCTCTCCTGGGCCAGGCGTTTTCATCCTGAGAGCGCCAGCCCTGACCTGCTGGCTGCCTGTGGGCTTGGGGCTGGCGCAGGGCCGGGCAGTGTCCAGGAGTCTTGGGGGCATGCGCCGTGGCCCAGCCCCTGACCGAGGTGGAGGGAGGCTTTCTCCTCAGAGCAGACAGGAACTGTGGCCTGGCCGAGGGGCCTGCGGGAGCCAGCAATGCCCGCTGCGAGGCTCCGAGGTCCCCGAGTGTGTGCGTGCAGAAACACCTGCTCGGCCCGGGACGAAGGCAGCGGAAGCAGCTCACCACGCGGGGCACAGTGGGGCCGGGGCCACTTCCCGAGAGGAGCCCGAGCTCTGCCCCGCACCGGCCGCCTGGCCGACGCCCCTCAGGACTTGTGGAAGTGGGCACGGGGGCGGGAGGAGGGCCTGCAGCAGGGGGAGGGAGCCTGCTCCCGGGCCCGGGTGGGACGGGGCCTCTGGGCCCCAGGTGGCTGGTGATGTGGGGCCGCGATGGCCGGGAAGGAAGTGGGGGATCGGCGTCTGCTGTGACCGGCTTTGGGCCGCCGAGGGGCCTGTCCCAAGCCCTGAGGCCACGGGCCACAGGGGCTTTCTCAGGCTAGCTAGGCAACGGCACAGAGAGCAGTGAGGGTGGGGGGTGTGCCTCTGGGGGATTGCTGGCTGCCGTGTGGCTACTGGGCCCCCCCAGCTCTGGCTGGTTAGTGAGTCAGCTCGAGAAGCCCTGAGTGGTTAATGACTCAGCAGCCGACAGGCAACAGCAGCCACTGGCCCCAGCCAGGGGGCTTCTGGTGGGGAGGGGGTCTGAGGAGCAACCAGGCCTGGGCTCTCCTCGCTCTGCCCCCCGCGCCCTCGCACCTCGGTGCCCAGCGGTCTGCGGGCAGGGTGGTCTTGCCCAGCCTCCAGCGGGGCAGCTGTGGGTAAAAGGAGAAGCTGAGCACTTAGTTGCTCTGTGAGCGGTAGAGCCGGGGAGGGGAGATGGATTACGAGGACAGCTCCCGGCTGGCGGGGCCCAAGGGCTCTGGTGACCGTGTCTGGACATGGTCTCTGTCTCTGGGCTCCTTGGGCTCTGCCCCCCACAGCATGGCAAAGGTGGCCCGTGGCCCACCAGCCCAGGAGCTCTCGTGGAAGCAGGCTCCGCACAAGGCCTGGGCCCAGCAGTCCAAGTCCACGGGCAGATGTGGGGGAGCGGTGTGCCCCCGAAACCGCAGCTGTCCACCGACAGTGCTGGCCTGGCCCTAGAGGCACTGGGAGGGCACTCACCCCTCACGGTCGCAGAAGCCACTCCATTCCACAGGCGAGGTGCCCGCGGCTCTGAGCGGGACGGTTGCCGGCCCACGGCCACCCGGCGGGCTGGCCGCAGCCGAGCGGACATGTGGACGGGGGCCCCGGCCCCACAGCCCAAGACGCAACACCGGCTCCCGTGTGGGCTGTGAGAGCGATCCCGGAAACACCTGGCCGGACGGCTGGTCAGTCGCCACCCCGGGCCCAGGGCCTGCCCGTCGCTGCCCCTTCTGTCCAGCTGACGCCCGAGGTGCCACTCCTCGGTGAGGGGGCGCAGGGCAGAGCGAAGCCCGGGGGCCCGTTTATTGGGGAGCTGGGCCTCGCCGGGGGCGGACGGCATTCACGCTGCAGGACAAAAGGAAGCACGAGGTCTACGAGGTGGCCACAGGCTCTCAACACGGCAGGAGGTGCAGAGGCGCACGGGGACGGTGGTCGCGGTGCCACCCCAGGCCCTCCGCTCCTGCCCCCGCCGCCGGCCAGTGCTCGCTCGGCTCCTGGGACGCCGGGCTGCCCAGGCGGGGCCGGGCCAGAGGGCCTGAGGTCCAGGACGGGGCGGGAACGCGGGCCCCGGGGCCCCCTCCTGCCCACACCAGCCCCCCACCTCCCGCCGAGGAAGCCATTGTCTCCGGCCAGCCCGACGCGTGGTGTCTCAGGTGGGCTCCGAGCTGTCCGAGGACAATGACACGGGTCCCCCCATGCCCTCACTCACTCTGGCCACAGGGACGCTGACCTGCAGCAGGCCACAGGGGCCGCCCCCACAGCTGGGTCAGAGGATGTCCGCTCACCTGGGTGTGGCGTCTCGTGCCCTTTGGGTCCATCTGACCCACATGTGCCCAGGGCACTCGGCCCGGCCGGAACCGGGGCCTTTCTGACTGGAGGCTCCCTTTGGAGGAGCTGGCTGCCGAAGGCTGGAGGAAGCGGGACTCCGGCATGGCCCGGCTCCCGGAGAGCGCCGGCCTCGGCCTCGGACCGGAGGGCAGATGAGGCGTCCTCCCCCACCTGAACCACAGGGAACCCGAAGCCGCCCTCATTCGCTTTCCTGTCTTAAAGCGGCCTCGGCGGGCAGTAACCCACACTCTCCGCCTCACAAGGCCGTCCCGCTGCTGGCCTGCAAGCTCGGACGCGCAAACGCCACCAGCTTCGCACTTGTCTCTTCCGGAAAGCCTGGGGTCCTGCCCTGATCACAGGGCTGGCCTCGCTGGAGCCTGTGTCTGGGGACAGAGCACCTTCGCGTTCCAGCGTCGTGGCCCTCGTGGCCGGTCAGCAGGGTGCTCACCCTGTCAGGGGCGGGGTGTCATCCCTTGGCCCTGTGTGTGGCTGGAAGCAGACCAGGGGACAGGGACACAGAGCCTTCTTGCCATGGGGGAGCCGGGGCCAGAGCAGCACTCCGCCTGCTCCCCGGGAGGACGAGCCAAGTCCCCTTCACAATCCGGGGCATCAGGGCCTCTCGGGCAGTCGCCTTGGCTCCCTTCCAGCTCCTTGACCCCCTCCCCACTCCGGTGGCTCCTGTGAGCCTGCTCACACCTTGCTGTCCCTCCCCACACCAGCCTTGTGCCCAGAGGTTAAAAAGGAGCTTCCTCTGCATTAAAATACCTTAACCCCCCCTGGGGCCGAAGAAGCAGTGACCATAAACCCAGAGGCTTCATGGAACAGAACTTCATTCTCCCCCGGTTCCGAGGCCAAAGGTCCGACATCGAGGTGTCGGCAGGGCCCCGGCTCTGCCCGTGTGTCCCTCCTCTTGAGACATCGGCCATTAGATGGCGTGACCTCCGGGTGCCCACGTCCTGAGTTGGTCCCATGCGAAGGCCCCCTCTCCAGATAAGGCCACGTATGCGGGTTCCGGGGGACCCAGCCCACCTATCTCTGGAAGACGTCATTCAGGTCGTCACACCCGTGGGCGGCAAGTGACAGGCGGGGACTCGCCCCTGGCAGGCGTCAGCGAGACAGGGCACCAAGGCCGGTGTTGGGTTTCGGCAGGCGAGATGCCCACGGCCCAAGGGCTGGCAGTGACGGTGGCCCCTGGGCACCAGGTCAGTCAGGAGGGTGCTGAGAGCCCCTGCCGGAACGTCCTCGCCCAGGTACCTGCACGGCCCTGTCCCCACTTCCCTGGGTCTCTCTGTCCCTGTGACCCCTCTGAGAGCGGTCTCCTGCGCGTAACAGCGGCCTGCCCCCCGGCCCCCCACACCCCGCTCACTGTCTCCCTCCTTCCTCAGGCACACAGTGGCGCCAGGAAGGACCCTGGTCCCAGTCACTGTGCCGAAGGCTCTGGCAGATCGTGCTGCTCCGTGCCCCCGCTTGGACGCCTGCTGCAGCTCCTGGTGCTCTGAGCGGCTACCTGCCCGTCCCATCAGCCTGCGCCGGCCGCACGGGTCAGCGGGGCTGGGCCCAGGCGCGAGGAAGGTTGGGCTCAGGTGCAACCAGTCTGTAACCGCCGCTGAGGCGGCAGCGGCCTGCGGGGACACAGGACAGGAGAGGCCGGTGGTGCAGGATGCGGCAGAGCAGTCCGGCTCCCCAGGACAAGCCGCCTCTGCGGCAGCTGGCGGGGCGGGCCCCCCCAGGCCCAGCTTCCGGCTCCCAGCCGCAGGGGTGGACGTGGGGGTCTCGTGCTGTTGAATCTTTGCTTAGTGTTCCTCTTTCAACTTAATCAAGGCTCGCTCATCTAAGTTGTTACGCTCGAGACCCCAGCTTTGGAGAGGGGAGAGACACCCCTTAATGAGTGAGAGCCCCAGGGAAGGGAGAGGGTGCAGGTTCACTTCTTCGCAGCAACCCACCTCCCCGACGCCTGTGTGGAGGGGCATCCAGCTCCCCCAAAGGAGTGGGGGCAAAAGGGGCACTACCCCACCCGCACGCTCACCCCGTCACCCTTCCCAGCCCATTTTCAGGCCGTGGGACCACAGGGTGAACAAGCTGGTGAGTCCTCACCCCCGGCCTCATAGGGCAGCCTCTGGGACCCTGCACGTGGGTGCTCAGCCCAGTCGTCACCCCTGGCTCAGGGCACCGCCCAGAGTGTGAGTCTGGCTGAGCACCAGCGCCCGGGTGATGAAGGGGCCGTGGCTGTGGGTCTGTAGGCCTGCGGGTCCTCCCGGCCCTGCCCCCCGCTGTGAGCCCCTGGGAACATGCTGCTCATGGCACGGGGCCGGCGGGCTTGACATCGCTGCACGGATCTGTGCCCGCCCTCCGTCCAGCGAGAGTCCGTGGGACTGAGGTGCAAAGGACCCTCAGCATCCCCGAGACAGGCTGGACGGCCCAGCGGCCCTGTCTTCCAGTGGGGTGATGCGATCACGGCCCCTGACTCTCCTTGTTGATTTTTGAAATTACTGCATCAGTGTTTACCTGCGAAATGCCGATTGTGATGATAAGGAGGCTGGAGAGGCCAAGAAAAAAGAGATGAGGCCGATTGCAAAAGCCCCTTTCCCACGTGCAGAAGCTCCATGGCAGGCATGTCCCACTGGCATTTGCCACCAAAGTGCCTGGTTTTATTTAAATGGCCAGAGCAAGTCTCTGACTAAACTAACATTCCACGCCAACACTCAGCAGCGCCTCTGGTTTTTGGCAAATTTTTCCTGAGCTGTCAAGGCAGAAATATAGAAGAATTCTGGTCTTACTTAAGAATGGTTGGGTTTTCCCTTCCCCTGAGACGCGAAAATAACTCGCAGATGTGCCACACCTGCTAAGGCCCGTGCTCGTCTGACTCGGAACGGAATTCTCTGTTGCTCCTGTAACCCAAACCCCCATTTCCAGGGCCATTTTCTTTTTAACAGGCGGGCTGTGCGGGGGGGGGGGAGGACGGAAGTTCTGAACATGTTTAAATGTGTCTGGAGCAAATGCGAGTGACCCGCGAGGGCTGCGAGTTCCCGCAGGCGGAAGGCCGAGGCCCAAGATGACCAGGGTGGGGGACAAGGGGCGGCAGAGGGGCTGCAGAGGGGGCAAACCCTTGGCAGGGGTTCCTGGCCCCCCTCGGAAGTTCCCACAAAGGCAGAAGGGTCCTGCTGTGGACCCTATATCTTACCTGTAAAAATAGAAACAAACTCTTTTCTGTAAAGAAAATTTCCAGCTATTTTTAACCCAGAAAGAAAAAAAAAGGAAGGAAGAATAGGGAAGACTAGGTGGGGGGTGGGGAGAGCCGGAGGAGGAGGGACTCAGCCCGGTTGGCTTTTCCGTGGGTGACTCAGGCCTGGAAGCCTTCTTTTGTACCAAAGCCCAGGCAGAGCAGTTTCGTCCCCTGGGGCCCTTTCTTTTTGGAAAAAGTTCTAAGCCGCAGCCTGCAGGGCCAGGTGGGGTGAAGCTCCCTGAGCCGTAGTCTTCCTTGGGGTCCTGGCATCCCCAGGGTGGGGCTGGTGTGGGCAGACCTGAGTGCCAGGCTGGGCTGCACAGTGCCACTGGGCGCATCAGTGTCCAGTCCATCAAGTGGATGTGGTGACATCGTCCCTGTCAGGTCAGCCCCCTGGCCAGTGTCTGCCTGAAGGTGTCAGCTCTGAAAACTAAGATTTGACCGCGTCTCTGAGCCCATGCCTCTGCCACGTCCCTCCTCCGGGCAGCCCCCTGGTTTGGGCAGCCCCATCCACTTCTCAGTACCCCATCCCCAATCCCACAAGGTGCCCTGGGGTCCCCAGCTGGGCCTTTCCTCTTCTGAGGCTGCCTGTCTCCCTGGGGCACCCAGAGGTGATCACTGAGTCCCGAGCGACCCAACTCAGCCCAGCTCTGTGTGCAGATCAGGGGACCTGGGGGCTGCAGAGGGGCGCCTCCTTCTCAGGACTTGGGAACCATGGCCAGGGCCAGCTGTTGGGATCGGGACATGGAGAAGCCCAGGGGCTGCTGGGGAGAGGCAGGTGGCCTCTGAGCTCTGAGCCGCCAAGAAAGAACAGATAGGTGGGTGGTCTCTGTCAGAGCCTGCCCTTCTCTGGGCACCCCAAAGCCCATTTCTCAAATGACAAGTGCCAGGTCATCCCCTGGGCCAGTCCTGCGGCCCCCCGAGCCCACGCCGGCCAGGCCGCATCAGCTCCAATTGCTGGGAGGGCAGGCCACCTGCAGGGGACTTGCCCGGGCAATGTGCTCGCCAGGCTGCGAGCCTGCTTCTGGGGCTCTGACCCTCCTCTCCGCGCCTCGTGGAAGGCAGGGGCTCACGGCCAGCTCTTGCCCTGGCCCTGAGCTGCCGAGAGAGCCCAGGGCTCCCAAGTAGTGGCCACTGGGGGACACGGGGGCAGGGACCTGTGCAGTCCCGCACTTCTGGGGCTCCCCTCCCCCGGTCAGTCACAGGCAGGACTCACAGTGACAGGTCCTGGGTGTGGGACTGCATACCTGCCTGGAAGGCCCTAAGACCAGCGTTGGGAGTGGAGAGGCCCAGGGGCTCTGGGAGGCCTTCCTGGAGGAGGTGAAGGGGAGGAGGGCCAGGTCATTCCAGCAGAGTGCAAGACTTATGGAGAGCGGAGCCGGGAACTGACCCAGTGCGAGTGGCCCTGGGTGCAGGGCATGGGGGGCCTGGCGACAGCGGACCCCTGCCTGGGGGGCAAGGGGCAAGCTTGAGACCCCAGCCTCCCAAGAAGCAGGGGAGCCCGTGAGGTCGGCCTGGGTGCCCGCCCAGCAGAGCAGTGGTGCCCCCAGGCCTGTCCTGCACAGAGGCACTCCGTTCACTGGGACCAGCTGGCCAGCCCGGCCCATCCACCGAAGACAACACCACGCAGCCATGCAAGCCACGTCCCGGAAAGACACCCGGCCGCTGGGAAGTGTTCCGGTTGGTTCTAAGTGGGGAAAGGGCAGGACTATAGAAACCCCTTACCAGAGGGGTTAGCCGAGGCCCAGAGGTCAGGGAGGGCCGCCCAGCAAAGGCCAGGGCTGGACCTGGGTCTGGCCGGGGTGGCCAGGGGCAGCTGAGGCACTGCCACGGTGGCTCCCGGCTCTCGCAGCGCCGGGTCTGTTTTATGATCCGCTCCGGAAGGTGGAAGGGCCCACCCCTGGCACACCAGGGCCTTCCCACAGCTGCCCTTGCAGGCCACCCCACCTCAGCCCAGCCGCCTTTGCCCCTCCTCCAGACCCACAGGGCCGAAGGCCTTGCCTGCACCCTAGTCCGATCTGTGAACAATTCGGAGGGCGAGGGGCAGTGGTGTGCCCAGCGTCCCCCCCCCTCCCCGGTGTGTACGTGCCTGCCCCTGAGCTGGAAAGATTGGGGGCTCCACATGACCCCCGGGGTCACAGGCAGCTCCCGGGGTGTCCTGAGGAGTCACTGCTGCCAGAGCGTGGGGCCAGCACCCTCAGGTCTGGCTGTGCCTTGGCATCCTGGGGACCGCCAAACATGCTGACCCCTGCCCCAAGAGGCCAAGTCAGCCGGATTCCCCGCAGAAGGGGCTGGGATGGGCCAACCTCAGCACGGCCTCCGCCCCTCCAGGGGCAGGAGAAAGGGGAGCTGGCCCCGGGGAGAGGCCCGGAACCGGAGCCGAGGTGGCCCCTGGAGGGGAAGGTGGCAGCCTGGCACTTGTCCCTCCCCTCTGCGAGCTGGGCATGTGGGGCCCCTGTCAGGTGGTGTGTCCCGGCTCAGCGGCCATGTGTGGGACCGGCCGCAGACCTGGTCTCAGCCCCTACCGAGGGCAGTGGCCACAGGGTCGCTGCTGCCCTCCAGTTCAGCTTCTTGCTGTCCACCCGCCAGGGCTGCCTGCCAGGAGGGGATTTCCAGGTCCCGGGCCCTCAGGACCCCAACCCCACCCCCCCTCAAACCCCTGCGTGGGAAGGTTCATGAAGCCGGCAGGCCAGAAACTGCCACTGTGTGAAGGAGCCGGCTCTGCACCCACTTGCCAGGGCTTGGAGTGGGGAGCCGCTCCCCAGCCCCAGCCACTTCTGGCTTTCCCAGGGTCTCTTCTGCCCAGGTGCCCATGGGGTACCCCAGGAGGCAAGTGGCACAGAGGTCGCCAGCCTGGGAGCCTGGTGGCCCTGGCACTCGGCTGAGTAGCTACTCCTGGTTGGGGACCCAGAGTGGGTCGGCACAGCTGCCGGGCCCAAGTAAGACCCCTCCGCCCCGCCCGTCGCATCCTTCCCCTTTGCCCCTCCCCTCGCCCCTGCGCAGTGCTGTCCCTGCGCCGAAGGGCGAGACTTGCTCCAAGCCAGGGCTGGACAGGGCTTCACTTTGGGCCTAAAGCCTGCTGGCAGAGAAACAGGGCTCCCGGGGACAGCACGCAGGCAGCAGCTCCAGGAGCGCCCGGCGCAAGGCTCGGGCCGTCCCCGGAAGAGGGGCGTGTGCTGTGCTGAGCCCTGAGTCTCTCAGCCAAGGTGGGGGGTGGGGGGACTGAGGCGGTACTTCGCAGCCCCCTTTTTTTTTCTGTGAAAATCTGCTGCTGCTGTTGTATAAACCTCTTTGCTGCCTCCAGGTGCCTCCTCCCCAGCAATGACCCCTGACCCCAAGAGAAGTTACCCCAGGCTCTGAGAAATGCCTCAGCTTCTGGGAGGAGGCAGGCGAACACGCTCCAGCAGCAGCTGGAGGGAGGGTGGCGTGGGGGGAGGGGTGTCTGGATTGGCTGTCCCTCCAGTGCTCACAGCAGCATGCCAGCTGCCAGTGCCCTGCGACAGCTGTGCCACGAAAGGCGGGCCAGGGTCAGGTGCCTAATCTGCCACGCTGGCGCCCGTCACTGGCCACCTCTCCCGGCCTCCCGGCCGGTCTCCAGGCTTTCCGCAGTCTTGCGGGTGTTCCTTCCCCAGAACCCTGCACCCGGCTAGGCCCCTCCCCACCTCTGAGTCTCCCTCTGGCACCCACTAACTCCAGGGGAAGGCCAGGACGTGGACTGGGTGGATGAGCCTCCAGCCAGAGCGCCCACCACTCTGGCTGGGCTGGGGCAGGCTGTCTGTTCCCACTCTGAGGCCGTGAACTCTGGCCTCCCAGGACTAGCGTAGGCATTTTGGACGCTCATCGCTTAGCCCGCCTTGGTACAGGATGCCCAAATCGGGGATCGCAGCGGAGAAATAAACCAGCCGGAAGGAGCACATGGGAGGGGCCAGGGCGGCACCAGCGCCAGCAGCGGCCTGACCCCGGTGCTTTGCGGAACACCTTCGGTGGGAGGGGCCAGGAGAAGGGGCAGGACAGTGACCGAGGAGAGTCTAGAGGCGGGGTCCCCCTGGGGGAGCGGGTGCGCAACCCATCCGGCCTTTCGTTGGCCCTAGGCTGTTCCTTGGGGCTCTCAGGGCTCCCTTTCCAAGGGTTGCGACCGCAGCGCAACCTTCCCTCTGGGTCAAGTGCCCTGGCTGTTAGACCCAGGGGTGTCTGGCCTCGGTCTCCGGAGGATCAAAGCTGCGACCACGGGCCTCCTGATGGTGGAGCCCCTGGGTCGGGGTCGCATCGAAGGCTGCCGAGGGCGCAACTTATCACCGGACCCGTTGCGGGCCGGGGGTCTTCCATACTTGACTTTGGTCGCTCCACCCCACCTCCCCGGACTCAGCTCTCCCCGGGCATGCCCGCCCCCCAGGCTCCCCTTTGCCACTTCTCTGCTATTGAGATGCAAATGGTTGCCAATTGTCGCTGAGCCCGGCAGCAGCCAAAACTGGATCCTTCCGCAGCCCCAGACCAAACTTTTGGCCTCTGAAAACTTTCGAACGAGAAGTAGTCCCTAGGGCCGGCCCCCGACACCCCCGCATCGTCGCGGTCCCCAACCCCGGGGACCCGGGCTCTGGACGCACGCCCTGGTCCCAGGTGGCTCAAGGTTGGTCTAGGCTCGCCGAGGGGCGCGGCCAGCAAGGGGACGAGGGGTGCGGAGGGATCGGCGGGGGCGGGGCCCTGAGGGGCGGGGCCAGCGGGCCGGGGGCGGAGCTCACGGCAGCCCTGAGCCTCACTAGTGCCTTGGCTGCGGGAGGGAGCACAGGGGTGCGGGGTGCGGGCGCCGCGCAGCGAGCGAACAAGCTGGGGCGCGGAGCCGGGGCTGAGTGGCCACGAGAGCCCAGCTCCGCTCAGAAGCTAGGAAGCAGAGGGCAGTAGCGGGCCGCCGCCGCCCGTGAGACCGCCCGGCGCGCGCGTGTGCGCCCGAGCCTCGCCGGCCCGGCGCAGGAGGCCGCCCCTGGGCGCCGCGGGCAGCCGCGGGCAGGCATGCCGCCGCTCCTCGGGCCCCTGCTCTGCCTGGCGCTGCTGCCCGCCTTCGGCGCACGAGGTAGGCGCCCGCCCACTGCGAGCCCGCAACTTTCCGCGCCCTTCGGAAACTTTGGCGGCTCCCTACGCGCGCGCCCGGGGTGGCTGGGAGCGGGCGGCCGGGGTGGGGAGGGGAGCGGGGCGTCCCGGGGCGGGGGCAAGTTGGGGGGGGCAACCGGTCCGGGGCTTGGGGAGAAGGACTGACCCTCTCCCGCGCTGCTTGCCCATTTAGGGGTGGGCTCGAGCCGCCCGCTCCTGGAACCGGGTTTGAAGTCGGGTTTGAAACCCGGCGTGGGACGTTGGCCCCCCTCCCCCCGAGGCCAAACCCTGGGCTCGCCCTTCACTAGCTGCGCGTGGGGCTCGCCGCTGGGGCGGGCGAACTGCCTACTGCTTTTCGATTTGAATCGAGTCGGTTTGGGTTTCCTGTTACTTTGGGGGCCATTTATCTTTTCTCCGTCTCTGGCCCGCGGCAGGGGCGGATGTTGGGACTCCGAGTGTGGGGTCCGGGGCGCCGCGTTCGCCTTCGCCGAGTCACTCCGGCCCGGCCGGGTGTGGCGCGCGGTGGGCTGCGGGGCGCGAGGCGGGCCAGCCTACCGACCGCGTTTGGAGAGTCCGCGCAGGACTGGGTCAGGGAGCTCGGACCTAGGACCCAAGGGTCCCCGGGCTCCTGGGCATCCCGCCTGCCTGTGGCTCCTCCCCGCGCGGGATTGCTGCCTCCTGTCCCGCTCACAGCTTTTTTTGGGGGGGGTGGGGGGAGTCGGGAGTGCGGAAGACTCAGCTGAGATTGGTGGGACTTTCACTTTGCTGAGTTCAAGTTCGGAAATCTTGTCCCGGCCAACAGTGGGACGTGGGGAGGGGGCGCTTAGTCCTCTCTTCACGCGGAAGGGGTCTCCGAGCAATCGAGTGGTAATTAACTCAACTCCCAGAAAAATCGGGGGGGGGGGAGAATTAGCTCCGGCTTCCAGGAGCTAGGGTTCCAGACCATGCCCCGCCCCAGCGTCCGGTGTGGGGCTTAGTTTACACAGCCCTGGTAAGATGGAGCGGGAGGGGCTTGATGAATTGATCTCTTCTCGGGAATGGGGTCAAATTCCTTCCAAATGGGGCATCTTCATCCTCCTCCCCTGGGTACCTGGGGCGGGGGGGGGGGGGGGACAGCCCTGAAGATGCCTGCGGGAGCAGGTATTGGGTGTCGGCGGAGGCGGGGCCAGGTCCCCAGGGTGCAGTCCCGCTGCCCCAGAAGGCGGCCCTGGCACCACAATGGGCTGCTCTGATTCCTCCACCGGCTGGGGCTTTTGTTGGCGGCCGGGCGGCTGGCCTTGCAGCTGCCGCATTTTCCCACGAGCTGGGAGCGAGTGCGCCCCCCCCAGCACTGCCCCCTCCAGGATGTGTGTGAACAGCAGGACCAGGCCCAGCGGCGGCATGGGCTCCCCCGTGGGGTTGCCCCTGTGGGGGTGCGCAGCGTCCGCGCTGTCCAGGTGGTATTTCAGGCTGCCACGCCCCACTCTGTGCGTGACCTGTGCACCTGCCACCCTGCCAACCTGTCCCCACCCCCATTTCCGACTACAGAACTCTGGGCGGAATGTCGAAGCTCCTTGGGGTTCATTTGGGGCTTCCTGAGGGCCCCTGCCCCCAGCATCCCCCTTACTCTGCAGAGTCTCTGAGGCGAGGGGTGGGCGATGTCCCTTGGGTCCATCCTCCCCTGCGTCCCCCCACCCCCCGCCCGAGGGCTCTGGTGCCTCCAAGCTGACCTCTCCTCTCGCCCCTCCCCAGGCCTGCGGTGTTCCCAGCCCAGCGAGACCTGCTTGAATGGCGGGAAGTGTGAAGTGTTCCCCAACGGCACGGAGGCCTGCCTGTGAGTAGCCCCCTGCGGGACCTGTTGCTTTTGTCGGGAGCAGAGCCCCTGCCTTCTGCAGCGGGGGCCAGCAGGGACAGAACACTGGGCCATTGTCTTCTGGAGATGGCCCAGAAGGCTGGGCGCGGTCACGTGCTACTTTTATTGGACAGAGTCTGGCAATTACTTAATCACCAGCAATTATGCTGCGTGTGGAGCTGGTCTGGCTTCTGCAAGCAGGAGCACTCCTTTGTGGACCACCTCAGGCTCCTGGGGTGCTGAATGGGCATCCCCAGTACCCCGTTTCTTCCTAAAATCCCTGAGACACAATCGGCCTGCCAGGGAGACTGTGGGCCTTTTATGGAGAGGCCCAGCCGCCACCCTGCCCCTGGGGAGCATCTCCTCCAGGCAGGCGATGCCTCTGTAAAATCGCACCGTCCCAGAATCCAGCCCACCCTGCTCAGCCCTCTGCCTTGGCCAGCTCGCTCCTCCTCTTGCCTCAGGTGAGGCTGGGGAAGAAAAGTTGGAACCCGTGTTGGCCCCACCCGACTTCTCTGGTTGACTTCTCTGGTTGCCGAGGACTGGGTGGGGTGGGGTGGGACCCCCTGGAAGTTTGGCTTCTGTGCTGGCAGCGGCAACACTCCCTAACCGTCTGGCCCTCCGTCTTCAGCCTTGGGTCCTTGGCTGTGAAATGGGCGCATGCTAAGGGGGCGCGCGCCTGCGGTCTGCCCGCCTGGAAGTCCCGGCCAGCCTCGGGCAAGTGTTCCTGCTGTGGCCCATGCCCTTCAACTTGAGTTCGGCCCTGATGAGAATAATGAGGAGGTGCCTGCAGGCTGGAGAGAGGGCCCCCTGCTCCCCCCCCCCCGGAGGAAGAAGTGGCCCCCAGCCCCGCCGGCTAGTCCTCATGCCAGGCGTGGAGGGCCCATTCCCTTGACAACCCCAGCCAGTGGGCAGGCAGCCCCTCCTCCCCTGCCCCCACCCTGCCCACACTGCAGCCAATTAAGCAGGTCTGTGAGCAGTTTAATGGACAAAGCGGATTGTGTCTTTGTCAGACACTAATGAATGCACACTTTTTTTTTTTTGCTTTTTTGGGGGCCTTTTTTCTCCTGCAGAAGCCGCACCGACGCTCGATGCCCTAAATCTTGTTTCCTTTCATTCAGAGACCGACAGCTGGGATTCAGTGGAAGTGCAGGGGCTATTGTTGGGGGAGGCGGATTAATGCTGTGTGATTAATTATGCGTGGCTTCCCAGAATGCATAGCTCCCTCCCCTCCTGCTCCTGCGTGTGGGGGTGAGAGGCTCCAGACTTCTGCAGAGGGTTTGGGGAAGGCAGGAGGGCGAGCTGTGCTGGGAGCAGCCTCTTCGCCGTGGCTCAGGGAGTGAAGTAGGGGCAGGCTGGCCCAGAGGGCACGGGCGTCTCCCAGGCCCAGAACGTGAGCCAGATGCCTCCTGGGCCGGAAAGGGGCTGCCTTGGGGTATAGGCTGCTACAGCCCCTCCCTGACACCGGGATGAGAGGCTTCAAGGGACAGAGCGACAGTGCGACGTGCTTGCAGACCCCCAAGTCTGGGCTCCTTGGGAACCCTGCCAGCCAAGCCAGGCCACCGACCCGGGTGTGGGCCTTGTCTCCCCCCGGGGGTCTGGCACTTCCCCTCCTTGGCGGGAAGCCTGCCTCAGCCTGGCCTGGCGCTCAGCCGAGCTCAGCCCACAGAGACCCCATTGTGCACACCCCGAGATCCTCGGAAGATGAGCAGAAGCGCATCCTCAGAGGCAGCGGCGTGTTGGAGGCAAGGGACCACGGCAGGGACAGTCCCCCAGCCAGGCCGGGGCAGGGGGTGGGGGCACAGGCCCAAATTCAGGTGTGGCTCCAGCCAGGGCCCTGCTCCCTGCACTTCCAGGCCTGTGCACCCTGTTCCCTGGAGGCCCGGGGCAGTCTGCTAGTGTGGGAGGCCCAGCTGCTGGCTGAGCAGGGAGCCCCCTGCTTTCCTGAAGGCGCTTGTGTGTAGTCCTCTGGGGCCCCGCCGACTGGGGTGCGGACCCCAGTTCTGCATCCCCCAGCAGGATCCCCCTAAAGTCCTTGGAGTCTGTGCTGGTGTGCCAGCTCCCCCGTGGGAAGGGAGTGGGCGGCAATGTCACAGTGTTGGGCACGTCGGTACCGAATCATGTCTCCACCCCTGAGACAGAACCTTCCGCAGGAGCCCTAGTCAGCGCTGGGGAAGGCTTCACCCGCATAACTGCGCCCTGGGAATCCCAGAGGCCTCAGCCGGGAGGAGAGCCTCCCGCATGACCCTGGACGGCTGTCGTGTGCCGTGGCCACTGGGGCTGCGGTGGGGGGGCCAGTGGCCTGCGGGTAGGCCACGGGGGTCATGATGGCCCTCTGCCTGTCTCCAGCCTCTCAGCCGGCCCCCTCAGGGTCGAAACAGGATGTTGAAGCGGGCTCCCGGATTTTTTCCTGATGGGGGAGGGGAGGTTCCAGTCGGGACTGTCGTCCGTATGCTCCGGTCCAAAAGGCTGTGGGGGCCGCCCAGGTCCCAGAGGACCGAGATACTCCCTGGGCCGCGAGAAAGGCCGCCTGCCCCCGGCTGTGACATGCACCTGACCCAGGACTGACGTGGTGGTCTGAGGGTTGCGTCAGAGGGCCGTGCGGTGGGCCTGGGGCGAGTCGCTTCCTCCCGCTTTCTGAGCTGACGGCGCTGGTTTCGAGATCCCCATTCTTGACATTTAATTGGCTAACGAGTTAATTCAGAGAATCCAGGAGGTGCCGCGCCTGGGTGCCTACCGGGGGACAGGCAGCCCCGGCCTAGGATTCGTCCCCCCTGGCGGCTCGAGCAGCAGCCGCTCTGCTCCCTTCTCTGGGTGCCAGCTGGCTGCTGGCTTCTGCTCTAGGCCTTGGCCCAGCGGGCTCAGGTCAGACAGCCCCTGCCCTCAGGGAGCTGACTAGCATGCAGCAGGCATGTGTGACATGCCCGGCGGGCGCATGCGGTGGGCGAGGTGGCCCTGGGGCTCTGTGAGCAGGTGACCAGGCGGGGGAAGCCTGCTGAGCGCCGAGAGGCTGCTGGCCGGCTGGGCACCGCGCACAGCGCCAAGCGGGCCTGGCCCTGCCTCTTTCTCTCGCATGTCCCCAAGTGCCACCATCCTGCCATACTGTCCCGGGCGGGCCCTGCCTGGCCACTCTTCAAGGAAGCAGGGCTGAGACTACAACTTCCCTTTAGAAGAGGCTCGGGGGTTCAGGCGGGAAGTGGCTCAGGCGGGAAGTGACCGGGCCAGCCGCCTGACTCGGGACAGGCGCACGGGCCGGAACGTGCACGCAGCTTCTGTCACCTGGTCTGGCTGTTTCCATTGAGTCACCTGCAAGTCTTGGGCGAGGCTGAGAACGAGAAAAGGTCCCCGCAGGACTTCCTCTGTTTACGTGGCGCCTGGGCTCCAAGGCCACGGGGTTAGGAAAGCACACGTGAACTCTCACCTGCCCACTTCCACTGTGGGGAGGCACCAGGGAGCACACCTCCCTGAGGGGCCAGGCCCTGCCTCTGAGCCGCAGCCGGCCTCTTTGTCTGCATTGAAAAAATAATGACAACGTTTTTTAGAAAGAGAAAGAAAACTGCCCTTAGGAAGAGGCTGGGGGACAGGGCAGACAGTTGACCACAGAGCTGTCCTTCAACAGGATGGCTGAGCTGGGTCTCGGGGTGCAGGCTGCGTGCTGGGGCCCCCTGGGGTGGTGGGGGCAGGGTGTGTGGGGGGTGCCAGCCTCCTTCCTCCCTCACTGCGCCTTGGACGGGTGGCAGTGGTCATCTCTGGCAGCTGAGGCCCACCGGGCAGGGCCCTGCAGGGCCGAGGGGTCGCGCCCTCCTGGGGTGTGGAGGACACCTTTCCTGTTTCATGTCTCGGCTATAAATAGTGAAAGGATGTGGCTACGCAGAGTTGATTGAGTGTCTAGATTGCTTTCCTCAATAATGGAACTATTATAACTCTACACGCAGACAGCTGCTTTTATCCGGCGTCGTGAAACCCTGACCCTGACGGACAGACGGACGTGTTGTTCGGCCAGCTCCCACCCTCTCCAGGTGGTACCTAGCTCTGCCCCTTTTAATTTTTAATGCCCAGTTTACAGGTGGGAAAAACTGAGGCTGAGCACGGGGGCGGGGATCTGAGGCTGGCTTACGTCAGCTCTTACCTTAGTGTGCAAGCATTTCCAGAACTTTCCAGAGGCTTCCCAGAGGCTTTAACGAGCGGCTGGCTTCAGGGCATTATGACTGTGCATCAGGGTGTGTTTGATGGTCCTGGAGGTTGGGGGGGCTGGGCTTGGCCGTCCCTGGTCGGGTGAGTGGGCCCCACCCCGTGCCCCTGGCTCTGGTTTGCTGTGGCCCCCCTCAAATATGCATGACCTCCCTGGGCCTTCGCTTCCCCCTCCGCCGGTGAGGGGGCTGGGTTAGGTGGCCCCCGGGGCTCCCTCCCAGCCCCTTCTGGCAGGGCCGTGGAATGGGTTCTGTTGATGGGCAGCAGTGGGGGGGGAACGGGCAGGCCTGGCCATGTGGCAAGGCAGGTTCTGCTGGTCTGGGGCCAGCGCTGGGCTCTGCCGTGCTCACCACCTAGCCCGCGGGCAGGGACGCACCTGCTGGGGAGGGGCGGGCAGAGGAATGCCCTTCCTCCCGCGGGCGCCTGGCGGCACCTCCACGGGCCTCGCCCCCCGCCCTGCTCTCTGGGAGCGTAGAGAAGCCGGCGGCCAGGGGGAGGCGTGGGTGTGCGTGTAGGTGTGTTGCAGGTGAATCATGCACGGATTTTGCCGCTGTAGCTGCACACTTCCGTGGCGTCCAGTACGTTCACAGGGTTGTGCAACCATCACCTAGTTCCAGAATTTTCCATCGCCCCAGACAGAAGGAACCCTCGGACCCCTTAAGCAGGCACCCCGCTCTCCGTCGCCCCAGCCCCTGGCAAGCCCTACTCTGCCTTCCACCTCCGGATTTGCCCATTTGGACGTTTCCCGCGATCGGGCTCGTCCTGTGGCCGTCGTGTCTGGCTTCTGTCCCTCGGTGCCTTTCCAGGGTCCACCCATGCCGTCATGTGTGTCACTGCTCCGGAGTGCGGGCCTCACCCGCCTGAGACCGGCAGGGAGCGGCCAGGGGTGTGCTCCAGCTTCCAAGGCCTTGCACGGTCTTGGACAGAAGTCCGGGGCGGGGGGTATGGGCTGGGGGGCAGCAGATATCTGAAAGGCTTTCTGGAAGAATCCGTGGTCGCTTCTGGGCCTGTGTGGCCACCCACCTGGCAGACACGAAGCCCCCTCGAGTGAGGCCTGGTATGTCACCAGGGGACTTAGGCAGGTGGCCTGGCCTGCTCAGGACCCCATGCCAGCTTGAGGGTGTGACATGGGCAGGGCTGGGATCTGGGGGGTCTCAGATGCAGGGGTCTCCTCCAGGCTGCCTTCGGGTCTGGGGAGGCCCCCGTCTCCTGTGGGGCACCAGCACGGCCCGGGGACCCTTGACGGAGCCATCCCTTCCGTCGGGGTGACGAGTGAATGTTAGCATCTGGACGCCTGCGCGTCCCCACTGGGGGGGGTCGGAGGGCCCCGTCACAGGTCACTCCGTGTGTGTCTGTGAGCCCTGCGCAGTCCTGGGACCAGAAGCCCCCTCCCTGGTGTTTCGCCGTTGGCGACTCCTCCTTGCTGTGGGTTTCCTCCCGCCCCGCACCCGCTGCCCCTGGGATAGAAGCATTCTGGGAAGCGGGGTTCCCCAAACCTCCTCGCCCATGTCCCCCGTGCTCGGGGCAGGGGTGTGGACGCCGTGACCCTGACGCTTCAGAGTGAAGTAGTCGGGGTTCTGCCTGGCTGCCAAGCTGCCTCTCTGCGTGCGTGCCCATCGGGGGGCTGCGGGCGCCTCCGCGTGGCCAGGCTCCTGCCGGGCAGCCCCCGCTTCTCCGCAGCTTAGCCCTCCCAGCTGTTTGTCGTGCTGTGGGGTCTGGGCGGGGGGCTGTCCCTGGAGTGTGACGGCCCCCCACCTGAGCAGTGGACCAGCCCTCTGGGGCTCAGAGCTTCCTGGAGGGGAGGAAACAGGATCCTGCTTTCAGGTGGCTTTGGGGGGTGCACGGGGGGGGTGGCCTCTGATGCCCACAGCCAGGGTCACTGAGGTGCGGCTGCCGGGGGTCCGTGTGCAGGGGACGCCAGGCGATTCAGCACCAGGCAAGGCCCAAATGCCACTTGACCCTCCAGCCACAGAGCTCACCCCCAAGGTGGGGCCCCCGACCCCAGGATGCTCACCGACGCGCCCGGCCCTGCCTGCTCGGAGTCGGTGGGGGGGCCCGGGGCTCAGCCGGTGTCACTGGAGGGCAGTCCGGCTGAATCCCAGGCTGGTCGTTAAGGTTCTCGCCCAAGAAGTGGCCGGGCGGCGACCCCCGCGGCCCAGTCCGAGCGGGCCACACACTGGCCTTGCTCTAGGGAGCGCTGGACGGGGGAACATGTGCCCGGCTGGGCTGGGTGTCCGTGGTGTGCCTCTGAAGTGCTTGAATGCTTGTTCTCCTAAGCTGTGTAAACGGGCCCCTTGTCACCCTGTTGACACTGCTGATTTGCTGAACAAACTCTCCCCCGCAGGTAGTGCAGAGGCCAGCCTCCCCAGCACGCGCCGAGGCAGCATCGGCGTGTGCACCTTGGGGGGAGTGCCGTGGACCCAGGCGAGGGGCTGGGGTTTGAGAGGGGTCCCCGGGGGGCCGCCGTGCCCATTCCCGCAGCAGACAGGACCCGGCGGCGCTCTCCCAGGCCCCGGGGGTGCGTGTGAGAGCAGGTGGGCGGCCTCTGGAAAGATCTGTCTGGGCCTGAGTGGCAGGGACCGAGCCGTGAGCCTTGGGGACCTGCCTCCCACCATTTCCTCTTGCTTTCAGTTGTTGGTGAGCGGAAACGACAGTTACTGGAAGTGAGAGGTTTAGGGGAGAAGCCAGACTTTTTGCGTCTGTGTTTTTCTCTGACAGCTTTTCAGTAAGAGGTGCTGAGCTAAGTAAGGCCGGGTGGTGGGAAGGGTGCTCAGGCTGGCGGAGGTGGCAGCAGGGACAGGTGGGGGCCCGGCCACACTTCCGCCCCTCGGGGCCTCTGTCTCTTCCTCCTTGCACAGAAAGCCCTGGTGAGGCGGCTCCCTCCGGACCTCTGAGCCAATGTGGAAGTCCCTCCACGTTGTCAGCCAGGCCGGTCCCCCCGGAGGGTGGCCCCGTGGGGCAGGGTCCCCACCCTGCACTGTCAGCAGTCCGAACGAGGGAGGCCAGGCAGGGCTCTGGGTCCCGGCGATGGCGTGTGGCGGGGGCTCAGGCGGGGTGCCCTCGCAGTGGTCCAGGGCCTGGCCCGGAGCAGCACAGATGTCCGGGACAGCGACGGTGGCATAGCCAGCCGGGCGGCTCCGGGTTCCTCAAGGCCTGGCCTCCAGCCCGCAGGGAGACGCGGTCCGAGCCGGTCGCCCCGTGCTGCCCGGGTCCAGCACGCCGGCCAGACGGCGCCGTGGTCGGCGGTGTGGGCTGTGGAGTCGCCTGCCTGCCACCGCGTGGGCCGCGTGGCCTTGATGCTCACCGCCCTCTCCGCCCCCTTCGTCCTGGGCAGACGGGGCCCCAGCCAACGCCGGGGCAGCGCAGGACCCCTCAGAGGTCCGCGGGCCCAGCGCCACCCACTGCCCATGTCGTGGCGGTCGGCGTCTTCCCTCGAGATGGCCATGGGTTCTCTCGGGTGGCACGGGGGACAGATGGGTCCGTGTCCCCGAGGACCCTGCGCTGGATCCCGGTCCTCACGCTCCACGGCTGAGTCCAGAAAGCTCCCAGGGCCCAGCCCCAGGTCCTGGGCGAGGCCATGCAGGGCAGAGTCAAGGGCAGCCCGAGAACCTTTCCCCAAAAGGAAAAGCCCCCAGACAGCCCTCAGTCCATGCCCCTGGCCCAGGACCCCTGGTGGCCCCAGGGTGTGACGTGCAGGCCCCTCCCTCGCTGGGCCCACCCAGGCTTGGGTGCAGCTGGCTGGATTCTGTCTTCTGGCATTTGTACCCAGGTGCCTCGGTGGCTGTGCTGGGCCTGTGGTGAGTGAGGGCTGTGTGTGGCCAGCCAGGTGCACAGTGGGCCTGTGTGCAAGCCCGCGGGGCAGGGTTGGGGGCTGAGGAGCACTTGGCTGCTGTGGACCGGGGAGAAGGCTAGAGGGAGAGGGGCTGGAGACTGACACAGAATGGGGGTGACCCCGGGGACCGCCACTGAAGCCTGCACGGCACGCTGCAGCCTCGTCAGAGCCACGGCTGGCCACACCAGGGGCCCCGCGGCCCGAAGTCAGGGGGGCGTCCCGGGGCAAGGGAGAATGCCAGGTGTGGGCTCCATCTCCTGGTCCCCAGTGCTAGCCGATGCCACACTGCGTCGGGCACCAGGGCTGAGGTTGGTGACAGGTGTGTGGCGCTGGTGTGACCGTCCTGCTGGACGGCAGGGTGCTGGACCCAGAGAAGCTGGCAGGATGGCCCCCCCGAAGCCCAGGCCTCTCGCCCAGAGCCCCACCCCACCCCAGGTTTTGTGTTTCAGACGAGGCTGTAGGAATGCCTTGTCCGGGTCGGTCTGGGGACATCGGGTGGTCAGGCGAGAGACCCAGGCCGCAGGCCGGGCAGCTGCGGTGCCCACCTCCCTCCCCTGCCCCGCGCTCCTGCCGGCTGCTTGGTGGCCTCGGGGTGGGGGCTGTCCTGACGGCCCCCTCCCCCCGGAGTCTGGCCACCACTGGTGGTGAGAAGGTTGAAAGCTGCGTTCAGACCCGGGTGGTGCCAAGGACGTAAGCTGCCTGCACCCAGTCGTCTCACCTGTGACCTGGGCACCTGCGAGAGAAAGCCAGCAACCTCCCCAGGCAGGCGGGGTCGGGGCTCCGCTTCTTCATCCTGGGGTTCACGCGGGGTCCTTGGCGTCCTCCCCTGCATCCTCACGACGCCGGACACGGAGCTGAGGCTGCCCGAGTATCCGCCCACCTGCTCCGTGTCAGGGAGGACACCCCCCTTCCCCCCCCCTCCTCACAGCACCTGCTCCTGGGAGCAGAGGCCGGGGAGCGCGGGGACCCGCCTGGCTTTGGCGTGGAGCTGTGCGCAGTTGCTGACTTAATTAATCGAGTTTGGATTAAGCCTTCCCTGTGTGCCCGGCCTCACGTGCCTATCGATTCACTCGCTGTGTCTGGGCTCCACCCTGCTCGGGAGCCGAAGCCCCTGGCAGTTGTGGGGTCCCTGGCCTCCCCGGCAGTGGGGGCTGCGGGCTCAGCAGGCTCATCCACTTGGATCCCCAGGGCTCATTTGGGGTGGCGGGAGTTGGGGAGGGCCCCTGCGGGGACACATTCGAACCTCGCCTCCAGCGCGGGCTCTGTCTTTTGGGGACCAGGTGGGGAACTCCCTGCAGGGAAGGGCTCAGCAAGCTGTTCCCATGTGCCCGCAGTCCGTGGGGCCCCTGTGACAGTGGGTCCTCGGAGTCCCCTGCTTTTGCAGAGCTGGGCGGCGGGCCGCTGGGAGGCTGCTTGGCCTCTGCCGGCTACTTCCCACGTCCAGGGCGGGGTGGCTGGGAGCGTGAGGGACAATGAGCGTCTCCCCGCAGTGGGAAAGGGGGCTTCCGGGGAGGACAGGTTCCGTCCCCACACAAAGGGCTTCCCCCGGAGCCAGGACGAGCGTGGCTTTTCCTGCATTTCCTCTTCCCAGCGTATTTTACACCATCCAAAGGTGCCTCACGGGAGAGGGAGCCATGTCGGGGTGGAAGCCGGGGCTGTAGGCCCCAGGGCTGCCCTTCTGGTCGGGGGCGACTAGTGTTTGGGGCTGGGGTCTGTCTGCAGCTGACCGGGCGGCCCCCCACCCCGCCCACCACTGCACAGCTTGAGCAGCCCAGGGGTGCAGAGGCGGGAGGCAGCTTCTCCACGCTGCAGCTGGACTCACTGGGCTCCCCCGGTACCCCCGCCTGACTCCACCCCACCCCGTGCCCCCGACTGCCTGTGGGGAAGCAGAAGGGGGAGAAGACTAGGAGATGGCAGGTGTCACTGGCCGGCTGCAGCCCATCCGTCAGGCCGGTCACTGAAGTCGGGCTGGCCGTGGCTTTGGGAGGCGTGGCGAGGGGCCTCAGTGGCCACCTGGCCATGCTAGCCCTGGCTCAGTCTCGCTTGGGCTTTCATCAGGGTGGGGGGCAGGTGGGGGGCAGGTGGGGGGCAGCAGAGGTCCCCTAGCCCCCACCCAGCCTGCTGTGAGCACATCAGGCCTTAGCCTCCTGACAGACGGGAGACCCCTCCTGGCCTGTGGGGGCACTGAACTAACCTCTGCCCAGGGAGGAGGTGAGGTCCCAGGACAACCCCCCTGCCCTGGCCTTGGCCAGGGACATTTGGGCTTATTGACTTTATCCCCTCTCGTCAGGAGTCTGGGGACCCAGGGCCTGGCACCCCTCAGGCCTCAGTCTCCCTCATTAGTAAGGGGCCAGAGCCCCCCCCCCGCCTGCAGACGCCTCGCTTCCTGGGCGGGGCCGGGGGGCAGCTCTGTTCTCACAGGCCGGGGGGTCTGCCCGGCAGTGGTCCCTGCTTTGTGACCAGTTTGATGGTTTGGGTGGAGGGCCAGGCCTTCGTGGGTCTTTGCTTAGTGCCACAGGACCTGGCTTTGTCACTGAGCCATCCACATTCCCGGGGCCCTCGTCAGCGGTGGGCCCTGGTGACGCTGACCTGGTCAGCATGTACAGAGCAGGGGTCCAGGGACCTCGGTTCCCCGCCCTGGGCAGGAGGCCTGTGAAGGGGGCAGTGCTGGCCCTCTGCAGGCACAGCCCCGCCGGGGGGTAGCACACACCTCTCCTGTGGCAAAGCAGGACCCCAGGCAGGTGGCGGCTCAGGGTGGGCGTCTGAGGAAGCGGCCATCGCTTTCCTGGCCAGGACTGACTGCTCTGCTGTGGGGGGAACTTCAGGCTCTGGGGGAGGCCTGCAGAGAGGTGAGGGGGCGCAGTCCTGCCTCCCTGCTGCGCCTGGCGGGGGGCCTCTGATCTGGATAGGTGGTCCAGGCCCAGAGGGCAAAGGCCAGGACAGACGGCCACTTACAGCCAGGCAGCTCCTCCCATGACGTGCCTGTGCAGGCCGCTGGACGCCGTGTGTGAGGGACCAGGATGCGGGGGGCCGGTCCTCTCTGCGTGGGAGTGTGGGCCGCAGGTCCTGGCCCCAGGCAGGGCGGGTGCTCTGCGCCCGGAGACACCTGTGTCCCCACCATCGTCCCTGAACAGTGTGCCCCGCCTGGTGTGGTCGGTGAATCTCAGGAGAATCAAAGCCAGCTCTGGCCGGAGCGGTGATGCCCCTGGCCCCAACGTCGAGTCGCCAAGCAACGACTCGGCTGTGCCTGAGGGCCCCCCCCCACTGACCTCCGCTGCACCCCGGGACCCGGAGGCTCAGGCAGGCAGCGCCTGTCTGCGGCCTACGGCGGGTGGTGGATCGGCTGGAGGGCCCCTTCCTGCCCCTAAGAGCTCTCGAACTACGCGCCACCTGTCCGTTGGCTTGGCCGCGACCCCCAGGAGGCACCCCCCCCGGGGGTAGCTGGTGCTTCCCGTGGGGGGACAGGGGCCCGAGAACCGACCCCCAGCTGCCCGGGCGGGGGCCACCTCACCCCTCAATCCTGTGCTGGACCGGAAGTGCCTCGAGGGCGGAAGCCAGTCTGCTGGCCCCCCTTGGCCTCACCCTTTCTCTCCCCGTTTGGGGGAGGGGGAGCCGTCATCTGTCCCCTGGGGGTGGCAGATGGCCCGTAGTTTAGAAAGGAAAACAGCACAATTTGGGATGAGTCCTGGGTGAAAGGTCAGGGCCATCTGCCTCAGCGGCTTCTGGAGTCACATTTCTTTGGAGCCGAGTGCTCTGGGGGTGGGGGCCGGCCCGGTGGGAACTCGGAGGCCGGGAACAAAGCCGGGCTGGGCTGCAGGGCACAGTCCCAGTGGCCACTTGGCGCTCCTCCGGGCGCTCCTCTGGGCCGGCTGGCTGCCGGAAGCGCTCTCCCCCGGTCCCCAGCCCACCTGCCTCTCACCTGCTGCCGTGGACGGGGGCGGCGGGGCGGCGGGACGGGCTGCGTGTGGGATGGGAGAGGCGGGAGAGAGGAGCAGGGGGCCTTCAGGAGGGGAGCCAGGGAGGCCCCCGCCCCAGCACGGGTCTTGGGGCGCCGGGAGCTGGGACATGGGGGGGATGGGGCGGTCCTCGGGCTGTAAGGGCGTGCGTCTCCACACTGACCCTGGGGGTGGGGGTCGTGGGGCTGGCCGGAGGTGTGGCTCCGGTCGCTGAGGCCCTGGCCTGGACCCGCTCTGGGAGGTCCCTGTGTAGCAAGGTGTGCGTGACTTCCTGGCCAGGCCTGGGCCCCTGTCCCACTGGCCATCCGGGACGGCTTCGAGGACAGGAGGGCCATGAGGGGCTCGGGCGCCGCACCCGTGGCGCTGTCTGGTCTGGGGCCTTGCCCTGCTCCCCCCTCCTTAGTGAAGCGTGGTTGTTGGTGGAGGAGGCGACAGGTGTCTGTCCCTGGGGGGCCTGGGATCGTGGCCAGGCTGGGCCAGAGCTGCAGCGGAGGGGGCCGGCGGGCTGCCCCAGCAGGCGCGGGAGCCCGGGGCCGCGATCGGCCCGCCCCGGCGCAGACTCCGCACGGCCAGCCGCGGAGCCCTCCCTCCGCAGGCCTCAGTGGCTCCTGGAGCCTGGCGCACCCCCGCCGAGCACCTGCCCCAGCTGTCCCACCTCCTGGGCGGCTCCTCCGGTGGCCCTGCCCGTCCCAGAGCCAGGGTGTTGGTGGCCGATGGTGGCCTGGCCCAGGCCCAGCATGGATTAGCAGCGTGCCTTCACGCCGGCCCTGGGCGGGAGTGGGGACCCCGTGGGCCCTCTCAGCTGCCACGTCCCCCCAGGAGGAGCCTCCGTGGCTCCTGCCCCGCCCACCAGAGTTGGCGGCTCCGGCTCCCGGCTGGGAGCAGCTGCTGCCTGCGTCCTCTGTCCCCGGCACGGCTGCCCCCGGCACGGCTGCCCACGCCTGACTCGCCGGCGTGCTTTCCCTCTGGCTGGCCCAGCATGACACGGCCTGGCCGGCCGATGCTGTCTCACAGTGGGGTCCCCACCCAGGACAGGGGCGCAGGGGCACTGTTCACAGGGACACCGCCCTGTGGCTGCGGGGTTCAGAGTGCGCATCTGGGCAGGGCTCTCGGGTCCATTTGGGGACACCCAATGTTCTGACACATTCGGGTGCTGAGCAGGGGGTTGCCGTAGAGGCATGGGGCCCCGGGGTGTCCCCTGGGACCAGTGACAGGCCTAGCCCAGGCAAAGCAGGGCACTGGGCCGCCTTGTGGCGGGGGGCTTCCTGCGAGCTGGTGGGGCAGGGGTGCAGAGGGAGGCATGGGCCAGGCGGCTGCCACCCTGCTTTGATGACCAGGAGCCCCCTGTCCAGCAGCCACTGCCTGCCCACCCTGTCGGTGGCCGGGAAAGTAAAGAGCTTGGAGCTTTTGCTCCTAGCTGGCAATAAGTGTGTTGCTGGTTGTGGGGGTGACGCCTCTGCCCCTACCCCCCCAGCTCTGTTCCCAGGGAGCCCAGGCCAGGACGGGGCGGCCTGTAGCTGGACCCACAGGCCATGGGGGCCTCCGGGAGTGTGGCCTTGCAGGAGCCCCGGCACCGGGACGGGTTCCCGGGGTCTGTCCCAGTCACTGCCGCCAGCGCTGAGCCAGGGTGGGGGTGAGGAAAACGGGGCTGAGTCCCGGGCTACTTCCGGCCCTCCCCGGGGACCGCTTGTTATCTGTAAACCAGTGGGTTTGGGACTGTTGGCTTCTGGCAGCAGATGGTGGGCCCGAGTGGCCATTTTGTGTGCTCCCCGTCCACACTGCCCAAGCCGCAGCCACCGATGAAAGCCTTCGGGGGGACAGGGGTGCAGCCCAGCTGCTGAGCGACATGCAGACCCTGGCCCCCCACACGACCCCATTGCCCCCTGGGGCTGCCCCGCCCAGGGCTGGGCAGGAAGGGATGTGTGAGGATGGTGGGCTGGCGAGGGGCGCAGCCCCCTGGGTGGGTCCAGAAGGCGGGGGTTCCGTGCAGGGCCCCCTCTTCGTCCAGGGGACCTAAGGCTGCCCGCGCCCCCAGGTGGCAGAAGACCCCGCCCGGTGCCCGTGGCTGTGGGTGTGGCACGGGCCCCCTGCTTCCCGGGCTACTGGGGGGTGGCCTGCAGGGCGGGGCCGGGCGGCCACTCTGCCTCAGCCTCCCGAGCTGTCCCACAGCGCTGGGTGACGAGGGGGTGTCACTGTGGCCCACGCTCCCGAAGCCGGACAATGGGGGGCCAAGGGGGTTCCTGTGCTGAGGGAGAGAGGGCGCTCCCTCTCTGGGTGGCCCTGGGCCCCCCCAGCTGCTCAGACCCTGTGAGGTCACCCCCTCCCAGCACTGCTGTTTCCCCATCTGGGAAGTGGGTGCGTCTGACTCTGGCTGATGCCGCCTGGACGCCTCTCATGAAGACTTGGTCCCGGAAGGGGGCAGCGGGGACCGGGTGCTAAGTGCCGTTGGGGTGGGGTGCCTGCCTGCGTCCCAGCGAGACCCCCATCGGGGAGGAGCCTTGACAGAGGGAATTCCACGTTTGCCGTCGAATTGGTGGTGAAAAAAGAAAAACACTGAACGTTCTCATTACCCAGATAAGGCACGTCCATTGTACAGGTGCTAGAGAAGAGAAAGGCAGGCCAGCCCCCCGAGGAGGAGGTCGCAGCGCACCCCGCCCTCCCCGGACGGCGGCTGGGCTGGGGGCCCCGCTTCGGTGGCTTGCCGAGGCGCAGACACGGACGCCTGCGTTTCACATCAGAACCGGGTTCTGCCGAACACCCTGGTCTCTGCCCCGTAGTCCCAGCTGAGGCACTTGTTCTTTCTCTAAAAACGTGGGCGACATTCCCCTCCTAGGAATCCAGCCGCTGAGAGCGTGCCGTCCGGCGGCATTTGGCGCGTTCTCGATGGCGAGCGCTCACCCCTTGTCTGCTGCCCCTGGCGGAGGCCGGGCCACCGAGCGGCGGCCCCGCGGTGCCTGGTGCCGGGGTGGGGCGGGGCGGGCAGGTGCGGGCTCCCCAGGACGGCTGTGCTGAGGGGCGGGCGCCGGCCGGCCGTGGGCGGGGGGACTGAGCGCGCTGCCTGTCTGCCACAGCTGCGGCGAGGCCTTCGCGGGCCAGCGGTGCCAGGCGCACAGCCCCTGCCTCAGCGCCCCCTGCAAGAACGCGGGCACCTGCCACGTGCTGGAGCGCGGCGGCGTGCTGGGCTACACCTGCCTCTGCCGCCTGGGCTTCTCGGGGCCGCTGTGCCTGACGCCCTGGGACAACGCCTGCCTCGCCGGCCCCTGCCGCAACGGCGGCACCTGCGACCTGCTCACGCTCACGGAGTACAAGTGCCGCTGCCCCCCGGGCTGGTCAGGTGAGGACCGCGGCCCGGGGCGTCCCGCGCTTTCCCTGGCCCGCGGGGGGCCCGTGGTCCAGGAGCAGCTCCCGGCGACTGCCCTCGGGCCCCAGGTCCCGCCCCAGAGCCCCTGCCCCCGCCTCTGGGAAAAGGGGACACCCCGCCTTGTGCAGCCGGGGGTGCCGGGTGCCGGAGCACGGTTTTGAAGAGCCGGGCTCTGCCGGCAGACAGACTGGGCACCCCCTTCCCACATGGCGTGCGTCCTGGGATGGCTCCTCAGAACCCCGGTCCCTGTTGGCAGGGACGTGGGGTTCTGCAGCGGGGCCCCGAGGGCTGAGGGGAGGATGCCGTCTGCCCAGGCCAACGCCCCAGGGGCAGCCGGCGTGACCCACCGCCCTCCCCACCCACACGCAGGGAAGACGTGCCAGCAGGCTGACCCCTGCGCCTCCAACCCCTGCGCCAACGGCGGCCAGTGCCTGCCCTTCGAGGCCTCGTACATCTGCGGCTGCCCGGCCGGCTTCCACGGGCCCACCTGCCGGCAGGACGTGAACGAGTGCAGCCAGAGCCCCGGGCCCTGCCTCAACGGCGGCACCTGCCTCAACGAGCTGGGCTCCTACCGCTGTGCCTGCCGCGCCGGCCGCACCGGCCCGCACTGCGAGCTGCCCTACGTGCCCTGCAGCCCCTCCCCCTGCCAGAACGGCGGCACCTGCCGGCCCACGGGGGACACCACGCACGAGTGCACCTGCCTGCCAGGTACGGCCCGCGGCCGCCAGGGGAGGGGGGCTGGCGTGTGGGGATGCGGGGGAGAGCAGGGGGCAGGGGGTGGGTCTGGAATAAGGAACCGTACTCAGAGGCCTTTGTGGGCCCAGACGCCTCCCCGGCCCCCCACCCACCTGCTCCTGCCCGGGCTGGGGTCTGCTGTGACTGGACAGCTGAATCCGTGACTCTCAACGCCCTCCTGCGTGCCAGGGGCCTGGGCCCTCACCGCCCCGGGAAGGGCTCCTCGCGAGGCGCGTGGCCCTGAGCCAGTCTGGCTGGGTGTCCCCTCCCGAGGTGACCCTACCATCTCGGCCCTGGCACCTGTCCCTGCTCCACACTTCCCAGGGTGGCAGGCACGGGCTAGCTTAAGCCTCTCGCGATCCCCCCGTGTTGAGTTTCCTGGAACCCGTGTGCAACTTACTAAAGGCCCCCCCTGCCACTGGCTGCAGGGAGAACCTCGCTTGTGCAACTGTGGGGCTTCCCCGTTCCTGGGTGTGGCCGGGCCAGGGCTGGCACTGTCACTTCCCCTCGTGGTGGCCCTTCCCTTCCTCCTGTCCCCGCTTGCCCCCCATGGTGGGGCGGGGCGAGGGCAGGCACAGCCCCCTCCCCTTCCCACTGCCCCATCAGTCATACTGGCCTTCCCACCCGTTTTCGTTTGAGTAAATTTTGTTCTCATGGTTTTAAAACAGTAACGACACAGGTTTGAAACTTCCAGGCTGTCAGCTGCATGCCCCGGGGTGGCGGAGTCCCGGGTGGCGGGGTCCCAGCCGGCGGGGTGGGGGGCGCAGGTGAGGTTCGTTGGGGGGGCATCAGTGCTGGGGAAGCCCAGGGCCCGCCTGGCTGACCTGGGGGTGACCTGCGGGTTGCCCCAGCCTCCACGCCGCCCTGGCCCAGCCCGGCCCCTGAGAGGGGAAGTGTTGTCACCACAGCACCGCCCCTGCGTGCAGACACTGGGTACACGCGGTTCCTGCTGTCCCCGGGCGCTCCCCTGGACACCTGCCTGCCCCGCTCTGCTGGCTGCCGGCAGCCTGGGCAGCCGAAGGCCGAGCCCTCTGGCTGGGCCCAACCCAGAGCCCCAGGCTGTGAGCTCCAATGCCTGCTTGGTGGCTGTGACCTCAAGCCTGGGGCCTCCTGTGTAGGTCGTGGGGCCATGGTGAGGGCTGGGGGAGGTGGAGTGGGTGTGCGGGGCCCCATCAGAGGGCTCCCCACGGGTGGAGCTGGTGCCGCTCTGCCTGGGGGTGGGGTGGTCAGCATGACCCAGAGCCCTGCCTGCTTTAGAATGAGACCCCCCCCCAAAGTGCTGACACCCCTCCACACGTTGGACTCTGGGGTCCTCCCCACACCACCCCAATTTGCATTTGGCCTTTTCCGGCTGCCTGCTTCAGCTCCAGGGCAGCTGGGGGCGGGTGGGGGGGGTGTTGGGGCGGGGGCTGGCTCTGGGAGAGGGGCTTGGTCTCCAAGCCCTGCAGGTTCAAAGGCGCCGGGAAGGGTGTTAATTAGTAACCTGCTGCAGGTTTGGCTGTTGCTGGACACACCTTTCTGGGTTGGTCATTGACCCAGCGGGAGCTGGGTGCATTGACAGCTGACTGGCATAGAGGTGCAGAGGTGGGCCCTGGGCTGGGGAGGGGGCTGGGGAGGGGCGGCCCTGCGGCCCCCAGGACTGCCGCCGGTTCTGCCTCCACCTGTTCACAGCTTGGTGGCCTCTCCAGCCCCCGTGCAGCCCCAGTCAGGTCGGGGTACCATGGCCAAGCACCCCAGCGCAGTGCCTGGCCCGCGGGCAGCACCCGGCCACGGGAGCCCCCAGAACTCCAGCCCATGGAAGGGTCTCTGTGACAGAGCCTTGGGATCTGTGTGCACGGGTCGCTGTCTGTCCAGTGCCCATTACTGAGAGACTCCTCTGGGAGGATCGTGCCGTCTGTGGGCCTGAGCGTGCTGCCTGTCACACAGCGGGGCGGGCGGGGACTCCAGGGCAGCGGGCAGCACAGGGTGAGGGCTGGGCAGACCTCTGGCTCCTCCCGCCGCAGGGTTTACCGGCCAGAACTGCGAGGAAAATGTCGACGACTGTCCAGGGCACGGCTGCCAGAACGGGGGCACCTGTGTGGACGGGGTGAACACCTACAACTGCCGCTGCCCGCCGGAGTGGACAGGCACGTGCATGGGGTGCGCGGGCGGTGCCGGGAGGGGGGTGCGACCGGGGTCCGAGGCCCCCGCCCAGCCGTCCGCACAGACGTGGCGTCGGCCGGTCTGTGGGGCCGTGTGCCGCCTGGCCCCGGACAGCCCTGTGCTGGAGTGAGGCCCCCAGGTGAGGCGAGCTGGCTGGGCAGGGCACAGGGCTGTTGGCTCGCCATCTGGAGGCGGTGACAGGCCGGTGCGGGCCCCCGCGTACCTCTGGGCACAGCGCAGGGAGACAGAAGTCCCCTCTGGTGCCGCAGGTGCGAGGGAAGACGCGACCTGCTGGCCGTGGGTGGAGTGTACCCGGGAAGGCTTCCTGGTGGAGGCGGCCCCTGTACCTGGTGGGGTGAGGGTCTCGGGCTGGGGGCCGCCGCCCGGCCCAACAGTCCGGTGCCGCCACAGGCCAGTACTGCACCAAGGACATGGACGAGTGCCAGCTGATGCCCAACGCCTGCCAGAACGGGGGGACCTGCCACAACGCCAACGGTGGCTACAGCTGCGTGTGCGTCAACGGCTGGACGGGCGAGGACTGCAGCGAGAACATCGACGACTGCGCCAGCGCCGCCTGCTTCCACGGCGCCACCTGCCACGACCGCGTGGCCTCCTTCTACTGCGAGTGCCCGCACGGCCGCACCGGTGAGGGCCGGGCCCCGCGGGGGCCCCGGTGGGGGGGCGCACCGGCCGAGCCTGGAGCGTGTGACCTCGCTCACACCAGAGTGGCTTTTAGGTCCTCGAGCGCGACCCGGAAGGGGTCTTTCCGGGGTGGAGACGGGGGCGGGGCATCCGCGGCCTGGCCTGCAGGCCGACCTTCGGGGTCACTCAGCAGCGGCAGTCCCAGGGGCAAGCTGCCCCCTGCGATGTCGGGGTGCGGGTGGAGCCGGCCTCTGCCGGGCGGGGGGGGGGGGAGGGGGGCGGGGGGCAGGGCGCTGCTGACGGGGACCCCTGCCCAGGCCTGCTGTGCCACCTCAACGACGCCTGTATCAGCAACCCCTGCAACGAGGGCTCCAACTGCGACACGAACCCCGTGAACGGCAAGGCCATCTGCACCTGCCCCTCCGGGTACATGGGGCCGGCCTGCAGCCAGGACGTGGACGAGTGCTCGCTGGGTGCGTGCCGGCGGGGCTCCGTGGGCGCCGGGGCCCCTGCTGGGGACGGGCTCTGCCCTCAGAGGGGTCCCGGGCGGACAGGCGGCGTGCCCCCCTGTGGGATCCCACCTGGCGGGCGGCGGGCAGGTCCCCAAGTGTTCCAGGGGCCAGGGTGCCAGGAGCAGCCCCTGCTCATGCCGTGCTCTCTCCCTGCCACACGGCTCACCGTGCCCCCTCTCCCACCGCACCCCAGGCGCCAACCCCTGTGAGCACAAAGGCAGGTGCATCAACACGCTGGGCTCCTTCGAGTGCCAGTGTCTGCAGGGCTACACCGGCCCCCGCTGCGAGATCGACGTCAACGAGTGCGTCTCGAACCCGTGTCAGAACGATGCCACCTGCCTGGACCAAATCGGGGAGTTCCAGTGCATCTGTATGCCCGGTGCGTGGGGCCCGCGTCAGGGCCGACCCCGCGGGAGCTCACGGGGTGGGGGGGAGCCGGTCTCGGGGCGCAGCAGGGGGCGGGGCCGGGGCGGGCGGCCGGGGGTCAGGCGTGGGGGGCCGCTGGGCAGCGCTGCCTGTGCCCGGAGCCGCCCACTGGGCGGGGCGAGGGCTGCGCGCTCACTGCGCATGCGTTGTCCCCAGGCTACGAGGGCGTCCACTGTGAGGTGAACCGCGACGAGTGTGCCAGCAGCCCCTGCCTGCAGAACGGCCGCTGCCTGGACAAGATCAACGAGTTTCTGTGCGAGTGCCCCACAGGTGACGCCTGGCCCCGGGGCTGGCCTCCGTCCCCGCGCACTCCCCCCCCCCATGGGGCCAGGAGCCCTGACACTGCCCTGGGGGCAGTCCCCGCCCAGGCCTGGCCTCGTGCTGGGGGACCCTATCCTGCGCTCCCTGTGGGGCTGGCTGCAGGGCGAGCCCTACTCAGGAGTGGGTGCGGGCGTCTCCGGGCTTCCCCAATGTGCAAGGCCATGCAGGGTGCGGGGGAGCTCCTCACTGGGTATGCTCGCCCTGGGGTCAGAGGTGCCCAGGGCCCGGAAACTGTCATCCTCGCCGCTGGGGCTTCCTGGGGGGCTGGGTGTTCTGGGAGCAGCGCTGTGCTGGGCAGGGAGGGGCACCAGCCTGGCCTCTGGGAGCTCACAGCCGGGGGTGCTGGCCTGCAGTGGACTTGATGGCCTTGATGGCTGGGAAAGTCAAGCCTTCCCGCAGGGGTGAGCCTGTCCTGGGGCCGATCGGAGCCTTGGGCTTCCTGAGATGTAAATCAGCCATCCCAGACACTTCCCAGACGCTGAATGGGGAGCCTCAGGCGACCCAGTCAGGCTGTAGCCAAACCAACCGCAGTCAGTCTGGGGAAGGCCCTTCTCCGGGGGTGCCGGGAGGGGTATGTCCTGAAGGTGGGGAGCAGAGGTCATTGCACGAGGGGCATCCTGGGGTCTACCGAGCCCATTCCGCACACGCGCGGCTCTGGTCTGGCCCGGGCTCGGCCACAGGGCCCATCCGGCCTGACCGCCGCCTCTCCCTGGCCGTAGGCTTCACCGGGAGTCTCTGCCAGTACGATGTGGACGAGTGTGCAAGCACCCCCTGCAGGAACGGCGCCAAGTGCCTGGACGGGCCCAACACCTACACCTGCGTGTGCACGGAGGGTGAGGCCCGACCGCAGCCGGGCGGAGGGCGCAGGACTGGGGTGGGTGTCCAGCGGGGGCAGGGGGCCGTCGGGAGTTCGGCTGGCAGTGTGGTGGGTTAAGGCCCCTCACGGTCTAGGACCTCGGTCCGGGGCCAGGGGAGTGTCTCTCGATGAAGATGAACCCCGGTCCTCCCCGGCGGGAGCACAGGTGCTCTGGGTCTGGTGGCAGAGTCCCGGGACAGGGGACAACCTCGTGCCCAGGAGCAGCCGCCCTGAGCCCGCGGCCCCCGCCCCGCAGGCTACACGGGGCCCCACTGCGAGGTGGACATCAACGAGTGCGACCCCGACCCCTGCCACTACGGGTCGTGCAAGGACGGCGTCGCCACCTTCACCTGCCTGTGTCAGCCGGGCTATACCGGCCACCACTGCGAGACCAACATCAACGAGTGCCACAGCCAGCCCTGCCGCCACGGGGGCACCTGCCAGGACCGCGACAATGCCTACCAGTGCCTCTGCCTCAAGGGGACCACAGGTGCCTGGCCAGGCACGGCGGGGGCGGGGCGGGGACGCGGGGCTCGGGAGCTGACCACCACGTGTCCCCCGCCCCCCAGGACCCAACTGTGAGATCAACCTGGACGACTGCGCCAGCAGCCCCTGTGACTCGGGCACGTGTCTGGACAAGATCGATGGCTTCGAGTGTGCGTGCGAGCCAGGCTACACAGGTGAGTGGCCCAGGGCTCAGGGACCCACGGGCTGGCCCTCTGAGCCCTCCTCGTGGCCTGGCTACAGAGGCTGAGGCTGTGCTTGGAGATCAAGGTCAGCGGTGACCGCAGGGCCCTGGATGGGCCTGGTCTGGGCCAGCGTGAGGGCGGACGGTGCAGGCTGCTGGCCATGGCCGATGGCAGCAGAGACCATGGGGTGATGGGGCTCCAGCCAGCACTGGATAGGCATTCTCGAGCCTCTTGTCCCTGCTCAGAACCGGCCCAGCAGGCCAAGAGCACACCCAGGCTCTGGACTCCCGGCCTGTCCCTCCTGCCACCGTGTGCCCTTGTGCCAGTCCTGGCCTCCCTGGGCCTCAGGTGTCCAGCAGTCGGGACAGTGCAGGCTCTGCCCCGGGGCTGCTGGCCGGGCGTGAGTCAGTGTACATGGCACGGAGCACGGGGCCAGGCTGGCACACACGGCGCCCATGCAGGGTGCCTGCTCGCGGGTCACAGCGTGGACAGGCCTGGGTTGAGGGGTTGGTTGTTGTTCCTGGTTTGACAGAGGGGGGGACTGAGGCTCAGAGGGAGTGCTGCCCTCCCCCTCACAAAACCCCTCCCTGTCCTCTCCTGGGGGGGTCCTGGGAGCTGAGCACCACCTCCCCCCACCCCACCCCGCTGCCCGCAGGGAGCATGTGCAACATCAACATCGATGAGTGTGCAGGGGACCCTTGCCACAACGGGGGCACCTGCCAGGACGGCATCAACGGCTTCAGCTGCCGCTGCCCGGAGGGCTACCACGACCCCACGTGCCTGTCCGAGGTGGACGAGTGCGACAGCGACCCCTGCGTCCACGGGGTCTGCCGGGACCGCCTCAACGGGTGCGGACCTGGGGCGGGGCGGGGCGGGGGGGGCGGGGCAAGGCTGGTGGGGGTGCAGGGCGGGGCGGGGTGGGGCAAGGCTGGTGGGGGTGCAGGTGGGGTGGGGCAGGTTGGGGTGCAGGGCGGGTGGGGCAGGGCAGGGCTGGTGGGGGTGCAGGGTGGGGTGGGGCAGGTTGGGGTGTAGGGCGGGCGGGGCGGGGTGGGGCAGGGCAGGGCTGGTGGGGGTGCAGGGTGGGGTGGGGCAGGTTGGGGTGCAGGGCGGGGCAGGGGCGGGGTGGGGCAGGGCAGGGCTGGTGGGGTGCAGGGCGGGTCAGGGCTGGGTCGGGGTGTGGGCCTGGGCTGGGGGGGACAGGAGCCTCATCCGCTCCTCTATCTGTGACCTGGGAGGCATCATGCACGTGGCTGGTGGGGAGCAGGCAGGGGGCTAGCCGCCTGCACAAAGCTCCAGACAGGCCAGCGATGGGCCCTGGCTGGGTGAGCAGGGGGCATGCCACCCCCGAGGACAGTCTGCCGTTTGTGCCCTGACGAGCCCCATCTAGGCGTCTGTTCAGCTCTGGGCACGGGCGGCGGTGCCGGCTCGGGGCAGGTCCTGAGAGGCTCAAGAAGCATGTGTAGCAGGAGCCAGAGTTTCTGCAATGGTCGTGGTTTGATAAATGAACATTTTCACCTCCTGGTTCCTGAAGCAGCTCCCCAGGTGTATGATGGGGAGAAGCATCTTCTGTGCTCAGTAGCACACCTGAGTTTATGTCAATGAGGAGGCTCAGGTAGCCTCAGACTGGGGGCTGGGTGCCAGGAACCCACCCTACGATCAGAGGGAGGAGGAGACAGGGGCTAGAGATCAAGTTCACTACATGCCAGAGACTTACCTGGCCAGGCCTGTGCGGCGAGACCGTGGGAGCTGTGCCCCTGCCCGGGGGCACACTCCCATGACAGTGCTGGGAGGTGCAGAAGCTCCTGGTCCCCGCCCCACCCCCGCCCCACCCCTCGTCCTGTTCTGTCTCCCAGCTGCCGGTCTCACTTGAGCTTTTCGTAATGAGGCTCTGGTCTAGTAAGTGAACTCTGCTTGGGAGCCATTCTAACGGAGGACCAGCCTCCAGGGGTGATTGACACAGGACAGTCTTGGGGCACCAAGCCCCTGACCAGGGGGCCGCGCCGACTCCCAGGCGTGTCAGAGCTGAGTTGTGGTCACCCAGCTGGTGTCCCGAGAGCTGGAGGATTGGTCGCTGTGGGGAAACGGCCCCCCCCCCCGTTTGGTGTCAGAAGTTTTGGGGTGTATAGAAGCGAAAGTACCTTTGGCTTCTGACACCATTGTGTGCCCTGCACTGCCGTGCCTGGACGGGCCGTTGGCGTGGGCAGCGAGCCCACACCGTCGTCTTGCGCAGGGGCCAGCACTCCGTTCAGGGCTGCACAGCAGCAGGGGGCGGCGAGCCTTCCGGGGGGTGTCCCGGGTCCACTGTCGGCACGCCCTTGACATGACGTCGGGCAGGCGGGTGCTGTCACCCCACTTTGAAGGACTGGGGAGGGTCAGTGGACCGGCGCCTCCCTGCCATCAGACTGCAGAGGGCGTGGCAGAGCCAGGAGGGCCCGCGGTCCGGCCCTGAGCCGCGGTGCGGTCACCTCTGCAGGTACAAGTGTGACTGTGAGCCTGGGTGGAGCGGGCTGAGCTGCGACATCAACAGCAACGAGTGCGAGTCCAACCCCTGTGTCAACGGCGGCACCTGCAAGGACATGACCGGCGGCTACGTGTGCGCCTGCCGGGAAGGCTTCAGTGGTGAGTGGGCCGGGGGCTCCCGGCGCAGAGCCAGGCCCGGGACCAGCCCGCGTGACCCGGGGGTCTCCGCCCGTGGCAGTGCTGCTGCCGGTGGTGCAGACCGGCGGGGCTCGGCTCCAGGCCCACGGCTCAGTGCGGGGCCCTTCCTGCCGGCAGACGAGGAGGGGCCTCGGTGGGACCGGCCACAGCACCGGGTGACGGACCCAGCTGCTGACTGCTGTTCCTCTCTGCAGGCCCCAACTGCCAAACCAACATCAACGAATGTGCGTCCAACCCCTGTCTGAACCAGGGCACGTGTATCGACGACGTGGCGGGGTACAAGTGCAACTGCCTGCTGCCCTACACAGGTGGCTGTGGGCGGGGCCTGCAGGATGGGGCGGGGGCGGGGCCGGCTCAGGTCCTGGACAGTGGGGGGGGGCGGGGCAGCCACTGACAATCTGCTGGGGGCCGAGGGGTACGCAGTGGCTGTCCTGGCGTGGGTCTGGTGCGCCTTGCTCCACGGGCATTCCCAGAGGTTCTGCTCTACTTCGAGCCTTCGGTCGGGGGCACTGGGCCTCACCCTGCAGACGTCATTGCCAGATGAGCACAGAGCGCACAGGGGGCGCAGGAGGAAGTCAGTATGAGTGTGTCCCAGGTGTCACATCTGGCAAGCCTGTTCAGGAGGCGAGCGGGTGGGGCCCTCGGCAGCAGAGCCAGGAGCTGGGCCTGCGTTGGGGCCTCCCGCCGCGTCCGCACGGGCCGGGACCCCTGGGGCCGGGCCAGGCCCGAGGGGCTCCTGTGACGCAGGCCCTCTGTGTGGGGGAACAAGCAGCCCTCTGTTCCTGCTGGGCAGAGGCGGGAGACGTCGCCCTGGGCGGTTCAGCCTCTGCTGTTGTCACAGCCGAGGGGGTCGTAGGACACGTCCTTTCCACAGAAGAGACACATAGTGCACGGGGCTCTGCCGGGGGCGGGCCGAGGGTGCCGCCCTGGGGTTGGTGTGGCCGCCGGGGGTCATGAGAGGGCTGCCTGGAGGGGGGCCTTGCTTGTGGTCCCCTGACAGTGGGCGGCCTGTGGCCAGACAGCATCTTCTTTGACCAAAGCTGGGGACCTGGGTTTTCTCGCTTGCATCAGCGAGGAAACCGCCCGGGGCCCCGCGCCCCACGCACCCGTGTCCCCTTCAGGCACGGTGGTATCGGAGGCCGGAGGGCCGGGCGGGGTGGAGGCGGCCTGTGCTGACCCGCTTCCCTTCTGCCTGCTTCCTGCTTCCCTTCACACAATTGTCGGAAACTCTGGCGAATTTCCTGCCTGCCCAGGTCACCGTGGAAACCGAAAGAAAGAAAGGCCCTGGAAAATTGTGCCGGCAGGCCAGGGGAGATAGCCGGCGAGGAGGAGGAAGATAACGTTCCTCGGAGTCGGCCCCCGCGGCCGTAAACAGGAAAACTCTGGGCTTGCACAGGGAAAGCTCCGCCCGGCCTGTGCATGGCTCCAGCCAGGCTCCCTGCCTTGTCGCAGAGGTCCCCGTGTGGCCCAGCGCCCCCCAGTAATAGATGTGCTTGGGGCTGAGGCTGGCACCTCCCCTAGCAAAGCGGAGGGCCTGTCCCCTGCGGGCACGGCCTTCGTGCAGGGGCCTCCCGTGCTGAGTGCTTCCCGCCCGTGACACCGGAGCCCCCCGGCGTTACCTCCCAGGCCTCCACTCGGGGCAGGGTCTCTGCCACCACGACCTGACGCGGGAGTCGCGCAGCTGGGGCCGGGCCCGAGGCCCTGTGGTGGCGGGGAGGCCCAGGCTGTGTCTGCTTTGTCTTTAGCCCATCCCCACCCCCCGGTTCAGGTCCCTACTCGGCCGGGAGCTCACACAGGCTCCCAGTGCCACTCTGCCCCTCCTCAGGGCCATCAGTGTGCTGGCCCCTGCCAAAGCCGAGAGGTGCTGACTGACCCTTGGGGCCGGCGTTCCCTGGGCCTCACCGCCTGCCCTTCCCCCCTCAGGAGCCACGTGTGAGGCGGTGCTGGCCCGTGTGCCCCCGGCCCCTGCAGGAACGGTGGCGAGTGCAAGGCGTCCGAGGACTACGAGAGCTTTTCCTGCGTCTGCCCCCCGGGCTGGCAGGGTGAGGCCAGCTGCTCCCTGCCGCTCTGGCTCCGGCCAGGTTCCAGGAGGGGCTGGGCGGGGTTGGGGGGCGCGGTCCGGGGCCCAGCTGCCCCAGGGTAGGAGCCCGTGAGCCTTCATCCTCCTTGGAGCTGAACAAGTGGCCGCAGGGCCACCTGCAGGGGGCGCTCCAGACGCAGGACTCGACCTTGCCTTTTCCACCCTGAGTTTCTGTAACTTGCTTGGTCCAGACCTGGGGCAGCAGGTCAGAAAGCCTCGCTTCCTCCCCAGGGCTGGGGAGGCCCACCCCTGGGTGGATGGGGTGCAGGAGGCCTGGGGGGGACGGGCTGAGCCGGCGGCCCCCTGCTCCTCCCCCAGGGCAGACGTGCGAGGTCGACATCAACGAGTGTGTGAAGAGCCCGTGCCGCCACGGAGCCTCCTGCCTGAACACCAACGGCAGCTACCGCTGCCACTGCCAGGCGGGGTACACGGGGCGCACCTGCGAGACAGACATGATGACTGCCAGCCCAGTGAGTGGCCCGGGCGCCCTGGCCCCCGACCCGCGCACGCCTCCGCTTCCCCCGAGGGCAGCGGGCGGGGAGCGTGTCGGAGCCCCGGTTAGGTGCTGGGGAGGTGGCAGCTGCTCACGGAGCGTCACTGCAGGCCTGTGGGCCAAGCGAGGCGCGTCCGGGGGTCCCAGGTCCAGAGGCTCCAGAGCAGACTACCCGGCTTTCGGGCCACCTGGCGCCTCCCAGGAGCTCCTCCCCGGACCTGGCTCTCGTCAGCCCTGGTCACGGCCCAGCAGGGGGGCTCGTTGGCCCCCACCCTGCCCGTCCCTCAGGCCTGTCCTCCTGTGCCCTCCCAGACCCATGCCACAACGGTGGCTCCTGCACAGACGGCGTCAACGTGGCCTTCTGCAGCTGCCTGCCCGGCTTCCAGGGCACCTTCTGCGAGGCGGACGTCAACGAGTGCGCCAGCAGCCCCTGCCGCAACGGTGCCAGCTGCACCGACTGCGTGGCCGGCTACACCTGCACCTGCCCCACGGGCTTCAGCGGGATCCATTGTGAGAACAACACGCCCGACTGCACCGAGAGGTGGGGCGCCCGGCCTGCGGGCGGGGCGGGGCGCCGCGCATCGGGGTGCAGAACCAGGGCCGAGGGGGAGGGAAGCGGGCCGCGGGAGCCGGGCACGAGCCAGGCGTCCACCCGGCCGCCCGGTGCTGGTCGGGTTGAGCCAGACGGTGTTTGCTGTGCGGCCGTGAGCCTCGTAAAGGGGCCGTTGTCCCCCAGCCAGGGTGCAGGCCAGGAACCCCGGGCGTTGACCCTGAAGAGCTGGTGTCCCTCCTTTCAGACGAGAACTTCGTCACCCATCTTGTTTCCTTTTTTCTCTGGCTGCCAGGAAGCTCAGCAGTAAATGTCATTGTCGTCCTTATTTTCTGACGTGATCATGTCACGTTATCTCTACGGGTTATGATTTCTTCCTCGTCTGTGTCTTAAACAGTGTGTTATAATGCTCATCGCAGGATGAGCAACAAGGAGGATAGAGGGGGTGTGATGTGGTTTGAGATTCTGAGGTCCCTGGCCCTGTGTTGGGGGCCTCCTGGGGCTCCCATTGGCCTCCCCGAGATCCCTGCTCTGGCTGTCAGGCCCCTGGGGACTGAGGGGAGATGCTGGCATAGAGGTGACTGCGCAAGTCACCCTGCTCCCTGCCGCCCACCCGCCTCCAGCTCCTGCTTCAACGGTGGCACCTGCGTGGACGGCATCAACTCCTTCACCTGCCTGTGTCCACCTGGCTTCACGGGCAGCTACTGCCAGCATGACGTCAACGAGTGTGACTCGCGTCCCTGCCTGCACGGTGGCACCTGCCAAGACAGCTACGGCACGTACAAGTGCAGCTGCCCGCAGGGCTACACCGGCCTCAACTGCCAGGTGAGTGCGCGGGCCACGGGCGCCCGGCGGGAGGGGGCCGAGGTGGCGCCGGTACCTGCCAGGCCCGCTCGATCTGCCCGGAGGAGACGAGCCAGGCCCGGGGGTGGGGGCAGCCTTGGTCACGTGTTTTGGGGGTCTGGATTGCAGCCTGGTCCCAGCCCTGGCCCGTGCTGTCGCCTAAAGAATCAGGCAGTGGGTGGGTGGGGCGGCCATCCAGGTTGGGGAGCGAGGTTATGGACTAGGTCGTTTGAGGGAAATCACTATGAAAAAACCAGTGTTTTTTTTGAAAAGTATGTAAAAACGTTAAAGCTTGATCTTTTTTAAAGTTTTTCACGTGAAACATTAGTTACACAAAATTTCCAAAAATATATATAATTTATTTCTGAAAAAAGTTTTCCTTCACGGAAGGGCAGCCAGTGGTCTGGATTTGCCGAGGGCCCAAGAGCAAGACAGAGAGACCCCGGCCCGGCCCCCGCCTGCTCCCGAGCAGCGGGGAGCGCATGGGCCTCGGTTTCCATTCCGTGGCGGGAGGTTCCGTGGCGGGATTCCGTGGTGGGAGGCGGCCGGCCGGGGCCGGCCGGGGTGGGGCGCGAGCCCGCTGACCCCTCCGTCTCCAGAACCTCGTGCGCTGGTGCGACTCCTCACCCTGCAAGAACGGCGGCAAGTGCTGGCAGACCAACACCCAGTACCGCTGCGAGTGCCACAGCGGCTGGACCGGCCTCTACTGCGACGTGCCCAGCGTGTCCTGCGAGGTGGCCGCCTGGCAGCAAGGTGACCGTCCTCCCCCGGCCCGGCGGCCCTGGCGCCCGCTGGGCGCGTGCCCTGTGAGGTGCTAGACCGTGCCCCGGCGGGGAGCGCCCAGGCCTCACGCTCCCTGCTCCCACGTCCCCACAGGCATCGACGTGAGCAGCCTGTGCCGGAACGGGGGCCTCTGCGTGGACGCAGGCAACACGCACCACTGCCACTGCCAGGCCGGCTACACCGGCAGCTACTGCGAGGACCAGGTGGACGAGTGCTCGCCCAACCCCTGCCACAACGGTGCCACCTGCACGGACTACCCCGGCGGCTACTCCTGCGAGGTGGGGCCCGTCCCGGGTGAGGACGTCCAGTGTGTGTCCTTGAGGGCCGGGCCCTGGGCTAGTAGCCAGTGCAGGAGGGACTACTGAGCCCCCCAGGTGTGGACACTGTTTAGTTCCATTAAGGGAGGACCAGGGTGATCAGGGAAGACTGCCTGGAGGGGGCGTCTCATGCGGGACAGGAAGCGTAGAAGTGGAAGAATATACTGAAACGTGGGACAAGGTTCCCCCTCCCCAGGGTCTTCTCTTCAGGCTCATCTGGCACCCGCTCTGAGGTCCCCATCTCTGTCCCATGGGACGGGGTCTGGGTCCTGCTCTGGGCAGTGACTCTTAGCTTCCCAGGCTCAGCCGGACAGGAGTCTCGCTCTGGGTGGGCCCAAGGCTCCAGCAGGCGAGATGGCAGCTTGTGGGCCCAGCAGCCTGCACAGGGTTGGGGGGCCACGCCCTGGCTCCCGCTGAGCCGGTCTGTCTCCCACACAGTGCGTGGCCGGCTACCACGGGGTGAACTGCTCCGAGGAGATCAACGAGTGCCTGTCCCACCCATGCCAGAACGGGGGCACCTGCCTCGACCTCACCAACACGTACAAGTGCTCCTGCCCCCGGGGCACTCAGGGTAAGGGGGCCACACCAGAGGGGGGTCTGGGCAGAGCGGGCGCTCGGGCACCCTGCGGCCAGCCAGAGACACCCTGGACCCGGCCGCACGGAGGGAGCCGGCCAGGCCGCCAGCAGCACCCTGTGCCGGCCCCCGGCTTTTCGTGCGCGTCGGTCAGGCACCTGGAGGGCGCGGGGGCCGCGTGGGGCCCGCACGGGTCCCTGATGGAGCGCGGCCCCCGCAGGCGTGCACTGCGAGGTGGACGTGGATGACTGCAGCCCCCCATCGACCCCGTGTCCCGGGCCCAAGTGCTTCAACAATGGCACCTGCGTGGACCAGGTGGGCGGCTACAGCTGCACCTGCCTGCCCGGCTTCGTGGGGGAGCGCTGTGAGGGCGACGTCAACGAGTGCCTGTCCAACCCCTGCGATGCCCGCGGCACCCAGAACTGCGTGCAGCGCGTCAACGACTTCCACTGCGAGTGCCGTGCGGCCACACCGGTGGGTGCCTCGGCGCAGCGGGCTGGGGCGGGCGGGCGGCCCCCGGGGCGGCGCGGCCCGCCCTTCATGCCCCTCCCTCCGGCCCCCAGGGCGCCGCTGCGAATCTGTCATCAACGGCTGCAAAGGGGAGCCGTGCAGGAATGGGGGCACCTGCGCCGTGGCCTCCAACACAGCCCGCGGGTTCGTCTGCAAATGCCCGGCGGTAGGTTCAGCTGCTGGGGCGCGCATGGCTGGGTGGCGGCGGCCTCACCCCGAGCCCCGTGCGGCCCACGAGGGCTCCCTGGTCTGCAGGTGGCAGCAGGCCACCCACCATCCTCGATTTCCTTGAGATCATGTGTCGTGTCTAAACTTTATAGTTAGAGCAGTTTGAGGCTCATAGGAAAATTGTTTAGGAGGTAAGGCGTCCCGCGCCCCCTCCCAGCACTGCACGTTCCCAGGCTCCAGTCATAAGCATCTCCACTTTGCGCTAAGTTGTTCCGTTCACTTGGTTACTGTTGAGCCAAGGTCGATACGTTGTTATCAAGTCCACGGTGTTCCTAGTGTTGTGCCTTCCTGGGGCTCTGACAGCACATGGTGTGACATGTCACTGTTACAGTATCGTGAAGGTATTCAGAGCCCATAAAACGCCCCGTGCGCCACCCATGCCCCTCCCCCACCCCTGCCAGCCCCTGGCGGCCCCAGAGCTTTCTGGTTGGCAGGGTAGCTCTCTAAATGGGGAGGCAGCCGGCCCCTCTCCCCGTGGGGCTGTGGTGGCGGCACCTCAGGGCCTCGGCCAGGTCCTGGGGTGTCTGGGTAGCCAGCCTGCCCTGACGCCCCAGGCCGCCTCTCCCGGCAGGGCTTCGAGGGCGCCACCTGTGAGAATGATGCACGCACCTGCGGCAGCCTGCGGTGCCTGAACGGCGGCACCTGCACCTCGGGCCTGCGCGGCCCCACCTGCCTGTGCCCGGGCGCCTTCACCGGCCGCCAGTGCCAGTTCCCGGCCGGCAGCCCCTGCGTGGACGGCAACCCCTGCTACAACCAGGGCACCTGCGAGCCCACGACCGAGAGCCCGTTCTACCGCTGCCTGTGCCCCGCCAAGTTCAACGGGCTCCTGTGCCACATCCTGGACTACGGCTTCCGGGGGGGCGTGGGGCTGGACATCACTCCGCCGCAGATCGAGGAGGCGTGCGAGCTGCCCGAGTGCCAAGCGGAGGCCGGCAACAAGGTCTGCAGCCTGCGGTGCAACAACCATGCGTGCGGCTGGGACGGCGGCGACTGCTCCCTGAACTTCAACGACCCGTGGCAGAACTGCACGCAGTCGCTGGAGTGCTGGCGGTACTTCAGCAACGGCCGCTGCGACAGCCAGTGCAACTCGGCCGGCTGCCTCTTCGACGGCTTCGACTGCCAGGGCACGGACGGCCAGTGCAAGTGAGGCTGGGGGCGTCGCGGGGCGCGGCCAGGGGGCGGAGCGCGCGGGGGCCGCCCGGAGGGGCGGTGGGGAGCTGTGCACCAAGGCAACGGTGGGGGGCGGGCCCGTGGGCAGGTGGGCGTTTCCGGGGGCGGGGCCTGGGCAGGGCAGGCGCCAGGGACCCGGCGCAGGGAGGCCTGAGGGTGCCTTGTCTTGCAGCCCGCTGTACGACCAGTACTGCAAGGACCACTTCAGGGACGGGCACTGCGACCAGGGCTGCAACAGCGCCGAGTGCGAGTGGGACGGGCTGGACTGCGCGGAGCACGTGCCGGAGCGGCTGGCGGCCGGCACGCTGGTGCTGGTGGTGCTGACGCCGCCCGAGCGGCTGCGCAACGACTCGCTCCGCTTCCTGCGCGAGCTCAGCCGCCTGCTGCACACCAACGTGGTCTTCCGGCGCGACGCCAGCGGCCAGCAGATGATCTTCCCTTACTACGGCCGTGAGGAGGAGCTGCGCAAGCACCCCATCAGGCGCTCCGCGGACGACGGCTGGGCGGCGCCCGGCGCCCTGCTCGGCCAGGCCAGGGCGGCGCTGCTCCCGGGCAGCCGCTGGCGCAGGGAGCTAGACCCGATGGACATCCGGGTGAGCGACGTCCAGCGCCTGCGCTCGGCCATCCTGACGTGGGGGGTTGGCCCCACCCGTGGGGAGAGAGGCTGAGGTTCAGGCGAGACCTGGGGCTTTGGGGCCATCTCCTGGCTTTCTCATCTCACCCTGCTCCTGCCCGAGGCCCACACCCTGGGGCCGGAGGTCAGCTCCCAGGACAGGGTCGGGCGTCTGAGGTCTCTCCTCTGCTGAGATGAGGAAACAGGTGCTTGTAGCACCCAGTGGAACCCCAGAGGGGGCTGGGCCGGGCCGGGCCTTTCGGGCCGAGGCTCCCTGCCACTCCGTGAGCTCTAGGTGCACCTGTCTCCCCAGCACTGGGACGATGCCCCCGGGGCTCCGCTCGTCCCCACAGGCAGCTGGCTGGGCGGGAGGGGGGCGGACTGACCGGGCGCGTCTCCCCAGGTCCATCGTCTACCTGGAGATCGACAACCGGCAGTGTGTCCAGTCGTCCTCCCAGTGCTTCCAGAGCACCACGGACGTGGCCGCCTTCCTGGGGGCGCTGGCCTCGCTGGGCAGCCTGAACATCCCCTACAAGATCGAGGCCGTGCAGAGTGAGTGGCCGCCCTCGGCGCCGCGTCCGGGGGCCTCCGCCCGCGCCGGGCTCCGTCCCAGTTTGCCCCCAGAACGCACTTGCTCTTTGTGTCTCTTGCCACCCACGGGCGTGCGTGTGCCGTCCAGAGTTCGTTCCGCGAGCATTTTTTTCGCTCTTTCCTGCCTGGCACGCCCTCTCTACCGGAGTGACGGCTGCCGGCGAGGCTGGCCCCGGGGACCGGCGCACCCGCCAGGAAGTGGGAGCCGTTTTCTCTCCCATTCCTTTCCCCCCTCCCCCCGCGATTCTTCTTTGTTGGGTATTATTTCAAAATCATTACAGCTTTTTAAAAAGGAGAGAGAGAGGGAGAGAGAAGAATTGATCGGTGTCATGTGAAGTGTTGAAGTTTGTATCTCGAAAATCCCCGTAAATCCTTTGTCTTAACAGCTCAGCGCGGGCGCGGCGATTCCGAGTCGGCTAATCCTTCTCCCGTAAAGGAGAAAGAAGTGAAAGCCGCCTCCAGATGCTGGCTGGTGCAGGAGAGAATTTAGCGATAGTTTGCAATTCTGATTAATCGCGTAGAAATGACCTTATTTTGGGGGCGGGATGGAGGAGAGCAGGGGAGAGGAGGTGCCCGGCCACGGAGCCAGTCCGCCGCCGCCTGATGCCCGGGCGGCCGCCGGCGGCCCCTGTGCCCGCAGGTGAGACGGTGGAGCCGCCGCCGTCCCCACCGCTGCACTTCATGTACGTGGCTGTGGTCGCCCTCGTCCTGCTGATCTTCGTGGGCTGCGGGGTCCTGCTGTCCCGCAAGCGTCGGCGGCAGCATGGCCAGCTCTGGTTCCCCGAGGGCTTCAAGGTGTCGGAGGCCAGCAAGAAGAAGCGGCGGGAGCCCCTGGGCGAGGACTCCGTGGGCCTCAAGTTAGTGGGCGCCTCCGTGGCTCCCTGGGGCGGGGGGAGGCACGGCCCCTCCAGACCCACGCCCCGCTCCCCGCCCCCACCAAGGCGGAGGCCTCACGGTGGTTGTCCGGGGAGCCCCCGCTCAGCCTTGCTCGCCTCCCCACCCGCAGGCCCCTGAAGAACACCTCGGACAGCGCCCTCATGGATGACAACCAGAATGAGTGGGGCGACGAGGATCTGGAGACCAAGAAGTTCCGGGTGAGTTGGGGACGCCTCCCCAGGTGCCCCCCGGCCCCCTTCCCCGCCCACCGTGACGTAGTTCCTGGCCCCCTTCCCTAGTTGAGGAGCCAGTGGTTCTCCCTGACCTGGATGACCAGACAGACCACCGACAGTGGACCCAGCAGCACCTGGACGCCGCTGACCTGCGTGTGTCCGCCATGGCCCCCACACCGCCCCAGGGCGAGGCTGATGCCGACTGCATGGACGTCAACGTCCGTGGGCCGGGTAGGTGCTTGGCTGGCCACCCAGGGGTGCTCTGGCCCAGCAGCCTGCGCGTCCTTGTGATTCCTTGTCGTGCCCCACCCGCCTCCCTTCCTGGAGCCCCTGAGATTAGCCTTTTGGCAGCTGAGCGTGGGAGGCAGGGGGCAAGATGCTCCTTGTCCTGAGACTCACTCTGTCTCTCACCTGCTTTCTCCTGAGTGACTCTGAGCCCGCTGCGCCCTGTGAATTGATTTTTTTCTCTCAAAATCTTTCGGGACATGTGAAGCGTTGATTTCTTAACTGCGTCTTTACATTGTCTTTGTTTTGGGTGGAGTGTCGGCAGAAATCTTAGGCAGGTCATAAGCAGAGCTGCGGGGGTCACTCGGTAGCTGGACTGGGCTCCGTCCCTTGGGAAGCTCAGATTGATTTTGATGGCCTCAGCTGGTGCAACCACATGTGCAGGGCCACCACGGGCCGGGTCACGTGTGCAGACTGCCGCCCGCCAGCCCAGGCCCGTCAGCCCCGGCCGGAGCCACTGCTGGAGGGCGGCCAGCCTTCCTGACCGCGCACCCTGTGCCCGCCTCCCCGCAGACGGCTTCACGCCTCTGATGATAGCCTCGTGCAGCGGAGGGGGCCTGGAGACGGGCAACAGCGAGGAGGAGGAGGACGCACCGGCTGTGATCTCGGACTTCATCTACCAGGGCGCCAGCCTGCACAACCAGACGGACCGCACCGGCGAGACCGCCCTGCACCTGGCCGCCCGCTACTCGCGCTCTGACGCGGCCAAGCGCCTGCTGGAGGCCAGCGCCGACGCCAACATCCAGGACAACATGGGGCGCACGCCGCTGCACGCGGCCGTGTCCGCCGACGCCCAGGGCGTGTTCCAGGTGGGAGCTGCCGCCATGCCCGCGCCCCTGCCAGTCCCCCGCCGGCCTTCCTTTCTGCCCTGGGCCGGTGCCTCGCTTCACATGGACCCCGAGCCCAGACGGAGCCTAAGCAGGGCCCACTGGTGTCTTTATCCTAAGCCTTTGTTCTGGGGAGGGCACCAAACTCCACACATCCTTGAAGAGAGGCACAGATGGAAGTGGTCCAGCAGAAGTCCGGAGGGACCTGTGCGGGCAGGGCCTCCTCACCTTGACCCGAGACGCTCCCGTCCCTCCTTCCCGGCCACGGCCAGAGGCATAGCCTGTGGCAGTGCGAAGTGGGGTTTAGTGCTTGCTGCCTGCAAACCCGGGCCTCGGCCTTGCTGGGGAGCCCCGGACACAGGGCTTTTGGGGATTTGGATGCCTGCGTCTTTGGGGAACGTCCCTGACAGAGGCTCCTTTTGCAAGCTGCCCACTGGTCCCCTGGCTGCAAGACCCCAGGTCTGAGCAGCCCTATCCTGCACGAATGGGCAGCAAGCCGGGGGGGTTACCACAGGGCTTTCGCTGTCACGGTTTTCAGCGTGTCGTCCTATGGAAGTCAGAAACTGAGGTTAGCCAGAAGGGGACGATGTAAACGGTGCCTGGGGGCAGGCAGTGGCCATTTGTGGTGGCAGCCCTTCTGGCCCGTGGGGACTTCAGTCCCCCAGGTGCTTCGCAGGCACAAGGCCAGTCCCGCACGCTGCTCGGCGCTGGCTCTTCCCCACCTGCAGACTCGCCGTCCTTGCCGCCTGTGACCTGGGCCGGACAGCACCTCCTTTGTGTCTGGAGGGACGCGGCAGAGCGCGGCAGTGCTGAGTGTGGCTCTCGTGTGTGGTGCCAGGGTGCAGGCGCTGGCTGTGTGGCTGGGCAGGGGTTTGGTCTCTCTGTCCTGAGGTGGTGGTGGCAGCAGCCAGGTCTGTGGTGAGGGCCAGATGAGGCCACACGTGGACCGAGGAGCTGGTCTGTGGGCGGCATGGCCTGCACTCTGCCCCTGGCCCCTCCGTGACCATCCAGGCTTGCTGGGGCCATTTGGACCCAGGAGGGGCTCCATCCATGCCAGACACTGGTCCTGGGACAGGGGCCCCAGGCCCAGCTCTCCTGAGGCTGACACCTTCCCCATCCCCCAGATCCTGATCCGGAACCGCGCCACAGACCTGGACGCCCGCATGCACGACGGCACGACACCGCTGATCCTGGCCGCCCGGCTGGCCGTCGAGGGCATGCTGGAGGACCTCATCAACTCCCACGCCGACGTCAACGCCGTGGACGACCTGGGTAAGCGGGGTGGTGGCCCGGCCGTGGGGACGGGCCCGCCACAGCCTGGCCCACCCCAACCCTCCGTGCTCTCCCCACGCAGGCAAGTCCGCGCTGCACTGGGCTGCGGCCGTGAACAACGTGGAGGCCGCCGTGGTGCTGCTGAAGCACGGAGCCAACAAGGACATGCAGAACAACAAGGTGCGCCGGGGCAGCGTGGGGGCAGCGTGGGGCCAGGCAGGGCCGGCCGTCCTTCCACCCAGCGCCCGTCCCTGCTGACCACGGGTTCCCCAGACCCGCAGCTTAAACTGCTGGGCCCTGGCTTCCTGGCCTGGGAAGGCCGGGGGGTGGCAGGGCTGGGCGGGCGCGCGCGGACCCCGTAGCTGGTGCCTGTGTGTCTTCGTTAGCACCCTCGCTTCATTCGATCTGTGTTTGCTGCCACCCCCCAAGTGCAGGCTGCCACCGCTGCGGGACGTGTGTCCCAGCGCAGTGAGAGGCGTGGTGGTGGCAGCTGTTCTGTCTGTCCCTCTCCGTGACCCGCGACCTCGTCTCCTTGTCCGTGACTTCCCCGGGCCGGGGGTGGCCCCGACGGCGCGGGTCGAGCCAGCCTGCTGGTCCCCTGCTGGTGGGTGCGGTGGTGAGGTGACCGCAGCCACCCCATGCTGCTGCCCCTAGGAGGAGACGCCGCTGTTCCTGGCCGCCCGGCGGAGGGCAGCTAGCGAGGACAGCCAAAGGCGCTGCTGGAGCATTGCGCCAACCGGGACATCGCCGACCACATGGACCGCCTGCCGCGGGACATCGCACAGGAGCGCATGCACCACGACATCGTGCGGCTGCTGGACGAGCACGGCCTGGCGCGCAGCCCCCCGCTGCACGGCGCCCCGCTGGGCGGTGCGCCCACCCTGTCGCCCCCGCTCTGCTCGCCCAGCGGCTACCTGGGCAGCCTCAGGCCCGCCGTGCAGGGCAAGAAGGCCCGCAAGCCCAGCACCAAGGGCCTGGCTAGTGGAGGCAAGGAGGCCAGGGACCTCAAAGCACGGAGGAAGAAGTCCCAGGACGGCAAGGGCTGCCTGCTGGACAGCGCAAGCGTGCTGTCCCCCGTGGACTCCCTCGAGTCGCCCCACGGCTACCTGTCGGACGTGGCCTCGCCACCCCTGCTGGCCTCCCCCTTCCAGCAGTCTCCATCGGTGCCCCTCAGCCACCTGCCGGGCATGCCCGACACCCACCTGGGCATCAGCCACCTGGGTGTGGCGGCCAAGCCCGAGATGGCCGCGCTGGGCGGGGCGGCCGGCTGGCCTTCGAGGCTGGGCCGCCACGCCTCTCCCACCTGCCTGTGGCCTCCAGCACCAGCACAGTCCTGGGTGCTGGCGGTAATAGCGGGGCCGTGAATTTTGCCGTGGGTGGAACCACGGGCTTGAACGGCCAGTGCGAGTGGCTGTCCCGACTGCAGAATGGCCTGGTGCCAAACCAGTACAACCCGCTGCGAGGGAGTGGCCCCGGGCACGCTGAGCACACAGGCCCCTGCCCTGCAGCATGGCATGATAGGTCCGCTGCACGGCGGCCTCTCCGCCACTGCCCTGTCTCAGATGCTAAGCTACCAGGCCCTGCCCAACACGCGGCTGACCACCCAGCCTCACCTGGTGCCGACCCAGCAGGTGCAGCAGCAGCAGAACTTACAGATGCAGCAGCAGCAAAGCATGCAGCCGCCGCCGAACCTGCAGCCGCCCAGCATCCAGCAGCCGCAGAACCTGCAGCCGCCGCCGCCGCCCCAGCCACACCTCGGCGTGAGCGCGGCCGCCAGCGGCCACATCGGCCGGAGCTTCCTGGGGGGGAGCCGAGCCAGGCTGACGTGCAGCCGCTGGGCCCCAGCAGCCTGGCGGTGCACACCACCCTGCCGCAGGACAGCCAGGCCCTGCCCACGTCGCTGCCGTCCTCCCTGGTCCCGCCCATGACCACTGCCCAGTTCCTGACGCCGCCCTCGCAGCACAGCTATTCTTCCTCTCCCATGGACAACACCCCCAGCCACCAGCTGCAGGTGCCCGAGCACCCCTTCCTCACCCCGTCCCCCGAGTCCCCCGACCAGTGGTCCAGCTCATCCCCACACTCCAACATCTCCGACTGGTCCGAGGGCATCTCCAGCCCGCCCACCAGCATGCAGTCCCAGATCGCCCACATCCCGGAGGCCTTCAAGTAAACAGGCAGCTCGCACTTCCTTTCCCAGGCCCTGCCGGGCGGCCACCATGTGCTCCATGGACACCAGGCTGACCCAGGGAGCCTTTTTTAAAAAGAAATGTGTTTTTATACAAAATAAGAGAATGAGGACTTGAAATTCTTTTTTTAGTATTTATTTATGTACTTTTATTTTACATGGAAACACTGCCTTTTTATTTATATGTACTGTTTTTTATGGCACCAATAGATTAGTTCTCAGTTGGGTTTTCTTACGTAGAATAAAGATTGTCATGTATTTGTAAAAAATATGTATAAACAAAGATTCATGATTTATAAATGCCATTTATTTATTGACCTTTTTTTTTTCAAACCCAAAAAGAGATGTCGGAGAGGGGAGGTTTGAGCCAGCATTGTCCAAAACTCTCCCGGTGCGGGGGCCCCAGACACTCTCACACTCCACCCCCCACCCCTCCGGCATCCAGAGAGAGTGAGGCAGAACCTTCACACCTTTGGCACATGGGTTAAGTTGTTTCTAAAAAAGGAAAGTAAAATGTAAATTGACGTGGTTTTTACATTTGGGTGTGTTTTTACTGACTTTTTTTTTTTTTTTGAAGATGTGCTTTTAACAATGTGTTCTTGGTATGCTGAGAAGACTTTTGTGGTACCAATCATGAATCTTTGTTTCAGATTCAGTATTGTACAGTCGTTCGTTGGTCTTGCCAGTTCTTGTACTGCCCCCTGGCCCTTGTCGGCATGGGAGCATCGTGTAGGACGAGGTCAGGTGTGGCTGTGCGGCGCCCACCTTGGCTCCGCGTGGAGGAATCTGACCCTTTTCTGGGGAAAGACGCTGCCAGAGGCCCCAGGATCTCCACTCGGCGTCTCCCAGGCTCAGCGGGAGATGGACCGGCACCACCAGGGCCAGGTTCGGCCGATGGGCCCCGTTTCCACAGGACACTTGCCAAAGCAGCAGCCGACATCGAGGTTTTGAAAAAACATGGCTGTGTCTGGCCTTGGTGTGCAGAGGCCACTGGTCCCAGGGCCTGGCGGGGCTCAGTGGGACAGGCAGCCGAGGCAGTGGGCTCGGGGGCCCGGAGTCTGCTCGAGGGCCGCTCCTCCTGGTGAGGGGGCGGTGAGCCCAGGGAAGGTGCGGATTCTTGCAGTATCGAGTATAAGCCTGTGGCAAAGAAATGTCTGTAAATACATTTTTAAAGGTGGATTTTGTTTCAAAAATCTGAATGAACAAGTCTGTCGGGTCATGCTGATGAGGGGTGTCAGAAAGGGGCTCCGCTCGCACCCCAGGCCTTATGACCTGCAGCAGCCAACCACCTGGCTCCTCGGAGCAAACCAGGAATGCGCTGCCGCGCATGGTCAGGCCGGTGTCCACCGCCTGGGGCAGCTTCTCCGGCCTTGCCGGGCCGGTGTTGTGCCACCCCTGGTGGGTATGACCGGACACATCCTAAGATGTTGATTCTTACCGTGCTTTATAAAATAGAGTGTAGTTTACAGAAACAGGAACCTTTTTTAAAAGTTAACTACGTGCAAAACTGTAGGCGATAAATATGATGTATTTTTTTTCATCTCTTTTTGTTAACTGATTTGCAATAAAAATGATGCTGATAGGCATCCCGATTTTGCTAAGCTCGGCCGTGGTCTCAGCTCCCTTTCTGGGAGGGAAGGGTCGGGGGCGGAGGGACAGGGACAGGCTGTTCTCCTCTGAGGCACCCGGAGGACCTCTGACCCTGCTGACGAGACCGTCCAGCCTCAGCCTGTGGCCACGCTGTCTCCTGTTCTACAGCCAGCTCTGCGTCTGCCAGGGCCAAGTCTCCCCATTCCCCCTCCCCCAAGACACCCCCACACGAGGATGTCTCCACAGGGACACAAGGAGCAGGGCACATGCAGCCCCATCACTGGGGACTTGCGTATCTGGGGTGACACGAGGTTCTGGACTCTCCCACCTTCTGGGCCACACGGGGAAGGCAACACTCACCCAACCTACCCACGGCAGGCAGAAGGGTGTGAGCAGGAACTTCTAGACCATCAAGGGGTGACAGAATGACCTGAGAAGGTGCTGTGAACCCAAGAGGGTGCTGGCCGAGTAGCACCACTTGGGAGTACGGAGTATGGCCATCAGGCTGCGCCCTTAGCAGGTGCCGATGTGCGCCCCCAACCCCTATCCCTCGCGTCTGCGCCTCTAACTCCGCAGGACCCGCTCCTCTCCACATGGCCACGCCCCTTCACGTGGCCACGCCTTCCCCCACGCGACCCCGCCTCTTCACATGGCTCCGCCCCTCCTCCCCAGGGCCAGGGCCCTAGCCTCAGGCAGGTGGATTGAACCAGATTAACAAAGGGAGAGTCCTTGTCCCCTGCACCACAAGGTGCCGCGATCCAAGGACAGGTGTGAGGCCAAGCTCTCCTCAGTTGCGTTTGGAAGCTTCTCCGCTGCCCATCACGGTGTGGGGCTCGGGATCCGAGGCTGGACCAGAGCTTCCGGGAACTGGAACATGGCAAGGGGCCCACCTTTCAGAGGGAGGGGCTCAGCCTGAATTCTACCCAAAGACTCCCAGCAGCCCCAAATTCCACTCCCAGGTGTACGCCCAAAAGAAGTTACGGCAAATTCCCACGAGGCCGTGCACGCCGCGTTCACAGCAGCACCATCCGCAGCGGCCAAGAGGTGGGGCCCGTCCCTCTGCCCACGTCCAGAGGAACCAAGTGTGGCCCACCCGCACTGTGATGGTGATTTTATGCGTCATCTTGGCTGGACCATTTGACCACACGTGCAATGCGTGTCTCTAGCTGAGACTGACACTTGAATAGGTGGGCTGAGCAAAGCAGGTGGCCCTCCTGAGGTGGGCGGGCCTCGACTGTCAGTCGAAGACCTGACAGACCAAAAAGCTTGAGTGCGAGGCAGCTCCCTCCTGCTGACCGCCTGGGTCTTTCCTGACATCGCTCCCCCCCCACCCCCCACCCCCGGCCCCGGGTCTCCCGCCTGGCGGCCACAGCTCTGCAGACACCCTCGTGTGGGCCACTCCGTTACCATAAACCTCCTCCCATGCTGTGTAGACATCCCACCCGTTCGGTGTCCCTGGAGAACCCAGACTAATACACATCTGAGGGAGTGTTTTGCCACCAGGAAAAAGGGACGAGAGGGAGCACCTGACACCTACTACAGCTGGGCTGGACCCTGAGGACACGCGGGGTGCAGGCCGCCGACTCCCGGGGCCACTTGTGAGTGCTGTGTCCATACGTGTCTGGTTTTGTGCTCCGCAAATTTTACCTCGGCAAATTAATTTTGAAAAGAAAGAAAGAGCGAGCTGTGTTTGATCCCCCAAGAAGTTCGTTCAGGGTGTGGGGTTCCCACAGACTCAGTGGGAAGGTCCTCGGGGGACCCGGTGTTTCAAGGAGGACCTCTGTGCTCCCCAGGGTCATTGGAGTCCCCACAGAGGAGACGGTGCCAACTTTGAGCCTGAAACGTCTTGTGTTCACCGTGGGGGCCCTGGAAACCTGGCCTTGCCCGTGTCCCGGCAGACAAGGTCGCCATAGAGGGCCCCCGGGGTGGGGAGTGCTGTGGGTGTGCTCTGCCCTCCCCTGCCTGGCCCTCCAGTCCCTTCCTTGGGACTCGATCCTGATCTGTCCCCCAGGCTCTGAAGGGCTGGCAGAGGTCCCAGGGCCCCACTGCATGCCCTGCAGAGCGAAAGGAGGCCTAAGCCCCACCCCTTTGACCCACCAGGGCCCAGACTGGCTCCCGCTGCCGGGTCCTCTCCCTCCAAGCTGCTCTCGCCATTGCTGGACCCTGAGTCAGCCCCTGCCCAGCCACCATGCACCTCTAAGAGGGGACACAGCCTCCACCCAGGGCTCAGCTTAGCCAAGATGCCCCTGAGCTGGAAGTCCGCTGTGGCTGAGCTGTGTCCCCCCAACTTTCATATGTGGAAGCCCTCACCCCCCAGGACCTCAGAATGTGACTGTATTTGGAGATGGGTCTTCGAGGAGGTGATTAAGGTAGAATGAGGTCACTAGGGTGGGCCCTGACCCTATATAGGGCCCTGAGCCAATAGACGAGGATGCAAACACACACGGGGACGATGACATGGGGACTGAGCAAGAAGTGGCCGTCTGCAGGCCCAGGGAGCGGCCCTGACAGGAACCGGCCCTGCCCACACCCGGGCCTCGGACGCCAGCCTCCCGGCTGTGAGGAAGTTAATTTCTGTTAAGCCGCCTGGTCTGTGGGGCTTTGTGACAGCCCCAGCAGACTCACCCAGGATACCAGGTCACAGCTCACAGGGGCCACGTGCATGTCCTGGAGGCTACGTTCCCAGCAGCACCAGGCATCTGCCCTGGTCCCCTTTCCCTCCTCAGGGTGCCACACCCCAGGGACTTGGAGGCCTGTGTTTGTCAACACTCGAAGCACATGACGTCAACACCGGTGCTGCCCGCCTGCCCTCCTGAGGCCTCCTTCCTTTGTGCCCGCGTGGTGGGACAGGGGGCCCTTCTCCACGCCCCCAGGATGACTTACAGTGGCACCACCAACAGAAAGGTCAAGCAGACCATGCATGCAACGTGAAATATTTTAGCAGCCACATTAGAAAAGTAGAAAGAAACAGGTGAAATTTATTTTAATAATACATCTTAGCGAATCCAATATACAGTTTCCTCTTGAAGAATGTGGGGGTTAGGGGGTGCCAACCCCCAACAGTCAAATCCATGTGTAGTGTTTGACTCCCCAAAAATTTACCTACAAATAGCTACGGTTGACCAGAAGTCTTACCGGCAACATGGAGTCAGTTAACATGTCATTTGTATGTTCTGTGTATTCTAATGTAAGACTGTATTCTTACATTAAGGAAGCTAAAGAAAATGTTAAAAAATCATAAAGAAGAGAAAATGCATTTACAATATTTACTGGAAAAAAAATTGTGTTCATGTGGCCCCGATGGTTCAAACCCATGGTGTCCAAGGACCAGTTGTACCCAAAATTTGTCATCTCAACACCGTTAACTACGTATTTTACATTCCACCCCCTCCCCTTGTACACTCTTTGAAATCCAGTGTGTTTCAGGCTCACAGCACACCTCAGTTTGGACCTGCTGCAGGTCAGGTGCTCAGCCACCACGTGTCGCTCCTGCCCACCACAGTGGATGGTGCAAATTTTGAGCCTCAAGAGCGAGCCCTGGATGTGGCCGCCCCACACCATGGACTCGGTGGGCGCCAGCAGCCCCCATGCCCTGTGGGGACCGTCAGGGAGACCACGCTCGCTGGCTGGTGGAGCCCATTTCCACTCTGGCTCAGTAGCTTCCGGGCCCAGTGACAAATCGCCTGGGGGCAGCCCAATCCAGAAACCGCAGGCAGGAGGGGACAGGGCTGCTGGCACAGGCAGACTCTGCGGAGCTTGCTATGGCCACTTCCGGTGGGGAGTGCCCACAACACGGGTCTCTGGCATGACGCCCAGGGATTGCTCGGTAAAAGTATTTCAACCAGAAACCTACACTGTGTGGTCGCTTCATCCCGCCACCGACGGGGACCGGAAGTGCCGGGTCCAAAGCGTGTTCAGTGGGAGACTGAGGGGTTTGGGGCCCTGCTCCGGGGATCCTTCACCGCAGGGCTTCAGAGGTCTCTGCAAGGTCTGAGTGCCTGGGTCTCCAGAGAGCGCGCACCAAGAGTCCCTAACCACGTCCCCTGCAGTGAGGGAAGGAGTGCCAGCTGCCCACGGGCTGGGAAACACTGTGCCTCCACCTTAAAGATATCGGGGTGGCCACCAGCTAGCCCCGGGGGCCTCCCAACCGGGGTCATTTCGTGTTTGCAGCCTCAGATGGGTGACTTGGTGTGTCTGAGCCTCAGTGTTCTCAGGGGTAAAGTGGAAACTGCTCCCAGCTGACTTTCTGGGTGTGTGGGGGCCCCCTGAGGTCGCTGACACCGACCCTAAGCTCCTAGAGCATGGGGCGCAGCCTGGCACGCGGGGAGGGCTCAGAAAGGGCACAGCGCCATTGTTACCAGGACCCCAACATTGTGCCCTTGTCTGCCCTCCTGCCCCCACCCCCCACGGACCTGTGTGGGTTTGCTCGAGCCAGGACGTAGCCCCATTCAGTGGGAGCTGTCACCGTGCCTGCTCCGGACAGGAATCCCAGGCTCAGAGAGGTGGCAGTGTGCTACGAAAGCATTGCTTTCCACGTTCTTCACACAACCTTGGACTTGAGGCCATTCCCGGACCTCATAGCCCGGGATTATTGATGAACTCTATCAATGTAGATTACCACCCTGGATTATCGTTAGATCCATGACTTTTCCTGCTAATCTGCATGTGTCTTGATGACATGGCACAGCATTTTGTGATGGGAGTGACCCCTGCCCAAAGCAAATCTTACCTTCTGCTATAGCCCTCGTCGGCGTCGTCATTTCTTCATCTTAAAGACAAGCCCCAGGAAAGTGTGTGCGCTTCCGCGACGTTCCTTGTTCCCCACCAACCGTTTGCTTATCTGTAAAGTGCAAGGAAGACAAGGACTCTGGCACGGAGTGACACTCTCCCTGGTCACAGCTGGCTGAGGACCTCACGGTCACCAGTGCACCAGTGGGTGCAGCGTGAGGCTGAATGTCGTCCTTCTGAGTATAAAGCAACACTTGCCAGCCTCCAGGGCAGAAGCATTAAGTCGCTGCACACAGAGCTTGACAAATAAGCATCCTCTGTTATGCCGTCCCGTCAACTCTGGGAGACTTTATTGGGCACCTGATGTCAGCAGAGGACACCTCCACCGTTTCTAGGGAGTCCCCAGAGAGCACAGTCTGGGGTGATGGGGGCAGCCAACAACTTTCCTCGGGCTGCATCGAGGCCAGATCCTGAATGAGCCTGCGTGTCCCTGATGCCAGCACCCCAGAGCCCAGAGCTCCAGCAGTCCTGGGAGGAGCCGCCAGTAGGCAGTATCTTGCAGGGCCAGCCCTGCCACTTGGAGGCGGTGCTCTGCCCCCCTGCTGGCAGTACCCTGCCAGTGCCCCCTTGTGCAAGCAAGCGAGGTCCCCACCAGGACTTTCCCAAAACCAGGTGAATGCCTGGGTTTCCATGTGCACCTCACCTAACGCTCAGGGCCTCTTCCTGAGATGGTCTTATCATCCTATTTGAAAAATGAGGAAGCTGAGGCTCGCAGAGATAGACGACCTCCCCAGGTTCACCCATTTGAGCCAGGGCTGCTTGACTCCCGAGTCCAAGTTCTCATAACTATTTGAGGCGTCACCTCCCCTGGGAGGACGAGAGAGGCCTAGCAGGCCTATGTCACTCACCTGTCACCTTTCACGTATAGAAACAAGCTCAGGGAAGGACTTGCCAAAGTCACTGCCAAGAATCAATGCCACAGCCAGCCTGGCACTTGGCAACCTGCAGGTGTTGGAGCTCTTCCCAGTCCATAACCCCCACTTCCAGCCTCCAAGTCACTGGTACTTAGGACTCTTGCCTTCCTGTCCTGTGTGTTCTCGGGCTGACATGTGTGAGGGGCTGAGCTGGGCTGGCCTGGGGGCTGTGGATGCGGCTGGCGGGAGAGAGAGAGTCCTGCCCTCAGGGGTCATCTGGAGTTTGGCTGTCCCCACCAGTCAGGCCCCAGTGGCCTCGCTGCTAGTTCACAGCCCCCACGGCCACCTTCCAGGCTCCGGCTCCTCGAGAGCCTCGCCAGATCACCTGGGGAGGCTAAACTGTGCTGTCAATGTCTTTCCTGGACGAAAAGCCCCAGAAGGCTTCCCTTGCTTTCAGAAATGAAGTGCGGATCCCTCGCCTGGCCTGAGGGGCCCTGCAGTGCGGGCCCACCAGCCACCACCCGAGTCTGCTTCCCAGGTTTCTGTCCCTTGCCACTGCAGAAGCTTCTGTTTGCTTCTGACACAGTGCTCCTCTCCTCCACCCCTGCCCCTGCTGCGCCCCCAGCAGGTGGGGCCCAGGCCTTGCACTGGGCATTTGCAGCCACCTGGGGTCCATGCTCCCCAAAGGTAGACGCTGGGCTTGCCTGCCCTGCTGCCACAGCCACAGCCGTTGGCAGTGCCTGGCACGCAGCAGGGGCTCAGCAAACGTCCGTGTCGTTTGGGGTGGGAGGTGTGCAGGGCCCCGCTGCAGCCGCAGGGCCACCCGTGACCTCCCTGGGGCTCGGCTCTCAGTGGCCGGGGCAGGCGCAGTCAGTGTCCTCCTCGGGCTTCTCCTTCGTCCCTGTTGCTTATTTACAACTGTAGACGCTTAGTACGTGGCTCAGTGGTTCAAAAAAGAAAGTTCTCTGAGATGGCGAGGTGCCAGGCCCATTTCCAGACGGTGGACTTGAAGGACGGGGCTGTGCTCACAATTATGACGACGTGGCTGGTGGTGATGTCTGTCAACCTTGGCCGCGTCAGCGCAAGGCTGGATGTGCTGTGCTCCCTCAAGGCCCCTGGAGGTCTGGGATGGCTCTCACACTGCTGGCCTCACAGCCCAGTCTGCACCCTCATGGAGGTGCCCCTCCCGGACACTTGGCTGAGATGCCCACCGCAGGTGCCCGTACCCTGACAGGGGCCTGATGCACAGAGCACGGATGCACAGCCATCCCTGCCTCCAGACCTGCTTTCTCCAGAGGACCTGACTCAGCCCCACCTCTCCAACCATCCGGTCCTCAGGCCCTATCTCCTCCTCCAGGAAGCCCTCCCTGCCAGCTTGTACCACCTGAGGCCCCAATGTGCTTCCGCCTGGCCCACTCAGCCAGCCCCTCTTGCAGAGGCTGCCCTTTTCTCTCTCCAGGCTGAGCCCGGCAGGCCCCCCTCCCATGCCCCCAGCCTCCGCACCCAGGACGAAGGCTGCTTCCTGAGGTTCATGAAGCTGATGAAGGGTGCACAGCATCTAGGGGCAGGGGCTGGGCCGAGTGTCTGGCATGGAGCAGGCCGCCCCACAAGCATCCACCAACCTCACTCCCTGCAATGATTTTACGCCCCGGGGAAGGGCAGAAGTGAGGAGAGGTGTAGGGCCCCCGAGAGCTGGTGAGCGGTCAGGAGAGTGCCGGCTCCACAGCTACAAACCCTAGGCTGGGATGCTGTGTGGGGGCCCCTGACCCCTCCTCCCACGTCGAGACCCACGCTGTCCGGTGGAAATATGCCAACTACTGTGAAATGTTTTAAACTTCCTAATAGCTGAAATTTAAAAAAGGAAACAATGTATTTTATTTAAGTCAGTATGTCCAAAGTGTTGTAATTTCAACACCTCATCGAAAGTTGAAGATACCGGCTCTTCAGCCTTGGCACCCATCTGGTTTCAGACAGCCCTGGCAAGCGCAGAGCAACGGTCCCCTCGGACGGCACGGGCCAACGGGAGAGGCTGACCGCCATAACCACGGAAAGGACAGCGGGTTCCCCAGCCTGGCCTCTGCCCATCGCCCTGGCAGGAATGCAGCCTAGTACCCGGTGTGCTCTGCGTAATGTGTTGATAACTCCTTCCCAGAACTTTGTGTGAGGAGCTATGACTTTGCCCCCGGGGAAAAAGAGGCGGATTCTAGCCTACCTAGGGGGGCTTCGGGAGGGGGTGACCCTTCTATCAGAGCTGGCTCCACAGGCAAAGGGGAGGAAGCCTGTGAGTAACGATGGCGGTCCTGGCAGCACACCTCCTAGGCACAGGTCCCCGAGCACTCTGCAGCCAGTCACCCTACATCCACCCGTTTGCCCCACAAAGCTCCAGTTCATGCTTGTTGGCCCAGCATATGGATCAGCAGCGCCCCCTTTCAGCCCCCAAATTGTCCACGTGCTCACCCCGCTTGAACCCCAGGTTGACGAGGACCTGATGCACAGGGAGGTCAAGGAAGCTGACGAAGGCCACAGAGCCTCTCGGTAGTAGGCGGGCCTTAAAGCAGAGGGTCTGTGACTCAGAGCCCTGGTCTCCACAGCCCAGAGGCTGGACGGCTCAGCCATGGGCCTGGGAACCACTCTTCCACACCAGGCTATGAACTCTGAGAACCTGAGGCTTGGCAGGAGGGAGGAGGGGACGAGAAGAAAGCCCGAGGTCCTTATGGGTCAACAAGCTGATCCCAGCTTGCCTTAAAGTCACGCTGCCTGAGTCCACGCCATGCTGCCCCTTTAACACCCCTGCCCCACGGCCCAGAGGTATTGCACTCGTCCAGGGTGGCTTAGTGTCTGCAGCTTACGGTCTCTCCAGTTTAGAGCCCCTCAAGGCCACGCACTGGGCTCCTCAGGACAACGGTGGGCAAGTCTGGGCCCCAACTCCTGGGCTCTTTGAGGGCGACGAGGGGCCAGGCTTGAGCCGAGGGGAGTCAGTGTTCTCACTCCCACATTCCTTGGTTTCAGAAGCGAACAGCGGTATCTCCCTGCGGAGTGGTTTGTTGGGACAAAGCGACGGCAGAGCACGGGGACCACCAGGAAGACGTGGATCAAGGGCAGTGGGGCCCAGGGCTGCGAGCTACCACATGTTCCTCAACTCTGTGTTGAAACAGGTTGGGAACTCCATTTCTAACAGACAAATGTTAGCTTAGCAGAGTGGCCACGTCAGATGGCTGGAGCTGTTCCAACCCCCCCTGGGGCTCTGACAGCGTGGCTGCTCCCTCATCAGCGTCACAGCAAACAAATGCTGAACCACACTTTCCTTCTTCCCAGGCCTCTGGGGCCCGCCAGTGACCAGGGTGCCCTCCCACCCTGGGCCACTGTGGGGCTAGCAGCAGCCGCCACTGGGAGCTCAGTGGCCAGGCGAAGGCAGGTGGGTGCACTTGCCACCCTTCCTGCTCTCTGGAAGGAGCCGGGACCAGTGAGGTGGGCTGCTGCTCTTCCCCATCCTTGCCAGGCAGGTGTGCAGGTGAGTGGGCCCAACTTCCCTTTTCTCATCGGGAAAATGAATATACAAATAGCAGCACCCCTTCTTCCGTAAGATTCTCCGTGGGACGGTTCAGATGGTGTCTGCCAGGCGGGCGCCAGGACAAGGCAGCAGCTGCGAGAGGAGCAGGAGGCTGAGGCCCAGCAGCCTAACTTGTGCTGGGTACCTCGGGTGTCCTGCTCATTTAACAACAGTCAGGGGCTCCGTCCACGGGTCTCCGCAGTTTGGAGTACACTCCTGCGCACCGGGGGAGATGCTCGCTGCTCTCTGGAAGAAGCATTAGGGACCTCGAAGTATTAGGGCAGACAAAAGAGGAGCTAGGGACAGCGAGCCTAGCACCAGGCAGAGGGAAAGGACCGGACGGAGTGTGTGCACCGGGGAGGAGCAGAGGAGCCGGCGGAGAGCGCCGAGCTGGGGAAGAGGGGTCCTGAGTGAGGTGGGCGGCGCGGCTGGGGTCCACCCGACGACCTTCGATGCGCGCACAGGTGGGCAGTTGGGCTTCGACGGCGGCCTGTGAACTGGGGCCGGCGGCATCCGCTCCTCTTCCAGGGCTCTGTGCGGAGCAGACGGGCATTACTTCCCGGGAGCTAGGTGTGAACGGAAATCAGCTTCCTCAGCAGAAAGGGGACCCGAGCAGCCAACAGCCGTAACCAGGCAACCGGCAGGGCGCCCCGAGGTGCGCACGCGCACTCCGCCGCGTCGGCCAGCGCACGCGCGGTCTCCTCCCGCCGTCTCCTAGCCGGCGAGGCCAACGGCAGAATGGGAGGAACGCGCCTGCGCCAGGGCGCCACTCGGGTTTCGGCTCAGTCAAGTAGCTGTCGTCGGCGGGTGCACCTGCTGGCGTCGGTCGTGCAAGGCTGACTCTTCCTTTGGGTCTGATTGGAGACTCCCTACTCTTCTCACATCCTAAGACGAGAAACGGTGGCGAGAAGGAGCCGGCGTAACCGGGGCGACGTCCCGGGGCAGGCCCCGAGCGCCCTGCCGGGCAGGTGGGCGCAGGGCGGGGGAGGGCGGGGCCCAGGGGCGGGACGAGGGGGTGGCGGTGTTGAAGGCGGGGCGCCGCCGCGGTGGGGCAGGCAGGGATGCGGCGGTGAAGGATTGGACGCGGGCGGGGGGCGGTGCCAAGGATGGGCCACGGCGGAAGGATGCAGGCGAGGGCGGGGTCATGTGAGGGGCGGGGCGAGGGGCGGGTGGGGCCGAGTCGCAGAACGCAGGGATAGGCGGTGAAGGACCCGACGCCGGGAGGGGTGGGCGAAGGGGCGGGGCGGAGCGTCCCCGCAGCAGCTGGCTGGGGCGGGACTAACGTACGGGGCGGGGCATCACGAGAACGGCTGTGAGGGGCGGGGCTGGCTGGCGTGGCGGCCGGGCGTGGCGTGCGCTGACGTCGCGGCCGGACACGTCGGCGGCGCGGCGACCGCATCCGGGGGTGCCAAAATGGCTTCTGCGGCCGCCGCGTCTGTGCCGGTCTTAGCCGCCGGGCCGGCTTCCGCCTGCGGCTCCTGAGGGGCCAGCGCCCGGGGTCGCGGAGAGGCCGGGGGAGCCCGCGCGGGCCTCAGGGCGCGCTGGTGAGGGCCGAGGTTGGGGCGAAGGGAGGCGGCCGGGCCGGGCCCGCGCTGAGCGGGGTGGTGCGTCTCCCTGGTGCCGGCGGAGGGTTGGCGGGGGTGCCGGGGTGGGTGGGAGTCTGCGGGGCCGTGGAGCGGCCTCCCTTACCGTGTTGCTCTCCCGTCAGACTGACACGGATTCCATACTTAGCCGGCCAGGTCCTTGGTCCTTGGCAAGTGCCTGTCGGCCCCGCTCTGTTGACACTTGTGTCAGCCATGGAGGCCTCGGTGTGGGGTCTTGTTGGAATAGCTGGAAGATAGCCACACCTGCAGCTTTTAGAGTACAAACACTTTGGCAGTCTAACAGTTTAGTGTGTACCTTGCTGCTGAGGTTCTGAAGTTTTGTCCTCATTGTTGGAAGATTTCTACTGAACCATGCAGATGAGGAAACAGTTGAAGCCCAGGGTAGCATTGTTGTCTGTGGGTAATTTTGTGGCAAGGTGACTAAGATACTGCAACAGAGGTCAAGTGCTTGTGTTTTATGTCAAGGGTTAGAGGGTGCCTAAACCAGGCCGCTCTCTTTGTGATGAAAGTGTTTTAGTGAAGCATCTGGACACATCACAGCCATTTAAAATCAGTTTTTGCTGTTTCACTTTTAAATGGCTTGCAGATTGGACGTAGTTGCTTATTAACTTTTGTTCTAAATACACATGTGATGCAGGTGCTAACTAGAGAGGTATTTTCCGGCCCCATATATGGCAAGAAGCAAGCTGAGACACAGTTGTTCCTGGTGACATTTGTGTGAGTTTGAGCATAGCCACCCTCCCTGCACTTTTTCCCCCTTGCCTTTTCTTAGTGTCCTGGGTGCTGTTATCTTACAACACAGACGAGAGGCAAAATAGTGCTGCTGGTTCCTTGTTACTCATCCACCCTCCATCGCATTTTCTGCGGTGAGTCTCCAGATTGCACTGAGAGTGTTTTCTTTAGGGTAGTGTTGTAAACTTTAACCCGAGTCCTTCTGTAAACTCTGTCCTGAGTGTCAGGGTGTCATTTTGGATCTTTGTTATTTTCAGCAGCGTTTAGACTCCCCTTTCTTTTTCTTTGATATCTAAAGGCGTTTTAAGTCCTGTACTTAGAAAAGTTGGAGTTTTATGGTGTCTTTGGGTCAAGCATCCCATAGTCTATCAGAGGAGAGTGAAGCAGAGGGTAGACTCGCAGGTGCTTCTTGCTCATGTTGGTTTGCACACCTACAGCTTGAGGCAGTGGCTCTGGGAGGGAAGGAGGGTGCTTTTAAGTGTCTCGGTTCAGTAGCCAGGAATTTATATTGAAAACAGCTTGTGCTTGAGTATGTCCCACAGATACGGGTGGTTTCATTGGAGAGCGAGGTTGATGAGCAGTGCATCGTTAGGGCCAGCTGGTCTCTGAAACAGTCTGCCTTTTTTAATCAGTGACTGGAGGCCGCGAGTGACTTACTGGGGAGAGTGACTGCCCTGTGCTACAGAAAGTAATGTGCAGTTAGTTGCATTGTTTCTCTGCTGGTAAATAGAAAAAAAAAAGTACAAAAGACTTAAGATCGTTCAAGATTGTTTCTAGAGAAATTCATATGTTGCTAGAAGGTCCTCAACTGGTGAATGGGGGAGAGTAGGAGATCTACTCTGTAGGGAAGCAATAGTGTTTGCTTATAAAAAGTTCTTAGTCCAAAAGGTGAGGACATAACTGTAAGAGTTTCTGCAAGGAAAACATTTAAGTAGAAACCTGTGAAGTTTAGATTCTGATAAGATTTCTGTATTAAACCTTGGTAAGGGTTAGGGTATCCCAGAATCCACTGTGAGTAGAATTTCATAAGATTAAACACAAAGGGACCTTTAAAATTATCACATTCTTGCACTTTATAGATAAATGGGGGTTGCAAGAAGGGAAGTAGTGTGCCCAGGCCCCTGAGCAGGAGGCCTGTCTCACTCTCAGCGACACCTGACGAACGAATCCTCTGTGCTGTGCCCTGTCTTTTTTTCCCCTCGCTGCTTGGACTGGTTGAGGGTCTGCTGCGGAAGCCTCACAAGGAGGAAGTTGTGTCCTGAGAGGCGTCCTGGTTGCCATTTTCACAGGAGGAAGGGCTCTCCTGTCCTGCCCTCAGTCCATATGAAGCTGGCTGTAAATGTTCTGTTTTAAAATGACAACCAAGTGAGGTCTCTGCTGCTGTTCCTAAGATACAGTCCATTAAATCGAGTGAGTTTCTAAGTGCTTGTCAGTCGAATGGCATGTGTGGGCAGTAATGGTAGCAAATTAAGAGGTCCATGGGACTAGTTTTTAGATAGGGAAAGGAACTCTTTTTTTGTAAATTACTTTGCCTAAAATACATTCATGAGTGTTTTATCCAAGCATCAGATTCCTAAGAACAAAAGCATTACACATCTGCAAAAACGTGTATTAAACTCCGGAGTCCTTCCACCATTTCTCCCTTGGGTGTGTGCTTTTCTCCTGATTGCTAACCTTAACCTGTTGGTGAGGATGGTGCTGGGGGCCAAGGACTGATACCCAGAGACGGGCGTTGTAAAGAGACAGGACTGGATTTTTGACTTGAAATTACAGGTTAACTCTTCAAGATTATGCTTCATGTATTTTATTAAGAAAACAACAAAAACCACTGAAGAGGATTTTTGCACTTTTGTTTTCTATAAAAGATTTTTGGCACTCTATCATTTGAATATTTGAATCCAGTCATTTGGTTACTCCTGCAGCTGCTTTACATGGGCTTGGGGTTCCCCAGGCATGGCTGTCACAACTCCAGCAGTTAGAGGCGCCTCGCTGGGCTGTTGGTTGGTGTTTACCCAGTCCCAGCGCCCTGGGTGAGACATTTCCATGGTGGGATAAAAGACATTTTGGATGAACTTATTTTACGCGTGTATTTTGCAGCTTGATTTACTCTGCGCTTTATGATGTTCTTTCACTAAAGAAAATAGAAGAGCACAGTTTAAACTTTAATTTTCCTTCCAAGGTTTAAGAGTAACCAGAGTGAAAAGTGTGATATGCAGTGTAATAGAGGAGCTGGCTCTTTCTGGATCTAGTGAGAAGTTACAGGAGAAGCTGCTGCATCCCTGGAGCGAGTCAGGCCGGCAGGTTCTCCTTCATTCCACGGAGGCAGCGGGCGTTCTGGGTGGGTGCTTAGCTGGGTTACTTAACTGAGTCCCAGAGAAGGGCCGTGACTTGTCTGAAGTCACTCAGCCAGGGCACCACCAGCTTCTGTGTTGCTATCCAGTGTCCTTGCTCCCGGGACAGGGTGGCAGGTCTTGGAGAGTGGGCGTGGCAGGTGTGTCCCCCAGGACTTAACGTGATGTGAAATTGTTTTCAGGCTTTGTCTTAGTTTTCTTGATTACACTCAGGACTTTGACTACATGGATTTTGTTTTTTTCCTTTTTAGTTCAGACTAAGGAACGCCTGTTTCCTGCTTTCTGTAAGCAGCATCTGGCTGTGCAAGAGACTGGTCATGCAGCCACCACCGCAGGCCGTGCCACCCAGCATGGTGGGGCCCCCTCCAACAGGGAGTCCGCAGACCATGCTCTGGTCCACCAGCCCATACAGGAGACAGGTGACTGCCAGTGTACCAGCAGCTCCAGTAACTCGCCCATCGCAGCCGGTGACGGATCCGTTTGCCTTTAGTAGACAGGCGCTCCAAAACACATCGCTGGGCAGTGTGTCCAAAAGCAGCCCACCCATTTTGCCAGGCCCAGCACCAGTGTCTCTTCAGCGCCCTTGTCTGCCTGTGCCTCACAAATACTGGGGGTAGCTCCCAAGGACCCCGCGAGCCTCTGCTGGGGCCCCTGTGGCAGCCCAGGGCAGATACCAGCCCGTTTCCCAGTGTGTTGACCCCTGCAGCACCGCCTGGGCCCGAGATGAACAGGAGTGCGGAGGGCACCTCCAGCTCTGAGCGTGAGGTTCAGACTCAGTACATTCCAGGAGCAGGCGCTGAGAGTTTCCGTGGGGGCCATCTGCACAGGGACCCGCCCGGGCCTGACGGACCCCCGAGTGGGCAGAACCTGCACGACGTCGCTGCAGCAACAGCAGCGCCCCCTTTCTTCTCGCAGCCTCGTCAGCAGATGCCGGGGCAGTGGGGGCCGGGAGGCCCAGAGTCCTCGGGTCAGCACTACTGGCCCTGCCCAGAAGGACCCGTCCAGAACGTGGTACCCCAGACCAGCGTTGCCCACTTCCGCACTCCACCCAGCCCACACCAGGATCCTGGCCATGAGCAGCACAGCCCATTGGCGTCTTTACCAGGGCCACTGGCCCGTGATGGAAGAGAGGAGACAGCCTGCCTGCAGAGTGGACATCACACAGGAAGTAATTTTGATCTTGAAAACGTGTTCAGGCAGAATTTCAGAGCTGGGAGTACGCGGGCTGGCCAGGAGCTGAGGCCGAGTCCAGGAATGAAGACAGAGCAGTTGCCAGACCCTGCTCCCGGAATCCCCCCGCTCAGGGAAATAGCCCGGAAAGCCATTCGCAGTACCCGCTGGGGCCTGGGCCCGGCCAGACCTTGCCAGGAGCAGACTCGGGTGTGCTCTCCATGTTTTTCCAAGGGGGAGAGACAGAAAACGAGGAGAACCTCACCTCGGAAAAAACAGGCTTGGCTGGTCAGCCTGACTTTGATGGTGTCTCCCTCGGCCCTGGACTTGGTCCACCCTCTGCGTACGTGGGAGCAGGTGGCGTTTATCAGGCCTTTCTCAACACCCCCAACAGCGAGACCACGCAGTGGGGAGGAGACACACAGCCTTTCTTCTCTCAGTCTGCAGGCATCCAGCACGGTCAGCCAGCCACCGAGAGAGCCGTCGTTGATGTGTGGGGCGACCCGGCAGGTGCGGGCGCTCGGGATGCTGGCAGCTCGCACTGTGAGAACGCTGAGAACTCAGAATTCACTCAGAATCAAGAGGTTCTGCCACGTGAACCCCCGAGTTTGGACCCTTCCTCCCTAGGCGATCAGCTCAGATACGGGCCCCTTCCCGGGCCATTCGTCCCCAGGCGCAGTGTTGTGGGCCACGCTGCAGGTGGGGGCCCAAACATTGAGGCCCTGGATGCGCCGCTGCACCCTGTGCGATCAGATAGCGTGTCCTCCAGTTACAGCGGCAAGAGCCACCGGAGCCATCCAGGTGCGGCCAGGCCCCAGGACCTGGGCACCTTCATTCAGCAAGAAGTTGGGAAACCTGAGGACGAGGCTTCAGGGAGCTTTTTTAAGCAAATCGATTCTTCTCCCGTGGGAGGCGAGGCAGATGAGGCCCCTGCGAGCCCGGATTACCACGGCAGCCTGGCCCAGCCCATAGCCCCAAGCCCCCCAAAACCCACAGGGATATTCCAGACGAGTGCAAACAGTTCTTTCGAACCAGTGAAATCCCACTTCGTTGGAGTCAACCGGTTGAGGCAGATCGCGCCAACATGGTGGGCGAGCTGAGGGAGACCCGCGCCCACCAGAGGCAGCCCAGACCGGCTGCCGTGCCGCCCGACCGCTGCCCGGGCAACCTGGAGCAGCCGCCGGACAACATGGAGACCCTCTGCCCAGCGCAGGTGTGTCCTCCGCGTCTGAGCACGCCCACGGAGGCCGGTCACGGGCTGCTGCACACCGGGGGGCCGCCCTTGGAGACTGTGCCCTCGACGCCAGAGAAGAGGCCTGCGACCAGGGCCCACGGAGCCGCGAAGTGCGAGAGCCCAGCGACGACACTGTGGGCGCAGAACGAGCTGCCAGACTTTGGAGGCAACGTCCTCCTCGCCCCGGCCGCACCTGCGCTGCACGTGCCTGCGAGGCCGCAGTCCTCAGAGGTGATTCAGCCTCCAGATGAGGGGACGGCCGACCCACTGTCCCGGCCGCTGGGCTGCCTCCCCGCTCTGCACAGTGGGGACGCATGGGCGCGTCTGAGAATCTCGAGAACCCCCCCCAAATGGGAGAGGAGGAGGCCCTTCTGTCGCAGGCGAGTTCCGGTTATGCCAGTCTGCTGTCCTCGCCGCCCACTGAGTCTTTGCAGAATCAGCCGCTCCTGGCTGCCCAGCCTGATCGGAGCTGTAACCCTGGTCAGCCTGTCAATCTCTCTGTGTCCTCGTCGCCTCCCACCGAGAAGGCTCGGTCCCGCAGAGATGCTTGGGATCGAGACAGAGCTGTGGTGAGCAGCCGGGCCATTGGTGGCGATTCCGGAGAAACGGCTCCGTCTGGGCTTCCGGCCAGCTCCCAGGTCTCCTCCCCTCTGCCTCACAGTCTTACCCAGAGTCATCGTCCCCAGGCTACTGGTACACCTGAGATGGCTTTCACTCAGCCTGCTAATTTGCTGGTTCAACCGCCCTCGCATCCAGCTCCAAAGAGTTTGCTTCTAGAAGGTCAAAAGATGCACAGTGCAGAGACTGCTCTTCCGGAGTTGCCTACTAGCCCTGCTGGGGGGACAGGTGTGATGTTGGTGCTGCCTGCCAACGCCACCTTGGGGCCGCCTGGTCACAAAGCAGAGCACCTCAGTAACCAGGAAGAGACTCCAGGAGCCCTGGACTCCGCAGCCCCAGGACTTCAGGAACTCCCGTAAGGACAGAGAGCTCGCCCCACTCTGCCCCCAGGCACCCCAGGCAGCCTGGGCCACCTAACCCAGACCATTCCTACCAGCAGGTGACGACAAACAGTCAGGACCAGTGTGGCCTGGAGAGAGCCCAGCAGGAGCCAGCGCCGCCTCCCCCGCAGGGGCCCAGAGCAGTGCTTCCAGAACCTTCACACCCAAGGAGTCCGCCAGCGCAAGGCCAACCCCCAGACTCAGCCCAGCTACCAGTGAGTCTGGCTTCAGCTGACACGAGTCAGCAGCTGCTGCCACGGCCGCCTCGGTCCTCCAGCGCCTCGGCCGTGTCCAGTAGTTCAGGCCAGGCAGCTGTGCGGTCAGACCAGCAGTGGCTGTCGCCGCCAGCCCCGGACTTGGCATCCTACTACTATCACAGGTCCCTGTACGACGGTTACCAGCCCCAGTACCCCTCGCCATACCTGCCAGACCCTGGCACCACCCCCCTCTACTACCAGGTAAGGCTGGGCTCCGACGGTTGAATCCCTGAGCGGCGGTTTCTTGCACGTGTGCGCCTTGGGAGGGCTCGGTTGGGTGGACTCGGAAGTAAGCTGGAATCCGCAGTGCAGGGTGCCAGCGCCGCGTGCGGCCTCAGCCACCCTGCCAGGTGGGCCCGTGTCCGTGGCACGCATCAGCACCCTGCACGGTGTAGGGTACTTGCTGAGTTTTGTCCAACACCGCATCCCCCACCTGTGTGACAGGCCCTTGTTGGCTGTTGCACCTGTCAGTTATCTGCAGAACCAGTTCCGGCTGCATGCTTTGAGCAGCGAGGGGAGCCCCTTGAAGCTTCTGTGCGCCTTTGACATGTCAAAAACCTACTCATGGGGAACAGGAGAAGCAGTGTTTAAACGTCCCTGTAGGGTAGAGGTGTTTAGAGAAGAAAAGTTAGGCTTGGAGCACAGTCCTGTGAACTGTCAGCCCCTCGTGTATGCAGCAATGCCAGTGGCAGAGGGGACCCGCATGCTGCACGAGAGGTTTTTCCTGCTGCCCTTTGCGGTGGGTGCTGTGAACTCACGAATATTGTCTAAGTTAGGTTCTGATTTAATCTGCATTCATTTGAGAAACAAATGGACACATTTGATTGTCATCTATTTTCCATCATGTTTAGTCCGGGCCCAGTTGCCGAGGTCCGTCAAGGCGTTGGGACTATGGACTGGGGAGTTTGAGAGTTGCTGAATTACAGCAGGCGGGGCCGGTGCTAAGCTCGGCTCTCATCTGAAGTTTTTGTGCATGGTCCTTGGCACGCCATCATCTGTGTCATGTAGAACTGTGCTGGTCTTCTGGAGGGCTGGCTCTGCCTTGGTGTCTAACATGGCACAAACCTGTCTTCCCACAGGACATGTACGGCCTGTACGAGCCCAGGTACAGGCCCTACGACAGTGCGGCATCTGCCTACGCTGAGAATTACCGCTACCCCGATCCTGAGCGGCCCAGCTCCCGGGCCAGCCACTGCTCAGACCGGCCGCCTGCCAGGTGATTGACGTGTGTGCTGCTGGCTGGGGTGTGGCCGCGTGTGTGCGAAGAGCATGCGTGCCTGTTTGCCGTGCTGACGCTTGGGCAGCGTGGACAGGTCGCAGGCCGCGTCTTTAAATCGAGTTAAGCACACTGCCCACGCAGTCGTGGGCATGCTGCCAGCTAGTGTGTGGTCAGGCAGCCCCTGCGCAGGGCCCCAGGAAGACACCACATGGGGCCCCCATGCAGCACCCCTGCCCGGGCCGGGTGATCATCCCGCCACTGAGGCATGCGTGCGACGCTGGAGGTCGGCTGACAGTGTTCGGAGCCCTTAGGCTGCTGCGGTTGTTCACGTGTGTCACCGCCTCCTGTGCCGGTCATGCAGACTCCACAGTTCTAGGCCAGGCGGGCCGGGGCCGGGACACAGCTGGCCCCTGGGCCCGGAAGCCTGCGTCCTCGTCCTCCTCCTATGCCGGTGCCTGCGGACACCTCTGTCCCGCTTCCGACGTGGACTTGCCCCCGTTTGCAGTTACAAACGAGGCACGTCGAGAGGGCCCCGGCGTCCTGCCTCGGCCTGCAAGAAGGTCGGCAGGCCGGAGTCCTCCCACTCAGCTGCTGGCGGAGTCGGAACGAAGGGACATGAGTTTGCTCGCCTTGGCCCACCTTCCAGAGCCTTCCGCCGCGGCTGCTCGTGGTCAGGCTGGAGGGCGATGTCGCACCAGTGTAGGTTGTGCTGTGAGGGAATGTGGCGTCTTAAACTCGGAGCAGGGATGGTCTGGGCACTGAGGAGGCCCTGGCACCCCAGGTTCTTCAGTGCCTGACTTGTTGCGAGCCAGCACGTAGCCCAGCGTGTTCGGTGCTTTGCGCGATAAGGTTTCCAGGGTTTTAGCCCTGTGCATCGCCACATCGCCTGGGAAGCAGGGTTTGGAGTTAAAGCAAACGTGCTGCTTCAGGGAGCATGAGAGGAGGGAGTGTGGGGGAGGGTGGCCCGGGCACCTTGCTGTCCTGGTCCCTTCCACCTGCACAGCGTGTTCTTGTCAAGAGGCCAGAGCTGGGTCAGTATCAAGGAGGCGGCTGAGAAGGGGCTGGGCCAGCGCCACGTGCGTGGCTGTCAGTCACCCTTCCCTGCAGCGCCCCCGTCCTCTCAGCGTCTCAGCTCCAGAGAGTGACCCCCTTTTCCGGCCCCACTCTGCCTGGGGGGTGCACCAGCTCTTTCGCATCGGCCTGTCTTCCCTGTGCCCGCGCCGCTGGGGCGGGCCTCTGCTTTTGTGATCAGGCCTTTCCAGTGCTGGATGGGTGCTGGCGTGGTGAGGAGGTGGCCCGTTCTCGGTCATGTGCCGTGGCAGGCCAGTCTCTGGGGCCCACCGACCCGTGTACGACATGCGCAGGGCGCGGATGCCCGCTGTCTGTGGCGCTCCCCGCCAAGGCCCTCGGGTGGCAGGTGCTGGCCCTGTGGCTGAGCAGCAGGACACCCGGCCTGAGGGCCCGTGTCAGCCAAGCCCTAGGCTCGGCTATTGCGATGGGAAAAAAGGTAATTTTAAAAATTGAGTCTTGTCTAAAACTTGCTGTTAGAAAGTAAAAAGTTGTTAAGCTCTGCCAAGACGCCGGCACCCTGGGAGGTCAGACCTCACCTTCCCACCATCCCGCCTCTGCCTCTGACCGAGGCAGGGCTGGCCAGGGAGGGGCTGGCCAGGGCGGGGCTGGTGTGCTGGGGGATGCTGGCTCGCCAGGCACAGCGAGTGAGTGCCACGCCCACCCGGAGGCCACAGCACAGCCTCTGGGGGGTGTGGAAATCAGTGTGTGTGGGGGGGAGTTTGTGTCTCAGCACCTGCCCTGCTCAGTGCGATGGGAGCGGGACCCTGTCGCCTGAGGGGGTGGAGCGCCCTGCGCTGAGGCCCCACCTGCACGTGCTAAGAGGAACCCCATTCGCTGTCCGGCAGGGGGCCCCGGGCCTCGTCATCGTGGTTTGGATCTTCCGATTGGAGTTTGTTCACAGCCAGCGTGCTCTGGCGAACGCCTGTTGCTCCGGGTATCGTCTGTGCCGATGTCACGCCTCCCGAAGCAGGTGCTGCGTGTTTTTCACCGCACTGTGTGTTTTTCAGGCAAGCGTACCCTGAAGGTTACTATTCCAAAAGCGGATGGAGCAGCCAGAGCGACTACTATGCCAGTTACTACTCGAGCCAGTATGAGTACGGAGGTAGGGCCAGGAGCCGCGGACGGGGGCGGCTGGTGTGGTGGGCACAGCCACGCTCTGCGGGCTTCTGGGTGAAGTGTCCCTGTTATCAGTCTCTGCTTTTGCCTCAAAACCAAAGCAGTCGAGAACAGCCTGCCTCGGGAAGCTATATTGATATTTCCCATTAAGAAATCGCGTCCTGATTCCGCCCCGATGTGCCTTTGTCACGTCGGCAGTCCTCTTCGAGTGTCTGGCAGACACGATCGTCAGTCTCGGAGCAGCCCTGCCCGTGCGTGGTGATTCCGGTTGATGAAAGTGGCTGACGGCAGGAGCAGCTCTCAGCTGCAGTAGCTCGTCTGGCGTGCTCCGTGGCCACACGTCGCTTGTGGTGCCAGCACTGCAGGGTGTCCTGCTCGGCGGCGTGTCCCCGTGCACCGTTGTCCCCCGCCGGGCCTGCCCCGTGCTGCTCCCCAGCAGCTGTCCACTCCCCTCCGCAGGCCTCCCTGTCCCCGTGCGCACCTGCACCCCTTCACACGTGGTTTCGGCGTGTGCTTGCCAGAAACGGCTCATTTGGCAGGTCATGAGGTTAACCTAGTTTGGACAGTATTTCGTAAAATTTTCTGGATGACATTAGAAGAGATGCGAGTAAAATTTAGTTATGGGGTTAACGTCAAAAATCATGACGGTGCGATTAATGAAGATGTCGGCTTTTTAGCGGTTTGTTTTGTCTTTAACGTCACACGGAGACTACGACAGCTCGGGGCCACGAGGTGGTATTCGCACAGCAGGATGCAGCCAGGGCCGCCAGCGTCTCAGTTGACACCCAGGCCCTGCTGACTCTCGGGGGAACGTGTGGGTCCACAGGGAGCCTGGAGGCACTCTCCAGCCCCGGGGGTGTGCCACTGCAGTGGAGGCCGCGTTAACCTGCGAACCCCTCGCCCGCAGATCCAAGCCACTGGGATCGGCACCCTTACGGTTCTCGGCTCAGGGATCCCCGCCCCTATGACCGCAGGTACTGGTATGACGCCGAGTACGAGCCGCTGGGGAAGGAGCAGTATGCCTACGCTGACAGGTGGGTCAGGTGTGCTTCGCCTGGGGCGGGGCGGGGGCCTGCGTGCCCGCACGTTTCTGTGACCCGCACGCTGCCGCTGTGTGTGGGCGCCTGCCGAGCCGCTGGCCTGACAGTGCTGTTTGTGAGAGGAGGGACCGGAGCCTTCTGGTGTGTCTCACGTCAGCCATGGGCAGGGGGCCGGCCTCAGAACGAGAGCCTGGGAGCCGGATGCCCTCCTGTCTCCTCGTGTCGTGGTATTCCTCCATGGGAGGCGTGACCGGGTGTGTTTTTGAGTCTCCAGGCTCTGAACTTGGGCTTGGCTATCGGTGCCTCCACTCGAGGGCAGGCTGATGGTGTTCTCAGGGTCAGGCCTGGGAGAGGCAGAGGGACATGGGGCCATGAGGGCCTGATGGGGGCTCAGGTGTTGAGGGGCTGTGCGTGTCACGCCCAGGATGCCCCCAGCGCCCCCTTTTTGCCTCTGCTCCCTCTAGGCCTGGGAAATATGATGACCACTGGAGGTACGACCCTCGCTTCACGGGGAGTTTCGACGATGACCACGAGCCCCACAGGGACACGTACGGGGAGGACGCGGACCGGCGCAGTGTGCACAGCGAGCACTCAGCACGGAGCCTGCGCAGCGCGCCCAGCGTGCAGAGCCGCCGCAGCAGCTTCAGCACCCACTCGCAGCAGGTGGGTGGCGGGCCACCCCTCCCCGGGCTCGGGCAGGGACCTGAAGCCTGGCTGCCCTGCCCGGCGACCTGATCCCACCTGTGGGCTTCGTGTCTTTGAAGAGTCAGGTTTACAGAAGTCACAACGTGACAGCCGGTCCCTATGAGGTCCCGCCTCCACCAGGCTCCTTCCACGGGGACTACGCCTACGACGCCTACGGCAGCAATTTCAACAGCGCCCCCGGCTTCCCCGAGTATGGCTACCCTGCCGACGGCAGCTGGCCCGCAGTGGACCAAGGTGCGTGTGGTCGAGGCCTCGCCTGCCTGCAGGTGCAGTAGGCGCCAGGTCGCAGGGCCAGGCAGCCTTCCACGCCTGTGACAGGAAGTGGGGAACAAAGTGTGACTGTGATGGGGACTGGTGGTGGCCTGGCCTGCTCTTCCCTGTGGAGGAAGGACAGCTGTGTGACAGCACACCCACCTTGAGGGACAGGGCTTATCACAAGGGCTGGTAGTGTCACATGGGCTGCAGTTTGGCTCACGGGCCTGAGAGCTGCCCGACCTGTCTGTCACATCCACTTAGGGTGACTGCCCCATTCCTGGGCAGGGCCTCGTCCTTTGTATCTCTGGGGCCCAGCACACGGGTTGGCAGCCTTTGGAGGAAATGTCTGATATCCCTGGAAACCTATTCATAGACTGGCCACATCCTCAGTTCTTCTCTAAAACATTTGAACTGATGCTGTTTCCTGAAAACCTCAGGAACACGTGTGACGTTTTGAGACATGATAGTGTCCTTTCCTTCTTAAAGCAGTATTCCAGTTAGAAATCTTCTTGTTTTGACTTGAGGCATCACTGTCATCCTTGCTGGACGCTGTGACACAGACCAGAAGCTAAGGGCACGTGGGGCCCCGAGCGCCAGGGAGCACTGTCACGTGCTTCCCGGTGGGTCTTCAGAAGAGCCTGTTCGGTTTGGAAGACGATAGTTCTCATTTTCAATGATCTGAACCTTTTCTGACGCACGCACATAGTTTCTGCATTGTGACGAGCTGCCCAGCAGCTGAAAGTTCGTCATGGGAAGTCCCGCTGCGCAGCACGCTGTGCTTCGGAGCCTCCACGCTAATGGTTTCCCTTTCCCTTCATTTAAACGTAGTTCCGTCGAGACCTACTTCTCCTGAGAAATTCTCCGTGCCTCACGTCTGCGCCCGGTTTGGTCCCGGGGGCCAGCTCATTAAAGTGGTCCCCAATCTGCCTTCAGAAGGACAGCCGGCCTTGGTGGAAGTCCACAGCATGGAGGTGATCCCGCCCGGACACTCTGTGCCTTGCATTTGTCATTCTCCATTTGTGCCTCGTCATCTCTGAGAAGATGGCCTTGCAAAATGTCAACTGCTGTGAATCTTCAATTGCCAGATTATTTCTGTCCTGCTGGGTCGTGTGTCTTTTCTCCCAGATGCCAGCACGTTAAACCTCTTCTTTGGGTGCTGCGTTTGACTGGGCTTTATTGCTTATTCATTTTCTGTCTTTATTTGCATTTCTGACTGTGGGGAGGACCCTGTTCATGCTCGCTCTACTGGCAATTTTGGGTAATGGGTAGAGGTGGGGAGTGGGACTCCCTGGGGGCTGGTGTGGGCACCCTGTTTCCCAGCCCCGCAGCCCTCCTGTCTCACATCTGGGGGCCTTGCTTCAGAGCTTGCGGGGGAGAATGGGTCTGACTGCCCAGAGGCGTGAAGATCACTTTGCTGACCAGACGCAGTTATGTCCGTGGCGGGGCGTCTCAGCCCCTCGGCGCAGGGTGGGCTGGCGGTAGAGGCGCCTGCCCCTGAGCTGCCCTCTGTCCCTCGCCTCTTCTCGCAGACGCTGCTGCAGCACATGCCGGAGCAGGACGAGATGCGCTTGTTCCCCGGGCCTCTTGGCAAGTACGTCCCTGCCCCAGTGCCCAGGCCACTGTCTGGAGGCGGTGGCGGCACTTGGCCGCGTGGCCGTGGTTGTTGCCGTTCACTGAGTGCCGTTCTTTTTTCAGAGACGACACCCATAAAGTGGATGTTATTAATTTTGCACAGAACAAAGCCACAAAGTGTTTGCAGAATGAAAACTTAATTGACAAAGAGTCTGCAAGTCTTCTTTGGAACTTTATTGTTCTGTTGTGCAGACAGAATGGGGTACGTGTCTCTTACCCTTAGAGCAGCTCTTATGTGGGCCTCGAGTCTCAAGCCCTTGGGCCCAGAGTTGGGCAGGGTTTCCGTGCCGGGCATGCGTGGGGAGGCGGAAGATGGGAAGGGTCTGCATTTGGGGTAGGGGGAAGTTTGGCCCCCGTGTTGGTCTTTCAGAGGGTCCAGTCTGTCCATCTGGCTCCTGGCCATGTTGGGAGTGGCGTTCTGTCCTCATGATGGCCGCATGTGCTTGCCTAAGGAGACCCGTTGAGGGTCCTCACCTGAGCAGGGCCTGGGTGAGGCCCTGTTTGCAGTGAGTACCCTGTGGTTCTTCCTGTCCTCGCCCCTGCAGACCGTGGTGGGGACTGACATAGCGGAGCTGTTGTTACGGGACCACAGGACAGTGTGGCTTCCTGGGAAGTCACCCAATGAGGCCAACCTGATCGATTTCACCAACGAAGCCGTGGGGCGCATGGACGAGGAGGAGTCCGGGGAGGCCCAGCTCGCGTTTCTCACTGACACGCAGGCCACCGCTGCCGCGGGCACACTGGAGAAGGACACCGAACGGTTCAGAGAGCTGCTGCTCTACGGACGGAAGAAGGTAGGCCCCTGGCCCACGGGGGCCGCCAGTGGGTCCTGGCGTCCGCCGGGCAGGCTTGGGCCGGGGCGCAGCTGGATGGGCGGAGTGCTGTTCTCTGAGCGGGAGCGCCTCGGTGCCATTGTGTACGAGCTGCCTGGCCCCGCGTGCCATCCCTGGAGGTGGCATGGGCGGCATCTTGTAAACGTTGCCACAGTCGAAGACCTGCAGGTTTAGTGTTGGTTGTTCAATAAGTGAGTGTGTTTCTTGAGCTCAGGACGTGCCCGGCCGTGTGTGGCGTGTCTCAGGGACAGATGCATGCCAGAGAGGGACGCGTAGCCTGTTATCACAGCTGGGGCCAGCTCAGGGTCTCTGAGCAAGGTGCTGGTGGGCGTGGGTGCTCCTGGGGACTGGTCAGAGCAAAGCACGTGTCAAGGCCTGCAGGCGAGAGGGAGCGCCGGAAGCCACACACAGTGGGGTGCTGTGGTAGTTCGTGGGGTTGTGCCAGGTGCCGGGAGGGGTGCCCCTTATGCTGTGGGCACAGGCCGGGCGCGTGCCTGGCTCAGGTGGCAGGGGTCTGACAGGCCCAGAGTTACGTAGAAAACGGCTGGTCAGAAGTGTCCTGAGTCACAGCGCAGGTTGCTTGGGGTAAGGGGAGGCTCTGTCTGCGTTGGAGGGTGCTTGTGGTGGCCTCACGCCATCGTGGAGCTGGGGTGAGAACGTGCAGGTGGCATTTCTCGCAGGGGAAAGGACCATCTGGGGATGGTGGCGTCGCCTCCCCGTAGTCCCTGGCTCTGACTGGCGCACTTGTTCCTTACGCTGCAAGTAGATGGTAAGGGGGAGGCGCAGGGACCTGCAGCCACGGGGACTTTGCACTAGAGGAAGCAGTGGCAAGTGGCTTGTCTCCGAGTTCTGAGCTGTGAACGGGTGTGCTTCAGGGGCCAATGAGTCACGTGTGTGTCTTCACCACAGCGGAGCCCTTTCTTCTTTCCGGTGGTGCGTGACACACACACTCTGCCACTGCTGGCTCGCGTCACGGGGGGCAAACTGATGACTAGCTAACAGAAACCTGCTTTGCAGGATGCTTTAGAGTCTGCGATGAAAAACGGCTTGTGGGGTCACGCTCTGCTACTTGCAAGTAAGATGGACAGCCGGACGCACGCCAGAGTCATGACCAGGTAGAGTGTGGCCAGGCTGGCTGTTCGTGGGCAGCTCAGGCTGGTTCCGTCACAGCCTCAGCAGCTTGCCGAAGGGCACAGGTGTCTGTAGTTGTCAGAAAGCTGGGGACGCCCACCTGCTCCCCGGGCGTCACAGGGACGCGTTGCCCTAGCCCTGTAAACCGCACAGTCTTTCATTCTGTAAAGTCTCGGTGGGTTCCTTGGTCTTCATGTTTCTCAGCATTTTTAAGGAGCTTTTCGTTAACACGTAGCTCACGTGCCACTTGGTCCAGCCCCAGGTGCTCGGCACAGCTTCTGGTCCCGAGCTGCATGTGCCTCACCAGGGTTGGCGTCAGCCGGTCTCTCAGGCTGAGACCAGACCAGACTTGTCCTGATTTTTAAACCAAGCCAAGTGAAACGTGGCTCTCGGTGTGTCTGCCTAGGTTCGCGAACAGTCTCCCGATCAACGACCCTTTGCAGACCGTCTACCAGCTGATGTCCGGGCGGATGCCTGCCGCGTCCACGGTCAGTGGGGTCGCCTGGCTCTCCTAGCCACGCTGCATTGGGCGCTGTCTCCTGGAAAGGCTTCGTCTCAGGATGAGAGCCTCGCTTCCCGCCACGCCCGCTGAGCCCATGCGGGTGGAGGTGGCACCTTCCCGGGGTGAGGGTGCGTTGCTTCCGTCTGGTTTCAGTGCTGCGGAGACGAGAAGTGGGGGGACTGGCGGCCACACCTTGCCATGGTCCTGTCCAACTTGAGTAGCAACGTGGACGTGGAGTCCAGGACGCTGGCCACAATGGGCGACACGCTAGGTGGGTCGGCGGCAGGGCCGGGGGCGGGCCCTGGGCCCGCCTTGCGCTGCGTGCTCCCGGGCGGGGCCCGCTGACCGAGCCTGCTCGTGTGCGCAGCCTCGCGGGGCCTGTTGGACGCGGCGCACTTCTGCTACCTCATGGCCCAGGCCGGGTTTGGGGTCTACACCAGGAAAACCACGAAGCTCGTCTTGATCGGCTCGAACCACAGGTGAGCAGCACGGGTGCCAGTGGCATCTGCTCTCCTCGAGGGACGTGTCCCCCCGACTTGGCCCACCAGAGCTGGCAGGGCGGACCCAAGGGCAGCAGCCTTGCGGCATATCACGTGGTGTAACATGCTCAGAAATAAAAATTACTCGTTTCCTCAACAGTTTGCCGTTTTTAAAGTTTGCAACCAACGAAGCCATTCAGAGGACGGAAGCCTACGAGTACGCGCAGTCCCTAGGGGCGCAGAGCGGGCCCTTGCCCAACTTCCAGGTGAGCCTGTGACTGCGGGGCACCACTGACAGGTAGTCAGGTCTGCGGACTCACGTCAGAGTTGGTGACCTGCTTCCGGAGACGTTTCAGCTGTAGTGCTTGAGAATAACCCCTGTGGGATTGAGGATTAGTTTGTATTTGGGGTCTTACTATTTAAGTACTGGAATTTCGAGTGTTTGGTCTTAGCAGCTGTGTGCGCATCGTGGAAGGCAGGTGTGTGCGCATGAGCCCTTGCACTGCTGGGCGTTTGTGGGTTGTGGCTGAGGGCCAGTTCGCAGGCGTGGGGAGGCGGTCAGTGGTCCAGAGTGTGCGCCAGCTCTCTGCATCCCTGGCTGCGCGCCCTGCGGCTCTGTGACAGGCTGTGCTGAGGAGGGGTCAGTTTCTGAGGAGTTCAGGTGACTCCTTCGACCTGAACTGTCTCACTCAGCGTGGGGACTGGTGCCATTGTTGGAGCTGGGGATGCCCACAAGACACGGGACATGCAGAACGATCTTGCGTGAGGGCTGTGGGGCCGTGAGGAGGGGGTGAGCCGTGAGACGGCCCGGCTTCGTGTGTTTTAGGTGTTTAAGTTCATCTACTCCTGCCGCCTGGCCGAGATGGGGTTCGCCACACAGGCCTTTCATTACTGCGAAGTGATCGCCAAGAGCATCCTGCTGCGGCCCCATGCGCACTCCCCCGTGCTGGTGCGCCAGCTGGTTCAGGTACTGCCTTCCTGCGTCTCTGTCCCTGGCAGGTCAGGAGCCCTGGGCGCAGGGCTGAGGGGGTCGTGTGGGCAGCGGGCTGGGCTCGTGAAGGAGCGGAGGAGCCGAAGCGCTCCAGGGCGGGTGCGTGGCGATTTGCGTGTTAGCACAGTGCGTTAGCTGTCTCACGCCAGCACAGAAACAGCGCTAAGTGTCAAAGGAAGAAGAGCCCCGTCTAGCAATTTCTGTGTTGAGGCAGTTTAGCCCCGCAGTGTACGGCGTGCGCCTCCACACTCCAGCTGCCTGGCTTTGGGGCCTGCTGGCCCACTGCAGGCCTCGTTTCTCGCTCTATAAAATGGGACAGCATGACCGGCCCCCGAGAGCTTTGTGAAGGGGACAGGTGGACAGCGTGCAGCACCACAGTGCCACGTTGTCTTGCACTCCCTCTCCCCGGGGCTTCGTTTCTGCAACGCGCCCACGTGGCCCCTGCACACGCTCCGTGCTGTGGGGGCTGTAGACGTGGCAGAAACAGTGCTCGGCAGGCCTTGCCTTGCCCCCAGCTCCCGCGGCCGCTCACACGGGGCCCACCCGCTGTCCCCTCAGGGTCTGAAGTGGGCGAGGCCTGTCTGCATGGTCAGGCGGCAGCTCCGGGGCGTCGGGCACTGCTGGCCCCACGTCGGGTCCCAGGCTCGTGTCCTGAGCGCTGGCACCCCGTGTCAGCATGCGGGGCGCGGGACAGCTAGCTGCTGATCCGGACAGCGTCGCCGTTTGACACCGACGCCGCGGTGGTCCCAGGTCAGAGCGGTCTGGATGCCGCTGCTCGCCGTCCCGGAGTGACAGGCCTTTGTTTCTCGCATGTCCAGCTTGCATCCCAGCTGCGACTCTTCGATCCTCAGCTGAAGGAGAAGCCGGAAGAGGAGGCCTTTGTGCAGCCGGCGTGGCTGTCGCAGCTGCAGCACTTGGAGAGGCAGGTCCAGGTACGTCTCCGGCTGTCGGTCATGGGACCGATGGAGACGCTGTCAGGGTGGCTTGTGCCCCCGCGGCTGTCATGCATCGTATGGGGTGAAAGCACAGTTTTAGGGGTGCACGCGTGTGTCAGAATGCCCCATTCCGGGGAGAGGAGGGCTCTCCTGGAGCCCAGTGTGAGTGTCCCCCATGGCCTTGGGCTGCTGGGAGGGCCTGAAGTACCTCTCTCCTAGGAGGGCGCGGTGCCGCAGAGCCCCGACGTGGCCTTCGCCCAGCACCCTGCCCACTCGCCGAGCCCCGAGCTAGGACCGTGTGACGGCCCAGGACTCGTGCCTCCCTTGGGCCCGGGTACTGAAAACCCGTTGCTGGCGCTGCCTGTGCCGGGCACTGAGTGCTCAGGCCAGGGCCTGCGGCTGCTGCCCTCAGGTGAGCCCGCACACCCTCTCCAGATGCCTGCCTCCTGCAGCACATGTGCACCCCAGTCTCTTCCTCTCCCCCGCTGTCACTCCATGGCGAGCCCGTGTGGGGGGTGGAAGGCTCGGGAGACACAGAGAGCTCTGCACCTGGCAGCTGCTCACCGAGGCTTAGGGACCGGGGTTAGGGTCCCTGTCCCATGTTGTGTTTAACAATGTCTTCCTTTCTGCCCGAAAAAGTACGTGTTCGCTTTTCCCTGAAGCAGGTGTGTCCTGGCATCTTTGACCCTTTCTGCTTTGGTGATTGGTTCTCTTATCTCTTAATGAGAAATGTGTCCATGAAGAGTAGCATGTAATAAATTATTGAGTCACCACCAGTGAACTGCTTCAAGTGACAAGAAAGCCTTGCCAACCTCTGACTCGTATTTTTCCCTCCGCTGTCTCCATGCAGCTCCGCTGACGCTCCCCGACGGCCCGCCAGCCATCCCTGCCAGGGTGCCGATGTTCCCAGTGCAGCCACCCCTGGGCTCTGTGGAGCCGGGGCCTGGCTGCGGGTCCCCAGGTTCTGCACTTGGCTTTGCAGAGGCCCCCGGGCCTGATCCTGCAGCTCTGTGCCCAGGGCCTGGCCTGCTGCCTGGCATGCCATCTCTCCAGGAGAGTGGACACCGGCTGCCGGAGGCCAGGAGCCAGGACCCAGGTGGGTCTGCTGAGGTGCCTCCCCGAGAGCAAAACTAAATGGGTTTCCCATTCGCAGAGGTGCTTGGTGGAAGAAACGGAAGTCATCTGACCTTGAAACAAGTTGTGTGTCGTTTGGTGTATACCAGAAGCCTAGGAGCTGTAGCTGAACGGGTTCATCGAACATCACTCTAGTTTCTTTGGTGACTTGGCTTCTTGTTGGGATGTGAACCGTACGTGGATGTCCAGGGCACGACAAGCTGGCCTTGCAGTACGGCCAGGCTGTCACCTTGTCAAGTGTGCAGGGGGCTGCCACTCTCCATCTGAAGCCAGAGTTGATGGTTCTTGTCCCTGATCTGTGCCTAGCTGTCTTCACCTTCTTGGACAGAGCAAAGTGGAGACTTAGGAAAAGAACCTGCACGTGTCTGGGGACGTGTTGGGGACGTGTTGGGGACGTGCGTGGGTTTCTGACGGTGGCGCGGGCTGTGGCGGTGAGCTGGGCTCGCCCGTCTGCCCGCAGCACCGCGGTCACGTGCTCTCTCCCACCGCAGGGCCAGCACCGCCCGGGACGCCCGGCGGAGACTCACTGGCGGAGCTGAGAGATGAGGATTTGGGTGGAAAATTCGATAACATGGTACTCGCTCTCCTTTTTTTTAAGCTGCTTCTTTTCCGTAAGTTTCATTGACTAGGTACCCAGACTCTTCGTTCACATTGCAAGTAGGCAGAGAACACTGAAAATTAAGAAATTGTTTTTTAAATTGTCTGTGAAAAAGAGACTTCTAAAATAGCTTGAACCCTTGAATCATGAAGGTTTGGTGAAAACACGAATGAGGGAAAGATAACTAAAAATTGCGCCACGCAGGCCCCCCTGTAGGGAAACTTTCTTGGTAATTCAGACATCTCAAATGAAGACCTTCCTGATGTCTGCGCCTTTGCAGTAGAGACCCTAAAATTTTCACTAGTTTTCTGGAAACTGATTCATTTTATCAGAGATATTTGGTATAAATGCATCTCTGTTTGCTCCGATCCCAAGGAGGAGGGACAAACGCTTTCGTACAAATCGCATTCTGGAACCTCTTGGATGAGCACCCAGCTCTGTGTGGGCACCCGTCAGCCAGGACTGCTGTAGTTGTAAACTTTGATTATGGGCCCTGATGGTAGGATACTCTGTCCCTGGAGAAGTTAAAAGGAGACCTTAACTGTGTGGGAAGCAGAGCCCCAAGGGCAGGATGAGTGTTGTGCTTTGCAGACGCCGCAGCCCCACCCTGAGCAGTCTCCGCACTGGGCGCCTGTGCGCCGTCCGTGTCTGCTCGCCGTGTCACCCGTCGGGCTCCAGAACTCACGTTTGGAGGCCTGCAACCCCTTGATGCCGCCGCTTGTTGGGTGTGGGCTGGCGGTCCTGCAGTCAGCCCTGGGACTAGGGCCGCCCTCCCGTTCCCGCCCCACCCTCCTCACGGGTCACCCAGCCTCTCGGGGGAAGCACCCCTGCTGAGCCTCCTTCGCCTTGTCTCGCACAGGGGTCTTCGCAGGGGCCACAGGACTCCGAGGGCCTTCCTGGTTGGGGGGCCGCCAGCCCGAGTGCCCTGCAGCAGCCGGCCGTGACGCCCGCCCCTGAAGGGAAGAGCCCCATGCCGGCAGCCAGGAGAGAGAGCAAGGAGCCCAGGAAGGTGCGCAGCCCGCCAGGCAGGGAAGGGGCAGCTCCCACGGGCGACACGGCCCCCACGGGTGACACGGTCCCCCCAGAGGCCAGGGCCCGGCCACACAGGGAGAGCACCCAGCTGGGCGAATGCTCATGTCTGTCCACGCGTCACTATGGCTCAGAGCCGCAACGGTTCCAGCCTCCCATGGCCCGTCCACCCTCCCGCGCCCCAGAAGGTGACCTCGATCTAGATCTCTGTCACCGTCGATTAGTTTTGAGTGGAGTCCTATGGAGTTTGTCCTGTGTCATTGCGCTGGCTGAGATGTCCTTAAGGTGTCCTCGTGTGTGTTTAGAGTGGCGAGTCCTGGCTCTCTCGCTGGCTGACCGGGAAGAGGAAGACAGAGGCTTACTTGCCAGATGACAAGAATAAGTCGGTGAGTGTCGCCAGTGTGGCACTCGAGGACTCAGTGGGTGTCCTGACGTGTGCGTCAGCGCTGGTGTGCACCATGCGTGCCGGCTCCAGAGCGAACGCGGATGTGTGTCCTGGCGCTGTGGGGGGCACAGGTCATCACTCCGATTCTGTTCCGCTTTCCCTGCTGACCCGTTTCCTTGCTCTTCCCAACCGTGGCAGATCGTGTGGGATGAAAAGAAGAACCGATGGGTGGACATCAACGAGCCAGAGGAGGAGGTGCGTGGGAACCGGGGCGTCTGCTGTGCCCCGTGGAGGCGCTGTCTGGCGTGTCCGGGGCCTGTGTTTGTGAGCACATGTCTGAAGCCTCTTTCCCTCTGCAGAAGAAGGCTCCTCCCCCACCACCAACGTCGCTTCCCAAGGCGCCACAAGCAGCCGTCCCTGGACCTGGCGGGCTCCCCGGATCCTCTGTGAACATGTTTTCTAGAAAAGCAGGTAATGGTCAAGCCAGAGCTGAGAGTTCGTTTGGATAGTTAACCTGTTCTGCAGACTTACCCAAGTTCAGTGATCACAGCACGTGCATTAAGGGACATGTTGTCAGCTGTGGAGGCCCCAGGTTTACAAGGACGTTGCGGGTGAGGCACTACTGCTCCCCGCAGACCCCCGCAGCAGTGAGGGGCGGGCGGGGCAGGTGGGCCGTGCCGGTGTGGAGTGGACCTGGCTGGGGCCGGCACCCAGCAGGTGAGCCCTATGGCGAGGACACTCGTGGGCCAAGCTCTCCTGCCGCAGTGAGGAGCCCAGGCCGCTGGGCCCGCGGCCTGAGCGCGCCTCCTCCCTGCCGCAGCTGGGAGCAGAGCACGCTACGTGGATGTCCTGAACCCCGGCGGGCACCGGCAGACTGAGCCGGCTCTCGCGCCTGCGGACTTCTTCGCCCCGCTGGCCCCGCTCCCCATCCCGGCCCACCTGTGTGGACCACACCCAGGTAGGCCACGGGGGTGGGTGGTCTCAGCAGCCTGGCCTCTGACCTTGGCCCTCCGAGAGCCGGGGCCTCCATCTCCCCTCAAGACAGACAACTGGCTGTTGTGCAAAGGGCCGTGTGTCCCTTCTGCTCTGCGAGGGCATGTGGGACACTGTGTGTCTTGGGTGTCATGAGTGGACTCCAGAGACCCCAGAGACGTCTGAGACACGGCGACACCCCTCCGGCACTGTCTCCCCACAGACGCCGCAGAGGGTGCTGGCGGGGAAGGGCAGGCCCTGGCCGGGGGTCCCACCCACGCGGAGCCCGCCTCGGAGCCCCAGGTGAGTGGGTGCGGTGGGGTGGGGTGACAGGGCCCGACTTGGTGCGGTCCGTGTGGGCTGTGTCCGCAGAGAACCGCATCTCTGTCGGAGGGCTCTTTCTCGTTGACTGTCTCTGAGGATTTGCAGACTAAGCGCGTACGAGTGAGGCGGCGTCACTGCGTCGTGGCGTAGAGAGGGTTCTTTAACGTCTGAGGCTTGCCGTGGAGTTTAGCGGTTCAGAGTTTGGTCTGTGAAGCTAGATGGGCCTGGGTCCCCACCCTGGCTCCCCGGTCACTGTGGAAAGGCCTTCGTTTCCTGCTCTGTGGACGGCTGACGGCAGCACCAGGCCGCCAGGCGGCACAGGCCCGGGGCAGCCACCTGCAGCGCCCCAGGGGCACGGCCCGGGCAGCCACCTGCAGCGCCCCCGAGGGCACGGCCCGGGGCAGCCACCTGCAGCGCCCCCGAGGGCACGGCCCGGGGCAGCCACCTGCAGCGCCCCGAGGGCACGGCCCGGGGCAGCCACCTGCAGCGCCCCCCCGAGGGCCGGGTCGTAACCCCGAGGGCACGGCCCGGGGCAGCCACCTGCAGCGCCCCGGGCAGAGCGGGTCGAGGCCGCGAGGGGCAGGGCCCGGGGCAGAGCGGGCCGAGGCCGCGAGGCGTCCCTGGGCCCCGCTGTGCGCACGTCACGTTGTCCTCGGCAGGTGCTCAGCTCTGCCGCTGCGCCCCCTGCTTCCGACCTCCCACCCCACCGGGGGGACGGCCCCCAAGGAGGAGAGGTAAGGCCGTCCGCGTGGGGTCTGGGCTGGGGGGCTTTCTCGACCCGGGACCGCGCCCTTCAACGGGAGTGCTCACGAGCAGGAAGGCGGCTCAGACACGTCTTTGACCCTGAAAAGAGTCGCCGTGTTTCTGAAAACCGTCAAAAGCGGGCGGGGTTGGCGGCCGAGCCTGGCGGGGGTCGTTCCCTCATCACAGCCGCGTCGGGGGGCCGTCCGCTCAGTCCGCTTTCCAGTCTGACGCTGACGCGCGCGGCCCGCGGCGCGGCGCGCGCTGAGGGGACCGGCCGTGGGGGCGTGGCCTGCGCTGACCCCCCCTGTCGTGGTCTCGCTGTCCCGTAGCTTTCGCGCTGTAGTTCGATGAGTTCGCTGTCACGCGAAGTGAGCCAGCACTTTAACCAGGTACCTGTGGCTGGCCGCCCCCACCCGTGTCGCGCTGACTTGGGTGGCCTCTGGTTTCCTCGGAGGGCGCTGTACCGGTTGGTCGTCGTGCACCCTGTCCCATTGTCACTGACATCGCCCCCCATCTTAGCCACCACGTGACTGAGGGTGCAGTGTTCCTCTCTTGGAACCGTTTCAAAGGGTGTCGGATGTCCAGATGCGTGGACGATCGACGTGCCCCCAGATCTAGCTAGCAGACGTCTTCCCAAACGGCCGGTGGGCCTGGCCTCGGCCGCCGTGTTGTGGCCGCCTGGGTCAGGACGCTCTCGTGTGAGAGAATTCCTTTTTCTGATCAAGCGTGAGAAGATTTGTGTTAGGCCGGGCGGTGTGGCAGCGACAGCTGGCCCAAGGCCAGTCTGGCCGGGAGTAGAGGACGACTTCACCTTCTCTGTGTGTGGCGGAGCCGAGCTTCCCCATTGGCTCAGCAGGAAGGCCTCACGTGACTTTTTCCTTTGTGTATTAAACCACTGGAGTCAATCAACAGTCTACTAACTGCTTAAGCTGACGCTGGTGTGACGTGGCGCTGTGGGTGGCCCCATTTGGGAAGCACTTTGCTCTGCATGCTGCTTCGACTTGTGCCATTTCCCTCTGACCCAGTAGCAGTTAGATCCAGTGCTCCGGGAAGCCTCTGCTTTCTGCTTCTGTGGCTTACTCAGAAGTGTTGTAAACCCTTGCTCAGAAAGTGTGTGTGTCGCAAACAGCGCAAAGCGCTATCTGCCTTCGTCTTGCTGAGATGAGCTCTCTGTGCCCTCAGGCTCCCAGCGACCCTGCGGCCGCAGAGGGCCCGCCCGGGGCCACAGTGCCCTTCTACGACCCCGCGCACTTCGCACAGGTGAGTGCCCTCGCTACTGCCCGGGCCGGGCTGGGAGGCGGCCTGTCCCCTGGCCCACCTCTGACCCGAGGCCTTGGCTGCCCGCTCCTGCAGCCCGTGTTTCTGGCTGCTTCCTCTCCTTCCTGCCCACGGAGTAGAGGGCTGTGTAGGGGCGAGGCCTGCGGGGGATCTCCGTGTTCAGAGTGGAAGCCCGCCATCTCTGACCCTGGCTGTCCCGATGCAGACCCTGCCGTCTCACGGAGCCCCCCGCCCCCGCTTCGGGTGCCTGCAGCTGAGGTGGCTTCTCGGCCCCTCTCCACCAGCGGCACTGCCGCACCCATCGCCACCGGGCCATGCATCTGCCTCTCCACCTCGAGACGAGGTGGTGGCCCTCTGCTGTCTGTCACCTTTACCTCGTGGTCCCGGCCTTTATGAGTTCCTCGACCTTCCCTTCAGTTAGGACTTCAGGGGAACAAGAGCAAATGCGTGTGTCTGTCCCGTCTCCCCACGTGGTCCCTGCACCTCTCTGCCGGGGCCGGGCCGCAGTCCTCCCTGGAGTCTTCAGACGCTCAGGTGTGGAGCTGGCCTCGCTGGCCCCAGCAGGCCGCAGCACCTTGAGAGGCCCGGCCAGGCTCCGCTGCTGCCTCGGCCACTGGGGTGGGCGGCAGAGACAGAACGGGCCACCCGGGCCCCTGTGAGATCAGTGGTGGGCTCTGGTTTGTGCCATAGGCCTGCGTCACCACGTGCTGGTCGCTCATAGCATGCCCCCCCCTCCGTGGGAGACGGCGTGCGAAGTCAGTGCCATTCATGTCGTTTCAGGCCTCTGCCACCTCGGGGAGCTCCAGGATGGGGCGCATTGGCCAGAGGAAGTACCCAGCGCTGAGCTAGGCCAGTCCCGCTGCGATCAGCGTCTGGGGCCTGGCGCACTCTCCACACGGACTCGACTGCTGGCTCTGTCCCCAGAGGGACAGGCAGGAGTTCAGATGGTGCTGTCCGTTGGCCCTCGCAGCACCTGCCCGTGGGACGCGTTGTTGACGTGGTCCCACCGCCCCTGAGGTCTGGAGGGAGAGGGAAGCTCCGACTCAACGTTTTACTTTTAAAAGTGACTGAAGGACAAACATGCGTTAGTCCCTCGAGCGTGTCGCACTGAGTGCACCTGGGACTCTGCTGCAGGAGAGAAGTCTCCTCAGGGATAGGCATCTCGAAACCCGGTGGCCAGGTGCTGCCATGTGTCCCACAGTCCCTCTAAGATGCTGGCAGAAGGGGGGGCCTTTGACGCCGGAGGGCAACACGGCTACCTGCTCTGCAACCCCCACCCTCATGTTCCCGCACCCCGAATGCTGCACCAAGGGGCGTGGCAGCTGTCCACGCGGTGGCGGGAGACCCCATGACGGTGCGCGATTCTCTGCTGAGGCCAACACGCCCCCAGCTGCGCCGAACATCCTGTGGCCTGGCTAGCACCTTGAGGGACTTCCCGCCACCAGAGGGCCTGGCTTTGCCACCCGGAAGGGATGAAAGAGCCACCGTACAGGACTTGTGTTCCGGACGCGACAGATCCAGACTGACCAGCCCGGTGCTGACACTGTGACTAAGGACTCACTTTGATCTGGATTTTCCTGGGTGTGAGTCGCCCCTGGACTCACCATCAGAGCAGCCGTGTGGACCGCCTGCTCCCAGTGGCCTCAGGGCGCAGTCCAGCCCACGGGCTTCCTCACCCGGGTAACAGCACTGCAGGAGTGGGGTGACCTCTGGGAGAAAGTGGCTTACAGTAGCTTCTCGACAGGAGCGCTGGGAGCCGGCTCTCCCGCCTGCCGCGGCGTGCAGAGCTGTTGCCTCACGGCCCCCCAGCTGGGGAGGGTGCCCCACCCGACTCGTCTCGCTGGCTCCATCAACTGTTCTTAAAACTCTCCTTGTTCTCCGTAGTCCCGAGGGACCAGGGGACGATTTCCACACTTGTGAAAACCGCTGGTGGACGTTTCCCATACTTGCTGCTGGCGCGGGGTGTGGGTCTGTAGGTCCGGGGAATGGAGTTAGCGCAGGCCCTGCCCACTCCTGGCTCACTGGATCTTTGGGGACAGACCCACAGAATGTGTTCCAGGGTGTTTCAGACTTGTGTGACTGGACCCACTTGTTTGTGTCACTTCGGGGAAGGCCGGGGTCTTGTTAGGGCGTCTCGGGTCCCAGGGTCAACGCTCCTGTGATTCCTGGGGCCCGAGCCTCTCGGGGTGCCCTCGGCTTCCTCCAGCCCACCCCAGCCCATTGTTTTGTGTGGACTGCCAGCGACTTTTGATTCAAGAAGTTCCCTCCAAGGTGGGAGCTGCTATTTTTCCTAAATGCAAATTGTTAAATAAAATTTTTGCGCCTTGAGCGCTCTCACCTCTTGTCTGCCTTTGTCGATTGAAAGAAGTTAGGCTCCCAACGCAGGTCAGGGTCAGGCAGCCTCACCCCTGGGTCAAGGTCAGGGTCGGGCATCTTCACCCCTGGCGGTTGGGTGTACAGAGGTGGGGCCTTGCGAAGTGTCTGTCAATCACCCGCTGTGGGGCTCCGGAGGCCTTGCCCAGCGCAGGCTGGTGGGTGGGTTCACTCTAGACCCAGCCGCCTGAGTGAAGCCAGCAAGTATGCGCAGGGGGCCCTGTGTTTTAGGGTTCAGTTTGTAGAAGTCCAGACGGGGAAAATCTGCAGAGACGACAGCATACGGGCTGCGGCGGACGCTGGCCTGCGGCCTCTCGGACCCCGCAGAGGGGCGCGAGCCGCAGGGGGCGCGCATTCTGGGGCACCTAGCGCCCGCCTGCCTTCGGCTCCCTTGGCCTGGCGTTGCCCGGCTCGGTCCTCCAGCCGCTAGGGGTCGCTGCGGGCGCCGTGTCCCGGCCGCCCTGCCCTCCGGTTGCCCCGCGCCGCCGCCGAGGCCCGCACGGCTGAGGAGCGGGAAGTGCTGAGAGGTGGGGGCGTTGGTCTGGGGAGGGGTTGAGGCGCGGGATGGGGGCGCGGAGTGACCCCAAGGTCGGTTCAGGGGTCCTCAGAGCAGGGTTACCCCTGCGGGGTTCCAGGCGTGGGTCGGATTGCGGGGTCCGGCGCACGGTGAGCCAGGGTGAGGGATCAAGACGGGGTGCCTCTGGGAGGAAATGCGGGGGCGTGTGGGTCTGGCGCAGGGTGATCCCGGGGCGAGGGTCGGGTTGGGGCGATCCCAGGTGAGTGGGGGCCCGTGGGAATCCTGGGGAGGGATCGGGGATCCAGGGAGGGGCGACCCGTGGGCGGGGTTCGGGGCGCGGGGATCCTGGGGCGGGGTCGGCACCGGGTGACGCTGGGCGCAGGTCTCGCCCCCACCACCCGCGGCCGCGCGGCGGTCGTTGCCCCGGGATATCCGCGGCCGCCCGGCCTGATCGCAGGCCCCGGTCAGGGCCTCCGCGCCGCAGACCCGCCCGGGTCGCCGGCCCTCGGGCGAGTCTGCGGCCGGCGACGGTGGGCGCGCGGGTGAGCGAGGCGCGCCTGCGAGGGCGGGCGGGCCGGACGTCGCCAGGCGGTGCCGGGATCGGGCGTCTCAGGGCGTCCGCTCGGCGCGGGAATTCTCCCTGGGTCCTGCCGGAGCGCCATGTCGGGAGGGGGACGGACTTCTCTCTGGGATAGGGAGCCTTCACCCACCACGAAGGGGGCATCAGACCAGCACGCCTAGATGCTTGTTCTCGCTGGGCCGCTGCTGGCCAGTCCATTCTGTCGCCCAGCGCCATAGCTGCCCTTCAGGGACGGTCACTTCGTGGAAGTAACAGCCGTTTCCCTCAGGTCTCTGTGGGGGACGCCAGGATGCCAGGGCCTCCAGCCATGCAGCAGCTGAAGCACCCCAGGCCTGACCGGGAACCCCTGCGGATTTGCTCCTCTATGTCTGGCCGGGGACGTCAGACCGCGCACCCCTGACACTGGGCGTCGCTGGCAGCTGCCAGGGAGCCGTGTCACAGCGGGCTGGGTCCCGCCGTCGCCGAGGGCTGGGCCCTGGACTATGCCATCCAAGTCGGCCTGTCCGGGCCGCCGGGAGGCAGCGGCGCAGCAGCCCAGCACCCCTGGAGGCGGGATGCTCGGGGGCAGCCCCTGAACATGGACAAAGACCTCGCCCTCTGCGGAGGGTCCCCGCCCACCGACGCCTGTCCTGGCCTCGAGAAGAGCCCGGGGATCCCTCTGAACATCCCAGCAAAAATTAGCGGTGAAGGCCCACAGGCTAAGGCAGAACCGTTCACCCCAAAGCCGCCGAGCAGGCCCAGGCTGGAGCGGGCACTGTCCCTGGACGAGAAGGGCTGGAGGAGGCGGCGCCTTCAAACCAGCCAGGAGGACCTGGCTGCCCGCAGTGGCACCAGCCCCGCGGGGGCTCCTTGCAGGACCAGGATCCTGGGCCCCCTATGCACACTTGCTCCCCACCCGGCCTGAGCACTTCCTTGCAGGAGATCCCCACGCCCCGCAGGGCCCTGGGGTGTTCCCGTGGGAGTCCCATCTCCTGGAGCAACTGCGTCTCAGGAATGGTCAGCAGCTCTCCGGACCTCCGGCCCCGGGCCGGAGCCTCGGCTGGGGGCACCCCCAGGCTGGCCTGCGTGCTTCCCTCACGCCCGCCGCCCGCCATCGACTGGAACATCGCCTCCAACTCCTTGCGGACGGCACACAGGGTGGACGCGGATCACGCCGACTACAAGCTCCGCCTGCAGACCAGACAGTGCGGGGCCCACAGCGGCCTGGGCCCCGGACGACCCCCGAGCCCCTGGCCTGCGATGACTGTTCCCTGCGCTCCGCCAAGTCCTCCTTCAGCCTCCTGGCGCCCATCCGCACCAAGGATGTCCGGAGCAGGTAGGGGCTCCTGGGGGTGGGTGGCATCGTGACCTTGACTTTAGGGTTCAGGAACATGCTCCATGGGACTGCATAACGGTGTTCTCCTGAAGGTGGAGGCTAACGTCGCTTTCGGCAGTCACCTTCTCCTGCCCCCCAACCCCTGGAGGGGCGCCCCATCCAGAGTCTGCCCTCTGGTGGCGGCTGGCGCCAGGTGGTGTGGCTACGAGGCATCTTCCGCTCGCAGCGGTAGCTCCTTCGTCCGTCCTGCGCTGAGCCGACCTCCTGCTCGGCTCTGAGCCCGTGGGGGGGGTGGCTCACGTCGCAGGGCTTAGTTTCCAAGGCTCGTGGGGCTCTCGTCATCCACAGCAATGTCTGTGTAGCTGGCAAAGAACCGGGGTGCCACCATCTCACCTGCTCCTCGCGGCTCCCAAGGCCACAGCCGCCAAGTCACTAGATTGGGGGCCCAGAGACTTCTGAGCTGCTTGTCTGGACTCGCAGCCTCTTGTCCTGGGCCTGGGCTTGTCCTAAGGGCCGGGCCTAGGGCCCTTTTGAAGTGCCCAGGCTGAACCTCAGAAAACAGTCCTGTCTCCTGTCCCCTGTCCCTGTCCCTCCTCACACTCCTGTCCCGTCCCCACCCCTCCCAGTCCTGTCCCCTATCCCGCCCTTCCCCCCACAGCCCTGTCCCCTGTCCCCGCTCCTCCCCCGACAGTCCTGCCGGGCTCCTGCTTCTCCCCACCCTGGCACTAGCCAGGCAGCCTGCCAGGGCTGGGCAGCTTGTCTGAAGCACACACTGGGCCAGGCCCTGACCTGGGAGACCGGAGAGGCGCTCCCCTGCAGCTGGCCCGTCCCTGGGTTTGTGCCCTCAGACCCTGACTTCATACTGCCCCACAGGAGCTACCTGGAGGGGAGCCTCCTGGCCAGCGGGGCGCTGATGGGTGCAGACGAGCTGGCCCGGTACTTCCCGGACCGGAGCGTGGCCCTCTTCGTGGCCACCTGGAACATGCAGGGCCAGAAGGTGAGGGGGCCCCCTCGGGAAGAGGCCGGGGTTCCCGTCAGTCGTCTCCAGGGCCCACAAGCGGCGTGCACAGACCGCCTGGCCCCACGCGCTCCCTGGGGCCCCAGAGGCCTCCTGCTGGAACCCCCCCACCCCCCAATGTCAGGGCCCGGCCACCAAAGTGTTCTTTCCTTCAGACGCTTGATGGTTTGGAGCAGTTTCAGGCCGATAGCGAATTTGAGAGGAAGGCACAGTGCTTCCCCGAGCCCCCGCAGCCTCCCCACCCGGACACCCCTCAGCTGGTGACGCTTTCGTGGCTCACCGTCACCCAGAGCCCCCTGCTCACCTGGGGGTCGCTCCCGTGGTTCCTGGGGACCTGACGGACGCATGCATGTCATGTCAGTGGTGGACAGTGGCAGGCACCACTGTCCCTGTCTGTGTGTCTCCCGCCAGCTAGGGGTCTGCCCCGTGGTCCCCCTGCCCTTGCCTGGGGTCCCGCCTCTGAGCTGGGGGTGCCCAGGAAGTCTGTTGAGCGAGCATGGACCTCACAGGCGTGCTGTGTGTCCCGAGCACCTCGATGCCCCAGAGCTGACTTCTGGGCATCTGCTTCTGGGGAAGCCCATTGGCCACTGTCCCCGCTGGCCACTGCCCCCGCCGGCTTTCTCTCCAGCTAACCCGTGCCTCCCTGGGACCCCTTCACACAGTGAGCTCTGTCCCGAGGTCAGCGGTCTGTGCTCCCCTGCATATGGGTGCCCGGGTTTGTGGGGGCTGGGCGTGGGCTTGCCCTGGCCTGAGGCGGCCCTGCCACAGCAGGGTCCTGAACACCTGTCACCCTGTGTGATGGGGACAGAAGGGCCGTCCCTTCTCGTGGCCGCATCCCAGCAGACGTCCAGGAGGCAGGCAGGGCTGCCACGGGACGGGGTGTGGCTCATGTGACCGGAAGCCCCACGGAACAGGGACCCGAACGAGATGGGAGCGAATGTCTCGAGTGGGGGGGGCAGCAGGTCCCCAGGCTGGTGGCTCTGCTGTTCCTCATTAGGAAGCTGCCCTGCCTGTCTGTGGGCCCCGCCTGCGTCCTGGGCCTGGAGGCCTTGGTGGCGGGTGGCATTGCAGCCGCAGGGAGCAGGAGCGAAGGGCGTAGGGCGCTCACCTCCCTGCGTGACCCGCAGCACCCCGCTGCATGCGGTGGGGTCCCTTCCCGGATATGCATGTGGGGTGCACACTCAGGGTCGACTGTTAGGCTCAGGGGCCGCGCTGGCCGCATGCAGCCGTTCTGGGCGAGAACTGACTGGGCCGCGGAGAGGCGGCCTGTCCAGCCCAGGCTCCCTGGGTCGTGGGCTCCTGGCCCTTCTAGGTTTTGCTTTCCCGCAGGAGCCCCCTCCAAACCTGGATGAGCTCCTGCTGCCGGCCGAGGCTGACTACGCCCAGGACCTGTACGTTGTCGGCGTCCAGGAGGGCTGCTCTGACAGGTAGGTCTGTGCCTCCCCAAGACCCCCTACCCCCACCCCCATGTGGGTCAGCACAGGGGCCGGAGCCGAGCTCTGGCTGAACACATGGAGTGCTTTCTTCTCAGATGTGACTCAGAGAATTTAACTTCAGTGAGGTTTAGTTTCTGGCGAATAAAGTGCTTCTCTGAGAGATCACAGACACAGCAAAAGGCAGCTCGGTCACTGGAGCCCCTGCAGGCTCCAGCCCGACCCCTGGAGCGTCTCCGGCCTGCCCCGGGGGCCATGGGGCCACCGCTGGCCTGTGCTGGATCTGGCAGGGGTGGGTGAGGGGCGCAGCCCTAGGCAGCACACAGCTGTTGCGGTTCCTCACCTGCCGGAGCGGACACTCAGGGCCTGGGCTCTGCTCCCCAGGGAACCTGGCCGCCAGGGGTGGCCTCACTCCTGCCCGGTCTGGGACCTCTCCCTGGGCCTCTGCCAGGCGGGCCAGGAGCTCCCACTGGCGCCGCAGCAGGGGGCGGGACCCGGCCCCGCATTGCTGGAGAATTCTGAGACAGCAGGGAACGTGGGCCTGTGATGTCACTGGGCATGGATGTGGGGGCCCCAGCCTCTGGCCCCAGACACCCAGCGACCGGGGTTGCTCACCCGCCATTCTCGTTGCAAGACAGGGAAGTCTGACGTTGGGTCCCTCCTGGCGGCTCCTCAAGGGGCTGTCTGGCCCGGGGTCCAGGGGCGCAGAGCCGGGGCGCCCCGGTCCCCTCCCCAGGCAGCCTCCACTTCCTGCTGCAGGCGGGAGTGGGAGACGTGCCTGCAGGAGACGCTGGGCCCCCACTACGTCATGCTGAGCTCGGCGGCCCACGGGGCACTGCACATGTCCGTGCTCATCCGCCGAGACCTCGTCTGGTTCTGCTCAGGTGAGCCGGCCTGGTCTGCACGCCTGCCCGCCGCGCATCTGGGGGGGGCGCGTGTGACCGCAGAGCACGGGCACTGCCTGGGGGCTGCGGGGGGCCCGGGTCAGCCCCCTGCGTCTTGCCCCACCCAGAGGTGGAGAGCTCCTCGGTGACCACGCGCATCGTGTCCCAGATCAAGACCAAGGGGGCCCTGGGCGTCAGCTTCACCTTCTTTGGCTCCTCTTTCCTCTTCATCACGTCCCACTTCACCTGTAAGTCACCTGCCCCTGAATCCTGGGGCTGTGCGAGGACACCGCCCCGTCCCTGTCCAGCGGGAGCAACCAGCCTGAAGGAGCTGAGAGGAGGGCAGGGTGCCGGGTCTCGGCTGGGCCTTGCAGCCTAAGGGGGCCCAGGCTCCTGTGATGGGGGCCTTCGTCCCAGGGGGCCCGGCGCTGAGCCGAGGGCAGGGAGAGACGTGCTGGGCTGGGCTGCTGTGGGCAGTCACTGCGGGGCGGAGCATGCTGCTGCGGGGAGGGGTGTCCACCCGGCTGGCCCCCAGCTGCTGGCACAGCCGTCCTGCGTGAGGCACAGTGCCAACCGCCACTCTGTCCTTGCAGCTGGAGACGGGAAGGTCGGTGACAGGCTGCTGGACTACAGCAAGACCGTCCAAGGCCTGCCCTGCCCAAGAACGTGCCAGACACCTGCCCGTACCGCTCCGACCCAGGTGAGTGGACCTCCCAGGAGAGGCAGCACCTCTGCCTCGTCCCCTCCATGCTGAGTGGGGACAGATTGTTTAGAGGTTTGAGAACTTAGATTGAGAAGTCCCAAGTTCCTGAAATAAAGCCACCGTGAGACTGGGTGTGGCCCCTGCCTCCTGTGTGCCTGTTTAGTGGCTGGGCAGACGGATGCCCAGGAGGCCCAGTGGCTTCTGCCCACATCGTCACCATGTCACTGCTGGGCTCTGCCTGGTCCTTGCTGCCCCCTGCCCGCTGCGCCCCGTCCGTGGGCTGTGCTGTGACGACCTGAGTGTTGGTGGTGGGCGCAGGAGGGGCGTGTGGCAGCCCTGAGCGCGAGGGCCACTGTGTGCAGCCCACAGGGCCTGTGGTTTGCAGATTGTCTGTCACCATGTGACATGAGACAAAACCACACTCAAATGTCAACTGGGAAACTACTGCAGCACCCCCCCGGCACCCCGAGGCCCAGACACCGGGTGGCTGCGACCTGCTTCTCGGGGGCGTCCTTGCCCCGTTGTGGCTGTGTGGCAGGGGACACGGACTGGCCCTTGTCACTGAGGCTCGAGGGGCAGGCGGGGCTCACGCGTGATCTGCTCATGCCCCAGCGGACGTCACCACGCGCTTCGACGGCGTGTTCTGGTTCGGAGACTTCAACTTCCGCCTGGGCGCTGGGCGCGTGGCCGTGGAGGCCATCCTGAGGCAGGCCCCAGGCGCCAGCGTGCCGGCCCTGCTGCAGCTCGACCAGCTCACGCGGGAGATGAAGAAAGGTGGGGCGGGGAGGGGAGGCTCGGGGGGCGGGGCGGGTTTCGGGGTTGGGGGCGCAGCCTGAGCCCCGCGCTGGCCGGTCTGAGGTGGCCTGCGCCCGCTCCAGGGTCCGTCTTCAGGGGCTTCCAGGAGCCGGACATCCACTTCCTCCCGTCGTACAAGTTCGACGTTGGGAAGGACACGTACGACACCACGTCCAAGCAGCGGACGCCGTCGTACACGGTGAGCGGGCGGCGCCGCGGGCTGGGGGCTGGGGCCGCACCTCCGAGGGCCTCCTTGGGGGCGGCCCGGGTGCTGGGTGCTGCCGCCCACGCTCAGCCCCAGCGCTGGTTTTCCCGGCGCCGCTCACTTGTTGGCCAGTGCGCAGCCTCCAGGCCTGGCCTCTGCAGCTGGCGGTGGACAGGCCACTGGAGGCGGGTGCCAGCTGGAACCTGGAGCCTCCGCTCATGCCCATGGGGCTGGGGGCGCCAGTGTGGCCTGAGGGCAGTGACGGGGAGGCCTCAGCACCTGGATGCCTGGCAGGGGCGCGGGTGACGCTGTGGGACCGGGCGGCATGGGGCTGCCGAGCCACAGGGCCAGGCGAGGTCGCACACACAGCACACCGGGCGTCGGGGTCCGCCGCCTCTGCCGTCTTCCCGCAGGACCGGGTCGTGTACAGAAGCCGCCACAAGGGTGACATCTGCCCACTCAAGTACTCTTCCTGTCCCGGGATCAAGACGTCTGACCACCGCCCCGTGTACGGCCTGTTCCGGGTGAAAGTGAGGCCCGGGAGAGACAAGTCAGTACCCACCCGGCCTCTTCTCTTCACGCAGGCAGCCTGGGCTCCGGGCGGGGCAGGGCCCTGGCCACTCCTGGGGTGGGCGCCCTCCTTGGATCTGGGTGCATGCCGTTGTCCCCTCACGTCCTGACACCCCCTGGCCCTACGTGGGGATTGCTGCCACGGCTGGATCGGAACTGGGTGTCACTTGGGCAACATTTCAGAGAGTGGGGACCTGGCCAGGCCCCTGCACACGACCCCCAGTTACATCAGCGGAGCCTGCCTGGACCAGGCTCTCAAGTTCTGTCGCTGTCGGCTCTGGGGGTGGGGCTCTGGGGGTGGGCGGCCGGGCTGGGCCAGGCAGGCAGAGAGCTGGGCCTGGACACCCCTGCTGGCCAGCCTCCCCCTTCCTCGGTCCTGACCGCTCTCTCCTCCTCAGCATTCCACTAGCTGCCGGCAAGTTTGACCGTGAATTGTACCTAATAGGCATTAAAAGGCGGATTTCCAAAGAGATGCAGAGACAGCGAGCACTGAAAACCCAGCACTCCAGCGCCGTGTGCACAATTTCTTAAGTTTGCCAAAGGACTGTCTCCTGCTGCTGGGGGCGTATCTGACCAAAAACCCCCGGAAAAGACAGGAGGTGGTGGGTGGGGACACTGATGACCCACTCCTGAAGTCCTGCTGTCCTGACGAGACCCAGACAGGAGGCTGGCGCCCATGGGAGCCATGCCACCCCATCGCTGGACAGGAGCCAGTCCCCTTAGATGTGTCACCTGTGTCCCTGCAGACACCTAGCTTCCCCCTCTCAGCACAGGCCACGCTGCACCTGTCACTGGCAGCAGACGTGAGCAGCTTGCACTGCACTCCCGCCAGCCTGCGCTGACCCTCCTGACGCCGTTTGCACACCCATGGCCATACCATCGTCCAGATCACCTCCCAGCACCGCTTCCTCACCTGAGCACAGCCGGCCCGGTACTGGGGAGGCTGCTCAGTGGGGTGACCTGGGGTCCCAGATCCCATGGCATGCAGAAGGACCACTGAGTTGTTCACAGGGCCAAAGCCAGACAATGTCCAGGGAGTGACCGCGGTTCCCACCGCTGGGCCAGACTGCAGGTAAGGCCGATGTCTCAGGGCCACATCCTGGCCATACGGGGCTGGACCTGCTGCCCACTGCCAACCCCCTCCTCTGGCTTTGCTGACGGCAGACCATTTGCTTGTGTAGCATCGGCTACGAATGGCACGAATAAGCAGTGCGTCTCTGGCCTGAGCAACCTGCCAGAGGCTTAGAATGTCACCACACAGCCACCTGGGCTGCGCTCCACCTCACTCGGGGTTTTTTTTTCGAAGGGCTTAGAGCCCATTATTGCTCCGTCTCCTCCCATCTCTAGGAAAATTCATAGGCTTTGAATGTGGAGCAAGCTAGGGGCATTCAACCTAGTCTCTCAGATTATTTATTTTCTGTATTTATATTTTTAAATAAATGCATATATTGAATCTTATACGCTTGCTGGCCAAAGATTGAGTCCTAGAAACACAGCCTGTGAGCATGCCCTTTTCCCACGACGTCCTCGTAGGAAAGGCAGGTTTGCTCCACCAAGGCAATACTGCCTTGTCACCCCTGCTGGGTTTGCTCCATGCCATGTCCACCCTGTCCGTGCCACCCATGCCCCGCCCACAGCCCAAGGTGTTAGCGAGAAAGCAAATACTTCAAACGGGAGTGAATCATGACACAAGTCAGTTCCAACTAAGTCTATACAACTGTTATTAGTAGTATCAACTCTCTAAATAAGAAATATAAATTTAAAGGTAGCGCACACACCTTTGCTGAATCTTGTGAAGACTCTGTGGTAATGGGGCTGGAAGTGCAAGTCTACAGCCTCTTCCTGGGCATCTTCTCAGACCCAAACCACGGAAAAGGGACTTGAACTGGGACTCTGAGGAGCAACTTTGACCCAAGCCCAGGCTTAACGTCTGGAGCCATCCCTACCTTCATCCAAGTTCACGGGTCAGTTAAGCGATTCATTTCATATCAGCTTTTGAGTTGTAGATGGGTGGGATTTTACTGGGAAAGGCAATTTAAAATTCAAACTAATGCAAACGAAGTGCCCATCTGGAAAACGGACCACTACAGGACACGTGGAACACGACTGCGTGTGGGGCGCTCCCGGAGCTGCCCTCACCCTGCCACACGGCCGGCGTCCTGCCTCCGGGGCTTGCAGGGCCTGCCCCGGGCATTGGGGTGCCAGCCAGCCTGCCCTCAGGAAGCACGGTGCTAATGGGCAGCTGGACGCGGGAGGAGGTAGCAGGGAGCACGGAGTGCTGCAGGCTGTGATGTGCTCGGGGCTGGGAGGGTGGCTGGGGGAGCAGTGAGGGATAAGCGTGGTGACATCCAGGGCAGGGTGAGGATTGGAACAGGAGCCCCACGCCCTGAAGGGGAAGGGAGGTGGCCAGCACAGCGTCCAAAACAGATAGCTGTCGCCCTTAGCAGTTCTAGAATGTTCACAAAGCTGCCAGGTGGTTTGAAGTCCACCTCCAACTGTGCAGGAGCTGGGAGAGGACACCTGAGGTGCTCCAACCCCAACTCTTCACGAGCTAGTCCCGTCTCAGCACTGAGTGGCAGCCACGCTGGCCCTTCTCAGTGGCCAGGTGTGCCCCCAGCATGGTGGCGGAGGGGCGTCTGCAGCAGCAGGAATGTGCCGTCACTCCCCGCTGCTGGACATGGCTCGTCACCCGGCCTCTGCCTGTGGACAGGCCGTGACAGGTGCACACAGCAGTGCAGGCCCACGCTGACCGCAGGGCAGGCCCGTGCCAGCAGTAACGGTGTCGAGGACAAGACCCGGCAGAATGGAAACCAGTGACAGGGGCATTCAGCTTCCCTTGAACAGCGTCCCCTCGCACCTGCAGGGGCTGGCCCCTGAGGGCTGCGGAAAAGGTGACGTGCAGCCTGACAGCTGAAGCTGGAAGCCGCCCTCCACCCCAGGAGGCCCTGGGTCTTAAGGGCGTAATTTTGAGAGCTGTGAATCTATCCTATCCCCAGAGTCAGCGTTCCTCATACTCGTTCAACACCCACGCACCTGCAGAACATACAGCTCCCAAGCCCGCCCCCTGGTCACGTGATGACTGCTACTTCCAGGAGCCCCTCCCACACCACATTCTGACACTTCTGAAAAGGCTTCGCGATGTTGGGTGGAACTGAATGAGCTCAGGGGAGGGGGGGTCACGGCCACCCCGTGCCTCCTTTTTAGGGAAGCTGCTTGTCAGGGAGGGCCTTTAACTGTCCCGTTCTGAACCGAGCAGGAAGGACAGCAGACTGCCCAGAGCACCATCGTGCTCTGAAGCAGACCACCTGCCCCAGCCTCGCCCTGGACCACCGGGGTGCTTAGCGACCATCCTGGGAGGCAGCAGCTCAGTATGGATGGCACAGAACTCTCAAGAAGTGGAGAGGCTCTGACGGCCCACAGCCTCAGTGGCAAGTCTGGCGTGACCCACCGAGTACTAGACTGGGGACCCCGCAGCCACTCCACCTGCTGAACCTCACGAGAGGCACGAGCGCCAATCCCGCTCGCCACGGCAGCTGCTCTGAGCCTTTCTGCCCCTCGCCGCGTCTCGGGCTCGCGTACAGAATGAATATTTATTCCAGTGGCTGGCACGTTAGACTCGGGAGGGACTGAGCTGTGCTCTGGGGCCATGAAACGTGTTCGCTCAGTTGGAAGCGCCTCAGTTTGCTCCTATGAGTCTGCGCTAAGTTCACATTCAAAGCAACGCATGGAACACACGGTCTGCAGCTCCGGCCGGCGCTACCGGAAGAGCCGGTAGGTCTTGGGCAGGCGCCCGTCCCTGCTCAACAGCGCCGCCTGGATGTGCTCATGCGGGGGCAGGTGAGCCAGGTCGCCCAGGGCAGCTACCGCCGGCTTCCCACGCAGCATCTTAGACGCAACCCTCTTGATGTCTTCCGGCTTCACGTTGCCTGGCACAGAGAGCAGAGAACAGTGGCACGCCTGATGCCCACACGGAGTCCATTCCCTGCGTCGTGCTGTGTAGACTGATCTGCCACAGCCGCCACCAGCTGGGGAGGAGGTGCTGAGGACTCCGGAGGGTCCAGGCACTGTGTGTGTGGACTGCAGGATCATCAGGACGAAGGCCCAGCAGGCGTCCACGTAAGTGAGAAATAAAACGCTCCTCGCCTGGCAGGTTACCTGTGGACGGGCCAGCAGAACCCGCGGGCTGTGCGGACAGCAGGGTGGGAAGGTGAAGCGAGGGCTGCACACGCGGCCCGGTCCTCAGAAGACCGTGCCTGGGACCCGGGGGGTGGGAGTGAGCAGCACCCACAGCCCTGGCCACATGCCGAGCGGCAGGTTCACGAGGCCTGAGACTTGGGACTGTCGAGCTGAGGAGTCTGGGGGCCTTGCCGGGGGGTGGGGCAAGTGCTGTCCCTGCAGCACTCTCAGCCCAGGAGACCCCAACTACGCAACCGTCAGCTTCATGTAGGTGACAAGCCGTGACGGCAGCGGTGCTAACCCTCTGGGTTGCAGACCGTTTCAGAATCTGACAAAACAAAGATAAACCTGTCCCCAAGAGAGTCACAGCAAACAGAATCTGGCACACAACCAAAGGAGTGCCAGGCCCTCCTGACGGTCAGCTGTGGGAGGCCATGAGAATCTGGGCTGGCGTCGGCCACAAAGCCGCGAAGGGCCCTGGAGCTACTGCCCCATGTGTACTAGGCAAGAACTCACGGATGAGCGCGCACAGCTCCTGGGGCAGCTTCCGGGAATGGGTCGCCAGCACCTGTCTCCCCACATCCTCGAAGATCACAGGCCGGGACTCCAGGTTCATCATCAGCATGGACATCAGCTGCGTCTTGGCTCGCTCCAGCTCCACCTGAGGGTGGCAGCCAGTCGCCTGGTTCATCTCCCCGCGGGCTCCCACCAGCGAGGCGTTCAGCTGCCTCAGCCAGCAGGGCTCACAGAAACACGCCCCGGCCTGGGGGCGCCGAGCGAGCACGCCTGCCACACCCCGCCTGGCCTTCTGGGTCAGGGTCCAGACTATGCTTGACAGGGCTACCACCACATCTGAAATGAGGAAGAAACACGCTTCTCTTGGGCTCTTACTGTTTAGAAACTTGGCCGCACGGCACATAAAGGGTAAAATGTCAAACGCCAAACTCCAGGACCTCAGAGCTGACCACACATCGAAATCACAAGGGAATGAACCGCACGCAGACCCTGGGGCATCTAGTCCCTGCCCCCGAGAGACACCAAGGGAACAGCTATCTCCCAACTCTGCACTGAGCGCCTCTCTGACCATGTGTGACGCTTAAAGCTGAGTGTAGCCGTCGGTTCATGAAGTCCAGCCTGAAATTCAAGGGCACAGAAAGGAGCTGAGAAATGCCAGATTCTCAAAGGGTCTGAATCTGGGAGCTACCAGACCTTGCAGAACAAATACTGGACATACTAGCTGTTAAAGTTCCGCGTCCTTTCTAAGTACGATAACTCCCAATTTACAACGGGCCTTTTTTAATTTTGCAGCTTCAGCAAACACTAAACATTGCCCTCAAACCGGTCTCACATTAGAGAAAACTTTATCCAGCAGGGCGCTAACAGACCCACAAGTGTTCACTTGTAAACATGTTTTTGTTATCAAAATGACACCTTTTCTGATTAAAAAAGGAACACGTGATCACTCTAGAAAACATGAGATGTACAAAAAACGCGGCCTGAAAGTGAAGCGCAGGCGCCAGCCCAGAGAGAGGAACACGGCCTCACCTGCTGCTGCTCCTGGCACTGCGTGTGCGTGCGTGCGTATGTGTGTGTGTGCGCGTGCACGAACCCCGCAGTTTGTACTGGCTCTGCTTCCAGAAGCAATGAGGCTTTTTCTAAACACGCAAGACATCAAAAAAGGAGCTAAAAAAAATTAGGAAAAAAACTGAGATTAAAGCAAAACGAAGCCAGGAAAAAGCCAGAAGACACTGGGAGCGGCTCATTCTCTGTGGGGCTGCGCTTGTGCACGCATCCTCCAGGGCGGCCGGGGAGGACGCCAATGTCTCTGCTCTTCCTCCCAGTAATGCTGGAAAAGCACATGGAGCAGCAGGACGCGTGCTCCCCATGGGGAAATGCCCAGCATAGGCCTGGGGCACCCCCAGGCAGGGACTGCTCTGGCAGGGACGCTGGCACTGGGGGCGCAGAGGACAGCCCGCCCAGCACTGTGGGGCCGTGGGGCAATGGCGCCTGGCCGCGCTTACCACATCCACGGTCCCACCCATCAAGACGAACTCCTTCGTGATGATCTCCACCATTTCCCGGACCTGCGAGGGGAGCGCCAAGAGTGTGCTGCTTACCCGGCCCGACGGGGAGACACCTGCTCCGAAACAGCAGCTCCATCCCTGAGAAGCGCCCCGACCAAAATGCCCTCACCTGGCGGGGGTCGGCGCTGGCATGGATGCACAGGAGGCCCGTGTCCTCGTAGCTGTGGTGGTAGGCAGTTGCGTTGTACATCCAGTGGTGCCTGTGGGGACACAGAGAAAGAAAGGGACACTGGAGCGAGCCATCATGGTGTGACACGCCCCCCGCCGGGCGGTGGCCCTGGACGGCATGCCACACACCTGTTGAGCACATTGAGGTAGAGCCTGGTGAACATGCCCTTGCCAGGCCCGCCGGCCGAGAAGGAGCCGCCGCCGCCCATCATCATATTCAGCACGGCGAAGGGGATGAAGTCCGCCTCCTGAAAGGAGCGGGCAGAGGTCAGCTGAGGGCACACGCCCAGCCTGGGGTGCGCGCGCCCAGCCAGGACTTACCAGGAAGGAGCAGCTCTCCAGCCCGATCATGATGTGCGTGAGCTCAGGGAAGGGGGAGGGGCCCAGGCTGACGTTGGACATGTCTCTCTCCAGCTGTAATGAGGGGGCAGCAGGCCTCGCAGATGCTCTACAAAACCCCGTGCACGCGGAATGGCCTGAACAGGCCCTCGGCTCAGCGGGTGATACGTGCGTGCTCTGAGGCCAGGACGCGCACTGAGATAAAGCCACAACCGCGCAGGTCACCCTAACACCTTTGGGACAGATACAGGATGCCACAGAAAGCATCTACCGCTGAGGTGGCGGGCCTTTCCCAGCTCGCTTTACCTTGACGATCCCCCCGGTGTACTGTGCTACCGACCGGTCCACGTCCGCAGCGGTCTCACTTCCCCAGGCCGGCTGGGTGCCCAGGAGGTACTTTCTGGCGCATTCCACGAGGTGGTCGTGCTCCACCCCGACCCCCGCCAGCACCATGCGGTCTGGGGTGTAGTAGTTCCTCAGGTAGGAGTGAAGCACCTCCCGGTCAATCTTCGCTATGTTTTCCGTGGGGCAGAAACGGCGGAAGCCAACCGTGTTGTTCCTGTAAGCAGCCTGATGAAGGAAGCAAGAGAAACACCAGTGACAAAGAGGGTGCAACTGGCTTTCCTCAAAGGGCTGGGCCTGCTGTCACCCCCAGCTATGCTCGGGGAAGCCCACCAGCTGCCCTGCTTAGCTATGGCGGAGCAGTGATAGCTCTGCATTTACTTAACAGTGACAGCCACCTCTCCAGAACGGACATCCCTACACCTGTAAGAGGCTCGTTCCAGAGGAGCGGGAGGCATGTCGTCACCGTGAGAACTAGGCAACGAAAAACGGGCATGAAGAGCAAATTCAGAAAAGGAGCATGTCCTGCCAATGTGCATGACCCGCAAGGACATCAGCTGGCAGGCCACCCCTCCCACTGCCCTGGTGTCAGTGCCACCCGGTCCTCTGTCTTACCTCGTGGAGCATCTCCGTGAGAAGTGGTTCCGGGTCAGGCCGCATATTGAGATCCTCCAGCTCAAACCGGACAGCCATTCGCGTCATCTCAATTTCTTCATCTGCAAAGGACCCAAAAACGAGGCTCAGACCGCGCGGGCCTGCAGGAAGCCGGCCCGCACGTCCTCGGTTGCTGGGTGTGGGCGGTCTCCTCTGCCTTCGTCTGGGGCAGACCTGGGGGCACGTGGCATGTGTGTGGGCGAGGGGAGCCGCTGTGAGGGCAGCGACCTGGGGGGATCAGGCCTCTCATCTGGCTCTGCCACCGAGCAGCCACCTGGACCTGCTCTGAGCCTCAGCGTCCTCCCCGCATCAGGCCCCAGACCCACTGCAAACCCAGTACCGCTGTGAGAATGCGATGACAGTGGGTGTGAAGGCACAGACCAGTGTCAGCTGCTGGACCCAGTTCCAGAAAGATCTCAACATGGACCTGCACCCTTGGACACAGCCCAGGCTGCATGAAACAGAGCCGTCAGGCCGGCTGGGACAGCCACACGGCCCCTCCTGGCCCCTCCTTGGCAGCAAGCTCAGAGTCCTGCCATTTGCAGGGCTGAGGAAGGGCGTGGAGACAGGGACCCATCGCTCAGGGCACTTAAAGACGGTCGAGACGCCCTTCTGAAACGGAAGCGCCGAGTTCACTGACCTGTCATGGGTGCCGGGGGCCGTCTCTTGGTCTTAAGCACCAAGGACTTTCCCACTCACCAGCGTTATCTCCCAGGAAACATGCCAACACGTGGTGGGTGAGCCCGAGGGATCCGACTACAGTGCTCCCACACACCTCCCAGTGTCCCGGCCCGTGCCCGTCGAGCGGCCCGGATGCACACCTGTTAGCCTGGGATGCAGGACCACGTCAGCCAGCAGGCCGACCACCGTGTCCAGGCCCTTAGAATCCGCAGACACAGCATACATGGTGGTATCTCTGGAAAAACCGACAATGCCAGGCACCGAGGTCACGACAGGTGCACGCCAGGCGGGGCCGGCCATCGTTCTGCACCCGCGCACGGCGCTCTTTCCTGTAGCCCATTCCACAGCGTGCGCTCCTCGCAGGCGGGAACCACAGCTGCCCGCAGTCTGCGTGTGGAGGAAGCGACGATGTCCGGCCAGCACGGACAAGAGCCAGTTGGAGCTTCCTACAGCACAGGCTCCCTCCATGGTGGCCCATTTCACCCGCAGTCTGAGTGTCCCCTGCATGAAGTTACTGGCCGATGTGGGACCATGCCTGGCCTTAGGTGGCCAGGGTACAGAGACTGGTTGTAGCTTAAGTTCAGAGCACGAGGCACTGTGATCAGACAGGCACATGCACGACAACCACAGAACCACAACATGGAACATAGTCAAGGGGGAGACTGCGCAGAAGAGATGCAATTGCCATGCAGACAAGTGAGCCTGTGAGGGGGACACGGCAGCCAACACCTGTGCAGAGCAAGGCTGGCCTTGCGGGGGGGGGGGGCTGCAGGACCACGTGGGAGAGTGGCAGGGATAAAAGACTGAGCTGAGGAAGAGTGGGCTGTGTCGCGGTCAGGACACTGGGCTGTGTGACCAGGAGTTCCCTGGGGAGTTGAAGAGGTTTGGGGCCAGGACACGGAGGAGCTAACACCTGGCACCAAGCACGCCTGGGGTGGGTTCTGAGCAGGTCTTCGCGGAATACGGGGACATGCAGCCCCCCCCCCCCCACGCTTGGCGTTCAACCTTTTACGTACACGCTTCAGCGGTCAGACTTAAATAATCGGCCCCTTCAAAAGTGGGGTCTTCGTTCACCCATCTCTTCTTGCCCTGACAGAGCTCTCTGAATGTACCCCGGACACGACCACCACCTGCCCTGGCCCACAGTGCCCACACCCCTCTGTGCTCTGGTGACAGGCTGACCCTCCCCCAGCACACCACTCCTCCTCCAGGCTGAGCCTTTGCACCCGCTGTTCTCGGGTCTCAGCCGCCTCCCTTTGCTCTGTTTGGCAAAGTCCTTCAAGAACCAGACCAAATGTCACGGTTTCTATCCGTAAGTCAATTACCCTAACTTTCCTGACTCCAGACCAAGTTAATGGCCCATGCCTCATGCTCCCACCACCCGTGGCTCCTGGCTCTTGTACCCATTACCTGTGGCACAGCCTTCTGCAAATCTATGAGCATCTCGGGGACAGGGCCTACTCTGTGTTCCCAGTGCCCAGCCGCTGCCTGGCTCAAATCATAGGGTAAGCAGCCTTCTGGGAACGGCCTGGCCCTCAGAGCGTGTCCTTTTGTGTGAGTTTTGCTGCCTGTGTGTTTTGCCCACCCAACACTCTGCCCAGGCCAAGGCTCACATCTCACCCGACCCTCACAGCCTCTGAGGGGAGGGGCTCAGTGGGACTCCGACCAAGAACGAAAACAGATCCACGTGGATGCAAAACAAGCTTGCGTGTAAAAGCTGGCGTACCTTGACGTCTGGCAGTCACAAATACCCCCGTGTTTTTCCAAGGTAAGCAGGATTTCATCTTTGCTGTCAAAGCGATCAGTGGACTAAAAGAAACAAGAAAACCTATTTAGGCTTAGCAATCCCAAACAACCCTTAAAATGCAATGTGAAAACACAATTTATTTCTGCTTTCAAAACACAGAAAATCAATTTATCTATTACCATTAACTTGACAAATTCAACATTTATTAAAACAATCATCCTAAAAAAAGCAAAACTTGATAATCTTCCCAGGTATAACCTTAAAATCCACAAATTGGAACTGACCGAAAATGCCAACTTTTCCAAAAAGTGAGCAATTCCACTAAGATAATTTGCTTCATATCTTGATCCTGAATTAATAAGAACTGGCAATAAAAAGAAAAAAAATGACAGGTTAAATCAATGTTCAAAAGTGAAGAGTTAATCAAAAGAAACCTTGAGTTAAAATTGTGAATCTGACTAAACACATTTAATTCTGCGAGGGTGAGGAACAACGTCAAAACCTTGACTGTGATGGCTTTACAGCTATACTCACGTCAACGACTACGGAATCGCATGCTTTATGTCTGTGGTTGAAAATTTTTAGTTACAGAAACGTAGAAAAGGGAAAAAAATCCACCACCAAAATGGCCACTGTTCACACTTTGGTTACTGAGTTCTCAGATTTCATACCACGCTTTTTCACACAAGATACAACTCACAGATGACGTACTAATTACAAGTGACAAGCAACCGGTCTGTGAGCGCCCACACTACCAACAGTACTTACTTCCTACGGTACAAAACTGTCCAAACTTATTCTGGGATGCCACGCGTAGCCCATTATCCAGTGTGGTAACTTTGGTTTCAAACTTTTCCTGTCCACTGACTGTAGCGAAAACGGGTGTGGGTGCGCCGGGTAAGGGAGAAGAGAGGGGGACGCTGGGGTAGGCACCGCCACTACTGAACGGTCTGTACGCGCAGGTTCCAGACCTAAAACAGGAAGGTGACCCAGTTACAACAGGCTCGAGATGACAGGACCTGTGATGACACCTGGTGCTGTCCACGTGTTCCGTCTGCACTAAGAGCGCAATTATCTCCCGTTCTCAGGGACTTGCTTCTACACGCCTGCAGATGTGCACGGGAGTGGTCAAAGCACTGTGCCTGGCTGCAAAACCTGCCTGAGCCCGGGGACCTGCGGCAAGTGGGTTGTTGCCTGGGTCAGAACTGCCATTTCTGTAAGACTGTAAGAACAGCACCTCGCCGAAGGGGCCAGGCAGGGTAAATCAGGGCCTACGCACAGAGCACTTGCAGAGCCCTGCCCTTCAACAGTCCCACAAGACTCCAGACCCGCACCCCTCAACCTGGCCAGGAAGGGCCTAACGGTCTCACCTCCAACCGCCTCTCCAAACTCATCCGCCACCCCGGCAACAACTAGGTCCCAGTCCCATGGCCTGTTGATCCATTCCTGGAACATACTTGGCTTGTCATCCCCATGGCTTGTTCTCTCTGGCCCACTTGCTCTTGTCACATGGCTGACTTCTCATCCTTCATCTCTTGGTTTAAACGTGATCTCCTCAGAAAGGTTAACCCTCATCACTCCACCAGAAGTCAGTCTCCCCGCTGTGTTCCACCCCTGAACGCTGCTCATTTATTTCAAAGAGTTCACGTGACTGCTGCTACCAGTCTGTATGCACTGTCCGGGGACTGCGACTTCCCATCGCGTCCCTGGGCCCGACACACAGCTTGGCTATACCCCTTAGCTGAAAGGACATGCCAAGGTGGGAAAAGGCGGCCTGGCCACCCGGGCGGGAGGGCGGTGGGGACGGAAAAGGCCACTATCAGGAGGCGACGGGGCAAAGCACGGCAGCCAAGGGCCCGGCCCGGGCGGGGGCGGAATGCCGGTTCCGCGGATCTAAGGGGCCGAGGCCCCGCCGGCCGGCCTCACAAGGGGCACGCGGCAGGAAGCGGCCGGACGGAGACGACACGTGACCTCGGACCAGTCCGTCGGCCCGGGCGGGGAGGGCGGGAGCGGACCCAACAGCCGGGGAGCGGAGGGGCGGATGGGACTCGAGGTCCAGGGCGCCCGGCGGTAGGCGCCCCGTCGCCCCAGGAACGAGACTGGGGTCCCGCACTCCGAGCCCGACCAGCCGGCGCCACGTCTGGGCGCAGGGAACCCAGAGGCAGAACGTCCCGAGGGACGCGGGCCGCCTCAGCCCCCGGCCGAGCGTCGGCCGGCCCCCCGCTCACCTCAGCCGCGAGCGGACCCAGGAGCGCGGGCCTCGCAGCAGCCGCGTCGCCGCAAGCACCGCCGCCGCCATCTTGTGTCTCCGCCCACCGCTTCTGTCGTCACTTCCGGCTCCGCCCCGGCGCCCCGTCCCCCCGGCGCCGGCCCGCGGCGTTCGGGCGCTCGCTTCCGGTGCTCGGAGCGGAAGCCGCGGCCTGAGCCTCGGAGCGGCGGCCGAGCGGCGGGCGACTGGGGCGGCCGACCGGGGCGGCGGCCGGGGCAGAGCCGAGGCCATGGAGCCGCCGCTGCCGGGCTAGAGAGGGCCGGCGCCGCCGGGCCCGCGGCGATGGCGGGCTACGCGCGCCGCCCGGGCGTCACCCCGCTGTCCCGGGCCCGCAGCCTCGTCATTCCGGACGGTGAGCAGCCGGACGGCGGGCGGCGAGCGGGCCGGGGTCAAGGCGGGGCCGGCGGGGCGGGCGGGCCCGGGGTCCCGCTGCCCGAGGCGGGCGCCCCAGGCTCCGGGGCCGCTGTCCAGGTGGGCGCTGGCCTCTGTCCCCTCGCCGGTGGTGCCAAAGTCCAGGTGAGACAGCCACGCAGGGCGCCAGCGCCGGCGCGCGGTGAAGTCGCTCTTATTGTTATTCCAGCTCCAGCGTTCTATGAGCGCCGGTCTTGTCTCCCCCAGCTAGACTGTGAGCGCCCCCATGGCAGGGACCTGGACTCCCACTTCTTCGGCATTCGGCCGACGTTTATGTGCTATGTGCCCAGTCCGGTGCTAGCTTCCGTGGGAGACACAGGTGAGAGACCAGCTTCAGGGACCCGGGGTCCCTGCACTACCTGTAGGTCGCTCCGCAGTAGCGTTAACTCACCCATTGACCCAGCGGTGAGCTCTGAGCGCCACCGTATGCCCAGCACTGGGAATGCCAGGTGGAGAGCCGTCCCCTCCCACTAGGGGCTCACAGTCTGGTCTTGGGGAGACACCGGCACCCCAGACAGTATAGGGTGGTAAGTGCCAGGACAGCTGCTTCGTTGAAGGTGGCGGAGGGAAGGACAAGGAGCCTTCATCTGGTAGGCCATGACTGGACACCAGGGGCAGCGGTCAGCGTTAGTTCATCCACATTCTCCCCAAGCAGCTGTACCGCCTGTCCCCCAGGGACTGCAGCGAGTGCTCAGGTGGGGGACTGAGGGACTGCTGGCAGCCCACAAGGGTGTTCGTGCCGTGTCACAGACGGGAGGACAGGTGCAGCCCCACTGGGCATCGAAACCTATGGGAGTGTTTTCAGAATCACAGTTGCCTGGGCTCGGGGAAGGCAGGAGCCTGGGGGCTTGTGTTTTAAAGTGTCCCCAAGCGGTGAGCAGCACTGCAGCTGAGCTGTCACGTTAGAAGAAAGTCGTGGTCGTGAGAGCTTCCCACGATCACACTGGGGTGACGATGTCTCTTTGCAGATTTTGTCTATGGAAAGGGCAAGTGTGCTAAGCAAGGTCCATCAGGAGCCCAGGAGACGCACTTCGGAGGTAGAGTGGTTCGGCAGTCCCTTCCTTCCAACACAGTGCCAGGCACATGCCTGGTGGCGGGGTTGTCGGTCTAACGGCACATACCTAGTGTACCTGGAGCCTGGCAATAGGTGGGGGTAGAACCCACGGATTCAGTGTTGGCTCTGGGGTCGAAGGACAGGGTGCAACGCGAGATATGAGGGACAGCAGGGAGGTGGGAAGTCACTCCTACGGGGTCTGAGGGGACAGCAAAGGCTGCATTTGGGGGAGCCACCTTGACACAGGCTGGCACCTGGGCTCGGATAGTTGGTGGACCAAAAAGGTTGCAATGTGGCCGGGTGGGTACTGGGAGAGCAGGAAAGAAGTGGGGGAGGGAGAAGGAGAGGGTGGCTGGCTGAGTAGGAGCGGATGGAGGCAGCCAGTGACCTCAGCATGGCGTGGCCTTGGTGCTGACAGCCCCTAGCGCAGGGCATGCCCCTGGCCAGCTAGCCGCCTGTGTGGGAGTGCACAGGCCTGCCCAGGTGGTCCCTGTGGGAACCAAGGGGCGGGGCACGGGGAGGAGGAGGAAGCAGATCTGTTTGGTTGGCCAGCTTCCTCATTTCCTAGCGTCACTGAATTCTGGCGGAATGACGTGGTGCATTCCCGATTCCTGACGTTGTCTTGTTCCGGAAGGAGACACGCATAGGGAAGTTCTCCTTCAGCCTCCAGAAGACTTGACATTTGTGGTGTCTGTTATTATCTCAGATGATAAACTTGAAGAACTTGAAGAGGCAAACCCATTCTCCTTTAAAGAGTTTCTGAAAACCAAGAACCTCAGCCTGTCAAAAGACGACACGGCCAACAGCAGACTTTACTCGAAGGTGAATACAAGGAGTTGTTTGCCGTGACTTCAGACAGAACCAGCACGTGCCCTGATTCTCGGAGCTCCGAGGGGGTGTGGGAGAGCGAGCCAGTGCCGGCGCCAGTGGGGAGAGGCGCGGGTTAGCCCTGCGGCCTCCGCTCTCCCCTCCCGGGCAGGCAGGGTGGGGCCTTCATGTCCCAGGGTGGCCGCACGCCACCCGTCCCAGCCTTGCCTCCTGCATTCCCCTAGGAAGCCACGAGGCACTCGCTGGGGCTCAACTGCAGCTCCCCAACCTCCCAGACCGCGGGGTTCGGCCTGGAATACCAGCAGCCGTTTTTCGAAGACCCGACGGGGGCCGGCGACCTCCTAGATGAGGATGAGGACGAAGACGACGGGTGGAATGGGGCCTACCTGCCGTCCGCCGTGGAGCAGACGCACTCGTCGAGGGTGGCCGCCAGCACGTCACCCTGCAGCACCTACATCTCCTTCTTCTCCAACCCATCAGAGCTGGTGGGGCCCGAGTCGCTGCCCCCGTGGACACTGAGCGACTCTGACTCGCGCGTCTCTCCGGCGGGCAGCCCCAGCGCTGACTTTGCAGCCCACGGAGAGTCTCTGGGGGACAGGCACCTTCGGACGCTGCAGATAAGTTATGAAGCAGTAAGTGAGGGACTCTTGTCAGCGACCTGGTAAATGGCCCATGTGGGAACAGGGAGAAAACCTGGAGCCTCCCAGGACGCTCGCTGACCCGGGGCTTGGCTCCAGGGTCAAGGGAGTTGGCGCAGCAGCCTGCGTGGGGGCTGTGTGGCACGCTCTGCCCTGCGTTCACCGGTCACGTGTGAATGTAGCCTGCTGAACAGCACTCTGGAGGGCTGGGAGGTACCGCCCATCTCAGAATGAACTGGAACAAAGTAGAAGCCCTTAGAGGGCTGCCCTGCAGGGAACGGTCTGCTCGGCAATCGCTCAGGGCCATCTCGCTAAGCGTTCTGCGTAGAGGAAGTTTTAAAAAATCACAATCACCCAGAAAGAGATTGTGGCCACTGGCCCGAGCAGGCCCCTTCGCTTGTGGTTTTTCTCTAAGTGGACGGTGGCTTGACTCTAGTACGTTTCTGTTGATCCAGAAGGTCCAGAGTCGGGCTGCGGAGGAGCAGACCCCTCTGGAGTGAGACGCGCTGAGTGTCTGATAAGGTTTTCCTTCTCTACAGCTGAAAGATGAGAACTCTAAGCTGAGGAGAAAGCTGACTGAGGTCCAGAGCTTCTCGGAGACGCAAACAGAAATGTAAGCCTTCCGTTGGGGCTGCACTTAGGTCACCTGACGCGCAGGTCGGTTCCGAAACGGGACGCAGCGCCCAGCCGGGCCAGTCCGGTTCTGTCGTGTGTAAATCCAGCCCGGGCTGCGGTGCCTGGTCTGCTGTCAGCACACCCGAAACATTGTCCTGGGTCTACCGCCGTGATGGTAGCAAGGGCTGGCAGACGCCCCTCGAGCTGGTGTGGGGCACTCCCCGGCACCCCGCCGAGGCCCCTGCCTCCCTGGCACGGGTTCATTCTAGGACAGCGGGTGCCACTGGTCTTTATTGGATCGGCCCAGCAAAAGCCTCATATTGCTGGCTAAGACTCAGTTTGTGACTGAGGGTGATCTGGTTTGTCCTTTGACAAGGGTCAGGACGCTGGAGCGGAAACTGGAAGCGAAAATGCTGAAGGAGGAGAGCGACTACCACGACCTGGAATCCGTGGTGCAGCAGGCGGAGCAGAACCTGGAGCTGATGACTGTACGCGGGGCGGGCACGACGTGGGCAGGTGTCGGGCTGTGTCACTACAGTGGCCCCGAGCCCCACCTGGCAGGCACAGCTGTGAGAAGGGCTCATCACAGTGGCTCTCACCGTGGCAGGGCCCGCCTGCTGGCTGGAGCTGGCCAGGGGCCAATGGCGAGGGCAGGGGGGCCAGGATGGAGGCGACGTGTCCTGTGTCCATGCCAGCATGTCAATGATGCCTTTTTCTCGGTTACAGAAACGGGCTGTAAAGGCAGAAAATCACGTCATGAAACTCAAACAAGAAATGAGCTTGCTTCAGGTAATTAGGCCTCAGGTTTTCACTTGTAAATTCAAGTAATTTCTGGAAAAGACGCGAAGGGACCTCTGCTGGGTGGGTCCTCCCTCTCTGATGAACAAGTCACCTAGATAAGGGCCGTGCACACCCCTCTCGGGCCAGCTGGAGGCCACAGCCGTCCCCCTGCGCTGGCAGCCGAGGGCTGCGGCTGTCACCGGGCTGCCCGGGTGGCGTGCATGCCTGCAGGAGCTTCTCACCCCCGGGGGTTAGTGCTGAGGACAGACTGAAGTGAAGGGGACGGTGTCAGGAGCCTGGGTTAGGGGCGAGCCCCATTGTCAGTCACCTGTGCCAAGGGGCCGTGTTTGGTTTTGTTTGGACTGCCTTTTGGACGCTCCCCGTCACCATCAAAACCCTCACAGGCCGCCCCCCCCGCCCCCAGGCGCAGGTCTCCACCTTCAAGCGCGAGAACGAGGCCCTGCGCTGCGGCCAGGGTGCCAGCCTCATGGTGGTGAAGCAGAACACGGAGGTGGCCCTGCAGAACCTCCGCGTGGTCATGAACAACGCGCACACCTCGATAAAGTGAGTGGCCGGCGGGGCGCGGGGCTGCCTTAGCGTTACCGCCCAGCATCACGGTGGCGGGGCTGCAGGCAGGGGCTCCCCTCGCCGGTGCTGTCACCCTGAGGTCCCACGCTGCGTGCCGGACCCGCAGGCTCTTCGCCCGCCGGCACTGTGGTAGCTGTTCTTAGCTGGGAGGCCGGGGCGCTAGCATCAGACAGACCTGAGTCCCGCTCCTCCACCTACAAGTACTTCCTCGGGGCCCCTGGCACAGTCAGAGCCCCTGGGAGATGTCACCATGGAGATGGCTGAGTGCTGCAGGGGCCGCAGTGTCCCCAACATGGGCACTGAATCGAGGTGCCCATCGCTCACGGTGAGGACAGAGGCTCTGCAGAGCGGGCTGGAGCCCAGACGCCTGCGCTCCGCTGCTGCTCCTGGGCCTGGGGGCCTCTCAGCCCTGTTGCGCTGCTGGTGGCTGTCTATGACCCATGCCTTCGTTGCAGGCAGCTGGTGTCTGGAGCGGAAACGTTGAATCTCGTTGCTGAAATCCTTAAATCTATAGACAGAATTTCAGAAATTAAAGACCAGGAGGAGAAGGCTTGAGGACCCTGCCGGGAGCTCCTGGCTCGCAGCGCTGACCTTCTGCAGTCACTGCTCACTGGATTTAAAATGCCACTGTGTCTTAAATACGCAGTCCTCACCCACAGTAAAAGTATTTATCATGAGATGCTAACTTCATGACCCCGAGCAGTATTATTAGCCAGCCCCAAGGAGCCGCGCCCACACGTCAGGGTCACCCCTGGGGGCCAGCGCAGCCCTGTGTGCACCCCCACCGTCCTGCACACGAACGCTGTCTCGGAAGACTTTTTTCTAAAAGCCACCGAGTTTCTAAGTTGCTGAATGTGGAAACAGCAGATCTGGGATGCGTGGTTTCCATTCTCATTCCAGAACGTTCATGGTAAGATAAGTTCAGTTGATCGACCTTTATTTCACAAATTGAGAAAAACACTAAATAAGCTAGAATTCAAATGGTTGCCTTGGACAGGGACTTGTGCCTTTTCGTCATCACTCAGTGCTCCCTCTGGCTCATGGTCCACTCCTGCGGCCTTAACAGGTGGCTCCTGTGGTGGGTGGCCTGAGCATGGACACCCCACGTGGTAGACGCTGCTGTCCTCCCACAGGGACCAGCCAGCACGGGCTCCACACTGTTACGCCGTCTGTGTGCACCTGTGCTGGGGCCTTCAGATCTGAAATTTTCTTCACCTGGATGGTTTCAGGCACGCTTTTCAAGTGGCCTTCTGTACGACGAAGTTTAGGATTCGGGAATGGGAGGTGCCGAGCCAGCCAGGTTAGCTCCTAGTCTTCCAGGCTACCTTTCCAGCACTTTCTAACACGGGGAGGCCTGGTGCACACTGTGCCTTTTTGGTTATCTTCCTGTAGATGTTATTTTTTAAGATAAATTTTCCTTCCTGTTAAAATTGACAGTTTCCTCATTTAATAAATTCTAAAATTCACATGCATGCCCCTTTTTGTCTGACTTAGCCAGTTCTTCATGCTTGGGAATCATGCGACTGCCCTCTGACACCAGGACACACACCTTGTTCCTGTCACAACGGGTGACCTGTGCTGGCAGCGCAGTGTCAGCCCCGCCTCTGCAGTTGAGGGTCGCTCAGACCGCTGCTGCCTTGGCCTCACCGCAGTGCACATTTAGGGTTGGACAGGTTAGATTCTCACATTGGACCATTCTGGGAGATCATGTTGAATTTTCAAAAGATGTTTAGACTGCGGACCCTCTGACCTGAGCTGCAGGGAAGAGCCTTTCAGAGGTGTAAGTCTTTCCGCTCGCCCCACCCACCTCGTGCTCCTGCCGGTTGGTGAAAAGTGGGTTCTGTTGTAGAGCTGACTTCAGACAGCGGTCTGGTGGGGAAGGGCTGGAATGAGGTTTTCTTCCAGGTGTACATGCAATAGCTCTGGGAAGTGTGTGACCCCAGCTGTCCCCTCCCTCTGACTGACTCTGGGAAACCTGTGGGACCAGCTGTCCCCTCCCTCTGACTGACTCTGGGAAGGCTGTGGGGAGGATGTCTGGGGCTGCAGCCCCGCGTGAGGGGCACAGCATTTTACAAGGGTTGGGTAAGATGAAGCAGATAATCACCAGCCTGATGTCCCTTTCACCCACCTGCCCACAGGCCAGGCTGGGCCCAAAGCTGGGTGGCCACCCAGAGCACCTCTCAAATGTTTCGCTGACCCCCTCCAACTGCTGCAGCTGAAAGGGCGGGGGGACCTGGAGGGTCTAGGTGAAGCAAAGGGGGACGGACATAGGCTTTATTACACTATTCTCTTTGTGTACGGTTTAAAGTGGTCCTAGTAAAGGAATTGAAAATACAAGTCACGCTGACAAGTCTGTTGTCACGTCTACCTCTGGATTCTGGAGCTGCTCAGTAAGTATGAGAAGGACAAACTGCTCCACAGTCTCATCATTCCAGTCCTCGCTTGCACCAGCGACTGAGGCTCCCCGAGGGATCCCTGCGGCCCCCAGCTGCAGACTCACCTGGAAACTCGCCTCTGCGCTTCCCCAGAGGGAGCATGCTCACCTTTCCAGTGGAGCCCTGCTCACAGTCCAAGGCTCTGTCCCTTAGCCTCCGCGGTGGGGGCAGCAGCTCCTGTCCCCCTTGGGGCGGACACCCAGCGGGCCCAGAGCGGGGCCCGAGACCTTGCTGCCAGGACAGCACCAAGCACTTGGCAGTTTTCTCAGTGGTTGCTCAACGAAAAGCCCAGATACAAGTAACAGAAGACAAAGGAGCACAAGAGGTGGCGCCTGGGGTCCCGCCGGGGAAGAACCCGCCCCATGGCGCGCCTGGGCGGAGCGCGGACGCGGGCTTTCCGAGGCCAGCCGCGCGGGGGCAGCACCGGCCCGCCCGCCGCCCGGGGCCCGTCCCGGCGTGCCCCGCGTCTGGAGCGCGGCCGCGGAGGCGGGACTTCCGGTCTGCGGCGCCCGAGTCGCGCGGCTGCCGGAAGCGTGGTGCTGTGGCGGCTGTGGCGCCTGTGCTGCAGGCAGGTGAGGTGGCGGCGGTGTCCCGGGCCCGGGCGGGTTGGCAGGAGAGCGTGGAGGGGTCGTGACGGAGGTGACGGGCGCCGCCTGCGGGATGCTGCCGGCCCGCGGCTCTCAGCTGAGTTCCGTCCGTAAACGTCTCAGGTGTAAGCCAGGCGCTTTGTGCAGGAGCGGGGGGCTGTCCCAAGCGGTGGCTGCCCTCGTCCCCGTCAGTCTCGGAGCAGAGGCCATGCCGAGGGCAGGGGACGCTGTTCCTCTTGCTTGGTTTTGGCCCTTGGGTCCGTGCTGTGTCTTTGGCATTTCCCCTGCCCGTGCCTTCTCCCGCTCCGGCTACTTACCGCTTTTAGTGCTCCTGCTTTGCATCAGCCACCCCCACCCCCCACCCCGGTTCAGTGTCAGACACGGCCAGGTGCTGTCCTAGGTGCTGGCGATGTGACAGGACCCATAGCAGGCCCTGTCCCCAGGGGCTTTCTTCCCTGTACTGTCAGTGCCAGCCGCCTGGTCAGTCTGCGTTTCCCTGGACGTTTGACAGACCGCTTCTGTGTGTCCAGCACTGCCGCAGGACAGCCCGCTGCGCCTCCAGCCTGGTCCTGGGTTCAGCTTTTACATGGTCCCTGGCCTTGTCCTCTAGTGCCTGCCACCACCCCCTGCTCTCTGCCTTGAGCGACCAGCTGACGCATGGCTTGGTTGTGGGCAGTTGGGCCATGTTGGTGTCCATCGCTCCCCCCTGTGTTGGTTGCAGCCTTATAGCAGGCACGACCCACTCCGGGAGCTTTAGCACCTGAGAGCCAAGAGTGGGCGCTCATGGGCCGTGGGAGGGTGTCTAGTTTCCCCCGGCCAGGTGTCCGGAGCCCAGCGCCTGCTTCAGCCCAGCTTCTGCTGCCCCCGCAGGCGTGCGTGTTGAAGGAGAGTGGGATTCACGCGCACCTTTTGGTTTCTAACACCACGTGTTTTGGAGGCAGGCGGAAGTCATGGATATAGATGCTGAAAGAGAGAAAATAACAAAGGAGATCAAGGAGCTGGAAAGGATTTTGGATCCCTGCTCCTCGAGTATCAACGTGGAAGTCTCGGACTTGAGCCTTGAATCGGATTCTGACGCAGGTCAGTGCCTGGGCATGGTTAGCCAGCCGTGTCTGCCCTGGGCCCCTGCCAGCTATACTACCCTGTGGTGCTGCTGGGGCCTTGCTGCTGAAGCACGCATTCTGCCCGCCTGCTCACTGCCCTCCACCCCCTGGGGCCCGAGTGCCCCTCACCGCAGCTCTTCCCGGAGTCCTGCTTGTAGGGGCTGAGCTGTTCAAAGCCCCTGGCCCACCCACCCCTCTGTGGCCCTGGGCTCAGCTCTCTGGCCTGACTCCTCCCTCTGACTGATTCCCCGCCCCCAGGATGGATCCCTCACCATGAAGCCTGAAAGTCCTGGCGGGGCACTGGTCCCTATGTGCCTGGGGGCATTTCACCTTAGCCTGGGTCTTTTCTTTCCCACTGACCCTGCCCTCAGTCCAGCACCTGCCTGCCCGTCAGTGAGCGGTGCTCAGCCACCGTGCGCCATTGGGGAGGGAAGCGATGCACATCTCACCCTGAGGTCTTTCAGCCCTCCCCTGCCAGCCACCCGTTTCTGTCTCCAGTCACCAACACGGTGTGCTTGCATTCCCACAGATTCATTGCCCGATGAGGACACAGATGCTGCTGGTCCCGCAATCTCGGTAACTACTGACCGGGGCTGGGTGTTCCCACAGGGGCAGACACACCACCCCTCCAGCGGGCCCGGGGTGGGGTCTTGGTGTTATGCATTTTAAAAATAAATGTTTGTTGTTAAAGATAAAAGATCACAAAGTATTCATCATCAAAACTACAGTTGTTCCAAGAAATAGTAATTGTTAATAGTTTGGTATTTGTCCCGATTTTTCTGAGCTCCGTTTAGTGTGCATTTATCTCGATGTCACATGTTTCAGGTCCTGCCCTTCACAGCTTACCTCTCTGTGTCTCAGTTTACCAATCTGTGCAGTGGAGACAGTTATAGTCCAAGTCAGTTTGCATGTACGAGTACGTAGAACAGTGCCTGATGAGAAATCACTTATTTACACCAGTTACTGTTCGTTGACTATTTTAGAATTTTGTGTCATTTTGGAAATTTTTTATGCTTGGTTTTTGGATTTTTTTTTTACTAAGTTGTCAGGTACAGAGTTACCTCTTGTCTGTAATGGGTGGCAGTCACCTGGCATGGAGTGACTGCAGCTGTTCAGGTGCATTGCCTTCCGATGGACATTTGGATCACTTCCATTTTTTAGTTCTGCTGTCATTACATTGGGCCGTCACCTGCCAGTGATAGAAGTCTCGTGGGCCTATGACACAGTTCAAGTTTCACAGAAATGCTTGTTGTAGAAAGTGAAATTACCCATTTCCTCACGCCTCCCACACCCCAAGTGTGTTCCTAGAAATTGGATTTCCTCATGTTCTAAGCGAGGGTGTGCGCACGCCAGCCCAGTGGCCAGAACGTGGGCTCAGAGGCTTGTCAGCCCACCGGGCCACAAGGGCGGGGCGGGGGGGGCATCTGTGTGCCCCTCACCCTCACCGGCAATTTCCCCTGTATCCAGGAAGAAGAAAGATGGGGCGAAGTCAGCAATGACGAGGACGACGCCAAGGAGAAGACACTCCCCGAAGACCCAGAGACCTGCCTGCAGCTGAACATGGTCTACCAGGAAGTCATCCAGGAGAAGCTGGCGGAGGTTGGCCTGCTGCTAGCGCAGAACCGGGAGCAGCAGGTGGGGCGCGGTCGGCCCCGAGAACCCCCTGGGCCAGGCCTCGCAGGACCAGGGCTCGGGTGGGGCCTGCTCCCCGGCCGCCCGGGTCCCCGTCTCCACAAGCAGGGCCACTGCCGCCTGGCCACAGAGGGGCCCCTTGTGTCCCCACAGGAGGGAGTCATGTGGGATCTGGCAGGATCCAAAGGCCCCAAGGTGAAGGACGGCAAGAGCCTGCCCCGAATCTGTACATAGGGCACTTCATGAAGCCCTACTTCAAAGACAGGGTGACGGGAGTGGTGAGTCAGCGAGGGGCGTCGGCTCCCTGGTGGGGGAGGGGGTCGGGGGGTGCACATCCTATGATCTGCGGGAGCTGCTGTGAGTTCCCTGGCTTCTTCAGGATAACACCCTCCAACACCATTAAAGTCCTGGGCCCAGTGGTCAGAGTCAGGGCTCCTACTCCTGGATGGGGCAAGCCAGCCTCTGCTGCATGGATAAGGCCCTGGGGTGTGTCCTTCGGAGGGGGCCACGGTGGCAGCCTGGTAGCAGAGTGGAGGCCTGCTGTGCTAGCCCCCTGTTCCTGCCGGCAGCCCTCCCCGCCTCCTGCCCGTTGAGGCAGCAGCTCTGGGGCCAGGTGCCCGGTCCAGGCTGCTGCAGGGGGCTGAGGGCAGGGGGCTGTGCGTGCACCGAGGTGTGCATCGTGGCACCGTCTTCTGACAGGGCCCTCCTGCCAACGAAGATGCACGGGACAAGGCTGCCCAGGGCATCAAGGCTTTCGAGGCGCTCCTGGTGACAAAGTGTAAGGGTCCAGCCCCAGCCCCGCGCACCCACGGAGCTGGCCACTGGTGGCCCGCCCCCACCCCCAAGCACAAGCTCTCGGGGGGCTTCCCAGGCTCCTGCAGTCTTTGACCACTGGTTCTGGCCACCTAGCCCCCACTTTTCCCACGCCCAGTGGGGTCCTGCGAGCACGCCATTGTGTGGGGTAAGCCGGGGCCACCACCCCCAGGGCTCGCTCGCCAGTCCCAGCCCAGGACGTGCAGCCCTGGAGGCCCTGGCGAGCCTGTGCCAGGCCCAGGCGGAGCCGTGCTCGCTGGATGGTGGCTGGCACCCCTGCCAGCCCCCCGCCGGGCCCACTGCCCGGGAACCAGCACAGCCGCGGCCTGCCCTCCATTTTTTCCAACTTGCTGTGGAAGCCAGGGCCAGCGCCGTGCGGGCGCATTGGGGGGTCTGACAAGAGGATGAGCATCCTGGGGAGGCGCTGGTGTGAGTCGCGGGCGCGTCTTTCCCCAGGGAAGCACTGGGAAAAGGCCTTGCTCAGGAAGTCCGTGGTCAGCGACCGCCTGCAGCGTCTGCTCCAGCCCAAGTTGCTCAAGTGAGTCGCCTTCTGTCAGCCGCCCACTGCCCAGCCGGCAGGTTCGGGCTGGTGGAGCTCGGTCCAGCCACCCCCTTCCCACTAGGGAGAGGCACTGACCCCTGAATCTCCTCCCAGGGGGCAGCTGAGTGTCGAGGCTATGCATGTGAGGGCGGTTGGGCCAAGCAGCCACATTTAGTTGTCTCCGGGGCACTTTGTTTGGTCGGGGCCTTCCTCTGCACCTGTGGAAATGGCCCCTTCAGGAGACCTGCTTCATGTGTCTGCAGGTGGGGAGGTGTCATGTGACCCAGTCACAGCACCTGTGGCCAGCTGGGGTCCCAGGGCAGCTTCACACCGCCCCATGCCACCAGGGTTTGCTGCGGGAGAGGCGGTCTTCTCCCCAGCTGGTCCCGGGAGTGGCTATAGCCCTAGAGTGTTGTCACGGGTGTCGGAGCCTGTGCTCTGGCCTCGTTCCTGGGCACGAGGGCCAGGACGTCTGTGAGCACTGGGCTGGGACCTGGGACACTGAGCTCTGAGACGTGAGGGCAGCCAGCAGTCACTGCCACCTGTGGCAGCAGACATGGCCACAGCAATAGCCGGAGGGGGCCACCTTTATCTCTGGGCGAGCCAGCCTCCCAAGGCCACCCCCGAGGCCCCAAGGCTGTGCTCCCCGCCGCCTTGCTGCGTTGTGTGGGGCCACCAGTCCGGCGGGCAGGCGGAGCCAGCCCCAGAGACCCCGCAGCACGTGTCCCGCTGTGACCCTGGGCCTCTGCCTGCCGTGCAGGCTGGAGTATCTGCAGCAGAAGCGCAGCAGGGTGGCGAGCGAGGCGGAGAGGCGGGTCCTGGAGAAGCAGAGCAGGGAGGCAGAGCAGGAGATCCAGGAGATCAAGTGAGCGGGCTCGGTGAGGGGCGGGGGCCCGGGACAGCCAGGGAGGACGGCCTGACCTGGCGCTTCGTCTGCTCCTGTAGCCAGCTGCCGGAGGAGGCTCTGCTGGGGAGCCGGCTGGACAGCCATGACTGGGAGAAGATCTCCAACGTGAGCGTGAGTCGGGCAGGACGCGGGTTGCAGGCGGCGGGTCGGCCCCTGGGGCTCAGGCCACACCTCTGCGGCCAGCGGTGTGGGTGGCTTCCTGGGGCCCCCCATTTTGGTGCCTCGGGGAGCGGTGGCGCAAAGGCTTTGGGCTCCACCTGTGGAACCAGACCTCCATTTTGGCTGCGCCAGTGCCGGCCCCCCCGGATGGAGGTTCCCCTCCCTGTGTGCCCAGCTGTTGGCCAGCAGATGGCGACGCCGCCCCCCCAGGCTGGGTCTCTCTGCGCAGTTTGAAGGCAGCCGCAGTGCGGGGGAGATCCAGAAGTTCTGGCAGAACTGGGAGCACCCGAGCATCAACAAGCAGGAGTGGAGCGGGCAGGAGGTGGGCCAGCTGCAGGCCATTGCGGCCCAGCACGGCCACCTGGAGTGGCAGCAGATCGCCGAGGAGCTGGGGGTAAGGAGTGGCCCGCCGAGACCCTGAGGCCGGAGTCGGTTCGGGAACCCAGGTGTGGGGCCTTCACGGGCTGCGTCACACCACAGCCGGGCCTGTCCCGTGGGGCCTTTGAGGTTATGCCTCTCAGGGTGGGTGACCCGTCCACACCTCCCTGGGCTGCGTCTCCAGAAGCTTCGAGCTCCTGAGACCCCATCGCCTCTCTGAGAGCTCCTTTGCCTTCCACACGTGTCCCCAAGATCTGGTGCCCAGCCCTCAGTCTCGGTCCCATCTGGCTGTGTCCCCCGCCTCCACCGTTCTCTGTGCACCATCCAGCTCACCGGAGTTCAGCTTGGTCGTGTTTCTTGGCTTCTCTTCAGTTTCCTGAGGCGAGGACTGGGTTCCTCGCAGTCTCTCTTCAGTGGTGAAGGCGCTGAAGGCCGCTTCTCTGACCTCAGCTGTGTGCGAGTTGTTTCTGGAAGTTTCCAGAGTGTGATTTCAGTTTAAGCAGCCTCTTTGGGTCTCAGTCTACATACGAATACGTTTTCCATTTCCAGGTGGTTGTGTGTCTTAGAATCCTTATGTCGTTTTTGTTTTGAATTTTATTGGTTTGTGACCTGAGAAGGTGATCTGTAAAATCTTCACTTTTTGGTTTATTGCTTTTACGGCCAAGCATGTGACCAAAGCAAACCAAAGCAAGCGTCCCAAAGCCGTTTGAAAGCGGAAGTGCGTTTTCTCCTGCGCGGGGCTGGGCGTCCAGAGCCCGTCAGGTGGTTCACTGGGCTACTGGGTGAGACCCCACCTGACTGTCGAAAAGGCTTTTCTTCCGTATCTTCCAGAGTCTTGCTTCATGTGTTTACTGGCTGAGTAGTTTAGTATGTCAAGCTGTGTGCTTTTATGTACTTGGTAAATTATACTGTAAGAAAATTTTCTTAGTTTTAGTTTTAAAAACTTCTTAAAGCAGTTTTAGGTGCACAGCAAAGCTGAGAGGAAGGTACAGGGATTTCCACATGCCCTTTGCCCCCCACACACACACACAGTCTCCCCCGTGATCAGCATTGCTTGCCAGGAGGTGGATGGACCTGCACTGGTTCGTCGCCCCAGGTTCCCGGTCAGCGTGAGGGTGCAGTGTTGGTGGTGTGCGTTCCGTGGGCTTGGCGAATGCACAAGGACACGTACCCCCCATGGCGGCCTCGCACAGAGCAGTTTCTCTGCCCTAAAAACCCTCGGTGCCCCCCGGTCACCCCCCACCCCAGTCTCGTCACTGTCACATAGCCGTTTCCAGGGTGTCCCAGCATTGGAACCGCAGGTCTGCCGCCTGCCCAGCCACGCGTGTGCGGGGCTCCTCCACGTGGCTCAGGAGTGGCCGTCCTGCCTTTTTAGCTGAGTAACATCCCGCCCTCTGGACGTGCCCAGCGTGCTGACCCGTCACCTGCGAAGGGTCGGCTGGGCCGCTCGGCCAGGGACGGTCAGGGCTGCCATGACTGCCACGTGCAGGAGTTCGTGCGGACGGAGGTTTTCGGCTGTCGGGTGAACGCCAGGGAGCGTGACTGCTGGGTCACATGACGCGTGATTAGTGCCATAGGAAACGGTCACACGTCCTCCAAGGTGGCTGTGCCATTTGCGTCCCCTCCCCCTCCCGCAGCTGATGCACCTGCCTGTCGCTCCGCGGCCTCCCGGCGCTGGGGGCGTCGTGCCGCGGTTCTGCCCAGCTGATAGGCGTGCGGTGGTGTCTCGTAATTTGCGTTTCTCTGGTGACCTGACCTGGCGCTGCTCACGTGCTTATTTGCCGTCCACGCGTCTTCTGCGATGACGTGACTGCGAAGGGCCTTGGCCCACGTTTAAGCCCGGAGGGTTCTCACGGTTGAGCTGAGGGACGGCCTCCTGTCTTTCGGCGACGGGCCTCGTCGGATGTGCGTCGCGCAGGTCCTCGCTCGCGGTCTGCGGCTCGGCTCCTTTCAGGCAACGCGGGTTTGCCCGGCCGGACGCTGTTCACGTCAGCGAAGTGCGGCTCAGCGGCTCTTTCTCGCGTGGTTCGTGATCTTGGCGTCACCGTCACAGGCCAGCAGATGGCGCACGTCCCTGCACACGGGCGTCCCCTGGCCGCCCCTGACGCGGGCTTCCAGGAGACCCCGCACGCTGCGGAGGGGGCGCGGCCGTGGCGGAGCGGGCGGTTTCGAGCCAGCTCTGAGCTTGCAGTTCAGTTTGGGGGCCACGTAAATGCAAGTGTCGGTTTTTCCAAACCTTCTTCCTTCTGTCCCGGGGAAGCTCCGCGCTGAGCCCACGGGGCCTTGTGGGGGAAGCTGGTCTGCGGTTCGCGGAAGCGCGTTTCCCGCGAGGCGCTCCTCGCCGGCTGCCCGGAGGGACACCCCTCCGCGCGGGGAGCACCCGTAACACCCTTGCTCTGGTTTGGGCAGACGGGCCGCAGCGCCTTCCAGTGCCTGCAGAAGTTCCAGCAGCACAACACAGCCTTGAAGCGCAAGGAGTGGACGGAGCAGGAGGACCGCATGCTCACCCAGCTGGTCCAGGAGATGCGCGTGGGCAGCCACATCCCCTACCGGAAAAGTAAGGCAGTGCCCAGCGGCTGCGCGGCGGTGCCCGTGCCTTGGGCCGAGGCCCCGCCCCCGTGCGGGTGGGACTCGCGGATGGGGGTGGTTCCTGAGGCTGGAAGAAGTCGGGACGTCCCTGGCTCCGTCCTCAGTTGCCAGGCGGCTCCTTTCGGGGTTCACGAGGCCTCTCTGCCCCCAGTCGTCTACTACATGGAAGGCAGAGACTCCATGCAGCTCATCTACCGGTGGACCAAGAGCTTGGATCCCAGCCTGAAAAAGGGCTTCTGGGCCCCAGAGGAAGATGCGGTAGGTGGGGGGGGGGGTGCATGGAGAACCATCCGCTTACCCTCCCCTTGGAGGCCTGGGATACCTGAGTGGTCACTGAGCCCCTGACGATCCCTCATTAGGCGAGCCAAGTCGGGGTGCGAGGCTGTGCCTATGCACGGGGTTCACTGTCCCTCTGTCCCTCTCTGCAGAAGCTACTTCAAGCGGTCACCAAGTATGGGGAGCAGGACTGGTTTAAAATCCGGGCAGAGGTGCCAGGTAGGAGCGATGCCCAGTGCCGAGATCGGTGAGTCGGACATGCTGGGTGGGGGCCTGACTAGGTTAGGAGGCCAGGGCCGGGGCCATCTGGCATAGGAGGTGGCTCGGGGGGGGGGGGGGGGAGGACTGGCTGGAAAGCAGGGTGGCTGTTTCTTTAAAACCCGGCCTTGTCTACGGCCATGCCACTCTGAACAAGCCCCATCTAGTCTGGTCACAGAAGCTAAGCAGGGTCGGGCCTGGTTAGTGTTTGGATGGGAGACCACCTAAGAAGACCAGGTGCTGTAGGCGCAAAAAATAAATAAAATAATAATAAATAATAAAATCAGGCTTTTACATGGACCCAGCTTGGGGTGGGCTCTGGTGGGCAGGTTCCCTGTGGTCTGAATTCCTCTCCCGGGTCGTTGCTGGGCAGGGTTCCTGGCAGGCACTCCAGCTCTCTTCCCGGCTTGTTTTGTTTTTTTAAACAGTTTTATTAAGGTGTAAGTTATATACCATACATCTCCCCCTTTTAAAGTGTGCAGTTCCATGGGTTTTGGTGTGTTCATTGAGCTGTGCAGCCATCACCACAATCGTTTTTGGAATACTTTGGTCACCCCTCAAAGAAAACTTATCCCCCAGACAAAAAAGCAAACAATTCAAAAACGGGCAAGGACTTGAATAGGCATTTCTCCAAAGAAGACATACAAATAGCCATTGAACGCTGAGAAAGATGCTAATGTCGTCAGTCATTATGGAAGTGCAAGTCAGCATAGAAAGTTACTGCTTTGCACACACTAGGACACTTACTGTTTCTAAAAGTGGTGAGTAGCACCTGTTGGCGAGGATGTGGAGAAATCGGACCCCAAGTGCTGATGGTGGGGTCGCAGCCGCTGCGGACGGCAGTGTGGCAGGTCCTCGGAGTTAGACAGAACCGCGTGTGGCCCAGCAGCCCCACTGCGCAGCTGAGGGACTCAGCATGGGCTCAAGCGTCCGTCTGCACACCCATGTGCCTAGCAGCGTTGGGCACAGCAGGCAGGAGCGGGGGGGGGGGGGGCACCTGCGAGTCCACCACCGGACGAGGAAGGCGGGCTGAAAGGCGCGTGCGCAGCAGGGCAGGATGCGGCCTGAGAATGGGTGGAACCCTGATGTTTGCTGCAGCGGGGCTGGGCGGGGTAAATCGCACCCGTGCGGGTCGTGCGCACAGCTGTCCCCGACTCAGATACTTGCCCGGGAGTGGGCTCGCTGGGCACGTGGCAGCTCTGTTTGGACGGCTGAAGTGCCGCCGGGCCTTCCCCAGAGCGGCGGCCACGCCCGGCGTCCCAGCAGCGGCGCGAGGCTCCAGCCCGCCGGGTCCTCGCCACACTCACCGTAACCGTTTCGATGGCAGCCGTCCTGCTGGGTGCGAGGTGGCATCTCATCCTGGTCGTTAGCACGTCTTCTCTGGAGAAACGTCGTTTGCCCATTTTTGAAATCCAGTTATTCGTTTCCTGTCGCTGACTCGGAGAGTCCTTTGTCCTTTGGACTCCGGTCGAAGTCCCTTCTCAGACCGTTAGCAAACGTCCTCTCCCGGTCTGTGGGTCTTCTCACTTCCTCTGTGCTGACCTTTGAAGCATGCAAGTTTTTAATTTGATGACATCCAACCTGTCTGTATTTTTCTGGGGTCACCTGTGCTTCTGACGTCGTATTTTGGAAGGCACCGTGGCGTCTGAAACGTCCCCTTGTTGTTGTGTCATCTTCAGGTATCTCAGGAGGTTACATTCCAGCTTGAAAAAGGGACGCTGGAATCCACAGAAGAGGAGAAGCTGGTCGCGTTGATAGAGAAGCACGGCGTGGGTGAGTCCCAGGGCGCGCTCGCTGGGCCCGGGTTGCCAGCGGCTTTGCGCTGGCGGCGGCGGTTTGCAGCCGCGTGCCGCCTGGCGCTCTGCCTCGCTCCCCGGCCGCCGCCCCGGCAGACGGCGGCGGTCTCCCCACTGAACACGGGTGCGCGTCCACGAGGGGGCGTTTAGGAGTGCGGGTGGCCCACAGCAAAGGAGGCAGTGTGACTGCGGCGCCCGGAGCGCCCGCGGCCAGCGCCGTGCAGGTTGCTTTTCTAGAAAAGGCAGTTTTTTACGTGAATCACTCAGTTTAGTCCAGCCGGCCATTTCTCGGCTGGCGGTGGGGCTGCTCGAGCGTGGGCGTGGGGGCGTGCTCCGATGGACACACTGTATGTCTTCTGGGGGCGCGCAGCCACGTCTTGGGGAAGAGCCTTGTCCCCAGGCTGAGAGCTCATGTCACACTGCTCACATGAAGCCACTGCCATGTTGTTTTGCTTTCGTAGGTCACTGGGCAAAAATAGCATCTGAGCTACCCCATCGGTCAGGCTCCCAGTGTCTGAGCAAGTGGAAAATCATGGTCAGGGTGAGGCGTCACCAGAAGTCGGTCAGAAGGCCACCTGTGGGGCAGCCTCACTGTGGGCGGGAGGCGGGGCGTCTGGTTTCTGGCCCTGGTGGCTCTTCTTCTGAGTGTCCGAGGGCAGGGAGAGCCCCGGCCTGGTGGGCGGCCAGCCTCCACAGAGCCATCAGGGGACGCACTCGCAGCACCACACGCACTGCCCTGCCTGCCGTCCCTGTCACCGGGGACGGCTGAGGCCTCCAAGCAGCCCCTCCCCACAGAAGCAGCAGAGGCGGGGCCGGGGCCGGCGGCGGCCCCTTCGCACGGTGCGGTGGAGCTCCAGCAGCGGGGACAGCAGCGGGGACAGCAGCGGGGACAGCAGCAGCGGGAGCAGCAAGGAGGACTCGGAGCCGGAGCCGGAGCCGGAGCCGGAGGAGGCCCCAGAGTCCCAGGAGGGTGGCCGGGTGCTGCCGTCAGCATGGCACAGTGTGCCAGACGTGGACCTGTGGATTCCCGCCAGGCAGAGTGCCGACAGGTTGTGGGGAAGGGGCGCAGGGGGCTCGGCCGCCTCCCCCAGCCCTCCCGCAGGCTCCAGTGTGGCCCGAGGTGGCAGCAGGGCAGCAGGCGCCACAGCCTCGGTGCCCACAGGGAGGCAGGCCAGGCCCAGGCCCCCTCCCCCACCCACAGCGCTGCCGTGACGGACGTCGGGAACCCACACTCGGCGGACACTCCGCCCTCGAGCTCAGAGGGGCCAGCCGATGAGGTGGGCCCCGGTGCACCCCCAGATCGGATGTGGTGGGGGCGGGGATGCTGCTGCTCGGCAGTCACCCCCACTGGCACTTGGGGACAGTGGGCTGACCTGGTGTGCCAGCCACATTCCGGGTGCGGGGGCCAACAGGCCCCTCGCTCCGAGTGGTCGCTCTGGCCCATTGTGGAGAGCCGGCCCAGGGCAGCAGCTCACAGAGGCTGGCGGCCTCATTTATCCCACTCGTGTGCCTTAAAAGCTACGTGGGAAAGCTGCCAAGGGCACTGGACCCTGAGCTGTAGGGGGCAGGTAGGACACAGAGAGGCCACCTCCACCCAGCCTGCAGGGCTGACTTGTGAGCCTGTCCCAGCTGGCCCTGGCGCCATGGGGCTCTGGGCGCGGGGTCAGACCGCAGCCTCCGCGTGGCAGCCCAGGCCAAGCAGGCTGGTCTGGCTGGTGGAGGATGGAGGTCCCACTGCAACCCCAAGGGGACAGCGGGGCCACCCAGTGGAGGGCAGGGTGCACTCCTGTGGCTCCTGGCTACACGGACTGGTCTCTTCCTGAGTCTGTGACGTGGGGCCCTGAGTCCCCAACACAGCCTTCTCTCGGGAGGGCCCCTCTGGTAGTCCTGGGGGAGATGCTGCCTGAGGCTACCACGCTTCACCGTGGGCAGGAGACGTTTGCACCTCGGGGTCTGGCAAGGAGGTGTGCTCCTGCCCAGGTGGCGGGCTCTGTGCTGGACGCCCACCCGTGCAGCCTCCTGTTGTCTTCTCAGTGTGGGACGCGCCTGCTGAAGGGGCCCCTGGAGCCCACGGCACAGGTGCTCAGCACGGACACGGCCACTGGCTGCCGGCTGCCAGTAAGGGCCTGCCTGCAGCCACCCCTCTGCACCTCGCGCACCCCACCCACGTCTGCGGCCACCCCCCTGCACCTTGCGCACCCCGCCCACGCCTGCGGCCACCCCCCTGCACCTCGCGCACCCCGCCCACACCTGCCTGCCCCCCCTGCACCCTGCCCACGCCTGCGGCCACCCCCCTGCACCTCGCGCACCCCACCCATGCCTGCCCGCACTCACCTCATGACCACCGCTGTGTGCTCCCCACCCGGCCTGAGGGTCCCCCATCCCCTGCCGTGCGGGGGTGGAGAGGGCAGGGCCCAAGTTCCTTTCTTCCCCCACAGGCGGAGGAGCCGAGACAGCCGTGCCCGTCCATCTCTGCTCAGGGGACCGGCCCCGGAGGCCGCGTCTTGGCCAGACCCCGTGTGCGGCAGTGGCCACGGGGGCACGCCCCGCACCGGAGGCCCCTGGAGCGCCGGCTTCTGATGGCTGTGAGCCCGTGGGTGGGCAACGTTTTGCCCTGCCTGCCCCGGCGGCCTGCTGTGGTGCACACTCGAGGTGCTGCCCGGGGCCCCTCTGGGAGCCTGCCAAGGGGACGCGGGGCAGGGACAGGCAGCAGGGCGTGGGGCGGCCTGCGGACGTGCACTCACGTTTGAAGAGCATCTGCTCAGTCGGGTGTTGGTTTTGCCCCTGTCCTGCTTGGCACACGATGGTCAGATCGGGGCGACCTGATGGCCAAGCCTCAGCAGGGGCACGTGGGGGTTGTGGCCACGTGGGCGCAGACATGCAGGTTTCCGAGGGCTGGTCGGGCTGCCCGAGCATTAGCTGTCAGCACTCTGGCCCCGAAGGCCGGGCCAAGCCCTGTGGGCCTAGTGTGGCAGCCGCTGGGTTGGGGCTCTTTGGGGCTCCCTGGAGCTCGGAGCCTCCAGAAGTGGGCTTGGTGGCCAGGGCAACTTTGCACATCTGCCTTCGTCCCCGCAGCCGACAGCATCAGGACGCGGCTGCAGGACGCCCGCCTGGCCAGCACCCCAGCGTTCGCCCTGCTCATCCAGGTGAGCCCCGTGCTGCCCCCCGCCTGCTGCCCCCGCGTGCCGCGCGGCTTCGCGGGGGCCTCCTGAGGTTCTGCCTTCCAGCCGGGAGCCTGGCAAACGGTCGCTCAGAGCCCGACCACGCGCAGTGAGCGCGTTAACGCGGAAGGGCCACCGTGGCTCCGTGTCCCTGCCCCGTGGCGGGGACGGGGTCTGCTCCGCGACAGGCGCCGTGGGCACAGCTGGCCTGCGTCCCGCCGTAGACGCGTGCGCTGTCTTGGCATGTGCGGCTGCCACACATGTCATGCGTGTGCCACGTGTGTCTCTCAGCTGTTCCAGATCAACACGGCCGGCTGCATGGAGGTCGTTCGGGAGCGGAAGGCCCAGCTGGCCACCCTGCCCCCGGCTGGTGCCCAGGAGCCACTGCGGCAGCCCCCACAGGTGAGGAGGGCGAGTGCTGGGCCGGGACTCCTGGGACCCTCGCCTCCCACCTCTGGCTGCTGCCGGGTGCAGATGGCGTTGGTCCAGCCGGGGGCCCTGGCTACGGGGCGAGCCCTCTGCCCACAGCAGCACTGCAGGGAGGGGTCTGCCCGTGCCTCGCTGAGGACCCAGGGCCCCGCAGACTGAGCAGGGTTGTGGGGAGTCCTGGGGCTGCAGAGCCAGAACGAGCACTCGGGCCCGCCTGGCTCCCGGCACCTGCCATTTCCACCACACCCACCACCCTGCTGTCCTGGCATCACCCCGGGGCAGGAGGCCAAGCCCAAGGGGCTCAGCGAGAGCACACGTTCCTGAGCCCAACCTCCACCTGAGGAAACCACGAAATGCCATTGCTAGTGCTAGAACCAGAGAGGGCCGTGCTATCCTGCCCAAGCAGCTAGGCCCCCAAGGTGGGCTCTCCCGAGGGTGCCTCTGGGTGGGGCTGCGTCAGAAGGGAGGCCAGTGCCTGGGGCATGGGGTGCGAGGGCTGTGTGGGCTGTCCAGGCCAGTGCCCGGGGCATGGGGTGCGAGGGCTCTGCGGGCTGTCCAGGCCAGCCGGCGGCCTGAGTGGCACGCAGAGTGGGTGCGGGCGGCAGGCTCTGGCGCCCGCCCCTGCCGCAGACGAGCGGCGAAGTGCGCACGCCCCAAGGTGCTGATTCTCCCTCCTCTCCAGGTGCCCTCGAGTGCCCGGAGCAGCACAGGTACGCCCCCCACCCCGGCCGTCCGTAGAGGTAGAGGCCAGGCCTCCCAGGCTTTGGCTTTGGGGCTTGGCGAGGGGCCTTGTTTGGGTCCCGTAAAAAGAATGAGAGTGGCTGCCCCGAGCTGGGGCTGCGGCAGTGCCTGGGGCTCCCCCCTGTGAGCCCAGCACGTGAGCCCCGTGGCCTCTCCTGGAGGCACCAGGCCACCACTCGAGCGGAGTCAGGCGGGGGTCTGGGGTCCGGAGGGAAACACGGGGAGGGCGGGAAGCATAGCCTGACTTTGGGGACATTTGCGACTTAGGGCCGAGCAGCAGGGGAGGCGAGGGCTGGTATCCAGGGGGCTGGGCCGAGTGGAGCCGTGGGTGTGAAGGCCTGGGAACATGCAGCCAGCCTGGCAGGTCCCTCTCGGCCTTCGTGCTGGGCTCCCAGTAAGCGCCCAGCAGGAGGGCCTCCTAGCGGGGTGCGGGGTATGGTTTGTGTCTGGGCCGGCCGCCTGGACCTCGGTGTGTGTCCTGTTCTTCCTCAGGCTGTCTCCTGCAGAACATGCCAGCCCAGGAAGCTGCGAAAAGCGCCCTCTGCAGAGGGAGCTGGGGGCCGCAGGCCTGCCGGGCCGAGCGCACCCCACAGGCCCCCCGCCAGCGTCGTGCGGCCCCCGGCCCAAGCCCAAGACTGTGTCCGAGCTGCTTCGGGAGAAGCGGCTACGGGAGGCTCGAGCCAGCAAGGCTGCCCAGGGCCCTGCGGTCCTACCCCCCCAGCTGCTGGTCTCCTCACCTGTGGTCCTCCAGCCGCCCTGCCTCTGGCCTCCCCGAGCCCCCCAGCCACAGGGCCGGCCATCTCCAAGTCCACACTCTCCGGGCCCAGGACCCTTACAGCGGCCGGTCCGAGTACTTCTGGCTCCTGGGCCTCGGCTGAGGACAGGGGAACCCCCGCCCTGCAAGCCTTGGCCTTTGTTCCTGCCTCCGCGATGGCTGCGAAGGCCCCAGCTGCTCTCGCTGCCTCCAGGGCCCCGGCTCTGGGCCCCAGCCAGCTCCCCGTGAGCTGCCCTCTGAGTGGTCTGGGGCAGTCCCAGGCCCCTGCCACGTCCCGGAAGCGGGGCCTGCCTGAGGCACCGCCCTTTCTGCCCGCAGCCCCCAGCCCTGCCCCGCTGCCCGTCCAGACTCTCAGCCTGACACCAGCTCTGGGCACCCACAGGGGTGAAGCATGCATGGCAGCCAGCACCCCTCTGCCTGTCACCTGGGTTCTCACAGCCCAGGGGCTGCTTCCCGTGCCAGTGCCGGCCATGGCGGGTCTTTCCAGGCCAGCAGAGACCCTCAAGCCCAAAGGGCTATTGGTGACTCTGTCACCTTCTGTCACGGAGACTCCGGAGGGCCAGGGCCTGTCCAGCCTACGTGTGGAACCAGATCCTCCTTCCAAGAAGGACCTTGTGATCCTTTCGACACCCTTGCCCCCTCAAGTCCCTGCTGCAGGAGTGGACGGTGACGCGGCCCGCGCCCCTGAGGGACACTCGTTCCCTGGAGAGGCCCAAGCGGCGGGGGAAATAGCTTCCAAGACTGCGCTCATGGCTGACCACCCTGGAGCAGAGCCGGCCCGGCCCAGCCCGCTGCCCACACGCGGCTGTGCTTACCCTGGCAGTGGCCCAGGAGGGACGCCGGTGTCCCCCGCAGACCCAGGGGAGACCAGGGGACCTCTGGACTCAGAGGGGCAACCCCCGCCGCGGCCGGGGCCTGAGAAGGGGGCCCTGGACCTCGGCCTGGTGTCCCAGGAGAGCGAGGTGGCCGTGCGGGGGTGGCTGAGGGGGCAACAAGGTGTGAGCGTGCCCCCCCTGCGGAGCAGGCTGCCCTATCAGCCCCCCGCCCTATGCAGCCTGCGGGCGCTGGCCGGCCTTCTGCTCCACAAGAAGGCCTTGGAGCGCAAAGCCGCCTCCCTCGTGCCCAGCGGGGTGGCCAGCGCCCTGCAGGCCTCGCCGGGGCTGCTGCGGGGGCAGCTCAGGGACAGCCCGGCCTACCTGCTGCTGAAGGCACGTTTCCTGGCGGCCTTCACGCTCCCTGCACTCCTGGCCACCTTGCCCCCTCGCGGAGTCCCCACCACGCTGTCAGCAGCTGCCTACACCCGCCCTGACAGCGGGCACGAGGACCTGGGGGCGCTGGAGTGCTCTGATGGCGACGGGCAGCCGGGCCGCTGGACGAGCGGCAGTTCCCCGGCCAGGCCAGCCGCCACAAGCCCTGTTCAGGTAGGTGGCCACGGGCAGGGCCCTTGCCCCACATCCTTGCACCCCCAGCTTGTGGGAGTGGGGCCTGCCCAGGGGCCGGGGCCGGGGCTAGGATCCCCGCATTGGGGACCCAGCTGGGTTCCTGCAGAGGAGGAAGCTGGCTCCGAGCCAGCCCGTTGCACACGGGCGCTGGGCTGCGCCTGCCCCACTTCCAGCCAGCGTGGGAGCTTGGAGAGGGAGGAACCGGGCCCCTGACGTGGGCTGCCAGCCCGGCCACGTGGCCTTGTCTGAGGGAGAGCCGGACGCGGGCTCCGTCCGCGTGTACATGCGCACACTCGCTCGCCTCTCCGGCTGGCGGCTCAGCGGGGGGCCTCTGCACCTGTGCCTCCCAGCTGTCAGCTTTGCCACCGCCCCCTCAGGAGGGCTTTCTGAGCTGGGCCGGCAGCATCACTGTCCCCGTGTCCTGTTGTGGAATTGGCTATAACACGCATCCCTGCGCCCTCTGCGTGTGCCCAGGAGTCCCCAGCAAGGCCGCCTCTGCTCCCGTGGGGCTGAGCAGGAGAGCTGGGCCACCTCAGACCCTTCGTGCCAAGTCTGGGAGGCTGTCCCAGGGCGCGTGTGGTGGCGCTCCCACTTCCCCTCCTGGGTGGCAGTGGCCACAGAGCTGGTGGATGTGGGAGGGTAGGGCTGTGGCTGGGGGCTGTGCCACGCTCCTGCAGGTTTGGTCCAGCCTGGGCTGCTGGGAATGTCGCCTCTCCCCAGCCGTGTCCGGGCTGACGTGCCGTGGAAACTCTGGGTCCCAGACGTCAAGGGGAAGAGGCTGCCTCTCCCTGGCCCCCCCGTGTGTCCCCCACTCCCACCACAGTTTCTCAGTCACCGCCCTGCTGGCTCAGCTGGGGAACCGTGACACGGAGGGGGGCTCTCGGGGGCGGCTCAGAGGGGTGGGCAGGGCGCCGGAGCCCAGGCGGGGCCACGGGCGGGCAGGGCCCTCCTGCTCCTTGCCTGTCGTGGCCCCGCACGTGGTGGCGTTTCCAGCCCCAGCCTGGAGCGGCGCCCACTCCTGGCGCCTGCCTTTGCGGGCTGCTCCGTCTCAAGCGCTGGGGCACACGGTGTCCACACGTCCCCCAGCCCATGCCCGTCCTGGCTGGAGGGTCACGCTTGTCCTCTGGCCTGGGTTTTGTTTCAGGGAACCCCAGATCCTGGCGAGGGCTCTGTGCCCTCCCGCCCGGACGCGTCTAGTGACTGGGACGTGCTTAGGACCCGGCACTCGCGTCACGCCCGGAAGCGGAGGAGGCTGGTGTGAGCGGGTGAGTGCGGGAGGCAGCCGCCCTGGCACGCGGGGCAGGGCCTCCGTGTCACGGCAGGTGCGAGGGTGCTAGGCTCGGGCAGGTGGGGCTGGGGGCTGGCCGACCCTCCGCGGCCACCCCCGTCTCCAGGTGCTTCCTGCTCTGCGCTGTCTGCAGGGCTGTGTCCCCTCCACTCAGGCCTCTGCTCGGCGGTCAGCTCCTCAGGCACACCCTCCCTGGCCCCTCCTGAGGCGGCAGCGTCCGGCTGCGCCGCTGCACTTCCCCCTCCAGGCAGCCGGCCTCGGCCTCTGTCCACTGCCCTCCCCATGGACATGAGCCCAGACATGGGCATCAAGTTGGCCCTCAGCACAAATGGGTGGTTTGGGAAACTGACCCAAGTCGGGGAGGACACCGTGGTCGGCAGGTCCCCAAGGCCCAGCTCCTCCGAGCAGCATGGGCTGCGAGGTTCCAGGTTCTGGGAGGGGCAGGAGGGGTCGGGGGTCCCGGAGAGGTGGGGCACCACAGAGGAGACATCTTCACAACCCGGTCTCTGCACAGCCCTCACTCTGTGGGTCCCTCCCTCCCCACGAGGCACAGTGCCACCTTCGGTTCCTGTCGCCATATAGCGCCATCCGTGGGGTCTGGGCCCCCGCCATCAGGGTGTTCTTGTGTTCCAGACAGCCTGGCCTGGATGCCTGCTGCCACCCACAGGAGGCAGGACCCTGCTGGACTGGCGCGCCCCTGTCCCAGGAGCCCCCCACCCGCCCTGCAGGAGAAAGCCAGGCCTGCGTCCGCAGTGACCGCGTCGACATGGGCTCGGCTGGTGCCCAAGCACAGATTGGAATGTTTGAAGGAACTGAGTAAATGCCCTATTTTTTCATCAAGAAGCCGGCTCTCGTGGTCTACTGAGGTGCGGGGCGGAGCGGGGGACTGGGCCTCCCCGGGGCATGGGAAGAGAAACAGAGTCCTCGTCACGGGGTGCTCTTGGGCTACCCGCCCTCTGGGTGCCACCCCAGGGACGAGGGGCACTGCTCCCTCCGCACCCAGGCTGCCCTGCAGGCTCTGTTCCTCCACAGCCGTGTCCTGGAGCCTCAGGCCGAGTCCCAGTGCCCCGGCCCCAGCCCCGGGACACAGCCTGGCTTCCCGTCACAGCCTCCGAGGCGCGCGGCCCCCAGTTCATCCTCGAGGCTGCTTCTCTTTGGTTCCACGGGTTGATTTAGTCAAAAGTTCCTGGCAGAAACGGAACATGTATGCCCAGCGCGTGTCCTGGCTCCCGGCCACACACGGGTGTCACGTCTCCCCCTCACTCCTGCCGGACTGGACGGCACGCCTCTCACCGGCCGCAGGCCCACTCGCCGCAGGTCACCTGCGCGTGTGCATGCAACGTGCCCAGCGTTTTCAGCCAGTTTCTGGTTTTCCTGTGACTTCCTCTGGCCTGTGGGTTGTCAGGTTTGCATCTAATTTTCAGACAGGCAGGCGTCGTCCAGAGAGCTTTCTGTTCCTGCTTGGTAGCGGAGTCCCAGAACACTCAGAGACGTGGCGTTCTGGTCGCTTGACGCCTCTGTATTAGCCTCGTTATTCACAGTGGGAGGCCTGGCGGTCGGGGGCCTGGCGCAGGCCAGTGCACCCAGCTCGGGGGCCGAGCCCCTGAGAGCGGCTCCCCTGAGGGCTGCCTGCTCCCCCGGGGGTGACGTCGGGCTCCGGGGCAGCATGCCTCCACCCCCACTCTGCAGCCCCTGCTTGTGCCAGGAGGCGGCGAAGCCCGGCGCTGAGGCCCGGCCGACAGGAAGGGAGTGGTCGGGCCAGGGGCGAGGCGCCTTGGGAGGTAGGGCCAGGAGCGAGTCAGGCCCCCGTCCCGCCCGCCCCGCCACAGCCCCTTCCTGCAGCCCTCGCCTCCACACGGAAGGCAGCGCCTCGGTTCAACCGGTATGGCCGCCCTGGTGAGGTGGCCGGGGGATTCCCATGGCCCTCAGGACTGGCGGCCCACACCCTCTGACACACCTTTGGAGCCTGCTGTCACTGTCACATCTGACCTGACGGAGAGGGGTTGCCGTGTGGGGACACTCCCGGGACAGGATGAAGTGAGCTGGCAGGAGGAGGCAGGTACGGCTGGGGCCCATGGGCTCTGCCAGGCCACAGTGGCCTCGTCCTGTCGTCGGGCACCACACTGCAGTCCCTACGTGACTCAGCGTGGGCCAGCCTGGTGTGGGGGCGCCCAGCTCCAGCGAGTTGGTGGATGCCCTCGGGGCCCCGGCGGAGCTGTCTCCGCCCACACCCTACAGGCAGGCCAGATGGCGCAGGTTCCCACAGGGCTGCTGAAGGTGAAGGTGCCACGCACGGAGCACCCCAGCCGGAGGAGCCCCCCAGAGCCTATGTCTGGCCCCACGCAGCCCCTGGGAGGGACTTTGCTGGAACTCGCACTTTGCGGGGTGCCAGGGCTGGGCCTCCAGGACTGGGGGCTCCCAGCAGCTTTCCTCGGAGAGCCACAACTTCCACTTCCTGTGGCCCCACCTCCGAGGGCTGCCCTGGCTGGGCCAATCAGGAGGTGGCTGTGGGACTGTCCCCCTGTGGGAGAACCGGCTGGCCTCGGCCTCTGCAGGGCTGAGCAGAGCCATCAGGAAGTGCACAGGCCTCCTTCCCGGTGCCTCCCTCCCTCGGCCGGCTCACCTGCTGCCTGGTGAACCAGTATCCAGCTGCGCAGTGCCCCCTCCAGGACCCTGAGGTAGGCTGGCCTCACGCCCTTTCTGAAAGGTGGCTGGGAAGGTGCTGTGGCTCTCTGCTCAGGACTCCTGGGGGCAGGGGCTGGCCCTGGAGCACGCACACCAAAGGGGCACCGAGGGGCCCGGCCCCTCCACGGCCACTGCGCTCGCTTGTGTGTTTCAGCGGAGCCAGCAGCAGGGGCACCAGGGCACTAGGGCGTTGGGCGTGGGGCCTGCGGGCTTCAAGCTAGAAAGGTGGGGAGCGGCCGAAGGTCCCAAGGACCAGCCACTGAGTTGCTGTGGCCGGGCCGGCTGGGGTGACCAGGTGCAGTGGCAGCCAGTCAGGGAGACCCCGCAGAGGACTGGACCTGCTGTATGTCTAGCGCCTGAGCTGAGGGCTCTTGTAGGTGGCCAGGTCGGGGTCTCTGTCCCCACGCCCTCCCCCCACCCCCCGTATTGGTGACCAGACGGCTGCTCCCAGCCTTGGCCAGGCCCCGGAGAGAGCCGCGTGCCGCACGGTGGTAGAAGCAGGACGTGGTGGGACGGCCGGGGGGTCCCGACGTGGGCGGTCCCCTCACGTGAGCGCAGAGAGCGCCACTCCTGAGTGTGGTCTGGGGCAGGCCCCTGTGGAAAGCAGGAAGGGAGCCCCAAGAGGGCCGGGGGCCCGGGAGCAGCTGAAGCAGGTACCCGGGCAGCACCTGGGGCCCTGGGTGACACCGCGGCTCCTCCCCATGTGATGGGGCCCTGGCCGTCCTGTGGGCATCCAGGCACCCTACCCAAACGGCACGGTGCCGCTGAGCCTGACTGGGAGCAGGCCAGTCCAGGCAGCTGCTGGGGACTGTTGCATCACCAGCCGGGCTCCGGAAGGAGAGGAGGGGGCAGGCCTGGCATGTGAGCGGGCACCCAGTCGGGGAATGAGGAAGTCCGGCACGGTGCGGTGCGGCGTGGGGCTGTGTGGGTGGGAGGGGCACTCGGCAACGTGCTTCGGCCCAGTCTGGGCACCAGCTGGCAGGGACCTGGCGCCTCCCTCCCCGCACCTGCCAGGGAGGCTGTGCCAGAGGGCGGCACGCGGCACAAACAGCCCCTGCCCGCTGCCGCTCCGTGGCACCTGTGTCGGGAGCAGGCGGAGGCCTGAGGAGGGCGGTGGTGCAGAGGGCCGTGTTTCCTTAGACACCACCTGTCCCTGGAGCATCTCCACCCTGTCTCCCCCACACTTACCTGGGTAACTCGGGAACAGAGAAAGCCCAGGGTGGCCAGAGGGGTGGGAGCAGGCCCCAGGGAAGGCTGCGGAGGCCGCCGCGGTGGGCTGGTGGGGAGCAGGTCACCGCCCTGGCGTGGGCTCCTCTGTGGGCCTCCGAGTGGCGGTGGGGGTGAGGCTGCACAGCTGGATGAGTTTCCGGTCGGCCTCTGGGCCCCTGGGTGGCAGGCCTGGGTCCTGGCCTGGACCGACTGCTCAGGGAGCCGGGGCCCTTCCCAGCCGCCGCCATGTCGGACTACGAGAACGAGGACGAGTGCTGGGGCGCGCTGGAGGGCTTCAGGGTGAAGCTCATCTCGGTCATCGACCCTCGCGCATCACGCCCTACCTGCGGCAGTGCAAAGTCCTGAACCCCGACGACGAGGAACAGGTGCTCAGCGACCCCAACCTGGTCATCCGCAAGCGGAAAGTGGGTCAGTGCGGCCCGCCCCGGCCCGTCGGCGTGGGGCTTGGCGCCTCCGCGCGCCGCCGAGGCCACTGGGCGGCGCTGGGACCCGGGCCCGTGGGGCCTGGCGCCTCCGCGCGCCGCCGAGGCCACTGGGTGGCGCTGGGACCCGGGCCCGTGGGGCTTGGCGCCTCCGCGCGCCGCCGAGGCCACTGGGCGGCGCTGGGACCCGGGCCCGCGTCCGCGGCGGCGGTGGGCGTCCCAGACCTGGCGCGTCCCTGGGCCGTGGCCACGGCCCAGCCAGGCCTCTCTGGGTTGCAGGCGTGCTCCTGGACATCCTGCAGCGGACCGGCCACAAGGGCTACGTGGCCTTCCTCGAGAGCCTGGAGCTCTACTATCCGCAGCTCTACAAGAAGATCACGGGCAAGGAGCCCACCCGCGTCTTCTCCATGATCATCGGTGAAGACGGGACGCCCAGCGTGGGGCGGGCGGGGGCGGGCGGGGGCGGAGCCCGGCGTGGGGGGCACGGGAGCAGCACCGGCGGGCCTCTACCTGTCCGGTCTCCAGATGGATAAGATGAGGGTACCGCACGGGGTGCATCTGGTCGTCGCTCCCATTCCCCGATTCTAATGCTTGTGGAGGGCCCGGCCCCCGAGCCGAGTCCTCTTGCCTCACAGTTGGGATCGAAATTAGACAAAGACATGAGTGCCCGGCCCCAAGGCTGCGCCCTGCCCTGTGGGGCCAGGCACAGGGGCAAGGAGGGGGCGCAGAGTGTCCGTCCCTCTGCGGGACGGGTAGCAGCAGCGGTGGCCTGGACGTGTCCCCTGGTGCGGTCCGGGCGGTGGCGGGCGGAGGACCTGACGGGCGGCCCGCCTGCAGACGCGTCCGGGGAGTCGGGCCTGACGCAGCTGCTGATGAGCGAGGTCGCGAAGCTGCAGAAGAAGGTGCAGGCCCTGACGGCGCTGCTGAGCTCCAAGGACGACTTCATCAAGGAGCTGCGGGTCAAGGACAGCCTGCTGCGCAAGCACCAGGAGCGCGTGCAGCGGCTCCGGGAGGAGTGGGAGGCCTGCGGCCGGGACCTCAAGCGCTGCAAGGACGAGAACTACGACCTGGCCCTGCGCCTGGCCCGCCAGAGCGAGGAGAAGGGCGCCGCGCTCATGCGGAACCGGGACCTGCAGCTGGAGGTGGCCCGCGGGGCGGGGCGGGGGGGGGCAGGGGGCAGCCCGCGGCGGGGCCCAGGCTGACCGGGGCGGGGGGGGGGGGTGCAGCCCGCGGCGGGGCCCAGGCTGACCGGGGCGGGGGGGGGTGCAGCCCGTGGCGGGGCCCAGGCTGACCGGGGCGGGGGGCCCTGCAGATCGACCGGCTCAAGCACAGCCTCATGAGGGCGGAGGATGACTGCCAGGTGGAGCGCAAGCACACGCTGAAGCTGCGCCACGCCATGGAGCAGCGGCCCAGCCAGGAGCGGCTGTGGGAGCTGCAGCAGGAGAAGGCCCTGCTGCAGGCCCGGGTGCAGGAGCTGGAGGCCGCCTCCCAGGTACGGCCGGCGGGGCGGCCGGCGGGCGGCCGGGCCACGGGCCTCCCGCAGCCCGGCCCGGCCCTGCCCGCCTCTCCCCTGCGCCCCCACAGGAGGGGCCGCTGGACCAGGGCAGCCCCTACATCCAGGTGCTGGAGGAGGACTGGCGGCAGACCCTGCGGGACCACCAGCAGCAGGCCAGCACCATCTTCGCCCTGCGCAAAGACCTGCGCCAGGGGGAGGCCCTGCGCGCGCGGGTACGCAGCAGCACCGGGGGGCACGGGGCTCGGGCCCCGCCGGGAAGGGGGCCCCTCAGCTCAGCTCCCCACCTCGCCCTTGCTGGCGGCGCGGGGCCCGGACAACTCACCCACTCCTTGCCCACTGCCCCCGTCCCTGGATGGGCAGGCCCGACCGCTGGTCTGGGAGCCCGGCGTGGCAGGGCGTGAGGGGCCCCCGCGCGGCCCCCGGGGGGCACCACCGGCGGTGGGGTCAGCTGCCGCCTCCCGCAGTGCATGGAGGAGAAGGAGATGTTTGAGCTGCAGTGCCTGGCCCTGCGGAAGGACTCCAAGATGTACAAGGACCGCATCGAAGCCATCCTGCAGCAGATGGAGGAGGTCGCCATCGAGCGGGACCAGGTAGGGGCCTCCCGCCCAGCCCCCGGCAAAGAACGCGGCAGGCGGCGGGGATGGCTAAGGTGGGGCTCCTGAGGCGTGAGACCGTGCCCACGTCCCGCCACCCACGGGGGCTACAGCCGGCCCTGGGGTGGGGGCGGTCGGCAAAGTGGGCTTCAAGTGACAAAGGCAGAACGTGCCTTAGGGTGAACGGCAGCGAGGGGAACACGGCCTCCCACCCCGCTGCCGGGGAGCCCACGCCCCTCCTGCCGGACTTCCCAGACTTCTTCAACATACGTGCAGTTCTGCTTTCGTTTTGCAAAAATGGAAGCTGTTTTGTTTTGCGAGTAATCTTTTAAATTTGCAAAGCCGTGGACAGCTTTGCCGGCCGCTGCTTGGTGGGTGGCGGGCGGGAGGCTGCGCGTGGCGCCTGTTTCCGTTCCGTCAGCGCAGGGGCGTTTCCCGCAGTGAGGCCGGGGCTTCAGGGACACTGTGCAGGGCAACCCGCCACGCGTCGGGAGCCTTAGACCGTAGGTTCCTTCTAATCCAGCAATGCCACTTCTAGAAACCTGTCGCCTGGGAATGACAGTATTGCAGAGAGCCCGGTATGTGGGTGCTGATCTCAAGGGCGTGGGCACTGTGAGAATGGGGAGCACCTGTGAGGTGCGCTGGCCGGGGCAGGGAGCCCCTCTGGCTGGCACTGGCCGTCTGGCAGGCATGCCCCAGGTGTGCCGGGAGGCTGGCGGCTGGGCAGCCAGGTGAGTGGGGGGATGGGTTCTGGTTGGTCCCCCAACTCGGAAGCAGGGACCAGACTCAGGGAAGTTGCCAGTTGTTGAACTGGTCCTGGCTGTTGGGGGCCAATTGTTCCAGGGGTCATGGGTGGGCTTTCCCAGGTTTGGTCCCACTTGTCACACTCCTCAGGGGCCCCGTGGGTGGCGGTGATGACGTGTGGCACTTGTTTCAAAGGGCACCACATGGCGGTCAACGGCCCTGGTCTTGATTTCCGGCCACGGCCGTGTGTGGGGCACAGAGTGCCCCCAGGGCTTTGGAGACTCTGGGGGTGGAGTGTGGACTGCCCACACTTCCCATTGCATTCCTCGGTAAGGCGTCGGACCCAAACCCTGACATGTGGCCGCGGAGGCGAAAGGGGAAGAGGCAGCCGTGCTGGGGACCGGGACCGGGGGTGGGGGGGGAGGGCAGGAGGGACACGGAAGCGCCTGGCGGCGGGGGCGGGCGCTGCGCAGGGACCCCACCGGGCTCTCCCCGCAGGCCATCGCGTCGCGGGAGGAGCTGCACGCGCGCTACGCCCAGAGCCTGCAGGACAAGGACGCGCTGCGCAAGCGCGTGCGGGAGCTGGGCGGCAAGGCCGACGAGCTGCAGCTGCAGCTGTTCCAGCGCGAGGCGCAGCTGCTGGCCGCCGAGGGCCAGCTCAAGCGGCAGCAGCTGGAGATGCTGGTCCTGGTGCGCCGCCCGGGCCCCGGCCGAGGCCCAGCCAGACGCGGGGCTGCGCCCCCCACACCCACCCCGGGCATCGGGCTTGTTCCCAGAGACCCCAGAGCCTGGGGGAGGAGCCTCCTCATAGCCTGGGCCACTGCCCCATGATGGTCCCGGCGGGAACTCCGGCCCTTCCTGAGTCCCCCAATGGCGCCCCCTGGTGGTGGGGTGCAGTGCAGCTCAGGGCTGGAGGGTGCTCTGGGTGAGGGGTAAGGAGAGGGGTCCTGGGCAGCTCGGCTCCCCCACAGCCGGCTGACGGCCCCTCTTCTGTGACCGCAGAGCTCCGACCTGGAGGACGGCTCACCCAGGAACTCCCAGGAAGTGAGTGTGACCTGGGGTCTGGGGGGGTGCCCAGCCTTAGCCTCTGCCAGACCACAGCCCCACTCTCGTCCCTCGGAAGTTCCAGGAGCTCAGCGGTCCTCTCCTCTGCTGCTTGGCCAGGCAGCAGGCAGAGCCGCTGGCACCCGCCGAGGCCTCCGTGTGCTCAGGGCAGGACGGGCCGGGCAGCGCCACCTCCCGGCCCTGGTGGTGGGCCCTTCTTGCCCGCCCCGGCCTGGCTGAGCCCCAGAGGCCGCCGAGAAGCCTGCAGAGAGGGCGGCGGCCTGGGCGGGCAGCACAGCAGGATGGGTCCAGTTCCCAGGAGGGCAGTGGTCTAATAGCTGCCCGTTTCTCTCCGGAAGCTGTCGCCCCCCAGGACCTGGAGGAGGACACCCAGCTTTCAGACAAAGGTGAGGAGGGAGCGTGTGCGCCACACGTGGGCGGCCGGCCTCCTCCTCTCCCTGGGTCGGCACCGGTCCTGACCCTCGGCGCCTGCAGCCCTTGACCCTGGGGACGCGTGCTCCAGCCCTGTCACACTGATCTTCAAAACTCCATTTAAAAGATGGGGACACTGAGGCCCAGAGAGATAAACCCCTCGAAGTCCCCCAGCGAGCAAACCAGAATCCCAAACCCGAGGCCCCGGTCTGGCTGGCGCACAAGCCAGCTCCGGCCCTGAGGACACGCGCCTCCATCAGGGCCCACGCCAGACCTGGAGTGCAGGGTCAGGGCACCCATCCTGTCCTCACGCAGCTTTCTCTCGGGCAGGGGGCAGGGGAGGTGGCAGTAAGCCAACAGCCAGGTGTGCCACGCAGGAAGTGGGAACAGAACGAGGAGAGGTCCCTTTGCCTGCCAGTAGAAAGGACTGTGGGGGACGGGGGTGGGGGGTGACATGGGGGCGAGGGCTCCTCTGAAGGTGGGTGTCAGAGTTTGGAAAGCGCCCTCTGCTGGGCTGGGAGGGGAGGGCGTGTGAGGCCACCGCTGAGGTTGCATGGGAAACCAGACTTCCTCAACGCAGGCCTGACCCCCGGCCCCTACAGGAGGCAAAAGAGGAAGAAGGGACACCAGATAGAGAAGTGAGGGGTCGGGCCATCTATCTACCAGATAGAGAAGTGAGGGATCGGGCCAAGTCTGAAGACTTGGGTTTGAGGCCACTGAGCCCCCACAGGACAGGGCCTGGCAGGCGGCAGGCCCAACCCGCCCAGAAGCCCCAACCCAGGGGCGGTATGGCCCTCGCAGGGCCCAGGGTGGCCCGAGGGTCGGAGGCTGAGGAGGGGGAAGGCATCAGCCCCAGGGAGAGGCCCGGGCCTCTCCCACCATGATGTTGCTGAGACTGGAAACCACAGTCCTGTCGCATGCCAGTGAGGGGGGCCAGCCTCTCAGGTCCTGAGCCCTGGGCCCATCCAGGCCCTGGCAGTTGAAGGGGTCGCAGCAGCCTGGAACGTTCTGTGCCCAAGCTCTGCAGTGCCCCAGCCTCACTGAGGGGACAGCCCATCCTACTCGGGAGGACGGGGGCAGAGGTCGGTGGTGGGACCAGGGGACCTCCCAGGAACAAGGAGTGAGCCCAGTGCCCTCATCTGTGTAACAGTCCTGTGGGGTCCGAGTGAGGACTCAGGAGATGCTGCAGGGCTGGCCCAGAAACATTGAGGGTGAGGAGGGGCAAGTCTCGGCCACACCAAACTCGGTCCTGCAGGTGGGCAGGACCCTCAGGCTCAACTGTCCTTTCCAGGAGGCCCGGCCGAAGGGGAGAGCCCAGATCAGCCCTTTGTGGCCCTGCAGAAGGAACGGCTTTCACTGACCCCCAACGTAAGGCAGCCCTGGGGGGGGGGGTGTGCGGCCCTGGTGTGGGCCTCAGTGAGGAGAGCTTCCTCACCCTGGACGGCTGGGGGATGATGGCAAGGGTCTCTGCCCACTGGCTCGTAGGGTGCAGGGTTTGCAGCATGAAGCTGAGCCCCTCCCTTGGACAAAGCAGCAGGCAGAGGGGGGACCAGGACGGGGCTGTACCCACCCTGGGGAGCCTGTCTAATGGACGGGCCACGCACCCTTAACGGTAACCCCGAGTCCAGCAGCCAAGGGGCCTGGCGGCCTGGCTACAGGAGCCCTTGGCCTAGTGCCCAGTCCTGTCACCTGAAAGGTGGAACCCACATCCTGCTCCCCTCATAGTGCATCTAGGACGCGGACGGCGAGCCTGTCCAGGGAGAACTGGGGCTGCTGACCCCTGGCCTGGCCCCCTGCCCCACGTGCAGTTCCGGGCGGAGCACGTGGGCGCTGGTCTGAGCCTGAGCCTCCCTCTCCTCCAGGACTCAGGCCTGGGCGGTGGGGAGCCCCCCGAGAAAGAGCGGCGGCGCCTCAAGGAGAGCTTTGAGAACTACCGCAGGTGGGCCAGCATGGGCGCCAGGCGGGGAGGGGTGCGGGCGGGGCGCCATGCGGACACCTGGCACACCTGCGCCCTCGGCTCCCCGGCAGGAAGCGCGCGCTCCGGAAGATGCAGCACGGCTCGAGACAGGGCGAGGTGGACTGGGAGAACACCACGGGCAGCGACAACACAGACACCGAGGGCTCCTAGCGACCCGGCGTGCAGGAGGACCCGCGCTGGCCCCGGGTCAGGGGCGGACCGCCCGAGACCTCCGCTCGGACGCCGCATCCTTAGGCCGTCTCTCTCTCTCAGCGCGCCCGTTTCCGCGCCAGCACACGCACTGCAGCGTGTCCTATCTTTATGTAACGCGGACTCTCGCAGCAGTGTTAGAAACGCAGCTCTTAAAATAAACGACCGCCGAGTCTGACGGCTTTGCTGGCGTGCGCACCTTCCGACCCCGCGTCCGCAGCGCGCACCGCCCGCCGCCAGGGGGCAGCAGAGCGTGGGCCGCCGGCCACGGAGGCTGAGGAGAGTCGCTTCCGCCGTTGCCCGCTTCCAAGATGGCGGCGGCGCGGCCTCAGCTGCGCAGGGCGAAATCTGGGCGGGGCGGTCGGAGCCGGCGGGAGGGATGCTGCGAGCGGTGCTGGGCCGCGTGTCGACGCTGGTGGGGTGTGCGCGGCCCCGGGAGCCCGGTTTGAGGCGGCTGTGGGGGCGCGGAGCTCGTCCGACTGCGGCCAGGAAAAGGCGAGCCTGCGACTGGGGCTGGCGGCCCGCGAGCTCCGAGCCGGGGCCCCGGGCGACGCACTACCAGCTCGTCTACACCTGCAAGGTGGGTGCACGACGGGGACGGGGCCGGGCCCGCACGAGGCGCTGCACGGCGCGGCGGGCAGAGGTATCCGGGCGTGGAGCGGGACCGCGTGGAGGGGTGGAGCTATCCTTAGGGGCGAGGCTATCCAGGAGAGGGTCTGGTCTAGCACTCGGGGGACGGAGTTGGAGCGATCCCTTAGGGCGGGGCCTTCTGGGAGGGGCGGGATTCGTCGAGGGTGGAGTTGTCAAAGAGGCGGGGCCGTGCTGAGGGGTGGGGCTAACCGAAGGGGCAGGGTTGTTTGGGAAGGGTGGGGCCGCACCAAGGGGTGGGGCTTTCCAGGAGAGAGGTGGATCTAGCGCTCAGGGACAGAGTCGGAGCTATCCCTTAGGGGCGGGGCCTTCTGGGAGAGGGGTGGAGCTATTTCGAGGGGCCGGGCTTCCCCGAGGGGTGGAGCTCACAAAGGGCGGGACCTTCTGGGATGGGCTCGGCTGTATTGAGGGTGGAGCCATCATAAGGGACAGCGTCTTGAGAGGGGAGGTTTTGTCCCTCAGGAGGAGCAGGACCTTAGGGTGGAGCTAATCCCTGCAATGGCAGAGCCAGGCGCTCCGCCTCCCCTGAGCGCTCTGTCTCCAGGTCTGTGGGACCCGGTCCTCCAAGCAAATCTCCAAACTGGCCTATCACCAGGGCGTGGTCCTCGTGACCTGCCCAGGCTGCCACAACCACCACATCATCGCTGACAATCTGGGCTGGTTCTCGGACCTGGATGGGAAGCGGTAAGGCCACCTGGGCAGGGTGGGAGGACAGAGGCCTGTATCCTAGGGTTGGCCTGGTGGGTCCTGAGTCAGTCAGGGGCCCCATGGGGCCTCCCCGGGGCACCCTCCCCATAATCAGGTTTATAGAGTCTTCCTTTCCATCCTTACCATACAGGAGGAACAGGTAAATTTGAATTTCAGATAAACCACAAATAACTTACTTGTATGTTTCAAGTATGAGACATGTTTTCATTTGCTAAATTTTCTGCCCTAGGCCAGCCCCCTTTGGCCCTGCCTCACTGCCTGATCTCTGCTCTCAGTGACAGCAGGCACCGCCAAGGCCACAGGCCTCTCAAGCGAGGGGTCAGACAAAGTTGACCAGGATCAGCCTCACCCCTTGGGAGAGTGATGGTCAGGAGCCTTGTGGCCAGATGGCCCTGGACAGTTCAGTTTGTCTTCAGAGCGAGCATTCTCCCCTGGGGATGGGACTAGTAGGGGCTGCCTCTGGGGGCTGTGGAAAAGGTTCCATGAGGGCAGCATGCAGTGGCCCTGATGCCACACCAATGAGGGGACCCATGCTCCTGGAGCCTGGCCTTGCATGCCCTCAAGGACCAAGGTGCAGGACTGGCACAGGGTCTGGGGCGTCATGGCGCCTCCCTCTCTCAGGAACATTGAAGAAATCCTGGCAGCCAGAGGGGAGAAGGTGTGCCGTGTGGCCAGCGATGGGGCCCTGGAGCTGGTGTTAGAGGCTGCGGCGGCCCCCCAACCCACTGCAGCTCCAGAACGGGATGAGGGCCAGGACGCCACCCCGTCTGGCAAGACGGAGCCCAGCTGACCCTGCCTCTGCCCTCCAGCAGGGTGCTTCTGCCTGCTCTCTCCACACGTGCCTGTTTCTGTCAATAAACAGACATCACTGCGGATAATGGGGCCCAGGCTCTCCTGTTGTCCCTGGCTCTGGAGGCAGATGACTCACAGGGACCCCTCCCTGTGCAGCTGCAAGATCCCCCACCCAGCGCTGTCACTCTGCTCCAAGGACTGCCCTTGCACTGGCCTTCCGAAGGCCCCGTCGAGGGGGAAGGGGCTAGACGTGGAGTCCAAGCCCGTCCTGACTGCTTCGTGGCCTTAGGCAGGTCACTTTGCCCCTCTGAGCCTCTGCCTTTCTGTCTGCAGGTGGAGGTGGCCATGGTGCCACCTTGTCAAGTGTCCAGACAGGACAGACGAGGGACAGGCACAGGGTGGCTCATTGTGCCCCCGAACGCCAGGCTCCGATCTTGCTGGCCCTGGGGAGGGGCCTGGACGGGATGGCCAGTGAGCCACACTATTCTTCCTGGGGCAGGATCAGCAACATGTGCAGGTCCCATTCCTGTGGCCAGACCAGTGAGGTCCACGGATCCCTCCCGTGCTGCCTGTGTCTGTCCCCTGGACACAAACCGGGTGCTCCCTGAGGCCGCAGGTGGGCTGGGCGGCTGTGGTGGCGAGAAGGGGGGTGTCCGAGTGCCCCGCGCATGCCCTGGGGTGTGCGGCTTGTCTCCCAGCCTCGTTCGACCACCTCCTCGGTGTCGCTGTGTATATGGGAGCACGCTTACCCCCAGCGGGGCTCTGGGCTGTGTGACCTTCAGCGTGAGTCACCAGCCCGCCTCGCACATCACACATCGTGGCAGGGTCTCCGCTTCCCGTCACCGCCCGTGTCGGCACTCGGTGTCTGGCTTTGTTTTCCGGGGCGTCAGCAGTTTGTGCCTCAATTACCCCCGTCCTTCTCCTGCCGAACAACCCTCTATTACTCCACCCAAGGCCACTGTGCCATTTGCAGAGACTCATCATCCTGGAGCCTCCGCCAGCCCCGCTCCCCTCCCCGGAAGCGGGGGGGCCATGTGGGGCCGGCGGGCCTTGACGCACAGGAGCGGGGGCCAGGCTGTGTCCTGGCTGCCTCACTGCCCTCGGAGTTTGAGGAGGCCCAGGGAGCTGGTGGGCCCCTGGGAGGACCGCCCGGCCCCTCCTCGACGGTGGGGTGACAGCCCGTGGTGTAGGTGTGCGTGTTGGCCACGTTTGTTATTTTTCGCGTTCGGATGATTTGACCCTGCTGCCCCGGAGGGCCTGCCCCTCCCAGAGAGAGCGACAGACCCCAGGGCCCACACCAGGGCCGCCGGCTGCCGCTGTGCCCGGAGCTGCTGGAGCTGCTGCCGCTCTGCACCGGCCAGCCCGGGGCCCCAGGCCCTGTCGCGCTCGGCGCGCCTTCCCCACCCCTGCCTCCCAGCCGTTCCGGGTTCCTGGCTCCCCTGTTATTTTTCCTCCCCAGCCCCAGCCCAGGACCCTCTCCAAGGCATCAGGTTAGGGAGCGGTGTGTGTGGAGACACGAGGTGGGGAATGCCAGCGTGCACGTCTTCAGACAGCGTCCTGCAGGGCCTCTCAGAGCCGTGAGCGTGCTGCCCGGGTGGGAGCTGCTGCGGGAGGACGCGGTGAGGGAGCGCCGGGTGTCCGGGGCACCGTGAACCATCTGGGCCGGGGGGTGTCGGAGGGTGCTCGGGGCCTGCCCTTCCCCTTTGGACCAGCTCGCCCTCAGCTGCTCCCACCCTCCCCCGTGCCACCCACACCCCAGTCTGGCCCCGCTGTCCCGCCTCCCGCTCAGTGCGGGGGGGGTAGGGGGGTGGGGGCGGGGATTGGAGGGGAGCAGCCGTGGGTCGCGGAGGCCAGTGGGGCCTCTCCCGCCTCCACCCGGCTCCCAGACCCTACTGGGGACAGTACCTCATGACAGCTGTTGGTTTGTGGGGCATTGTCCCCAAGCCACCTGCTCCGCTGTGTCCCAGGTCATCCCATTGGGCCCACTGCCAGCAGCATCGGGTGTGATGCACAGGCCCACTGCACCCCCCTTGCTGTAGGTGGCCTGCAGGTCCTGGGCAGGGACCCGGCCTGGAAAGACACATGCGTCCTAGAGTGTGTGCGGGTCCAGGTAGGACATAGTCCCCCAGGGCACAGGAGGCCCACGTCATCACCTGGGCGCCCAGGGGCTGGCCGGTGCCATCGCAGCCCCGCTGTGCACCGAGCTGCCCAGGGCTGGCAGCTGCATGGCGAGGCCGCCCTGGCGAGTGAGGGCCGCCTCTCCAAACACGTGCCCAGGCGTGCTGCCCTGGCCATGGCCTTGTCTGTGGGTGCCTCCCGCCCTGCAGTCCTACAGGGCCCCCCAAGAGAGGCGGGGAGCAGCAACTGGCCTGTCTCAGCTTCCCCCGAATCCAGGGGCCACGCTTGCCCTCTGCTCAGCCTGGCGGTCCTAGCACCTGCACCCATAGGTGTGCCTGGGCACAGACGGTGCCCTGGGCACAAGACTCGGGGCACTTGTGAGGTCAGGAGCTCGGCGGGGTGATTCCTGATGGTCCCGATGCTCTGGACGCTGTCAGGACCTGCACATGTTTCCTGCAGACAGACACACTCGTAGCATTTCCCGCGGGGACACACCGCATCTCCATGGCAGGGGCTGAGGGGCGATGCGCACTTCCTGGCCGTTTCTGGAGTGGAAGTCTCCCGTTCGCTCCGCCCACTGATCCTCCCCCAGCTCCCAGTGGACAAGCCCTTGGCTTCTGCCTCATAGATTCCTAACCCCTTTGGGGTCATCTGGCTCCCTCTGAACTCCGAGGAGCTCGAATGCGTCTCCTGGCCTGGGCCCCTGAGCAGAGGCGGGGGTCTCAGCACCCGCGTCAGCTGCAGTTGGCCTGACCTGAGGCCCAGTGCCCAGGGGCCACACCATGTCTTAGGCCCCGACTTCTAGGTCAGGAGATGCAGGCAGGGAGCAGGCTGCTCCCGGTTTCTATCACCCCCTCCTGTGAGTGGGAAGCAATAGGCTTCCCAGCAGGGCATTGGGTGTTTGTGGGGGTGGCCTCGCTGGCACATGCCCCAACTGCCCGCACTCCTGTGCCCCCAGATGTGAGCCTCCTGTGGGGCATACGCCAAGGGCTCTCAGCTCCTTCGCGTGTGGGCCCACTGGCTCCAGCCTCCTGGCACGAAGCCTTCCAGGTGGGGCCCGGGGCAGGTGTGGCCCATGAGGGCGACGTGGACGGCGTGGGAGGTGACAGGGTGGGGAGGGTGCTTGTCCCAGTGTCACACCCGCTGCCTGACACACCCCGAGGGGCGAGTGGGGTGAAGGCCAGGCTTGGGGGACACGGGCTCCAGCAGCAGCTCCTTGCTGGCTCTGCGTCCGTGGGGTGCCCCTCACCCCGAGCTCCAGCCCCTCGCTGACAAACCCAGCAGGGCCCCCCAGCCCCAGACATCTCCGGGACAACCGGGGTGGGCCCGGAGCCCCAGGCCCTCCGCACTGGCCGGGTGAGCTCAGTCACCCGGGCCCCCCGAAGGGCCCCCCGCCTCGCAGCACCGATGCCAACACGACAGCATTCACTTGGCAGACTTTATTTTTTTTTTTCCGGAAAAACAAAAACAAATGTACCTTCTGGGTTGGAAAGGATCCACAGAGGACGTGGCAAACACGTGAGAGCAATAAATAGGTGTGTACGTTCAAGTCCTCCGCCGCGCGGAAGCCTGCGCTCTGGCGTCTGCCCCCACTCCTGGACCCGCCCTGGGGTGTCCCCATGCCCCTTTGTGGCAGCGGCGGTCACACTGAGCCCGACCCGCCCACCCAGGGCTCGGGCTGTGCTGCAGGGCGGGCTGAGGGGCCGTGAGGGGCAGGGCTGAGCTGAGGTGAGCCCCCAGCTTTGCTGATCCCGCCTCCCCCACGGCCACAAGGGCTGGTGTTGGGAGCAGACTGGGCTGCCGGCTGGTCCTGCTTGTTGCTGGGCTTCAGGGCTCGGTCGCTCCTACCTCCATCCTGCCCCCGGGACCCCTGCCTGTTCAGCACTGCTGGGGCTGGGGGCTCTGTGGGGTCAGCGGGCTCCAGGCTTTCTGTGATGCCTTCCTGCTCCTCCCTCAGCCTGGGCAGGAGGAAGGGGGACCGTCTCGGGGGGAGAGGCGGGACTGGGGCGAGCGAGCATGTCTGCTGGGCCCTCTGGGACCAGCTCTGGGGGGACGGGTGCCTGTGTCACTGGTGGCCCCCAGAGAACCTTTTGGGGTGTGGGGGAGGCAGCAGGGTTTTCACATTTGGCCGGGTAAGACGGAGGGGGCAGGGGGCAAGGACAGGGCACGGAGGGTCTGGACAGCACCGGGGTCTGGGCCGACATGCTGCAGGCCCAGGCTGGGGCAGGGCAGGGCTGCAATGAGCCGTGTACCCTGTGGGGGCTGGCCTCGGGCAGGCACGCCCTCCCCACAGGGGCAGCCCTGGCCCGAGCCTGTCGCCCTGGGCAGGGGGACGCTGTGCAGGCGGCAGGCCAACATCCGGCTCAGTGGAAGGGCGGGGGCTCAGAGCCTGCCCTCAGCCGTGGCCTTGTGGGGATTCAGCTTCTGGGGGGCTGTGGGCGTCCTGGACGGTTGTGAGGCCCCCCCACCATGTCCAGGAGGAGGGGCAGGCCTGGCCACGGGGGCGAGACCTTAGCTGGTGCCTGGCTGGCACTGTGGCCGGGGCTCGGGTGGCCCGCCCACCTCCTGCTCAGGGCTCCCGGCAAGGTCCACCCGCTGCTCGTCCATCCGCTTGGCCTGTACCCTCTGGATGAGGCTGAAGAAGTCCTCGTCGGGCACGGTGGGGCCGCGGGGCACCCCGTCGGGGGGCGGGCAGCGCTGGTCGTCGATCCTGGAGGACTGGGCAGACACGGACAGCCGGTCGGCAGCCTCGCCCACCCAGCACCTGGGCCCCGTGGCCAGTGGCCCTGTGGACGAGCCCGTGGCAGGGGCGGCCATCCAGCAGCGGTGCCAGCTCAGGAGTGTGGGCCAGGCCGCCTCGGGCCTCCTGCGGTCCACGGGCAGCAGCTCCAGGGACAGCACTGGGAGCCTGGCCCCGAGAGCAGCCCGCCCGGGAGAATGGGTAGCCGCTGGGCATGGGGCGAGCTGGGCCAGGGGCCGGAGCTGCGGGCACGCCCTCCCAGGCCTGCTCAGGTCCCCCGCCAGCGATGTGGTCATGAGCCCCTGGGGTCGGCGGGGACCCCCGGGGCGCCCGCCGGGGCAGGGCCGGGGGCCGGCGGGCAGCGGGGCCGGCGGCCGGCAGTGCTGGGGCTCCTCCGCAGGCTCTGGAGCAGGCGCAGCGGCCGCAGCCTACGTGCGTGTGCGCAGGGGGCTCGGGGCGGCTCGGCAGGGGCCGGATTTGAGGCTCCTCGGGCTCCCCCAGGGCTGTGCTCGCCTCTCCTCTGTGGGGACGAATGTCACGTCTGCCAACTCCCTGGCTTCTGCAGCATGGCCACGCTGCTGCCCCCCTCACTGGGGCTTGCTGGACCCCGAAACCACGCCTGCACTTCTGCCCGGCCAGACACCCCGCCCTTCCCACTCTGGGGGTGCTGCCGGGCCCTTGGCTTCCCAGTCCACAGGTGGGGGGCTGGAGGGACTCCCGAGGTCGGGCTCTGGGCTCTTGCGCGGTACGGGACGGCTGACCTGAGGACATCCTGGGTGGCTTTTCCAGGGTCCCGGGAAGAGGGCCCCAGGTCTGACCACCCATGGGCACTTGGCGACTGACATCTGCGGAGCTGGCTGGCCACTCCTCTGCCCCCCACCCAGGAGCTGGCCAGGAGCCCCCGCCGCTGAGGGTGGGGACGGGCCTGGGGGTCGGGCCTGGGGTCCGGGCGCCCCGCCCTCCCTGCAGCCTACCTGGCACTTGATGAGCATGTTGAAGAACTCGTCCCCTGGCTCCTGGGGGTCCCCATCACCGCGGAGGTGCCCCAGGTTGTTGTGGGTGATGCGCAGCCCGGGCAGGCTGCCCACGCTGGCCCGCTGGTCATCCAGCCGGCGGCTCTGGGAGCTGGCGATGAGGTCGAAGAGGTCCTCGGTCTGCGGCGAGGCGGTCAGCGAGGGCTGGGCTGTGGGGCACAGCAGTGAGCCCGGGGAGGGCGCCCCCCGTGCTCCCCCAGCCGTCAAGGACTCCCAGCTGTCCCTGCCCGCCCCCGCCCGCCCCTGGGAGGTGATGGGAGCAGAGCCTGCCCTCCCACGCCCACCCCGAGGCTGATGAGCCTGACACCGAGTTCCGGAGGGCGGGCAAGATGATGACTCGTTCCCCAGGATGCAGCTCTGGGCGAGGCGGGGGCGGGGAGCTCGGGTGACAGGGGGCACTTTGCAGCTGGTGCCCTCGCCCTCGGGAGGCTCCGGGGCCCCACGCCCCTCGAGGCCTAGGGGAGCCCGCGGGGGGGGTGCTCACCAATCCTCTCCTCCAGGGCGGGGGCCGCGGTGGCCTCGGCGGCCCCGGGCTGACCCTCCTCCAGGGGGCAGCGCTGGTCGTCCATGCGGCTGCCCTGGAACTTGCTCAGCAGGTCAAAGAAGCACTCCTCGTCAGAGGACGGAGCCCGCGGGAGGCCCTGGGGAGGAGGGCCGACAGCGCTGACCCCCGAGCCGGCCACTGCCCCCTCAGACCCCAACGCGCCTGAGGGGGCCGCTCAGCCTGGGCCAAGCTCACGACCCTCGTCCACTAACCTTTCCGCTTCTGCTAGCCACCCTGCCTCCCAACCCCACCCGCACAGCCTGGGACATCCCCCAGCCCAGGCCACAGGTCACCACGACCTGCCAGCGGCAGGGGGGCGGGGGGGGGTGCCGCCCCCGGGGCCTCCCCGCTTCTTGTCAGCCTGTGCAGTGAGCCCCACCTGTGCCCGTGCGCCTCACCTGTGCTGCTGAACTGACCGACAAACACAAACGAGTGAGCAAGTGAGCGAATGAGCCAGCAACTCGGCCCCCGGCGGGCAGGGCGCCTTGCCCGCCACCACGCATACTCGCAGTGGTCAGTGCCAGGTCGTATCACCAGAGACAAGGCGCCCAGGTTAGGGGAGGTGAGGGCTCCCATACTCCACCGCAGTCCCACCCCTGGTGGGGTCTGGGCAACCGTTTCGTAAGGTCCTGGACTGATGGACAGGCCCAGAGGACAGCAGATGCGTGGAAGCCGGGCCCCTGGGTGTGAGCGACTCAGGCCACAGAGGAAGTGCTAATCTCCACTCGCCCCTCCCCTGGTACGCTGGCCGAGGGGCAAGCCTGGAGCCCGGGGGTCTGCTCTGGGCAGCTGGGCATTGCGGACAGCTGACCCTAGGGGTCCCGCGGGGCCTGGGGAAGCCCCACTGATGGGGTCAGGCGGGAAGGGTGGGAGGTCCTTGGAGGGGCCCAGCCTGTAGGGCAAGGGGAGGGCAGCGGGCTTGGCCGAGTGCCAACTGGCAGGGTGACCCTGGCGGGCCCACCCCCATGCCAGGCCTCCCTTTACACGTCCACATGACGGGCGGCTGGAGAAGTGGCCCTGTTGGGGCCGCCCCAGAGCAGGCCGACCCCCCTGACCTGGTCCAGGGACCTGAGGGCTGACAGGTGGACGCTCTGGCTGCCGACTGGTGCCCCATCCACCGCCCCTCGGAAACCAGGCCCCCTGCCCAGCCCCGGCCCGTGCATCTCTTAGCTTCCTCGGGGCCTGCTCAGCCGGGCTCACAGACCACAGCAGCAAAGGTGTCACCCATTGGGTGCCAGCGCCCCCGAAATGTATGACTCCCGAACTCGAGACAGCCCATTACCAGCCCGTTTCAGAGGAACCAGGGCACGGAGCCAGCACAGCCTTCTGAGGTCACAGTAGCAAGGGGGTGCTGAGACCCCACCCCCACCCCGGAACGGGCCAGCCTGGCCTCTCGGAGCATGCAGGGGGCTGTGGGCAGCGGGTCCCGCCGGCCTGCGCTGTGGGCCATGCTGGCAGGCAGCAGCCTGGTGAACAGAGACCCTTCCCCTTCCGGGGCTCCGGGCACTCGGGTCCCCCTCCCCGCCCCTACCCCCAAGGCAGGCCCAGAGTCAAGGTTGGGGAGTTCAAGAACCCCCTTCAGTGCTCTGCTCTCCCGCAACCTGCCCCACCCCAGCCCCACAGAGCCTGGAGGGGAGCAACAACTGCTGTGAGGGGCCCAGAGGGGCCCGGCCAGGTGGGCTCCAGGCCAGGCGAATGAGACCAGGCCCCTCCTGTGACAGGGGTGACCCCAACCCTCCTCCAGCCTCCCCTGGGCTAAAACTCAGGGCTCAAGGGACACAGCTAAAGGAAAGCGGGGTTAGTCCCGAGACTTCTCACAGCCCCCCACTGCCGGAGCCGGAACCCATCTCCAGCTGAGGCCGGGGCTGCCAGCGCTGCTCCTGGATCCTGAGCCACCCGCGGGGAACAGGGGCCACAGGTGCACACGGTAAGGCCCTGGGAAGTTCCAGGGCCCTGCACCCTCACCCCGGACACCCTCTAGGCCCTAGCAAGACCCCCCTGAGCCTCGATCTCTCTGCCCGAAACCCAGGCCCCATCCTCCATCTGGAGGTGTGAGAGGGCCTCACCCCCCACATACTCCCAATCCCCAGGCCCAAGACAGCCCCGCCCCAGCCTGCCAGGCCAGCTCCTCAGAGCCGCGGCCACCATGGGCCCGGGGCCGCCAGGACCGAGGGCAGAGCGGGAGAACATGCTCGAACCCCCCCGCAGGGCCCTGGGCAGATGGCTCGGCCCCCACCCCTGGGTTAACTGCCGCCCCCCAGGAGCACAGCCCTGCCCGAGTCCAGCTTCGCACGGGCCCAAGTGCTCCCCACGCCCCTCTGTGTCGGGGGCCCCACACTCACGCTGGATCCGCAGCTCCTGCAGCAGCGGCCCCCAGGTGCTGGCCGGGGTGCTCGGCCACGTGGAGCCCGGGCGGGACGCCAAGGTGCCTGTGCTGCCACCCTGCCTGTGGCACCCAGTGCCACCCCGCTGCCGAGACCGACAGGGCCCCGCGAGCTGGCTTCTTAAATAGGGCCGGATCGAGGGCCCCTCCCCATCCCCACCCACCCGCGCACCATCACTCACACACTCACACACAGACACACGGGCACAGCGCACTCCGTAAACACTCAGAGCTGGGTTCCCTGGCTCCGGGCCTGCCGCTGTCACGCCGAGGGCCAAGGGGGATGGGAACCTGTGTGGCGCGCGCTTCCCACTCTGACACCAGGCCCCCGGCTTCCTTGCCGAGGCCGTGGGAGGCCCCCCTTCTTCAGCCCGATTCGGGTTTGAGCCTCCCCCACCGAGCTGGGGCTGCCACGGCTTGGTGGGGGCTGGAGGGAAGAGGCATCCCATGCTGACCTGGCGCCCAAGCAGCCCGCACGCCGCCCCCCACGCAGCGGCCCCTGGCCTCTGCCCAGCCCCAGGCCCAGGCCCCGTGGCCGCAAGGCCCTCCCTGGCCTCACGCCGCCTGCCTCGGTGCCCCCCTCCTGCTCTGGGAGGCCCGTGGGGCCCCAACCTGTCTCATACCACGACCGGCCCTGGGGGAGCAGCTGTGAGCCCTGGCAGGAGAGGTGAGGGCAGGATGGGGGACCCCTGAACGCCCCTTCCAGAGCCCTGGGTGGGGAGCCCCGCCCACAGCCCAGGCCTGGCCTCGGAGGCTGCCTCCCGCGGGGCAGCAGGGCCTGCTGCTGCGGTCAGCGCTTCTTCCAGGGCACTGGCATGGCCCGAAGCCCCACCATGCTCTCCACAGGGGCCAACTGCGGGGGCCGGGGGTGACCCCAGCTCCACTCTCTAGCGGATGCCTTCGGCCAGCGTCTTTGCCCACCGTGCCTCAGTTTCCCCTCTTGGGACTGCACGTGAAAAGCCTGCGTGTCAGCTGCTGTCTCCGTTTGGAGGAAGTGCCCGGGACAACGGCCACAGGGGCTTGGCCGGGCGCCACTCCACACGGGCCAGCCCGGCCGGCATGGGGAGAGCTCTGAGACCCCCAGGACGGGAGGTGGGGTGCACAGCTTTGTCTTGGTGGCCTTTCCAGGGAGACTTCCCAAACAGCCATCGTGGGGGAGGCTGGTGTGCTTAGGGGTGCAGAGACCCCAAAACACACGTCTCTCTGCTCTCCCTGCTGTGGGGGGCCCAGGTGGCTGGGGTGCAGCCTCTGCCCCCCGCCTCGCTCGGTCTCCGTTCACGCATGGAGAATGGTGGGTGCAGCCGGCGCTCACCTGCTGCACGCGGTCCCTGGGCAGAGAAACCGGGGCAGCAGGGGCCCTGGGCACGGCCAGGCTCCGCCCACCGCTGCCCGCCCCGCAAGGCCCTTCCTGCTAAGCAGCTCCCCAATGTCCGACATGGGGTGGAGCTTCCCACACCAGGCCTGGCTGGGCTCACCCCAGGAGCCCACGTGGCCTGACCATGGCCTGCCACCCCCGCCCCGCGGGACCCCCCTCTGGTGCCTCCTCCCCACTCCACCCGAGCTGTCCGATCAGCTGACAATCACACACTGTGCCTGCACCGAGTGCCCTGGACTGAAGCCGGCCTGGCGCCCACCGGGTCCCGGGCACAGCCAGGGCCGTGACCTCTGCCCCTGGAGTGGTCTCCCAGGCCCCTTCCTGGGGCTCCCCGTCACAGCCCAAGGGTCAGCGGCCCACCGTGTGAGGCACCTGCACCCGGACGTCTGCGCTGTCCAGCGGGAGTGGCCGCCCTCCCGGGGCCTCCTCTCAGCGGCGTCCGGCCCTTCCTGGCCCTTCCTGCTCCTCACTGGGGTGGGGAGCAAGTCCCTGCCCAGTCCCCGCCAGTCCCCCGAGTGATGGCTGTCTCCATTCTGCTCCTGGGAACAGGGAGGAAGGCCAGGCGTGGGTGGGGGCCACCCACAGTTCCACACCGATGCCCCCCATCCCAGGACCCTGAGGGGGGCCGGACAGGTACAGTCACCCCCATTTCAGACACACGTTGACGCCCTGGGCTGGGGGAGGACGAAGAGAGGGCCAGCCAGGGCCCCAGGGCCTGGGGGCAGGGGGGGAGACCAGGTGGGTGCTAGAGGAGTCCAGCTGGGCATCTGACCCCCCCCCCAGATGTAAACCTTCCCACACTGAGCAACGTGTGGCTGTGGGTGACCGGGCCCCCAGTCTCCACTGGAGCAGCCGGAGGCCTGGAGGGGTGAGGCCACAGCCCCAGGGCACATGGCACCCCTGGCAGGCAGAGTGGCCCAGGGCAGAGCCTGAGCAGGAGGGAGCAGCCAGGAGCAGGGGCCGGCCAGGACACAGGGACACAGGGGTCTGCAATGTGTAATGGCTGTGGCTTGTCCCCAGGGGACACGGCTGGCAGGACTCCAGAGCGAGGGGGAGGGAACGGGCGCTGGTGCTACAAGGCCTCTCGGGCCCCTCTACGGGCAGATGGCACATTTGTCTCCCGTGGCAGGGGAGACGTGACTTGGACAGGAGCGCTGGCCGCTCAGCAAACACTGCAGCAGCCTCATTAACCACGCCGCTGATGTCCCCTGGGCCCCTGGCCACCCGCCCCGCCCCCACTCACCTGCTCCAGCGGGAGCCTCAGCAGGTCCCAGGTCTCTGCGCTCAGCCGCTGCGTCCTCTTGGGCCTGGCCCCTGGAATACAGCACCTTGGTCAGCTAGTGCTGACCCCTGGCCTCCAGGTCGGCTGGCATAGCCCAGGGCCCTCTGGGCAGCTGAGAGACATCAATCAGCCTGCCCTCTGGGGGCCAAGATGGGCGTCTCCCCTGACACGTAGCAAACTCAGTGTCCCAAGGATCTGTACGGCCTGACTGGACAGGCAGTGAGGCATCGAAATGGGGTGGACCCTCCAGGGGCCTGCGGGGCCTGGCTTTGGCGTCCTCCCCCATAAGGTCCAGCTCCCAAGTCCTAGGCCCAGCCCTTCCTGACCCCTCATGAAGCTCAGCTGCGCGGTGGTGGGTAATGTGGCAGCTGGACCTGGACCCCCTGCCACCTCACCACAGCTAGCGGCCGTGAGGGGTGGGCAGGGGGCCCTCGGCATGGCTCCCCGACCCAGGCCTGGGCCCACACTCCCTGCCCTGGGCACAGCCCCCAGAGGAAGGGCAGTAGTGCAGGTGGTCAGTCATTCAGACCAGCCCAAACCCAGTGTCCAGGGCCCCGAGGACGGGGTAGGTGGGAAGAGATGGCGTGGGCAGCCGTGCCTTCTCCCTGCCTGGCCTCCTGCCCCCTGCTCTCCAGGAGCCGAGAAATGAGACGGTCTGGGGTGGGGACACAGTGTCCCCTGGACTGGTCCATGGCTGCTGTCGCGTTGGCCGGGTGGGGGCAGCTGCAGCGGCCAGCCCTGGAAGCGCTCAGGTGGCCGTGTGGTCCAGGACTTAGAGCCATCGCTGCCCTTCCCACCCCTCGCAGGACCACCCTAGAGCAGGGTCCTGCCCCCGTGGCGTGGCGGTCAGTGCTCGGCCCGCCTCTGCCCCGGAGCAGACAGCCTGACTCCGTGTGGTGAGGCTGAAAGCCACGAGGCAGAGTGGGGTCAGGGTCCCCTGCTGCCACCCACCCCGTTAGGAAGAAACATCGGTCCATCTGCAAACCGCACGCTTGGGGGCAGCGCCCCTCCCCTCCCCTGTACAGCGATGGGGAGGCTAGGCGCATGTCTCCATCCCATGGCTGAGCGGCCCGTGGGACGTGCAGCCTCTGTCCAGGGCCCTCTACTCACCACAGCCAGCGGAGGCCCTGCTCCATCGCCGGCCAAGGCCTGGCTGCGGGCCTCTCCCTGGGCTGCCCCCTGACACCCTAGGGGCCGACTCTGTTTCCCCACCTTGTCCGCTGGGCCCCAGCCCCACACGGCTGCTCCTGCCCCGGCTGGCCCTCTGAGCAGAGGCTGAAACGCCCCTCTGAAACGCAGTGTCCGGCTCCTGGGCGGGTCCCCTCACGCCACCCCGCCGTGGGCCCGGCTGAATGCGCCCTCTGTGTGGAGAAGGCCGAGGTCTTCCGCGCCCTTGGCTGAGCCGCCTGACTGGGGCATTCAGGCCCGGGCACCACTGGCTCGATTCCCACCCCCACCCACCGAGAGGGGAGGCTCTGCAGACTGCCCTGAGCCCCGCCCCAGACTGACCGGCACCCTCGCCATCATTCCTGTCCCACCAGACATCAAGATGCCTTGTCCCAACCCACTGGGACCTGAGTCTCCTGTCTTCTGCCTCCCCGCCCCAGCCTTGCCCCCAAAGCCCCTTCCCCATGCAGGGCCGGCAATGCCGGTAGCATCTGGGTTAGATCTTGTTCCTCTGTGGACCCTGTAGGCACCCCAGTGGCGTGGGTGGGGGCTTACGCAAGGGCCCGCGAGGTCCCGCCTGGCCTGGCCCGGCCCCCGCGCTGGCCCTAACACTCTTGCTGTCCCTGCAGGCCAGGCTCACACCCGCCTGGGGCCTCTGCGGGCTGTTCCCTCTGTCCGGAATGTCCCTCTACTTAGGGTCATGGCTTGCTCCCTCCCCTCCTTCAAGTCTTTGCTCAGAAGTCACTGTTTGTGCCATAGGTTGATGCCCAAACCCCAAGAGGGTGGTGTTAGGAGTCGGGACCTCGGGAGGTGACGAAGGTCGGACGAGGCCGTGAGAGTGGGCAGGCCCTGTGCTGAAATCAGTGCCCTTACAGGAAGGGACCAGGGCACCCGCTCTCTTCTGCCCACACCCCATGTACCCCCTCTGCTGGCCAGAAGGACCGCCCCGACCAGACCCCGCTGCCCAGACTCCCAGCCCCGACCCGGACAGGGCGTGTCTCAGCCACCGGCCCACGGTGTTTGCTGTGCAGCCCACGCTGACCGAGACGGCAGCCTCCAGGAGCTCACCACGCTGTGAGTGTCTTTACGTCCTGCCTCTCCCTCCGTCCCTGACCTGCCCACTACGTTCCTTTCCTCCAAAGCACTTGGGACACGTGATTTACCTGTTTGACACACATGATTTGCCGCCGTCTTTGCCCGTTTTGGTCACTGGTGTGCACCCAGAACTTGAGCATGGAGCGCTTAGCACGTAGTAGGTGCTTAATAGGGAACGGGAACGAGTGGCTAGTGTTTACGAAGTGCCTGAGTGTGCGCCCCTGTGTGTGGTTTCCCAAGCACTGCCCCTGCTGGCCGTGTCCAGCATAAGTCCTGGCCACCCTCCCAAGACTGTGGACACTGGAGCTCAGGTAGAGTGGCCGCCTGGCCACGGGCACAGAGCCTCCAGGGGCAGAGCCAGGGGAGGCAGGGCTGCAGGCGTGCCGTGTGGGGCAGGGCTCACAGGAAGTCAGGCTGGCCCTGAGATGCGTGGTAGCCGCTGCAGAAAGGCAGTGGGGCCCGCTCCGGCCTGGTCTGCGTGCCCTCGGCACCAGCACGGGAGTGGGCCGCCGGCCGCGCTCTGAGTGCACGGGGGGACAGGGACACGTCCGGGGCTTTAGCCCTCTCCGGGGGCACGAGCTGTGCCCTCGTCCCTGCCAGGTGCTGTTCCCAGGGTGACCAATGGGGACACTGAGGCACAGCTGGATGGGGTCACTTGGTCGACTGGCTGGGATACGGCGGAGCCAGGGCCAGAGCGCACAGCCTGGGCTGCTGCTTGGACATTAGGACATGCCCATCCCACCCCCGCGGTGTCCAGCAGACGCCTGCTGCTCTGCAGGGACCCGAGGACGAAGGAGCCGCCGAGGTGGCCAGGGGGGAGTGCCCTGTGGGACAGAGGACAGCCCAGGCCCATTGGGGACAGGCAGGGGACATCCACCAGAGGGCAGGCCGGCAGCGCGCAGGGCTCAGGGTTGGCTCCCTCCATTGGGAAGGGTAGGGTAGGGCACCCCAGGACACCCAAGAGGACTGATCGCGGCCCAGGCACAGTAACAAGGAGGGCGCCCCCCCTCCGCCCCAGACTCACTCTTGGGCCTCTAGCTGTATGAAAGGCCCTTCTTTATCTATAAACACAGGAAAAAAGAGCCCCTGAGGCCGGGCCTCCAGCCAGCCAGCCACACCCACCTCAGACCACGCCCACCGAGACCACACCCACGCCGCACGGGCCACGCCAGGCCACGCCCACAGCCCCCGCCGCGCCCTCCCGCGCCCGCCCTCCCGGTCCTTCTGGACCCGCCCAGGGCCTCCTTCCTTCCCTGGGGCCCTCCTCCGCTCCCGCTGGGTTAACGCCCCTCCTGGGTGCTCACCTGGCTCCCTTCACCCCGAGGCCCCCGCCCCAAACTGACAGGGTCTGGACATGCAACTGTTTCATCCCACCCCGAAGAAGCAGTTTTCCAGAAGGTGGGCTATGGGCTTCCGGAAACGGCCCGCCCACCACGGCTCTGCGCGCATGAGCGAATGAGTGAATGAGTGAATGAGTGAATGAATGGCGCTGCCGCTGCAGGAAGCCCGGCCCTGCCAGGCTCACCTGGGGCGCCCACACGCAGGGCACCGGCTCCAGAGGCCTCCTCCAGCCTGGGTACACTGCGTTGGCGGCCACCCTCCCGGGAGGGCGGCCAAGCCCCAGCCCTGCCCTCTGCTGGTGGCCAGCAGGCAGCCCGGTGGGGCGGCCCCAGCAGGGCGTGGGGAGTACAGAAGCTGCCTTGTTCCTGCACAGCACCCCCGCCGTTCACGCACGCGCCCCCTTCCCTCAGCTCTGAGGAGGAAAATGTCAGGAGGACACAGAGCGGGCTGGCCCTGCCAGAGTCCATCCGGATGCCAGGCCCTCCGCCGGGGGCCTGGAGGTGGCCTTCGAGGGCCCGAGCTGCCTGCCCTCAGAAAACCCCGGCCTGATTCTGGGCAGGCCAAGGGGCTTTAGCAGCTGGGGCAGAGGTGGGCCCCCCAGAACCATGGCCTTCAGGGGCCTGGGACCAGACTGAAAACTGGAGAGCTGTGGCTGGGGCCGGTGGGTGGGGACGGAAGGCTGGCTCTCTGCCCCGCACCCACCTGCAGCTGCCCCAGAAGCCAGCTCAGGGTGCCCCCCGTCCCCAGCCCCTGAATTTATGAATCTGTTTGCTTTGCAAGGAACGTCCTGTCTTGTGTGCACATTGCTGACCTTCATGGATGACCCCAGCAGTGCGAGCTGAGGACACTGTGGTGGGTGGACCTGCTCCCCATCCTTCTGCTGCTTCAGCCCCACCCTCTTCTCCCAGCCCCTCCCGCTCTGGCCCAAAGGGAAGCTCTCCCCCAGACCCAGCCCCAGCCCAAGTGGGCTGGGCGGCTAGGAGGGGCAGTGAGGGCCCTCTTCTCTTCCAGCCTGCTGGTGAGGGGAAGAAGTGTGGCCACAGGCCCTTGCTGCTCCGGTGACCACAAAGAACCGGCCTGGATGCTGCTGTTTCGGCCACCCCCTTGCCCATGCTGTCCCCACCCTTCTAATCTCCCTGCTCCCCAATCTGCCTCGGGAGATGGCCCTCTGTCTGTGTCCCCGGCACCCTGGACACCCCGTCACTTCCCCCACCTCCTAGGGAGGCCCCTTCTCTTCCTGGGCGCTGTCTGGGGGAGAGCCCAGCTCCCTGCACCACAGCCCCTGCAGAAGCCGGTGCCCCAAGCCAGGGCGGCCCTCCTGCCACAGCCCTGCCCGCCGAGGCCCTGTGTCCCGGCCGGGGACCGAGCCCGGGATGCACAGGACCCCACGCCCAGCCTGGGAACCCACCTTGGGCCTCGTAGCCGGCCAGGTCTGGCTTCTCTGCGGCCGCCGGGCTGGTCAGCCTGCCCAGTGCCAGCTGCAGCTGCGCCACGTTCATGCGGGCCGTGAGTTCCCCGTCGCGGTCCCCGATCTGAGTCCGGGCAGGGCCAGGTCAGTGGGCAGGCTGCTGGGAGGCCCTGCCCCAAGGTCGGGCCCCAAGGGACCGGGCCTCACTGTGCCCCAAGGGTGGACTCTGGGCATCTACCCCGGGTGCGGGCTGCCTCCTGCACCCCAGGCCACCCCCCTCATACCACAGCAAGATTTGGGGCCTTGGGCAGCCAGGCCTTGGGCAGCGTGGGGCCCTCCATCTGAGTCGGGGCCGTGAACCTCTCAGCCCATGAAGCTTCGGGTCCACCCCTCAGTGTCCGGCTGGGAGCAGAGGCTCACCAGGAGGACCAGAGCTAGCCAAAGGGCGGGCCCGGCGGGACTTCCCCATGGAACGCTGGGGGCCAGGGCCGCACCCCGGCCTCTGCTCCAGGGACATGGGGCTGGCCCTGCCGGCAGTCCCTCTGGAGTGGGCTGGGCAGTGTCTGGGGCTCCTACAGTGGTTGGGGCGGAGAGGGGAAGGCCCAGCTCACCTCCTGGGAGATCTCCAAGTGCTTCTTGGCGAAGGTCAGGGCTTGTGCCGGGCTCCCCATGGACACGTACGCGTTCCCTAGACTCCAGCATGCCCGGCCCTCGCCCACTCTGCAGGGAAGGAAACTGAGTCACCGTCTGCACCTCCTTGGTCTGACCACCAGGCCAGCCTTCCCAAGCCCCCAGCCTCCGGGGGTCCAGCCCCAGCATGGTGGGAGGTGGATGAGGAGGTACGGGGGCGGGAGGGGTGCTCCTGGCTGGCTTTGCTCGCCCCCTAGTGGCCGGCGAGGCGTGGACCCCTTGTGCTCCTTCCATCCTTGGGGGCGGTAGTGGCCCCGACTCCTCAAGCCCTTAATTTTTCAATCGACGCAAACTTGGTCTGACAGGAGCTTCATTGTCCACAGGGCACGATTTGGTGGCATCATGCACGTTCCCAGCCTGTGACCATCGCCACAAGCTAGTTCCGAAACGTCGTCACCCCAAAGAGAAGGTGCGTGCCACCTGAAGCCTCCTGGCAGAGTGGCCTTTACGTGGCCCCTGCTCTCCACAGCCTGTGGCTCTGCTTCCGGCCACTGCCCAGCCGGCCCCGCCTGGTAGGAGGCCCCGGTCTGGCTGTCCCTCCACCGAGACTGACATTTACATAGGCTGAAGGGTCAATGGACCAGGCAACTGGAGTAAAACCCGTGAGCAGCTGTGCCAAGGGGCACCGCACGTGACTGGCCCAGCGTCACCCGGTCTCACCTAGTCCCACTTAGTGGGCGGCGGACAGAGGGAGGCTGAGGCCCAGGCGGGGCTGCCCTGCTGGGGGTCCTCGGTGGTCAGTGGCTGAGCAGGGCCCCAGACCCAGGTCTGGGCGGCTGTAATCGGCTTGCGCCACGGCCCGCGGGCCGGTGGGAGCCCCCGGGCGGGACTGCCCCGCGCACCTGTCGGCCAGCTCCTGGGCGATGAGCAGGTGCCGCAGGTGGTACTCGGCCGCCCGCTCGTGGTCCTGCAGCAGCGTGTAGGTGTTGCCCAGGCTGTAGCAGGCCTGCGCCTCCACCGCCTGCTCCCGGAGCTGCCGCGAGAGCTGCAGCGTCTTCCTGCGGAGAGGGGGCGGCCCCGGGGCAGCTGCAGCACCGCCCCCCCACCCGGGCAGCCGCAGCACCCCCGCCCCGCCCCGGGGAAGCCGCAGCACCCCCCCCCCCGGGGAAGCCGCAGCACCCCCCCCCGCGCCCCAGGGCGGCCGCAGCACCCACCCTCCCCCGGGGTAGCTGCAGCACGCCCCCCCACCCGAGGCAGCCGCAGCACCCCCGCCCCGCCCCGGGGAAGCCGCAGCACCGCCCCACCCCCCAGCCCCACCCCCCGCCCCGGGGCTGCCGCAGCACCTCCCCCCCCACTCCCCGGCCAGCCGAGGGGTAGGTGGTGGGCCGCGGGGTAAGCAGCCCACCTGCCTGGAGGTCCACCCGGGTTTTCTCGCGTGACCGAAGCACCCGCCTCTGCTGGAACCAGATGGGCAGGGCCCCGCCAGGCTCCGCCCACTCCAGCCCGCCACCTCACCACCCTGGTCTCTGCCTCTCCATGGGGCCCAGGACAGCAACACCTGGCTCGGGTCCTGACTGGGGTGTCAGGGCTCAGCCCAAAACCCGGTGCGAATGACCCCGTCTCTGCCCAGCGGCCACCACTCTGCTACTCAGGTCAGAAGGCAGGTAGCCCAGAGGGCGTCCTGGCGCAAGTCAGGGACCCCCAGGGGCCAGAGGGCCCTCACCTTCCCAAGTGCATGTGGGAACAGTATCTCTGCCCATTGCCACTGTGAGGGGCAAAGACAGCTCTGGGGCCTGGCTTTGTCAGTCTGCCCTTCCACGGCGGCCGCTGGGGCTGGGAGGTCAGGCTCTCCCTGACCTTGGGGCGGGTGCCTCACCGGCCCACCCTCTCCCTGGCTGGGTGCTGGGGTACCTATGTAGTACTCAGCAGCCACGTCAAAGCGCCCCAGGAAGACGTGGGCGTTCCCCAGGTTGCTGTAGGCCCTGCGCTCGGCCGCCTTGTCCCCAAACTCCTTGGCGATGGCCAGACGCTGTGGACGCAGACCCCGCAGCCTAGTGGTCATGCAGCAGCCCTGCCTCCCCGCCCAGCGTGGCCAGCCCCATGTCGGCATGGCTGGGGGGAGCAGCACTGGGACCCGCGCTGAGCCCACATGAAGCGGGGCTGAGCGGCCGCCCCCCACCCCCACCACTGACCCACCTCCTTGTGGAAGGCGGTGGCCTCCGCGAAACTCCCCAGCAGGTAGTGGGTGTTGCCCAGGTTGCCGCAGGCCCTGCCCTGGGCTGCCCGGTCGCCCAGCTCCTTCACCAGGGACAGGTTCTCCTAGGGGCCGAGTCCGTCTGAGCCACGGCCTCCGGGTGTGGTCCAGCCCCCCGCTAGGGGACGCCCCTCCAGGGCCCTGTAGCTCTGGTGCCCCTGGTGCTCTCCGAGCTCCGAGTCTGGGGGGGCTCCCCCTCTCCCCAGCTCTGGTTCTCAGGTGCAGCCCTGTTCTCCGGGGAGACCGCCATCCCACGCAGGGACTCGGCCCCACGTCTCGGCCCCTTTCCCAGCCACGCCATGTTTAAACACCACACGTGGCTCAGCATTCCTCTGCTTCTCTGCACTGCTGCGAGGGACCGTGACACAGGACACACAGGGTGTCATGGGCACAGCGGACCCCGGGGGCGGGTTCAGGTGGGGGGCGGGGGAGGGCGGTGGTCGGCTGTCCCTCCCGGGACCACAGGCGGGCGGGCCGGCGGGCAGGCCCGGGGGTGGGCGCTCCTGCCCGAAGCCGCAGGCGGGGGCCCCGCGGCCTGGCGGCTCGGGCTGTGGGCCACTCACTCGTAGAACTCGGAGGCCCTGCGCAGAGTGTCACGCACATCCGGGGGCAGGTGCCCGGGGTCCTGCGCGGCGTTCCAGGACAGCTGCTTGCCCTTGGCGTGGTACACGTTCCCCATGTTGTACAGCGCCCGCGCCTCCCCGACCTGCGGGCGGCACCGGAGTTGGGGCGTCTCCAGCCGCAGCCCCCCCAGAGCCCCGGCCCTGGGCTGCTGGGTGGGACGTCGGCCCGGGCATGCTTGCGCCTGCTGCCTGGCCCACTGTCCTGGCTGGACCTGGGGTCCCAAAGGCGAGGACCTGGGCGGGACATGACTAGGTCCACCCAATGGGGTGGCCAGGTCCCGCTTGAAGTCTAGGGGTAGAGACTCCGCCTCAGGGCCGGACGCCGTGATTTGGGGCGAGTCACGTCACCCCTCTAGCCTCAGTTTCCTCGTCTGTGTAGGGAAGCAAGGACACCTATCTCACGGGGGTACAGGAGAGGTCGCAAAGCGGATGGCCAGGTGTCCGGCAGAGGGCTGGACCGAGGCTACTGTCCACGGCAGCTACTTCTCCGACGTCTGCCTCTGGAGCCAGGCTTCCTCCCAGGGCCACGCGTCTCTGTCTGGGCCCCGGAGGGAGCGATGGGGTGCTGGCAGATTCAGGGGGGAACTGCCGTGGAAGATGGGGGGCTGCGGGCTCCGGTGTGGGGAGCCAGGCCTCAGCCCCAGTGTCCACATGCGCAGAAAGCGCCCTCGTGTCTGAGGGGGGCCGTCCTCCCACAGCGCAGAGCGGGGGGGGGGGGCTGCGAGGGGCGTGTCTCCCACGGGCCCGATCCCGGACCTCAGCAGGGGCTGCGGGCCAGGGGCGGAGACGCACCTTGTCCCCCTGCTCCTGGGCGATGTCCAGGTGCCGCTGGCAGCAGACGACGGCCTCGTCGAAGCGCTGCAGGACCTTGAGCGTGTTGCCCAGGTTCCCGCTGGCCTTGGCCTCGCCCATGCGGTCGCCGATGGCCCTGGCGGCGGGAGGCGGTGAGGGGCCTGCCGGGCTGAGGGGCCGGGCGCGGGAGGACGAGGCCCCGGGGGGGCCAGCCCGGGGTGGGGGTTGTGCCTCCATCGCTCTCTCTGGGCAGGGGGGGGCGGCCCTGCACGGCCTGCTGCTGTCGGGGGACCCCGGACTGGGGTAGGGGAGTTGGGCGGCGTGAAGCCAGGGTCGATGTTACGAGAGCTGCCCGCTGAGTCTTGCGTTGTGACTGCCCCTCGCAGACCCCGCCCAGGGACGACCGGGCAGGTGACCTGGGGCCCCCGTGCCCCACCGGCGCCCGCGGCTCACCGGGCCAGCAGCAGGTCGTGCTTGTGGTATTGCAGCGCCCGGGCGTACTCCTTCAGGTAGAAGTAGGCGTTGCCCAGCTGGCTGTAGATGGCGCTCAGTGTCTTCAGGTCCTCGGTGCCCACCTGCACGGCGGCCTCAAAGAAGGCCACGCCTGCCTTGAAGTCCCCAGCCTTGCACAGGCGCTCGCCCTCCAGGGCCAGCTCCAGGCACGAGGCCTCCATCCTGGGCAGAGAGAGGACGGCTCACAGCCTGGGGGCCCGTGCCCCACCCCCCACGGACCACAGGCTCCCCGTGCCACGCCTGTGCACCAGACCTAACTCTCACTGGATAAACGCCAGACGCAGGTGCCGGGTCTGATGGCGTGCCCGTACCTAGGCTCGCACACCTGTGTGGCTCACCTGTGCCCAAACCTCCTCACTGCCAGGGCCCAGGGGCAGCCCGGGAGAAGCTGTCCGTCTGAGAGAGACTGCAGCAAGCCTGCAGTGGGTGACCTCCAAGCACCGCCAGCCCCCAAGTGCCGGCCGCCCAGGCCAGGGGCCACCCTCCATCCTGGTCTCCACTGAGGACAGCCAAGGCTTGGAGAGGAGCAGTGAGCTGCTCAAGGTCACTGAGGCAGGCTCTGAGCCCAGCCCAGCCCCCATCCTGCATCCTGGGGAGGAGGGGGTTTGGGGGGGGGGGCACCCAGCAAGCTCTCAGGAGCTGGGAGCTCAGCCATCATCTGTCCTCACCCTGCTCTGCAGGGGGCAGGGCTGCCTGTGAGCAGAGGGTCAGCCAGCCCCCAGCCCCTCCCTGCCCCCGCCCCAGCTGAGAAGTGCTTTGCTGGCTGCTGTCCAGGGCTAGCCTGAGAAACAGCTGTTCCCACCATGCTGCCCGCCCCCACCCCTGCTGCCGTGGGAGGAAGTGGACACTATCACGTCCCAGGATGACCTCGACCCCTGGAAAACCGCCCTAGTTCCTGCCCTGAGCATGTGGCCGAACCCCAAGGGCCCAGGGCCCTGTGTGACCGCCGGTGTGACCCTTGCTGGAGGCTGTGCTGGCTTCACGCCCCACCTTTGGATAGGTCGGAGAAGAAGCCCCTGACCCTTGGGCCCTGCACAGTGCCCCGAGGTGGCACCTGCTCACTGAGGCCTGCGTGGCCCGGCCCTCAGGCGAGGGGCTCTCGGGGCACAGCTGGCAGCCCTGGCTCTGGCCTGCCCCTCTGTGGGGTCCTGGGCTGGACCCTGTGCCCATTCGGGGCTCGGCCTTCTGCGTCCTGCCCCAGCTGGTCACGTGGAGCCCAGGCTGAAGGCCTAACCTACTGCCCTGGCCTGGGGTGGGAGAGGCGGGCCAGGGGCTGCTGGGCACCAGTGAGGGGGCTCCATGCAGGCCTCAGGAGGAGGGGGTCAGGTGACCCCCAGCTGGTGACCGTCCGCGCATGAGACCTGGCAGAGGGGGCCATGCCCTGCGTGGTGGCAGGCGGGCCCTGACTGTCCTTGCCTCATCCCCATCGCTGAGGGTATCAGAGTACACGGGAAAATTACACAGTAAAACACCACAGCCAGGGGCATGCCGTGCCCGAGGACCGCTCCCCGCAGCCCGGGAGCGCCGAGCGACGTCACGGGTCCCTGGGGGCCACCACGGCGCCTTAAAAAGAAGCCGTCGCCTGGGCCCGAGCCTCCCCACGCAAGCCGATGCCTGACACAGCCCCACGCCGCCACCCACCCCGCGCCGCCGCCACCCGCCCCACGCCGCCCGCACCCGCCCCGCGCCGCGCCCGCCACCCGCCCGCGCCGCCCGCACCCGCCCCGCGCCGCCCGCACCCGCCCGCGCCGCCCGTCACCCCCCCGCGCCGCCCGTCACCGCCCGCGCGCCCGCCACCCGCCCCGCGCCGCCCGCCACCCGCCCCGCGCCGCCCGTCACCCGCCCCGCGCCGCCCGTCACCCGCCCCGCGCCGCCCGCCACCCGCCCGCGCTGTCGAGAGCATGCACGCTGCAGCCGGTTCCCCAGGCGGTGACCCCGCGGCCGGGGGGCCCTGATGGGACATCAGCACATACAAGGGGGGTCCAGCACGGGCCCTGGGCGACCTGGGGGAGGCCACCTGGAGAGGCACCAGGCAGGGCGTCCAGGGCTAGAAGCCCCTGCTCTCCGACCCCACCTCGCCCTCCCAGCTGGCGCCCTCGCCTGCTCCCCGCGCCCTGCCAGGCGCCACCCACCTCCTCCTCTGCAGGTTTCGCATCTTCTGTACGTACAGCCACAGCTCCAGGCCCACGGGCAGCAGCAGCGGGCGGGGGCGGGGCGCGCCGTACACCACTTTGCACACGGCCTTCTCTGCCAAGCTCAGGGCCGCAGGCTGGCCCTCCGCGGCGGCCGCCGGCATCGCCGGGCTCCGGGCCTCTCCCCGGCCGGCCAGCCCTTGCCCCACCTTGGCTGCCGGTCCTGGGGTTGCGTTGGCCTGGGGGTTCCCCTGCCTCTCCCCCCCCAGGGCGGCGGGCTGAGGGCTCTGGCGGCTTTGGCTGCAGGAAACCCAGGCCCGCACACACATCGTCTGGGGCTCAGGGGAACTGGGGTGGATCAAGGGATCAAGGGGATCAGCACCGTCAGCAGGGAGCTCAGAGGACGTCCCCGAGGGGGCTGTGGCCGCCTTCCCGCTCTCCCTGGCTCCCGGGCAAACTCGCCCACTGTGACCCTGAAGCCAGCTTTGGGCCAGGGCCCAGCTCGAAGGAGCCCAGGCCAGCGTTTGCGAAGGAGGGGAGGAAGGAGGTGATGCACAGGACGTGCTGGGCCCAGCCCCGACTCTCCCCAGGGGCAGAGCCGTCCAGGGGGGAAGCCATCACCCCTAGAGACTCCCGCCTGGCGGGGTCCCTTCAAACACGGTCTGCCCCGCCCCTGCTCCCACCCCCAGTCCCCCCGTTCCCCCCCCCCCCCGCAGCCTGGCCTGGCACCAGTCCAGGTCGTCTTGTTAGTGCCTCCCAGCCCTCTGGGGGCTGCTGGGCTTCCCCGCCCCGACCGTCTGAGGGGCTCCAGGTCTAAGGGGCTCCAGGTCTAACCCGCCGAGGGGCCTGGGGTGGCTGCCCAGGGCCAGGGCGGAGGGCTTAGGAGGCCCAGACCCCTCCCCCCAGCTCCTTTCCTGAAATTTCAGCCCCTTGGCCACCTAACCTGCCCGCCCCCAGCTCCTCCAGCCTGCGGTGGCCAATGCAAGGGTCAGGTCATGTGACCTACCCCGGGCGAAGGGAGGAGCCCCCTGGGGTAGTGGGGGCGTTGTGGGTGTGTGGGCGTGCAGTAAAGTCCAGCAACAGATGAGGGCCACAGGCTCAGAGCCTACAGAGTCCCCTCAGGCCTGGCAGGGCAGAGAGTAGTGGTGACAAGTCCAAGGCATCTCTCGGGGACCACCCTTCCCAGCCCCCCGAGGTGCTGCTCACCCCAGGAGCCCCTTCTGCCAGGCCACTTGTCTTCTTCAGGGGGCGGGAGCTGGGGTGGGGACTCCAAGGCAACGCAGCCCTGGGGACGAGGAACTAGGGAGTGCCACTCCTTAAGGCCACCCTGGGGACTGAGCAGAGGCAGGAGGCCAAGGATGAGGGGAGGCCGTGGAGGACAGAGCATCCCACGGCCGGCATCAGCCGGGAGGCGCTGCCGGTCCTGCCCACTTTCATTTGGGGGGCGTCTGGGAGGACAGAATCCTGGGTGGTGGCCGCAGTAGTGGGAGGATCTGGTCCCGAGCACCCACCCCCACCAGGCCCTGCTCTTGAGGGTGTCCAGGCCGGGGCATTCTCCTCTCCGCCCTGAGGCCTCTGTCCAATGCTCCATGTTCACCCCCAGGACAGCGCAGCTGAGGGGGGCAGGGCGAGGCCTGGGCCACCTGCTCCATGCCCAGCTCCTGTCAGCAAGCTGAACCCCTGAGCTCGGTGTCCCCACACCAACGTCTCCACCACCTTGCCGGGCCCTCGCCTGATGCCTGCACGGCTGGCCGCCCTTTCCTGTCCTCTGCGAGGAGCTGCCCCGCCTGGCAGGGCCCCCTCCCTGCTCAGTGATGATTCTGGGGTCTCTGTCCCCCACATCACTCCTGCAGGCCTATGGGTATGTGTCCTGTCACCTGGCAAGGTGCCCATGTACACTGGGGCTGCACTGAGGCCGCAGCTGCCCGGGCAGAGTGGCCAGCCTCCCTGTCCACTCCCTCGCACCCTCCCTGGACGTGCATGCAGGGGCTGCTGAGAGCCTCAGGGCTCGGGACTGGGCCGCCTGATGGGCTCTCCATCCCCCGGGGCTGCAGTCTTAGTTCCCACACCAGACTCACCAGCAAACCCTGGGAGGGGACAGCCTTCCCACCTGGGATTTGCCACCTGGCTAAAGGTGCTCGTCACCTACAGCTCTCCCCCTGGAGACCCCTGGCCAGACGGCTTGGCCCCTCAGGGACGAGCCACCCCGTCCCTGCCGAGCTGTGTCTGCCGGCTCTGGCCCTAACAGCACGCCTGCCCGGCATAACCTCTCCTTGCGAGGCCGGCAGGGCCCGCTCTCCGAGCGGCCAGACCACAGTGGGCAAGAGCCGGGCACCGTCGGCCAAGGCCCCGCCGCCCGCTGACTCGCTGGGTGATGAAGTGGTACCGACTCCCCAAGGGGCTAGCCTTACTTCTCCACCACCACCTCACATCCACAGCCCTGCAGCCCGGCCGTGGCGCCCGAGACGGCAGCCTGGCCCAGCCCGTCCACGCCGCCTGCTCTCAGCCCCCGCCCTCACCTCCTGCCCTTTGGTGCTGACCACTGAGACGGGCCCCCAGGCCAGGTCCCCCGACCACCACCGGCGGCTGACCAGGGGCTGCGTCCCCCTCAGCCCCAGCCATCACCATCCTCTGTCTCCAGGGCTGTCGCCCCCACTCCGGGCCTCTGCTTGCACTCCCCCGCGCCACCACCCAGAGCAGAGCCACACTGCGGGGGGCAGGGTGCAGGGGCAGCAGAGGCAGGCAGAATCGCTGGAGAGGAGGGGCGTGAGTGTCACCCGGCTTAGGAGCTTGGGGACCCTAGGACCAGGTCAAGGAAGGGCCCACCAAGCGACCAGGGCCAGTGCCTGGGGGCACCTAGGGAGGGAACGGGGTAGAGACGGGCAGGTGGCATGGCCACGTGCTGTGGGGGCCTGCCCCACACCTGGGGATGCCTCTATTGAGGTGCCTGCTGTTCGGGACACCTCCAAGGCCACCCCAGAGTTGGGGTGCTCTGCCACTGATACTACCCCGTCCCAGCTCTAGGCAAGAGAACTTGGCTGCTGGCCGAAGGCGGCCGGGAGGCTGGAGAGGCCTTCCCACGGCGTCCCCGCTTTGGGGTGTTCTCAGCCACCTGCCACCCCCCAACCCGCCCTTTGGCCCCTCCGTCCAGAACTCCTGCAGGAGGGGCACCCATCTGACCCAGCCCCTCCCCAGGGCCCCTGGGGCACTTGGTGGCTCACTGGCTCTCATAGCGTTCCAAGCCCAGTTTTAGAACTGAACTCTCACCAACAGGAATGTGGGTGTGGGAAGGGGGGACCCTGGGTGGTGGGCCTGGCAGAGGAGACCTGGCTTGGCTGGCCCCAGGGAGCCCCCAGCAGCTATCCAGGCAATGCTAGACCAAATGGATCTTGTCCACCCAGCGACCCCACCCCCAGCTCCCACGCCACTGGCGGGCTCCCCCCCCCCGACACACGGGCTCCAAGCAGGCAGACCACCTTCCGACAGCTTCCTAGCTGAGCGCCTGGGACCCAGCCTCACCTCCTCACCTGCCCTGCAGCCCCCTCCTGTCCAGGAGGCCCCCTCAAGCCACTCTGGCCAGGAACCGCCCTGCCCACCTGGCCATGGCTACGCGGTAGGGTCCAAACCCCTTGCGCCCTGCAGGGGGCTCCTGCACCCCAGCCTAGCTCTGTTCGGGCTTCAGCTTACAAGGAGGCCGAGCTGGATCAAGGCCTCTCCCAGCATCCCCTGTCCCTGTCCCTGTCCCCGCCTGGGGTCAGCCCCTGTGGGGCTCCACATGGCCCACACCCCAGGTCCGTGGAGTGACTGGGCCCATGTGGACCCCATGCTCAGCTTTGTGGGCTCTCCCAGCTCTCACACTCACACACACTCACACAGCCGGTGGCTGCCAGATCAGCTCCTACAGTTCTTGGGGACGACGTGCCATGCCCCGTCTGCATGGGACAGATGACCCTGGGGCACGGCTGCCTGCACGCTCCGCAACCCCTGGGGGCCGGGAGCGGGTCCTGGACGCCAGCCTCCGGCGTCGGCTGCCAGCTCGTCCCCCCACACATCCCCCTCCCCTGCATGGGGCCCAGGAGCCAGGCCAGGGGCGCGGGCTGGCCCTAGACCACACAATGGGGGCTGTGTCTCTGGCCAGCAGCGCAGACCAGCCCCAGGTGGGAGGGCAGTGGGGCCTCCGCTCGCCCGTCACCACGCCGTCAATGCACATCGGGGTGCAGCAGAGGTGTGCTGCCGACAGGCTGACAGGCTAGGCCGCCTGGTCTCAGGGACGCCGGGGAGGGCTGGGGTGATGATGTCCCTCCAGTCCGGGGCGGGGAGCCAGGCCTCCCTCTGGGGGCTGCTGCCAATAATCACCCCAGCTCAGCACTCCTGCCTGCCCACTCTGCTGGCAGAGTCCCGGGCCCCGGGCATCACCCCGCGAAACACCGGAGCCAGGCCTGGAGTCACCAAGCAGGCACGCAGCCCCGGGCAGAGCCAGCCTGTCACCCCTGACTGGCGGGGCGTGGGGCACAGAGTCCAGGCTGCCAGTCATGAGCCTGCCTCGAGGCAGGTGCCTTTGTAGGCAGACACACACCCACCCGGCTGGCTGACTGCGGCCCCACGCCTGGGCCACCCGCTGCACCACGGGCGGGGAGGGGGGGCGGGTGGAATGGGCTGATGGGGGGCAGGGCCCTTCCCATGACACAGCCTGGTCTCTTCAGCCAAGCTGCCACCGGGGCCGTGGCAGTGGGGAGGGGAGCTCCTGGCGGCCCCCCTGCACACACCTGCTGTGTCAGGAGCCCCAACTGCCGGGAGAACGCAGCTGGAGAAGCGGCTGCCTCTCACCCCTTGTTCCCGGGACTGCCGGAGGGGGTGGGGAGCCCTCGCCCCCGCCCCCCACGGGCAGCTGCCCATCCCAGCCACCCGCCACCCCACCCGTTAGCCTCCAGGTTTTCGTTAGTCCCTGGCTCAAACTGGGGCGCTGGCAGGCCCCCTCCCAGCACCCCCATCCTCACACCTCCATTCTCAGGCTCCCGCACCCGCCTCATCCCCCATCCCCATGTGTACCTCTGGAGCTCCCACCCCAAACCCCCACTCCCACACGCCCCAGAACCCCATCCCGCGGCGCCCTCCTCTGGCACCCGTGGCGCCCCCACTCTCGTGCTCCCACCCCCGCTGCCCCGCACGGAGGGCGGGTCCCCGCCACGTTGCGCGCCGCCGCCGCCGCCGCCTTTGTTCCGGGCCGCCCGCAGCCCCGGCGGCCCGCCCCGTCCCCGGCCCCGCGGCCCCGGGGCCCGCCGACCCCGGCCCGCCCAGCCCACCTGGAGTAGAGGCGACGCGCCGGGCCGGGCAGCTCGTCCGCGGCGGCGGGCGGGGCTGGACCGGCCATGGGCCGGGGTCGCCGAGTGCCGGAGCCGCGCACTCCTCGCTCGCGCCGCCCAGCGTCTGTCTCCCGGCCGCTGGCTGCTGTCCACTGTCCACTGTCCGTTTGCCTGTCCCCACCGGCCAGAGGCGCCGAGGAAGTGATGTGCGCGGGGCGCCGCCCCTCCCGCCGTGGCCGTGATGTCACCGGTCCCTCCTCCCTCCGCGCGGTGGCGGTGGGGAGGGGGAGGGGAGGAAGCTCGTGGGGGGCGGGCCACGCGGGGGAGGGGCGGGGGTCGAGGCGGCTGGCACGGGGCCGGCCGCGGTCCTCCCCCAGGCTCAGGACAGAGCGCAGGGCGCCTGGCCTTGACAATGCCGCCGGGCCCTGGGCGGCGGCGCCCTCTGCCGGCTTTCCCGCCCCCTCTCCCACCCCCCACGTGAGGCCGCCTGAGGTCCCTTTGCCTTTGTGCCGCCGGCGCCCCCTTGCTGGTCCTCTGCCCCCTCCTCCTGTGCACCTCCTACACGCATCACCCCTTCTCCAAACTGGCAGCAGGGTGCTGCCCCTGGGTGCCTCTCTGCCTGCCTAGTTTAGGGGGGCTGATCACAAACACGGTTCTGCCCCTCCCCCACGTGAATTCAGAGGTCTGAGAGGAGTGGGTGGCCCTGGGAGCTGTGGACAGTGACAATCCCTGCTCCCGCCATTCCTCACCCCTGAGACGGCATGTCGCCCAACCAGTCTTGGTTTTATCTGTGAAGTGGGGTGACTGGGAAGGAGGCAGGCAGAGCAGGGGGCACCCCCGGGTCAGTCCCAGGGGGTGTCTCAGCACCCAACACCTTCTCCGTGAATTCCTGGAGCCCTGGTGGCTTGACCCTGAGTTGACCCTGAGATGTGGCCTCGGCCCCTCCCGCCCTAGGGCCAGCCAGCTCCTGGGCACAGGGGGCACCTATGGGTCTGCCCTGGTCCTGCCCCCTTTCCCGGTCCGCACCTTCCCGGTGCACCCAGGAGACGCCAAACCCTGGAAAGCCGCGGTGATCGCCAGATGGAGCGAGGTCCAGGTGCGGGAAGCAGCAGACAGGCAGGACAATGCCGAGGCCTCCGGCCAGACCCTCGGCAGAACGCAGCCTGCAGGACACTAGAAAGTAAACAGGAGATAAGAGAGGACCTGCTGGCCGGCTGGTTTGTTTCTGCTACGGAAGAGGGGCTGCGATGAGAACCATCTGTGCCGGGAGCCAGCAGCCCTGCGGCCCGTCCAATTCACCCTCCCCCGATGACCACAGGAGCTGGGCAAGGCCTTGCTCCTGGTCACGGCTGCGGCTGCCAGCTGGCCCCTGTGGGGGGGTGGTACGCCGGCCAGAGGCTCCACCCTCGTCTGCGGCAGCCCCAGGCCTGCCTCCTTGGGGCGCCCGCTGAGCTGGCATCATTGAAGGGTCCCCCTATGCCAGACCTGAGCTCAGCATCCCCAGGAGCCACTGCCTTGAGCCTCCTGCATGCACCGTGTCTGTGGCCAGGTGCCGGTTGCCAAGAAGGTCCTTAAGTGACCCGCTGTGAACAGCAGAGGGAGGGGGAGCTTCCCTCTGTAGCAGAAACCGCAGGGAGGCTGGGGAGCTGGGGTTCCTGGGCTGGGGCAGTCTCCAGGTTATAGCAGACTTCCCGGGGCAGTCGGACCCCTTGGGGCGCCGTGCGGCGAGTTGGCCAAGGCCTCGGGCTCTGAGTTAGGCTGAGCAGGACTGGAGGCGGCGCCCGCTGCTGCCACAGGTCCCGGCTCAAGCTGCTCTTCCTCTCTGAGCCTTGGCTCTGCCACTATAAATGGGGCTCGGTAGCCCCACCCCACAACAGTCGTGCAGGATCGTGGGGTCTGGACAGTGCTGGTCACTGCCTTGCACACAGTAAGAGCTTGGGGAAAGCCAGCCATTGGGACCACACTGCCCATGCCGTGGCGCCTGGCCCCGCTGGGCCCCGGCAGGCAGCCCTGGCGGGATCGGGGAACACCGCAGGTGGTGTGTCTCCCACCCAGAGACTTGACTGTCCTGGCAACATAACCCACAACGGGAGGTGGAATGTGATGAGGGCAGGCACCCAGGTGACGGGCCCAACACGCATTGCCCACACAGCCACCCGGTTGTGAGGATGATCACGCCTCTGGTCCGCAGAGATCAGGGACTCCTTGGTGGCAAGTCTGGGAGCTTCTGGGGGCACCCGACCCTCTGTCACTACTGCCCCCCACTGGCGCTGACACCATCTGGCCCTCCCCCCATTCAGGCTGCTCTCCCTCCCCCGCTGCTCCTCCCCCAGCCTGGGGGGGGGATTCTCTGCCGAGCACACCTGGGCACCTCATTATGGTTCCTCTTGAAAGTTCTCCCCGTGACGCTTTGTGCACCAGCTAGGGCACAGTGCTCCCACAGGAGGCTGAGGGCACATCCCCTCCACCCGTCCCTGCCGGGCCTCGTTCCCAAAGGAGTGTTTGAAAGAAGAAAAACAATTTCCCATCCAGACACATCCTTCTGGCCCCAGTCAGCAGCTCGGGGCACAGGGAGGGTGTGATGGGCGGGTGCGAACAGTGATGCTAGGCTCGGTCCCAGGAAGCAGCACCCCTCAGGCACCCGCCCACTGCTCTCGAGTGCCCCAGGTTTATGTCAGCACACCCCGGAACCTGCTCTTGGCAGTCGTCAGCAGCGCCACGCCCACCCGAGGGCATGTGCCATGTGCCTGCCATCATTCGGCACTCCCTGGCATCCTGCCTCGTCGCCACACCCTCCCCGTCACACGGACGAGAGGACAGCAGTGCCCCAGGTCACCCACCGGTCTGGGCCGCAGGGCGGCCAAGGTCAGGCCCTGTCTTCCCAACTTGCCTCTTCCTGGACCTTCCCCTGGACAGGCCTGGCGGAAGATGACAGTGGATAGTCACGGGGTTCTTGCTGAGCCCCTGGTGGGACCTGGGCTCCTGGAGAGAGGTGGACACCCACGGCCACTGACACACACACACACCACGCACACACATGCACACACACGCTTACGTGACAAAGAGCACTGGGTTCACCTCGGTTTCCAGCGAGCTCGTGGCCCTGAGGAAGAACCTATTCTTTGCACAGTTTGGGGAGCACATGCCCTCGGGGCCCCGAAGCCCCATGGCATCACCCACAACCGTCTCCTCTCCTTGGGCCCCAAGTTCCTGGAGAGTGGGAGATGTAGGGGTAGATGGGTGCGCAGTGTGTGCGGCGGGGAGCCAGAAGGAAGCGGTCTGTCCAGCCCCAGGGCCCGAGCACCTCACTGGGCGATGACACACACCCAGGAAGTGGCTGGAGGCCGCGTGAGGCTCTGTGCCAATCACGTCATCGAGCAGCACCTGGCCACACAGCATTCCTGGCGCACTTGTTGGCAGCTGCCTGCTTTGTCACTGGTTTATGTCCCCGAGGCCTATGGGCAGGAGGCAGGGCACGCGCTCCCCTGTCCACAGCAGGGCTGTCTGTCGGAGCTCATTCTGGCCCGTGTGACCAAAACCCCTGCCCCAGCCTGTCTGCTCCCCAGGTCTGGCAGCAGGTAACACCGGCGTGCTAGAGAGAGGCGAATGAGACAGGGAGGGAGGCGGACAGGGGGCTGGCTCGGGCCCAGCATGGCTGCCCACAGGCCGGTCTCAGGCGGGAGTCTAGTGAGCGAGGTCAGGCTGTGATGCCCTCGGCTGAGCGGGGGCAGAGCAGACACTCCGCAGGGAGACGGGTCAAACCCGCGCCTCCACGGACCCCCCACCTCGCGCTGCCTCCCGCCTACCCCGGCGCTCTGGGTGGACACGGGCCTCTGCACAGAGGCCCACATGGGCCAATGGGCTGGGGGTCCCCGCCCGTCTGGCACAGGGCCTCCACTTGGTGGCAGGGTCGGAGGGAGCCCAGGTGCCTCTGGGGACACCAGGCTGGGACGGGCCTGCTGGCTGGGAACCTGAAGAAGCCACCCTGGGCCCTGGAGCAGGGGCTCCACCTTGGGCTTCCTTCCTCTCCCCATCCTCGTTCCCTCTGGCCTTGACCCTTGAGCTCACCTTGGCCCCTGGGTGCTCACTATTGTGTTCCACCTGCCATGCCTGGAGTGTGGTCACAGAGCCTGGAGGACCGATGCCTGGTCCTTGTGGGACCCGCTCACCCCACAGGAGCCTCCTTTCCAGCAGCCCTGGCTGGGGCCGGAGGCAGGGCCGCAGCCCCCCTAACCCTGCCCTTAGATGCGGTCACCCCCAACCACACCTCGGACAGCCGCGCAGGGGCTGCAGGTGTGCGGAAGGGCGTGGGGAGGACGGCGGCATGCCCACCTCACTGGGAGGGCAGGGACGGCGAAGGCGGAAGGCAGGGTGCCACGCTCAGGCCCACTGGACCCTCGGACGCGAGGTGGGGGACGCTTGGAGGGCACAGAACACGGCACCAGCTGTCCCAGGCACAGCAGGACCCCAGGGAAAACATCGTGCCTCTTCCCTGAGAGACCCATGCCTGGACTGGCCACGGGCGGTGGGCACAAGGCCTGAGGCAGGCCGCTGGCAGCGGGAGAAGCCGGGGTCCCCTCAGTGGGAACCCTGTGCTGTGTCCATTTGTCTGTCCAACAGCAATGAAGTCGGGGGGAAGCCAGAGGGGGTCACGTTGCCCAGCCATGGGCCCCCAGCCGCCCTCACACACAGGTCTCTGCCCTGAGCCCCTGCTGCGGGGTTCCCAGCCCAGGCAGCTGAGGTGCCATGGAAACCCTCCTCCTCAGGGGCCCCTCTCCCGGGCTTGCCTGCTCCTCCTCATGGGACAGCGGGACAGCGGGACAGCTGGACAGCTGGCTGCCCGAGACCGGGCAGGAAGCAGCACCTCCAGGGGGCCGTTCGCTCCGGCTGATTCCTCACTTGCTCTGGGACCAAGAAACTGTGCCCTTCCCTAATTTCTAGAGGACCTGGCTGGTCACGCATGGGGAGGGACGGACCCTGGGGTCCTGGGCGTCCCTCGCAGGCTCCCCGTGGTGTGGCCCCTGTGTCTGTCCACGGGCCTCATCATCAGCCTTGGGGGATGGCCGAGGTGTGCAGGGCACTGGGGCCTTTGTGCAGCAAAGCAGAGGTCCTCATGAGGCCCCAGGGAGCCCCCCTAGGGGAGCATCCGATCCTGCACCTTACCTGTGGGGGGCTCCACTCCCCTCAAAGTGCAAATCCCCCAGGGCAGGTGTTCCCCAAAGGAGCACATCCGCCCTCAGAGAGGAAGGAGAGGCGGGGCGGGGGAGGCAGGGCGAGCCTCTTCCCCAGGCGAGGCCCCAGCGCCCGCGGTCCCGCCCTGAACACCAAGAAGACTTTCTTGGAAAAAGACTTTTCCTAGAGATTGTTTTGAGGGAAAGACACAACTCCTGGGAGTGGGGCGGCAGGGGCAGCGGAGGCCGGAGCGGATCCCCCCCCCTGCAGCGCCCCTCTTGGGGTGCGGGCTTGCGGGCCGTGACGGGGAGAGGGCGCCCCCTGCCGGCGTCGCCCCCACTTGGCCCTGGCGGTGCGGGGAGGGCCCTGGTTTTTTGATCGCGCCGCGGCGCCCCGTCCCCGCCGCGCCCCCCGGGCAGCGGCCGCCCCTGCGCGCTGGCGCGGCGCCGCCACGAGGGCGCGCACACACCCCGAGCCCAGCGCCGCGGGCCTCCCGCGCACCCGCCGGGGACGCGCATCTCCGAGGACGCGACGCGCTTCGCCGGCGCGTCGCTGGAGGCGGGTGAAACTGGACCGCGAAGGCGCTCTGCTGCCCTCTCCCCTCGGCCTCCGGCCGCCTGGCGCGTCCACGTGGCCTCAGGGCGGGAGGGTGAACTGTCCAGGTACTGGTCCCCCTACTCGTGTTTCAGGAGGGCTGGAATGAACCCGTCTACCTCCGGGTCCCACTCTTGACCCCAGAGACCTGGGCGGCTGCTGGGGTCCTTGGGAGAAGGAGAAGCAGGGGCAGGGGCTGTGGGGGCCGTGGACCCAGTAGTGACACTGGACTGATGGAGGCTCTGGGCCACTCCGGAGTCCCTCCCCTGGCCCTCCACCGTCCCTCTTCCCACCCCAAGTGGGGCGGGTTCTAGGCAGCGCCCCGGAGACACTCCCCAGCCCAGACCCCCACTGCCCTGGCTCCTGGGGGTGGGGGAAATGCTCCAGGTGCGTGCTCCAGGTGCGATCCCCCGCCTGGGCGAGGCCCTGCCTGGTCCCCAGGCCCTGAAGAGCCCGCCTGCAGGAGGAGCCTGCCCGGATGGACGCCCGGGTTTCCCTGGCAACGTCCGGCGGGCCTCCTCCCAGCCTCCTCCCTGTCTCCTGGCGTTCCCTGGGCTCTGCCTGCGCCGGCCTCCGAGCCAAGGCAGATGCCCGGCGCCTTCCAGCTGGTGAGTACCTGGAGGGGATCTGCCTGAGCCCGCTGACCTGCCCCTGGCACCCGGGCAGGGGGCGGAAACGCAGCAGGGCGGTGGGTGGGGGTGGGGGAGCAGGAAGGTTGGGAGGGTGGCTTTGCCTTTGCTCCTCCATGGACTAGCTGCCCCTCCTGGGTCCGACTCCCCTGGGAAGGGATCTTCTGGGCTGGGAGCGCCGGCTGAGGGCCTGGGGCCTCCTGGGGCAAGGCCGGGCTGCCCCTGACAGCGGAGTCCCCACGGCCCTTCCCTGCTCTAGCACCGCTGCCTGTGGCACTGGGCCGCCATCAGTTTCCCCACCTGTAAAGCAGAGACACGCCATCCCAGGCTCCGAATGGCCGAGGTTCCTGCACTCGCTCCCACCTGGCAGGTCCGATACTGACGGCAGGCCCTGTCAGCACAGACCCTCTGCCAGCTCTCCTGGGGTACGGGCCTGGGTCATCCCAGCCTCTGGGAGCCCGTGGAGGGCGGAGAGTTGGAGGCTGAGGCAGTGGGTGGGAGGAGACCCTCAGGGGCCGTGCCCCGGAGCCGTGGCCCCTGGCTACTGTTCTGAGCCTTCACACCTGGTTGCGGCCCCGGGGCTGAGTTGGGAGTAACTGAACCTTGAAGGTGCTCGGCCATGGCCTCCAGCCAGCCTCTGGCCACAAGGCAGGACTGTGTGTGAACGCGGGACACTTTCCCAGGTCACCAGGGGCCACGGCTGCATCACTGCTCTGACCGTTCCCGGCTTGGGGGAGGTGCCACCGAGGGCAGGTCTCTGCTCTGTGTTGTGTGACAGTGGGCAAAGTGACAGTGCTGTCCTCATGGACTGTGGTGCGGGGCCCTGGTTGGCCTCGGGTTGCTCGGGGACAGGCTGGCCTGGCCCCTGGCAAGTGCCCCGAGCAGCGGCTGGCTTTCCGTCGCTGGAAGGCAGGGGCCAGGTCTGGCGGTGGGGGTGCAGGGCAGGGAGACCAGGCAGACGGCAGGGCCTGGGGCCTCGGGGTGAGTGGGCCTGGGCGGGGGCGCTCCTGCTGACCTCTCTGTTGGTCTGGCAGCGTCTGTCTCCTGGGCACGGGGGACAGTGGCTCGGGCTCCCTGGGCAGGCCGCAGACGCTGGGGTTCTTTGGGCAGCTGTGTCATGGTTCTGCCGGGCTTAGCCGGCAAGCCGGGGGGCCACGCATCTGGGGTGCGGCCGCCACGCCGGGTTTTGCATGTGTCCTCGGGGTTCGCTCTGTCCCCCCTCCTGTCAGCGCTCCCTCTGGCTTCCCCAGCAGCACCTGCTCCCTGCCTGCAGCCGCCTTCCCAGTCACCTGGTTCTTGCCCCTGCGTCTGCCACCTCTGTACCTCTGTGTGGCCCCAAGTCCCCTTGGGGCCCAACCAGCTTCCATGGGGGGAGGGAGGGCTGTGACGACTGAGCACAGCAGGTGGCAGAGGCTGGGGGCACGGCCGCCCTGGCCGGACCCCGGCACGAGGCCCAGCGGGGCCCGGGCTGGCCTGCCCTGCGCTGCAGACCCTGGTGTGCGTCTGCGCGTGCGCATGCGTGTGCGTGGCGTGTTGTGTGTCTGTCCGTGGTGCACACTGTGCATCAGGGATGGCCTGTGCTTCTGGGCCAAGGGTCCAGCGTGCCCAGGTGCACTGTCATCTGCACGTCATCTTCCCAGACATGACCTGAGCCTGGGTCAGCCTCTGGAGAACTTCGGTTGGACCCGTGAGCCCGCGTCGTCTGCAACCCCCGCGGCCTGGTGCCAACCACACGGCCCAGTCCGGTTGGAGGGCTGGGTCTGGGGGTGGCCATCGGGTGCCATGCCAACATCCAGGCCTGTGTCAGCTGCTGTTGCTGCCCAGTTCTGTGGTCTGGAACTCTGGGCCCCGAGACAACGGGCGTGGCAGGCCCCTCTCCTTCACGGTCCGCTGACTCTGTCCCCGTCCCCGTCCCGGGCCTGCTCGGGCCTGCTCAGGGTCTGCTACTCAGGTGACGAGGCGGTGAGAAGTAAACAGTGTGGCTAAGTGGAGCAGAGCGCTGCCAGCTTCCAGAAGGGAGCTGGTCCCCAGCCCGCCAGCCAGCCCAGGCTGGCGGCCAGAGGCAGCTCCGCACTGGGCAGCGGCTGCGGTGGGCACGGCCGGACCCCCGGGCGAGGAACGGCCCCTGGCGGCGGCCAGCGCAGAAGCCTCTGTCCTGGTGAGCCAGTGCTTTCTGGCAGCTCAGTGCGGGGCCGCGGTGGGGGCGGCGTGGGGGGCGGTGCGTGGGGGGGCGGTGCGTGGGGGGCGCGTGGGGGTTGGCGCGTGGGGGGGCGGCCTGGGATCCAGGGTGGGCTAGGGAAGAACGCACAAGGCCGGAGGGGTTAAGCAAGGTTTATTGTAGCAGGGTGACAGCCCCAAATGCGAGGGGACCTGAAACTTACATGGGGCTTGAGGGGGGCCTTTCAGCGGGACTGTGTTGGGCGGTGGCGGGAGGAGGAGAGCCCAGGGAAGCGGGAGGTGAGCACGTAGCACTCCCACACAGAGGTGAGGGAGTCTGGTCCCCACCCCGCGGGAGGGGGGACGGGCCCTCCTGCACCCAGCAGGTGGGGTGAGAGCAGGTGCGGCCCCAGGGTGAGCTCTTCGTCGTGTCTCTGACCCTCTTAAGGACCCTGCCGGGAGGGGGCTCACGTTCTGCCCACTTTCCTCACGCCTTCAGGACGCGGGGCCGGCCCGAGGCCACCGCGGGCCCCTGGTGCCTCTGGGAACTGGGGCTCTCCGCCACTGTGTCCATCATGTGGGGGGGTGCTGCTCCATTTGTTCCTCGCATCAGCCCCTCCTGGCCAAGATGCCCTCCTCTGGCGCCCCAGTCCTGTGGTGGCCGGGCATGGCCCTGGGACCAGTGGGCCACGTCCGTCCGTGCCTGGGTCCTGGCCCGCGGGGACCCTGGAGCCTGCGGGTGTCTTCTTGTGCATTCTCACGCCAGACCACCCTCGCCCCCGGCGGGAGGTGCGGGGGACCTTCCTCTGCGAGAGGCATTAGGAGGGAGGCAGGGCAGGGGCAGGAGGGGATGCGGGGCCAGAGAGGCAGGCTGGGGGAACGGGGCCCTGCCTCTGCTCGGCAGGACGGCCCTCGGGTGCAGCGGCAAGTGGGGTCCTTGGCCGGGCGGTGGGGGGCTCTGGGAACAGGAGGTGGAAACGTCTTTGCAATCCCCTCGGTGATCCAGCCTCTGAGGGCGGGAGGAGACCCGGCCCGGTCACTCTCGCCCCTGGTCACACCCCCCAGCGTGTCTCAGTGTCCAGGGCCTGCCACCAGGGTGTCCAGGAGCTGCCTGCAGGCCGGGGACTGGGCGTCACAGGGTCCCTCGGCCGGCACTCCACAGGAGGGCTGCTTTCCCGGGCCCCGGGGCAGGCCTGGAGCAAACAGGCCCGGGGGGCCTGCTCCCTTTCAGCCTCACGGAGCCACCCCCCAGTGGACGGAGCCAGCCTGGCCAGCGCAGGAGCCCTGGCCGAGTGCTCGGGGCGGAGCCGGAGGGCGGCCCAGGTGGCGCCGGCATGCGGACACAGCTGCAGAGGTGTGTCAGCCAGCATGTCAGCTGTCCGGGCCACCAGGTGCGGACGGAGGCCGGATCAGGGTCCTGCGGGCTGCACCGTGATGGCGCACACATCCTTCCCCTCGCCCTACTGCAGGGGAGGCTGGTGGGGCTGGGGCGGCTCTCAGCGAACCCTCCCTCCTGCCGGCAGCCGATGGGGCTGTGTGTCCCCCCCCCAACCCCGTGACCAGGGTCCCGGCGCAGAGCCCCACCCTGTACCCTGCCCAGACAGTGACTCCAGGCGTCCCTGTTCCCAGGGCCTCCACTTTAGGGCAGGGCTCGAGGACAGTGCTCCGCCCCCGTGCCTGCCTTGGGGGTCTTTGCTGTGGGCCCCCTCCCCCGGGGTCCACTCCGGAGGGGCCATCGTTAGGGCAGTTCCTGAAACTAGTAAGTGCTCGTAACCATCCCTGGCCGCTCCCTGGCCGCTCGGCCGCTCGTGACTCAGCCACCAGCTCAGGCCCCGCTCGGGAGGGAGCTCACCTGAGGCCACAGTCCCTGGAGGCTGCTGGGCCGGGGTCCCAGGTCATCCGAGGTTACACCATTCCTCTGGGCGGAGCTGGAGTTTGAAACAGCTCCCCTCCTGAGGACCTGCCGAGCTCAGGGCCAGCCGACCGCAGAGCCCACGTCCTCCTGCCCACGCTGCCTGCCGGAGTCGCCACAGGGGTGACAGGGAGCCCACCCGAGGAGGCCGGCTGGGGGCTCCCGGGGGTGCAGGGCGCAGGGAGCAGGACTGGGGCCCCTGGCACTGGGACGGATCTGGCTAGTGCTTCCATGAGCAAGGGCTCCCCGGAGCTGGGGCTGCTGCGGGAGCCGACGAGCCCCGCCAAAGGGCTTCCGGAGGGGTGGCAGGTGCCTCTGCCTTTGCGTCAGCCCCGGGCACTTGGCCCTTCAGCCCCTCGCCCAGCTGCTGGGGGCAGGCCTCAGGCCAGCTCCTCGGCCTGCACCCAGCCTCCCTCCCAGGCTGATGGCCCTCGGAACTGAACCTTGAACTTGACGCCAGCTGGGGGCTGAGCCCCAGCCGCGGCCCTGCCCCCGAGGCCCACCCTGCCCCCAGGGCACACGTTTGCCCAGGCTGAGCCCAGCCCCAGCCCTGGCCAGCTCACTCGCCATGCATGGCCGCTGGCCCCTGAATCCCGGGAGGGTGGGGTGCTCCAGCAGGAGTTGCAAGTCTCAGCTCTTGGTTGCTGAGTGACACGGGATTATTATGCTGTCACGGGGCTACTAGAATTCTCTCCCACCCCGCTGAGAAGCAGCTTGTGAGGAAGGCCCCCCCAGGCCATTGCCCAGGGCCCAGTTTCCATGACCATCCCGAGGATTTCCATCGTGGGCCAGGGGACCGGGACAGGTGGCATCTGGAGCCGGGTGGTGGCCAGCCCATGAGCAGGGATGGGTGCCGGGCTGCCGGTCACGAGGCTGCCTCGTGGAAGCGCCCGGAGCCGGTGGTGACGGGGGCTCACCTTCACCCTGGCCCTGCCGCCCTGCCAAGCTGCCTGGGGCCAGCAACCCAGGCCCGGCCCCAAGAGAGCCAGAGGCCGTGCCCGCCCCCCTGCAGGCTCCCGGGAGACCAGCCTTGCGCAGGCCAGCACCACGCCTAGGTAGTGTTTGTGCTGTCAGCATGGCTGGCCGGACTGTGTCACTGCCCCCTGCCCACCCCAGGGAAGTGACCGAGGCAGCTGAGTGTGTGTCAGGGGACCAGAGTGCCCCTGCTCTGTGCCTTCTCCCTGAGCCTCAGCTTCCCATCTGTAAATTGGGCTGATCGTGGTGCCTAGCCAAAGGGGTGTGGTCAGCCTCCGAGAGAGATGTCCCCGCACTGCCACGCACGGGCGTTTCACCGGCCCCCCGCACCTTTCTGTCCGTGGGCATTCTGGGACAGGAAGGATGGGGAGCAGGAGGAGCTCCGGAGGCGGTGGGGGTGCACAGTGAGATCTGCAGCCCCCACACCTGACCGCCGTGTCTGTTTTCTCCCTCCCAAGGGCAGACGCGCTACACCCTCCTGCAGTCGAGGATGACCTCATGGCCGCCCTGAGGTGGCCCGAGCCCTCTGCGCAGCCAGGTCCCCTGCAGGGAGGTCCCTATGAGGCCTGGTCCGACCATACGCAGAGGCCAGACTCCCCTGGGAAGGCCTGCAGCTACCCAGTGTGGACAACGGGCGAGGAGGCCAAGGACGAGGACAGCTTGGTATCATCGGGCCGCCTGTCTGGCTCCTCAGGGGGCCACGAGTCATGCGCACCACCCCACGGGCCCTGGAAGGAGAGGGTCCCCCAGGTGCGGGGCTCCCCGCGGCTGCCCAGGGAGAGCAACCCGCGGCTGGAACAGCTGAGGGACAAGATCCGGGCCCAGGTGCAGTGGCAGGCCAGCTGCGCCTCCCTGGCCACCTCAACGCCCTCCAGCGCCTCGCGCCTCTACAAAGCCTCCTCGCCAGCCCCCCAGAGGAAGACCCAAAAGCTGAAGCATGGCCCTCCAGCCCCGGCCTCCCCAGGTCAGCGGCGGCTTCCCCCGGTGAGGGGCGGGGGCGGCAAGGCCGCGGGAGGGCTGTGCTGGCGCCTGGTGGCCCACGGGCGCTGAGTGAAGCGTGCCCGGGGGCTTGCAGCTGGGGCAGCCGCGTGGGTGAGGGCCCTGGTCTGTGGGCTGGCAGGGGCCAGCGGGGGGGGGGGGTGCATGGGAAGGAAGGGCACACCAGGAGGCGTGGAGGGGCCTGGTCCCCTGAGCTGGCGTCTGCAGCCTCGCGGGGCTCCGGTGGGTTCGACAGGATCATGTCACGGTCAGGCGTGTGGAGACTCAGGTCAGGAACACCTGAAAAGCCTGCGGGAGATTTTGAAGAGCCTCAGAAACAAGGCCCATGGTCGGGGTGGGGAGGGAATTTAAGGACACCTCCAAGCACGACCTCCCGTTGGACCAGCGCAGGGGTGCAGCCCGTGGTTCTCGCTGTGCAGGGGCAAGCTTCCTCTAGGAGACAGGATGGATGTTTCCTTTTTTAAAAAAAAAAATTAATATTTTAAGGATATTTTTGTAAAAAAATGTAAATAACACAAAATCGACCATTTTCACCAGGGTGAGTACACAGCTGGGTGGCATCTGGCACAGTCACACTGCACGTGGCCGTCACCACCGTCACCTCCAGGACTTTCTCATCTTCCCAACGGGAACTCTGTTCCCCTTAAACTCTCACTCCCGGCCCTTCCCCCAGCCTGCCCCACCACTTACTTCCTGTCTCTGTGGGTCTGACCCCTCTCGGGACCTCCCGTGGGTGGGATCTTATATGACTTGTCCTTCTGGGACTTTTTTCTTAAAGGCAGGATCACTGCCCGATTATCCTAGTGCATCTGCAATCCACGAAGGAGATGAGAAAGGTCCACGTTCCCGGTGTGCCCCCCCAACCCCCACCTGCCCTGGTTAACATTTGGGAGCATCCTCTAAATCATTCTTCTCTGCAAAAGTGAGACTTTGCACATGTACTGTGACAGCCCTTTACCATGCTACACGGCCAAACAGCATGTGGTTCCCTGGTCCAGGCACACAGAGCCCTACCCAGCAGGGGACATGGTGGTGCCGGCCTGGTCGGAAAGGCAGACCACCACTGGCCTCCAGCTCCACGCCTCGCACGTCTGGGTGGCCCCGTGGGTGCGCATGGCCCAGGGCCCCAGTCAAAGGCGCTGTGTCGAAAGGCTTTCGAGAGGCTGCCTAGCGGGGACCTTCGGTGGTGTCCTAGAATCTCTCCTCACCATACCCCCTCTGCCCTCCGCTCCAGGCTCCAGGGTCCTGAGTGCAGCTGAGCACGGAGTTGAAGACAAGGTCCTTCCCGGCCAGGGGCATGAGCCTTCCCCAGTCTCCCTGTGCCAGGCCTCAGGTGAGGGGCTCTGTGGCCAACCACCCTGGCACCCCCAGGCCAGATACTCAGGCCACTCTGCATGCAGCTTCTCACTCTGTACCTGCTTCTGTTGTGATCCCCACTCATAGACGAGGACACTGAGGGTCAGAGAAGGACTCCAAATGAGAAGGGGCGGAGCAAAGATTTGGAGCTGGATTCCTAACCCTCTGCTTCCCAGCAGGGAAGGAGCCCAGGAGGGTTCTGTGGGGTAGACCGGGGCTCACGGGGCAGGTGTCTGCTCGCCGAGGTCTCCTGCACAGAGTAGGTCAGGTCCTTCCTGCAGAAAACCTCCATGTGGGCTTGGTGTTCCATCTTGGAGGCAGGAGGCACTGTCTACCTGTCCCACAGGTGGCCCCACCACGTCACAGCCCCACCTTGCTCAGGAGGGGCTGACCCGTCAGCCATGGGGCCCCAGCCTTCCAGATGGGAGGGGGCCTAGGGGCCCAGGGAAGCACCAGGGCTTGGCTCACACAGTCTACGCCAGGTGGGAGAGGCGAGGATGGAGAGGCGGACAGGAGCCCCTGCTGGGGGGGGGGGCAGCATGAAGCAGGGAGTGGGGCTGGCCAGGGCGGGCGAAGGTGGTCAGTGCTGGGGTTGGGACCCTACCGGGTGGCTTGCCCACATGTGGCCCAGGTGAGTCCGAGGGTTAGAACCTTCTCCTTGAGCACAACTCCAGCCTAACTGTGGGCACCAGCAGCTCCCCACGGAAGCAGGGGCTCCTGCCCTGTCCTCGTTCTGGCTGTGGCTCGTGGCAAACCTGCCTTTCCTCTCCACCCATAAGGACCCCAATGGCCTCAGCTTGTCCCACTCGGCATTTTCCCCGCCCCCTCCCCACAGAGGTCTCTGGGGCCCACCAATGAAATTCAGGACTCCGCCCCCAGTCACTTGGGGACATCAGCACCCATTGTCGTTGGTTACTGGCTTTGGTGGTTGGCTTTGGTGGTCATATTTCATTTGCCCAGTTTTAGAACTCTCCAGAAGCAGGGAGTGGGCAGGATCTTTTTTTTAAAGTTGTAGAAGCTACATGTGAGACTTGGACAGTCTCCGCCCCCTCTGGATCTGCACAACCCGTGGAAGGCCCTCTGACCCCAGCTCTCGCCTCTCCTCCCCCTGCTGACCCGCTGCTCAGTGTGGCCGGCTGCCGCCCAACGTTTTGCGTGCTGGCACGTGCAATCATTTATTCAACAAACATGGGTGCGGTGGCCCAGCCGGAGCTGGTGTGGGAGACAGGGATGGGAGGCTGTTCCTGTCCTCAGGGCTTTCAGCCACCAGACATTTGAGCGGAGCCAGGGCACGTGTGAGGGAGAGGTACCCAGCCCTGCAGTGGGGGTCCCCCAGGAGTGGCCCCACCCAGAATGCCTGGAGGGGACTGACAGCCACGTGTGTCCCCTCAGCCCCTCACTCAGTGCCCGGACAGGTGTGCAGAATCAGACGGCAGGCAGGACCTGCCCACCGCTCCAGAGGCCTCGGCCGGGGAGACCCTGTGTGTAGGGTGCCCGCTCACCTTGCCTCTCCCTCCCCTCCCGTCTCCCACAGTTCCACGAGAAAAAACCAAAAGGAAAAAAAACAGTTCCTGCAGAAGAGAGACGGCCCACAAGTCGCCCACCCCCCAAAGAGCCACCAGAGATACGGGTAAGGCTGGGTGGCCGGCCCCGAGGGGGTTGGGGATGTGGGCTTGCGGTCTGGCACACCGGGTGGACACATGTCCTGGCGTGGAGGGCTAGTGGCCAGCGTGTCCACAGAGCGCATGTGGGACCTGCAGGGGAGGATTTGAGGTGTGTGGGCGGGTGGTCTGCCGTGCACAAAGGAGGGGCAGCGTTGGCATCTGCGTCTCAGGTGACAGTGGCGCCTGCCTTCCGCAGAGTACAGCCTGGGTCCTGCCGGGGCAGGGGGCCATCCCTAGTGATGAAGTGAAAGCCAGCAAACCCCCAGGTGTCCCTTTGGGTCAAAGGCCTCTAATGAGCCAAGGTGCCCGGCCATGCCCCAGTGGAACATTCACAGCGCTGGCAGGAGTGCAAGGATGTGCGTGAAGGGACGGCTGGTGCGTGTTTGGGAGGCGGTGCGCGTGCGTGGGGGCGGTGGCGCGTGCGTGGGGCGTGGTTGGCACGTGCATGGGGCGGTGGCGCGTGCGTGAGGACGTGGCTGGCGCGTGCGTGGGGCGGTGGCCTGTGCGTAAGGGCGTGGCTGGCGTGTGCGTGAGGACGTGGTTGGCGCGTGCGTGGGGCAGTGGCGCGTATGTGGGCGTGGCTGGCGCGTGCGTGAGGGCGTGGCTGGCGCTTGCGTGGAGGCGGTGGCGCGTGCGTAGCGTGGGGGCCGTGCCGTGTGTGGCCCGCAGGTGCGTCTGCTGTGGTTGCGCGGCACCGTCTGGCGGGCTGTCGCCGGAGGTCTGGCTGAGGGAGTCGCCTGCCCTGTCGGCCTGGTGTGGGATTTAGAATCCCAGGCAGTGAGGGTGAGGAAGGCCTTGGGCAAGGAAGGCCAAGCTTTTTGCGGACTTGGAGCCGTCCCCAGCTGAGCACTTGTGTGATAGCGGGAGAGTTCTGCTAGGCGGCCTCGGTAGTGGTGGGCTGGCGGTCACAGAGGGCTTGCTGACCCGCTGCCAGCCCGCATGTGGCAGCCTGTGGACTGAACCGGAGAGGGGACCCTGCTCTCGAGCTGCGTGTGGGTGCATGGGACCGAGGGGTCAGGGAATGTTCTTGGTGGTCGGGTGAGTGGCCGTGGCCGAGCTCGGCGTGTGCCGCGCGCTGTTGGGACAGCAGCCCCGTGATCCTCACAACTCTCCCGGGGCGGAGGGGGCGGGACGGCGCTTGCTCCCATTTTGTGGAGGCAGAAACTGAAGCTCAGGGAGGTACACCCCGGGGCCGCACAGGCGAGCCCGCGTGGGACCTGCGCCCTCGCCTGAGAGGGCCTTGCTGTGCGCCCCTGGAAGCGCTCTTGGCACCTCCTCAAGGCCACCCTCTGGGCCTGGCCCTGGGACCGCTGTACCATGGGTCTTGGGGACACCACTCAAAGCCCCCCAGGTGGGGAGAACCCTACCCACCGGGACCGAGGCCGGCTGCTCGGTGCATCCCTGTGCCTCAGTTTGCCCCGTGGCATGAGATGGCGGTCCTGACGGGGACTGGGCGATGTGCACGCGTGTCGCCACACTTCTTGCTCCATGCCTCCCTTGTGGGGCCCTGAGTGAGGTGACGAGGCTTGGCGGGGCCGCGGGGCGCTGGTGCGACGTTTCTTCAGCCAGGAGAGGAGCATTGAGAGAGGAAGAACTTTCCACTCTAACCGGAAAGTGAGCGGTGCTGGGAGACACGGAGACGGTTCTGGAAGGCCCACTGAAAATGCACAAAAAACAATTTTTGTATCTTTGTTCCCTCCCTCGGCTTTTTGGTTTGTTTTCGTTTAACGGCTCAGTTGAAAAATGACCTGCTTTCTGCCTGACACCGGGTCAAAGGGCGTGCCACAGGCCGCATTCATCATCGTAACCGCCGTGTCACCCTGACGGTGCTGACCATTAGTTTCTGTCAGTGACTAAGTCACAGCTGGCTAAGGAGAGATGAGTGTGGGCTCAGAGGTCAGAGTCACAGGACTTGGGAATTGGATGAATTAGAAATTTGCTGTAGTTAACAAAAATTAAATCACAATAGTTATAAAATATTCATCCATCCAGCTGAAGGAAAATGAAGCCCGATATTTAATTTCAGATTATATCACCTCACTTTGCATTTTTTATCACGGAGTAGGTCAGCCCTGGAACTCTGACAGGGCACTTGGGGACTTCATCCATTTCTGCAGATTAAAAATCCTCTCGTAAAAAAATTAATTGCCATTAAACTGCTCAGCAGAGGAAAAAATGTGCCCTCAGGACCCATTTATTGACCTGGACCCTCTGGCGGGCTAATGGCGTAGCTGAGTGCCAGTGGAGGAGGGGCCTGTGGTGAGAGCGCCAGTGGGGTCTTTCCAACAGTAGCCCCTCCCCCCACTCCGCCCCTGGCAGACTCGTCCCATGCCCCAGCAGAGGGGGCAGTGTGGCCGTCTCTGGGCAGCTACAGGGGCCAGGACAGGAAACCCACCCTGCTGGTCCTGCCCAAAACCCAGATGTGGCCTGGCGGGCAGTCCCAGCCTCTGCCCTGAGCCAGCAGGTGCTGACCCCACCCGGCCCAGCTGCTGCAGTGGCACGACTTCCGTTTGTGTGGCTCTGTGAGGAGGTGCTTACAGATGGGGAAACTGAGGCCTGAAGAGCTTAAGTCATTTGCCCATGTCCTGGAGCTAGTGACGTGCAGAACCAGAATTTAAAGCCAGAGCTGAGACTTCTCCGACTAAGCTGTCCTCAGGCGCCTGGGGCTGGAAGGCATGGTCATGGAGGGGTGGGAAAGGGTCCTAGTGAGAACTGGCCTCCCAGTCCTGTCCTGTTGGGGCACGGCTTATGGAGAACAAAGCCCTGGGAGACAGGGCCTAGAGGGGTATTTTTTTACAAAAATACTGACTTAAAGAGGGCAGGGTCTTGGGGGTCCTATCCAAAGAGGGTGTGGACTGGGCGTGGCGGGGGGGTGTCATTCCTGGGGGTGTGGCCCCGCCCCTTCCTGGCTGAGGTTTCTTGGTCTGGGCCCTCAGGAGGAAGGAGCCAGGTCTAGGGGCTGTGTGTGCTGGTGAGGCCCTTGACGCTATCTGGCCCACAGTGGTCAGCTGTGGATGGGCAGAGACGCCCTCTCCATGGGAGGCTGACCTGGGTGGTCTTGCTTCCATGTGGTCTGCCCTGGCTGGCCCCAGGGGGAGGCTCGGCTTGTGTGTCTTTGTGTGTCTCTGTGTGCACGTGAGTGTGCGTCTGTGCGCATGTCCGTGTGTGCACACGTGTTAAAGGCTGGCCGCCACTTTCTGTCCCCGTCAGGGCCTCTGTGGCTGGGTTTGTGATGACCAGGGCTGCTGTTGGCATTTGGTGAATGTGACCTGGGATTACGAAGTCAAACTTTGATGAATGACGTTTACCATGTGATAACACTTACTAAAGAAAGTCTGTGATGTAGTACCCTGGGATGTAGTCCCTGGGACCCCTCGTCATGCCTGCCTGGCTGTCTGCATTGACCCCACCCTGGTGTCGCTGAGTCTCACCAGATTGGTTCACTCGTGTCAGTGCCAGGGACCAGCTCCGGCCTCCCTCGCCCTGCTCTCTGGCGGCTTGTGTGGGTTCCGTTGGCGGCGGCCAGCGTTGTTCACTGGGCTGCAGGTGCAGACAAAGCTGCACACAGCGGATTTTCTTACTGTTTACTGAGGAGACTGAGGGTTTGGAGAGGTCAGCCATTTGGGGACCCAGCCCTGCCCCTTGCTGGCTGGTGGCAGACACTGTGGCTTTCACCGTGAGCCCCTTGGAAGCCTGCGGACTGGTCTGACCGCGAGGAGCCGCCGACCGCCCCACCCCAGCCAGCATTCGGGGTCCCCAGCACCGGCCGTGCGTTTTCTCTGTTGAAGATTCTGAGTTGGTTGGTGTCCGTGCCTGGAGGAGAGGAGCAGCTCTGGTGAGGGGCTGCTCGGGCCCCGCCTGCCCGCCCCCGGCTCCAGAGTGAGGCGCCCCCAAGAGGCCCGGCTCCAAGCACAGGATTAGGTACCTCGTGCCTTCACCTCGGGCTGCACCCTGCTCTGCTGCGGCTTCCGGGGTGGGCACCAAGGGGGAGCATCTTGGTCCCCACGCCACCTGGGGGGAGGGGGCATTGGGGTGCGGGAGCAGCACCTCTACCCCAGTGACCTGTCAAACGCCCTGTGAACCCGCCATCAGAGTGGTCTTTGGGAAACCACCCTGTTTCTGTCCCTGAGAGGCACACTTTTGGCTCCTGAGAGGCCAGGCCCGGCTGGCCCAGCTTTGCCAACTCGGAGAGTGGCAGAGGTGCCTCCAATAGAACCCGTGCCCCGATTTGTGCCCAGTTTTCTCTGGGTGCCCAGGCAGTCCTGAGTCACCCAGATGTGGCACCACCCCCTTGAGGGCTGCTGGAGTTGAGGAGCGCAGAGACCAAGAGGGTGGGGGCTCCCTGGGACCAGAGCGCGGGCACCTGTGGGCGGGTCCTGCTACCCCTGTGACTCCCCACAGGTCCTGCTGCTGCGACTGCCTATGACAACGAGGAGGTTGGAGGCGCTGAGAGCGCCCCTGTCCGTGCCCGGACGCCCAGCCCGCCCCCGTCCGCGGTGGCCCGCACGGGCCTGCCAGCACGCCCCACCTGGCTTCCTACGACCAGCAGGTGACCATCCAGTCTGCTATGGCCATCCTTCGCGAACTCCGCCAGCAAATCCAGACAGGGCTAGAGTTGGCCCGAGACCGCCACATCGGGGGCAGGCGTGAGCACCAGCTGCGGGACCTGACGGGGAGGGGGCGCCAGGGCCCCTGGAGTGTCCCCACCGTGCGGGGCCCCTCCAGCAGTCCTCGGGGCACGCCTGCGGGACCACGCTCCTCTTGGGAGCGGGCTGGGGCCTTCCCCGCCGGGCCGCGCTGGAGCTCCTTGGCCCGGTGGGAGCACTATCCGCAGAGGGCCTGGTCGGCCCAGGCCCAGGACCTCTCCTTCCAGAGGCCTGGGAGCCCCCACGAGAGGCCGGCCCCCTTCCCTCTGCGGCCCTGGAGTGCCTCAGCTGGGCAGAGGACCCGGGCCTCCTGTGAAGACTGGGGTGGCCCTGCCGGAGCATCATGGAACTCTCTGGAAAGGCGGAGCCCCCCTGCCCAGCGGCCCTGGAGCAGCACCTGCTTCACGCAGAGGGCCAGCATCCCGTGCAAGAGCATAGGCTCCCTCCTGCCTCCCTCTGAAGCGAAGCACCGCTGGCTGCAGCCCGCCCAGGCTGCCCCCGGAACGCCCCTGGGAAGGAGAACCAGGCCCGGCAGCCGCCGCCCTGCCCGAAGCCCCGGGACTTCCTGGGCCACCCCTACAGCTCCGAGTCGGTGCGGGAGTTCATGCGGCAGAAGGCGCGGGCACGGCGGCAGCAGGCCCTGGCGGAGAAGGCCGCCGCCCTGCAGGCCGTGGAGCTGCGCAGCCAGAGGCTGCGGGACGTGCACAGGAAGCAGAGGGAGGCCGTCCTGGGCAAAGCCCCCTCTGGCAAGGTGGTCCCCAAGAAAGCCTTCCCCGTGGTCTCCCAGACGAACCCCGGCATCGTGACCTTTGTCCCACATTCTGCACCGTGCAGGGTACGCACCACCCCTGCCCCCACTCCCCGGAGCCCCAGAGGCCTGCCACGCTGGCTGCGACTGGGCTCCGGAGAGACCCCGCGGTCTCCGTCCCAGCTCCTAAGGAGGTGGCCCCGAGGGGTCCAGCCCGAGACCCCCGGGGAGGCCAGGGCCAGTACTGAGGCCGAGGGACTGTGTCGGGGGCTTCTGGCCCTGGCTGGGGCTCTGACTGGGTCGTCCTCTGTGTAGGGCCTGGAGACCCCGGGGAGCCTGGGGTCGCCCGTGCTGCAGTGGAGCAAGGTGACTTCCGGCATGGTGCTGGGGACCAGGAGGCCCCGGGCAGGTGCGTATGCAGGTGCAGGGCTGCTCAGAGCCCGCGGCTTGGCCCAGATGGCGCCGCCACCTCACACGGGTTCCCCAGCTCACAGCGCTCCCTGGTGGCATGGAGCACGCACGGTGCTGTGAGCTGGCACCTCCACCCCGTTCCAAAATGCTTCGTCACCCAAAAGGAACACCCGGCCCCGCTGCCCCAGTCGGCTTTTCCTCTGTCCCCGACACTGCGCACAGGTGGAATCCTGTGGTCTGTAGTTTTTGGCGTCTTCTCTCACTGGGCACGTGCTCCAGGTTTGTCCCCATCCTGGCCTGTGCAGGACTTCACTTCCCCTCAGGGCCAGACAGTGTGGACGCACCACAGCTGGCTCATCCGTGGGCAGCTGAGGGACACTGTGACTGGTGGTGCTGCGGTGGACCGTGTGAGCCCTGGGTCGACACCTGGGGGGGCGGGGTGCCCGGTCCCACAGTGATGCCACACGCGAATCCCGGCGTGGTGCCACCTGTGTTCGGTGGTGGTCAAGCCACTGTGCGCCCCACTGGCAGTGCGGGGTGTCAGCTGCTCTGTCCTCGCCCACGTTGTTCTGCTTTTGTTTTTGTCTTGTTACTGGCTGTGCATTCCAGTGTTGCCAGGGCAGCTGGTCCCCCAGGCAGACGCAGGAGGCCGCGGCTCTCCACCCTGCTTCGCTGTGCACTTCCTGTTTCACTGAAGATTATAGTAAAATACATATGATGCATCTCCACCGGGTGCAAGTGCACAGCTTGGTGGCATTAGGCACAGCCACACTGTGCATGACCGTCACCACCATCACCTCCAGGACTTCCATCTTCCCAAAGGAACTCTGTCCCCTTAAACACTCACTCCCGGCCCTCCCCCAGCCCCACCACCTACTTCCTGTCTCTGTGGGTCTGACCCCTCTGGGGACCTCCCGTGAGTGGGGTCCCACAGGACGTGTCACTGGCTCGTTTCACTGAGCGCCGTGTCCTCCAGGTCCATCCATGCCGTGGCCGGTGTCAGGACTTCCTTCCTTCTAAGGCTGAGTGACAGTCCGCCGTGTGGCTGGGTCCCGTCTGGTGGGTCCTGTTCTCTGGGTGGGCCCTGCGGTTGCTCCCGCCCCTCGGCTGCTGGGAGTGAAGCCGCGTGAAGGCGGGTGTGTCGGCCTGGCCTGGAGACCCCCCTCGTCCCCGCGGCGTGGCCCTGGGAACAGGGCTGCCGGTCACGTGGTGGCTCTGTGCCCATCTTTTCAGGTGTCCACACGGTGTGCATCTGGGCGGCAGCACTTTGCACCACTGACAGGGCCAGGGCTGCGGCTGCTCCGCGTCCTCGCCAACACGCCTCAGTTTCTCTCCTTTCCTTTCAGCAGCGGCGTCTTCACGGCGCGAGGTGGCATCTCGCCGTGGTTTTCTTTTGCGGTTTCGTGACCGAGCAGCGACGTTCAGGCTCTTTGAGTGTGCTCGTTGGCTGCCCCGTGTATACTTTTGGAGAATTGTTGATTCAAGCTCTTTGCTTTTTTAAAAAATTGTTTTTTATTGTAGTCAAGTTGTAAGTATTCTTTACGTGTTCTGGATTTCAACCCTTACGGGGTGTAGAAGTGGCCCCCAACCTCTGTGGCACCAGGGACCGGGGCTCCTATGAGAATCCAGTGCCGGGCGACCTGAGGCGGAGCTGAGGCCGTGATGCTGGCGCTGGGGGGCGGCTGTGAACGCAGGCGAAGCTTTGCTCGCTCGCCCGCCGCTCACCTGCTGCTGCTGTGTGGCCTGATTCCTGACAGGCCACAGACTGGTACCGGGTCTGCAGCCCGGGGCTGGGGGACCCTAGACGTAGAGTTTGTAAATTTTTCATAGGTTGCCTTTCACCCTGGTGGCTGTGCCCGTCGAGGGGTTCTGATCTGTCTGTCTCTGCCGTTGCCTGTGCTTTGGGCCGCGTTCCCAAGAACCCAGCACAGCCGTCCTCGCTCTGTCTGGCAGCCGCGTGCAGCCACGTGGGTGCTCCGTGAGCAGCCGCCGGTCACCGGCAGACGCGGAGCAGTCTGTCCCAGAAGCTGCCGCCGCGCCCTTCCCTGCGCCCATGCAGGTCTCACTCACTCGCACTGGAGACGGTGGCGCAGGCCTGACCCTCCGCACCCTCTCCCCGCAGCTTCTGCCTGTGCCTGAACAGAGCCTTGCACTGTGCCGAGACCCTGGACTCGGGAGCCCCCCAGGAAGGCTGGGACGGCGCCCCCTGCTGTCGTCTGCCGGCCCCTCCCAGGGCCCGCTGCGCTCCGGGACCGGGGCGTGCCTACGTGCTCCCAGCACCCGGGGCTGTGCATCTACCTGGACCCCGAGGAGGCTGAGCGCCTGGGCACACCGGGGCCCCTGCACTTCCGGTACAAGCATGCTCGGCTGCAGGCCTTGGAGACCATGGCCAACATCCTGAAGCAGCGCATCGATACCCTGACCGCCAAGCTGCTCCAGTCCGAGGCAGCGGACACCCTCGGGGACCTGGGCCTGGACCCCCCGCCCTCATGCCCCAGCCTCGCACCTGCGGCCCCAGCTGCTCCGGAGCCTTGGTGCCTAACGGGGGCGGAGGGGCGCCCTGGGGCTGGGCGGACGCACAGGGCGGGACACTGCTGTCTCCCACCTGCCTGCTGGACGGCGAGACGCCCCTGTGGAGCTCTGCCTGGGAGCCGTGGCAGAGCGTGCGCCCAAGCAGCCCCCTCGCCAGCAAGCCCCCAGGTAAGGCCGCACCTGGGCCAGGGGCCACCAGCCCTGTGGGGGCCAAGGGGACCGGAACCCTGCTTTCTCCATGCTCCTCGGTTTCTTCTTCGTAAAGGGAGATGCAGTGACAGTACTGCTGGTGGTGTTCAGGCCGCTTGGGGCAGCGATGTAGGTGACAGTCCTGGAACAATTTTTTATCGGCTGCAGATGTTGTCACTCTTGTCTCTGGCTGGAGGAGGGGTGTGGCCTGGTCCTGAGGCTAATGTGCCTGACGCCGCCCTGCCCGGCTTCCCGAGGACGGGCAAGAGAGAGGCTGGGTGCCCAGGCGAGGCACTGAGGCCACGGCCCTCCCGCTGGGGGGCGGGCGCCCCTCCCTCACTCCCCACGGACCGGCAGCCCCTCCCCTTGGGCCGATGCCTGACAGGTGAGGTCCTGGCTCCATCTCTCCGAAGGTTTCATGGAGGATGGCTGTTTGGAGGTGGACAGGAAGCTGGCAAGAAACGTGGCTTCACTCCAGGCCCTCAGCCCCTCCGCAGGGAGGTAAGCCACGAGCGCCGTGCGTGTCGGGCCGCGTGGCCGCGGGGGCTGCCCCTCCTGGGCCCAGGGCACAGCCGCACTGGCCAAAGGCCAGGAGTCGGGGTGCGTCCAGGTGACACCGACGTGGGCAGTCCCCCATCCAGGCCCTGCGTCCACGTCTGAGTTCTCTGGGGCACCCGTCCACGGACGCTGCACCTTCTCGCAGCTTCCATCCCCCGCACTGAATGTGGCCTTCTCGGGGGGGTCTGTTCTCACACGTCCCCTCCCCAGGGACACTGGGTCCAGTAGCACACAGACGGCAGGGCAGGGGCATCAGTGGTCCAATTGCTGTTCCTTCCTGTTCTCTCTGTCCCCCAGTAGCCAGTGCCCCCACCTCTCAGTCCTGACTCACCTCGGGGTGTCCTCCCTGCCCCGGCCCAGCCTCCGTGCGGGGAGCTGCTTCCTTGTTGATGCGGGACCTTCCCCGAGCGTTGACGGCTTCGGGGTTCTCAAACATGCTCGGCCCACTCCTGAAGGACTCCCCTCGCCACCCCAAGAACCGTTCCTCCAGCCCATCGCCTGCCCACCTGCCGGCGTCTCCAGGTGCAGGGCCCTGCCTGCCTTCCTCAGTGGCCAACGGCGCCCTCCTGGGCCCCAGCCCTTCCCCACCCCTGGCTCCCCCGGCATCCCACACGGCCCCAGAAGTTCTCCATCCAGCTTCGCCCCTCTCACCTGTCTGCTCTCAGACCCAAGTGTCCTGGGCAATGGTCCCCAGCCTCCCAGGCAGACCCTCCTCTCCCAGATTCTCGGACCCCAGGCTTGACAGCTCAGAGCTGAGGGTACGAAGCTCTGGAGGGGGACAGACTGGTGGTCAGTCTCCAGGGGTTTGGCCTCATCCATCGTCCATATCAGCCAGAGCCCACTTCCCGAAGCCATGCCCTCACCAGTGGGCAGTGAATCTCACTTTGCCCCCATCTCACCCGCAGCCCAGCCTCAGCCCCTCCGGTGGGACTGGGCTGTTGCCGCCAGTAGGGGGCAGCATGGGGCTTTCCTAGGCACACGCCCGCTTTTCCTCCAGTCCTTCGGGAGGGCGGGGGCGGGGAGAATCCGAGGTGGATACCCTGCGTCTGTCTGCGTGCTGCTGCCCATGGCCAGCAAGGCCCAGCCTGTCTCAGAGTAGAGGGGTGGCCCCACCGGACATCCCTCTGCACCCGGACATTCCAGCCTGTGGCCTCCCTGCTGGCCAGCACCACCCCTCCCCCATACCCCAGACCAGGCCTGGGCAGAGGTGGAAGGGTCACAAGGTGTGCGCAGGTGCCCCGCACCCTGGAGCTCGGGAGCAGGCCCAGGCTGCGCTTTCTGAAGCAGCAGCCTCTGCCCACTGCTTCATGGGCCGCGGCCCTGTGGCCGTGCTCCTGGTCATCGCGGCCGCTGCCCTCTCCAAGGCCAGCTTCTGTCTTGGGGTGGGTCCTCTGCCCCGTCTTTCCTCGCTGGGGCCATGGCATTCAGTGCAGCATGGGGGCCAGCTTGTCACGGTCTAGTGAGGATGCTGGGTTGGGCCCCAGGACGCCCCGTCCACCCCAGCATCTCTAGAAGGACCGGTAGAGGTGGGGTCGGGGGCCCCTGGATCTCCCACAGCCTTGAGCACTCTGGGAGACATGTCCTCACTCCCGTTTTAGAGGTGGGGAAACTGAAGCTTGGAGAGGCGAGCTTTGCCCCCATCACGAGCTCGTGGGAGAGCAGCTAAGGTCCAGGCGAGGGCCTGGGCTTGAGCCCATGGTCCTCTACTCCTCCTGTGCCCTGTCCAGCGGCTCCCCGACAGTCCCCTGAGAGCTCGTCAGAAACGCGGGGCCCCTGGGCCACCCAGCTCCCCTGACTCAATGCACTGGGGGTGGGCGGTGACCAGTGTTTCGCAAGTCCTCCAGGTGATTTGGGGTTCACTAGAATCTGAGGACCACAGCTCTGGAAAGTTTATACCAGGGGTCAGTGAGCCACAGCCCTGATCCTGTCCTCCTGCCTACCGTCTGTTTGTAAATAAAGTTTTATTGGCACACACCCACTTTTGCGTAACCGGAGTGGCTGCTTGCCTGCTATCGCGGCCGGGCTTGCCCTGTCCTGTCCACAGAGGTGGAGGTCGTGCGGCCCACGGGGTGCAAATATTTACTGTTTGGCTCTGTATGGGAAATGTTTGCTGACCCTGCTGAGTAACTGAGGGAACACTGGCTTGTCGATGGTGCTTCTTTAAGGCTTCGAGGACATGGCCCCTCCCCGCCATCTCCGGATCTGCTGGGCGAGGCTGGCACCCTAAGTTCAGGACTGGGGAGAAGGAGTGCGAGGGAGCCCAGGGTAGGGCCTGTGCTTACCTGGTCCCTCCTCTCCCTGCCTGGGCGAGTGCCCCCTGATTGTCCAGGACCCTCCACTGCCCCTTCTTTCTGGAACACTCTTCTGACATGAGCTCTGGGGGCGGGGTCTGGGCGGTGGGCACCAGGCACACGGCAAGTGCTGGACAAATGACTGTGGATGGCGGGTCCCTGTGGGCTGCTGGAGAAGGGCCAGGTCGCCCACGCCCAGTCTCCACAGCCACAATACAGCCGGCATCTGTGGTCACTCCAGGGGGCCCTGGGCGACTGTGTGCTGGGAGCAACAGCCATGGGCTCCATACAGGGACACGAAGTGAGGCCGCGGTGCACACTGCTGACCCCAGCTCAGCGCACCAGGGCCGTGTGGCCCTGGGGCAGAGGGCGCTCTGATCCCGGCCCCAGCACCCCGGTGACCATGGACGCCGAGCCTGCATGAGGGATGGCTGGTCCTCCCACGTCTGAGCGCAGGGCCTGAGGCCCGGGACACTGTGCGTGCCAGCACCTCCACCCTGCCCTCCTGGCCCTCTGGTCACTGGCCTGTCCCTCATAGGCCCTTGGCCCTTGGGTCCCACCTTGGAGGCCGTACGGGTCTGAGAGCTCTGTGGGCCGAGGGAGCCCAGACTCCTCCCGCAAGCTGCCCCCACCTCAGATGTTTGCGCCGCATCCTCACACGTGTGTTTGTATGTCCCCAGCTCACACGGGGTGCCAATCCCGCCGGACCCCACCTGCTGCTCCCTGTGGCTGGAGGAGACGCCATCGGCCAGAGGGGCGGGCCTGGTCACACCCTGGACCCCGCAGAGCTGCGGTAAGGGTGAGCCTGCGGCCAGGCCGTGGGCCATCTGGGCGGGTGGCCGGGGAGGCCTGCAGTGGACCCCCTCCACTGTCTGGCGCTGCGGCGAGGCCCTGCGGGTGTAGGCGGAGCCTGTGCTGCGTGAGGACCGTCCACGCTTCAGATCTCTTGCTACGTGGCGAGCATCTGCACTTCAGTATTAAAGTGTTTTGGAGGCTTTTGGGACCCAGCTGCTCGCTCTGTGCACTTGCCGCACCTGTTGTGACTGGTGTTTGCCCGAGGGACGTGCAGCTCGTGTGCACCCCAGCCACCTGCCTCCCCCACTCGTGCCTGCCCCTGGGGTGGGATGGAGAGGTGGCATGGCACCTGGGGCAGGGGGTGGGCAGCCCATCTGGAACCTCTAAAACCCCTGGGGTGGGGGCGCACAAGACCAGAGCCTGGGACAGAGAAGGGCTTTCTCCCAACACCCAAAGAGAACACCGGCAGTCACCGGTGGCCCAGAGACAGGCGCCTCTTAGCTGGGCCAGGCCTCCTGGGAAAGCAGGGACTGCTGGAGGCTGCCCTGCCTTCCAGAGAGGAGACAGGGCAGGGCTGCCCCACCCCGGAGACAGTCCCTCCTGGAGCCTCTGAGGTCTGGTCTGGGCAGAGCTGCAGGCCGTTGCCTGGCCCTGGCGGCTTCCACAGCTGAACATGGGTGGGGCAGTGCTGGGCCTTCTGGAAAAGACTTCCTGTCCCTGGCTTCGCCTGCAGGCTGCCTCTCCAGGAGGTGAGAGCAGGTAGGTGATGGTGTAGAGCTCTCTGTCCCTCCCGAGCCCCCACTGCCTTGCTGCTCCCCTGGGCAGGGCAGGGCCGGGCCAGGCCCACCTTCTGTGCAGACTGGAATTCTCGGGGCCATAGGCAGCCCCCAGAAGTTGTTTGATATCTGGCCCGCTTCTGTCTGCTCTGGCTGAGAGCTGGATCTCAGGCAGCCAAGCTGTGAGCACAACACAAAGTGCCTGCACTGAGCTTAGGTCAGACACCTTCTCCAGGAAGCCTCCCAGATAACTCTCAGGCTGGGTCAGGTGCTGCCATTCACCCTGTCGTATTCTGCTCTGTGGGTGTTAAACCCTTGTTTGTGCTTCCATCTCCGTGGGCCACAAGGACATGAGGGTCTGGTTCCCATTTCAACCCTGACGCCTGGGGGAGCCCCTGCCAGGTGAGGGGCGCCTGTGTCACGTGGTGTCCCGTCGGTCCCACTGCACCCGGGGACAGGTCCCATCCTCACATCCACGTTCACAGAGGAGCAGCCCGATGCTCGGAGGGGCATCCCCTCCCCAACCAGTACGTGAGAGAGCGGGGATTCGAACTCGGCCCTGAGCTGGTCGGCTCCCGCTTTTATGGTTGGAAGCAGCGTGGTCACAGGCACTACTGTTCGAGAGCTTTCTGACTCAAGCCAGCATCTCAGCCGCAGCCACCCACAGAACGTACTAAGCAGTAGTGTTATGAAATCCTCTTGTCAGATCCTCGGCCACCAGGCACTTTGGGGTGACACATGGTGCTGGGTCTTGGGGCTCCTTGCCAGTTGTCATTGGAGTACTTGGGGAGAGAGACCAGTGTCATTCTCTGCTCAGTGGGGTCACTTGGGCAGGCTCCAAGGGCCCAACGTGGTCACTCGGGCAGGTTCCGGGGGCTCAGCAGGGTCACTCAGGCAGGTTCTGGGGGCCCAGTGGGGTGGCTTGGGCAGGCTCTGGGGGCTGACAGGTGGTTGGCAGCTCATTCCCAGGGACGGCTTGCCTCCTGCTGGGTGACAGCTCAGGGGCACGTAGCCCGTGTCTCCCTGCTGACCTGTCAGGGATGCTGGTATCGGAGCTGGCCAGGAACTCCCTCTCCTCAGGGAGGGGCTCAGGCCTCGGGCCTCTGGAGCTGTCAGGAGGAGGGTCGGCTGGGGCCCAGGCACACGGGCATGGTGGTGACTGGGCACTTCCTTTGGCTTCAGCCTCTCAAGGCCACAAAGGCATGAGAGGGTTTCCCCTTCTCGGGGGAACTTTGGCTCAGAACAGATGCCTTAGGCCAATTCCTGAAAGTGTCTTCACTCCCAGGGAGGAGGGGAGGCCCCGCCAGCGCTCCCTCAAATGCTCAGTGCACGTCAGGTGGCCATAGCCCTGCTGCCCGGCAGGCCTGGCGCCCCATGGAGTTTCTCAGCTGCCGTGGAAATGCCGGGGAAGCGGGTGGCTGCTGCTCACAGCTCCTTCATGGCTCTAAGCAGGAGGCCCAGCTGTTCAGCCCTGGGAAGGCGTGCACAGCGGAGGGTCGCTGCGGCCAGTGCGTGCCAGCCGTGACTGACAGCTCCTGTCCGAGTCACCAGCAGGGCTCTGCCGTCTGCAGACAGGGTCTGAGCCCCAGAGCGAGCCGACTGTCCCCCTGCAGAGGCTCTGATCCGCTGGTGGTTTGTTCCAGGTCACCCTGCGGACGTGTGCTGGGCAGGGGAGTCTGGTGGCAAAGCTCGTGAGCTCGCGTTCCTGTCCTGTCGTCTCTGCCAACCTGGGTCATCGCTCCAGGGGGAGCGTGGCCAGGGGTCAGGCAGAGCGAGCCCTGTCTGCCTCCTTCTCCAGGGACGGGTGGGGAAGGGGCTCTGGTGTGCTCGGTGACGGCCCAAGCCCAGGCGGCATCCTGGGCTCCTCCCTACGTGCCCGTCTCCCTGCAGGCTGGAGCACTGTGGCTGAGCGGGGAGCTTGGGGAGCCCCAGGCGCTCAGCGGTCCCTTCTCCATGGTCTGCGCAGGTCAGCGGGAGCCTGGCGGGCTGCGGTCTGGGCGCCTCGCCGACGTCCAGCAGCAGTCCCTGAACTTCCTCCAGTCACTGAAGGTGCGTCCTGCCCCGCTCTGTCAGGCGGCTGCGGCTCTTCGGGGAGGCTGGATAGGGGGTGGGGAGCCTTACGGTCACACTGGCCTGGGCCACCAGCCTTCCTGGCTCAGAGGGAGGCTCGGGGGCTGGGGGAGCAGGTGGAGGGGCTGCAGGGAGCGACCTGCCAAGAGGGGCGGAGGGACCCTCCTGGTCTCGAAGATGGCACTGCCTGCCCTCTGGGCCGAGGGTTTGCCGGGAGCCGTGGGGGTGGCTGGCTGGGCCCCGGAACCCTGAGGCTTGGGCCCCCTGAAGCTGGACTGGCGGAGGAGCCAGAGGCAGGCGCTGGGCCGCCTGTGGCAGCGGGTACACATGGAGGTCCGGAGGCAGAGAAGGCCCTGGACGGGCTGCTCTTCCAACGGCAGCTGGAGGTCAGCTGGCCACGGCCCGAGCTCCCACACGTGCCTGCTCCCTGCCCAGGGCAGCGTGCTCTGCTGCTGGAGGCGCTCATGGCCCTTGTAAGGTGGCCGTGACCTCCTTGCCAGGCGGGGCTGCCTGCCTTCGCAGAAGGTCAAGTGCAGGGGGTGCAGACTCACTGCCTCCTGACTGTGGGCCTGTGCCCAGAGGACAGACGGGGCCAGGCGGCAGGCCACGTGTGGACGCTTTCCCTTCTGCATCCTGGGGGCTTCTGGCTGGGGTGACAGATGACCTTCTGAGCCTCCTATCTGCCCATGGCCTGGGCTTGTGGCACCTGAGTCACAGGTCCTCCTCTGGAGCCCATGGGGCCTCTGTGCACAGGAAGGGAAGGGGACTGCACCCCCAAGCCACCCCATCACACAGGCAGCGCTGGCTGGCTGGGGTGCTGCAGTCGGTGCCCAGCCCTGGGCCGGCAAGGCAAGGACCAGAGACGATGCCTGTGGTCCGGCTGGGTATGACCCTTCTCCGAGCCTTCAGTCTGGGGATGGTTGGAGGGGTGTACTCGGGCACACATAAGGAGGCGTTCCCGGGAGTCACTGAACGCAAGGGAGCATGTGGACATGTGCGTGCATGTGTGCATACGTGTGGCTGTGTGTGCATATGCCTACAGGTGCCCTCAGGCCACAGTGGAGCAGGCACGCCTGGCTGGGGCTCCCTTTCTCACCCCCTCGCCCCGGTTTCAGCACTGCACCTGCTGGGTCATCACAGCTGCAGAAGCTGGACACTGTGGTCCCCCAGGCATCCTTGGCACAGCCAGCTCCGGCTGTCTGAGCCCACACACCTCGGGAGCTCCAGCCCAGCCTTGCTCTGTCTGCCAGGCACCTGCCAGCCTTCCCTCACCCCTACCATGTACAGCCCTCTCTGGAGGGCAGGGCAGGGGCAGAGAAGGGGTGCCCGTGTGGGGGATGGACACACGAGCCCTGAGGTTGGAGACTGGCCCAGCCCGGCCCGCTGGCTGTGAGGCTGCCCCGCTCATGCTCCATGCACACACCCGTCCTTGCAGAGGCTGATGGAGAAACACTCCACGCAAGCAAGGTCAGAAGCGGCTGGGGAGCTGGCGGCGGTGCAGGTGTCGGGACCCGCATCCCAGGACCTCCTGGAGCAGGGTGACAGCCAGACCACGGTGGGCCCAAGATGGGGCCCACGGTGGAGAAGGGTGGGACGGGGGCTCTGGGACGGGCGTTGGCACCGGTGCTGGGAGCTGTGAGTCCGGTGCTTCCACACCCGGCAGGTCACACCTGCCCCTGGGCAGAGATGCTGCCACGCCCTCTTGGGGCCCCCAGGAAGGACGAGAGAGTGAGGAGGGCAAGCCAGCTTCTGCAGGTGAGTGTCCTCCCTCCCCGCCACACTCCAGGGGCTTAACCCCGAGCCAGGGAGCAGGCAGAGCACGCTCCCTACATGGACCCAGTGGGGGAAACTGAGTCAGACACACGCAAGAAAGGCCCAGGAATGGAGGGGCGTGGCCTGAGGCCGTGTGGTAAGGGCAGAACCAGGGTTTGAAACTCAGTCTGGTGCCAGGACTCTGGTTGGCCATCGGGCAACGCTGCCACACAATTGTAGGGGCTAGGTGTCCACTGAGCCTGGGATGACTAGGCTGAGACAGCAAGTGGACACAGCAGCCACCACCCCCACCCCACACGCCTGGGGACTGAGCCCGGGTTACAGAAAAACGCATTCGGTTAGACGCTAGGCGACGCAGCCTAATGGCGGGACCGTGGCTGAGTAAGAGCGGGGCATGCCGTCCAGCCCTGTCTGCCCTGCTCCGGGACTGAGGGGCCCTTGGCTCCTCCAGCCCCGCTCCCAGCAGACCTCCGGGGCGGCCGTCACCATCTGCCCGGGGCCCTGGTTACCGCCCATCTCGGCCCCTTGGGGACCAGGGACCCTCCAGTGTGCCCACCCTGTTCCTCTGGGCCGTCTTACCTCACCTGCTTGGTGCTGGACCCTAAACGGGTCCCTCCGGGCTTCAGCCCTCCCTTCTGCAACAGTGGGGCAACTGGACTGAGCCATCCCCGAGGCCCCTCTCCCTAGCTCTGGTCTTCTGCATGGTCAGGGGGTTTGCACAGAACTTCACGTTAGTTGACTCCTTGATGTGGCCCCGTGAAGTGTGAAGCTCTGTGCGTGTGGGGAACGTCAGACACCCCCCACACCCTACCCTTGTGGGGCCCCTTTTGTAGAATAGCCCCCAACCCCATGACCCAAGCACAGCTTTGTTCTCAGAGTCCACGCAGGAAGGAGGCCAGACCGAAACCTTCTCCCAGCTGCCGCTGGCCAGGCTCTTACCCTTGGACAACCTCACCCACCAGGTACTGAGAGATGACTCTTAGTGGCGGGGCATAGAACTGGGGTCCCGGGGAGGCACTGGCAGCCAATTGTAGCCCCAAATTCTCCCTCAGGTGCCAGGCCTGCCTCTTGTACAGCCTGAACCCAGGGGTCTCCCGGGTGGGTCCTGGGCTGGGGGAGGCTCTCTCTGTCCCCGGGCATCACCCACCCTTCCACCCGACATCAGACCAAGCTCTTTCCTTCCACCCTGGGGACAGGTGAGGGCAGGCATTTCCACAGGCTGCTTCAGGCAGGGCTGGCCCTGCGGCCCAGGAAGCACACTGCAGTGTGGCCTGGCCTATCCACATCCTCTGGAGCACAAACGAGTGTCCGGACTGGATCCGGGCTGGGCACACAGACGAGGTGATGACGGCCTTGCCCAGGCCTTGGAGCTCGTAGATGGGAAGTGAGGCACAATATGGGGATGAGTGAGAGGGGCAGTCCAGGAGGGCTTCCTGGAGTCGGTGGCCTCCTCCCCGGGGCTGGGCACCGCTCCCATCGGGAGAGGCCGGCGTTGCAGAGGCCTAGAAGCGAGGCCCGGTCAGTCTGCCCCGCAGCAGTGGAGCCGGGAGGTGACACGGGAGCGCAAAGCCTGGAGCTTCCCGCCTCTTCCCCCCCCCACCAACCACCCTTCCCCCCGCTCCCCCCCCCACCGCAGATGCAGGAGCAGAATCTGCGGGAGGAGGAGCTGCTGCGCCTGCGCCAAAAGGCGCTCGAGGCGAAGATGCTCGCAGAGCGCCCCTGGCTGGAGCATCAGCGAAGGTGAGCGCATGCGCGCAGCGCGGTCTTCCCCCCACCCCACTCCCCTGCCCCGGGCCCCGCCCCGGGCCCCGCCCCGGGCCCCGCCCCGGGCCTTGATGTCAGTCGGGGGACAAACTATCGGCCAAATAGTAGTGCATCAGAAAATTAGGTGAGGCGGTAAAGTACCAAAAGACAAATACGTAAGTTTAAAACCGCCCTCGATCGCACGTCTCGGCCACAAGCTCTGCCATCTTCCAGTGTGTCTGGCCGGCTCTTGTCCCGGGAACCCGCACAGGGCTGTTTAAACAGCATTCGTAGTAAACTGCACAAACTTTGTAACCCGGGTTTCACTTAAAAGTCAACAAAACCCTTCCGTGTCCCTACGTAACTACTACAACATACGGGCGCCGGGGCGGGGAGATGAAACAGCGCCCTAACCAGCGCCCTGTGCCTGCGCCTCCTGGTCCTCCCACCTGTGTGTCCTTGGAGCCCAGCATCCCAGACATAAGTTCCATAAAGTAAGTTCCCAGAAGTGGAGTCACTGTGCCAGCCAGAAAGCATTAAGTTCATGACGTTGCCACACCGGCTTCCAAAAAGGTTATTCGAGCCGTGATCCTCAGGGCAGGCCGTGGCGGTCCAGTCATGCCCCGCCCCCTCCCCAGAGGACCTCAGGCTGGGCTGGAGTGCCAGGGTGGGAGGTGCTGCCCTGTCCCTCTCTCAGGCCCCAAAGGGGTCGTGAGGGGGTGGAAAGAGTGACAGCTGTGGCCACGCCCCCCATACATACACACAGGCTTCCTTCTCCTGGTGCCCTGCTGCAGGAAGCGGGCATCCCAGGCCCACCTGGCCGGCCAAGGCTGGTCGTGTCTGCGGTTTTTCCCTTCCACATGTGGACGGGAAGCTGAGCATCCTGCCACCCCACCTTCCCCTCAGGTGTCTGGGCAGCACGGGGACCGGTGCTGTGCTGGTGGCTTTGGAGAAGCAGCAGCAGCAGACCCTCAGCGACCTTGAGCAGGAGCAGGTAAGGCCGCTTGGCCCAGGCGGTGGGCAGGTGGCATACACCGACGGAGTCATGTGACCATCCCGCACCCCAGCTAGAGAATTCCTGAGACTTCACCGCTCTCCAGGGCTGCTCTAGATGGCCTGTCTGGACCAGGGAAGTGGGGTGGCAGGTGTGGGGCATCCCAGGAAAGGGGGGCAACAAGAAGAGACAGAAAAACGCAAGCGACACTGTCAGGCAGGCCCTGACTAGTGAACCGTGAGGGGCCTTAGGAGGGCGTCCACTTATCACATGGCAATGAGGCTGGCTGCCCCAGGCTCCCCATCCTGAGAGCAAGCCCTAGCTGAACGGCCTGGCGCTGGCCAAAGACAGGGACTCTGCCCCAAACCTGGCGTCTGGTGTCGTAGGCGGGCTCTGTGATGAAGCCGGGGTCAGGGCCAGCTCTGCTGAGTTTCCTCCTCTGGGCTGTGAAGGCTGCCACCTCCCAGGGTGGATGTGCAGAGACCTGAGTGTGGGCAGGGCGGCTCTGCTGCGGGGTGTGCCATCAGCAACACTGCAGGGATCCGAGGACAGTGGGGACAGCTTAACGCAGGGATGAGTTCCAGAGGTGGGGGCAGTGCCCCGGACCTGGAGAGGGTGGGCTGTGTGGGGAGGGCAGAGGCTCCCCCAGCCCGTCCCCACTCTGCTCTAGGGGGCCCCAGGGATGAGCACACAACCTTCCCTCCTGCCTCCTGCTGGAGCTTCCTGAAGCTAAACCCGAGGGGAGCCGAAGTGCCCGGGGACCTGCTGTCTGAGCAGGCCGAGAGGGCAGGGACATCTGGAGGGGCAAAGGGAGGCCCCCGCGCGCCGGCCCCGGCTGCCCCCTGCACCCCGTTCATCAGCACGTTTCTCTTCCACGTGTGCCTCCGTGCGGGTGGGGTCAGGGCCGCTTCCTCCTCCGCCTGGTTCAGAGGGAAACCCGATGCTTGTGGAACAGCCACCTGCTGGCACCAGGCCAGGACACGGCCCCTGCAGCACCACCGGGACGCCCTCTCTGTGCAGAGGGCCCTGGCCCGCCGGCAGCAGGAGCTTCAGACGCGGACCCTGCTGCCTCAAGGCGGCCACTCGCACCGGGGCTGGAGGCTCGGGCCGTGGCCAGGAAACACCTCTGGGAATGTGCAAGTCCCCTGTGAACACACTGTGACCCAGGGTGGACAGGGGCTCTGGTGGGGTACGGATGGAGGGTGGGCAGGAAAGCCACCTGCTGGGGGGCCAAGGAGGTGCCCAGGAGGACGGGGCGGGCCTGGCCTGGGGAGGAGCCAGGCCCCAGTGCCACTGGAGGGGCTCTGCAGCAGAAGGAAGCGTGGGGCCTGAGGCTCCTCAGAGAGGCCAGTCTTTGGGGGACCCGAGCAGCAAGGGCATCCTGGGTCTGGCTCCCCATCCCTTCCTGCTGTCACATGAAGGAGGCCGTGTCTGTGGGGTGGCCGTCCCCAGCACAGGCGTCTCCGTGAGTTGGGGTTGCTGACGGTCTCACCTGGCAGGTAGGATGGAATGAGCCGGCTCCACGAAGCACCTGGTGTAGGTTAGCAGTCGCTGCAGGATGACCACGGCGGGGGGTGCCCCAGTTCAGTTTGCAGCAGGGGCACCCAGGGCTGCCTGGTTCCCGACACAGTGGGGTGCGGCTCGTTGTCTGCACCCGCCAGGGACTGTTAGCACCGGACGCAGGGCTCTGCTGAGGAGAAGCCCGCCCGTCTCAGCCGGGGCCCGCTGGTGGAAGCACGCTGTCCGCCATGCTGTTGGCCGCCCTGCTGCGGCTGTTGCCATGTGACGCCTGCCACCACTCTCCGAAGAGGACGTGGACCAGAGGGGTCATAGCAGCTCATCCTGTGCTGTTTCTCATAGAGCTCCAGCCCTGAAGTTGAGGCTGCCCGGGAGTGGGGCTCTGAGGCAGACCAGCAGCCTGAGGGGCAGGCACAGGGCTCTTCCTGTCCCCCGACACTGCGCAAGCCTGGCAGCCCCACCAGTGAGCGCCCCTGGGAGCGCCCTGAGGGCCCACGAGCCCCATGGTGAGTCCTCGCTGGCAGCCCTGGCTGGTGCTGCCATTCACAGCCTCTCTTGTGCTGGCGGCTGGCATGCTGCCAGGCCTGCCAAGGCGTGGGGGGACTCTGGAAGCACTGAGGGGACCCTGCTCCAGCTGGCTGGCCCACGGGGGGCTGGCAGGCGCCGCTGGCCGGGGTCCTGAGGTGTCCTCTTCTCTCTGAGCCTGTTTCCGCATCTGTTAAATGGGGACAGGCTGCCCCGGCCCGGGCTGCGGTGGCGCAGTGAGACAGAGTGGCCAGACCTGACTTGAGGGTCATGGTGCCGTGCGGGGGGGGGGGGCGCCCCCACTGCGAGACTCGGCCTCCCTCCAGGCCAGGTGCCGGGCCGCTGCCCTCGGTGTGTAGCAAGCAGGGATAACAGGGGCTTTGCCCAGCTGCGTCACCTCGGGGGGTGGCGAGGGTGTCCACGGAGCAGTGCCACTGACCCAGGCAGGGCCTTGCTGTGGGATGGAGGAGCCCAGCTGCTTTTCCCATCGGGAGCTTCCGGACGGCCTGGCCCAGAAACGCCTCTTCCCTTCCGGCCCAGTTAAAACAGCCCTCTGTACCCGGAGGCCCCTGCTTCTCTGAGCCTAGTCCCCAGAGCTGGCCACCCCCAGACTGGCCGCTGTACCCACCAGAAGCAGCAGGCGGGGGGTGGGGTGAGGAAGCAGGAGCAGCGTCCTCCCCGGGGAGGGGCCTCCCCCAGAAGCAGCCCTCGCAGGGGCCCCAGTGGGGCCCTTCCAGCGGCATTCACGCCTCCCCCAGGAAAGACGTCATCACCCACTCAGCCGCGGTTGGGGGGGCCATGAGCTCCGCTGGCCTCCCCCTACCCCTCGCCGAGTGTTTTCTAGACAAACCTCACCTGGACTGGTCTATAATTCACGACGCCGTGCACTGCCGGGCCCAGGTCTCTGAAAGCCTCCGGGCTGACTGCCCTCCTGGGGCCTGCTTGCTTATATGGCTGGGCAGGCAAGCGTTAGCCAGGCCTGGACCCGTGGCAGGGGTCCGCTGGGGGGCGGGGGCTGTGCTGGGCGAGGTGTCTGCGCATCACATGCGGTGACCCGTAGTCCCTGCAAGGGTAGAAAACAGGGAAGCCACGGAGCAGGAGAGACCCAGACAGACTGAACGGTTTGCTGGAGGTCACGGCACAGACAAGCAGGTGTCAGGTGTCCTCGTTCTTTTGTTCATTCGAGTGCAGCCCAGTGGGGCTCCCAGCGGGGTGCTCAGTGAGCTCGCCCTGTGGCCCCCACCCCTTCAGCCTCCAGGTGCTGTGGCTATGGCCTGAGATCCCGGGTGCAGGAGGGTTTGAGGGGCCCTCAGAGGCTGCGGGGTGGGGCTCCGGGCATAACTCCCTGCTCTGTCTCAGTGCTAGTGTTCCAGGGTCTGGGGGGCCTGTATTGGGGCCACACGTACCCGCCAGGTCCTGCCCAGCTGGGTCAGGGCTCCAGGCCCCTGTATCCTCCTCCCAGACGTCTGAGGTCAGCTCTCTGACTCTACCCCCATCCACGCCCTAGACATGAGTGTGGGTCCTGGGGAGACACTCAGAGCCACCCTGGGTGGGGGCGGCAGCTAGGTGGGCCCAGCTGCAGCAGGTGCCTGGGAGACAGGATGGGAGCACGCGGAGCTGCACCTGGAGAGTAGCAGAATGTTTTCGAGCAGGCCGGCCTGCAGGTGTTGTCCTTAGAGCCGGAGGAGTCAGGGCGCCTGCCGGCTTGCCCCCGGCCGCCGCCCTGAGCCTGGATGGAGCCGCTTCTTGGTGGCCAGCAGCACCCCTGGCAGGGCAGCGGGTCTGGGCGTGTGGCATGCAGGCCGCCGACCCGCCGTGCTTCCCGGGGCTCCGTGAGCCCAGCTGGCGCGCACAGCGCCGCCCCGCGGCCCGGCGGGCGGCCTCCACGCAGAAGCCGTGAGGAGCACGTGCTTTGTCCCGCTCTCCAGCACACGGCCATCTCGCCCCGCCACAGCCGCGCACCGCGCCCCGCACCGGTCAGCCCCGTGGTGGCCCCGTGTGGGAGCAACGAGCCCTGCTTGGGAAGCCGCTGGGTGGGCAGGGGCCAAGACCTGTCTTCCTTCAGCCACGTGCTGACCGCTTGGCCACCAACCACAGCTGTCCCCGGCCGTGCTGCGCATTGCTCCACTTGCGGTCAGGGCTGGACACTGGGAGGGCGAGGCCCGGGAGGGCTGTCAGCACCCACCCCGCCGCACTACCTTGCAGCCATCTCACCGGGCGGCAGGACGGGACATCCCCAGGGCACCGTCGGCTGCGGACGGTCACCTGCAGCCTCCGAGGCCAGCGTGGGAGGAGGACACACCCGCGGCTGATGGCTGGCCCGGCGCCGTGGGCCAGCCGCAGGAGAGCAGCAGCAACATGGACCAAGGTAGCCAGGCTGGGCAGTGACAGTGGGACCTGGAGGGCTGGCCGTGGGGCAGGTCAGTGTCGATGGGACAAGGGCAGCATGGAGGACACTTCACTCAGGACACGGCTCGCCGCGGCTCCTGTCATGGTCACCAGGAAGCCCAGGGTCCCTCGTGACCCACGACGCCTCAGCCTTCACCAAGGGCCATGGACAAGAGGTCCCCAAACCTGGGCTTTAGCCAAGTGGCTCCGGTCCCCTCAGGCTGGTGGCCTAAGGACCGTCACAGCCCCCGAGTCTTGGTGTCCGAACACCTGCAAGGTCCAGGGTGGGATGAAGGTGCAGGAACATGAGGACATGTGGATGATGGCTGAGCCGCGCCCCCCCCCCCCCCGTCCCCACCTCGTCTCCACCCGGTCGCCACCTCGTCCCCACCTCGTCCCCACCCGGTCCCCCCTCGTCCCCACCTTGCTGATCTTCCAACTTGTCTGTGGCGACCTCCACAGGGTCATGGCCTGCCCGCCCCCACCCGGCAGGAGCAGATACCATTTCTCTGTCCTCACCGGAGCCAAACAACAAGCATGCTCTCTGCAGTTTTGAATTTTAAGATTTTTTTCATGTGGCTTCAGCGTTCCTGGATGCCACGTCTGCTGTGTCCTGTGTCCCGTGCCTGCCGCACCGACGTTCCCTTTGCCTCTCAGGAGACCACCAGGCCAAGCCCAGCCCCTCGTCAGCAGACAGGGAGACCCTGGCCCTGATGGGAAGCCAGGCCTGCAGTTTCCAGGCTCGGAGCTGGCCCTCAGGGGACGGAGCGGATCCCTGCGGCCCCCAGGAAGCCAGCGTGAGTTGGGGCCCGGCCTCACACTTTGCAGGCTGAGCGGGACCTGCCTCGCTCCATCAGCCCTGACACGTGGCTTTGGGTGGGTGACCTCGAGCCTCGGACGAGGCGCTGACGGGACAGTCCCTTCGGCGTTTCTCAGGAGGGTCCGTCTGCTGGTGGGTCTTCAGAGCCCGTTGGGGGAGTGGTGTTTGGTGTGAGGGGGTCTTCAGGGGCCCCTGTAGGGAAGTGGTCTCTATTCCTGACCATGGTCACGGAACACAGGGGCTTTCTCCACAGCGAAGGGACGCGGGCATGGACGGCGGGTGGCCGTCCTGACTGCGTATTCCCACGTGTCCCCAGCAGGTGTCCAGCAGCACGAGTCGAGCAGGGGCAGCCCTGGGGCTGGGCGATGCCGGCAGCCCCGTCAGGAAGCCCCCAGCGATGGAAAGCTGGAGGTCAGGGGGCAGAGGTCGGCCCCTGGGGGCTGCCTGTGCCTGTGGGGCCCTCGGGCAGGGGTCGGGGCCTGGGGCGTGGAGACGGTGCCCCCTGTGCTCTCGCTGGGGACCCCATGAGTCACCCTGGCCCCGTGCACCCTCAACTCACCTGCGTCTGAAATGAGGCTATCACTCCATGAATCAGCCCAAGAGTCAGGAGGAAGCAAGAGGGGCCCCTCCAGGGAGCACGTGCCCCTCAGGTGACAGCCCCCAGCCACCCAATGCAGTGGGGACTGAGGCAGACCCCCCCAAGGACAGGGCCCCCACCCACAGAGCCCTGCGCCCTGGTGGTCAGCTTCTTGAGGAGGGAGTCAGAGGCCTCCTTCGGAGGTCCCCCTGGAGCACCCCGACTTCTCCATCGTGCACTCGCAGGACAGGGACCCGTTGGCAGGACGACGCTGGTGCCCTCTTCCCCTGGCAGGAAGCTGCGCGGCCGATGGCCTGTCCAGGTGATGCTCCCCGTCCCGGGCCCCTGACCCATTGGATCTTCACTTACGTGTCATCCTAAATTAGAGCCAGGTTCCTCCCCAGCCGGTGGGGTCCTGAGCCGTCTGCCCAGACGTGGCTCGGTTCTGTGCGGGGGTGGTGGGGGCTGGGCCACCCGTGTGGGGTCAGAGCGTCCGCCATGGACGTTTCTTCTGCCTCGGCCGGGGTTTTCCGATTCCGATCCACTAGCTGAGGGGCCGAGGAGTGCGGGCTGCAGGCGTCTCAGTGCGGGGACCCTGCGGGAGCGCAGGTGGGGGACTCGCGTCATCCCCGCCTTCCCCTCTCCCTGCAGCTCCTGCAGCAGCTGAGGAGGTTGTGCCCCGCACCCCGCAGCAGGGCAGCCCCCTGCCCCAGCTCTCAGCCTCCGTGGCCCCGGGCCCTCCGCCCGTGTCTGCCCCGGGGACCTGCTCAGCGTCCTCAGCGGGGTCCCGCGCCCCTCCTCCATGAGCAGCCTGTCCTGTCCTTCCCTCCCGGAGTTCCAGAAGGTGTCCGCCATCCTGGTGCAGCTGTCTGAGAGCTCCGGCTCCCTGTCGGACTGGGAGGCGGGGGACAGCCCCGACGCAGAGCTGCCCGGGCCCCGGCGTCCTCCCCGCAAGGCGCCTGGGAGAGGCCGGAGGGTAGCAGGGCCAGTCCCCTGCCCGGCCTGTCCACTGTGTCGGGAGGCCCAGAGTCAGCGGTGCCGGGCCTCCTGCGGGTGGGCTGGCAGCCGCCTCTCGGGGATGTCCCCACCTCCAGGTCCATGTCAGAAGTGTCCAGTGGGGTCTGGGACGAGGATGGCCTGGCGGAGCCCGGAGCTAGCGCCCAGCCAGCCTCGGGCGCCTCTCGCCTGCAGGAGGCTCCTCTGACCTGTACGAGGGCGAGGCGCTTCACCCAGCACATCCAGCCTCGGGCCCTGGAGAGGGGCAGGAAGCTTCTGGAACCAGTGAGAGCCCGACCACTGGATCAGACATAGGGAAGTCCACACGAGTGTCCCCTGAGGCTGCCTACGTGGCATCCACCCCTGAAACCTCTTTTTCCAGTGACTTGGACCTGTCCCTTTCCTTTCCCTCAGCGTCCTTGGCATCCGAAGAGGCAGAGTTCGGGGAAGGAGGAGGGACCAGGCCTCCGCCAGCCTCAGCTGGCCACCCAAGGGCATCCTGGGGTGCCGACCTGGGTCCAGCAACTAACAGGAAGCCCCCACAGGCCTTGCCTGTGAGCCTGCAGGCTCCTCCCAGGGACCCCAGTGGGCTGGCCACGCTGACAGCTGAGAGCCAGGGGCCTGGGTGTGGAGCGGGCAGAGCCCCCCCTGTCTGGGAGGAAGTGCGCCCCCCTCTGGCTGGCAGTGTCCTGCCTGAGATCCTGTCACCGGTGGATGGGGTGCTGTCCTATGGCAGTGCCGACCTCCTGTCCTGCACCCACAGGGACACTCAATCCCCTCCTCCCCCTCCCATCCCCCAGCAGAGAGTGGGACCACGCCCAGCCCCCGCTCAGAGGACTTCCCTCCCCCGCCGGAAGACGCCATGTCTCCTGGGGCTCTCTGGGACCCCCAAGGAGGACACCTCCATCGACACTGGCCGGCTGCCCTCCTCGCCCCTGGAGGCGTCGCCTGAAGCACCGTCTGGGCCCCACCTGGGGACAAACTGGGTGACTCAAGTTCTGTTGGGGGGGACCAGGCTGTGGGGGGCCCGTGGTCTGAGCCCGCCAGCTGGCTAGGGCCCCCCTTGTGTGGGGGGCCTCCCAAGGCTGCAGTCCCCAGCTCTGGCCGCAGCGGCCTGTGTGGCTGCGGAGGGTCTGAGCACACAGCTGATGGCTGGTGACGCAGGACTGACCGGCACTGGTTGGGGACCGAGCTCCTGGTCTGGACGTGGGCCCCTGCGCTGACCTCCCCGGCGCACGGAGGACGCAGGTGGTGGATTTGGTCTCCACCCAGCTGACCAGAAGGATCCTGTGTGACACGCTGGCTGTGCTTTCGGAGCTGGCCCAGCCCAGCAGCCAGTGACCCGCGGCTGGCGTGCCAGCCGCGTCCCTGGGCCTCGCTCAGAGGCCCCCGGGCAGGCTTGCAGAAGACAGCACTTCTGTGAAGAGAGTGGCTTGGGGACAGGGACACACAGACGTCCGTGACATTGCGCGACCAGGTGCGTGTGGTCCTGTGCTGGAGGCTTCGGGAGGCCTGGACCTCCCTGGGGCGGAGCCGCCATGCAGAACGGGCCAAAGCACATTGGCTCTCTGCGTTTTTCTGGACATTGGGTCCCCTGCGTCCACCAGGCTCTTGAGCTCCCCGACCCAGACACTGCGAGGCAGCACAGACGTCTGTGTGGGGCGTCCAGAGGCTGCTGGCCGGGGCGGGCGTGGGGTCCTGGACGCTGAGGAGCAGGAAGGCTGCATGGCAGGGGGGTGGGGACGGGGTAACAGCACAGGGGAAGAGAGCGGCTTTGGGGAGATGCGGAGCAAGGGCCTGGGGGTCACACCTGCCCACTCGTGTCCCACCTCTGCCCAGAAGTCATTAGTGGAGATGTTGACATGTGTTTGGCTCCTGGGGCCAAGGGCCTGCACACACCTTCCCCACGCCCAGCCAGTCCCTTGCGGCTGGATGACGGGCGTGGGCATCTCCTGTGTTGCGTTCCCCAGGTCAGAGGTCATGGCAGCTTGACTGCCGAAGGGTATTTGGCCCACCGCCTGTCAACCCTCGGGCCTGTCCCTGGGTGGGTGGGCTCTGGACCAGAGCCGTTTCCGCTGACATCTGTTATCAGTCTGGCCCTCTGATTCAGCAAGGCCCCGAAGCCGGTTCCAAAGGCAACTGTGGCCCTGCACAGCACACAGGCCATCCAGCCTCCTGGTCACAGGTGCCTGCTGGTCTCAGAGCCGACCTTGGGGCGCCTAGGAGCTCACGTAGACTCAGCCATAAAGAGGCTGCTTTGTGGGAAAAGAAATCCAGCAAGATGAGCTGTGAGATCGGGGGAGATGGGTAGGGGGCCTCAGGGGGGGGTGGCCCTGGGGCCAGCTCAGTAGAGCAGCCCCGGTTCACGTGAGGGCCAGGGCAGTTGACCTTCATGGTACCTTCATGGTACCTTCACGGACCTTAGGGTGGTGGGCCACCACACCAGCCACCGAAGGGCTCTGACCAGGTGCCTGCAGCACTGCCCCCCCCCCCCGCCACCTGGAGCAGGGCTGGGGCCGGAGCCACCTCCCTGGGAGAAAGCACGGGATGCCAGTGCCCTGACTTGGACACCGGCGGACACTCGTGTCCTGTCTTCTGGCCCCAGGTCCCCTGGGGGCCTGAGCTACGTCTTCCCCAGTATGATCAGGATGTGGGGGAGACTGTGTTCCTCGTGGTATGAGAGCACGTTGGAGCCTGTGCTCCAGGGAATTCACTGTAATCCATCCACGTCCCCTACCGTTTATCATCTAGTCACCACTTATCTATCCATCTATCCTTACTCTATTGTCTGCCCCTCCATCCTTCTCCAGTTCCCTTCCTGACTGAAACCCCTGCCTGGGGGGCATGCAGCCAGGGAGTAGCCCGCTGGCCTCAGGGACACCTGTCTGAGGAGTGGGCCCCTCCACATGCGGCCTCCCTCGTCCAGGGCCCCCAGCGTCCCCAGCTGTGAGAGAGGGCCTCATCCACTCGCTGCAGCCTCCGTGCACTGTGGCACACTGGCACACGGTGGCGTGGAGCGTGAGGCGTCTGCAAGGCTGGCCCGGCTCAGCCCCACAGCTGCCTGTGCCCTCTGCCCTGCGGTTCCAGGGAGGGGCCCCCTAGAACACGCCAGCCCTTCCCTGGCCCCCGTGTCCGGCTCGCCAGGCTGACCTTCATCCCCAGCTGACGGGTTTCGGGGTTTGGGAGGCACTGGCTCTCCCCAAGCCCGCCTTGGCGTGCAGGAGGGCTTGGACCCGGTGAGAAAATGTGTCCATTCTCTGCGTGCAGTTTCAAGCCAAAGTTTGAGCTACAGCTTGCTTCTCAATTGCCTTCTAGTTTTCTGAACAAATTAGTCTGTAGTTTTGTATGTTTTTATATTTATGGCTGACCCTTTTGGATTTACGAGGCCACGTGAGAGGAAGTGTGTATTTTACACACACGTTTGGCACGATAATAAATCTCCCACATTGAAACCCTGCGAATTTGCCTCCAGTTTTTTGTCCCCCCATCCTGTCACTGTGAGGCTGTGCTTGGAGCTGGAACAGGCCCCCTGACGTGACCTTGCCTGGGCCACCGGCAGGCCACAGAGTGTCGCTGGAGTCACCTCTTGGCTTGTGGCCCTGTGCCCTTGAAGGGAGGCTGGTCCAGGGGGACACGTGAACCCTGCCACACCTCCCGTGACTGCAGGGTGGAGGGTGGCCGGGCTGGAAAATGACTGGCTAGAGAAGAAGCATGTTTGCAGAGCTCGGAGCCATATTTACTCTCAGCCCACATGACGCACGCAGGGCCGCGGGCTGGGGCGTTCACACATTGACCCGGCAAGCCTTCAACACCAGGATCACGTCCCTCCAGGCCTCACTGGGCTCGCCTGGGCTGCGATCCCCGGTAACCTCTTGGGCCAATCAATCTTGATCCCTGCCTCCGGAGGAGTCATTACCTTCCATAGAAAATGATTATGTCTCAGTTAAACCCCGCATTTAACTTTCCTGTGATCCATCTCTTTCAGCTTCCTCGCATCACCGGCCCCCCCCCCCACGAGCGTGAAGCCCGTGGGTGCCCCTTCAGCGTCGCAGGTCCCAGGCCATCGGACCGGCTGTCCGCCTCCGCCCGACTCCTTGCTCTGCATGGCCGTAATGGCCACTCGTGAAACACAAACGGGGGAGCACGGACAGGCAGTGTCCGTCTAGCTGCTGCCTTCCTGGGTCCAGGGGCTCTGGCTCCCTGCTGACTCTGGCCTCCCAAGTGGAGCTGGGTCCCGCTGGGCCCGGTTCTCCTGTGGCTGAGGACAGGCAGGCTGTCTGATGAGTGCTCTAACCAAACCTGCTCAGCAGCTCAGGCCTGTTTGGGTTCCAGAAGAATGTCTACAAGTCCCACATCTGTCCCCGTGGTCCTTTGTCCCATCCACTCACACTGTGCGAGCCATCAAATGCCAAACTGCTTCTCTGCATATGTCCCCCAACCAGCCTGTCCTTTGCCTCAAGCAAAGGCCCTTCCCTAATGCCCCTGTGAGCACAGCTGGGAACAGGCTAGTAGTGGTGTTGGTAAAACTTGATTGCAGGCTTGGGGACAGGACCAGGTTTCTTTTTCTCTCTCTTTCCCTCTCTCCCTATCATACGCACGCGGCGCGCGCGCACACACACACACACCCACCCACCCACACACACACACCACACACACACACACACACACCCTTGGCTTCCTGGGTGGCAGACCCTCTGAAGCCCCAGGTCAGGATACCAGATAAAACATAGGGCGCCCAGTTACATATGAATTTCAGATAAACAGCGCATTTTTTTAAGTCTAAGTATGTCCCCTACCTGATATGCAAATTTAACGGAACATACTTAAAAATGATGCGCTGTTTATCTGGAATTCACATAGAACTGGACGTCCTGAATTTTCATTTGCTAAGTCTGGCTTCTCTCTAACCCAGACTGGGGCTGGGGGAGGGCCCTGCGGAGGAGGAAGGGAGGTAGGGGGCGGAGCTTGAGGGGCGTGTGGGAGGCGGGATGGGAGCTGGAGGCGGGACCAGGCATCGGGGCGGGGCTGAAGGCGTGCCCCGGAGCGGGGACGGAGCCTAGCGCGCGCGGCTCACGTGACGGCGGTTGCCAAGGTGAAAGGTCAGGCGTACCGTCGCACTCCCAACATGGCGGCGGCCGGGGCGGCGGTGGCGGCGCGCAGCCCGGCAGCCCCGGCGGGGACGGCGGCCCGAGCACGGCGCCCGCTCCTGCTGCGGCCCTCGCGGCTGCCCCCGCTGCTCGTGCTGCTGGCCGCGGCGGCGGGGCCGGGCGCGGGCGGTGCGGCGCGGCTGTACCGAGCGGGCGAGGACGCCGTGTGGGTGCTGGACAGCGGCAGCGTGCGCGGAGCCACGGCCAACAGCTCGGCCGCGTGGCTCGTGCAGTTCTACTCCTCGTGGTGCGGCCACTGCATCGGCTACGCGCCCACCTGGCGGGCGCTGGCCAGGGACGTGCGAGGTGAGGCGCCCGGCGCGAGACCCCGATCCTGGCCGCCAGGCCTGGCCCCCGCGGGCCGCCGGGATTCGCCCCTCCGGCTCGTGGCAGCCTCCCAGACCCCTTCCCCTTGCCCTGCAGTGCACCTCGCTTTGGCCGCTGCGGGCCTGCGCCCCAGGTCCCCCCGAATGACCCCCATGAGGTCCTTTCTGGGAAGTTGCTGTCTCAAGTCTGAAGGACAAGAACCCTCCTGACCCAGCCTTCACTCCACAGTTGGGGTCAGAATAGTCCTCCCGGTACCTCCCAGCTCTCAGGCACCTCATTTGAACCCACTAAAGCTTCTTTACCACCCCAGGCCTTATTCTAGCTGTTTCCTGCCGCACACTATAATTATTTTCAGTGCCTAGACTCCCCATTGTTTGAGGATCCCCATTCCTGCCCCAAGCCCCTTTCCCTTTAAATCCTTTATCATCCTCTTCTGGTTTGAGTCACTGACTTTACGGTGGGTACTCAAAGTTAGCCTCCAACTTAGACATTCATCTACTACACAGACGTCTCTGTAGAAGCAGGAAAAGACATTTGAAGCATTTCCCTGGGAGGTCCCTAGTTCATAGACTCGCAGCCTTTGTTAAATGTCATTCACCAAACCAGTGGCCCTGTTCCCACACTTTATTGTTTGACACTGTAAGTGTGCTGCAAATTGTTTGTTCCTGAGTTATTCGCCAGCTCTGAATGGCAGAGTGGTAGTGGGAGGGGGCATTTGGAGCATCCTTCCCACAAGCCAGCCAGCTTTGCAATGGAATGTAAATTGCTCTGAAGTAAGAGCTGGTCCCTAACATGAGCGAGTTTGGCCAGACTCTTGCTGGTGCGAGCTAACCTCTAATTATGTAATTATGTGGGCAAGAGATAACAAATTGTTGTTTCCTTCCTACCTTTGTTTTTAAGTCTTATATCCAATCCTGTTGTAATTTTCTCACGTCTAAACTGATTCACAAAGAAACTAAAGAAGTTGAAATGGGTTTTGCCCATAATTGTAAATGATTATCTCTAGGATGTGTTGGACCTTTTAATTCTAAAGGATTTGTTCTTTGATCTGATGTTTTTTAAGTCTCTGGTGTTCTGGGAACTGAGATCAAAGACTCAGAAGTTGACAGAGAACAATTTAGTAAGCTTTTTTTTTTTTTTTAAGCTGTTGCTCTGAGAACAGACAAGAACTTTAGTCATATAGAGCAGCAGTCTCCAACCTTTTTGGTATTAGGAACCAATGCTCCTCTGAGAATCTAATTCCTGATGGTCTGAGGTGGAGCTGAGGCAGTGATGCTGTCGCTGGGAGCGGCTGCAGATTCAGATGGAGCTTCACTCGCTCACTCTCACTTCCTGCTGTGCAGCCCTGTTCCTGACGGGTCACGGACTGCGGGTTGGGGACCCTGGATATAGAGAACTTTTCGGTTCTCGGGTATTCAGTGGCAGAAACAGATATGTCAGTTAAAAAATTAAAATGCAGGTAGCTCTGGTAAGATGTTTGTCACCTACTTTGGGCATATTTTGATTTTTTCAGCTTAGCTTCTGAAATATAGAAATCAAACCAGATTCAGATATTGCAAACTATTCTGTAGTTGAACCAGCATGTGAGGAGCCTTGAAAATTGTCCCTTGAACTTGGAAGTTTGCTTCTGAAAGTGAAACTAGGCAAATCCTTACCATGATGTGTAATTAACTTAACCATTAGCTAAGTAAGGTTGTCCCGAATGGGCTGGGCACTGCCCAGGTCCGGGCCAGAAGAACGAGGCCAAGATGGGAGGGAGGTATGGCTAAGGGGAAAGCAGGAGGCGAGAGCAGGGCGAGAGGGAGGAGGGGTCTGTGGGGACCTAGGCAGGGGGTCCAAGAGCCCAACTGCCAGCTGGGCTGCCCGGACACCAGGTCTGCCTGGAGGCAGAGCCCTTGGCACTGGGGAGTTTCCCACTGGGGTCCCCAAAGAGAAGTCACCTAGGGGCTTTGTTAGCCCAGCCGGGTCAGAAACTCTGGGCGTGAGGCCCAGCGTCCTGTCAGCACAAGACCCACAGTTGAAGAGTCACTGTCCTCAAGGAGACCCTGCAGGACACCTACTGGAAAGGGCCAGGGCCAAAGGAGGTGGGAAGTGTGGCATGTGACTCCCCCTCGTGGGGGTCCACTGCACCAAGAGCTCCTCAGTGAAGGGGTCCGTTACCCCCACCCTTTGCATCCCACGTGATCAATGCAGAGCCCTTTCGTGCCTGACTTCACACTCCCTGTGGACTGCGCTGGGAAGAGCCGCCTGCGCCCTCGCCACGGGCGTCAGTGGCAGCTGCCCCACCCGGTGCCCTGCTGTCCACTGTGGGTCATCTGGAGGAAAGAGGGTGCCTGTCACACATGTGGTGCAGCTCCCATGGACGGCTGCATGCTCTCCAGCAGCCGGGGGTGCTGCGCAACGTGGCCGGCGTCCGGGGCAAAGGAGGGCGGGGCCCAGGGCGCAGGAGCAGGTGCTTTCACGCGAGGACCCCTTCCCTCGGGGAAGGCAGACGACCTCGCGGTGAGGACCAGGAAGGTCCCGGCCGGTTTAGTTTGGCGCGTGGGCTTCGAGCACAGGCCACGCTATTTGGGGCCTGTGGCTTTCTCTTTAACATGTCTAAGGTCATCGCTCCATTGTCACCTCTTTGGTCTCAGCCCCTTGTGAGTCGCTGTCCAGTCAGCCCCTTGTGAGTCGGCTGTCCAGTCAGCCCCCAGGGCACACACACCTTGGGCGGGAGAGCTCCTGCCAGCTTTCCCCACCTGCTGCCCCCCTCCCGTCCCCTGCAGCTGTGTGGTTCCTGGGAGCGGTGGTACGGACTCTGTGCGCCCCGAGGTGCGATGGCCTCAGGGTGGGGGGTGGGGGCACCTAACTCGAGCTGGATGAGCATCCGCTTCCCCGCTGTCCCCCACCATTGCCTCCTAACTGCCCCGTCACTCAGGAGCAGACAGCTCGAGGGGGCCCCTCCGCAGCTGGGCGGGGCCTCTGTGGGCCTCTGTGCGGCCTGGGGGACCTGCCTTTGCTTGGATTTGGACGAACTTTAGCTCTTCACAGACATTTTCAAGATTTTAGAAATAAGTGCTTTTCTGTATAAGAAGGTGGCTTAGCAAACAAGGTCTGTTGGTGTAGCCAGCTGTGTGCTGTGTTTGGGTAGATCTGGCTCGGGCTTGTCCCTCACCCCTAGGGACTGGCAGACGAGGTGTGTTCCTGAAGCCCTGTCGCCTGAAGCTGGGGTCGAGATACCTGTGGCCCGGGGCAGCACCCCGCCCTCGAGGTATCCCTGCAGCATCTCTGCAGAGACTGTCCTGTGCCCTTGCATCTTCACTCACCTCAGGGAGGTGGCCCTGGGACTGTGGCAGAGAGACTCAAAGAGGCACTGGAGACCCGTTGCCCGCCCCGTCTTCCCCGTTCTGCAGGGCGGCGGCGGTAAGGCTGAGTGAGGCTGCAACACCCTCTGATGGTCACACAGCTGAGCAACAGACAGGCTAGGTGACTCCAGAGCCTGGAATGCTCAGTCCCTGTATCGGCAGAGGACCAGCTGAGGCGCTGGGGGCCGTGGGGGCTGGGGCAGACGAATGGTGTCAGCTCTCGGTCTTGCCTCCCGCTGCGCCCTTCACCTGGTGGACTTGTCATCTGCATCTGCGTGGCCAGGCCACAGGCGTCTTGGGGATGACCTGGAGTTCACGGTGGTGTCCCCACGGCCCAGCGTCTGTGCACTGGAAGGAAGGAGGATGGGGGGCTGGCGGGGCGTCCTTGCAGGAGTGTGGCCAGGTGCAGAGCCCAGGAGGGCTGCAGGGAGCTCACCTGAACTCTGGAGGCGCTCAGAGGGGTTGGAAAGGGGAGGCTGGAGGCAGGCAGTGGCGCCCTCCTCGCATCTCAGGCCCAGACACGCCTTTGAGACCCCGGCTTCATTACAGCCGCGTCCAGAGGCGCTCACGACCTTGTGACACTTCAGCGTTTAACCCACAGAGGTGGTTCGCGCCCCTGGAGTACCCTGGGGTACCTGCTGGGGATCCTGCACAGCCTGAGTTTAGCCGCACTGGGCTGAATGGACCCTGGAGCCAATGCCGGCCCTTGGCGCTCGGGCGGGGTGGAGAGGGCCCGGCCCGCGCTGGGTACCGGGTGCCAGCCTCAGCTCCTTGCCGTGTGCACTTAATCTCTGCCCAGGCCTGCACATCCTGAACCCGGCGCTTGAACTTGGAGTTACCCAGAAAGACCTCTATTAAGCCAGGAAGGGGCCTGTGCCAGGGAGAGTCCCCTGCCCTCCAGTGGGTGGACGTGGGGTGGGGAGCCCCACGTCGCCCTGACTTCGCACTGGGATGCAGAAGCCATGACGGGGCTCCCGCCTTGAAGACAGCACTCCGGTTGCACCCTGTGCGCCCGCAGGGCTGATGCCCCTGGCCTGCCACCGTTTCCTAGGACTAGTTGATGCTCGACTATAAATCAGACTTTTATAGACTGTTTCGTTGGAATTTGACAAGTAATAGTAAAAGGTTCAATCCTGTTAGGTTAAGTGATGTGACTGTTTGACAAGTAAACTTAATTTACTTGTCATGTACAAGCTTAATTAGTTCGCAAGTATTTTTTAAGCCTGTGGTACTAAAAATAGCAGGCTTGGGAGCGGCCGTGGGGAGTGGGCCTGGGCCACTCCCCGGGGACACCCGGCAGGCGGCCTCCCGCGCTCCACGGCGTTTGGGGTGGCCTGAAGGTGCTGGGAGCAGACAGTTTGCATTCAGTCCGAGTGTTCCTCGCCTTTGTGTGGTGGGACGCAGGCAGGAGGAGGGGCAGGGACCAGCTGCAGAGGCCAGCGCCCTGAATAAACCTTGGAAATGGTCGCCTCTGATTCGCGGCTTGGTGGTGTCTCTTTTGTGTTCTCTGAATGCGTCCATCTGCCAGGAGACCTGTGGGGACTGTAAGCGGGAATCTTCTGCCGCGGGCCGCCTCGCTGGGGCGGGCCTTCTTTCAGAGACGCACAAAGGCCTCCGGGCGTCCGTCGCATGCCCCTCCACCAGTGGCACGCACCGCGTGGAGCGGACCTGCGGACGGCCCGTCCACCCTCACGAGCCGCGCTGTCCTTCGCGGCCACCGCTCTGCGGCGCGTGCCAGGCGGGGGCGTGCCAGGCGGGCGTGCCGTGCCCGGCGCTGGTCTCAGCATGTGCCGAGCGTGCCCCCCGCCCGAGCGCTGCGGCGGGTGCCGAGAGCAGTGACACGCGGGAAGGTCCCTGTGTTCTGGGGGGCGGGGCCGGCCGGAAGCAGGAGGAGGACACGAACGGGCTGGTTGCAGGTGACCAGTGCCGGGAGTTCACCAGGGTGACATGCTTGACACTGGGCGGAGAAAGAGGATGGCCTCGGGCGGTGTCGGAGACCCAGAGGCGAGGCGGGGCAGCCCAGGTGACAGCCTGGGGTGGGGACTGAGGACTGACAGGCTGGGCGTGGACGGGGGCGGCCCCAGGGCGCAGGTCGGGCCAGGGCGTGCCCTGACCTGCTCCTGTGCCAGCGGCTCAGGCTGCTCCCTGGAGAGCTGAGAGACTTCGGGGCTCACGCCAGTTTTGTTGGCATCGGCCACCTCTGTCCCAGTCAGCTGCTCCCGGCCGCGGCCCTGGAGCTTCTCACACTGCTGACCGGGCGCTTTTGATGCGTGCACCTGCGTCGTGCATGTGTGAGTCGGGCCTCTGGCCTTTGCAAATCATGCCCTGGCATGGGGGCGGGGGGACTCGCCTGTGGGACCCTTGCTGGCAAGGCGCCCGCACTCTGTCAGAGGTCAGAGCAAGGGCCAGTCCCACGCAGGTTCCTCTTGGGCACCTGCAGACCATCTGACAGCAGCTGGGCCGTCGCCGCTGGGGCCCTGGCTCTCCACACCGCTGCAGTGGGCACAGGCAGTGGCTACACTCCTGGGACACCAAGGTTTCTTTTCTTCCATTTTTAAGCCCCAGCCCTGTGGCATTTCAAAGGCCCGGGTCCCCTCCTGGGTGTGGGGGCGGGGGGAGGCAGGCGACGGAGCTTTAGAGGCTGGACCCCAAGGTGGTGGCCGTGGCCCGCACAGCCTCCACTCTCCCTGAGTCTGGGCGTCCCAGGTCAGGACACTGTCGTCCCAGAGCTCGCTGGGCAGAGGCCAGAGGATGTGGGAGGGTTGCCTGGGACAGCGGAGTGGAGGTGGCCCGTCGGCAGGTGACACAGAGCTGGGCTGGGGTGGGGTGTGGGTGTGGGGGAGGTCAGGGCGTTGACACTCAGTGGGTCAGCCACCTCCACTCTGCCCTGACCCCCGGGGCCTTCGGACAAGAGGGGCGGTTGCTGCCACGTGGAAGATCAGCACGTAGGTCCCCAAAAGACCCTCAGAGGCCGGCGAGCGGCTGGACACTGCCGCCAGACGGGCGTCTGTACCTCGTCCTGACCTGCCCGCCGTCCGTCTGCGGAGCGGAACGGGGGCCCTCAGCGGGGCCGAGCTAGGCCAGTGGTCGAGAGCACCTCCCAGAGGCCAGCGGCGTTTGCACAGTGCCCAGCGGACAAGCGAGATGCGCTCAGCGACAGGGCGGGACGGGCCCTGGCCAAGGCCACGTGACGCCAGGACGTGACTGACCAAGGGGAGGGCCGTGCAGTGACCACCGGGGGTGTGGGGTGGGGCGCGCAGAGGCTGGAGGACACAGTGAGGCCTCAAGTGGACTGCGGCTGGAGGTGGCCGGATCCCTGCTCGCTGCTGCTTACCCAGTGAAGGGTGGTGGGTGCACACCGACCCCCACAGGAGGGCTCCAGGCGTGGCATGTGCTAGTGCCCACCGCCAGCCGTGCCCGTCATGACCCGACTCCCCTGCCGGGACCCCATCTCTCGTTCCTCCCCCCAAGCATGTCCTTTGTCATGCCATCGTTCCACGGGGACAGTGATTGTCATGAGCCGGGGAAGTGTGACGGGCCAGTTGAACGTGGGCCTCTGCAGGGAGACCAGTTGAAAAGCCACTTTGGTTAAGTGTGTTGTGAGTGCGGGGGTGTGGCCTCGCCCCCTGGCAGTTCCCCCTGCCCCGGTGCACAGGGCAGTCGTGGGAGGGGAGCGCCGGGTCCCCCCTCACTTGTCCTGTGGGGACTTCCGCTCAGTTTCCACTGGAACAGTGGGAACAGGGTGAGTCACGTCCTGGACTGGACGAGAAGATGAAATGGCGTAACGGGACCAGAGTGCCTTTGCAGGGCCGAGCCCTGGGGCTTGCGAGGAGGTGGCAAGCAGCAGTCCTTGCAGGAGGACAGGGCGGCCTGGTGGCCAGGCGGGTCACAGGTGCCCCCGCCAGCAGACACTGACTGCTCTTCCGTGCCCCCGCCCCGTCCCACTGACACTGGCTGCAGCCCGTGCTGGGGGCCTCAGCTCCTGCCCCCGGGGACGGCCCGTGGCCTATGGTGTGGGGAACACGAGGCAGATTTGTTTCTCCAAAGAATTGATTTTCTATACATTTAGGAAGACAGAACGTCACACAGGGGCTTTTAAAAGAAGCCGTTTGATGAAATGGTTGATTTATTCCATGTGTGACGGTCTGCGGGTTTGGGGGAGCGTGCTTCGCGCAGTGTCAGGAGTGGACTGGCTTTGAAGAGGGGGTGAATTCGTCTGGAGGTGGTAGGGTAAAGGGGAGAGAGCGTTCTGGTAAAACCTCTCGGGGCACGCCTGTTACTGGTGTGTGCTGCGTGCCCGTGGGCGGGGGACAGGCCATGTCGCCTCCAGATGACTCTGAGCCTCGGGCAGATTCCTCACCTGGCTCCTCACCTCCTGCGTTTGGCCAGGCAGACGCTCCCAGCAGGTGACAAGGAAGTGTGGAGTGCTAGGTAAACTGACTGAGTTTGGAAGGGGGCCGGAAGGGGGCCGCAGGGGGATTTTCTCCCTGTTGTAACTGCCTGCGCAGGGGGTCAGGGACTCTCTGAGGGCGTGGCCTTGTGCTGAAGCTGATGAGGAAGGCAGGTACTACCGGCTCGGGGAAGGGGTCCCAGTGAGGGAGAGCAGGTGCACCGTGCAGGACCGTGCACCGGCCCGTGCTGGCGGGGAGCACGGTGAGGTGTCTGGCAGGTCCCCAGACATGGGGTGGCCTCGCCTGCAGGTGTGCATGCCTCGCCAAGGGCTGGGGCCCTCCAGGTCCCCTTCCGGTGGAGTGGGGCATCTCGAGGGTCGCGCAGTATACGTGGTGAAGACCGATAATGGGTGTGTCATGAGCAGCAGGTGCTCAGGCCTCGGGGAATTTGAGGTCTGGCTGGGAATTCAGGGCCACGTGAGAGTCACTTGGCGGGGCTGGCGTTGGTGGGGCAGTGAAAGCCCCAGCCACCTGGGCACGGATACTTGGTCCTGTGCACGCTGAGCACTGGCAGGGCGCGTGGTGGGGACGGTGTTGGCAGAGCCGGCTGTGAGGGTCAGCGTCGTGGCGGCTGAGGTGCGGGGTGCGAGGCCTTGCTCTGTGCTGGGCGTGGGGGCCAAGTCCCTGGCTCTTCAGAACCCGGGCGGCGCTCGGGCACGGAGGCCCCACAGGGCCGACGGCCCTTCCGACCGGCACATGCTGCCTTAGACTCAGGTTAGCGACTGGAGCGGCCGTCGCCAGTGGGCCGAGGTCAGACTGTCCCGCAGCACGGCAGCCCCAGCCTCCGCACTCCGGGGCCTCCGGGAAGGGAGACCTGAGCAGGGAGCACGCGGGCCGCGGCACAGATGCGGACCCGGCCGCCACCAGCCCCTGGAGACGGGACTGCCTGTCCCCCCTTCCTGCAAGTGGCACACGCCCCCAGCACGGAGGGTCTGAGACAAGGCTCGGCGCCCGCTGCGGCCGGCTCCTGGCACTGCTGGGCGTTGTGTCCCACGCTCCTTCCGCGCAGTAGGCGCTTTCATTCTGCGTGTGAAATGGAAGTGTGTCATGGGAATTCCCAGTAAACAGCGAGGCCCGTGCTGCAGGCTGGGAGAGGCAGTGCACAGGGACCCTGCGGCATGACCGGGGCGAGCATCGAAGGTGACAGGCTGGGAAAGTGTCCGGCGGTCCGGAGCCGGTCCAGAGAAGGTGCCGCTGGACCGCTGCCGGCCGCCCGCACGCACCCGTGCCGGCCGCTGTGTGCTCGCTGTGAGCAGCGACTGCTCTCCCTCAGCCCGTGCGGTCTGGCACTCCAGAGAGAGGTGGCCTGTGATTCAGGAGGGCCCGTGACATTTTCCTCCCATTTAAAATGGCTTTGGGACATGAATTGTTTCCACCAATGCTCATAAGTGATCATTCGCTGTAAGACACAGCATCGTTGTTGTTGTTTAAATTCGATCTTCTGCAGCACGTAAATATAGATTGACTTCTTGATAATTACAGAAAAAAGGCATGTACTTTTAAACGAAAGTATACTTATATTAAGTAGAAAAATAGCAATTATTGAATTACTAATATATACAAGCCCTCGTGTTGTATAGTGTCTAGTGACGGTCCCTAGCTTCTCTCCACTTCCAGGCATGTTTTTAATATGAGCTCTGAAGTTTTAGATCATAGCAAAACTCAGAGAAAACTCTTATTTGATTTTTTTTAAATGCCTTCAGCACCTGGTCTTCCTAGGTGGTCTCCTATCCAAGTACTGAGCAGGCCCAACCCTGCTCAGCTTCCGCGATCAGACAGGATCGGGCACGTTCAGGGTGGCGCGGCCATAGACTTACTTGACTTTTAACCAAATTGCTGGTTTAGACCAGCGTGCAATATCAGAACACAGACAGCGAAGAGCGTCACTGCCTCAGTGAGAGCCACTCAGAAGTCACAGCTGCAGGAGGTGGTGAGCAGGATCCACCTGGCCTGGGAGTGGCCAGGGTTGTCCCCTGGTAGAGCAGGGAGCCAGGAAGAGTTTAGGGGTCAGTGGTGTCATCAGTCCTAACGCCCTAGAGGAAGGGAACAGACCTTTCAAAGAGAAAATCCACACTGGTCACCTTGAGGATGTTGGAACCAGTTTCTTTGAAACTGGTGGCTAAAGGGATGGGCCAGCACTTTCCTCCCCACTGTGGGCCATGCCCTGGGGTCACCGTGAGCACAGCTCAGCGCAGAAGCTTCCTGCCCCCTCAGGGAAGCAGGGGGGAGCGAGATACCCCCTTCCGGCTGTGGCTGCTGAGAACCATGGGCTCCGGGTGGTCAGTAAGAAGGGGGCAGCCCAGGGTCACCCACCCCCTGGTGGGAGCACACCCCAGTGCCTGGGAAGCACCTCCCCCAAGAATCAGACGGGAGTCTGGATCTAGGCACGCCAGTGTACAGGACATGCAGGGGTCAGGGCGCAGGCAGCAAAGCCCGCCGCAGGGGGGACTGCAGGACAGGGGACCGGGCCCCCCCACGAGCAGTGCATGGCTGGGGGGGCAGCAGACACGTCGCCAGTCCCAGCCGACGCCTCATCTGGACCTGATTCAAACAAACGTCAGAAAGAATGAGACCCTGGGCAGCTCCGAATCCTGGCTGGACACTTGCTCTCAGTGCTCACAGTTTGCCGCGATGACCCTGCCTCAGTGCTGGCCAGGAGCCTTGTCCTTCGGGGGCGCCCGATTGGCCAGCTGGCTGAGCCGGCCTCCGGCGGCTCCGGAAGTGGGCGGGGTTCCTTGGCTGCATCCTTGGCTGCAGGAAGGTTCCCGTGCGCTGACAGCAGTGGACACAGCAGAGGGACACATGGGGGTGTTAACTGCTATCTCTACTTTCTTCGCTTGTTGGGGATTTTCCACAACAGACCTTTAAAGACAGGAATATGTATGTATTTGAAACTGCCCCCTCTACTCCCAAGAACGCGGACAGCATTCAGGGGGTTGTGGGACGCGCCTTGGGAGAGTACTGGACACCCCCAGTGTCTGAGCTGAGGCCGGGTACTGGCTCCCATGTGAGTGAGCATGTGAATAAATAGCCCCACGGTGGGCCACGCCTGTTACCTGCCCTGCGTCCCCCGAGGAGGAGGCCGGGCTCGGGCTCTGGAGTGACCGCAGGTCAGCAAGCCCAGTTGCTGTGTCGTCCTCGGTGGTGGAGACACGGCTGACCTGCTGGCTGAAGTTCTTTCCTCTTGCTGACTTGACAGCAATGTCCTTGCGTGGAGGGGCCTGATGATGACTCGAGGGAGGCGTGGTGCGGGGCCTCGGGTGCTGGGCAGGGGTGGGGACCGGCCAGCCCGGTGCCCCCGCTCTGAAGGTCTCACCCCTGCTTTTCAGACTGGGCTGCCGCCATCCGGGTCGCCGCCCTGGACTGCGCGGAGGAGAGGAACCGCGAGGTGTGCAGCGCCTACGACATCCACTTCTACCCCAGCTTCCGGGTGAGCCGCGCCCCGCCCCGCGGGGCTCCTTCCTCTGACCACCCCCGGACCCCCGGAACCCGGGCCCGGGCGCACCGTGCCTCCGCCTTCAGCTTTGGGGCACGCTGCCGACCCGTGGTGGGAGCTTCTGTTTGCAGGGGTCGCCTCCTCCGTTCCACCCTGTCGGGCGGTGGTCCGCGTCCCTGTGGGCGGGCGCCACGCAGCCCCCCGCGAGCCGAAGCGCGGAGGGAGGTCTGCCCCGCACGGGCACGGAGCGGGGCTGCAGTTAGAGCCGCGTGCAAGGCCCCGGTGCGCCACGCGCCTGGTGCCCGCGCCGCCCGTGCGCGGCCCCGCGGACCGCGTTGTCTCCGCTTCTTCCGCTGGGGGTGGAGGTGAGACTGCAGCCTGGAGGTGAAGAGGCGCGTGCTCGGCCCGCGAGGCGCGCGCGTGGCCGCGGTGACACGCGTGCGCAGGAGCGCATCGCCGTGACGCACAGCTCAGGAAGAGGGACCCGTTCGCTTTCAGCCGTGCAGCCGGCGCGCTGTGCGGCGCGGCGTCCCCTGGTCCTTCCCTGCTGCGCGGAGCCGGGAGCTGACTGTCCTTGCTCAGCCGTGCATGTGTGGCTTGGAGGGACCGCGCTCGCTGGCCTGCCTGCTGCCCCGCCCCTTCTGGGGAGTCCTGTTACTGTCCTCTAGCTTGTCCAGTGTGGTCACCCCGGGTGCACCCCACTTTGTGTTCACCTTACACACAGGGCGCCGTGCTACATGGAAGCGCTGGCCGCCTGTCTCCCTAGGAAGAGTGGCTGTCGCTGACAGTCACCTGCTGTGCAGCGGCAGCTTGGGCTGCCGTGAAGACGCTGGTCCGTGTCCCTGTTGGACGTGGCAGGAGCCCCTGTGGGCACGGGCCTGGAGTGCCATCGCTGTGGGGGAGTACAGGGACACATTGCCTGCTGACAGCAACCCCGCCTTCCGTGTTTGTGGGCTCTGGGTTACCCCGTCGGCGACGCGTCTGCCCGGGTCGGTTGCCGGTTCCCTGCTGATTCACAGACGTGCTTTGTGTATTCACGGCGCTACGCTGTTTCCAGTCACGAGTGTTGGTGACACTTCACTCTGCAGCTGTCTCTCCTGTGTTATTGTTTTCATGAAGAAGGCTTTTATTTTAATAGCAAATCTTTTCTTCTGCTCAGAGGTAGTCGTGTTTGTCATCCTCTCCGGGTCTCCTTCGTGCCGTTAGAGAGCATTGGGGCACCCACTTAATACCAGGGCCCAGGAACGTGCTGTCCTCGTGGGTCTAGCCCCGTTGGGTCAGAACAAGGACGTCACAGAATTCTGGTGGGCCCTAACCACCCGCACCTCAGTCTGGCAGGGAACACAGCCCGCAGACACACAGAACCAGTGGTTATCAGTTCTCGTAAACCTTCCGGAGGGAGTTGGCCGGAGCTGGGTCTTTAAGATGATGGTCATTTTGTTTCTTAAGGATTCGACTCTGACAACACCAGGCAAGGCTGTTTCTTATTTGTTCTGTGTTTTTCCTCGCAGTATTTTAAAGCGTTTACAAAGGACTTTACAACTGGAGAAAATTTTAAAGGTAAGGTCTGAAGCAATATATCTTACTATCTTAGATTCACCTCAAACCCATCAGAGTAAAAATGGCTTCAGGAGACTAGAAAACTCAGTGGCGGGGCTGTCCCCACCCCACCCTGCACGTGGGCGCCTGCCCTGTCCCGCCTGCCAGTCTTCCCGGGAGAGTTCGGTAGCCCACAGTCTCGGCAGGGAGCTTTTATTTTGTGCTCCACCTTCCTTGGCAAATGTGATGGTGACAGTTCTTTTTATAAAGTGAACTTTCTCATTGAAGTATACACCTGAGGCGTTTTTGTGCATGAGCTCACCTGGTGGTCAGTGCCCAGATCAGGCCCCAGAACGTGGCCAGCCAGCCCCAGGTGACAGCGTTCTACCGTCAGGGGCTGTCCTGCCTGCTCAGAGCCCAGCGTGGGTGTTGTCGGGCATGTCTGGCTGTCCCCGTGGCACGTGTGCAAGGTTTGTCTGCTGCCCATTTGCCCCCACATTTGTCGCCATGTCGTCTCCTGCTGTGTGAGTCCACTGTCATCCGTACTGTGCACGCTGGGCCCTGGGGTGGGACGGGCGCTGGGCGCGGCAGACACCGCCGTGGAGGGGGGTGCCCGGCGTGACAGACACCGCCGTGGGGGGGGCGCCCGGCATGACAGACACCGCCGTGGTGGCGGCGTGCTTCCCCACAGGGCCCGACAGAGAGCTGCAGACAGTGAGGCGAGCCATGATTGACTTCCTGCAGAACCATACGGACAGGAACAGGCCTCCTGCCTGCCCGGCTCTGGACCCCATTCGGTGCGCAGTTCTGTAAAAACAGTGGCACGTGTCGGGGGGGTTCAAGTTTGTAAAATACGGATGTGTATTAAGCGATCTGGGCACCGGTGTGTGGTAGCCAGCTCACCATTCTTGAAAGCACTAAAAGCCTCTTTTTTTATCTCCTAAAAGGCCCAGTGACGTCCTTTCTCTCATTGACCACCATGATGGTCATTACGTGGCCATTTTATTCGAGAGCAACAGCTCCTATGTTGGACGTGAGGTACCGTGTCTTGTCTTCTCTAGTCTTACTGCGTGATGGGATTCAGGGTGGTGTGGGGAATGGATCCCTGGGCTGCTAGCGAGGCGTGCTGGTGGCTGTGTCTCTGGTCTACAGAGAAGGCTGTTGGAGGGTGGCATCTCTGGGGAAGAACAGGCAGCAGGTTGGGGCACATGGCCTGTCCCTGGGGGTGGGAGCACACAGGGGACCCGCCTACCCCAGGTCATTCCTTACTCTCTCTGCACTGTTGTCAAGACTTCTTCGTTATACTCTAAACTCTCAGCTTTTTGCCATGTCCAAGCTTCTATAAAACACGTTTCTGTTGGAAACTGCCCTCCCATCTTATCACACGTGTGGGGCTGAGGCCTCTGCCTTTGGCCAAGGCTCAGGGGGCCTGGGCAGGTAACAGGAATGCCGTGACTCTGCGCCTGCCGGGGGGCTGGAGGCAACGCTGGCTCACGGAGCCCATCCCTCCTGCCTGCCGCTCGCCTCCTGTCTCTGCTCATGGTCTCTGAGCTCTGGGAACGAGCGGAGGTCCCGGGTCCTGACAGGCGGAAGGCTGCGGGTGCCAGCCATCTGAACACCCCCCCCGTGCCTTCCGGGTCTGGGGGTGCCGGTTTGCTGTCTTCCCAGTGGCAGGATCCAGAGTTCTTGTGTGACCCTTCCCCACAGGCCCAGACTCCCTCTCTTGCATGTATCCCTCAGCAACGTCCCCCCACACACAGACCAGGGCAGGGACTGCCCCAGGATGCAGGGTGTGGCCTGTGCCAGGAGGCCGCTCCACAGGGGTGCTCAGGCGTGGTCAGCTCTCCTCTAGCAAACGTGGTCACAGTCAGCAAATGTGGGTCGCAGTCAGCAAACGCGGGGTCATGGTCAGCAAACGTGGGGTCATGGTCAGCAAACGCGGGTTACGGTCAGCAAACACGGGTCATAGTCAGCAAACGTGGGTCATAGTCAGCAAACGCGGGGTCATGGTCAGCAAACGCCTGATTCAGGACGTGGCTGGTTCTGTATGTGTCCAGTAGACGTCAGGCAGATGGTTTGGCAAGGCACATAGGGTTTGCAGGTCACCTTTTCACACATTCTCGCTCCTGAGTGCCACTCCTGGAGTCTCTCTACCGCTGTGACTCTGTCACTGCACCTTCGCCTGTGCAGACCGGCCAGGGGCAGGTCTTGTGGGAAGGAATGGCCAGCCCAGAGCTGCTGGCTCCAGGTGGCTGACCAGGGCCACGTTGCTGTCCTGGGCTGCCGTGGCCTCCCACGCACAGGACGTGCTGTGTGGAACATGGCCACGCACACCAGGGAAAGCTGAAGGCTGGCGCCGTGGCCCCGTGCGTGCGCTGGGAGGCGCGTGGCCCTGTGGGACGCGTGTCATTTGTGGAGGATGGGCTGTCGGTCTGGTGCGCGTCCACGGCGAGCGTCTGCTGGGCCATCTGTGAGGCTGCGAGTGAGGGAGGGGCTTCTGCCCGCGCCGCGCATCCCGTCGCGTTCGGTCGCGTTGACGTGCGTCCTGATCACAGGAGACGCACGTGAGTTTATTCCGAGCGGCAGGGCTCCCAGCGTCCCCATGCAGCCTGCTCCCGCCGGGCGGCGCTGCGTGCGGAGAAGGCGACGTGTTCTCCTCACCCAGGTGATCTTGGACCTGATCCCCTATGAGAACATCGTGGTGAAGAGAGCGCTGGACGCGGACGGAGCTTTTCTGGAGAAACTGGGCGTTTCCTCCGTTCCTTCGTGTTACCTGATTTACCCAAACGGGTCGCACGGGTTAACTGACGTGTAAGTGTGGTCCGGCTCAGGGCTGTCTGTGACCGCGGTGCGGGGGTGGGCTCTGGGTCGAGGCAGCCCATCTGGGTCGGTGGGGCAGGTGCCCCCCTCCAGAACGAGCCGTGGGCGCAGGCCCCGGTCCCCTCACTCCCCGCTCCTGCGGAGAGCAGCAAACCGTCAGCACTCCATTCCCTGGGTGCCCAGAGCTGAGCTCAGCAGATGAGAGGTGGTGCCGGCACCCAGCCTCCTGGGGGTGCGGGGAGGACGCCTGCGCTGCCCTTGACACCGCTTCCCTGGCCACTGCCGTTTTGTTTCAAGAAACAACATTCATTTTACATGAAGTCATCTGTAAAGTGTGACATGAAACAAGGCTGATGTTTGAATCTGGACGCTCAGATGAGCCCTGAGCTGTGGCGGGGGTGCAGGGTGGCGGCCTGTGCGCATGCTCGGGGCGCACCCAGCCCTGCCCCCCGAGGGGCCGCACGTAGTGCTCAGGAGACCCCTACCCGACCAGGTTCCGCACGCCCCACCCAGAGCTGGCCCTCTGTGGCCGAGGCTCTCAGGTTGTTGCAAACAGTCTGCAGAAGCTGGCGTTGGCAGGTGCCTGGCCGCCTTGCCCCGCCTGCCGTCCCCACTGAGCCGGAGAGCACTGCGGAGCCGGGCACGGTGGGAGCTCGGTGCCGGGGCCCGCCTTGTCCCTGCTGGAAACACAACCGGGTCGGGGGCCGGGCTCAGCCCGGCGACACAGGGCGGCCGTGGCTCGGACGCTGGCAGAGCTGGCCCGGCCCCGCGCGCCGGCTCAGCCCCCGCCCTGCCGCCCTCTCTCGCAGCGCAAAGCCTCTCCGATCGTTTTTTTCCTCTTATTTGAAGTCGTTGCCGGATGTGAGGAAAAAGTCGCTTGCATTGTCTGCGAAGCCACTCGAAGATGAAAGTTCTGAAGTCGTGGCATGGAGAGAATTTGACAGGCAAGTGTCCCTTTTGGACACAGTCGCGCTTGTCACGCGCGCCGCTGTCCGGGCAGCGCCGTGTGCGGAGCAGGCACCGTGGGGACAGCTGCGGGAGGGCGTGGCTCGGCCGCAGGGTTGGCCCACGGAGAACCTGCTGTGGGCCGTGAGCACTGTCCCCGTCCCCTGCGGAGAGGGTCCCTCTGGGTGGGAGCGAGAAAGGGGGACTCAGGAAAGAGGCCATTTTCACCTGACTGGACGCATTTCGCAGGCAGAAGCTGTACACGGCGGACCTGGAGTCGGGGCTGCACTACCTCCTGAGGGTGGAGCTGGCCGCCCACAGGTCCCTGGCTGGGGCCGAGCTGAAAACCCTGAAGGATTTTGTCACTGTCCTTGCCAAGGTCTGCTGTGGGCGGGGCTTGGCCGCTGAGTGGGTGCCCAGGCTCCGGGCACCACAGCTCTGGGGACGGGCTGACCCGAGCTGGACGGCTGCTCCCGTGCTGTAGGCCATTGCCGCCGCGTCTGGCCCTGAGCGCCGGGGACGGGGCTGCACGCACCGGCCGGCCGAGGGTGCTGGGCGGAGCAGCCGGGGTCTGTGCAGCAGCGGAGTGTGGGCAGTGGAGGAGAGCTGTGGCCACCACGTCCAGGGCCTTTCGTATGGATGGGCCGGGCGGTGGGCTGGCTGGCGGCGCACCTTTAGCAGGGCCGGGGCGGTGGGTGGCTCCGGTGTTGGCCGACGTTCAGTTCCTGCTGAGAACTCCGAGTTCCGGGGCCAAAGTCTGGAGCTCAGGGACCCGAGACACGGTCTTCCTGGTGTGGGACTCTCCCGGGGCAGAGCGGCCTCTCGCCCTCTGACCTCTGGGCTGTCCCCGCCTGTGTCACAGCAGGCCTGGGCGCAGGGAGGGCCCTTCGCCCCTCTGCTGCCCTCGCAACCACCAGACAGCTCCCTTGGGGGCGCAGCACCCTAAATTTCTAGTTATCATCAAGCAGTGAGGAGACTCAGTTTTAAGAGGATTTTCTTGCCTGGTGCAAGGCCCCTGATACAGTCAGTCAGTGCTCTGCACAGGCCGAGTTTACCTAGTCTGATTTTTGAAAAAAAGTGGAGGTAGAAGTTACATGTGATGGAGCAACAAGCCGCCTGACGTGCCCTAAGGAACTGCAGGAAGCCGGACAGGCTTCTCCCCGCACGCGTTGCAGAACTCAGAAACCGCCGTCTGCCTTCCTTGCCTCTGAGCCTGCTGCCCGGGCGCCCGGGGTGGGCCCCCCCAGCGCTCACGCGCCTCCCTCCTCAGTCCACGGGGGCGTCAGCTCTGTGAGGCCAGGCGGCCTCTTGATCGTTTTCCTGGGGTTTCCGTAAGCTCTAAATGTTGGCGAATGGGGAACGGAGCTGGGAAGGCCGCGTGGAAACGAACGGTTTTATGAGCCGACGGCGACGTCCCTGCTGCTGGAGTCTCCTCGTCAGGTCGAGCTCGGGTTTCGGTGGCTCTGCCGGCAGCCTGCGTCCCACGTGTCTCCGGTGACAGGCTCCGCAGTGCCCGCCTTGCCGCTGGGCTCAGCGCGTCTGCAGGGGGCGCACAGCACGAGCGCTGACGTCGAGTGCGCCGCAGGAGGCGTTGCCTCGAAGCTGGGCGGCCCCGCGTGCCGCCCCCAGTCGCCCGGGCAGCGGGCACGCCACAGGCAGGCGGGTGGCCACGCACCGTCTGGAGGAAGGGCTGCGGGTGATGACACGCGGCCGTGTCCTCTGCCGTTGTGCAGGGGGACGTGACGTGGATGGTGCTGGGCGGGGGGCACGAGGGAAGTCACGGGCCAGAGCCCGCCCGCCCGCACCTTGGGGCCCCCCCGCGTCGGGAGGAGCTGTGTGTCTTCGGGAGACCCCCGCCTAGTTCCGGGTCAGAGCCCTGGGTTGGTCAGGCAGGCGGCTGTCCCCCTGTCTCGGGGGGACATGTTCCTGGACAGGCTCTGACCGAGGCCCTCCCTTGCTCAGCTGCTGCCCAGCCGGCCACCAGTCCGGAAGCTGCTGGAGACGCTGCAGGAGTGGCTGGCCAGCCTGCCCCTGGACAGGATCCCCTACCGTGCCGTGCTCGACCTGGTCAACAACAAAATGCGGGTGAGCCCGGCCCCCCAGAGTTCGAGGGGACCCTTTCTGGCTGACCTCGTCCTCCATCTCTGACCTGCGCAGGGGACCCTGACTCGGCAGGTTGGGGACAGGAGGCTGCCCGTGCACGTGGCCCGTCGTGCACAAACCTTCACGCCCCTGCCACAGGCCCCCCCTGTGCCCCTCCGCGGTTTTAGTTGTCCCTGTTCCATGCGACTTTTATGCCCCCTGGTGCCGTCAGCCTTGTGCAGAGTCCTCGGTTGAAGGACAGGTCACGAGCGTGTGTGACCGTGCCCGACACAGGCAGGGGCGGTTCTCAAGCAGCGTGGGACCAGGCTTTTTTTTTTTTTTTTTTTAATTAAACTTTGAGTAAACTCATCTCAGGTCTATACCTGAAGATGGATAACAATGACACATTCAGTCAGGTGTGCAGAAGCCTGCCGCCCGGGCCAGTGAGGGTCCCCAAGCCCCTGTATCTGCTCAGGAACTTTGCGACGTGGCCAGCCCAGGACCGTCCTTGCTGGGGCGTGGCCGTGAGCCTGCCGGGAGGGCTGACGCGTTTTGACAAATGTCCCCTGTGTAACCACTGTCCGGCTGTTTGGGACATTCACCAACCATTATTTCTAGCGACTTAATTACCTTTTATCATTCTTTCCTTTTTCTCCCCAGATTTCTGGAATATTCCTTACCAGTCACATCAAGTGGATTGGCTGTCAAGGAAGCCGCCCGGAGCTGAGGGGTTACCCGTGTTCTCTCTGGCAGCTGTTCCACGTCTTGACCGTGGAAGCCGGGACGCACCCGGAAGCGCTGGCTGACACAGGTGACGGTCCCCGTGGGCCGCGCGACGTGGCTGCTGTCGTGGCGCCTGCCGGGTGCCATCAGGTGCCTGGCGGCGGTTCCTTTCGCTGTGTGTGAGGCAGTGTGTCCTCGGTGCCCCTGGGGCCCCCTGCTGAGGGGGGAGGCGAGGTCTTGTCCGTGTTACCCGCCGGCTCGGGACGTGTGGCCTGCAGGGGCTCAGGCGCCGAGGGGCACGGGCGGGCGCTGCCAGGGGCCCATGGGCAGGTATCTGCGGGTTGAGGGAGCCGGTCGGCCAGGGCGGGGGTCTCGCCCGAAATCACTGCTGGGAAAGACCCCCGAGCTCTCTCCGGTGGTGGCGGGAGCCAGGTCCTCGTGGCCATTGCTCAGCACGTATCCCGTCCTTACTCAAGTCACAGCAGCTGCTTTAGGGCGCCCGCCTTGGTGTGACGTCCCTCCCTTGTGGCACGTCCTGGTCAGTAGAAGTGAGCCATAGGCCCGGGGAGGCGTGACACAGGCGAGTGCAGGCGAGGCTGCCTGCACGAGGGGCTGCAAGCCGCACGGCCGAGCCGGGCTTGGGAGCCTCACTGGGGGGGAGTGCGCTCAGAGCCGTCCCGTGTGCGCTTCCCAGCCTCAGCAGGTGCCCGGCCGGCACGGGCAGTTGCTTGTGTTTAGTTGTTTCTTAACCATCCGTGTTCCCTGGTATTTACCTTAAGTCCACAGGGGGATTTTTGACTCAGTCTAGTGTTCTTTCCAGGGAAGTTGTAAAGCACCAAACTAACCCAGAGGCCGGTGGCCAAGACCAGGCCGTCGTGGTCTTGGCTTTCGCAGCCGGGGCCAGCGGCTCTTCTGTGGGACCCGTGCGCACTGTGGGTGCGGCCGGGGCTCCAGACCCCGCAGGCCCGAGGCTGCAGGCGGCTCCGCGGGGCGGCTTGCTCAGGAAGGGGCCTGGGTTGCCTCCTGTCCCTCAGGCGGGTCTTGTGCAGCCCAGAGGCGAGGTGGGGAGGTAGAGCCCACCTGTGCTGGGGGCGCAGCAGGTGCCTCGCAAAGGGGCGTGTGGCCGTCTCCCAAAGTCTGCACCTCCGGCTGCTCTCCAGGCTGCCCTCCAGGCCACGCTGGGTTTCTCTGTGTGGTGGGTGGGGCGGGGGGAGATGCAGCAGGCGCTGCAGGAGAATCCAGAGGCCCCACAGCAGGGGTCAGAGCCCGCCTCTGCCTGGTCACCACCTCTGAGCCCAGCGGGGACCCTGCGCTTCCTGCTTCCTGGGGCGAGTCCTGAGGAGGGAGGAGCAGCGGAGGGCAGCGTGGTGACAGCCAGGGATGGGGCCGTCCCCAGGGCATCACACAGACACTGTGCTGAGGCCACGGCGGGGCCGCAGGGCAGACGGCACCCCCGGCCCAGCCCCGGCCCGCAGCGGGGAGAACAGGGCAACAGCCACAGCGCGTCCCGCGCAGGGAACTGGGTCAGACGGAGACGTCGGATTATGTCTTGGAAGATTCTCCCCTCCTTGCTGCGCCTTTAAACCCCTCGACTAAAAGCCTGCGAGCCCCCTAATCCCCCAGGTGGAGGCTCACGGGCCTGGTCCACTTTAGGGATTAGGGCGGCAAGTGCAGTGCCGTGCGGGGCACAGAAAGGAGGATTACGCGGCCGTGCGGCAGATGGCGCCGGCTGCCGCTGCACGGAGGCGGCCCGGCCCGGCGCGCGCGACGGTCAGGCTGGGTGCCACCTGGCCGCTCCCGGAAACGCTCGGCCCAGGAGGTGGCCGGCGGGTCGGCTCGGATTGCGATGACGGAAATGAGTGTGGACCCCCCGGGCTGCTGATGGACGCAGAAATGTCCATCAGGCTCCGACTCACCGGCCTGTGACTGGCCCCTTTGCAAGTGGGACCGTGACAGGCTCAGGACCGCAGCAGCACGTGAAGAAAGGGGCCACTCTCCAGGGCCCGCTGTCGCTGGGACAGATTCAGTCACAAAAGCCGCCTCCGGGTCCCCTGGTTATTTTCACGTCTCTTCACGCTGACATTTGATCTGTGTTATTCTCATGGGTCTCTTGTTTGCACCCTCGCTCCCCCGGGTCAGGTGTCTGAGCAGCCGTGGGGCCAGCCCTGGCGGCTCCCCCAGTTTGCTCAGGGTCCCCGAACCGCACGCTGCCTGCAGCTGGAAGAGTCCGCTTCCTGAGACCTCGGCGTCCTCGCTGGCCACCGTGGCCCGTCTGTGGCTGCAGGGGCTGGAGAGCGCCTCCCACAGAGGGGGTCTGCCTTCAGCAAAAGGGCGCGGGGTCTTCCAGCCCGTCGCCCTCCGTCCCCAGGAGCCCTGGTCCCTTGGGGAGGATCAGTCGTGTGGGCAGCTGGCAGCAAGCCCAAGGCCGTGCCCACCTTGGGGTCCTGTGAGGAGGGAAGGAGTGCCCGCAGGACAGGAGGCGGGCCCAGCACGTCCCGGCCCTCTGGTCACGAGGCCGGGTCTGAGGATGCAGCTGTCCCCTGAGGGCCCTTGGAGTCGTGTGTCCTGGTACCCGGGGTGCGTCCCACAGCTGAGCACGGGGTCCACACTCCGGCGGGCACGCTCGGCAGGGTCGCCAGCCAGCAGCACCGCCCGCGGCCGTAGGCGTCTGGGAAGGGGCCGTTTCCTTCCTCGTGGGCATCCGCGCTCCGCCCCTTCCTGGCTGCGGACGCCCCCGAGCCCTGTGGCGCCAGCGCCCGCAGCCCGGCGCACGCTGGCGACCTGTCGCATGGCGCCAGTGCCGCCTGTTCTCCCGCAGGGCTGGGGGCCGCGCCGCAGGCCGTGCTGCAGGCCATCCGGGGCTACGTCCGCACCTTCTTCGGGTGCCGGGAGTGCGGCGAGCACTTTGAGGAGATGGCCAGGGAGTCCATGGCTGCCGTGGAGACCGCGGACCAGGCCGTGCTCTGGCTCTGGAGGAAGCACAATCTGGTGAACAGCCGCCTGGCAGGTGAGTGGGCGCCGCGCCGGGCGGGGCTGCGGGCGGCGGGGACACCGCCGTGCGCGTGGAGACGGCCGAGCTGGGTGCCGCCTGCCGGCACGCCAGGCTTCCTGCCCCCACGGGCCCCGGCTGGCTCGGCGGCCCCGCCCGGGAGCTGCCACCAGCCGCGCCTGGGCCTGAGCCTCCCTGCTGTCCAGGTTGCTCACGCGCCTCAGGGCCTTGGGGAAACCGACGTCGCCCCTACGCCCGTGGGTGGCCCCGGGACCCTGGGGAAGTCTGCAATAGGAGACTTAGAATGGAATTAGTTTTCAGTAAGGGATTTTAGTGTCTTTAAAATTTGCTCTCAGACTACAAACCGAATTCCTCAAAATGGTTGTGTTTGAAACAACTAAATAGAACGCATGTATTTTCTCAGAGTTAAGTAATTCAAACTGTTTCTAAATCAGTGGCAGATTAAAATTAGGCTTAAGAATAATTCCACTGAGAAATAATTCTTAATAGAGATGAATAGAAAATGCCACTGAACTATTGGTTTTTACTTAATCCGCTGTATTATAGAAACACATTACAACTAAAGCACTAAAGAAAATTGGTTTTCCTTTGCCCCCAGAGCGGACTGCTCTGGCTGCCGTCACGCGGCCACGGCCCCTTTTGTGTTTGTGGGATTTGTCAGCCCCCGTCAGCTGCAGGCCGGGGGGGCCCCCCGCCAGGGCCCCGCGTGTGGTGTGGCCGCGGGTGCCACACCTCTCCCTCCCCTGTGCCCTCTCCACGCGACCCCGTCAGAGGCCCGCAGACGCCACCCCGGCCAGGCCCGCCCCGCCCCGGGGCCCCGCGTGCCCTGCGTCATTAGGCCGCCGCGGAAAGGGGCTGTCTACAGCTGTGTAGCCACGGCGCTCCTGGGCCCCGCAGCCACCCCCAGCCCCGACTCTGGGCCGTGACCCCAGCTCCTCGGGGGCCTGACCTGGACCTCCCCGTCTCCGCGGTGTCTCGGGGGGCGTTGGACGCTCCATGTTTGTCCCCACGCGTGTACCTGACGCTCCCCCGTGACACCCTGGGAGGGCGGGTTCTGGGCCCCCCACAGCCTCACCACCTCACGGCTTCACGCGTGGCAGTGGCCTATGGGAAGGTCCCCCTGCCACCGTGAGGACCGCTGTGGCACATTTACGTCTGTCGCCTAGAGGCTGAGGGGCACGTCCCGTGAGCACCGTGTGTGGCGTTCGAGTTTGTGAAAAGGCGTTGGCCGCATCAAAGAGGTTGGGAAGGGCCCTCGTCACGGGGGCCGCCTCTGGGACCGGCAGGGGCACACGGCAGGCCTTAGCCTTGCCCACGGGGACAGGGCTCATGCCCAGAACAGTGCCTGGAGGTCCCTGAGGCGTGTGGGGCCCAGCAGCACCCGGCAGAGCTGCGCAGACTCCGGGTGCCCTGCGGCTTTGTGCGGGCCACGGGGGAGGGACTCACAGGCCGGGGCCTGCCAAGCACGGGCCTCGGTGGGAGCTGCCGGCGGGAGACCTTGGCACAGCCCGTTTGGGACACACAGTCGCGGGGCAGATTGGGGCGGGTTTGGCCAGGCGAGTGGCGGTGTCTGGGTGTGGACGTGGGGACCTGCCACAGGGTGTCGGGGAAGAAAGGACATCGCACGGGGGCTGCGGGGAGGGACGCGGCTGCAGCGTGCAGGGAGGCGGAGCAGAGCGCCCTCTGGAGCCCACGGGGGTGGGGAGGGCAGGCAGCGCGTGGGGGCGCGGGGGCCGTGGGGGGGCGGTCAGGTCTCAGGAGGCCTCCCCTCGGTCGCTCCCTCTTCCTCCCAGGCCAGCTGAGTGAGGACCCCAAGTTCCCGAAGCGTCCGTGGCCCACTCCGGACCTCTGCCCGGCCTGCCACGAGGAGACCAACGGCCTGGACCGCTGGGACGAGGGCCAGGTGCTGCTGTTCCTGAGGCGACACTACGGCGCCCGCAACCTCGCGCACGCCGGCGCCGCGGCCCAGGCGCCCGGGCGGGCGGGGCCCCGGGGGCCGGAGTCCCCGCCCGCCCAGCGCACTGCCCGCCCGAGCTCGCCTGTCAGACGGCTCGCCCCGCGGCCTGGACGGGGCGGCGGCCGGGACCTTCCTGGGCTTCTCCAGCCTGGACATGAGCCTCTGCGTCGTGCTCTACGTGCCTCGTCCCTGTTTCTGATGCTCATGTTCTTCTTCTTCCGCGTGCGGTCCAGGCGGTGGAAAGTGCGGCATCACCACCCGTCCGTGTAGCGCGCGGCCTGACGGAGGACCAGGCGCCCGCCCCCCGCTCGCCGTCAGATGGCGGCTCTGGGGTCTGAGGCGGCGTGCGGGGGGACCGCGCTCTCCCAGGGGGCTCAGTGGACCCCTTCACGGCCCTGCAGCTGCGCGGCTGTGTCCCCTGCCACTCTGACAGCGGGGGTGGGGAGTCCAGGCCAAGTAAACAGTTTTTTGTGCCCACTTTGACCTCGCGTTTACAAGGCCTTGTTTCGAGATTTGGAGAAAAGCCCGTCCCCCGCCTCCCCCCACCGGGAGGCCCGGCTGTCCCTGCCGCCGATGAGGACCGGAGGACCGGCCGGGCGTGCCGCCTTGTTCTCAGTGACCCGTTTGTGACTTTCCACTGCTCCGTTGTTCCGGCTGAACCGAGACCAGAGGGGCGGAGCCCTTTCCGCCGCCCCCATTGGGCGAGACAGCGGCCTGTGGCTTTGCTGCATTTCAGGAACTAACCCCAGAGGCTGGGTGGAGCTCACTTGGTGGTTGGAAGGGACAGGGCTGGTGGCCCGTCTTACTCTTCAGGGACAGTGCCTTTGCTTGTTTGTTTCTCTGGTGACCAGAGAGTGTGAACAGGGGCCACCCCCTCTGCCCCTCCCTGCAGGTCCCTCTGGGGAGTGGTGGATGCCTGAGGCTGGCTCCATTTGCCCGAAGCCGCTTTCCGAGGGGCCCCGGCAAGGCCCACCCTCCTTGGGCACTCACACACCCCAGAACACTTAGAGGCGAATGAAGATGTAGACACACTGCCTGGACGTTTCCATCGAGATGTTGGTGGCTCCTGCCTCACCTGGCAAGCTCAGAGGCAGCTGTGTGCGCATGTCACAGATGCAGGAAGCTGCCTCTCCACACCGCTGGTTTCACGCTCGTGTGCTCCCCCCGAAGGCCACAGGAACACTGACGTCACTGTCACCACTTGGGGAAAATGGACACCTGTCGTTGGCTCGGCTGCCCCGGGAGTGGGGGGTGCGGTGGGGGAGCAGGTGGGGAGCCCTGCGGGGGGGACTGCAGGTGGCCTCACTTCTCTGTCACAAAAGGTTTCTTCTCGTTTGACAGTTTTTGACCTTTAGAGACCCGTTTGAAAGCCCACGAGCCTGTCTTCACAGCTAGCTCTGTGCCTGGGCCACCAAGCACACGTCTCGTTTCACCGTGAAGAGGGGCGGACGTGCACAGGGGACACGCGACCCTTTCGCTCGACTGCCCTTCGGCCGGTGTGGGGCGGCACGCCTCCCCTCAGCTGAGTGGCGTGGACGGGACGGCGTCGCCCTGTGCCGCCCTGCGTCCTGCCCTTTCCCAAGCCTGTTTCAAAGCCAGTGCCGGCTCTTCGGGGTTTACTGTTGCAGGTTTCGGTCACCACCGCTCGAGGGGCCCGTCTGGACGTGCGGGGGGGGGCAGGGTGTTAGCAGGCCGTTAGTGGTCAAGGACAGGTGGTGTGCCAGGGTGGCCGGGGGATGTGCGTCTCGCACGCGGGTGTGAGCAGTCTCACACGCCTCACGTGGTCTGCTCAGGACTGGACGCTGTGTTAGGCTTCAGGCCTGCTGTCTGACGTTGTCGGTGTTCAGGAAAATGAATATGACAGTTCAGTAATTTAAATGTATTTATTTTTAATGGAAGAATTTTGATTAAAAAGAAACTAATTGACATGGAAATGTCAGTGAAATTTCTTACCTGCAAGGAAAGTGAACATTTTGTATTTAAGTAAACTGTAATGTGCACATTTTAAAAATACATGACGTTTGAAAAAAACCGTAATTCTTGTAACGCGTGAACCAGCTCTGCGGACGGCTTCCTGCCTCCTGGGGTGTGGGGGCTGGGACCTGCAGCTCTAGAACTTCTCACGCTGAGCCAGAGGCTTTGGGGAGACAGCCCAGGGCCGGGCAGAAAGTGAAAGATGGAATTGGTTAACTTACAGATGACCTGGGGGCTGATCCACACTGAGACCGCCCACACGGCGCGCCAGTGGGACGTGGGTGGTGGCACGCAGGCGGCCCGAGGTGCCCCTGCTCCAGGGCACCTTACACCACCGGCCTGAGCGCCCCGGCCTCATGAGGCCGCGTACCCGGACCTCGCCCAACTCCTGTGTGCTGCTGCAGGTTCCGGACTGGTTTAGTTTCTTCTCCCGCCTGCCCCACCTTGCTCTGCAGGGCAGTAGGTTAGGCGAGGCTTCACAGGGTGAGCTGCTGGCTGCGGGTTCTGTGGATTCACCTCCCCAGCCAGGCTGTGCAGAGGGCCTTGTCCAGGGCCCTCCCCAAGAGAGGGCACGGACAGTCCCTGGTGTGCCAGCCAGGCAGTGGCCAGGCAGCACACAGAGCGACCAGTGGGCACCCAGGCCAGCAGCCTGGGTCTGCGAGGTGCTGTTGTGGGTGTAGACTCAGGATCGGTGACCCTCGTTATAGGCCCTGGGTCCTGGAGCTCAGGTCCCTTGAGTCCCTTGAGTCCCGAGTCGGTTCTGTTGGGGCCACCCTAAGTGCCCTTCTCCAGGCCGCCCTTGGGAAAGTAGGGGTGGACTGTGGCCTGAAACCTGGGAAGCCCAGAGCTGGGGAGGCTGTGAGTGCAGAAGCCTCAGGCCAGCAGCAGCAGTTGAAGGTCTCTGAGCCACACCTGGGCCTGGCTGGGGGCCCAGGCTGGAGCCAACAGGTCCGGAGGGGCCACCCCACCTGGCAGCCCAACGTTGCCCTCCGGAAGGCTGCAAGCAGGCGCGGCTGGGTGGAATACCCGCTTGCCACGAATCCCCTCGCCTTGGGGTGGCCTGGAGCTCAGGGCGGAGCCGCGCTCCGGCCTGGGAGGTGGGGAGGTAGGCCGAGGGACACAGGACCTGGGAGGTGGTAGGCCAGGAGGCGGGTCAGGGAACAGTGGGGCGGGCAGGGGATGGGACCTGGGGAGGTGGGAGGTGGACCGCCACGCACACGCGTCCTTCAGCACCGCGGACAGCGCCCCGACCCGGAGCCTCCCGGTCTGGTTCCGCGGCACTGACAGGCACTCAGGCCCTGGGCTGCTCTAAACCCGCCCTGGGGTCTCGGAGGGGGAGGAAGGGGCTCGGCCCACGCCACTCCGGCCGGCTCGGCCGCCCCAACCCAGCGGCAGCGATGCTGCTGGAAGCAGAGCTCACGCACAGCGGAGACAGGCCCGGGGCCGCCGCGGCCGCCGCCGTCTGCACCTTCCGCGGGACTCAAGGTGAGACCCTGGCGCCCCCGGCCTCCAGCCTGAGCGGGAGGGCCCCGAGGGGAGACCCAGCAGGGGCGGCAGAAGCAGGCGAGGGACGCCTGGGAGGAGAGGGCACCGCGCATGGAGAGAGAGAGGCACAGAAAGTCCGTGAGGCCGTAGGCGAGCCGGGGCGGGTGGGCGGTCGGGCGCCCGGCGCCTGCCGCGGTTTGGGGCCTGGACCCGGGCCTGGGCCCGTGTGCGTGTGCGGCTGGCTCGCTGCAGAGCAGAGATCCTGAGAACAGAAGGGGGGGCCTCACAGGCGAGGCTGGGCAAAGGGATGGAGCAGAGCGAGGGGCGCCACGTTCCCCAGCGACTCCGCACCCTCGGCTCCCGCTCGGCCCAGCCTGACTGCCCCCCGGGCCCACCAGCGCACGGCACCTGGACCCCGGGGCCGGGTCTTCCGCCTGAACCGCCCTCCTCAAAGGCCGTTTGGTCGCCACGGACGTTGGGAAATAATGGAGGCATTGTTGGTGGGCCGGCCAGATGCCCAGCGCGCGAGGCCGCGCAGCCTCCACCGCCACCCGCCGCCCTTCCCCATCCGATCCCACACGGCCCCTCTCCGGCCGGCCTGCGCAGCAGCTGACACTCAGCACGCAGCACCCCTGGCTCCTGGCTCCCGGCTCGGGCTCCCGCGCCCTGTCCTTCCGGGCGACGCGTGTGCAACAGGGTGAAAGGCTGCATGGGCCTGTGCTCAAAACTGAGAGGCCAGGCTCACACACCAGGGGGGGAGGGGGAGGCGGGCATGACCCTGGGAGTCCGGGGGGGGGGGAGGCGGGCATGACCCTGGGACTCCCGGGGGCGGGGGAGCTGAGACCTGCCAGTCTCCAGCACTCCCTGGGGGGCCTTGCTCTCTCAGTGCCCCACACTGCTGTGTCCTGGCTGTGGGTGGCTGCAGGGGGCGGGCACTGGCTGGCCTGGGCCAGGTGTGGTGTTGGTGTGCCCTCTGGGCAGGAGCAGCTGCGGTGGGTAGGTGCGCTCTACACGGGAGGATGGCTGGGTCCCTGCAGGTTCCCTGTTCTGAGCAGGGCGGGATGTTGGAAAATCAGGCGCGGGGCTGTGTTCTGTGCAAGCCAGAGAGCTGGGTGGGGCAGGGGGTGGGTCCTGGCTTCCCCAACTCTGTGCCTCCAGACCCGGAGTCTGGGTGCTATGCGGGCAGAGGACACTGGGTCTCTCCCTCCAGGATCTCGCTCCTTCCCTGCACCCAGCTCGCTCCGAGGGCAAGTTCCAGGCTGGAGCCCGGGAGCTGGTCAGGCTGGGAGGTCTTTGGTTGCCAACGGCTCCTGGTTGCTTTGCTCTGAGCTCTTGGGTGCCACTCTCACCATCTCTGGGTCTTGGGTGGGTGGCGTTCGTGCCGACAGACGTCACCAAATCTCCCAGCTCTATCTCTTGAGCAGAGCCTCAGGGCAGAAGGACCCAGCTCCCTCCCCGGCCCTCCCCCAGGACCCGTAGCCTACCCGCGCGCGCTCGCTCCGTCCAGGCCTCAGCCCGCGCTGCGGACGCGAAGGCAGGGAGCCGCGGGGCCCTGGCCAGCGCCCGCGGGCAGCCCTGGCCCGGCTCCTCCTCTGCCGGTTCCCGCCAAGGCGCGAAGAGGCGGCGGACGCCCCTGGAAAGTCTCAGCGCCCCCCGGGCCCCGCCCCGCCCCGCGGCCCCGCCCCCCGGCCGCTCCGCCCTCCGCGCGGTCCGAGGCTCCGGGCCCCAGGGCGGCCCGTGGGCGCAGCGCCCAGCAGCGTCCGGAGTCGCTCGGACGCCGGCCCGGGCCATTGAGGCCGTGGCCTCGCTGGGCCCCGGGAAAGTTCGGGGCAGGAGAGCGGCGGCGGCGGGACCGATGGAGGCGCGCGGGGAGCTGGGCTCGGGCCGGGAGTCCGCCGGCGGCGACCTGCTGCTGGCGCTGCTGGCGCGGAGCGAGGACTTGCGCCGAGGTGGGTGCTCGGCCGAGCGGCTGCGCCGGGGAGGGCGGACCGCTGGGAGACCCAGAGGTCCTCGCTCCGTTCCGGGCCTGGCCACGGGAGCCGTGGGCCCGGGGCGGGGCGGGGGCGAGAGCCCAGCACGTCCCGCCTGGGCACCCCAACACCAAGTTTGCGGGGGCCTCGAGCTGTGATGCCGGGTTTGTCGTGGCGGCGGCGCCGCGCAGCCCAGGAGCGCTCCGAGTCCCAGGGCCTGTCAGGAACCCGTTTTTCGACCCCAAGAGTGTGCAGAGGGCACCGTGGGGCCCAGGGACCACAGGCCAGGAGGGAGTCCAAGAGGACAGCCCCCATCCAGACCCTCCCTACTCTCCGCGGAGGGGCCGGATGCAGGGGCCAGGGTGGAGCTGGACCCCATCCGCAGGTCGCCTCTAGTTGGGGTCTGGGGAGTCTGCACCCACACCACCCGCTCCAGTGGCTCGCTCTGGACTGGTCCTCAGGACCCTTCCTCCAGAAAGCCCCCAACTTTCTGGGAGCACCAGCCTCACCCCCGCACTGTGGCTGGCGGAGAATCAGAAGCATTCCCCGCGGGCTTCGGGGCTGGCGGGACCTCGGGAGGGAGACAGAGGCTGCCTGGGGCGGTGGGGACCGGCAGAAACCGGGCAGGCGGGAAAGAGGTTGCATCTGGGCTCTGGGGTCTCATCCTCCTCTGCTTATTTATTTATTTTCCGACGGTTCCTGGGAGGGTTGGCCGCAGGGGCTGTGAGGAAGGGGTGGCGGGCAGAGGGAGAGGGAGGGAGGGGAGCGGGCTCGCAGGCCACGGCTCAGGAGAGCTGGCCGGGAGCGGGCGGGCGGAAGGCTCTCCTGGGCCCCGCCAGTGCTGAGGGTCGGAGACCCGCCGAGGCCGGAGTCGCCATGCAACGTAAGGCCCGGGACGCCGGGGTTTCGCGGGGCGCGCCAGAGGCGCGCGGGCCCGGCTTTTGCCCGACGCGGGCTCCGAGCGGCGGCGGGGCCGGGGCGCTGTCCGGGCCGCAGTGCTGAATCCGCGCCGCGAGCGCGCGTCCAGCATCAGCTCTAAGTGGGTGTCCTCGCCGCCGCCGTGCGGGCTGCGGGCGCCCGGGGGTCGCCAGGCCCCGCACCTGGGACCGCGGTTTTGCCCGATGCGGGACCGCGCCCTTCGCGGGTTTCCCGCTGTTGCGGGAGGGAGGTCGATCCGAGGGAGATCTCTCTCTGGCGCTCCCACCGCCTGCCGGGGGGCCTGGAGCTGGCGGGGTCTGGGACCGCGAGGAGAGCCTGGCGAGGTGGGCGCAATATTTGTGCAGGGTCCGGCTCCTTGCGTTGCTCTTTTCTCCACAGGAGACTTTTCCTGATTTAGCAGGGTGTCCTCACCCGGTGAGCACCCTGAAAAGCCCTCATGGCCCCCGAGTTTCCCCAGCTTTTCCCCAGCCTGGTTTCCCCTGAGGCCGCAGGACCTCAGGACCCAGGAGCAGGACCCAGTGTTGGAGTAACTATGACTCACGGGAGGGCAAAGTGCCTACTGTGCGCTCGGGCGCCCGCACTTGAGCATGCGGACGGCGAATCCATTCGCCCAGCCCACTCACAAGTACCCCTGCGGTCCCCCAAAGACAGGGAGGGCAAGGGTTTTTACCTCGGTGGCCTGCAGACAGGGCCATGCTGCTGGGCGGCCACTTGTACGAGGAGCCTCTTTCTCGCCACCGGGATGCTTAATTGTGCCAAGTAATGAGGGCGAGTGGATGCCGGGGCCCTCACGAGCCACATGTGTTCCTGGGGACGGTCAGGGCCCCTTTCCAGCCCGGCTCGGGGTTCTCACCACGCTGCATGTGCCCTTGCCGCGCACTGGGCCGTTTTGCAACTGATGACATCTGGCCTAATGCGATGGCCGGGGGCCCCCTCTTGCTCACGGGCACGTTTCTCAGCCCGGTTCGGTTTTCCTGAATTTTAGCGGCAGGTTGGGCTGTGGGCTGCGGGCCGCGCACTCCCTACACTCGGGGAAGAGGACTGCGGGAAGGGGGCCCCTCTGGGGGCTGGGACGGGAGGCGGCTTCGCGCTTCCCGCCTCCCCGCTCCCGGCAGCGGCCCGACCGCAGCGGCTCCCCGCCTTGCAGAGATCCCGCTGTGCGCTGGCTGCGACCAGCACATCCTGGACCGCTTCATCCTCAAGGCCCTGGACCGCCACTGGCACAGCAAGTGCCTGAAGTGCAGTGACTGCCACACGCCGCTGGCCGAGCGCTGCTTCAGCCGCGGGGAGAGCGTGTACTGCAGGGACGACTTCTTCAAGTGAGCCTGGCGGCGGGCGCGGGCGGGCCACCTGTCCCCGGAGCGGAGGCCGGGGTGGCCGCCTGAGGGACCCCGCTCCCCACAGTAACCAGCCCGGAGCCTGGGAAGCCCCCACCTCCAGACCCCCTCCTGTCCCCCGGACGGGGCACCCTGGGGCCTCTCCATGGGCGCCTGGCCTCGCTAACACAGCAAATTTGTTTTAGGTCATTAATTTTGCAAACTGTGGACGCAGTCCATAAAAAAGAACAAACACCCAAGTCTGTAGGGTTCTGTCAGGGTTACCCTCTTAGTTTTGGTCTTGTTTCTGTCCTTAATGCCGGTGGGGGCGCCTGCGGGCATAGTTCTCTGGGGCCTAAGGGCTTCACCTGGGGGGCTGAGCTCCCGGAACCGCCCTGCGCGCGCAGACCGGAGGCTCTTCCACCCGCTCCGGGCGAAGGAGCGGCCCGTGCCGTGCGCCCTGCCGTGCGCCGCGCTGACGCGCCCTGTGCGTCCCGCAGGCGCTTCGGGACCAAGTGCGCCGCGTGCCAGCTGGGCATCCCGCCCACGCAGGTGGTGCGCCGCGCCCAGGACTTCGTGTACCACCTGCACTGCTTCGCCTGTGTCGTGTGCAAGCGGCAGCTGGCCACGGGCGACGAGTTCTACCTCATGGAGGACAGCCGGCTGGTGTGCAAGGCGGACTACGAGACGGCCAAGCAGCGAGGTCAGCGGGAGAGGGCGACGGTCACCAGGCCCCGCCCTGGCGCCCTCCCTTTCTTGTCTGCAAAACGGGGCTAAGGCCGTCCTGGCGGGGCACGGAGGGAGCCCCACCCCGCCCGCCTGCCACGGAGGGAGCCCACCCCCGCCCGCCTGCCGAGGAGCCGGGAGGGAACAAGGAACAGACCCGCCTCGGAGAAGCAGGGTCCGAGGGCTTAGCTGCCGCCTTCTCCGAGCGGGAGCGCAGGGAGGCTGGTCTGAATTACGTGAATCATCACTCCCTGGTCTGGATTATCTCCCTAAATCCCTGACCGTGAATATCCTGCCCTACCCACACCCTTAGAACAAAGAGGGGGGTGCTTGCCGGTGGGGTGCCCAGGCCGTCAGGCCCAGAGGCCCCCACCTTGTTTCCTCCACTGCTCCCAGCGCCCGCGTCCTGCGAAGCCCCTCTGGCCCCAAGGCCTCGGCGGGCGGGCGCTGCCGAGTCGGCTTCGGCACCGGGGGCCATGAAGTCCCTGCGCGCGGAGGGGGGCGGGATCGCCGGGCCGCGGTGGCGGCGGCGGCGGCGGCGGCGGGAGGAGCGGGCCCAGCCTCACGGCTCCTCTGCGGCGCAGAGGCCGAGGCCACGGCCAAGCGGCCGCGCACGACCATCACGGCCAAGCAGCTGGAGACGCTCAAGAGCGCCTACAACACGTCGCCCAAGCCGGCGCGCCACGTGCGCGAGCAGCTCTCGTCCGAGACCGGCCTGGACATGCGCGTGGTGCAGGTCAGCGCCCCGCGCCGCGCGCGCCCGCGGCCTCCCTGCCCGCCCCGCGCACCCCGCGGCCCCTCACCCGCTGCCCCTCCCCAGGTGTGGTTCCAGAACCGCCGAGCCAAGGAGAAGAGACTGAAGAAGGACGCGGGCCGGCAGCGCTGGGGCCAGTATTTCCGCAGCATGAAGCGCGCCCGCGGGGGCTCCAAGTCCGACAAGGACAGCGTCCAGGAGGAGGGGCAGGACAGCGACGCCGAGGTCTCCTTCACCGGTATGCGCAGGCCACGGGCGGCTTCTCCCGCATCCCGCGGCTCTGGGCGCAAAGAACATGGGGCTGGTTGGTCGCAGGGAGCCTGGAAATCTGAATTTCCTAGTAAAGTAACCTCTTTAGCCCTACTTAAAAAAAAAAAAACCATTTGTAGACCCTGGTTCCCCACCCCGAGCCCTGTGAGTTGGCCACTCAGGACTACTGCTCTCCCCCTGCTTGGGGACAGAAGCCCTGTGGCCTGGCCTGGCCAGGGGGCTTCCTCTCGGGGACAGGGTCCAGACCTGCTCGCTCTCTGGCTCCTGGCCTTTCTCATGATGTTTAGGTGCTGGGAGGGTCCCTCTGTGGGACGCAGTTACCTCCTCCCGCGCCAGGGGACCCCCACCCCTTCGCGCCCATCCTCAGGGAGTGTGCAGTGACTCTGACTGCGTTGTGACCCCAGGAGGCTGATCCAGCCTCTCTGGGCCTCAAGTAACGTGTCTGCAAACTGGGGACGGCTGGTATCAGTGCTGCCCCGCCCACGGCGGCCTTGGCTGGGCCGTTCCTGACCCCGTGCCACTGGGGACCCCTCATTCCTTAGATACCCGGTGGGACTGAGCTGCACAAATGCAGGGTGAGGAGCGGGGTGGGGCAGAGGGCAGTGGTGATTTCTGAGAGCAGGGAGACTGGGACCAGCCTTGTGTGGCTTGGGCAGGTCGCCCCTTCAGGAGTGGCTCTGAGGGGTCAGAGGTGGCGGAGGGCAGGCACTGAGCAGTGCCCTCTGCTTCCACTGCAGAAGACCCGCCCATGGCCGAGCTGGGCCCTGCTAACGGCCTCTATGGCAGCCTGGGGGAGCCCGCCCCGCCCTTGGGCCGGCCCGCGGGAGCCCCGGGCAGCTTCCCACTGGAGCACGGAGGCCTGGCCCGCCCGGAGCAGTACCGTGAGCTGCGCCCCAGCAGCCCCTACGGCGTCCCCCCTCGCCGGCCGCCCTGCAGAGCCTCCCGGGCCCCAGCCTCTCCTCTCCAGCTTGGTGTACCCGGAGGCTGGCTTGGGCCTCATGCCCTCAGGGGCCCCGGGTGGGCCCGCGCCCATGAGGGTGCTGGCAGGGAACGGACCCAGCTCCGACCTGTCTACGGGGAGCAGCGGGGGCTACCCCGACTTTCCTGCGAGCCCCGCCTCCTGGCTGGACGAGGTGGACCACACTCAGTTCTGACAGCAGCTGCCGCCCCACGGCGCTCCGGACTGGACGGACCTGGCCAGCCGTGCTGCCCGCACTCTGCGCTTCGAGCCAGGCTCTCCTCCCTTCCCCAAGCCCTGGACTTGAGAAGCAGGTGCCACCTGCGGGGGACAGGAAGAGGACGTCGAGGGAGGGCTCCTTTTGGTTCGTGCCTGCTTCTTCCTCCCGCACAGGGCCGGCCCACCGGCGGCCACCAGCAGGCCTTGTTTTGTAAGCCAATTTCTCCCTTTACTGACCAGTTAAACTGAGGGCTTGCTGCTCGTCCTAGACATGAAATGTCACCCCACCTGGGCCAGGCCTTCACCTCCGGGCTTCTCCCCAGCCCGGCCCGGCCCTCCGGCTGGAAGATGCTGTATTAAAACATAAGGCTCATCGTGCTCATCTCCTAGGCTCCATCTGTCGCGTTGTGCGGTGCCCCAGCCCCAGGTTAGGTCAGAGCCGGCCTCGGGGCCGAGGTCAGGTCAGAGCCAGCCTCCTTTGTCCAGGCAGGAGAAAGCAGTGCCGCGGTGGGGTGGGGAGGTGGGGCTTGGCCGGGGAGCAGGGGGGGGTCACACCTGGGCCGCCAACCCCCACCTTCCTCAGGAGCCTCCTCCTGCCCCTGGGGCAGGAGGCTCTAGATCTTTCTCTTCTTGACTCCAGGAGCCTGCAGAGTCCACATAACTCCCTGGGGGCCCCTTCTGTCCAGATCGACCTTTCCTGCCTGCAGGGAGCTCCCTCCCGGCACGGAAGAAGTTTTCCTCCCCTCCCCCAGGCACCGCAGCCCGGGGCCTCAGCGTCCAGGCTCCGCCCAGCCCACCCATTTCCGTTGCCAAACAGCCCCGGGCCCTCCCTGCCCGAGCCACCTCGAACTGGTTGAGGGTTGGATTAGGGCCGGCGGTGGCTGCGGCAGGGGCTCCCGCCTCCTCTGTCAGACACAAAGGCTGGCCAGCCGTGTGTGAGTCCCAGTAATTCCTGCACACCTGTGTCCCAAACTGCTTGTTGGTTCTGTGAGCGTCCGGTGTCTTTTATTTATTATTCTCTGACCATCGGCTCTTTCCCAGACTTCAATAAATTTGTCAGTTGCAGTGGTTGGAAGGTCCGTGTCTTCAGCGAGGCTCGGGGTGCAGGCGGAGCTGGGCACCGGCAGAGCAGGGACTCGGGGTGGGGACGGTCCTTTGAAAGCTGTGCTGGAGCAGCTGCTGGCTCCTCGCCAGGGGTGGCACCTGGCGTGAACTGGGGCCCTTTTGTCCCTGGATCTTGGCCAAACTTCAGAGCCCTGGAAGATGAGGGAGCATGCTGTCCACCCGTGGGGGCAGGGCTGTGCCCTACGCACTGTCTCTGCGAGAGGCAGGGGCGGGGGGGGGGCGGGGAAATGTCAGCAGAGCTCAAAGCTTGGAGCTGGCACCAGCCCGGGGGAGGGGGAGCTGCTGGAGTTGGGTGGCCATGGTCACGGGGTCTTCCAAACTTGAATTTCAATCCCAGCCATCTGCTAACTTGCTGTGTGACCCTGAGCCAGAGACCTGCCCCCTCTGAGCCCCCTTTCCTCCTGTTGGAGACAGTGGTGAATAGCCCCCTGAAAGGGGGAACATAAGACTTCATGTATGTGGGGCTCCAGAGGGCCCCCTTTGGACAGTTGGGGCACTGGGGTGAGTGGGAGAACAGGCCCCTAGTCCAGGGGAGGGGATTGGGCGCCAGATCAGAGCAGGGGTCAGGGGGATAGGCTGGGGTCCCCCACACCCTGAGGGAGGAGCGGGAGTTCCACAGATGGGGTGCCTTGGCAGAAGGGGAGGAGGTGTTGGAGTGCGAGAAGGGGCCCCTTGGCCCCTCCATCTACTGGTGGGGGTGACCAGGGAGGAGCCCCGGTGCGGATGGAGCATTAGAGACACTGGAAGTGCGCAGTGTCTGGGGCTGGCCTGGGCCCGGGCTCAAAGGTCAGGGAACCCCGGAGAGGCAGGTGGGGCGGGGGCCTGAGGGGAGGACTCTGTTCACTTTCAGGGTGGATGGGAGCCCTTTGGGGAAAGTGGCGCAGGCCCGCATGGGCCCCGGGGTGTGAGGCTGGTGGTCAAGAGCAGACGCTGCCTCCTCCAGCAGCCCGAAGGGGACTTATAAATCCTCCGGCCGCCCCTAGGCCGCTGGGGACCTGCTCGGCGCTGGCAGGTTAATAAAGTGCTAAGTGTCCCCGCGGGGCCCTCCGCCTGTCTGCGGTTCCCGCCGAGCTCGCTGCAGCTGCTGCGCATCGATGACCCCGACCCGGGGGTACCGCGGCCCCGCGCCCCGCGGCCCAGCCCCGTGGCCCAGCAGACGCGCGGCGCGCGCTGGGAGCCTGCCGCCCGGGGCTTCGCGGGCCACGCCCACGGGCCCCCGACTGCTCCCTGCGTGACCTCCGGGCCTCAGCTTCCCTGTCCGAGTGGAATGGGTGGCTCTCGCATCGCCGCTACCCGCGGACACACAGGCTCTACCCCTGGGGTCTGGCCCCGCCCGGCGGACGCGGACCCGAATGGGGGTGGCGCGCCAGCGAGGGCGCGGGTCGCACCGCGCGGCGTGGGCGGGGCAGACCTCCGGCGGAGAGGACCTTGGACCGCGAGGCCATCTGCAGGCCCCGCTCGCCGGGGGTGAAGAGAAGGCCGACGCCACGTCGTCTGGGTCCGCTTCTGCATGGGTTACCTGGAGCCCACCCCCCGCTTCCCACGATGAACCCCGTTAGCCCGACAGGGCGTCTCGGCGCGTGTGGGTGTCAGCTGAGAACGCGGGGTTCCCGCGCCCAGGAGCGGTGGGCCGGGGCGTGCACGCGGAGGGAACCCGCCCGCGACCGGACACGACGGGCGCCGCCCGGGCCGCGTCGGGCCGCCGGGGTCGCGGCGCGGCTGGTGAGGGGACCGCAGGGCGCGGGGCGTCGGCGGGCGCGCGTGCTGCGCCTTTTGTTCCCGCGGGTTTGGGCGCGAGGCCGGCAAGAGGGTGCGCAGACGGGGCGCCCAGGCTCCGGGGTGGGGGCGCCCTGGCGGGGACGCGGGCCCCGCTGGGCTTCTTGCCCTCTCTTTACGTTTGTGTGGGGTTAGGGTTTGTTAACTTTTGAACCCGGCGATTGTATTACATTATCAAACGCAACAACCTGAATAATACAAATAATTTCGACAAATACATAAAAAGGACTTTTTAAAAAAAATACAAAATTCACACACGGTGAAGACTCAAAGGACCCTCTCAAATCAGGGACACCCCCTCTCTCCCAGAGACCAGGGGACTTGCCCCGGCATCTCCCACCTCAAGAGCCGACCACAGAACCGCTGGTTTATCTTGGGGAGTGGCCCTGAGGCCCGACAGGAGGGGGTTGGGGTCTAAACCCCGGGTCTTGACTGATTGAGCGGCAACGCGATAAATCAGTGGGTTTTCAAAAGAATCAGCCTGAGGCTGAATCCCAGGGGCTGTAACGATCAATTCTTTTAAGCCCATAATTGTTCAAATTACTCTGAGCAACATAAAACATTAATTTTAAGAAATTTAATAGAAAAAAAGCTCTTTAAATCCGCAGCGAGATAAATGGCACCCAGCACTGCGCCCTTTTCGGTACCTCGGTGACATTGAATAATCTGAAAGTTATTCACATTTTCATTCTTCGTGGGGAACGCTGACAAGCCTTTGGCGGCGGCGAGGTGTGCGGTGCGCGAGCGCCCCCTCCCCCCTAATTAATGGGGACGCTGCGACTTCATAAGCAGAATTTTCATCCGTCTGCTGGGCGACCTGCAGTGACGGCTCCCATCCCTCCTGGAGCTGATGCAATGAGGTTCATTTTTTACCATAAAAATATTCCCTCCTGCCCCGCGAGCCCCTCCTGGCTCTAAAACATAGGTGTGAGACCCGGAGCGGCTGTCAACGGGCGTCGCACAGAGAGGGGGCAAGGCGGACCTGGGAGAAAGCCGCGGACTGCGCAGACGCGCGTCAGCGACGCGCATGCGTGATGGGTGCGTGCGTGCGGCTGTGGCGGTCACCCCTGAGGGACGCCTTCCGGCCCCAGACGTGCACGGCGCTCAAACCCTCCTTTCCTGCGGGAGTATCGGCTCAGCCAGGCTGCTGGATGCCGGGGTGGGGGGGGAGGGGGGAACGGGGTGGACCGACGGTCCAGCCACCGACGCGTGCGGAGCTGGGCCAGGCTGGCGCCTGGGCCAGTGACAGGGAGCTCGGGGTGCCCCTGGCGCCCTGCCGAATTATGCTGGTCTGTCGTTAAGGACCTGGCATAGCCTGGCGCCCGAACAGGGCCAGGGGGGGACCGACCAGGCCGGTCGTTCCCTGCTGCTGTGTGGCCTTGAGCAAGGCGCTGGGCCTCTCTGAGCCTGCACAGAGCAGCGAGCACCACCTCCTTTCCAGGAGTCTGTAGCTTCCCGAGGGGAAGCTGGGGACAGGTGCAGATGACGTGCTTGGCAAACCTGGGGCAGGGCCACAACCATCCTCCTCAGGTTCCAAGGGCAAATCCCAGCGACCCAGAGCGAGGAGAACCCGCCAGGCCCGTGTGTGGGCCAGACCCAGAACCCAGCGCACATGCGTGCATGCTCACGCTCACCCACCCTCCACACGTCACACACGTGCACACTCCCTGCTGTGCCTCGGGCCAGGGAACACGAATACCTGGTGGCCAATGAGGGTCCTCATTGGGGGACCATGTGTCTGTTGTAACGGAGGCCAAAATGCCCTTTGGCCTCTTGGCCCCGGGGTCGGGTTAACCTGGACTTGCCCTGAGGCCAGGGGCTGGACAGGCCAGCCCAGGACGCCCTTCCTGACTCAAAGGGAACCGCCCTGCGCCAGGTCCCGGGGGTGCTGTGTCCTTGTGCCTCTGCAGGGAACGCTTCCAAACGCAGGAACCCTGACGGGGTCAGAGGTGGCCGGTCCAACAGGAAATCACGGGAGCAGCAGCAGCAGTGTGGGGCCAGGGGCCCTGGGGGATGACCCCCTGACCCCGTCGTGGAGTCAGGGTCCCACCCACACCGAGTGCTGCCCTCTCCCCGGAGGGGTGGTTCCCCGGGAGCCGCTCTGCCTTGCCCTTCCTGGGACACCCCAGCTCGGCTCACCCCCACCTCCGGTCCGGCACACAGGTTTGCAGAGCCACCGGCCCCCGCTGGAGGGATGGCACACCTGTGCTCAGTGTCCCGGGTCCCAGCCGGCCAGGGCGGGTGGCTGGCAGCAGAGGGAGCCTCCCCGGCTGAGCTCAGCGGGCCTGGTGGCATCTGCAGGCAAGTGACAGGAATGGGTGTTGAGCACTCACTCCCCCTCCCAGGAAAGGCCCTGAGTCTGGACAGGAAGGTTTGACGTGGGGGACACCAGCTCTGGGCAGAGTCGCCTGGCACAGTGAGGACCTGCACTTGTCCCCAGGACCCACTGGTCTGGATGCCTGGTGGTCACTTACAAAGTGAGTTTGTCCTGTCCCCGGGTCAAAAGCTTTACAAGAGGCCCCTGGCCATTGTCCCTAGCCAGGCCCACCCTAACCATCAGCCTTGTGTGACCTCCAGAAAGGTCAGAGGTCGGGGCCTGTGATGTTCCAGACAGAGGCCGTGACACACGCCCTTGTCACGTGCCACTCCCATTTTCTTACTTTGCTTGAGGAACAATGCGGGCTGCACACAGGACAGCCAGGGGTGGGGGCGGCCACCGCGGGGCCTGCACTCGCCGGGCCTCCCTCCGGAGCAGAGGAGGTGGGCTGGCCAGCTGCCACCCGCTCCGAGCGCAGGACCGGAGCCCGGCAGTGGCAGGCAGGGCCAAGAGAAAGGTGACGGAGAGGGAGCTGGACCCCTGAGTGCCCTCTGGCCTTGTGTGGCACCTCACATGGCATTTATTTTTCCCCAAAACCAGAGGCCAGTGTGGTCAGGCTCCTTGGGAAGGTCCACTGCTCGCAAGGATGCCTCAGGGCCTTCCAGAAGGTTCCTTTTTTGGAGATGTTTATACCTAAGACCTCTAGCAGCCCGGCCTTGCCTTGGGGGCGGGGTGGGGTGGCAGCTCCTCTCTCCCTGACAAATGCTTCCTTCAGGGCTCCAGCTAATCTTTAGAATGACAAGGTTTAAAATTTAATTAGCAAGTTCCTCTTATGCAAACTCTCCTCATTAAACTAAGTGTCCTATTAGTTAAAATGAAGCCGTGGGGTGGGGTCTGAGAGGGGCTGGCGGGGGAGATGGCTGATGAGGCAGGAGTTTTATGGCGGCCTTGGCGGCTCTGAGTTGGCTCATAACTTAGGCTGCGTCCTCTCCCCCAGTCCTTCAGGTGACATGGGGCCTCGGACCCGAGGGAGGGGCTGGGCTGGCGGTGAGGCTGTCAACCCTGTCAGGGGCTGAAATATGCCGCGGGGGACACCAGCGCCCGGAAAGACGACGTCACCGCTGGGGGTTGGCTGCTGGGTGCAGCCTCCACCCTGCCAGGGCCCCTGTGTCCTGCGGCCCTGGGCGGCCCTCCCCCGCTCCGTCCCCCGGGGTCTGGGGCCCCCTGGTCACTGCCAGGAGAAGGTGGCGGCCACTGTGCGTGGCTTGTCCTTCCGCCACAGAAGTACCACGTGCTCCTGTGGAAACCCGGAAAACACGGAGTCCCCCCGCCCACGCGTGCTCAGCTCCCAGAAAACACGGACCCCCCCCCCCAGACGTGCGCTGGCTCCCCTGCGGGGCGCCAACGGCGCGTCCGTCCTACGGCCAGGCGCCGTGCGCATGCGCCTCGTGCCGGGCTGTGCTGCGCCCAGCCGCGCTGTGACCTGCACCCTCGCCGCTTTAGTGTGGCACCACGACCAGGTCCTGGACCACCAAGTGTCGCCCCCGAGATACGTGCCGCTGCTGGCCTTCGATGAGGGCTGGCTGGCCGTTTCTGCGGGGCTCCTGAGCATGTCAGCTCCGGCCCACCTGCCGGGGACGCAGCAGCTCACCAGGCTATCCAGTCACCTGGGTCACAGCCTGCCTGAGCCCCCGCGCCCTGGGGTCAGTCCAGAGGCGCCAGCCCCTTCCCCCACTGCTCCCCGGAGCATCATCATGCTCGTCTCCAGGGGCATCTCCTCCACCAAAGGGATGGACCCGTGTAACCTTTCTCTTTCTTTCTGGAATGTTCCAGGCCAAGGCCACTCCCACCCCTGTCCATCATCCCCACTGTCTGTGGGGCTCTGAACACAGTTTGGGGGAACCATGGCCACCTGTGCGTCTCCCCCACCACCTGGCTCTCTCCTCCTCACCCCAGGGCTCCTGGGGGGTAGCGTGGAGTTTCCCAGACTTCGGCCACTGGGCCGCTGCCCGCAGAGCCTCCGTGCTCTGCACACGTCCCTGCAATGGCGTGTCTCTGTGTCGGGCTGGGGTTCTGAACCCCGACCACGCATGAGGACCGCCTGGAGAGCTAGAAAGAAGCAGTGGTGTGGCCGGGGCCTCACCGAGACCTGCAGGTCTGAGGCCAGGGCACGGGGGTCCCGAAGGCCACCGGGGGGAATCGGGGACGTCTGCAGGTCCGGGTGAGGCGGCCGGGCTGGGTGAGAACCCGCCTCTCTTCTGCTGCCTGATCCACCTCCAGGCTCTGGGGACCCTGGCCCGGGCCCCCGCCTCCGTGCCAGCCTCGCGCCCCAGAGGCCCTGGGCCAGCCTCTGACCAGGGGCGCAGCCGCAGGCCGGCCTGCACCCAGCCTGGGCCGCGTCTGCACCCCCGCGTCTGCCGCCCGGCTGGCCCATCTGGGCCTTTGTGGTGGGCCAAGGGGGCGTGTAGGCAGGACTCCCACGGGGCCCAGGGGGGCTGGGTCTCCACCCCCAAGAGGCCTGGCCCTGCCCACCTCCTGTCACACTGTCCTTTAACAAACCCTCTGAGGAATTTGTCAACGGAACTGTCTCCTTCTGACTCCCCTGTCACCAGGCTCGGTTAATGGGCCACGTAGAGGAGGCAGCTGGGGGGTGGGGGGGCTGAGGCTGGGGGGTGTCCTGCTGCCTTGTGCTTCCTGCTCCCAGCCAGATTTCACGTCCCCAGCATCCTGCCAGTCTTGTCAAATTCCAACTGTCCGAGCCGCCCCCCGTGTGTCTGTGCCTGGCGTCATTGTCACTTCTGGAGGCCACCCACCCAGTGGTCACGGAGCCTGAGAAAAGAGCTGGGACAGTGGTGACAGAGGGCAGGGGCTGCGTGACAAGCCCCCTGCCCGTGATATTTTGGCAAAGCAACCCCCCCAAACCGCCCCCCTCATTTCCTGGGGAACCCGCTTTCTTTATTTTATTTGTTCTTTTATGCCTGGGGGAACATGTTAGCTCCAGCAAACGTGGCGCTCAGAACGAGCGTGCGTCTGAGTCTGGGCCTTGGGGACTCCGAGCACTCGCCGCGTCCTGGTTTTGTCGTGGTGAAAATAACACAGCCCGGTAGGAGCCGGCCAGCTTGTGATTCCAACTAAAACGTTTAATTAAAAAACCGCCTTGGAGTTTGAGGTCAATGTCTTCTGCACGCTGTACACGACGTCGGGAGCACGCAGTGACAAAAAGGGCCTCTCTGTCGGCGCGTTCGCTGCGCCTCTCAGGCAAACAATGACAAGGCTCGTGGGAGTTTTTCGTTGCCAGGTCCAACAACGGGGGTGATTAACGAGAAAACAAAACGCGCAGCTTCCAAGTGGAGTCTCCACGAAATTTAATCGCACTGTAAAAGTTCCCTCCAATTCGTACGTAGGATTTGCCAAGCTCCACAATAGAATCGTATTTGGAAAAACTGAGCAAACAGCTAGAGTTTTGAGTGGACCAAATTACACGAAAAACAGAAGTAATTATGCTGAACGATCTTTTCTCTGCAAAGAAAAAATATTCAAGAGCAGGAAACAGCAATACCCACCACGTGAAATTTCACTGCGCGGCCTCACGCTGGGGCTGTGCGTCCTGCAGGGTCTGATCCGGGTCTGAGGTGGCAGAACCCCTCCCCCGCCCCACCCGCCTCCTGTGGCCGCCGGCACCTGTGAACAGGACGTAAATAGGTGCAGACGTGACTAGTTAAGGTCAGGCTGGCTGGGGTGCCCCGAGCCCCGTGACCTGCGTCCTTCTCCCCAGAGGGGCCTTCGGATACAGAGACACGTGGGGACACACGGCAAGACGCCGTGTGCTGGTGGGGGCAGAGCTGGGGCGATGTGTCTACAGTCGAGGGGCACCACCGGTTTCGGGGACCGCCACCAGCGGGGGGAGGCCTGGGACCAGTCTCCCCCTAAGGCTGGAGCAGGGGCCGGCCCGGCCGACACCCTGATTCCAGATTGCGGCCGCCCGCCCGGGAGAGAGCGTGCGTGGTCCTTTATCAGGGCGACTGGCACTAACACCCCGGGGGGGCGGGCATTGGCCTCTGCCCCAGGCTGGCCGGCAGAGCTGACCAGCCCCAGCAGCCCCACTCAGGACTGTGGTTTGGGTCTCTGCCCCGTGCCCGGCCCAGAGCACCTGCAGGGTCCCACACACGTCCTCACGGGGCCTGGTGCGTCCTTCCCCTGCCCTGGCCGCGATGCCCGCCTCTGTCCACACCGGCCGGGCCGACCCTCCTCGCCTGCGTCGTCCCGTATGGGCACCTGCAGCTTCAGCCCACTGCCCAGCCTGTCCCCGACTCCTCCGCCTGCTTCTGTAGGCGGGGGGTGGAGCGGGAACATGCTATCGGCAGCCCCCCTCTCCCCGAAGGCTCCGGCGACCCTGCCCCGGCCCTCCCAAAGCCGCCAATATTAGAGAGGATTTGTGTCCCCGATAAATAATGCGAAGTTAAATTACATCCTCTCCGGCTTAAATTTTCATATTCCTATGTCTCATCTCCATAAAGAAATTCTATTCGCGGGCCTCACTCGGTGGCCCCTGCCAGCTGCCAGGAGGCTCCTAATGAAATTACCGTCCAGGAGGGCGGCAGGCGGGTGTGGGGCGGCCCGCCCGCCGGGGGAAAAGGTAAAAGGCCGGAGTTCAAATTATTTATCTCCCTAATAACTTAGCAGACCGCATGCACCGCGGCATGTGATGTATGAGGGGGCGGGGAGGGGGGTGCAGGTCTTTACGATGGTGACCCCACCACAAGGGCAGAGCAAGGACTCGGAGCCGGGACCGCCCCCATCCAGGGGGAGGTGGGGTCGGCGTGACCCTGCTGCGCTCAGTGAGCTGACCCCTTAACAGTCCACAGGGTGGGGACAGGCACTTCCCCAGGGCCTTGTCCCTCTGCCCTGGCCAGGGGCAGGGGCTGGTTTTTGCAGACTTCCCTCTGGCCTGGGACAGAGCAGGCACTTCGAAATGTGGGTGTACCATGCCTAGGACCTCGCAGGGGCGCGGGGGGAGGGCGTCGTGGGGCATGGCGGGGAGGGGTCCAGGCAGAATGAACTGGATGGCAGTCCAGACAGCATGGCGGGGCGGGGGGTGGGGGTGGCCCTGGTGGCTTCAGGGCCAGGAAGAGGGGCTGCAGAGGGGCTTTGCTGTGCACGCAGGTCGGGGGGTGGGCCAGGGGCGGGAGGCACCCCACTGGGGAGCAGAGGGGCACCCCCAGAGCACAGGCAGGAAGCAGGCGACGGCCCGCAGGACGGTCTCCCCGGGACCGAGACGCGGAGCTGCAGCCCGAAGCCTAGTCCTTTGTCACTATTAAAAAGGAAGTGCCAGCACCACCACCCCCCGCCCCGCGTGTCAGGCACCCGTGGGGTCCCTGTGGCATCTCGGGGCTGGAGCCAGGGTCTCGGGTTATTTTCTGGGCTCCCTAGGCCCAGAGGCTGCGTTGGGGGTTCCCCGCTGGCCGAGGGGTCAAGGCGGTCCCAGCAGCCCTTCGCTGGCTGTGTGCAGTGGCTTCCCCGTCTGCGTCTTAGCTCTGTACCCCACTTTCTGTCTCCCCAGGTCCAGCACCTCGACTGCTGCCCCTGCCCCTCAGGGCCCTCGGCAGAGCCCGAGACCCCATTGGTCGGGCAGCATGGCCCCCTGCTCTCCCGCCTCCCTCACCTTGTATTTATGGCCACTTAATCTGTGTGAGCAGCCAGCCCCCGATATATCTCCAGATATTGATCAGCTTTAGGCTGATAGAAGTTCAAGCTCACGGGGTCCTGCTCTTTGACCCCCAAATAGGATATGAATCTCAATCGAATGGACTGGTATTCGCACGTGGCTCCTAGCCCGGGCCGGAGGCTGCGGGAAAATCAATGTGAGCGCTAATGACGCAGGATTTATAGAACACCTGCCATTTTAATATTAGAATAAATGTTATATTGCAGAGGGGGGGACGCAGGGGGTCTCGAGGAAAATATTTCTTGGAGAGCCTTTTCTGCTGGAAAATGATGTGCGTGGAATTTTATGAAGTCAAATTTATAGACCTCGTTCAGGCTTATAATTTAGAACTCCTTATGAGAAAGACATTAAGTAGAGTGCTTGGCGTGAAGAGGCAGGGGCCGGACCAGTGGGTGGTCCCGGGAGCCAGGGGAGAAGCCTCTGTTTCGAGCACGGGGAGGAGAGGTGGGCCCAGGGTGCCCGGGTGCCCGCACGGCTGGGCGAGCCCGGGCCAGGGGCCAGCAGGTGAGCCGGGGTCAGGGGTGCCGAGTTACTCCATCCTGGGGTCCCAGGAATCAGGGGTCCCAGAGTGTCAGGGCGGGGAGCTCCAGGTGCACCCCAGGCGGGGCCGGGCACCCACATGCGTGTGTGCACCCTGTCGCACGTGGCACCACCTGTCCCCCACGCTGGCCCCCATGCTGGCACACAGGCACACGGCCACATCGCATCCGTGCACACACGGAGCGTGCACACAGGGGCACGCACTCACGCAGCGCACACTGCCCTGGCACACACGCACACCTGCTCCTCGCCCGCCTTGCCTCGTCCGCCTCCGTCAAAGTCACGTCTCCAGCTTCCCTGAGCAGAGCTCTTGGCCCCAAGCACCCCGTCCCCGGAGAGGTCTGAAGCCACCGGGACCCTGGGCTGCGCGGGGGTCAAAGGGACACCGTGAACGCCGTGAACACTGCCATTTAGAGACACGCGCAAGAAAGCAGCGCCTACGTGTCTGGCGGGGACGGCTGCGGCCGCCTGTGGGCAGCTCCCCCGAGGCTGAGTGACTCTCTCCCGCTCCGGGCCTCAGTTTCCCCATCTGCGGCTGGAGCGGTCCTGAGCGTGACAGTCTGAGTCTCCTCGATTGCAGGCCCTGGTCTCTGGGTCTGGAGCTCTCCCAAGGGGTCAGGTCCCAGTTTGACCCCACATGGCCCTGCTGGGGAGCAAACCCGGTTGCCATGGCTGGCCCTGGGAACCGGCTGCAGGGTGCAGGCCCCCCGGGAGGCCCGGCTTCGGGCCTGGCACTTCCCTGAGTGGGGATTAGGGCCGGAAGGGTGGGATTAGCTTTTCTCCTACGGGGTATCATCTTCCCCAGACAGGAGGCCCCTGGGGGACTGCTGGGTCTGGGCTCCTCACTGAGCTGGAGATTATTTTCAGGGGCGAGTCGGGGGCAGCTGGAAGGGAGGGGCAGAGCGTGGACGAGGCTTGGGGAACTCTGGGCCTGTCCCCAGCCCCCATCCAGGACTGCCACCCCTCTGCCTCGGCTCGAGGGCTAGGTCAAGGACACTCGGCCTGGCCTGGGCGGTCCCCTCTGAATGAGGAGATCAGAGGTCACACGTCACCTCCTTCCCTGGGTGGCTGCACGCTGCCCACGGTGGGCCAGTTTGGGGGGACAGCGGGCACACGCTGCCCTTTGAGTCTTACCGAGGCGGGAGCGAGTGTGGGGATGCCGCACCTCTGCGGTCAGGCCGCTCCCACGGGCGGTAACTCTGCAGGCCCGTGATTGGTGGCTCCACACTCCCCATCAATCAGCTCTTTCCTGGTGAAAAGGTTGGTGCTCCCGGCTCTGGTTCAGGTCACTGTGCTCGTCCACCGTGAGTGGCCAAGGAGAAGGCGCCCTCGGGCCCCGGCTGCCTGCCCCAGAGCGGGCGTGGGCGGCCCAGGCGGGGCGGCCAGGGCGGAGGGGACGCCAGGCTTCATGGCCGAGCCGGGTCCTCTGCAGTGACTTGCTCCCAGACAAATGGCCGACCCCGCACCCCTCCCCCAAGGTCCTCCACCCCCAGTGGACGTCTTGGCTCTTAGTCTAACATTTCTAGAAATCTCTGTAGGTTGCCGTGGACAGCGGCTGAGCAGGCGATGCCCCTCGGGGCCTGGCCCGGGCCCTGCGCCGTGGGGTCACCCTGGCATTGTGCTGGAACGTGACACGAGTGGGGCCAGCACGGGGAGAGGAGTGAGCAGGGCTGTGGGCTCCGGGGCCGGCCCACCCGCCCGAGGCCATCCCGCTGCTCCCTGCGCCTCAGCCCCTGAGCTGCGAGACGGCGGGGGCCACGGCGCCGGGCACGCAGTGGGCACTCGGCACAGTCGACCCGCCGCTCAGCCGCGGCTTAACTGCCCTGAGCTTTCGGGACAGAAAGGCCGGACCGTGGAAGCTGCGGCGGCTTCTAGAACCAGCGAGGAAGGCGGGGCGGGAGGGCGGCGGGCCGAGGACCCCCTGGCCCCGGCAGAAGGCGGCCAGCGCCATCTGGGACCCAGAGGGCGGAGGCAGACGAGCCCCCCGGCCCAGGCGGGTCTGTGCGGGCGCCTCGCAGCCCCGGTGCCACCGAGCAGGGCGGCGTCGCCCCAAAAGTGGTTCGCGAGACTGTCTGGGACTCAAACCCAGCACGTGTTCCGTAAACTGCGAATGTGTCAGAAACCAAACGGAGCGAGGCCTGCGCTTTGGAAGGAAAAGATTTACGGCCCCGGCGACGCGTGGGATCCCAGGGAAAGTGCCGGAGAATTTTCTGGAACGCAGAACCCGGGAGCCCAGCTCCGGTGTCTGTGGCGCGGTGAGGCCGGGCCGGGCCGCTTCCCTGCCTGGCAGGGGCTTAGGCGCTGGCACCAGGGACACAGGCGCTAACCCAGGCTCCTGCGCCTCTGGCCCTTACGCTGATGAGGCGGGTGCTGGGGAAGCACGCTGGCCTCTTCGGCTGATTGCGTCTGGAGATCTGCTCCCCAAAGGCGCCTCGAAGGAAGTCCGTGTATTTATTTTACTTAGGTTTTGGCTGGGGGCAGGGCGACCGGGGCTGGCGAGGGCCCAGGTCTGAGGGGAGATGGAAATGCCCGCAGTGCACTCAGGTCTAAACAAAAGCCGCTTTGTCCCTGTCTGCGTCCAGCTTGGGAGGGAATGGAGGCCGGAAGTGGCCTGGGCGGCGGCTAGGCCCCACCGGACCCAGCCACGGGGACCTTCGGGTGACCCCAGAGAGCTGCCCCGGGGGGAGGGCCTGTCCTCGGGCCCCTGGACCTGGGCCCTAGCACACTGCCTCACCGGGGACACTAGGTGAGCCCAACGGCAGCTGCCCAGACTGGCCAGTGGGGCCTCCTGACCACCCGACCAGGGCTTCCAGGCTGCTCAGGGCAGGTTCCCAGAGTCGGGTGACCAGTAAGGTCCTCCCCCAGCACCTTGCTGGAGGGGTGCACAGGCCTGTCGTGCCCCACCCCCCACCCCGTCCCAGCCCCCAAACTCCACCCCAGCCCCCCCTCCCAGCCCCTGACTTGGCTCCTTTCTGACTCTCCTGCTCAGGACTTTTCCACCTGCTGTGTCCTCTGCCTGGCACCTACTCCCTGGACACCCTTCCTGGGCTATGGGACACCTGCTCAGCTGCCATGCTGAGCTCCCTGGACCCCTCCTCGGGGCTGAGCCCGCTGGGGCCCCCTGGAGCATGGCCCCAGGCACCTCTTGGCTTGTGGCCACGTAAACTCCAGCCTCTGCTCTGTCTTCACATGGCTTCTCTGTGTCTGTGTGTCTCAAGTCTCCCTCTGGCTTCTCCCACAAGGACACTTGTCACTGGATCGAGGGCCACCCTAACCCAGGATGACCTCATCCCTGGGTCCTTAACTGCTTACATCTGCAAAGATCCTCGGTCTGTTCCCCCCGGCTGGCTGAGGCCTGGAGTCTCCCTGCCTCCCGGGGCCCCCGGGCCCCTCTGTACGATGGAGGTGGCGTCCTCGCTGGGAGGACTGTGGGGCGGGGGCAGGGACCGCTGCCGGAGGACTCAGGGGGGCCTGCTCAGTGCTGCGCTCAGAGCACCAGCCCCCAAGCCGGGGGGCCCGGGGTCCTCGCCGACCTGACGGCTGCGTTTTCTCGCTCCCTGGAGTGAGGCATTTGGTCTCAAGAGATGTCTGCAATGTCCACTGGATGCCCCTGTGCCCACACGGGGCGGGAGCCGTGGGTCTAGGTAAATGTCCAGCTATTTCGGCGGCACTATCGAGGCAGCGGTCAAGGTGACTGGCTGGCCTTGTGCCCTCGGTGATCAGCCCGCTGGCCGTGCCCCCTGTGGGGGTCACCAGCGGGGCTCAGGCAGCCTCTGTCCCCTGAAGGCCGCGGCCCTGCTCTGGCCGCCTGCTCTCGGGGCTCTAAGTGCTGGCTTCGGGGGGAGGACCAAAGACCCCTCGGCCCTGCCACCCTCCTCGGCCCCGCTGCTCACCCACCACCTGGGGAGGGGCGCTGTCGCCTCTGACCCCGGCCCGGCCCGTGCTCATACGCTTTGTGGGTTCAAAAGCCAAGGCCCCTCAGGGCCACCCGGTCACTGCTGAGCAAGGCCGGGCCCCGGAGCCCTCCCTCCAGCTCTTCCAGCCGTGCCGGGAGGGGGGGCCCCGTTTCCATCCCCCCAAACCTCGTCCTTACATGCGGGGGCTTCCCAACCCCGACACCATTAACACCACCAACAGGCACAGCTGCCGGCCTCGTGGCCAGACTCGGCCAGGCCCCGAGTGCAGCCTGTGGCCCCGGGCAGCGGGGTGGGGTGCAGTGGGGACCACCGCCCCACTTCCGGACGAGCAAACCGAGCCTGCCGGAAGCAAGGCCTGTGGCTCCAGCTCACACGCAGCTTCAGGAGTGGGGGCGGGGCAGGTCCAAGGCCACACCCAGCTGAGGTTCGAAGCCTTGCTATGCCCTTGCTCCTCCCCACACCCAGCTGAAGTTCTCAGCAGAGGGGAACCCCCAGGTGGTCAGCGCCCCTGCACCAGCCTCCCCAGAGCAGCCCACCAGCTGGGGGGCAGGCTCCAGAGGCTCCCTGAGGACCATGTGCAGAAGCAGGGGACACTCCTACAGCCAGAGCCCACCTCCCAGTGCCCCGGGTCCCCCTGAGGCACTGTGCCTGTCCACCCAGCACCTGAGGGGCAGGTGCAGGCACTGGGCGGGGGCAGGTGCAGGTGCTGGGTCGGGGCAGAAGGGCCGTGTCCCAGCTGCGGGTGGCTCTGCCAGGGACCTTCTCTGCCAGCCCCGAAGCCCGGAGCTCTCTTGTTGGCCAGGGAGGGGAGGACCGTCCCCTGGTCCCCGTGTGGCATTGAATTGCACAGGACGGAAATCCGACTCTTAGAGGCCTGCATCCGAGCAGGGCACATTCTTCGTTTGTTCTCTGGGGGAGGGGGGGAGGGGAGAATTCCAGCCTCCCGCCTCCGCCTGGCAATTCCGTGGACTTAACTTGGCTTTTGTCTGGTGGCTCCCGGAGGGGATTACCTGGGCGTCCTGTTACCGTTCCCAAGTCGTGCCCTGCTAATGAGTTCAGGGGTGGGTGGCCGAGGTGAGGGCCAGGCTTGTTTCCCCTCGTCCTGGTGACAACCTGCTGGGGCCGGGTGACAGGCCTCCTGTGCGGTGCCTGGGACAGGGAGGGCCAGCGTCCCTGTGCCTGTGGGGCTGGCAGCCCAGCGGGGAGGAGAGATGGGCCCACACGCCAGGAAGGTGGGAGAAGTGCTTTACAAAAAAGAGGAGGGAAGGCAGTGTCTGCACTTAGATGTGACCCTGGGCCTGACCCTCCCAGGCTGGGCGGGGCCCCCAGCTGAGGGTCCATAGCCGAGGGGAGCCAGCCGCCTGTGCTCAGGGGAGGGCGCGTCACCTGGGGAACCCCAGCTGCCCAGGTCCTGAGACGGAAGAGCTCGCTGAGCCCCAGGATGGGAGGAGGTCCCATGTGGAGGGCACAGAGGGTGCTGGCGGCCGGGGGAGCTCAGGGCGCTGTGGGGGGTGGGCGGGCTTGAGCGGGCTCCGCTCTGCAGAAGAGGAAGCGAGGGTCAGTGAGGCTCAGGGAGCGCCCCCCGCAGCACAGTGGACGGGCCGAGCCAGGACGAAATCCCGGCGGCTTTCCTGACCGCCGTGGCCACCTGCTCTTCCAGGGCTCCCTGACCTGAGCGGGCGCGAAGACCCCTCGCAGCTGGGCTCCCAGCCCCACGCACAGCCTCTCCCCAGGCACTGGCCGGTGGGCGCAGAGCGCGCTCGGCCCTGGCACCCCCCCCCCCCACACACCCAGGGTCTGGCTGGCCTCTGCCGCCCCCTGGCTGCCACCCTGGCTAGGGGCATCAACCCCACCACAGGTCACCTCAAGGCCCCTCTGGGGCCCAACCCAGGATTTGGGGAACAGGTTCACCAAATTGTCAATTAAGTGAAATCAATGCTGACTCGTTTCACACGCTGCTGGCCGCCTGGGCCCCGGGGAGCGATTGAGGCCAAGTGCAGCCGCGGCTGCCGCCTGGGGGCGGCCTCAGCGATCCATCATCCCGTGGCCACTGCGCCCACGGGGTGGGGAGCGACACAGGCCCTCTGCCCCGCACCCGGAGGCTCAGCCCCTCTCTCCCTCCCCTCTGCGGTCCCTGCTCTCTGCCCCGCCCACCCTCAGCCTGCCCTGGGGACGCAGGCCCCTCCCCTTTCCCTTGCTCCAGGATACCCCGCCCCCACCCCCACGGCCCTGCCATTGCCCGGTGCCTGGGACACTTGGGCGTCTCTTCCTCACGAGGTTCCACAGCCCTGAGGTCATGGCCGGGCCAGGTGGTATGTGGCCCTCGCCCTCCTCTATCTGACCTCCTCCCACTGGGCACCCCAACTTCTTCACCCCGTACTGTCACCCCACGCTCAGCATGGGGCTGTGACCCGCGCGGGAGCTCACTACACCGAGCGGAGCCCCAGCCCCGCGTCCAGGCTGTAGGGCCAGAATCTGGCAAGGCCCACCTAGGGAGCAGCCCCCAGACAGCCGTCTGGGGTGCTCCCTCAGGAGACCAGAGCCCCCCGACTTCCCCACGATGCCTGCACGCAGGGTGGCGGGGCCTCCGGTGCTGAGTCCTCCCCACTGGGCAGGTGTCCCTGGATGGACTCGCACCAGAGCCCTCCTGTCCTTGCCTCCCACAAGCACGAGGTCCCAGCCGTGCACGGGGACGGGTCCACAAGGGCCGGGGATGCTTCGAGCCACACGGGGCGAGGGCCTCACCTGCTGATATCTCTTGACCTCTGAGTTGCACTTCTGGGGTCAGTTCATAGCCCTCCAGCCCTGCTCACCTCCCATGCGCCAGGCCCTGGGCCCGAGGCGGACGGGATGCCGCCCCTGCCCTCCCGGACCTGAGGCCGCAAGAATTAGCCCGAGTGGGAGGAAGCATCTCCTCAAAGGCCTGTGGGGGCGCGCTCACTCACTCACTCATGTATTCACCGAGACCCACCTACCAAACTACCGGAGGACCCCGCCTCTGACCACGACAGGCGATGAGGCCTGAGTCTTCATTTACGCTAAGAAGAAACACCAGGAAAACATACACACGCGAAACAGTGGTTGTCTGCTGTTGGCAGACAGGAGGCACAGGGCACTGGTCCCCAGAGACAGGGGCCTCGCCTCGGCTCGCTGCTGGGCCCAGCGCAGGGGGTGGGACCCACAGGGACCCAGTGGTGCTCCCAGGCTGAGGACGCGAAGCCGAGATGGTGAGGGCGGAGGAGCAAAGCGGGAGGAGAGGGCCGCGTGAAGGAGGGGCGCCCCTGAGGGGCGCCGAGCCTCGCTGGGCCCCAGCTGAGTCTCCGGGGACCGCAGGCACGCGGGGGGCACACCCGGCGCCCAGAAGGAGCTCCTGCCTCCAGCGACCGGGGCGGGAGGCCCCGGACATGCGGCTGTCAGTGGAGCGCTGGGAAGCGCGTGGCCGCGGGGTGAGGGCCGCAGGGGCTTCCGGGGCTGCAGGGTACCCGGCCCCCGACGAGCGGAAATGCACACTGTCCAGCATCCACGCAAAATCACCAGGCGTGCGAGGAAGTGGAACGTGGCCCCCGGGGAGGGACTAGCAGGTGAGGCCGTTAACACCACGTCCAGGAGGGACATGGAAGAGATAGAAAAAGACCTGCACCCAATCCCTAGACACACACACCGCGCACACACACACACACACACACCACACACGCACACACACAGGCGGGTGGAGGTGACGGCCCAGCAGGTGCTACAGAAGGAAGATGGTGAGCGAGCCTGCAGACGAGACACTGGAAACTGCCCCGAACGGGATGGGGGTGGGGAGGGCGGAAAGGCCAGGGAACGTGGTGCCACTGCTGGTGGCCTAACACCCCTGTCACTGCAGTCCTGGAGGGCGAGAGAGAGAGAGAGAGAGAGAGAAATACGTGAAGTAATAATGGCAGAAACGGATGAAATCTATCAACCCACAGGGCCAAGGAGCTCGGCAAACCCCAACACAGGAAATGTGAACAGAACGACACTGAAACACGTTAAATTTCTTGAAACCGGTGGTGACGAGCACGTGTTAAAAGCAGTCAGTGGGGGGGGGGGACACCAGGTGAGGTGCAGAGACAGGATGGGGAACCAGCCTCACGTTGTGAAGCTCACGGGACGGCCCGACAACACCGCCTGGCCTCAGGCAGGGCGCCCGGCTGCCCGTCGGCTTGCGGAGTCTGACGGCGGGTGCCCTCACGCTCCGACGTGGAAGCGAGGCAGAGGCTCCCGGCGTGGGGGAGGGGCGAGATCGCTCCCCCTGCGCCCCCCGCCCCGCAGAAGAGGGGCAGGGAAGCCTTCGGGCAGACAGAAAATGACTCTCAGTGGAAAGACAGGCCCACAGGAAGGCGAGCACTGGGAGTGGTAGCCGTGCGCATCAGTGGAAATTGCTTTCTTTCTAATTAGAAACGAACTGTGTAAGACTCATCGACTGTCTAAGGCCGAAAAAAAAAATCGCACGGAGCTTGTGACCCATGGCAAAGTGCGAAGTGACAGGCTCGTGCCCGCAGGCCGGGAGGGGACGTGGACGCGCAGTGTCACGAGGGTCCCTACGCCGTGAAGTGGTGAGACGTCCCCGGAGGCCGGAGGCCGGTCGCGACGAACTCGGAATAAAGCCTTCTCACTCGTAAACCCACAACGGAGCCAGGGTGGAATCCTGAAAATGCTCGAATCCAAAGCGAGGCAGAAAATGGGGGGAGGGGAAGGGAACGAAGAGCAGGTGACAGCAAGTCACGGTCCACGCAATCGAGCTGGGCACCCAGTGCAAACAAAGGGACGTTCCGACACCCGCTCAGTGTGCCGGGCCAGGAACCCGCCCCGCTCTGTGGAAGACGCCGGTTCGCGGCCTCCTGCGCTGACTCCGTCTCCCGGAGGGCCCTGGAGGAGCCGACTCCCGAAGCAGAGACTGGAACAGGAAGTTCGGGTTTAAGGGGGACGGACTTTCAGGTTGGGGCGACGGAAACATTTGGGAAGAAGAAGGTGCGGGGTCACGCAGCATCGTGGATAACATCCTTGCCCCTGAGTTGCACACTTAAAACATGGGAAAAATGGCAAATTTTATGTTGTGGCTATCTTACCGCAATTTAAAACATTCTACCATAAGGTGACAAAACCCATCGCATCGTATGGTTTCGGCAGGTGAGTTGGATGGTGTGTGAACTACGTCTCACTAAAGCTGTTGATTAAAAAAAGACAAGGATTGCCCGAACGGCTTCAAAAATCGTCGCGCAGACCCTGTGTGCCGGGCACTGTTCTCGACCCTGGTGACAGGCGGCGCAAGCACAGGTGTGGCCCTCCCGGGCGCCCCGGAGGGGACCCCGACGACGAACAGGACGAACAGGAAACGCTGTATCTGAAATAATTTAGAAGGGGTGGGAGTCGTGGCAAGACGAGGGGGCGGCGGCCAGGAGCCCCGCGGCCGCAGGGCAGAGGGCTTGGGGCAGAGGCCTGCCAGGCCGGACCCCACGTGGCCGATTTTGGACACATCGTTTATAATAGCGAAGAAATAGCGTCCTCCCGAATGTCTACATGTCAGAGAAACTATTAGGGGTTTTATGCTGCAACCAGCCCACTGAGGACTTTGCCGTCATTAAAAAAATATCTTTCCAAGGGGAGTGTTGAATAAGCTGGAGGAAATGTCATTGGATAGGCAAAACACAGGAAATAAAACGGACCACCTGATACAATTATAACACGGCATGGGCAGTGCACACACGTGCGCACACGCACACACACGCGCGCACACGCCACCCATCTGACGTCTGCCCCGCCTTTGCCGATGAGGGACGAAGGCCCAGTGCTGGAGGCCAGGGCTGTCCCGTAAGCCCGAGCCGGCCGCGGGGGTTGTTCCCTCTCATCCCAGGCGGCCTCCCCTGGCTCCTCCAGAGGGGACCCCGACCGTGTGGCGACATCTCCCGTGGCCCGGCCCGTGTCAGAGCGTGTAAATGGGGCCCTGCCGTGCCGCCTGCGCTCCCATCCCGCATCCCGGAACAGACGAGAATCTTACTGGAACCCTCATAAATCTTCCGTCCCTGACAAACCCGAAGGAAGACGAGGGGACGGAGGAGAGGGGGAGGAGAGCAGAGTCCCCGGCTAATGCCTTCCAACTGCTGTTTATTGAAATGAGGCACCAGGGGTAAACCGGAGCCCGGTCGATCACGGTCTGTCTGATGCAATCAGTGTGGCCACCAGCTCCCGCCCGCCTTTGGGCCACCTTCCAGGCGGCGGCCCCGGGGAGAGGCCTGGACCCGGGAAACAGCGCGTCCGTCCGCGGACACCGTGGCTGTCCCCGTGCCTGTCCCCGGGGCTGCTGTCTCCCCGCTCCCGGCTGACCCCGGGCCCCTCGTCCTCCCGGCCTTCCCTGCGGGGTATCTGGGGAGCAAGGGGGTGTCCCGGCACAGCGGCCAGCCCCAGGGGACCTCAGCTCCCACCTGAGCCTCTGGCCCTGCTGCTCCCAGCCAGCTTGGGGAGCGGCCACACTGTGCGCTGTGCCCCTGTGCTCTGGCCTGCTCGGGGCTAAGGCCAAGGAGTGTCCCCTGCCCTGTTCCCGCCGTCACAGCCCTGTCCGGGAGTGACCCTGGCTCCGGGTAACAGGCACCCAGCCTGGGGGCTCCGTGCCCTGTGTCCTGGAGGCCCCCACACGAGCCCCACGGGCAGACCCCCAGCTCGGCGCCTGGCTCCCCGGGTCCCCTTTGCACGAACGACCAGCACGCGAGGCCTTTGAGAGTGCCAGCAGGGACGCAGGAGCCCGGACCACCCAGGATTCGTGGGGTGGCCGCCTCCTCCCTCACCCGGGGACTCCCAGGGCAATGTTCATGGCTCACAAGTCCCTCGGAAAGTTTGGGGAGTGTGGGCTGTCTAGGGGCCAGCTCGGTGGCTGGGGTGTCCAGCACCCCCCACTCCCGACTCCCCTGTGGTCGCCCCCGAGCTGACCCCCGAGATGGCTCCGATGGAAGGGTGGCCTGCGCTAAGCGGGCGTGAGTCTTGGAGTGGGGCTTCCGGTGCCACTCACTGGGTGAGGACTGCTAAGGAGGGACAGTCTCGGGGAGCAGCGGCCTGGCGACGTGTGTGTGTGCGTGTGGCTGGTTCACCGGCTGCACACGGGCCCCAGGCCCCGCCCAGTGCTGCACCCCCCCCCTGAAGCCTGCCTGGGCCGGTAAATTCAGCACCGAGCCGCTGGCCTTGAAGCAGCCAGGCCTCCAAGGTTTGTGGTCGCCTGGGGAGGCTGGGGCTGGGAGCAGGTGGAGGGAGTTATCTAAACCCCCTCCGGCCCCGTGGCAGGGCCAGCCTGCCGCCACTCCCCGGATCCCCGGCTGGGGATCTCGACATGTTGGATGTGAGGCCGGTCTGAGGACATTTCATATCAGTCCATCAAAACGGCCCACACCAGGCCCTGCCAGACCTGGAGGTCGGGACTCGGCTTACGCTCTACCTTGCCGGAAGGTTCACCTCATTCCGGAAGGCTCCGGCACGGCTTCGTGCATTCAGACACCCAGACCCCGGAGGCAATGGACAAGCAGGAATGTGGCTCTGCTTCCTGGCCGCAAAAGCAAAAAGGGAAATGGGTTGAGGCACCCTGGGTCTGTCCGCTTCTCTCCAGGCCGCACGCACCTTTGTCTGCAGACGGAGCCTTCTCTGGAGCCGGCCGACCCAGAGCAGGGTGTGCCTGAGTCCCTTCTGCAGGGTCGCGGGGAGCAGAAGGGTCAGCCAGCGACACAGGCCTGGCTTCCACGGGGTCGCGAGGCAGCTGCCCAGCCCCCTGGCCCTGTCTTCCTCCAGGAAATGTCTTCCCTGTGACTCGTCACGTGTGCTTTTGCACAGGGCAAGGGGTTTGGAAGGACGCCGTGACCCGAAGGAGCGGAGGGGCCCTGGGCTGCCCCTGAGCGGCCATCTGCAGGCACCTGCTCCCAGAGGCCCAGGCTCCAGTGCCCCTCCCTCAGGGACCCCACCACAGGCAGCCGCCCCTGTGCCCCTAGGAATGGGTGGCTGTGGCAGGAACAAGGCCACCATCGAGGACAGCCCTCCAGACCCAGCCCTGCTGGCCCTCTGTCCACGATTCTGGCCCCAATGGGATGTCCAGTCCTGTGTAGGTGTCTGGTGAATGGTGCCGTCGTAATCAGGGGACCTGCCCTGTCTGGCCATGGACGCCCACTCAGGGGACCTGGGAGGAGCAGGGGTCTGTCTACAGGGGAGCTGTCACTCCGAGGGGGTCCCTGAGGCTCACGGCTCTGTCCCTCACAGTGGCACAGCCTAGGCGGAGGGCGGATCTTGGGGGCAGTCCCCATGCGGGCTGGAGTTCCGAGCTTGCGTCCACACCTGCCCCAAGGCCTAGCCCCCACGTCTGGTCCACGTCTGACTCTTTCTGACGACCCTCCCGCGGGCCTTGGTCTCCCCATCCGCAGGGGAGAGGTTGGGGCGGCCCCGCTGGCCCAGTGTGCCGAGCTGCGTCCGCGTGCATGCAGCAGGCCCGGAGGGGACGGTGCGCACCCTCTGCAGGCTCCCCCGGGAGGTAAACAGGGGTGTTTCGCTTTGGTTTTGAAAGCCCCCGGCCCAGGCAAGCTGTTGTGGAAACACTGAAGGGCAGGGACGGGGGCTGGAGGGGCCGCGGTGGGTGGTGGGCCAGGCGCTGACCCATTCGGCCCTGACCCTCTCTAAGCGGACCACCCCACGCAGAGCGGGTGAGCCCCCAGCAGCCTGGGTGGCACCCCTCAGCCGGGACGGGGGGAGCCGTTCCCTGGCCCCACAGGCCCCAGGGCCCCGGAGCGGGGAGGGGACCCAGACGAAGCCAAAAGCAAATTATTTTCGGGATTACGGCTCCGGAGCCCTGGCAGGATAGTGCCCATTTTTCATAGCAGACAAAAGCATTTTCCGAGGGATCAATTTTGCCTGTGGAAGTCGCCTTCCCTCAACCCACAATCCATCATATTTCCCCATTTGCAATTTCTCGGTGTCTGAGTGTTTTAAGTTTCCTATGAATTATTTTGTAAAGCTTTCTCCTTTCCCGCTGGAACGCGGCGTTCCCGGCCTGCCGGGGGGCCCGGCGACGCCATTAGGCCGTGGGCCAAGGGGCCCACAGTGTCCGCCCGCGGGGCCGGCGTGACGCGCTGCGGGACGGACAGGCTTCCTGGCCAGCGGGGTCCCTGTCCCCCACCAGAGGCCCGCGCTGGACGTGGGCCTGGCGGGGCGGGCCGGCCGGGTGGGCGGCGAAGGCACCGATGGCACCGGCCACGGGGGGCGGGGCAGCCGGTGCGGGAAAGTTTGGAGATTTATCCGCCGTGCTCCCGGGGGAGGACCATCCTTCAAGAGGCGGCGTGTATAAAAATTTCCCGGCCTGTTGATTGGTCTGTCACAGTGATTTGTGGCTCTTCCCCCGAGGTAATGGGGAGCAACTGGGGCCGCGCACGGCGGCTGGACAGGTTGCTGCACGGAATGGGAGGGGGCCGGGCGGCCAGCAAGATTTATTGACCTCGGCCCACGGAGGTCCCTTCAGCGCTTTTAATCTGGCCTTTCAGCTGTCACCGGCACTGATTACAGCCCGGCCCGCTCCCTGGCCCCGAGGGGGGTGGCCGAGGGGGCCGCGCCATCTGGCCCGCCGCCCAGGGTGCCCCTTCCCCACCCTCTGGGGCCCTGACCCAACGTCGGCTGGGGCGGCTGCTGTTTGTTTTTTTTTTTTAAAGAAAACAACTTCGTTGAGATACAGTCCACATGCCCTGCGTAGGATTCACCCGTTTGCAGCTCGATGGCTTTAGTATGTTCACGGGGTTACACGACCATCACCACGGTGGATTCCAGGACACGTTCATCTCTGCCGAGAGAGGCCCGAGGACAGTAGGGCGCTCTGCCTCAGGAGCCGGCGGCGGCCCTGCCCCTCGGCCTGTGCCCGCCGGGCTCAGAAACGCCCAGCCACATGGAGCCGGACGCGGACGCGCGTGCGCCTGGGCCTCGTTCAGAGCCACCGCTGCCCGGAGCGTCCGAGGCGTCTTTCAGAAGGTGATGCACACACGAGGAATGTCATTCCGCACTGCAAGGAAACGAGGTAAGGAGTCCCGAGGAGACGCGGAGGGACCCTCCATGCGACTAGCAACCGGAAGAAGCCGCGCTGCCGAAAACCGCATCGGGAATCACTCACGCCTGGCAGAACGGCGGTCATCAAAAAGACAGCAGGCGACAAGTGCTGGCGAGGGTGCGGGGAGGAGGCAGCCCTCTGCGCGGCGGGCGGGGCCGTAACCTGGCGCAGCTGCCCTGGGAACCGGCGTGGAGGGTCCTCAAGAAATTAGAAATAGAACCACCCTGTGACCCAGCAACCCCACTTCCGGAGGAAATGAAATCACTCCTTCAAAGAGACACCTGCACCCCCAAGTTCACGGCAGCGATATTCACGGTGGCCAAGACGTGGAGACAGCCTGTGTCCTTCAGTGGATGATAAATAAAGAGGATGTGGCCTGTCATCTATCAGTTATCTATCACTCATCACCTATCTATTGATCTATCATCTGTCTGTCTGTCTGTCTGTCTATCTATCTATCTATCTATCTATCTTCTATCTATCATCTATCATCTATCCACAGCCGCCCGGTCAACACCTTCTAAGGGCTGGGCCCCAGCCTCAGCACTGGCTGACTTGAGGGCCCAGCAGTGGGGACCACGGCAGACCCTCAAGCCCAAATGTGGCTCGGATTGTCCCCGCCCCCTCCCTCTGCGGCAACCCGAACCCACAAGTTCCGGCCTCCCATCCCGGTTTCCGTGTGGCCCTGAAGGCATCCAAAGGCGCCGTCAGCCCCGGCCCCGCCCCTGGCCCACAGAGGCCCTCCAAAGCATCAGCGAGGGGTGGGAGAGGGGGACAGGCGGCCTGTGCCCTTCTGGTCGCCAGGCCGAGTGGCCCGGACACTGCGACTCAACTGTTTAAACTGGCCCCGGCCGACTCTCCTGTGTGTCCCAGGAGGGCCGGGCTGCTGCCCCACTGTGCGTGGGGCGTGGGGACTCGCGACAGGAGACAGTCGCCGCCCCGGCCGCCCCACTCGCCGCCGGCTCCAAGTGTCTGCGTGCGGGCGCCACACCGGGTGCAGGTGCAGCCGTCCGGCCGCTCTGCAGGTGAGCGAACAGCCGGGCGGGAGGCGAGTGGCCGCTCAGTCTGGAGTTGGCAGGCGCCAGAGCCGGCCCCTCGCTGCGGCGTGCCAGGCGGTTACTCGGCCACCCACCGTCCGGCCCTTCTGAGAGGGGGCATTAGGGCCGTGGGCCCTGAGCCCTGTCACGGACCAGGCCCTCGGTCCAGACCCAAGTGGCAGGCCGAGCCCGGCCCTCAGGGTGGGAAGGCGCCATGCTGGCCCCTGTCCTGAGCACGGGGGTGGGGTGGGCTCTCCCCTGACTGGAGCATGGCCGGTCTGTGTCTGCAGGCTGCGGGGAGTGACCCAGGGTGACGGCAGTGCTGGACCAGGGTGCCCCTGGGGTAGGTCCCCCTTAGACCGTCACCCCCATGCTGAAGCATCTGGGGGCAGCGCCAATGCACAGCCCCGTTGGGAGGCTAGGGTGAGGGCAGCTGCCCTGACCCCCACCCCCCGCCCCAGGCTGGCTCGCCTCCTCCCACCCAAAGGTGCTGACCCCCGAGGCTTAGCCTCAGGGAGGACCGGCTGGGACAGGTGGCTGCAGGCAACCCACATGCAGGGTCCACGCCCACTCAGGGACCAGCCCTGTCCCCTCAAGGGGACAAGTGCCTCTTCCTCCTGGAGGCCATTAAGGATCAACAAGAGCTCCGGCTGAGAGCCGCCTGGACAGAGACGCTGAAGGGAAGTGACGGGGACCAAACGCATGTCGCCTCTTTAAAGACACTTTTTCCGAGGCCCCTCCGCGTGGGCGGCCTGTGGGTGGCCTGCCATTTATTCCTGCGCTTGGAAATTAAATTCCCTTTAGCCAAAAACCAAAACAAAACAAAACAAAAAACTGAGCAACCACAAGGACCTGGCTTCAATCAGCCTGGAGAGCGTCCTCCAGCCCCAGCCCGCCCCTCCCCGCGGTGTCTTTTAAGTATGCAAATGGGGACACCTTGCTACACGGTCAGCCCGATTGATCCTGCAGTTTCATCAGGGAAATGAAATTAAAATGGAGCCGAGCTGCGAGGCTGCCCCTCGGATCTGCCCTTCAGCTGCTCATGGCTCCTGGCAGCCCCGCCTGGCCCGCCTGGGCCCCCGACCCGCTGCTGCTGGGCTGGGCGGATGGCCCTGACCTTGAGGACTTAGGGAGGGCGAGGGCTAGGGGCTGCCTGCCACAACTGGGTCAGGTGGGGTCTCTGGGGTGAGGAGAAGGATCCCTAAAGCCAGGCTGGACCAGCTCGGCCCCCACAGCCCACCCGTGTGTCTGCCCCTCCCCCATCAGACTGGCCTGAGACAGGAACTCAGGTGGGATGCATGGGAGACGGGAACGGGGTGGGCAACCACTGGACCCCCGCTCCCGGTCCCAGGGTCCATGCTGGCACCCTCGATTTCCAAGGCGTGTTCGCTCGTGTGCCCACTCCCTCCCTCCATGGCCGCCCGGCGCCCCGCCCTCCCTGGGGCCTGGCACCGGACTCTAAAGACACAGAAAAGATGGCGCCACCCCCCAGAGCTGACCACGCTGGGGGACCCCCGAGGAAGGCCCCTGGAGAGGGAGGGGCCTTCAGGGCCCCCCAGGACGGCTCCGTGCGCGGGGTTCCGGCTGGGGGGCGGGGCGGGCCGCTGGTGGCAGAGGGCATCTCTGGGGGCTTGGCCCTGCCTCCCCCTGCGTGGCCCCCAAACCAGGAGGCGGCTGCTGCTGTGGGCGGGCGGGAGCCACACGGGAATGTTGGGACACGCCTTGGGGAGGGTGGCAGGACGGGACTCCCCTGGCCTCACTCAGGCCACCCTCGGGGGCTACACAGGTCACGCCCAGACCCTCCCGGAGACCACAACAGTGCGGGGGAAGCTGCAGAGGGGGCTGGGAGGGAATCGGGATGAGCGGGGGCGGGGCGGGGGGGGTGGCGGCGGCCCAGGCGGCCAGGCTCTCCCCCGGCCTCCCCTCCCCCCCCTCCCCGGGCACCTCCGGTCCCCACCTCAGGAACTGTGCACCAACCGCTCTCTGCCCTTCCCCGTGTGCAGCCCGCACCTCCCTGCCTCCCAGACCACCTCCTCCCTGGTGGCGACCGGTCCGCAGTGGCCTGTGCCCTCCTCGCGACCGCCTTGACTTCCCCGTGGTTCCTCCCGCCGCCTGCCACGTCGGCGTGTCCCTGGCCCGCCCAGCAGCCCCGTGGGTTTGGTCCTGTCCCCCGCGGACCAGGAGGCGTGTGCCCCCGAGGCCTGTCCCTGCTGGACTGTGTCCCAGGCCTCCAGGGACCCAGGTCCTCTGTGCCTCCAGCCACGTGGGCTTTAGAAGCACGACTGTGATTAGGGCACGCGACACCCGCTGCTATTAGACCGATTCATTCCACGCTGCACCAGAACGCATTTAATTAGCCAGGGTTCCAGCACCTGCTGGCCGGCCAGACCTGGCAAGTTCTCGGTGTAATACACTTAGTTCTGAAATAAATCACTGTTTGTGGGGACACCCGCTCCGCCCACCCACACACGGACTGAGCGCTGGGGGCTCCCCAATGGAATGGTGGGTTCCCAGGGCTTTGTGGAAGTCCTTCCTGCTGTGGGGGTCCCCCCGGGGGGGGGGGCGGGGAGGCCGCGGGAGAGTGCACGCTCTGCCCAGTGACGTCCTCCAGAGCCCTCCTGGGGTCTGGGGCCGTATGGACCATGCGAGGACCAGGAACACCGCCCCGGGGTGCCGGTGCCGTGGGGATGGAGAGGACCGGGGTCCTTGGGAAGGTCTGTGCTCTGGGACATGGGGGGCCCTGCTGGGGGGGGTGTCTCCCCGCATCGTGCCCCCGCCCCCACGGGGGGCTCTGACCTGGGCCCTGGGCAAGGGTGTCCGCTGCCGCCTTGGAGCCCGAAGGCCCCATGCCGCCCCCTCAGCACGCCCTCCCTCCTTTCCCGCCCCCCCAGGGACGGGGCACATTCTCCCCAGGGGAGTGACTGGGAAACGCCCTCCGCCCTGGTGACTTTGGTGTTTCAAGGAAAGACAGGCGTTGTCAGGCTCCCCGGGGGGCAGACAGCGGGGTGTGGGGTCCCCGTCCCAGCCCCATCGGGGCCCCGAGAACCCAGCTCAGCCGGCGCCTCTCCCAGGAGACCGAGGGCCCCGCCGGCACCCCACCCCCACGGCCTTCCCCAGGCGGGGCCTGGGGTCTGCTCTTTTGGGCCCACTTCCCCATCTGAGCTCCATGAGGACGAGGTGCCCCCCAGAGCCCACAGTCAGGACTGGAAGCATAAGCAAGAAATCGAAGAGGGGACCTCCCCAGGCCCGGGCTGTGCAGGCCTCGTCCCTCCCAGCGGGACCCCGGCCAGGGGGGGTTCTGTGTGTCCTCTGCCCCCGGGGAGAGGGGCAGCAGGGCGCCTGGCATGTGTCCCCCTTGGACCGCCGACCTGCCAGGGGCTCTGGTTACGGCATGTGCCTCCATCTGCCACCCGTGTGGCCAGGCCTCGTGCATAATTCAGGCGCCTTGGAGAGGCCCCAGCCAACGGGCGTCGACGACGGCCGACTGGCCCGATCGGGTGTCGCGACATCGGACACTTGATGAGCAGGACGTGTGTCCCTTTGCCCCGTCTGCGCTGCGGGGCCGGGCGGGCAGGGAGCAGTGGGTGGTCTCCTCCCGGCATGGGGTCTGTGTGGCCCTAGGACAGAGCCGGGTGAGCACTGCGCTGCTCGGGTGGGGCGGTGGCCGGACGCCGGCCCCGCCCCTCACTGGCGCGTGGCCGTGGTGGGGTCACCGCACGCTCAGAGCTCCAGCCTCAGCTTCCTTCTGCGTGACGTGGATGCGGCAGCACCTGCTGCCCCGGGCTGGAGAGTGACCGCTGAGCGAGGGCTGCCCCAAGGTGCCCCGCCCGCCATGGCCGCTGGAGCCTGGAACCCTGGAAACCTGGGCCACTCTGTCCCCAGGGCCTCGCCCCGCCCCACGCGGCGCCCCTCGCTCTGGGAAACGGGGGCGGTTGTGCCTTCCGTGTCTGACTCTAGGCCCGTGCTCAGCACCCAGAACCCGCGAGCGGCCCACACGCCACACAGCATCTCTGAGGGGACCGACCATGGCCACTGGGTGACCAGCAGTTCTCTGCCCCTCACTCCAGGGAAGAGATGGGATGGGCGATGACCCCAATGGCTCTTTCTGTCCTGAATCTCGGGTATGATCACCACAAGGAGACTTCAGCCTGGACAGAGAGCCAGTGGTAGGATGTGGGCCCCTACCTGCAGCCGGCCAGTCCAGGCCGACCCCAGGCCTGGCCACACACGGCCAGGACACCAGGCACAGAGGACCCAGCCTCTGTGACCACAAAGCCACCCAATGTCTCCCCCAAGACACACTGGTCTCAGGGTCACTGCCTGCTCCCTGTCAGTCCAAGGCTGTGTGAGGACTAAGAGACGCCGGAGCCGTGGGCAGGCAGGGGCTCCCCAGGGACCAAGGGACCCTCCCAGGCAGCCCCAGGCTTGGGCGGCTGATCCTGGGATGCTGACCTTGTCCCCCTTGGCCAGGGCTCGGCCCTGGCCCTGCCAGCACCTCCCTCCCGAGCGGGAACCTGCAGAGCAGGTAATCCGAGCCGGCTCCTCTGCTGCTGTTTTAAGAAAAGGGGGATCCGTCCCCTAAATAATTGATGATGGGCACAAACAATCGACCTTGGAGGACAGCTGGCAGGTGACGGCTTTCACCTTGTCGGCAGCATCAGGTGAAACCAACTGCTGAGAGGTGCTGGCTGATGGGGGGTGCCCCGGCCCCCCGCAGGGTGGGGCGCCCGGGGCAGGGTTGCACCAGCAAGGGGGTGCTGGGCTCTCCCAGTGGTGCCTGTGGGAGCAGACGGGGCTTACGCGTACACACACTCGCACTCCACACTCGTGCAGACAGACACGTGGTCACACGCGTCGCACACGTCCAGGGCCAGTTCCGTGCTGCTCGGGCCACACCTGGTGCAGGAGTGGCAGCTGGCACCTGCGGGCAGCGTCTCCCCGCTCGGCCTGACGCCGCCGCGTGGGCAGGACACTGAGGACAGGCCTGGGTCGGGGAGGCCGGGCGGGGAGAACCCGTTCAGCTCTACACCCACGGACGCCCACCCGCACGCCACGCCCCGTGGGTGCCTGGCAGCCGGGCGGCTGGCCCGGTCGTCCCTGCCCACCTGGACACAAGCGCCACCCTCCCTCTGAGCTGGTGTGAAGCCCCCCGGGCAGATTCTCACCAGCTCTGCCTGGAGGCCCCCGGGGACAGGCAGCCTGAGCAAGTGGCTCCCTGCCAGGTGAAGGGGGGCGCCCACCTGTGAGCTGAGAGGGAGGGGCACCCCGTACCCGTCCGGTACTAGGTCTGGGACTGGTGTCTGTGGAGAGGAAGGGGAAGAGCCTCCCTAAGCCAGGCAGCACCTTGCTTTGGGGGGGGGGGCGGGGGCTTGCACCCCGAGCCCCGGGGGCCCTGGCCGGGGATGAACGAGCCAGCGTCAAGCGGGAGCCTCTGCGGCCTTGGCCTCAAGGTGCCAGAGTTCTGCCCTGAGCAGGCGCGGCACCCACGGCCTGGAGCCCGAGGGGCGGGGGCCTTGCTTCAGGTCTCACGCGAAGGGCCAGAGGTCAGTCCAGGGCCCTGTCTCAGCTTCTCAGCATCCCCTTCGGGAAATGGACTGGTGCTCCTGGTGCCCAGCACCCTGGGGCCTGCGGGTGAGCCTGGGGCATTCTCTGGACCAGGTGAGGGGAGCAGTGGGAGGCACTGCACCCCCCTGGCGCCCCAGCCCATTAGAGAGGGAAGGTGGGGCCCTCGTGGTGACCAGGGCTGAGTGTCTCCGGGAGGCCTCCTGCGTCCCCATCCACACGCAGGGCCAGGGGTGCTAGGCACTGGGGGCCAGCAGAGGCGAAGACAGTTTCCATCTTCCTGCTCCCGAAGGACACATGACCAGAGCCCTTGTTCCAGGGCGCCCGTGACCTCGGTCCCCAGACCTTGCCCAGCGGCAGCCCACGCACACCAGACTCAGCCCTCTCCTACCTGGGACAGTTCCATCCTCAGTGTCCTGGCGCCTACCCCCAAGGTCACTGTGGGCGGAGGCCGCCTGTGACACGTGGAAACATGAATCACGAGCCATTTTTAGGGTTTTTCAGTTTTACAGCCTGGAGACGGGCTTTTAAACGGCCTCACCGGAGGTGAGAGGTGGGGGTCTCGCTTTATGAGGGGAGCCGGGGGCCCTAGGCATGCATGGCTGGCCCCCACCCCAGGCGTGCACGCCTGAGCCCCCGGGGGACACTCAGGCCATGAGTGATGACGCCAGGAGGCCCAGGGGACCGTCCCTTCGGCTTCTAGAATAGTGATCCCGGCCCTCACTCATTGATCTCCCTGAGTTTTTAAAGGAAATTTTATTTGTTTGGGGTTTCTAGTCATTAGGTTAAAACCAGTAAAATAGAGTAAAATCAATACCTATAGGACGCACGTGGCAGGCAGAATAAACTGTGGCCGGGATGCAGCCTGGGGGAGGGGCCGGGCACCCAGGCGGACACCTAGGGGGCTCCTCTGACCTCACCGGGTGCTGCGGGCCAGTGGGTGGGCCGAGCCTTGGAGCCCGGCGCCCTTGGGCCCCCCCAGCCCTGGGCCCCTCTGTGAGGTTAGAGACTCGTCCATCCCAGCAGCAGGTGTGAGCTTGGGGACCCGAGTCCTGTGCAGTCCTCAGCTCCCTAGCGCGTGGCCAGCTCCGCAGACGGTGCCAAGTGCACGAGCCCACGCCTGCCGCTGCGTGCGGGCGGACAGCCCCGCAGACACGCGGGCAGGTCCTGCTCCCCGCCGGTCCCACCACCTCCCGCTGGGCGCCCGCTGAGCACCGAGGCCTCGACCCACTGGGTCTTCTCGTCACCAGGAGCCGCACGCGTCCCTCTGCAGTAGGACCGGCTGGAAAGCCCCCCCCTCTGGCGTTTGAGCTCAGCCTCCCAGGGGGAGGAAGAGGGTGGTACAGACGGGCAGCCGGCCCCAGCTTCGACTGCCCATGCGCACGCTGCCCGCCCGGCGGCGTGCACGGCCTCGGAGCGTTCACAGCGCGGGCGCCCGTCACCAAGGCCGATTTGCGAACGTTTCGTGCCGCCTCGAAAAGCAGCCCTGGGGCATGCCGACACCGGCCACGGCGCGGATGGACCTGGAGGACACGGTGCTCAGTGAACCGAGCCAGTCACGGAACGTCCCGTGGGACCCCACTCACGGGAGGTCCCTGGGGGTCGAACCACAGAGACAGGAAGTAGGCGGTGGGGCCGGGGCTGGGGGAAGGGCCGGGAGTGAGAGTTTAAGGGGGACAGAGTTCCCATTGGGAAGATGAGAAAGTCCTGAAGGTGACAGTGGTGACGGCCACACACAGTGTGACTGTGCCTGATGCCACCGGGCTGTGCCCTCACCCCTGGTGGAGACGGTCAGTGTGTTTTGTGTATTTACAATTTAAAGCAGAAGGAGCCTTGTGCAGGTACCAGCGCTCACCCCGACACCGCCCCTCCTCGCCTGCCCCAGCTCCTGGCAGCCGGGCTGTCCTCTGGTCTGGGCCTCTTTCCTCGGTGGACTCTGGTGTCTGGTGCGACACTGAGAAGTGTTTTCAGGGGTGGCCGTGAGGGTCGGAGGTCGCTCCTTCTTACTGAAGACGAGACTCCACTGCAGGGTCCGACCCCACCCCTCACCATGCGCAGCGGAGGGAGGGAGGCTCGGCAGCTCCGGCGCGTGGCGTGGCGGGCGCGCGCCACGAGTCCTCGCGTGCACGCGCGTGTCCCGCCCCTCCCAGTGCCGCTGGGCCGTTTTCCTGGTGTCCCCTGCTTGCCCTGTGGCCATTAAGCCCCAGTGCCGCCAGGCACTCCGTCTTCCGAGGGGATCCCAGTACGGTCATTCAGAGCATCCTAGGACTGACCCAGACGCCCCCTCGGGGCCGCTCTGCCCAAGGCTGCCAGGCAGCTCGGGGCGCCTTGGGCGGAAGACAGTGGGCTCCTCACGCCCCCCCCTGACTCCTTCCTGTCCAGAGGCCCATCCCTCAGAACGCCTGTCCCGTCTTCTGGGACCACTCAAGGAGACCCCTGTCTCTGTCCCCCAACACAGCTGGGGCACCTGCAGAGACCTGAGCCACCGCGGGAATCCGTACTATGGGGTTTCCAGAACCCAGGCTCTGCCCTGTGTTCCGTCAGGGGCGCCCAGAGCTGGGGTGGGAACCCGTGGGGGTGGGGTGCAGAAGGCGGGTGGGGGAGGGGCGGCGGCAGGGGCGCCACAGCCCAGGGGACCCGCCACGGAGCTGTGGGAGCGGACCTGCCCACTCCCAGAGGCTTTGGCGCGTCTGTCTCCACCGCCCAGAATCTGGGAGTTCACGCAATAGGGGCATTTGGTGCTTGATTCCACAGAAAATTAAATCAATTACTGAGTCTAATGAAGAACCCCCGGTTTTAATTAAACCAAGCTTAATTAAACGGGAGCACTGCTCTGTCGATGCCCCAGCAGGCCCTGGGGGCTGCGGGCGGCGGAGGCCCAGCCAGGCCGGAGGGGATCGATGGGCCACGCGCCTGCGGCGGCAGGCGGGGGGCGTGGCGTGTCACGGGGCTTCGTTCCTGCCCACAGCACCAGGTTGTGCGGAAGGCCAGTGACTTCTGGACAGAGGGGCTCGGAGGCCGCAGGGCCAGGGCACTCGCTGGGGTAGGGAGGCTCTTCTCTCCTCTCCTCCCCAGGCCTGGTCTCCAGGGGCTCGTTGGTGCCTTAGCCACAGTGGGGGCCTCGGGTGCTCAGCACACCTCTGCGTCCAGCCCGCCCTCCACCTGCAGCTCCCTGCAGAGCCCTGGCTGGAGGGGGGGGGCCCTCTGCCCCTCACCCCGCCTGACCGCCTGGGCTCCTCAAGTGCCCCCACCAGCAGCCCCAGGGCTTAGGGGTTGGCAGAAGCAAAGGCCTGGCCTGGCCAATCAGTCATATTCAACAGATGCCATCTGTGCCACTCTGGGCTCTAGGCACTGCTGTCCCCTGGGCCTCAGGTGGCCTGCCCAGCCCTGGGTGTGGAGTGTCAGGGGGTGACCTGGTGACCAGGCAGGATGGGGTGGCTGCCTGCTGCGGCAGGCCAGGGAACAGGCCTGGGGTGGCTGAGAGCCGGGGTGTGTGCGGGAGGCATTGCTTCAGAGCCTGGGGAGGCGTGGGTCAGGGCCTCGCGTGGGCAGTGGGTGGACCCGCGTAGGCATCCCTGTGGCCACATGTCTGGTGCTTCTGTAAATAGGGGGTGGAAATGAGGGACTCAGGCCATCCCCAAAAGGAGGCCCTCAGGAGTGCCCAGACTAACGAAAAGAACAGAAGCTAAAGCCAACAGATGCAGCCGGGTCCCTTCCTCGCAACACTCAGGCTGGCCTGGACCCCCACAGACGTCAGGGCACTGGTGCCGTGTCCACTGAACTGTCGCCTCCCGCTTGGGCAGCTGGGCAGGCCCTCCCTCCGGGCGCTCAGCGGGACCGGGAGGTCCCACCCACAGTTTGAGGTGATTCCAACTCATTCATGCCTCGCACACTCCAGCTGGAGCACCCCGGAGGGAACATGGCTTCCTTCCCCACTGGCACCGTCCACCCGGCCTTGGGGATCCCCTCAGGAGCTGCTGAGGCCCCTCGGATGCTCCCCTGCAGCTCTGTCTCCCTGTCCCCTCCCTGCACTCCACCCAGGCCCCCAGAATCTGAGAGAGGGGTGTCGATCTGACTCTGTGTGCTGGAAGCATCCTATCCTGGGGGCTGAGAACAAACTGCATAACGAGAAAAAGAGCCTCCACGGTGATCGTCCGATCTATATTTATTTCATAACATGCAGAATGAATCAGACACCAGCTTTGAGGCAGCCATGGCAACTGAACGCACAAAGGCTTGTCCTGGCAAATAGATGAATTCATAAATAACCCTGGAGTGCCGATATCAACAGTCGTGGGACCGGCTGCAATGCTAATGCAGCGCCCGCCCTGCACCCGCGTCCCGGCCAGCGCCACCACGGCATGCCCCGCCCAGGGGTGGCAGACCCCAACGGTCGTCTGGAGCCGCTGTGAGGTGGGTGAGTGCTCTGTGGCTGGTCAGACGGGAGTCGTTGTGGACCTCTGTCCCCCGCGGGCACTGGGTCTGCAGATAAATGTCCCTGGGGTGGGAGGGGTGACACAGGGGAGCCCTGCCCCTCCCTACAGCTGTGGCAGCCGGGCGGGGTCCTCTGGTTCTGCCTTCCAGGGCGGCAAGATAACTCCCGATAGGGAGGTGATCACTCCTTCACGCGCGCGATCATTCATTCATTCCACAGATGTCTACGAGCGGCCGAGGCTGTGGGGGCCCAGCGGCGAGTGAACTGGGCCGGGCGGGAGCATGGGGCAGCCGCCACCCTGCCTCATGCTTGCGGACCCCCGCCTGACAGCGCCCTGCAGACTCTCCCTCAGGTGCCATGCGTCCCCCGGAGCCTGCTGCATCTGCTGTCCTGGCCCCAGGCTGTGCCCCCAAACCCCTGGGGAGAGGACAGTGTGAGCCACTCTATTGGGCTGTGAGACCCCTGTCACATCTGCGCCAGCAGCCCCGCCACCCACGGGGAGACCCTCTGGCCAGCACTGGCCAATGGCTGTGAAGTCCCCAACCATAGAGTAGGGGGCACCCCTGGAAAGCTGGCAGCTTGTCTTCAGGACCTCGGACTTTCTACCCAGCATGGCCTGTGGCAGGCCCGAGGGCCCCTGCAGCACCCAGCGGGCTGCTGAGTGGGCCAGCCGCACTCACCACCTTTATGGGGGTGGTTTAATGCCCGTCTCCCCGACGCACCCCGCCCCAGGCAGGGGTTCACCCTGACCCTGCCCTGTCTCCTCGTGGGTGTCTGCTGCTGGCCTGACCCACCCGAGCAGCCGTCCACAGGGGCTTCTCGCTGACCTCTGTGCCCTCCACTCTCTGCCCTGTGAAGTGGGGTCTCCCGCCTCACTCCCTCTGCGCGTCGCTCTGCTGTTGGTTGAAGGATGAAGCTTATGCTCAGGTGTCAAGCACCCGTCACACAAGCTGCGGCCGTGGGGGTCATCCCCCCACGCTCCTGCAAGGAACCCCGCAGCCCTTTCACACCCCCACCTGATGTCATCCTCGGTTCAGCAGGAAGGCAGCGGGCGCCCCCTGCAGGCCGCCGGGGTGTCGTAGCACTGGGATGGGGAGTCCTGCCTCCCCCACTATGACAACCCCAACCTCCGCGGCGCGCTCACCCCGCGCCCAGAACAAGGCCGGAAAGGGCACGGCCGCCCCCTAGCGCTGGGGGACAGAGCGTGGCTCGAGGCCCTCACCGACAGCCCTGTCCGCGTGTCTGCGCCCAGGGGGTGGAGGGTGGGGCAGGGGGACACGGGCCTCCAAGGACGAGGCCTGCCTGATGAGGTCCTACGGGACCAGTAGGTGGGAAGACGGGGACCCCAGCCTGCGACCCCGGTCAGCACGCACAGCCTTCCCCTTGGTGTTGCCCGTGCCCCTTCGTACCAACGCGCCCCCGCGCCCTCTGCTCCGGGGGTCCCCATGTACAAGGGGGTACAAGTCCTTTCTGGGCTCAGCGCTCTGATCACCCCTAAAATAGAGTACCCTAGGTGCTCCAAGGAAGCCTGGGCTCCCAGAGCAGCTGCACCCCAACCCGCAGCAGCGCACTCCCCAATCTTGCTGACGTCCCTGAGCCAGGGCCCATTTCACACTTTGCTGACCCCAGGAGGAAACTGAGGCACAGAGGGAGGTAGCGACTTGCCCGGGGTCCCCGGGAGAGAAAGAGGGGCCCGGGTGACCGGATGCTGAGCCGCCCGCGTCCGCCCAGTCCGGGTCTCCGAGAGCTGTCGGCGGACCCCGGGACCCGGCGCGTCCCGGCCCGCGGGCGCCCCCTGCCGGCCTCCGCGCGCACGGCCAGGCGGAGCGGGGGCGGCGGAACGCGACCCTCGTTGGTCCGCGTGTGGATCGTGGGTCTCGGCGGCCACCTCTGCCTTCAGTGGGATCCCTCTGTGCTGCGGCGCCCCCAGCCACAGCAGCCGTGGCAGGTGGCGTCGGGGAGCACGCCCGCAGCACTGCGCAGGCGCTGAGGTGCACACCTGCTCCTGTAAGACGCACACCTGTTGGTGTTGACGCCTCCTAACTCCACCAGGGCGGGAGTGGGGTCCGGTGTTCGGCACTATTTTTTTCTTTCTCCGCCGCTGGTAAGTGAATGGCGGGGCTGCTGTCCACCAGGTCTTTGGTGTATAGAGTGCACAGGCCCCGGAGTGACCCCGAAGGCTGCGATTATTGCCTTTAATCAACATAACTTGTCCCCAGACGCAGGCCTGCGAGGGGCAGGGTCTCCCACGCGCCCTAACCACTCCCGGCAGTGAGGGGAAGGGCTGCAGGGCTGACCCCCTAGGCCCAGACCACGGCCGGAAGGGGAGCCCCACGAACGGACTGTGCAGCGCATGACGCGCCGAGGTCGGCACGGAAGAGCCAGCGCTGGGGCGTTCGGGGCGGCTTGGTCCGTCCCCGTGTCCTGGGCCTGCGGACCCTTGGCGCTCCCGGGAGCCGGCAGCCGGCCTCTCAGGGCCCAGGGACGTGGGCAAGAGTGACAGAAGGGAGGTGGCCTTCCGTCTGTTCTAACGTTACCCAGCTGGCATGAGTTAATGCAGGTCCCAGGAGCACCTGGTCTTGACAATCTCGCTGAGGGGAAGCGACCACCGTTCGTGATATCGAGGGTCGCCCTAACGGTCCGTGCACCACTGCCCCCAGCGGACCTCAGCCCTCAAGCGGGTAGCTGGGCCCCAGGGGTGGTGAGACCCCCGAGGTTCAGCCAGGTCGTGAGCTCCTTTCTAAGCCTCCTGGTACTGGCCATGGCTGATCCCCTGTTCCTGCACCCTGCTGCAGCAGACGGTGGGGGGGGGGAGGTTCTGCTATCTCCACCCCCCCCACACTCTCCCTGGGACAAAGTCTACTGAGAACCGGCCAATGGACCATGCGTCCTGTCACTTCTAAAAAGAGCCACAAAGAGCCTCCCAGGCCTGGGGGAGGACAGCCTCCCTGTCCCCATGGGTAACGGTTGGGTTCCACAGACACCCGCTGGCACATGCAGGGTGCCACCCTCATTCTGGGGGCTCAGGGCATCTCTAGGGGGAAAGGCCTGAGCAATGCTGAGTTCCCTGTTTGGAACCAGCAAAATTCACCCTCCATGAATCCCTAAAAGTGAGGATGAATTCATAAATAACCCTGAAGTGCCGATGACGGCATCTTTGACGGGGTTCTCGTCCCGGTTTTCCAGCCGGCGTGACCTGTTCCCAAGTTCCCTTGGTCCTCTGTCCCACCTGGGCTGCTGGATGCCAAGTCAGGGCTGGCCCTTCCTCTGGGGGTGGGGAGCAGGGAAGGGGTGGCTGATGCAGTAGCCAATGGCGTAACCCAGGGACGGGGGCAGCCGCACAGCCCAGGGGTCAGTGGAGCAGGGGGCCTGCGAAGGAACAGACTTCGGGCAGGCCGGAGGGCAAGTGGGGGCTCCGCCAGGCCGGGGGGAGGAGGCTCTTCTGGGCAGGAGGCTTAGAAGTTTGCTTTTGGGGTGCTGAGGAAGAGAGCACAGAGGCCAGGTGGGGGCCAGGTGAGATGACATGCAGCCACCACATCTGCCCTGGCCTGACAGTTAAGGAAAATAAAGCACTTCGCCTGCCAGACGGTGGACGCCGCCGGAGAAACCAGGCCACCACCTTGCTGGCCCAGTGCGGAGCCCGCCGGTCCTCCAGGGCGGTCCCGCAGGGTGCATGGGAAGCGGCGGAGGCAGAGTGTGTGCTGATGGCTTAGCAGAGACCCTCTGCCAAAATGCGGGGAGAACGGTAAAGAGGGGTGAAGCAGATTTGGTTCTGGTTGAAAAAGATGCACCAAGTTTCACAAAAAGAAACGAAACACCCCACAGAGCTTCGGTTCCTTCTGACAGCGCGAATCCTCGTGTGGGTCTTGGGCATCCTGGGTCTGCTCGGGTGCAGGTGGTCCCGTTGGAAGAGGCAGTCTGAGCAAAACCTGGTGTGCGCCTCCACCAGACGGGCAGCGCCAGGCCCGGGTCCCCACTGCAGTGACCTCCGCAGCCCTGCCGGGCGCTTGCCGGGGTGCCCTGGCCCTGTTCCCTGCGGTGTGCGCTCTCATGGCTGTTCATCACTTCCCGCCTCCGGATTATTCTGGGGCTGATTAAATTAGCGAATGCAATCACAATCTGAAGCAAGTTAATTGAGAGAATTTATTTGGGCCTGACAGTTTTATGCATGTTTGATTAAGTATTATAAGGTCGGTTTTTGATTTTGCATAATTTAACTTTAAATCCTGCGCTGGGGGCCATCAACCATTAATGACCAAAATAAACCTCTTTTAAGATGCATCTATTTATGATTTATTTCTGAATGCAATATCTTCCAGAATTTTTTTTTTTTGTGCTGTCGCCAAAGTGACAAATATGTTAAAAGTAACATTTGCGTTCACCCTATAAATTTTCCGGAATGTATACAATTCATTAAAAGTTTTGAAAGAAGTACAGGTTAGCATTTATATTGCAACAAGTGACATACAAATGCGTATGTTTGTCTTCCAGGAGTGCCGTAAAATATATCCGCCTGGCGGGGCTCCTGGGAGCCAGACAGCTCACCCACGCTCAGGGTGGCGATAGCCCTGCCACACATCTTCCCCCTGTCAGCACAGCACTGTTCCATCAACAGAAGGATGAGTCGTGTCTTTTGTGAAATTAGCACAGGGGTAAATACAGCCTGGGCCCGTGGGCGGCTGGAGGGGGCCAGATGGGGTAAGCGGCAAGCTGGGCACCAGCCTCCTGTGCCCCACTTCGTGGCCTCTGTCTGGGTTTTAGGAGGGCAGGGCACGTTCATTAAGTGACCAAGGTCAGAGCCACCAAGAGTGGGGCTGTGTGGCCTCTACTTGCCACCGTGAGAGGCTGGGGTCCAGGTGCTGTCCAGCTCACAGCTGAAGGCTGGACACCTAGGAAGGCGAGCGGTCTGCCCTGCCTCGGAGCCGCCCCGCGTAGCCTGGGGGCGGGCGAGGGGCCGTCTTGTGGAACGGGGGCAAATCCGTGGTCTGTAATTGGCAGGGTAGCCGCCCCGGACAGTCCCCAGCATCACTCTGTGTCCATAGATGTGGATCCACTTCCCCAGATCACTGCGTCCTGTGCTGTCACAGGCCGTCTGTGTGGGGCCTGTGCTGTGCACAGGCCGTCTGTGTGGGGCCCGGACTGGTCCCAGCTGGGTGACATGCCGTGGATGTTACCGGTGATGCCAGGCCTAGGGCAATGGCAGGGGCCTAGAGCTGCCCGTCCTCAGAGGGGTGGGGTGGGGGGCGGCCCTGCACAGCCTTGCCGAGGGTGAGTGACCAGCTCCCCCGAGCCTGGCACTTGGGAAGATGCGGGAGAGCCAGCGGCTGGGGGAGGAGTGAGGAGGGAGGAGCAGGTGGACAGGAGGCCACCCTCCCTCTCCCCAACTGCCTCAAAGGGGTGGGGCCCAGAGGACAGGGGATTGTTGTCCCCCCTCACCCCACACGCTGGAAGGGGGTGAGGCCCTAGCCGCATGGGACAGGAGCGTGGTTCTAAGGATCTGAAATGCCATGCTGCTCCGCTCAGGCCGCTGGCCCGGAACGGACCACCTGGACTCAGCGCCAGAACCCAGTTCCGCTCACAGGGCCCGGCAACCGACGGCCTGGGGCAGGGGCCCGACGGGGTGCAGACAGCACCTCTCTACTCTGCGTGGCTGGGGGCGCAGCTGGGAAGGCTCGAGTCGGGGGCATGTGACCAAAGGGCTGGGGCTCCCTCACGCACAGGTCTGATGCTGGCACTGAACACCCCGAGGCTGGCTTTAGCTGAGCCAAGCATTGGGGTGCCCCACCAGAACTTCCCCCATGTGCCCCCACATAGGCCCCGTGTGATCCCCACATGCCCCCAACATGGTCCCCGATGCCCCTGTACGGTCCCATGTGGCATCCTGCACGTGCCCTGTACGTGCCCCTCACGTGGTCCTCACCTGCCCCCACTGCCCCCCAGTTCCCACCTGCTTCCCACATGTCCTCCGCCCGACTTCCACTGTGACCCCTCCACGGTCCCCTCCACGTGCCATCCACATGGTCCCAAGTGCCCCATGTGCCGTTCCTGCAGGTCCCCCACGGCCAACCACGGGCCCAGTGGCTGGGCACAGCGGCTGCGTGGAGCATCCCGCAGGCAGGGTGGGTGCTACATGTTGCCTCCGGCCCCGCCTGGAAACCCCCTGCGGTCCTGAGTCTGGTCGCTAAGGCAGCCCCGAGCCGAGGGGAGGAAATCCCCTGGTGGCATGGTGACCACAGGGCCGTGTGAGGACGGCGCCTCTGTCCCAGTACGTGGAGGGCAGGGGGCCGCTAAAACCGTCCCAACCCAGCCTGACACAGTGGGGTAAATGTCCGTTTGAGGCTGGGCCAATGAAATTTCCAGAAAGGCCAGGGTAGAGGCGTTAGGGTCTGTGGCCACTGGGTCTCTATCGTACTCAGCTCAGCCGCAGACAACCGGTGAGCAGCTGGTTGTGGCCTGGGCCCGGTTTACACCTCTGCCTGGAAGCCTGGGTACCAGGTGGCCCGCTCTGCGACACTGCCCCAGCAGGTGGCGCCAGGCCACTGCCAGCAGCTCCAAGGCCTGCACCAGACCTGGGGCCTGCCCTGGGAAGGGGTCATGATGGGGAGCACAGAGAGTGAGGGGGGACCCCGCACCAGGGCAAGCCTGTGACCTAACACACATGTTGGGGGGTGGAACCCTCCAGGTCCCTGCCGCTGAGCCGGCCCTGAGGACACAGCGCTGGTCCTCAGCTAGGTCACCACGGGTGTCACCTGGCACTTCTGTGGGATGAAATGACAGAGCGTGCGTGGTGTTGCTCCGGGAAGCTTTTGGAGTTGTTTAAACACATGCATGATGGACGAGTCACAGGTGGAAAAACATCTTACCGTGGTGAGGAAACAGCTGACGGAAGAGACGGGCCACGAACGAACCTTTGCAGCTTTGGGGGAGGAAGTGTAGACTAGAGACTAGTCAGAATCCCCCTCCCAGGGGAGGGGTGGCATCGGCCAGAGGCAGCTTCCCGGAGAAGGGGATATTTGACAGGGGTCCTGAAGGGCGTGTAGGAGCCTGCTGGGTGGAGGCGCAAATCGTGGACCAGAGCAGTGCGGCTCCCTCACAGAGCTGAGGGGTGTGGCTGTGCAGGACGCCCCAACAGGAGAGGGCTGGACCAGGGGCTGGGAAGGAACTACCCCAGCAGGATGGGGTGCAGAGCGGGGGCAGGCGCAGAGACCCAGTCTGCACAGAAGGTGCGTGTTAAGAGAAACTTCTTAAAATATCCCCCTGCTGCCTCACAGCTGCTCTGGGCCTTAGGCTTTCTCACCACTCTGTCCCCTCTCCGTCCTGACCCTGCCGGACCATCCTCACCAGCAGGGCAGGAGCCGAAGGGCCAGGACCACACGTGCCACCGATATCAACCCTTCCTACATGACAGGGAAGGGATGTGGGTGGGTCGGGGTTAGAGCTCAAATGGGTGACATGCAGGCACTTAGCTCCTTCACGGGAGAGGCTGGCGGCCCTGGTGGTCAGCCGGGGGTGGGGGTGACACCCAGTTATGTTCTGTGAAGGGCGAGTGCCTGAGAAGCTGGCCTCAGGGCGTCCAGAAGTGAGCCAGCCCCCGAGGGACAGACAGCCACTTCCACGTGTGGACCTTGCAGAGTCTCTGAACTTGATAGAATTCAGGCCGATGAAACTTGCCAGCTACATCCAAGGGGCAGAAGTGTCTCCCTCCCAACACCTTGGTGGGATTAAAAGATTTAGAAAACGTCTGCATGGGCCTCTCTGCACCGATGGAGCCTCCCGTCCCACGGTCTTCACGTCCGTCAGTCTCCCCCGGAGCCCGGACACGGCAGACACTTCATCGGAGGTTTGCGCTTTGATGGCCGGTGTGAGTCGGAGCAGCCACTCTGAGCTGGGGCAGGAGGTGGGCGCAGCCACGAAGGCGAGGCCACACGAGGTGGAGGGAAGCGTTGTGGGACCAAAAGGGAGTTCTCGCGAAGCCCCGGGGCCCACCTCCCTGTGAAGACGATGGTTGCTGGCGGCATCACGGACCCCGAAGAGCAGCACCTAAGAGGTTGTCTGGAACAGTGTGGGAAAACCAAGCGACTGAAACCCAGACGGACCGACCACGGCAAGGGGGCTCTGCCTTAGTGACCTTCGCTGACCGTGACTCTGTAGACGAGGCTGCCATTCAGAAACGTCACACTGCCGACGGCCACGACTGGGCAGCAAGGAAAGCCGGATCTCAGAGGCGGCCAGTGCTTCGTCCAGCCAAAGAGGACGACGCGGTCCTGGGAACTTCGCTGGTGGTCGTGGAGGTGATGCTGTCGGGAATGACAGCTTCGGTTGTGGAGGGGACTTCAGTGGTTGAGGTGGCTTCGGTGGCAGCCGTGGCGGGGGAGGCTATGGTGACAGGGGTGGATGGCGATGATGGATTTGGTAGTGACAGAAGCAACTTTGGAGGTGGTGGGAGCTGCAATGATGTTGGCAATCGAACAGTCTTCAAATGCTGGACCCATGTGGTGTGGGAACTGGAGGCAGCAGCTCTGGCCCCTACCGTGGTGGAGACCAAGCTGGCTGTGTGGTTCCCGCAGCGGCAGCATCAGTGATGGCTGTGGCAGGAAGCGGCCGAGCGGGAGAGGACAGCCAGAGACCTGTCCCGGAAGCCGCAGGTTACAACGGATTTGAGAACTCAGCCGGGCGCAGTGGTGGCCGGTGGTGGCCAGGCCTCGCTGCCCCAAAGACGTGTTTTAGATAAGACTCATGTGTGTGGGTAAAAAAATCGAGGACCGTGTTTGTGGCTAATTGTGTAACAGTTTTATTCTGAGGAAAGTTTAAAGCATTCCGACAAAGAGTTCTAATGTAAATTTATTGATCATGACGCAGAATAAATGTGTCTTTAAAAAATAACATGTGCGTAGAAATCCTCATTCTCCTGGGGGAATGTGCGGGCCACAGATGGGGTCGGACCACAGACCCCGACCCCGACCCCGGGGCCTGTGCGGGCCACAGATGGGGTCGGACAGGCCACGCCCCCCCAACCCTGGGGCTCCGGCTCCCCGCCCCAACCCCGTGCCCCGCAGCAGCGCTCCAGGTGGCAGACTCGCAGGCCGCAACGGGTACAGACATCAGGACTAACCCTCGGCAACCCCGCCCACGGGCCCCGCGCCTGCGCACTGCCGACCAAGTGGGTCACCCCGGTGCGCACAGACCTACTATCTGCGCCTGCGCGGCCGGCGCCGTACGAAGGGTGATCTCGGCGTGACGTCATGCGGCGCGCGCCGCGCTCGCGCACACGCACGCGCGCACGCCAGCCTGGGAAACGTCGAGTTCCGGGGCGTTCAGAGTCAGCCCCAAGCTGCGGGGGAGGGAGGCGCTCTCGGTGTCGCAGCGGACGGAGGGGCGTGAGGAAAGGCCTACGGTGGCCGCAGAGGGACGGCTACGGCTCCCACGCTGGGCCAAACGCCGCCGGGCTCCGGAGCCCCGGGCCCTTCGGGGCGGGTGGAGACTCTTGAGGTAGCGGGCCCCGCAGCCGCCGCGCCGTAGGCACCATGCGGCCGCCCTGCTCCTGGAGCCCCGAGGGACACGGGGGCCTGCAGGCCGGGACGCTGGCGCGGAGAGGGCACCCGGTGAGCGGCCTGGTGGGCGGGGGTGGCCCCGGCGTCTCCAGGGCAACGAGCGGGGCGCGGGCAGCTCCCCGGGAGACCTGGCGGGTCGGTCCTGCCCGCCCCCGCGGACGCCGGCTCCTTCCGAGGCGAGTGAGCGGAGCCGCCTCGTGCCCGGGATGCGCTGATCCGAGACTCGAGGCCTCCTGCGCGGCCGGGCGCCCGGGCGGGATGGAGCCGCTCCCCGTCGGGCCCGCGCGCCTCGGCCTTGGCCGCCTGTCCCCCACCTCCAAGCCCGTGGCGCAGACGTCTTGGGAACCGTGAGCTGGGGCCAGGAGGTGATCGGAGGATGGCCGCGTCCCCGCAGCGTGCAGGGAGTGAGGGGCGGCTGTTGAGTGGGTGACCCTCCAGACGAGGGCACCGACTGTCTAAACGCCATTCTTGGAGGTGGCAGGCCGAGACGAGGTGAAGCCTGGCTCAGCGCGGGTTCTAGCCGAACCCCGCGCGCCAGGGGAGGAGTGGACGTGCCAGGCCCCCAGTCCCCCGCCTCTAACCGGAGCCGCGCTTGGTTGGACATTCGCTCCGACCAGCGCTGGACTGGGAGCTTGCAGAAGTTCCCTGCGGGGCGCCAGGCGCAGCCCATCTGGTGAGGGGCAGCCCCCCGTAATGGCTCCTGAGATGCAAGCTTTGCTGCTTGGACTTCACCTTCTGTTCTTGCAGAGCTTCGTCTCCACCCACAGATCGTTTACGCAGGATGTAAGGGGCAGTTAGTTACTAGGTACAGCTAGAGAGCCCCAGCTAGTTCTTTCCCCGCGGCCCAGGGCTGGCGATCACACGTGTCAGCTGTCGCCCACCCTGCCAGGCATGGTCAGGCCTTCGTCTGCAGTGTGGGCCTCCCACCGCACCCCCTGAGGGCACAGTGCTGTGGCAGAGCTGTCTGGTCCCCCCAACTTCGGTGTCAAAAGTTGAAGCAAACTGGTTCACTGTGCCCTGTGGGCACCTCTCACCCTCATCCAGTCCTGTCATGGGATCCCACTGAGGGACTTTTATTCACCCTGGATAAAGTGGCCCTGGAAGTGCAGGCAGGGCGGGGCACCCAGAACACAGCGGAGGGTGTCAGGGAAGTGGGCTGTTGTCCAGGCCGGCAGAAGCCAAGAGGAGCACAGGGTTGCTTCCTGTTGGCCCCCCTCTGTTCCAGCACTGACTGCCTCCCTGGGACCTTGGGCCACCACCCTAGCCCTTCTTCCCAGTGCTGCTGGTGGAATTGGCACTTTTGGTTTGTGTGAGATTGTGGGTCCCTGAAGAGGGTCCCTGTTAGCGTTTGTGGCCCATCCTGCATCCTAGCCTTGGTTTCCCTGGGGCGCAGGGCTGGCTGATGTCCCAGACAGGGCCGTGCTCACTGGCTTATCCCCAGGCTGACCGGTTCCTCTGCTTGTCCGCTCCCGCAGGCCCGCGCCTCCCCCGGGGCTCAGCTGCCGGCTGCGAGGCCTAGGGGCCCATGACGCCTATGCTGACCGCCGCCTGGACGCCGCCTCCGCCGCGAGCTAGCGCCGCCGCCCAGGCCCCAATGCCGGTCATGCCCATCCCGCGGCGGGTGCGCTCCTTCCACGGCCCGCACACCACCTGCCTGCACGCGGCCTGCGGTCCGGCGCGCGCCTCCCGCCTGGCGCGCACCAAGTACAACAACTTCGACGTGTACGTGCGGGCGCGCTGGCTGTACGGCTTCATCCGCTTCCTGCTCTACTTCAGCTGCAGCCTCTTCACCGCCGCGCTCTGGGGCGCGCTGGCCGCCCTCTTCTGCCTGCAGTACCTGGGCGTGCGCGTCCTGCTGCGCTTCCAGCGCAAGCTGGCGGTGCTGCTGCTGCTGCTGGGCCGCCGGCGCGTGGACTTCCGCCTCCTCAACGAGCTGCTGGTCTACGGCATCCACGTGACCATGCTGCTGGTTGGGGGTCTGGGCTGGTGCTTCATGGTCTTCGTGGACATGTGAGGGCCCACGGCGTGGCTCCTGGGCTTGTGTGCTGTGACCGTGGGGGTCGATGCCTCGCCGGTTCCTTTCCTGTGGGGTAGGTCAGGGCGCTGTGCTCCGCGCTGCATCCTACAGACGGGTCTGCAGACGTGTTCGCGCTCTGGTCTCCGTCCTCGGAGAGGAAGAGGCTGAGACTTCTGTGAAGGGGACGCTGCGCCCCGCCTCCTGCTGGCTTCCTCCTCTGACCCTCCTGTGTGTGCATTCCGGTGCACGTGCCTGAGGCCACCTCCCTGTGGTCCAGCCTGCACTTGGAGAGCCTCTGTCGCTGCCCCTTCTCCAGGACGCTGGGAGGGATGTGTCGCCCAGGAGCAAATGTGGGGGTTCTTCCCCACCCCCAGCCCTAGGGAGTGTCAGGCGCACCGCGGGTCACCGCACTGCCGCAGAGCGGTTCCCACACGGCCCCTCCTCCTGCCACCCCGAGAGGCGTGGGGGTCCTGCTGCCAGGCCGGGCTCCAGGGTCACCTGGGTTGGCACAGGCGCAGCACAGCAGGGGGCCACGGCCTCGGCAGGCATTGCAGCCTGGCCCAGGCAGGCCTGCGTGGGTCAGCGTCTCTTTAGTGGGGGGGGACAGCTCAGTTCCTTTCTGGTTTTGGGGGTGCTTTTGGTTTCTTCCCGTGTGGGAATGTCCAGAGTTGAGACTTCTGTGTCTGGAAGAGACAAATGTCACAGGTCTGGGGAGGCACACCAAGGCCCCTGAGTGCGACCAGGGCACATGGTCAAACCCTGTGTGTAAAAGCACCTCTCAGGGTCGAGGGTACATCTGCCAGCGACAGACCCAGCTGCCCCTTCGTCCCTGCCCCGGCCACGGTCAGAGCGGCTGTGGCGTGCAGACAGAGATGGTCGTGGGTGAGGACTGCTGTCCAGGAAAGAACGAAGCACAGTGGCCTGGGGGTGGCTTTTGGTCCCAGAGAAGAATGCACTCGAGAGGGCCAGCATCCTGCCCAGACCCCACTCTGGCCTCCATCAGAGGGGTCCGGGCGGGCATGTGGATTAGTGGCCACCATGGGCCTTGTCAGCAAGTGAGAGGGACGTCTGAATAATAATGCTGGGACGACAGAGATCAGGGACAGGACACAGGGCCCCATGTTGAGGATGACAGGTCGCCACTGTTTCACCCCAAGTTGTCTCCACAGCTCCTGGCAGGCCAGTGGCCGGGGGAAACTGTCAGGACAGTTGTCTGCCACTGGAAGAAAACCCCAATCAGGTAGAGAAAGCAAAAAATACTTGGCTGTAAACCATGCTCTTTAATTTGTAGCCAGCTCTGGCAGACGATTGTCACCCTGAGGTCAGTGGGAAGGCTCCTCTGGAAGGTGCAGACGGCGGGTGAGGAGCTACCTGCGTGGACCCCACTTCTCAGCGCTGCAGAGAACCTTTTGCACTAAATCATGCTGTTTCCTAAAAGCTTTGTTTTGTTGATTATCCCACGTTCTCAGACCCTTTGAAGCCCCCTCGCTGAGGCGGCAGGAGGGTCTGGCTGTGCCCCCTGGAGCCTCAGCGTGGCGGGGCCAGGAGTTAGGATGCTCACCACGAAGCTGCTTGGTGTCTCGAGTGCCTGTTAAATTCTTATGAAACGAGCCACCTGCATTAAACTTATTTTTTTAACATGTTAATGGAGTGGTCACTTAAAGCTCAAAAAGTTTCTTTTTTGAAGGATGTGAACAATCACAAACAGGTAAAGCGCGTCTCAGAGCAGTCACCGTGACAGGCGCGGGGTCCGTGGCAGAGCCTGCCTGGGGATGTGGCAGGGCTGGTGGCGAGGATCTCAGCTGCCGAGGGCTTAGCTTTTGATGGGACAGCTGGCGAACCGGCCTGCGAGGACAGGCCTGGCCGAGGCTCCGTGGGGACGCTGCTTCCAGGCCGGGGTCTCCTGTCCATGGCCCTGGGATGGGCGGGGCCACCATTGCCCACAGGCTCTGGGTGCTGCCAGGAGCACAAGTGTGGGCGCAGGTGAACGCATGGGCGCGGGGCCGCGCTGGCTCCCCGGGCCTCCCCAGCGCCTGTGACTTGTGTGCGGTGGGCGGGAGTCATTTCCTCCGTGGTTCTCCACGCCAGCGCTGTCACACAAGTCTGCTCCATAGTGACCATGCTGCCCAGGGCAGGAGCCACCAGCCCCTCGGGGCCACCGAGCGTGGGAACCAGGGCCGAAGTCCGATGGGATTGGCCACACGTGGCTTGAGGCCAAGGGCCCGCAAGGGCTGGGTCATGACCGTGTTTGGTGTGCCATGAGCCGGTCTGTTCTCTGGGCTGCGTCAACCCGATGCTCCCTGTGTGAGTCACTGTTCTCTGAGGACGTGGAGTGACGGGCCAGGGAGACGGGCTGCGTGTGGCTGCTCGGCGCCACAGCCTGGGGACCCCGGCAGCAGCAGACCTGGGACGGGGGACACGGAGGGTGGCTTCCCGGGGCCATTTACCAAAGTATCTGTCTTGGAGCAGGCTTACTTGCCCATTTTGGGCTCCACATCTCCATAAGAAAGCGGGAGTGATCAGAGGCTTCTGGAGCTTCAGGGGCTGTGAGGAGTCGGGCTCAGGACAAAAAACCTGGCCTGAAAGTCTTGGTGTCACCAGGGCAGCTCCAAGGGGCGAGGCACTGGTCAGGAGGCAGGTTAATCCTTAGGAAGCCTCCGTCCCTCACTGCCCCCAAATGGCCCAGGGGCCAGCTCCACGGGAGGGTGGGAGGTGACCTGGGAGAGCTGGCAGGTCAAACTCCAGCGACCTGGGCGGGGCAGGTGGGCACCTGCTGCCTGGTGCACAGCAGGTCGTGAAGGTGGGGACTCAGGCCCAAGCAAGCGAGTTGGAAGAGTGTCCCAAAGGTTCTGAGGTGGGGACACCACCTGGCGGTCACAGCACCTGGGCAGCCCTGGTGGCGGTCACAGTGGCGGTCACAGTGGCGATGGGCTGTTGATTTGGGGTCAGAAGCTGGGGGCCAAAGCTCTGTCTTCAACTCAGAGGGCGGAGGGGGTGGGCGGGCCTGGACGCAACGGCGCAGTGACCGTGGCGAAGGGAGCTGGCCGCGGCCAGACGTGGGAGGACGGTGGTCATGGCGGGAGGGTGCTGCCTGGCAGGGGGACAGTGCCTGGGGGCGGCAGGTCAGGGTCAGGTCAGGGCCCAGACGGGAGCAGGGTGGAGGAAGGAGGGGACGTGCGCCTCCCTTGAACCTGCCCAGATGGTGCTGGGAACGTCTAGAAACCAGAGGCTCGTCTGAGAGTGCCTAGGTGTGTCCAGTCCTGGCAGGGGTGGACAAGGTGGTCTGGAAGATGCCCTCTTTGCCGCCCCACCCCCGCCAGCCCCTCCCACCCTCCTGGGTGGTGGCAGCGGGCTAGACGCGGGGAGGGACCTGAGAGTGACCGCAGCTGCTGCAGAGGACAGGGCCATCCACTGGGGCTCCCACGGGCCATCGCTGTTCCCTGACCTTGAGAGGTCCCCTGGCTCCTGCCTGTGATTGGACGCGGGAGGGAGTGGGTGGCGGGTGCGGGTGCTGATTCGGCACTTTCCGGGGAGGGCCCTCTGTCCCTCCCTCTGCAGCGGCCTCCTCTGTTCCTCCCTTCAGTGTCACTTGGGAAGGGTCCTGCGCACCAGCCCCCAGCCGCCCCCCCCCCGGAAGCCCTGCCCCGCGAGCCCTGGAAGGCTGTGCAGGTGCCCCAGAGCCGCTTCCCAGCGCCGCCCCCGCAGGCGGGCAGGGCTCCCCGAGAGCTCCCAAGAGGAGCGCCCCACCTCACCAGCATCCTTGCCCGGGGGAGGGGACAGGGACATGCAGGGACATACGGGGGCGCTGATTCAGCAGCTCCGGGCTGCGCCCCTCCCCCAGCCCCAGCCGGGCAGCGTGCCCAGGCATGCTGGCAGCGCTGTCACTCAGGGCCTCTGGCCGCGCTGCCGTGGCTCTTGGTGTGCGGCCCGCACTGCGCCTGGGGGGTGGCAGGCTGATGCTGGGGGCAGGGCTGGTGCAGGCTCCTGCCCGGTGCCCGAGGGGGCTCAGGAAGTGGGCAGGAAGTGAGTGCGTCCTCCAACGAGAGATGCCGGTCCTGCATCTCGGCCGGCCAGGCTCCGTGCGGTCTCCCGGAGCCCGGGTTGGGGCAGAGCTCCTCTGTCCCTGGCCATCTAACCTGGTCACCTGCCACCTGGACCTGGGCACGGACAGACCAAAGGCATGAGGACCAGCCAGCCTATGGGAGCAGCCTGGGCCAAGGGCCCCACCTGGCTTTGGTTTGCCCCTGACTGCAGCGGGAAGCTCAGGGGGCCGGCGGCCCGGGTGACCTAGGGCAGGAAGGAGCTGCTGCTGCCCTGCACCCTGAGTGGCAGCCTTCCTCAGTGTCCCAGCACAGAGAGAGGACTGTGGGCGTGGGGTGACCCCGGCAGAGGCGTGGGGAGCGTAAGCCTGGAGTCCAGGAAGCGTGGGGGAAGGAGGGGCAGTGGGCGCCCCGCCCGACAGTTCCCCGCTGGAGGTGACAAGGTGACAGTCCTGCTCCACCCTCCTGTGGTGGCCGGTCGGTCGCTGCCTTCAGATTTTCAGACGAAGGCCCTGAGGCCGACGTGTGCGCGAAAGGTCAGCTGCGTAGTGACCGCACTGGCTCTGCAGAGCCCTGATGCCTCCTGGCCGTGAAGCTGCATGGATGCTCACGGAGAAGCCACGCGGTCCAGCCTGACAGCGAGGAGCCGATGTCACAGGGAGAGGAGCCATGAGCGGCCGGGTAGCCTTTGGGGGAGGTGTGTCCCCTGTTCCGTGGGTGGCTGGGCTCTGGACTGTCCGGAACAGTGACATCACCAGGGAGCCCGTGAGCTGGGCGGGGCTGCGGACCCAGAAGAAGCTGGCCGCCCCCCTCGATCAGGCAGGGAGTGGTGACATTTCTGGCCTCACTGGGGTGGGGAGACCGGGACACCGGGAGGTAGCCAGTCTGCGCCCCGGGGCCAGGCACAGCCGGGCGTTCTGGGAGGCCCACGTACAAGCTGGGCTCGGAGCTGCCCGGCCCTGGCCCCCGCGCCCCCACTGGTAGGAATGTTCCTGCCACTCTGACCACTGGATGCGCTGGAGAAGGGACCACGTGACAGAGAGCATGCACGTCCAGCTGTCTCCAGGGGTACCCGTGGGCACCGCGCCCTCTTGCTGTACCTTGGCTGACTGCACTGGCCCTGCTCTGGCCCCAGGACCCAGCGGACGCCCCTGTGCCCACTTTCTCCCAAGGGACCCTGGGGACAGGCGCTCTGCCCCGCTGCTCGGCTCCAGCTCTCCAGGGGCAGGCCTGCTGCCCTGTCGTCCACCTGAGCCATGTGCTGTTCGGAACCCAGGGGCCTCTGCACCCTGCCACCTGCCTGGGGCGGGCGGGGGTGCGGGAGGAGACAGCCCTCGGGTGACGTAAGGCTGGTTGAAGTGTGAATTCATTATGTAGAACAGCACCGTGACAGACTTGTGGTCACATGGATTATCTGCCTGTTTCAAATTGCCTTGCGATAACCCCACGTGTTTTCCTGGCTCCGTCCATTTACAGAAATCCCCAATGAACTTGATTATCCACCATGATGTCCCACCTGGGTCTGACTCAGCCTGCACTTGGCATCCACCTGTGTCCTGACCAGGTGCCCGCCCGAGAGGCCCATTTCAGAGCAGCCTGCCGTTCTGTGTGACCCGCCACCTTCCTCCCACCGTGCAGCTAGGGTATGCGTGTGCCTGTGCATGTGTGCACATGCCTGTGTGTGCATGCTCCTGTGCGTGTGCATGCGTGTGCTCCTGTGCGTGTGCATACATGCGTGTGCACATGCCTGTGTGTGCGTGTGTTTTCCACTGTCCTCGATGCCCAGTCCTGGCGCCGTTCACCAGCGTCAGGCCAGGCGGTGTGGACAGGTCCTGGCCCCGCCCCCTGAGCCCAGTGCTCCAGGTGCTGTGGAGAGAACGGGGAGGCCCTCGGGGACGAGGACGTCCCCAGGAGCCATGGTCCCCACCTCCTTGCCAAGAAAGCAGCCTGCCTGCCCTGCGGGCTCCGTGCTGGGGCCCGGGGGTCTGGGGCCCGCTGACGCGCACAAAGCAGGGAGGGCCTCGATCCAGCCCTGCTGCGCGCGCGGTGTCCGTCCTCCACGGCCGGCTCTTCCTGTGAGATAAGGGAGAGGAAGCTGGGGGCAGCTGGACTTGCAGCCCAGAGGGGCAGGGCTGCCGGACACGGCTCTTCCTAGAACGGGAGGGCAGAGGGCAGCCCAAGGCCAGCACCTCCGCCCGTGGGCGGGAGCTGCAGAGGGGTGTGGGATGCCCCGTGAGTGGCAGCTCTTGCTGGCCCGCTTCTCAAGGGAAGGCGCGAGAAGCCAGGGGGCAAGGCCTTCCCCGGCCTTGACCTCAGGGAGACGCCCCGCAGGCCGGCCTTCTCAGGGAGCACCACGCACTGGCCGCAGCTGCCGAGCGAATGGCCAGGCCTCTCGGTGGGGTTGTCCTGTCTCCGTCGTCCGGGCGGCTGTGCCAGACGCCAGACTGGGGGGCCCTCAGGGGACTCTTGGACAGCAGGCATGTGCGTCTCGCCGTGTCGAGGCTGCGAGTCCAAGACCCTGGTGCCGGCAGCTTTGGTGTGTGGCCCGGGCCCGCTTCCCGGTCCGTGGCTGGCTGTCTTCTCGCCACGTCCCCACCGTGCCGCAGGGACACGAATGCCATTCACGCGGGCCCCACACTCACGACCTGACCACCTCCCACGGGCACCACCTCCTAACCCCTTCGCCTGGAGTCAGGCTTTAGCACAGGAATCGGGGGTGGGGGGCACACACCTGCGGATGGCAGCCCGTGCCGTGTGTCTGCAGGGCGAAGCACGGCGGGCTGTCTGAAGGGCCGTGTCCACGGTCCCCGGCGCTCAGTGCGCTGGGGCTCACGGCACGCCGTCTCCCCTCAGACGTGTCCGCGGCCACGGGTGCTTGCTTCCGCTGAGTTATCCTGGACACGCGGCCCCACCGTTCAGCACCCGGGCCCCGGGAACGCCTTCCGCACATGGCTCCTGGGTGTCTGTCTCCAGCAGCCATGGCCGACGCCTTCCCGAGCCCTTCCTGGTCCCCTCTCCAGGGAGTGTGCCCCCAGCTCTCACTACACCCCGCAGCGGGCACGGGCGCCCCCGAGATGTCGTGCCCCCTGGGCGCACCCCGACCGTGGGTCCCTCTCCGGGGCCGATCAGGGCAGCCGCCCCGCCCTCAGCCTCCCCTGGAGCAGGAGGCAGCAGCTGCTTCACAGCTGCACACGGCGTTAGAGACAGATGGGACGAGGAGGGGGAGGCTGGAGGGTGCCCCGATTCACGCCCCGCGAGCTGCGGGCGGGACCCCAGATACCCACCCAGTGTCCTTCCGTGCAGGGGCTCCACACCCACCTCGCGGGGGCCCTCGGCTGTCTGAGCTGACCCCCTTGGGCTGCAGGCAGAGGCCACGCTCTCCTTAGCCGAGCATCCACCCGCAGGCCAGGCGGGGTGGTCTCTGGTGCCTGTGCGGCCGGGTCCCCCACCTCCAGCTCCTGCCCTGCTTGCCCTCACCCTGGCCTAGGCCGCCCAGCCACGGCTGGGCAGGGCCTGGGAGGCAGAGCCGGGCGCTCCAGGACCAGGCTCGCCTGGGGGGTCAGCTCCAGGTGACCAGAGGGCTGCAGGGGGTGGCCTGGCGTAAGGCAAATCTCCACGTCCAGAGCAGCCTGTGGACACTTCCAGCTGCTAGATGGGGTCATGCTCTCGGTGCAGCGCTGGGGCCGAGGCCGGAGCTAGGATGGGGAAGCTCTGGCCCCTTCCCCACCACGGGCCTAGCACTGAGCTGCAGGCTCCCCTGAACCCTGGCGTGGAGGTGCCCGCTGTGCACCCCACACTGGGCCCTGGCTCAGCCGCCGCTGGAGTGGGGTCTGTGCGCTGCCGGAAGTCAGCGCTGGAAAAACTGGGTGCCATGTCTCTGATGGGATGCAGCTCCCAGGGGTCCCAGCTCTGGCCCCCCGGGGGGCTTCCGGGATCTCTGCCCTCTGCAGCCAATTTGTGCCTCGGCTGCAGACCCAAGTCGAGGGTGGAGAGGAAAGGAAACGCCGCATCCCGGCCCCGGGCTGTGAGGCGAAGGAGGTAATAAAAACGCGGGTGGCCTCCCAGGCCTCGGAAGCAGGTGGGTCACATGCAAATAGGGTCCGACCCAGCGCCCCTGCGTCCTGCACTGGAGGGTCCTCCCGGGAGGGTCAGCTTCCTGGGAGGGTGAGGAGAAGCGCTGTGTCCCGTCCCACCTGCTGCACCCGAGCCAGGCGAGCGTCCTGCCCCAGGAGCGGCCCTGGGCTGGCGGGAAACGGGCAGCTCCTCCGCCGCCCAGGCGGGGCGGCCCGCGGCCCCAGCCCTTGTGCTCTCTGGCTGGAGCTCTCCCCGGCTCCTGCCTCCCCGTGCGTGTGTCCTGAGTGCGTGGTGACAGGAGTGCTCACTGGTGGTGCTCCCCGAGACGCACCCCGGCTTCTGGCAGTTGGGGCCAGTAGTGACCTGCGGTCTCAGCTCCGGCCCAGCATCCCCGAGAGGTGCTGGCTTGCTGCCCCGCCCTGCGGCCTGTGGAGTTGAAGCTGAGGTCCCAGCGATGCTCCCCACCCTCCCCCGGCCGCAGAGGCACCAGCTCCTTTGCAGGATGTTCTGGATTGTTCTGGGTGTTCCTGGAAGCCCAGCCTCCCTCCCGGCCCTTCCAGTGGTAACGTAGGGCCAGGGCCCTGGGTCGCCTCTTCCTCATGACTGTGCCCGAGGGCTCTGACCCCGGGCAGCAGACACACAGCAGCCTGGCAGGGAGTCCCTGGTGTGCCTGGGCTACAGCCGTGAGGGACCAGGCTGGGCAGGGACTCGGCCAGCAGCGCAGGGCCCAGGCCTGAGTGACCTGGTGACCGAGGAGCCCACGCTGCTGCCCCCTCCCCTAGCCTGAGTCCCAGCCGCCAGGTCCTCGACCGGAATGGTTCAGGACGAAAGAAAGGTGACAAGAATGATGGCCGTGGGGGCGGGGTCGCAGTGCCCACCCGGCAGGGCTGGTTTGTCACCCCTGAGGCCATAGCGTGGCAAGGGGCAGGGGCAGGGGCTGTCCTTCCCCTAATGCTGCTTCCTTCGCTGGGGGAGCCGGGGGCTGAGGTGGTTCTGGAAGATGTGGCCACGTGACCACCGCAGGCCAGGGCAGGGGACATGCACGCCCCTTCCCACCCTGCTGGTGGCTGCGTGGAGTGACAGGAGCCCTTGGCCGTGACTTGCTGTGAGGCTGGGGCTGGGGCTTCCCCTCTCTGTCCTCTGCGCCCACATATTCTGCGTGGGGTGTCACAGTCGGGTCGGGCCCCCCTGCTCTGTGCCGCTGTCGGAGCTGAGACCCTTTGCCGGGCCTGGGAGACGGGGAGGGGTTGGCTCTTCTCTGACAGGGCCGTGCGGGGTGGGGGGGGATCGGGGGATGGGGAGGAACGGCAGGGGGCCCCCTTGACTCAGACCACCTACCCGGTCTTGACGCCACCCGCCTGCCCCGCACCACCCTCGGGGGCCAACGTGGCCAGGCTCGGCAGCACAGCCCCTCCACACCCGCCTGGGTCAAGCCGTGCCTGCTGTCCACCCCAGCCTGGACAGAGCTGGCGGGAGCTGGGAGGGGGAGCGGATGCTGGGCACTCGTTTCCCAGGAGAGCAAGGTTCAGTGGGGACCCCAAAGGTGAGGGATGGCCTCACCCAGGGTTGGCCCCCACGCGGTCAGGGGCCAAAAGGGTGGAGTGGACGCATCACTCCCTTCCCCTCAGGAAGCCCCGAGGGCAGCATCGCGGTGAGCAGCGGCGGCGGGGGCGGAGCATGGGCGCTGGGCCAGCTCTCGCCAGCCAGGCCTGCCTGCCGCGCGGACCCCGGGCCCCGCATTGCTGCCCCAGGACCCAGTTCCTCGGACCGGGGCTGAGCTGTCCCAGTCCGCTGTCCATCCCCCACTGGGCAGTGTCCAGAGGAGCCCAGTGGCTCAGCTGTGTGGCCAGGTGCCGAGAGGTGAAGACAAGATGAGGGATAGGCCATCAGATTTGGGGCCCTGGTGACCACTGGTGGCAGTGGGGCCCTGTGTCCCCACACCTCTGGCCTAGAGCCATGCCCGGTCTAACTGCCCAGGGCCTTGGGTCTGTGGCAGAGGCTGCCACAGAGGGTCCCGAAGTGTTCGCCCATCTTCCCTGAGGGAACGGCCATCACAGGCCACCTGCCCGGCCACAGCCTGAGTGCCCCCCATCCACCCCTCCATCCTCCTGGCTCCACCTCCAGACCTGGTCCACCGCCCCCTGAAACCTCCCTGGACCCTGGGAGACCCATTCTCTCCCCCCAGCAGCCAGGGGACCTCTTCGCCTCGCCCAGGGCGGAAGGTGCTCGGAGCGGACGGAGTCTGGGCCGCTGACCAGCTGCTGATCAGCCCTGCACACCCCTCCCTGCCACCCCCACGCCACCCCGAGCCTCTGGGAGCCCGTCCCTCCCCGCCTCCCCCTCCCCACGCCCTGCCCTGCACTCGGTCGTTCTAGTGCATGACACTCGGGACAGTGGCCGTCTCCTCCAGGGTGAGGGCACAGCCCGGTGGCGTCAGACACAGTCACACTGTGCGTGGCCGTCACCACGTCACCTCCAGGACTTTCTCATCTTCCCGGTGGGAACTCTGTCCCGGTTCAACTCACACTCCCGGCCCCTCCCCCAGCCCCGGCCCCACACCTACTTCCTGTCTCTGTGGGTCTGACCCCTCTGGGGACCTCCCGTGAGTGGGTCCCACGGGACGTGTCACTGGCTCGTTTCACTGAGCGCCGTGTCCTCCAGGTCCATCCACGCCGTGGCCGGTGTCAGGACTTCCTTCCTTCTAAGGCTGAGTGACAGTCCGCCGTGTGGCTGGGCCCCGTCTGGGGTCCTGTCCTCCGGGTGGGCCCTGCGGTTGCTCCCGCCCCTCGGCTGCTGGGAGTGAAGCCGCGTGAAGGCGGGCGTGCCGGCCTCACCGGGAGACCCCGCCTCGTCCCCACAGGGTGGCCCCGAAAGTGGGCTCGCTGGGGCACGGTCATCCTATGTCCATCCCACCGGTGGCGCACGAGGTCCCCGTCTCTGCATCCCCCCAGCACTGGCCTTTGTCTGTCTGTTTCCAGCCGACCCCATGGGGAGGCGTGTCACATTGTGTGCACAGTACTTTTCGGTCTGTGACACTTTTCAGGCGTATTTTCAACCACCTGTCTCTCCGACTCAGAAGCCCCGGGAGAGCAGCCGGGGCCCTGGCTCCCCAGCTCACCCCGTGGCCAGCACCCTGCTCAGCAGGACTGGCCGGCCCTCTGCCCCCACTGCAGGTAGGGGTGCGGGCTGCTCGCCCCAGCCACGGAGGAAGCCTCCCTGCTGCCCTCCCGGACACCCCTCTTCATCCTAGGGGCTGATTAAACCAGCAGACGCCAGGGCTGAGGCCAGCTGTGGCCGGTGGCTTCCCCTAGGACCCCGGCCTGCCACTGGGCCTGATGGATGGACTGATGGGCGTTTGCTCTCTAACACAGGGAGAAGAGATGTCCCAGGCGGAAAGGCTTGGTGGCAGCGGGCTTGGGGGGGGAGGGGTGGCCAGCAAGACAGGGGGCTGTGCAGGCAACGAGAGCCACTGGAGAGAGGGGACCAAGGCTGGGGGATGGCAGAGGCCAGCCTCTCAGGCCTGGCGCAAGCCCCTGAGCATGGGAGGCACAAGGCCCTACCACCCTCCTCTCCACTTCGGCTGCCCCTCCCCTCTCCCTCCCTGCACCTGTCCTTGGACGCCGGCCTTGACCCTCTCCCCCGGGTCTGCAAGACCAGCAGACTGTCCCATCAGAAACACAAGCGTAAGAGCCCCCTCTCTTACGGGGTCCAGTCACCCACTCCACCACCTGCAGGGGACCCCAGACTCCGTCACCAGAGCCACTGCAGGACAAGCTGGATCCTTGGTCCAGCGTGGGCTAGTGCCCCACCCTGGCAGGCCTCGCGGGGGGGCTGGGCATCCGGCTTGCCTGCTGCTCAGGACGAGCCAGCAGTGGCCACAGATGTCCTGAGTTCAAGGCCACAGAAGTCCCCTGCTTCTCACCGATTCTCTGGGATCACAACACAAGAATGGAAACGGCAGTGGGGGGTCCCCAAGGGGCCGGGGGGACCTGGCTCCAGGAAGCTGGGCTGTGTGCCCAGCCTGCTGTTGTTGGCGGGAAGGGGGAGGGGCGGGCCTCTCAGCCCCACACGCTGCCAGCACCTTCCCATTGTCCTCCCCTCTAGCAGGAATCCCCCCGCAATGCCACCACGGGCTGGCGCCTCAGCCGGTCACCAGATGCCTGCCTGGCCCAGGTGTGCGCTGGGCAGGTCAAGGGCAGGTGGATGGCCCGTGAGGCCTGCCGGTGTCCTGAGTCTTTGTGGCCCACAGTGGCCTGAGCCATGAGTAGCCCTTGCCCCCTTGACCCAGGGGGTCAGCCCATGCTCCCCTCAAAGGCTTAGTGGGTGCCACCCTGGGGTCCTGGTAGACTTGGGGGGGAGACCACTGCCTGCCCAGGGTTGGCCACAGGGTCAAATAAGGACACTTTAGTATTAAAAGGTGTGGTGGCCTCAATTTGAACCCTCAGCTGGGGTTGAAGCAGGCAAACGCCCTGTTGCTGAGCCGGGGGCCTGATTCTCACCGTGGTCTAGAGCCCGAGGTCCCAGAGTCCGGAGTGGGGCTGGGGCCACCCAAATCCCGATCTCCAGGGGACGGCCCGGGTTGCTAGCCCCCCTGTCCTGCCTGGTTGGCACGGAGCAGGGGCCTAACAAAGGGATGCTTTGTGGGCTGTTGGCATGTGGCCCCAAATCTCGCGGCTGGACCCATCCCGAGGTCCGCCGGGGCGGGAGACGGAGCCGCACGGGGCGGGAGCTTCACCACCTCTGCACCGTGTTGGGTCTTCCGGACCCTTGCTCCTGAGGCCTGCAGGGGAGACCCCTCCCCATGAAGGTCGAGGAGGCCCCCCAGCAGCTTCTGAGGGACCCGAAGTCTGCGGGGGCTAAAAAATGTTAATGCTTTTCCTCCAACTCCTAGGTTCGTCCAGCTGGGCCAGTAATTGAAGTAACAGAGACAGGTTATCGGGATGAAATTGAACTTTCATGCTTGTGCACGGGGAACTCACGCAGGCAGGACAAGGGGAAGACGGCAAGGCCACTCTGGGTCTGCGACATCGTGGACGGAGGAGGGGAGCGGGTGATGGGGCCCTGGAGCTGGGTGACTCACAGGTGGCCGAGGCAGAGGGGACAACAGGGCTGGAGCGTCCTTGCCAGGGGGGATCGGAGGCGGTGGGACTCTGCGCGGCTGGCTTCCTGGCCCCACCCTGGAGCCCCGTGACTCTCACTGAACGCAAAGCGGGCGCCAAGGAGAACATCCGCCCTTACTGCTCCTGACTAAAGCCCTCGGGCAGGAACCGGGGTGGGGGGGCGGTCAAAGGCCCTTTCCCATCTTGTCTCCTAACAAACAGCAGAAAATCGATTTTCCAGCAGGTGGCTTCAGGCGGCCAGACTTTGGTCCCCTCTGGTCGATGGTTCCTTTTGCCCCAGTGAAGAGCTCTTGGGAGGATAGCAGGCCCCCAAATGTAGAGGCTGGCCATGTCCCCAAAGGCTCTCTGTGCCCTCGCTTCCGTGCTGACAGGGGAGGAAGGCAGGGGGCGCCGGTGCAGGTGGGCGCCCCACGCAGCCCCGGCCTGCAGGGCGCCTGTGCGGGCCTCGTGGGGACTGCAGTCCATTCTCGGGCCAGCGGTCCCCCGCCTGCCACTCCCCTCCCTGTGGACCAGGTGTCCTGGCAGGAGGGAGGCCCCAGGACTCAGGCAGGGTTTGGATCCCTTGTCGGCGAGGGCGCAGTGTCCCTAGGCTTCCACGCTCTGTGGCTGGGCCGTGCACTCCATGTGGCCGGGGACAGGGCAGGTGGTAAGACGGGAGCCTGCCCCTGTGGGGGCCATGGGCGTCAGAGTGGGCGCGGGCCAGGGTTGGGTTGGGGAGAGCCGAGGCAGTGGCCCAGTCTGGAAGGCCCACGATCCAGGGGCATCTGGGCAGAAGCCCCGAGGAAGTGAGAGAGGCGGCTCAGAGGCACGGGTGGGGGAGCGGGTACGGGTACGGGGCCGGGAGGGCGCCGCAGAGGGCCCGGCAGGGGGCGAGTGCGGGCAGCAGTCAGGTCCCGGCCACTGCGGAGCAGTGGGGTAGAGCCCACGGAGGGGCCCCCCGGGAGGGGGACATGCTTTCTGTGCTGCTGTGCCGGTAGGCGGGGACTAGGAAAGAGGGGTGGGGGCAACTGGGGGGACCCGTTTTGGGGGCCGCTGCAGTAACCTGAGGAGACGGGAGTTTGGACTGGGAAGGGTGAGATGTGGCCTGATTCCTGACACAGACGGGATCTGGGGTATGAGGAAGGTGACAGGAAGCCCAAGGTGGTTGACCAGGACTGCTGGAGGGGTGGGCTGCGTTTGTTGCCCTGGAGGTGGGAAGAGCCGGTCTGGGCTCTGGCCATGTCATGTCCAAGATGGCTGTCAGCTGCCCAAGTGGACAGGGCAGCAGCTGGCTGAGTGAGTCCTCATGGGTCTTACTCCCTCTGAGGTGAGCCTTGGATGGAAGGAGTAAGCCGCTCACCACAATCGACGTGGCCGGCCGTGTGCACAGACCGCCCACCGCATTCAGCGTGGGGTGCATGCAGCCTGAGGTCCACGCATGCAGCCCTGGGGGCCACCGCCTGCACGTGGGAGCCTCTGAACCACGTGGCGCCCCGGCAGACAGGAGTGGGGCCAGCAGAGCTGGGCTGTGTGGCTGGGACAGCCTCGGGTGACTGGCGTGGACCCGGAGCCCCGGAGGAGAGAGGTGGGTGCTCCTCCAGCTCCCCGCTGGATGGGAGCCCAGCTCCTTCTTGTCACCTCTCCAACACTCAGCCACCTGCGGGACCGCAGCAGCGGCACCTGGCCGGCTACCGAAGGCTTCTGCCATCTAGGGAAGGACAGACCAGGCCAAAGCATGGCTCCCAGGGCACCCAGAGCCTCCACCCCTGACACCCCACCTTGGCAGCTCGTCAATTTGCATGTTTATCTATTTATCCCCCAGCCTGACTTTCTCTCACTAAAACAAGGGAAATCAAACCTCGGGCCACGAGAGCTCAGGACCAGAGGCCGGGCTGGGCCTCCCTGAGCGGACAGAACCCTTGCTGGCATCTCGAGGGGCTGAGGCTGTGATGCTAACCCGACCTCTCAGGAGGGCACCGTGACCAGCGACCTGCGTATCAGCAGGCAGCAGGCGGGCTGGTCCCAACGTCTAAGTAATCACAGGGCTCAAATGGAGCCGCAAGAGCCGGGCAGCCCCACCCACTGTGGGTGCAGGTCCCGCGAGCCCCGCCTGCTGGGGAGCCCCAGTGAGTGGGCCCTACGCTAGCTGAGTTTTCTTCCTAAGCCACATCTTTCTCATCAGTGAAGCAGGCAAGGAGGGAGCGCTGGCCTCACAGCATCACTGTGAGAATCAAGCCGGACGGCGCGCTCAGGACACGCAGCTGGGGCGTCCGGTGCTGGCATTTACCGCGTGCAGGCGTGGGGGCCGGGCGCCCCGACACTGGTGGAAACTGCACCCCACCCCATGAGCCTCAGGGGACAGGCTTCCGGTTATCTTTAGAAAGCCTTCTAGAAACGTTCAGTGTTTTCCAAATGTCCTTCATTAAGGAATAAAGAATTTCATTACTAGTTAGGAAAAAAGTGATGACAATAATCAGAAAACACGAATACGAGAGCCAGCGCCCAGGTGGGCAGCTCCACCCAGGCCTGTGCAGAACGGCCAACGCCTCGCCCTGTCCTCAGCTGGTGCTGGTGAGGCAGTCCCACCTCCAGACCGTGCCCAGGTCCCCCGCGCACCGTGACCCAGCCCTGGCCAGGGGAGGGGCTCGGGGCCTCGTGGAAGGCTTCCTGAGGCTGGGCTGGGAGCAGCTGGAAACACCTGTCTCTGCTCACACGCGTCATCGGTAGAAACCGCTTCCCAGGGGTGCGGGAGACTGTGTTCTCCTGAGACCCTAAATAGCACTGAGGGGCTGACCAGAGCCCTGGGGTGCTGAGCAGCTGGGGCGCAGGCCCTGGCCCCGCCGGCCCCCTGCAGAGCAGGCTGCACAGGGCGGTTTCCCTGTCTCTCTCACCTCTCACCTCCTGGGACAGAAGCACATGTCTAGCCACCTGCCAGTGTCTCTAGCAGACCCAGCGCCCTGAGGTCTTAGGAGCAGCTGTGGGCTGGGCCTGTGGGGTGGGTCCTGGGACCACGTTTAGGTGTCCGTGGCTTCTGGGGGCACTCCCAGAGCCCTTGAGCTCATGCTGGTCCCCCCAGAGGGCAAGGCACAGGTGAGCTGGTGGGGAGTGCTTTCTGTGCAGACCCTCAGCTGGAGTTGGGGAGAGTCACGACCAAGGTCAAGGGCCTAGCGTGAGGCTAGGACCTGGGACTGCGACTAGGTGCAGCTTCGGACTTTGTCCTGCAAATGACCTTGGCTAACTGTCCTGCGGGGCTTTACCCTCCCACCCTCGGAAGGGCCCAGAACGCGCTCTGGGGTGGTGGTGGGCATCTTGCTCTTTACGGGAACCCTGCCTCCCAGTGACCCCGTGCTCAGGATCGCTGTCCCGGTGTCACCCCCTTTTTCTGAGAGGACCTTGTGAGGGTGCCCTGAGCCAGGCTGCCTCTAGCCTGGGGGACCACTGCAGCCTGTCCTCAGTCCAGGCCCCAGGGGAGGGAGAGGGCCACCGAGGTAGGGGCGTCTGCGGGTCCCTTCGCTGCGTGGCCAGTTTAATTTCCGCGTCCTCGTTTGAAAACTCCCCCTGTCCGCAGGCGGGCGGGGTGAGCGACTCCGGAGCCAGGGCGCCCCGATCACGCGGGCATGAAGCAGCCCCCGCCGCATCTCGTGGTTTCCAGCCCCACGCAGGAGGCGCCGGCGCCCCATGGTTCGCCCGAGGACGCTCCCGCACGCCGCTGTCCAAGGCCGCGCACCCCCTGCGGCGGGCAGCCCCACTCGGCGCCGCATCCCTGAGGCTGCTCGGTGCACACGCGGCCGCCGCGGGGAGGGGCGCCCCAGGGTCAGAGCGGGCGGGCGTGGGGGGGGCGATAGGGGCCGTGCGGGGGCCGGAGGGCCGGGGAGGCCGTGGGTCTGCGCCACGGTGCGCGTCTGCCCGGCCCGGTGCCCCGCGCAGGGTCGGGCTCCGGGAGCTCGAGAAGGCGGCGCGCAGCGGGGGCGGGGAGCGGCCACCGTTCACCCCGCCCGGGGCTCCCGCTTCCGGGACCCCCCGGCGCAGCCTCCGCCGTCGCCTGCCCGGAGTCCCACCTCCGCGGGACGCCCCTCCCGGGCGCCCACCTGGCGGCGAGCGCGCGCGCGCCCGGCGCGCTGTCCCTTTAACCGGCCGGCGGCGCCTCCCCCGCGCGCCCCGCCCCGCGGTGCGGCCGGTGCTGGGCGAGGCCGGAGAAAGTCCATGTGAGCGGAGCGCGCGGACGCCGGAGCACTTCCTGCCGCTGCGGCCGCCGCTGCCGCAGGCCGGACCGGGCCGGGCGCCCGCAGGTACGCCCCGCTTGGCGCCGCCGCACTTCCCCAAACTCCGCGGCGCGGCCGCACGGGCTGCCGCAGCGCCTGCCGCCGGCCCGCAGCCCAAGTTCGCGCCGCGCGTCGGCCCGCGGGGGCAGCCGCGGGGCCCGGGAGCGGGGGAGGCGCCCCGAACCGAACCGAGCCGGCCGCACCCCGGGCCCGCCGAGCGGGGATCCCGGCGGCGCGCTGCGGGCAGACCCCAGCCCTGGGCGTCTCCCCTCCCGCCGGGCTTCTCCGGACTCGCGCCCCCTCCCCCCCACTGGGCTGAGCGAGCCCATCCCTGGGGGGTGGGGAGGCCCGGGAGTGTTTGGCCCCGGCCAGGGCCCAGGGGACACACAACTCCCTCCCGGGCCGGGGTCCGAGGCCGGCCGCGCGGCTGCGCCACATCGAGCCTTGAACCTCTCCCTCAGGGGCCCTTGGGCCCCTGCGTGGGCATCACTGTCCCCGGCCCCCTCGTGCGGACCCGGGGGGCCAACCCGGGGCGGGCCGACGTGGGGTAGTCCCCACCTGCGTTCCGCTGCCGCGTCCCTGCCGCGCGCGGGGCTCTGGGCCCAGCCCCTTCCCCGGGAAGCTCAGGTGCGCCCTGAGCCGCTGCCCACCCCCAACGGCGCCAGCAGGGCACCGGAGCCGGTCGGTGGTGTGGGGGGTCAGGAGGTCAGAGGTCACCGCCGGGTCTTCTCTTTTGGGCTCCTGAGAAGTTTGGTCTTGGGGCTGGCGCTGCCAACTCTCTCCTGGTGCCCTTTAAACCTGTGGGCTTGCCGCCCTGGGTCGCCTCCCCGGAGCCCAGCTCAGGCCCTCCCGGCTGCTGCGGGTGCCCTCCCCTCCCTTCCCCAGGGCCTCAGGGGTATTTGCCTCCATTCTAGCGGTGTTTCTTGGAACCGGTTGGGCCCGGGAGCCCGTCCCGTGGGGGTCTGGTGGGGAGGCGCCATGCAGCCATTTTTCCTGCCCTCTGTGCTTGCGTCTGGGGGAGCCTGCCCTCCTGATCACCCTGCAAGCACAGGCTGGGGTGGGGGGAGTAGGGGGGCAGCAGCCCCCACTCCTGCTTCCTGTGCCTGTCTGTCCTGCCCTGCCCTCCCCCGTCCCGCTTGCCCAGATGATGACAGGGAGACGTGGTGGTCCTCAGCGCAGGTGACATGGTGGGTGGTGGTGAGGCGCGCAGGACCCCAGGAGCGGCAGCTTCTGTGAGCCACCCCATTCTGCAGACAGGAAACGAGGCTTGGCAGGAAGGACTAGGTGAGGGGTCAGGCCGCCGCCAGCCCTTCCAGCTTCCAGCAAACCACTTCCCCTTCTCCCCGGGGCCCACCGAGTGCAGCCCGTCTCCCCAGGAGGCCTGGTGGTGTTTTCCCCGTGGGTCACCCCGCTGCTGGGTGGCACCTCGTCTGGAGCCCGAGCCAAGGAAGTAGGAGGCGCGCCCCAAGGTGGCTGGCCCCCGCGGCTTCGCTGAGCTGGAGGAAGCGCAGAAGTAGCACGAGATGGCACTTGTCACCTCCCGGGGCCAGAGGTCTGTTGTCAGTGGTCACACCCAGGGGGGCGGCATTGGCTGTGAGGGCTCTGTCCACCCACTGTGGTGTGAGGAGAAAGTGTGCGGGGCGGTAACCAAGGTGGGGACCGCAGGCCGCCACCTGCGTGTGGGGACGGGGACGCCTCCAGCTTCTGGGTCACAGCCGCAGCCCTCAGGGGGCGCTCTCTGGGGGCCGGCCCCGGGGTGGGACGGGGTGACATCTTACAGAACCCTTCCGGCCTCTCCGTTTTCCAGTTAAAGCGCGAACATGCACGTACGCGGGACAGCGGCGACGTGCGCCCTGAGCTCACCTTCGGGGTCCCTGAGCTCACCTTCGGGGTCCCTCGTCGCCTCTCCCGTCCTGCTCCCTGGCCTCTATGGTGGGTGGGGGAGGGGTGCCCAGTAGCAGTCCAGGGACGGAGCAAGCACTGTGGCACTGGCCCTTTCAGGAATGATCCCAGGGCTCCTTTCCCTGTCCCTTTCCTCTGAAGCCCCTGCACCCCCAGAATGCAGACCTGGGGGGCAGGCTGCACAGGATGTGAGTAGGGCCAGACCTCAGCCCCTGGGTCTGTTCCCTGCAGCCCACGTCGGCAGGTCCTGTCTGTGCCTGCCCCACTCCAAAACGCCCCCTTCTGTCTCCTGGGCCCTGCCTTGTCCTCTCCCTCCTGGCTTGTGCCGTCCGGGCCGTGGGCCGTGAGCGTGGGCCGCCGTGGCTGGGCGCCCTGTGCGGCTGTCCGCGGTTGCTCCAGAGCACCAGCACGCTCTCGTGAGGACCAGGGCTGCCTCTGCACCCCCAGTGCACTGGGCAGGTCTGGGCCTGGCTCATTCCTGGGGCCAGTGTCCCCAAGGGGCACCCTGGGCCGAGGAATCTGGGGCTGGCCTTCCAAGCCTGCTCTTTCAATGGGGAACAAAGCCCTGTAGTGTGGTGCCATTGAGAGGTGTTTCCAAGGCAGGGACAGGTGCCAGCGGCCCTGGTTAGACCTAGAGCTGCTCCTGGTGGGCAGGGGCTGCCCAGAGCCTGCCCCATTGTGGTGCTGGTGAGGTCTGGGTGGGTCTGGGGTCTGACCGGTGGCTGGCGCGGGCAGCAGGACCCATTTAGGGCTGGCCCGCTTGGGCCTTGAGCCATCCTGGCCAGGCCGCCTGCCTGTGGGATGTGAGTGTGGGGCCCTTGCTGGGCACACCCTTCCCGTGTGGTATGCTTTTCCAGCCCCTGCCACCCCCACCCTGCCCCGCCTTCCCTGAGGTGAGCATTAGCCCTCGGGGAACAACGGTTAGAGCCAGGGCCTTCATTCGGGTCTGCACCCCGATTCCGAGATGTGTGTGGCCCCCATCGTGACCCTTGGGTGGGGCCTGTGCTGCTCCCTCCTGCCCACCTGGCTGCCTCTTCCTCTGAGTTTCAGAGCCACCCAGGTGTGTCTGCAAGGTCATGCCTCCGGCCTTTCTTGGCCTTGGGCTGCCGCCTGGGAAAAGCACTTAACAGGGCTCGAGGCGCTCACCTCCGGGCCCTGCTGTTTCTGGTTTAGCGAATCTGCGAATCCTCCCCAGGCCTGGCTGGGATGAGGTCATTAGCAAAACATGCGGCGGGGCTGGCCGCAGGCTCCCTGAGCATGTCACCATGCCACCTGCAGCTGCCGGAGCCCTGGGAGCTGGGCCTCCTCCTGGCCTCTGGCCTTTGTCTTTAAAGTTCAGGTTTGGGAAGAGGGTGGCCTGGGGCGAGGCTCTCTGTGAGGGGCGGTGGGGTGGACACACAGGGGTCTGAAGTGTCTGGGACGCGAACTTTGGAGCAGGGCTCGCTGGCGGCCTGTGGTTGGCACCCGCGGAGCGGGGAGCAGCACCCAGGATGAGCCCAGGGGGCCTGAGCAGGGGAAGGGAGGGCTGGGGGGGCTCTCTGGGCTCTGCCCCACCCCGCTGGCTGGGCCTGTGTCCAGGCAGGAGGCCGTCCTGTGGGAGCTCTGCAGTCTCCCCAGGTCATGTCCAGCCCAAGGCCATGAGCCTGGGTGGGTAACGGCCCCCTCTGTGCCTCGCCTGGCCCGGCCTGCACCTTGGGATGCTACTTAGTAGCTTCCATATTCGGTGCTGAGAAGCTGGTGGTGAGTGGCCCAGCCCCGGGGGCCTCTGTGCAGGATGGGCTTGGCCTGAGGGCCTCTTGACTGCCCCTCCCAGGAAGCAGGCCGAGTCAGCACTGCGCACGCCCCTTTAAGGAGAGGCTGCTTCTCCGTCTCCAGGGAGGATGGAGGCATACTTTGCTCCAGGCCGCTTCTCTGGCCCGTGGGGAGCAGAGGCTGGCCCTGGGTCTCTCTGAAGGAATCCTGCCCTCCCCCTTGGCCCTGGGCTCTGCAGGGAGGGCATTTGGCCATGGATGGGCTGGGAGCTCCTGGGCCCCGCCCAATGCCTGCCCCTGCTCCTGGGAAGCAGGCAGGGCTGGGGCGGGGTGGCAGGGGCCTGAAAGTGTCCATATATAGTCACTGGGGTGAGCAGTGAGCGGGGCTGTGGGGCTGTGTCCCCTGCCCAGGGTAGGCTGGCCCAGTGTCTCAGCCACTGGGTCCCTGAGGGTGGCCTGGACCTAGGAGGTAGGTGCTAAGGGTGCTGGATTTGCTGAGAAGCATCAGATACAGCAGTAGGCCCGGGCTGGGTGCTCTAGGAGTGTTTGTTGATTGAAAATAAAAATTTCCTGGGCCCTTGGCAGTCAGAGCCAAGTGTATTTCTGGAGACACACCTTTGAAAATTGGAGGCAGTGACATGTAGCTGCCCCGCCGGAGCTGTTGGGGGCCCCTCACTGCAGGCGTTGGGGGCGGGATGCCTGCTCGTCCACAGCCCCCGCCCCTTGCCCCACGAAATTCCCCCCTGGTTATAGTGGCTCCTCTAGTTATAGAGGAGATGTCCCTCCCCACCCCCACGGTCCCGGGGGGCTTCCGCCCCAGTGGCTGGTATTTTCTGAAGACGGGTATTTCCTGGAGTCTGGCCAGTAGGGAGCAGGAGGGGCTGCTGGGGTGTCTGGAGGAAAACCCCCCACCCCTGCTGGAGCAGAAGGAATTGGGTCTGGGTCGTTCTCCCCTCTGGGGGTCCCTGGCCCTCAGCAGCTGCCCCAGGTCCCGTCCTCGCCTGTCCCTGTCTCTGTGCCAAGAAGGGAGAAGTGACCGCCGTGGCTGCATGCTGGACTTTTGTGCTCTTAAAAAAATCACAATGTGAACACAGTTTTGCTCATTTAATTTAGTTTCCGATGCACTGCTAAGCGCCTTTGTTAAATTTTGTATATTGATACTTTTTGTTGTTGTCAGCAGTTTTTTCTTCCTTTTTTTTTTTTTTTTTTTTGGATATAAAGCCATTAGGGTGAGAGAAGATTAAAAAGATACATTACAATTAAAATGTTAATGAAATCTGCATCATACAACTTTTGAAACCCTTTAGGCATTAATCTTGCCTGTGTCCTGTCCATTAACTTGGCTCTTATTCCACACTGACCCCTGCTGAGAGATTTGTGCTATAATTGGATTTTTTTTTAATAAAAAAAAAAAAAGAAAAAAAGCTTTTAAGAAAATAGAGGTTGAGTGGTGGCCTTGGCTCCTAGACACCGAGGAAGGAGTGGAGAAGGGACATGAGCCTCCGTGGTCACCGCCCAGCTGAGCGGGCACCGGGCCCTCCGCCACCCTGGCCTGCCCTGAGCCGCCGGCCCCCGCAGGCTCCTGGCCGGTCCTCTCTCCTTCCCCGTGGTGACACGTGGGCCCTGGCCCCGCTGTCACCCCAGGGGTGACGCTGAGCGCGAACTGGCGCTTAGCGCAGTGTGTGTATTCCGGGTCCCCGCCAGGCCCCCAGGTCGCCTTCCAGGGGTCTGGCTCCCAGGCTGTGGGACGTGCCACGGGCCCCAGTCGGGCAGGAAGCGCCAGAGTCGGGGTGCAGTCATGATCCTGGGGAGAGGATGTTGAGGTGTGCTTTGGTGAGGGGTGCCAGGAGTGCCCCTGGCCAGGCCCGCGGAGCTACGTGGACGCCTGGCCTCGTGGGTGCTGGGGTCCCCGGTGCGAGGCTGGGGAGGGAGCCCCAGGAACGTCTCCACACAGACTTGCCCTTGACTGTGGCCGGAGCCAGTGGTGGTTCAGACCTGGGTGGCCCCCTGGCCTGGGCGAGGCTGGGGCAGGGTGCGGGGTGCGGCGGCGGCCTGTGGGCCGGCTTTTGCGGGCCTCAGTGCTGCAGTCACAACCGTCGGGCCGGGAAGCTGGTCAGGTGGTTGGCAGTGGGGCTGCAACAGACAGATTTCATGTCTGTGTGTTTTTGCAACACCTTTCTATAAAGGGAAACATAATTTAAAATATGATTACTTAGTGTTGTAACAGCCGCCTCAGCGCTCCACGCTATGTCGAGATCATTATCAGAGGCTGATATTAACTTGCAAAGAATATTATGCAAATTGCCCGCAGGAAGCCTTCTCCCAGGATGCGAATGGGGGGGTCCCTCCGGGGGCGACGCCGTCCCTGGCTCGCCGAACAGCAGTCCCTGGGCTGTGTCTCAGGACACAGAGAGGAGCCTGTCCCCTCTCTCCACAGCTGGCCTCGCCTCTTTTCTGTGGCCAGGGGGTCACGGGCGGGGTGGGGGCGGCATGGGGGCCATCTGAGCAGGAGGGATGCAGACGGGGCGGATGCAGATGGGGCTCTGGAGCAGCGCGGAGCCCCGGGTGCCCAGGGCTCTCGTCTCGCCTGCCACCAGGTCCGGGAAGCTTCCTGAGTTAGCGTTGGGTCCATGCGGGGACCTGGCAGGCGGGTGTGGGCCTTAACTGAGGTCACTTGTAGTTAACAGTGACAGGCTCTGGCAGTGACTGGACCTGGGGACTCATGAGCTCCCGGTGCTTGCTCGTCAGTCCCTGAGGACCTCCACGGTCCTCTTGACCGACTTAACACCTGGCTTTGCAGCTTGCAGGGCTGCGGCAGCCCCAGGGGAAAACGAGGGCTGTGGGGGGCAGGGCGGAGTCTGGAGGCGGCCCCCTTCTTTACCAAGAGAAGTGCCCCCCATCAGCTCCCCAGTGGGGGAGGGGGCTGCAGGAGAGCAGCTTTACGGTTCTTCCTGACCGAATGCACTGTCTCCCTGTGATGGAGGGGTCGGACAGGGCTAGTTTTGGGTGACGACGTCCCCGACCCGGCGGGAGGACCGTTCATGGGCACTCGGAGACGCTGTCCACAGGCAGCCACAGAGGCCGAGTGCTGCCCCCGATGCCCACCGCCGTGCCGGCCGCCCTCGGTCCTCGGGTCGCACGCCTGCACCTGCCGCTAGAGTGAACGGGGAGGTTGGGCATCAGGGCGCCTGGTGTGGGTCGTCACCCCCCAGGCCACTCAGACAGGAGCAGACAGGGCCCTGCCGGCAGCGGGGACTAGACGGGGCCTGGACAGTTCCTGGGCCCATCCAGAGCCGTCCTCAGCCGAGTGGGTTTGGGGGGAGCGTTGTCTCGTGACTTGGACCCCACTCCTCGTGGCACTGCTGTGGGACCCTGAGCCTCAGTGTCCCCATGTGTGATGTGGGGGGAGCAGACTGAGCTTTGAAGGAGAAATGAGTGAGGTGCATCCCACGTCTCATCACCAGGGTGGCCCCGAAAAGGCCACCTCATGGGCTCTGTGTTTAGGCTTCGAGGGCAGAGAGGGCTGCACCTGCCTTTGCTTTTTCTCCCTTTCCTGCCAAGCCCGCTCCCCCCGCCCCGGCTTGCCCCCCACCCCACTTTGCAACTGCTGGTCTTGGGGTTCCCGTGGATCTGTCAGCTCCAGGAGGGCAGCAGGGTTTGTTTCCCGTTGGGAGGGGACAGGCCGGAAGGAGGGGGTGCGGGCCTGTGAGCACCCTGGAGCTCTGAGGGATAGTATCAGTGTCCCAGGGCCCGTGTGGCAGTAAATCTGGGGTCTGAAACAACACACTGACTCTCGCCCCGGCCGGAGGCCACGGGCCAAAGCCAAGCTGTGGGCGGGGCCGGCTCCGTCTCGGGCTCTCGCGGAGACTGGCCTCGTCCAGCTCCTGGCGGTGCCGGCCGGCCGGCCTTGGTGTCCCTTGGCTTGTAGACACGTCACTCCCATCTCTGCGTCCCTGGTCACAGGCGTGTCTTCCCTCTGTGTCTGTGTCCAGACGTCCCTCTTCTTATTAGGACACCAGTCGTTGGGGTAGGGCCCTCCCTAACCCAGCACGATCTCGTTCTGAGGTCCTTAGCTAATTGCATCTGAAAGACCCTATGGTCTCGTCAGTTCCCATACTGAGGTCCATGCTGAGGTTCTGGGTGGCCCCGGGGAGGGGGCCTCGCAGGAATGCTTCAGTGCCTGGAGGGGACGGGGGTGGGGGCAGGCCTTGCCAAGACAGCCATCTGGCTCCTCCCTGCGCTGCCCAGACGGTGGGCGGCCAGCCCTGGACCGAGCGCCGTGCGGGGCGCCGAGGGCCAGTGCGGGCCGCGGACCCCAGAAGCAGCTTTGCTTGCAGGAGCAGAGCCGGGGTGCAGGGCAGGAAACGGGGACACTGATGGCGGAGCGTCTTCCTGAGACAGAGTCTGCGTTATGTAAGTTTGGGGACAGGAGGCAGAATTTGTGTTAATTGTCGTAACCCAGTTTCGTCGGGCGTCCGTGTCACGCGAAGGGGCCTGCAGAGGCCGGGGCCGGCCGTGCGGGGCGCGTGGCCCTTGAGTGCTCCTGTCCTGTTGCTCCTCCATCCCCCAAGGAGAAAAGTCAGATCATGAAATTTGGGGAAATAATGAAGAAATCAGGCAGAGGGAAAAGCAGGTGGCGCCAGTGCAGGAAGGGGCCCCAGGCCACGGGGCGGGGGTACCAAGAAGCAGTGCTGTCCTTGAGGTCCAAACCAGCCCAGACCTCGGTGGGCCCTGCCGCTCACCGAGGACCCTGAGGAGCAGAGTGGGGCAGAGGCTCGGGCCTCTCCTGGCGGGGAGCAGAGTCCCCTGGGTCTCCCGTCCAGCCCTCCAAGCCGAGCAGAAGCAGCTTCTGTACCCGACCAGCACTGGGGACCACCGGGCTGGGCCACAGAGGTTGTGGGGGCCGCCCCATAAGGGTGCCCTGGGCCTCTGCTCAGAGCCCTCATCGCCCAGGAGAATGGAGGGCCCCTGCCAAGCACCCTGGAGTCGGTCCCCGCCTCTGCTCGGGGGCCTCTGGGTGTTCGGGGTGTACCCCCATCCCCTGTCCTGCTGCTGGCACAGGGCCTCTCCTGCTCCAGCCCAGAAGGCTGGCCACACTCAGGGGTGCGCTCCTGAAGGGTTTAGACGTCTGTCCGGGGATTGGGGCTCCAGGGTCAGGCAGCCCTGCTCCAGGGCGGGGGGCACAGTGACCGTGTGCTCCAGCCCGACGGTCCCGGAAGGCGGCCTCCTGGGCAGGCAGGTCCAGCGGTCATGGGGCAGGCGTCGCACCCTGCCCTCCACCCAGCACGGGCAGCGGGCGACGCTGGCTCTGGTGTCTCAGGAAACGTAACAAACAGACGTTTAACTCAGAGAAACCGCGTACCGAACCAAACCTCTGTCCAGGACCATCTGGGAGTGAGTCCTGCAAATTCCCGGTGTCCCACTGAAGCGAGGGCTGCCCACTGTCCACCCCCACAGCTCAGTGGTCACCGAGAGCCGGACAGTCCGGCTGACCGCCGACTGCCCGGCCAGCTCTCACCCCGATGACCTTGACAGCTGGACGATCGGGTGGACTCACCTTCCAGGCACCTGTCAGGTCTGCTTTTAAAATGTTAATTTAAAAAAATTCTAGTTACTTATACAGAAAATCGACCAATTTAACCAGGGGTGAGCGCACAGCTCGGTGGCATCAGGCAGAGTCACACTGTGCGCGGCCGTCACCACCGTCCTCTCCAGAACTTTCCTTCTTCCCAAACAGAACTCTGTCCCCATTAAACTCTCACTCCCGGCCCCTCCCCGAGCCCCAGCCCCACCACCTACTTCCTGTCTCTGTGGGTCTGACCCCTCTGGGGACCTCCCGTGAGTGGGTCCCACAGGACGTGTCCTTCTGGGACTGGCTTGTTTCACTGAGCGCCGTGTCCTCCAGGTCCATCCACGCCGTGGCCGGTGTCGGGACTTCCTTCCTTCTAAGGCTGAGTGACAGTCCGCCGTGTGGCTGGGCCCCATCCGGCTTGTCCATCCCTCTGTTGATGGCCCGTGAGCTATGTCCCTCTTTGTTCCTGTGGATGTGGGTATGCACAGATTTGAGTCTCGTGTCTGTTGGGCTCCTTCCACCTGGAAGGTTCCGTGGTCTGTCTTTGCCTCTCGTGACCTGGACTCTGGAGTGTAGGCCGGTTTTGTAGAACGCCCCCCGTCTGGGTTGGTCTGAGGCTGCTTGGTGACGCATGGCAGTGTGTCTTGGGGAGCCACGTCACGGCCGTGCGACTGGCCTGTTGTCCTGTCGGGGTCACTCTGGGGGATTTTTGCCCGATGCTTGTGTTTCCTAAACAGCTGGTAGCAGCCGGGCCCGTGGTCACGGCGAGGGGCATGCGTGGGGCCGGGGCAGGGCGCTGGGGCAAGGTTGGGGAGCAGGCGGGCCACACCGGACCCTGTGTGCATGCAAGGACTTGGGCCTAGGAGCGAGGACTGTTGAGTGCCCAGCGACGAGGGACCTGAATGAGTGATGTTGGGGACATATCAGAACCAGCTGCCCCCTGGAAAGGCAGGCTCATCCTGGCTGGACAGCGGTCCTGCCCGTCCAGCGTCCTGAGTCCAGAGGCTCTGAGCCCAGTGCCGGGCTGCGTGTGGGGAGGTCATAGGGGCTGTGCCCAATCCGGTGTCCCCTCCCGCCCCTGGGCTTGGGGGTGTGGCCTCCTCAGCCCCCAGCTGCTCCTGGGCCATCCTGGTTCTCAGTGGACGGACGTTGTTTGAGCCTGAGCAGACCTGTGCGAAGCCAGCGTGTCCCGTTCCCTTGGAGGTGGGGTCAAGGTCAGGGTCGGTGGGGTGGGGGTTGTGTGTTTCCTGGGGTGCTGGAAAAAACCACAAACCAGGCAGTCTAGAGAGTAGGAATTTGTGCTGTCCTGGTTGAAGTCCCACGTCAGGATGTCACAGGGCCGTACTCCCGCGGAGGTGCTCGGGGACGGCCCCTCCCGCCTCTCCCGGCCACACCGCTCCCACCCCGCCTTCTCTGTGCGTCCCCCTCAGGAGGACAGCAGTCGTTGGCTTTAGCGCTCACCCTCAGTCACGTAAGACCGCGTCCTGACCAATGCCGTCGGCAAGGCCTTCGTTTCATGTAACCTTAGAGGTTCTGGGTGGACGTGGATTTGGGGGGGACCTGGTCAGCCCAGTGCAAGAGTGAAGGCCACATTGTCCACCCACCTGTCCCCCTTCTCCTCCTTCCTGCGCCCCTGGTCCCAGAGCAGTGAGCCGTCCTGTGTCCCCGTCTCCTGCTGGGCCCCCAGCCCTGACCTCCTGTCCGGTCCCTGCTGGGGGCTGCGGGGGGTCAGGCAGGTGGCTCCGTCGCAGGCGCTGGGGCCGGCGGCCTCAGGTGTCCACCCTCCAGCAGGGCCGGTGTCCACATCGGGTCAGGAGGGTTGTGTTTCACGGTGGCCACGTGGGCAGAAGTCACAGCGGCTGTAAAACGCCCAGGCTCACCCCTCGCGCGCGGAATCCTGACGGGACGGAGGCCGCCCACACGGAATCCCCGACGTGGGCTGCGCGGGAGGCAGAACAAGCGAAGGAACCAGCCGCTGTGGGGAGGCCTCTGGTTTTCCCACGCCGGGGTCGGGGTCGGCCGGGGGGACTGTTCTGGCTGTGCGCCAGCCCCACCCTGCGTGCTCCGGGGACACGGCGCGAGGGCCCGGGCCCTGCAGCGGCGAGGGTACAGCTCCGCACGCCGGCCTGTCTGGGGGCCGGGGCGCCCCAGGAGTGGGGTTGGGGTGCCAGCAGGGGCGGTGCTGCCCGGTGGCAGGCGGGGGCTGTGCCAGGCGCCCGACAGGTGGGGGTGTCGTTGGTGAGCATCCCCCAGGGAGTCAGGGGGCCCCCATGGGTGTGCCACAGGCATGGGTGCACGAGGCCTTGCCCCCAGCCGGAGGGCACGGGGCAGGGGCTCGGGATGCCACCGCCGGCCTCTCCCCTGTCATCAGATCCCTGTGGCCACTTTGAGGAGATGCCCCTCCCCCACCCCGGCACGGTGTCCTGGGTGGCACTGGCCTCGCTTCTGAAGAGGTGGCCCAGAGCTGCTGGCCAGTCATACCAGGACCAAGGGCCTGTGGACAGTGCCTGACTCCCCTCCCCACCCCGCCTCCACGGGAGGGAACAGGGCCCAGAGGGGTTGGGTTGCAGAGCAGAGCGGGGCAGAGGCAGCTGTGCGCAGGGGTGGCTTTCTCGGGGTTCCAGGGTGCTGCTGCTGGCGGCCCGTGTGGGACAGACAGCGGGAGCCCAGGGCGGCGTGGTCACCAGCTGCCCCTGCCCTGGCACTGCCCGCTTACCTGGGTCAGGGTGGCTCCACCGGGAACCAGCAGGAAGGGGCAGTGCCTGGGCGCCCCCAGGCAGGGGCGGGGGGCAGACGAGGGCGTGGCCCGAGGAGCAGGGGGAGGTGTGGGGGGCCCAGGCCCCCAGGTGCCCCCAGGTTTAGGTTCCCCCGGCTGTGTCTTCACTGCGCTTTCGTAATAATTATAACGGAGCGAGGCGTGCGCGGGCTTGTCCAGGCAGCTGTGATTACATTACAGACACTGATTTCCAAGAAGCCTCACCAGGGAGCCCTCAGAGCCACAGTGGAGGCCGTGGGCCGAGCCGCAGGCCCGAGCCGCCTTCCCGGATGCCGCCAGTGGGAGCGGCGCCGGAGGGCCGGGCGGGGAGGCTGCCTGCCGCTGTCCGTGCGGGCCCGACCCCTGCGGCCACCGGGCTGCCTGGCCAGGGGCGTGTGCAGGTGGCTCGTTGCTTAGCTCGTTAGCTCTGCCGAGTGCCTTGTGGACGCCGCCTGCTGGGGGCCTGGGAGGGCCGGGGGTGCCGACTGGGTCCCCACCCCCTCGGGAACTCCCCCGGGTCCCTCGTCGGTTCCGGGATTTATGAGCCCGGATGGACGTGTCCTCTTCCCGGAGGGTGTTTGAGGTCCTTGGCCCAGGGCCGCCGGGTCCCAGATCAGTGCTTCAGCCACCTCCGTCATCCGAGCCGCCGCGGCCAGGGTTAGCGGCCCCTGTGCCTCCTGCCTGCGGGGGCGGGGGGCACCCTAGGCTTTCCGCAGGCCTGTCCCCAGGCCTGTCCCCAGGCCCAGCTCACACTGGCTCACGCCCAGGCTGATGCGGGGCGGGGCCACAGCTGCTTGTGACAGAGGTGGCTCAGCGAGGGCCTGGGCCCAGAGTGCTCTTGCCCTGGGGATTAAGCACAGACGGTCAGTCACTCACTCGAAATCTCAAAGCTCAGCCGAACACCAGCACTGGCGACGCTCGCTTCTCAGGGACTTCCACCCCTGGGACCAGCGTTTGTGTCCCACGCAAGCCGCCTGGCTTAGGGGTCTGGCTGGTATCCTCTCCTGTGCCCGTCTGCTTCAGGTGTCAGGGCCCCCATGTGTCTTGAGAGGAGACCCCCCCATACCTGGTCCACCCCCCAGAACAACAGCACAAGCAGGAGTCCCACGCAGCACGCTCTGTGCCGTCTGGACCGGGGGCGGTGCACGCGTGACGTGGAGTCGACGGTGATTTTTAAGACCCACTGCAGTGAGCGATGTGCAGGGGTGGGGGTGCTGGTCCCCTGTTAAGGGCTCCACGGGGCGATGGAGGGAGGAGGGGTCGCAGCTTCAGGTGCGCCCCCTGTGTGTGGACCTGGGCCTCCCCGGCACCTCATCGTCCCTCCAGTCCAACCGGAGGCGAGGAGGGCGGGCCAGGGTCCCCGGCCCTGGGCTGCTTCCTGCCTCCAGGCTGTACCTTGACACAGCCCCAGGCTGAAGGACACGGCCAAGGGCGTCCTGGGGTGCAGACTCTGCTCCGCCGGCCAGCCCTGGGGTCCAACCTCGTGCTGGTGGGGAGCATCCCTGTCTAGAAGCCAGAGGTGACAGCCGGCAGATCCTGTGGTCAGCCATGGCCGCTCGTGTTGGGGGGTCCCGCGCGGCCCCCCAGCCCCCGTCGCCCGCCTCGTGCCCAGGACGGAGCTGAGGCGTGGGAGCCCGTGGGTTCTGTGCTGTGCCCTGAGCTCACAGGGCGCACGCTGCTTCGCAGAGCCACGGCCGAGGTCCAGTGAACGTGGGCACCTTCAGGGCTCCCTGGGGACTGTCAGGGCCTCGGTGAGGTGCCACGGTGGCGACGGTGCTGTGACCGTGATGGTGACGGTGGCACCTGGCTCTGCCGGCAGTGGGGGCAGACGGTCCTCAGGAGCGCTGGCCCCAGTTCCCCGCCGCTTCCCTGCTGCCCCCAAGGGCCGGGCTGAGCCTGGGCAGCGGCTGCACTCGGCCCGAGACTGCTGGGCCCAGGACCGGTGGCCCAGCCCCGACCCCTTCCCACCGCACCAACCCCCACCCCCGCCCACTGTAGCAGCCGGCCGAGCCCCCACCTCTGGACTTCGCTGAGCCCCCACACAGCCTGGGCCACTGCCCGTCCCCACTGGCCTGTGTGCCGGTCCGTGTGTGCCCGGAGCGCCTCGTCCCAGAGCCCTACCTGCGCACGAGGGGGCCTCGCGTCCACTCGCCTGGCCTGGGTTCCCGGTCCCCCGCCCATGAGTGAGCGCCGTGCCACGCCGAGCCTTAGTTTCTCCGTTTGTAAGATGGGGCGACGGTGTTTCTTCCGAGCACATTTAAACTCCGACGACGTGGGGAAAGCTACGTGGGACCTGGGAATTTAGGCCACTGAGACCAGGCCCGGGATTATTTTGGGGACACCCGCCAAGACTTGTCTGCTCTTCTCGTGGGACCAATTCCGAGATCAAAGGGGCTGAGGTTTGGGGGGTTTAGGCTGGCAGGAATGTGGGTCCTGGGGAGCCCCTGGCGCAGCACTGCAGGTCAGGGTGCCTGGACCCTGGGCCTGTGGACGCGCCCCTGTGGGTGGGCGCTGTGCCCTTCAACGCCCTGCCCCCCGAACCCCAGCACAGGGTTTTCAACTTGTGCCTAGGTTGCTTAGACATAGCATTGAACATTCTATGCTAAAAAAACCATTAACAGAGGGATGCCGTTTACCGGACTTTCCCCTCTGAAGGCACCTCCGTGACGTTGTGACGAGCAGCTTCACAGCCAGTCCCCAGGCTGCTGCCCTCCCCCTGGGTCACCATGCAAGTGCTCACGGCCAGCAGCTCGCCCCCAGCCTGCAGAGGCCCGCACACCCCGCCTGCAGGGCCTCGTCTGTGCTTACTGCCTGGGACCCAGGCGAGGGCAAGGGCGAGGTCAGGGCGCAGCCCAGCCCCTGAAGCCCCCGCTGCCCTTGAGTCTCCTGTACACGGCCTGGACTCACAGGTGTGCAGGTGCGCCCTGGGCAGGTGTCCTCCTGAAGGTCCTCGCAGGTGCTCCCTGGGGACTCCTCCACTCCTTCAGGATCTTATCTGTCGTCTGGGCCCTTGGGGCCTTCTGCTTCCGGCCGGCTAGTATGATGCCTCTACCTGGAAGTGGGACCTGGGGGTGTGTGTGTGTGTGTGCGCGTGGGGGGGCGGTGATCAGCGGGAGGAGTTGCCTGCAGCTGACCCCGCCCACCTCACCGGCAGACCCTCCTGCGTCTTGTTAGCCCCGCCCGCCTTCTGCAGTGAAGACTCTGCCTTTTGGACGTCCCCAGCTGCAGGTGCCTGTCCCCCCCCCATTCTTTCCCAGCTTCCCTTTCTTGATTGACTTGCAGATTCTTCAGCTGTGCTGACCACCCGGCCTTCACTTTACAGGATTGCAAACATCTCCTCCTGCCTTTCCCTTCACTGATAACGGAGATCCTTTTGAATTCTGGATTTCATTGAAATCCAGTTTATCAGCAATTGCCTCGATGGTTGGTGGTGTTTGTGGGCTGTGGGGGAGCTTTTTGCCAAAGGTCACATATCTCTTCTGTTCTTGAAGCCTGACTCTTGTGCCTTTCACCCGTATAAGGTAAAATTTTAACCGTGATAAAATACGTGTAGCGTGAAATCGACCATCTCTACCAGGGGTGGGCACAGCCCGGTGGCATCCAGCACAGTCACACTGTGTGTGGTCGTCACCACCGTCACCTCCAGGACTTTCTCATCTTCCCAGCTGGAACTCTGTCCCCGTTAAACCCTCACCCCCAGCCCCTCCCCCGGCCCCACTGCCCACTTCCTGTCTGTGTGACAGTCGGACTCCCGTGAGTGGGGTCCCGTGGGACGTGTCCTCCCCTGACTGGCTCGTTTCACTGAGCATCGTGTCCTCCAGGTCCATCTGTGGTGTCTGGACGTCCTTTTCAGGCTGAGCGGCAGCCTGTGCTTGGGCAGGAACGCTGGTTCAGAGCATTTAAGGACCTGAGTGTTTCTAGTCGTTGAAGGAAGAATTTTGGATCCGGACTGTGCAGTTAGTTGCAGAATCGCTTAATGCCCCACGGGGCAAGAAACCATACCCTTTGGGGTTCCGGTCGCTACTGCTCAGGAGCCATTTGCATCTCCCTAGGGCACAGATCTGAGAGAAAACCGGTCAGAGTCTGGGGTGGACTCAGCCTCCGCGGTGTGACGTCATCCCTCAGGGCCTGCGGGGGGGCGCTCTGGCCGCACAGGAAGGACACGGTCACCGGGTCGCTGTGGTCCTCGGTCTTAGCGGTGCCCTCTGTGACCGGATCGTGTCCCAGCAGGAGGGGCCCTGGGTGTGGCCACAGCGCCAAGGCTCCGGGGGTGACCGCCCCCCGTCATGTCCTCGGGCTCCCCCGCGGGGCTCTGCGTTCTCCTGTCCGGCTGGGTCCGGGTGTAGAGGGGCCCCGTGCCCGGGGGACCGCCGCCGTGGCCAGGACTGATCCCGAGCCGGGGAGGAGGCGCCGTGCGTGAACGTCCCCGTTTGCCGAGGCCAGTGCACCTGGCAGGGCCAGGGCCGCGTGGAGAAGCAGGAGGGAACCTTCTCCCCAATGTCCCCGAGCAGACCCCCACGGTCCGGTGTCACTCGCCGGCTCTCCCTCATCGCGGTCAGCATGGACCGCGGTCAGCGGCCTGTGACCTCAGGGGCCTGAAGGCGTCTGGACACCTGTCCGCATCCCTGTGGGGTGACAGCTGTCCAAGGGCTGAGCTGGGCAGGGCGCCTCCCGGGAGACATGAATGGGCAAGTGTCCAGCGGCCCTCTGTGTGGACAGCCCCGCTGCTGGCCTCCAGGGAGCAAGCCACCTGTCGACGGCCAGACGGAACCGGTTGTTCCGCACGGGACGGACCGCCCTGGCCTGGGGGCCGTCAGCGCCCCCACAGAGCCACTGCGTGACGCTGTGGCCGCAGAGTGAAGACTTGGGCAGGCGGTGTGGACAGCCTGGGGGAGTCGCGCTTGGTCCGCACTTCCCCCGGTGGGCTGGCTCCGGACTGGACTCGTGGGTGCATCTCACCTCGGAGAGGAGGCCCACACGGACGCAGGCCTCCGGGACGCTCCGGGCGGCGGGCCCCCTTCTTTGTTACGGGGTCTGATCTGGAAAGGATGAAACCAGTTGTTATCGGAGTTGGACACTCACTGGAGGACCGTGAATGGTTTGAGCCTGGCTGCCTGTCAATCAAGGGGACAGCAGAGCACTTTAAGCAATCTCAGAAATCGGGGCCAGCTTTGTAAGGAAGCGAAGCCGCTTCGGGTGTGAAGAACTTTAAATTAAGAAAAGCGAAGCGTCGAGGATGTGCCCGTCAGTGCAGAGCGGGTGAAGCCACTCTGGGGACACGTGGGGCCGGCTGCGGGGGCCGAGGGAGCCGGTGGCTTGCCTGCGGCACGGTGGCTCAGCTGGCCCCAAAGACGCGTCACCGGACTGTCAGAGGACTTGCCTTGTGAACAAACCATCCACACCGACCGAGCACGCTCGGCCCGACGTGTGCCGCCTCGTGGCTTCGTCTTGGATGCCGTGTTCGCGGGGGTGGCCCGCCTCCCGCGTCTCTCTCCTGGCCTCCTCCACACACTGGGACGCCTCGACTCTTCGCTTCCGGACAAAGGGCCTCTCCCCCGCGCCCGCGGACACGCCCCCCTTGACACACAGTTGGCCCTCGAACAGTGCGGGGTCAGGGACGCCGAGCCTGACGTCGGCTCCCCCAGACTGAACGACGAATGGCCGGCTGCTGCCTGGGAGTCTCCCCGGTGACGCGGCGTGACGAAGCCGCTGGTTAACACGTGCGTTGTACGTCCTGAGTACCGTGTGCCGTGATCTGACAGTGAAGTAAGCTGGAGAGCAGACGTCATTGAGAAAATCCCCAGGAGGAGGAAGTGCCCTGACGGCGCCGCGTGGCCCAAGCCCGCGTGCACGCGGCTGCGTTCAGCCGAACTTGGACCTGCGGTCACCCCTCTTGGCCGCCGCAGCCCTCACGGCGTCCCCACTGTACGCATGATGCCCTTTAACGTCTGTGACCAGCTTCTCTCTGACGAGGAGGGCCGCCGGCCACAGGGGAGAGGTGGGGACCAGCTCAGCTCACCCCAGCATCGGGGCTTCGGGCGCAGCGGGCCGCACCTGGCAGGGCCCCCCCCACGCGTGTGCGCACACACACACACACACACCCCTCGTCGGGGTGTGCGAATAAGAAGCCGGAGTTCGGGGTTTAAAGTCTGCTCGCTGATCGGTTTCGACCCCCTAGGACGAGTCCTCGACTGTCCACACGGGCGCAGGTGAGCGAGCCGAGCACGGGTGCGGGTCGCGCAGGGGACCAGGGTTGTGGTGTTTTACGGTGACGCGCAGAGCGACTCTTCGGGTTTTTCAGGGCTCTGCATTTTGAGCTGATGGTAGAGTCCGGTGCAGCCGTGACTAGTAAGTGCGGAGCGCGAACGGACACGCAGACGTGGCCCGTCCCCAGGGCGCAGCGTGGCGGGCGGTGGAGAGGGGCAGGTGCGCTGCGCGGCGCCTGGACAAGGCGGCGGCGCGGTCCAGCCCCGCGTCTCGGGAGCACGTGGGGACGTCGGGGCCAAAGTTTCCCGTTTTCATTCTTTGTCGTCGCTTCTCCGTGTCCCCCCGTCTCGCCGTCCAGGAAACAGGTTTAAAAATGTCCTTTTGCTGACTCTGTAGTTCTTTTTCCTTCCGAAACGGCAGCGCGACGTGTGAGTCACGCGCCTCCCGGGTCAGCCCCGCTGCCCGTGCCGTAGCGCTTGGCCCGCTCCGCGCGCCGCCGTCCGCCTCGGTTTCAGGACATTCCATCCTTCCAGAAAGAAACCCCGCGGCCGCGAGCGGCCCCCCTGCCCCTGCCCCTTCCCGAGCGCCCCTGCCCGCAGCGCCGGGCAGCCGCTGGCCTGCTCCACCTCGGTGGATGGGCCGTGCCGGGCGCGTCATGGGCAGGCGGCCCCGTGGCGCGTGGCCTCCGCGCGCGGCGTTTTGCGCTGAGCCTCGTGTTTCCGAGGGTCGTCCACGCCGTGGGTTGCCTCGCTCTCCTGGGAAGGCCGACGTCGTCTGGCCGTCTCCACCTCGCGGTGGCCCGTGAACGCCCTCGGGGTGCGGGGGCCGTGCCTCCGTTTCTCCGCGGGGCACAGGCCCGGAGCGGACCCGTGGCCGCGTGCCGGCTCCCCGTTCCCCGTCGGGGCCGCGCCGGTCCGTGCCCGCCCCGGCGTTTCTGCGCCATCTTCCTCCCTCCCAGCCGCTCCGCGGGGCGAGGTGCCGTGCCGCGTGGCTCCGATCCGCTTTCCCCGTCCACGTGTGCGCCGGACGCGCGGGTCTCTCCTTTGGAGACGTGTCTCCTTGGATGCTTTGCCCGCGTGAGAAAAGGTTTGGCTCTTGTGTTTTTATGGTTGAATTGCCGGAGTTCCTCACGTAGGTCTGGACACAGGCCTCGATCTGTGTGGCGTGCACGTGACCCTTCCCGCCCCGTGTCCCTCCAGCCCGATGGCGCCCGTGGAGGCACGAGCGTTCGTCATGTCCACGAAGCCCAGCTCGCCTCTTTCAAGTCTTGCGTCTGGAGTGCGGTAGGGATCCCGCTTCAGTCTCTGGCACGTGCTCCCAGGCAGCCCAGCTCCGTGCTTTGAGGGGCCCGTCCTCCTCCCGGGGAGGGGTCTGAGGGCCCTGGTCGGCCGCAGACCCACGGGTGCATCGCTGACTGTCGCTCTCTCCCACGGGTCCGTGTCTGTCCGCATGCTGGGTCCACGGGCGCGCTTGCCGGAGCTTGGCAGCGTCCCGGGGCATCGGGAGGCGCGAGGGCACCACCGTCACTCCCTGTCCGGGGTCCCTGGCTCTTCTACGTGGGTTTCAGGACTGGCTTGTCAGTGTCTGCAAAGACGTCAGCCGGGGCTTTGATTACGACTGCGCTGAACCTGCAGGTAAATTCGGGGCGTGTTCCCGTCTCAGCGGTATTGGCTCTCGTCACTCACGAACACGGTGCCCTTCCACTTACTCAGACGATTTAGTTTCTTTCCACGGTTTGGTGTTTTCCAAGTACGAATCTTCCACTACTTTTGTTAACTTTGTTCCGAAGTGCTTTATGGTTTTTTTTTTTTTGACGTCGTGGCGAGTGGCATTGCTCACTAAATGCCACTGCCAGGCTGTTCCTCGTACTACGTTCACATGGATTCTCGTGCAGAAATCCGTTTCGTTCTCGTGTATTGGCCTTCGACCCTGCGAACTTGCTGGATGCGTTTGTCTGGTCGAGCAGCGTTTCGGCGGATCCCTCCGTGTCTCCGCGCACCCGTGCCCCAGAGCCTCTGCCCGCAGAGCCGGCGTTCCTCTGCTTCGTTCCGTTTGGTTCCGTTTTTCCGGCCGCGTGTCTTTTGCTTCGCGTTCCTGCGCGGTCGCCCTGAGCAGCACCGGGCACGGCGTGACCTCGCTGCCTTGCCCCCGGCCCGGGGGGGGGGGCGCGTGCCGCTTTCGTGCTGCGTGTTCCGTGTGTTTTCCGTGGGCCGCGCACTCTCAGGCGGCAGGCGTCTGACTGCCCCAGGGCTTTGCAGCGACGCCCCCAGTGGAAGTCTCCGGCAATTCGTTCTGATATCCGCGCGTCAGAATCGTCCGGTGGGGTCGACTCTATGATTTTATGTTGTGTTTTTTTTTTCATAATGTGAAGCATGATGTAAACGTGATGTCAGCGTCTCTGATCGGTGAAACAGGATCGTTTGGGAAATTCAGGGAACTACGCCTCGTGAGAAAACACATCCAGGTCTCAAAATAAAGCCTGCGCTGATGTATAAATCGGGGAAAGACATCGGTTGTTGTTTTTAACCCAAGTTACCAAAGCATCCTGACCGCTCCAGGGCTCCCCCGACTGCAGGAATTTGGGGCATTACGTGGCCTTGCTCCTCGGGAACTAGTGGTTTCTCTGAGAAGCCCCCCCCCCAAAAAAAAAAATGCCAGGTAATTAAAAATGTTAGAGGTTCTGTGTCTTTCCATTCTGGGAAATCGGCGAGCATTTGATTTGTCCAGTTACTGATCGTGCCCTGAGGGCGCGGGTCCCTGAGAGACGCTGAGACAGGCAGGAAACAGCCCAGCTCCACCTGAGGAAGGGCCGCTCTCGGGGCAGACACCCCAGCCACAGGTGGGAAGTGCACACGGCCGGCGGCTCGCCTCGCCGTGTCTCCGAGAGCTGGCTTCCTTCACAGGGGACCTGAGCTGTTTCCTTTGATGGACGAACAGACAGCTGATCACAGGACAGGTGTCCACCTGACAGAGCCTCCCGGGGTCACAGCCATCGCCACCCCACTCACTGGCACCCGGGTCTCGGGTGCTCTGGACAGCATGGCCGAGACCAGCCCGACGGGCCTGGTCTCCCCCAACCTGGTCCTCGCCGTGAGAGAGGGACGTGGCCCAGACCGCGAGTTAGACAGGATGCAGCTGGACTGACAGGCTTGGCCAGGGACCAGAAACAAAAGCCATCTCTGGGAGGACAGTAAACAACGTCAACATAGAAAGACGGTGGGCCAAGGCAGAGGGCTCCCGCCGCCGGGGTTCGCCCCTCGGTCTGCTGAGGGAGGTGGAGGCCCGTGGGGTGAGCTCGGGCCGGCCGGCCCGAGTTCCTTCCGCAGGCGCGTCCAGCTGGGCACCTGTCGAGTTCAGTTCGAGAAGTTATAAACAAATAGACCGTGAGCGAGTCAGGTGTGTACTGCACCCAGGGTGAAGGGGCTGGCAGGGGCGGGGGCAGGGGGCCGACGTCCCCGGCCCGGCTAGACCGGAGCCCGGCTGCCGGCCGCTGTCCCGCGGGGCAGGACTCACGGTCTGTGGGGCTGTCCATTCTGCGGAGGGAAATCATGTTGTCTCCTGGACGAAACGGATGTGTCTGCCTAGAGCTGGACAGAGCCCGGGGACGGCGAACCTGGTGGCCCTCGCGGCCATGGGTGTCCAGCGGTCACGGGGCTGGCGGGTCACGCCGTGCCTGCGATGAGCCGTCGACAGTCTGCTCCAGTTCCAAGTTTTTGTAATTCCCTGGACAGCCCCCGTCGGCCCGGGGCTCCAGGGGATGGGGTGGCCACTCCGCAGAGCCTCCAGTGCCTCTCGCCCAGGAGCGTTCAGGCCGCCTGTCCTCCGCCCTGACTACACCTCTCAGGTGTGGCCAGCGTGGGCCTGCAGGATGGGCCCTCGTCCTCAGGGACCCACGGAAGGCCTTTCACACCCTCGTCTTGGCTGACCAGCTTGTCTCAGGAGCCTGGCCCTTCCGAGTGGGAGCCCTGAGCCCCTCGTCCCACCGGCCGCTGCCCAGGCCTCGGTTTCTGGAGAGTCTGGGTGTCCACAGCCCCCACCTCTGGGCTCGGCACCCCCACCGCCCGTGCAAAACAGCAGGCGAGGCTGGGAGCTGGAGCTGAGACCCAGGGAGGGCCCCCGTCCCCGCTGGTGCCCCCACCCTGCGTGGGGAGGGCAGAGGGGTCCTGCCCGCAGCCCGGACCCACCTTCCAGAAAGACGAGCCGCCTGCCACGCCCCGGGCATGATCGGGCGCCCGGTCGGTGCTCGTTGCCGCTCACGTCAGTCCTCACCGTTACGGCCCGCGGTAAGCCCAGGTGCCTCGATCCCCGGGGGTCCCCCCTCTCCCCACCGCCCTCTTCCCCTCCGTGCAGTTCACCTCTGAGCAGCACGGGGCTTCGGGGAGATCTGGGTTTGTGGTTAAGATTCTCACGCTGGAGCGCGAGGGCAATTATGTGCAGCTTTTATTCGGCCCCCAGGATTCTTACTGCATTATTCGTATTTCCTTTAATTTGTGGGATTTCTAGTAAATGGGCTTAAAAATAGGTCTGGGCGCCATGCCAGGCAGATGCGGGCAGCAGGCGGGCAGCTCTGCGTCTCTCTGTGAGGCAGAGGAGGGTAAGCCCCGTGGCACTCGGGCCCGTGGCTCCTGCGGGTCCCCCGAGGGGCCCCGGGGGTGGGGCGGGGGAGCGCCAGCCCCAGCTCCTGGACCGGAAGTTGGGCGGGTGCTGCTGCGTTGGGGGTCAGGGCCAGCGCCAGGTGTCTGGGGTCGGTTGAGAGGGCAGAGGCGCTGGCCGCTGGCCGCTGGGGCTGGCGGAGACCAGGCCGAGTGCGGGGCTGGTCATCTGCTCCTGGTCGCGCCCTCCCAGGCCTGCTGGGTGGTGCCCCTGGCGTCCCAGCTGCAGTCTGGCCCACGGCGGCCCTGAGATCTGAGTCCTGCCGCCCTCGGGTGCCCCTCTGGACAAGGAGATGGCGATGACCCCTGCCCGCGGGCTGACCCGCCTGTGGCCAGGGGGAGCCCCGGAGCGGGGCGCCGGTGTGGGGTGGGTGGCCGGGTGTCCTGGGCAGGGAAGGAACCCCTCGGGAGAAGGTGGGTGGGCTGGCCGCCCCCGGGGGGGGGCGTGGTGGGTCCCCGAGGTGTCTTCCCCGCCCCCCACGAGCTCAGCTGAGGGCCGGCATGGGTGTGGCCTGGGGTTTGCTGCCCCGCTCCAGGCCAGGTGGGCCTCGGCCCTGTCTGCGTGTAATTGGACGCCCCCCCCCATGGCTGATTTAGTGTTTCTGTGTCGGTCTGATTTACATTAGGTTTTTAAGCATAATTAGAAACGCAGCGAGCTTTGTGTCTTACCCCGACTATTTATGGCACGGTATGCAGATGAGAGCGGCTCTGAGTGTCAAGACGGAGTGTGTGGAGGCCTCGCCTCTGCTGAGCGGGCGACCGTGACCGGCTCAGGGCCTGGCTCGCCCCCCCATCGCCCCCTCTGCCCCTGGCCCTGGGACCCTGCAGGCCTCTGGAGGGGGAGAGTGAGGGGCTGTGTGGGGCTGAGGGGAGCCCGGCTCCTGGGGGGCTTGGCCGGGGCCGCCCTGCGCTCAGCGCTGGTCCTCTGAGCGGCCGGCCCCAGCGTGGGGGTGAGGGGGGCCCCGCCTCGTGGCAGGGGAGGCGGGGCCTTCTGCAGCAGGGAGAGGAGCTTGCTTTTTAAGTTATTAAACGATGCCCCAGGGAGACGCTCCTCGAGCTTGCGTTATTTAAATTACAAATACGGGTGAGAGATTGTCGGCTCTGTTCAAAACACTGCTTGATTCTCTGAGAACCTTCTGGAACCCTTTTGTGGCTAGTGCATGGGCTTGGGGGGCCTCAGGGCTGGAGGGGGTCTGGGGGGCACAGGGTGGGGGTGGGCTCGTGAGTGAGCAGTTTCTCGAACCCCAGCACCATCTCCGAGTGGCCACTGCTGTTTCTTCAGGTTTAAGCTGTTTGCCCGCCCCCCCCCCCCCAAAGTCAGAACAGTGAGCGTGTGGGCGGGAGGCTGGCCAGGGGGCGGCGGTCGTGCCTGGTGGGCAGTCCGTCCGGTCAGAAGGGTCAGAGGCTGCACATTTCCCCCGATCACAGGCTCGACCTGGCACACAGACTCCCAGACCGGGACGCGCGTGAGCACCAGGGCACGGGCCGCGTGCTGTGGGACACGGGGCGTCCGCCCTGGGGTCCTGCGGCCAGCAGGCCTGGCTCCTGGTGGCCTGGGTGCCCTGGGGGGCTGAGGGGGGTGCCGGACGGTGCGGCCCTGTCCCAGGCTGAGGCGGCCGCCTCCTTGGGGTGCTGCGGGGAGAACCGAGGAGCACGCTTCTGAGCTTGCGGGTTCGGTTCGGGCGTGCTGCCCCTCTGTGTCTGGGAGAAATGCTTCCAGGCAAACACTCGCGAGTGCAGTCGGAGCCGGCGTTTCTGCCTGGTGCCAGTGCAGGCAGCGGTCTGGGGCGGAGGCCCTCGCGTCTGGGGCTGGGGCTGGGACCTGGTGAGCCGGGCGGGTCCGGCGGCGGCCGCGGCCAAGGACCCCGTGACGGAGGCGTGGCGGCTGCGTGCCCCCTCTACTCCCAGGCTCCGGCGCAGCGGGCGGGGGCTGGCCTACGTGGAGCCCCTTCTCCGCGACGGCCCTCTGTCCGGCCCTCTGCCCGGCGGGGCGCTGCTTGCTCTGTCGATGACCCCAGCTTGACTGGGTGGAGGGTGTTGGAAGCAGGTAGCCAGGGCGGGGGCGGTGGGGTCAGGTCCCGGCCCCCAGGCCTCAGCAGGAAACTGGCCCTCGGGGCGTAGGCCTCCCCACCCACGCCCACACAGGGGGGCAGGCTTTGGGGGCGGGCACACGGCAGTGCTCCATGACCCAGGGAAGGGGCTCCCGGCCAGGCCCCTGCCCTGGGGTCCTGGTCCCTCCCACCCTGCGCCTGCAAGACACGTGGCCTTTTCATCAGCCCCGCGCCCCTGGGGGCCTGGCTTTGCTTTATGGCACATTAAAAGTTTAATGCACCCAGCCCCAGGGGACCTCGCAGGCGCAGGCGCCTGGGCTGGGCAGCCTTGATGCATTCAGGCACCTTGACCCCCCACCCCACCCTGAAGGTCCACCTCCGGCCACGCCCCCAGGCCGCAGTGTGTTGGGCGGGGACGGTGTCAGTGAGGTACCCGGAGCCTGGGCTGATGGAAAAGCAAGGCCGCCCACTCCGCAGGCTGCTGCTCAGATCGAGCGAGCCCCCCTCCGGCCTCCACCAGCAGCCGTGGGTTCCCAACACCCCAGGGGCTCACGTGTGCTGACTCACAGAGTGACCACTTGCCCGCCCGCCAGCCACACACTGGCCTGGGGATGTGGCTGCCGGGGCCGCGCCCCACACTCCGAGCACCTTGACTTCTGGGAGGTGTCGCTGGCTTCTGCCAACTGGACGTGGCAGGGCTTGGCCGGGCAGCGACGGGCCCTGACTGCGGCCGGGCCGGGTGGGGTGGGGGCGGCTCCCTTTCCTTTTGCCAGAACATTCCCAGGCACACCTGCCTGTCTTCTTCCCGCTGCGCTGCGTGTGTTGAGCGGCTGTGCGTTCGCCGAGGTCCAGGTCTCTTATTAGATTGGTCAAATTAAATCCTGCAAAATAATATTTAATGTAATTTATCTCGCCTCCCTTCGCCATGCGGGTAAATGCTGCGTTCCTCCGCCTGGCCGTGCCCTGGCCCCAGGAAGCTGGTGGGAGTCTGGGGTGGGCCCGGGAGGGTGGGGAGCGGCAAGCTGGTCCCGACGGGGCTTCTGTGGGACTCTGGGCCCTGGCCGGCCCCTCGGTCCGTGTGTGTGCGTGTGCGTGTATGCGTGTGTGTGTGCGTGTGCGCGTCTGCAGCTCCCGGGCTAGTACCCCTGCCCCTGGCCTATAGCGGGGCATGCTGGCTGCAGGGGCTGGACAACAGGCAGACACGCTGGCTGACAACCCACAAGCCCAGGGCCTGGACGCCGTGTCCAGAGGGAGGGTCCACGGAGGAGATGCCCCACTCCCCACCCCAACCGCACACGGTTTCTCACTCTGGAGGAGGTCTCCGAGTCTGTGTGGGGGGTCCCCCTCCCCCGAGGCTGGCACGGCTGGGGGGCTGGGCCCTTGCTTTGGGGCGCCAGCAGGGGCTTCCCTAAGGGGTTCCATTCGGAGGGGAGGGACTCCTGAGGAGCGGTGGCTTTGAGGGTGGCCGGGTGAGCGAAGCTGGGGGTCCCTGGCACTCTGCTGGTCCTTCCCGACCTTCTGCAGGCGAAGCACACAGCGACGCCCCCTGTGCAGGGAGGCGGGAGGCGGGGCCCTGCCTGGGAAACGGAGGCACAGGGGGACAAGGCACAGGGGACAAGGCACAGGGGGACAAGGCGGCCACGCGGAGCTGGGCCTCTTCCTCGCAGACGGCCGCCCCTGCGCCCCTGCCGTCCCCGTCGCCCTGGGCGGCCCCGGCCCCTGCCCTCCCCGCTGGGGCCCTGCTCACGGTCGGCCCTTGGCACATCCTGCTGTCACAGCCCGGGACTCGTAAACCAAGCCTTTATTTCATTCTTTTCTCCTAAAGTTCAGCTTTGTTCCTGCCCCAGCGAGGCTTCTAAGAAAGCAACCTAAAACCCGCTGGCGTGGGGCTCCCGTGGGCTGGGCCTCGGGGCGCCGGCCTCCCCTGCCCGGGTGGCCCGAGGACACGCCGGGAGCACCCGTTGTCCTCGGGCCCTGGGGACCCAGACAGCCTTGTCCCCTTCCTGGGGAATAATGGCCCCTTTTGTGGGGAGGGGAGGGTAGTGGAGGCCCCTGAAACGCAGGTGCAGGATGACAGAGACGCCCCCCCCCGACCGTCGTCCCCCCGCCCCCAGCCCTGCCCAGGTCACTGCAGGTAAGAGCCGCCGGCGCGGCTCACCTGGGCGCAGACGTGCCAGGCTCCAGCCAAGGGTGTTGTGTGTCTCTCTCTCTGCCCTAGGTAGCTGCCCAAGGGCGGGCCTGACCCCCTGCCAGCTGAGGCTCAGGGGAGGTGACATTCGCTTAAGGCCACAGGACAGGGACGTGACAGTGCTGAGGCCGGGCCTGGCATGTCAGGTGGTGCCCGCGGGACCGAGGACCTGCTATTGGAGGGGATCGGCCCCAAGGGCTTCGAGCTGTGTCCCCTGCTCTGAGTTTGGGCCCCAGTCCCTGGCCTGCACGGCACACCTCTGCTGGCCTCTGCCCCGTCGGGCCAGGCTGGGTCGCCCTCTCGTGACACACGAGCCCCTGTGTCACAGGTGACCCATTCACTCTCCGGGAGGCTCCCAGAGGTGGGAGCCGTGGGCTTATGGAGGGGGCCGGCCGGGGACCCTCCGCAGTGCGCCCTGTGTTGTGGGCAGCCCGGCCCCTCCCCGGCCTGTGTCCAGCATGAGGTTAGATGCCCGCTAGGCACTGGGCAGACCCGCCCTCCCCATGGCTGGAGGGCTTCTCTGAGGAGGTGGCAATGAGGCAGGGCCTGACGGAGGTGGCAGCTCTGTACCAGGCTGGGGCACGGCACGGTGGGGGCGGGGCTCACGCGGCAGCGGGGGGCTGTGTCCGGGCCTGCTCCCAGGCGGAGTCGCCCCTGCTCTCCCTTCCCACCACTGCCCTGCCGTCCCGCGGCCTCTGGAGTCCTGTGTTCCCATGTAGGCTCAGACCGTGCCCGTCTGCCCGCTTTGTGGAGGGGTGAGCATGTGGGGTGGTTCCCCCAACTCTCACCCAGAGGCCCCAGCCCCTCTTCTTGGGGCCATTGAGCTCTCCTAGGCCCCAGGCAAGGGGGGCCACTAATGGACAGTACCGGGGGCGCCCAGAACAATACAGCCAGTCTGGGGGCCTGACAGGGCTTTGGGCATGAGCTGTCAGGGTGCGGCCCCCTGGGCTGGGATAACGCTGGCTGGCCGAGCCTCCTGGGGCGGGGGCGTGCAGACCCAGGTCTCCCGTCCAGGCCGCAGCTGGTGAAGATCGGCGAGGCCAAGAGCGGTCAGGGGTGCGACCCAGGGCGCTGTGTGTGGGGCCCTCGCTCTGAGGCCTGGACGCCGCGGGCCGGGCTGCTGTGGGGGCTCCGCTGGGCTGTGGCTGCTTGTCCCCCCGGGGTGCGGTGAGGGAGGGCCCGGCCTGGGCCTGCAGCCGGCACTGACAGGGCGGCCGTGGGTGTCGGGGTCCAGGCGGGGGCCGCGCGCCCCACGTCCTCGCCGACAGCTCCCCGGGTCGTCAGAGCAGCCGAGTGGGGCTCCATCCCGACCGTGCCCAGCCGCACAGCCGCCTCCGAGGAGCCTCCGTGGTCACCGCTCCGGCAGGCGCCCTCACCCGCTTGCTCCGTTCCCGCGGGCGCCGGCGTACCTGGTCCCGGCACCGCAGCCCGCGGGGTGTGGACGGGCAGGCGCCAGGCGGCTCTTTCTGGCGCTGCTGTCGCCCCGGCCGCCGGGGTTCGGTCGCGGGTGGTGGCACAGCCACGGCCATCTCCAGCCTCGACCGCGTCCCTTCCTGTGGCTGCCTCTGAGGACCGAGGCCGGGCGGCGGTGCGTTGCCCTCGGGCCACGAAGTCCAGCAGGCGGCGGGTTGAGCCTAGACCAGGTGCCCATCTGTCTGCTGGAGCAGGGCAGGCCACATGCCCCCCACCCATTCAGGACAGGCCATGTGCATAGCCCCCTGCCCCCCCGGGAGAGGCTCGGTGGAGGTCAGACCCTGCAGGCCGCCAAGGCGGCCCAGCCAGGTCCAGCACCTTGGGGGGGGGTGTCTTTGCTGCCACCTGCCTGGGGCTGGGCCTTTGAGGGTGGGCTGGGTGTGGCCACAAAGTTGTTCTTTTTAACATGTGCTGAGCTGGGTGGGGCGGGGAGCCAGCGTAATTACCCCGAGCGAGTGGGGTGGGGGTTCGGGCTGGACTCCCTAGGCTTGCTGCGCGGGGTCCCAGGGAGAAGCGGGAAGGGGCGCCTGGTGCGTGTCCTCCCCATCCGTCCTGGGGCTCTGCCCCTCGCGCCCCCGCTGCTGCCTTCGTCCCCCGCCTGGGCTCCCTCCCGCGCCCAGCCCTGGCCCGGGCCCCCTGGCCTGGGCGTCTCTGCCAGCTCCGCAGACTGTTTGGAATAGTTTAAATGCTTGACACCCGGGGCCCTGCTGCACGGCGGCAGCGGAGCCCGGGGCGATTCGTATGCAAAGCTGCACGGTGAAGCTGCAGGCCGCCTCAGTTGCCGTGGCACCGGGGAGCACTTCCCCGCGTACAGTACAGCATTTCTGCCATCTTTTTTGCATTGCAGTGAGTCATCAAAAGTCTGTCTTGTACCAACACCGGGAGCCGCGCGTTCCTCTGGCCCCGACGCTCCGGGGCTTTGCGAGCCGGGGCTGGGAGCCGGCCTTGGCTCGGCCCCCGAATCAAAGGCGGCTATTCATCCGCGGGAGCCGCCTGCCTGTCCGTCTGCATCCGGCCTCCTCATTTAGATGCTGCCCGCTGCCCGGGAGAGCCGGGCTGGTGCGGCTGAGCTGCGGCCGCCCGGCCCGCGCCGCCACTCCCGGCCGCCCTCCCCCCGCGCCCCTCCCCCCCCGCCCTCCTCCCCGCCCCACGGGCTCCGTTTGCTGCATTCCTGGAGCAGCTGGCGGCTGCGGGCGGCCAGCGTGCGGGCGAGCCTGCCCCTGCCAGGCTGAGCGGGCAGTGCCGGGGCCACCGGCGGCAGCGGCCAAAGGTAGGTCTCCCTTGCCGCCGGTGCGGCCGGCAACTTCTCCGCAGCGGGGCACTGCGGGCCCTCCCCGAGCGAGCGGCGCCCACCTGCCCAACTCCGCTGCGGGCCGGGGCGCCTCTGCGGCCGCCCGCACTGTCCCCCGCGGGATGGAGCGGCCCTTGGTGCGGGCTCTGGCTTTGCGGAGTTGAGCCGGTGCCTCCTCTGGCCGGGCCGTCCTGGCCCCCTTCTCGGAACCGGGCGTCGGGTCGGCAGTGCCGGAGCCGGGTCCCCAGCCCCCCGGCGCCCAGCGCCCGCCCAGCAGCACCTCCAGCCCTGGCCGGTCCCTCCCCCGGGCTCCCCGTGACCCCCGTAGTCACCTGAGCTGGGAACGAGCCAGCGGGGATTGGCCGGTGGGAAGCTGGGGAGGCTGGGGGTGTCTGCGAGTGGAGCCGTGACAGCCGCCCAGCCGGTCCCACGGCCGGTCCTTGACAGCAGCTCGGGGACCTGGGCAGTGGGGGCCCCGAGCAGGGGTGGCCGGCGCGGCTCAGAGCCCCTCTGGCCCCGGAGGTCGCTCTGCGGGACAGGGAGGGGAGCCGGGCCTTTCTGAGCAGCCCGCGGAGTTGTCCCCCGCTTCCGCTCACTTCCCTGGGGGCCCCCAGCCCTGAGCCCCTGCGGCCCAGTGCCGGCTGCTTTGAGGAAAAAGAGAAAACAAACCTGAAACCAAAAGCTTTGGAAAAGGCCGGCCCCCAGGCCCCTGCAGTGCCCTGCAGGGGGGGGAGCCGCACCCCTCCCAAGGGAGAGCCGGGAGGGGCTCCTGGCTCCTGGCTGCTTAGCCTCTAACTTTCCTGGGGAGAGAGTTGTGTGGAGCCGCCCGCCCTCGCCCCGCTGGCCGCCGCCAGGTCGGTGGCTGGTGGCTGGTGGCTGGCGGCTGGTGGCCCTGTTCCGCCCCCCCCGCCCGTGGACTTCTCGGTGTCCCCCCACAGTGGTGCAGGCCTCTGTTCCATCTTCTGCTGAGATGGGCGTCTCTGGGTCCCGAGGCCTTAGTCTCTCTCGGGGGGCTCCGGGGCAGCCCAGGGCGGTGCAGGGGGCATTCCCCCGGTGGGAGTGCGTCCTGTGCAGCTCTGACCATTGCTCAGCCAGAGTCCCACGCGGGCAAGGTCGCCCAGGCCGTGGGATGGTTGTGGCTGGAGGGAGCATGGCAGTGACCTGCAGGGTCCCGGTGCGTCCCCGGCGGCCTGTGGGGGTCCCGGTGCGTCCCCGGTGGCCTGCGGGGTCCCGGTGCGTCCCCTGCGGCCTGTGGGGGTCCCGGTGCGTCCCGGCGGCCTGTGGGGGTCCCGGTGCATCCCCTCAGCCTTTCGCAGCGGGCGGCCTGGGTCTCGGGCCTCGGCAGGTGGCAGTGGCCGCCCAGGAGGCTGACGCGGGGCCCTCTCTCCGCAGATGTGCCCGCTGGGGCGGCTCCCGCGTCGAGTCTGAGGCGTGCCCCGCGTGCCCGCCGCCATGGCCCAGATGCTGCACATCGAGATCCCCAACTTCGGCAACACCGTGCTGGGCTGCCTGAACGAGCAGCGCCTGCTGGGCCTGTACTGCGATGTGTCCATCGTGGTCAAGGGCCAGGCCTTCAAGGCGCACCGGGCCGTGCTGGCCGCCAGCAGCCTCTACTTCCGCGAGCTCTTCAGCAGCACCAGCAAGAGCGCCTTCGAGCTGCCGGGCTCGGTGCCGCCCGCCTGCTTCCAGCAGATCCTGTCCTTCTGCTACACGGGCCGGCTGAGCATGGCGGCCAGCGAGCAGCTCGTGGTCATGTACACGGCCGGCTTCCTGCAGATCCAGCACATCGTGGAGCGGGGCGCCGACCCCATGTTCAAGGTGAGCCCGCCCCACTGCGACTCCCAGACCGCCGTGACGGAGGACGCCGGCTCCGCCCCGCAGAGCCCGTGCACCCCGCTGCCGCCGGCCGCCGCCCCGCGCCCCCCTACGCCACGGCCCCCTCCGTGCCCTTCCCGCTGCTGACCCGCGTGAAGCACGAAGCCGCAGAGCTGCCGCCGGCCGCCGGCCCGGGCCTGGCCCCCAAGCGCCCGCTGGAGTCGGGGCCCCGGGACGGCCCGCGGTGGCCGTGGGCGCTGCGGTGGCCGCCGGCACGGCCCCCCTCAAGCTGCCCCGGGTCTCCTACTACGGGGTGCCCAGCCTGGCCACCCTCATCCCCAGCATCCAGCAGGTGCCCTACTCCCAGGGGAGCGGACAAGCCCGGGGGCCAGCAGCCTGCCCACCACCGACAGCCCCACCTCCTACCACAACGAGGAGGACGAGGAGGACGATGAGGCCTACGACACCATGGCGGAGGACCAGTACGGCCAGGTGTACATCAAGGCCACCGGCAGCTACGCAGGTAACGCGCGGCCCGCCCGCCCCACGCCGCTCAGCCCGCCAGGGGGCCGGGGCGGTGTGAGGGAGCCCCCGGCCCAGGCCGTGTGCGCTTAGCAGGCGCCGAGGCCTGAGGCGGGACTGCCCTGGGTCGGTCTCGCAGGGCCTCGGCTGAGGACTTTGAACGTGGTCCTGGGTGCGAGGAGAGCCGTGGGAGCAGGTGCCGCCGCGCGGACCTGCAGGGGGCCGCAGCGCCCGCCCCCCTCCCGCTGGGCACATTCAGCGCCTCCGCGGACCAGGGCCCACCCGAGGGCGCACGGGGTGCCGCGTGACCCAGGCTGGTCGGCCACCCGCTCAGTGACCCTCTCCGTGAAGTGCCGGGCCCACGAGCGCCCAGCGGCCCATTTCCGTTCCCTTTGTCCTCGGCCCTTTCTCCACCTGCACGGACGGTCTTGCCTCTCAGTGCGGCCGAAGAGTCCCCCGGTCCCGTCCCGTTCGCTGCCGCCTCCCAGGGCCCAGTGCCACGGGACAGGCCCAGGAACTGCCTGCTGAAGCACAGAGCTGCTCCCCCAGGCTGGGGGCGGGGCTCCCCTGTTTGAGACCTGCAAACCCGAGAGGCCCTCGTTTGCAAGGCCTGGTGTTGCAGACTGCGTCACGGTGCCACTGTCCCCCGGAGACGCTTTTGATTTGCCAAGCAGAGGGTCCCGTCGTCGGGGCCCAGATCAGGTGTCCCCCTGCCTTCCATGTTCCCCGAAAACTGGCTGTGAGCCTGGGCCCGCTGCCTGCCCTGATTTTGCATGCGGGGCCCGTGTCCAGTGGACTGGATCCGGACACGTGGTGCCAGCGGGAGTGACAGCCAGAGCGGGGGCCCTGGGGGCCGAGCGGGGGCTCTTCCTTCCCTCGTGCCCAGGTGGGGCAGACACCACTGCCCTTCCTCATCTGCTCCTGGACCTCCAGGCACGTGCTCCCCCAGCAGTGCTGGGGTGCTGGGCAGAGGGCCCCGGGACCTTGGGACAGCTGCGTCCCCGGGAGTGGTCAGGACGTCAGCTGGGCCCCCCTTGGTCTCTGGGCTGGCCCGCGTGGTCCCTCTCAGAGCCCCGGGCGCACCCCAACAGGGGCTCGAGGGGTAGTTCCCTGGAAGTCATTGCTTTTGCTGCGTATTGTCACACTCGCACGGGTTCCACAGGGTGCCAGCACGCAGGCCACCTCTGCTGGACTCGACGCTCCCTCCCGGTGGCAGAGGGAAGGTCCAAGAGCCGGCAAGTGGTGACAGCCACCCGGGGGGTGGGGAAGAGCCGCGTGGGCCCCTGCCCGGAGCGCAGGCCCAGGAGCCCAGGGCGGCAGAACCCACGGTGTCTGGGCACCCTCCGCCCTCCTGGTGGACAGGGCCCTGGCGCGGTCAGGGCCAGGCTGGGGGCTGCCTGTTGGCGACCCGGGCCTGCACATTTCTCTCCTGGGGCTGCTCCCTTCACGGCGCCCCCTCCAGCCTGCGTGGCCTTGGGCCATGGTGAGTCTGGGACAGTGAGATGCTGCCAGGTGCTGGGGATGCTGGGGTGGGTGCAGCAGCCAGTCTGAGTGCACCTATTTCTCCGGCTGGACAAGCCTCGAGCCTGCTCCTCACCTGGACAGTGGGGTTCCTGAGGAGCCCATGGGATGGGGGCCGTGGGAAGGCCAGGGTGGAGGAGGGGGCTGAGCTGCCCCCGGCCTTGGCGGTGCTGGGGTCTTGTCAGCAGCTCACACCCCCGGTCCACAGACCGGGCGCTGAGTCCCCGGAGGCCAGGGGTGCAGGCCCAGCCCAGAGCCGTGTGCCTGCAGGGGCTCGCCCACGCCTCAGGGGGCAAGAGGGAGCCCCTTGGCCTTCAGAGCCCCTGGCCTCCACCTCCTGGGGCTGCGGCTGGGGCAGCGGGCAGGGCAGGCCGGGGCGGCCCTGGCCCTGCCCCCACCTGGCCCGGGATGCTGCCGTGGGGGTTCTCTCCTCTGCGAGGCTGTAAGTGGGGCAGGCGGGGGGGGGGCGTGAGTTCTTGGTTGGAATCTGGGTTATTGGCAGTGACGTTGCTGGCATCACTGGGCGACGCGCATGCTGGGAAGACGGTCGTAGCGGAGTTGGGGGGGCCGCAGGGCAAGCGGGTGGGGGGGCCCCTGTCCCCAAAGGCTGACTGCCCCTCGGGCGCTGGCCGCGTACCCTCGCTCCCTCTGAGTTGGCCTGGCCGGGTTGGGGCACCCTCGCACCCCTGGGTGTCCAAGCGGCGACAAGGGTCAGCAGGGCCGTCTGTGTGGTGGAGCCCGGGCCGCGTGAGGCACAGGCACGGGGACACACGGGTCTCTTCTCCTCCCGGCCTCAGTCTCCCCACCGGCCAGGGGAGTGGTTGGCCAGAGTGACCTCCGAGAGTCTTGACCAGCAGCCCGGAGCGGGACCCCGCCTGGTGGAGAAGTGCGGGCGGCTCCCGCGTGGCGGCCTCTAGTCCAGTCAGGGATTCATGTCGCAGGCGGAGCTGCAGGCGGAGCTGCAGGCGGAGCTGACCCCAGTGTTTCCCGCCTGTTTCTGCCCCGTGCCTGTGTCTCCCATGGGGATGATTCCGGGGCCCCATTGAAGAATGGTGGCTCACGGCTCGTTTGTTGCTGTCAGGAGTGAAGCCACCGCAAAGGCCCTGAGGGTGTTGATGTGCCAATCAGACCCCCAGTGGGGCTCTCTGCACCCCTGAGTGGGTTGCGCGTGTGCCTGGCCCCCTCCGGGGCCAGCTCTCGAGTGCTCGTGAGCTGGTGCGTGTCCACAGGTCAAGGCAGTGGGGTCGGGGGGGGGGTCGGTGTCGGCTCTGGGCTGGGCAGCACAGAGGGCACCCTGGTGTGGTAAGGGGTCTGCCCCATGGTCTCCATGCTCCTGGGGTGGCCTCTGTACCACAGGCTGAGAGCAGAGGAGGCTGACATGGGTGCATGCACACTGGGGGAGACAGACGGCAAGGACTCTGAGCAAGTTCTCCATCGTGGCTGGGTGGCCTGTGTCACCCCTGCCCAGGGAGCGAGGCTGCAGGTGGGAGGATGGGCCTGTTGGGCAGGGTGCTGGCGCCAGCCAGGCCCCCTCTGCGGTTCTGTGTGGGGAGGGGCCCCTCGTGGCCTGACGGCCTCCGTGCCTCCCCTGGGCCACCGCCTGGGCCGGCATTCCTGCGGGGACCTGACTCCAGGCTCGGCGCCCCCCGGCCCAGGCAGATGCCTGATCTCGGTGGCAGATGCTGCTCCCTGTGGGTGCCTGAGACGAGGTGGGCCTGCCCATTAGACACCAGCCGCCAGTGGCCACGTTAACCCCTTCCGGGGCCGCGACTCCCGGGGGTGCCGTGCGGGTGCCCCAGGACACCAGCCCCTGTGTGGCCTGGCCTCCCTTGCCCCTCGAGGGACAGCCAGCTCCCTGGGTCAGCCCGCTGTCCCGTAGGAGCCGGTCGGTGGTGGGGGATTCAGGTGTCCGGCGCTGAGCTCCGGGCCCAGCGCCTGGGACAGGCCTGTGGCGGCTGCAGCGCCCTCTGAAGGTTCGTGCCTCCGCCAGCCGTGCCAGCTCCCAGACGCGGACAGACGCCGGAGCGCCTCCTGGCACGTGGCCCCGCACCTGTCCCCGGGTCGCCCTGGGCTCCCGCGTGCTTGGGCGGAGGGCGGGGAGCGTGTGCGAGCCAGCCTTGGCCGGGCCCTGAGGGCAGCGCTGCCGCCGTACCCCCTTACAGGTGGGGGCCGAGGTGCGGGGAAGACCTGGCCAGCAGCTGTGGGACCCCTTGCTCAGCCAATGGGGTGCCTGCCGGGGGTCACTTGGGGGCCCCACATGGAAGGGGGGGGAAGGCTGGGTTTCTTCTGCAAACCCTAGTCCCCGCCACCCCACGTGGATCCTGGCCTGGGTCCCAGGTGTCCTCACTATTGGAGCCCGGCCCAGCCATGGTGGGGCCCCGGGACCCAGGGCACATTTGTCCCTGGCCTGGTTGGGGTGGGACCCAGGTGGAGGTGGGGGCCTTGGGTGGGGGCCGTGTTCTCCCTTCTGAGGCCACCCCCAGCCCCAGTAGGCCAAGGAGGTGCCATCCTGGACCCAGGAGGCTGGCCCCAGGCTGCCCTGAGGGCTCTCCAGACCCTGCAGGTGCTGTCTGGGGCTGGTCCCCGAGGGCCCCCGGGACAGGCCCCTGTCTCCCCGGCGGACTTCTGTGTGGTGTCACGTTTCCCCCTTGAGCTCCTGACCGCCCTGAGGGCTTGCACACCAGTGTAATCGGGTGCAGCTGTGGGCCGTAATGGAGTGGCTGTGAAGGGCACCCATCAAGGTGGGGCAGCTCGCACCCCACCGTCCGCCCCCCCATCTGGGCAGCCTGGGTCTGTTTCCTGTCGCCGTGGATCCTTTGGCTGTTCTAGAAGGTCCCAGAAAGGGAGTCTGGCTCCTCTCATCGCAGGATGCCTCTGAGGCTTGCAGGGACCAGACCTGCCTTTTCTCTCCCGCTTTTGCTTCTGAAAGTGTCACATGCAATAAAGTGTCCTGCTATGAAGCACGCAGGCGATGAGCGTGGTAGCTGTCATCGAGACCGGTCAGTCAGGACACAGAACGCCTCGCTCCCCTGAGAAGTGTCCTGGCTGCCCCCCCCCCCGCCCGCCCGCTTCGTGCCACTGCTGGTCGCCTTTCCCAGAGTCCCTGTGCGTGGGATCACATGTGGTCCTGAGTGTTGGTCCTCGGTCCCACACTGCGGACGTGCCACCACCCCCAGGCCCGGGCGTGGGGCTGCCGGCTCAGAGGACAGGCGCACGTGTCACTCCCAGCCGCCCAGCAGGCACCGGCGTTCTGAGTTTTTTTTTTCTTCTTTTAAATCAAGAACGAGGTCTGAAATTCATCAGCTTTTTTTTTTTGGTCCATCTATCGAAATGATCACGCGGGTTTCTCCTTAATTTCACGGAGGCGGCGTGTTGCATCGGTTACTTGTCCACCGTCGGCCCGTCCCCGCGTTCCTGGGTCGTTAAGTGTCACGGTGTCTGCACGCTGCCGGGTTCAGCTCACCGTGATTTTAGGGGGTTCTGGTCTCCGCTCGTGACGGTGAGCTGCCTGCAGCTCCCTCGCGTTGCCTCTGTCTGGTGCTGCGCTCAGGACGTCGCCCGCCTGGCGTCCCCCTCTCCTTTATTTTCTGCGAGACTTCGGGTGGTCTTCTCTCCTGCGTGTTGGCTGGGATCCGTCCGCCGGCGACGCGGCCGGGCGCGCGGTCCTGTCGGTGATGCGTGGGACGGTTTTCAAGGGCGAGCGCGGGGACTTTCGGTGCAGCGCTATTCGGGATTCTCTCCCGATTTGCCGCAGACGTGGCAACGTGTCTTTCCTGGAATTCCCCGTGTCCGGTCGGCTTGGAGACCAGTGTAGCCAGCCAGCTCCCTCGCGTTGAGGGTTTCCTGGCGTTAGCTCGCCCCCTCTTTTCCCTTGAATCTACCTGTGTCTTAAAGTGCGTTTCTTATAGACGCACATGAGAGAGATTTGCATTTTTATCCAGACTGGCCGTCTGCCTCTTATTCGGGTCTTTAGACCACGTACATTTGATGTGATTTTCGATGGGTCAGGTTCAGGTCTATCGTCTCGCCGTTTGCTTTTTATCCCGCCCTCCCCCGCCCCCCATTTTCCCAGCACCTTTTCTGATCGACTTTTTCTGGTTCTCCTCCTGAGCTCCACGGCTCACTAGAGGGTCGCACCCCCTCTGTGCTGGAGCTTAGGGCGAGTGTTTGTGTCCTGAGCTACTTCCTCAGTCCTGTCGTGTCCTCACGTGTCACTTGAGTCTCGCCCGTGTGCGCCCAGTCCCCGCCTCTTGTCCTTTACGCGATTACTGTCGCATGTTTTACTTCTTTACGTGCTATAAGCCTTATAACGTGATGCTATTTTTTGCTTGAACAGCCAAGTTACCTTCTTTACCCATGTCTAGTCACTTTTGATAAGTACAGGAAAATTTGCACTTTGGGGTCCGAGCTCTCCGAGTTGAAATAAATGCTCACGTCACGTGATCGCTTCCGTGGTCAAGACACAGAACCGTTTCCTCGGCCTGACAACTCCCTCGTCGGGCCCTTCACAGTCACTGCGTCCCCTGCCCGCCCGCGCCCGGTGACCGCTGTCAGGCAGACGTGGTCACGCAGCGCGTGGCCTCTGGGGTCGGAGAGCGTCCGAGGCGCGTGCGGGTTGTGCGAGTCCGTGGCCGCTCTTTTTCTTGCCGCGTGGCGCCGCGTGGCATGGCGGTGCCGGTGAGTTTGGCCTCCCGTTGAGGGTCGGGCTTCTCGCGGCTGCAGACAGGTCCCGCCCGCCCTTGAGTGTCCAGTTCCACTGGACACAGCGACTCAGGAGCGAGGCTGCGGGTCCCGCGGGAAGCGCGCGTCTGACGTTGTGAGAAATCGCCCGGACGCTGTCTCAAGCGGCTGGGCCTCTGCGCGTGGCGCCCGGAGGCGCGTGCTCGTCCCCGCCGCTTCCCTCTCACTCTGCAGCCTCGCGCCCGGGGCCGGGGCCCGCGGGCTGTCGCGCTGTGGTTTCAGTTTGTCTCTCGCGTGTCTGAAGCCACGGAACATCTTCCATGCGCCGCTTTGCCGTCGGGCAGCTGCTCTGGACCCGAGTCCTTTGTATCGGGTTATTTGAATATCGAGTGTTGTAGAATTTCACGCGTTCTTCGTACCTTCTAGATGGACGTCCTTGGTTGGGTATGTGATGAATAAATGGTTTTTCCCAGACGGGAGCTCTTTTTAGTCTCTTCATAGTGCCTTTTTGTAGACATTTTTAATATTTTGGTGAAGTTAAATGATGAGCGATTTTTCTTACAGGTTATGCTTTGCTGTTGTATTCAGGTTCTTACCTAACAAGATTACAGATTTTTTCCCTGTTTTCTTCCAGAGTTTTTTCTTTGTAGGCGAGGCAACCCTGGGTTGACCTCACAGGTTGCAAGGACCTGGCCAGCTTACAATCCCTTATTTTTTTATTTTATTTTTTACGCCTACAGCACTTGGTCTTCCTAGGTGGTCTCCCATCCAAGTACGAACCAGGCCCACCCTGCTCAGCTTCAAGATCAGATGGGATCGGGCTGTTCAGGGTGGCATGGCCATAGACTTCTAGATTTTTATGGCCGAGTTTACAGCTCATTTTGAGTTAATTTTTGTATAAGGTGTAAAGTATGGGCCAAGATTCTATTTTTTTTTAACATAGAGGTCCAGTTTTCTTTTGAAGAGATTTAAAATATGAAAAAAAAAAAACCAACCCTTTTATATTGACTCCCGTGTTTACTGTGTTCTTCATGCTCTGTATAGATCTGGTATTGCTCCCCTGCTGGAAGAATCGCCTGGACTATTTCTATGGTCCCAGTGATGGACTAGTAACGAACTCTGAAAAATTACAGAAAGGTCTTTCTCGAATTCTATAATTCTAGAAAGGTCTTTCTCTAAAAAAATCTGGCTTATCGAAGTACCATTCGTGTTTAAACAATTGATTGGTTCTCATCGGGCCACCGCCGCCTCCACTTTTGCTGGCCGTAGGATCCCAGGCCGGCGGTGATTCCTCGCCTGCCCTGGCTGTCATTCCCGTGCCTCTGGGTTGCTGCTGCTCCCGCAGGAAGCGGCTCATTCCCATGTGTCCCTCTGCGTGTGCCGCGGCTTTTCCTTTCCTTCCCCTCCGGTCGTGACGGACTTCGTGTCGTTTTCCCTGTCTCTTCTGCTTAGGGTGTGCTGAGCTTTTGGACATGTGTTCCCGCCATTCTCTCTTCACGTTTTTATGTCCCTCCCCGAGACTTGTTAGGTATGTTTTGGTCCCTTGAGGTCATCAAGGCTCTACTGACTCATTAGTGTTTCTCCTTTTTCCTGTCCAGGCTTTGGATTGAAGAGTTTTATCACTCGTTCTTCGTGTTCACTGATCGTTTCTGCAGTCCGTCTTGTTGTTATTTACGCTTTCCACTTCGCCCCTCATTGGGTTCCCGCTCTTACGTTCTTTTTAAAGTTCTGACCATGTTTGATGGCTGGTTTAAAGCTTTGCCTGCTCCTGTCATTTCTTCTGACTGGGATTTTCTCATCGTCGGCATGGCCCTTTTGCGGGTTTTCGTGTGCCCACTAATTTGGGGGGATGTAGGACGTCGCATATGACACTGTTAAGCGCCTGCAGCTCAGTGCCGAGCCTCTCGGGGGTATGACATTGAATTTCCGTATCGGGTGATGACGCTGGGTGCCTTTCCAAAGTCGTAGCCCTTCGATGGCTTTTTCGTAAGGTGCCTGTCTCAGTCTCTTGTCCTGCTTCTGCAGAGTGAGCTGCCTTTTTCTTACAGCTTCGTGTGAGCTCCGCGTGGCCGGAACAGGGCAGCTCGTGTGTCCTGAGTGTCCCCTCCCACTCCGCCACGCGCCACGTGGTGATGTTATTCATGTCTTCTCCTTATCGATGGCAGTTGTCACGTTTTGTTTAAAGAAATCTTTCCGTGCCTCAAAAATCATTGTGATGTTCCTCTACGTAGTCCTAAAAAAATTCATTTATAATCATTTTAGATTTATCGAACTCTTTCAAGGTAAGTACAGAGAATCCTGTATATCCTTCTCGCTCACCGGTAAGAGTTTGCCACATTTGCTTTAGCGTTCTTTTTCTCTTTACATATGTATTTCTTTCTCTGAACCATTTGAGAGCCAGTTGCAGAGATTATGCCCTTTTACCCTCAAATACTGGATGTTTCTTACGAACGAGGATGTTCTCTTCCCAAAACACAATAGTGTTCAACACTGAGGACGTTCGTTTCCAGCTCAGTGCTTACGCGACCCACGTCTGAACCTCTCCAGTCGTCACAGTATTGTCCCCTACGGCGATGCGCCGCTCCTGGTCCGGCGTGGGGTCCAGTCACGCTCCGCACCTTGTGGCCGCGCCATCTGGAGCGGCCTCCTCCCTGCGTGACGCTCTCCTTTTCGAAGAGCGCGGTCCGGTTATTTTGCAGGATGTCCCTCTGTTTGGGTCTGTCCGGTTTTGTCTCGCAATCGGCTGCAGGTTGTGCATTTCAGCTGGAAATAAACAGACGCAAGGCTGCGTCCCTGTCATTACACCAGCGTGGCTCGATGCTGGGGACGCCACCTTTGATCACGCGCTTACGGGGGCCCCTGCCGGGTAAAGCTCCCGTTTTCCCTTTGTGAGAAGAGACCGTGCATGTCGTCGCGCTTACGGGGGCCCCTGCCGGGTAAAGCTCCCGTTTTCCCTTTGCGAGAAGAGACCGTGCACGTCGTCGGGCAGTGTTTACTCACGACCCCTCTGCGTTTCTTGGCTGGCAGCCTTTCGTGGGGGAGAGCACCATCGTGTCCCTTCATTTCCCGCTGTTATTTATTTGGTGTCCGTGTGGAGGTTCTCGCTCTAAAGCATGTTTCAGATTGTCCGGTTCAGCACAGCAGCTAATCTCGCACCCTCTGCTCTTCGGCCTGGCGGGAGCCTCTCTGCTGCCGGCGGGGGGCGGCGCGGGGAGGCCAGGGCCTCGGCGTGAGGCTCAGGCATTGCAGCGGGGCCCTGCTCCTGGGCCCTGCTCACAGTCAGCACTGAGAACTTACACGCATGTGAGTAACGAGCGCCTAACGCAACACCCTCGGGTGCTTCCTCGCCTTCGTCTCTTCCTCTCGTCCGCTCTTCTCCTTTTGCGGTCGAGATTCTGACTGTCCTGCTTTTGGCAAAGGCTTTACTTCTGCGTCCACATGGGATCGTTCTCAGTGCGCTGGGCCCTGGGGTTCGGGCTTTACCTCGTGCCCCGCTAACCCTCCCAAGGCTCCACCCGTGCCGATGACACGCACACCTTCCCTGTCCCTGCGCCGTGGCGTCTGTCCCCTGTCGTAGGCCGGATGTGCGCATTCTGCTGACCGCCACCCCCTTTCATCCGCTCCCTCTCTGCCCACGTGGTGAGGCCACTCGCCTGATAATCTGCACGTTGTCGATCTGTCGGGTTTTTTCCCTTACAGGTGCCTCGCCTTGGCTGCTGTTTGCATTTTTATGTGCCTTTCAGAGTCCGTTTGTCAAATTCCACACAGATTCCTGCTGGCGTTTGGCTGGGATTTCACTGACTTTGTAGATGAGTCGGGGTGAACCTGATATCTTTAAAATATGGGTGTATCCTTCCATTTACAGCTTTTTCAGTTGTCCTCGGGAATATTTTGTTGTTTGCACGTCTTGTAAGATTTCTAGAAATTCGTTTTTGTTCTAATCTACAGGTAATTAAAAATTTTTTTTTAAATTTTGCTAGTATATAAGAACAAATTGGATTATTTTTTTAAATCTGGCCTCCTAGATAAATTAACTTACTGACTGTAATAGTTTACCTGCAGATTCTTGTGGATTTCCTCGTACATAATCATGTCATTTGGTAAAAATAAGTTTTTATTTATTTCTATTCTTAACCTTTTTCTTTCCTTTCTTGCCTGACGGTACAGCCAGAACTCCCGTCTGCCCTGGTCACGTTGCCGGACTCAGGAAAAGCTTTCTCTGTTTCATCTTTAAATAAGACATTTGCTTTCGGCTTTTTTTTTTTTTTTTTTTTTTTTTTTTTTTTGTGATTCACTTTCTCGGATTAAGGAAATTCCTTTCCTTTCCTAGGCGAAGAGTGTTTTCTCCCCATGAACACGTGTGGCAGATTTTAACGAGAGCCTTTTCTCTGCACGTCGAAAAGGCCACGTAGGTTCCCTCTTCTACTCTTCACGTTCCACATCGCGTGGACTGGTTTTTGACTATTACAAAAACGCACGACCTTGCCTCCCTGGCGTCGGCGCGGCCTGACTGCTGGAGTGTCCTTTGCACAGACCTCTGGGTCCAGCTTCCTAGTTCTTTGGTGTTTGTTCTTGCGGAGGGCGCTGCCCTGAGGCGGGACCCCTTCGTGGTGTTTTGGTGTTCGCCTCCCAACAGGGCCCCAGGCAGAAGAGGCAGGCACACTGCACGGGGTCCAGCCGGTGGGGGGACCCACCCCCTCTGGCCAGACCCTCAGCACCGAGCCTGGGCACTGCACAGAGGGTGCCCCCTTGTTGCCCTGAGCTCCAGCCTCAACATTAGGGGACCTGTCTCATGCCCCCGCAGACAGCACACGCCGTGCGGACAGCCACCCCCTCAGCAGTGGGGGTGGGCCCGCCGGCCAGGGCCTGGGGCGGCAGCACGGTGCGCGGCGGCCAGCACGTGGGGTGAGCCCAGCACGTGGGGTGAGCCCACGCTTTTCTCGTTGCTGACCCCTTCCGTAGGACTTTTGCCACCGTGTCAACGAGAGCGTGTGCCCTCTAATTTTCCTTTACGGCGAGGTCTCAGAGTTTGCCGTCCAGGCTTCCTGGCTTTATAACATGAATGGAGACTTTCTGACCTCTTTTTTCTTTAAATGACCTGGAAGCGTTTGTGTAAGACCGTGCTGTTTCCTTCTGAAATGTTCGGCGGACGTCGCAGGGGAAGCCCGCGAGGTCCGCGCTCCTCACGGGAGACGGCGTCAGACCTGTCCTCATGTCTGTTTTGTTCAGCTGTGTTTCTCCCGGAGCTTGTCGGCGTCCGCCCAAGTCCAGATCTGTTGGCGTGGGTTTGTTCTTGACATCCTCGTGAGAGCGTCTTTGTTTAAATCACTTTTCAGCTACGGCTGACATACAGCGTCGCGTGAGGTTCCGGTGTGCGACGCGGTGGTGTGACGTGTACGCACCGTGCTCGTCAGTTCCGTGACGTCGGTAGCAGGGAGCTGCACCCTGTGGCGTGGGTGGCCCTGTCCCATGGCCCGTTTTTGTCCAGCTCACAAACTAAGGGCGCTGTTTCTACTTTGAAAGAGCTGGGGGGTTTTTTTGTTTGTTTGTTTTAAAGCAAGAACGAAGAAGAGTGTGCACCGGAAGCCACATGTGGCCCAGACAGCCTAAAAGCCTCACTCTCTGGCTTCACTATAAAAGTGCTGACCCTGTTTTTAGAATTGGCTGCGTTGTGTCCTTCATACTATAAAATTGTGCCTTTTCCGTTTGTGTGTGTGTTTCCCCTTCATTCAGACCTGGTATGATTTTCCACCGACCTCCCCTGTTCAGAGAACCGAGCTACGACTTTTTTCTCTAGTACGTACACGTCTGTGTGCTTTAATTCGCTTTACATGTCGTTCCCTGGAGCTCAGTCTGCGCTCTCCACGTGTGTCAGCGCCTTCAGATCGTGGGTTTCTGAGCCTTCGAGGAGCTGTGCACGTGGCACTGTCCGTGTGCGCCCCGCGCGTTTGGATGCGCTGCGTTCCGTCATTGCGTTAAAAGTGTTTCCTGAGGCGTTGGCGTTTGTGTGTTTGTTTTTGGATCCTTGGGCCACGCAGCCGTGTGTTGCTTCATCTCCAAACACGTTTTAGGGTTTCCGGCCATCTCTCCTTTGGTTCTAATTTCTTAGATCCTCGCGATGGCGGGTGCACTCAGGCCACTTCGTTCGTTGCTCGGCAGTTTGCTGATCGCACGGCCCAGCCCGGTAAGCCGTGGCGGTGATCGAGGCACGTCTCGCACACTCGCTCGGCTCTACTGGGAGCTTCCCGGGGTGGCCGAGGCGAGGACGGGTCGCAGTGTCCCATTTGCCCGTTCCACCCGCTGTTCTGAGGTTGGGATTTGGGTGTGTGTGCGATTGCAGGCTTGCTTTGTCTTCCCGTGGAATTAGTCCTCTGACCGGTGTGAAATGCCCTTCGGGACAAGCAGGTGTGTTTCTGGCCGCAAAGCCCGTGCGCCCTCATCGTCCGGTGACCCCGGTGTCTTCGGCGTTGACGGGGTGCGGCATTTCCGTCCGTGGCTTTCTAGCTCTCCTTGTCCTGCGTTTAAGGCCATCCCCTGGGTTGTGCTTTTACATCCCATCCTAACAAACTTTAGTATTTTGCTGGAATATTTAGTCCAGGTACGTTTCATTAGTGATATTTTGGGGTTTCGTCTCCCAGCTCACTCAGTGTTTGCCGTTTGTCCCTCCGATCTTCTGTTGTCTCTCAATCCTTCCCCTTCTTTTGGGTTTAATCAAGTGTTTTCTTGTTTTATTCCCTCCCCCCCATTTCTGTGGCTCTTGTGAGATTGCATACTGTTCTCTTAAGGGCTGGAGATTGCAACACTCATCCTGCTTCACGTTTTCCTTACATGGGGCCCCCCGAAACCGAGGCCTCAGTCGCTTTGGCTGCCCCCGCCCCGCCCCCTTGTGCTGTCTGTCGCATTTTCAGCTCCACCAGCCCTTTTGTCGCTGCCGTTTTAAATAAGGGCTGCATATTTACCCGCACACGTCTCCCCTCAGGCTCCCCTGCCTCTCACTGGGGTCCCCTTCTTCCATGCCTCATGTCTGCTCGGCTTGGGAGCTGTTGGTCACTACGCCGTCACTCCCTCACCTCATCTTCGGGAGGCTCCTTTCACATGTGTGCCGTACCCCCCACCCCCCCAAGGCCACATACATATTCTCGTGACTTTAATTTTCTCTTCTGACTTCCTGGGGTTTTTTCTTTTAATGCTTCAACCTGGATATTTTGTCCCCAGTTATTTTCCAGCTCACAGATCTTCATGTTCCCAAGACATGATTTTTTTGGGGGGGGGTGTTTGGCGGGGGCGATTCCAGCTGTCTGGCGAAGTTCTGCCTGTCACACAGTTGGGAGCAGGTGCTGTCTGTCTGTGGTTCGGGTCACCTAGGGGTCCGATCTCCCATCCTCTGTAAGGCGGTGTCATCACTTGGTTTGGCTTCCTCGTATTCCTGAATGCTGAACTCTGAGTGAAAACATTTGGGAGCTCCAGGCAGGACCCCGCGTGGTCTGGGCTGCTGAGGTGGGGGCCGCGTGCCATGGCCTCCTGGGTGGCCCTTCTCCTGGGCACAGATGTCCCCGGGTCTTGGCTGAGCACCTGGGGGTTCCCGGGGGCGCCTCCTTCCTGGCAGGCCCCCAAATCCAACCTTTGTCTGTCTGATAAAGACACCAAGTTCTAGACCTTCTCGTTTTAGTTTCTTAACAATTGTTTTTCTGAACCTTGTCCTGCACATGCTGCTTCGTAGCCGGCATGGTTGTCGAAGTCCCACCACGGCTGGTTCCCAGGGCTGTGACACCGCGCACTCGGGCACCTGCAGACCCCTCTGCTCAGCCCCAGGGCTGCTGTCCCCTCTCCTGGGGGCCCCAGCAAACTCAGGCAGCTTTTTAAAACTGCAGCTTTCGGAGTCTTTCTCAGTGGCGGGCAGGCGGGTACTGGCGGCTGTGTCCCACCACGGTGGGTGGCCCCGGGGGTCCTACGCATTGAGTGCATTCGGTTTTGCGCAGGGGGCGTGTGCTCATTAGGGTATGAGAGATTGTGCAGCGGCAAGTTGTTCTCACGTGGGGTCCCTCCGCCCCGGCCTCCTGGGGTGCTCCCAGTGCACTGCCCGTCCCCCGCCATGGGTGCCCCCAGTCCACCGGGCGTCACCCCACGCCCCCACGGGTGTCCCCAGTCCACCGTGTGTCCCCCACCCGCCACGGGTGCTCTTAGTCCACTTTGCGTCCCCCACCCCGCCCCCACGGGTGCCCCCAGTCCGCCATGCGTCGCCCCGCCCCCAGGCGTGCCCCCAGTCCGCCGTGCGTCGCCCCGCCCCCAAGCGTGCCCCCAGTCCGCCGTGCGTCGCCCCGCCCCCAAGCGTGCCCCCAGTCTGCCGTGCGTCCTGGGCGTTGCGTCTGCGTGCAGAGCGTGCGTCTTGCGCAAGCGCGTTCCCAGGCCCGCGGAGCCCTGCTGGGTGTTCAGTGACGGGCGTCACTTGGTCGGTGCACGGGGAGCTGGGTGTGTCTCGGACAGCCCTGGGCGAGCCCGGGGGACCCACGGAGGGCCGCAGAGCAGAAGGAGGGTCCGATGGGCGCTGGAAGCAGCAGCTGGGACCGCGGCGGGAGGCGCGGCCGGCGAGGGAGCCGGGGACAGGCGCGGCAGAGCCCGCTGGGTGCGGAGGGCCGCGGCCGGCGCGTGGCTTGGCGGCCGTGCCGCAGTCGGATGGGGAGATGCCCGCAGGGAGTGTTGAGTGTCCTGCGCCGTGACCCAGAGGCCCGGTCAGCAGGACCGGTGGCCTGCGGTCCAGGATCGCACTGGCCACCGGCTTCCCTGGGCGCCGTCCAGGGTTTGCTCTCTCTCCGCCTGGCCCTGGCGCTGTCCCCAGCAGCTGTGCCCGTACCTTCCGGAGCGTGGGGGCCCGAGACACCTGCCGTGCCCCGTCGGTCTTAGCTCCAGGGGCTCAGGCAGCGGTGGCTGGACTCCGGCTCCCCACCTCCGCTTCTGTTTCCGTTCTCCGCCGTTCTCTTTCCTTCCTCCCACGCGTCTTTGATTTCCGCCCGACAGGCCGTGTTGCATTGGTCCTAAATGTCCCCATGCTTTTGCGTCCATGAAATGGGGCACATCTTACCTTCGGTGGTGTGTCACGGTTCCATTGGTGGCAGTTCTGTCTTTGGGCACACAGGACAGAATGGTGACAACCCCCACCCTGCTCCTCCCACCCGCTGGAGCGTGCCTGTAGGAACCGCCACCTGCCGGTCCAGGATGCTGACGGTTGTGTGCATGTGGACGGACGTCCTTCACAGGTGTGGCCTTTCAGAACTGCCAGTCAAGTTGACAGCTGGCAGCTGCAGAGGTGGCTGAGATCGTCCACCGTGTGGCCTGGGCATCCACAGTACAGAGCAGTTCCGTCACCCCAAGACTCTTCCGTGCTGTCCCCAAGGTCACCCGCCCACACCCTGCCTCTGGCAGCCACCGATCTGTCCTCAGGCCCCATTGTTGTGTTTTGGAGAGTGCCAGGCAAAGGGCTCACGCTGTGTGTGGCCGTCTGAGACTGGCCCCTGCGCCCGGCGGAGTGGGTCTGGGCTCACCTGAGGCTGTGGCAGTAACTGGTTCCTTTCCACGCTGAGCCGTGATCTGTCAAGAGGATAGTTTCCGGTTTGTCCCTCGTTGCAGGCCCCTGGGGCTGTTTCCAGTTTGGGGCATTTGTAGACAGAGCTCGTTTCTCTCCTGCATAAGTGCCCGGCCATGGGGTCGCTGGGCCACGTGCTCAGTGTGCGGACTGGCCAGCCACCAGCGTGCCTGCTGTCCGTGCCCTTGCCCACCAGGGCATGGGGCTGGCCGCCACACGTGGCCACCAGCACTGGGCGCCTGCGGGTTTTCAGGGTCAGCTTGCCCCCGCGTGCGACACAGAACCTCTTCGTGGCTAGGGTTGGCATTTTTCCAGCAGCTGATGATGTGGAGTGGCTTTGCGCCTGCTGATTTGCCATCTGGACCTTCTCCGGTGAAGAGTCTGTCCAGATCTTCTGCCCGTCTTCAGATGGGAGCTGCTCGTCATCTTCCGTCGCGTTGGGAGAGCGTGCCGCGTGTTTTCGATGCGCGTCCTGTACCAGGCACGCGACCCGCACACCTGCCCTCCCGTCTGGAGCTCGTCCGCCGCCTCACCCTCCGCAGACGGGCGCTTTTCATCTATCGACTGATTGTTTTACGGGTTGGGCTTTTGGGGTTATGTCTACGCTTTTAGCCTAACCTAAGATGACAAAGATGTGTATTCTGTTTTCCTCTTTAACTTTTATAGTTTTGCATCTTAATTTTCGGGCCGACGACCCATTTTTTGTCCATTTTCATATAAGGCATGAGCTTTAGATCGAGGTTGTTTCTGTTTGTCTTTTGCCTGTGTGACCAGTTACTCGGCACCATTTGTCGAACAAGCTGTCACCCCTCAGTTGCATGACGTGTGCACCTCTGTCACAGGCCGGCTGAGCGTACTCATGTGGGTCTATTCCTGGGCCCCACGTCTCCATTCGCCCGGTCACACAGGCTGGTTACTAACGCATAGATAGTGGGTCTTAAAATTAGACAGTGTGACTCAGCGTTTTCCTTTCTACTCCGTTTGAGTTGTGTTTTTCTATATAATTAAGGACTAGGGGTTCATTTTCTTTCTACCATTTTAACAAACGCCATATACTTCCGTGGAGTGGCTGTCACCTTCTCTGTCCCCCGTGTCCTGTCCTCACCCAACCTTAGCAGGGCTCCCCTGTGGCCTGAGCAACGCGGCTTGGCCACCTGCCGGCGGCCACTCATGCTGGTGGGGGCTCCCAAGGGTAGGGCTGCCTGTGCTGTCTCGAGGGTGCCACCTGCGTGATTCCTTGGGGACATGCTATGCACCTGGGGTCAGGGACACGTTCCCCGTTGGGCCCCCTGCACAGCGGCGCCCTCAAGGCCGGGGCCCTGCTGTGTTCCTCGGGGTGGAGTCCATGACTTTCTTCAGATTCTGAGTCACTGATTCTTAGGAGGCTGAGAAGGTGCCAGCGCGGAGGCCAGTGTGACCCTCCCGGGTCCCCTCCACACCTCAGCACCTGTTGCTCCTTCTGTTTATTCCTTAAAAAATGTTTCATTGTGGTAAAGTGCACATGACATTGACAGTCTTCACCAGGGCGAGCACACAGCTGGGTGGCATCCGGCACAGCCACACTGTTTGTGGCCATCACCAGCATCCTCTCCAGGACTTCCTCATCTTCCCAACTGGAACTCTGTCCCTGTTAAACTCTCACTCCCAGCCCCTCCCCCAGCCCCACCACCTACTTCCTGTCTCTGTGGATCTGACCCCTCTGGGGACCTCCGTGAGTGGGGGTCCCATGGGACATGTCCTTCCGTGACTGGCCCCTCTCACTCAGCGTGACGTCCTCAGCCCCGGTCCTCCTTCGCTGGCTGGACTAATGCAGGGTCCCCAAGGGGGGAGCAGTGGGGCCTGAAGGCTCTCGGGGACCCCTTTGGGACCCAGTCAGAGCCCCTGGAGGGCCCACCACGTGTCCCGTGACCACACTTGTGTTTTCTTTGGCCAACGTGACCTACTTGCCTTCCTGTGACGCTGCTGCCGTTTGCCCAGATGAGCTGTCGTTCTGGATTCTTCCACTGGGACCTTTGTGGCCATGACTCACCGTTCCCACGTGGGGAGCTCACTTGCCTGCCGCTCCCTCGCACACTGCTCTGCACACTTCACGGTGCCAAGCAGTGGAGCCCACGGTCCTGGACCAGGCGAGAACGGGGCCATTGATGGCGAAGGTGGCGGCTCAGCCATGGTGGCTCGGCCTGGGGCGGCAGGAGGCCGCCGAGTGCTCTGTGCCTGGGGACCGATGTGTGGCGTGTGGAGTCTGCAGACGGCCACCCAGCCCACCAGGGGACCCCACCACCCTGCAATCTGGCTAGAATGACCTGTCCGAAGCCCACCGGGGACCTGAGGGCGGCTCTGTCACTGTGCCCAGCAAGAGCTCTGTGCTTTCCAGACCTCATTGTCACCCCCCCCGCCCCCCGCCGGGCCGGGCGAGGGGCGGCTCCGAGCCCAGTCCAGATGGGACGCCCCTCAGGCTCAGGGTGTTTGGCTGGCGACCGTCCGCACTGCGAAGCAGGAACAGGAGGCTCTGAGCTTGTTCTCACGGCTCCGGCTCTGGGGGCGTCAGATGGCCGGGCTGGGGGCCTGTGGGGCGCGCACAGCGTGTGCTGTTTACGGAAAGTGCAGGAGGGGGAGTTGTGGGTCCGGCGAGCTCTCTGTAAATGCCAGGCCGCCCATGGTGACTGTGACCGCTGCAGGCGGGGGGGCAGGGGGTAGGGGGAAGGCGGTCGGTTTTAAAATGCCGTCGGGTGGGTTTTCCTCTGCTCCCTCCCAGAGCCCGGGGCTCCGCGTTTGGGATGTTGGTCATTTATTCTCTGCGACCCCCTCGGCTGCTGTGTCCGCACCACGTGCCTGGTGGGAAACGCTGCCACCCCAGTGGCCCCGTCTGGCCGCCCTGATCGGTGCTAATGGGGCGAGCGCCTGGCTTTGGCCAGGAATTGGGCTGCAGCCAGGCTGGGGCCACAGCGTGCCAGCCCCCGCCCCTGGTCCCTGCACGGGTGAGCAGGTACCTCCCTTTGAAGGGGCTAAGCCCAGGGCACAGGGTGCAGGGGTGGCCTGGGAGTCCCTGGATGGGGATTTGTGTGACTCCAGACCAGGGGTGAGGGCTGGAGCAGCAGGTTGGTCCAAGGGACTCCCCTAGGATTTTTGGGGTGCTGGCTTCCAGAGGCTGGGTGGTCCTTCCCCTTTCCTTCAAGAACTTGGTGCAAAGATAATTTGGGGCTAATTCACACCCAGGCTGCTCCAGGTTCTGGAAGTCTGGGGGGCAGGGGAGGGGGGAGCGTCTGTCCAGGACTGATCCTCGCCACCCTCCCTCCTGAGGCCCCCGCTGGGCTTCCCCAGGTCCCTCCCCCACCCGGCCTTCCTCACCCCCAGGCTCAGGTGCCTCTGCTGGACCCCCTAAGGAGGGTGTCCCGGAGCAGAGGGTGCAGAGGCACTGGCCAGGCTGAGGGGCCGGGCGTACCTGCCCTGTCCTACTTGGGGAGCAGGTCCCAGCCCGGCCCTGCCCTCCGGACACCCAAGCCCTGGAAGGTTCGTCGGCCATCTCCTCCTGCCCAGGGGCCCATCCCCGCGCAGGCCTTGCCTGAGCACTGTGGGTGAGGGAGGGGCAGCCCCACTGCTCAACCAGGTGTGTGGCAGAGCCTGCCCCTGTCCTCGGTGGTGACAGCTGGCCGGGAGCAGGTGGTCCTCCTGGGAGGTGACCCAGAGTCACCCGTGCGATGGGGACACAGGGACGAGGGAGGTGGCGCCCCTGCCTTCTGTCAGGGCAGGTGGAGAGTGGCAGGCCGATGCCGTGTGCGGTGTGCTGGGGGCCAGGGGGCCTGTGCCCTGGGGCCCCGCTCCGTGCAGGCCTCTCCAGAAAGCGGGCAGGCTGTGGGAGGTAGGAGGTACGGGGCAGGACTGGGCGCCTGCTCGGGGAGCCTGGGGCGTGGAGCCTGGTGGGAGCATTGGCCCCCTAGCACCCGGTTCAGCAGGTGTGGTGGGTACCCAGCGGGTGCCCGACAGACTCGGGGCCTCTGTGAGCAGCAGGGGGGAGCCCCCACCCCGGCCACTGGAGAGACACCTGAGGGCAGGCCAGGCTGGGGTCAGTGGGCAGGGCAGGGCGGGGTTCTCTGCTTGATGTCCGGCCTGCCACTTGTGCCCATTGAGGACGCCAGAGAGGGCCTCACTGTCCCTTCCCACGCTGGAGCTGCAGGCCTGGCCCCCCAGGGGCCCCTGGCTGTCCCCAGCGGTGGTTTGTCAGGGACAATGCCCATCATGTCCACCTGGCTGTGCTTAGTGCTGGCAGGTGTCCTCAGAGCCGCCTCGGGCCTGGGGTGCGTGGTGCGGCCTCTGGGGAAGCGTCCACACATGGGGAGCTGCGCCCCACCTGCTCCCCTCGCCCCACCTGCGCCCCCGAGCCCTCACGCCCGCCTGGCCCGTAGGCCTCTGCCTGCTGGACGCCTCCCGGGTGCCCCGGTGCCTTGGCGATGTGTTCCCGGGCCTGGGCGGGCGGCCCTCACCTGCCTTCCTCTGCTCCCCGGTTCGCTGGGCCTCCCCGCAGAGGGCAGGCCCCGCGGGCCGGGCGCGGGCGCGGCCGGGGCCGCTGACCGGGTCGGTTCTGTGTCCACAGTGCAGGAGAAGCCCGAGCCGGTGCCGCTGGAGAGCCGCTCCTGCGTCCTCATCCGTCGGGACCTCGTGGCGCTGCCCGCCAGCCTCATCAGCCAGATCGGCTACCGCTGCCACCCCAAGCTCTACTCGGAGGGCGACCCGGGCGAGAAGCTGGAGCTGGTGGCAGGTGAGGCCCCGCCCCGCCCTGCCGGGCTTTGCTCCCCGGGGCCCTGAGCGGCGCGGGCGTCGCCAGCCCGTGGGAGAGGAAGACAGCCGTCTCCTATCTCCTCTAATTTCCTTTGAGAAGGACGTCGTTAAGAGGAGTCGTTCAACTGAATGAATTTAGCATCTTAATTGAAGCCCCTGGGCTGGTCTCCCTTCTGATTGGCAGGGGCCGTGTCACGGTTGTGCTTTAATTTAGGCCGAGGATAAAACCGAGTCCCATGCAGCTCGCTGGCCCCGCAGGTCTCCCCCAAGTGTCCAATGGCCGCGCCTGCGGCTCGCGGCCCCAGGCGGCTCTTCCGTAAGAGTGGAGCCGAGGCAGAGCTGCGTCAGGGCGGGCGCCTTGGGCAGAGCGTTCATCTGGGCAGCGTTGGGACCGTTTTTAGATTTTCGAGGCTGTTCGAGGGGATGCTGGGACTCGATGGCACTGTCACCCAAGCTGGTGGACGGGGAGCGTTTCCTGGGGCCTCTCGCTCGCCCGTGGGGCCCCTCACACGGGCAGGCCAGGCCCATGGGCGCCTCCCTTCTCCCACTGCTCACGGCTCCTCTGCCAGCTGCCGGGTCCCCCACTCCTGTACTCCTGTCTGGCACCCCAGCAGCATTGTGGGGTTCCGCCCGCCCTGCCGCCTCAGCGGAAAGCTCCGGCACCGAGGGCAGCTCCCTGTAGGGTGAGGAGGGTGGCCTCACCGTCCGACGCGCGGGGCAGCAGCTGGGCGGTGAGGCTGGTCTGGCCAGGCCGGGATGGGGCAGGGGCGCAGCAGGCGATGCCCTGGACCCCCACCCCTGCCACCACCACTGTCCTGGGCAGGACCCGGGGTCGTTCGGGAGGGGCCCATGTGGGCCATGATGGACTGCGGTTGGCCCTGGGGGAGGGTTCTAGCTGAGGGCTCTTGGGGGGCAGGGCCCTGCCTCCCCGTGGCCTCCTGCTGGTGCTTGGGGTCACAGGTGAGGGCTGCCGCCCGCCCTGGCCCCACCCAGTCCCCAGCTGGATGTCAGGTTGCCAGGCCCTCCCAGGCCCCCTTACAGAGCTCCCACAGTGATGGGGTGTCCTGCCTAGTGGCCCAGGGTGACCTGCTCTGCTGTCGAGTTTAGGCGCTGCAGGTATGACCTGGGTGGACGCGAGGCCGGGGACCGTTTGATGCCGCTGACCAGACACCCCGCTGGGCCCCCTCCGGTCAGCCGTGCGCCTCTCAAAGCCCTGGCTGCCGCTCCGCTGGGGCCTTGGCTCATGGGGCTCATTGCAGGGCTAGCAAGGCCCCCTGCGGCCAGGGCCAGGTGTCCCGGAGGAGCAGGGCCCTGTGTGGCCCTTCTGCCCTGCCCCTCAGTGACGGAGACCGTCCCCACCTGATGGGGAGGCCGAACGTGCTGTGACACTCGGTCACAGGGAAAGGCCAGGCGAGGTGTGGCCACCCCGAGACCCCAGAGGCTAGCAGTGCCCACATGCCCTTCAATGTGCGGTGTGGGCACAGGCATCCCCGAGCTCCCAGGGTCCCCCTGCTGATGTCTCAGCCCTTCGCTGCGGCCTGGTGGGGCGCCCGGGCCTGCCAGGCTTCTCGGGGTAAACAGCAGCACGTGGGCTCGCTGGTCACCCCGCAGCCCTCGGCTGGCTGTTCCCTCGGCAGCCCAAGGAGAAGCCAGGGTGAGCCCCCGCCCAGCTCCCCGTCACTGTCACTGCCCGTGGCTCTTTGGTATTTGGGAGGGGACCTTGAGGAAGGACAGAGTGTTCCCCGACCCCCAGAGGAACCAGGGAGTTCCCTTGAAGCAGGAAGGGTAGTTGGGGACAGCCTTTGAGCATGCCACCAAGGGGAACTCCTCGAGTGACAGGGCCTCAGCGCAGTGACAGTCCTCGCTCTGCGGGGCCCAGGCCTGGGCAGCACCTGCTGGGTGGCGGGTCCTGGGACCCCGCTTCGCCGGCGGGGCCGGGGCCTCACTGTGTCCTGTCTGGCGGCCGCAGGCTCCGGTGTCTACATCACACGCGGCCAGCTGATGAACTGCCACCTCTGTGCCGGGGTGAAGCACAAGGTGCTGCTGAGGAGGCTGCTCGCCACCTTCTTTGACAGGTGGGTCCCCCACTTGCCCAGACCCCTGGCTGCGCCCCTCGGTGTCACGACGCTGGGCCCCGGCGAGGGGGGACCTGGGTCTGGGGAGGGCCAGGCTCTCGGGCGTTTCGGGAGGGCTGGGGGGTCCCCCAACGAAGTGACGAGCCACCTCGCTCCGTCGCAGGTGGGTCAGGCAGCCCCTCCCCTAGGGGGCTTTGCTCCCTCCCGTTTCTCAGCGGTGTGGGCCCTGCTCCCGTCCTCCACCTCGACCCCCGGGACGGGCAGGCGTGCCCTGCCGCAGGCTCCCGGCTCCTCCATGCAGCACTGGGCAGCGGGGATGCCCATTCCCGCGACCGCCTGTGGCCAGAGCCTCACTTGGACCCCCGCCCACCCTCCCCACACCAGGAACACGCTGGCCAACAGCTGTGGCACAGGCATCCGCTCGTCCACCAGTGACCCAGCCGCAAGCCGCTGGACAGCCGCGTCCTCAACGCTGTGAAACGTAAGGGCCAGGGCGGGGCGGGGGCGGGGGGGCGGGGCTCGACGCCTGTCCATCTCGGCTGGGAGCGACAGCCCCCCCAGGCGCCAGGCCGGGCTGCGGGTCGCGGGAGAGGGACGAGCCAGGTCTCGAGGTGCGAACATCCTTGGTAGGTTTCCAAGTGCGATGGATTCAGCTGCGAAACTATTTTAATACGTGAAATAGATCTAATTTTCCTTTTTGAACAAAACCCCTTATTTACATTTGGAGGTTATTCTGAGCCTTTGCCATCTGCTCGGCGTCTCTGCCTCCCGCTTCTGGGCGCGGGGGCGGAGCCCAGCCGGCTCCGCGGCAGACGCCGCCCCATCCCACGCGCCCCTCCTGGGAGAGGCCACCCAGAGCCGGCGGAGGCCACGCTGGCCAAGCGCACGTCCCCCTGGGGCCGCGGGCACACGAAACACGCTCTTAGTTTCTTGCTTAAAAGACGTCTCTCGTTTCAGAGCGCAGAGGGCCTTTGCAGTCGGTAATTACAGCCCAGGGTGTGGGGTGCTGGCCGGGCTCCAGGGAGACACGCACAGGGTGCAGCTCACGCTACCCTCTGCAGGGCTCACCCAGGGTCAGGCGCTTGCCCGGACCTGCCTCGAGGCTCCAGCCCTTGGACAGCTGGGTCTCGTGGTCCCTGGTGGAGAAAGCGAGGGAGGGTGGTTTTCACTGTGAGTGGCGATGCAGGTGATGCTGCAGCTGCTTGCTTCCTCCGGGCTGATGGCCAGCTCCCTCCGCACTCCTTCTCCAGCCTGTGGCCGGACACGCAGGCTTTGCCTTGAGCCCTGCTCTGGCCAGGCTTGTCTGACCCGGCCCCGGAGCCAGGGCGGGTGGGACGGGGGGAAGGGAGGCCTGGAGACGCGAGGGGCCTGCCCAAGGCCACAGGGCCGGCCAGCGGTCGAGGTGGGGGGCAGGTGGGGGCAGGGCTCTGCATCCTGCCGGACCCGCAGCCTTGTGCCCTGATGCCCTGACCGTCTGCCACCCTGATTGTGTGCCTGGGGACTGTCCCCAAGTGTGGCGTGGCCCGCAGGGCTGAGCAGCGGGGAGGCGACCGTGGGTCTTCGGGCTGGAGCCGGGAGAGCCCTGAGCTCCACGTGGTCTCTGCGCCCGAGGGAGGCGGGTCGGAGGACGGCCCCCGGAGCTCCACCGGGGGCCTCAGCTCCGGCTCCTGGGGCGGCAGAGGGCGGGCAGGAAGGCCCCACGAGGCGCGGCCGCTCATGCCGCCGGGCCCTGTCCCCGCAGTGTACTGTCAGAACTTCGCCCCCAGCTTCAAGGAGAGCGAGATGAACGTGATCGCTGCGGACATGTGCACCAACGCCCGCCGTGTCCGGAAGCGCTGGCTGCCCAAGATCAAGTCCATGCTGCCCGAGGGTGTGGAGATGTACCGCACCGTCATGGGCGCCTCGGCCGCCGGCCTGGCCCTCGACCCCGAGCTCCTGGAGCAGCGCCTGCAGGCCGAGCGCCGGGGCGACCCCGCCGCCATCGTGGCCCTGAGGACTGACGCCGCCAACAGCGACCTGGGCGCCGCCGCCAACCCCGCCTTCGAGGCCGGCCAGGAGGCCGACGGCCCCGGCTCCGTCATCCAGGAGGTGGCCGCGCCCGAGCCGCTGCCCCCCGACGGCCAGGGCTCCCCCCAGCCCTTCGAGCAGAGCAGCGCCAGCTCCAGCCGGCCCCAGACGCCAGCCGCCAGGAGGCAGGAGGGCGCCTACGCGGGGACCTTGTAGAGGGCCGCGGGGGCCGCCGGGCCCCCGGGGACCCCGGGGCCCGGCACTAGCTGCTTGCATGCGTTACTAATACAAACAAATGTGATCAAGCCACTTACCTACTGAACTGCTGTTGCCTGAGAAAAATGTGATTTTTATTCTGCTTGTACTTAAAATTTATGAAGGAAACAATGCATTTGTGACACTGTAAACAACTAGGCCACTGGAGGCCTGGCTGCGAGAAAGGGCCCCGGGTCCCTCTTGATAACTCGAGGTCAGTCTCCAAGTCGTAGCTCCCCCTCCGCGCTCGTGGGGAGGGGGCGAGAGGCCACCAGGCCGCCCCAGCCGCCTGTCCTTCCGGCCCCCTCTGCTGGGACAGGGCCAGGGGCCGGTGGCGCGGGGGCTCCTGTCCTTCCCTGTGAGGGTCCCACCTGCCCGTCAGGGGCCACAGCCGGGGCTGGGCCCCCAGGGGCCAAACTCCCTGTGTCCCCTTCCTGAGTCGGGGTCGGGCCGCCGTGCGAGTGTGTGAGCGTGTGCGTGTGTGTGTGTGCGGGGCGCAGCGGCGGTGGCACGCGCTGAGCCTCGCTGTCACTGTGGGTGGGGACGGGGCAGCTCCAGGGCCCCTCAGCCGCCCGGGCCCGGCCAGCCTCCCTCCAGGCCGCCCGCAGTCCAGAGGGGGTGCGGCCGCCACCCCGCGCGCCTCGGCCTTGTCGGGATTGTGTTCGTTCGTTTGTTCTCATCCCAATTCAGGTCTAGTTCCCACCTGGTTTGGAGATTTTCAGACCCAAAAGAGCAAAAAATTAGGGTTGGCGTCCCCGCTGCGACTTGGGGTCAGGCCTTGTGTATACCATGTCCCGCCCCTGGGCCAGGTCCCGCTGACCTCCCATTGCGAGCAGAGGCCCCGGAGGTGTGGCTAGGGTGTGTGATGAGGTGGACGCCCCTGGGCCAGCAGGGGTTGGGCGTGCTGCTTGGTGGAGGGCAGGGTCCAGGGCAGGCTGGAGTGGGGGCTCCCCACCTATGCTCTGAGCCGTGGGGCCTCGAGCGGGCAGTGAGGACAGGCCTGAGCTAGGCAGTCTGTGGGGTGCCCAGGGGCAGCAGGTGCAAGGCCCTGGGGTGTCAGGGAGGTGCCGTGAGGGAGGCCCATCCCAGCCGTGAGTGAGTCTGAGGCTGGGATGCCTCCTCTGAAGTGTCATTGCTGGTTTTGGCGGGAGGGGTGTCCACAGGCTGCCCAAAGTGCTCGTGGAGCCTCTCGCCCGGCGGCTCCGTGTCCTCGTCCAGGGGCTGTGGCCCTCCCACGTCACAGGGAGCCCCCAGGCGTGGCTGGAACACCCCTCCTCTCGCAGACCTGAGGGGATCTCTTGCGTGGTGCCTCTGTCCCCAGTGCCCGCAGGCTGGATAGGTGGGGTTCAGCCCCACCCAGGACCCGCAGAGCTGAGCTTCCCCAGCCGCAGGGCCTTTGTGGGGTCTCGCGAGGCATAGCCTGGGGGAGCAGCTAGGCGCCTTCCCACCAGGTTCCTCATTCCTGCTGCTCGCTGCCTTCCTGTGGGGCAGGCTGGGGCAGCATCCTGGCCTGCACACAGCCTCCTGGGCCCCCTCCAGCCAGGCCAGACGTGTGCCCACCCTGCAGACAAATCTGACAGCTGGCAAGGGGGCTGTGGACGGCAGGGGAGCCCCTCCCAGCCCTGGACCGCCACGCCTGCATGCAGGCTGGGCACCATGGTCCTGGGCCCCAAGGGCTGCAGCTCCCGTGGGGGCATCAGACCGACCCCGTCTTCCCCTCCCTGCTGCAGGCCCGGGGCCCACAGCTCTAGGGACTGGGACCAAGTCCTCCCAGCATCCGGCGGAGGCCGCTCCCCTAGCGCCCCCGGGTGGCCACAGGGCAGTGGCGGTGTTGGCAGGTGAGGTTGACCCCCGCTCATCTCCCCTCTAGAGTGTCCCTTTATCTGCTTCCCCCACCCAAATTTGCACTTTAATTTGACCATTTCTGGGGACCTTCCGGAGACGGGCCCCCTGTCCTGGCTGTTGACAGAAGGCCTCTCTCTGTGTCCCCCTCCCTCTCTCGTCCCCTCCCAAGCGGGCGTGGCCCCCCACCAGGGGCCGGGACAGGGAGGGGTGCCGCCGGCCGCACAGAGAAGGCCTGGCCGTGGCTCGGGCCAGCACAGCGTGCCGTGACCTCTGTCCCCGATGGTTTCCGGTCGCCGTCTGTGTTGTTGCTGGGTGCGGAGCGCGAGCTGTGAGTGAGACTTGAACCGTTACATGTGAATGGTCCTGAGCTTGCCCTGTGCCCGCGGCGGGCCAGGCCGAGCGTTTTGCACTAATGTGTCCCGCGGTGGCCGTGGGTCCGGAGTGTTTGCAGATGGGCACGGCCGACGATTGTATCTGCTGGGGTGTCCCTCCGCGTCCTGGATGCCCTCCCGGGGCGGGCGGGCGGGCGGGCGGCGCCCTGGGCTCGGAGGGACCTTCCAGAGTGCCTTAGCATCTTTTGATCATTTTTCCCAAGGAAAACCAATTAAGAAAAGCGGACCCTCCCCCTCCTCTGTTTACAAGACGACTAATTCCTGTCCCGCCAGCACGATCCCGACACCCAGACCCCATAGAAGGAGAGACGAGCCGCTCAGTATCTATGAGATGTCTGCACCTTTATTCCTGAGCTTGACCGTTAGCAATACTCACATACTGCGTAGAGCCTATTAGAGCTAAGTCGTAGCAGCGCCTTTTCAAGGAGGAGAGAAGGGACGGGACCGTGTGGCGGCTGACGTGGCGCTGGCCCCGGATCCAGCAGCCGCCCCTGCCCTCTGCCCTCCTCGTGGCATGGGGGGTGCTGCAGGAGGCGGCTGGGACGGTCCCTCGGAAGGGGCCGGACGTGTGACAGATACTGTGAGCTGGGTGGGGCCTGCCGCCTGGCCGGCGGGCCTCGGCACTTGAATCCTGTCCTGTTCCCTGCACTGTGGCCTCGTCCAGGGTTCTCTGTGGTCTCTCATTGGACTCGGTTGTCTCGCCTCATCCCCCGAAGGTGGACGAAGCTGTGGACGAGTGGCAGGGGGAGAGACCGCTGGGCGGGCATGCAGCCTGCGGCCCCTTCCGGCCTCCCGGGCACTGGGCGACTGCGGGTGGGGGCTCTGAGCCTGGTATGGTCCTCCAGGAACACTCGTTCTGAGGGGGGGGTGGGCGGCCGGCGGGGGGCAGCGGGCTCCACGGGGCTTGTGCTCCACAGGGACTCTGGTGCACCCGGCCCAGTGCCACCCCCGACGTTTACTGCTCCGAGTGCCCCCAGACAGGTTATTTTTATGGAAATATCTTGCCGCAATAGAAAAAGGCCAATTGCCCGTTAACGAACTCAGAGCTCCGAGAAGCCTGCTCGCCCCTGCCCGGCAGTAAACCCCACCCACAGAATCCAGAGTTCGTAGCTGTCTTGAGCTTTAACTACTGTTTCAGAATGTGGCTGCTGCCTAAATCCGTCGTCACGTCAGCCGGCCGGCTCCAAGCGTGTCTCCCGCCGGAGATGCGGGACCGTTAGGGCTTGGCACAAGATGTTTCTCGTGTGGCAAAGTTTGGGGTTTTTGTTTGTTTGCTTGTTGTGTTTCTTTGGGGGGGGAAAGCGAAAAGGAAAATTATGCAGAATCTAAAGCATTCAGATTGGACAACCTGCTTGAATTCTGATCAGTTGCTTCGTTGTTAGCATTTTGCACATGATTGTAATTTTTATGTCAACAGAAGCCAAAACTTGCAATACTATTTTTAGCAGACAAAAAAAAAAAAAAAGAACTACGTATAAAACGTATAAATATTTTTGACTTGAACATTTGGATGGCACTGGGCACAAATAGACCATTTGTCCTCTGGACGGAATGTTTGGAGACTGGAGACTTTTCAAAGGAGACGGTTGTGGAGTCTGGTGAGGGATTAGGTAGTACTGTAACTCACGACTGTTAAAAATCAAACAAAATAAAGAAACTGTTCCTGTGCTGTGTAAAGGTTGGTCTCACATACCACTGAGTTCGTTTTCAGCCGCAGAAGATGCTAGCTTTTTGTTTTGTTTTGTGTTGTGTTTCGAAGAAGGAGGAAACCTTTGTCCTTCCTGCGTCCTCACTCTGTGCTGCTACTCGGCAGAGTCCAGACTGTCGCTTCGTGGCCGCGGCTGGCGCTGAAGCAGTGACGTGACCTGCAGGCGCGTCCGCCAGCAGCCAGGAAACAGGGCTCCTGGCGCTCAGAGCCGCTGCTTCTTAAGGTGGAAATTTGTTGCAAAGAGACGAAAGGATGTGATCAGTTTATTGTAAAGCGCTTTGTAAAATTCACATTTACAGAATAATAAAGTCAGTTCAAACTCAAGGTGCCTACACTTTTGCTCGGCGGGGGGGTGGGGGGAGGGAGGCGTTGAGAAGCTGGGGGTGGGGGGCGGTTGGGCTGTGGGGGAGCAGGGTGACCAATCATCCCGATGTCCTTGGGAACCAGGAGCCCCAATACGGGGAGGGGCCATCCCCGGTCTCACTGCCCACTGTCCACCTTTCCCCAGTGTGTTTTAAGGGCAGGGGGCTGGTGGGCAGGAGGTCCAAGGGCTCCTGTGCTTGAGAGGGGGACTCTTCTTATTGCCGGTGACTGGAAGAGCTGCCTCACCTGGCTCACCTGCTTGCCCCCCACCAGGTGTGCAGGCACCTTCCTCCATGCCCCACACCTGCTGGGCCAGGCCTGCCCCCAGGTGGACGTAGGGGAAATTGCAAGTAGGTGTCGCAGGTGGGGCCCGTCCACTCCATCTCCCAATTGTCTCTTGAAGTGTCCCCCGCAGGTCATCCAGGGGCTGGGGGTCGGACTCAGGCCTGGCACCCATGCCCCCTCTCCCGTGCGGGGTCCACAGGGCTCCCCTTGAGCTCGCCCTGGGCCCCGGGCAGGAGCGGCTTTGTGCCAGTGTTTGGTGGACGTGGGTCGGGTCAGGGCACCGGCCTTCACACTGGCTTCTTGGACCTGGACACCTGCGTGATGGGTCCTCGTTTCCTTATGGCCTGTGAGGGTCTCATCCGGAGTGGCCACCTCTGACCTTCTGACAACACTCGCGGTTGCTCCCCCTTTCATGGGCCTCGCAACGCCGGCTCTGCCTGAGCCGGGATGTGTTCGCTCTCTTGTGTATCAGGGTCTATAGGGCTGCCTCACTGTGATGTCCCCAGCACGGAACAGGTACAGAGTCTAAAGTGAGTGGACATGGTTTCCAAAAGGGCCCCTGCCTCAGGGACCTTGTAGCAATGGGTGTGCTGGTCTGGGGTCCCCCTGAGTGTGCCCTCCTGCAGAAATGCTGCAGGAGCCTGCCCCAGGCAGGGCTGGGGAGCACGGGGTGAGCCTGTCCCCGTGCACTGTCCAGCCCGTCTCCATCCTCCGGGGTGAGCGGCTCTCAGCTTCCTGCTTCTGCTCCTGTTTGCCGAGCTGTCCTGGCGTCCCCAGCCCAGCTCAGCGGCAGCAGCTGCCCATGGTGTATGTGTGTGGGGGGGTTGGGGGGGCGGTCTCGGCTGGAACCCAGGTCCCCGCCGTTGCTCTGGGATGGTGCCCAGCCCCGTCCTCTCCTGGGGCAGGTGTAGAAGGGAGCCGGGCACCTGCCGGCCTGTGCTCGGTCCTTTCCGGCCTCCCACAGAGGCTGAGGCTTCGGAAGGTCAGCATCAGCCCCTTTGCCAGGAGCCCTCGGCCTCCCCCTCCTCTCACCCCTTTGTCCTGTTCTGGGAGGAGGGTGCAGAGTCAGCAGGACCCAGAGGCTCTGCCTGGAGCCCTTTGTCCATCTGCACAAAGGGTTGGAGCCCCAGGGGGCGGGGTGCGTCTGGAGCCGGGGGCAGGGCCTGCGGATGCAAGCTGGGGGAGGCAGAGGCCAGAGGCCAGGGGAGGGCTGGGCCCGCACAGTGGGTCGGTGGGGAGTGGGGTGGGGAGCGGGCAGGGCAGGGGCTGGGGTCCACGTTGGCCACCTTCACACCCGCTCCCGCCGTGGCTGGCAGGCTCTGAGTGGTGCGTTTTCACAACCCCCGCTGGTTAGGCATTGCGTCGTCTAGAGGACAGCCAGGCCCTGCGGGCAGGGGTGTCCCAGCCGCCCCGCGCCCCGTGCCCTGCTGGCAGCAGCCGGCTAGAAGGGGTCCCAGCCCGCCTGCCGCCGCCGGGAGGCTTGAGGCGGGCTCGTCCCAGCTCTGTGTGGTCCACGCTGTCGCTGGCCCCAGGGCCTCCTCAGAAGCTCACACAGGGACCACCCTGGGGTCTCCCTCAGCGAAGGGAAGGAGGTTGGTGGGCAGGTGGCCAGCAGGGTAGGGCCCTGGGCCGGGAGGGGGCTGCAGCGGGGTTGGGGGGGGAGGATTGGGACCCATCTCCACTGCCCGGACAGGCCTGAGCACTCGGGGACACAGCATGTTGACAGGATCCCCGCTGCGACGGTGGGGTGACAGGCCCCCCAGGAAGGCGCACGCGGCCATCTCCCACCTCGGGCCATGCCCCTGCGGTTCCCCTAGGGTGTGCATGGCCAGCGGCGAGGGCCGGAGCTGGGAGGGGGCCGAGGGCGCTGTGGGGGGGCTGAATTACACAGATGACAGCACCCACAGAAACCGGGGCCCCACGTCGGAGCCCCCGGGGGCTGGAAAGGGTGGGGGCAGGGGAGCACCCAGGGACAGCCCGGCCTTCGACCCCTATCCGTGTGCCCTCTGGTCCTCGTGCTGGAAGCAGCAGCACCTCGGGGGGCACTGGGGTGCGCTGGAACCCCGACTACCCTCGCCGAAGCCCCACCACAGAGGCCCGTGTTCCAGACGGGGCGTCCGTGGCTCAGGAGTTTGGGTGTCGTCTGGTCACAGCCAGAAGGCGGCAGAGCCAGGATCTGAACCGGGTCCCTGCACAGCGCTGGCCTCTGTGACCCGCCCCTGTCCCTGGGCCCCACCCCACCCCTAGGGAGCGAGCGTCCCCAGACGGGCAGGTTGGCAGTTTGGATGGGCTCAGCCAGGGCTGGCACTCGGTGACACAGCTCCCCCTGCCACCAGGTGCTGCCCGCCTGTCCGGCCCACACTGCAAGGGGCGTCCTCGGCCCCCGCTCTGAGGAGGGGCCCAACCTGTCTTGCGGGTGACCCAGGAGGCTCTTTGAGGAGGGGAGCACGGCAGAGACAAGAGCCAGCTCACGGCCCGGCTCCTCGGGGCCACCTAGGAGGGGATGAGGGGCCTGCCCTGGGCGCCCACCTGGGCCCGGGTGGGAGGTGCAAAGGGGACCCGGCCGCTTATGAGCCCCGAGGGTCCTTGGCCAGTGGTTAGCTGTCCTTGTCCTCCGTTTCCTCCTCCATGAAATGGGGCCATGCCGATGCCGCTTCTCAGGGTTTGGGGGCCTCTCGGGGCCGTGTTTACGCAGACGCAGTGGTGCCCGGAGCACGCAGTCGGTGAATGCCAGCCAGCGCCAGCTAGGCGGGTTCTGCTCAGCCCGGGCTGACACTCGGCCAGTGATTCTGCACCAAGAGCCCAGGGAAAACGGGGCCCGGCAGCCGGTTCCCCGGGAAATGATGGGGCATGCGGAGGTCGAGTCCGGCAGACACAAGCCCTGTGGAGGGGCGGGCCCTGGGCTTGCGTCTGCCCTGGCCACCTGGCCACCGGGAGCCTCGGGCTCCCCTTCGCAGATGTGGGGGGGGGGGTGCGCCACGTCCGGCGGACCTGCGGCTAGTGCCGGATCCCGGAGGCCTCGCTCGGACCCTCTCCGCCGAGCGGGAGGTGGTAAGTCCAGAACCTCCTCCCTCACCCCACGTAGAGGAGGGCTTCGCGCATGCTGCTTCCCGTGATCTCCCCAGCAGAGGCTGGGCCCAGGCCCTCCCGGGCCCGCTCCTGCGACAGAGGCCATCTGTTAGCGGGGTGCGGGCATGGGGTGCACCTGGCACCAGGCGGAGAAGCCAAGGTGCTGACCCAGGGCTCTGCATCCAGGGTCCCGGGTGGCAGCGTGGCGGGGCCCACAGGCACCCAGGCCGACTGTGCGGGACGCCCCGGCCGTGTCGAGAGAGGGGGGCACCCCGTGGGTGCCCTGGGCCATGGTCAGGGGTCAAGGAGGGGGTTCACGCCGGAGGTGCCCGGAGCGGGCTCCTACGGGCACCGGGCAGAGGCGCAGGCCAGGGCCAGCGCCTGCACTGGCCAGAGCGAGCCTCAGCCCTGGCGGGAGGTCCGGCCTGGGACATCGCCCCGTCCTGCCGGATGCCCCGGGTGCCTGGCCCTGCACCAGGAGGAGGGCCGGCTCCCACTGCGCCAGGCGAGCGTGCAGCGCCACCCCCCACCCCGGCGCCTTGGTTCCCTGCCGCTCGCGCTCTGAGTCATGTGTCCCGCATTTGTATTTAGAGAGCAGAGCAGATGGTGGGCTCAGCAACACTTTAGATGAAGGATTCCAAAAGCACATTAAATTTAGATTTGATAAGACAGTTACTGTATGGAAATTAGAGACCCAGCGACTGCTCTCCCAGCGCCGGGGTGCGATGCCGCGTCCCCTCGATGGGACGCATCCTCCTGGGTGTGTCGGGGGTGTGCAGGGAGCGGGCTGGCTCCCCTGCCCCGGCCCGTGGCTGCCCGCCTTGCTGGACCTTCCTTCAGTTTCTGAAGCCCTGTCCCTCAGAAGGCCATGTGTATCCCGGGGCTGGCCTGGCGGGCGTCATGGAATCTTCCAGAGGCCACTCTTACTTTGTCCACTTTTCAGGAAAGGAAACTGAGGCTCAGAGAGGGAAGGGACTTGGCCGAGTTGGGGGGCGCCTGGTGTGGATGGTGGTGCTGGTCTTGAGGGGCTGGTGGGGGCAGGGGGTAGGGAAGGTGGGGCCTGGTGAGAGAAGCTGCAGAAAGGGGCAGCAGCTTCCTCTCCTGGACCCCTCCCCTCCTAACAGACCCGCCCCCAGCGGGGGTCGGGAAAGGGTGATTCCAGGAGCAGGCTCACCCCCCACAGCCCTGACAATCAACCCATCTCAGCCCCCAGCACCCCCAAATCAGGGGCCAGAAGGTGCTAAGTGCATGAGGATCTCTTGCAGCCACAATAGATCTAGTCACTTTGTCCCTCCCGAGACAGAAGCAGGGGCCCCAGGTCTCCAGACTGGCGGAAACCGGCCCCCGCAGACCAGCGGCCTCGCTCAGTCCCGTAACTGGCAGGCGTGCTATTAATAATCCCTCCATGGGCCCTAAGCGCGGACATCATCACCTGCTTCTGGGGAGCCAAGTGGCCTTGGCGGGTGGCCTGGACGGTGGGGCCTGAGCCCCAGCCACCACCCTGTAGGCACCTGGCCAGGCTGGGCAGGGTCTGGGGCTACTTAACCCACCTGGGGCCTGCGGCCAGGCCTCCCAGGACAGAGGCTGCTTTTCCCCCATCGAAGGCGTCGGTTTGCGTGGGGCCGGGCTAAGCGCTGCCCTCTCCCCTCTGTTCTCACCTCCTGGAAAGGAGCCAGGGAGTGGGGGGGGGCCTGGGAGGGGGGTCCTGGGCCAGGCTCAGGTCCCTTCCTCAGAGGGTAGCGGTCATATCCCCAGGTGGTGACACGTCCCTTCTTGATGGCTCTCCGAGAGTTTCCCGTGACCTTAAACTGGCACCCATGGCTGCCACTCGCCTGAGCTAAGCATCCGTCTGCCTGTCCAGCTCCGGGCCGGAGGGCGCCCTGCCCGCCGCGGCCTACGTGCTGGGCCTCTGTTTCCTCCTTTGTAAAGGGGGTCATGGTGCCCCTCAGGAAGTCCAATTCCTGGTGACGGCAGTGGAAGCCACCTTGCCTGCTTCGCTTGGGGGACGATGGGGACCCACAGAGGCACAGAGGAGACTAGAGTTGGGGCTCAGGAGAGCCCAGTGGGAATGGAGGGACCACATGGGCACCAGTCACCTCCCCCACCCTGCCCCACGCCCTGCCCCTGAGTGCGAGTGCAGAGCGGAGGCCAAGGTCAGGGCTGCTGGGAGCCTGGGAAAGCGGGCGGGGCCTCTGGGGCCTGGGGGGTGGGGCGGGGGGGAGTGGGGGAGGAGCACCCTGAAACTGGGAGGCTGGAGGAGAAGCACAGGGGTCGGCACCTCCATCTCGGGGTGTTGGGTGTCGAGCAGGACTGGCATCTGCAGACCCGGCACTGGGGGGCTGCCTGCCTGCTCCTGAGGAGGCCACAGCCCGAGGCCCTTTGGACCCCACTCCGCCCCCTCCAAGGCCAAGGCCCGTTCTCTCTACAAAGCAACTCCTCACATCTGGGACGTCACTGTTTTTCCTAAATTAAAAATAATAATAATAATAATAATAATAATGACAACAAATACTAAAGCACTCGTGTGCCGGGGTGGGGGGTGCTATGACTCAGCGAGTCCTCCCAGCCACCCGCAGCGCTTCTGTTTGCAGGGGCTCCCACACCCCCAGACTCCCCCAACCCTCCCCAGGGGGCTGCACTTCCTCCCACGGTAGCAGCCGCCTGCTGCCTCTGAGCCTTGGGCACTGCAGGCCCCGGGCAGGGGCTGAGTGAGGCTGGGGGGAAGGGGGGTCGGGGTGGGTAGGGGCTGCAGCCCTTTGGAGAGCTGAGGGCCTGCGGGCTGAGAACGAGGGTGGCCCTGTGGTCACTGCTGAGCCTGCGTGCAGCCGGGGGACACAGGCCATGAGGAAGCCAGCCCCGCCCCGTCCTTCCCTCCCTGCCCTGCCCACGCCATCCCCCACCCCACACTGGAGTCGCCCCACCCTCCAGGCTGCCCAGCGAGCTGCACGGGTTTGAGGTGCCCCCCACCCGTGCTGCGGTCCCCTCTGCACACTGAGGCTTGTGCCCAGGCAGCTCCTGCGTCCTGGCCGGGCTGGACCCACGCACCCCCATCGGCTCAAACACTCGGGGAGCCTGTGGCACCCAGGCCTGCCTGCTGTGGGGGGCAGGTGGGCAGCGGGCGCCCACTCCCTGCGCAGGGTGATGGGGGCTGCCGTGGAGAGGGGCCAGGCGGGCCCAAGCCCTTCCCGGCGAGGCTGGCCCGCCTGGGGCAGCCTGGCGGTTTCCAGGGGCGTGGCTGGAGCAGGAACCCCGTCAGAGGGCACTGGGCCCGTCCCCCAGATCGCCCCTGGGGCCCACTGCTCATCCCTGCTCACCATCCCCAGACGAGGATGGGGGGGAGTCCAGAGGGGGCCCCAGGCGGGGCCCAGAGCCGGGGTGGGCGGGCGCCGGCTGCCTCTCCCCGCCCGGCCCGGCCGCGGCTGCTCACTTGTTCTGTTGAGCCTGCGTGGTCGCGGCTGGGAAGCTGTCGCCCGCAGTCTGCAAACATCGCTTCCCGCTCTGCCGCTCGCTGCCAAGTGCCGCCGCCAGCTTGGCTCGAAGGCGTCGCACAAGCTGCCCGGCCTGGCACCGGGCTCCGCGCGGCCTCCCTCGGAGCCGGCCCACGAGGGCTGTCCCCGAGCGCCCCGAGTCCCGCAGCCGGGCCGCCGAGCTCCCGCCTGCTCCCCCACCCCCCGCAGCCTGTGTGGCCCCCGAGGCCCGTGGGACCCAGGGGAGAATCTGGAACCCTGCAGAGCACAGCACCCTAGGAGCGAGCACGGGACTCTGGGGATAGTGAAGGGGCTGCGGGAGGGAGCGGTGTCACTGGGCCCTGGGACGGGGCCACCTCTCGAGGTCAACCCTGAGCCAATGCCCAAGCTGCTTCACTTAACCCCGGTCTGCCCTCCGGGGTCCCCCCTCCTCACCCCGGTGGCTATTCAGGGTCACAAGTCCCTTCGGGAGGGGTGTCAGCACCGCTAGATGCTAGATTGGCCTCCTGTGGGCATTAGAGCTGGCTCCAGCCCTTGGGGCATGCGGGCAGGGCAGCCCCTGGGGGACCAGCCGGGCTCCACCAGCTCCCCTGCAGCTCAGACCGTCTGGGTGGGAGGGAAGAGTTTAGGGCACTGGCAACCACCCCCCGTGCTGGTGACTGGAGCCCCCAGCCTCCAAGCAGCTGCCAGGCTCAGCCTCCAAGACGGGGCTGCCACTTTCACGCGAACAATCACGCCGTGTCTCATGGCCTCGTCATTAAGTGTCTCTTCATCCCGATTATTGTCAGAGGGTGATTTGTTGTTCTCGGGCTGGATAAAACCGACCTGTTTCCGGAGAGGCCTGGGAGCATCTCCGACCCTCCACACCCGGGGGGGGGACTGGGGGTGGCCCTGGCACCTCCTCCCTGCATATGGGGGCTGCCGGGCAGAGTGGGGGCTGAGAGAGCAGCTGGCAGCCTGGCCCCTGGGCTGGCCTGGGGCTCAGGGGCTGAGAGCACATGGACCGTCCCTGGGTGCGGTGCCCTCAGCCCGCGTGCGAGGGCGCACACGCACACACACGCATGCACACGCACACACGCACACACGCATGCACATGCATGCACGCACACACGCACGCGCACGCACGCACGCATGCACCTACACGCGCGCTCAACACATGCACATGCACACACGCACACATGCACACGCACACACGCACGCACGTGCACACACCCAAACACACATGCACGCACACGCACACACGTGCGCACAAACACACACGCACGCACACGCACACACAAACACACGCACGCACACTCAAACACACGCACGCACACACACTCAAACACACGCACGCACACACACGTGCACACGCGCACATGCACGCACACTCACACACATGCACATACACGCACGCACACACGTGCACACACACGCGCATGCACACGCACGCACGCGCACACACACTCAAACACACATGCACGCACGCACACGCGCACACAGCACACACACGTGCACACGCACACACACATGCACACGCACACACACACACGCGCGCGCACGCACACAGACGGGACATGGTGGTGTCCACAGCTGCTCCTGGGCCTGGGGGCTTTGGGGCTCTAACATCAGAAGCCCCGCTGGGGGCTCACTTTCTCCACCATGAGACGCCCCCTCCCCTGTCTCTTGGGGCCGAGGGACAGAGCGAGGTTCTGCCCAGTGGCAAGTGGAACAGAGGACGAGCTGCGGTGGCCTGCAGGGGCCTGAGCCTGCAGCGGCCCACGCCGGGCGGGAGCTGTGCAGGGGTGTGGGCCCTGTCCCCGTGGCCCGCCCCATGCCTGCAGACGCAGCCCGGACGGAAGATGAGCCCCTTTTCCTTTGAGCGTTTAAAAACCTTGGGCCAGAACACACGTAAAGGAGGTCTTTGCGAGGGAGGAGGGTGTAAAATCATGAGAGAACAAGAGAAGTTTGGTCGGACGTGAGCCAGCAAGCACGGACCTTACAGTGAGGGTAACTAGCCATACTTCCCACCGGGGGAAGCGCAGATGCTTCAGAAGGCGAGGTGATTAATTTTTAAGGTCGTATTGCACGTCATACCACGGCGAGGCATTAACGAGGGGGCGACCCTGACCTGTATGCACTTGGCCAACGTGGCCACAGACATGCACTGGATGCTCGCCAGATGGACGGCCCCAGCCCAGGACTCCACCTGGCGTCCAGTCCCACAGGGACAGGTGCCTGAGCCCTGGGTGGTGGACGGTGTGCGGTGAGGGTCAGAGGTGGGCACGGCTGCACAGACCCTCCTGTGACAGCATCCGGCAGCTCAGCACATGCGGAGGATGGTCCAGTGGAGTGTGAGGCTCAGCCTGGTGTGGGTCAGAGGTCACGGCTGTTGGAGCCAGAGTCAGAGGTCAGAGATGTGGCTGGGGCCTCTGTCAAGGCCAGGCCAGTGACCCAGCGCTCTGGGGGCCCTGCTGCCACACAGGGCGTATGGGGCAGCCGCAGGCTGGTGGCCACCCCGGGTGGCGCCTCTGCCCGGCTCCAGGCCCTGGGGTCCCGCTCGGCCACCACGTGCCATGTGCTCCCTGGTGGCCACCGGCGCAGCAGCGGGTTCCCCCGCTTTGCAGGGCAAGACTCAGAAGCCGAGGTGCTGTGCTGGGCTCAAGGTCACGGTGGGCAAGGCCTGCCTCCGCTCTAGTGTGGCCCGACCCCGAAGCCGGGCTCCGCCCCTCCCTGGCCTTAGTCCCCCAACCTGGGCGTCTCTCAGAGTCTTCTCCCTCCCTTACCAGCTACCGGCAGCGGACAGGGACACTGCTCCCACCACAACTCGGAGGGCCCTAGAGGCTGGAGATGGAGCTCCATGGGACTTCAGACTTCCTGGGCCCTGGCCACTCCTCCCCAGCCCCCTGAGCCCCTCTGCAGGGCCCCGGGGTGGCAGGAGGAAGGGGCACGAGCGAGCGTCTCCTGGCCGCCTTTAAACGCAGCATCCGGCCAGCGGCATTGATTGTGGGAGACAGACACCCATGGCGTCTCCGACCCGGCTGCCTGGGGAGCGGGAAGCTTCGAGTCGAGGATTCAGGTGCAGGCCTGCAGGCTGGCCCGAGGGACACAGGACGAAGAGGACAGCCGGGCTGTGGGTGTGGGAATGCCTGCTCCTGGCCAGGCTTTCCACGCGTTCTCCGGGCCCCGGGAGGGGCGAGCGACGCCCCACCCGAGGCGAGTTCCCGTCACCCTCGTGCACGGCTTCTCTGGCCTGGTCCCGGGTTGGACGCCAGGGTTACGGAGTTCAGCCTCTCCTGACACCTGACCCCTTTGAATGCTGAACCCTGTCAAACTGTTCTTGAGGGCAACTTCAGCGGCCCGCCTTCTTGGGAGGGCTGGCTGAGCACCACGCAGACGGGCCATCGTGTGGCGGGCCGTCACCGTCATGTGGCAGGCCAGAGTTCCAGCTCCTCCCTCCCTCTGTCTGTCTCCTCCAGCCCCCACCTGCTTCCCAGCCCCCGCCTGAGCCTGGAGAAGCCAACTGAGGGGAGGAAGTCACGCAGGCTTAGGTGGGCTCTGTGCACTCACTTCACATCTCTGCACCTCCCGCCTGGGGGCGAGCCCACAGCCCCTGTGCCAGAGTGCCTCCCCCAGGCCTTGCTGCCCCTGGCCGGCAGGGCCCACTCAGCTCTCCCTCGGCCCCTCCCCCCACAGGAGCAGGGAGAGGGGTAGAGAGGGGTGCCAGGGCAGCGGCCCCCCTTCTTGCCGTGAGTTCCGCCAACGAGAGTCGGATGGATCTGAGACGGGGCTGCAGCGTCTCACACCTATAACTTTAAATTAAAAAGCCATGTGCTGTTTATGGGTTCCCTCGGCAGCTCTGTGCGGCGGCCCCATAAAGATGATGTTATAGCACGAGCATTATGCACCGAGCCGACTGTATACACGTTTCTAAATGGCTCGGCAAACAGCAGCCTACTTACGGGCAGGGAAGGGGAGCTGGTTCATTTGGGGTAAGAAATGGTCCTTGATTCGATTTTAAATGCAATGACAGCCGAATTTATTTCTTATTTAATCACTTCCCTGCGCTGCTGAGAGCAGGGCGTATTAAACTCCGCCGTGCAGAGCCGACTCCGGCGTCGGCGGAAGGGACGCGCGGATGGATTATGTTTATAGGGTCGAGTGGGATCGTCGCGGGGAGCACGTACCCAGAATGGGCATTTTTGTCATTTATACAGTGGCTCGTATCATTATTTCTTCCTGCTTCCAATTTTTCAGTAATAAAAATATGGGCAGTGTGATTCTCTTTGCATTACAGATAAACCATCTTGATCCTTTATTAAATATTTTTATTAGTCCGAAGTGCTGCGGGCGTTCACGCAGATAAATCAGCCGGGCGGCCGCGCCGCCCGCTCCCCGCGAGGCAGGCGCCATCCTGGAGAAGGAGGCTCCGCGTCCTCTGCCCGGCGCCCTCCGTCCCGTTCTACGGCCCTGCGTCCGCCGACGGGTCGTTTGTTCTTCCAAACCCGAGTGGTCTGAGAACTCGCTCTGTTTAATTAGGAATTACTCTCCGAGTCCTGCTCAGGCGCCCGCAGGGACGCGAGGCCCCGCTTGGCCCGTGCTTGGAGCCAAAGGGGAGTTGGGGATCTCGGGGGCTCAGGCAGCACCCCGCTAGGGTTTGGGGCCCAAGAGACCACGGAGGCCCCTGGGTGTGAAGTGAGGGATGGCCAGAGGGTCCGCTGCAGCAGGCACCCTGGTCCCGGGCAGGGCTGGCCAAGCTGGGGTCCCGTGGGGCGCAGGGCGCTAAGGGGGCCAGCTCCAGCAGCTCCTCCTTCCTGTGTGGCTGAGGTGAGCCCGAACGTCCTCCCGCCGTGGCTGAGGGGCACAGGCTGGGTCACCAGTGGGGCAGTTTCCTGACAGAAAGTTCTCTCTCCAGCCACTGCTGCGGACTGGCCCCTGTGCCCGGAGGGTCAGCTCCCGGGGGAGCCGTAGGAGCAGGTGGCCCCTCGGCGCCCAGCCGCACCGCACCCTGTGTGCTCTCTCCACCCCTTCCTGACTCTTGCTTTCGCTGGTGGTTCCGTAATGACACCCCGTTATCCTCCAGGACGACGGTCCAGATGGCGCCATTCCCCAGCGCCCAGGCCCTCCGTCCCCACCCCGTCCCGAAGACCACCGCCCTCTGCCTCCCAGCTGGCCCCGTGAGTGACAAAGGCCCCTCCCCCCGGGGCCCCTTGCCAGGTTCCCGTGAGCCTTCCGCACAGAGGTGGGGCCTGCTGGCCCCACGTCGAGACCCATGTGAGCCTTAGGGGGGTCCCGACTCTGCCATCTGGATCTGGTGGCCCCACCCCGTGCCCTCCACGCCCACCTCTGGCCTGGCAGGGCTGCTGGGGTCCTGGTGAGCCCTGACCCTGGAAGGGCAGGCAGCCCAGGCCCACCTTGGCCAGGAGAGGCCAGCAGAGTGGCCTGGGAGCCTTCACGGACGAGGGCTCTGGGAAGGCCGGTCCTCAGTGCGAGCCGGGGCCCAGGAGGCTCCGCATTCGCAGCCAGGAGGACAGCGGGGGGCGGGGGGGCGGGTGGAGGAAGCCCTGTGCCGGGGAGGGCGCCACCCGGCTCCCCGTGCCGGGGAGGGACCACAGCTGCCTGGGACAGCCACATGCTGGCGCTCAGTGCCAGACACTCAGTGTCCCCTGCAAGGTAGGGAAGGGGCAGAGCCAGCATCAGACCGGGTCAGGCCTGAGACCGGGCCCCGGCCAGACCCAGAGGGAGGAAGGTGACATGGAACCAGCCCCCTCCAGCCCAGGGCGAGGAGGGGTCTCGCGGCAGGGCCAGGCCCTCACCCTACAGAGCTCTGGCCCGCACCTCCAGACAGGCGGCCTGGCCCCATCACCTCCGTCGCTGGCAGGCCGGCAGGGCTGGCCCGGGGGCCCGGGGTGCGCGGCAGCGTGCGTCTTGGGATGGGCAGAGCCCGAGAACTCAGCTGCTGCTGCTGCGAGTGTGCGCGGGGAGGGAGGGCGGACAGCCCGCCTGGCCGGGCACCAAGGGAACGCCTATGTCCCCAGCACCTCCTTGGCAGGAACCTGAGCTGAATGTGGTGCCTGTGTTAGGCCCAGGCCCGGGCCAGCGATGCCAGGCGGGGGGCAGGACAGCGGGGGGTGGGACAGGCAGGGGCGGGACAGGCAGGGGTCCCAGCAGCCGCCCCCCGCCCGAGCCTTGTGACCTCTCCCAGGGGCCCCTCGGAATCCGGCTCCCCTAGAGCTTGGTCTTGCTGGAGGACTGGGGAGGGGGAGGGGGCAGCCATTCTAATCTCAGGGAGCCACCCGGTGCAGGCAGCCACCACGCCTCTCTGCCTCCGTACCGCTTCTCTTAATCAGCCCTGTCCCAAGGCGGACGTGGTAGGCATATGAGTGACAGGGACTGGATACAGCCAGGTGGGCGCCTACATTCTGCTCCCCCCTGTGCCTGGGTTGCCCCGTAGATGGGTACCCCAGGTGCAGGCAAGCTGAGGGACCAGGGCACATGTCCTGCCCTCCGCTACCCGGTGGCCATGTGACCAGGAGGACACTCCATCCTCATCCACAAGGCGGGGCCTCTGTGAGCCCCAAACGCTCCCAGCTCAGGGAGAGGCGAAGACAGGCTTGTGCGTGTCGCGGGAAGAGCTCCGGACAGCCCGGGCGCCTGCAGTGAGCCAGGTCTCGGGGGTCCTGAGGTGACGGCAGAGGCCTGAGGCCTTGGGGACGCACAGCGGGCAGGGAGGGCAGCACCGTGCTGAGCCGATGGCAGCTGTGCGTGGAGAAGCCTTGGTCACGGCACGCCTCGGCCAGGGGTCCGAGGGTGGGATGGCCCCCTCTGCCGGTGTCTGGGGGTTGCCCACCTCCTCTTGGGGGCTGACAGGTTCTGCGGCGGTCAACGGAAGTGCGGCCAAAAATTCTTGGGGCTCGTCAGCCTGGAAAAGGAAGGGAATCTCGACGCCGGCCATGGCACGGATGGACCTGGAGGACACGGTGCTCAGTGAAGCGAGCGGGTCACGGAAGGACACGTCCCGTGGGACCCCACTCACGGGAGGCCCCCAGAGGGGTCAGACCCACAGGGACAGGAAGTGGGCGGTGGGGCCGGGGCTGGGGGCAGGGTGCGTGTTTAACGGGGACAGAGTTCCTGTCTGGGAAGATGAGGAAGTCCTGGAGGTGACGGTGGTGACGGCCACGCACAGTGTGACTGTGCCTGATGCCACCGGGCTGTGTGCTCGCCCTGGTGGGAGGGAGGGTGGACAGCCACCTGGCCGGGCACCAAGGTCAATGTCACGTGTATTTTACCATAATTAAACATTTACATATGTTGTGTACAACGTGGAGGCAGGGCGGACCCACACAGATGTACGAGGGGCATGTGCCTGCTGGGTGCCCCCTCCGGGTCAGAGCTGAACATGTCAAGCAAACCCACGAAGCCCTGGATTCTAACCCAGAGAGTAAGATAGACACCCACGAGCCCCCACGGGTGTAAACAAATGGGTGAATAAATAAAACACCGGCGGACACCCCCGGGGGAGCACGCCCCCGGCTTTCGGCGTGGGCTGCACCCCGCAACGTCCTCCCAGAGGGTGAAATGTGAGAAGTGGGGAGGGTGGCTTCGCAGGGGAGAAACCTCACAAACACGCCTCGGCCAGTGACCAAGGGCGACCCCAGCAGCAACGGGTCAGTGACGGCACGCGCCCCTGACAGGATGCGACGAGAGGGCCTTTCCCCCCCCAACGCCCACCCCCGTCTGACCACCAGAAACACACCAGACAAACCCCCACGGAAGGACACTCTACCAAATCCCTGACCAGTCCTCAAAACCGTCAAAAACACGCAAGGCTGAGGAACTGTCACAGAGGAGCCTCAAGAGACAACTGACTGTCATGTGGGCTCCTGGATCCTGGGATGGGGAAGGACATTAGGTAAAAACTAAGGAAATCTGAATAAAGTATAGACCTTAATGAAAAAATACATTAAAAAATAGATGCCCCAGGGCGGGGGGTGCTGGGCAGTTCTCGAGTAAGACGTGACCTTGGGCAAATCATGGCTCATGACTGGACGTCTGGACCAGGGCCAGCGCAGGTCCCCGCGGCCCCTGTCCCCACCCTCCCTGGGGCACGGAGCCGCGCACAAGCTGCCGGCTGCGTGGCTGAGCCCCTGCTGCGTGAAAGGCCATTGGGATGAGCAGGGGAGTGACACCCGTCCCGGAGGACGGGAGCCTTGTCGAGGACACGGGGACCTTGGAGGACCTGTGGGCCCTTGGGCAGAAGAGTCAGGTTGATGGAGGGACGAGAGGGCCAGGCGCTTGGGGAGGACGGGCGTTCAGGGCGAGAGTGGCCGGAACAACCACATTTAACCCATCAGAATGTGGATAGTTTTGTTATGGAAAACACCAGAAAGCCATTAATGTAAATCATGAAATATTCAGCAAGGAAGTCACTTAACTGTCTTGTGTTCCCAGAAACGGCGCCGAAAGCTTCCTGCACTGGGCGCCCAAACTCTGTGCATCGTCAGAGGCCATTATCACAGAACTGAGGGGCATTAGATCACCGCTGTGTCCGCGGCGTGCGGGGCGGCGGCCACCACCTCCCTCCCGCGTAACCGCGCCTGCCACGTGCACCCCCAGGGCTCGGTGGGGCTCTCTGGGGCTCCCACCGGCCGCCCCCCATGGATCCAGCTCCCACAGATGGCCCAGCCCCTGGGGCCCGGGTGCCGTCCTCAGGGGGCAGAGGTGGAGGGAGAGCCGCTGCCCCCCCAGCTCTGCCGCCCTGCCGGCCCCCGTGGCCTCCCGGCTCTTCGGTCGCCCGCGTGACAGTGGTGATACAGAGCTGCTGTGCCTTCATGCTCGCACCGGGCTCGGCCCCCGCAGGACCACCCCTCACTCGCCCCAACACCGTCTAAGGTCCCGTGGCTGGTGAGCCTCAGGGTGAGGGGCTGGGTCCACATCTGTTGGACCTCAGCCACCAGCCCACCTGCCTCTGAACACGCGGGAGATGAGGCACAAACATGCCAGGCGGGATTGATGACGGGGACGCACCCATGGGGGCGGCCGCCACGGAGCAGACGGAAAACGAGCAGAGCCGGCCAGACGCGGAGACGGGGGCCTCGAGCGGTTCCCCAGGGGACGGACACAGCGGAAAGCAGTCCAGCCGTCCCCGGAAAATGGAGCACAGGCTGGCCAAGGGACCCGGCGGGCCGGCTCCTGGTGCACACCACGAGAGGTCAGCATGCCCTGTCCACAGCCGCCCCGTTCGCGGAGCCCAGAGCGGAAGCCGCCCGAGTCCGGAGACCGAGGCTCGAACGGACCAGACGGGGTCGCTCCGCGCAGTGGGCGGCATTCAGCCTTGGGAAGTGAGGACGTTCCGGCACCTGCTACAACCCGGATGAGGCTCGAAAAGATCGCGGTGTGTGAAACGAGCCAGCCGCAGGACACGTCCTGTGTGACCCCAGTCCTACGAGGTCCCTAGAAGAGCCGCATCCACAGAGGCAGGAAGTAGGCGGTGGGGGCCAGGACTGGAAGAGGGGGTTGGAGCCAGCGCCCCCGAACGGTGCCCTTAAACAGGAGTAAGACGGTCGATTTTTTATTGTGTCTAACACACCATGATTTTAAACATAAAAATAGAAAGACGAGAATGGGGAACAGGGCAGGCGAAGAGGCCTTGTGTGTCCGGGGGGTGACGGTGGGACAGGAATCCACAGGTGGCCTGTGGTGGAGGGACGCCGCCCGCCCGGAGGATGGCCAGGTGCCCTGGGCGCGTTTCAGCACCTCGGAGAGAGACACGGCCGCCGGTGGCGAGGGCAGGGCGGAGTCTGGACCCCGCGCTGGAGTGGGCGGTGCTGGGCCTTTCTGAGGTGCCTGCACCTTGCTCTGGCGGCAGCGGGCAGGTGCCTGGTGAGAACCGCCTTTGCACGTCGTTCCTCCCTGAGGCCCTGCACACAAAGGCTGCCCCACCCCGTGGTGGGGGAGGGAGGTGGCGAAAGCCCTTGGGGCCTGCGTCCCACTCCTCGCAGGACCTTCCCCCTACCTCATGACCTTGGGACGGCTCTGCCCCTCTCTGGGCCTCCTGACTCCACTCGCAGCCACTGGGGCTTCCCAAAACAGGGCACCCATCAGTGCAAGAGCCGGCGGGGCGCAGGAGCGGCCAGCTCAGGGCGGAGCGAGGGTCTGTGCTCCCACCTGGGACATCCTGACCCCTTGTTCTCACCCAGTGGCCCCAGTCCCCGGGCGGAACTCACCCCTCCTGCCCCCTGAGGTCCCCCTGACGGGGCCGATGGCGTCCTGAGACAAATCGCTTCCAATTCCACAAACGCCGTTTCAGCAGAGAGCACGCAGCCTCCCAGAAACTGAGCCTCGGGAGGCCCGGCCTCTCATTCTCAGCCACCAGACTCCCAGGGAGGGTTGGAGGCATCCAGGGACAGCACGCCTTCCCTGGCCTGGGACAGCCGTCTGTCCCCTGGGCCATCGAAGCCTTGTGTGAACACCGTACTGTCCGCCCACAGGCACCCGCTTCCCCAGCGCTGGCCCGTGCTGCCAACCGCCACGGTCGTGGGAGGACCCACCCCGGAGGTAGCGCCGCTGGGCCCCGCCCCGGGCCTGCACGCGGGCACTGTGGGCCCCCGAGGTCCGAATCCCACGTCTTCACCGCGGTGTGTGTCACTGTGGTGAGAAATGGGGAGTGATGTCGTACCCGGGGGGGGGGACTCTGCCAGTGGATCAGCTTGTAGATGCTTGTCGTCCCCAGGGTGGACCTGTGTCACAGCCCCTCCAGCATGAGTTCATTCATTCATTCATTCATCATCTGTTCATTCATTCAGAATGACAGAAAGCTTGGCGGACTGCCTGCTCTTGTGCAAACCCTGAATTAGGGGCCAGGGTCCCCGAAACAATCAGACCTGTGGAGGGCCAGTGTAAACACTGGGGAGACACGAAGCCCTGGGCTCTGATCCCAGGGTCCTGAGTCTGAGGGGCACCAGGAGGGCCCCGAACTCAAGCATGGTGGAGGGGTGGCCAGGTTGGGCTGGTCACGGAGGAACACTTGTGCTGAGAGTGATAGGGTTGCGGCCTGATCCACAGGGCCACGGGGACGTGGGACCCAAGTGCAGGCTGGCTCGCGAACTGTGAAGTGCCAAGGGCAGAGGCGGGGGCACAGCACACTGAGTGCTCGCTCGGCCTTGTCCCATGGGCTGACTGCGTGTCTGGAGCCAAGGACGGAAGGCCTGGCATCCCACCCTGTCCCCTGCGGGGCAGGGACCGGCTCCCGGGAACTGGCTGACCAGAACAGTGAGCACCATTTCATCATTTCGAGGGGCCTGCAACATTACTATTCATGACAGCAAACTTAAAAATGAAATAATAAGTCCGTCCTTTTAAAAAGCAAATTGCGACGCCGGAATATTCATGAGCTGTGACTTCGCGGGAAGTGGCAGCAGCCTGGAGATTATCATTCGGTTAAGTCAGCAGCGAAGGAGTTTAGGGAAATGGACTTGTCACTCTGAGGAGGAAATGGGTGATTAATACTTTCCTGTTTTCGGGCCCCTTTGAGGGCGCATTTTTAATGTAATAATTCATTAACCTTGGGACCACTTGCATTTCCTGGGCTCCCGGGGACGGGGGACGGGGGACGGGGGACGGGGGACAGGGGACGGGGACGGGGGCCTTGGTGCAGGCAGCTCCGTGTCCCAGCACTGCCCCCCTCCACGCGCACACATGGTGGTGACTCTGGCACTGACCTCCACTCGGAGCCCAGAGGATGAGGCCAGAGGCGGCGGGAGGCTCCCCTTGTGCAGGCACAAATGCACCCCACACTGGTAAGTGTCCGTGACCTCTCAGCGGGAGACTGAGTAGGGGGTCCCCCAAAACTCGTGTTCACCCGGAAGCTCAGAACAACTTTATTTGGAAATCAGGTCTTTGCAGATGTAATCAGTTAAGGATCTTGAGATGAGGTCATCCTGGATTAGGGTGGCCCTTGATCCAATCAATGATGGGTGTCCCCTAAGAAGCAGAGAGTTCAGAGACCCAAAGAGAGAGATTGTCACACAGGGAGGAGGCCAAGGAAGATGGGGCAGCGATCGGAGCGAGGTGTCTCCAAGTCAAGGGAGCCCGAGGTTTCTGGTGACACCAGGAGCTGGGAGAGTCCTGGGACACACCCTCCTTCGCAGCCCCTGGGGACCCAGCCTTGCCGGTGCCTGGGTCTCACACTCGTGCACTCTAGCACTGGGGGACAGCAAATTCCTGCTGGTTGAAGACCCTGGTTTGAGAGGCTTCGTTCCGCCCTTCAGGACACTCTTGCATCTGGTGGCCTCTGGGAGGTGGTGCTGGAGGCCAGATGGGGGCGGGAGGGGGAGATGAAGCAGTAGCAGAGCCTGGCGCTGGCTTTGCTGAGAACAGGCTGAGCGATCAGACACCGACCCTCCTCTTCCTGGGCTGGGGTCTCCCACTGCAGGGCGTGTGGCTAGAGCTGTGCTATTCAGACTGGGTTCCCAGTGCACCCACAGGGGGGTGGAGGCTGCTCCCTCCTGTTGGAGTGCCTCAGTGCCCCCACCCCCACCCCCACTTGCTGCCTAGTGGTCTCCTAGTCATCCTACACTGCCCCTTCCCATTACCTTCCCTGGGGGATGTAATTACCTTCCCACAGGACAAGTTGCTGTGTCCTCAGGGTCGGGCACACCCCCTGCCCCCCAGGCTCCCAGCAGCGGCCCTGAAGGGGATGTCTGGAACGAGCTCCCTGTCACCTGCTCCTTCCCAGTCACCCGCCCGCCCAGGCAGGACCATGGCTCGCCCTTGCCCTCTCGTGGCCGCTTTGAGGCACCGCCGTTGAAAGGTTTGGGACCTCGCAGGGGTGAGCCACTCTGTGGGCAAGGAGGGCCGGGTAGGCACCCGTCTGGGCCAGACCTGGAGCACCCCAGGCTGCCCAGCTTGGCTGATGGCTGCTCGGGGTCCAGGGGCTGAGTCAGGTGTGAGTCAGGGGCTGTGGGGAGACCACAGGAAGGGGTCCTTCCCTTGGCCGCCACTCCACAGGGCAGCTCAGGCTCTTCCCAAAGACCTTCGGTGCCCGGCCAGAGCCCAAGTCTCCTGGGCTTCAGCCCTGCACATTCAAGTGCCTCCCGCAACGTTCATTTGGATGTCCCCTTGCACATCCAAGTGTGCCCTGTGCCCTGTCACCCGAGCTGGGAGCACTCATATCTTTCTTGATTTTGTTCTTATTTACCCCACCTCCCCCAGCCCTGCCGGCCCTGGGTCTCCTCTGTCCTGTGAGATGTGTAACAGTCTGTCTCCTGCATGGGAGACAAACAATCCCCAAGACGGTCTCCAGCCTCGGTCATTACTGTATTTCCAGTGAGTGGTGGGTCTGGCTCACGGAGGCACTCAGCAAACACTAGGCCGGACCACCTGAATTCAGACGTGGCTGGAAAGATCACAAAGGAGGGATGAGGACGGGCATACAAACTGGTGTGGAGACAAGGCAGCGGCTGTGGGACTGTCTCCCCACGTACCCCGCCAGCCTCAAGAACAGGACCTGTGCCGTACTCGTCTCTGCTCGGCGAAGGTTTTCTGAATGAATGAAGGGAGTGAGAGAGTGCAGGTCTGTCACCTGTCTGCAGCACTGGTATTTGTCACCCCACAGGAAATGAGAGGTGGTCTCCTTTCCTACAGGTGCCAACAAGCTCACCTGAGTGTAGTCGGCGGCTCTGCAGTCTCCGGGGAGGCCCTGGGAGGGAAGGTTGGGACCGGTGGGAGACCCCAGTCGCTAACAAGTGCCCAGGTGCTGCCGCTGCTGCTGGCCTGGGGACCACACCTTGAGGAAAGGCAGCTCAAGAGCAATGCAGTTCAAAGAAACATAACAGCAGTTACATATACAATTAAAAGTTTTCTGGTAGCCACCTCTTTACAAAGCAATAAGAAACAGATGAAATTAATGTCAGTATATTTTACTTAACCCAGTACATCCAAACTACTATTTCAACATGCAATCAATATTAAAACATTATGCTGTATTTTGCATTCTGTTTTTCTTGGTAACTCTCGGAGATCCGGTGTGTATTTAACACTTGGAGCCCATCTCCAAATGGGGTCAGCAGGCTCAATGGTCCAGCGTGGTTAGTGGCTCAGAGCTGCAAAGGGCAGTCAGGTGCGGTACTAGGGGAGCGGCAAGAGAACTACATCTCCCAGCATGCCCCGGGCACGCCCTGTGACGCACTTCCTGACGGCGGCGAGAGCGAGGCGGCGGCGGGAGAACCACATCTCCCGGCGTGCCCCGCGCGCGCCCTGTGTCGCACTTCGCGGCGGCGCGGCGGCGACGGAGCGAGGCTGTCGCTCAGGCCGCTGCGAGTGACAGGCGGCCGGCCGACGGAGCCGGGGCGGGGCGGCGGCGGCCCGCGAGCGAGCGCGCGGGCGGCCTGGCCCCGCCCCCGCCCCGCCCGCCCTGCCCGGTGACCTTCAGGGCCCGGGCGACGGGCGCAGGCCCGGGCGGCGGCGGCGGCGGCGGCGCGATGTTCGTGCAGGAGGAGAAGATCTTCGCGGGCAACGTGCTGCGGCTGCACATCTGCGCGTCCGACGGCGCCGAGTGGCTGGAGGAGGCGACCGAGGACACCTCGGTGGAGCAGCTCAAGGAGCGCTGCCTCAAGCACGTAAGGCCGGCGCCGCCCCGGGCCTCCGTGCCGCCCTCTCCCTCCGCGGGGCTGGGGACGGCGCCCCCGGCCTCTTTTCTTAGCCACTCTTCTTCCCGACCCCCAGCACCTAGGCGCTCCTCCTCGAGTCCGGCACCGGGCTGAGCGCTTTAAACTCCGCCCCTCGTTTAACTTCTGCAACTCGGGAGGTAGGGACAGGTCGGGAAACTGAGGCTGGGGGGGAACACGAAGTCGCGGCAGGGAGCAGGGCCTCCTGGTTTGCCAGTATTTGTACTGACTTGGCTGTTGGGTGAGGTTCTTAATTTTTCAGCAGCTCCCCCAAGAGCTGGGAGTTAGGGCCCCCGGAGAAAGGGACCCACAGAGGGGAGGCCCCTTGTCCTTCGTTGCACAGCCTGCCCCTTGGAGCTGTTTCCCACTGGCTGGCAAGCCGGCCAGGACCTGGCTCTGGCCACTTGTGCCTCTTAGCTGGGGTCACCTAAAATAGTGCCGCTGTTTTCTCTGTGGCTTTAAATTGATTAAGTGGGGAGGTGCAAAGAGAAGTGTCTCCTCGCAGAGAGATAACTTTTTAAAGTTTATTTTTTATGTGAAATACTTCCTGTATATATAGTTAGTTCCTTAGGTTGCTCATTTTTGGAACTCGTTTGTGATGGTCGTTATCTCAGTAAACTCCACTCTGAGAGGCGGGCCGACATCTGTGACTCCGGCTGCCTAAGGAAACTCTGTGCTTAGCACGATGTCTTTTTTTCTTGTCAGAATTTAGGTTAAAGAAGGCCTCAGCCTTTCAGAGTGGATCCCGTGTGATAAGTGCCATATCTATACTTGTGACAAGGTGTTTTGTTCGAATAAACCTAAGTGTCCTCTCCAAGGATAAACTCCCAGTTATGGTAACTGCCCACAGAGATACTTTTGCATTACCTCTGTGAGTTAGTTCTGTGGAGGTTTCTGTCCTAGGCAGGCCAAAGAGCCAGCCCCTCTGGGACACGCTGGGTGTGAGTGACACGGAGGAGGTGGGCTCTGTGCTCACACGCTGGAGGGAGGTGTGTTTTGGCCACCTTCTCATTCTCCTGACCTAGCGGTGTGGCTTCGCCTGTAGTAACCACTGAGACCACACTGGGCAGGAAGGCTGGGGCTCTGTGGGCGCCCGGCCCGAGACCAGGCACCGAGATGCGCTGTCCTCGGTCCGGAAGGGGCTCCTGGGGACCAGGCCCGTAGTGGGCACACAACAAATGTGTGGGCTGTCGGAGGAAGCGGGGATGGGCTGCCAGACCTGCACCGGTGTAGCATGTCGCTGGTGTGGCGTGTTGCTGGTGTGGCATGTCACCGGTGTGGCATGTCACCGGTGTGGCGTGTTGCTGGTGTGGCATGTCACTGGTGTGGCATGTCACCGGTGTGGCATGTCACTGGTGTAGCATGTCACCGGTGTGGCGTGTTGCTGGTGTGGCATGTCACTGGTGTGGCATGTCACTGGTGTGGCATGTCGCCGGTGTGGTGTGTTGCCGGCTGAGCCCCGGCCTGGAGGGATCTGGGGCCAGATAGTGTGGCGTTTAGGGCAGCTCATTTATGGTACAGAACTATGTAACTATTATATCATTTTGTGAAGGGGAACAGGAAATGAGAACCATCTGATTGATTCGCAGATGCTTGCTAATGTATTTTAGGAGCACGTGGGTTAATTGGGCAGCCAGTTTCAGTAGGGTGCTAATTATTACTCCAGCCCGTATTGAGATGGCCAGTTGGCATTCGGGGCATTACCCTAGTTGAAATGGAGATTTCGTTCCAAGCTGCAGTCTCTCCAGGTGCAGGTCCCGCCTGCAGGGTTTCACACCCCGACAGCCCGTCAAGAGGAGAGTGCGCCCACCGCCTGGCGTCCGGTCTGTGGGCTCGCTGCCTCTCTAGCTGGTCAGAGGCGGGAGGTGGAAAGGGAATGCTCAAGCTGTGCGCTTCGCTGTCACCCTGGAATGCAGCGCCCGAATGTCATGCTGGTGCGGCAACGAGGTGTGTGTCTGAGCTTCTGTCCCTCCTAGACCCCCTTGGTGCCTGTAAGCCGGTGTCACTTCCTCTTTTCCTCCCCGCCAGCGGACAGTGTGAGTGTCCCTGCCCCACAGTGCTCCTGGGAGTGCGTGGCTTTACTGAAAGGGTTTAGGAGCGGAGTGCCATGTTGCTGGGCCTCTCTGGTTTTGTGTGAATGGGGTTGCTGTGTGGTCCCCAGTGTCCTCTGCCCCTCAGGAGTGGAGGAGGGGCAACGTGAGCTGTCCTGTGTGGGGTCAGTAGGAGGTGAATGAGCCTAAAAAATGACACCTGTGACGTGGTGGGGTGTGTCCCGTGTCTGGTAAGCTCTCCTGGCGTTTCCAGCACATGACGTGGTACTTCCTAGTGTGGCCGTGAGCATGTCTGGGGGCACGTGAAGGTGTGGCTTCAAATGACAAACCACGTCAGGTGTCGGAAGCCCCGACTACGTTTTGGGTGGGTGTCCGAGCCCCCGCCCAGCCAGGGGCCGCGTGGGGTGTTTTGCTGCCGTGCTGGCCTCGCTCAGTCTTCTGAGAACAGAGGCACCAAGCGAAGGCGCTGGCGTCCCGTGGGCGACTCACGTGTGGTTTTCCCCGGGCTGGGGACGTGCTGCAGAGTTGTCGTCAAGAACCAGTGTCTGGGTTGTTTTGGGAAATTGTGCTTCCTAGACTGCGTTCTGAACTCGATGCCTCAACCAGCCTGCAGATTTTGGAATTAGAAGCGGCACAGCCAGTGTTTCTGGGAGCAGAGCCATTGCTGAATTCAAGGAAGAGGCGGGGTGGCGCTCTGCCCTGTCGTAAGTGGTGGAAGTGACCCTTGCTGCCGGCCGAGTGCCCCCTTTCCCCGCCACCTGGCCAGTTTTGTGGGCATCTGCGGTGGCCGCCGAAGCCTCCACCGTCTTTTCCTGTTTCAGTGTTGGATACTGAGAATCCAGTTACTCTTAACACGCCAGGGCTGAGAGGGGACGCACACGCCGAGGCTTTTCTTCCTGGTGGCGGCGCACGTGCTGCTGTCTCAGCCTCCGTGCTGGCCGGGGCGGTGGCGAGGTGCCTCCCGTGGGGTGTGCCCCGCCTGCCATGGGGAGGGCGCGTGGGCACATCCTGAGAGCTGCTTCTGCAGCCGCCCAGCCTGGACGCAGCGCCCAGCCACGGCTGTGCAGGCCGCAGGGGCCCAGGGTACCCAGGAGGTGACCTGGCTGCCGGCCACTGCTTCCCTGACCCTCAGGTGTCCCACTGGCTGACCTCAGGCAGCAGCGGTGTTACGTGGGCCCACAGAGCTGAAGGGTGCCAGCCTGGGCTGCAGAAGCCTCTGCTGGTCTTATCTAAGTTGTTCGGGCGTGCCCTGCTCCGCCCCACGCTGCTCAGCCTTGCCCGCTCCCGGGAGGGGCCGCAGCTGGTCAGGCGCTGAAGCAGACGCAGTGAGCCAGCACTTCGGGGCGTGAATCCCCACTGCGCCGGCTGTAGGTGTTGGCCGCCCGTCAGGAGTGCTGAGCTGCTTGGTGATCTGAAGGCCGAGGGGAACAGCATTTTGTCGTCTGGGGACTGTGGCTGTGACAGTGCATAGCCACAGGCAGCACGCCAGCGCCGGTCAGAGGGCCGGGCGGGGCCCGCCCTCCGCCCTGCCCCTCGTGCCTCCCACGTGGGGCAGTGTTCCAGGGTTTCCGGGGCCATGGTCATTGAGGCACAGCTGTGTGCCATTCGGTCCCCTGTGAGCTCCCAGTGGCATCTGTAGCTCGCTTTGGGATCTCTGTGGCTGTCATTTGGTGAGCCGGGAGCTGAGCCGACTCCAGGCTTGTCTCTTCAGGGTTTTGCGAGCATTGAAATGCTCAGGCCCCGTTCGCTGCTGTCCGCTGTCTCACTCAGCTCCCTTCTGTGGAACAAAGGAAAACAAATTGTTCTTAGATCTTTAAATTTTCAGGACAGAACAGACCTGTTTTCATTTCTAAATTACTGTCTAGATCTTTCCAGCCTAAGGAAGCAATTTGGGTTGCCACTGGTTAACTGCAGGGTGTTTCATGTCGAGCCGTGACCCTCTTTCCAAAGTCCCAGTGGGTTGGTGGACAGACCGCCGGCCTAGGGGTCGGGTTGTGGCATTTCGTTAAGCTCCTACCATTGGCGAGACCTCCTCGCTTTCGTTGACACTTCCATTTCTCAGCTCGTGAGGAGAGCTGGTCGCTTCCTGGTGTGCTCGGGGAGCTGGGTCTCATGACCTTATGGATCAGTGTTAGGGTCCGTTTACTTTCTATCTTGAAATATTTGATTTTCCCCCCCAGTGTGCTCATGGGAGCTTAGAAGACCCCAAAAGTGTAACGCACCACAAGTTAATACACGCGGCTTCGGAGAGGGTGCTGAGCGACGCCAGGACCATCTCGGAGGAGAACATCCAAGACCAAGGTCAGTGCTGGCGGGGGCGGGAGCAGGGGCGCGCAGGGCGCCGGGGCTGGTGTGGGAGCGGAGCGGGAAACCGGCCCGCGGCAGCGGGTTTGTTTTCCGCGCCGGACGGAGTGTCGGTGGCAACTGGCCCAAACTGAAGCGGAACGAACGGCATCCAGCCAAGATGCCAGACGTTTCAAAGCAAAGCCACGGCCTCCGGGCCGCCGCAGGGATTGCCCTGGGCTGGAAGGCACAGCCGAGGCAGGGGTCTCCCGGCCGAGGAGGCGTTCCTGTGACGCTCACGTCCCTCCAGTCGCTCAGGTTGTGTCCGGAGGCGTCAGGGCGAAAACCTTGGTTTCTCTGTGGCGTTCAGAGTAGGATTTCGATTCTGGGTTCTCGTAACCTGCTTTGAAACTACTGGGAGTGTGGCTTAGAGACCTCCACCCAGCGTGGTGGTCGACTCCGAGGTGGGGGTGGGGGTGGGGCGGCTGACCTCTTGGGGACGGTGGCTCGCCACTCCTCCAGCCTCGCACCTCACAGACGGCAGGCAGAGCAGGCCGGCGGAGCGAGAACTCGCTGCACGGTGTCAGCCGGTTCTCTGTGCGGCTGTCAGGCTGGGCCGTACGTGCCTCCTGGGGCGCCGGCCCCCTCTGGGGACTCACAGCCGTGTCCTAGCCAGGCCTGAGCCTGCACCTGAGCCGGGGGCGTGCAGGCGTGAACGCCGAGGGAAGGGCAGGCTCGTGCAGGGGGGCCCTGCTTTTCTTTCCTTGGGGCATCTTGTGGGTGTGGAGCAGTAAGCAGCTCGACGGGCGTATTGTTTTTCCCTAGATGTCTTGTTGTTGATAAAGAAGCGTGCTCCATCTCCACTTCCGAAGATGGCCGACGTCTCTGCAGAAGAAAAGGTAGATCCGCGTCGGCGAGAGTCCGAGGCCGTTAGACGCGCCGTGTGAGCCCATAGTTACAGGAGACGCGGTCACGGGGTTGTCTGTCGTGGCCGGGCTGGGTGACCGATGCCCTTCCTGCCTGCTGCTCGTGCGACTGGCACAGGGAAACCCGGCTCTGCTTCCGGGGCTGCCGAGGAAGGAGCGGGCGGCCCCTCAGGTGGGGCTTATGTGTCACGCTGCCCTCAGACGCACCTGCATGGCGCCCGTCACCCTCTCCTCGGGCACCCGCAGCAGCCCTGCCGGAAAGCTCAGAAGGTTGCTGAAGACGCCCCACAGAACTGAGTCCCAGAGCAGAGGGGCGGCGGGTACCGGGGCCGGGGGCGCCTGTCTGCGCAGCGTCTGGGAGGACAGAGTCGGATGTCCCGTGGAGTGCACGTTCCTCCGTGCCGTCCCTCCGGTGCGGGGAGGGGCCCCCGGGGGAGCCGGGGGAGCCGCGGGTTCGGCATTTGCAGGGTGGGGGCCCCGGCGGCTGCTGCGGCCCGCAGTGTGGAGAGCTCGGCAGGTGGCGGAGGGTGCGTTCTGTCCTCTGCGCTCGCTGGTGCTGGGGCCCTCTGCTGAGTGTGTTCTTCTCATGGGCAGCCAGGGCAAGTTCAAGTTCAAGTTCGCCTTTTCCTCCTTCCTCCAGGGGATAGCATTTTTTCTTCTTGCTCTGGAAGGCTAGGGAGGGCGTTCCCCCAGAGGACGCGGGCTGGCCCCCGGCTGATAGAGGGAGGAGCTGGAGCAGGTGGAGAGGGAGGGGCGCCCTTGGGCTTCAGTCGCCCTCCTTATCTGCGGCCACACCTGGTCCCAAGCCCCGCAGGCCCCATCTCCAGAAGACAGACCTGGGCCTGCCTCTGCCTAGGGCCATCTGAGGGCTGCCCAGTGGGATCCCGATCTGAAGTTGTGGTTTTGGTCACTGTAGCGAACAGACAGCGAGGTCCCCACCGCCACCGTGGCTCTACGCGGCAGGGTGCCATGGGCCTCACTGGCGACGCTCCTTTCCCTGCATGTCTCTGCACAATAAACACTGCAAGGTGTCAATGCCCGTTTTTGTAAATTATTAATTTCTAGGTGAAAGTAACAGATATTTAAAAAGTCAAGTCAAACTATAAATATTTTAATGAAAGCGAGTAGCCGCCCCCCCGCCTGACTCACGCTGCCGGAAGGCAGCCCCACGTACCGCTGCCGCCTGTCCCTTTGGTGAGCCTCGTCCCGATGTCTGAGTGGCACGCACGTTGTCGCTGCTTGGATCAGTGTTGGGCACTTCTTGGTTGTCCGGGCGCCGCCCTCCCCTAGCCTTGCCTCCCCCTCTCCTCCCATGGGTGTTAGGTGACGATGTTGGCTGAAGAAAATTTCAGTTTCCACTGGTATCGTATGTAAGTTTTTTCCTGCTCTGAGCAAAGGGTACGAAGATCATCCTTTTCGTGCAACTTCTTTTCTCTAGAGTCAGTGATTGTCTTGTTTCGTTAGTTTTCTTCAGGGTTATCACTCATTTTTTCAGACTTTTCACTAGAATCGATAACTTTCTCTGAAAACAGGGCTACAGGTGTGAGGCCCCCTGCCACTTCCTGTTCCCAGGGAGGCTCCCCTGCCCCTTTGCCGCATCCGCTGGTGTCGGTCACCTCCAGGCCCGCCATGCAGCCTGGGCTTTGCCACCTACCCCCATGTCAGCCTCCGAGTCCTGCAGGTCTGTGTGCGTCTCCTGCTGCCACCAAGCACCTTGCCACAGGCTTGCCGGCTTCACACGGTGCTCGCGGTCAGGCTGCAGGTCAGCAGTCTGGGGGCGCAGCAGGGCCATGGCCCCAGGTCTCCGGTTGAGGTCCAGGTGTGGGCAGGGCTGCGATCCTCCCAGGGGGCTCTGTGAATGTGTCCACTCAAGTGGAGCCCAGGCCTGCAGTCGAAGGGCTGAGGGCCCAGGTTCCTTGTCATGCGTCCCGTGCCCTGTGTCTTCAGAGCCAGCAGCAGAATTTCTTGTGTTGAAAGAGCCTTGTTCTCTGCAAGGCTAGGCTGAGCAGGTCAGGCCCACCGGGGGACACGCCCTTTCCTTAGCATGGGCTGTGTGTACGGATGGCCTGACTCCTGAGCGTGTCCATCCTGCTCGCAGGCCCCGAGACCGTGCCAGGCAGACCGGCGGGAGGGACCTGGGCTGTCGTGAGTCCTGCTGACCCCAGAACTGAGGGTCTTGCTCTCGGCTTGTCCCCTCGCGTGGCGGAGCCTGCTCCCTGGCGTCTGGGAGGGGAAGGCGGAGTGCAGGCCCCGCGTCCGCGTCGGGGCCGCTGTGGAGTGTGAACCGGTCCCTGTCCGCAGGTGCCACGTGGCCGCCGCATCCTCCACCCTCGTCCCCGCCCCCACGCCGCTGGGGGCCGGCCAGGTGCTCCTGCCGCTCCGAAGCGAGGGGTGCCTGACACGGGTCTGTCCGCTTCACGGGTCTGTCCTGGCACACCAAGGCCGGAGCTTCACGTGCTTGGGTTCTGGGGGTTTTCTGGATTGCTCTCCTCCCGTTCTCTCGTTCTCTTTTCGGAGCCCCTGTTGCTGGCCGCGGACCCGCTTCTGAGCGATTTCCTCGACGGTCTCCTAGCCCCGCGGCGGCCCTTCCCGTCTGGCTGCGCCGTGTCTAAGTTTCCCCGCTGGGCCCTCGTTCTCGGCTCGCCTGTGCAGCGCCCTCCTCTGCCGTCCCGGGCGGATGGCCGCTCTTCGCTGCCCTGCGGTCGCTGGCCCGTGTGTCCTTGTTTTGCCCGTTTCTGCTTTGGCGTCTGCGTTCACGTGGGCGGCTTTCCCCACGCCCCTGGTGCTCCTTGGCTGCCCCGGCGTGAGGCGCACTGGGAGGCACGTGGTGCCGGCTTCACGGTGCGGAGACCCAGCCGCCATGCGCCTCGCGCCCCGTGGCTGCCTCCCCCGCCCAGTGGCTCAGCGGCTGGGTCTCGCTGTCGGGGGTGAGGACGGCGCCGCACCCCAGCTCTGCAGAGCCTGGGAGGAAGTTCCTTCCTCCGTGGTATGGCGGGCTGAGTGGGGCGGTAGAGGGGTGTCCTTCTCCCCCGACACCCCCGGCCTGGGCCAGGCCTCTGGTCGGACGGCATCTCCGCGCACTCCGCGTCCCTCTGTCCTCGCCCTGCGGACAGCGTCAACATCGCTTGGTTTGGTTTCCTTCCCATCCTTGTTCTCGTGAGTTCCTGCCACTTCGTCCCCTTTACTGCTGCTCAGTGGGGGCGTTCCAGAAGGAGTGAGGGCTGGGGGCGTGCCTCTGGCCCGCTGGACTGAACCGTGGGCCTGCGTGGTTCCTGTGAAGTCAGCCTCGCCCCAGCCCAGCTCCTGTGCGACGGTCATTCTGTGACCGAAAGAGACAGAGTCTGTCCTCCCCGCTGTCCCACGTGGCCAGTCCAGTGATGGAGGTGGGGGGTGCGCCCCGAGCACTGTCTTCTGTGGCGGAGGGCCTGCGCAGAGCCCTCGGGAACCCTCCGGGTGTGTCCGGCTCCTCAGGGGACCGCGTCTCTCTTGGCTGGAGCTGGCTCAGCTACAGTCTTGCCTTTCGGTTCTCTGACTGTCATTTCTGGCCCTCACGGCTTTCCTGTGCAGAAAAAGCAAGAACAGAAGGCCCCGGATAGAGACGCCATAGCCCGAGCCACCGCCAGCCTGCCGCCCTGCAACATGGACCGGGCCGTGGTCCAGACCGGCGTGAGAGACGTGAGTGCTGCGTGGGGCGTGGGGACCCCGTGTGCGTTCCGTTTCTGTAAACGTGCAGTTACTTCTAAGGAAAAGGTTTACTCTGATCTCTGAAGGCAGGACCTGAAGGGTGGCAGCTTTGGGGAAAACGATAGCGTTTTGTCCCGAGTTTGGCAACAGCTTTTAGGAGGGAGACGTCTGTTGGGGCTTCGTTGCTTCGGGTTGGAGAGCTCCGAGTCCCGGGGCCGAGCGCTTCTGGCGCCTCGTGGACCAGCGGGAGGAGCGGCAGTGATGACCTGGGTCCCACACTGACGCCGTGACTCAGTGTGCTCCCGCGGGCCCCGGGGCAGTTGGCCAGCAGACCGCTCTCGGGGGCTCTTCCAGAGAGTTCCGTCGCGTTGACCAGGGCATTGAACTCTGGCCCCATGTCTCTCCCCGGCCCCCGTGTTGTTTCTGACGTGGTGTCCCGTGTGATGGCTGAGGCTACCGTGATACTGGGGGCCAGTGGATTGGCGTCTGAGATCCCGTCCCCAGCACCCTGCCGTCCTTGTCGAGAGGGTGGACGGGCTGCCACGGACGCTGTTGGCCCGTCGTTCCTCCAGCCAGCTGAGCATGAGAGGCCCGCGTCTCAGCCTGTGGGACCAGCCTATCTCCCGGGAGCCGAAGAGGGGCTCTCAGCCTCCTCAGCAACTAGGGGGCTGGACACCTGCCTTGTTGGCTAGAGGGCGCGTGACATCACCACGTGTTCTGTGCCCACAGAGCCCGTGCCCTGCCCTGTGCTCAGGCCCCCGCGACGTCTCTCCCACCCAGTCCTCATGGCACCCTGGACCCTGACGTTCTTGCGTGGCAAGCAGTGTGGTCCGACCCCGGGCCTGGCGCTCAGGGCAGGTTCGCTGGGTGTTGCGTGGACGAGCCCGTTTTCTCTAATTGCAGTTCCAGACGGAGCTCCGCAAGATCCTGCTGTCGCTCATCGAGGTGGCACAGAAGCTGCTGGCGCTCAGCCCGGGCGCCGTCGAGCTCTTCACGAAGGCGAATGGTACGCGCCCGGCCGGGGGAGGCGAGAACCGCGTCCGGACCCCGGTTCCCCCGCCTCCAGTGTCCTCCCGCAGCACTGAGACTGGGAACACCCAGAGCACGTGATCTGCTTTCCGCGCCCGGTCGGTGTTGTGCCATCGTCCCCATCCGTGTGGGGACTGGTGGCCATCTCAGGTTCTCTGAGATCAGGGTCGCTGCCAGCGTGCGGTGCCTGGACGAGGCGCTGCGCCCAGGGGCCCTGGAGAGCACCCCTCCCGCCCGGGCCCTGCCTGGGCCTCACCAGTGCTGTGTCTCGCCCGCAGCGATGCTGGATGAGGATGAGGACGAGCGGGTGGACGAGGCGGCCCTGCGGCAGCTCACGGAGATGGGCTTTCCTGAGGGCAGGGCCGCGAAGGCCCTCCGGCTGAACCAGTACGTCGGGCCGTCCCCGCCTGGGCGCGGGCCTTGGTCCCCTGGGGCTCCCCGCAGGTGACGTTCTCCGGTCCCCAACTCTGATGGACTTCTTTCGGGTCTGCGTGAGTGGTTCAGAGGGGCGCCATCGACATGTGTCCCGGCAGTAACCGGATGCGCGTCTCAGTGTCCAGCACGGTTTGGAGTGGCCTCTCTCTCTCTGGGATCGGGACGTAGGAGGGGGCATCATGTTCTTGCTGGGCCTCATTTTATGAGGACACGCATGAGGCCTGGTCCCAGTAGGGACCTGACCCCCCGGCTGGCGCAGTGGCTGCGGCAGGCTTCCCCAGCGCCGTGTCTCCGCTCAGACCCGACAAGTGACCCATAGACCAAGGGACGGGCGTGGCCCGCGTCCTTCTTTGCTGTGGTCCTGGGCGCTCACGTGTACCTTGCGTGCTCAGTCCCCTTTGCTCACAAGGTGGGCTTCTGGGTCCTGGCCATGGCCTTGGGGCCGCCCGGGTGCCGGACACACTCGTGTTAAGTCCTCATGGGATCAGCTGCCCATGCTAGAGAGGCCATTAAAGTCGGAGTAGCTCTTCTTGGGGATGTGAAGGACTTAAAAGGCCCTCGGTGACAGCCAGGGGTGCTGGAAGGTGTCTGTCCTTTCCTTTCAGCATGTTGGTGCCCCAAGCCATGGAGTGGCTGATCGAGCACGCGGAAGACCCCACCATAGACATGCCTCTTCCAGGCCAGGCCTCGCCGGGAGCCGCGGGGCCGAGGCAGGGGCCGAGGCGGCGGCGGCCGAGGCGGCGGCCGAGGCAGTGGCTGGGCCTAGCGACGGGGATGAAGAGGCCGGAGATGAGCTGACGGAAATCTTCAAGAAGATCCGGAGGAAAAGGGAGTTTCGGGCTGACTCTCGGGTACGTGTGTCGGGCCTGGAGCAGCCAGGCACAGCTGCTGCGTCCCCCACCTGAGGCACGCGCTGCTGGACTGACCGTGGCCGGCCCAGGGGCCGGGGCGGGGCCGCGGCTGAGGCCCCGGGGCAGACGGGGGTCCCACGCTCAGGTTCAGGTGCTCCACTTGACTCCAACGGCTGCGTTTTCCCCTGAATGATTAGTCGACGTCTGTCACCTGCTGGAAAACTCACGAGGGGTTCCTGCCTGCGTGAGGAGTGTCCGTGACCCTGGGCCGGGGTGCACGTGCTGCGTGGGGTGCCGCGCGTAGCCGCAGGCGGCGGTGCTTGGCCAGCTGACCCTAGAGCCGTCGTCCGCGGCCGCCTCTCCTGCCGCTTTTGCGCCGCCCTCTTCGCTGCCTGCTCCGTCCTGGTCAGGACCTTAGTGTGTTCTGGGATGTTCTTCCTCACCTGGCACGCTCCCTTCCTCTCGCATCACAGCCGTGTCAGCTCTGTGTCCCCACTGCGGGTGCGGCTCTCGGCGTGTGCAGTGCCCACCTTGCGTGACTCGGCTGCCCCCGCGGGCTGAGTGGGACCTGTCCCGAGGGCTCCCGTGCTGCTCATTGGGCCACGACAGCACCTGAGCCCACTCCGTGGTGGCCTCCCCCTCTTCCGGGTCCTGGTTTTAGCTCCAACTCCCCACCCGGCGTGGACCCAGGGTTCACGTCCTGCCTCTGTGGACATTGCACACCAACTCCCAGGCCTTGACACCCCTCTTATTGGCTAGTTTGCGTTTCTTCTTGTTCTTGTCACTTGGGGGAATTCCTTTCTTGTGAGTTCAACTGTGCACTAGAAGTGCCCTGTTTTATTCTAGCCCAGTGTGTTCTGGTCTAGAAGAAAGTGCCTCCAGAGGTCACATGCGTGTCTGGCCCTGGCACCTGTTTGGTCTGGTGGCCATGCACGGGACCCCTCACGGTCAGTGGGCAGCCCCGTGTCCCCTGCGTGTGGGCCTGCTGCCGGTCAGCTCCTCGCCCTTGTTCTGGGTAATGCTTTTGGGCAGATGTTGCTCTTAGTCATCTTTGATGCTGCTCCTTGCCGGGGTCGGTGTCTGCCACCATTCTTCCCCTTCGCCCCTGGCGGGAACATCCCACAGGTGTGGCGGCCAGACAGGCCAGGGTGTCTGCCCTTCTGCCCTGCGACCCTGCGCCTGCCTGGGGAGGAGCTGGCGAGGGTCGAGCTGTTCACTTAGTTCCTGAGATGACCGGGCTGGCGAGCAGGGCTGGGACTGGAGGCCAGGTGGGGTTTTGCTGCGTCGCCCCCCACCCTCTTTCCAGCTGTGGACGGGACAGTGAATGGGCCTGGGGTCTTGCAGCCCTCGAGTGCGAGGACCCTGTCCCAGTGCTGCTCGCGAGAAGACCCCCCCTCGAAGGCTGGCTCAAGAAGCCGGAGGGGCGTTTCGGTAGCGCTGCGAGGAGGCAGCTGGAAACAGACTCCCCTGGCGCGGTGTCAAAACCCCCTCGTGACCCGCGTCGTGACCGCGCAGGCACCACCTGGCTCCTCGGGGGCTGCGTGCCCCCTGCGTGGCATTGAGGTTCTGTGGGCTCTCCCGTAGGCCGTCGTGTCCCTGATGGAGATGGGCTTCGACGAGAAGGAAGTGATGGACGCCCTCAAAGTGAGCAACAACCAGCAGAACGCCGCCGTGAGTCCCAGGCCGCGCCCCCGGCCAGCGCTGCCCCCACCTGCTCCGTGCTGTGCTGTCTGCGTGCGACGCGTGCGGTGAAACCATGGCAGATGGTTCAAGTGGCGTAAAACCTGAACGCCGAGAAGCTCTGGGCTTTGCCTTTCTAAGAAAAGTGCACGTTCCACGAGCGTGTCATTTGTTCATTTGCTTAGACGAGCTCTGAGGTCGAGTCCCGTTCTGGGAACACACACTGTGTGCTGCCGCCGGGCTGAGGGTGGGCCGGTGGCCGTGTCCACATGAGGCTCAGAGAGCTGGTGGTCACACAGGGAAGGCAGATGCCCGCGGCTGCGCTTTACACGTGGCCGACTCAGCGGTGAGCGTGCAGGGCCTCGGTCAGGCCCTGGGTGTGTGCACTTCCTAGTCATTGTCCCCATGCTGTGGGCAGGTGCTGCCGGGACCCATTCCGTGAATGGAGGGGTTGCCGCTGCTTCATCGAACCGCAGTGCAGGACGTGCCCAAAAGCCGGGCTGGCCCTCCCCTCCCTCTGCCGGCCTGTCCTCCGTGGGCAGCACCGCATCTGGGCGGCTGTGCCTTTGCCTTCAGGTCCCTTCCAGGGCGGCGGCCCTGGGCTGAGCAGGTGCTCCGTGCCGGCCGGGCGGCGCTGGTGGGTGCAGAGGGAACTGACGGCTGCCTGTCGCTCTTGCCTCTGCAGTGCGAGTGGCTGCTGGGGGACCGGAAGCCCTCCCCCGAGGAGCTGGACCAGGGCATCGACCCCGACAGCCCGCTCTTCCGGGCCATCCTGGACAACCCGGTTGTGCAGCTGGGCCTGACCAACCCCAAAACGCTGCTAGGTACGTGCGCCTCCTTGACGCTGGCTGGGGGGTGGGGGGCGTGATGCAGGCATGGCTGAGTGATGCTGTGGTCACCACTGCTAGCAGTGTCCTCGGTGTGGCTGCTGCCCGAGTCACCCTGGGCCTGGAGGCAAGTTCCGCTCGTGGTGTGACAAGCTCCTGGGTGGCCAGCCCCACACGAGCTTTGACAAACCAGACGTGGTGGTTTTCCGGGTCCCGGAGAGTGGGACCTGCCCCGGCTGGCGGGACTGTGAGCAGAGGCGTGCGTGGCCTCGCTCCCATGTCCGAGGGGCTCCCTCGCCATTCGCTTTGCCTGTGAAATGTACACGCACACAAAAGCAGATACGGTTCTGTAATTCTGAGTAAGAATCGTGGAACTGATGAGCGTGTAGCCACCACTTGGCTCCAGCAAACAGTATGAAAGGAGCTGAGGGCGTCGGCCCTGTCCCCCTTGCTCCAGGGTGACCACGGTCGTGGGAGCTGCTCACCCCTCTGCTGTCTGGGAGTGGATGTGCGTGCCCCAGACACCCGCCTTCAGTTCCTGCCTGTCGGTGAGCCGCGCTCCGAGCCGGCTTCTGGGGTGGCCCTGTCTGACGTGCTGGGAAGGGGCTGTCCAGTGCTGCCCACGCCCAGTGCTGCTCTGTCCCTGCCACGCCCGTCCCCTGCTGCACACCCGCGAGGGTCCCTGGGCACGTGCCTCGGGCTTGCAGGGGCCTGGGCGTGTGTGCGTGCGGAGACTGTGTGCCGGGGGGCGCAGCGCTTGGCGTCTGACGCTCCCCGCGGTCGGCGGTCCCGGTGCGTGTGCTGCCCAGGGGCTCGGTGTTTGTGCTCTGCCGTCATCTCCCCGGTCTTCGAGGCCCAGCCCTTCCAGGCGGTGGCAGGCCCAGGACCGCAGCTCCAAAAGGGCCTCCGGCTCACCTCGGGGCCTCCTTCCCTGTTGGGTTCATCTTACTCAGCTCCTAAGCTCCTCACGTGTACAGGACACGCATCCTCGGTCAGTTGTCTCGTGATTGCCGTTTCCCAGCGTCTGGCTTACCTGCTCACACTGGCCGGAAGTCCAGTGTTTGAATGAGCTGGATGTGTGTTTTGTTTATGACGTGAATCTGTAGAAGAAAACCCTCTGGTCCCAGGAAGGAAGACGTTCACCTGTACTTGGGTCTGCCATCTGCCCGGACCGCGTGTGGATCGGGAACCTTCTGTGAGCCCAGGTTCCAGACGTAGATGGTCTGCCCTGCTGGTTAGCACCGCGCAGCCCCTTCCCAGAGGCAGCACCCCAGCCCACCCGCGCCCACAGACCCGCCGCCTGGGGTCTGCGGTGTCTGATGCCTCTTCTGAAGGGTTTTCGCTTAATACTTTGCTGTCGAGAAGGCGATCAGCCATAGGCTTGTTTCGGCTTCTCGAGGTTGTGTCGGGCCCAGTTAAGGGAGACCCGCGCCCTTCGAGAGCGTTGCACGGCTCCCTGTTGCTAGTGGCCGCCTTCGGCTGCCTTCCTTGAGTGTCCACGTCGAAGCTCGCAGCGTGGGAAGCCACGCAGTGTGCGCTGGCGCCAAGCCAGTGGACGTGGCGGTGACAGAGCGGCCACGCGGCAGGCCGTGTGCGCTCGGCCGGGCACGGGCTCTCCTGGCCGTCTCGCAGTCCCCCAGAGTGGCCCGTCACCCCGTTCCCTGCAGCGCACGGTCAAACGTCTCTGAGACCGTGCTGTCTTAGTGACTGTTACCCGGGGTATTCGTTATAGAAAATTTGGGAAGTGCAGGAAAGAGTGAAGAAGCGGTCGCGGTCGCCTCTCGCCCCCGTCGGTGGCCGCCCCCCAACGTCTCCGCGGGGTCGCGGAGCGGGCGCTGGCACAGTGCGGGCCGGCGTCGGTCACTCCTGCTTGCCCGTCACACTGGTGCTTTTGCTCGCGTTTTAGTGGGCGCAGGTGTTTCATACTACGGATCAGCAGCAAGTGGTTCAACAAACGTGTCGCTCCTTCCGGTTACTTAAGGTTTTCTTCATTCTGTTGCTTTGGGACTTGCTGCAGGAAACCTTGCGTGTCAAGCGCTTTGGGCGCAGCCTGTGTTTCCCAGGGTAAATGCCTGAAGGCACATGGGCAAGTCGAAGAACACGAAGCGCTTTAAACATGGGCTGACTCTGGCCGCCTGCTCGCCTGGCCGCGCAGTTGACGAGCCTCCGCCGTGTGGCAGGCCCCCCGGGGCCATTCCCGTCCGCCCCCTTCCACAGACAGCCCCTGTCACGTCGTTTCTGTTCCTTTGTGGTGCGCAAGTTGTGTACGCCCCTGCCGGCCAGTCGCGCGTCCTGTCGCAGAGTGCCCTGCGTGCCCTGCTGTCTGTTCGTCAACCGTAGCTGTGCCACCGGCTCTTGCCGTGTTCCGAATGTCTGCCCTCTGTCACGGGTTGCAAACTTTTTATTTGCCCTCTCGTTTGGTGTGGCACTTTTTGGTTCAGACGTGGACAAGGAAGCCCGTCCCTAGATAAATATTCATCTGTGTGATTTTTCGTATTTAACTCCTTTTTCCACCTTTTTGCTCAGCACCTTCTCCTCTGGGATTCTGTTGCTGTTTGCTTGGAGAAGGGCCATGGCCCTCCTACCTCGTCTCGCAAGGTCCCCACGTGGCCGTACTTTATATTTTGTCCTCCTAGATGCCAAGTCGTTTTTCTGGGTTCTCTTCTGATGTTTTTAACTGGTTTCTGGAGGACTTTAATCAGGAGTGTCTGAGGGCTGGGAGAATTGTCAGGTCACACGCAGAACGGGCCACGGTCCCACGTGACCCTGAGTGACTGCGGGTTCTTTGAGTAAATGCTCTCCGTGAAGCCTGGGCCACTTCCACTGGAGACTGAGTTTGCTGCTGTGGCGGGGTCTGGTGAGACCCTCTGCCCAGATGTCAGCGGCCACCGCCCCGCAGCCGTGCGCTCACCTTCCCGTTAGCCAGGTCAGCCAGCGTTTGTGTGGGTCATAGAGCTTTTCTGGGAAAACAATTTCATAAAACTGTTTGAAAACCTGTTTATTTTAAAGAACTATTTAGTTACAATTTTAACGTGCGTGCCATGCCGTGCGTGTCCTTAGGATTGAACATTTTGATTTTCGCAGTTAGGGATTATCAAATTTGCAACAGTATCCCCATGTCAGTCTTTTGTGCCTCTGATTATTTTGTCAGGGTGGGACTGAGGTGGAATTACTGAGTCACGGGCTGTGGCTATTTTTAAGGTTCCCAATAGCTGTTGCCAAATTGTTTTCCGGAATCGGTGAGCCAGTGAGCACCGTGACACAGGCACGTCCCCCCCACACCTGAAACGAAGACACTGTCTTATTTCAAACCTGCTGATTTGATAAGCAGATCGGACACCGTGGGTCGTGGTGGGCGGGGGCTCCCCGGGCACCCTGTCTTCATGGCGAAGACGTGGGCAGTTCCCGGTGTGCCGCGGGGGGCGTGGCCACTCAGCCCAGCTCTGTTCTCCCCGCAGCGTTTGAAGACATGTTGGAAAACCCCCTGAACAGCACGCAGTGGATGAACGACCCCGACACGGGCCCTGTCATGCTGCAGATCTCCAGGCTCTTCCAGACCCTGAACCGCACGTAGGCGGCGCCCGCGCTGCCCGGCGGCCGGACCCCGGCCCCGTCCTCCTCAGCCAGGTTTGGGGGGAGCGCGAGACCCCGTGGCGCTGCTGGGCTGAGGAGGAGTGGGCCAGGGCAGGAGGGTGCTGCGCCCGGCCGTGCCCTGGGAGCCCGGCCCGGGCCTTCTCATGCTTGATCTCACTGCTTAGAAGCCTGGGTGCTGTGTGTGCCAGGCCTGGGCCAGCCTCCGTCAGTGTTTACAGAGCAGCGGCTGCGCACCGGGGGGCCACCTCCCTCGGGGGTCTCTGCGCCCTTGAAACGCCCTTGAGTCGACCCACAGGCGCTGCTTGTAGAGCCCACTTGCTCTTTGGGAGACGGCATGTTTCAGTCCAAAGTGTTCGTGGCAAGTGTGCTGACTACGTAGAGGGATTCACAGATGACTTTTCGTTAATAAATAAATTTCCCTTTTCCTATTTTCTCTGATAGTGTTATTATCATCCAAGTGGCCAGGAAGCTGCGTGTTTGCACCCCGATAAAGCTCCGTGCTCACCTTTTCCCCTGGAGCGCCTGCCGCTGCCACTTCAGCATTTTGTGGGCAAAGTCTCATGTTTTCGTTGGTGTGAAGGGACCAGTGGTCACAGGGCTGGCGTGCTGTGCCCGGTCTCTGATGCAGAACCCGGCACCAACAGGCGTGCCCCCTGCTGCCTCTGGCCACCCCCCTCACCCATTTTTTTTTTTTAAGTATTATTTGAGTTTTAAAATGAGAAATTGGGTTTCCTTTTTTTATTGGAACTTCGGAGCAATGGGTCGTCAGATGTTTTTTTAAACGTCTCTTCTGAAGTGGCCCCACCAGCCCGGCCCATGCTGGGCTTTGCTCAGCGGCTGAGCGAGCGGGTGCTGGGCGGGCCGCCGGCCACAGGGAACAAGGAACAGGGACCCGGAGCCCGGCTCCCGTTCTGTCTCAGCTGAGCAAGGGCGTCTGAAGTCCGCGTTTCTTTTCACAGGTCTAGGTGTTTTTGGTCGTTTTTGAGAGTCAGATTGAGACCTTTAGCACAGAAATGCTAATGGTGGGTTTTAGCGTCTGCACCTCCGGCGCCTCACGCCGAGGCCGGGGCGTCAGGGCTGGACACTTGCTCAGCGCTCCTGCCACTGTTCGTCCCCATGTTTTTTTTTCAAAATGGTCAGCTTTCGGCTGGTGTCTTTTTTTGTTTTTTCTTTGTGGCACTGTGGGTGATGCTGTTTTCTGCAAGGCTGGGGAGGCCTGGGGACTGCAGCCCCACACCCCAACTTAGAGCAGAGCCCGGGAAGAGGCACGCAGGCCCCTGCCCTTCTCAGCGTCTGGAGAAGCAAGCTCTGGGCTGGGCGGAGCAGCGGCGACGTCCCGGGGCCTGGTCTGGTGCGAGCCAGCTGTGGCCTCCGCGGTGCCACTGGGAGCTACCTCCTCTGCGGGCCTCGGACTCAGCCCTGCACCTTTCCTCTGTCACACGCTTAAGGCGGTCCTTCCGGAAGACAAGCACGTGGTACCTGGGTCAGCCTGCTTCTCAGAAGTCCATACACTGTCGGAGCCGCCGAGCTGTTGGCTCCGGTGCGGAAGTCCCATTCCTGCAGACGGAGCGGGGGTTCCTGGCCACGGTGGCCCCCCTCCTTCAGACAGGGGTCCCGGAAGCCCTGCCACCCCTTCCTTGAGGCCACCCAGATTTTCCTTCCTTGTCTGGAGCAGGAACTAGGAAGCTGCCAGTTGGCGCTCAGACCTGGACCCGCTCCCGGTCGCCTCCACGCTGCCACCTGCCATCCTCTCGCAGTGGCAGCAGGTGATGAGGGGTTTGGGCCCTGGCGGCCATCGGCATGTCCCCCAGGGTGGCGGCCCCTGCACGCGCGGTCGCTATGGGAACCGAGGGTCTATTTTCAGTTGAACGCGGGCCCTGGAGAAGCAGGGAGCGGCCCCGGCACGTCTGCGGTGCCCTTTCCAAGCGCGTTTGCCTCCAAAGGCAGACGGTCCCACAGAAGGGGACGCAGTGAGCGGTTCTGCGCACGTCACGCGTGCTCCGGGGCAGCTGCCTGTGAGGTGCTTGGGGATTATCTGGCCAGACTTGAGTGTTTCAGAAAGTGCTGGCCCTGACCACAGGGCTGGGAGACCCCAGTGCCGGGGACTTGACGAACAGGCCGAGTCCACTCCGAGGTGTCCCACCTGCCCCTTCCTGTCCTGTCACGAGGGTTGGAACCCAGGGCCACGTGGGGGGCTCTGCAGCAGGAAGCAGTGTCCCCTCACTCTCGTCCAGCTGCCCACAACGCCATGGACATGCAGGACGGGCAGTCTGCAGCGTGAGGACGGGACAGGCGGGGGCTGTAGGGCGGGGGAGCCCATGGTGGTCTTGGAGAGGAGCTCTGGGGAACCACAGCGGGGTGCTGGGCTCGCTGGTGCTCTGGGCCTGAGGCTGGACAAGAGAGAGCAGAGTGCAGCATGCAAGGGACCAGGGGGCCCGCGTGATGGTGGACGGGCCAAACCGGGAGGGTCCTGGAGGCCGAGGAGCCAACAGTGTCCCCTGTGGGAGGAGATGGCATGGTCCTTCTCTTGAGCATGGGTCATGCCACACCTCCAGCACTGCTGCTGAATCCTGGGTGGGTGGGTGACATCACGTTGGGGCCCAGTCCTGTCTTGTGGCTCCAAGCCCTCACGTCTGGAAGACGCTCTTGGGTCCCAGAAGCCTGAGTATCAGGGTGAGGGGCAGAGACGTGATCTGGCATCATGGACGGTGGGTGCAAGTGGCATGGTCCTGGGGCTCGGAGCTCTGCATGGTGATCCCCTGTGTCCCATGTCATCTGCACTGAGATCCCTCACACAATGTCAGGGCCTGAGTCGTGTCCTTTGGAAAAGATGCTCCAGTTCTAACTCCCAGGACCGCAGGACGCGACTGCATTTGGAGACAGGGCTTTTAAAGAGGTGAGTAAATTAAAACGAGCTCATTAGGGTGGTCCCTGAACCCGTGTGACCAGTAAGGAGGCAGCAGGGGACACAGACACAGGAAAGTCACGTGCAGATGGAGGCAGAGGTCGGAGCATGCTTCATGAGCTAAGGAATGCCAGCTCGGCGACATCCGGAAGCTGGGGGAGGCTGGAGCGGCCTCCCTCGGCCTCAGGAGCCTCCCAACACCCAACCTCGGGCTGCATGCCTGGGACCGAGAGAGGACATCGGCTGTTTAGCAAGGGCCAGGAGCCCGGGGACTGCGCTCTCTTCTCACACACAGCCCTGGAAGGCGCCCCGTGAGTGCCACTGCTTGAGGCGCTTCAGGGTGCCTTCCGTGTGACAAATACGTAAGGACTTGGAGCCTCCAGTTCCTTCCGTTAAAGGCACTGGAGGGGTGGCTGGTCGCTGGCGACTCCTGGGGCCCTTCCCCTTACGCGTTCTGCTTCCCGCAAGAGCCCGCGGTCAGAGCCTTATGTCGAGTCTAAGGCTTCAGCTAAGGACGGGAAAATGACTTGCTTGTAAATCCTCAAGCGATGTGTAATTTGCACCTTTGAAAGGATACAAAGTGAAGCCTGCAGGCTTAAGACACATGCTCCTTCAGGTTCCGCCGGCCAGTGACACCCGTGGTGGTGGGCAGTGCCCGGCAGCCGGTTTAGCGCGTCCCCCGCACGTGGGAAAGATGGCGGGGTTGTGTGGAGGCCCGCGGCTGGGTTTACACCATCCAGGGTCTGTGGCGGTGCCAGGGCTGCGAGGGGACAGTGCATCATGGATTTGGACGCATGGGTGGCATACACACTGGTGCCTGCACCCAAATGCTTTGTCCTGAGGAAGGGGAGGGGAGTGCCCCCTTTGCAGCTGGGAGCGTTGAGATGTGTCCTCTCAGAGCTCCCACGAGGAAAGCAGGATGAAGGATGTGCTGGGACCAGATCCTGCCAACCCCACCTCCAGGTGGTCTGTGTCTCCCTAAGCCTTGACAGTCCCCCGGTGCCCCGAAGCCCTGTGTTCTCCAAGGGGAACTGTCCCCAGGGGTGAAAATCGCTTCTCCCTGTGGGAGGGGAGGCAAAAAAATCCTAAGCATCACAGAGCTAGGAGGGCCTTCGCGGCCCCACCCACCCAGCGACACTCGGTTTCCTGTTTCATTTCGCTCCCCACAGGGAAAGTAAATTCTAATTAATTAAATTGACATGGAATTAGGATTTTTCTCCCCGAGGGAGTGGTGATGAAGAAAAGGTTGGGGGGGGGGTGCTGTGCTCCCCCAGGCTGGCCCGGGAGCCCAAATGTCAGGGTGCCGTGGTGTCTGGGGTGACCAGGTCTGAGTTGGGAATGGTCGGCCCCGCTGCACACATTCAGAGTGACATTTTTCACCAGAAGCGGGCACGGGTTAGCTGCAGGATCATTGGGTCTATTGTAACCATGAGGCCAGAGCCCTCGGTGGCCAGGCCCCCGACGCCCGGCCTATGTCCAGCTGTCCTGTTGCGTCCAGGGCTTGTCCTGCGGTGCTGGTTTGCTGAGGGGCTGCTGTGTGCCCCGCTGCGCCTGGCCCAGCCGCAGCGCCTGCTCAGAGAAGATCCAGGCAGTGAAGTGGCCGGACGGTGACCCAGAGGGACCTCAGCAGTTGGTTGGGGAGGGAGGAGCATGTTAAGAGTGTCCAGGCAGGGCCAGAAACAGCCTGCGCCATGGGGCTGGGCCTGAACTCCAGCCAGTGGGTTCTCCTCGAGCCGTGTTGCTGCTGAGGGTCGCCCTGGACGGGGGCTGGTCTTGAAGCTGTGGCTGAGCCTCACGTTGGTTTCGTTCTTTTAATGAATAGGTTATGCTTTTTAGAGCAGTTTTAGGTTTGCAGAAAATCAAGTAGTGAGTTCCCTGTGCTCCCTCCACCCAGTCCCTCTGAGGCTCCCGTCTCACTCAGAAGATCCAAGGTCCTACTGTGCCAGATCGCCTCCCCGCGACCCGCTGCCTGCCAGCGCCTGTCCATCCAGCATTCTGGACTCAGTGGCCTCCCGTTTCCTACGTACCAGGCGCACCTGTGCCAAGTCGTGTCGCTGCACCCCCTGCCCGCGTCACCGCTTCCCCGGATACACTCCCACTTGCCCCTCACTTCCTGCACTCTGCTGCCCCTCGTTTTCCTTGACCATCAGCACTTTCCCACAGTGCTGCTTGCTGATTCCTGCTCTGCGCAGCACTCCAGGTGCTCCTCACTGGACCCCAGCTCCTCCAGCGCTGCGAGGGAGCTTGTTTTGTTCCCTGCTGTGAGCCAGTGAGGCCCAGGTCTGCGCATGAATGCATCTGTTGACTGGCTGGGTCCTCTGAACTTACGTCACCCTAGAACCTGGCTTGTCTTTCTAGCTCTAGCTTAGGTTGGCTCAGTGACTCAGAGATTAGTAGCACCTTAAAAATGCCTGGAGGCTGGGAGCTGTCCTGGCCTTCACTCCCAGGACACCTTACTCATAAGAAACATTCTACCCACTTTCCTCAAGGCCTTGGATTTCCGGTCCCTGGTGGATGGCCCAGAAGCCAGTAGTGCTTTGGCTGTGAGGTCCTCAGATAAGCACCATGTTCACACGAGGTTTCACGGTGTTACAATTATTAGCTGAATACAGGTTCTGTTGCTGACTTTATCAGGATGAAGCTAGCCCCTTCCAGGGGAGTATGTCTGAGGCCTGTACCCATGGCTGCACTCCAGGTGAGGACAGTGCAGTGTGACTTAGGTGCCCAGGAGACCATGGCTGGTGCCCATTTGGGGTGCTTCCAGACAGCGGGCTCCTGGCAGGCTTTTGGGATACCCCAGGCTCTAAGCTCTGCAAGTGGGGAGAAGAGAGATTCTGGAAGCTTCTCTGGGGTGGGATCCCCAGGCTCTCAGCGTTGCAGTGGAGGTGAGGGATGGTATTCCCAGTGCTGTTGCCTGCCCCACTTTGGGGGGGGGGCCTTGGTACCGAAGAGCCGTTAAGGGGGAGGCACCCCCTGGCTCCCAGCTCTGTACTGGGGAGAATATACTCGGGACTGCTCCCAGGGTAGGGTCCTCGGGCTCAGCCCCGCTGTAGGAGGTGGTGTAAGGGCGCTGCGGGAAGGGGAACCCGGGGCGGCCAGGGGTGGGGAACCGGTCGCTGTCGGCCTGGGCTAGGATTGGGCCCGCGCGCTCCTCTAGCGGCGCAGGGGCCTCTGCGAGAGGTTCGGCCTCGCCAGGAAGCGGCTGGGGCCTCTGGTCCGACGACCTAGTGCCGGGGAGGAGGCATAGCCCAGACAAAGGGCTGCTGCGGGACCCTCCGAGGCCTGTCCGCCCGCGCCGCGCGACCCCGCGCCCGGCACCCGCAAAAGGGGGCGGGACCTCGGGCAGCTCCCTCTGCGCTTGCGGAAAGGGGCGGAGCGAGCGCGGGCCGGGGGCGGAGCCCCGGGCAGCGCCCACTGCGCCTGCGGAAAGGGGCGGGGCGAGCGCGGCCTGGGGACGGGGCCTCGGGCAGCGCCCACTGCGCCTGCGCCGGGCCTGGGCGGTGCGCGCGCTCCCGCCGGTTGGACGCCTCCTCAGCCGTCGTCGCCGCCGCCCCCGGGTCCGCGCACGCGCCCCCCGCCCGGCCCGCGCCCGACCCGCGCCCCCGGCCCGCCGCCTTCCCGGCCCCCCGGGCCACCCCGGCTTGGCCCCGCAGCATGCAGCAGCAGCAGCTCCCGCGGCGGCGGCGGCGGCGGCGGCTCTGAGGTGAGGCGGGCGGGGCGGGCGGGGGCGGGGCGGCCTCCGGGCCCCGCGCGGTGCGGTCCGTGCCCGTGTGTCCGGCGCCGGCCCCACGCGGCCCGGCGCCTTTGTTGCCGGGCGCCCGCCGCAGCGCCTGTCTGTGTGCAGATGGTGGACGCGGGCGGCCGCCCGGCCGGGGACGGCTGGAGGAGGATGGAGGCCGCGCCCGACGGCGCCGCGGACGTCGTGCCCCTGGACCGCTACGACCCGGCGCGCGCCAAGATCGCCGCCAACCTGCAGTGGATCTGCGCCAAGGCCTACGGGCGAGGTGGGCCGGGCGGGGCCGCAGGTGCGGGCGGGGGCGCGGGCGCGGGCGGCCTTTGTGCGGTGTCGGCGCGCGGGGTCCGGGCGCCGCGGGCGGCCTCGCCGCTGCTCCCGGGTTCGTGCGGTCAGTGCGCGCGTCCAGGGGGGCAGCGCCCGGTGGCCAGCCGTCCCTGGTGCTGACCGAGCCTCGGCCGTGCGGCTGCCGGGCGCCAGGGCGCGTTTGGGCGGGTTGCGCGTGACCCGCACCCTGCTTTGAAGAACGAGGTGACCTGGGATCCCGCCCCGTTTCCTGGGCCCTGGGCCGCCCAGTGCTCTGGGACTCTCGTTCCCGTGTCTGGGGATCTTATGGACCAGCCGGCCGGTCGCTTGGCCCGAAGGCGTTCCTTCTTGTGTCAGGCGCCTTGTGTCGCGTGCAGAAGTGTCAGCTACTGTGTTCTCTTCCTTTTAATTTGAAGCATTTTAAAAAATTGCCTGTATCACCGGGGTGCGCTGGAGAGAGCGCCCTTTCGGCGAGTTTGGCCAGTTGGGAACTTGCTGAGCAGGCGTTTCCTGGGGACGGGCCCCAGCAGCGGCGTGGCCTGTGTGTGACCCACTCACGGGGGAAACGCACTGTGCAGGTCATAGGAGCAAATGCGTTGCCCACTTTCAGGTTGGTTTTCTGGCGTGTGCAGAGGGTTTTTGCTTCTTTTGCCATTTTCAGCTTTTCAGCCTCGCTTATGGCTTCATGAGCTTTGCTCCGTTCCTGCGTGTCGCGGGGCGTGACTGGGGACAAGGTAGCCTTGATAAGGAGAGCGGGGGAGACCTCGCAGTGAGGGCCCGAGTGCGCCCACAGGATTTAGGGAATCCCCTCCCCCCCCTGACGCCTGGGGCCGGAGCAGCCTCCCCCTGCGCTCACGCCTGGCGCGGCCCTGTGTCGCCCTCCGTGTGATTCTCCCCACGTTTGCACCATGGGCCGGCGCCGTGTCGTGGGATGTGTTCGCCCCTTTCGTAGTGACATTTCTCTGAGGCTGCTTCACTCCCTTTGCACCCACCGGCCGCCTTCCATGTCCGTGCGGTGCAGTGACGCTCACGCTGCCCTCTGTCCCGCATGGGCTCCTGTCTGCCCCCAGCCCAGGCCTCCTTTGGGCGTCCGCAGGCTCCGCTCCTGTGCGCTGAGGACTTCGTGCACGGGAATGGCCGTGGTCTGCTCCCGGTGGCGGCAGGATCCTGCTAGGCAGCCCTCCCTGACCTGCCTGGAGCGGCCTCCTGGCCTGTTGCATTCGGCTGCGGCTTTCAGTGGGGTCTGTCAGCTTGCCGGAAATAAACCTGCGTCCTTCTCCCCGTGCATGGGGCTCGTCTGGTTCTGGTTCCAGGACGCCGATCACTCTTAATCCTTGTTGACTCATCAGATCCATAATTCAGACGCCGATGTTAAAATAGGCTTTCCAGTTCTGGCATTGTTCAAGGCGGGTATTTGTAGAATAGCGTGAGCGACAGGAGACTGGATGCCAGCAAGGTCTGAGGTTAGGCTGCGGAGTGCCAACCGGTCACTGCCCTTCGGCTGTGGGTTCTGGTCAGGCCTTCAGTTTTCGTAGGTGGGGCCCCATTTGTGTTCTGTTCTGTGCCTCGGGAGGCGGAGCAGATGGAGGTTTATCCTAGTTGAGAGTCTCTCTGAATTCACAAATGTGGGAGATCCCCATTCAGATGGCAAGGACCACTCGCCTCCGCCCAGCTGCATTGATTTCATCTGTGTCGTTGGCATGGGGGTTGTGCTCGGGTGGGAGATTCACCAGGACTGGGTAGGGCCAGCTCCCTCAGGGCCTTCGATGGGATAGGGTAGGTCTCCCCTAAACAGAGAAGAAACTCTTCCCTGTTTCCTCCGGGCACCTCCACGAGCCTCGCAGCTTCGTCTTCAGTGAGTAGCTGGACCTGGCTCTGAGTCTGCAGGCTCCCGGGGTCAGCCAGTTGGATGGTGCAGGTGCGGGGTGCAGGTGGCCTGGGTCCTGCCCTTGCCATGCAGTTCTCACTGAGGGGCTGTGACAGTCTTGCTCCTGTAGGAATGGGAAGCATGCGGCCGCCCCGGGCCAGGTGCTCTGAGGCTGCCTTCTTGTTTGCCTTCGCCTTTCCAGACTCAGTGTCCCAGGGGCCATTGCCCGCCATCGTGGGGAGTGAGTGGGGAGGCTGGAGTGCGCGCGGTGGCCAGGCCCCGTTGGGCGTTGGGTCATGCAGACCGTTTCCTCCCACTTGCTTCATCTCGGGCACAGCTGAGAGCTGTCTTGTGCTATTACTTTAGATTCCGCCCCTCCTTTTGGGGGCAGCTCTTTTAGTTGTTTTTAATTATTTTTTAGAAATCATGTATTGGACACGTTGAAAGTAATTCATTAAAAGTGTCTGTGAGAAGTAGAACGTGTTTAGCTGGAACATTTTGTGATATCTTCTTGGGTGAAAGTTGTAATAAGTTAGCAAAAAAGTTTGAAGGGGTGACTCGTACTGTTTATCTTACACGGTAGAGCTCTGGCCTGGGGCTCCTGCGTCCCTGTTTTTATTTTAGTCCACGACCTTAGGAAACTTAAAGGTAGCGAGGTCTTGGTTTGGGGGTTTTCAGCAATATCTTTTGTCATCTCTTCAGGACAATGTTGAATTAACAACCCAGGGAAAATACTAGAAGGCACCGGACTGTTTGCAGTCATGTTGTTGTGTAGCGCAGGGCTGGTGAGGAGCCCTGGAAACCGAGTTGAGACTCACCGCGACTCGCCACAGAGTGGAGCTGCCGCCAGCAGGGCAGACAGGACCTGCAGGGCCACCAAGGTCAACCTCCTCATCCTGCGGGCAGCACACTGGGGCGTGCAGAGCGCATGCTGGCGAGGGTTGTCACTCTCGTCCTCTCCCTCTTGGTGGAGTGGGTAGTTGCTACCCGTCTGGAAACCGTGCTGTGGGTGGGAAATCCCCGCGTGGACATCTTGGCCTCCGCTCCCATCCTCCAGCTGCTGCCACAGCTCATGGAGAGGCAAGAGCAGACGCCCTGCTTGCTCGGTAGCCGTTAGAAGGAAAGTCCCTTTGTTGTCAACTCCAGAAGGTCACCACCTGGTTTTATTGTGGCAACATTTGGGTAAAATGAATGGCGGGCCTGGAACCCCTCTCTGGCCCCAGAGCCGGACTTGGAGGCCAGCTGCCGCTCCTGTCCCTGGACCTGGGGGGCACAGCCACCGCCCCAGGAGGGCCCCATTCACGTGCGTGTTGTTACTTTTTTTATGCACTGATCTGCTGTGTTGGTTTATGAGTTTTGACTGTATTTTTTAACAAGTCTTTTGATCTTAGCGAGGGATTTGGGTGCTTCTGAGGTGGGGGGTTGCGGAGCAGCCCGGGTGCGTGTGCCCGGTGCTGCCAGACGCCGCGGGGTTCTGGTGCCGGCTGGGCTTGTGGAGTGATCTTCCTCCTGCTTGGGTGCCCTGGGAACCGCCGGGCGTCTTGAGGTCAAGGACTGCCGCCACCCGGCCTGTGCCACGTCCACACGACAGGGTCCGCAGTCGCCTACCTGTCAGGTGTGTGGAGGAGCTGTGGGCACCTTGGCACAGGCGGAGTGGGAAGATGAGCTTTATGGTTCTGATCCGGTGCCAGACATGGATGAATGTGTGTTTCCATGGATACATCAGTTTGCACGTGTCCTTTTTTCTGTCTGATGCCTCACGTTAAGTACTAGCAAGGTCATAGATCCATCCTTAAGTTCAGACTGCCCTCTTCCTTGAAACGTAGTCACTCGACCCTGTCGTGCCTACGGATGTTGAAGTTGTGCAGATGTCCTCCCCAAAGCCCTCACGCCTTCCTTGTGTTACGCTCATCTCCTCACGGCCGCTGGGCTTCTCTTGCTCTGCATTTCTCTGTGGCCGTGCTGCCGGTGGCCACGTGTGCCAGTGTTCTTTTTCACTTCCTGGCTGAACTATTGAAAAATTCAGATTGCTGTCATTTTTCATCGAATCTGAAGGTGACTAGGATGGAGCCAATATTACATTGATTCACGTAATAATAATTGCATGCCTATTACGTGCATATTGTGTCTTGCACTATAGGAAATACAGTGGGGGCAGTTAAATGATGCCATCTCCTTAGTTGCTTAAAGTTCACATCAACTATCGACATATGCAAAGGAAAATGGCATAATGCAAGGAGGAAGACGTGGCGGCATGACATAATGCAGGAGCTGGCTGTCTTGAGGTGGAATGTGGAGCTGTTAGGTGGACAAACGGGGCCCAGTGCCCGGGCTCCAGGGGGCAGTGGTCACTGCGGGAAGGGTGCCTGGGGGGGCTTTATGGGTGGTAGGCTTTGGAGAATGGGTCAGGTTTGGGTGCCCCCCCCCACCAAGTAGGGGGGGAGGCGTGCGGCCAGGTCCTGCGCCGCAGCGTTCGTGGGCACTGAGTCTCTTGGCCTTGCTGTGACAGGATTTCTGGACGGAAATAGTAGGTGATTAGATTGGAAGACAGCCGGGGCGGGATCGCTGGATCTTCTCGGGTGCTCCAGGCTGCCTGGGGCTTTCTTTTCCGACGTGCCTGGGAAGGTTTTTGTGCAGGGGTGGTGTGATGAGAGAGAGCCTGCAAGAGCCTTCTAGCAGGTTGGGGTGAGGAGAGGCTGTGGTCGTGGAAGTCCAGGGGCGCGTCTCCGTCTTGCCTGCCGTGACCTTACACTGGGGGGCTTACGAGCAGCAGGTTTCTAGTTCTCAGTTTGGAGGCTGCAAGCCCAAGATCTGGGTACTGGCGGCCTTGGGGTCTGGGGAGGACTGGTTTTCTTCTTGCCACGTCCTCACAGAGCGCAAGGGACGCTAATGCCATTCATGGGGGCCCCACTCACGCCCTGATCGCCTTCCAAAGGCCCCACCTCCTAAGACCACCTCGGGGGCAGGTTTAAGATATGAATTTTGGGGACACACGCACTGTGTCCACAGTGGGGCTGACGTCGCTTGGCTGGAAGGCCACGGCCTTGCCCAGCCTGTCTGTGGCGGGCGTGGGCAGGTGGCTTGAGCCGGTGATGCCAGGATAAAGCCACGGTCCTGAGGCTGGGCTGAGGGGGGCGGGGGCGGGAGGGGAGCCCGCTGGGACAGCTGTGGGGCGCCCTAGCGGGACTGTTTATACCTCTATTCATGGAGCTTTTCTACCTTTGAGGCTTTGTCATCACTTATAGAAACATCATCTTTGGGGTTTTATGTCTATTTCTGACTTCGTTCCTGAGCGTCGCCTGGCCCGTTGTGTTGTTCACGCTGAGTTCGTTTGAACGTCCCGCAGTCACTGTCGGCTAGTCACTGACACTCGCGAGCACGCCGCTGTGAGCTCACGCCGCCCCGAGAGGCTGCGCACAGAGAGCCATGGTGCCGGCCCGAGGGCCCTGGTGCCTGGAGAGGAGCCGGCGCCAGGGCGGAACGGCGAGGGAGGGCGGGAAGCTCCCCTGAGGGTTCTGGAATGTTCCATTCAAGAAACCAAGGCCCAGTTGTGGCTTAGGTGAGGCAGAATCAGGTGGCGTACGGGAAGGCGCAGAAACCAGGCTGGGGGTGGGGACAGGGTGGCGCCCTGCATGCTGGGGGCGGGGCTGGTGTTCTCACTGGGGAAATGCGGGTTCAGCTGCGGCCGAGCTGGAAGGTGACTGGGTTGGCAAGGAGGCCCGGGGCCTGGACCGGCCGGTCGGCAGGTTGCGGTTGTGGTGTGTGTGCACGCTGGGGCTGTCGGGGGCTCCGAGGTCGGCGGGGGGCCGCATTACACCCAGGCCCTCTCGGGAAGTCTCCGGGGGAGCTCGGGGCCGTTGTTGGGGCTGCAGCGAGGAGTTCCACTCTGGACCTGCGACTGAGGCGTCCTGCACGTGCGGTGCGACGGGCACTTAAGCGTGTAGGGTGACGCGTTGGAACAGCCACGTGCGCCCTGCGAGCAGGACCACAGTCAAGTCCATGTCACCGCCAGGGCTTCCTTTGGGCCCCTGCCGTCGGTTCCAGCCCAGAGCTTCGGCGACACGCTGCTGTCACTGGCGATCAGGATGGCGCTCTAGCGCTGCACGTGCCTGCGGTCACACGGCGGGTAGCCTTTGTCCGGGCCCTCACGCGGTGCGGTGGCTTTGAGGTCCTGCGTGACCGCTGCGTAGCCTCCACATTTTCCTTGCTCATTCCCGCGGGGTGGGTGCTCGGGTTGCTCCCAGTGTTTGTCTGTTAAGAGCGAAGTCTGTGTGTGGACACACGTTTTCATGTGCCTCGGATAAACCCCTGGGCATGGACTCACTGAGCCGTATAAGTGTTTAGCTGCCCAGTTGTTTTCCAAAGCGACGGTCATTCTTCATGTTCGCCACTGACGTGTGAGAGTTCCAGTCGCTCCGCGTCCTTGCCAGCGTGCGGCTTCGCCAGCCTTTTCAACGTTAGCCCTTGAAGTGTGCGGGTTGCGATATCTCACGGTGGTTTTGGTGTGCGTTTCCCGATGACGAATGATGATGAGCACTTTTTATATGTTTTTGTTGGCCATTTGAGTCTTTTTTCTGTGAAATGTCTTTTCAGATCTTTGGCCACATTTGTAAAAAATACTAAACTTTTACCTTGAGAGGATTGTGTGTTAACATGCAGTTTTCAGAGACTGTGCAGAGACTCCCGGGCACCTTCCCAGTTTCCCCAGTGACAGCTTCTCGCAGAACCGTGACACGGTGCCACGGCCAGGACAGTGACATTGCGCCACCTCCATCTGGAGCATTTCGTCCGCGCAAGCGCCGCTCCGGGCTGTCGCCCGTTACAGCGCCGCGCCTCCCGCTTCGGCCGGCGTGGGTTCTCCCCACGCTGCGTGTTGCAGTTTTTTGAGGCAGGAGCTTAGGTGGTTGGTTTGAGACCTTTCCTCTCTCCTGGTGTGAGCATTTCGTGCTGTGAACTTCCCTTAGTCCTGTGTTGGTTGCCATTCACATATGTTGACATGTTGTATTTTCATTTTCATTCAGTTGTTTATTTTTGTTCATTTTCTTTGATACGTCCTCATGGACCCATGAATTATCTAGAAGTATAATTTCCAAGTGTTAAGATTTTCCTGTTTGGTCTTTTTGTTATTATTTCTAGCATGATTCCATCATGGTAAGAAAATAAGCTGTATAATTTCTGTTCTTTTAAACTTGCGAAAGTGTTTTTTATGGCCCAGGATAGGTCCCTGGACCCCTGAGGACTGCGTGTGCCGTTGTTGGGTGAGTGTGTACACGCACCAGTTAGAGTCCGTTGGCTGGTTGTGTTGTTCAGCTCTCTCTCTTGTGGCACCCCTGTCGGTTGCTCATAAGGGGGTGTCGAAGTCCCGGACTGTACTTCTAGACCTGTCTGTAGCTCCCCTCAGCTCTGTCGTTTTTTTCCGAGGCTTTGTAGTTTGGGACATACACTTTGAGGATTGTAAGGTCTTCCTGGAGCATGGAGCTTCTTACCATATGTAATGTTCCTCTTAGTCTCTAGAATTTTCTTTCTACTTTATCAGATATTAATATAACTACTGTTTTTTTTTTTTTTTTAAACATTTGCCTGGTACGGCTTTTCTATCCCTTCACTTTCAACCTAAGTCTTTGAATTTGAAGTGAGTTGTGTGGTGTGTTTTTACCCACTCTGCCAATCTTTTACTTGCTGTGCTTAGAGTATTCACATTTAATGTAATTGTTGCTATGTTAGAGTTTGAGTCTGACATTTTATTATTCTTTATCCTGTTTTTTTTTAACTTCCGTATTGCTTGATTATTTTTCAGTTCCATCTTGATTTATTTCTATCGATTTTGGGTGTGTCTCATTGTATAGTTCTCTTAGTAGTTGCTCTGGGTGTTACAACGTACATATCTGACTTGAAGTGTCGACCAACCGGTATTGTTTTACCATTTCCAGTAAGGTGTGGAAACCTTTTTTTCCATTTAGGTCCCTTTTTCTTTCCCCACTTTTAAATACCATTGTCTTGAGTATCTGAAGGTGTTGTAGTTTTTGTAGTTATCATCAGATGTAATTTAGAAAACACATGAGCAGAAGAGCTCTTGTATTTACCTTATTACCCATTTCTTTCCATTATTCTTTTTTCACGATGCTCTAAGATTTCTTTTATCATTTTCTTTCTTTCTGGAGAATTCTTTTAGCCATTCTTTTAAGGTTTGCTGGGACAATTTATTTCTTTTTCTGTGTCTGTCTTTATTTGTCCTTCATTCCTTAAGGGTAGTTTTAGGAGATGTGGAATCTGTGGTGGACAGTTTGTGGGCCACCTCCCTCTGGCATCCAGGGCTCTGAGGAGAAACGCAGTGGCAGCCAGCTGGCCTTGCTTTAGGAGGCAGAAGCAGCTTCCTGGGGCTGGGCAACCTGGTGTCTCTGGGTAGAGTGGGGTCCTCTGCCCGTGGGACAGAGCGCTTCCAGGCTGAGTGCTTGTGTGGCAGGACACCATGTCTCTGGGGAAGGGAGAGTGTGCTCTGGGCTGGGCACCTGTGGTGGCAAGGCCCCACTGCTGGATGCTCCTAGTGTAAGGTGTTGGGAGGGGGGTGGTGTTTCAGGCCCAAGGGCAGTGCTTCTGGGCTGGCTGCTTTGTTGAGGCGGGTTCTACTGGATGCTTCGTGGCCTTTGATGAGGTTGCCATCTGGGTCCTCAGGGTTGGCCTCTGTCAGTTGTCCTTTCCTGGGCCTTTATATGTTGAGTGATTATGGGTTGTGTCCTGGACGTTTTGAGTTTTACACTGTGAGCAGTTTTTTCTGGGGCCTGCTAAAGTCGCTTAGACAGTGCTGATGTTTTTTGGTGGCTTGTTTTGCAGCTGGGTCAGTGAACCCCGTTGGTTCAGACCACAGCCCGTTTTGCCACACGTGGGCAGTGGTCCAAGGTTACATCAGCACTTTGGGTCTGTCTTGCACACACGCAGCCCAGGAGGGAGCCCGGGGTTGGGCAGGTTCATATGTGGAATTAGGGGTCCCCTTTCTGGTTCTGTCCTTCCTTGAATTCCCTCATACTTGTGGCCTGAAGGAGCCCCTCCTTTGTACCCTCTGGCTAGACAGACAGGGAGGGCTTCAGTCCGTTTTCGCGGCCCGTGCTGTCACCGTGCAGTCCTGCACGGCCGGGCCCACTGCAGGACAGCGTGGTGACAGAGGGGGGCAAAGCAAGGGCATCGTCTGCCCTCAGGACCGCCGCGCCTCCCGGCAGTGGCACCTCTGAGAGCTGGCTGCTGTGCGTCACCACAGTCTGTGACCGCGGCAACTTGCCCTCTTCCCCCGCTCCTCGGGGAGAGGAGAAAAGGAAGTAAAGGCCAGGACCCCCGCTCTCCCCTCCAGGGCCTTGTCCTGTCCCCCAGCCGGGAAGACGGGGTTTCCCTCCGCGTTTCGGCCTCCGCGTCGGCCGCGGTGCTGTCGGGCTGTCCTCGCGTCAAAGGCAGGACAGGAAGCGGAAACAGCCGCGCACCCCGGAAGTGGGCTGCTCAGGCTCTGCCTCTGCCCCCAGGTGGCTGCTTCTGGTCTTCCTTCCACGGTCGAGGCGTGGTCGGGGGCCAGAGGCGGCACACACGATGTCCCCGGCGGCGGGCCAGGCCTGTGAGCCCGCCTCGGGCGTCTGCTGCGTCTGCGGTCCTCGTCCAGGTGCCCTGCATCGGCGCTGAATGTGTAACGTATCTGAAGGACCATGGGAATCCCTCGACGCCTAAGGTGCTGCTTCCTCCAGGAAGAAGTTACATTTGTTTTCAGGCATAGCAGGCCGCGGTCCCCTCGCTGCAGTTCGGGAACTGGGGTGCTCTGATCCCCGCCGTAGTGCTTCCGAGGGCTGCTGTGCCTCGGCTTCACACCTGCTCTTAGGGCCCAGGAGCACGGGCGGTGCCCAGGGCCCCCGCTCCCTTCGCCGGGCCCTGGCGCCCACGCCATGTCCTTCTGAGTTGGAAGGTGGCGGGAGTTGACTTGCCCCCTTCCCCGCCACCTTGGGGCGGACGGGGCCTCCTGGGGGAGGCTGGATTGCAGTCTTCCCCTGAGCGCGGTCTGGGGACCCACCTCCACCCCGTCAGCCAGCCCCAGCAGTAGCCATGTGGACTGGGAGGGCGGACGGGAATCCACCGTCGCCGGCAGAGCCCTCCCCACGTCGTCCCGCGGGGCCCGCAGCCTGCTGATTTGGTGTCTGTTTGGGCATGGTGTCCACCCCGCCAGGAGCGGGTCACCTAGCTGTGCTCCTGAGTGCTGCATTGGTGGCTGCGCTGGAAGCCCAGGGCGCTGGTGCGCGGGGATGGCCCCGCGGGGGCGCCTTCCTGGCGAGTCCGCAGGGGCGCGGGGAGACGCAGGCGCACGAGCGTCTGAGCCTCTGGTCCCGCTCAGCCGTCCTGCCCCAGGAAGCCTGTCTTGTCTCCCAGGCGCTGTCCTCAGTGAGATTGTCCCCGAGTCGTACTTGGAGCCTCGTGATGCAGGAGAAGGGAGTGTTGAGGGTCAACATGTCCGCTTCCCGCCCGGCGCCCTGGTGTTCCCGCTGCCTGTCTGCGTCCGCCCTCGGGGTGCGGCCCCCGCGGGCCGCCGGCTGCTGGCCTTCCGCGGCAGCGCCCGCCTCTCTGTCATCTCGGTCTCCCTCCATCCTGGACTTCTCTGTCCCACGTTGCTCAGGTTTGGTGTGTGGTTTTGTTTATTAAAGAATGTTTGCCCTTCCTTCTTCAAGCACGGTTCCAAAGACCACCACCATCTCCGTGAGCTGTTGCCGCCACGCGGGTCCCCGTGGGGCTGGGTCAGCCTGTCGTAGGTCCCTCTGTTCCCTTTGTTGCCTATGTCTGCATTGTGTCTCGGACATCCCGACTCCCACGTGCAGGGCCCTGGGTCCTGCGAAGAGCTGGAGGACGCTGACGGCCTCTGAGCACGTGGGCAGCGCAGCAGGCGGGGCCTGCAGGTCTCTCTCCGCGGGACACCCGTGTGAACCCCTGGGCCCTGGTTTAGTTCTCAAAGTCGTTGCTGTGCTGGTTCCAGTCATTGTCGCCTGTGGGCCACCCAGGTCACCCAGGACCCCTTACCCAGGCCGTCTCTGGCAGCCGGCCCCAGGGGTCCTCGGTGCTCTCCCTTCCCGGTTTTCTGGCTGGAAGCTGAGCCTGCGAGCATCCTGCCCCTGAGCAGGCGGGAGAGGAGAGAGCCCGCAGGTGCCACCTCCCCCACTGTGGGGACACGGTTTTGTGATCAGTGCTCGTCTGGTGTGGGGAGGGACGGCAGTGGGCCCTGCCTGGCTGTCTTCTGCCGGGCGTCCCCAGCACAGGGCTGGGGTGTGGGTCGGGGCCCAGAATTAGAAGACCCGTGAGGATCATTTTTACCTCGTGGTGTAATTTTGTGCTTATTTTCATGACAAGAAGTCGCCTGTGGTACCTCTGTGGTGGTGACTCTCCACCAGTGGCACAGATGCTGAAGCCTGGGCACCTGCTGGGCGCCCCAACGGTCAGTCTGGGGCAGATCGGGACGCACCGTCCTCCGTGCCACTGTGGTGGCTGTGTGGTCTCGTCTTTCTTCGCACTGAGTTGGAGCCGGGTGAAGTCTCAGACCTCAGGGTGGGGTGGCCACAGTGGGGGCAGCACCTGCCCAGGGGATCCCTGCCCCCCACGTGATGTCACAGCCCCTCGTCACCCCTCTGCCGTCATGACAGTGGCACTGGTAATAACCCTCGCTGGAGTAGTCCCCAGGCTCTGCTCTCCGCGCCGGGGTCACACAGGTCCCTTGACTCGGCCCTCAGTGGCCTGCGTGTCTGGAACTTACACAGGGGCTGAGGTTTCCAGAGGCCGCGTGGGAGGGTGCCGGTCAAGGCCCGGACGCCCTGCCTCCCAGACACCTCGTGCCCTGACCCTCTGTTCACCCGGCCCTCATCCCCTCCTCCTGCACTGGGCTTCGGCCCCATCTAACTGCAGACTTGTCAGGCCCCCCGCAGCCCCACCCGAGGCCTCCAGCCAGCCTCAGTGAGCTGCCTGCTTTGCCTGCAGGCGTTTTGGAGAATGCCAGGCTGGGGTCACTGCACACTGCTGGCCCTCAGACACGAGCCTCTGAACACTCTCAAACCAGTGCCCCTTAGCCCACCGCCCTGGGCTGTGCCTCAGCCTGTCTCATGCCCTCCCCTTGGGCAGTCCTGCCTTAGTGCCCTCCCGCCTGGCGGGCGCCCTACCTCCTACTTTTTGGAAGGCGTCTGGTGGGGATTTCCCCACTTACGGCCCGCGCCACGCACTTACCTGCTGTCATCGTCCTTCCTTTCTTTCCTTCTGTCACAGCCAGAGACATGGTTTCCCCTGGCTTTCCACACTAGCCCTCCACCCTCATGCCATGGGACCCCAGCAGGTAGTGTCTCGTGGTTCTCCAACTTCTCTGACGCCTGACCCCACCTGGGCTGGTCCTGTCCCCGTGACCCACCCTTAGAGCGCCTCGGCCTGCCTTTTCCACTGGCGGCCTCAGTGCCTCCTGTTTGGGCACCTGACAGGTGCCTAGTTGAGGCTCTGCTAAATGAGTCGGTGAGTGACATATCTAATTGGTTGTTCCAAGCGACACTGAACTGTGCCATCTCCTGGGAATCTCTTGCGAGGGTAATTCCCTCATGTGCCCTTCTGGCTTCCTTCCCTGGGTGGGGAGCTTCTCCGCCCTCCCCACCCCCTCAGTGCTGGGTCGGTGCTGGGTCAGATGGCTCACCCACACCCCAGCATGCCCCACCCCCACCTGTGACACCCTCCACATTGTATGGAAATCGATGACTCGAGTTGGAGCCAGTTTAAGTCTCAGATCTCAGGCCTCAGTCATCTTAAAAGGCCTCCCCTGAGAGCAGTGACGTCATCTTGCCGTTGGGGCAGGTTTGGCTCCGTGCTGTACAAGCGAATGATGCCAGGGACTGCCCTGCCGGTTCATGGGGAGCGCCTGGGCGTTGACGAGTGGTCTCCTTCTAAGGACATTGCAGAACTGTGTGCGCAGAGCCCAGTGGTGGGGGACTTCACAGGAGCAAGTTGTCACCTGAGGAAGGCTGTCGGAGGGCAGGGACTGTGGGGCGTGTGGCTCAGGCCCTCGGGCCTGGTGGCGCCCCAGCAGAAGGCTCACCCTGGGGGCCCCGCCGACATCGAGCCATCTTCAGTTTATGCGTCATTTTCCTTCCCTCTTGTTATTTAGAATCTGAAATTGACATGAAGTAATTAAATGATTCGTACTCATATACGCATGCTCATAGTAGTTTAAAACTCGATTCCGCGAGGTTGTTTGTGTGGACGTATTTGGGCCACACTGCGGAAAACATTCCTGCTTGGCCATTGGTTGGAGCGAGGCTGGCCTCAGCACAGCACGCTGTTCTCCAGCCTCGCCAGGTTCCTAGGCTCAGGTAGACTGTGTCTTTCTGTACCCGTGCCCATGTGCTCCGGTCCTTCCTGGGGCCAGCCCTCCGCTTGTCCTGTGTGCCATCTCCTCTGACCAGCGCCGTGACTGGAGCGATCTTTCTCTGAGTCTAGCAGGCCTCTGCTTGCCCGGCGGGAGTCCATCAGCCGTCCCAGTGAGATGAGGGGGCTTGGACTAGAGGGAGGTGGCGTGGCGGGTGGCTACGGCGTGATGGGGAGCCAGCACTCTTCTGGATACATTTCGGAGGGCGGCAGCTGGAATTCCCAGCGTGCTGGCAGGAAGGGAAGAGCGGATGACTGAAGCTTTGAGTCTGAGCAGCTGACCTTGAGACGAAGCTCAGGAGGGCAGGGCTGGATGCGTACCAGTCCACTGACCGGCAGGTTGTCCCTACAGGTGCACGGTGCGGGAGGCAGAGGGGCAGAGGACCTCAGGAAAGTGGCCGCAGTCAGGCCATGCATTTGGCGATGACCCATACATGGTCTTTTAAGCCTTGAGCCCAACTGCAGTCACCTGGGCAGCGAGCCAGGAAGTGCCCTTCCCAGTATCTGGAGGAATGAGGAAGAACCAGCAGAGGAGACAGAGGGACAGGCATTGTGAGAGGAGGGGGACCAGCGACCCTACCTGTCATCGGGAGCCCTGGCTGGCTGGGCTGCTGCTGCTGCAGTGACTCTTGCGTCTTTCCCCAGCATCTGGCCTGAACTTTGAAAATGAGATGGGTGGTGGGACGCCCGGCAGTGGGGAACCAGGCCCCGCGTCCTCCCGTGTGTGGGCTGCCATTTGCTCCCTGGGCCAGCTCCCTCCCCTCCCTCAGCTCCCGGCTCCCACGCCACTGAAGAAAGCGGGACCCTTCCCACTGAGCGTTGTCCCGGACCCTCTTCGTCGTTGGTGTGCTTGGCCCTGTTTCAGAACCCCAGGTGATTTCAGAACAGGGCCGGCCCCGCTGTGGTCGACCCGGGTGCCCTATGCCGGGGTGTGGCCTCTGGCCTTGCAGGGCCGCCTTGGTGCTCCGGAGAGACATGTACATGGCTCTTCTGCGCTCAAGCGCAGCGTGACGGCCAGCGCCGCTGTCAGTGAGAAACCAGTGGGCAGAGTGAGAGCGAGCGGGGGGCTGCCGGCCCGCAGCCAGGTGGCCCAGGGCCTGGAGGACGGTGCCTGGGGAGAGTGTGCGGGGCGGGGAAGAGGCCGAGTGGCTCAGTTGCCGCCTCCCTGGGGTAGAGTCCGGGCACGCGGAGAGGGGGCGCTGGCATCCGTGCCCACCGTCAGTGTGACTGTTTCAGCGATGGTGTCGTGGCGTCCTCCGCGGAGCCTGAGTCAGAGGGCGGCGCTGAGCTTGCGTGCTGTTCGCCCCGCGCACGCGCGCGCCGAAGCGCACCTCACCGCGCAGGCGCAGTGGGAGGGCCGCGGCCGCGGTAGTGCAGCGGCGCGTGTGTCGCGATGCGCCGCGCTGAAAGCCGTGTGGGTGTCCTGCGCCTCTCACGACAGCTTCCCGCGCGGTCCTCACCTTCTCACCTAAAGCACGCACTTTTCTGCTTCTCTGGGGCGTCCTCGAGGGGCTAGCGTCACCGCTCCTGTGTTTCGGGGCCGTGAGGAAGAAAAATCAGGGTCACGTGAACACAAGCTCTGTGATACTGCGGCGTCGAGCGATAACCAAGACGGCCAAGAAGCGGCTCATGGGCGGGCGCGTGTGCGGCGCGGGAATGCTGCGCAGAGGGGTGGTGAGATAGAGCACGCCGGCCCGAGCCCTCCACGCTACCAGAACGGCACGCGATTTAAGCTTATCAATTGTTTATTTCTGGAATTTTCCATGTATTTTTGGGCTGCAGCTGGGGGGTGGGTGGCTGAAGCTGGGGAAACTGCAACCGCGGATGCGGGGTGCTGCAGGACGCTGCGGCTCTGGGCTTTTCTAGCTCCCCTGGAGGCGGGGGTGTCGGGGCACGGATGGTAAAGCTCCAGGTCCTCGTGGAAAGGAGTCAGCTTAACCCGCTTAACTTGGTGTTGCCCAAGGTGCCTCCCCACAGACTGTACCCTTCCAGGGGACAGTGATTGACATCTTCCGGGACAAGCATTAGGGGCACCATTGGGGAGACTGTGGCAGCCATCCAGAAAGCGGATGTCCCCAGCTGCACTCAAGTGGCTGGTGTGTGTGTGTGTGTGGGAGGCAGTGTAGACTCTGGGGATCAGACTGTGGGTTCACAGTTGGTTTCTGCCTCTCGCGGCCTTGGACACATTGCTTACTTTCTCTGTGCCTCAGTTTTCTTGTTTGTAAAGTAGGGAGAAAAACCTTGATTTGATAGAATCGTGACGGTTAGGTAACATGGCCCATGTAGAATTTACTGCCACCTGGTCCAACCATCAAGGCCCGCTGTCGCTGTGCTGCCTTCATCACAGTGGCAGCAGGCCTGGTGTTGTCTTCTGTAAAGACCACAGAGTGACCTCATCGCCATCTCCGATTTGCCATCAGAAGGAGGACGCGCCTGGCTCCCCCCGGGGCCGGTGCTGGGTGTGCTACGCTCCGTCCTTGGTGTGACTGGGCGTTTGCAGTCCCAGCCTGGTGCATCTCGGTTCCCTTCAGCCCACTAGCCCTTCGGGGCTCCCACCCGCTTCCCACCACCATGTGTCAGGAGAGCTCATCCTCGAGGTCATGGTGGTGAAGTCACTAAGTGACGTGCGTGGCCTGTGTCCCCCGGGCGGTGTGAGTTGCTAGTTGCCAGTAGAGGAGACAGTGGGATTGCAGGCCAGCTGGGTCTTAGGCTGCGAGTCGCACGTCGTTATTAATGGCCCTTCTGTCCTCCGAGCGCATTGAACGTGTAAGTCATGCTCACGTGGTCATCTTTTCCTTGGCTCAGATAACATCCCCGAGGACCTCAGGGACCCCTTTTACATCGACCAGTATGAGCAGGAGCACATCAAACCCCCTGTCATCAAGCTCCTGCTGTCCAGCGAGCTGTACTGCCGCGTCTGCAGCCTCATCCTGAAAGGGGACCAGGCAGCCGCCTTACAGGGACACCAGTCTGTCATCCAGGCCCTGTCGCGGAAAGGGATTTACGTGATGGAGAGCGACGACACCCCTGTGACGGACCCTGACCTCAGCCACGCGCCCATAAAGATGGTGAGTGTCCTGTGCACCTGCCCCCCCCCAAGTGTGTCATGTGCATTTTTGGGGGGCAGGTGACAGCCCCTGGTGCAGTGGGCCCTTATGTGGTGCTCCAGCCCGTCAGCCTGTCATGTTGGCTGCACAGAGGCAGCAGAGGTGGCCTGCTCCTTCAAGTGCAGGATGGTGTGGGCACGGGTGTCCAGCAGCCCGCGGAGCTTTGAGTGTGGCGGTCTCCTGAGTTCTGTGTCACTGAGTCACGTGACTGTTTTGGAACGTGCGGGAAAGAGCAGCCCCCTGCCAGCTGTCTCGTCGTGAGCGCCCTGAAAGCCGAGGTTAAGTCGGCCCCAGGCAGGGGTGGGGAGCAGACTTTCTGTAGATGTCACGATGTATGTGCGGGGTCCGTTCTCACACTGTTTCGTGTGCATCTTGTAAGTATTTTTGTGCCAAAAGTAATAGATGCCTTCTTTTCCCCTAAGCACCCCCTCCCCGTCTTCCTCTGACAGCCGTCCCGCGATGGGACCTTTCCAGACCGTTCTGGGTCTAGGCCATCTTTGATGCCGCCCACATTGCTTTTGTTTGGGCAGCTCACCGGCGTTTTACGCTGTTTTTATTTTTACTCTTAGACTTTGTGGACGATGTGCTGTGGGTCAAGAGGATGATTCTCAGGTTCTAGAGATGGTTCGAAGGCCTGGCTTAGTTCTAGTATGCAGAGCTCCTGGGGGTCCCCAAGGGCCTGCTGGTGGCTATGTGATCTCTGGTACACACGTGCCCTCCCCCCCCCCCAAACACACACCTTCACTCACAGCCCTAAAGCAAACATTCCTCCGCCCCTGCCTGGGGTCGTCAGGGAGATGAGCAGGACGGAGACCGCCACACTCCAGGGTACCGGGCTGGGCCACCCCAAGGGGAGTGACGTGCAGATATGGCCTCCCTGTCTCCTCACATGGAGAGAAGAGGAAGAGCAGCGTCTGAGCCGGGTCTCTGCGTGGAGCCGGTGGAGGTGGTGGGCGGGCAACTTCCCGTGGCTCTGCTTGCAGAGTGCCCACATGGCGATGGTGGACGCCCTCATGATGGCCTACACTGTGGAGATGATCAGCATCGAGAAGGTGGTGGCCAGCGTCAAGCGCTTCTCCACATTCAGCGCCTCGAAAGAGCTGCCGTACGACCTGGAGGACGCTATGGTGTTCTGGGTGAACAAGGTGAGCGCATCCGGGTGGCCGGTCGTCACCCTCCCCAGCATCAGGCTGGGACCCAGGCCTGAGCAGGGGCCACGGGAACTGGGCATCTGCGTCCAGGAGGCCCTGCCATAGTGAGAACACAACAGGACGGACAGGTGTCCCGAACACGGGAGCGGGGCGTGAGCGGGCTGCGGCTGGCTCGCAGTCGGACATGCGGGCATGTGTGCGGTCGAGGTGAGGACACTTTTTTTTTGACCTTAAGCACCTAAGTGCATTAAAGAAGTTCTTAATCTTAGACGGCATTTTGATTAAGAGAAAAATAATATCTTAAACGCTGTTTTCTCCTTTTATAGTTAGGAGCTTACAGTATAGCCTCTTACATGATGTATATAAATAATGGTTATTTTGAGTAGTGTGTGATTGGTTGTAGAATTATTTTACCAAAGCCTTTCAGTTATTAAGCCTTCTTATTTGCAAAAAAGTGTTCAGTGAGGGACACTTTGCTAATAAATTCTGTGATCCAGTTTGCACATGTGTTTACAACGCGCGGGCTTCGTGAGGCACCAGAGGGAATTGATGATGGGCGTTGTCAGCCGAGCTGGGCCGCCACGGGGGTGCTGCTCCCTGCAAGGGCCTCCCGTCGCGGGGACAGCGAGGCTGAGTCAGGTGCACGGCGACTGCCCTTGGTCTCCGCCTGGATGCGGGTGTGGGGACATAGTGGACGGTGTGCTGTCTGCATCAAGAGAACATTGCTCAGGTCTAGGAAGAGATGGCAGCAAGGCCTGGCAGTGGCTGGGCGGACTGACCGCAGTAGCTGGGGGCCTTCCGGGTCCTGGTGTGGACGCGGAGGCCTGCAGTGCTCAGACGGTCGCCCCCTGGCGGTGGGTAGCCTTCCTTGCTCATCAGGACCCGGTTGAATGGCGCTCAGGACAGCCGCGCCCGCCCCACCCCGGGAGCCCGCCTCTGCGTGGCAGTTCCACTGTGGCCAGATGTCCACGTTTTAACTTTTCTTTTCACAGCTTTTATTGATTTTTTTCCCCATATAAAATGACTTGGTCATTCTAGAAAATTTAGAAAACAAATGAGCGAACAGAATAAAATGTAAATGCTCCATAAGCTTGCCACCTATCAGCATGATGTTTGATATAAATTCTCGTGGTTCTTATTTATTGGGTGTACTGTATAGACCTGTAAACACGGTTGCGGGCTTCCCAGGAATCGAGTTGGTGGAGGTTTGCATTTGGCAGGGGCCATGACCCCCTCCAGAGGGCAGAGGGCGTGGGGCAGCCCCGCCTGCTGTGGCTGCACCCTGCGCAGCCATCTCTGTGGATGGCCCCCACTGTTCTGTCCCACTCCTTCCTGGCGGGCAGTGGTTGTGGGCAATTTAGCTGAGTTTTGTTTTTTTTAAAGGTTTTTGATTGATTTTTGCCGAATTTTTGATCACAAGGATTGTACTGTTTTTCTGGTATTAGTTCGTGGAGGTGTCGTTTTTGTGTCTCCCCATATATTGGGTGTTATTTAAAAACATTTGCCAGTTTTAAAGGTGAAAAATAGTGTCTTTTATTTCTCCATTCATTGGTCAAGTTGCAGTTTAAAAAATAGATTAAATACACGCAGTATGGCGATTCCTCCAAAAATTAAAAATAGTGCTACTGCAGACCCCGCAATTCCACCTATGGGTGTTTATCCGAAGAAAACAAAATACTAATTTAAAAAGATATCACCACCACCCCCTCATGTTCATTGCAGCGTTATTTGCAATAGCCAAGACGTGGAAGCAGCCGAGGGGTCCACTGATGGGTGGGTAGGAGGATGTACGCATATGTGTACAGGAACGTTATGCAGCCATCATGAAGAAGGGGGTCAGGTTTTCGCAACAGCATGGAGGGGCCTGGAGGGCATTATGCTAAGTGAAGTAAGTCAGACAGAGAAAGACAAATACCGTATGATTTCACTGACACGTGGAATCTAAAAAAAACATGGATGAACAAACCAGAAACAGGCCCATAGTTAGACAGAATAAGCCAATAGTGGCCAAAGGGGAGCGAGTGAGGGGATGGGTGAAATAAAAAATTGAGTCTGTGTTCGGCTAGTTATCTTTGGGTAAATTGGTTGCTCGTTCTTTCTGGGAGGGTTCCCTTCCTTCCCCTCCCACCCCACCCCGACCTGATCAAGGCTCTCGTGGTGTTAAGAGTGTTACCCATTTGCTGAACCTCTGTAAATGCGTCTATGGAAGCTTGCCTCTGTGTGCCCGTGTGCTCGGCTGATGCGTGGACGGCCTGTGTGTGGTCCGGCAGCATCACCGTCGCCTTCCTGCTTGAGTTCTGGTTCTTTGCCATCACATTGCAAAGAAACACAGTCCCTGTCTGCTTCGGTCTGTCTCTGGCAGACGCTGCCATCTGACTCCGCGATGATGAGTGATGGGGACTCGGCTCACGGGGCCCGGGCCCCTTCCCGTCCCCACTGCTCTGCCGCGTTCACGGGGACCACTGGGGCAGATCTGCAGTTGGCTGCAACCCTGCGCTGAGTAGCGGGCACTAGGTACGAGGCGACGGGGCCGAGGTTTCCGCAGCTCCCGCCCTCTGCCTCCCGACACCGCTCTCCTGCCATCAGCGCTCGCCTCGGGCTGCGGCCCTGTTTCCCCTTCGCCCAGGATTTATAGTTTTTTCAGTGTCTTCTGGTTTTGCTAGTCCTTAGCATTTCCACGTGACTTTCAGTCTCTTCCGTAGTAGACGTTCCGTCCGGCGGACTCGGGTGTCGGCTGAGCCGTGCTCCGACCCTGGGCCCTGCCGCCCTCGCCCTCCGTGGCGTTTTCCCCGGTGCACTCTCAGGCGTCACGGGGCTCCGCTCAGCGTGCGTCCCGGTGCGGGATGTGGCCCACACTCTGCACTGCAAGGGCCGCTCCCGGGGAGGTGTCCCGAAGCTCCCCCACAGCTCTGCGTTCCTGCCGTGTCCACTCGGGACTCTGACGCCTGCGGAGCTGCAGCCGCCCCGAGCGCCGGCCCGCCTGCGGGTCCGTGCAGCAGGAGGTCCTCTCTCCGGAGGCAGGTATTTGACGCCTGCTAAGGCCGCGTGCGTGCCCCTGAGCACCGGTCTCAGCGCTCCACCTGTCCCAGCCTCGTTCCACCTGCAGGGTCTGTCGTGGGCACACTGCCTTTTCGTCTTGGACTGCGCCTGGGGGCTCTCATCGCCTTCAGTAACCGCAGTCACAGAGTCGCTTGTCAGGTGACCTGACCTCTGAGTCTTTCTGTGTGGCATCACGGCCGGGGCTGTCCTGCCCCCGGTGAGATGGCAGGCGTCCTGCACACCTTTCCCTGGGACTTGCCTTCAGGACTCGTTTGCCTCCATGCCAGGCTGCCCACCGGCCACCCCTTTCCCCCCCGGGCCTGTGTCTCTAGGGGGGTGCGCTTAGGGTGCACCGTGTTTTCCAATTGGGGCGCTTCTGAACAGTCAGGCACTGGGTGGGGGGCCCGGCCCGCAAGCTGCCGTCCAGATGCGCCGTCCTGCGTGTGCGCCAGGCTGGCTGCTCCCCGTCCCGGGTCCTGGCGTGTTGCCGTGAGCCGCTGTGCTGTGGCACTGTTTATGTTTTATTGATTCCCAGCCAGTCAGTTTAGTCTTTTTTTTTTTTTTTTTTGAAGAAAGCCCAGCTTTACTGATAACATGGTTTACATGGAATAAGGGGACCCAGTTCCTTGAGCGTCTGACGTGACCGTGTCTAACGTTCACAGTCGAGGTAGCACTTCCTGCGCCTCTGCGTCAGCCCTGCCCGGCACAGAGCGCGGCTGCTTTGCTCTCTTCACTGGAGGTTAATTTTGCCTCTTCTAGGTTTTGATAAAAATGGATCTGTATGGATTGTGCTCTTTGTGTCTGGCTTCTTCCGCTGAACGAAATGTTTACAATGGACTCGTGTCACTGCATCTTTCAGTAGTTCTTTTACACTCAGGATCCTCTTGAATGAATAGACCAGAGTTTGTCTATCCATTCACCTGGTGGTGGACAGGTGAGTGCCTCCAGTTTTTGCCTGTTACGAATAAAGCTGCGAAGAACATTTGTGTGCAAGTCTTTACCTGCAGGTATATTTTCATTTCTTTGACTAAAGACCCAGGAGTGGTATTTACTTATCATATGCCAGGTCATGTGATAAGTATGTATTTAACTTGAGAAGAACCTGCCAAAATACTTTCCAAAGGGATGGCCCCATTCTAACTCCCGCTGCCGGGGCAGAGAGCCCCAGCCGCCCCGCCCTTTCGCCAGCGCCCTGGCGCTGGCCAGGTCTTTCCTCTTCAGCCGTGCGTGTGGGTGTGAAGCGGTGTCTCCCTGTCGTTTGACCTAGCGTCTCCCTAATGACCGAAGGTGTTTGGATTCAGGCGTTAGGCATCAGCGCAGGTATTTTGCCCCGATTTTAATGAGGTGGTTTGTCTTAATAAACCGTAGGAATTTTTTTAAAAAATGTGTATATTTAGGAATCAAGTGCTTTGTTGTATATATGTTCTTGTATTTATAGTTTTGGTGTCAGAGCCATGCTGGCCTCAGAAAATGAGTCGGGAAGTATTTCCTCTATTTGGTGAAGTAGTTTGTGTGTGATTAGTATTATTTTGTCCTTAAATCTTTGATGGAATCATGGCCTGAAGTTTTCTTAGTGGGAAGGTTTTAATTATGAATTTAATTTCTTTAGTATACATGTAAAGTATTTAGGTTTTTCTATTTAGTTTTGTGCCAGTTTGGTAACTTGTGGCATTCAAAGAATGAAATGTGTCAGCTTTATTTAAATTGTTAAATTTATTAGCGTAAAGCTCATGATATTTTTTTACTATTCTTCAGTGTGTGTGTGATCTGTATGATGTCCTCTTGTGTTTTCCGCCTCTGGTTTTTATTGATTTCTTCTTTTGTTTTTCATTTAATTTTTCCTCTTGCCTTTATTAGCATTTTTTTCTACTTTGGGTTTAATTTGTTCTCTTTTCTAGTGTAAGGTAGAAAGTTCCTTTAAATCTTTTCTTCCTTAAGGATGTTGGAGAGTGGTTAACACCTCTCAGCCACGCCTCGCACATTTTCCTGTGTTGTGGTTTCCATATTCAAGTGAAACAAAAATATTTTGTTTCACTTGTTTTATCATTGAGTTATCAAGAAGTTTGTAGTGTAGTTCCCAAGTATTTGGGGGAGGGGACGGTTCTAGATCTTTCCGTGCTTGGACTTCTCATTGTGTCGTCTGAGGACATGCTCCGATTTCAGCCCTTCTGAGCCTTTGGAGACTCGAGTGAGGGTGTCTCACGCACACGTGGGTGTGACAGCGCTGTGCTGTGTGGGGCGGGGGGCCCGTGTGCGGCAGGTCATGAGGGTTGTCGGTGTCAGGCCTGGTGTCTCTGGCCGCCGTTCGGTGCTGGAAAGCAGAGGCGCCGTCTCCAGCTATACCTTGATCTGTTCTGTTTTTTCTCACGTCCTCTCATTCTTTGCTTTGTGTGTTTCGGTCTGTTGTTACATTTACACACTTCAGGATTGTTATGTCTTCTGACGAATTAACCCTGTCATCCTGAAAGGTCTGTGCTCATCACAGGTGACGACCCTTGCCCCAGATTGTGCTCATCACAGGTGACGACCCTTGTCCAGACGCCTGCCTCATGTAATGTCAGTGTAGCTGCTCCGGCGTCCTGTGACCAGTGTGTCCGTGGCGTAGCTCTCCCCTTCCTTTCATTTCCAACTCCTCCTTGTCGTTCTCTCTGAAATGGGCTTCCTGTGGGCGCCGTGGCGGGTCTTGCTGCTTTCTTCACTCTGACAGTCGGGCCTTCTCGTCAGAGTGCTGCGACCAGCCACATTCAGTGTGACTATCAAGATGCCCGGGTTTTACCATCTTGTCCTTTTGCTGCTTTTCTGGCTTATTTTGGACTGGGTATTTTTCAGTATTCCATCTTATCCTCAGTATTTTTAGGGGGCTGCCTCAGGGTTTTCAGCATGCATCTTTAGGTTACCATGCTCTGCCCCCAGGAAGTGATCCCGTTTCACAAGAAACGTCAGAGATGTCCTCTCCCTTCTGACCTTGGTGCTGCTCTTGTCACTCGCTTTGTCACAGACCAGGTGCGTTTCCTCGCTTTCAGCAGGTATCGGCTAACGTGATTAACAGAGAGTGACGTCCGTCCCGCTGCTCACTCTGTGTTGCTCTTCATGCCTTTGTACAGGTCCAGTTCTCAAACTTTTAGATCTCCAGAACCCTTTACACCCTTAAATCACTGTGGACCCCAAGTAATTTAAAAAGTTAATCTATTGATGTTAAATGCAAGAAAACAGTAACTCATTTCATGTTAACATAATGTATTTTGTATAAAAGGAAACCATTATCCGAAACAAAAAGTGATATTTTTGAAAGTTTCTTTACTATCTGGCTGACTGGCAGACAGCTGGGTTCTCTTACCTGCTTTTAATTTAACCTGTTGCAATATGTTGTTTTTCTGAAGTTTGTGAAGAAAATCTGGCTTCATATGATATATAGTTAGAAGAGGGAATAGTATTTCATAATCTTTTCAGATAATTATGCACATCTTTTTTTGATTCTACATCAAAACTTGACAAGTGGTAGTTTCTCAAAGGTTCATTGCGATGTAAAATTTGAAACCATCATCAATTAACTTTTTTAAAAATCGAGATGTAATTCACATGCTATATAGTGTTCACTTTTTTAAGTGTACAGTCACTGGGTTTTAATATGGCCACCGGGGTGGACAGCTGTGACCACGCATTCCAGACACATTTACCACACCTAGCAGGGAGCTCTGTCCGTGTGAGCACTCACACGCCGCCGTCCACCCCTGCCCCCTGCGCCCACCCCGGTCTGCCGTCGTGCACGCGCGGCCTTGTGTCCGACTCTGCCGCTCAGCATCGCCGTAGCTCTCAGCTGCTCGGCGTCGCTCCATCTCGGTGCCTCGGTCCTCTCCGTGGCGGGGCCCGGCCACGTCATGGTTAGCTATTCCTCTGCCGACCTGAGGCTGTTGCCACACTTCGGCTGTCGTGATGCGGCTGTGACCGTTCGTGTAGTTTTTGTGAGAATGCGTTTCCATTTTGCTTGGGTCCGTGTCTAGGGGCGGAGTTGCTGGGTCGCGTGGCCACCGTGTTTCTCTTTCTGAAGAACGGTCACTGTCCCTCAGCAATAGCACCGTCCACGTTCCAGCAGCGGTAGCCACGGCTCCCGTTCCCACCACCTCGCTGCCCTTGGCGTCCTGGAGGGTGTGGCGTGGTGCCCCCTGTGCCTTAGGGTCACCCACCCCTGGTGACGAGTGACAGGGAGCCTCTTGCATGTGTGCATTGGCCATTTGTAGGTCTTTGGGGAGATGTCTACTCGGGTCCTTCGCCCGTTGTAAAATTGGATTACTTGTCCTGTCGTCGTCGTAGGGATGCCTTCATGGACCTCGTACTGGACTGGTGAACGTTTTGTGCTCTGCTCTGTTCAAGTCCGTTCTTCTTTCTTGCCTTCTTCCTGCCCTTTTGCTCACCCATGATTTTGTAACATCACACATTGGCCATTTGGAAAATTGTTTCACTGAGTTGTACAGATTTTCCCAGTGTTGTCACCTTTCATGATACAGTATCAGAAATTACATTCATTCATAGCCTCTCTGTGTTAGGAAGCTACCTAGCTTAATTTTCTAAAGAAATTTTTTGAATTTCCAATATTTCATATGAAAAATTTGAACATGCGTTAAAGTTGAGTTACACAAGAACACCCATGTACCCACCACCTAGATTTTATAGTTCACACTGTACAGTATTCGCTTGGTCATTTGTCCATCTTTATCTGTGTCTTTGAATTCATTTAGTTTGGATTTATCTATATCAAATTTTCTTTTATCTTCTCCTTTTAAAAAACAATGGTTCTACCTTCTTGGTTTGAATTGCATGAGTTCACGTGTCCGTATTCTCGTGTAGTGATAAGAGATTAGGTCCGTGCCTTTTCGTCACATTACAGCTTTGCCCACATCCCTGTGAGCACCAGTAGGTGTTTGTCTCCACAGTATCATTTTATATATTACAGTTTTGATTTCGTCTTTGACTTGGTGATTCCAGGAGAGGGTGCCTCAGCGTTACTCTCGTGCGGTCAGGGAGCGCGTGAGCGCCGTTAGGCCCTGCGGTGGGGATCCCGCAGACTGTCTGACAGGCCGGCGCCGGGGCACGGGCACCTCCTGGCCCAGCAGCCCGCCACGTGCTCCCCGTCGTCACAGGCCACGCGGAAGCCCCGTCTTTCGCGCGTGTAACCGGCCTAGACGACGCCTGCGTCTGAGTCGGCGTTAACGTGGAGTGGGGGCCCTGGGTGGGGGATGGGCACCAGGGCTGGGAAGCGGGTGCCTTTCTAATGCGCTTGTTCTTCTCCTTCAGGTCAACCTGAAAATGAGAGAGATAACAGAGAAGGAAGTCAAGGTGAAACAGCAGCTGCTGGAGAGCCCGGCGCATCAGAAGGTACAGGCGGGACCACACGTGTCCGCGGCGCCCGTCGGGAGGGGCCGTGTCGTGCTTCCCGCTTCTGGCTCCTCGTGTTCACTCGTGGGCGGGAGCGGGTCTCTTGCACCCCCAGTCCAGGGCAGTGGGCACGGCAGCTCACCGACTCTTCTCCCTGTTTTCGGGGACCCTTGTGGAACCCAGGTTGGGGGCTGGGGGCGATGTTGGGGGGCATTGGGAAGCCCAAGAGGACGGGAGGCCCTGGGGACCCGGAGTTGGCTTCTAGAAGTCAGCAAGTGAGGGGGATACCGCGTACTGCCAAAGGCACCCAGCAGCCCCGCACTGCCCACGAGGTCCAGGAGCCTAGCGCCGGCCCTGGGGACCCCGCGTGGGTGGGAGGGGGAGCGGCATCGCGTGCCTGGAGGCACGGTGCAGGCGCTGTCTGCAGTGCAGCCCCTTCCGCCCTGTCTTCCCCTGACGTGGGGTTTCTGTCTGTGCCTGAATCCGGCCCCTGAACGCATGCACGTGCCCCGTCTGTGGCCTCCCAGCTCCCTCTGCTCCCTCCCCACTCGCCGTGCCCCCTCTCATTCCTCCTTTTCCTCGGATGGGCACAGGTGACGCACTGAGCCACCCCGCCAGGTGCAGTTGGCATCTGTCCTTTTTGGGGACCAGCCGGTACCAAGTTCCTGGAGTGTTCTTTGCTCCCGCAGAGGCTAGTGTTGTAGAGGTGCCCGTGACCTTCCACTGTGGTCATCTGATAACACGAATGTCTGGGCTCACGGGCACTGGACAGAGCTTAGCTCTCGGGACGCCGCGTGGGGGCGGGCGTCGCGTCCGCGCTCGCCTGCCCCCGCCTGCTGACGCTCCTCTCCTGCCTTCCTCCCGCTTCCCGAGCAGCCTCCCTCCAAGTGGTACTGGAAGCTGGTGCCCGTAAGTGGACTCCGCGCGCCAGCCGCCATCCCGACACTGCCCGTCGCGGTCACTCGCTGCCATTAAAAACCGCTTGCACCTGAATGTGTTTCGTTGACTGTCCTGCTCGGTATCGTTGTCACTCTGTGCAGCACGAGCGATGACCCGACATTACGGCATTCTGGGGTTCCGAGTCTCATCTCACAGGCCACACACACCGTTTGGTTTTGCCAGTTTCCTGTGTGATGTTAACAGACAGCATTTTGTGTTTCTCATGGACACGGAGTTTCTCTCTGAGTGACGAAGGAGAATGTCAGTGACAGGATCCGTGCGTTCTGTGTTCGGACAGACACCAGAAAGACCAGTAGAGAAGCGCCCGAGATAGTCTTCTTGTTTGTCCTTTTTAGTGTTACCTGCCTGATGGTGATATTCAGTGAGCTAGCGCTTAGTGTCACGCGGGTGTCTGACGACAAAGGTGATGCACCTTGAGAAAGGGCGCTGCTCAGGGGAGGCGTCTGTCCCCAGCACCTGCTCCCAGGGCCGGAGCCCTCCTGCTACCCACCTGCACGGGTGGGGAGGGGGCCGTCCCCTCGTCCCCCCAGGAGAGCGTCTGAGTCAGCTCGGCAGGACTCCAGAACCCGAGTGCACCTTTTCCCATAAAGAGACACGTAGGAGGTGGTGGGTTTGGTCCCTCCGTCCCCGCTGTGCCCCGCGTGCCCCACGAGGGAAGCGAGAGGGCGTGTGCTAAAACGAAGGTCTGGGGTGCAGGTCTTTTGCAGGCTTTGTTCACTGCCCAGTTCTTCAGTGTGCCGTTCGGGTCCCATACCCTAGGCGGCCCTGGCTGTGAGCTGGTAGAGTCTGCCTGGTAGCCAGTAGATAAGTTTGTTTCTCTGTGAAATGTATTAGCAGAGAAAGCAGTTTTATGAATATTTACACGCCTTTTAACTTTTTGAATCACGAGGACTAAAGAGCTAAACGTTAGAATAGTTCCTTGCTTTAGTGAGGATGTAGTGAAAAGTCGGCTGTCCCGTAAGAAGTAAGGAGTCAGACGAGAGTTTTATAGAAACTGAAAAGTGTGGCTAAGAGCAGGGACCCTCCAGGCTCCCTTTCAGCAGCTGGTGACCATGACAGTGGGGCCACAGTGACGAGCAGACAGGCTGACGAGGGTGGGCAGAAAAAGGCCTGGGCAGGTTGGGGCGTTCCTCGGTTTCCCGTTAGTGTTTGACAGCCAGGAGGCTGACAGAGCTGGCCGGAAGGTTGCTCACAAGCTCCTGGGCCTGGTGGTTCGGGTTTTCCCTGATTTTAAACTCACACCATCCATCTTCAGTCGAGAAACCATCTGCTTTTCTGCATGCCGTGCTCGTTCACCGTGTGTGTGTGTCTGTCCGTGCGTGCGGATGCTGGCCTGGCGACCCCTGTGCTCGCATGCTGGAGCCGCGGGTCTGCGTGGCGGGTGGGCGTGTCCGCGCGCGGCCCGCGCTGCGGCCGAGAAACAAGTTAAAGTCTGCGGCCCGCAGAGTTCAGTGATGTGAAACGAGCTTAGTCTTCATTTCAAAAGCACGTGTTAGAAACGTTCCATGGTGAACGCCAGTGTTGACCCTGCGCTGTGCACAACGGAGACAAATCTACACTCTAGATTGCCGGGGGACGGTTTCTGCGGGAAGTGTCTGCGCAACTTCAGGAAACCCGCAGCGATCCGTGGGAACTGCTGGCTTCACCCTCTCGTCAGGCTTGTGTATTTTCCTCCTCTGGAGAAAATGCCATTTTTTAAAGCTGTTTTGTGAATGTTAATGGAAAAAAGGGTACAGCAGGATGATCGGGACAGGCCTGCACAGAGCGCCCTTCCCCCAGTGGCCTGTGCGTCTGCGCACTTCTAAACTGACACCCAGCTGCCGGCTGGCGCTGGGGGCTGGGGCAGCTCAGAGCCCCGTGCCCGTGGCTTCCTCTGAAGGCCCAGTTTGGAGACACGTAGTCACGTGTCTTCTCTGGCACCTGGCATGCGTTCAGCTTCCTGAGGCTTCGTTGCATTTATTAGAGGGGCTGCTTGATGCATCATGTGATATTTTGTCTAACCCGGTTTCAGAAATTTCTCCAACGATATAGTAATGCCATTTCGCTTTTGTTTTTTTTTTAATGGCCAGGGTTAATGCCGATAGTACTGAGAAAAGAAACTAACTTGGGGTCTCACAAGCATTGGCACGCTCGCTGTTTAACTTGTTTCTCATTCGTCTGTGCCGGCTTTTGGTGGTGTGGCCGTACCCGCTGCCTCTCTTCCTGTCTGTGCCGTGGCACGTGGCACTGTAGAGAGAGGGCCTGGTGTCAGCAGCAGCTCATTGCTGTCACCCAGTGCAACCATGATGCTTCGTTCCCTGGACCTTGAAGCTCTTCCACGTAATTGCAGCTGTTCTGAGTCTTGTCCAGAGGACAGTTCGTTCCAGACCTAGCCTCTGCCTGCGCCGCGGGTGGGAGCGAAGCGCGCGTTCCACGTAGAGACCGCTCCCTTTCGTCACCCGCAGGTGCGCTATCGCCGAGAGCACCTGTCCACGAGGCAGCCGCCCTTCTTCCCGCTGTTGGAGGACTTGATGAGAGACGGCAGCGACGGGGCCGCGCTCCTGGCCGTGGTCCACTACTACTGCCCAGAGCACATGAGGCTGGACGGTGAGTGCGGGGCCCGCCCTCGCGGCGCAGGCTGGGCAGACGGCCAGGAGGGAACCGGGCCCTTCAGAGCCCCCAGGACGCAAGCCTGTGGCGGGAATGTGGAGGGCGACGCGCTCACACCCGAGCTGCGTCTCACCTGATGGCGAAGCGGGACTCTGAGGTGTTTGGGTGATGCGTTAGGTATTTGTGACAGGTGCTACTTAAGTCTGTCAGTCCTGCTACGATTGGTTTGAAACCCCTGGGACTTGGTTTCGGGGCAGAAAACGAGTGCAGCATGCGGCCTGTCCACCTGCTGTGCGTGACCGGGCTCCTGAGCGATGCCGGCGTGCGTCTGCGCGGCGCCCACAGCCTGACGGCGGGCTGGGGATGTGGGTGGGCCATGCACGGCGACGTCCTGTTTCCTCGGCGACGTCTGTCCAGAGGCTGTGGGAACAGGAGTCCTGATTCGGGTTTTGCTGAGCACCCCTCTTTCTGAGGGAGGAAGGCACAGGCCGAGAAAAGGCTGCCCCACTTGTGAAACCTTAGACTCCACCCGGGGACACTGAGCTGACGGTCCTGCTCCAGGTACAGATCCAGGTACAGATGCGCTGAGTGACGCGGTTTTTATAGACAAAACAGTTTTAAAATGCGTAGCAGAACTCGAGAGAAGGAGCAGTCTCGGCTTCCAGGAGGGGTCTTTAGCTTCGAGGGAAAACTGGTGATGGACACCTGGTTCCCCCAGGGCCTGTTGGGGTGCTCATCTGGCCTTGGGGCTGTGTGTGGTTGGGAGCCGTGACCAGGACCTGGAAGGGACTAGGAGACTCCACCTGCCGGCCAGGAAGGAAGCAGGGCGCTCGTCAGATGCCTGTGGCCCTCGGGGTGCAGGCAGAGCCTTCCATGCAGACGGGGGGCACCAGGCTGCATCACCGTACCCAGGAGGGTAGGGTACTCTGCCCACGTGGCACGGGGTGAGGGGTTTGGACACACTGAGTCCAGGACTCGTGAAACTAAGGGGCCCTGGCAGAGTGTCGCTGTGCAGGAGGACACTGCCAGCCGGGGCACGCCGACACCCAGGGAGCCCCCCACCGGAGCGAGGGTCCCGGAGGAAGGCAGAGCCACACGAGGGAACAGCACTCCCCAGGGCCGGCCGACCCAGCAGACAGGTTTGGCACCAAGATATCGGTGACAGAGGACTTTGGGACAAGAACGCAGTGCTTGGTGTGACAGAGACAAAAGGAAACGAACCACGAGAAAGACGAGGGGAGTGGCATTAGCTGGAGCTTGTCCTTTACCCTCAGCGCCATGTTTCGTTTTCATCCCTTCCATCCCCTCTGCATTCTGGCATTTTCTCGGGTCCACCTGCGGCTCACCGACCCAGCTGGTTTCTCGCACGGGTGCAGTGCGCGCGCTTCGGTGGCCCACAGGGATCGTTAGACAGCACGGCATGGGTCACGTGTGACGGTGAAACCCACGGGGCTGACGGCGTCGGGGCTCATCGCGCCCAGGGGCAGGACGTCAGAACAGGCTTCTAAAGGGCAGAGTCACAGGGAGATGCGCACAGAGCCACACACGTGACGCACCGTGGAGGCGGGTTGGTGAAGCCCACAAGGATGAGTGAGGCACAGAAGATTCGCACCCAGGGTTAGCGGGGTGGGTCCAGTGCTCCAGCCGTGATGGAATATGCTCTTTCAAAGCAAATAAAGATGGGTGTGTTTATAAAAAATGGACTTAATACTGCAGAAGAAACCTCAACAGATCACAAAGAATTTTCAGTTTCCCTGCAACGCAGTGGAACGAGAAACCAGTGACAGAAAGCTGTAACCTCTTCACGCCTTCGGTGTCCTTAACGCTTAGAAACCAAAGAAGGTCTCTCACGATCGAAGTAGAAACCACGTGGCATTTTCTAGTGTGCATTCCATGGCACAGGGGTTTTTATCGGTGTTGCTCACTGGTACAGCCCAGCTATCTGAAGTCGTGTCTGGGACAAGCTGGTAGGAATTTGAAGAATCAGATCTGTGACTCAGTGACTCTGTGACTGACATCGATGCCAGAACTGGCGAGGTATAGCTCAGGTGGCCGGCGAAGGGACACGTAGCCCCAGCGTGTATTCTGGAAGAGAAAGTGTTTTACAATTAAAGAGCAAGCCTGCCCTCCGTGCATCAGGAGGCTGCAGCCGCGAGCCGAAGAAAGCGGGAGGAGGGAGCCAAGTGGTCTCCCATGTCGTCCTGTCGAAGTCACTCCTGCTCCAGGAGGAGGACTGGGGTTGCAGACCCTGCTTGGGGAGCTGGAAACCTCCAGGCCTGACCAGTGAGCACCTAGTGGGGGAGGGGCGCAGAGAAGCCAGGCTCACTCTGGGGGCCCTGGAAAGGCCCAGGAAGACACACAAAGGACCAGGGACATACCGAGGACATGGGACACACTGGTGGCTTGGCAGGGGCTCTTGGAAAGTCGGGCTGGAGAGCAGCGAGAGCCCAAGTCCCTTCTCCTCTGTCAGGCAGCAATGACACGTCCCCACACGCCCTCAGGCGATGTGGGGGTGTGCTCTTGGGGGAAACTGAGCCAGACCTCGCACATAGAGGGGTAGGGACGAGGTGCTGCATGGAAATCAGGGCTTTGTGGGAAATTCTTCATCTCGGCAGGTGAGAGCGGTCCTTCTCCCTGTCTGCCTGCTCCGGGACGCCTGTGTCCCTCACGTGGCTCCACAGCTCTCCCCTGCTCTGCAGAAGGTGTCCTCAGGCGAAGACCCACAGCCACTGCGTCTGTCCTCCACGACACGGCTGGCTCCTCTCCCAGTTGCCACAAAGCCTGCTAAGTGCCTCCCTTTTCACTCTGGGTGGCCACACGTCCCCTGACGCTGGAGGGAAGCCACCCACCTAAACGAGAAGCCAGATCAGCAGACCCGAGGAGCAGGAGCAGGGGCAGGAACAGACCCTGGTGCTTAGCTAGTGGAGCCTCTGCTCAGAGCCGGCTGCTGGAAGAGGACACAGGCCGACTGCGGAGCGGGTGTGGCACCTCCCCGGGGTGGGCTCCGCGTGCCACGCACGGGCTTACAGAAGGGAGTTCCCTGAGTGCAGGTGACAGGGGAAGAGTCAGGCCCGCATCGTGGCCAGCGTGATGGATGAAAGGCCACAGCGGGGCACGTGGCAGCAACTCCAGAGCTCCGGGACAGAGCGGAGGTGAGTCCCATGTTTCATGCAGGACGGCAGCTCTCGTGCCCCCCAGTCCAGGGGACAGTGGTTCCCCCCACGGTGCCTGACCATTGGGAAGCGCCCAGCGGGGAAGTTAGGGCAATTGGCCTTCCTGAGCAGGTGCAGAGCACCCCACAGGCGCACCCCACACACAGGCCCAGAGGGGCAGGTGGGCGGCCCAGCGCTCAGGGGAAGGGTTCAGACAAGGGCATGAAAAAGGAGGCGGATCCGAGATCCCGGAGAGGCAGAAGCTGGACGCCGATGAGAACAGATGCTGCAGGCTGGCCGTGGAAGCCGGACGCAGACCCAGCTGGATTTGAGCACGTTCACTGCCCCCGGGCTCCACAGTAGGCCACCTGGGCCCTCTGCACCCTGTGCCCTGGCCACAGATGCCATGTTCTCCAGGGGCGGGCGGGGTGGAGGGGCGTGCCCAGCCAGAGGCAGAGGGTGGAGGGCAGGTCCGGAGTAGGCTGGGCAGAGAATTGCTGTTTTTCTCAATAAGCTTTTAAATACTCTTTGGTTTTTAAAAGACTTGATGTACTTTAGCAAAGTGAAAATTAATTTAATGTTTTTAGGTAAATTCAATAGCAAAAATTATTAGAAAATTTAGACATCTTAAATGTCCAAAAGTAAAAACATTGTTTTAAAGGGTTATTAAAATAGACAACTCTCTGGAAGGATTAAAAAAAGATGGCAAGAATAAAGAACCTCGTAGTCGAGAGGGTTAGGTCCAGATCCAGGGGACACGAACGCAAACACTGAGGGACGTCCCGAGGGCGTGTCACGTGCAGTCAGGTGCCGTGTGCGGTGGGCAGCCCTGTTTGAGTTCCTGTACCTACGAAGCACCGCTCCGTAGACCCCTAACTGCGAGGCAGAGGGGCTCGGCTTTCAGAGCCCACGGACTGGCTGCGTGCCAGGCGCTTTGTCAGCTCTCAAGGGGCCGACAGCCCCGTGGGACAAGGACTGCCCGGAGGGGCGGCCAGGTGTCTGAGACGGTGACTCCCCGTGCGGGCCACAGCGCAGGCCACGTGCCTCGCTGCCGGGCCAGAAACCCCGCGAAGGCGCTGGCCGCGGGGATCAAGCAGCAGAGCGCCTTCTCCAGGGTGGTGGCGGCCCGGCGCAGCGCGGTCTGTCACATGTCACTGCCCACGTGTCACGGACGCGCTCGGGTGGTGGTGACCGGTCTGACCCCACGGAGGTTCTCGCCCAGATGGCTGCAGCCACGGTTCTGCATGAGGCTCAGGGGCAGTGTCGCCTGAGGGCTCAGCCCTGGGCGTCTGCTGGACGGCTCCATCATCTGCCCCGCACCCTGGTGTTGGCGCGTGGACGCTGTGAACCCCATTCGTAATGCCTGGGAATAAAGTCAGCAGCAAAGGTGGCAACCCCTGGAAGGAACTGTTAACTTTCCGTGGTGGCTGGGAGAAAACAGACCGAGGTGCCCGGGGGTCAGTGTGAAAACGGTAATTTTCCCATAGTGTTTAGAAACTTGTTGCCAGTTCAATGAATGATTGCTTTGTTATAAAAATTGACAAGGAATGTGAAAATTCGTGTGTAAGAGTACAGGCCAAAGGGACAAAGTTAATGTTTTGTAGCATTTTATTTTGATAAAAGTTTCAATTTGCAGAGGAACGTACAAGGGACCCCTGAACCCTTTAACCCAGATTTCCACGCCGCGCCACTTTGCCACGTTAGTGTTTGCAAGTCCCTTGGAGGACAGGGCATTCTCCTCGCACGGCAGGGGCCAGGAAGGTCAGCAGTGGCACCAGGTGTCCCAGGGATGTCTCTGCCGTCACCCCCCGTCCAGGCTCGCTCACCACAGCTGCCGGCTCGGGCTTCCTGTGATCTCACCCCACTCCCAGCCCATCTTTGTCTTTCTTGACCGTGGCATTTTCAGAGTAGGTCAGTTAGTTTGTTGAACGTCCCTTGTTTGTCCAGGGTGTCCTGATTAGATTCAGGGCATGCGTTTTCTGTGCAAATGCCCCAGAAGCGATGTGTCTTCCCAGTGCTTCTGGTTGGCATGATGGCAGTGCACCCAGTATCAATGACACCAGCTTTGGTCACTTGGTTCAGATGACACGTGATGGGCTTCTCCCCTCTGGGATCCCTGGTTTTGTTTTGTGAGTGACTAGTGACCTGGGAGTTCTCGTGCAGCGTCCCCACTGCTGCCGGCGTCCGTCGGTGGTTTTGCACGCGGTCCCCCCCCTGCATGCGGCCCCCCCCTGCATGCGGTCCCCCCCTGCACATGGTCCCCCCTCGCACGTATCGGCAGCCTGTCGTAAGGGAGGACTTTCTTGTGCTTGCTCACGCGTTGCTTTGTATCTGGGGCACCTCTCATGGGTTCGTATTTTACTCACAGATGTAACTCATCGTGTGTCTGTAGCTTAGATTGTCCCCGATTCAGGCAGGCAGGTCGATTCTGCAGAAAAGAACGTGGGTGCTCTCTGTGCAAAGACCGAGCGCTGTGACTTGCTGTCCGCTGCACCAGTGTGACTTGGTCCCAGATCAGCCGTGTGGAGCTGCTGGACAGTGACCCCTCCAGGGAACCCAGTGCCTGGGGGCTGGCCAGTTCAGAAAGGGTTACATGGCCATCTGTATGGAGGAGAGCAGTGAGACCTCATCCCACACGAGGAAGAAGCACCTCTGCCGTGTAGATCTAATGTTGAAAAGTAAAATTTAAGAACTTTGAGAAGACAATATAGAAAACTGTTTCTTGACATTGGTATTGGATGGGTTACTTAAATTACAAAAAAACACGCATAATAGAAAAGATTCTTGTATTGAACCATAGTAAAATTCAGTCTGGGACATCCTAAGCAAAATCAGGTGATGAACTGTGTCCACTATAAAGTATTTGCAACAAACGTAAGTCAACGAAGGACCGTCACACGGACCGTGAAAGGACCGGAAGCGGAGAGTTCCCACAGGTCCGTGAAACACAAGGCGCACGCCCCGGCCGCACCGCAGGGACAGGCTCCACCGAAGGAGAGGTCAGGAGTGGAGGCTCCGTCACCGGGACGTGCGTCCACCCTCTGAGGCTCCGGCCTGCGGTGAGGGGCGCTCCTCCGGGAACGTGGGGAGCGCGCAGGTTGGCGGTCGCCGATGCGAGTGGCGGGGCTGGCGCGCGTCCCGCGACCTGGTGGAGGCGGCGCTGCCGGAGGCTGGTGTGCGCGACGGCCCAGCTGTCGCGAGTGGGCGTGCGAAGGCCGAGGCGGCGGTGTCCCAGTGGCGGACACAGACCACAGACCGAGTGTACTGGGAAGCGACCCACGAGGACATGGAGCAGCTTTCGGGGAGCGTTGCCCAGTGGGGGGTAGGGGGCTGGGCTCCCATACCACACCGATGGCCAGGTGCCCGTTAGTGAAAGAAAGCAGGACAGGAAGCAGAGAGGGGTGCCGTTGACGCCCACTGATGTTGCATCCGGGCCTGAGGCGCCTGGGGGTCTGAGCTTGATATTTGTGCTTTTTCCTGATCAGAATTTTAAAAAAGAAACATTTCTCAGCAGTGGAAATGTGCGTTCACTCCGCAGAACGGGGCTCTGAGCAGTCCCAGCGCAGGGCCACGTCCAGGACGGCTCGTTGAGTCTGGGACCACAGACCTGACGGGCTTCTGGCCCTCGGAAGTGGCCCTTCCTGGGACTTGCGTGACCGTAGTGGCTTTTCCCAAACCCCTTTGCCATCTACCTGTCTCTTTACAGGCAGCATTAACTCGCGTCTTCACTACAACTACGTCTTAGTTTTGAGCTATGTCTGCTGGTTCCTGTCTGAGGGCAGTCTTCCTCGCACCCCCCACCCCAAGCACTCACACTCAAGGGGTGGCGTTTTCATGGCCTGGGTGGGGTGTGCCAATTAGGGGTCTGGCACCCGGCGAGCAGTCTAAAAAGGAAAATGGTCCAGCCCGATGCTCACAGCCAGCAGTCCCTGCCTCTTTCGTGGACGGAGACCCAGCTAAGCCCCATCTCCCGAATCGTGTGATTCGCAGTATTTCTGTATCATTCGCTGGGTAAGCCTGGCCTTTCTTATTCTACCGCCGCTGCCCCGCCCCCCGCCCGTGGAGATAACCTCACGCCAGGCTATCTGACACGGTGAGAGAGACTTGGTTAACTGTTAACTGGCTTTACGCAGCAAGTCTTTCCATAGACTGAAAGGCGACTGTCACTGCCCGATTTTGAAGCCCAGTCTTAAAACGTCACGTAATTTCTGCTGTGCATTTTGAGATGTTAACAGATGAATTTGGATCCTGGACGTTTCTCAGATCTTTTTCTCAAGTTTTTGTTCTTCGTTTACTGTTAACTTGTAATACTCATTATAAAGTTTAAATCTCGTAGTATTCTTACCTATTTAAATGTCACCAGCATCTTCGTTTAAAATGTTTTTGGTTCAGAATTCATGTTGTATGCGCACCCCTTACGAAGCAGAGTGTCTTTACAGTAAACTCTAGTTTTCTTTTTGTCTGTTAGACATATGCTTGAAGGAGGTAACGTCGGTGGCTGACAGTCTGTATAACATTCGGCTTCTGAGGGAATTCTCAAACGAGTATCTTAACAAATGCTTTTATCTCACCTTAGAAGACATGCTGTACGCTCCCTTAGTGTTGAAGGTAATGATGAATTATTAAACACACATTTTCAAAGCGATGCGTGAATCAGCTGCTTAGCGTGTCCTTGGTGTTGTGTTTTTTCTTTCAGCCGAACGTCATGGTTTTTATTGCCGAACTCTTCTGGTGGTTTGAGAACGTCCGGCCAGATTTTGTTCAGCCCCGGGACGTTCAGGAGCTGAAAGACTGTGAGTGACCAGCCGCGGTAGACTGACAGCCGTCTCCCCTGAGGGCTTTCAGGACTCAGAGGTGTCCTTCACGGGTTCCGAGCATTTTATACGGTGGCGTTTCTGCTTAGATGCTTCCTTTTGGGACTAGAGACCTGTGTCGTGTCTCAGCTGCCTGTCAGGCTCTTCCACGTGGTCCTCGGCAGGCACTCCGGGAGCCTTTTTAGCAGCCCGGCCCTGGGCCCATCCTGGGCCCGCGGGACCAGAAGCCCAGGATGGCAGGGGCTGGTGACTCCGAGGCAGGGGCTGCAGCCACACTCCAGTACACGTTCTTGAGTCTGCCATCTGTTAACCAGGCTGGGGCTTTTCCTCCATGTGCGGCCCATCAGGGGTCCCCACATGGCTGCAGATAGGGCCAGAAGGCTGCTGCTGCGTGGTGGCCTGTGACCTGTGGCTTGAGCCTGCACGAGCTCAGTCCGAGGTCCTCTTCTGTCTGACGAGTTGCTGATGGGTGAGCTCACCCGCAGGGCTGGGAGTGGCGAGCAGTTTCGGATGCGTGGTCACTAGTTGTCGGTGAGCCGGCTGTGCCCAGGGCACGGGGCTGCGTGTGAAGGGTGCGGGTCCGTGCGGCAGGCACGTGGCCCCGCTCCAGAGTCCTGGCTGCTGCTCCGCGCTCCTCCAGCTGGTACCTCGGAGCTCGTGGGCCTTTCCCCCACTGACAGCTGCCGTGAGGGGCTGCGGCCCCGCGGCCCGGCCTGCAGAGGAGCCCATGCTGGGCGTCCCCCTCAGAGCGCCGTGCTGTCTGGCTGGAGGGTGCTCCAGGTGCGCAGTCTGCCACCTCCAGACCCTCCTCCGTGGGGACAGCTGTGCTGCAGAGGAATCCGTGCTTCCCTTTGGGTGGGACGACCAGGGCGGCCTGGGCTTCACATGGAGCTGCGGGGCCTCCCCGTGCATCCGTCAGGGGAGCCCGATGGGGTCCGCGCCTGTTCTCACTGACATCTGGGCTGCGCTCGGGTCCCGAGTATCGATGCCGACTCGGACCCACGTCCCACAGTCGGCCCCGTCTGGTGTCTCGCTGATGTGATCTAAATAATGTGACCGTTCCTGTAAAATTCCTATTCTGTAGCTAAAACGGCGTCACATCAAAAGAGCAGTCGGCCTCCTGTCCCCATCTCCAACGCCACCAAGCGGAGCTTCCGCGGTGGCCCCACGGCGGCAAGCCCGGCCGAGCCACAGCCCCCCACTCCGCTGCCAGCCGAGGGCGGCCACCGGCACCACCTGCACCCCGAGGAGCCTGACCATCTGTAAGTCTCTGCGCCCGGAGTTGAGTCGCCGTCCTGTGTCTCTCTTCTCATTACAGTTTTAGTTGACGTCATTTCTCCGTGAGTGGTGATAGGGGCACCAGACAGTGGGTGTGGGCCCCCTGCCCCCCCCCCCGCCGGGCCCGGCCCCTCCCCAGGGGCAGGGTGACCGGAAGTGCGTGCTGGAATGCCTTCTTAAAATCTGAATCCCGAGCAGTCAGTGTGTCGTCCCCTTGTTGCAGTTTGTGGTTATTTATCCCAAGTCTGAAGTTCTTGGTACTGTTCTAGTTCATTTTTATCATAATTTTCCCCAAAGAATTTGCTCATTTCTCACAGATTAATATGAATTCAGGATGGTCTCTGTGGTTTCTTTTGCTTTTGCTTTTGTGCTAAACTAGCAATTTTCCTCCTGCCCATTTCCATTTAGGGGGAGAGGGGCTTCTGCCTTTAGCCCATCGCACCCCTTGTTGCCACTGAGGCAGAAGCAGCAGAAGACCGTGCCCGGCGAGGACGCGCCCGGTACGAGCACCGTGCCCTCTGCCCCCTCCTGCGCGGGTCTCCACAGTAGTTTGGAAGCAGACGCCCTCGTTGTGCCGTCGTGATTTAGTTAAGACTATGGCAGGGTGCTTTTCAGTCTGTGTTCACGTGCCTTAGAATGTCTAGTGGGAACATCATAAAACCTGCTAATCACATGAAGCAGACAGAGTTGCTGGGTTGTGCTTGAGTAAGAACTTACCTGTATTATTTACATAAAATTCTGATTACTTCATGCTTTGGACTGATCACGATTGAATTACGCGTTGTGTACTATTGACACTTTGAAAATTGTGGCGTCGTGATGATCTGCTCTCCGTGAGCAGTCTGGTGTGAGTCACGATGCATTTCCTTGAGAGATGGTTATTGTGCCGACGTGAAGTGGGCTCCCTGACGCTGAGCACGCGTGCCACTTCCCCCCAACTGCAGGTCAGCGGCACCGCTCCAGTTCTTTGACCCGAGTGGACGGTCAGCCACGGGGAGCAGCAGTAGCATGGCCGGAGAAAAGGAACAGGTAAACTGTCTACACTCCGGATGAGTTTGTTTGAAACATTCCTCAGACTCACAGCAGCGCTCCCGCTGTGGCCCACGCCCCCCGGGGCTCGCCGAGGCCGTCCAAGGGGGCCAGGGGCGTTTCTGCGCCCTGTGCCCCTCGCCCGAGCAGAGGGCACCGCGACTTCAGCGGCCACGGCAGCTTGAACCGGAGGCGGAGGTGGGAGCCCAGCCGGGCCTGGGAGGAGAGTCGCTGAAGTGGGGAGTGACGGCGCCCTTCACGCTGTTGGCCTTTTCGTCTTAGGAAGTAGATCGTTTTTCCCGTAGTGGGTTTTTAATCAGTGTCTTTAAAGTGTCTTAGCTTTAATTTCTGGTGCGATGAATGTTGATTAATACTGTGTAAGTGGAAGCTCTTTGGGGTCCTCAGTCATTTTTAAGGGTGTAAGCGGGTCCCGGGGACACAGCGTTTGAGACCCACCTCTGGCCCTCTCCTCCGGGGCTCGCCAGACCCCGCGTGGCTCATGCCCGTGCTCCCTTTCCCTAACCGGCGCTGCCGCCTCTCCGGGGAGACGGCGGTGCGTCCAGCGGCTTCTTTCCCACGCTGCAGGCCTGCGTCCCAGCCGGCGCCCTTCGCGCTGCACCACGCTGCAAGCGGCGACGCGGACCCCGGCTCCGGCGACAGCGTCAGCCTGGCCCGCTCCATCAGCAAGGACAGCCTGGCCTCCAACGTCATTAGTCTGACCCCACAGAACCAGCCGCACCCCTCGGCCCCGAAGACCAACGGGAAAAGCCTCCTGAACAACGTCGACATCGAGGACGAGGACGAAGAGCTCGTGGCCATCATTAGAACGGACGGGGCTCCGCACGGCAGTGACCGGGGCCTGACGGCAGGTGCCAGGTCCCCCCAGAGGCCAGCGGACACCTCAGGAAGTAAGCCTGACAGTTTCTTCTTAGAGCCATTGATGCCGGCCGTACTGCGGCCAGCCAAAGAGAAGCAAGCGGTCACCAAGGAGGACGAGTGCGGAGAGGGGCGGCCGAGGGGCGGCCCGTCCAGGAGGCCCGGCGAGGGCCATCCACCTCCGGGGCGGAGGAAGGCTCCTGGCAGCCACGTCAGTCGTGACCTGACGAGGACTTTCACCCGATCTCCTGCTCAGAACTGCCTGCGGGCTCGGCCCCTGCGCCCGCTGAGGCGGGGGAGGCACGCGGCGGGCCGCTGGCCGGCGGCAGGTTCGAGCCGTCGACTCAGGGGCCGCCCGCCGATGGCTTCTTTCTCCACGTGGCCAGAGCCGACGAGGACGCGGAGGGCCGGCTCTACGTCAGCTGCGCAAGAAGCCCGCTCGCTTGGGACCCAGAGCCGTGGGCCGTCCTGCGGCAGGACTCTGACTCGGACGTCGCGGACCTCGAGGACGCCGAGCACGATTTTGCTGGCGACGCCCGCCCCGTGCTCGTCGCCAGGTACGTCGGCGAGGAGGAGTCAGCGAAGCTGCGGGAGGACGTGCAGGGGAAGGAGCGCGAGGACAAGGACGGCGCCAGCGGCCGCGCCAGCCCTTGCCTGAGCACCGCCTCGCAGGGCAGCGGGAGTGCGAAGATGACCAGCTTCGCGGAGAGGAAGTTCCAGCGGCTCAACAGCTACGAGGCCAAGTCCAGCACGAGCAGCTCCCAGAAGACCACGCCTGACGCGTCGGAGAGCTCCCCGGCCCCGCTGACCACGTGGAAGCAGCGCAGGGAGCAGAGCCCCGGCCGGCAGAGCAGGGACCACGCCAGCCTCCTGGCGTCCGAGCTCGTGCAGCTGCACATGCAGCTGGAGGAGAAGCGGCGGGCCATCGAGGCGCAGAAGAGGAAGATGGAGGCCCTGTCCGCGCGGCAGCGGCTCCAGCTGGGCAAGGCGGCGTTCCTGCACGTGGTCAAGAAGGGCAAGGCCGAGGCGGCGCCCCAGCCGCTGAGGCCGGAGCGCGCGGCGCCGGAGTGCGCTCAGCTCGACGGCGAGGACGGCGGTGGCGGCGTGTCCAAGACAGAGGAGTTTCTGCTGAAGGAGGAGGGGCGAGACCGTCTCCGCGAGTCCCCGGACGTGGGCAGAGGGAGCCCAGCCCTCCTCCCGCCTCACAAGCCGAAGGGGCCGGCCGCCCTGCCCGAGCTGGGGGACAACGGCGCGCTCTCTGCCGCGCTCCTGGCAGACGCCGGCGAGGTGTGGACCTGGGCGAGTGCGACCTGTCCATCGAGAAGCTTAACGAGACCATCAGCACGCTGCAGCAGGCCATCCTGAAGATTTCTCAGCAGCAGGAGCAGCTGCTCATGAAGTCCCCCACGGTGCCAGCTCCCGCTTCCAAAAGCAGCTCCCAGGACCACCGAGTCAAGGCGTCCATCCACTTTGTCGAGCCGCTCTCCCCGACCGGGATGACGGGTCACCGCAAAGCCCCCCGCCTCGGTCAGGGTCGCAATTCCCGCCCGGGAAGACCCGCCGAGCTGAAGGTTGTGAAGGACAGGCCGCAGGGGGCCTCTCGCAGCAAGACCCCGACCCCCAGCGTGGAGGCCCTCCCGCACCTGCGGCCTGCCCCGCCTCGGACGCCGTCCGACTCGGCCTGGGACGGCGTGGCCGACCCCGGGAGTGACACCGACGAGAAGAGCTTCCTCGACAGTTACCGGCTCCATGCCGAAAGCAACCAGCGAGCGCTTGTCCTGTCCTCCCCCAAAGACGCAAACATCCTGTCAGAGCAGATGAGCCTCAAAGAGGTCCTGGAGAGCGGTGTGAAGGAGGCGGGGCTCAGCGCCCCCGCGGTCTCAGGAAAGGAGGACATCCCCACGGACGGGCCCCCGAGGAGCAAAGCCAGCCTCATCGAGGTGGACCTGTCGGACCTGAAGGCCCCCGACGAGGACGGGCAGACGGAGGGCCCCGAGAGCTCGGCAGATCTCGGCAGCGAGGGCGATCAGAAGCTGGGGGTCGGCTTCTTCTTCAAGGTAAAGCGCTGGTGGTGGTGTGTCCCGTGGTGGCGGTGTCGCCACGCTACCCTGGTCGTGAGGGCGTGACCAGGGACACGGTTCAGAGCAGGTGCCCGAGGACACGTCGGGGGCTCTGCCCAGAGCAGCACAGGCGGCACCTGCCGGCGAGCGTGGCCCCAAAACGCTAATGTCATGTGATTTCTGGGGGTCCTGAATGTTATTTTTTTTTTGATGGTTTTCCAATCATTTTAAAATATAAAAATGGTTTTAGCTCTTAGGCTCCCCAAAACAGGTGTTGCATTGGATTCGGCCTTTGGATCAAAGTTTGCTGAATCCGTCGTAGAGTTGATGGCTGTGGAAACTGTGCAGAACATTTTTGTTTCTATTTGTGCCTTACTTGTCATTTTTCTTAGGGAAAAGAGAAAAATTAGTTGTGAGAACTCCTTTTCTGTTTTCACAATGTCTTCTTTCCCGGCAGTATGAGGGGGGTACATAGTACAGAATCGTCAGGTTTATCTTAGCAAAAGATGCTTTATTGCTTGCGCTTTTTAAACGTGCAGCCGAGCGGTCCGCCAGCTGCCAGCCCGCACGGTGGAAATGCGTGTCGCTTCTGAGGCGAGCTGGACGCCGTGCAGGCTTCGGGACGGCGACAGGCTTTCCGGATGGCGCGGCGTCTCTTCTGTGAGCGCTTCAGCGTCGTGAGATGGGCTCACTCGGCAGTCGGAAGGGGGCGAGGTGGCCCTGGACTGCGCTCTGGCCGTGTCCCCGTCTGCGTTAGGGACTGCTGCCGGGGCGAGGCCGGAGCGTGTGGACGGCGCAAGGGTCGCGTCCTGTAACGTCCACGGGATCTGTTTGCAGGACGAGCAGAAGGCGGAAGACGAGCTCGCCAAGAAGCGGGCGGCCTTCCTCCTGAAGCAGCAGCGGAAGGCGGAGGAGGCCCGGGCGCGGAAGCAGCAGCTGGAGGCGGAGGTGGAGCTCCGGAGAGATGAGGCCCGGTAACCCCGGGGGCAGGGGCGCGGGCGGGGCCAGGGGCGCCCCTGTCAGGACCCTGTCTGTTGCGACCCTTCGTCCTGTTCAGTCTTAACGTTTCCCGGGTGTCACCTCCCTGAATTTCCACCCCAACCCCGAGAACTGGTTGCATTTTTGTCGACTGGACAATATCAACCAGGTGTCGTCACCAAAAAGGATTTGTCTGGAAGAAAGCGTCGCAGTGCGCTGCGTGCAGACGTGGCAGGTCACTTGCACGCGTGGGCCTGCGCACCAGGACGGGGAGAGGAAGTGGAGGGAGGGATGTTAGCACCTCGGATCGTGGTCATAAATGCGCAGCTTCCTGCTGGGTCTCCCGATCACGGTCACGCAGAGCGCGAGCACTTCCATGAGCCGTGGCAGTGTTCGCTTAGGGTCCCAGTCATCTTTGTCCCGTTTAGCCCGCCGTCAGCGACAAGGGAGGTGTGCCCCCTGGCTGGGTTCCAACACGGGAGGTGGGCACAGGGCCCTCTGGCCCGGCCGGCATGCCCCTCTGACCGGGCCGCGTGGCGTGCTGGCAGCCGCAGAGCCGAGGAGGACCGGGTGCGGAAGGAGGAGGAGCGGGCCCGGCGGGAGCTCATCAAGCAGGAGTACCTGCGGAGGAAGCAGCGGCAGGTCCTGGAGGAGCAGGGCCTGGGGGGCCCGAAAGCGAAGCCCCGGAAGCCGCGGCCCAAGTCTGTCCATCGGGAGGAGCCTCAGAGCGACTCGGGAGCCAAGGGCTCCTCGACCCGTAAGCCTGCCCAGTGGTGTGGGCGGCGGCCCTGGTCCCCCTCACTTGGGGGGACACTGCGATGTGGAGATGCGTGGGCGGCGTCTGGGCTCTGGGTCTTCCTGCTGCCTGAACCCGGCGGGGATGAGCCCGCGGCTTAGGAGAGCGCTGCTTGTCTCCGGCAGCGGATAACCTGAGCCGGGCCCAGTCGGCCTCCAGCCTGTCCTTGGCCTCCGCGGCGACGACCGAGCCCGAGAGCCTTCATTCGGGGGGCGCGCCGGCCCAGCGGTAAGTGGCCCGTCGGGGCGGTGGTGCGGGGCCTTGCGGTTGGCAGGCTTCACACGTCCGCATCAGTGTCGTTGGTTCCCGGGGACGCCCAAATGCCTGGGTCACCCTGCACTTCGTCACTCTGCCCTGGCCCTCGACACGTGCGTTTGCCTCTACTCGGAAGCTGAGGACATCGTACTCTGTCCCTACATGCCCCGGTGTGTGCTTCCTGTGGACGAGGACGTGACCACAGTTGTCAGACACCAGATCTGTTGTCGCCATTGTTCCATGGTGTCCTCGAGGGCTGATTTCACCCTCGCGGGTCCTGGTCAGCCCCATGTGGCACCAGGTGATCGTGTCCAGTCCTCAGCCCTCCTGTCTTCTTGGCCTTGCTGGTGGCCAGTTGTCTGTCTGCCCCTCGTGTGGTCCCCTGCACGCAGGTTTGGGCTGTCTGTCTGGGGGGGCAGCGGCCTGGGGAGGGCGACCTTTCCTCAGTGCAGCCTGTCATGCGTGTCCCATGCGCCGGGGTGTTAAGGTGGCTTTCTTCGCTGGGAGCCTATCGGTGCCACTGGACGTTTGTTCACGGCCTCAGTCACACAGCCCCCCGACCCCCGCCTGTCCTTCATTGCATATGTGCATCCTAGGGCCTCAGCCACAGTGTCCTGCCTCCTCACGTGTCTGGTGGCTTCCTTTTCGCCTGGGCTTTGTGGGGTCACCTCTCAGGGACTCTGGGTCCTGGCTGGGTTCTTGTCAGTGCCCAGGCGCCTGCGCGGGACTCCAGGCCCAGCCCCGCCTCCCCGCCTCGCTGGAGCAGCGTGTCCAGCCGCGACGCCAACTGTTCAGTGCAGATGGTGCCACGGGACGCCGCCCAGGCCTGCCGGGGTCGGACCGTCTCTGAGGCGTTTTCAGGGTTTTGGACTCAGCCTGCTGTGGCCCTTCCCTCCTTCCCAGGGTCCTGTCCCCCGTTTGGCAGCAGCACAGAGGGCCCAGACATCACCCAGCAGCTCCCCCAGCCAGCTCCCTTGGAGCGGAGCCCTGGGCAGACGGCATGGGGGCACCTCCTCTGACGGAGGGGGCTCCGCTGGGCCAACAGTGGTCACGCGAGCTGGCCGACACGCTCGTCCCCCGTTGGCGCGTCTCCTGCCGCTGCTGATGCTCCTTGTTGCACGAGAGTGCAGGCCAGCCCGGCTCAGGGTGGCCTGCACGGCACGAGCCAGTGGCCGGTCGTCGGGGTGAGGAGCCTGTGCGTGACCACCGCTGTGCGCTTTGTCCCTGTTGTCAGCAGAGTTGAGTCCCTGGAAGCCTTGCCCACGCTGAGCCGCAACCCCAGCCGGAGCACGGACAGAGACTGGGAGACGGCGTCCGCAGCCTCCTCCCTCGCCTCGGTGGCCGAGTACACAGGTGACAGCGTGCGCTCCGTGGAGGCCACGGGCGCACGTCCTGGTCTTTGTGGGGCGGGCACCGCACGGCTCTCCAGCCCCTCGGCGGCAGGTGGCCGCGCCTCAGGCTGCACAGCCTGTGGCCGGAGTGTGTCTGGCGCTTTGGAACCTTAGACTTTAAGTTTTTAATCCCTGGTCTTGTTTTGTCTTTCTCGTGTCAAAGAAACTGATGTTAGAAGTGAAATAAGTTATTAATGACTTTTCCTTAGTTCAAAATATAATTCAGAATTCTTTTGAATAGGTTTGACGTGGCTCTTCCCATTTTCAAAGAATCGTAAACATTTCTAATTCAACCTACTTGTTGCTTGGTTGTAAGAAATTGTTGGGGTTTTGGGGTGTGTGTCTGTGTGCCATCGAATACTAATTTTGCAAATTATGGCCTGCTTTTCGTAGGCCCAAAGCTCTTCAAGGAGCCCAGTAGCAAATCCAACAAGCCAATTATTCACAACGCTATATCCCATTGCTGTCTGGCTGGAAAAGTGAACGAGCCTCACAAGAATTCCATATTAGAGGCAAGTATCAAATTTTACCAAGTGTTGACGTAGAGCGAAAGGTGTCCGTGTGTTAGTGTTCTTTCTGGAGGAGCAGAATCGAATCATTTAGGCACGAGGCCCAGCGCTGCATTAGTTTCCCCACGTGAGAGAGCATGTGCTCACGCCGAGGGGTGCGCAGCGGGCCTGGGGCTGTAGGAGGGGCAGGGGGCTCGCCCTGGGATGGAGCTGGGAGCTCGGGCAGCCCCTCCGTGCGAAGCCACCTTGGTCCAGGGCAGGGTGGGGAGTGGAAAACGGGTGACTTTTTTTCAAAGTGGAGGCAACTGGTCACCTTAGCGTGGCAGTTGAGGGCGGTGTGATTGCAGGGGAGACGGGCGGCAGAGAGGACGGGGAACCACGGAGCTGGCGTGCCTTCCCGCGGCGGGGCGGCCCCCGCCGTGTGGACAGCTGAGTGGACGGGCCCCTTTCGGTTCGCCGGCCTCCGCTGACGAGCGTTCGGGTTGTGCCCACTCTGGCCGCTGCGTGAGCGCCCGCGGGGACCCTGCTCTGTCAGGCGGCGACTTCGTTTTCAGCAGCAGTGCCGCCGTCCACGCCACACCGCCACCGCCATTGCTGGGCCTGTCTGGGGGGGCCGTCGGGGGGCGGGGGTCTCTCAGCATGGTCTCGGTTTGCATTTCCCCGATGGCCGGTGGGTGATGTCGGGCATCTTTTCGCGGGATGGGCCATGCATTTCTTGAAGGTTTTTTCTTTTACGCACGTGGGCTCCGAGGTGAACCCCGGTAGCAGCGGGCGCTCTGCGGAGTGGGTGCGGTGGGTGTGTGGGGAGCTGCCTTTGGCCGGTCAGGGTGCTGTCTGGGGCGCAGCTGCTGGAGCCACCCGAGGCCCACCTATCTCTCCCCCCACACCCTCGGCGCAGGAGCTGGAGAAGTGCGACGCCAACCACTACATCATCCTGTTCCGGGACGCCGGCTGCCAGTTCCGGGCGCTCTACTGCTACTACCCCGACACCGAGGAGATCTGCAAGCTCACGGGCACGGGGCCGAAGAGCGTCACCAAGAAGATGATCGACAGACTGTACAAGTACAGCTCAGACCGGAAGCAGTTCAACCTGATCCCAGCCAAAACCATGTCCGTCAGCGTGGACGCACTCACGATTCACAACCACCTGTGGCAGCCCAGGCGGCCCGCAGTGCCAAAGAAGACCCAGACTCGCAAGTGACACGGGCGCCACCCGGGGTGAGGGGGCGCCGACGGGTCGGTATTTATTTGTATCCGTTGGTACGAAGCGTGCAGCAGAATCACGGACCTTTTTCAGACAGGCTTCTTGACGACAGAGGAAAGCCCTCCCTGAGCCCCCAGCACACAGAGGACGCCGGACGCCGTGCCCGGGGGCTCACGGCTCGCCGGCCACCGCTGGCCACGAGGCTTCCGGGCGAGGGATGTGTGTGTAGCAGGACTCCTTTTACTTGAAGTTCTTCAGTATAAATGAAAAGCGATATGCTCTACTTTCTGCCCTCTAGCCTCACCCCCTTTGCACATGACCCGACCCCCTCACGTGGGCGGCTGTGGCCGCGTGAGGTCATGGGACTGTGACGGCTCCTCTGGTCAGCGTGTTTGAACGTCTTCAGGAAAGGAATTCGTAGGGGGGAATCTTTTTCATTTGGGAAATTGTATGATATTTATTGATTGTGTCTACTGCCAACGTTTATATCCAATTCTGAGATTTCTGAAAACAATTTTTCTTTGCTGCTCAGAAAACGTTTACTGAAAATACCAGTTCACTGAAAGCACTGATACCTGCAAAGCCTGTCTCTGCTAAAACAACGTTTGCGGCACGGAGACGGCTCCTTCGGACGCAGTCACGATGGCGAGCGGGGCGGCCGTCGCTCCTTACGTTTGGGTAGCGAGTATCTGACGATTCGTTCACTTTAATAAAGACGGATTTTGGTAAAGTAGCATATTTTTCACTTTGAGCATGTTTCCCTTTTGGTGATGCACTTGAGCTGACCGTTCTCCTGACGTGTGTTCCGTGTCTCGACTCCTGCTTCGGGGGCGCAGCGCCCCGGGGCGGGCACGGTGCGCAGTCCGCGCCGGGCCTGCTGTGTCACTGCCAGCTTCAAGGGGTCCCTGGCCGCTGCCGTTTCTCCGCCGTGCTGGCCTCTCGGTCTGGACGCTTGTCCAGAGCAGACGGTCCCTTGGAGCTGGGGCGCCCCGGCCACCTGGCGCGTGGCGCACGCCCTTCCCCTGGCCCGCGAGAGACACTGCGGTTCAGCCGACCAGCCGCAGGGTGCCGGGTCACTCACGTCAGTTTTGCACATGTTTCCTTGGGAGTGTTACTTGAATCTCGTGAACTGCAGAGAAAACAAAAGATGGGTAGCGGAGTCAGACAAGTGTCACTGTCCCACAGTCTTAGATAGGCGCAGAGGAGCAGACGCGGTGCGGAGCGCCAGAGGGCCCCGTCGCCCCCGGGAGCCGGTGCGTGGTGGCCCGCCGCGGGCGGCCGGCGGCCGGCGAACTCTGCTGTGACCATGCTTCCCACGTGCGCGCTGTTTCTCACTGTGTTTGATATTCTATGATATTTATTTTAAGAAAGCACTAAACTGTAATAAAGTAACGAATTTGCTTTTTACGAAGCACGTGTGTGTGAGGTGGTCGTGGCTCATTTTGTTGGTCAGTGTCCCCGGCTGCTTGTTTAGAGGAGTTTCGCGTCTTTTTTTACTTCGCTAATAGCCCTTGTATTAGAAAACCGCCTTGCTGTCTGTCTGTCCTCTGGAGCAGTGAGGCTGTCCCCCCGTTTCCTCCGTGAAGTCGAACGGGACAGCGCCTCGCGTCTGTGACGTCCTGTGGGAAGCAGCGCAGCCTCCCAAGTTCCCCCGGCGTAGTGCTGGACAGCTGGGTTTTCGGGATGGATCAGTCAACGTGGGCCGTCCTCAGAGCCGGGCTGTCAGCGTGCAGCAGGCGTCAGTGTCACGCCGCCAGGCACCGACGCAGCAGCCGCCACGTCCGACGGCCCAGCGTGTCTTGGCCGGTGCGGGCTGGAGTGGCCGACGGACGCGTCCCCGGCTTCTCGGGCGCGGCGGCCGCGCTGCCCGTCTGCTTGCTGGGGAAGGTCTGGACGCAGGGTTTGCTCTGTGGTGGGGAGCTGGGCCCGGCCACTGCGGCCGTGGCCATGGGGTCACTTCGGGCAGTCGCTGCGGTGCCCCGTGAGCGCTTGGCGCTTTGCAGAGCGCCCGTGGCATGCGTGTCCCGGCTGTTACCCCCGGACACGTGCGACGTGTCCTCGCGTGACCGCTGGCCGTCGCGCGACTCACCTCCACGCCGGCAGGAACCAGCCACGCCCCCTCCGGCTTCACCGAGGTGAGTGTGCAGGCTTCACACCACAGCGAGGCCATGCGCCCTTCACTGTCCCTCCGACTGTCCCTTAAGACAGCCGCTCCTGGCCACCCACACAGAATTTACCTTTGGGAAGAAGGCGTCCTCGGCGATGACAGAATTCTGGGAGCCCGAGAGGCTTGGTGGCCAAGGCAAATGAGATGAGTGAGCCATCTTACAAGTGTGAGTGCGGACACGTTGGTCTCACACCCACGCGCACGCAGAACGGGGGTGTGAGCACGCAGGGCTCGTGGCTCCGGCAAAGTTGGAAAGTAGAGTAATTCTGGAGTTACTTCAAGGTTAGACTTACTCTTTGAAACTAGTCGTTTGGGGAGAAAGTACCGGAAAATTGCCCCACAGTGAGCTTGGACAGTCTTTTATAACTGCTGCGGGTGTGCTCTGTGACGTGGGCTCTGACGCTGCTGCGGTGTGGGGAGGGCCCTATGAGCGGGCCCCTTCAGGCACACGGCCCAGCCGTCTCCGCAGGCGGGCGGGCTGCCCGCGTCGGCGCGGCTACCCCGGCCCGCGTCCAGGCCAGGCCTGTGCTCAGGGGCGTCTGGGGAGCCTGGTGCACGGAGCCCTCCCGGGGCCCCCGGCCGGCGCGCGCGGCCTGTCCCCGGGGCCCCCGGCCGCGCGCGCGCGGCCTGTCCACGCTCACGCACGCGCTTACAGTGGTCGCCGTTTGGACGCCCAGCTGCGACCCTGTTGGCGGTCTCAGGGTGGAACTTGCCCTGGCAAGAACCGTGGGCTCCTGGCCCCCCTCCCCGTCTGTCTCTCCCTTAAAGCCAGGTTCCCATGACAATGGCGTCCAGGCCAGGGGTAGCACGAAGGTCAGAAGCTGACGCACAGGGCCCTGGAGTCAGGTCTCGGGCCCGTCATTCCATCGGGCAGTTGACGCCTCGAATTGGAGACGGAGAAGCCTTAGCGGCCAGAGCTCGCCCTCCCGCAGGTCCTCGCACGGGCCTCGGCCCGTACACAGCCAGCCGTCGCCGGGTCGAGGCTGTGACTGGGCACTGCCGTCCAGTGATGGGGTTGCTGGAACAATGACCGGGGGCCTACACACATTCCATCAAAAGCACGTGACCCCTGCTGTCCCTGGGGCCTCAGCTCCTCTCCAAGCCCACAGTCAAGCCAGCCTAGTGCCGTGAGGACTCTTCTCCACCTGTGTCCGTGGTGGTGACATCCCTTCTGACTGAGGACCCCTCCCCGAAGGAGCTGTCCTTGAGTGCCTGCTGCTGCTGCTGCTGCTGCTTCCAGGAGGGCCCCTGAGTCCAGCCCCCTGGGGCCGACCGGGGAGAAACCGCGGCCCTGAGCAGGTGGGGCCTCGGGGCTGGCTGCTGATGGAGGCCGGGCTGCCAGGAGGGACTTCTCCCCAGGGAGGTGGGTACCCCGAGTCCGGTTCATGCCCCCCAGTCCAGCGGGCCTCCTTGAGCCTCCAGTGAGGTGTTGGGGCAGGGGCCAGGGGGTCCCCCACTGTAGGAAGGCTGGACCAGGAGACCCCCCCCAGCCCGAGAGTCTCAGGGGCCTGTGCAAGCCGACCCCCTCCAGGCCATGGGCGTGGCTGGTCCCCCTGAGGCCCCCGGGCTCGGCCAGGACTGGGGCCACATTCCAGACCTGATGGTGCCCTTTTCCAGCTCGGCGCTCTGTGGCCAGCTGTGAAGGCCCAGCTGGCGCTTCGCAAGGCAGAAGACGCCAGCCACACTGGGCTCAGCGGGCAACACGACAGGGTCTGGCCCGGCCCTGCTGGTGGACAGCCTCAGGCTGGAGGCCCCGCCCGGGTGTTCCCAAGTCTCCCAGCGCCTCCTGACCTCGCTGGGGACGAGGGTGGCTCTCACCAGCTGCTGCCCTGGGTTCTGTCGTTGGACCAGTGTGCTTAGGGCTCGGCGTGAGCGCTCCGCAGGCACGGGCTAGGTGGCTTGCCCTCCACCCTGCCTGGCGCCGCTGGCGGCCTTGTCCCCCTGCCCGCCTTCTCCCGCCGTTTTGGTCTGCGTTTCCCGTGATTCTGTGCCCTTCCCTCTCCCGATGTCTCACTTGCACTTGGAGGTTTGGGCGGCCGCCCAGAAGTGGGCGGACGTCCTGCCCCCTGCGTGGATGCTGCTCCACAGCCGTGAGCACCGTCACGCGTGCCCGCGCCCGCGCCGCCACGTCTCACCCCTGAGAGAACGGCTGAGCACAGCACCGGCCCCACCAGCAGGTAGTGTCCTACTAGACGAGGAACGGAGATGAGAGGCCTCTGGGACACGCCTCCCTTGGCGGCAGGCCCGGTTCGCGCCTTCGGCCCCGCGAGGGCCCCTCTCACTCAGCCCGTGGCGTGAGGGAGCTGTCCCGACTGGATGGGAACCCGCCCCCCACCCATCCTGTCCACCCCGAACCCAAGTCGGGCGACTTCCCAGGACACTGTCCTGCGAGCTCGGGCTTCAAGGGGTGCAGCCCCTCCCCATGGAGCCCCTGGTCCAGCAGCCAGGCGGGGCCCCCTTCCCTCCTCCCTGCGGGTACCTCCTTCCCTCAGCTGGGCCTGGGTGCCAGGGACCCTGCTGCAGCGACGGTGTCACAGGGGACACTCGCTTCAGGGACCCTGGGAGCCACCGACACCTGCTGGGACAGGCCTGGGGCCTCTGGGCCACCCCAGGCGTCATTGTCAGGGGGCCTGGAGTTTTGTTAGTCCTGCTCTACAGCACCCCCCTCCCCGGCAGCCTGTTCCAGCACCCCCTCCCAGGCTTGCAGACACTCTGGGTGGGAGGGGCCAGGGCTGACCCCAGGAAGGGCTGGCTCCTTCCCCACTAACTAGTCCCAAGCCACCCCGCCCTGGTGTGCTGGAGTACCCCTCCAGCCTCTTGGGGTGCTCTGAGCAAGAACCCCCGTGCCTGCTGCTAGCCAGACCTATAACCCAACCCCAGACCCTGCCCCGACGGCCCCCACGGCTGCTGGTCTTGGGGGTCATGCCCGCAGCATGAGCCGGGCGGCTGGGCAGAGCCTGGGTCTCTGTGCCCACCTGGGGGTTCCCCAGGCTCCAGGGCGGGGACAGCCTGCCAGGGGGCGTTTCCAGGGGGGTCACAGCAGGTGGGGGGAGGCTCAGTCCAAGGAGATGCCGACAACCGCCCTCATGCTCGCAGCATCTCTTTAATAGAAAGTTCCAGCACTGCCCGTGCAAAACCTATCACAAACAGTCCCCAAGGAAACAGGGCAGCACCTCTGGATGACCGCCACCCAGAGTCCCTCCCCGCTGAGGAGGACACCGGGCTCCGGCGACCTCGCCGACCTCGCCGGCAGCCCAGCGGCTGACTTGTGCTTTGGGTCGGGTGTCGGGAGGGCGTCGGCCAGGCCGTGGGAAAGCACCGTGCTGCCCGGGTGGCCCCCAGCACTACGGCTGCAGCGTCTGGTTAAAAGTGCAGGAAAATGGCTTCTTTCCCCGAAGTCGTGACCCCGATGTGTCGCCAGGGCCCCCGGGGTCTCTCAGCAGCCACACCTCCCCCACATGCCCCGCCTGCCAACACGCTGTCCAGAGCCCGCCCGGCCTCGGGCTCCCGGTCAAGACACAAGATCTTTCGCTTCCATGCTCCTCTGGGAGGGGCTCCCAGTTCACCCACCAGCAGGGCTTGACCGTGGTCCAGACCAGACAGTCGTGTGCCCAAGACCAGCTGGGACCCACGGAGCAAGGACAGGAGGGCGTGGGCAAGCCCGTGCACAGCCCTGACAACCGGGCCCATCCCAGACGGGCTCCGTGTCCGCGCCAGGGGGCGGTGTCTGGGCCCCCGGCCCCGCTCCCCGGCTGCAGAGTCACGAGTTGCGGTACATTTGTGTGGAGACGTGGACCGTGTGGGTTTGTAAAAACAGCTTTAAAAAGGTACCCCCGCCTGCGGTCACACCCTCGCCCCGTGCGAGGCCTCCCCTCTGGTCACGTTTGGGGAGCAGCTTCGGGCCAGCGGGCCAGGCCGGTGTTGCAGACGAGGTCCCCACATGCGCACGTGTCACGCCTCGGGCAGCTGAGCCCGCCCCAGCGGCGGGGCTCCACGCGGGGCCGGCTCAGAGCTGCGTCTCGTCACGCGTCTCTGGGTTGCAGGAGGCCAGCTTGTGGCTGCAGCTGCTCTTGCGGCTCTGGGAGCTGCTGGCCACGTGGGCCAGGGGGTCAGAGCGGATGAGGTACCTGCGGGCAGGTGAGGGCCCTGGATGCCAATGCTGCCCCGCCGGGGAGGTCCGCAGGTGAGGACACCTGGCATGCGGCGCGGTGTCCTTACGAGAGGGGCGACCAGGCGGGGTCTGCACTTACACAATGTCGTTGGGCTCCAGCCTCGTGTCGGGCGGGGGGTTGATGAGGACGTAGGACAGCGTGTTCTGCTGGTCGTTCATCTCGTCTGCAGAGGAGACAGGGCCCCGGCCGGCGGTCAGTACTTGGCCCCGGCTCACCTCCACTCTGCCCAGCCCGAGGAGCCCAGGCTCCGGTCCCTTCCCAGCCTTTCTGGCCGTCCTGCCCACGCCCCCTGAGCTGTCAACTCGGCCTGGACTGGTCCCTCCCTGATGCCCCCTGGCCTGCACAGGCAGGACTTAAGACACGAGAACTCAGCCTGAGCAGCCAGCGCCTCACAGACATGGCAGCCCCAAACAGAGGTATCGTGCACACCTGCACACACCTACCACCTGCAGGAGCCTGGGGACACCTGCGCACACCTGCACACATACACACACCTGCATACACCTGCACACACACCACCTGTATAGGTCAATGGACACCTGAGCACACCTGCACATATACACACCTGTGTGCGCATTAGCACACACACCACCTGTATGAGCCTATGGACACCTGCGCACACCTGCAAATATGCTCACATATCTGTAGCCACACACACCTGCACACAGCTGCACACACACCTAACCCAGCCCTCAGGCTTGTGTGCCCCCCAGGGCCGTGTCCCTGGCCAGTGCAGGCCACTCTGACTCCAGTCACTCCACCTTCTGCTTTGGACTTGTGGCCTGTTTCCTGAAACCTGCTCCCACGACCACCTGCCCTGAGCGGCCCCTGTAGCACACACAGGGTGGCCATGGGTGCCGCCCGACGTGGTGAGAAAAGTCTCAGGGAAATGCTGGTCACCTGGCAGGCACCTCCCTGCCAGACACAGGGACGGGGTTGACCCCTGTCCTGGCAGTGGCCCGAGTGCACTGGCAGGAGAGAGACTCATGGCTTCGGATTACCCGTCTGGAGGTGTCTCTAGGTACCTCCTGACCCAGAACGAACATCGGGGGTGCCCTGGAGAGGGATCCGGCCTGGGGTGGCCTCTGCCCTCGGCTCCCCACATTTCTTCCCCCTGCCCTGGCCATCAGCAGCAGGACCGTACAAACTGGGGCCATGGCGAGGGGCAGGATGGTCCGCCACGCTGGGCTTGGCAAGCTGCTCGTCCCTCGGGACGGCAGCGTTCGGAGCCGAGCCATCCCCCCGCGACCCAGATGCCCCAGAGGCACGTCAAGGCCAGCACACTCCACAGAGGCAGGCGGGGGGCAGGAGGGGAAAGGTGGGGACACGGGGTCTGACGGACGTGCGAAGACTCTCAGGCGGTCACCAGGTGCCGGCCTCCGTGTCCACACCCAGGAGGGGGCGTCCCGACCGCCCTGCCTGAGGGTGGGTGGCTGCCCGATGGCCTGTCTCCTCCCTTCCCGGAACCCTCAGTCTGAGCCCTTTGGCGGGAGCCGCGGCTGCCCAGAGGGTGGCTCGTGCGGGGGGCCGTGCGCGCTCGGCGTGCGCTTCCGGGGTGGGGCACTGGAGCGGGCGGTAGCGGGTGACGCAGGCGGGAGCAGGCGCGTCTCTCGGAGACCCTGCGCTGAGGACCACAGCCATCAGCAGGCCGGCCGCGCAGACCAGCGCACACAATCAAGACAATGAAGATGGAGAGGCTGGACAGGGCTCCCAGTTCGTCTCACCCCAGTGCGGGTGGGGCATGGGAGCCAGGCGACACCCAGAAGCCCGTGTTCATTCGCTCCGGCCAACCTCGCTAGCCCCCACACCCGGCCCGGGGTGGACGGACACGGGCGTCATGGAGCAGCAGAGCGTGTGGCTGGACCGAGTCTGGGCTGAGAGGTGGGGATGTTGGAACATGGGGCCCTGACTGCAGTGCTGGATGGGGTGCAGTCAGTCACGAGGCACTGACCATGACTTCCCCGGGTGAGGGCCTTGGGTGGGGGCAGAGGGCGGGTGGTGGCTCGCCTTGCCCCCACGCTGCGTTCCGGCCTCCGTGGGCCCCCCCAGCCCTGCATCCACATTCTTCCCCAATTTCCTCCACTACGATTTGTGGGTAACTGTAGCACCACCCCCAAGAGCGACGTGAGGAGGGTCCTGGGCTGGGGTGCAGCTGAGGTCTCTGCAGGCCAGAGGAGCCTTGCGATGACACCCTCCCCAGAGGGCCACCCTGCCGCCCTAAGGGGGTCATGTCTCCCACGATCATGCCTCTCCTCCTGTTTCATGCTGTGGCCTGGGCACCCCTCAACGGCCGCACATGGTGGGTGCTCAGTGACTACCACCCTGTGAGTCCTGGTGAGCCCATAGGGGCGGCCACCTCTGCCAGGAGTCTCTGCGGGAAGCAGGGGTGCAGCCAGGAGCAGGGAGGGGGAGATGCAGCCGCCATTCGTGGAACCCACCAGACGCCGACTGGCACGGGCTTGGCAGTCTGCCAGGAACGCCACGGCGGGTTCGGGAAAAGCGTGAGACCCCAGTGCTGAGCCCGGCAGCCCCCCACACCCCGCGGCAGCCAGAGATTCCCAACGGCTCCCTCTAGCTGATGCTCCCTGGGCCCAGGAAGCTCACCAGCTCCGGTCAGGCTAGGTGGAGGGGCCACCCCAGGGGGCCTGGGCATGCGGGCTCTGACCTCCGTGGGGGCAGCAAGGAGCCTCCAGGTAGGGGAAAGGTCCTGACAGTGAGGCTTGAGGCCTGGACTCTGCTCTGACCCCTGCTGGGTCTCAGGCAGGTCTGGAGCTGGGGGCACCTTCTTGGAAAAAACGGGGCCTGGGTAGCACCCGAGTCCCCAGACCAGAGTACGAATGAGCTGGTCTCAACCAAAGAGGGAGACCCTCCCCTTGGAACCTCAGCTGGGGTGTGGACGTCAGCTGTCCACCTGCTTCGGGCAGCCCACAGAGGCTGAGGGAGGAGCAGACCCCATTCCTAAGCCTCCCCACGGGCCACCACACTGGTGCAGGGACCCTGGCTTGGGCCCATCCATCTAGATGCTTCCTGAGGAAGAGCTGGAGGCTCGGGGTCCTTGGGTGTCCAGGGGACCAGCTACAGGCTGGGCGGCCCGCCCGTGAGGCCAGGGCACACTGACACAGGCTCGTCATTTCAGACGGAAAATGGGAGGATGCACTGGGGGCCCCAGAGCTGAGCCGTGGCAGTCAGTGACCGGCACCAGCCATGAGCCTTCCGGTCAGTCCGTCACTGGGGCGTCAGGGTGATTGCAGTGGGGCTTCTGGGAGCACCAAGGCCCTGCCGGTAGGGCCCCTGCCACCTCCTGCCCTGTCCGCCTGCCTGGCCGGCCAGGGCAGCCCCTCGGGCGGCGGCTGAGTCCACCGGAGCAGAATTACCTTGCAAATATCCCAGGTTTACCCGGTTCATGACATCACTGGCTGTTAAATTTGCTACATCCTCTACGGAACACACAGGAAGAGGGACAGACAGAAACAGAGAGAGAAAGAGGTCAGCAAGCAGGTGGCGGCCGGCACAGCAGGGCGGGGTGGCCAGCTGCACAGGGAGGCCATCCGTGCTGGGACCGCAGCAGCCAGCACCAGCCACCTGGGAGGAGAGTCTGTCCCTGAACAGAAGCCGGGTCCTTCTCTGCCAGGCTGTGGTGGGGCCGGCAGGGGTCAGAGGCCTTGGGGAATGCAGGCGGGCTCAGCTTCGGGGTGTGGGCCAGGGGACAGCAAGCTGGAGCCTCCACCTGCCCATACTTGCCGTGGGGCTGTGAACACTGGACACCCCACTTGGATCTTCAGTGGCCCCCTGGAAAGCGGGTGACAACACCCACCGAGCAGGGAAGCCAGAGAAGAAAAAAGTAAATTGTGTGGCCGGGGCATGGTGGGGTCAGGGCCAGGATGGCTCTCATGGGTCACCTGTCCCCCAAACCCTGACCTCTGAGACCCCTTCAGGCCCAAGTCTGTGTGGCTAGTGGGCGGCTTGACCTGCGTGACCCCTGCTTAGCTCCAGAGCGAGCTTCAGCCTCCTCACCCAGGAGGAAGAAGGCTCGGGGGCCCCTGACCTAGGAGACAGCTGGCAGGAAGCAAGGTGGGGAGAGCGGGTACCGCTGGGGACAGCCAGGCCTGAGCGATGGGCAGAGGCTGCGAGTGGAAGCCAGTGCGGGCCAGAGCTGCGACCGGCCAGGTGTGGTCACAGCCAGGCAGTGGTGGGAAGCTCAGGCCCCTTTTAGCCCCATCAACAGAAGCAGTATCTCCAGAGCGAGGGAGGGTGTGAGGTTTCTCAGCCAACCAGGCCACCTGGACCTGCTCTTGGTCAAGTCCACAAACCTCCCCAAAACAAGTTACAGAGAGAAGCAGCCCCTCAAATTTGCTGATGGAGATAACTCTCACCCTGAAGCAGCAGAAATGGCGTGGCTGGGCCACCCGATCAGTGCGGGGTTCCACGGGGCCCAGAGTGTCTGGGTTCCATTTGCCCCGCCGTCCCCCGACACACCCCAGGCGCTGGCTGCTGGGCCAGGGGCAGGGCGGCCCGGGGCCCTGGAGTCTGGTCTCCCTGCCATGCTCCCATTCTCCACAAGAACGCAGTGGCCCCTGCACTCCTGACACCCAGCAGGACTGGCCAGAGATGGCCAATCTGTCCCCAACCAAAGCCTGTGACCTCGGCTTTTCGGGAAGCCTGGCCTGGCCCCCCACATGACACAGCCTCCTCTGGGCGTGTGCACACCGCTCCAGCCCCGCTTTACAGGCGGGGAACCTGAGGCCCCAGAGCCATGGGGGAGCCCTTCCTTGGGGGGCTCGGCGCCCTCCCCTCACCAGAGGCTCTGCCCGGCTGTGTGGTGGCGCCCGGAGCCCGCCCCGCGGCACGTCGGGCAGCGCAGGGGCCCGGCGGGCGGCCCTTACCGTAGCCGGTGGTGGGCAGCCCCAGGTGCTTCATGCGGTTCTTGACCAGCTCGGAGAGCTCCTGCCGCTCGGAGCGCCGGCACAGGCTGAGCCGCTGCTGGTCTGCCCACTCGGCGGCGGCCGCCTTCCCCGCGTGCCTGGGGGCCTTGCGGCTCAGCCTCCGGGCCCACTGCAGGCTCTTACGCCGGAGCAGCGGGTGCTCGGCGGGGTCGCCGCCAACAGAGGGCCGGCCGTGGGAGCCGCCGCCGCCCGGCCCCTTCACGTCCCGCGTGTCCTCACAGTCCTCCATGCTCACGGAGATCTGGGCCTGGCCAGGGGCCCGGGGGTAAAGGACGGGGGCGGGGGTGAGGCGGTGAGGACCGGAGGGCGCGGGACCCAGGCAGACGAGGTGCGTGGCTGGGGAGTGGGTTGGGTGGTGGCGGTACAGTCCAGCCTCCTGTGGAGGACCCCAGGGCCCGGGACACAAGAGCCTGCCTTCCTTATTGGGAGGGGGCACCAAGCCCCAGGTGGCCCTGTCTGCTGGCCGGCCTGCCATCTGCGGGTGGGCGAGGGTGGCCCGCGCGCCTCCGTGGGCCTTCGGGTCCTGCACATCCTGATTCTGCCATCGAGGGCCGAGGGTCACCTCCTCTCGGTGCCTTAGTTTCCCCATTTGAGGGCAGGAGAAATCAGGGATGGGGAGCGTGGTGGACAAGAAAGTGCCAGGGCCTGTGCAGGGCTCAGTGGGCGCCTGGGGCTCTGGGGATGATGTGGGGACCCCCATCTGGGCAGCACCTGGAGAGGCAGGGGGCTGGGGGCGTGGCGTTCAGGCCGGATCAGCGGGAGGAGGTGCCCGCCATGACAGTGGCCATGGCATGACTCGCGGGTGGCGCATGCGGCCGGGAGCCTGGGCGCCCCACCCTGGGCCTCAGCGTCCCCGTCTGCACGGGAGGCTGATGCCCTCTCTGAGCAGCCTCATGGCCAACACGCCCCGCGGCCTCACTCCCTGACGCTAGTGTTGGCCAGAGCCCAGGGCCGCGCGCCCCTCCCAGGCCCGGCGTGGGTCCAGGCTCAGGCGGGCCCCTGGACACAGCGAGACACCTCGTTGCTGAGCTGGAGGGGCTGCTCACCTGGGCTCCGAGATCTTGGGGCTGCAAAGGAGACCAGGAGCAGCCTGTGTCCCTGGGGTGCCTCTGCTCCCCCCGTGCTGCCTGAACCCCTCATGAGCATCAGCAGAGGCAGCACAGGGGCCCCAACGTGCTCTTGAACCCCCCTCCCCCACTCAGGGGTCACAGCGCCCCACCAGATGCCCCTCATATGGGGCATGTGAGCCAGACCCCCAAAAGGGCCTGACAGCAAAGACTCAGATGCCCCAAACTCCAACCGGGGATGGCCCACATCACACGGAGAAACGGGGGGCTGCCCGGCTCTGCAGCACGGCCCCAGCCCGCGGACCTCAGAGGTGGAGAAGACGTGGCACTGCGTCCTGTAGATGCCAATGGGGACCTCGGCGCTGGAGGAGCAGAGCTTCTGGAAGAGGCGGCCGTAGCTGCCGATCCACAGGTCATCCTCTGTGATCTTCATCTGGAACGTGGGGCGCCTGAGCTGGGCCCGCCACGGAGGGCAGTGGCCAGCACCCCCCACACACACACCCCCACCTTCCAGTGGCGTCAGAGAACCGCCCCGCCCCCCAGCCTGGCGTCGCACTCACTGCGCAGAGGTAGCCGGAGCCCGGCGTGGTGTCCAGACCCAGCAGCAGCCTCGTGATGGGGATCATGTACTCCTTCACGAAGGACTGGGGGGGGGGGGCCCGCAGTGAGGCCACCGTGGCCCAGACCCGCACCCAGGATGCACCTGGCCCGGGACACGCCCACCAGGCGCCCACGGCCGCCTGCCTGCCTGCCCCCCAAGCACAGTTCACCTCGCAGACAGAGCTGGGAGGCCCCTCCTGGCCTCAGCCATTAACTCGCTGGGCCACGCGTTAGGTCAAAAGGGACCAGAGGCACAAAGGCTGCTGGGAGCCGCGCCCGGGCTGTGTCTGACGGGAGGACAAGGACGGGGACATGTAGAGGTGAACCCCTGCTGTGCCCAGGCAGAGACAGGGCACAGGGCCACCCTGCGCTGGCCAGCCTTCCCGGCCCCAGGGACGGATGCTCAGAACCGGGACCAGGCGCCAGGCAGGCAGAGGGAGAGACAGTGGCTGCAGTCGGCGCTGCGTGCTCCCCTTCCGCCCCCTCTCGCCTCGCCCCGCCCCCGCCCCCGCCCCACTCCACTGCCGCCCCCACTGCTGCCCCTCTCGCCCCGCCCCGCCCCGCCCGCCCCGCTGACCTGGTAGAGCAAGGTGTCCAGCATGCTGATGCTGAAGACGCGGCCGGCGGCGAACGGCAGGCGGAACATGAAGGCCAGGTTGGAGCCGTTCTCCCGCTCCCTCTGCAGGAAAGGGGCGCTCAGACGGGCCGGGGCCGGCGGCCCAAATGGCACATGCGTGTGTGGGGTGTGAGCACATGTGATGTGTGCACACGTGCATGCAAATGTGAGCACACGCTCACGTGTGCGAGTTCACGCACCAGCAGACAACTGACCACAGGTCTGAGCACCCGGCGTGCGTCCCCAGCAGACGCACGTCTCCGCCGCGTACACTGAGCCCCGAGCTCAGGCGTAAGGATTCGGGGCTCACAAGAGGGGCGTGGGGCCCGGGGCGTGTGAGCGGGGCGGTCACACAGGGTCCGCACGCGGTTTAACGCTCCCGTTGGACCCCTGAACCGTCTCAGCGACTTCGGCCAGACCGCTGTGCTTAAATGAGTCGGACGGGATGTGAAGGGCGCAACGAGCAGAGCCGAGAACCCTGCACCCCCCCCCCCCCCCGCTCCCTGTCCGTGCCCGCACGCCGCCGGCACAAAACGGGGCGGGCACGCGGCGCCGCGGCCGCTGGAACAAACCGCCACTGCTCAGCGGCCGGAAACGTCGCGGGCGGCCGCCCTCTCAGTCCGCGGGGCTGCACGGGGCGGACAGCGAAGACGCCCTCAGCGGCCCCAGGGGACCCCTTTGATTCCTGCCTCCCGATTCCGGAAGCCGACCGCGTCCCGGGGCGCCGTGCCGCTCCTGCCTCTTCGCGGCCGGCAGGCGGCCTCTCCCCGGCTCCCCGGGCCCCGGTGGCGACGCTGGGTCCCGCCGGAGACCTAGGATCGTCTCCCATCTCAGGGTCCTTAATGCAACCCAGCTGCAATGTCCCTTTTGGCACGCACCTCATTCTGTACCGGTTCTGGCAATTAGGATGAGGGCATCTTTGGGGACACTATCCCCACAGCACAGAGACCACGCCTCCCACTTCAAACACCGAAAGGGAAGAAACAGAGGCCCAAGAGCCCCCTGCGGCCTTTCTGGCTTTCGCTGCAATGTCCCTCGCTGTGGAGGACACGGCGGAGCTGGCTTCGTGGCTAGGCCCCTTCTGGTCCCTCAGGACTCAGCGGGAAGGAGGTGGGGACGGACCATGACAGTTTGGGGCACATGCCACCGTTCCTTGCAGTAAGGAGATGCGTGTGACCGAGGAATTTCAGAACCGTGACCACGCAGAGTCCCAACGAGACGCGTGTGACACTTAGGGCACTCACAGCACGCGACGAGGGTGAGTGGTGAATGTCCTGGGATCAGGAGACTGTCCCTTTCCCTCACTTGGAACACGCTGTGAACGAGAAGGCCCATGCCAGGCACACAGGCGTCAGTGCCCGAGACTGTCCCTGCCTTGGGGACGAGGGCCCACGTGTTCATCTGCACAAGCCCGGCAGATTCTGCAGCCGGCCCTGGGGGACCCGAGAGCTGTAACCTCAGCATCAGGGTCACAAAGGACAGCGAGACGCAGGGACACACGGACGAGCCCGTCCTCAGACCCAGGGGCCTGGAAGCCTCGTGCAGAGCAGGACAGGACAGGCACCGTGGTCAGCACGGAGTGTCAGAACGATGAGGGCCTGGGGACGGGCCCGTCCCTCTCACGGCTGGGTTTTGGACGTCTTCCTGAGCACAAGCCCTGGGATACAGCGACGCGCCGGGCCCCCGCCTCCAGCATGTCCGTGACCAGGCTCATCTGGCCGAATGCTGCTGCTCTCCGTTAAACGGATGCAGACCCACACGAGGCCGTCTGCGCCCCCCACCTGCTCCGATCCCGGGGTCCTCCCCACGCCGCCGCCGTGCCCAGCCGGGGGATGCTGCTGTGACCGCGCACTTTGGTTTCACTTTTTCCTTCGTGCTTCTCAGTGCCGTTTGAATTAGAACACGCTTTTACTCCAAACACGAGCACTTCAGAGGAATAAGGTGCTGTTAATTGCTTTAAAGAAACGTTCCCAGCTGCTCCCGTGGGAACCCATGACCATTTATTGCGACATCTGTCTGAAGCATCTGGAGCTGACACATGCTTGGGATGGCAGAGGCCCTCAGGGGACCCCAGGCCAGGTCTGGCCAGGATACGAGAAGACAACAGCTCCCTGGCCTCCGTGGGCCAGGCACTTGCTGGTGGCAGCGTGCTATCAACTTGGACCACGTCCTGAGAGCGAGTGTCATCCCGTGGCTCTGCTGGCTCTCTCCCCTTCTCCCGTGGTCACATGTGCTGATGCCTGACGCCTCTGCAGGAAGGACCGGTGAGTGGAGTGGTGCGGCGCGCGCCAAGCAGACCCACCTCCTGGGACAGTGGGGCACGAGGCCAGCATGGAGCTCGGCTGGCCTGAGGGAAGGCGGTGCGGGGGTGGACCAGTGCCAGGATGTCAGTCTTGAGCCCGATTCCGTGCCAATCACCCATCGTCCCCAGTGAGACTGGACCCTCCAGGCCCTCAGGAGCCTCCAAGATCCGGAAGCAGCTCAGCGTCTGTCTGGACAGAACTCAACTCCCCACGGTCCCAGCCTTCAGCGCTTGGCGGCCGAGTCCACAGGGCTGGTCGGCGGTCCTGGACGGCTGGGCAGGTGCACCCGGCCAGGCGGGGCTCCCGTCTTCCCTGCGGGCTGGGCCCACCTGCCGGCTTCCTTCATGCCTCTGGCAGCAGCGGATTCCAGGGTCCCTCGAGTGTCCCCATCTCAGCTGGGCAGAGGTACTTCCGTCATCCATCGGGTTCAACACGGGTGACAGTCCAGAGCTTGTCCCTTCTGTCTGCTCTTGAAGGCCAAACCCAGCTTGGGTGGGGGAACAGCTCTGGGGTCACCCTTATATGGCATGAGGTCAGCTATGCAGGTGGCAGGTCACTCCCTAAGAAGGACTTGGCCCAGGCTGGGGGCACAGGGCTCACAGGGAGTGGTGGCTGCCCCTGACCACATGGCTGGCCAGCTGGCCCTCACCCTAGCGCCCGGCCCTCACTGTGGAAGTGGTGCCACCACTGGCTCGAGCAGGACCTGGGGAGGGACGGGCCTGGGTCAGCAAATACGCGAGGTTGACGATGCCAGAACAGGGTCTGCATCCCCGGTGGCTGGTCCCCAAGCCCCTGGTGGGTCCCTGTGCCCTGGGCTCCACAGCCGACCCCAGCTGATACCATCGAAGACCCCTGAGGAGCAGAAAGCCGATCCCAGCTCTGCACTACCTGGCTGTGTGACCTCAAGCCAGGTCCGCCCTCTCTGACCCCCAGTTGCTCGTCTGTCCCGGGGTGACACGTGCACCTGTCAGACAGCTGACAGAACGGACACCTCCCAGGTTCAGGGGTCACATCTGTGCAGAAGAAAGTCACGGTGTCACCTGTGGTAGCATCACTGCTACAATATATGACCAGGCCTGCACCTGCCTTGGGGGGGGGTGCTGTCTGCTCCCGGCCAGGCCCCAAGGTGTGGGGTACACAATCAAGAGCTTCACAGGAGGGCTGAGCCCCGACTCTGAAGGCCCTGCTGGAAGGCAGGTGCCAGGCCTCCCGGGGCCCCACCAGCCACTCCCCGCAGACGCTGAACCCCAGGGCTCAGGTGTGGGGCTCACCTTTTCCAGTTTGGAGAGAGCCAGAGAATAGCTGTCCTTGGCACGAAACTGCATGAACCGCATGTTGGAGGGGTGGGTGAGCTCCGTGGTGATGCTGAGACTGGGGAAGAGCCTGCGGGGGGCCGACACCCAGGCCAGGGGTGGTCGCGGGTGGGGCCGGGGAGGGGGCTCAGGGCAAGGCCGTGATGGGCACCGGTGTGGCAGGGGCCTCTGGGCAGCCAAGACCCGGATGGAATGTTGCCGTGGGGGGAGGGCTCAGGGCGCGGAGCCCCGGATGGAACGCGGGCTTGGGGGGGGCGGCTCAGGGCGCGAGGCCCGGATGGAACGCGGGCGTGGGGGGCGGGGCTCAGGGCGCAGAGGCCCGGATGGAACGCGGGGTGGGGCGGTTAAGGGCGCGGAGGCCCGGATGGAACGCGGGTGCCTGGGCAGGCCCGGCGGGTGCGCGCGCGGCCCTCACCGGAACATGGTCTGCACGTTGACGATGGTCTTGGCGTCGGCCATGTAGTCCTCCTCCGCGCTCATGGTGCTCTCCTTGTCCACCACCACCAGGTTGTCCGCGTAGATGATGCCACACTGCAGCAGGCTGTCCAGGCTGTGGGGGTCCCGGTGTCCAGGGCTCCAGGGGCCGCCCGGGCCTCCCCGACCCGCCTCCCGCTCCCCGGAAGAGGAGACCGCAGCAGGCAGGGAGGGGGGGAGCCCCGGGCAGCGGGGGTGGAGGGGCCTCACTTGTCCACGGAGCCCTCCATGTAGTAGACCATGGGGAAGCAGCAGATGGCCTCCAGGAAGTGGTGGTCAGGTCTGTGGGGACAGCAGGTGCTGGAGGCACCCATCCTACTCCGCTGCCGCCCCTGCCCGGGGTCCCCTGGGACTGCAGCCTTTAGAGGCCGACAGGGCTGTTCTTAGGTTACACCAGGGGAAAACGAGCGCCCACGGGTGGGGCTTGCCCAGGTCAGGCAGCCAAGTCTCGAAGGTGGGCTCGGGGCTGCCAGGCCCTGGGGTGGCCTGCGGGGACTCACAGTGGAGGCGGAGTGCAGCGGGGACAGGAGAAACCATGAGGGAGCAAGATGCAGCTACCCAGGGCCAGAGGGTGTGGAGACGGAGCCGGTGGGGATCTGGGGGCGTGCTTTCCTGGGGTAAAGGCCAGGCCAGGGAAGTTCCCCGGCCCCCACCCGGGAGGTGGGGAGGGGCGCGGGTGGGAGGGCCGAGCTCGCGCCCAGCACAGGGCCTCCTCACTTGTTGTCCAGCAGCAGCACGATGGGGTTCAGCTCCCGGCGGGACCTGTAGTAGGCTCGCAGTGGCACGATGAAGTTGTACAGCCCGTTGCCCGCCGTCTCAGCCGACACGATGATCAGCTTGTTCTTGAAGCCGTAGGCCTTGGCGTCTTCGTAGCTGTTGTGCCTGCAGCCCTGCAGGGAAGGAGCTGGAAGCCACACTGGCCGCTGTGGCGGGGCCTGGCTCCCCTGGGGCCTGGGACACCCGGTCGTCAGCCCCTCAGCCCCTCAGCCCCGGCCCCCTTGCGGCCTGCACCAGCCCCACCAGGCTCCTCTGCGCTCACACAGGCTCCTGCACGTCAGCCTGAGGCTGGGCCCAGACGGAAGAACCGGGAAGCCAGTGGGAGGGGCCGTTACAGCAGGCTCCGGGTTATAGCCCTGAGTGAGACAGGACCCCGGCAGCCCAACTGATCGAGAGCTGTACGTGATCGAGAGCATGCTCGCCAAGCAGGGCAAGGCTTCGCAGGACAGCCCCAAGTGAGTACGAGGGACATGGGACTGGCAGGCCACTGACTGACGTGACCCTGAGGCGGGCCGAAGTTCGGGAGGAGCAGCTATCTACCTAGTCCCACGCCGCTCCCGCTCAGTGACGCACGAACCGCAAGGGCCCCCGGAGTGTGTGCCACAGCGGAGGGGCCCGGCTGAGCCACACGGTCAAAGTCAGCATCGCCGCAGATGCCTCCAGGACACTCACCACCTCAGGTGGCCCCAGACGCGCAATCGAGTCTTCTCACAAGAAAACGTGCCCCCGCCTGAGCCCCCCAAAAACACCGAGGCCAAGACCCAAGGGAGGGCAGAGAAAGTTCCAGATGCAGGGGACAGGACAGCTTAATGCAGAGTGCGGCCAGGACGGCATGGCCACAAAGGACAATGAGGGCTCTTGGGACAACGGTGCATTTGGAGAATGGCCCAGGGGCAGCACCCACGTCCCGATTTTGGTGAGTAACCTGAGCTTGTAGTTCACCTGCTCTCGGGGCTGCGGGCGCTCCTGCCCGCTCTCAGGTGGGAAAGAAACAGACACAGGCGTCCAGGGAGGAGGCACGCGCAGCGGGCAGGGGGCAAGGTCATGGCCCTGGGGAGGGTCAAGGGTTCTCCCGCCCTTTGGTGACGTCCAAGGGCAGAGTCACGGAGAGCGTGTCCCACCGTGACCTACCTTGTCCAGCCGCAGGCAGCAGAAGGGGGCCTTCACGGGCAGAAGGTGGCACAGGGTCGGGGAGCTGCCAATGTAGGGAGAGTTGGGGGGGTACCCCTTCACGTACCTGGGGCGGAGACGAGGGAGCCTCAGCATGGCCCCCCCGCCGTGCTGCGTGGCCACACGGGGGCGCCACAGCCCACGCACCTGCCCCCGCTTGACAGTCTAGTCGCCGGTCCCTCCTGCCCCCAGCACGCCAACTGATGGGCAGACTCTGGCCCCCCGCACCTCCTCCACTCACTCCTGGGGGGAGGCTGGGCTCCCCGCTGGCTGCCACCCTCCTGCCCTCGCTCTCGATCCCAGTGGCGCCCAGCACACACCACTGGGGGAATGGGTGGCTGCCCTGTCACGGCCCTGGGTATCTCCGTTGGCTTAAGGGCCACACCCCAGAGGTAGACCGCCACCTGCCCTGCAGTGTCCAGGTGCTCTGGCTAGTCCCCGCCCCCCCAATTTTAGGGCTGGTCCCTGGCAGCTGGTTTGTCTTTGCAGCTTATTCACCCCATCCATCCCAGTGGCCAAGGCTCCCACAGAGTGGCCGTGGTGACGGCCTATTGTCAGAGGGCCACTTGCCTGTCCCACCCGAAGCCAAGTGGCCAAGAGTTGCTGAGGACAGATGGGACAGCAGGATGACAGCAGGAGATCTGGCCAAACCCAGGCATGACGACAGCTCAGGATGGGCCAGTGGCCTCCAGGCCTGGACAGCATGTCGCCCAGGGCTCCCCTATCTGTGACCTCTGCAGACATGCTAAGGACAGTCGCCCACAGAGCAGGGGTGGTGTCTGGGTGTCAGAGCCCCAGAAGATTCCATTGCCAAACAAGCTCTCCTGTGAAGCTGTTTAGAAGCTGCGTTATGCGTATGGGCACGACCCGGGACCGACACCCATGGGAGCCTAGAGACCCCGCCCGCTGACCCCGCCTCCTTCTGGTGCCTCGTATTCACAGGGACACTTCCCATCCCAAGCCCAAGACCCTGTGTCTCCGTCCAGCGGCCCATTGCCTTCCCCTCGTGTTGAAAGCCCTGCCCTAGCCCCCACGCCACTCACTCCACCACGGACAGCCCTCGTCCTCCGATGGTGTGGTCTCATCCTCTGACTGGTCACTGAGCAGTTCGCAGGGCAGCAGGGCGGAGCTGTCGGCCAGCTCCAGCACAGGCGCGATGCTGGGCCGCCGGCTGCCGGCGCCGTTCTCCGTGGGCGGCGCCAGCTTGCCGCCCCCGCCGCCCTGCGCCGGCGGGCACTCCGTGTGCTGCAGGTCCATGGCCACCGTCCCTGGAACAGAGCGGCGACTGGGCTGGCGGCCTGTCCCCCAGGCGCTTTGGAGGGCGGTGGGCTCCAGGAGCGGCGGACGTCACGTTCAGCTGTACAGCCCCAGGGTGTCTGGCACCTCTCTGAGCCTCAGTTTCCCCTTCAACACGGTGGGCCAATGGCCCTCACACAGGGTGGCTTTAGCTGGGTCAGACACTTAGACGCCCGTGAGCAAAGTCCCTGCGGGCAGCAGAGGTTCCCCAAGGGAAGCCATGTGACAGGGAGGCCCGGAAGAGCTGGGTCTCAGGTGGGGTCTCCTGTCCCTGAGCGAGGCCCAGAGTGGGGCAGGGAGGGGAGCAGTGCCTGGTGCCGCCCCCGGGGCCCGGGCCTCACCCACGGAGGCGATGATGCTGTGTACAGGCAGGCGCGCTGAGCCACGGCCGTGCCCCGCGAGGCCCTGCCGCTGCTTCTCCTCCTGCTTGAAGATGAAGGCGGAGTTCTCCTCCTTGGTGATGTTGATGTAGAAGCAGGTGTCGGAGGCCGCCAGCGTGTGCCGCGGCCCGGGGTTCAGCAGGATGTTCTTGTTCTCCTCGCGCTTCAGTCCGATGAGGCACACGCCGTACCTGGGGGGCAGGGGCGCGGTCCAGCGGGGCCCTACTCGCGGACACCGGCGGGCCCAAAGCCACCTTCCCAGGTGAGCCCTCCCCTCGTGGCTGTGGGAGCCTCCTTCACACTTGACCCGAGGACCCGAGGTCAGGAAGGGGGGACCACGTGGATTCTGAGGCCCGACCCCGGAGGCCCCTGTGCCGGATGCGTGGGGTGGGCGGGGCCGGCGCGCGTACTTCTTGTGCGCATGGAAGGCGGCGTAGGTGAAGCTCTTGCCCTGGTACTCGCGGAAGAACTTGCTGTCGCCCATGCGCACGTGGTACACCTCGTTGCCCGAGCAACGCCCGTACATGCGCTGCCACTGCTCCGGCGACTCCTGGCCTTCCCTGGGCAGGGCGGGCGGGATGTCCCCTCAGCTGGCTGACCCCAGCTTGACCCTGACCCCTGACCCCTCCCTGGCCGAGCCTCAGGGGTGGCCTGAGGGGTCACTTAGCCAGTTTTAAAAAGCTGCGAACACAAGGCTCTGATTTCCGGAGGTGCCGAAATGTTTCGGGATCAAGGCTGACCTCCTGGGCCTACGGATCTCCCCAGGCCCATGTCCCCTCCCCAGCCTGGTCTCCCCAAAGAGAAGACAGTGCCGTCTTCTGCTCCAGGGCTCTGCCGGGGTCCCTCTGCTCAGGTGCTGTGAACCAGACGCACCTTGTCCCCAGCTACTGCTGAGCCCAAGACCGGACCCCCGCGCCGCCCCCAACCATGCCTGAGGTGGGCCTGCCTGCCATTCCCAGCAGCCCCTGGCCGCCCCTCACGGTGCTGCTCAGAGCCCCGTGCACCTACCGCTCCCCGCGGCGGCCTGGTGTCCACACCGGTGACTCCCCCCGACGGCATCCGGGCTGTTCCCCTCGGCTGCCCACCTCCCTGGGCGGGGCCTCTGCCTGCTACACGCACCCCTCCCCATCGCGGGACTCCCCAGCTTGGCGCGGGGGCGGGGGGCACTCACTGGCCGCGGGACGTGTGCACCAGCAGGGTGATGAGGGTGGACGTGGCTGGGCAGATGCAGTTCAGGGCCAGCATGGCATACTTGCACTCCTCCTCACACACCACGTGGTCTGCGGGCGGGATGGTCAGGGGCTGCCACCCCACAGCAGACGACCCCCCCGGTGCCACATCTGCGTGGCAGACTCCTGCTAACCTGTCCCCGCAGGTGCCCAGCTCAGGCACGCCCACAGAGGTGCTCATCAGATGCACCTGCCCTTCTCCTGCCCTCGCTGACTCCCGGGGCCCCTGAAGCAGGGCCTGCATGGGGTCCATGCCTCCACCTGCCCTCGGAGAAGATGGAGCGCCAGCTGCCCCCTGCCACGGTTCTGCGTGCCCCTGAGCCCGTGGTGCTCCAGCCGCCCACCCCAGCCCTGGGAGGTGCATACGACCCCGCAATATGCGAACCTGCGAACTTCACATGAAACTTGTTCTCAGGCTTGAGAATCTGGACGTAGAGGGGGCAGTTGGGGGCGAAGTCCTTCACAGCCCAGGCACGCAGGATGGTCTGGTGGTCCTGAGGGTAAGGGACGGGGGTGTGCGGTCAGTGCTGGGAGGCGTGGTCAGTGCAGGGGGCGTGGCCAGTGCCGGGGGGGGGGGGCAGCGGCAGGGCACTCACTGCTGCCGTGCGGTCCACCTCATTGCGGCTGCTGAGGATGAAGCAGGCCTCCCCGTTGTCCATCCTGCAAAGCACAGGCCTGAGCGCCGCCTGGACCGGTCCACGCTCCTTCTATAGCTGTCCGGGGCTGGGGGTGGAGGGTGGAAGGGGCGGGCCCTGTCCAGACCCCCACTTTCTGTGTTGAACTGGTGTCGGGCACCAACCACCACGGGGGGCCAGTCCTCTGACTCCCATTACCTGGCTCAGGGTCGGAGCATGGCAGGAAGAGGAGCACTTGCTGCCTCAGGCTGCCCCGGGGGCCACTTCCGCTCCCCTCCCGCCCGAGGGACACCCTGGCTGCAGACGGGTGTCGGAGAAACTGTTTCAGGGCAGGGAGGCTCGAGGCCCACCCCACGACGCCTGGTGGCCACTGCCTCTCCATTCAGGCCCGAAGCTGGGTTGTGGATCCCCAGAGAGGCTGCACCCCCTGGCCACTGCTGCTTCTGAGCTGGGGGCTTGACTCCTGTCCCCAATTTTACAGGTGAGACGATGGGGGCCCAAGGCTCAGGAAGTGCGCAGGTGAAGGGACCTAGGCCTCCTCTCTGCGTCTGCACAACCCGCAGTTCACCATGAAAGATACATGGGAATGAGATTATGACAAGGGGGGCTCCGGGTGTCCCAGCACGGGTACAGGCACGTTCTGGAAAGAGCCACTTAAGAATTCAGTCTTTCTTTCCCGAAGTCCCTGTCGGCTTGTCTTTACGAGAAACCTGCCCACAGCCAAGTCTTCCCACCAGATGCACAGAAGCAGGGACTGTCCCCGAGCCTCTCCTAGAGCCTGGCCAGAACCTGCCCCAGACACTGGAGCAGGGGGGCAGTTCTGGAAACCTGACCCCAACAAGCACGTGGCAGGCGGGGTTGGGGGCAGGGCTCACTTGGCCCGCATCAGGTCCTGGTCCTTGAGCGCTGAGCCCTGGAGGTAGATGACCCGCTGGGACCACAGGGGGATCTGCAGGACCTGCGAACCTGGATGTCCATCTCCGTGGGGCACAGGATGACCACGTAATAGTCCTGCAGGCGGGGGGTTGGGGGCGGGCGTCAGGTGCCCGCTCTGCCCTCCTGGTGTATTCACACCCACCAACTCCAGGACCCCGGTCCTCCCTCTGAGGGCAGCTCTGGGCCGAGAGAGCCGAGGTCGCCCACAGGGCAAGCCCCACGGCCTGGGGTGGGGCTGTAGGTGGGGCCTCACCTGCAGCCGGGGGTGGGCATAGAACTCGTTCAGGAAGTCCATGAGCAGGTCGATCTTGAGGGAGCTCACACACAGGACCACGTGCTTCTCCGTCTGCGCCCTGTGGCGGCTGTAGTTGCCCCCCGACTTCTGCCGCTCCATCCACAGGTAGACCAGCTCCTCAAACTGCAGGGCAGAGCGGTGAGTGTCAGGTGCGTGGGCTTCGGGGCTGTGAGGGCGCTGGGCAACGCACCTGGAGCCCAGCTGTGGGGTGAGGCCATTCCTATGGGGCAGTGGCGTGGAGTGCGGTGGGCACTGGCAGCTCGTGCAGGGGATGAGGGGAGGGAGGCGGCTGGGCGGAGGCCTGAGCAGGACCGAGGAGGCTGGGCAAAGAAGGAGCCCTGTCTTGACCACGTCTCGGGAAAAAGGGTGTGCACGGCACAGCCCACGTGGGGGCCACACAGAGGCCCAGTGGACGTGGCAGTTGGCGTATGAGAGACACAGCATGTCCAGCTCCCGGTCCCAGGAGGCCAAGTGACCACTAGTGAGTGCCAAAGCCTGCACTCTGGACACCCGGGGAGTTATGACACTGGGTCTCCATCACCGCCCGAGACCCATTTGGGAGAAACACTAAAGAGTGTTAGTAAAGTCTCAGCCGCAGACCGAAGAATCCAGGCTCCCGGTGCGAAAGGGGCACTTTGGGCCCTGCGGTCTCGAGCCCCCGGCAAGGGCGCAGGCGATTCGAGGCTGCAGGCCCGGGAACACCGTCCACCCGGCCTGCGCTTCTGGATGTCAGCTTCGGGTGTGCGGAGTCGTTTTAAATTAGAAAAATGACAGAGACGGAAAGTAGGAGGCGGGCGAAACGCCAGGGCTCGGTGGAGCTGTCCAGGGTGCCGGCCGCCCCAGGGCCTCCCTGTCCAGACTCTCCAGCTCCACGACTGTAGGCCGGAGCCGGACCCTGTGAAAGTCTCGGCTCTCTCTGTCCCACACACCGAGGCCACTCGCTCGCCTCCCACGTGTGTAAGGAATGGTGGCTGCACCCGCTGCGGTGTTCGCCTGCACCGGGCGATGAAACGAGGTCGTCTCACTGAATTCGAGCCCCTACTGGGCTCCAGCAACAAGACCCCATGGACTCGAAGCACAGGTGTGCTCCACTCAGCGTGATCCCTGAGGCCCAGGCTGATGGCACACACCCTGGCCTCAAGCCTCACCTGCCACAGGTGTTGGCTCTGAGCCTCAAGTCTGTCATCTGCAACACAGCGTGGCTCACCTGCCTCCCCCGGCTGCGAGGGCTAAGCAGCAGTGCCCCCCCGGCCCTCTGAATGTGACCCCGCTTGGAAGTGGGTCTTTGCAGAAGTCATTGTTGATGATGAGGTCAGGCAGGGTCAGGATGGGCCCTAAATCCAATGGCTGGTTCCTTACAAGGAAAGGAGAGGACCAAGAGACACAGGGGGATGAGCCGTGGAGGAGTGATGGGGGCAGGGACTGGAGGGGCAAGGCCCCAGCCTCGAGCCTGAGGATGGCTGGCCCCGCCAGAAGTCGCAGGGGCCTCCAGAAGGAACCGGCCCTGCCTGCCTCGGTGCCAAACTCTGGCCCCCAGACCGGGAGAGCATATGGTTGTGTTGCTGTAAGCCCCCCATTTGTGGCTGCTGCTGCAAGAAGCCACCACACGGACACTCAGCCCCGAGCCCAGAAGACGCCGTCAGCTGCCCTTCCAGGAGGGACATTTCTGAGTGAGCATTGTGTCATTTTTACTCATCTCCAGGGTGCTAACTGGTGACTGCAGTCCCTTGGGAGAACAAGGAGGGCTGGGGCTGTCCCTTCCTGATTCTGACATGCACTTAGTGTGTCCAGACTCACAAGGAGGGGCCGGAAGCCGCCCCAGTGAGCCCGGCTGCATCATTGGCCCTGATTGCCCCCAGCCTCAGCAGTGGGACCTGTGCCCGATGCCAGGCCCTGCAGGCCTCTCTGTCCTCTGGGCCAGTGGCAAGCCAAAGGGGCAGTGCTACAGCCTGGAGCAGCTGTGAAAAGCCCTGGCCAGGAGCACGGGGCCAGGGCACCTGCAGCCACTCAGGGTAGAGACCCCACAGCAGTGACAAGGGCACAGCCTGCAGGCGGGGCGGGGGTCCAAAATGGCCCGGCCAGGCAGAGGGTGGGGCACACATTTGGGGGATGGACCCTGCCTGGGACTTGCCCTCTGGGAGGGGGAGGCAGACTGACCCTTCTCTGTCCTGATGTATTTCCCAAGGTGGACAGACTTACTCTGCAGGCTTGAAAGGGTTCGGGATAATAATGTAAAAATGTAAGTTTAACTTTAAAAAATATATATAAAATAATTATAATTAAGAATGTAAAATAATTGTTTATAACCTATAATGTCATCTTAAAACAATGAAAAATGTGTAATTTAAAAATATGAATTTTAAAATCAAAAAAGTATTAAAAGCACAACTCAGAAAACACAGCTGTATAACTACGCCAGGCCTCCGATTTTCATATCTAACCACTGGTGGGGGCTGGGCTAGGGTCTTGTCCCCACTAAAACTCAGGGAGCAGACTGGCCCGGGCAACAGGTGACAGGACAGCGGCTGGGGTGTGCCCAATCGTCCTAACAGCTGCTGCCACGCAGGCTGGGGGATCCGGCCTCCCAGCCCCAGGAGACCCTGTGGGCCCTCCTGCCCCAGGTCCCGGGAGGGAGCCGGCCCATGGCACCCGGAGCCCCGCGTCTCCCATGGCGAGAGATGTCACCCCGCACTCGCACGGACGGCCGCGGGCCTCGCCCGTGGGCAGACACCCCGTAGTGCAGGGGAGCGTCCGCTGAGAAGTCGGGGCACCCTGCCGGGCCGGACGGGGCGTGGGGTTCACCTGCAGTGGGAGCACACGAGGGCCACGCAGATCATGACGACCACCAGCAGCTGGGACGGCCAGATCTTGGGCGTGACGTCACCGTAGCCCACCGTGGAGAAGGTGACGATGCAGAAGTAGAAGGACGTCAGGAGTGACAGGTTCTCGCCGGCTCGCTCCAGGTGCTGGATGCCACAGGTCCTGCAAGTCCTGGCCGTCAGGGCCTCGGCCGCCTCTGCTCTGGTCACCCAGAGACTGAGCGATGTGTCACTGGATCACCCAGAGGTGCAGGGCCCCCGTCACTGACAGGCCCCTGCTGCCTGGGCCCTCTTGGCCAGCACTTCCTGCTGGAGCCGGCACAGCCAGCACGCAGGGCTCCCCCTGGGCTGTCCTTCCTGCCTGGTGGCTCTTTCAAGGCCCCTGGAAAATTCACCCGGAGCTCGGATGCAGAGCTGCACGGGGCGAGTGAGGACCTGGGGTCAGTGGGGGTGGCGTGGCCCCAGGCTGTGAGCCCCGTAGGCCACTCCAGCCCTCAAGACCTCATCCTCACCCAGGAAGTCAGACAGCATGGGGCACGCAGTCCCGGGGTTTCCTTCCCACGCCCGACCCCGAGTCCCCGTCCCCAGACTGGGAGGAGCTGATGGCAGGGCCTGGGGCCGCGGCACATGCCGAGCGAGGACCGGCACACAGCGGTGCTCTGGGTCCCCACGCCTGGTCGCGGTGGACTCCCTGGCTGCTGGGAGGGAGTGGGCTGGACCACCCTGTGGACGCGCTGCCTGGCAGTGAGTCTGTGTGTGGGCACGAGTGGGGGAAGGGAGGCAGGGAGCACAGGGCCTGTGGTGTCCTCGCTGGGGGCTAGGAGGTGGTGACCAGCACCTCGCGGGAGCACGGACACACATGGGGTGCCAGGCGCCCCGCCTTTCACTCCGGCTGCTCCTCGACCTTGCTCTCAGTTGAGCTTCAAGTCAAAGGGTCCCCACCCGCCAGTCTCTGGCCCTGGAGCTGCCTCCAGTCCTCGGTCCCACCTGGGCCGCCATCTGCCCCCCTAAGGCCTTCCTGACCTCCTGGTCACAGGGCTGGCTCTGCCCCAGGACAGGCTGACGGGCCCTGTGTGACTCCCGGTGAGCTGTGACGGGCCTCCCTGGGCGGCGGCACTCACCCAGTGAAGACCAGGCACAGCAGGGTGCAGAAGAGGATCAGAACCTGGTTGAACATGGCCGACTGTGTCCGCAGGATGGCCCGGTGGAAGTCATTCTGTGGGGCGAGGACCAGACGTGGCTGGGCTGGGGACCACCCCGGGGCCCAGGACTTTCCCACGACAGGCAGCAGCAACACAGTGTCTGGCAGTGAGAAGGGGAGGGGCGTGGCCTGTCCCCAAGGTTGGGCTGGGGAGGGAGGCGGGGACACAGGCCAGACCCAGACCTGAGACCTGAGACCTGAGCTGTCCGTCCCTTTACAGTTAGGCGGCGGGGAGAGCCAAGGGCCTGGCTTGGAGGGGCTGCAGCCGGGGAGGGAACAGTGCAATGGGCCGTGCTTAGACACTCAGCAGGCAGTCTGCCGTGGCCCTAATTCGTTCGTGGCCACGTGGTCCTGGTTCTGGGGCCCCAGGCTCGTGTGGCCCCGGCTCATTCCTGCAGCCACGTACTCCCCAGGGCAGGGGAGACCCACTGACACCCAGGCCACCGAGGGAAGAGGCCAGCGCTCTGTCAGACCAGGCCCGGGGTGTGGCAAGCTGCCTGTCCCGGGGGCCATACACCGGGGCAAGGCGTGAAGGGCCCCCCACGGCGCGGCAGCCCCGCTTACGATCATGTTCTCCAGGGCGTGCTTGGCCAGCCAGCAGTTTAGAAATACGGGGATGAACAGGTTCCGCAGCGGTGCCCAGAATATCTGTGGGGGACACGGGTCAGGGGCGGGGGCAGGTGCCTCGGCCCCGTCCTCAGGCGGTCAGCAGCATACGAACCGTGATGATGAAGGGCAGAGTGTTGATCATCTCCAGGATGAAGGACACTTGGAAGATCTGCTCCCAGATGTTGCCCTAGAGGCCAAGGGCAGTGGGGGCAGGGAGGGAGACAGACCAACCTCAGGCCAGAGGGCAGGCGAAGGGCTGGGGCCAGGCCAGAGCAGGCTCGGGGTTGGGAGCTGGACCCAGCCAGGCCAGGGTGGACTGGGGGCTGGCCATGGTGGGCTGGGGGCTGGGACGGGCCAGGCCAGGGCGGGCTGGGGGCTGGGCCATGGCGGGCTGGGGCTGGGGGCTGGGACGGGCCAGGCCAGGGCAGGCTGGGGGCTGGGGGCTGGGACGGGCCAGGCCAGGGCAGGCTGGGGGCTGGGGGCTGGGACGGGCCAGGCCAGGGCGGGCTGGGGCACTTACTTTGTAACTGAGGTAAATGAGCAGTGTGGTCTCCAGGAAGCTTATTATGGCCACAACGACCTGGGGGTGGGGGAGCGGTGATGGCAGGAGCCTTAGAGGGGCCAGGGAGGGCTGGGGGAGGGCTGGGGGAGGGCTGGGGGGGCCAGGCCCACCCAGAGCTGAGCCCACTCCACCCCTCACCTGAATCGCCCACAGAGCCATCTTCCTTTCCACCCACAGGATGGGCGCCCTGGGGAGAACGGGAGGTGAGCCTAGGTGGGCGTCCCCCAGCCTCCACCCCCCATGCCTCCGCTGACCACAAGGTGCTGCCCAGGCCACACCAAGGGCACCAGCTTGCCCCTGGAGGGGGGGTGAGCTCTGAGGGAAGGGGAGGCCCCCCAGGAAAGGAGGCCAAGCAGGGGTGCCCGTGGGTCAGGGCGGGGCTGCCGACAGCAGTCCAAGGCCCAGGGGCCCACGTGACCCCCCTTTCTCTCCCCAGGCCCTGGAAGTGGGGCTCCTGTGCACGGCGCTGAGGGCAGGTGCTGACCAGCGACCCTCCCGTCCCTGAGCACGGTTTCCCTGCAGGGCGACTGTGGGGTGGAGCTTGCTGTGCGGACGGAAGGACCTGGGGCCACTGGGCCAGGCTGGGGGTGAGGGAGGGGCAGGAGGAGCGTGGGGGGGCAGTCCCCCACCTGGGCATTGGAGGCCGGAGGGAGAAGGGCTGCATGGGGACACGGCCAAGCCTAGGGACACATCCTAACCTCTGGGCCACCCCTGGGTGCTCAGGGCTCACTTCCCAGTGCTCGGCTGGGGTGTTCGCTTTCTTTGCTAAAAGTGTCGTGAATTGGAGAAGCGACTACTCACGGGAAGGTCCCAGAGTCTCCCCTCCCCCGCTGTGCATCACAGAGCAAGGGGCTGGGCCAGCCTGAGGTGACACTTCCAGTTCTTAAATGGCTCCCGAGCCCTCAGGTACCCACAGGGACACCCCTGGTGCTGTCCACTCGGCCGGCATGGGGTTGGTCGGACATGCCCTCAGGGACCCAGAGGCTCCAGCCTGAGGCTGGTGGCCATCCACGGGGACCTCCGTCCCCTGGTCTGGCCTTGGGCCTCTGCGTGGGAGCCAGTGTGAACTCACCAGTTGATCTCCGAGGACGACTCATTGAAGGTGTAATTCTGCTTCGGGCAGCCCCAGCTGCAAAGAGACAGAGCTGGCCCGGCCACAGCCCCTCCTGCACCGTCCTGAAGGGACCCTTCCCGGGGCCGCCACGGGCTCAGGGACTGTGGGGCACCCTCTCCTCACCCAGGGCCAACCCTCCGCATCTTGAAAGGGCATCTGTGCTCTTGCACTTGATAAGGCAGCTGGCTTCCATCCTGCAGCCCCCCCCCCCGGGGCAGGCAGGACTAGGAGGACGCACTCCTCGGTGCTGTGAGAGGTGCACCTAGGACAGACCCAGGGGCCCTTGGGTCCATGGCAGGCTGCTGGGAAAGGGCCGTGCATGGCCGGAGATGGCTCCTGGAGGCTGGAGACGCCCCAGACAGCGCCAGACAACGCCCGTGAGACAGGGAGAGAAGCCGGCCCCGCCCACGGTGTGGATCCAAGAGGCGCATCCCTAAGCCACGCCCGAGGACAAGCCCCCCGAGGGAAGGTGGGCATCCCAGCACGGCCCCAGACCTTAACCAACGCCAGGTAGCCAGGTTCGTCGCCCAGGGAGATCTCTCTCTCACGGAGCCCAGGACGACAGGCAGCACCCCGCCCCCCACCTCAGCTGCCACTGCCCCCTGAGCTTACGTGACTCTTGTTGCAAACTCAATGCCCACAGAAGTGGATGAGCATCCTCCCACCCACCATCCACCGTCCACCGTCCACCGTCCACCGCCATCCATTCATCCACCCTCTACCCACCCATCCACTACCCATCATGCATCCACCATCCACCCTTTCTATCCACACATCTGCCAGGCCCCTCACCCATCCATTTGCCTCTTACCCACTCAGGTGCCAGGACTGTGCAATGACTGAAACCGACCTGGTCCCCATGGGGATGTGGAACCAGGTGCCCCAGAGCCACGGGCCGTGGGGACGGCGGGACAAACCCAGGCACGTGGTGTAGGAAACACTTCGAGCCCCCGGTTTTCCTTCTCAAACCACCATGGTGGGACCCGCTCTCCCCACAGGGGTGAAGATGAAAGGTTTGTCCTCAAGAGAGGGTGAAAGAGTCTGGCCTGGGGGTGCCAGGTCCCACTGCGCATGGGGGTCACGGCAAGTCTCCAGGCCCGGCGTCACCCTCCAGGAAAGCAGCAGGAAGAATCGGTTCTTAGGGCCAGCCGGAGAGGTGATGGGTTCACCCAGGTGACAGCAAGGACCAGGCCCTCAGCGTGGGAGTGCCCACCCCAGGGGTGCCACACCGAGGGTGGCCAGTCGCTTAGGAGCTGCGCTCGGAGTGAGCTCCGTAGGAGCAGGGGCTGAACCGGGAGGAAACGCAAGCGAGGAAAGGGTGGTGGGCGGGGTGGTGGGCGTCGCCCTGACGACAGGACATGGGAAGGCAGTGCCCGCCCGCAGCGAGACGACCCCTGGAGCCGGAATGTCAGGGATGAGAAACGCGACAGCGGAAACGACACTCCGCTGGAGAGATGACCGTGAGGCTGAGGGAATCCCCCAGAAAGAGCGAAGGCGGACAGGCGGAGGGGGCCGGAAACGCGCGGATGGCGCAGCATCCGGCGGCCAGCGTCGTGGGGTCCGGAGCCCACGAAGGCGGCGGGGTGGGGGCGGGAGGCGCAGAGGGCCTCCAAGGACTGCATCGGCGACAAGCCCAGCCTGCAGGGCCACCACGGCGAGAGGAGGCACGGAGGGTCCCGCCAGCCTCCGGGGAAGAAGCCACGCTGCCCACAAGGATCCTGGGCACCACGTCCTGGGACAGGGGTCACTTTGGGGAAGGAAGGACCCCGCCCCCAGGCCCTGCGCACGGACCTGCCCGCAGGTCACCCACCATCCGATCCCCAGGGCCGGGTCGTCCAGCAGGACACGGACAATGTACAGCAGGCAGGTGAGCAGCTTCAGAGAGAAGTTGAACAGCCGGATCCTCAGGCCTGCGGGGGTGAGGGGTCAGGGCTCCCGGGCCACCTGGGGTCCCACGCAGCCTCCCTCCACACCCGGGAACCCCCAGGGGACAGCGGGTGCTCTGCGTCGTGGGGTGCTCTTGGGCCACCCAGAGAGGTGGGAGCAGAGGGTTCCCACACTGCTTGTTCATTGGGGCAGGATGTGGGGGTCTGGGGAGCACACTCCTGAGCTAGGACCCAGGGACAGGACCTCCACGCCCCGCCCCGCACCCCAGGAGGGTCTGAGCAGAGCTCCTGCTGCGGATGGAGCCTGTGGGGGAGGGGGGCACAGAGAGAACCAAGGCTGCTGTCCTGACGGCCACAGCCCAGCTAGGTCCAGCAGAGGGACAGGGTCCCCACAGGTCCTGGGCCCCTTCTCCTGCTGGGTGGCAAGCGGCATGAAGCCGAGATGAGGGGCTTCTGCTGTGGCCCGGCCCCCTGCCACGGACACCACGCCCCCTCGGCGAGCCCCGCCCCGAGCCCCGCCCAGCCTCTCTGGCCGCGTCTGGAGCCCGCCTGGCCCCGCCCCCCCCCCCCCCCCGGAGCCACACTCACTGGATCTCTGGTTTTTGATGAAGAACAGCTTGAGGCGCTCCTTGAAGGTGTTCTCGTTGACGTAGAACTCCACCTGGACCCTGGGGAGCAGGACAGGCGCGGGGCTTCGACCAGCGGGCTCGATGGGGAGACGTGCCCAGAGCCCCCGCATGACCCGCACCTCCCGCCACGCAGGGCGCAGGACAGAGGGGCGCCGGCAGCACGTGAATGCCTCAGCCCGGCGCCGGCAGACCTGCTCGCTGGACCTTCCAAAGCCACTGGGCACACCTGGGAGCCACCAGCTGTCACCTCCTCAGCACCCAGGGCCCTCAGAGGCGAACACTCATGGGCCCCCAGCCTTGATGGTCACAGCCAGCCACCAGGATTAAATGCCCTGTGTGGCTCTTGGCAGGGTGCTCAAAACACGCCATATCATCTACAGAGAATGTTCTAGAAGCGAACAGTCAGTGCTTTGTCTGGTGGCTGTGCCGGAGGCTCACTGCATCTGCAGGCCGGCGGGGCACATGGGCCCCAGTCCTTCGGGCTCACATGCACCCCCGGCTAATCCCCAGACACCTTGAGCCCCTGCCAGGCTCTTGGTGTTGGTGTTCTGGGGACAGGCCACGGTGGACCCAGCAGGAGCATGTCATGGGGTGCAGAGGGCCATCTGGTCTCCTGGGTAACGTGGGGTCTGGGGGCAATGCGTCACTGCCCCGCTGCCCCAGACACGGGCAGCTGTGCCCGGCATGCTGGCGGGCAAGGGCCTGATGCCCCATGGGAATGAGAACCCGTGTGAACAGGTGGACAGAGGGAGCCAGGCCCCGGGCAGGTGTGGTCTCCAGTTTTCCTCCAGACGCAGGGAGCACGCGCCCTAGTGCCGGGCCCACCTTGCTCTGGGTTGGCACCGGCCACCCCCACGCGTGACCTTTCGCACCCTCCATCACAGGCTGCGTCTGCCCTGTGGGCGGGACAGTCCCAGGAATCCCGCAGGCCAGCCCGTGGGTGTCGCTGGGGGCCGGACTCCCCATGATGACACAGAGGCACCAACAACCCAGGGGATTGGGGTTGGCAAGGATATGCTCTGTGCCTCACCCTACCCAGAAGTCCCGTGGAGGCAGCCCTGCCTTCCTCGGAGCTACTGTGGGTGGGGGGGGGGGGTACAAGCCCCTCCAGGCGGGTGGCACAGAGCTCGCCTGCTGGCCCACAGCTCTCTGCCATGATGGTAGCATGGGAGGCAGGGGGACTGAGCATCTGAAGGCAGAGCTGGGCTGCCGCGGGGACCCTGGAGGCCTGGGCCTCAGAGGTCTCTGCTGCTCACCAGGCTCGAGAAGGGCCCAGAAGTTGTGGGGGTGCTCGGGGCCCTTCCCCACTCGCAGCTCCAGGGCCAGGTTGGTTATCTGGCCACACCTGAGCCCCTGGGTCCGGGGCAGCAGAACAGGCCTCCCACAGATCAGCAGTGTACAAACCCAGAGCCAGTGGTCAGTGTACCCCACTGCACCGCAGCACACTCCACTATGCTGCAGCATACCCCACTGCACCCCAGTACACCCCATTATGCTGCAGCATATGCCCCTGCACCCCAGCATACCCCACTATGCTGCAGCACACCCCCATACCCCAGCACACCCCACTGCATGCTCCCCGACTCTCTCCTGCTGTCACAGCCAAGCCTCAGTGGGGCGATCCTCCACACCTCATGCCCGCACACATGGCATGCCCCATCTGGCCTCGTATGCCCCCCGCCCTGCCCTTACCCCATCCCCCGTCCCTCGCCTCCCCCCCCGCCCCGCGCCTGAGCTGGCAACCGCGGCCAAGACCAGGAAGCCACACTGGCGGCTCCTGCTGCTCTGCCAGGAGACCCTCCCGGCCCCTCCTCCAGGAACCCCGACCCTGCCCAGCACCCTGTTCCATCAGCCCCACCCCATGCGTCCCAGCCCACTGAGGCCCCTGCCAGGCCGTGCGGGTCGGGACTGCTGGCCTGCACCCAGGCGAGCCTGTGCATCTCTGCCGCCCGGTCCCCGGCCCCTCCCTGTGCCCCAGGACTGGACCCCGGAGCCATCCATCAGCAGGGTGAGTGCTGGTGGGCCCATGATGCTTCACCCACCCCGCGCAGACCGCACCCCTGGGCCTGAGAGGCGGGGTCCCCGTGGGAGAGGCCGCGGGCGGCCTGGGCCCGTGAGCTCGAGCCAGGCACACCAGGATGTGCCCGAGCTCCTCGCTTTAATTTTTCATGAGCTGTGGCCGCCCACTTCTCGCAGCATGACCACAGGAAACCGATTCCGGACTGTCTACTTCCCCTGAAGCGTGTAAGGCGACGGGCATGATTCGGCCCCATTCGGGTGGGTGCTGGGCGGACACGGCTGGCACCGGGATCCAGTGGGGAGCTTCCTGGCCCGGCAGCCCCCGCGGCTCACCACACAGGCCGGCCCGCGGGTCACAGCGGTCTGGCCTGGCGGTCAGAGGCCGGACATGGGCCTGCCCTTGTAGCCTCGGGGGAAGGCGCACTGAGGGAACCACCTGGCCCTGGTGCTGTGACTACAGACAATTAAAGCGGCCACTGAGCATCTTGGGCTCCTCCCCCGTGACACGCTGCTAAACCTTGGCCTTCAGTTGGGGGATTAGTGCAGAGGGCCCCCAGGCACCGGACACCCATCAGCTCAGACGCTGCCAGCGATCAAGGCCATCGTGGCCTGTGTGTCCCCCACGCTGGCCCGCACCGATTGCTCACGCCACCCAGCAGACGGTCCCTGAACCATACACATCCATGCATGTGACAGCAAATGGCATGTGGCGGACACCCGACCCTAGCTGTGGCTGCCCCATTCCCCCGCGGCCAGCCCGGCTGTGACTTGAGGCTCTGTGGTGGAGCCAGTGAGGAAGGGACGGGCTGGGCGGGGAGCTGGGGCCCCGGTCCACACGGTGAGTGGCCTGCAAACGCCGGCCACCGCCACGGCAAGGGTGGAGCAGAGGGGCCACTTCCCGTGTCCATTCTCATTGACTCATTCGCTCAGCAGTGGGCCCCGTGGGGCAGACGGCGCACTGGAGGGGCCACTGCTGCCCACTGCCTGCTGCCAAGGGCCCAGGGGGTCTAGAGTGGGCATGCCATGGGCAGGCCTGAGCATGGGCCTGGAGACTTTGGGGAGCCTGACTGCAGATAGCCCCTGGGGTACCCCTGGGTCAGCTCATGAGTCCCGAGCACTGGACAAGCCAAAGGTAGGCCCAGTCTCTGGGAAGGTCCTCAGCCGTGGCTCCTTCCATCCCTGGAGGTGAGCCGTTCTTAGGGGTTAAGGACAGGTGGAGGCTGGGCGGACCGGCGGGCTGTCTCCCTGAGCCCTGCCATGGGTGGTGACCCCACAGGGCTCCAGTCAGCCCTACCTACATGCATCGAGACAGGTGCACTATGCCCTGAGCCCGGTCTGGTCATCCATGGGGCCCGGGCCTTCCGAATGTCCACGGGCCAAGGGGTCAGCTTGGCCCCATGCCCACATTGCTGTGCTTGGGCAGGCCCAGGCCTGCTGCCTGCCTGCGCTCACACCAGGTGATACCTGCCCCCACCAGGTGACAGCTGCCCCACGAAGGTGGCCGCCTGGTGATGAGTGGGCCGGGCGAAGACCAAAGGCTGCAGCTCTCCCTGCTCGCCGCCGGGCTGGCCAGCAGGCTGGGCTGGCAGGCTGTCCAGGGACTCCTGGCCAGTGGCTCTGGTACAGGTGGCCAGAACACGGCAGGGGGCCAGCCGGCCAGGCCCACCCTCCGGGCCACACGAGCCGCACACTCACATGGGCCGAGCTCACCCTGCCTCCTGCCCTGGCCGGTGGCTCTCTGGAGAGCGCCTGGAGCTGACCCCCAGCCCGCAGAGGCAGTGGCGAGGGGAGCAGAGGGCCTGACCCAAGGCCGGCTGTTCTGAGAAGCCACCAGCCTAGGAGCCGCCCAGGGGCCCAGGCAAGGACAGACATGTGGCCCACCCCACTCCCTCCTGCCCCGTGCAGCCCCACATCTGCGGGTGGGCGAGCAGAGCTGGGCTGGAGGCACAGAGCACTGGGGTGCCCCCCCATGGTCATCACCCCTTCTCAGTACCTGGAGGAGGCAGGGCAGCTGGGAATCCAAGGAGAGAAAGCTCAGGGGGCAGGCAGGGCAGGCGGCAACTCCCCAGGACAGAAGCTGACCAGCTTGGGCCCCGCCATTGACAGCCCGCGTGGGGCCCACCGCACACAAGCCGGAGCAGGCCCTGGACGTCTGTCCACTCTACCGGAGACAACCCTGAGCCGCCTCGGCCCTCGGGTGGCTGCCAACAGTCGGCGTCCTCCTAGGGCCTCAGACCCTGTCCTGGGGAACCCAGCCAGGGACACCGAAGGCCAGGCTGCCTGAGGCACCCGTGGAAGGGCGGTGGCCTTGGCTGCCACCACCACTGCGAAGTGAATTATGAAACTAATAGGTGGGCCCCAGTTGGTGGCTGGGTAGGTGGGGCCCCCCAGGAGCACGCCAGGACCTGGCTGCTCTGAGGGGCTCTGCCCCCTCCGCCCCACAACGGCCCTCTGCTTGACCAGGGAAAGTCCGCGGGGCCTGCGCCTGCACGGGCAGCCCAGGTGGGCGAGGCCCGAGGTCCCAGCAGTCACCTGCCTGTCTGTCACCACATGGGCACTGTCCTCATCGCCACCACTGGAGGGGGCCGTGGGGCATCATCTCTGGACAGCCCCATCCCTGTACCCAGGCCCCTCCCCTGGGGGCCGCCTCAGCCCCACCCCCACCCAGCAGCAGCTGCAGGGAGGTGCTGGCCAGCCGCACCCTGCCCCCCCCTCCCCCCCGCGCTGGCCTGTCCCCCAGGGCTGGCGCGGCCCATGCCGCTCTCCTCCCGGGGCCCACTGGTCGGAGGGTACTGTCGGGCCGCTGCAGCCACCCCCTGCAAGCACTTACTGAGACAGGGAGGAGTCCAGGCTGAAATGCTCCACGTGAGGCCTGGGGGCAGACATGGAGTGGACACGTCACCACGGGAGACAAACCGATGGCATGGGGCCCGGGCCCCCGGCTGGGCAGCGGCACAAAAAGCAGGGGGCTCGGGCACGGTCCGAGGGAGGTGGCAGTGCGCCCACGCGCGCACACCCCGCCCCCTGGTGTGGTGGGGGTGTCCGCGGGGGGACCCCGCGCTGCCGGCAGGGCTCTGACCAGGCCTGGCCCCGTCGCTGCCCGGGGAAGCAGCACATGCGCCCGCTCCCAGGCCTGCGGGGGCGACGACCACCCCTGAGGCCACAAGCGGGGTGACTGCACGAAACGAACGGTCTTCAGCCAAGCGAGCGGGTCCCGGCCGCAGCCTGGGCGGGCACTCGGCGGCCCCGCTCCTCCCCGGCCTGCCCGGCACCCAGTGACCCCCGGGGTCCGGTCTGGGAAGGGGCACCATCAGTCCCACTTAACGCCTGAGAAGCTGATGGCAACCAGGGACAGTCCCCACATGGGGCCACCTGGCTGGAGGCAACAGCCAGGGCTCTGTCCCCCCAGTCCCCCACCCACTTCCTTTCCACTCCCCGGGCCTCTACGAGCCCCTGAGAACAGGCTGAGGCTGGGAGCCGATGCTTCTTGGGGGGCCCCTCGGTGCCCCCCTCCTCTGGGCCTGCAGCCACATACCTGGTGCCCTGGCCTAGCGTTCTCCCAGCCAGAGACCAAAGGGGCGTGGCCAGTGCCGGGGCCTGGGGCGGGGGTGGAGGGGAGAGGTTGCTGGGAGCCCAGGGGCCGGATCCTCTGCAGAACCTCTCATAATAGAAGATGATATTGAGGTTCACAGAGGACCCCTGCCTTCCTGAGGAGGCAGTAGCGGGGAGGAGGGGCCGCCAGCGGGCACACGCCCACCTGCCAATGCCCGGCCCCTGGTGCTTGGGTGGGTGAGGTCTCAGCCAGGTGGGGGTCGTCCACACAGAGCAGGGAAGACGGGCCTTTACTGGGCCGGAGCCTGGGGCTGCTGGGAGCTCCCGGCAGACTGCACGTCGGTCCTCACAGCTGCCCTCTGGCTGGCCCGGGCACTGCCCCAGCTCTGGGCTGCGGTGGCAGTTCACCAGGGGATGGCAGGACCACTGCCCATGGCAGCAGGACCAGGAACTCACTGAGAGGGGCTGAGGGGGCCGGCGGGGGAGGAGACTCAGGAGGTGGGGAGTGCCCCAGTTCCGGGAGGGGAGGGGCCCCGTGCAGGGAGGAGGGTGGGGGAGGGGAAGGGAACATTCCAGGGCCTCTCCTGAACCTGGGACAGCAAGTGAGCAGGCTTGGGGTGCGGGTCAGGGCTCTGTCAGGCCTGAGGTTACCACTGACACATGACATTAAACGCAGGGGTCCTGGGAGAACAGCAGAAGGCGGGGCCAGGGTGGAGCCCCAAGGGGCTGCTGGGCCCCGAGCCCAGGGGCGGGGGCAGGTGTGGGACGGAGGGGACAGAGCACACCTCGGGACGGGCGTGGGCGTGCAGAGTGGGCAGTTGGTTCTGGGCTGGTCAAGCAAGGAGCTGGCAGACTTTGGTCCCCTCCCCAGCGCCCCCACAATTCACAGAAACTTTGAGGGTCTCGTGCACAGAAGTGAGCCCTGACCCTCCAGGCCTGTCCGAGGTGGACAGAGACACAGCCAGGCTCCGAGGGGCCCCTGGAGAGACAGGTCGCCCCAGTGGCTGGCCTGCAGCTCCCGCCAGGGGCTCAAGCGGATTTCATTGGGGGGGCCAGGGTCCTGCCCTGCCCAGCCCAGGCCCAGGCCCCGCCCACTTCCACAGGCTCCGCCCCACAACGCATGCCCCACAGCCCACGGCAGAGCAAGTCCCCCTCTTTAGATGGGTGTCCCCTCCAAGCGAGGGCCCCAGATCAGGGAGCCCCACCCCTGAAACGACCCAATGGAAGGGGGTGGAGTAGAGGGCGTGAGAGGGGTGGGGGCTGCATTCAGACACGGATGGCAACTGCGGATGGCAGAGCTCACAGGCCTGGCCAGCTGGGCCACTCCTCCACCCTCAGGGGCCCTCTTTTCCCTTTTCCTGCTCTGAGGACCCCCTGACCTGTGCCTGTGTCCTCAGGTGAGACCTCAGAGTTCTGTCCTGGCCTTTGGCCTCCCAGAGGGCCCATCCACACCCACAGGAGGGCCCCCCTCCCTGGCCCAGGCCCCGCCTCCTGGTACCCCAAACTCTGCTGTCGCAGGCCACTCCCCACGCCCGGCTCTCAGATCCCAGGACCCCGCGTCCTGGCTCTTCCTGAGCCCTCCATCTAGAGGCCACCACCGTGCCTGCCAGCCTCCCCCAGGCATCCCCCCTGGGGACCAGACCCTTGCCCTCCAGCCCGCCTGCCTGCCACCCCACCCTCCACTCGGTCCCTCCTTCCAGGTCAGCGGACTGGGCGCTGGAGCCCGGTCAGGTGTGAGGCTGTCCAGCCACCCTGGGAGGGGCAAGGCCTGCAGCAGCCTGCTGGGGGCACGAGGGGCCCCAGCCGGCCCTGGCCCACCCAGGGAGTCCGCTGCACGCACAGCCTCTCCATCACTGGCCTTTGCTCAAAAGCTCTCGCGTGATGGTCACCACCCAACCCCGGGTCAAGCTTTCTAACCCCACCATACACGGGTGGGGGGCAAAGAGAAGATCCAGGGGCTCCAAGCCCAGAGAGCTTCAGCTGGAGGGAGGTGGGGGTTCGACTGGCCCGCGGCATCCGGGGGACGGGCTGCGGTGCACCGGGGGCTCGGGCATGGGGATGGTGGCAGGAGCACCCCTGTGGCTCAGTCCCTCGCAGCAGCGCAGACCCCTCCCTCTGCTCACTGCCTCCCTAGCAGGGTGAGGCCGCCCTGGTGACCTTGGGCTCAGCAAGCCCTGACCCTGCCTAGCTCCAGAAGACAGCCAGGTGTGCAGGACGGGGGCAGGTGCAGGAGCTATGGCCACCAGCTCCCTCGGACAGAGGACACCGTCTCCCTGAGCTGGTCTCGCTGGCAGCTCTGTCAGCCCCGTGCTCCTAGGGAGCAAAGCCTGCAAGTCCTCTGCTCAGGGTCCTGCCCTGGCTCCCCACTGCTCAGGTCTGGTCATGCAGCATGCACCAGCGCCCGGGGAAGGGGCCGCCGAAAACTGTGGACGGCCCCCTCCTCCCTGCTCCGCAAAAGGGGCGCATACAGCACCCTGCACCTCAGGGGCTGCTGGGGGACCATGGGGAGGGTCCGCACAGGATGGGGGCATGTGGGGAGGGCTTCCTGGAGGAGGCAGCCCATGCTGCACTGCGGGCTCAGGTGCATCCTTGCAGAAAAGGGACATATAAGGAGCCAACCCCTTCCAGGGGCTAGGCTGACTGTAACCGGAGCCTCTGGGATCACTCTCCCCAGCAGTGTCGAGGAAGAGAATGGAGAAGAGAGGAATCTGGTCCCCAGGGCCTTGGCCAGCACCCGCCTCCCTCCTGTCCAGGGGCTGGCCACTAGCTGCGGCCTGTTAGAGGCACTGAGCTCCGGCCTGAGCAGTCTCCTCCTGCCAATGGGCAGCAGCCTTTTCCCAGGGGGCTTTGAGGAGCAGGAAACAGGGTGTGAGGGAGGGCGGAGAGGGTGGGGAAGGTGGGGAGGGCAGGAGAGAGGCTTCCCCACACCCTTGGTCCTGCCATCTGCCAGGCTGAGTCTTCGCCAGCCCTCTGCCCCAACCCCGACATGGCCTGGCACCGCTCCCCGGGCTCTGTCCTGGCTGAAAGCTCCTGTCCACCTCCCTGCTCCTCCCTGAGGGCCAGGGCCCTGGGGCCCGCTCTCCCTGCCTGACCAGGCTGCCCCTCTCCGCCCGCCGCAGGTTCCCACACCCAGGCCGCGTGCCCACGCCGCATGCCCACACCGGGCGGCTCTGATTCATCGCCTTCCCCCGCATCTAGGTGGAATCTCGGGGGGCTCCTGGCACAGGGAAGCTGCTGGCTGGTTAGCGCTGTAGACGGAGCCTCGGTGGCCTCATCCGTGAAATGGGGGTGCTGTGCTCTCCCCGCACTCACGGAAGGGCTGGAGAGGGTCCACACTGCCCCCTGCCCAGGGGGCCCCTTCCAGGACTGAGCCTCCTGCACTGGCTGCCACTTGCTCCAGGCCCTAGCCCCCAGAGAGCCTGAGCCCGACCAGCGCCGGTCTGCTGTGCGGCCTTCCAACGGCCCCCTGGCCTCCCCGTGCTGCTCACCTCTGAGATGGGGACAGAGTCCGGCCTTGCCTTCCCCCCAGCGGCCACTGGAACCAACATGAGTGGGATGAGGCTCGGGCTGCGGTCACTGAGCCACCTGGCATCAGGCCCAGGTCCCCGCCTGCTTTCTACCCCGTCTTACCTGCAGGCCCACCGTGCTCAGCCTCTAAGAGCAGGAGCCAGCGGGGAAACCACCGGGTCCCCAAGGTGGGCTGGAGGCACACTGGGTGGTCAGGGCGCTCGTGTTGGGGTTCGGAGAGGAGACCCGGGCCGTCCCCCACTTCCCGGGGCTGCAGGCAACGCAGCAGAGGCAGCCCAGCGGAGCCCGTGCAGGATGCAAGCGGCAGAGATGCAAAGCCCTCCCCGCGGCGGCGCGCGGGGTCCCCGGGCCCGCACCTCCGCCCCTACCTCTGGCCCACGTCGCTGCCCACGGAGCCCCCGCCGCGGGCCGGAAGCAGCGGGCTGAGCCCGTGCGGCTCCTCGCGGGCCGAGGCGCCGGCCGGGGCGCCCCCCGGGCCGGCCTTGCCCTCGGACGGCGAGCGCGGCAGCTTGGCCCGCGCCATCCTGCAGGAGCGCGCGGCGGCGGCGGGCGGCGGCGGGAGGCGGGGGCGGCGCCCGGCGCTACCATCTCGGCGCCGCCCCGCGCCCTCCCTGCGCCGCCGCCACCCGCCGCAGTGGAACGGCCCGGGGGTGGGTGGGGGAGCTGGGAAACTGGGGGCAGGTGACCGCCCCCTTCCCCACCACGCGCAGGGAACACCCAGGCTCATTTCTCTCCCCACCCCAAGAGGCCGCGCGCCCAAAGGACGCCCCATGTGGAAGGGGGTTTCAGCGCCCCATGGCTGCTAGGACCTGTCTTATGGCAGAAGTAGTAGCTAAAATCACAATGACAGTCCCGGCTTTGGGGGGAGGGGAGGTGAAGGCTCCGGGCCACTCACCCCTGCAGTAGGACTGCTAGAGAGAGAGAGGGAGCCATTGGTGCACCGCCAGGTGCCCAATGTGGGCCCTGGGGCTCCAGGTGGTGCTCAGGAGGGCTTGCTCAGAGCCCACCTTCCAGCCCCCACCCCTGCGCCTGACCAGGTCAGGTGGGTCCACCCCCCAGCCTGGTGGGCCGCTGCTGACTGTCCTCCCTCGGAGGGCAGCCATGGTCCCCCGGCCCCCGCTTCCTACCCCCTAAAGCTATCGGGGAGTCCATGGGGCACTCATTTGTCTGCGCCCTATGCGAGGCTCGGCTTGGTGCCGCGGACGAGACCCCAGTCATGGCCGAAGCGGCTACTCCGTGGAGGGCTGGTCGGCGCCCACCACCCCCCGCAGGGCCCGGCCCGATGGTCTCACTGCATTCATCACCTCGGGAGGCCGTGCCGAGCGCTGTCCATTTTGCAGAGTGGGGAAACCGAGGCCTTGAGGGAAGAAGTGGCTGCCCCAGGAGACTGAGACGGGAAGGAGGAAGCGAGGGTGCCCGCCAGGACTGGGCGATGCGGCCTCGGCTGCCCTGCCACTGCGTGTGGCTTCCCTGCCCCGTTCCTTCCATTTCACAGACGCGGCCAGGGAGGTGAGGTGGTTCGCCCAGGTGCTGGCTAGGTATCAGCCGGCAGGTGTTGGTGCATGAAGGACTGGGCTGGCCTGCCGTGGAACCCAGCGGGAGAAGGGGACTCTGCTGTCCCGGCTGTCCTCACCAGCTGCCGGGGCTCCAGGCCCCCCGAGTCGCCTTGCCTGGGCAGCCTGTGTCTTTACCCCGCTCGTGACCCAGCCAACCAGCAGGGCCTGCACTTACAGGTGTGTGGGAGGGAGGTGGACCTCGCGCCCAGCCTGTCCAGCCTCTCCCCCCAGACATCGCTGAGGCAGAGACATCCATGAAGTCACTGGGCGGTCTCAGCAAACGCGTGTGCATCTCCCTGACCGAGACTGACGTCTCCCATCTGCCCTAGAGGGATGAGGCTCTTGTGCTGGCCAGGCCACCGCCTGCCCCTGGTGGTGGCCTCCACGTCTCACCCTTCCTGTGGAATGACACGCAGCGGCAGCTGCAGAGGAGAGCTGGAAGTGTCGGCCGCTGGTGTCGAGACGCACCCCGTGCTGAGCGTGGAACAGGAAGCGAGCAGGGCCACAGGCTCAGGCAGCGCCCTGCGCAGCCCCAGGGGGCGCTGTCCACCAGGCGACGGCGAGGCCCGTCTGCGCGTCTGTCAACGCACAGGGAAAGGACTGGACGTCCGAGATGCTTGCCGTGCACCGCACAAGGGGCAGGACACTGCCAGACGGGGGTCCCAGGCTGTGGGGTTCCTGGGGACCCGGCTTCACAGAGAAGGCGGTGCTTGCGTGCCTGGAGCGATGGCACCAACCGCGCCATCGTGGGGCTCCGGGCAGCCCCCGGTGACAACGCAGGGTGGCAGACAGCTCACATCCGTCTCCGGAAGGCTCAGCCCCTGGCTCGTCCCCCACGAGGGCTGTCTTTTCTGTCCCTGGTGTTTGAGTGCCGTCTGAGGTCCAGGTGGGAGTCAGGTGACAGGGCAGTGTCCCGTGTGTCGTAAGGCGAGCACTAACGAAGACCGTGGCCCACGTGCATGAAGGACCACGTGCCCATGGCCAGCGGCGGCCGCCTTGGCGGGGGCGGGGCCTCTCAGCTGGCTGCTGCACCATTTACGTCAGGTCTGATTTAATTTGAAAATGATGGTCGGCTTCTGTCATTAAAGCCGAGTGTTTCCAATGCGGGAGGACAGCCACCTCCTGCGGGGAGCAGCGCCAGGCTCCTCGGCCTGGTCTCGGGGCACTGTGAGGGGTATTCCCTGGCGGGCCCGGGTCCGGGCCCTGAGGCGTCCAGCACTGCCCTGTCCGCAGAGCTTGGAGAACCTGTGGCCGGGGGCTGGGAGGCGGGGTGCGATGGATAGAACAGCGCCCCTTCCTCAGGCGTTGAGCCTCTGTGAGTGCTGCCTCGTTCTCGGGGCACAGCTGCCCTGTGGGGAGGGTGGTGGCGTCGTCCTGCCTCATCTGTGCTGAGCGGGGCTGCCAGCCCGGCTGGGGAGAGGACAGGTGAGCCAGGCGTATTCTGAGCTGGAGCGAGCCAAGCTTCCGGGAGGAGTGGGTGGGGAGGGAGACCAGGGTGAAGAAACAGGTGGGTGACGGCACCCTGATGAAGCTGACATGGGGATGATTGGGCGGGGGAGCAAGTAGCGTGGGGTATGTTCCCCAAGTGCCACCAAAGGACAGTAGCAATTACTGTGGAATATTATGCAGCCTTCAAAAGGAAGGAAGTCCCGATGCCAGCTATGACACAAATGAGTGTGTGTGAGTGTCCTGCAGCTGCCATGAGCACACACCACAGGCGGGCGGCGTGAACGACAGACACCTGCAGTCCCGGCTGGAGGCCATAGCCCAGGCTGCGGCGTTGGCAGGGCTGGCTGTCCTCAGCTGCGAGGCGCCTGCTCCAGGCCTGGCTCCTTGGCTGGTGGTTGATCGTCTTCCCTCCGCGCCTGTCCCCCAGGTCCCCCGTCAAGCTGGATTAGGGCCACTGTAGTGACCTGTTTGCCCCGTTACCTGTAAAGGCCCCATTTCCAAGTCCAGCCCTGTCGCAAGGTGCTGGGGCTTAGGGGTCCAGCGTTTGAAACTCGGAGGGACACACGCGGCCCAGCTCCAACACCGTGCGAGGTCCCGTAACCATGGGCGACGTCTCATTACACTCAGCCCTGGGGGTTGGGGCGGCAAGTCTTGGGGGCCGCCCCGGGCAGGAGCCGTGGGTATTGAGAGAAGCTCGTGAACCCCGCCCGCCAGACGCCGCACGGATGCCCCTGGACTGAACCAGCAGGAGGGGCACGTTGGCAGCCACGGGGACGGTCTCCCCTGAGCCAGGACAGTTGCTCCCCTGGGACTCCCAGCCCTGGCTCCAGACCCAGAGCCCTCACTCGCTCACCTGTAGGCTCTTTGTACTGTCAACTTCATTCCCCGGCCCCCCGGGACCAAATGTCTGTGTCCCCCAGGTGCCCGGGTGGGGCCCCAACCCCCACTGTGCTGCTGTCGGGAGGTGGTGAGGGTCGGCTGAGGTCACAGGCGGTGCCCCGCCATGGGCCTGGCGTCCTCGTAGGAGGAGACCCCAGACAGCTCACGCTTGCCCCCTCCGTCTCCCAGCCCCCGCCTCGTGAGGACAGGCAGAGAGGTCTGTGAACCAGGAAGGGGGCCCTCGCCAGGACCCCAGGACCCTGGCCCTGACGTCCAGCCTCCGGACTGAGGCGGAGCGCTGTGGCAGCGGCCTGGGCCCGGCCGCCTCCGTTTCCATGCCAACGGGGGCGCGGCTGAGCGAAGGGCCAACAGCGCCGCCACAGGGTCGAGAAGCTGAGCTACGGCTTCCAAACCTGACGCTGCTCGTGCTGTTCCCGACACCGACACAGGGGGGCGCTGCCGCCCGCGCGGGGCTCCGGCGTCTGCTGTGCGATGCAGTGAGATGCACGCACCAGCCGGGGGCAGATGGGCACGGGGCCCCGAGACGCCTGCGTGGCCAGCTCGGGCCTCCGCGGTGGCCGGAGGAGCCGGGACACACGTCCCGCCCCCTCTCACCATCTCGGCACCGGCTGGGACCTGGTGCCCCCCAGCGTTCCCTTGGCTCAACCCATCGATCATGTGGGCAGAAGGAGGGTCCCAGAGACGGGGATACCAAGGCCTGCCCGGTGGTGTCAGGGTCAGCTCCTGTGCCCATGTGCCCAGAGCCCTCGCTGCTGCCGTGGACAGTCTAAAGCCACAAACTGTGGGACAGGGCCACCACCCAGGCTGGAGCGGGGGGACTCAGGGCCCATCCAGAGCAGGGGGAGAAGGACCTGGAGCCCGGTGGGAGGGAGCTGAGGGGTTCGGGCCTGGGGGAGGGGTGAGCTACAGTGTCAGGACCCACTGGAGAGGCTGGTGTGAGGGTGGGCAGCTGTCTGGGGGGTGACGCACCGTATGCAGGCAAGGAGGGCCCCAGGCCTTGGGCCTGGACACCCAGGTGGCTAGCTGCTCTGGGCTGGGAAGGGGCTGCAGGGAGAGAGGAGGGGTGCGGCTTTGGAAGGGTGCACTCCTGGGTGCCGGGAGATGTGTCCCCCACAATGGGGGACCACCCAGTCCTGTCCTGCTGGGAGCCTATGGTACCAGGAGACCCCCAACCTCGCCTGGGTCCCACCAGCAGGGGCCACAGCCATTTCCCTGGTGGGCTTTGTCCTCAAATGCCACAGGTGTCTGATGGACACGGGCCCCAGCCAGGTGGGTGGAGGTGGGGGTGGGGAGGTCTGGGCGAGGGCTGGGATCCCGTCTCGCCCCTCCCTGACTGTGACCCCAGAGGAGCCCAAAGCCCAGCCATGCCCAGTCAGCCACCTGTGCGCACCAGAGGGGTTTTATACCAACCCCCACCCTAGCTCAGCAGCCCTGCCTGCAGGGGGTCGGTCAGCGAGCGGCTGGAGCCGTGGACGCCGCTGGCTCCAATGCCAGTCCCTGACCCGGCCTGGCTGGCCCACGTGGGGCGCATGCTGGCCCTCAGGCCACCCTCCACTGGGACAGCATCCTCTCCAGCCCCATGCGTGGGGAACTCACAGATGCAAGGTAGGGCCGGCTTCGTGGCTCAGGCCACGGGAGACTGTGGGGTCTGCGGCCCAGCCAGGGGGACATGCTTCCCCAAACCCTCAGCTCCTGTCCGCGCCCACCAGCCGCCCTCACCCTCCGCCCTCACCCCCTGCAGCCCCTAGTCCCTCTCTCACCTCTAAAACACTGCTGACCCCAGTTCTCACCCAAGGGTGCCCATCCCCACCCTCATCCGGCCCCCCATACACTCTGTCCTGCCTGTCTCTCTCGGGCACTGATTCTCCACCCCAGGTCCTTGCCGATGGCAGGACTGAAGGTCAAAGGTCAACATTGGCCCCCATGGCTCTTGCCCACCCCCAGCAAGTGCTAGTGCTTTCTGGCCCCTGGTTCTGTACCCCTGAACAGACAATAGTGGCCCCACCGTCCGCATGCAGCTGCCTCCCCACCTGGCCGCCTGCTCCCCCCTCCATCCCCAGGCAGCCCGGGTGGGGACGGAGGGCAGGCAGAAGAGGGTGGGGGTAGGAGGCAGGCGTGGAAGGGGCCAGGTCAGGGAGGACAGAGCCAGGTGGGCTCCCAGGGGCAGGCATGGGCTGGAGGGCTGGGCAGGGAAGGCGTGGCAGACGGCGCTCCCCCCCAGGGGTGGTTCTGACTCCCTGGATCACGCTGGAGGCACCAGCACTCTCCGGCCCAGCTCCGTGAGGCCCAGTTATCGACGATGGCAGGCGAGTGGTTCTGAGCACTCGCTGGTCCCAGAGACGCCCCCTCGCTGTCCTGGTGAGGTGTCACCCCATGGGAGGAGCCAGGCTTGCTCCCCTAACTGCCGGGACCCCAGGGTCTGCTCAGCTGCGGGGATGGGCGCGCCTGCGGGAGACCCCGGCCTCTCTGAGCCCAGGCCCGAGGATCCCCCGCCCCGGGAGCAGCAAGGCTGCCAAGTCACTGCTGCGGGGCCGGTCAGGGGTGTCCTCATGGCTACGCCTGCCTGCCCGCCCACATCTCAGCGCGTGTGAAGCAGCGTGGTGGTGCTCAGCTCCGGAGAAACATATCGGCCCACCCTCCGCCATCAGAGGGTCTCGGGGACAGTGAAGGGGGCCTTCAGGGCAGCAGGCCCCTGGCCTCTGTGACAGCCCTGAGACCCCCAGAGCCTGGGGCCCCAGCCCGAGTCACTGGCCTGCCAGGCCTGGAAGAGATGGGGGTGTTGACCCTGCCACTGCCCCCTGCTGCGGCAGCTTCAGGGCCCACTGGCTCATTCTGAGCAGGACGGGCAGCTGCGGACAGCAGCCGGTCCCATCATGCGGATGATGGCAGCTGTCAGCCCCCCTCCTCACTGATGCGACCCCTGACCCTAGCCCCTGGTCATTCTACCCCTTGGGGGAGACGAGCCTGTGGGGTGGCAGCCCTGCCTCCCTTGCACGTGAGGGTACAGAGCCCAGCCCTGGCCCCACAGCACCCTCCTGAGCCTGGGGAAGGGGCCGAAACCTCCTGTCCAGGTTACAGACCCGGGTGGGTGAGAGGACACTTCTAATGACCGGAGTGCCCGCCCATCTGCCAAGCCTTTCCCCACTCCCTCTGCCACTGCCAGCACACCACTCTTTTGGGGGTAGGGGCTGTCATCACCCTGCTGCAGACGGCTCACAGCCTGGCTGGGTTCTGCAGACCCCCCGTCTGTCCCCAGGACCACGGTGCCAGTGCCCAGGTTTCAGGCTCAGTGCCGGGCCAGAACGGACAGAGGGGCCGGGGCCTCACCAAGCTGCAGCTCCGCTCCTGGGCAGAGCAGCGAGCCATCTGTGGGCGGGGAGCCCAGGGCCCAGGTGTGCCTGAGAGCTTTGCTCCCCAGGAGCGCTGGGGCTCAGCTGGCAGGCAGCGGTGAGGTCACCCTGGGACTTCAGCTGCCCCTGGAAGGTGTGGGAGCTCTGCTCTGCCCGCCTCTCCCCTGCTCCCCCGAGAAGCTGAGCGGTGGTGCAGCCTCCTTCGCCCACGTGGGCTGAGCCCCAGCCCCCCTCCCCTCACTGAGGCCACACGTGTGAGGCGCTGGTGACTCATGGCTGTGGCTTCATTCCCTTGGAGAACGGGAAGCTCACGGCTGCTGGGGCCGGAAGTCAGGGCAGCGGCACCCTCCACCCCACAGAGCCTGCCCTGGGGGTGAACGAGACTGGGAACTGGGGAGGAACAAGGTTCTGGGGGCGGGGCAGAACCCTGCAGAAGGCTCTGCAGGGGGTGTGGGGGCTGGGCCGGCCCTGCTGGAGGTGGGGACTCCTTACCCAGCAATGAGAGGGCCAAGCTCAGCTGTCTCTGGCCTAGTGGAGGTGCCCTCAGCTGTGTCCAGGCCACCAGCCCATCGGCCTGCAGCCCAAGGTCACCCCCAGGGCTCTGGGGGACGTCCCTGGGACCCACCCCAGCCCTGTGAGCTCCTGCAGTGCCTACCGAGTGTGCCGGAGGGCAGGCAGGTCTCCCTAGCTGCATCTCCCAGGCCCCTGGCCACCCAAGACCCAGAGTGCGCTCCGCCCCCTTCCCGACAGGGAGCATCCTCACCACCTCCCTCTGCACGCAGAGGGATCCCGGGCGACGGGAAGACTGTCCCCGACCTGGAAAATCAGTGGCAGCGGACGGGGCCCAGGCATGGAGAATGGGGGTGCTGAGGGAGAGGAGGGTCGTGCAGGCTCCGGGGGCCCAGGGCGCCGGCATGCAGACGGGGGCCTTCAGTTGCAGCCCCTCCCCGTACCTCCCCTCTCTGAGTTTGGGGTGTCAGCTCAGTGCCCAGCTGGGCCTCCACGTGTGTGTCCTTTTGGAGGGGGGCTCATGTGATCTTAGGGCTCCCAGGAGCCCTGCACTGCCTGTCCCCACGAGACCCGGGGGAACAGCCTCTAAGTACAATAGGGTCATGAGAGGGGACGGTAGGGTCATGAGAGGGGACGGGCCAGCCTGGCCAGCTCTGCCACAAGTGCCGCTGCGGTCACCTTCCGGCAAAGAAGGTCTGAGACAAGAGGAACGCTTGTGATGAGGCTCCCGGTGCCACGAGTGAAAGAGAGGCCCCCCAGGCCCCACGAATCCCCAAGTCCCCGACCTCACTCTCTTCTCAGCCCCACCCCAAGGCTGGCCGCTGCGGGTGGCCGTGCCGCTGGCGGCAGGGTGCCTCCCAGGGAGCAGGGGCAGGACCACCCAGGACCGGCCAGACACGTGCAGACTGGCAGCACCCCCAGCCTGGAGCCCCCGGGGACGCTCTGCGGCAGGAACCTCCACCCAGGCCCTGTCACCCTCTCTGGGGGTAGAGGGGACTTTTCCTCAACAGCCAGTCAGGGGCCAGGCCTCTCTCTTCCCACTGTCCCCCGGGACACCAGTCTTGCAGACACCAGCTCAGCATCTGCAAATCCAGGTGCCATAGCATCTTTCCCCAGAGGTGCACAGACACACGCACACACACACACACACACATGTGCACATGCACGTACACACTCACAAACACATGCGTGTGCACACAAATGTACACTCGCACACGCAGCCCGCCCCCAAACACCATCAGCATACCCACGAGGCCCCTGGGGTCGGCACACAGGAGACACTCCCTCAGGACAAGGGGGAGCGGGAGAGAGGCGGCCTTGCCAGGAGCGGGGCCGGGGGAAGGCGGCGCGCGCTAACGGGTGTGGGTTTCCTTCTGCGCGGACAGGATGCGCTGGGACCAGACGGCGGTGCCGGGGCCTGACCTTGTGACTGGGCGGGACGTCAGAGCACGTCTCCCGCTTTGTGCATTTCACCACAATCCAAAACCCCAAACCACAGGGCCCAGGACCCCGTGGAGATTCCGGGCCAATTTCCATGCCTTGCGGAATGGGGTGGCTCCCTCCGGGCAGACACACGCCACCCTGTGGCTGATGGAATGACCTTGGCCGTCCACCCCTGGAAAAGGAGGGCCGTGCCACTCCAGTTACGTCAGGCGCAGTCGCTGGCATTGAGCAGGGCACCCGGGGACCCCGGGCCCACGTGAGGAGGGGGCAGCCACTCCTGCCCCGACACGCCGTAGTCCAGAGTCGGCTGCGCCCCAGCACAGCAGGCACTGAGGGGCTGGTGCCCACGCAGGAAGATGCAAAGCGCGAGGTTCGACTCAGGGAGGCCCCCAGCCCGGGCTGTGCTCCCAGGGGGTGGGGACGGCAGAGCCCCCGGCCACGTGCCCCGTCTGCCCATGCGGGGGGGGGGGGTGCCCTGAGGCATGTATTCTCAGGGGGAGGTAAGTGTCACTCAGCAGTTCGCCCAAGATGACAAAACACCGTCACAGTTAAAAAGCTCCTTCCTTGCCGGACTCGAGTTCCCTGATTCTAGGTGGCGAAGACGCTGGATCAGAGCTCTCTGGACCTACTTGGGGAACGCGGCCACGTGTCCTGTGAGGTCTGAGGACGCGTTTCCGGCAGCGGGTTTGAAACCCTCCTCCGCGGCCTGAGCAGCTGCTCCTTGTGAGACGGTCCCCTTGGCCGACCTGCCCCTAGCGTGTTTCCACAGCTGCAGGTCCCGCCGGGAGCTCTCTGAAGCTCCATCTGCGTCCCCCACGGGGTTTCGCCCCTGTTCTCTCTGCACCAGCCGGAAACACCACAGCCGGGGGACGGCAGACCCAGCGCACCCAGCCTGGGTGCCTCACCGACGCCCCGGCACCCACCGCCCCCCTCCTCCAACACACCGAGGAGGAAGCCAGTTCCCACCCAGGCTCCAGCCCCCTGGGAGTCCTTGGCACTCGCCTCCCCTCCTCCCCCGAGGCTGAGCAGGCTGGAGCGCTGGGTGTTTACCCCACACAGCTGTTTGGGGAAAGGGCAAAGAAAAGCAACATTTCTCGCAGCTGCCTGCGCTCCCTCGGCACACAGTAAGTGTCCCGAGGACTCATTTTGAGGTCCTTTACCGAAAGACTCAAGGTTTTTGCTGTTTTTTCCGCCCAGGAGGATGTGAGGGGACCAGCGCGAGTGTGAAGGGCGCGACCCGTCAATTCATAATGCGCCCGCAGCCGGAGTGTGGAGGACTCCAGCCCTCCGCCGAGCCGCGGGGCTCCCGGCGGGGCGCTTCGGCCCTGGCTCGCCCCCAAAATCTGCAGAGCTGCGAGCGGGGCTGGCAGCAGACCGCAGGCCAGGCCGCGAGTCGGTCTCTAGGACGACGCCCAGCACAGAGCGTCCTGTCGCACCCTCCAGGCCCCACCCCACGCCGAACTTCTGGCCCTGAAGCCCGGGAAAGTTGAGGGGCCCGCGGCGTTCAGCACCGCGGACAGCTCCGCGCGCCCCGCCCTACCTGTCGTCGTTCTGGAAGGACTGGTCGCCCAGCAGCAGGTCCCGGAAGCGGTAGCGCGGCGGCAAGGGCAGCACCTCCGAGTCCAGGTCGCTCATCGTGAGGCTGGCGGTGTCCAGGAGCACGCCGTCCTCGCGGCCACCGTCCCCAGCGCCGGGCCGCCTGCGGGCACACGCCAGCGCTCCCTCAGCCGGCGCCGCGCAGCCCCGGCCCCCGCGTCAATTCCCGGCCGCCCCGCGCAGCCCCCGGCCCGCCTGCGCGAATCCCCAATCCCGGACCGCCCCGTGCAGACCCCGACCCGCCCCACGGAGCCACAGTCGCGCCATGCGCAGTCCCCCGGCCCTCGCGCAAATCCCGTCCTACCCACACAGCGCCTGCCCTCAGCCCCACGCAGGCCCTGTGCAGCCCCCGCAAACCCCCGGGGCCGGCGCACTCCCGCCTGGCCCTCCAGCCCCCGCGCAGCCCCCCTCTTCCCGCTCGCCTCTGCTCCTTCCAAGGCTGCCAGCCAAGCAGTGCAGCCCCTCCCCGCCACCTCGCGCCACCTCGCTGGCCGCTGAGCTGCTGCCTCTGCCTGGCTCACTCCAGGGTGCCTCCAGGGCTTGCCACAGCCACCTCAGGGGCAGGCACTCACCCCACCGCTGCACCCTTCATGGCTGTGCCAGCCCTCCGAGCTTCCCCTGCCAGCCTTCGCCACGGCTGACCGCTCAGCCTTCTTCAGGTCCCGGAACCCCCACTTCGGCCCCAAACACGCCTCTCAGACCCTCAGGCTGCCGGGGGATTCAAGGGGGGCCTTGTCTGGGGACACGCAGCCCAGGTTGGAACAGAATGTTGGGGCGGTGTCGCTGGGCAGGGTGGGGTCCCTCTGGGCCTAGAGCTGCCCTTGCCACAGTCGCCAAGACTCTGGGAGCACAGAGACCCTACCCCAATCACTTGGGTCAAGGAGATCTGGGGGTTCTGGAGCAGGGGGACCGGGTCAGCCCAGGTAAACCAGGAGAGTCCTTGATGATCTGCAGCGTTTTGGGGTCCCAGCATTGTTTCTGGGGCTCCCGCACCTTTCCTACTCCCATTCCCACATCGAAGTGAGTTTTGGGCATAGTTACCCACAAACAGCAGGTAGAGGGGGGCGAGCAGAGTGAGAAATACTCCCGCTTCCCAGCCTCTTGGGGTGCAGCCCCAAAGCCCTCGGCTTCAGCACCAAAGCCTTCCCGCCCTCCAAGTCACATGGTCACCAACCACCCCCAGCCCCGTCACAGCACAGCGGTACTGGACCCAGCCGAGCAGCGAAACACCTGTCACCTGTATGCTACGGGGACATCGTCTCCATGGCACCGATGGGCAGATGCAGGCCTGGGACATGGGCATGAGTGGTAGACTCGGGTCAAACCCCAGTGCTCCTGACCCCGACCAGCACCCCGGGCTCCTGGTCCTCTGGCATCGCTTGACCGACCAGGTAAGCCAAGCCCCATGCCACCCACCCTCCGCGCTGCCCCTCAGATCGCCTGGCCAAGTCGAGGAGGAGGCAGGCTCCGCCTGTGGCTCGCCCGCTGGGCTCAGCGTCCCTCTCACCCAGCTCCTCCAGGAGGGCAGCACATCAGCTGTGACCCTCATTGTGGGTGACCCAGGAGACGGGCTGAATGGGCTGGGGGAGGGACTCTCCATCCTGTCAGGCCCGTCCTCCTAGGTCGTGTGGCCAGCTGGCGGGCGGCATGGGGAGGGAGGAGCTGGCTTGGCCTCCTGACAGGTGCAGGAGTCTGCTGACCACACTGGGAACCTGAGCTGGAAATCGGAGGGCCGGCCGTGCCGAGACCGGGAACAAGGGCCGCTCACCTGGAGCATGGGGTGCACGCAGGGGCAGGTGCTACAAAGCCCCACCTTTCCTCAAGCCGGGAAGAGCAGGCACATCCCTGAGCCCTAGCCAGGCCAGTCCCACGCCCCAGGCCCCAGGACCAGCAGCTCACAGCTGCAGGGAGGGCTCAAGGCCCGTCCCAGGCCCAAGCTGTTTTCCCAGGTCACAGGTTCAAGCCCGAGAATCTGGCAGCATTTGAAAAATAACATTTTCCTAATTGCACCGGCGTGGCGGCGTGTTTTTCCTTAGTCACAAGCTGCCTGGGCCGTGGGGAGGAGCGGGCAGGCGGGGAGCCGCACAGCCAGAGATAGGGCGGTGTTTTCTTGCTTTTGCCATTTGGGGCAGAACTCCAAGAGCCCACCGGTCCCCAGGCATGGCGGCCCCCCGCCGCCATTTTGAGCTATGTGGGTTTTCTTTCCTGGCCTCAAGGCACAGACTTGGCCAGGCCATGGAAGAGCTGAGGTGGGACTTCTGCTTGCTTCAGGGGCACACGGGAAGGACGGGCACCGGGAGCGAGAGGCCGGCCCCTACCTGGGAATGTGGCCTGGGAGGGGGGATGAAGGCATATGCTGGCCCACCGCCCTCAGCATGGCTGTGACACTAAACATTTGAGTGAGCTCAGGGCGGGGAAGAGACGCCCGCGGACCGGCTGGCTCCCTCCCTTGTCCCCCAGCAGAGCCGAGGCCCACGGGAACCTGCTGTGCTGACCGAGGGCTAGGCCCCGAGGTTGCCTGGAAGCGTGTCCGTGTGGGAGGGTCATGAGCGGCTGCTGGCCCTGTCATGGGGTCTGGATGAGGCCTCTCCCTGAGGCCAAAGGCCGGCATTGCTCAGAGCTTTGGGGAGGCATGTGGGGGCGCACGTTGCAGAAGCAGCTGAGAACATGGCCCTGGCACGGCCACCCAGGCTCGGGTCTCCTTGGTCTGCGACCCTCACTCCTCCCCACTCCCCCCTCCGTGCATGACTCAGGGTCCCGGGGCAGTCAGGGGCCTGAGACCACGCCCTTGTCTCTTGTCCTGTGTGGTGGCCGCCCGAAGGCTTGCCGGTGTCTGCAGGAACTCGGTGCTTTGGTGGCTTGGGAGGGTGTCCACTTCCCTGGCCCTCACTCACCCACAGGACAAGGTCTGTGGGACCTGCCACTCCTGACAGAGCAGCCCCCGTCCCAGGCAAGGCAGGGGCCGCCAGGCCCAGGGAGCAGCCGAGGGCCCCGAGGGCTGGAGTGTGGCTCAGCCCTGCCCCATGGTCCCTGCCTGTGGCCATGTGGGGTCGCTCCGGCCCTCTGGGCCTGTCTCACCTATGGACGAGGACCCTGATGGCGCTAAGTGCGGCTGGTGCATGCTTAATCCACGCAGTGCCGGCCTGGGCTGGTGGTCCAGCCGTTTTGGCGCGTTCTGGGGGACACGGGGTGTGACGCTGAGCGTCGGGCCCTCTGCAGTCTGGCTGGAGGCCATTTGGGGAGCGTCGATGCGGGACACTGACCGCTGGGGTCCAGCAGAGGCAGAGGATGAGAGGGGGCACGTGGTGTGCAGGGCACACTCGGCCTCCGCCATTGGCACTGGCGACCTGGCCCTGTGCCCCGAGGAGGGACAGCCTCCACAGGGGTGCCTGCTGCATGCCAGACGCCGCGTGCCACTCATGGGAGGTGGACTTTCTGATGCCACGAGCACCGTGGGGTCACAGCGGGGTGGGGACCAAGTGCCCCAGGCTGAGCCACCTGCTTGCCGCCAGGCCAGCCGAGGGCTGCTCTGCGCCAGGGACTCGCGCTCTGTCCCTCCCCCATCTGCCCGCTGTGTGCTCCAGCAGCCAGCCAGCAGGCCTGAGGGAGAGCGGCCGGGTACCCGGGCCAAAGGGCCGCGGCCCCCACTTCCCCGTCCCGCGCGCCCACAGCACCAGGCCCACGGACCTGCTCCACGCCTTCTGCAGGCGGCCGAGGCCGGACGCGGACTCCGGGCACCGAACGTGCCCTCGCGACTCGGGGCTCCAGAATCCCACCGCGCCGCCGCGGACGGAGCGTCCCGCCCCTCGGAGCCGCGTTCACCCGGGAACCACGCGCCGCGCCTCGTTACCGCGAGAAACGCGAGCGGAGAAGTCGCGAGATCGCGCTGCAGATACGGGAAGTGATTCCAGATGCGAAACCCTCTGATGCCCGGGCGCCGGGGGTCACGTCAGCACCTGCGACGGGCGCTGCCGGGCGCCGCGGCGAGGCGGAGGCTCCGCCGCTCCCCCGCGCTGGGCACGCGGTCGCCCCACGCGGGACGTGCGGCCGGGGGCTGGCGGAGCAGAGCGCGGTGCGCACGGAGCAGGGGTGGCTCTGTCCGGAGCGCGTGTCCCGTGCCAGGAGGCCCCCGGGGCCCCGCCGAAACCGCTGGAACACACGGGAACAGGTGGTGCGCGGCGCGCCCGCGCCCGAGCGCACCTGGCGGCCAGTGCCCGGCCGCTCATGACAGCGGTGCCCATGCGACCTCCAGACCCTGAGCGCCCCGTGCCCGCCCCACCCTGCGACCGTGGTGGACGTGTCCTTCTGGAAAGACCGAAAGAGAAGGGCGGCTGGAAGGGTCAAAGGGTCACCTGTGGGAGGTGCAGCCAGCCCCCAGCGGCCGCAGACAGGACAGCGTCAGCACGGGACACACGGCCGCCCTCTCGGGACACGACACATTGTTCCCGAAAGTCGTTACTGAAGGATAACGATGCAAGAGCCGCCCGGATGGGCGTGAGGAGCAGAGAGGGGACCGGCCTTGTGCCTGCGGGGACTGACGTGTGCAGCGGCGGAGGAGACCCGGTGTGGCACAGGAAGGGCGCACACGAAGGGGCATCCAGGACGTGGGGGGGGGCAGGGGGGCGTCCGCAATGTGGCCCCGGAAGGAAGACAGCTCGCCGCCCTGCGAGCCGGCTCACGCCTGCGTGTGACGTCCTAGGGCGGGGACACAGCCCCATCTTGCTGGTGGGGAAACGAAGGCACAGAGGTGACGTGACTTGCCTGAGTCGGCAGGGCCAGCGCTGGCACCAGGCGTCCCCTCAGCGAAGACTCGGACACCCCAAGCTTGGCACAGACGGGCAGAGAGCACGTCTGGCGTCACAAAGGCCCCTCGTGGCGCACACGAAGCCCGACCGCGTAGAGGGAGAGAGCACCGAGTCGCCCACTTAAGCAAAGACAGGTGGCGAGCAGGAGGGAGCGGCGACGAGAGGCTTGCAGGGACAGTCACAGTGTGGTCATCTGGAGGACGCCTGCCAGTCACACGGGAAAGACAGGTGGCAGGCAACGTGGCACAGGGCAGGGAGAGCGGGGTGCAGCTCATGTTACTGGACAAAAGCGTCACCTGGCTGCAGCGCAGGCCGGTCCCTGCCCACTCCAGGGGGGCCTTGGGGCGGGGCCTGCTGAGGTCCTAGGAAAAGTTTTCCTCTGTCTCCTTTCGGAGCCCAGACTGCCTGCAGAGGCTCACACTGACCTCCAGGCCTGAGGGTCAGGCGCCCTAGGCCGAAGGGGCCCGGGCACGCTCCTGAGATGCACTTTCGGTCATTCACACTCAGATCCCTTTCCAGAGAGCCTGAGAGCCACGCCTGACAAGGACACCAGGAGTGCAGGTGTGTGCACATGCGTGTACCGGTGTGCCATGCGTGTGTGGACCTGTGCGCGTTTCCGCACACACGTGTGTGCACAGCTCACCCTGGAGCGTCCGTGAAGTCTGCGTTATCACCGGCAGGGCCGCTGGCGCGGGGCGGGGGCCCAGGGCTGTGGAAAGCTGCCCAGCGTCTGTCCGTGCTGGAGAGCGGAGCGCCCCCTGGGCCCAGAGATGAAAAGGCATCTCTGGGGCAGGCCCGCCTCTCTCCAGGGGAAGGGGCTTGGCCAGACAGAGACACCCCGAGTGCCAAGTAGAAGCTGCTGTGCGCGGCTGGGCTGAATTCAACCGACGCTTCTAGTACGTTCCATGCACCAAGCATGCATAGGGCGCAGGGAGGAAGGGCTGCAGTGTGGGCTCCGGGGGCGTGGGGCCCCAGACCACCCCTGGCTTTCCCTGGGCTCCAGGGCCTGTCCTCAAGGACACAGCGGGGGCAGAAGCCTACCTGTCCTGCCCAGCTGCCCACCTGGGCTGGCCTCTCTGGAAAACCCCTGCTGGACACCCCAGGTGGGACGCGCACACCGGGGGGGGGAGCCCAGTGTCAGGTGGTGGGTCACGGCCTGATTGCAGGGACCAGCCCCCACCCTCAGGAGCCCGGACCCTCGTCTGGTCCTGTCCTAGGCTGCGCCCCAAATCTGGCTGAAGCCGCCTGGACTCAGTGGCTGTGCAGAGGTGACCATGCAACGGCCTAAACAGAGCCACTGGGGGCTGTGTTGACCCCAGAGCCAGTGTGCGTAGGGGGTGGCCGTCACAGGAGCCTGCCAGGACAGAGCTGGGATGGTGACCTGTGACCCCTCCGTCACGGCAGGGTGTGGGGGCTGCCCTTGGAGTAGGAAGGCCACCCTGTCTGGTCCATTTCCACAGCGGCAGGAGGCACCGCCACACCCCGCTCAGCCCGAGTCACACCAGGTCCCCGCGTCCCTGTGCTAGCCGTACCATTCAGCTCCAAGGGCTGGCACAGCCTGTGGACATGCCACGGGCTTTACACGGAAACCAAGACCAAGCAGGTGCCATCCTGTCCACTCCACTCCCAGTGCCTGGCAAGTCCCATGTGCCCCGATGACCCAGAAAACCTGACTGCAGCGGAGACATCCTGGTCCCTTGTCCTCCAGTCTCGCCTTTCCCTCTGCACCCTAGGGCCTCCGTGTGGGGTGGAACTCTGCGCATGCCACACACCCAGGACCTCTGCTGCCAACCTGACACTCAGCCATCGACATCAGATGCAGCCAAGAAGCGCCAAGCAGTGGCCTCTGGCCAGCACCCAGGGTCCCAGCAAGGATCTTAGGAGGCTCCACTGAGCCCTGTCCCTAGAGAGTAGCCTGTCCCTGGGGCAGGAGGGCTGTCCCACAGTGGGGTTGGCCTGTCCCCGGGGCAGGAGTGGGCTGTCCCACGGTGGGGTTGGCCTGTCCCCGGGGCAGGAGAGGCTGTCCCAGTGGGCCTGGCCTGTCCCCTGGACAGAGCTGTCCCACAGTGGGCCTGTCCTGTTTCCCGGCAGGGGGAGTCCCTTGCTAGAGCACAGGCTGAGCTGCTCCCTGTGACTTGGGGGCCCCCCTTGCTCAGACAGGCATAGCGCCCCAAGGTCGTGGACTCGGTGAGAAAGGCTTTGGAGGGGAGAGGGCACCATCACCCACAGTCCCGGCCACGGTGCCCCAAGAACGCTATGTGGGCCCCACACTGCGCTACTGGTCTCTCCAGGGCCCTGAGCCTGTGCTCACCGGGAGCTGTCGCGGCTGATGCAAGACCCCAAGCTGCAGCTAGGATCCCCACCTGGGCAGGCAGGGGCACGGGCAGCGGAAGAGCCCCTCACTGCCTCGAGGCCCCCACAATGCACTGCTCAGGGCACGCGAGGCAGTGCAGAGAGCAGCCCCCGGGCCAGCTGGTCCCCTCCGGCCCACGGCCGCTGGTCCACGCCGTGGGGCCCGTTCCCACCGCCGCTTCCAGTGCAGTCATCACCGAGGCCACACGTGGGAGCCGCGCATGACCTGCTCTCCGCCTCCGGCTTCCTGCCGACCTCGAGAAATGAAATGTGATTTCACGCTGTGTTCAGGGGATGACAGACAGCTCGAGCCGGGCGGCGGGTGGGGCTGACAGGAGGGAGCAGGTGGGGTCCCCTGTCTGCCCAGAGGCTCCTGTGCGTGTCCACGCTCCCCGTCCCCGTGCCAGGCAAGGGCAGCACCCCTGGTCACAGTGTACCTGCACAGGGTTACGTGTGTGTGTGGCCGGGTCCACGGACAAAGGTGTGTGCACACGCCCACCCGTCGGCACCCCTCACCCTGAGCTCCGGACTGACAGGTGGACTTGCCCATTGCAGAGACACCCTGGTGTGAGTGGGGACCTGCAGAGAAGCAACATGCCGAGGGCGGGCACACCCGGGCACCAGCTAAGGATCCCCGAATCTTGGGGGTGGGGACCGGAGGAGAAACCCAGGGGACGGCCTCCCCGGAGAGGGGACGCCGTGAAAACAAAGCACGGCCTCTGCCACTTCATGGGTTCCTCAGACCCAGGCACGCGGACTGGCTGGGACACCCACGTGGTCGGTGGCCGGGCCAGTACCCTCGGCGGCTGCCGCAGACCTGGGCGCGAGGACACAGGTGACACCCATGGACCTGCACTCAGACAGAAGCAGAGCTCCAAGTAGGCACCCCCACCCCGTCCCCTTGTCTCTCACCTCCGCCCGTCCGAGCTGCTGCTGCAGGCGCCCCCGACCGAAGGCCGCCCCAGAGTTCCCTCCCAGCCCCAGCCCAGGAAGCCGCCCCTCCTGAGGGCCGGGACTGGGCACTTCCTGCTGCCCTGTAGGCACCACTCTCTGATGTGGGTCTGGAGCGGCAGGGACCCCCGGCCAGGCAATGCCTTGACAGGGTGCCAGCCCCTGATCTTTGCTCCCTCTGCCTCCAGGACCCGCAGGGTCCCACGCTGGCCCTGGGGGGCCGGGCTGTTGGGACCTGACAGTCCCAGGGAAGACCAGGGCGGGGGTGTGATGGGAGGGCTCTGGGCAGGAGGCGGTGGTGCCGGGGGGTGCGTGTGGTGGCAGGGGGCGGAGATGGAGTTGTCTGGGGGACTGACCCCAGCAGCCGGGCCCTGAGAGCACAGCCGCCACCTCCCGTGGAACAGGCAAGCGAGCAGGGCAGGGGACGTGGAGGCGGAGCCCCAGCGAGGGGGTCGCCTGTCCGAGGAGGGAGATGGGCGGAGGGGGGCCTCTGAGGCACACCTGGGCAAGAGCCCTCTCGGGTCACTGTGCCTGACGGATGAGACCTGGCTGACCCCTCGGAGCGGCCAGAGGTCCAGGCTGCACTCGGCTCCCGGGGCTAACTCCCTGTCCCAAGACACACAGTGACGGCTGCTCTCGGGGCACACACTGCTCCCCCAAGCCGGGCCGCCCGAGGGTTCCAGGCCAGCGCCCCTCTGCAGGGCTCCACCCTGACCCTGGACATGTGGCTGGACACTTGCGCTCCTGAGCTTGGTACCCCCCCAGCACGACCCTCGAAGACCACCCACTCCACCCCTCGCTTTACAGACACGGAGACCCGGTCCCACAGGAGAAATGGCTACTGGCGGCACCTGGCCTCCAAGCCAGGCCACCCGCCTTTCAGGGTGCTTGTCCACTCCTCTGGCCTCGGAGCAGCCCAAGCACGCAGGACCCAGGGGGCAGGGCTCGGTCCAGCTGGGCACTGTCGCACAGGGCAGGCAGGGACAGGCTGTGGGTCACCTGGGGTCTAGCTCCCGGCACAGGCTGAGGGGCAGACATGTGTGCCTGTCCTCCGGGGCGGGCGAGAAAGGGGACAGAGGCAACCCCTCCCATCCCGTTGGGGATGTCACCCCTCTTCCCGGGCCCCACCAGAGTGCTACGCTGTCTCGGGCAGTCGCCTGGATGGGCAGGGGCCGTGTGGCATCCTGGGACACTGCGGGGTGAAAGCTGGCCGGCCACAGCTGGCACCCAGGCCACCTGAAAGCCCTAGCCAGTCGATCCTCTCCTCACATGGATGCGCCAATGGAACCCGGAGAGAAAGGACCGCCAGAAGTCACCAAGGGGCAGGAGCCCCCAAACTCCGTCCTTGCGGACAACACGCCAGCCCCTGAACTGCAATCAACGCTCGTCCTGATAAGAGAGGCCCCTTGAAACGCGCTTCCATGTGGGGTCCCCCTGGGCGGGGCACAGCGCAGCCGCCTCCACGCAGGAGCACCCCAGTGGCCTCCCCCAAGGTCGGCAAGAGGAGGCCGGGCCGCCCGCACAGCCCGCGGCCCCACAGTACGCGGCGTCCATTCCTGCCCACACCCGGGAGACTCGGAACCGGCGCGTAAAAATGGCCGCGCTCCGGTCACCTTTGCATCAGGGCACAGGCATTGCCGCCGCCGCACCTGCTAGTCATTTGGGCAAACGCCCGGGTCGCGAAGGGCGCCCTTCCTCGCGGCGGTCAGGAGAGGGCGCTCGCGGGTATTGGGCGGGGGGGATACCATGGAGGAGGGGATATGGGGGTGGCACGGTCCTGGGGGTGGCGCTAGGCCAGACACGGGTCCCCGCGCGCGGGGAAAGGCGCAGCGCCACTGTACCTGGGGGCGCTTCGGCCGTCATCGAACACGAAGGTCTGGTTGGTGTGGCCCCCGCCAAGCGTCCCCCCGTGGACGCCCCCCGGGCTGCGCGTCCCGTCGGGCAGCGGCATGCGTGCCGGCGGCGGCTCGGACCCGGAGCCGAGGGAGAAGGCAGTGGGGCGCGGCAGGCGACTTTCTCCGTCACTCGGCCCTGAAATACACTTTTCTCTCACCGACTCAAAGGAAAAAGGAACGTTCCGGGGTCGTGGTTCGGGCGCCGGCCCGGGCGCGCCCCCTGCCGGCCGCGCCGGGAACGGCAGGGGCTTCGAGCGGAGCTGGGGGGCCGGGGCCAGTCCGCATCCTCACCCCGGATCCGCCTCCATCGGCGTTCCCAGGCTTCCGAACACCGAGAAACCTGAGGGGGCTCAGTCCCACAGGGACCTCCGTGGGGACTTGTGGACTCTGGTGGGCCGTTGCTGTATAAAGCGCACGAGCGACGGTGAAAGTCCCGCTGGATCCTGTGTGGCTCTGAGCTGTTGGGCAGAGCAGCACCTGTGCCCTGACCCCCTGCCGCCCCGGGACAATAGTCACTCCTCAGAGACCCGCACCGAGACCTGTCTGTCCGTGAGTGTCACACCTGGGAGGCCCGCTGGGCCTGGGGAGAGGGTGCGCGCTCTGCACCCTGAGGCCAGAGTGACTGCAAGCTGCCACCTGCCCCTCTCTGCTCTGACGCCCATGGAGCTCCTTCTGCACAGGCAGAGAGAGGGCGGCAGAGCGGACCCGCCCCCGCCGTCCGAGGCCCGAGCCCAAGAGAAGGCGTCCTAGGAAGCAAAGCCCTGCTGCAGGACCCCATGCGCTGCCACCTCGGAGTCCTCGGGAAGAGCCCCAGGCAGGGACCGCCCTCCCTTCTGTCCTGGTGGCCGGGGAGACCACGCAGGTCTGGGTGCTCTCCAGCTTTCACTGAGCCGGGATCGTGGCAGAGACTGGGACCCACACATGCAGAGGCTGAGCAAAGGGGTGGGGGGCGGAGAAGTCGCACGGGGTGGGCGGAGCTTAGCCAGAATCACCCACCGCTGCCCTCGAGGCCTGGGGCGCCATCCCGTCCCCCGCGGGTGAGGGGCGGTCAGCGGGGTGGGCTCTCCAAGGGAAGCTGGCCCAGGTGCGATGGAGGGCGCACAGTGTGTACTTGGTGGTCCCCACACCCGCACACTCTCCCGAGGTTCCACCCTGTTTGCTTCCAGACACAGCGGGGTAAACACAGGTGCTTTGGGGGAGCACTCAGCAGAGCCCGGGCATACTCCAAAGTCCCCAGATGGGGTGTGTCTCGCGCGCACCCCGCTGGCTCATCGGTGGTGGTGCAACCTGTGGGCCTTCCCGGGCTCAGTCCAGGCTGGGCCCCAGGCAAGGCTCTGGTCTACCCCAGGACCCCTGCTGGTGAGTGCCCGTGGGGCGCGCCGGTCAATGAGATGGTAAGCATGTTGTCAGCAGTGGGGACTGAGGAACTCCGTGGGTTCTGAGGGCTTCAGGGAACTCAAAACATGGCCCTAGTCTGCTGGGGAGGAGCCAAGCCCCAGAACCTCCCCGGAAGGGGAGGGCCTCTACTCCCCTTTTTTTCCTCCTTTCTCCATCTTTCCTTCAAGAAACAGCTGTTGTGCAGCTCCTGCGTGCCCAGCACCGGCTGGCCCCAGGGGAGCCCACTCGCTCCAAGCATGCCGCGCAGCAGTGTCATGTTTTGAGCCCCCCCCCAACCTGCTAGAGACCTGGCCTTTTTGAGGACTCCCTGAGGGAGTGAGGCTTGAGCTGAGGGGTGGGGGAAGGGTCCCGGCAGAGGAATGCCGGAGTGAAGGCCAGCGTGCCTCACAGCAGACCTGGGGCTGGCCCAGGGAAGCAGAGGGCGGTTCTGCCCCAGCCAGGGCCAGAGGTGGCGCAGGCAGGAAGGCCAGCCAGCCGTCAGGCAAGCTGGGGTGCTGGGCCAGGCACGGGGAGGTGGGGGGAGCCGAAGGCGGCTGAGCGGTGTCAGGGTGCCCCTGGCTCCTTGGCGGATGGTGGCACTTGACTTAAGTGGGGCACCCAGAGAGGATGCGATTTGGTCGGTGGGCGCATGGGGGCCTGGGACTTAGTGCGTAAGAACTCGGGCACTCAGTTCCTGAAGACGCTCCCATTCCTCATTCGTTCTCTGCGGGGGACACTGTGACATCCACCTCCCGTGTTTACATCCGTCCCCTGCCCATGGTGGCCAGGCCAGCATGGCGCGAGTGTCCTGTTGCCAGCAGGCTGTGGACGGGCACGGCCTTCGCCCTCCCTGCCCCGTCCTGAGGACCAGGGTCTGCCCTCAGGCGGGGACCCCAGGCAAGGAACCCGGGTTGGACGCAGCCACTTTCTGGGGAGTTCCTGGTCGGCAATTTCCGGGTCTTGTTTCAGTTTTTCATTCTTGCTCCCTCCAAGGAGCTGTGGCCCAAGAGACAGAAGGATGTTTTGCAGTTCGTCCTGGCACGTCAAACCGCAGCAGGCGCACCAGAGCCCGGGACGGGAGCATCCGGCATGACCATGTAAATGTCCCCTGCGGAGCAGGGGATCCTCGGGGCTATGGACGCAGATGCTCACAGCCACCCTTTCATCTTTGTTCCATTCAGGCAACAGGCCCCCGCAAGCTGTGTTACCCTGGCTGCTGTCGCGACCCAGGGTGGGCCCAGCGGCCAGCACACCAGGGCCCCTGCCTCCCAGAGCCCTCTGCCTGGCCACATGGTCCCCGCACCCTCCTGGCCTCCCTGTGGAATAGGGCCAACTTCCCTCGACACTGCAGGTGGCGGGGTGTGGAGGGCCTTGTTCCCCTGCCCAGACGGCAGACGCTGGACACAGCCAGCCCCGCCGAAATGGCCGGTGAGCTGGGGACACCCATCACCCCACGGCCGGCGTAGCCTCCAGCTTTCTGTCCGGAGCCCCCGTCCAGCCTGCGGGCCCGCGGCCGGGGACGTGCAGGAAGCTGCCCCCTCAGCCGGGATCTGCTCCTGCAGAAAGCTGGCATTTGGGGTTCAAACAGGGTCCCCCAGAAGGATGCCAGGGAGGCTGGTCCAGCAGGGGCAGCAGGCGTCGGTCCTGAAACTGCTAGGTGGGCTACGAAAGGTCTGTGATGGGGTCCCAGGATGTCGCCCCACCGTGTGGCATGAATCCCTGCCGGGGCAGCCTCCACTGGTTCAGCCAGAGTGTGGGACGCCGGGCAGAGGCCAGTCCTCGGTGCCCTTGAGCGGAATACAGGGAGGACGGGCCACTGCCTCCCACCCAGCAGGGCCCACTTGGCCACCATTCTGTTCTCAGCACCCAACAGAGTTGGGCACCCAGAAACCCCAACTAAATCGTCAGCTGCGGTGTCTGCACTCTGAGCCAGGAGGAAGGCCCCCGCCTGTGCCCTCTAAGGGTGGGGGGTGTCAGGGGCTGGACGCTCCGGATCCAGGATGGCCGGACCCGGCCCACTGCACGTTCTCCTTAAAGACTGACATTCAGAGCCAGCGCCCTGTGGGTGCCGGAAGCACCTGTCAGGGCTGTGTTCAGATGGTGGGACAAAGGAGTGGCTTTGGCCATACCCGGAATTTCTCTTTCTCAGGGAAGGCCTTGTTGCTGGAGTCCCCGTCAGCAAGGTCACGGCCCCCACAGGCCCCCGAGCCCCACCATGGCCTGTCACTTGCTCCCTGAGCTCCGCCTGCACCCCGACGGCACGTGGCCCAGCGGCAGACGTGTCCCTTGCGGCTGCAGGGCTGTGCTGCGGCCTGCACAGCTGCCCTGGCCACCGTGACCACCACCGGGGCTGGGAGGTGGTGAAGCAAATGAAACATGTTGACATGCAACTCACGGCGAGAGCCGGCACTCGGCCGAGGTCACGGGGCCCCGGGACAAGGATGAGGACATTGATGGCCACGCAGGGGCCAGTGCCGTGGCTGCAGGCCCCAGGCCAAAGGCCTCGCAGCTTTTGTGAAAGTGACACATGCTAGCTGCCCCCGCCAGGCACTGGCTGCGTGGCCGCTGACAAGTGCCTGGCTGAGGAGGGGCCTTTCTGGGGGCAGAGCCTCACCGGGGTCCCCACGAGCAGGGCTCCCGTTTGGAAGCTCCCTCTGCATTGTCTCCCCCTTCCAAGGGGCCATGACACGGAGCACGGGGCCTTGTGAGCGATGTGCCCAGGAAGGAGAATGAGAATGCGGCCGGCTGAGCCTCGGGGAGCCTCGGGGTGACCACAGGCCCTGGCCGCCTCTGGCGGTGGGGCAGGAGAGCTGGGCCAGGGCGCGGGGAGACAAGGCGGGGACCCTGGGCATCAGTCACTCCCGGCGTGACTGTGGGTGGCCCGCCGAGCCTCTTTCCCACGTGACCACAGGGAAGGGACTCCATGAGCCGAGGCGTGTGAAGCGCTCGGGGCTGAGCCCACGTAGTAACTCCGCTGCCGGGCCATTAGCGTCCCAGGGCCACTGTCACACAGCAGCAGGAGCTGGGACGGGAAACTGCAGGAATGCGCCTCTCACCATCCGGAGGCCAGAGGCAGAGTTGGCTCCCTCTGGAACCGGAGGGGAGAGTCTGCTCCCCGCGCCCTCCTGCTTCTGGGGGCCGGCGGGCCTTGGCCTGTGGCCACGTCACTCCCATCTCTGCCTCCCCTCCCCAGGACGCCCGTCACTGGACATGGAGTCCCCTCCACGCCAGCATGACATCGCCTCACCTTAATCACAACTGCAAAGACCCGTGTTGCAAACAGGGTCCCAGGCTGAGATTCCAGGCAGACGTGGACGTGGGGGGGGTGTGCAGGACGCCACTCGGCCTGCAGCGCCAGGACCGGGGGACGTGCCCTGCAGCTGCCACGCGGAGGCGGCAGGAAGGCCTCGAGCTCACTGCCGGAAGCCACGACCCGCACGCAGGGCGGACCCTCCACGGACCCTCACCGGCGTCTGGCGAAGGGCTCTTCCCGTGGCTGGCCGCCCCGCCCCCAGCCGCGGGGTCTCGTCAGGACTGCTCAGAGCGGCCGCCCCTCCCCACACAGGTGGTTCTGGAGGCTGCTGGACCCAGGCGGGTGACTGGGACCCTGGGGGGCCATCGCCAGGAGGCCCAAATGGCAGGCACGGGGCCCCCGAGGGGCGAGCGGCAGGCTCCACGCTCGCAACACGCACGGAGCAGCCACCGTGCCGGCCGCGGGCACAGCCAGGCCGTGGGAACTGACAGCCGGGAGACGTTCAAACGCTGGGGTGTGAGAGAATTATTTGGGGACGCCCACCCAGTCCCCAAGGACAGGACCGGTGGTTGGGGCAGCAGGTCCTTAGGAGCAGGGGTGTGGGCATGACGGGCAACCCCAGCCCCTGTCCCCCAGAGGCCCCGTCCCTTCCGCAGATCCGCCCCGCCTGTCCCCCACCCCCGCCCTGCACCCGCCGCTCTTCTGCCTCCCGCTCACGTGCCCCAGGTACTCTGCCACCCTCACCAAAGGGCCAGGAACTCATGGTGGACCCAAGGAGTCATCAGTCGCTCCCCAGGGAGCAGCCCCCCAGGACTTTCCTGGTGTCTGATGAGTGACTACCCCGCACTGTTCTCTGTGGGGCGTGGGCTTTGCCCGGGATCACAAGGCTGGAGGGTGGGAGTGGCTACTGACTCTGAGCCCAGGGCCAGGGCCAGTCAGGGAAATGGTGGGGCCTCCTGCTGAGACTGAGCCTCATGGCCTGGTAAAGCCCCTCGGGGTTCACTGGGGGCACATTCAACGCATAAAGGTAGGACACAGTGCAAGGATGGGGTGGGGCCACCCTGTGGCCGCCCTGGTGCCATCTTGGGGCTGTGGGCGGGGCCCCAGAGCGCCACACGGTGGCGGAGAGGGTGGATTCTCTGCAGCTGGGATCTCTGCAGTCTGGCTGGCCACCTGAACCCTTAAGCTTTGTCCCATCGTTCCAGGCTGACCCACACTTAGGGAACCTTTACTGGACATCCACTTGAGTCTCCTGGAAATGACACTAGCCCTGAGGGGGGGGTGGGGACTAAACAGCTCCGCCCATGTGGACCAGAGGCCCTGGGCTGTGCGCAGCTCCAGGGCGGGCCTACGTGGCCCGAGGACTGGACAAGGGTGCTGAGCAGCACCGAGGGCCACCACTGTGGTGACTCACGGTGGCCACGAGGTCCGAGGAGCAGGTGGCACTGGGTAGGGAGGAGGGTGGACGTGGACAGAGAGGTGGGCAGATGAAGGGGGGCAAGGCTTGGAGGTGGGTGGGCTGAGGGTGGTGGATGGAGCAGCTGGTCAGCTCCCAGCTCAGAAGGCTGTCACCAAGGCGCAGCCAAACACACCGTCCCACCAGAATGTCCCAGCCCAGGGGTAAGTGGACCTGGATAAGGCGTGGCCTGTAGTGCCTGGGGTCTTTCCAGGCCCGGGTCCCCTTCCAGGTCCTACCTCCAGGTAGGCGGGACCCCTGGCGGGGCAGGGGAAGGAGACAGTCACCTTGAAGCTGGGGAGGGGCTTGCTGCCGCCTGCACCCCAACCAGACTTCCAGAAATAAGCCGGCAATCACCAGCTTCTGCACGCGCCCGGAACAGGCAATTATGGCAACAAGAGCTGTGATTTGGCGCTGAGGAGGAGGGGGAGCAAGCTGCCCTCTGCCCCCATGGCTCCTTTCAGCTCCAGCAGCAGCACAGCCCAGCCCCCCACCACCAGGCCCAGCTCACAGCTCACAGCCACAGCCCACAGCCCACAGCCCACAGCCCTTTCTCCTCCGCCCGGTGAGAAAAGGCACCATCGCTCCCCCCGCCAGCTGTCAGGGCCGAGGGTGGGGTGCAGGGCCTGCATTGCAGGATGCTATGGTCCCAGGCTGGGCAGCCAGGCTCCCCACACGCCCGGGTGGGCCTCAACGTCACTGCACTCGGGCTGCAGGCAGCACAGGTGCGCTGCACCTGCCCGCTGAGTGGGGTCTCGCCCATCACCTTCCACGGGAGCCTGGGGGACGCGGCAGGAGTCTCAGTCAAGGCTCTGAGTAAGCTGGAGCCCCAGCTACCCCACTTCCCGCACGGTGTCCTGGAGTGAGGTCAGCACTCCAGGGGCACAGACGGACCCTCAAGCCCAGAGCTGGCTCCTCCAGGCCAGCTTGGTCAGAGACGCCAGGGGCTTGGGCGGAGGCCTGCGTCCTTCCCGCCAGATGGCTCATGGGACACACACATACAGCCCGGGACCCGGTGCGGCACCAGCCAATGGGTTCACCCCCCGCTGTGCACCTGGCCACCTCCCGCCGGCTCAGAGCCCCCGCCCAGACGCCAGGGCTGGGTCACTCCGGTTCCACAAGGCCCAGGCGTCGCAGGCCCCCCATCCCGCGGGCGCCCAGACTGACAGAAGTGACACCCTCTGCCCAGCCCCCGCAGTGATCACAGAGAAGCTGCTTCCTGCGGGAACTGCTGTCCTTTAACACGCAGACGCCACGCTTCACGGCCCAGCCGGCCTTGCTGGAATCAGGGCACAGGTGCAACACACGCCCCAAAATAAAACGCCTGAGGAAGCTCGCGCATCCACCCCAAGACCCACGCAGGGCACCCCGCCCTGCACCTGGCCAGAGCCCCGCCTCCTAGCCGGCAAAGAGGTCGGGGAAGATGCTGTCCACGTCTTCCCGAAGGGCCGGGCTGGGGCAGCCCACGTCCGCGCCCCACGGCTCCAACGGGCCACCTGGGAGCCCCTGGGAGCCGGGCTCGGGTCCGTCAGGAAGCCTGGCTCCGCCTTGTCCAGTGGGCTGCTTCTGGCCGGGGCCTGAGAAGGGGCACTGCCACCTCTGCCCTCCAGGGACCCTAGAAACAGACGAGACACGTCAGGGGACAGGCAGGGCCCCGGGGTGGCTCGGCGCAGAAGACGGCCCGTCCGCCCCAGACTCGGAAGCCCTCTGCTCATCGGTGAAATGAGGACACGAGGTGCCGTGACCCCGGGTGGGCCCACTGCTGTCGGCCCTGCTCAGGCCCCGGAGGACACATCCCCCAACACTGAACCCCACAGTCACTCGGCTCGGCGCACGCCCACAGGCCCTGGGGCACCGTCTGGCCAGGGAGCGCCCAGGCCTACACACAGACCACACACAGCCGGCCTCACGCCACACACTCACACTCAGGCTCACACATGCTTACACACTCACATATACTCACACACACTAATGCTCACACGTGCACTCACACGCATACGAACTCTTGTGCTCACACACACTCATAATTACAGACGCACTCACACACGTGTGTACTCCCATTCGCACTCACTCCCATGCACTCACTCATGCTCACACTCATACTTACTCATTCACTCACGCTCACACTCACGCTCACTCCATACACACGCTAGTGCTCACACATGTACTCTCATTCACACTCATATTCACTCTTCTCACACACTCACACACACATATGCCTGTTTACACATGCTCACACGCATATACTCCCATTTGCACTCACTCCCATGCACTCACTCATGCTCACACTCATACGCACACCCATTCTTACTCTCACACATACACACACACACACCTTTCATCACATCACCAGTGACAACTCCAGCTCAGAGACAGGCACGGGGACCTCGGTGTCACGCGGCAAGCCCGGCCTGATCCCACCTCCCCACCGCCCTGTGTGAGGAAGGCGGGGGCCGCAAAGCCTGCCCTGCTCGGGGAGGAGGTGGCCCGGCCGGCGTGCCCCACTCACCCGGCCACCAGTCGGGACTGGCAGGCAGCAGGAAGGGCGACCCATCTTCCACGTCGCTCGCCGACACAGACCTGGGTGGGACAGGACGCCACCCTGAGTGCTCCCGCTGGGCCGTGTCCACGGCCACCACGGCCCTGAAAGGTGCCTCAGGCGCAGAGGCCCCCGCCCGCCCCTGCCGAGGCCCCTGTGTGCTCTGAGCACACTCGTTCCCCACCAGCCCGGACGGAGACAAAGGCATTTTCAGTAACATGTTAGAAAGCCACAAGGCTGGTGGCCGATCCGGGGCTAGGCACCCTGCACACGGGGAGGAAGCGGGGCAGAGCCCGCCCGACTGGGCAGGGCTGGCAGGTGCATGTGCCCCCGGGACCCACCTGATGTCTGAGTCACGGCCCTGTCTGTCCCTCGGTCAGGAGCCCAGCCTGGCCCAGGCGGCTCTGGGCCTCTCCGCTCGCCAGCAAGGAGGGTGGGTGCTGAGAGCAGGGAGGCCAGGGTGGCGGCAGCCTTGGGGCCTTGGACAGGCTGGGGTCTGGGGTTCCGGGCACCAGGCTGGAGGGCCCTGTGAGGGAAGTGAGGCGCCGGTCAGCCTTCGCGCCCCGTGAGCGGCCCTCCCCCAACCCAAGCCCTACACAGGGCAGCAGAGGTCAGAAGCAGAAGCCACCAGGTAACCAGGAGAAGGTGAATGCCCACAGGTGAGGCGCCTGATGCCTGGGGCCCGGGAGGCTACCTGGAGGTGGCGCCCGGGCTTCGGGTCAACCATGGGGGGACTCAGACCTGGAGACCCTCATGCTGTGGCCTGCCTCCCCCCACCTGCCCACAACCACAGCCCTCGGGGCCACCCTCAGTCCAGCGGTGTGACCTCTGCGCCCACGTCCTTCGTGTGGGCCCCGGAGTTCCCTGGTGGCCCCAGCTCTGTCGACAACCCCATCCACAGCAAGGCCAGTCTCCTCCTCAGTGGGCACACTCAGGGACTAGGAAGGCACGCTCTCGCCTCCTCTGGCATTTGAGGACAATGGCATGTGGCAAACACGTAAAGGCGGCTTCAAATGCATCACCAGGCGTGACAAACAGCCAAGGCAGGTTGGAATCGTCAGGGGTGCCCTGTGCGGTTGGCTAGGGGCGGCATCCGGGAACAAAGGCCACACGTAGAGGAGGGAACAGCCACAGGCCCGTGACTCACCAGGCGGAACAGAGAAGCAGGATGGGGCTCGGGGGGGCAGAGCTCAGTGTCACAAAGGAGCAGGGGGACCAAGGCCGTGGCACTGTGGGCTGCTCTCGGGAGCTGGACACGGCGGCAGTGAGGACAGAGCAAGTCCCTCTACGTTCCCACGTTTCCTGGGGGACCCGGGGAACCCTAGAGGCCCATGGTGGAGAGGGTGGGGGCCCTGTCCTCGGGGGCAGAGGCCAGCTTGGACCTATGTTCCTGGCAGAGAAAGGTCCTGGCCACGAACACCGGGGTACAGTCGACCACTGCTGGCCAAGAGGCCTGGTGCACCTCAGCCCGCACGCCTGCCCCTCCGGGGAGGGGCCCTTGCCGCTTTGACGTGAATGTCCAACCCCAATCAGGGAGAGACCACGGGGTCCTCGGGATCGACAGCCGTCCCGCAGGGCTCCCGGTCTCTGCCCACAGGACGGCACTTGGGGCCATGCCTCTACTAGCTCACGCTTACCAGGGAGGGACGCCGGCCTGTCCAGCCCCCTGGCCACCGCCAGAGTCACACAACTTGGGGGGCCTGTTGCCTGAATGGTACAAAGACGAAAGGGGGCTGTGAGCATCTGCGTCCATAGCCCCGAGGATCCCCTGCCCCGCAGGGGACATTTACATGGTCACGCCGGATGCTCCCGTCCCGGGCTCTGGCACCTGCTGCGGTCTGACTTGCCAGGACCAGCTGCAAAATGTCCTTCTGCCTCTTGGGCCACAGCTCCTTGGAGGGAGCAAGAATGAAAAACTGAAACAAGACCCGGAAATTGCCGGCCAGGAACTCCCCAGGAAAGTGGCTGCGTCCAACCGGGCTCCTTGCCCGGGTCCCCGCCTGAGGGCAGACCCTGGTCCTCAGGACGGGGCAGGGAGGGCGAAGGCCGTGCCCGCCCACAGCCTCCTGGCAACAGGACCCTCGCCCCGTGCTGGCCCGCCACCGTGGGCAGGGGACGGACGTAAACGCGGGAGGTGGATGTCAGCGTCCGCCTCCCCCCCCCCCCCCGGAGCACACAGGAGGAAGGGGAGCGTCTTCAGGAACTGAGTGCCCGAGAAAGGCAGCCCTGCAGGCTGGGGACGGGGGAGGGTCCGGCTGCCTGCCATGGCGCCTCGTCCGCAGGGGGCCCGCCACGCCCGCACACGACTCACCACGTGCTGCTCCCAGCTGGGCATCAAGGTGCCAGCCAGCCGAAGGAACTGCACGGACATCTCCAGGACGGAGGCCATGTCCTCCCGCCGGCCATCGAACTGGGGCAGGAGAGCCCGCAGGTGCTCACAGCTCGCCGAGATCCGCTTCCTGCTTCCGGACAAGTGACAAACGTCTGTGAGCCTGTCAACTCGGCGAGGAGTAAGGGCTCCAGCCACCAGGACACCCCTAAGAGCGGCCCAGGGGGCTTCTCGGGTAGAAGGACCACAGGCCAAGGCCACGATTAGCTCACCAAGGCGTCTGAGCCCCTCAGGGATCTGTGTTGGGCTCGGACTGACCCTGACCCCCCGGCCAGCCCAGGCCTGGATCACCACTGCTTTTGGAGGGGGGTCCCAGGCAGAGTCTGGAGGGCAGAGGACCCTAATGCACCACCTCGAGGCACCCAGGGATTCGGATCAAAAGTGGACTGCAGGGGTGGCCTCTACCACACCCACAGGTGTTTGTTTCCCTTGGGGACCGCTATCTAACCCCTGGCTGGGCAGCCCCCACGAGCCTGCGGGAAACGTGGCTGCAGCCACACATGCGCCCTCCTCAGGCAACCCGCCCCTTACACCCCGCACTGGCACCCCGTGCCCACCTGCGCTCCCTCTCGCAGAGCACGTTCCGCGGGAGACAGCAACCGGGACTCTCCGCCATCACAGGGGACTTGGCCAGGCCCGGGCTCCCGCCAGGGTCCTGGCAGCAGAACCCGGCGCCGGTCGGGGAAGAGCTGCTGCTGGGAGGAGGCTCCCGCTTGGCTTTGTGACCCCCACAAAACCGCCGCGGGCCAGCTGCGGTAGTGGAAGTTGGGGGTGGCTGGGGCGGGTGCAGGACGGGGCTTGGGACGGCTCCCCTCTCCCCTCCCGCCGCAGGCAGCTGGGACTCTGCCCCAGGTGGGTCATGCTGAGTGGGGGCCTGGGACTCAGTCTGTGCCAACACCCCTGAACAGAGATACCCACCTCACATCCTTCGGTGCCCCCACCCCCCAATTCCTCACCTGCACCCCTTGGAGATGGGTACTCGGGGAACCCCAGCGTCCGGCTGGGGACCCCGGGACGCCATAAGCGCCGCAGGAGGCCTCGGCCGACCTGAGACGCCCAAGCGCGCCCCGCCCCACGCACGCGCGTCCAAAGCCCCGCCCAGTCACGTGCACACTGCCTGCCCCACGTGCTTTCCAGACCATCCGCACCTGGCCCTGTCCGGCCGCTCACTGGCTCTACCACACCGGCTTCCTTTCGCGCACACAGAGTTCTGTCCCAGCCGGCGTGTCCCCCTGCCCGGACGTTCCACAGAGGTGTCAGAACTGGCGGCCAGTTTCCTTGCACACTAAGTCCGCAGCAGTGCACCGGGGAGGGACACAGCTTGGGCGGTACACCTACTTGGGGGAGAGGCAGCCCAGCTCCTACTCAGATGTGGTCTCCCGTCGCCCACACGCCCATGGGTGCCCCCTGGGTGCCAGCTCCACGCTGGGTGCTGGCTATTTGGAGTCGTGGGTCCTGCCCTCAAGGAGCTCACGTCTTGGGGGACAAACAAGTTCCTAGCCTGTGGAGGGGGGACAGCAGAAGAGGGGCATCCTCAGGGTGAAATGGCGATTTCCGGGACAGCTGGGCAGCACACCGAGCTTCGGCGCAGCAGGAGGCCCGGCCAGTCCGCGGGCTGGCGCGCGGGCCTGATGTCCAGCGGCCTGGAGGTGGGCTGAGGGTGGGGACCGGGTGGGGGGGACACAGACGGGAGTAGGAAGAAAGACTGAAAACTGTTTAGCCAAAATCTATGGGTCTTGGGAGCCAGTAGGGGACAAGGTGGAGAGTATCCACCGGTGCCCCAGGGCCACCAGGTCCCAGGCCCCCGTGCGCCCACCCTCCAAATCGCATCCCTTTGGGTGCCCCGCTTAAGTCGAGTGCCACCATCCGCCAAGGAGCCAGGGGGCACCATGACACCGCTCAGCCGCCTTCGGCTCCCCACCACCTCCCCGTGCCTGCCCAGCACCCCAGCTTGCCTGACGGCTGGCTGGCCTTCCTGCCTGCGCCACCTCTGGCCCTGGCTGGGGCAGAACCGCCCTCTGCTTCCCTGGCCAGCCCCAGGTCTGCTGTGAGGCACGCTGGCCTCACTCCCGCATTCCTCTGCCGGGACCCTTCCCCCACCCCTCAGCTCAAGCCTCACTCCCTCAGGGAGTCCTCAAAAAGGCCAGGTCTCTAGCAGGTTGGGGGCGGGGGCTCAAAACATGACACTGCGCGGCATGCTTGGAGCGAGTGGGCTCCCCTGGGGCCAGCCGGTGCTGGGCACGCAGGAGCTGCACAACAGCTGTTTCTTGAAGGAAAGATGGAGAAAGGAGGAAAAAAAGGGGAGTAGAGGCCCCTCCCCTTCCGGGGAGGTTCTGGGGCTTGGCTCCTCCCCAGCAGACTAGGGCCATGTTTTGAGTTCCCTGAAGCCCTCAGAACCGTCACGGAGTTCCTCAGTCCCCACTGCTGACAACATGCTTACCATCTCATTGACCGGTGCGCCCCACAGGCACTCACCAGCAGGGTCCTGGGGTAGACCAGAGCCTTGCCTGGGGCCCAGCCTGGACTGAGCCCGGGAAGGCCCACAGGTTGCACCACCACCGATGAGCCAGCGGGGTGCGCGCGAGACACACCCCATCTGGGGACTTTGGAGTATGCCCGGGCTCTGCTGAGTGCTCCCCCAAAGCACCTGTGTTTACCACGCTGTGTCTGGAAGCAACAGGGTGGAACCTCGGGAGAGTGTGCGGGTGTGGGGACCACCAAGCACACACTGTGCGCCCTCCAGCGCACCTGAGCCAGCTTCCCTTGGAGAGCCCACCCCGCTGACCCCCCTCACCCGCGGGGGACGGGATGGCGCCCCAGGCCTCGAGGGCAGCGGTGGGTGATTCTGGCTAAGCTCCGCCCACCCCGTGCGACTTCTCCGCCCCCCCACCCCTTTGCTCAGCCTCTGCATGTGTGGGTCCCAGTCTCTGCCACGATCCCGGCTCAGTGAAAGCTGGAGAGCACCCAGACCTGCCTAGTCTCCCCGGCCACCAGGACAGAAGGGAGGGCGGTCCCTGCCTGGGGCTCTTCCCGAGGACTCCGAGGTGGCAGCGCATGGGGTCCTGCAGCAGGGCTTTGCTTCCTAGGACGCCTTCTCTTGGGCTCGGGCCTCGGACGGCGGGGGCGGGTCCGCTCTGCCGCCCTCTCTCTGCCTGTGCAGAAGGAGCTCCATGGGCGTCAGAGCAGAGAGGGGCAGGTGGCAGCTTGCAGTCACTCTAGCCTCAGGGTGCAGAGCGCGCACCCTCTCCCCAGGCCCAGCGGGCCTCCCAGGTGTGACACTCACGGACAGACAGGTCTAGGTGCGGGTCTCTGAGGAGTGACTATTGTCCCGGGGCGGCAGGGGGTCAGGGCACAGGTGCTGCTCTGCCCAACAGCTCAGAGCCACACAGGATCCAGCGGGACTTTCACCGTCGCTCGTGCGCTTTATACAGCAACGGCCCACCAGAGTCCACAAGTCCCCACGGAGGTCCCTGTGGGACTGAGCCCCTCAGGTTTCTCGGTGTTCGGAAGCCTGGGAACGCCGATGGAGGCGGATCCGGGGTGAGGATGCGGACTGACCCTGGCCCCCCAGCTCCGCTCGAAGCCCCTGCCGTTCCCGGCGCGGCCGGCAGGGGCGCGCCCGGGCCGGCGCCCGAACCACGACCCCGGAACGTTCCTTTATTCCTTTGAGTCGGTGAGAGAAAAGTGTATTTCAGGGCCGAGTGACGGAGAAAGTCGCCTGCCGCGCCCCACTGCCTTCTCCCTCGGCTCCGGGTCCGAGCCGCCGCCGGCACGCATGCCGCTGCCCGACGGGACGCGCAGCCCGGGGGGCGTCCACGGGGGGACGCTTGGCGGGGGCCACACCAACCAGACCTTCGTGTTCGATGACGGCCGAAGCGCCCCCAGGTACAGTGGCTGCGCCTTTCCCCGCGCGCGGGGACCCGTGTCTGGCCTAGCGCCACCCCCAGGACCGTGCCACCCCCATATCCCCTCCTCCATGGTATCCCCGCCCGCCCAATACCCGCGAGCGCCCTCTCCTGACCGCCGCGAGGAAGGGCGCGCTTCGCGACCTGGGCGTTTGCCCAAATGACTAGCAGGTGCCGCGGCGGCAATGCCTGTGCCCTGATGCAAAGGTGACCGGAGCGCGGCCATTTTTACGCGCCGGTTCCGAGTCTCCCGGGTGTGGGCAGGAGTGGACGCCGCGTACTGTGGGGCCGCGGGCTGTGCGGGCGGCCCGGTCCCCTCTTGCCGACCTTGGGGGCGAGGCCACTGGGGTGCTCCTGCGTGGAGGCGGCTGCGCTGTGCCCCGCCCCAGGGGGACGCAGGGCAAGGGGACCCCACATGGAAGCGCGTTTCAAGGGGCCTCTCTTACCGGGACAAACGTTGATTTCGGTGCAGGGGCTGGCATGTTGTCCGCGAAGGGCAGAGTTTGGGGGCTCCTGCCCCTGGGTGACTTCTGGCGGTCCCTTCTCTCTCGGGTTCCGTTGGCACATCCATGTGAGGAGAGGATCGACTGGCTAGGGCTTTCAGGTGGCCTGGGTGCCAGCTGTGGCCGGCCAGCTTCACCCCGCAGTGTCCCAGGATGCCACACGGCCCCTGCCCATCCAGGCGACTGCCGAGACAGCGTAGCACTCTGGTGGGGCCCGGGAAGAGGGGTGACATCCCCAACGGGATGGGAGGGGTTGCCTCTGTCCCCTTTCTCGCCCGCCCCGGAGGACAGGCACACAGTCTGCCCCTCAGCCTGTGCCGGGAGCTAGACCCCAGGTGACCCACAGCCTGTCCCTGCCTGCCCTGTGCGACAGTGCCCAGCTGGACCGAGCCCTGCCCCCTGGGTCCTGCGTGCTTGGGCTGCTCCGAGGCCAGAGGAGTGGACAAGCACCCTGAAAGGCGGGTGGCCTGGCTTGGAGGCCAGGTGCCGCCAGTAGCCATTTCTCCTGTGGGACCGGGTCTCCCTGTCTGTAAAGCGAGGGGTGGAGTGGGTGGTCTTCGAGGGTCGTGCTGGGGGGGTACCAAGCTCAGGAGCGCAAGTGTCCAGCCACATGTCCAGGGTCAGGGTGGCCCTGCAGAGGGGCGCTGGCCTGGAACCCTCGGGCGGCCCGGCTTGGGGGAGCAGTGTGTGCCCTGAGAGCAGCCGTCACTGTGTGTCTTGGGACAGGGAGTTAGCCCCGGGAGCCGAGTGCAGCCTGGACCTCTGGCCGCTCCGAGGGGTCAGCCAGGTCTCATCCGTCAGGCACAGTGACGCCGAGAGGGCTCTTGCCCAGGTGTGCCTCAGAGGCCGCCCCTCCGCCCATCTCCCTCCTCGGACAGGCGACCCCCTCGCTGGGGCTCCGCCTCCACGTCCCCTGCCCTGCTCGCTTGCCTGTTCCACGGGAGGTGGCGGCTGTGCTCTCAGGGCCCGGCTGCTGGGGTCAGTCCCCCCAGACAACTCCATCTCCGCCCCCTGCCACCACACGCACCCCCGGCACCACCGCCTCCTGCCCAGAGCCCTCCCATCACACCCCCGCCCTGGTCTTCCCTGGGACTGTCAGGTCCCAACAGCCCTGCCCCCCAGGGCCAGCGTGGGACCCTGTGGGTCCTGGCGGCAGAGGGAGTAAAGATCAGGGGTTGGCACCCTGTCAAGGCATTGCCTGGCCGGGGGTCCCTGCCGCTCCAGACCCACATCAGAGAGTGGTGCCTACAGGGCAGCAGGAAGTGCCCAGTCCCGGCCCTCAGGAGGGGCGGCTTCCTGGGCTGGGGCTGGGAGGGAACTCTGGGGCGGCCTTCGGTCGGGGGCGCCTGCAGCAGCAGCTCGGACGGGCGGAGGTGAGAGACAAGGGGACGGGGTGGGGGTGCCTACTTGGAGCTCTGCTTCTGTCTGAGTGCAGGTCCATGGGTGTCACCTGTGTCCTCGCGCCCAGGTCTGCGGCAGCCGCCGAGGGTACTGGCCCGGCCACCGACCACGTGGGTGTCCCAGCCAGTCCGCGTGCCTGGGTCTGAGGAACCCATGAAGTGGCAGAGGCCGTGCTTTGTTTTCACGGCGTCCCCTCTCCGGGGAGGCCGTCCCCTGGGTTTCTCCTCCGGTCCCCACCCCCAAGATTCGGGGATCTGCGGTGGTGCCCGGGTGTGCCCGCCCTCGGCATGTTGCTTCTCTGCAGGTCCCCACTCACACCAGGGTGTCTCTGCAATGGGCAAGTCCACCTGTCAGTCCGGAGCTCAGGGTGAGGGGTGCCGACGGGTGGGCGTGTGCACACACCTTTGTCCGTGGACCCGGCCACACACACACGTAACCCTGTGCAGGTACACTGTGACCAGGGGTGCTGCCCTTGCCTGGCACGGGGACGGGGAGCGTGGACACGCACAGGAGCCTCTGGGCAGACAGGGGACCCCACCTGCTCCCTCCTGTCAGCCCCACCCGCCGCCCGGCTCGAGCTGTCTGTCATCCCCTGAACACAGCGTGAAATCACATTTCATTTCTCGAGGTCGGCAGGAAGCCGGAGGCGGAGAGCAGGTCATGCGCGGCTCCCACGTGTGGCCTCGGTGATGACTGCACTGGAAGCGGCGGTGGGAACGGGCCCCACGGCGTGGACCAGCGGCCGTGGGCCGGAGGGGACCAGGTGGCCCGGGGGCTGCTCTCTGCTGCCTCGCGTGCCCTGAGCTGTGCATTGTGGGGGCAGCGAGGCAGTGAGGGGCTCTTCCGCTGCCCGTGCCCCTGCCTGCCCAGGTGGGGATCCTAGCTGCAGCTTGGGGTCTTGCATCAGCCGCGACAGCTCCCGGTGAGCACAGGCTCAGGGCCCTGGAGAGACCAGTAGCGCAGTGTGGGGCCCACATAGCGTTCTTGGGGCACCGTGGCCGGGACTGTGGGTGATGGTGCTGTGCTCCCCTCCAAAGCCTTTCTCACAGAGTCCACGACCTTGGGCGCTATGCCTGTCTGAGCAAGGGGGGCCCCCAAGTCACAGGGAGCAGCTCAGCCTGTGCTCTACAGCAAGGGACTCCCGCCGGGAAACAGGACAGGCCCACCGTGGGAGAGCCCCTCCTGCCCCGGGGACAGGCCAGGCCCACCTGGGACAGCCACTCCTGCCCCGGGGACAGGCCAACCCCACCGTGGGACAGCCACTCCTGCCCCGGGGACAGGTGAACCCCACCGTGGGATAGCCCACCCTGCCCGGGGACAGGCTACTCTCCAAGGAAAGGGCCCAGTGGAGCCTCCTAAGATCCTTGCTGGGAGCCTGTGCACACGGGGGGTGGGGGCGGAGGCTGATGGGGACGGGACATCCCGCCATGTGCTTCGCTTGGCCAACGGGACCAGACCGCTGTATCACGAAAGGTCAAGTCTGTCCTCACAGGGGTCAGCGTCGAAAATAATAGTTTCGTTCAAAATTGACACACAACGCAGCGCTCTCCAGAGAACGCTGCAAGACGTCCACCCGCCGGCGTCTCGCGGTCTGCCAGTCTGTGCGTGTCAGCGGCACTGAGGCTGGACTCAGACGGCCAGTCACATAAGACTGGTGGGGACGGGCTGATTCCCAGGTCTGCATCTCTGAGCCCTTCGCCAAAAAGGACTTTTCTGAATCACAAAACGCCCCTGTCCCTGGAGCAGGAGACTGGCTTCTGCCACCTGGGGACATAGGGTGGGGCGTCCCTCCCAGGCCCCTGGACCTAGGACCCCACGAGGTTGGGACATCCTGGCCTCGCGCCGAGCAGCAGCCTATGTGAGTGCGTGAGTGAGTGTGAATGTGTGTGTGTGAGTGAATGTGAGAATGTGTATGTTAGAGCGTGTGTGAGAGTATGTGAACGTGCGTGTCTGAGTGGGTAAGTATGTCAATGTGCGTATGTGTATGTTAGCGTGTTAATCAGTGAGTGTGAGCGGGCGTGTGACTGCATGCATGTGAGTGTGAGTGAGTTTGAGATGTGTGAGTGTTCAGCTTAGTGTGTGTGAGTGCGTGTGATAGCGTGTGAGTGTACACTTGTGTCCGTGTGAATGTGAGTGTGAGTGTGTGCGTGTGGGAGGTGTGGCTCATTGGGTGCAGCAGGGTGGGTGGGAAGTTGGCCCGGCCCTGGGGCCGTCGTGCTGGGCTGGCTGCTCCCCCAGCTTCTCTTTGTGGGGACGCCCAGGGACGTCGGACAGAGGACGGGTGGTCCCCCCGCATGACAGTGGGGACAGTTACAGCCCCCACTCAGGCCGATCGCAGCTGCAGAGTGAGGCGTCCGCCGCCCAGGAAGAAATCTGGTGAAGAGCTTACTGCGTTCATGGCCACGTGTACGGGCACCGGCTGGCAAGCCTGACGGGAGGATGTGCGTGCGAGTGGCCTGCAGGCACGATCCTGTTTGTGTGACATTCACCGGCACAAAGGGGTCCTGTGTTCGCGTAAGCCAGGGGCCTCACGGGAGCTCAAGGAGACGAAGAGCCGGAACACAAACAGCGTGACCTTTCCTGGAGGCAGCTCCCAGTTCAAACAGGACCTCCTGGCCGTCCTGCTGTATCCTGGGGCGTCCCCGCCAAGCATAGGTCATCGGTCAGCGACCTGTGATTCCACTCACTGGGCTGCGCTCAAGGAGGCCTTGTGAGCCGGGCCCTGGAGGAGCCGGCGAGCCCGGGGTGGGGGGCGGAACCCGAACATCCGAGGGACGAGAGCACTTCAGGACACACAGCACCAACCACGGCAGGGGACGTGCAGCTGGCCCCTGGGGGCTGGGCGGTCGGGCCCTCCCCGAGAAGGTGGCAGTTCTGCCGGGCTTCGCAGGGCTCAGAGGCCGGAGGCCGGAGGCTGCAGCGGAGGGAGACAGAGGGACATGCCAACTCATGCCAAAGCGTGAGCCCTCTGGGGGCGTCAGGAGACAACCTGATACAGACAGGAGGGACATCAAGTCGGATGTGACAGCAAATACTTAGAGTGAGAAAAAAAGACAAAACACGTGAAAGATGCTGAGATGTGCCCCGACCACCACGGAATCCCAGAGAACACGGGACTTGATGGGTCCCTGCCTGGCACACGCCTCTAAGCCCTGACTTCCTCCCCTCGCCCGGGAACGGGGACCGTCGCCTGGCGGACGCTGCCACAGCGGGGCGGTCCGCATCCACGCCGTTCCAGACGGTGGGCGCCCGGCGGGGTCACGCCTGTCCTCGCAGAGATTCCCTCTCTCGGAGCCGCAGCGGCCAAGGCCAGCGGCAGGAAACCCTCCGGTTTCCGTGTCCCTGAGGCGTCTCCGCTTCCCGTTGGGCGCTTCGTGAGGCTGGAGCTCGGCAGGGGTCGTCGTCCCTCCGTTCGCTAAGGAAACTCCCCCGCCGCCTTCCAGGTCCCGTGTCGCAGTGCAGGTGTCTGCCGTCCGTCCGCATTCACGTTTTCTGTGGGGAACGTGCCTCTTCTCTGGCCGTCTCTCCTTTTTCCCCTCGATCTGCGGTTCTCGCTAGTAATCCAGGGCTGGGGTTCTCTGTTCTGCGCGTGAGACCAGGGCTCTCCTGCCTTTTTAATCCCCGCGAATCCCGAGCTCTGACGTTGCTTCTGCTGCATCGTGTTCCGTGCTTTCCTTTGTAACTCCCATTACGTGATATCAGAGCTCCTGGAATGCTCCTCCGTGTCTGTGTGTGTGTGTGTGTGTGTGTGTGTGTCGTATTTCAGACCCACTGCTCTCTGAAACATTCGTCAATACCATGTGATGATCCCTACATACCGGCTGTAGACCCTCGACCTACTCTGATGCCTCAACTTCTCTTTCAAATTTCTCTCTTTTTTCATTGGTTTCATCAGCACCATCTTCCAAATGCTAATTCTCTTTCCTACTGTGTCGAGTTTTGTGTTTATCTTATCTTTGAATTACGCTTTGGGTCTTTTATTTACTATGTTATTCACCTTATATTTATAAGTATTTCTATTTCATTTCTCCTCCCCGTTTATTTTCTGGCCGGGTCTCACTTTATAAATTCTTGTCCTTTTTAAACTCTAGGCGTCTTCCTCGTACGACTGCACTTACAGAGTGTCACACTTGTCATTATCTGGGCCCTATGCCTTCACGCGGTAGTTCTGTGAACCATTTGGTTTGCGTCTCATGTTAAGGCGAGGACACGGAGTCACCGCACGTGTGCCTTCCTTCTGTCACCTTGCTGTCCTCGTTGTCTGTCTCACGGTTTTGTCGTAGCCTCTCGTCCCGCCCCATTGCCCCGGCTCCCGTCCCACCGCGGTACGGCGGAATCGCAGGCAAAGTCAGCATGTGGAAGATGGCCGTGGCCCGCTCTGCTGCAGAGGCTGCGTTCATGCCCTCCCGCCCCGCTCACCGGCCGTGCGTCCCCTCTTCCTGATCGTGCGCGGGAGCCTGTGTCCGGGTGTGTGTCGGAGTGAGTGCGCGCCCATGTGTGACAGGCACATGTGCCCATCCGTCCGCCTCGAGTTTCCCTTTGTCTATCCGCTCTGTCACTGCTCTGCCCGCGGAGGAGGGAAGGCGCGTCAGCATGTGGACGTCACACTGTCACGTTCACACAGAAAGTGCCTGCCCGGGGACACAGGAGGGTCAGTGAGACCCAAGGCCGTGGCTGTCGGAGCCAGCCTGACCCCTTTCTCTGGCAGCAAGGGTGTGAGCCCAGCCTGCGGGGACGGGCAGGGGGCCGTCCAGTGGCACCGCACTCGCCCCTCAGTGGTCTCCCTCACAGAAGGCCTCGTCCGTGCACCCAGACCCCCACCCCGCCTCCAGACGCCTCCTGCAGGGTGCACCCTGCCCTGTCGTCCCTCGAGGCCAAGCGTCACGAGAGTTCCTCAGTGACATCAACAATTGTGACATTTTATCTGCCCCAGTGCAGAATTGGCCACAGTTTACGGTGGGAAGGGATTGGCTGGTGATCTGTGCCAAGTTCTCTGGGCCAAGGTTCCCGGGGACCCAGGGCGACGGTATAAAGGGCGGCCTGCGAGTCGCCGGCACAGCCTCTCCGAGCCTCAGAGTGACCAATCGGGCTGCCGTGAGCACAGACCCCTAGAGATGAAGGCCCTGATCCTGACCCTCGGCCTCGGCCTCGTCGCTGCCCTGCTACCCTTGGCCTGGAGCGAGCAGAGCCCGGATGTGAGGCGATGGCGTGGGGCGGGCTGCAGGGCGCAGAAGGAGGCCGGACCACTCATCGTGGGGTCGGGTGCTGACCCCTCCCCGAGGGCTCGGCACACTGGGCGTGAGGGTCTATGCCAGATGCCCCAGGAGCGAGGTGGGCCCTGGTCCCGGCCGGCCTTCGGGGGCCTGGGGCCAGCATCCGTGGGTGGACGTGTGGTGAGGTTGTGGCATTTGCCATGTGGGCTGTTCTGGGAGACGCTCCGGCCCTTTGGGTGTGGAGGGGCCGAGGCCGCAGAACGGGTGGGGAGCGTCGGGGGGTCGGCTCGAGCCCTGACTGGGGAGAATGTTCTGCAGCTGTCAGGTAAGTGGTACCTGAAGGCCTTAATCCCAGACAACGAGGATAATCCTGATGCAACAGTAGAATCAACGACCCCCGTGATCTTAACGCCCCTGGATGGCTACAAAAAGATTGATGCTGAATACACCTCACTGTGAGTGCTGCCCTCCTCGGGCACGCGGGGAGAGCTAGTGTGTGGCTGGGGTGCCGACCAGGCCGGGGTCTCCCGAGCCCCTCCCTCAACACCTGCACTGGGCAGTTTTGAGGCTCACCCCGTAAAAGGGACCTCACTGATTTGCCCCTGATGGGAGCTGGTGGCTGGCTGGTTCTGGGTGCTACATGCCTCCTCCCCCAGAGAGCAGCCACGGTGACCCCAAGGACCGCGTTGAGCCCGGCATTGGCGCGGAGAAGCATGCCGCCCAGGAGCCCCCAACATCCCAGCCGCCTCTCCGGGGCACTGCCCCGTGTTGCTCCCAGTTGGGGACCGGTGCCAGGGCCTGGCCGTGTCTCTGACGGGGCTTCTGTGTGCCAGGATGGAGAATCATTGCCAGAAGATTAAAGCGACCTTGAAGAAAATGCAAGGGCCCGGCGAGTACCTTGCCAGTGAGTCTGGGAGATCCGGGCAGGCAGCCCCCACACATAGGCAGGAGGGGGTGGCCTTTGAGCCCCCTCCTTTCCGACCCCATTATGTTCTATCCCTATGAACACCTGAAACCAAGCACCAGGTGTGCCAGACCTGTCCCCAGCACCTCACGCCCGAATGTGGGGTGTGACTTCTCTTTCTGTCCGGGGCTCTCCTGCATGTTGGGGACGGGGATCCCATGGGGCCTAGCGTTTGGGCTTGGAGCAGCTCCGGGCAGCTGGGAGCATGTGGGAATCGTGGGGCTGCTGGCTGTCTCTGGATGAGTCCCGATCTTCCTGGGGCACGGTGTGGCCTATTTGGGGTCTGCCACTGTCCTTCCTTCCACAGAGAAGTATAATGCTGTGATGCACTTCAAGCCGCTGCCGGAGAAGGACCACATTGTCGCTTACTGCGATATGTTTGTGCACGGACAGGTGATCCGCACAGCCAAGCTCTTAGGTGAGGGTCCCCGGCAGCGTGAACACAGAGAGAGTCCTAGCTGTGGGCTCAGGGCGTCACACGTTACGTCCCCAGGCGGGCCCCGCAATCGTGGGCAGCTTTTCGAAGTGTGACCCATAGCACGTTCCCCTGACGTCTCCGGTGTGTACACAGGGGGAGACCCCAACTCCGGGCCTTGATCTTGGGGTGCCGGCTCCAGGGGGCATCAGAATGTCCGTGCCACCCCCGCCCGAGGACAAGAGGCCCCGAGGGGTCCCCTGAGTCCCCCTAGGCCAGGAGCTGTGACGGTCAGTGCAGTAGGGACAGCGCACGACCCAGGGCCGCCCTCGGCAGGCGTGTTCCGGACGTGCCTTCCCGATCCTTCTGCATCACGGGTGCCACCAGGCGTCACGCGCCAGCTTCCCGTCCTCTGGCAGGGCGCCCTTGCTGGCTGCTGCTCCCTCCCTCCCCGGTGCAGCCCCACATGGTCCCCCGGCTGCCCCAGGCTGGGACAGAGTCCCAGCCACCTCCCAGGCCCTCCTCACCCTCGTGCCCCCTGGTGTTGCCAACAGGAAGGGACATGAGCAGGATGCAGGAGTCTGTGGAGGCTTTGAAGAAGGCCGCGAGCGCCCATGGCTTCAACCCAGACAACATCGTCATCCCCAAGCAGACCGGTAGGGGCCGGGCCGGGTCCCCGCGGCGGGACAGCCGGCAGAGCGGCTCGTCCCATTCTGACTGGGTCCTCTCTGGGGTCGTGTGAAACGCGGGCCTGAGGCCTCTGACTGTGCATTTCCTTTGTCCTGCAGACACCTGCCTGCAGGGAGTAGTAAGGTGAGGACAGCTGAGTCCTGCGTTAGTGGGGCCACAAGAGGCCATGGGACCCGTCCCACCCCTGCTCAAGCAGGCCAGGAGGCCCCACCTGGCCGGCAGACAGTGTCTCGGGGTGCAAGTCCCTGAGCAGTTAGAAAACCCTTTCTGAGAGAGCCCCCCACGGCTGGGTGCAGGCGGGACCGTCTGCCCCCGCTGTTCCCGGCGCTGGCCACGGAGGCTCAGACCTTCCTCACGCCCTCTCGCCTTTGTGACTATTCACCCGGCGAGTGGCCTAAGGCTCAGAAACATGGCACAGACACTTCAGGTGTCCCCGCTGCATGTCCTTCTAGAGACTGTGGTTTCTGTGACCCGCCCGAGGTCCCCTGCCCGAGTTCCGGCAGAGCCAGAACCCAGGCCAGCACCACCGTCCCCTCTGGCTGCCCCATTCTGGCCCTGGTGGCCTGAAGTCACCCTATACCTTTGTATGCCGGCGTGGCAGCATGCAGGCAGCCAGCCAGAGGGTCCCCCTCCTGTCTGCACAGACCTGACGGCCACAGCCCCAAGAGCGCGGCAGCTGCCCACCTTCCCCGGCCCCCTGGTGCCGCGGCCCCTCACCACTGCCCGTCCTGGCCTCGCTCACCTGCCCCTTCCCTCCTTCCTAGGGCAGGAGGCGCCTCGCTCCACAGCAGCCCCAGGAGGCCCCACTGGGAGCCTCTGGCCTGTGGAACATGGGGGTACCTTGATCACGGGCCTGCTTCATCCCCACCCCGGTCCCCTCCTCCTGCCCGGAATCCCCTCTCCTGGTTTCACAATAAAGAGCTTCAGCAGTTCCTCGCGACTCTGCCTGTGTGGGGGGCCGCTCGGGGGTGGCGGGGGGACTGGGACAGGGCAGGGAGGGGCGGGACGCCCGGAGCGGCCCTGGGCCGGGACGGGTGCCGCCGCCCACAGACACGAGGGTCCAGGCGTGCGCTGGGCGCGGGGCTCTGCCCACGTCCTGTGGGGGCTTCTGCAGGTTCTGGGTGGTGTTGTGGCTGCGGACAGGGGCTGTGAAGGTGACAGGGTCGGCACCAGCCCTGAGGTGGGGACATGTGTGCAGGGGTGTCACTGGCCCTCTGCTTCCCCACGGGTTCGAGGCCGTGGCAAGAGTGAGCAGGAGGCCAGGCTCCCTGGGCCAGCAGGATGGGGACAGCAGGGCACTGGGTCCCCAGCCCAGGTGTGACTCTGCTACTTCCCCCGCTGCAGGCCTGGCTGGACTCAGACACTGCCCCTGGGGTGGGACCACCTCGTGGGTGATCTCGTGCACACATTCTGAGGCCACCACTCCTGTCCCCAATCTACACTGTGGCATAGTTGCCTGATAGCCAGCTGGCTGGGTCCTGGGGCTCCTTTCTCTCGGTGGGAGGAGGGGTGCACCCAGCCCGGCCTCCCAGAGATTGGGGGACCCCTCCACCCAGGGCCAGTGCAGGTCCCTGGCATCCTTGGGGTGTCCTGGCCCCAGCAGCAAATGCAGACGGCTAGGCCCAGGCAGGGACCCCAGGCGGGGACCCAGATGGGGACCCTAGGCGGGAACTCCAGACGGGGAGCCCCGCAGCTTTCGAGGGCACCGCGGGCCCAGCCTCAGCTTGGTACCTCTGGCCTCCTGTGATGACGGTACCCTCACTCCCACTGTCCTTGCAGTGGCTTGGAGCCATCAGTCCTGTCCCCAGGACTGGTGGGCCACGCGCCATTTGCTTAGTGCTGACCTGCCCCTGAGCAATGTGCACTCTCCACGAGGTCCATCCCAGGGGATGCGCAGAGAAGGGGCTGCTGGCCAGCCGGGCCCGGGGTCCACAATGGTCAGGGGACTAAGAGTCGGGGAGGGGACGCTACCATCTGATAGGTGACACTTCTGCCCCAGGAGACCACTCTCCGGCCAGGAAACATGTGGGCAGAGCTGGGAGGTAGCCCAGGTCCCAGGCGTCTATGGGGCCTGTTGGTGGGGTCCGCCTTCCTGAGGAAGAGGCCCCGATGGAGACACTGAGCTGTGTCGGGAACCCGGGCCTAGCGCCGTCTGCTCCCCAGCAGCCTGGCCCTTTGAAGGTGGACCGGGTCTCGGCTCCGTGCTGAGCGGTGGCCACAGGGTCGGCCAGGACCCTGGAGGGTCCCGGGGTCCCAAGGAGGACAGTCACAGGTGGGACGGGGCAGGGACCAGAGGGATCTTAAGAGAATCCTGCAAACCGCACTCCTGTGGCACAGACCCGAGGCCCCAGGGGTCGACAGACGTGCTCGGGGGCCGCTCACGCCTGAGCGAGGCTCCGTGCCACACGCCTGTCAGACGGAGTCCCTGCCACACCCATGAGCCCCAACCCTGAGACAAGGGTGAGCAGTGGGGACTCCTGTACAAGGGACATGCTCCCTTCTCCCAGGAAGAGGCCACAGACACCCCTCCCCCAGGATGCGTGGGCTGCCCAGCCCCGAGAGGCCCCTCATGCCCCTCAGGTGACCCCAGCAGGGACAGTGACAGCACCAGACTCACCAGGCACACCAAAGCGTCACCACAAAGCCTCTGAGCACTGAACAGTCACTGGATGTGGGGGAGGGTCAGCGGCAGGAGTGGCTCACAGGGACACTTCGTGGGGGTTCTGAAGGGCTCTAAGTGACCTCCGTGGGGCCTGATAGTGGGAGATGCCGCCATGAGCTGGTCTCCTTGTGTCCACAAGCGATGGTGGATCCTGGAGAGGCGAGGCTGCCCAGCCCTTCACCCCGGACACGGCTGGGTGCTGTGACGGCCAGCAGGCCTCACCCGTGGGAGCGGCTGACAATCCGGGGGCTGCCAGGGCAGGCAAGGCGGTGGCCACAGGAGAGGGGACCGGGTGTGCCGAGCAGCACCCTAAGGCTTCGCGTGTGGCTTCACTGCCCCCAGATAGCGGGGGGAGGGTGGTGCCTGTCCTTCTGGCTCTGCTTCTGGCTCGGTGACAGTGACAGTGATGCTGATGCTGCGGGAGCACGGCTGGGAGGCGGGCGCTGGATCCTGTGGGACCAGCAGACACGCCTCCTGGCCTCTCCCCTCCCACGGGCTGCTGGTTAAAATGCCCGATGGCCCTCAGTCCCCCCAGTGACAACAGCACATGCTGGGGACACAGGCGGGGCGCATCGCTCCCACGAGAATGCCTCCAGGACAAGCAGGGCGTCCGGGCGGGGTGGCAGAGGTGGCCCAGGCGCCCGTGCGGGCGAGTTGCCACTGGATGCGTGTGAGGACGGGGCGCCGGGCGCCCGTCCTGCCCTCCCGCTGGGCCCCTGGGACAGGGCCGCTCCTGCTGCTGACCCTCAGCCTGGGCCTGGCCGGTGCCCAGCAGGCTGCAGAGGAAGTTGCAGTGCAGCCAGGCTTTGACGCCCGTAAGGTGACTGTGCCCCTCGGGCCCAGACTCGGCCTAGGACCAGGACGCGGTGCAAGTGTCGCCCGGAGGGGGCACTGCGGGGGCAGCGGGCAGCGGGGCAGGACACCACTGGAGAGAGGCGGTCGGGCGAGGGGCATTCCGGCCCAGGCCCAGCCCAGGGCGCTCCTCGGGGCGGCTGTGCCACACAGCAGAGGTGAGGGTCCGTTTCCTGTGCTGCCCGGCCATGGCTCGGGGCAAGCGTGGACCCGGACTCCTTCCCATCTGTGTGACCCCACCTGCCTGTCACTTGTCACTGTGGGGGCAGGGGGGGTGCAGGATGTGGGGAGAGGGAAGGGGCAGCGAGGAGGGGTGGGGGAACAAGGCCTGGAGAGAGGCGGAGGCAGTCCGCTCCCGCCCCGGCCAGGGGTCCATGCCCCGCCGCCAGCTCTCCCGGGGGGCGTGGCCGCCGGCAGCACACAGCGCTGATGCGGGGCCTGAGAACCAAGGCTGGAGGCTCTGGCGCCACACGCCCCGCACCTGACCTACGTGCCCCCTGCAGGTGGAGGGACGCTGGCTGACCGTCCAGCTGGCCGCCAGCCGCGCAGACCTGGTCGCCCCAGACGACCCCCTGAGGCTGCGCTTCATTCCATCTGGACCCGGGACGCGGACCTGGAGCTCGCCCTGTTCTGGAAGTGAGTGAGGCCCCTGCAGCTCCCGGCGGTGCTCAGGCTCACGGGCCTCCCCAGGCCCAGTGGCCAGTGGTGAGAGCCGGAGGGACACGCGGTGCTGAGCCGGGGCCCCGCACGCCGCTCTGAGAGGCCGGGCCCGGAAGCGGCATGATGGAGGCCGAGGGGAGGACTTGCCCGGCGGGTCCTGGCGCCTGGGGTCCTGGGTAGGGATGTGCTTCTAGGGACGTCTGGTGATGACCTGGGCTGAACTCAGGGATGCGGAGACCGGCGTGTAAACGCAGCGCCCAGGACAGTCATGGCCACACCTTGCCTCAGACACGGAGCATCGGCACACGGCCCCCCCACATCCCAGATGAGAAAACGAAGACCTGGGGTGGGGGCACAGGCCGGGAGGCCAAGCTTTAGTTTGTGCGTGGAGCCCGGGGATGGAGGCACAGGACTGGGTCCCCACCCCGAGACCTGAAGCTCCCAGCCAAGGACAGGCTGGGTCCGACCCCTCCCGGGAGGTTTGGCTGCACCCCAGTCACGAGGAAGCCCCCCGTCCTTGCTCCAGCCTTCCAGGCGCCCTGGCCCAATGGACCCGCCTGCTCTCCCGGCTGGGTACGAGGGGATAGGGAGGGCAGTCATCCGTATCCAGTTGGAAGCCTCTTTCTCTTTTCCCAGAGGAGAGGGTGTGTGCAGAGGCGTGAACGTCACCATCCACCCCACTGGGCTCCGAGGCCAGTACCGAGGCTCCTGTGAGTAGCCTAGGACTGGCCGGGGTCCCACGCTGGGGTGGAGTGCAGGGACAGGGGTGCTCGTGCCGCACGTCCACCGGCCTCGGGGAAGGCAGGAGCCGGAAGGAGGCACCCTCCCTCCCCGGGCAAACGTGCCACCCCGAGGCAGCACCTGTCCCCACCTGCGTCTGTCCCCACAGTTGAGGGAGGTGGCAGCATGCTCGTCCACTTCGTCAGCACCGACTACAGCAGCCTCATCCTGTACATCCGCTTCGAGGACGGCAGTGAGGTCACCAGCCTGTGGGCGCTGCTGGGTAGGTGGCGGCTCTCCCCGGCTCCGGGCACTGCCTGCGTCTGTCCGGGCCGAGCGCTCCGTGCCCACCGTGCGGAGGGTATGGGCGCTAGCCTGGGCTATTCGGAGCTGCACGCCGGGGCCCCTCGGCCGGGCTCCCCGCCATTCACACACGCATCTACACTCCACGCACCTCACCGCCGTCTCCCGCCCGCTGCGTGCTGGGTGTGTCCTGGGGCTCAGAGTCTCAGGGGTAGATCAGAAAAACCATCCCCACTCCACCAGGGCACGCGACGTAATGGCCCAGAGTCACATGGGGGTCGCATGGGTCCGAAGCTGACAGCGGTGAGGGAGGAGCCGGGCGTCTGCAGTGGGGGCAGCACGGGGCCACAGCACCAGGGTCCCGGGCAGTTGAGAAGGCACAGTGGGGGGACAGGGTGAGGGTGGGGGTGCCGTCACTCCGAGTGTGCAGTGAGGACCTCGCCCAAGGGGACAAGGCCTGGCTCGCCCCCTCCAGGAGTGCTGAGCCTGTGCTGCTTCTCGAGGTCACGAGGCAGGCTGGGGGACGAGGGCTGAGGCCAGGCCACTGACAGCTGGAGAGCAGCAGGCGGGGACCCGGGGGAGAGGGCGGGACCGAGGTCGGACTCTGGGGTCTTCGCCCCTCACCATGGCTCCTCTGCTTCCAGCCAGAAGCATGCCGGGCGACCCCGAGTGGCGGGGGGAGTACCTGAGACGCATAGGGGGGTCCCAGCTGCAGGAAGTCCCCGTCTTCAACCTGGACGGTAAGCGCTGAACCCCCAGTGTCTCCCCGGCACCCTGATTGGCCATGCGGGGCCCAAGCCTCTCCTCCAGGCCTGGCACCCCACTCACAGTAACCACACAGAGGCCAGCGCACTTACACACGTGCCAGCCTCTGCCGGACGCCCACGACGGCCAGACCTGTACCAGGCCCCATGGCCGCCAGCACTCACGCAGCCCCTGAGACATGGTGACATGGGCGCAAACTCGTCTCCATTCTACAGTAAAGACGCTGAGGCTCAGAGAGGTTCAGAGACAGAGCCAAGGTCGCACCACCGGGAGGAGGCTGGGCGGCGGCCTCTCCCGGTAGCCGCTCCCCGGAGTGTAAGTTAGTCAGTCAGCAAACACACAGGCCATTCGGGAGCTGGGGACACATGCAGAACCAGTCAGACTCGTCCTGTGGCCCCTGTGCAGGTTACACGGGGCAGTAGTTCTGTCGCTAGTTTGTTGGAGACAAGAGCTATGGGGTGGGGGCGGGGTGGGGGCCACAGCTCTGCTGCGGCCCCGGGGAGGCGACGGGGCGTAGGCAGGAGAGGCTGCCTGGACGCGGGACCCTGTGCACCGGTGGCAGGAGCAGAAGGAGAGGCGGGAGGGTCTGTGGGTCGTCCAGAGGGCACAGGGGCCGTGACAGGACGAGGCCTGCCATCGGGGTGCTGGATAGCAGATGGCAAGGGGACCCCGGGGACGGACAGTATCTGTGGTTTCGAGTGACTGCACAAAGGCCTTAGAGTCCCCACCTTTCTCTTCCCTCCACAGCCCAGTGTCCCCCGCCCGAAGACCCCGTCAGGGCCACGCCCTGAGCCTCCCTGCCGGGACCCCTGCCACCACGATGCCCTCGCCTCCCTGCTAGTGCCCCACGACCCCTTGTCCAATGCCATCTCCTGCCCTCTGCTACTGACCCAGGCCGGGCCCCATCATCCTGTGGTCCCTCACAGTGGGTCACCAGGTCCTGCCGACCAACGACTAAGGAGCCCACAGCTTCTCCCCGCCTGGCCCGCGAGCCACAGGCCACGCCAGGCGTGGAGGGCGGAGCAGGTGGCCTGACGCTCCCAGCTGCAGTGAACACAGCGCTGCATCCAGCGGACAGAGCCACGTGCGGTGTCCTTCAAGACAGTGACCCTGGATGGGGCCGGGCTGGGCCACCTCTCACCTGCCTCCGCCTGAGTCCCTAGGGGCTCAGGTCAGGGGCGCTGAGTGACCACAGCGCCAGCACACGCTCCCCAGAAGAGCCAGGTAAACAGAGGCCCGCATACCTGCCAGACAGGTGAGCTGAGACAGGCCACCGCCCTCTCCTGAGAGTCAAGGGCCCAACGAGGGCGGTGGCTGGACAGAAGGCGCCCACCTCTGCCCAGGTGAGCCAGGGCCACCCACCGGCCGGGCAGGCTCATGGAAACTGGGTCGAGGCCTCAGTACTTCTGACTGGAAAAGCCTGGGAGACAGGTATGACCAGCACCTGCATACAAACGCCCATGGCAGGGCCAGGCCTCCCAGGAGGCCACACCTCAGCCAGGTGGCTTCCATCACTGCCAACCCAAGGTCGTCGGCACAGCGGCGGCGAACCAGTTGGCCACCTGTGTGGCCTCACCTGCGGCTCGCACCAGAGCTGCCGATGAACAGACAGATGCCCAGAGCTCAGCAGCTCCCTTGAGCCAGCACACCCAAGAGGAAGAGTATGATGCACACGTTACAGTCCCAAAGCCCGTGCTCCCGCACTCAGCACGAAGCCTGCGGACTGCACTGGAGAATCTTTTTTAAATCTTACGCTGGGACATAGGAAAAATGGCTTGCCTAGGGAGACACGTGGTGTTTCTGCGTAGACCTCAACATCGTAGATATTTCATTATTCTCAAGTCAACCTGGCCATTCGATCAGCATTCCAAGGGGGTATTTCCCCCAGACGGCAAGCCTGAATCGAAAGTCCCCGTGAAGGAATGAAAGCTTTGAGACGTTTAGAGAGAGGAGTCAGGCTAACTGCCGCACCATTCCACACGACCCACAATAAACCATGAGGGCTAAAACCGTGAGGCATTAGCTCAGGGTCGAGAGAGGGATCCGCGAACCCGGACGTGAATCAAGAAGGGCACGAGTCGGTGTAATAACAATGTCTCATGTGAACGGCCCGTCTGAAAAAGCATCACTTAGGTGGTGCTGTATAATCCTTTTTATGTGTTCCTGGGTTTGGTTTTCTAGTATTTGGCAACAACCTTTGCACCCGCATTCATCCAGATATCGGTCTATAGTTTTCCTGTGGGGTCTCTGTCTGGTTTTGGTATCAGGGTAATGCTGTTCTCCTCTTCTAATTTGGGGAAGAGTTTGTGAAGGAGAAGTATCGATTCTTCTTTAAACACGTGGCAGAATTTACCAATGACGTCATCTGGTCCTGAGCTTTTCATGGAAAAATCGGTATTACTCCTTCAGTCTCTACTCGTCACACATCTATTCAAATTTCCCCTTTCTCCTTGAGTCTTCTGAGGAAGTTCTAGGAATTTATGTCTTTTGGGAGTTTCTCCATTTCACCTGGCTTATCCAACACGTTGGCATACGATTGCTCGTAGCGTTCCCCCATAATCATTATGATTTCTGAAGGTCGCTAGGGATGTCCCCGTTCATGCCCGATGTTAGCAATTTGAGTCTTCTCTCTTTTCCCGTGGTCGGTCTAGTTAGAGGCTTGTCCACTTTGTTGCTATTTGTAAACAACCGCTTTTGGTTTCGTTGATTTTCCTCTATTGTTCCATTTTCTATTTCATTTCTTTACGCTCTTACCACCCCGCCCCCACCCCCGCTTGCTTTAGTTCAGTCCCCAATATCTTGGGGACTACAATTCAACATCGTACTGTATAACAACCCAGTCCAGCTAATACCAACCTAACGTCAGTAGTGGACAAAGGCTGTGGTCCCGTGTGGCTTCGTTTCCTCTCCTGTCCTCTGTGCCATTTACTGTCAGACTAATTACATCCTTCTATGTTCTGCGCACGTCCACGCGGATTGCAATTACTGCTTTATTCAGCTGTCTTTTCAATCCGATCGAAGAAAATTCCAACGATATATGTATCTGATCTCAGACACTTGTCCAGGTAGTCATCTTACTGAGGTCCTGCGTCTCTTCAGGTGGGTCCAAGTTACTGTGGAGTTCCTGTCATCTCAGCCCAGAGAACTCCCTTTGGAATTTCTCGTACAGCCGTCGTGTTGGCAATACGTTTTCTGTTTGTCTTTTCCCGGGAATGTCTGGATTTCTTCTTCCTTTTTGTAACGATAGTTTTTCTGGAGACATTCCTAGTCGACAGGTTTTCTTTTTCAGCTTTCTGACTATTTCATCCCTCGGCCTCCGGCTTCCTTGGCGTCTAGTCACACAGCCTTGTTGAGTCGCTTCTCTCCCGCTGCATCCAAGATCCGGTCCTTGTTTTGGGATTTGGTCGCTTATGATCCATCTAGTAGTGAGTCTCTTTGACTTTGTCCTGTCTGGGATTCGTGGAGCTTCTTGGGTTATTGAGTCTTCCTTCTTCCTGCTCAAAATCAGCTGTCAATCTCAGTCAGCAATTTTTTAAATTTTGATTTAGTTACTACACTTCTCGACTCCACAATTTCCATCTGGTTCTTTTTATAATTTCTGTATTTCATTGATCTCTCTTTGGCAAGACATCATCATATGATTTCCTTTAGTTCTTTGAACAATCTTGAAATAGCTGATTTAAAGTCTTTGTCTAGCGTGAAAAGGGAGTTTACGGAAGATTAAATACAAGTGAATGATGAGCACAATAAGATATGCTCAAAGGAAATCCCATAAACGCACATTGAACGGGGATGTTTTAATTGGCAGCTTCGTCACGGATAAAAGATCTTATGATACTTTAGTGTATCCACCATAGGGAAGGAAATCAAATGGCAGGATTATGAAAGAAAATTACATCAAACCTACACCAAAATCTTAAATGTCTGCCTTCTTCGACCTAAAAACTCTGTTTTGGAAATTTATCTGATGGATACACTCGCATGACCGTGTCAAAATACATACGTGCAAGGTTAGCCACTGAAACGTCACTCGCAATAGCTCCGGTCTAAACCATCAAAAGCCAATAGAGAATGGGTTGAGTAAATTACGTATATGATCATGACGTAGGAAGCTCCGCGACCATCACGAAAAGCGCCCCCCCCCCGTGCTGGCGCCAAAGTCCAGAGGAGTCGCTCCTGGCGTTCTCACGCTGGGTCCAAGGACACTCCGTCCTTCGCTGATCAAACGGGAAGGTTTAACCAAGTCGTGAGTGTCCATATTAACAGCCTGGAAAATAAAACTCCAGCCGCTGGAAACCTCCCAGGGTAACGATAATCTGGTGATGGGGGGGCCCTATTCCCCAAATCGAGTTCTCCCGAGAGCGTGTCGAGCAGGCACTTTGTTCTTACCTGGGATCAAACCAGTCTGAAAGCCGAAGTTCTGGTGCGTCATGATTCCTGGATGCAAAGGGAAAACTGAGTTACTACGTAATCCACAAGTGAGCAGCATGACAGGTGCTGTTTGGTACCAGTTCTGCAGCTGTGAACATGTAGCCCCAGCTCCCACCCTGGGGAGCTGGCCACAGAGCCCAAGGGTTCCCGTGATCAGTGTCAACGGAGGGATGGCTTCTGGTAGCATAAGCGGCACATTGGACCCAAGAGTGGGGTCAGGGAAAGCCACCTGGGAGGAGATGGCTCACCTGGCCTGGAAGGGGACAGGTGGTCGGGAAAGGACGCAGGGTGACGGGAGATGGCCAGAGGCAGGAGGTCAAGAAAGACCATGCTTCTGGAAAGAAACATTCACCCCAAACTAAAGCGGAGTGGAGAACGCGTGTGGGGACAAAATGCAGATATAAATCACTCACTCACTCGCCACCCAGGTGGCTGTGCCATGCGCTGATGTGAAGGGTTGGGGTAGAGCCCCGTGTCTCTAATTGTCATTTAAACACGTGACTCGTCCAGGGTTTTCTTGTGCTCTTACGTCAACGATGCCACCGCCAAGTCAGTTCGACAACGAACTTCCTTCCTTAACACTGGGACATTTTCTAAACACGAGAAATAACTCCGGGCGAGCACCCGGTCCTGACATTAACCGGAGGTGTCCTCAGCCACAGGTGTGTCATTATTGTCCCCAGGACAGGGCTGTCACAATCCAGATTGCCCCAGCCCAATGTCACTAAAAACACAAACTGACCCATGGAAAACTTACTAAAACGTCATCTTCCTTTAGAAATTGGTGTTATGAGCCCCCGGGTTCCTAGGGGAGAGCGACAAGGAGAACCATGGCTGGCGAAGGGCATCCTGACCGAAGAGGCCACAGATTGGAGAGAGACTCTTACTCAACGCAGAGCCAGACAGGTCCTGGACAGGCGGGGACCCAGGCGGTGACACCAGAGGGGACTGTTCCACCAGCCCAGCGCTGCCCACGGCTCCCGCTGTCCACACTTCCACGCAGGCGGGACCCTTCGCCCAAATCTCACTGTCATGCGTCCAACTGCTCCCAGTGCCCGTGTGACAATCGCGAGGTCAGCCTGTTCCAAACACTGCACTCCCGTCTGCTCGGCACACAGAGGCGAACCCGGACCCCCGCTGCCCCTCAGGACTCCGGCCCACAGACGCCTCTCAGCTGCCGGAGACTTCAGCCAGCCACGCAGCCCCTCCCCAGTCCGCCTGGGCGTCATCGGCCTCGGCTCAGAGGGGCTGCTGGTCACTAAAGCTTGAGCAATGCTGCCACCTCGTGTCCTGTCTCACAGGGCACAGGGCACACACATGCCACCTATGCGTACGCGTGCGCCCCTGCAGACTGCTTCTGCCCCGACAGGCCGGGAGCCTCACTGGGAGCCTCTGGGGACTCCGTTCCTGTTTGTGTCTCTGTTGGTTCCGTCCCCTCTGGAACCGCTTGGGTCCTGCAGCTTTGCTTCCCAGCTTGTGGGACAGGTCCATGGCGGAGCCTGGCTGGCTGGCGCCCTGCTCGGCAGAGAGGTCTGCAGCCAGACGCAGCCGGGTCGATGTGGCTTTAACGCAAGCGACGAGGACCTTTAACGCGCGGTCCCCAGCGGTACCATGCCTCCTCCCGAGAGAGGACTCGCTGTTTCACAGAAATTCAGTCGTAACTCTGAGTCCTGTGGCTTGTCTGCTAAATCTGTCAAACCTGTCGGTAAATGACTGCACGACTTTCTTCAGATCGGTGAATAAAATGATTGAAGTTTTCACTCTGAATGAGACCCGATTCAAACTGTGATTCAAATCACAGAATCCACAATTCAGATCCATTTATTTACGTTCGTTTAACCAGATAATTCCCGAGCCCCTAGTACGTGCCAGTGTGGAGGCTGCAGTGGTCGGGTCCCCGCTTTGGACCATGTGGGATTCAACCTTCACGAGGGGAACGTGTCACCACTGCCATCAAAGAGGTGATCCAATATCGTGGTGACCAGCACCGCCCTAAACGCCAGGGGAAGAGACTTGACCCATGGCCCAGGGACCACGCACTGGGGCCAATCTCTTCTTTGGCTTTACATTATGAATCTGTTCCTTTATTTCCCCTTCTTTCTTTTTTTACTTTTATAGACATTTTACAGAAAAACATAAAGCTGTGAAGACAGCACCTGACTTCCCATGGCCCCGTCACACGCCCCCACCCCCACCCCCGTTATCAACACCGCGTGGCCCCGACCGTCGCGCAGCACTGTTGACATGCACACTGTGGCCACTCCAGGCCACCTCTCCTGAGTGCTCGCTTTCTTCCCCGGGGTCCCGCCCAGGACCCTCAGGGCACTTAGCGAAGCGCCCCCCCCCGCAGCCGTTTAACAGAGCCTGGCGCCCTGATGTCACCCCAATAATAATCGCTGGAAATTCAGGAATGAAAGCAACGACGTCTGTGTCTTTGTCCCCCGAGAGGTGACTCTGGTCCCTTTTGAGAGTGTCCCTAAAATCAATACCTTGGGCAAAACTCAGCGGTTCTGCTCAGAGGTTGCTGAGCACGACAGGTCATCCTTGGTCTGCACTTACCTGAGGTATCGGGAGACCAGCCAGAGCGGCCAGCAGCAGCAGCTTCCGCTTAGAACGCATTCTCTGCTGGGGGAGGGGATGACTCCGCTCAGACTGAGAAGTCGCGCCCTTGACTTACAGACGCCCTTGCCCTACAGACGGGCGCCTACCTGAGCGTCTGCTCCCCAAACAGCTGGTGACTTGAGGTGCCAGCCACTCCCCTGGGGACTGGGACACAGTGTCGCCCCTATTCCCTATGAGCGTCAGCTTACTGCACAAAAGGAAGGCAATAAAGGCTCAGCGTGCGGCTGTGGAGGGAGGGTGAGGGGGTCCCCCTGAGTGACAGCTGCCATCTGCCACCGCGTGGGCTCTCAGCCTGTCCTCCTCAGAGACAGGAACAGGGACCATCTGACCACAACTGTGGTCACCTAACACACAAGCTCTCGAGTGCAGACCCCTGTATACAGGGGCCGAAGCCTCAATCAGTAGGGTGTCGCAGTGACGGGGTCTCGACTCAGGCCCACGCCCCAGCCTACCGTGAGGGATCTTTTGCGATCTCTTGCCACAAATCTGCAGGCACCAGGCCACCAGTCGCATGCTAGAGCAGAGTCGACCTCCTCACGCTCCCGGAGCACCAGTGGGACCCACCCGCCCAGCCCCGAGACCGCCACATCCTCCGCGGGAAACGGGAAACGTGGTGGGTCTGGCTTGACAGGTGCCGTGAGTGACGTCACACGGGGTTCCAAGACAACGTCGATGAAAGGAAAGGACGCAGACGTCTCATCCATAATTCTGTGCCGATCTGATGTGGAAACAGTGACGCCCCGTCTGCGAACTGGGTCCGAGCACGAGACTCCCGGCTCCTCTCTCCTGGGGGTCCTCACACCCCGCCCCCGCCGGCCTCTGCCTGGCCAAGAAGAAGCGCCAGTGGGCGCGGGGTAGGGCCGGTCCCTATACCTCGGTACCATGACCCGAGGTGCCCACAGGCGTCCTGAAAGGACGCGCGTGTCCGAGGGTTCTGCCTTTGGGTCTCTGTGAAAGCGGTGGCCAGACCTGACCCCAGCTCTCCCGGGGGCGGAGCCTCTGCGGGGCTGCGGTCAGCAGCCCCTTTGTGACTCAGGCTTCAGGCTTCGGAAAGGCAGTCACAATGGTGCGCCTGCCTTTGGGATGCCAACCTCCCCTCCACCCGCGCTCACTGTTGCCAGGCAACAGGCCATCGTCCCGTGTGAAATGTTAAGGGCATAAATGGTGTTTCTACTGCTCCTGTGCTGTCCTCTCTGCCCACCCCCCACCGCACCCCGCTCCCTGGTGACCCACCCTTGCCCACCGGGGAAATCCTGCCTGCGGTGTATTTACGCATAGGGCGCAGGGCGCGGGCGGGGGCCTCTCTCCCCTCACCCTCCAGGCGGCCCGGCTCCGCCCGCAGAGCAAACCCCTTCACGCGCCGTCCACACTGATCGAAGCACTCACGCCTCTGATCGTACAAATAACACGTTCCTGCGCGGACGCATCAGAAGCGTCAACCGGGACCCCGTGTCGTCGCCCCATCTCAGGAAACCACCTCGACCGGGGACCCGACGTGCACCTTCAGTAACGCTGCCCCCACCACCTTTGGAAGTAAGTCCGCTGTTACCACCGAGGAGGTGACATCTGCACGGCACCTGCTTCTCCTGCGGCGGCCACGCAGGTTCCCACGACCCGGGGGCGTGAAATGGCGGGGACGTCCTCGCTCACGGTCGGCGGGTCAGGATCTGAAATCGAGGTGTCGGCTGTGCCCCAGGCCGCCGATGCGCCGCGGCTCGTCAGCGCCTCTCGGCCGCCTCTGCCTCGGTCCCCCGTGGCGTCGCCCCGTGTGTCTGCGTGGTCGCCGCCTGGCGGCCTGCTCCCCGCTCACGCCCGCCTCCGCCTCCGCCTCCAGGCAGGTGTGTGTGGCCGGCGTCCAGAGCGTCTGCTCCGAAGGCCTGTGGTTCCGGACGAGCCCTGGCCCGTGGCGCTGCCTGTCCCCGAGGCGAGCGGTCGCCCGCGGAGGGCCCCGGCTGGGCCCCGCCGACCGGATGCCGGTCCCTGAGGGACGCGGCGGCGTCTGCGTCACGCAGCCGCCCGGGCCGCTGCAGCGCGCATGGGCCACCGCGCGGGCCTCGGGGCGGAGCGCCGGCCGAGGGGACCCGAGCCCCGCCCCGGCTCCGGCAGACCCCGCACCCCCCAGCCCGGGCCACGTGTGCGTGCGGGCCCCGCACCCCGCCTCTGCGCTCCCTCTGCCCGGCGCTCTTCCCCGCGCCGTGCTGAGGTCTCCCCCGTCCTGCGGGCCCCCGCGACGGAGCGCCCCAGGCCCGCCTCAGGTCGCGTCCCGCGCCAGGCGCCGCCCTCCACCACGTCGCCGACGCTGTGCTTCGCGTCTCGGCCCGACTCGGCTGGGCGTGGGCTCCCGGGGAGCAGAGCGACGCCTCCGCGCCGCGACAGACCCCAGGCACCCGCAGGGCACCGGCGACAGGCAGGCCTTCCGGCATGGGTGCGGCTCGGAAGTCGGGGCGCACACCCAAGCGGGCGCCCCGAGCCCGCACGGCGGGGGGCGGGCACGGTGCCCGCCTCTGTCCACACGTTCCTCCCCTCCTCTGGGGGATCACAGCCCCCGCCATGCCTGCTCCCCGGAATAACACCCCCATGCACACCCCTCCACCTGACCCCCCCTGCCGTCGGGGCGCCGTCGTCAAGGGGCCCGCTCGCCTCGGACCGAGAGCCGCGGGCAGGCGCAGCAGCTCCTGCTCGGCCCGCCCGGGAAGGTCGCCCCGCCCCCGTCACGGCGCCACCTCGCGGGCTGCACGGCGCGGGGCCGCTGCCTGGCCTCTCTGTGCCCAGGAGCTTAGGGAAGGGCCAGGCGTCGCGACCGGCTGACAGCGGCCGGCTCTGGACAACCGCTAGGCCGGAACCCGCCAGGGTGCTTGTCCCAGTGTGCTCGTGACATACCGCCGGGGGCAGGGGTGTGTGCCCTCGCCTCTGTCCTCGCTCACAGGCGGCCGGGGTCCTCGGGCCCGGTGGCTGGGCACAGAAGGACGGGGCAGGGCCCCGGCTGCTCAGCCCCAGCTCCCCCTGACCCCGGCCACCCACACACCCTCAACGGGGTCCCAGAAGCCTGGCGAGAAGCCAGGAGCGCCCTCTGGTGGCACCGGCGGGAAGTTCAGCCACACCAGCCCCTCTCCAGTGGGACCCCGGGAGCGCCCACCGCGCCCTCATGCCTGCTTCGAGCCGCCCGCGCCCCGCCCCACACACCCCACTGCTCTACGCCGGTTTTCTTCCCGCGGCAGCTCTTTGTAAACTCGGGGCGACGTCCGTCCTTAGGACACAGATGGATGCGAAGAGCAAAGACCTCTCGTCACCCCTTCTAGGCGGCCCCTGTCTTCTACCTTTCGCGGCGTTTGGGCTGTAGAAGCCTCTCGGCCTTTTCCCTATTTCCATGTGGTCTAAGGACAGCTTGAACTTCCCGATGATGCCACAAGGGGGGGCGCCAGGGTCTCTCACAGGTCTGTCCCCAAGGGAGGGGTGGGGCGGGGTCAGGGGCTGGGGTCAGGGGACGCCCACTGGGGGCTGAGGGGTCTCACACTCCCACCAACAGGAGGTTCCCGCAGCTCAGCGAGGTTGTGTACCCCCGGACCCCCTCGCTGAGGCAGGGGGAGCCAGCCGGTCCTCCGCTGTCCTGGTCCCCATCTGGTGTCCACCATCACTCACAAAACGTACTTACCGAACTTTCCGTTGTCTTTTTATGTATGCACAGGTATGGGTTTTTTTGGTTTTTCTTTCTCCTTTGCTTTGGGGAAAGGGCCTCTCAGATCATTCCCCCAAACTGGTGACTTGGGTCTTCTGGCTATTGATAAGGGTCCTTGAAGCTGCCATCTTCTCAGCCCTCTGTAGGCGGGAATGGCTGCAGGCACCGCCTGTCCCTTCGCGTCAGACGTCTGGCGCCCAAACGTTGTTTTCCTTTAAGAAACATGTTAACCAATCCCGCTTTCCTTTGCTCAGCAAACAAGCAAATCTCAAACAGAGAGACAAACCTAGGTACGTGATTTAAATAACAGCTTTGAGTCTCCTTTTTTCCTGTCTAGGGACAGAGGCAGCGTTCCGGCGGGACACCCAAGACTCCGTTCTGACGGAGACGGAGAGGGAAAGAGCCCCACGAGGCCCCAACGTGCAGGGACTGCGACCCTCCGCGGCCAGAGGCACGTGCGGAAGGAGAGGCCTCCCGCCCCTCGACACCCACACCGATGAGAAGGGGCTCATGTCTCTTAGAGAAAGGTTAGGCAGGAACGTTAGGTGGCGGTTTCGGGTCCCCTGCAGAACAATGAGTCCTCCTGTCCTAGAAGGGGGCCGCCCCATCCCACCATTAAGCCAGCCAGAGGGCATTTGGCTCAAAGTTACTCGTACAAGGAGACAAGCAAGCAGAAAATTGGGTGCTCGGCTCGGCCAGTCCCTCGCACCTGCGCAATGAAGGCCAACGACCTTCACCTGAGCCTCTCTGTGCCATCGTTATAACACGCTGCGTGTGCCGGGGCGTTCATCACCGTCGTAACAGCCTGAATTCTGGGAACGAACATGCGCAGAGGGCGAAGGCTGAGTCCCTGGGTCCTGTCCCGCTTGGCTGTCTGTCAGGGGAGCCCGCTCCTGAGAGAAGTGACCGCCCTCAGCAAACGGGGGCACTAGCCCCAGAGGCGGTGTCACCGGGCCCTGGGGGGAGCGGCCGGCTGCTCTGCGCACCCCCCAGCGAAGCTGTCCTTTGCCGTGTGCTTTGACGTCTTGCTCAATTCTTTGTTCGGGACGGCGAGAGCCTGGACAGCGTGTCCAGAGGGGACCCGCTCTCCAGTGACACCAGGACTTGGGGACACTGTGGGGACAGAAGAGCCCCCGAGGCGGGCGGCAGCACAGCAGTGGGCTCAGGGCCCTGGGTGCGGGACCGGACGGGCAGATCTCTGGGAGGGTTGGGGCCTCCCGGGGGCCAGGGGCTGGGGTGGCCTGTCGTGCTCACACCCTCCTCCTCCAGACCCACTGCCGCACCCACCAGTCCTGTCCTGGGGGACTGGGTGGGCATCCCCAAATATTCTCACACCCCAGCGTTTGAATGTCTCCCGGCTGTCAGTTCCCACGGCCTGGCTGTGCCCGCGGCCGGCACAGGGCTGCTCCGTGCGTGTTTGCGAGCGTGGAGCCTGCCGCTCGCCCCTCGGGGGCCCCGTGCCTGCCATTTGGGTCCTCCTGGCGATGGCCCCCCAGGGTCCCAGTCACCCGCCTGGGTCCAGCAGCCTCCAGAGCCACCTGTGTGGGGAGGGGCGGCCGCTCTGAGCAGTCCTGACGAGACCCCGCGGCTGGGGGCGGGGCGGGCCAGCCACGGGAAGAGCCCTTCGCCAGACGCCGGTGAGGGTCCGTGGAGGGTCCGCCCTGCGTGCGGGTCGTGGCTTCCGGCAGTGAGCTCGAGGCCTTCCTGCCGCCTCCGCGTGGCAGCTGCAGGGCACGTCCCCCGGTCCTGGCGCTGCAGGCCGAGTGGCGTCCTGCACACCCCCCCCACGTCCACGTCTGCCTGGAATCTCAGCCTGGGACCCTGTTTGCAACACGGGTCTTTGCAGTTGTGATTAAGGTGAGGCGATGTCATGCTGGCGTGGAGGGGACTCCATGTCCAGTGACGGGCGTCCTGGGGAGGGGAGGCAGAGATGGGAGTGACGTGGCCACAGGCCAAGGCCCGCCGGCCCCCAGAAGCAGGAGGGGGGGAGCAGACTCTCCCCTCCGGTTCCAGAGGGAGCCAACTCTGCCTCTGGCCTCCGGATGGTGAGAGGCGCATTCCTGCAGTTTCCCGTCCCAGCTCCTGCTGCTGTGTGACAGTGGCCCTGGGACGCTAATGGCCCGGCAGCGGAGTTACTACGTGGGCTCAGCCCCGAGCGCTTCACACGCCTCGGCTCATGGAGTCCCTTCCCTGTGGTCACGTGGGAAAGAGGCTCGGCGGGCCACCCACAGTCACGCCGGGAGTGACGCTGATGCCCAGGGTCCCCGCCTTGTCTCCCCGCCCCTGGCCCAGCTCTCCTGCCCCACCGCCAGAGGCGGCCAGGGCCTGTGGTCACCCCGAGGCTCCCCAGGCTCAGCCGGCCGCATTCTCATTCTCCTTCCTGGGCACATCGCTCACAAGGCCCCGTGCTCCGTGTCATGGCCCCTTGGAAGGGGGAGACAATGCAGAGGGAGCTTCCAAACGGGAGCCCTGCTCGTGGGGACCCCATGGTGAGGCTCTGCCCCCAGAAAGGGCCCCTCCTCAGCCAGGCACTTGTCAGCGGCCACGCAGCCAGTGCCTGGCGGGGGCAGCTAGCATGTGTCACTTTCACAAAAGCTGCGAGGCCTTTGGCCTGGGGCCTGCAGCCACGGCACTGGCCCCTGCGTGGCCATCAATGTCCTCATCCTTGTCCCGGGGCCCCGTGACCTCGGCCGAGTGCCGGCTCTCGCCGTGAGTTGCATGTCAACATGTTTCATTTGCTTCACCACCTCCCAGCCCCGGTGGTGGTCACGGTGGCCAGGGCAGCTGTGCAGGCCGCAGCACAGCCCTGCAGCCGCAAGGGACACGTCTGCCGCTGGGCCACGTGCCGTCGGGGTGCAGGCGGAGCTCAGGGAGCAAGTGACAGGCCATGGTGGGGCTCGGGGGCCTGTGGGGGCCGTGACCTTGCTGACGGGGACTCCAGCAACAAGGCCTTCCCTGCCTTTGAGAAAGGGACATTCCGGGTACGGCCAAAGCCACCCCTTTGTCCCACCATCCAAACCTGGCCCTGACAGGTGCTTCCGGCACCCACAGGGCGCTGGCTCTGAATGTCAGTGTTTAAGGAGATAGCGTGTGGGGCCCAGGCCTTTTGGGCCCTGCGACCTTGACCCCGCCCCCTTCTAATGAGGGACAATGCCTGGAACGAGCCCCTTTGCCATCAGGCGCCGTGTCCAGGCACCCTGTGCCGAGAGGCCCCGACCACCTGCCCAGGTCTCCCGTTACCTATGACCTGCGCTGGGTGACACCCACCAGTGGACCCTCCTCCAACCCTCTCATCGGAGGCCAAAAGAGGAGGACACACCTTCCGGAAAAAGCGCGGGGGAGTCGACGATGAAAGAAGTCGGGGCGCACGTGGACGCCACCAGCCCTGGGCCCTCTTGCCCTGCTGGGTGGGCGGCAGTGGCCTGTCCTTCCTGTCCCTGGCCCCCAGGGCCCCGAGGACTGGCCCCTGCCCGGCGTCCCACACTCTGGCTGAACCAGTGGAGTCTGCCCTGGCAGGGATTCATGCCACACGGTGGGGCGACATCCTGGGACCCCATCACAGACCTTTCGTAGCCCACCTAGCAGTTTCAGGACCGACGCCCGCTGCCCCTGCTGGACCAGCCTCCCTGACATCCTTCTGGGGCACCCCGTTTGAACCCCAAATGCCAGCTTTCTGCAGGAGCAGATCCCGGCTGAGGGGGCAGCTTCCTGCACGTCCCTGGCCGCAGGCCCGCAGCTGGACGGGGCTCCGGACAGGAAGCTGGAGGCTGCGCCGGCCGTGGGGTGCTGGGCGTCCCCAGCTCACCGCCCATCCCGGCGGGGCTGCTGTGTCCAGCGTCTGGCATCTGGGCAGGGGAACAAGGCCCTCCACACCCCGCCACCTGCAGTGCCGAGGGGAAGTCGGCCCTATTCCACAGGGAGGCCAGGAGGGTGCGGGGACCGTGGGGCCAGGCAGAGGGCTCTGGGAGGCAGGGGCCCAGGGTGCTGGCCGCTGGGCCCACCCTGGGTCTGGGTCGCGGCAGCAGCGAGTCTGGTGCCAGCAGCGAAGTGTCCCCCAGCAAGGGGACAGGAGAGGGTGCAGAGAGGGAACCAGTCGAGGTGTCTCGGGGGCCTGACAGGAAGGACACGTGCGCGCGCGCGTGCGCACACACACACACACACACAACACACACACACACACGGTCTTTGTCATCTTTTCTTCTGAGATGACTGCAGTTCGCATGGGGTGTGAGAACTAATACGGACAGACACCTGGCACCCTTCACCGCCCCCGGGGCAATGTCCCACCTGGGCCGACACTGGTGCCACCCCCCGTGCAGGTATCCCCCTCACGCATGAGGACAGTGTGGGTGTGGAAGTGTGTGCCCTCGGTCCCATGACTTCCTGTGGGAGACCGGACCCCCGCCCGCCTCCCCCCGTCCCCTCCCCTGGTCAGGTCAGTGCCTCGGCGATTCATGGCTCCACTGGTCACCTCGAGGGCATGCGGACAACCGGCTGGTGCACATCGCCTTCCCGGGCTGGATGTTCGAACGCCCCCGTGCTCCGGTGTGTCTGGGAATGCGGGGCCCCCGCCATCCGTCTGTGCGGGGGCGTCAGGCTGGCTCCAGTCGGGTGACTGTGACCGGAGCAACTGTAATCGCTTGTGTAGACGTTCTGTGTGGACATATTTTTCTCTCTCTCGAATGCCCGGTGGCGATCATGCTTAAACCAAGTGATTGGCAGGTCCCCCAAGTGTTCACGGATACACGGAGCTCGTCCCTGCTGCTGACCTAGTAGGAGTCTTCCAGGGGACTGTTGAGCTGGGATTGGGTTGCCGGGCCTCTCCCGCACCCTCTCACCCTCAGCCTGGGACCCACCTTCAAACCTCACAGACCCACAGACGAGGGACCTCAAGGTCCCCGTTCTCCAGGAGAGATGACACTGGAGGGCCAGTCCCTGGGGCCGTGGAGGACCTCGACCGTGGTGGGGCTGGTTTCTGAGAAAGGAAGTCCCTTGGGGAAGGGGCCAGTGGAGGGCTGTGTGGTGCCCCAGGCATCCGATGTCAGGAGCTTTGAATGGGGTTTTATTTGGGAAAAGGGTCTGTGCAGACCTGACTGGGACAAGGACCGTGAGATGAGGCCACCCGGAGGCAGGTGGCCTCTGAGCATGGACAGTGTCCTCGTACGGGACAGAGAGGAGAGACAGACACAGAGGAGGAGCAGAGGCGGGAGGGGAGCGGCCACAAGGCCAGGGACCCTGGCGCCGCCGGAAGCTGGGGGAGGCGGGGGCACTGGAGCCTGGAGCGGCCCTGCCACCCTCGCCGTCAGGCTCTGGTCTCCGGAGCTGCCAAAGAACAAACCCCCTTTGTCCCGAGTCGCCTGATTGTGTCGTGTGTCACAGCAGAGCAGGACAGGTTTCACGTTTGCTCGGGCCCCGCCACCCCGCGAGGCTCCCAGTGCTTCTGCGGGAGAGAAGTGGCCCCAGACTCCTCCTGCTGGACCAGCAGCACCCCCTCCCCGCATCCACCTGCCAGGGAAGCCCACTCACCCACAGCCGCGGGCCCTCTACCTCTTTCCTGCGAAGCACGCATCTGGGGAGACGGGGCGGCTGTCAGAGGAGCCTCACGGGGGGTCTCCACCCCACCCCAGGCCTCGCTGCTCCGTGCCAGGGCCGAGCTGAGCGGGGTTCCCTAGAGCCCCTGTCTGGAGGCGGCAGGCCCCACCTTGGTTGCTCAGGTTGATGATATTTTCTGGACCAAGTCCGTATCTTTTGCAGATTTTTAAGAATCTTTCTTGGAAGCTGGAGCTCAGTTCTGGCACCCGTCCTGAGGACATGAGGACAGGGCTGAGGTCTCTGCTGCTGTTTGGGACGATGCGTGGGGAGGGTCTCAGGGGCCAAGGGCAGGGCTGAGGCTGAGGGGCTTGTGTAAGGCGTGGCACCCTCACCCCTTGGTGGGACTGGGCTGTGGGGAATGAGGGATGGGTGGGTTTTGTGGTGGGGGATGAGGTGGGGCGGGGTTGGGTCGGTGGGGTCGGGAGGGGTGAGCGAGGTGGCGTGCGCGTACCGTAGCGCCAGCACCCGGGTCTCGGTGCCATTGCTGACGTTGTGCAGGCAGAAGGTGACGTACAGGTCGTAGTCGGTCTCCAAGAGCAGCACCTTGTTGTCCCCCTTGTCTGTGTGGAGACGAGGCTCAGAGCAGGCCTGGCCCACACCGTCCCTGGCATCCGTGGGAGGTGCGGGGGGCACCGTGTGGACGGTGGGCGGGTGGCTCTCGGTGGGGGTGGGGGTTGAGCGCCCGCGCCTGCCCAGGTGGAGGCCCCGTGGCCCCCGGCCCCCCGACGCCCACCGCCCGGCGCGGGACTGTCCACTTACAGGAAATGGTGTACTCCCCGCTCCGCTGTGTTTTCTCACAGACCACGGCCACCTTCTCGCACTGCCCCAGCCTGAAAACCAGCGGGGGTGCCGGCCGTGGAGTCCCTCTGCGAGGCCGCGTGGGGCCCCCCGCAGCTGCGCAGGACGCCCTCCCAGGCCCACGGCACCCTCCCGTCCCTCCCCTCGCCCCACGCGAGTGGGTGCACGAGTGGGGGGCTGTGGGTGCGAGGGCGTCGGCGTCCCCGGCTAGGCTGGCGCGGCGGCACGCACGGGAGGTTGAAGTGGAACCTCAGGTTGCCGTTGTCCAGGCTCTGGATGGAGCTGATGAAGACCCGCAGGTCCCCGTCCTCCTCGATCCGCCTCATGTCGTCCGAGGCCATGGAGCTAGAGTACCAGACCCCGGACACCTGCGGACGAGGCTCCGCTGGGTGGGGCGCCCTGGGCTTCTGGCGCCTCCCCCGGGGCCAGGCCCCTGGGCGAAGGGCTCCATCCAACCGGGGACGCTGCGCCCTCCCGCGGACCCCTCGCCCGCCCTTGCTGCTGTCTCGGCTGGGGAGGAGGGAATCCCAAGGAACAGTGTCCTTGCCACATGCTCAGGTCGGAGACCCGGCCCGGGACCGCCTGCCTTGGCCATGTTGTAGTTGCCCTGCACCACGGCGCGCAGGCGGAGCTCCTGGGCGGGGCGCAGGCTCAGCTGCAGGGTCAGCAGCAGGAGCAGCAGCAGCGCCATCCCTTAGGGCCCACGTCCCCTGGGCCATGGGCTTTATAGGCTCCGCGCTGCGGTTTCCGGCCCCCGGGGCCCTGCCCGGCCACCACCCCCGGCTGGCTGGCCGCATGGTCAGCCAGCTCCAGCTCGGGCTCACTCCGGAAGCGGCTTGAACCGAGCATCCGGCTGGGGTCAGGAGCCACAGGGAGAAGTGGGGACAGGACGGCGCCCGGCCGCCAGGCGCTGCCGAGGCCCTGGGTGACGCTGGGCCTCGCTGGCCTTTCCAGGTGGCCGACAGCCCCCTGCCTCCGACCCCGTCAGCCCTGCCTGGCCAGGTGGGACCCCTTGAGAGCATTTCAGTGCCCCGTGCAGCCACGCATGCAGGACACTGTGTGGGCCACCCTGGCCTCAGCGTGTGGCTGAGAACGTGGGTGGAATGCCACAGGCCGCGGAAGTGGTAACAGTAAAGGCAGAGGGGCCCGGGCAGTGGGGCCGGAATGGGAGACATGTTTGGGGTGTGGGGGTGTGAGGGCTGGAGAACACAGACACGGGTCAGATGGGTGGCGGCCTGGCCTCCATGGTGTCCCCGTCCTGGCCAGGGTCCCAGGCTGTGAAGGAAGTTGCCCGTCTCTCTGCTCTGTGTCTAGACACGTGGGCGGCTGGGCACGGGCGGGGGTGGGCGGAGTTGGACTGACCGGGACAGTGGCCACCAAACCTTACTTTGAACACCAGAGCACAGTTTGCCTCGTGTGTCCCAACCGGCACTTCTTTCGCGGGGCGCCTACTGGATGACAGCAGAGCGCCGGGGCCCGAGGGGCGGCAGGTGCGGGCCCGATAGCCACGCTGGCGACGAGGCCGCCGGCCTCTCCCGCTCGCCCTCCTGACCGCCGGCCTCGGAGGTCCCCCGCCCGTCCCTGGCGGTGCCCGTTCTGTCCCCAGACCTCCGTCCTGCTCAGGCGTGGCTTTGGAACGGCCCACCCGAAGGGGCCCTCGCTCCCTGCTACACGTCCTCTTCTATTTCGGTCACATCACTGTCAGCGGTGGCCGCGTCACCTGTTGGCTGCTGCTTCAGTGCGTGACTGGGCCTTCCCTGTCAGGCTCACGCACTTAGCCCCGAGGCGACCGGCCCCTCCCCGGATGGCCGTGTGGGATGAGGGCTCCGTCTGGATTCTCCAGAGGGAGCGAGCGACAGGCCACCAGGCTGTGGGTACCTCTCTGGGACAGTGCTGCCTGCACGCTGGGTCTCAGGTGCTTCCCTCGTCACAGATGGCCTGGCTGGGCTGGGACGACTGGCAGTGGCTCATGAGAGCCCGCTGGGAGGACATGTCTTCACTAGAAACTGCCTCGCTCACCGGGGACCCTGGGACCCCACATGAGGGACAGACTGCTTGTGAGATACCCAGCTCAGGGCGTCGGTGCTTTGGCGCTGGGGGTCTGTAGTCCTCTCTGAAGCTTGTTATGAGCCCCCCACACCCACCTGAGTCTCCCGCACCCCCCGCCAGGGTGGCGGAATGTGCTGAAATCTGTCACTGCCTGGGTCTGTCCCACTGCAGGCGGCAGCCTGTCTCCACCACCTTCGCTCCTGTGCCTACCCAGGTCACCTTCCCGTCGACATCCTGCTCTGTGACCACCACACAGACACAAACGTGCTCACACGCAAATGCACACACATGCCAGCACACGGGTGCACACACACGTGCACACAAACACACACACACCAGCTCACCTGTGCACGCATACACATGCACAGTCCGCTCACGTGTGCACACACATGCAAGAAACAGCACACACACCAGCACACATGTGCATGCACACACTTGCACACAAATGCATGCACACCAGCTCACGTGCGTACTCACATGTGCATGTAAACACTCACCAGCACACGTGCATGCACACCCGTGCATGCAGACACACAACAGCTTACGTGTGCACTCATGCAGATGCGCACACAAATGCTCACATACGCCAGCTCACGTGTGCATGCACAACATCCAAGCAATTGTGCACACGCCGGCACACGTGCACACACATGCATGTTTGTGCACACATCTGTTCACGTGTGCACTCACGCACGTGCAAATAACCACCACACACCAGCACACATGTGCACACACAGTGCATACAAGCACACACACCAGCTCACATGTGCACACATAACATGCATGCTACTGCACTCACATCAGCACACGTGTGCACACATATGTGTGCAGACACGTGCACACACAGATGTGTGCACACACTCGGTCTCTACCCTACATGCCCTCAAGTGACGCCCCATCTCCCAACTCTTCTTCACAAATTTTTCCAAACACAAAACCCAACGCCTGTTTGAATGGGAAAAGTGATTGATGAAAAACAGGGAGAAAATATAAAATATCTCAAAATCATCTTGACTTTTAGGTAAAAATGGTGTCATGGAATAGAATCACAGATGGGTGGTAGACGGGTGATAGGTGGGTGGTGGGTGGGTGCCGGGTGGGTGGATGGCTGGATGGTGAATATGTGGTGGGTGCATGGGGGATGTGTGGATGGGTGGTAGATGGGTAGGCTGTGGGTACATGCGTGCTGGATGGCAGGTGGATGGGTGGAGGGATGCTCTTCGGACATGAAGCGCCTTCCGCTGTCCATCAGGCTGGGTGCAGAAACCCTTCACGGTGTCCATGTCGTGACCCACTTCCAGGGAAAGTGGGGTGAGCAGGGGACTTGAGTATGGTCTGCAGGCTCCACTCCTTCCTTGGTCCACTTTATCTGGCTCACAAGGAGGCTCTTGAACTTGCAAATGCCCCGTTATGATTCCCAGAGGGCTCTGGGCCCCCTGCACACCCTCTTCCGTCCAAGTGGGACCTGGCTCGCCTGCTCGAGATTAGGGCATCCACTGGTTTCCAATCACGTGGGTTTCAGAGTGACTCCTGCTCCAAGGGAGGAGCTGTTGGAACAGCATAGAAGCATCTCTAACCACTCAGGGGCAGGAGTCCACACAGGCGCCTCCCACCCAGGGGCGGGCGTCCACGCCGCGGCCTCTCACCAGGGGCGGGCGTCCACGCAGGCGCCTTCCCCTGGGCCCCCTCTTTAGACCTCAGGTGTCGTTCCACTACAGGACAGCTTTCGGCAGATGACAGTCTCAGCAGGCGGGGCCACAGGGTAGTCGGTGTGTGCTGTGGACAGAGGACTGCCCTGAAGGGAAACGGGGGCAGGGTAGGCCTGAGGGTGACCAGAAGGGCTCCCCTGGGTGGCCTCCAGCACAGGCCTGATGGCGTGACCCCCCTGGGACACCGGCATTGGGCCACAGGCAGAGTGGAGGGGCACCTCCGCTGAGAGTCGGGTGTGCTTAGTTCTGGCTCCGAGCAAGCTGCGTGCCCCCACCCTGCCGGCACACAGTAGGTGAACAACACGTCTGCTGAAGAAGCGTTCTTGGTCGGTGCTCTTTGCTACAGGGAGGACTCAAGCGTCTGGAGTGGGCATTGTGGAGCCGGGTCACCCCCCGCTGTGCACCTGGCCACCTCCCGCCGGCTCAGAGCCCCCGCCCAGACGCCAGGGCTGGGTCACTCCGGGTTCCACAAGGCCCAGGCGTCGCAGGCCCCCCATCCCGCGGGCGCCCGCACTGACAGAGTGACACCCTCTGCCCAGCCCCGCCAGTGATCACAGAGAAGCTGCTTCCTGCGGGAACTGCTGTCCTTTAACACGCAGACGCCACGCTTCACGGCCCAGCCGGCCTTGCTGGAATCAGGGCACAGGTGCAACACACGCCCCAAAATAAAACGCCTGAGGAAGCTCGCGCATCCACCCCAAGACCCACTCAGGGCACCCCGCCCTGCACCTGGCCAGAGCCCCGCCTCCTAGCCGGGAAAGAGGTCGGGGAAGATGCTGTCCACGTCTTCCCGAAGGGCCGGGCTGGGCCCAGAGGTGAGGCACCTGATGCCTGGGGCCGGGAGGCTACCTGGAGGTGGCGCCCGGGCTTCGGGTTGACCAGGGGGGGTCTCAGACTGGAGACCCTCATGCTGTGGCCTGCCCCCCCACCTGCCCACAACCACAGCCCTCGGGGCCACCCTCAGTCCAGCGGTGTGATCTCTGCGCCCACGTCCTTCGTGTGGGCCCCGGAGTTCCCTGGTGGCCCCAGCTCTGTCGACAACCCCATCCACAGCAAGGCCAGTCTCCTCCTCAGTGGGCACACTCAGGGACTAGGAAGGCACGCTCTCGCCTCCTCTGGCATTTGAGGACAATGGCATGTGGCAAACACGTAAAGGCGGCTTCAATGCATCACCAGGCGTGACAAACAGCCAAGGCAGGTCGGAATCGTCAGGGGTGCCCTGTGCGGTTGGCTAGGGGCGGCATCCGGGAACAAAGGCCACACGTAGAGGAGGGAACAGCCACAGGCCCGTGACTCACCAGGCGGAACAGAGAAGCAGGATGGGGCTCGGGGCAGGCGGAACTCAGTGTCACAAAGGAGCAGGGGGGTTTGGGGTTTTGATTGTGGTGAAATGCACAAAGCGGGAGGCGTGCTCTGACGTCCCGCCCAGTCACAAGGTCAGGCCCCGGCACCGCCGTCTGGTCCCAGCGCATCCTGTCCGCGCAGAAGGAAACCCACACCCGTTAGCGCGCGCCGCCTTCCCCCGGCCCCGCTCCTGGCAAGGCCGCCTCTCTCCCGCTCCCCCTTGTCCTGAGGGAGTGTCTCCTGTGTGCCGACCCCAGGGGCCTCGTGGGTATGCTGATGTTGGGGGCGGGCTGCGTGTGCGAGTGTACATTTGTGTGCACACGCATGTGTTTGTGAGTGTGTACGTGCATGTGCACATGTGTGTGTGTGTGCGTGTGTCTGTGCACCTCTGGGGAAAGATGCCATGGCACCTGGATTTGCAGATGCTGAGCTGGTGTCTGCAAGACTGGTGTCCCGGGGGACAGTGGGAAGAGAGAGGCCTGGCCCCTGACTGGCTGTTGAGGAAAAGTCCCCTCTACCCCCAGAGAGGGTGACAGGGCCTGGGTGGAGGTTCCTGCCGCAGAGCGTCCCCGGGGGCTCCAGGCTGGGGGTGCTGCCAGTCTGCACGTGTCTGGCCGGTCCTGGGTGGTCCTGCCCCTGCTCCCTGGGAGGCACCCTGCCGCCAGCGGCACGGCCACCCGCAGCGGCCAGCCTTGGGGTGGGGCTGAGAAGTGAGTGAGGTCGGGGACTTGGGGATTCGTGGGGCCTGGGGGGCCTCTCTTTCACTCGTGGCACCGGGAGCCTCATCACAAGCGTTCCTCTTGTCTCAGACCTTCTTTGCCGGAAGGTGACCGCAGCGGCACTTGTGGCAGAGCTGGCCAGGCTGGCCCGTCCCCTCTCATGACCCTACCGTCCCCTCTCATGACCCTATTGTACTAGAGGCTGTTCCCCCGGGTCTCGTGGGGACAGGCAGTGCAGGGCTCCTGGGAGCCCTAAGATCACATGAGCCCCCTCCAAAAGGACACACACGTGGAGGCCCAGCTGGGCACTGAGCTGACACCCCAAACTCAGAGAGGGGAGGTACGGGGAGGGGCTGCAACTGAAGGCCCCCGTCTGCATGCCGGCGCCCTGGGCCCCCGGAGCCTGCATGACCCTCCTCTCCCTCAGCACCCCCATTCTCCATGCCTGGGCCCCGTCCGCTGCCCGGGGGCATCACGGTGCATCATGCTGCTCCCCTGGTCGGCCCCACCCTGGCTGGCAAGCACGTGGCCATTGAGGACAGTCTGCGAGGCCAGGGTGGTGAGGCGGGTGAATTCTTGAGCACGCCTGCAGGGGGCCCAAGTCATTTTAGGGAAACTTTTATGGGAGGCAATCCTGCCTTCCTACGCGGAACACAAGAAAGTGGGAATTATCAGGGTCGTCCCAAGGTTAACTTTAAACGGACAGGTGCCTAGCGTAACCTGTAACATCTCCTTCCCCCAAACAAAACAAAGCCAGAACAAAGAAAGCAGGCGGAACCCCGAGAACTGCGAGAAAGGGAAACTGTCGCCTTCCTTAGCCCAAGCCGGCTAAAGCCCGCGAGCTCGCGTGTTGACACTGGCGTCCCACAGCGCAGGGCACTGCACGATTCGTTCCCGTGGGGACTTCGCCCAGCCAGGAGACTCCAGTTGCATATTACAGGCCACTGCTGCGGGCCGGACACGCATCCTGTGGCTCTGCCCAGGGGTCGGTGTCCTCGCAGCTGGGAATACCGCTGGCGGTGGCGCCGCCTGCGATGGGGGCCCGGGCAGAGCCCCTGCCCCACGCCTGACCGCTCCCTGCCCAGCTCCTGCCTCTGCCCTGATGCTCACGCCGCTGTCACCCACGGCGCCCGACCACCCCTACTGTGCACAGCAGCGGTGACCCGAACACACACGCGTCCCCGCAGGCGCTGTGCTTTGTCTGCAGCCGCTGAGTCGGCCAGCCAGGCGTCAGGCCGCACGGCTGTGGCCTCGGCGCTGGTCGGGCTTCCCTGGTGTCACCTGGGACCTGGGAGCGTCCCCGTCTCCGCTCAAAGGCCCACAGGGGTGGCCGTCCTGAAGGGCCACAGCAGCCGGGGTTGCTGTCGGCCGGCTCACGGCCTGGTCTGTAAGATCCCGGACAACCCTGACGCCTACGGGGACGCGACCCGGAGCCCCAGGGACGTGAGGGGCGTGGCAGGGACCCGCATCACCCCTAAATCCATCCTGTACTAGCAGCAAGCTGGGGGATTTTGGAGGCTAATTTTTGGGGGGAAGGTGAGGTTATAAGCAATTTACTTTTTTTCTTGAAAGTGTAAAATTACAGTGCAAACGCAACTTTTGATTCTGATTCCACAAAAGTCAGGAAATGCTGAAGATTCAAAAGCAGGGGGGGAAATCCTGTCTCGTCCAATGCCCCATGCGGAGGGCAGCCCTTCCCTTAGCGTTTGGCCTAATGCGGGGTCACCCCGGGCAGTGACGACCAAGGGCTCACAAAACCAACAACAAACGAGAAACCTGGGAGAGGGGTTTAGGGGGGCCCTCAGAGCCGTCCGCCCGGGGAGGCCGGGAAGACCCTGAGGTGGAGGCTCCCTCGCCCCGCTCCCTACCCCGCCCTCTCCTCTGTGTAGGGACCAGAGTGACAGCGCCTCTCGGGGTCAAGGCCGAGTGGGCCTTCCGCCCTCGCGAAGCCGCTGAGATCGGCAGCCCGAGCGGGCCGCGGAGGCAGAGCGTCCCGACGCCTCCCGACACGTGAGACGAGGGGCCGTTCGGTCCAGACGTCCCACCGTGGCGGCTGATTCGGAGCCACCCTACTGGTGCTCAAGACGCTCACCGACACCCAGTGTTCGCCAGTGAGCCGCGGTGCCGAGCCACGTGGGACACGCCGGAGCGCGTGAGAGGCCAGGCGGAGGGCTGCTGCCAGAGCCCCGTGCACGCGGGCGGCGGAGAGTTCTGGAAGGTGTGGCTGCGGTCAGCACGGAGCCTGTGCACACCGGGGGCGGGGGCGGAGGGTGATGGGGACGGGAAATCCCGCCATGTGCTTCGCTTGGCCAACGGGACCAGACCGCTGTATCACAAAAGGTCAAGTCTGTCCTCACAGGGGTCAGCGTCGAAAATAATAGTTTCGTTCAAAATTGACACACAACGCAGCGCTCTCCAGAGAACGCTGCAAGACGTCCCCGCCGGCGTCTCGCGGTCTGCCAGTCTGTGCGTGCCAGTGGCACTGAGGCTGAACGCAGACGGCCACAGTCACATAAGACTGGTGGGGACGGGCTGATTCCCAGGTCTGCATCTCTGAGCCCTTCGCCAAAAAGGACTTTTCTGAATCACAAAACGCCCCTGTCCCTGGAGCAGGAGACTGGCTTCTGCCACCTGGGGACATAGGGTGGGGGCGTCCCTCCCAGGCCCCTAGACTCAGGACCCCACGAGGTTGGGACATCCTGGCCTCGCGCCGAGCAGCAGCCTATGTGAGGGCGTGAGTGAGTGTGAATGTGTGTGTGTGAGTGAATGTGAGAATGTGTATGTTAGAGCGTGTGTGAGAGTATGTGAACGTGCGTGTCTGAGTGGGTAAGTATGTCAATGTGCGTATGTGTATGTTAGCGTGTTAATCAGTGAGTGTGAGCGGGCGTGTGACTGCATGCATGTGAGTGTGCGTGAGTTTGAGATGTGTGAGTGTTCAGCTTAGTGTGTGTGAGTGCGTGTGATAGCGTGTGAGTGTACACTTGTGTCCGTGTGAATGTGAGTGTGTTAGTGACTGTGTGAGAGTGTGTGAATGTGAGTGTGAGTGTGTGCCTGTGGGAGGTGTGGCTCATTGGGTGCAGCAGGGTGGGTGGGAAGGGCTTTGGCCCACGGCCCTGGGGCCAGTCGTGCTGGGCTGGCTGCTCCCCCAGCTTCTCTTTGTGGGGACGCCCAGGGACGTCAGGACAGAGGACGGGTGGTCCCCCCGCATGACAGTGGGGACAGTTACAGCCCCCACTCAGGCCGATCGCAGCTGCAGAGTGAGGCGTCCCGCCGCCCAGGAAGAAATCTGGTGAAGAGCTTACTGCGTTCATGGCCACGTGTACGGGCACCGGCCTGGCAAGCCTGACGGGAGGATGTGCGTGCGAGTGGCCTGCAGGCACGATCCTGTTTGTGTGACATTCACCACGGCACAAGGGGTCCTGTGTTCGCGTAAGCCAGGGGCCTCACGGGAGCTCAAGGAGACGAAGAGCCGGAACACAAACAGCGTGACCTTTCCTGGAGGCAGCTCCCAGTTCAAACAGGACCTCCTGGCCGTCCTGCTGTATCCTGGGGCGTCCCCGCCAAGCATAGGTCATCGGTCAGCGACCTGTGATTCCACTCACTGGGCTGCGCTCAAGGAGGCCTTGTGAGCCGGGCCCTGGAGGAGCCGGCGAGCCCGGGGCGGGGGGCGGAACCCGAATCATCCGAGGGACGAGAGCACTTCAGGACTCACAGCACCAACCACGGCAGGGGACGTGCAGCTGGCCCCTGGGGGCTGGGCGGTCGGGCCCTCCCCGAGAAGGTGGCCGTTCTGCCGGGCTTCGCAGGGCTCAGAGGCCGGAGGCCGGAGGCTGCAGCGGAGGGAGACAGAGGGACATGCCAACTCATGCCAAAGCGTGAGCCCTCTGGGGGCGTCAGAGACAACCTGATACAGACAGGAGGGACATCAAGTCGGATGTGACAGCAAATACTTAGAGTGAGAAAAAAAGACAAAACACGTGAAAGATGCTGAGATGTGCCCCGACCACCACGGAATCCCAGAGAACACGGGACTTGATGGGTCCCTGCCTGGCACACGCCTCTAAGCCCTGACTTCCTCCCCGCCCGGGAACGGGGACCGTCGCCTGGCGGACGCTGCCACAGCGGGGCGGTCCGCATCCACGCCGTTCCAGACGGTGGGCGCTCGGCGGGGTCACGCCTGTCCTCGCAGAGATTCCCTCTCTCGGAGCCGCAGCGGCCAAGGCCAGCGGCAGGAAACCCTCCGGTTTCCGTGTCCCTGAGGCGTCTCCGCTTCCCGTTGGGCGCTTCGTGAGGCTGGAGCTCGGCAGGGGTCGTCGTCCCTCCGTTCGCTAAGGAAACTCCCCCGCCGCCTTCCAGGTCCCGTGTCGCAGTGCAGGTGTCTGCCGTCCGTCCGCATTCACGTTTTCTGTGGGGAACGTGCCTCTTCTCTGGCCGTCTCTCCTTTTTCCCCTCGATCTGCGGTTCTCGCTAGTAATCCAGGGCTGGGGTTCTCTGTTCTGCGCGTGAGACCAGGGCTCTCCTGCCTTTTTAATCCCCGCGAATCCCGAGCTCTGACGTTGCTTCTGCTGCATCGTGTTCCGTGCTTTCCTTTGTAACTCCCATTACGTGATATCAGAGCTCCTGGAATGCTCCTCCGTGTCTGTGTGTGTGTGTGTGTGTGTGTGTGTGTGTGTGTGTGTTCGTATTTCAGACCCACTGCTCTCTGAAACATTCGTCAATACCATGTGATGATCCCTACATACCGGCTGTAGACCCTCGACCTACTCTGATGCCTCAACTTCTCTTTCAAATTTCTCTCTTTTTTCATTGGTTTCATCAGCACCATCTTCCAAATGCTAATTCTCTTTCCTACTGTGTCGAGTTTTGTGTTTATCTTATCTTTGAATTACGCTTTGGGTCTTTTATTTACTATGTTATTCACCTTCAATATTTATAAGTATTTCTATTTCATTTCTCCTCCCCGTTTATTTTCTGGCCGGGTCTCATTTTATAAATTCTTGTCCTTTTTAAACTCTAGGCGTCTTCCTCGTACGACTGCACTTACAGAGTGTCACACTTGTCATTATCTGGGCCCTATGCCTTCACGCGGTAGTTCTGTGAACCATTTGGTTTGCGTCTCATGTTAAGGCGAGGACACGGAGTCACCGCACGTGTGCCTTCCTCTGTCACCTTGCTGTCCTGTTGTCTGTCTCACGGTTTTGTCGTAGCCTCTCGTCCCGCCCCATTGCCCCGGCTCCCGTCCCACCGCGGTACGGTGGGAATCGCAGGCAAAGTCAGCATGTGGAAGATGGCCGTGGCCCGCTCTGCTGCAGAGGCTGCGTTCATGCCCTCCCGCCCCGCTCACCGGCCGTGCGTCCCCTCTTCCTGATCGTGCGCGGGAGCCTGTGTCCGGGTGTGTGTCGGAGTGAGTGCGCGCCCATGTGTGACAGGCACATGTGCCCATCCGTCCGCCTCGAGTTTCCCTTTGTCTATCCGCTCTGTCACTGCTCTGCCCGCGGAGGAGGGAAGGCGCGTCAGCATGTGGACGTCACACTGTCACGTTCACACAGAAAGTAGCCTGCCCGGGGACACAGGAGGGTCAGTGAGACCCAAGGCCGTGGCTGTCGGAGCCAGCCTGACCCCTTTCTCTGGCAGCAAGGGTGTGAGCCCAGCCTGCGGGGACGGGCAGGGGCCGTCCAGTGGCACCGCACTCGCCCCTCAGTGGTCTCCCTCACAGAAGGCCTCCCGTCCGTGCACCCAGACCCCCACCCCGCCTCCAGACGCCTCCTGCAGGGTGCACCCTGCCCTAGTCGTCCCTCGAGGCCAAGCGTCACGAGAGTTCCTCAGTGACAGTCAACAATTGTGACATTTTATCTGCCCCAGTGCAGAATTGGCCACAGTTTACGGTGGGAAGGGATTGGCTGGTGATCTGTGCCAAGTTCCCGGGCACCCAGGGCCGACAGGTATAAAGGGCGGCCTGCGAGTCGCCGGCACAGCCTCTCCGAGCCTCAGAGTGACCAATCGGGCTGCCGTGAGCACAGACCCCTAGAGATGAAGGCCCTGATCCTGACCCTCGGCCTCGGCCTCGTCGCTGCCCTGCTACCCTCGCCTGGAGCGAGCAGAGCCCGGATGTGAGGCTCCGAGGCGTGGGGTGGGCTGCAGGGCGCAGAAGGAGGCCGGGCCACTCATCGTGGGGTCGGGTGCTGACCCCCCCCGCAAGGGCTCGGCACACTGGGCGTGAGGGTCTGTGCCCGATGACCCAGGAGTGAGGTGGGCCCTGGTCCCAGCTGGCCCGCGGGCCCCGGGCCAGCATCCTGGTGTGGACGTGTTTGAGGTGGTGGCATTTGCAGGGTGGGCTGGCCTGGGAGATGCTCTGGCCCTGTGGGTGGCGTAGGGGCCGAGGCCACAGAACGGGTGGGGAGCGTCAGAGGGTCGGCCGGAACCCTGACTGGAGAGAACGTTCCACAGCTGTTAGGCAAGTGGTACCCGAAGGCCATCATCACAGACAGGGATGTTCCCGAGATGAAGGTGGAAGCATCGACCCCCGTGATCGTAACGCCTGTGGACGGCGACAGAGAGGTTGTTTTCGAAGTGACTGACGAGTGAGTGCTGCCCTCCCCGGGCATGCAGGGAGAGCCAGCGTCTGCCTGGGGTGTCGACCAGGCCGGGGTCCTCCCCAGCCCCTCCTCAACACCCTGCACTGGGCAGTTTTGAGGGTCACCCTGTGGAAGGGACCTCACTAGGGTGCCCCTGGTGGGAGCTGCTGGCTGGCTGGTTGTGGGTGCTACGCGCCTCCCCCAGGGAGCGGCCACGGTGACACCAAGGACCCAGCTGAGCCTGGCATTGCCGCGGGAGAAGCGTGCCACCCAGGAGCCCCCAACATCCGCCCGCCTCTCCGGGGCACTGCCCTGTGGCTGCTCCCAGTTGGGGACCGGTGCCAGGGCTTGGCCATGTCTCCCATGGGGCTTCTGTGTTCCAGGATACAGGGTCAGTGTCGGAAATTTAAGGCGACCTTGATGAAAACCCAGGAGCCCGGCAAATACCTGGCCAGTGAGTCTGGGAGCCCCGGCTGGCCGCACCCACACATGTGCAGGAGGGGCGGCCTTTGAGCCCCCTCCTTTCCGACCCCATTATGCTCCCTCCCTATGAACACCTGACATCAAGCACAGGGTGTGCCAGACCTGCCCCCAGGAAAGACAGGGCTGACCGTGGCTATGCCATGTTGCTCAGCACCCCATGCCTGATGGTGGGGTGTGACTGCCCCTCCCATATGGGGCTCTTATGCACGTTGGAGACAGGAACCCCACGGGCCTAGGGTTTGACTCCGGGGAAGCTCCGGGCAGCTGGGAGCATGTGGAAACCAGGGGGCTGCTGGCTGCTACTGGGCGAGGCCTGATCTTCCTGAGGGACACTGTGGCCTATTTGGGGTCTGCCACTGTCCTTCCTTCCACAGAGAGATATGGGAGTATGGTATATGTCAAGCCACTGCCCGTGAAGGGCCACATTGTCATGTTCTACAAAATGGATATCCCGGGGTACCTGTTCTACGTGACCAAGCTCTTAGGTAAGGGACCCCGGCACCTGCCGCTCACACCCGCCTGTCCCCCCAGAGGGAGTCACGGCCGTTTCCTGTGCTGGATCTTCTTGAAAGGAGTGCGTGCCCCACCCCAAAGTCCAGGGTTGGGGTCCTAGGCTGGGCCCGGCAGCGTGAACACAGAGAAAGAGAGGACAGCTGTGGGCTCAGGGCGTCACACGTTACTGTCCCCAGGTGGGCCCCATAATCGTGGGCAGCTTTTCGAAGTGTGACCCATAGCACGTTCCCCTGAGGTCTCCGGTGTGTGCACAGGGGGAGACCCCAGCTCGGGGCCTTGATTCTGGGGGTGCCGGCTCCAGGGGGCATCAGAATGTCCGTGCCACCCCCGCCCAAGGACAAGAGGCCCCGAGGGGTCCCCTGAGTCCCCCTAGGCCAGGAGCTGCGACGGTCAGTGCAGTAGGGACAGCGCACGACCCAGGGCCGCCCTCGGCAGGCGTGTTCCGGACGTGCCTTCCCGATCCTTGCTGCATCACGGGTGGCACCAGGCGTCACGCGCCAGCTTCCCGTCCTCTGGCAGGGCGCCCTTGCTGGCTGCTGCTCTCCCTCCCCGGTGCAGCCCCACATGGTCCCCTCCCGGCTGCCCCAGGCTGGGACAGAGTCCCAGCCACCTCCCAGGCCCTCCTCACCCACGTGCCCCCTGGTATTGCCAACAGGAAGGGACATGAGCAGGATCCAGGAGTCCTTGGAGGCTTCAAGAGGCCGCGAGCGCCCATGGCTTCAACCCAACAACATTCTTCCCCAAGCAGACCGGTAGGGGCCGGGCCGGGTCCCCGCGGCGGGACAGCCGGCAGAGCGGCTCGTCCCATTCTGACTGGGTCTCTCTGGGGTCGTGTGAAACGCGGGCCTGAGGCCTCTGACTGTGCATTTCCTTTGTCCTGCAGACACCTGCCCTGCAGAGGAGCAGTAAGGTGAGGACAGCTGAGTCCTGCAGTTAGTGGGGCCACAAGAGTCCATGGGACCCGTCCCACCCCTGCTCAAGCAGGCCAGGAGGCCCCACCTGGCCGCAGACAGTGTCTCGGGTGCAAGTCCCTGGCAGTTAGAAAACCCTTTCTGAGAGAGCCCCCCACGGCTGGGGTGCAGGCGGGATACGTCTGCCCCCGCTGTTCCCGGCGCTGGCCACGGAGGCTCAGACCTTCCTCACGCCCTGTCGCCTTTGTGACTGTTCACCCGGCGAGTGGCCTAAGGCTCAGAAACATGGCACAGACACTTCAGGTGTCCCCGCTGCATGTCCTTCTAGAGACTGTGGTTTCTGTGACCCGCCCGAGGTCCCCTGCCGAGTTCCGGCAGAGCCAGAACCCAGGCCAGCACCACCGTCCCCTCTGGCTGCCCCATTCTGGCCCTGGTGGCCTGAAGTCACCCCATACCTTACCATGCGGCGTGGCAGCATACAGGCAGCCAGCCAGAGGGTCCCCCTCCTGTCTGCACAGACCTGACGGCCACAGCCCCCAAGAACGCGGCAGCTGCCCACCTTCCCCGGCCCCCCGGTGCCGCGGCCCCTCACCACTGCCCGTCCTGGCCTCGCTCACCTGCCCCTTCCCTCCTTCCTAGGGCAGGAGGCGCCTCGCTCCACAGCAGCCCCAGGAGGCCCCACTGGGAGCCTCTGGCCTGCGGAACACGGGGGTACCTTGATCACGGGCCTGCTTCACCCCCATCCCGGTCCCCTCCTCCTGCCGGAATCCCCTCTCCTGGTTTCACAAAAAAGAGCTTCAGCAGTTCCTGGCGACTCTGCTGTGTGTGGGGCCGTTCGGGGGTGGTGGGGGGGCTGGGAACGGGGCAGGGAGGGGCGGGACGCCCGGAGCGGCCCTGGGACGGTACGGGTGCCGCCGCCCGACAGGCACGAGGGTCCAGGCGTGCGCTGGGCGCGGGGCTCTGCCCACGTCCTGTGGGGGCTTCTGCAGGTTCTGGGTGCGTTGTGGCTGCGGACAGGGGCTGTGAAGTGACAGGGTCGGCACAGCCCTGAGGTGGGGACACGTGTCCAGGGGTGTCACTGGCCCTCTGCTTCCCCACGGGAGGGAGGCCGTGGCAGGTGTGGGCAGGAGGCCAGGCTCCCTGGGCCAGCAGGATGGGGACAGCAGGACACTGGGAGCAGCAGGCTCGGGCCCGGCGGGGACCCAGGGGGAGAGAGCAGGACCGAGGAAGGTCTCCGAGGTCTTAGCCCCTCACCACGGCTCCTCCGCTTCAGTTCAGAGGCGGGCCTGGGGGCCCTGAGTGGCGGGGGAGTTCCTGCGGCACATCGGGGGTCCCGGCTACAGGAAGTCCCCATCTTCAAACTGGGCGGTAAGCTCAGACCCCACCAGCGTTTCCCTGGCACCCTGGCCAGCTGTGTGGGGCACGAGCCTTTCCTCCAGGCCTGGCGACCCACTGGCAACAACCACACAGGGCCAGCGCACTTAGTCACGCGGCCAGCTTCTGCCGGACGCCAGCGACGGCCAGGCCTGTGCCAGGTCCCATGGCCGCCAGCACTCACGCAGCCCCTGAGACATGGTGACATGGGCGCAAACTCGTCTCCATTCTACAGTAAAGACGCTGAGGCTCAGAGAGGTTCAGAGACAGAGCAAGGTCGCACCACCGGGAGGAGGCGGGGCGGCAGCCTCTCCCGGTAGCCGCTCCCCGAGTGTAAGTTAGTCAGTCAGCAAACACACAGGCCGTTCGGGAGCTGGGGACACATGCAGAACCAGTCAGACTCGTCCTGCGGCCCCTGTGCAGGTTACACGGGGCAGTAGTTCTGTCGCTGGTTTGTTGGAGACAAGAGCCGTGGGGTGGGGGCGGGGTGGGGGCCACAGCTCTGCTCCGGCCCCGGGGAGGCGACGGGGCGCAGGCAGGAGAGGCTGCCTGGACGGGACCCTGTGCACCGGTGGCAGGAGCAGAAGGAGAGGCGGGAGGGTCTGTGGGTCGTCCAGAGGGCACAGGGGCCGTGACAGGACGAGGCCTGCCATCGGGGCTGCTGGATAGCAGACGGCAAGGGGACCCCGGGGACGGACAGTGTCTGTGGTTTCGAGTGACTGCACAATGGCCTTCGAGTCCCCACCTTTCTCTTCCCTCCACAGCCCATGTCCCCCGCCCGAAGACCCCGTCAGGGCCACGCCCTGAGCCTCCCTGCCGGGACCCCTGCCACCACGCTGCCCTCGCCTCCCTGCCCGTGCCCCACGACCCCTTGTCCAATGCCATCCCCTGCCCTCTGCTACTGGCCCAGGCCGGGCCCCATCATCCTGTGGTCCCTCACAGTGGGTCACCAGGTCCTGCTGACCAACGACTAAGGAGCCCACAGCTTCTCCCCGCCTGGCCCGCGAGCCACAGGCCACGCCAGGCGTGGAGGGCGGGGCAGGTGGCCTGACGCTCCCGGCTGCAGTGAACACAGCGCTGCATCCAGCGGACAGAGCCACGTGCGGTGTCCTTCAAGACAGTGACCCTGGATGGGGCCGGGCTGGGACTCCTCTCACCTGCCTCCGCCTGGGTCCCTGGCTCAGGTCAGGAGGCGCTGAGTGACCACAGCGTCAGCACACGCTCCCCAGAAGAGTCAGGTAGACAGAGGCCCGCATACCTGCCAGACAGGTGAGCTGAGACAGGCCACCGCCCTCTCCTGAGAGTCAAGGGCCCAATGAGGGCGGTGGCTGGAGAGAAGGTGCCCACCTCTGCCCAGGTGAGCCAGGGCCACCCACCGGCCGGGCAGGCTCATGGAAACTGGGTCGAGGCCTCAGTACTTCTGACTGGAAAAGCCTGGGAGACAGGTATGACCAGCACCTGCACACAAATGCCCTTGGCAGGGCCAGGCCTCCCAGGAGGCCACATCTCAGCCAGGCGGCTCCATCACTGCCAACCCAAGGTCGTCGGCACAGCGGCGGCGAACCAGTTGGCCACCTGTGTGGCCTCACCTGCGGCTCGCACCAGAGCTGCCGATGAACAGACATGCCCAGAGCACAGCAGCTCCCTTGAGCCAGCACACCCAAGAGGAAGAGTATGATGCACACGTTACAGTCCCAAAGCCCGTGCTCCCGCAATCAGCACGAAGCCTGCGGACTGCACTGGAGAAACTTTTTTAAATCTTACGCTGGGACATAGGAAAACTGGCTTGCATAGGGAGACACGTGGTGTTTCTGCGTAGACCTCAACATCGTAGGTATTTCATCATTCTCAAGTCAACCTGGCCATTCGATCAGCATTCCAAGGGGGTATTTCCCCCAGACGGCAAGCCTGAATCGAAAGTCCCCGTGAAGGAATGAAAGCTTTGAGACGTTTTAGAGAGAGGAGTCAGGCTAACTGCCGCACCATTCCACACGACCCACAATAAACCATGAGGGCTAAAACCGTGAGGCATTAGCTCAGGGTCGGAGAGAGGGATCCGCGAACCCGGACGTGAATCAAGAAGGGAACGCGAGTCGGTGTAATAACAATGTCTCATGTGAGCGGCCCGTCTGAAAAAGCATCACTTAGGTGGTGCTGTATAATCCTTTTTATGTGTTCCTGGGTTTGGTTTTCTAGTATTTGGCAACAACCTTTGCACCCGCGTTCATCCAGATATCGGTCTATAGTTTTCCTGTGGGGTCTCTGTCTGGTTTTGGTATCAGGGTAATGCTGTTCTCCTCTTCTAATTTGGGGAAGAGTTTGTGAAGGAGAAGTATCGATTCTTCTTTAAACACGTGGCAGAATTTACCAATGTCGTCATCTGGTCCTGAGCTTTTCATGGAAAAATCGGTATTACTCCTTCAGTCTCTACTCGTCACACATCTATTCAAATTTCCCCTTTCTCCTTCAGTCTTCTGAGGAAGTTCTAGGAATTTATGTCTTTTGGGAGTTTCTCCATTTCACCTGGCTTATCCAACACGTTGGCATACGATTGCTCGTACTGTTCCCCCATTCCCAGCGGCGGCTGCCGATGCGCCGCGCGCGTCAGCGCCTCTCGCCGCCTCTGCCTCGGTCCCCACGAGGCGTCGCCCCCGTGTGTCTGCGTGTCGCCGCCTGGCGGCCTGCTCCCCGCTCACGCCCGCCTCCGCCTCCAGGCAGGTGTGTGTGGCCGGCGTCCAGAGCGTCTGCTCCGAAGGCCTGTGGTTCCGGACGAGCCCTGGCCCGTGGCGCTGCCTGTCCCCGAGGCGAGCGGTCGCCCGCGGAGGGCCCCGGCTGGGCCCCGCCGACCGGATGCCGGTCCCTGAGGGACGCGCGGCGTCTGCGTCACGCAGCCGCCCCGGCCGCTGCAGCGCGCATGGGCCACCGCGGGCCTCGGGGCGGAGCGCCGGCCGAGGGGACCCGAGCCCGCCCCGGCTCCGGCAGACCCCGCACCCCCCAGCCCGGGCCACGTGTGCGTGCGGGCCCCGCACCCCGCCTCTGCGCTCCCTCTGCCTGGCGCTCTTCCCCGCCGTGCTGAGGTCTCCCCCGTCCTGCGGCGCCCCCGCGACGGAGCGCCCCAGGCCCGCCTCAGGTCGCGTCCCCGCGCCAGGCGCCGCCTCACCACGTCACCACGTCGCCACGCTGTGCTTCGCGTCTGGGCCCGACTCGGCTGGGCGTGGGCGGGCAGGCCGTGCCATTGTGACTGCCTTTCCGAAGCCCGTAGCCCCCCCACCCCCGGGTCATGAAAGGGGCTGCTGACGTCAGCACCTCATAGGCTCCGCCCCCGGAGAGCTGGGGTCAGGTCTGGCCAGTGCTTTCAGAAGACCCAAAGGCAGAAACCCTCGGACACCCCCGGCCTTGCAGGACGCCTGTGGGCACCTAGCGTCACCGGACGGGGTATAGGGACCCGCCCTACCCCGCGCCCACTGGCGCTTCTTCTTGGCCAGGCAGAGGCGGGGGGGGGCGGGGGGGAGTGGGGGGCGGGGTGTGAGGACCCCCCAGGATAGAGGAGCCGGGAGTCTCCTGCTCGGACCCAGTTCCGCAGACGGGGTCACTGTTTCCACATCAGATCGGCACAGAATTATGGATGAGACGTCTGCGTCCTTTCCTTTCATCGACGTTGTCTTGGAACCCAGCGTGTGACGTCACTCAGGGCACCTGTCAAGCCAGACCCGCCACGTTTCCCGAGGCAGGCAGTAGCCGTGTGGGTGGGCTGGTCGGTCCTATGGGTGCTCAGGTGAGCGTGATGAGGTCCACCTTGCTTCAGCATGAGACTGGTGGCCTGGTCCCTGCAGGGGCGTGGCCTGAGCCATGACCCTGTCACTACGTCACCCTTCTGATTGAGGCTTCAGCCCTGTGTACAGGAGTCTGCTCTCGAGAATTTGTGTTTAGCTGACCACAGTTGTAGGTCAGATGGTCTTTCTTCCTGTCTCTGAGGAGGACAGCCTGACAGCCCACTCAGGGGCAGATGGCAGCTGTTACCCATAGGGGACACCCCCCCCTCCCTCCAAGCTGCTCGCTGAGCCTTTATTGCCTTTTTTTTTCTGCAGTAAGGTGACACTGATAGGGGACAGGAGTGCCACTAGCTGTGTGCCCAGTCCCAGAGACGCCCGCCACGGAGGCGACCTGACCCTGATGCTGCCATTCAGGGAGCAGATGCTCAGGTAGGCACCCAGTCTGTAGGGCAAGGGCATTTGTAAGTCAAGTACGCGATTTCTCAGTCTGAGCGGACTCGTCCCTTCCCCTAGCAGAGAATGCATTCTAAGAGGAAGCTGCTGCTTGCTGCTGGCCTCGCTGGTCTCCTGGCTGGCTGGTTCGCGTTACCTCAGGTAAGTGCAGACCGAGGATGACCTGTCGTGGTTGGCAAGCATGAACTGAACTGCTGAGTTTTGTCCAAGGTACTGATTTTAGGGACACTGTCGAAAGGGACCGGAGTCATCTCTCTGGGGGGCAAAGCACATGGACGTCGTTGCTTTCATTTCTGAATGTCCAGCAATTATTTTCGGGTTGCCATCTGGGTGCCTGGCTATGTTCCACAGGCCGTGGAGGGCGCAGTGCTAAGTGCCCGGAGGGTCCTGGGGAGACCCCGGGGGAAGAAAGTGAGCATGCGGGAGAGGTGGCAGACAGCAGGTCCCAGTGGCTGGAGTGGCCACAGTGTGTCTGTCAACAATGCTGTGCTAACTGTGACGGGGTCACGAAGGTGTTGATAACGGGGAGGAGGTGTCCGGGGATGCCACATGCTACCTTCACAGCTTTTTGTTTTTTCTGTAAAATGTCTATAAAAGTAAAAAAAGAAGGAGAAATAAAGGAACAGATTAAATCCAAAACCAAAGAAGACATGGGGCCCGCTGCGTGGTTCTGGCCACAGGTCAAGTCTTCCCCTGGCGTTTAGGGCGGTGCTGGTCACCACGATATTTGGATCACCTCTTTGATGGCAGTGGTGACACGTTCCCCTCGTGAAGGTTGAGGATCCCACATGGTCCAAAGCGGGGACCCGACCACTGCAGCCTCCACACTGGCACGTACTAGGGCTCAGGAATTATCTGGTTAAAACGAACAAATAAATGGATCTGAATTGTGGAATTTTTGTGATTCGAATCACCAGTTTGAATTGGGTCTCATTCAGAGTGAAAATTCAATAATTTTATTCACCGATCTTAAGAACATTGTTTAGTCATTTACCGACAGGGTTGACAGATTTAGCAAACAAAGCACCAGGACTCCAAGTTACGACTGAATTTCTATTGAACAGCAAATCCTCTCTCGGGAGGAGGCCTGGCACCGTTGGGGACCCACACACGTTAAAGGACCTCATCGCTTGAATTAAAGCCACATCAACCGGGCTACGTCTGGCTGCAGACCTCTCTGCCGAGCAGGGCGCCAGCCAGCCAGGCTCCGCCATGGACCTGTCCCACAAGCTGGGAAGCAAAGCTGCAGAACCCAAGTGGTTCCAGAGGGGACAGAACCACGAGGGACAGAAGCGCAGGAACAGAGTCCCCAGAGGCTCCCAGTGAGGCTCCCGGCCTATAGGGGCAGAAGCAGTCTGCAGGGGTGCACGCGTACGCATAGGTGGCATGTGTGTGCCCTGTGCCCTGTGGGACAGGACACGAGGTGGCAGCATTGCTCAAGCTTTAGTGACCAGCAGCCCTCTGAGCCGAGGCCGATGACGCCCAGGCGGACTGGGGAGGGGCTGCGTGGCTGGCTGAAGTCTCCGGCAGCTGAGAGGCGTCTGTGGGGGTCCTGAGGGGCAGCGGGGGTCCGGGTTCGCCTCTGTGTGCCGAGCAGACGGGGAGTGCAGTGTTTGGAACAGGCTGACCTCGCGATTGTCACACGGCACTGGGAGCAGTTGGACGCATGACAGTGAGATTTGGGCGAAGGGTCCCGCCTGCGTGAAGTGTGGACAGCGGGAGCCGTGGGCAGCGCTGGGCTGATGGAACAGTCCCCTCTGGTGTCACCGCCTGGGTCCCCGCCTGTCCAGGACCTGTCTGGCTCTGCGTTGAGTAAGAGTCTCTCTCCAATCTGTGGCCTCTTCGGTCAGGATGCGCTTCGCCAGCCATGGTTCTCCTTGTCGCTCGTCCCTAGGAACCCGGGGGCTCATAACACCAATTTCTAAAGGAAGATGACGTTTTAGTAAGTTTTCCATGGGTCAGTTTGTGTTTTTAGTGACATTGGGCTGGGGCAATCTGGATTGTGACAGCCCTGTCCTGGGGACAATAATGACACACCTGTGGCTGAGGACACCTCCGGTTAATGTCAGGACCGGGTGCTCGCCCGGAGTTATTTCTCGTGTTTAGAAAATGTCCCAGTGTTAAGGAAGGAAGTTCGTTGTCGAACTGACTTGGCGGTGGCATCGTTGACGTAAGAGCACAAGAAAACCCTGGACGAGTCACGTGTTTAAATGACAATTAGAGACACGGGGCTCTACCCCAACCCTTCACATCAGCGCATGGCACAGCCACCTGGGTGGCGAGTGAGTGAGTGATTTATATCTGCATTTTGTCCCCACACGCGTTCTCCACTCCGCTTTAGTTTGGGGTGAATGTTTCTTTCCAGAAGCATGGTCTTTCTTGACCTCCTGCCTCTGGCCATCTCCCTCACCCTGCGTCCTTTCCCGACCACCTGTCCCCTTCCAGCCAGGTGAGCCATCTCCTCCCCAGGTGGCTTTCCCTGACCCCACTCTTGGGTCCAATGTGCCGCTTATGCTACCAGAAGCCATCCCTCCGTTGACACTGATCACGGGAACCCTTGCGGGCTTCTGTGGCCAGCTCCCCAGGGTGGGAGCTGGGGCTACATGTTCACAGCTGCAGAACTGGTACCAAACAGCACCTGTCATGCTGCTCACTGTGGATTACGTAGTAACTCAGTTTTCCCTTTGCATCCAGGAATCATGACGCACCAGAACTTCGGCTTTCAGACTGGTTTGATCCCAGGTAAGAACAAAGTGCCTGCTCGACACGCTCTCGGGAGAACTCGATTTGGGGAATAGGGCCACCCCCTCACCAGATTATCGTTACCCTGGGAGGTTTCCAGCGGCTGGAGTTTTATTTTCCAGGCTGTTAATATGGACACTCACGACTTGGTTAAACCTTCCCGTTTGATCAGCGAAGGACGGAGTGTCCTTGGACCCAGCGTGAGAACGCCAGGAGCGACTCCTCTGGACTTTGGCGCCAGCACGGGGGTGGGGGGCGCTTTTCGTGATGGTCGCGGAGCTTCCTACGTCATGATCATATACGTAATTTACTCAACCCATTCTCTATTGGCTTTTGATGGTTTAGACCGGAGCTATTGCGAGTGACGTTTCAGTGGCTAACCTTGCACGTATGTATTTTGACACGGTCATGCGAGTGTATCCATCAGATAAATTTCCAAAACAGAGTTTTTAGGTCGAAGAAGGCAGACATTTAAGATTTTGGTGTAGGTTTGATGTAATTTCTTTCATAATCCTGCCATTTGATTTCCTTCCCTATGGTGGATACACTAAAGTATCATAAGATCTTTTATCCGTGACGAAGCTGCCAATTAAAACATCCCCGTTCAATGTGCGTTTATGGGATTTCCTTTGAGCATATCTTATTGTGCTCATCATTCACTTGTATTTAATCTTCCGTAAACTCCCTTTTCACGCTAGACAAAGACTTTAAATCAGCTATTTCAAGATTGTTCAAAGAACTAAAGGAAATCATATGATGATGTCTTGCCAAAGAGAGATCAATGAAATACAGAAATTATAAAAAGAACCAGATGGAAATTGTGGAGTCGAGAAGTGTAGTAACTAAATCAAAATTTAAAAAATTGCTGACTGAGATTGACAGCTGATTTTGAGCAGGAAGAAGGAAGACTCAATAACCCAAGAAGCTCCACGAATCCCAGACAGGACAAAGTCAAAGAGACTCACTACTAGATGGATCATAAGCGACCAAATCCCAAAACAAGGACCGGATCTTGGATGCAGCGGGAGAGAAGCGACTCAACAAGGCTGTGTGACTAGACGCCAAGGAAGCCGGAGGCCGAGGGATGAAATAGTCAGAAAGCTGAAAAAGAAAACCTGTCGACTAGGAATGTCTCCAGAAAAACTATCGTTACAAAAGGAAGAAGAAATCCAGACATTCCCGGGAAAAGACAAACAGAAAACGTATTGCCAACACGACGGCTGTACGAGAAATTCCAAAGGGAGTTCTCTGGGCTGAGATGACAGGAACTCCACAGTAACTTGGACCCACCTGAAGAGACGCAGGACCTCAGTAAGATGACTACCTGGACAAGTGTCTGAGATCAGATACATATATCGTTGGAATTTTCTTCGATCGGATTGAAAAGACAGCTGAATAAAGCAGTAATTGCAATCCGCGTGGACGTGCGCAGAACATAGAAGGATGTAATTAGTCTGACAGTAAATGGCACAGAGGACAGGAGAGGAAACGAAGCCACACGGGACCACAGCCTTTGTCCACTACTGACGTTAGGTTGGTATTAGCTGGACTGGGTTGTTATACAGTACGATGTTGAATTTATAGTCCCCAAGATATTGGGGACTGAACTAAAGCAAGCGGGGGGGTAAGAAAGTAAAGAAATGAAATAGAAAATGGAACAATAGAGGAAAATCAACGAAACTAAAGTGGTTGTTTAGAAATAGCAACAAAGTGGACAAGCCTCTAACTAGACCGACCACGGGAAAAGAGAGAAGACTCAAATTGCTAATATCAGGCGTGAACGGAGAACATCCCTAGCGACCTTCGAAAATCATAATAATTATGGGGGAACGCTCGAGCAATCGTATGCAACGTGTTGGATTAAGCCAGGTGAATAGAGAAACTCCCAAAAGACATAAATTCCTAGAACTTCCTCAGAAGACTCAAGAGAAGGGGAAATTTGAATGATGTGTGACGAGTAGAGAACTGAAGGAGTAATACCATTTTTCCATGAAAAGCTCAGGACCAGTGACGTCATTGGTAAATTCTGCCACGTTTAAAGAAGAATCGATACTTCTCCTTCACAAACTCTTCCCCAAATTAGAAGAGGAGAACAGCATTACCCTGATACCAAAACCAGACAGAGACCCCACAGGAAAACTATAGACCGATATCTGGATGAATGCGGGTGCAAAGGTTGTTGCCAAATACTAGAAAACCAAATCCAGGAACACATAAAAAAGATTATACACCACAAAATAGCAGGGTTTATTTCAGGAATGCAGGGTTGACCCAACGCATGAAAATCATTCCATGGAATACACCACATCAAACCACACAACCATCTCAATAGACGCATGGCAATCATTAGGCAAAATCCAACGTCCCTCACAATGTGTGTGTTCCTCAACCTGGGAGTGGAAGCGACGCTCCTGAACCCGGCAAACTGAAAACACAGCAAAAACCCCAAAAACGAGAGGGTAAAAGGGACCCAGTTTTAAAGTTACAGCCTCGTGTGCATCAAAAGATACCCCGAGATAGTAAAGGACAATCCAGAGAAGAGAAAAATGGTTGCAACTCATATACCTGATAAAGGTCTAGTACGCGGAATATGTAAAGAGCTCTTACAATTAAACAAGAGAAAGACAAACAGCACTTCAAAATGGGCAAAAGATGGCCAGCAAAGACTTCTTCAGTTATGCAAATCCCAATGAGATACGAGCCACCCCCATGATGTGTGAGGATCGTAGAGGTACTAGGATGAGAACATCGGACCACAGAAAAGGTTGGCAAGAAGGTGAAGAAATTTTAACTCTTATAAACTGCTGGTGGGAATGTAAAATACAGAAAATGGTTTGGCAGTTCCTGGAAAAGTTAACCACGGAATTACAATATGGCCCAGAAGCAGCTCCTCTAGTTATATACAGCCGAGAGAATTAAAAATAAACATTGAAAGAAAAACTTACGCCGATGTTCATAGTGATGTCATAATAGCCGAAAAATGTAAACAACTGGAACGTCTATCAACTGATGGGTGGATTAAAAACACCCATGCAGGGGAAGGAGCCCTGGGTCGCACTGCAGCACAGGTGACCCTCAAAACTGTTAGGAGGAGGAGCCCGACAGACAAGATCATGGCGGTGCAGTCCTGTTTATAGGACATTTCCGGGACAGGGAAATCTATAGGGCCCAGAAATTCGATCAGTGGTTGTTAGTGTTCATTTCTGCAGAATTGCACAGATGGACTTAAAGCATGAGGTGAAGATTAAAAAAAATAAAAGCATTCTCTAGGTCTTCTAGGGAAAGGGGAGGGAGAGGAGGGAGAAGGAGGAGGGGAACACACAGGACACCCGGGAGGGGGTGGCACTCCAGGGACAGCACTGGCCTCAGGTGATGATGGGAGAATTTTCTGACTCGGGGCCGCGTCCCTTTAAACCGCAGCCAGAGGTCAAAGCGGGTGGAGCCTGGGCTCAGAAGGCAGGCGGGTCCAAGCTCAGGGCACAGCAGGACCGCGCACCGTGTGAGGCCCTCGGGTGCAGGCACACGTCCCTGCCCTGCGCCTGGCAGCCTGCGCCGCTGTCGCCGGGGAGGCGGGCCCTGCCTCCCGCTTTCTGGTTTGCTCGGCAGAAAACGCCCCGACGTGGTGACGAGCACGGGCTGGCTCGCCCCGGTCATATGGGAAGGCACGTTCAGCAGGCGGGCCCTGCGGGACCACTACGGGAGGCGGAACCTCACTGTGGGCCTGGCCGTCTTTGCCGCGGGCAGGTAGGGCCCGCGAGCCTTTGCCCTATTTTGGGGGGTGCAGGAGGAGTATACCAGGAGCCCCCAAGGCCCTTCTGCCTCCCCGAGCTGCCCGCAACCACGGCCACCAGCTGTCCCGTACCACGTGTGCCTGGTCCTCGTCCCCGTCCTCAGCCGGCGGCTCACTGTCGTTTCACGAACGCCCCGTTTCCAAACTGTGAAGCCTGCTGCTCCCCACCCGGCCCCTCCCCCCTGGGGCACCGCGACCCACGCGTCCGACGCGCGTTCTCCCGAAGCTTCGGGAAACTCAACTCGCGCGCGCGTGTCCGGCAGGGCCGCGGACCGGCACCTGGAGCCTTTTTTGCGGTCGGCGAAGAAGCACTTCATGGCGGGGTACCGGGCCGTCTTCTACATCATGGTGGACGACCCCCACAGGCTGCAGGACCTGGAGCCGGGCCCGCGGCAGACCTTCAAGGTCCTGACCGTGGCGGAAGACCGCAGGTGGCGCGACCTTGACCTCGTGCGCCTGCGGCAGCTGCGGGAGCTCATCACCCAGCACGTGTGGGGCGAGGTGGACTTCCTCTTCAGTGCGGCCGCGGACCGGGTCTTCCAGGGGCACTTCGGGGTGGAGACCCTGGGCTCGTCCGTGGCCCAGCTCCACGCCTGGTGGTACTTCAGGGCCGCGCGCGACTTCCCTTATGAGAGGAGGCCCCGCTCAGCCGCCTACATCCCGCCTGGGCACGGGGACTTCTTCTACGACGGCGCACTGGTCGGGGGCACGCCGCTGCGGGTCCTACACCTCGTGGAAGAGTGTCTGCAAGGGGCGCTCCACGACGTCACTCACGGGCTGAACAGCACCTACGAGAGTCACCTGAACAAATACTTCTTCCTGCACAAGCCCGCCACACTGCTGTCCCCGGAGTACGGCTGGGACTCCGTGCTGCTCCAGCCCGCGCAGGTACGGTACGTCAAGGTGCTGCGGTGCTCCAAGGGGGCCTTGTGACCGCCAGGACGGCGGGTCCCCCGGACAGCGGGCTGGCCACGTGGCCGCTGGCAGAGGGGACGCTGCAGACTTTCCGGTCGTGGGACGTGGAAACTCGCGCCTGTGCGAAAGAGACCATTCTCCCGAGATGCTGACCGTCCCGTTGGCCGACTCCGGACCAAGAACAAAAAGATGATTATTTACCATTTAACGCACAGCGGTGTTAGTGTCTACGACCTCGGGTTGGCAGTGATGGGAGCCGCCTGGCTGAGGTGTGGCCTCCTGGGAGGCCTGGCCCTGCCAAGGGCGTTTGTGTGCAGGTGCTGGTCATACCTGTCTCCCTTGGGTTTCCAGTCAGAAGTACTGAGGCCTCGACCCAGTTTCCATGAGCCTGCCCAGCCGGTGGGTGGCCCCTGGCTCACCTGGGCAGAGGTGGGCGCCTTCTGTCCAGCCACCACCCTCGTTGGGCCCTTGACTCTCAGGAGAGGGCAGTGGCCTGTCTCAGCTCACCTGTCTGCAGGTATGCGGGCCTCTGTCTACCTGCTCTTCTGGGGAGCGTGTGCTGACGCTGTGGTCACTCAGCGCCCCTGACCTGAGCAGGGACCCAGGCGGAGGCAGGTGAGAGGAGTACCAGCCCGGCCCCATCCAGGGTCACTGTCTTGAAGGACACCGCACGTGGCTCTGTCCGCTGGATGCAGCGCTGTGTTCACTGCAGCCGGGAGCGTCAGGCCACCTGCCCGCCCTCCACGCCTGGCGTGGCCTGTGGCTCGCGGGCCAGGCGGGGAGAAGCTGTGGGCTCCTTAGTCGTTGGTCGGCAGGACCTGGTGACCCACTGTGAGGGACCACAGGATGATGGGGCCCGGCCTGGGTCAGTAGCAGAGGGCAGGGGATGGCATTGGACAAGGGGTCGTGGGGCACGGGCAGGGAGGCGAGGGCAGCGTGGTGGCAGGGGTCCCGGCAGGGAGGCTCAGGGCGTGGCCCTGACGGGGTCTTCGGGCGGGGACACTGGGCTGTGGAGGGAAGAGAAAGGTGGGGACTCGAAGGCCATTGTGCAGTCACTCGAAACCACAGACACTGTCCGTCCCCGGGGTCCCCTTGCCGTCTGCTATCCAGCACCCCGATGGCAGGCCTCGTCCTGTCACGGCCCCTGTGCCCTCTGGACGACCCACAGACCCTCCCGCCTCTCCTTCTGCTCCTGCCACCGGTGCACAGGGTCCCGCGTCCAGGCAGCCTCTCCTGCCTGCGCCCCGTCGCCTCCCCGGGGCCGGAGCAGAGCTGTGGCCCCCACCCGCCCCCACCCCACGGCTCTTGTCTCCAACAAACTAGCGACAGAACTACTGCCCCGTGTAACCTGCACAGGGGCCGCAGGACGAGTCTGTCTGGTTCTGCATGTGTCCCCAGCTCCCGAACGGCCTGTGTGTTTGCTGATTGACTAACTTACATTCGGGGGAGCGGTTCCGGGTGAGGCTGCGCCCACCTCCCCCGGTGGTGCGACCTTGGCTCTGTCTCTGAACCTCTCTGAGCCTCAGCGTCTTTACTGTAGAATGGAGACGAGTTTGCGCCCATGTCACCATGTCTCAGGGGCTGCGTGAGTGCTGGCGCCATGGGGCCTGGTACAGGTCTGGCCGTCGTGGGTGTCCGGCAGAAGCTGGCCGCGTGATTAAGTGCGCTGGCCCTGTGTGGTTGTTGCCAGTGGGTCGCCAGGCCTGGAGGAAAGGCTCGTGCCCCACACAGCTGGCCAGGGTGCCAGGGAAACGCTGGTGGGGTCTGAGCTTACCGCCCAGTTTGAAGATGGGGACTTCCTGTAGCCGGGACCCCCGATGTGCCGCAGGAACTCCCCCGCCACTCAGGGCCCCCAGGCCCGCCTCTGAACTGAAGCGGAGGAGCCGTGGTGGGGGCTAAGACCTCGGAGACCTTCCTCGGTCCTGCTCTCTCCCCCTGGGTCCCACCGGGCCCGAGCCTGCTGCTCCCAGTGTCCTGCTGTCCCCATCCTGCTGGCCCAGGGAGCCTGGCCTCCTGCCCACACCTGCCACGGCCTCCCCCGTGGGGAAGCAGAGGGCCAGTGACACCCCTGGACACGTGTCCCCACCTCAGGGCTGGTGCTGACCCTGTCATTTCACAGCCCCTGTCCGCAGACACAACGCACCCAGAACCTGCAGAAGCCCCCACAGGACGTGGGCAGAGCCCCGCGCCCAGCGCACGCCTGGACCCTCGTGCCTGTCGGGCGGCGGCACCCGTACCGTCCCAGGGCCGCTCCGGGCGTCCCGCCCTCCCTGCCCGTTCCCAGCCCCCCCACCCCCGAACGGCCCCCACACAGGCAGAGTCGCCAGGAACTGCTGAAGCTCTTTTTTGTGAAACCAGGAGGGGATTCCAGGCAGGAGGAGGGGACCGGGGTGGGGATGAAGCAGGCCCGTGATCAAGGTACCCCCGTGTTCCGCAGGCCAGAGGCTCCCAGTGGGGCCTCCTGGGGCTGCTGTGGAGCGAGGCGCCTCCTGCCCTAGGAAGGAGGGAAGGGGCAGGTGAGCGAGGCCAGGACGGGCAGTGGTGAGGGGCCGCGGCACCGGGGGCGGGGAAGGTGGGCAGCTGCCGCGTTCTTGGGGGCTGTGGCCGTCAGGTCTGTGCAGACAGGAGGGGGACCCTCTGGCTGGCTGCCTGCATGCTGCCACGCCGGCATAAGGTATAGGGTGACTTCAGGCCACCAGGGCCAGAATGGGGCAGCCAGAGGGGACGGTGGTGCTGGCCTGGGTTCTGGCTCTGCCGGAACTCGGCAGGGGACCTCGGGCGGGTCACAGAAACCACAGTCTCTAGAAGGACATGCAGCGGGGACACCTGAAGTGTCTGTGCCATGTTTCTGAGCCTTAGGCCACTCGCCGGGTGAATAGTCACAAAGGCGAGAGGGCGTGAGGAAGGTCTGAGCCTCCATGGCCAGCGCCGGGAACAGCGGGGGCAGACGGTATCCCGCCTGCACCCTAGCCGTGGGGGGCTCTCCAGAAAGGGTTTTCTAACTGCCAGGGCTTGTACCCCGAGACACTGTCTGCCGGCCAGGTGGGGCCTCCTGGCCTGCTTGAGCAGGGGTGGGACGGGTCCCATGGACTCTTGTGGCCCCACTAACTGCAGGACTCAGCTGTCCTCACCTTACTGCTCCTCTGCAGGGCAGGTGTCTGCAGGACAAAGGAAATGCACAGTCAGAGGCCTCAGGCCCGCGTTTCACACGACCCCAGAGAGGACCCAGTCAGAATGGGACGAGCCGCTCTGCCGGCTGTCCCGCCGCGGGGACCCGGCCCGGCCCCTACCGGTCTGCTTGGGGATGACGATGTTGTCTGGGTTGAAGCCATGGGCGCTCGCGGCCTTCTTCAAAGCCTCCACGGACTCCTGGATCCTGCTCATGTCCCTTCCTGTTGGCAACACCAGGGGGCACGAGGGTGAGGAGGGCCTGGGAGGTGGCTGGGACTCTGTCCCAGCCTGGGGCAGCCAGGGAGGGGACCATGTGGGGCTGCACCGGGGAGGGAGGGGAGCAGCAGCCAGCAAGGGCGCCCTGCCAGAGGACGGGAAGCTGGCGCGTGACGCCTGGTGCCACCCGTGATGCAGCAAGGATCGGGAAGGCACGTCGGGAACACGCCTGCCGAGGGCGGCCCTGGGTCGTGCGCTGTCCCTACTGCACTGACCGTCGCAGCTCCTGGCCTAGGGGGACTCAGGGGACCCCTCGGGGCCTCTTGTCCTGGGCGGGGGTGGCACGGACATTCTGATGCCCCCTGGAGCCGGCACCCCAGAATCAAGGCCCGGAGCTGGGGTCTCCCCCTGTGCACACACCGGAGACCTCAGGGGAACGTGCTATGGGTCACACTTCGAAAAGCTGCCCACGATTGGGGCCCACCTGGGGACAGTAACGTGTGACGCCCTGAGCCCACAGCTGTCCTCTCTTTCTCTGTGTTCACGCTGCCGGGCCCAGCCTAGGACCCAACCCTGGACTTGGGGTGGGCACACTCCTTCAGCAAGAAGATCCTGGCACAGGAAACGGCCGTGACTCTCTCTGGGGGGATAGCGGGTGCGAACGGCAGGTGCCGGGGCCGTTACCTAAGAGCTTGGTGCGGACTACCCCGGGATGTCATTTTGTAGAAACGACAATGTGGCCCTTCACGGGCAGTGCTTGACATATGCCATACTCATATTCTTCTGTGGAAGGAAGGACAGTGGCAGACCCAAATAGGCCACAGAGTCCCTCAGGAAATCAGGGCTTGCCCAGTGACAGCCAGCAGCCCCCTGGTTTCCACATACTCCCAATGCCCGAGCTCCCCTAGGCCCAAACCCTAGGCCCGTGGGGTCCCCGTCTCCAACATGCGGGAGAGCCCCGAACAGGAAGAGCAGTCACACCCACCATCAGGCGTGGGTGCTGGGGACAGGTCTGGTACACCTGGTGCTTGGTGTCAGGTGCTCATAGGGGGGAGCATAATGGGGTCGGAAAGGAGGGGGCTCAAAGGCCGCCCCCTCCTGCACATGTGTGGGTGCGGCAGCCGGGGCTCCCAGACTCACTGGCCAGGTATTTGCCAGGCTCTTGGGTTTTCATCAAGGTCACTCTAACCTTCTGGCACTGACCCTGTATCCTGGAACACAGAAGCCCCGTGGGAGACACGGCCAAGCCCTGGCACCGGTCCCCAACTGGGAGCAGCCACAGGGCAGTGCCCGGAGAGGTGGGCGGATATTGGGGGCTCCTGGGTGGCACGCTTCTCCCGCGGCAATGCCAGGCTCAGCTGGGTCCTTGGTGTCACCGTGGCCGCTCCCTGGGGAGGGGGTGTGTAGCACCCACAACCAGCCAGCCAGCAGCTCCCACCAGGGCACCTAGTGAGGTCCCTTCCACAGGGTGACCCTCAAAACTGCCCAGTGCAGGGTGTTGGGAGGCTGGGGAGGACCCCGGCCTGGTCGGCACCCCAGGCAGACGCTGGCTCTCCCTGCGTCCCTGGGGAGGGCAGCACTCACACGTCAGTCACTTCGGAAAACAACCTCTCTGTCGCCGTCCACAGCTGACGCGCCTTCCCTCTCCGCGGGCAGAGCCGTGACAGAGCGGATAGACAAAGGGAAACTCGAGGCGGACGATGGGCACATGTGCCTGTCACACATGGGCGCGCACTCACTCCGACACACACCTGGACACAGGCTCCCGCGCACGATCAGGAAGAGGGGATGCACAGCCGGTGAGCGGGGCGGGAGGGCATGAACGCAGCCTCTGCAGCAGAGCGGGCCACGGCCATCTTCCACATGCTGACTTTGCCTGCGATTCCCGCCGTACCGCGGTGGGACGGGAGCCGGGGCAATGGGGCGGGACGAGAGGCTACGACAAAACCGTGAGACAGACAACGAGGACAGCAAGGTGACAGAGGAAGGCACACGTGCGGTGACGCCGTGTCCTCGCCTTAACATGAGACGCAAACCAAATGGTTCACAGAACTACCGCGTGAAGGCATAGGGCCCAGATAATGACAAGTGTGACACTCTGTAAGTGCAGTCGTACGAGGAAGACGCCTACAGTTTAAAAAGGACAAGAATTTATAAAGTGAGACCCGGCCAGAAAATAAACGGGGAGGAGAAATGAAATAGAAATACTTATAAATATCAAAGGTGAATAACATAGTAAATAAAAGACTCAAAGCGTAATTCAAAGATAAGATAAACACAAAACTCGACACAGTAGGAAAGAGAATTAGCATATTGGAAGATGGTGCTGATGAAACCAATGAAAAAAGAGAGAAATTTGAAAGAGAAGTTGAGGCATCAGAGTAGGTCGAGGGTCTACAGCCGGTATGTAGGGATCATCACATGGTATTGACGAATGTTTCAGAGAGCAGTGGGTCTGAAATACGAACACACACACACACACACACACACACACACACACACACACGGAGGAGCATTCCAGGAGCTCTGATATCACGTAATGGGAGTTACAAAGGAAAGCACGGAACACGATGCAGCAGAAGCAACGTCAGAGCTCGGGATTCGCGGGGATTAAAAAGGCAGGAGAGCCCTGGTCTCACGCGCAGAACAGAGAACCCCAGCCCTGGATTACTAGCGAGAACCGCAGATCGAGGGGAAAAAGGAGAGACGGCCAGAGAAGAGGCACGTTCCCCACAGAAAACGTGAATGCGGACGGACGGCAGACACCTGCACAGCGACACGGGACCTGGAAGGCGGCGGGGGAGTTTCCTTAGCGAACGGAGGGACGACGACCCCTGCCGAGCTCCAGCCTCACGAAGCGCCCAACGGAAGCGGAGACGCCTCAGGGACACGGAAACCGGAGGGTTTCCTGCCGCTGGCCTTGGCCGCTGCGGCTCCGAGAGAGGGAATCTCTGCGAGGACAGGCGTGACCCCGCCGGGCGCCCACCGTCTGGAACGGCGTGGATGCGGACCGCCCCGCTGTGGCAGCGTCCGCCAGGCGACGGTCCCCGTTCCCGGGCGAGGGGAGGAAGTCAGGGCTTAGAGGCGTGTGCCAGGCAGGGACCCATCAAGTCCCGTGTTCTCTGGGATTCCGTGGTGGTCGGGGCACATCTCAGCATCTTTCACGTGTTTTGTCTTTTTTTCTCACTCTAAGTATTTGCTGTCACATCCGACTTGATGTCCCTCCTGTCTGTATCAGGTTGTCTCCTGACGCCCCCAGAGGGCTCACGCTTTGGCATGAGTTGGCATGTCCCTCTGTCTCCCTCCGCTGCAGCCTCCGGCCTCCGGCCTCTGAGCCCTGCGAAGCCCGGCAGAACTGCCACCTTCTCGGGGAGGGCCCGACCGCCCAGCCCCCAGGGGCCAGCTGCACGTCCCCTGCCGTGGTTGGTGCTGTGGTCCTGAAGTGCTCTCGTCCCTCGGATGGTTCGGGTCCGCCCCCCACCCCGGGCTCGCCGGCTCCTCCAGGGCCCGGCTCACAAGGCCTCCTTGAGCGCAGCCCAGTGAGTGGAATCACAGGTCGCTGACCGATGACCTATGCTTGGCGGGACGCCCCAGGATACAGCAGGACGGCCAGGAGGTCCGGTTTGCTCAGGGAGCTGCCTCCAGGAAAGGTCACGCTGTTTGTGTTCCGGCTCTTCGTCTCCTTGAGCTCCTGTGAGGCCCCTGGCTTACGCGAACACAGGACCCCTTTGTGCCGTGGCGAATGTCACACAAACAGGATCGTGCCTGCAGGCCACTCACGCACATCCTCCCTCAGGCTTGCCAGGCCGGTGCCCGTAGACATGGCCTCGGGGCCACTGCCAACCCTCCCCTCCTGCCCTCCCGGCTTGGCCTCGCTGGTCCTCGCCTCTCGGAGCCACACTGCGATCCCCAAGGTGGACAGTGCAGGGGCCTGGCGGGGCAGCTTTGGCCAGCTCGGCTCACTGGCTAGTGGCGTGGAGGGGCCTCGCCATGAATGCAGTAAGCTTTTAACCAGATTTCTTCCTCGGGGGCGGGACACCTCACTCTGCAGCTCGGATGGGCCTGAGCGGGGCTGTAACTGTCCCCACTATCATGCGGGGGACCACCCGCACTCTTTCCCTGCATCCATGGGGGTCCCCACAAAGAGAAGCAGGAGGAGGCAGCCAGCCAGGCAGGACGGGCCTCCAGGCCTGCGGGCCAAAGCCCTTCCCACCCTCCCTGCTCCTCCCGAGGAGCCTCGCCTCCCACACACACACACGCTCACACGTACACCCTCATATGCACACACTCACACAATCAGACCCACACACTACATACACACACTAGCACACTCTCATACTTGCACTCTCACTCACACACAGGCACGCACACACTCACAAAACACACACAACACACACACACACATCACACTCACACACAATCAGATGCCCGCTAACACACTCGCACTCACACACACTAACATACACATTCACTTTTACTCACAATCACTCTCACAACTCACACACTCTCTCACACACACACACTCAACCCTCACACAGGCTGTGCTTGGCGAGAGGCCAGGATGTCCCACCCAGGTGGGGCCCTGAGTCCAGGGGCCCGGGAGGGATGCCCCCACCCTCTGCCCCAGGTGACACCAGGGAAGCCCGACCAGCGCCGAGGCCACAGCCATGCGGCCTGACGCCTGGCTGGCCGACTCAGCGGCTGCAGACAAAGCACAGCGCCTGCGGGGACGCGTGTGTGTTCGGGTCACCGCTGCTGTGAACAGTAGGGGTGGTCGGTGCGCGTGGGTGACAGCGGCGTGAGCGTCAGGGTAGAGGCAGGAGCTGGGCAGGGAGCGAGTCAGGCGTGGCGGCAGGGGCTCTGCCCGGGCCCCCATCGCAGGCGGCGCCACCGCCAGCGGTATTCCCAGCTGCGAGGACACCGACCCCTGGGCAGAGCCACAGGATGCGTGTCCGGCCCGCAGCAGTGGCCTGTAATATGCAACTGGAGTCTCCTGGCTGGGCGAAGTGCCCACCCGGGAACGAATCGTGCAGTGCCCTGGCAGCTGTGGACGCCGGTGTCAACACGCGAGCTCGCGGGCTTTAGCCGGCTTGGCTAAGGAAGGCGACAGTTTCCCTTTCTCGCAGTTCTCGGGGTTCCGCCTGCTTTCTTTGTTCTGGCTTTAGTTGTTTTTTTGGGGGGAAGGAGATGTTACAGGTTACGCTAGGCACCTGTCCGTTTAAAGTTAACCTTGGGACGACCTGATAATTCCCACTTTCTTGTGTTCCGCGATACGAAGGCAGGATTGCCTCCCATAAAAGTTTCCCTAAAATGACTTGGGCTCCTGCAGGCGTGCTGAAGAATTCACCCGCCTCTCTCCACCCTGGCCTCCCAGACTGTCCTCAAGTGGCCACGCGCTTGCCGGCCAGGGTGGGGCCGGACCAGGGAGCAGCATGACGCACCGTGATGCCCCAGCGGGCAGCTGCCCAACTCCACCCAAGCAGCTTTGCAGGACGTGAGGTGCGGAGCTGGAGGGAGGCCCCTGCACCGCGGGAAGCGCTCACCCTGGCTGGGGAGGTCTGGGAACAGCAGTGGGAGGCTCCCCCTGATCTGTGGGGGGCCCAGTGACCCCGGGAAAACTCGGCTCTGGCTCGCCTTCGGCTCTTGTGCGAGGGGGCGTGGGTGGGTATAAGAAATGAGTGTCTGGCCTTTGGATACTCGGAAGGCTTCATTGTAAACGGACGGGTTCTGACGGGGTCGCAGGAGGAGAAGTCGGGCGGCAGAGCTGGGGGCAGGGTGGGAAGCCCTCGGGGCCATGTTGTCGCTCTTTGTTTTTTGCTTCAGTTCATTCAAAATTTTCATTTTGCAAAGGGACCGTTTCGGACTCCGAGTAACTCTCGAGCCTCAAAAGACCCATCAAAAGAGCTCCGCTCGGGTCCACCGGTCCAGGGCTATGGTTCTCCAATTCGGTTTTAAGAAAATAAGTTCGGGGATTTCAGAAGCACCCCCCCCCCCAGTGGCCACTGGTGTTCTAAATTACTCGTGGTCGAATTAGTCCCTTAGATACGCACTGGAGGAGGGACCGTGACTTCTAAACGAAGAACCAGCCAGGGTCCCTGGGGTGGTGTGGGGTGGGGGGCGCTCAAGGCATTCGGCTGGCTGTGATGCCATTCTTCAGAACCTCTCCCTCTAGAGTGAAAGCCTGAACAGGCTGCAGGCCAAACACCAGCAGGACCCACCGGAACACCAAGGTCCCCTAGTTCAAGCATCGGGCCAAGGCGCCGACCGAATCCTCCTGGACAAAACGAGGCCAGAAATGGGCGACGCCTCAGTTACATCCGAACACAGCCGAGGGACTTCGGGACACAAGGAGAGAGGAAGCCGGGGCCAGGAGAAGGGGCACCCTGCAAACCCAGGACTGACGAGGAAGCAGCAGGCTCAGTGGGCACCGTGCCTACCTGCTCGCCAGCCTTGGAGCAGTGGGGTCCTCACTGCACCCCCGTATGGGCCCCCAAATACCGTTGGCCTGCACGAATAGCCAGGTTCTGTCTCTGTCTTTCTTTCTCTTTCTCTTTGTCCAGCAAATGGCTTTCTTCTGAAACAAGGGGGATGTGGAACTTGGGACATGCCAGCTGTCGGAGAATCAGGGCAGGTCCAGAGCACAGAGCTGGGGACGGCTTTTATAAGGGAGAGGGCGCGACCCGGGGAGCTGCGCTAAATGAAACGGCCGTCGAGAGCAGTGAGAGCTGGGGGGCCTCGCTTCCTGCTGGCCTGGCCGTGGCACCCCCAGTGGCTGGGCTGTCGCTGGGCAGGAGGCGTCTCTTCTTCCTCCTGCTGAGCTCCTGAGCTCCTCACTGGTGCCGCTTCCTGTGGGAGGTGCAAGGTGCTCTCTTCCTGTCGGGGTCAGCGGCCTGCCTGGGGGGCCACGTGTGTGAGCGTCCTCCCTTCCGGCCTCCCGGCTCCATTTTATGTGAGGTTTCTGTTTAGGAATTTCCATGCTCTCGCACAAAACGCGTTTACACACGTGCGTGTCTGCCTGTCGCGATCACGTATCCGCGGTCGGGCGGGTGGGATCCTGGGTGCAAACGGTCGGCCTGCATGTCTCCCGTCAGAGGTCCCTGGGGTCTGGGCACAGAGACCCCCGGCCGGTGTTAGCAGTGGCTCAGCTCCGCCCGTGCCGTGGGCCAGGACCGAGGGCCCCGCCCCCTCTACGGACACAAGTGTTTTTTTCCATTTCCCAGCTATTGCCAGTGCCCTGAGGGGGATTCTAGAGAATATCGCTCTGAAAAATGGTGCAAGGATTTCTGCGTGGTCACCTCCTAGGACAGCGCTGACAGGTGGACGGGGCGCCTTGGGGTTGCCGGGGCTCACGCCGCACCCCCCCCCCAGAGGACGGCCTCTCTCTGTCCCCTCCAGAGAGCCACTGCTCCTTCGCTGTGTTCCAGGGCCAGTGTGACGGGGACAGTGCCCTCTGGTGGCACTTACAGGGCATGTGTCCAGCCGGGGAGGCCGGGCCCTCCGGACACATACTGATGCGTGCACCGTCTCTTGCTGGTGGTCTGGGTGTTCGCTCCTTGTCCCTCGCTCTTGAGGGTCTCTGCACCCAGGGGTGTGGAGCCTCCCTCTGGCCTTGGGTCAGACCTCCCAGCTTCCTGCATCTTTTTCCTGGGGGGTCCTGCAGTGGCCATGACCCTGCCTGGCCCTGGGCACTGCTGCTTCCGCCCACTGGACCAGCCCTCTGCTTCCACATCAAGCCAGAACTGTCTGCACCGACCGACCTGTTGTCCCCTGGGCTGTTCCCCTGGGCAGGGGGCACAATCCCTCAGTTGCTCCTGCTCGGGGCGCCTCCCCCCAACATCAACCCCCTCCACGCGCACATGGGGAGGGGACCTAGGGCTTGAGGAAAGACAATGTCCTCGGGACTTTTTAGCCATCTGTCACCAGGTTGGGACTTGGAGGGCACAGGGACCTCATGGGAACATGAAGCCTGAGGCTCTCAGCCATGCAGTAAGAAGTCCTTTGTCTCTGACCCCTGAACCTGCCTTCTGCCCGCATCTAGGAAACAGTGACAGGCCAGGCTGTTAGCTTGCAAGTGGGGTGAAATCTCAGACCCTTTCCAGGACTTGGTGCCTCCACGTGGAAGCTGCCCCAAGGCCCAGCCCAGCCCTCTGGGATGCAGAAGGCGGGGCTGGGGGCTGGGGGGGGCGGGGGGCGCTTAAGGAGAGCGGGAAAGACTCACAGTAGCTTTTTTAGGAACCAGGAGATTGGAGAAGAATTGGGTTTGGGTGGTTAAGAGAGCAGCCTCTAGACCAGACCTCTCTGATCCAAATCCTGGGTCCCCCACTTACTTTGTGCAGGTGATTTCCACTCTCCGTACCTTGGCTCCCTTTTAGAAGCAGGGTTTGGGTGAAGATTAAGCTAATACAGGAAAAGCACTTAAGAGAACTCCGAGAACTCCGCACGGTAAAAGAGTGGGCGGGGTCCTCCAGCAGATCAGGGCCCCGGGGTGGCATGGCCGGCAGGTGTGGCAGCTCAAGAGAATGAGGATGCCCTTCACCTGAGGCCCACGGCGGCTGTCCACCTGTTCCCAGGAGGCCGGCTGGGGTAAGGATGCTCCCTGCAGAGTCCAGGGGACTGGTGGGCAGGTTCTCGGGTGGGTGGGTGTTCTTCCCCAGTGGACCACGGAATGGGAGAGAGCGATGCGCCCCTGGTTGGTTTCCTGCTGGAGGGGACCGGGTCCTCAGCCGGGTAAGGCAGGAGCAGCAGAGATGGGCGGGGCTTGGAGGGGAAGCGGACACCCTGGACTCCCGGGCTTGTGCTGCCTGTCAGCCATCGCAGAGGGGAAGGGACATTCTGGTGAAGAAGAAAGCGGATGGAGCCAGGGAGTAAGGAAGACGAGTTCAAGGCACCAAGGCACCTAGCTCCGCCTTCAAGACTGCTTCCCCCGCCCCGTGCCTCAGTTTCCCCACCTGGAGGAGCAGGATCGCTGTAGCACTTTTCCAGATGTGCCCCGAGAGTCTAAAGAAATCTCTGGAAAGGCTTCGGTGAGCACTAGTTGTAGAAGAGCGGGCCCTCGTGGTGATTTCTCCCACCTCAGGATGTCCCTTCCGTCTCCCGACCTCCCTCCAGGGGGCGGGGACGGGGTCCTCTGCCTGGGCTGTCCGCGGCCCCCCAGCTTCCTCGGGCAGAGGCCCGTGCCCGGCGCAGCCCTGGGTGCAGGGAGCAGGCGCTCAGCAGAGTCTGCTGGTGGCCGAAGGGCCCTTGGCTGGGGGGAACCCGGGGTGTCCACTTCCGGCGGGGCCGCGGAGGCCTCGGCTGAGTCCGCGACCTTCGGGGTGACGAGCTCCACGGGGCGTCGGCGCTGGGGCAGGGACGCGACGCCACTTCACTGGGGAAACCGGAGATCGGGGGCGCCAGGGGACGCGGGACGTCAGGTGGTCTGGGGCGGGCATTCGGGAACGCGGGGACGTGTGACTGCGCCCGTGAGGTCGGAGTCCGGGCGCGGCGTGGGGCGCGGGTGGGCGCGGGCGCTGTGCCCCGGGAGACGGGGCTGAAACGCGCGCGCAGCCTCGTAGGCGTGTACTGGGCAGGCTTTGCCGCGCCACCTAGCCGGGGTCTTTGGGGACCCCGGTTTCCTCTCCGGGCCCCCAGCATCTGCCCAGCACCCCGCTGCCGCGTCTCCGGGTCGGAATCTCGACCTCGAGCGGAGCCTGCCGCAGGTGGTGGCCTCGGGCCGCCTGGGGTCTGCCTGGCGGGAAGAGGGAGTGGGAAGGGACACCCCGCCCTACTGCTGAGCTGGGTGGGCGCACAAGGCCCTGGGCCTGGGGGGCTGCCCCGGGGTAGCCAGCGCCCAGGGAGGGGAGGTCTGGAGCCTCCTTGATGAGTAACAGGGGGAACCCCTTGAGTAGAGACTCAAGTTCCACTCCCCCAGAGAGTGTCCTTGGATCTGCAGGAAAGAATTCAAGACCCAGACCGAGTTAAAGACAAAGGAACGTTTATCAGACAAGGAATAACGTCCCCAGATCGAGCGCCGTCTCCCCTGGGGATCCATCTGCAGTTCTGCTGCCTCCTCCCTGTATTACCCCCACCTCCTTAGAGACTTTATTCCCTTATTCTCAAGGGGGTGTCTGGGGACTAAGGTCTGTCTGCTGTAACTTCTTCAGAGCTGAGCTCGGGCCGTAGTCCCTGCCTGTGGGAACCAAGATCTCTGGACAAAGACTGCTGTAAGGGCCCCAGAGGCGGAGGCCCAGTTGACTGGGTCACTGGAAGCCACCTGGAAGCCGCTGGAAGCCTTGCATCACCATGTCTTTATGTGGGAAGGCAGAACCCTCTGGAAGATGCAAGACTAAACAAGGGCTGGAAAGGAATCGAAGTAAGGTAGCGGGAGTCCCAGGACGTGAAGGAGCCAAGTGACACTTGGTAGGTACCCTTTAATGGAGTCCCGTGTAGCTTGGGGGGGGGGGGTCATTTTACAATGAAGGAACTTCTGGTGTTAACTCAGAATAAGAGATTAATAGGATGGTGAGATTTCTTTTTTTCCTTTTTTCAACCCTTGGTTGACCTCATAGGTTGCAAGGACCTTGTCAGTTTTACAATGCCTTATTATTTTTTTTTATTTTTTACCTTCAGCACCTGGTCTTCCTAGGTGGTCTCCCATCCAAGTACTAACCAGGCCCAACCCTGCTTAGCTTCCGAGCTCAGACAGGAGCATGCTTGTTCAGGGTGGCATGGCCATGACTCTTTTTCTCTGTGTTTTTCTCCCTAAAAGTCAGTGCTAACAGGTATTAAGATCATATCTTTGGCCTTTTTGTTTGCATTCATCTAGTGTCTTTGTGAGCCTTTTGATTGTGAGTCTGTCTCTATCACGTCCTTTTAAAGTGTTTCTTACATTTATTACAGAGTTCAGTTTTGATTTGTGATCCAGTTTGAAACTTTAATAAAAAAGTTGAACAAATTTTCGGTCATAGCTATATGTTTACTTTGTTTGGTGAAGTTATTTGGGTTTTTTCTTGTTTTCACAGCTTTGAAAGGCTTTTTCCTGTGTGGGTTTTTTTTTGTTTTTGTTTGTTTTTTTTTTTCGATAATTTGAAAGATTTGGATTTTAATCCGGTGGCAAATTTTTATAGCCACAATGTCATGGAGCCCCTTTGCAACACATACATTAACTCGTTGGGAGTTATGGTGCGAATGATTTCCTTCTCTGTACTCCTTTCCCTTCTCTTTATTTATTGACTTTATTATGCTACTACATATTTACTGAGAATAAACGTATGCCTCTATTACTTGGATTTCCATGTTTAAACGACAGCATTTATTCCTATCTATAAAGATGAAAGAATCCTCTTGTTTTAGCATCTCCCATTTTCTCTTCGTTTGTGAGAATTGTATTATTCTGTTTACATTCTAGAACTAGGGTCTTTGGCCTCATGTCTGACTTGGTCCTGTACTTAAGTAAGGTCCCGTTAGCACTAATCTTTTTTGTCATCCTTTGTCCACTTAAAATGTGGCTGCTGAGGCTTGTCCTTGAGAGGCTTCTTCAAGAAGGGTTCATGGGATTGCTATTCTTGAGTTGTGTGTCGTCTGTTGTCTTAAACTTGAATGAGGGTTTGGCTCCGTGTGACATTCTTGGGCACACTTGCTTTTGCTGGAGCCTTGGTGGCGGCATCCAGTTGCTTCTGAGGTTGGACATTACTATGAGGAAGCACAATGCCAGATTTTTGTCCCTTACACGTAATTTGGAATTTTTCATGGCTAAGGATTACTTTTTATATTGTGAAGCCCAGCAAACCTTACCAGGACTGATATGTGTGGGACAATCGGGGTGAATTTTCTCATGGGACTGTGGTGTTCATTCTGGAGTCATGTATTTAATTCCTACAAAGGTTTCTTGGATTGTTTTTAAGCATTTTTTTCCTATTCCTAAATTTCCGTTTTCTTCTTTGGGGACTTCTATTGTGTACGTCTTGTTTGCCTTTCTTTCATGGCTACCCTCTTTAAACTTTTTAAATGTCTTATTCGTTCCATTTCCTTGTTTTTATGTTTTTTTCCTATGTCACAGAATGCTTTTCAGCAGTTTATTCTTTCATATGCTGCTTCTATTTTTAATTTGTGATTTCTTGTTCTGCTCTCGATGTCTAACATTTTCAATCCTATTGACTATCTCCTCTGTAAGCTTGTTTTTCTCCTTTGGATTTTGTAGTAGAGGTGATTGCTTTTTTTAATGCATGGAGAAATATTTGAAAAAATTCCATCTGTTCTGTGGCAAAAAAAAATATTTGGCATGGGTTTGTCCTTTTTCTGTGTAATTGTATAGATCCCATGCTAATTCCTATTTTGAAACTGATTCACGAATAAGGTATTTCCTGGCATGGACATTTGACAGCATCACTGTGGGAGGGAAGAGTTGGTATTTCGTGGCAATGGGGATTTCCCCAGTTGTCCCGAGAAAAGGAAGCTGTAGGAGTGTTCCCGGTATGATTGATGCCTTGCTCGCCCCAGCCCCAACACAGGTAAATTCCCGCATGTAACTGCTTTTTAGTACCTTTTTTCTTTTTTTGCCACTTCTTTTGGATTTCCTACATAGATCACATCAACTGCAGTTTGATTTCTTCCTTCCCAATTGGGATGCCCCTTTTCTTGTCTTATTGCATGTCCTAGGACTTCTAGTGTGGTGTTGAAAAGCAGTGATAAGAAACATTCTGCCCTTGTTCCTGATCTTAGCAGGAACATTTTCTCTCACCATTGTGTGTAGGGTCTTGGTAAATGTTCTTCACCCAGTTGAGATTCTGTTTTTATTAGCTGAGACACCGAGTGATCAGTCTTTTACTTTTATTAAAAGGTACTTGTGTGATGCAACATAACACAACCTGTCATGACTGATACAGGGAAAATCTGGGATTTATAATCCGGCTGGATGTTAGCTGAGGGTATTAGCAGTCTAGTTAGTATGAAGCAATGGGACCCTGGACATATTGGCACACACCTACAGATCACTTTGTCGGGTGATGTGGTACCAAGACAAATGTCTTTTAAAGGCAAAATTTTGAAAACAGCATAAAATTGGGAAGGCCTCGGAAACTCAACGACTGCAGGGTGGGGTGGTTCCTTTAAGTGCTGGGTAAAAGCACCCAAATGCTGGTCTGCTCTCCCTGCACACCGGCTATGAGAAGCTGGGGCCACAGAAGCACCCACGCTGGAGGGCTGAGTTTCCTGGCAGAATCTATTCAGGGGAATGCCCAAGGTGACACGTGATTGGGTGAACACCCACCAGCCCTGTTGAGATGCTCCTGTGCCATTTTCACAGTTACACTCTCAACTGTCCTGACAGAAAATCATTTGGGAGAAATTGCTGGGTGCAGGGTGGTGGGACAAGAGAATGCCGGAACAGAGCTGCAGGTCAACCGAGACGGCAGCCAACTGTGCTACACAACGCAACCCCCTCCTCCCCTACGTCCAAGAATACACACGCACACACGCACGCACGCGTGCAACCGGGAAGGCTGTAACATGCTTTTCGCACTGCTGTAGCTGTGTCCCACAAATTCTAATCCATAGCATTTTCATCATCTTTCAATCCTAAATACTCTCTAATGTCCATTAGGAATTATTCTTTGACTCATAGGTAATTTAGAAGTGTGCTGTTAAACTTCCAAATGACATTTTAACGATCACCTCTTAAATTTTAAATTGTGCCACGGCCAGATGATGTACTTTGTATGAAGCCGATCCCTCGAAATGTCAGACTTGTTTTATGGAGGAGAGGTTTCATCACCCTTCTGTACTATAAATGTGTATGCTGTTTCAGATACACTCTTGCATCCGTGAGATCAAACTTGTAAACGTCATCAAACCTTCCATATCTGCAAGTCCGACAACACAGCCACACCAGCTTCCTTGTGGTCACCATTTGTTTCTTAACTGGAGTTTAATCAAAAGAATTTTATTAACAGCTTTATTGAAATACAATCCACATACCAAAGACCTACCTGAGTTTTATCAGTTTGCATTCATTTTGGTTGCCTGCAGGCTTGGGCTTAATTCTGCCACCTTACTCTACCTTCCCTCCACCTCCCTTAGTTCTAGTTTCGTTTTCTCTCCTGCCTCTGGTTCCATTCCACCCCACCCCATTCCATTTTTTTCTTCCTTCGTTTAGTATGTACACGGTTGCTACCTTCAGTGGTTGTCTTAGAGTTGTTAGTATGTATGTCTGACTTCGATCTTAATTTTTACTCTTCTTAAAATAAACTTAGGATCACTGGATGCTAATGATGCCTGAGGTTGGCAACACCTCTGGGCGACCCCGAGGCTGTCAGCTCCACCTTCAGCTGCAGCTACAGAGGCTGGATTTTCGTCCCTTTAGAGTGAGATTTGGACTGACAGCGTCAGTCACCAAGGCCACTCCCTCCTTGCTGCTGTGAACATGGGAGGGGAGGAAGGGGCCAGGTCCCCACCCCTCCACACTGCCCCCCCACTCGTCACCTGCAAACTCTTCGGGGGCTTCTGGCCTTGCAAGAGAAGGCTGGAGCCCAGGTCTGGTTCACCCTCTGCGGACTGAAGGACGTGGGCCCCTTCTCAACATTTGCACGGGTGACCCAAGTCCTCCCAACGAGCCCACGTGTGACGGCGCGCCCCGCACCGGTGGGAGCTGCCCGGCGTCACACGCCTCGGAGGCTCCCCTCTGGCCTCCCATGGACATGCAGCCAGGGGCTGGGGAGCGGGGCGGCCACTCGGCCGCGGCCCTCACGCTAGGCCGGCCCGCTGCAGGTCCTGGGGCAGGATCCGGCCCTTCTTGCGGGCCTTCTCCCGGCGCCGCTCGGCCTTCGCCACCTTCTTCCTGCGCAGGTTCTGGCGCCGCTGGTCCTGCCGCCGCTGCATCTTGTCCACCACGTGGGCCGTGCGCTTCTCCACCGGCGCTGCCGCTGCGCGCGCCGCTTCTCCTTGCGCTGCAGGGCCGCCTGCAGCAGGTGCTGGTTGTCACGGACCCTCACGCCCTCGGCCTTGTACAGCGCATCGGTCCACCGCATCTTGGCCTCCAGCTCCCGGGCCTGCCCCGCGTCCCGCTCCCGAGCTGCTCCAACCGGCTCTGCCGCGCCTGCAGCCGCTCCAGCAGCTGCCGGTAGTTCCTGCCCGTCAGCGGCGTTAGGTTCCCTTTGAGCTTCTGTCCGCTTCTCCTTGCGGCGCTGCGCCCGGCTGGTGGGCGGCTCTCCGCTCACCTCCACCTTGGGGAGAAGTGGTCGTCAGCACCAATGTGCACGCGCACGCCTGAAGGGGCGGCGGCCCGTGCGCGAGGCGGCCGTCAGCACTAGTGCGCACGCGCCAGCCCCGCCCCTCGGCGCCAGCCCCGCCCCACCTTGTTGAAGAGCAGCCCCGTCTGTCGCCCTACGTCAGGGCTGGGTGCCTCGGGCGGGGGCGGGGGCGGTGTGGCCTCCGCGCCTTGGCCGCCTTCTCCTTGGCTCTCAGCTCCTTCCGCTTCCTCTTCCTCCGGTCCCGCTCCTGCTTCCGCCGCCGCCTTTTCTCCAAGGCGGTGGGAGACAGCTCCTCGGTGCCGCCCTGGGGGAGAAAGCGCGGTTCAGCCCTGAGGTCCTGGGGCGCCCAGCGCGTGGGCTCACGGCCGGGAGGCACGAGAGAACGCCCGTGAGCAGGGAAGGGGCCCCACTGAGTTCAACGTTCCACTCGGACATGACCTACCACAAAATGTGAGCGACTCCGAAGGAACAAGGGGACCCCCCCCCCAGTCGGAACCACGCTTCTGGTGCACAGGCACCCAGCAGCACTCCGCAAACACGGTTTCACTAAATCTCCCCATGAGCCACCCAGGGGATGCTGTCCCCCACTTTAGACTTCAGGGCCAGGTGGCTTAGCCAAGGCCACCACCCAGAACTGGGCGTTGGTCAAACGACTCAGCGCCCGTGCAAACCGCGGCACTATTATGTGATGACAGTGACCAAGCCCTGCTTCACCTACAGCCTTCCTCACCTGGGGCCAAGCGAGCACCCAGGCCAGCCTGCCCTACATCTGCACTCCAGGAAAGCAGCCCAAGCCTGGGTCACCCCTTAGGACCCAGCCCCCGGAGCCTGCCCAGACTGCTGCAGAAGGGTGCTGGGGGGCTGTCCCCACACCGCATGAGGCCTGGTTGAAGTTTCCAGGGAAAGGGCGGTGGTGGCCAGGTTGGAGGAGGGACAATTCCAACTCAGGTGTCAGTGTGTGCTGAGACTGTCATGTCAGGCAGGTCACCTCACCCCAGGCCCTTACTTCACAGAGCTGTCGTGACATTGAGATAGACAGAAGTGTCACCCAGAGTGGTGTTCAACAAAGGTCGCTTCCCAGAGGAAGCAGGATGAGCCTCTCCTAGGCCAGCAAAGGGCGGGCGACTCTGGATGAACCTCCCAAGACGAGAACACAGGACAGAGCTGCCGGGCACTGGCAGGACCCACCCGTCCGCCCATCTCACAGAAACGCTGGCCAGGCCCCCACAGAGCACCAAAGCACTTCCCTGCCCGGCAGGCAGGGAAACCACTGCAGTAAACGGCGCTCCAGGCACCCCGAGGTCGCCCCCGCCTACCTGGCCCCGGGCCTCCTGGATCTTTTCATGCAGTCGCTGCCGCAGAACGTCCAGGGCAAAGAGGGAGTCAGGCTCTGCGGCCAGCCACCTGCAAGCGAGGAGTCAGAGCACTGAAAGGGGGCTGCTCCGGGCCTTTCCCGTGGCCTCCCCAGGCCAGCTTCAAAGCCTGAGTCTCCCGCACCGCCCTCCCCCTGGTGGCCACAAGAGGATCTGCAGAGCAGTTCCAATAAATTCCATCCGCGTCTTGAAGGATGATTGGCCCCCAGGACACCCTCCAGCACATGATGTCCTCGTGTCCTTGTGTGTTATGAGAAAACCCTCCGACAGGTCAAGCCACACCAGCCCCCCTCTTCAGCTTCTGCAGCCTGGTCCCCCTGAACAAGTCAGCTCTCACGACACCCTCTCAGAAGCTTGAGGGCAGTGACGCCCTTCAAGCCAAGCTGCTCTAGGTCCTCATAACCTTGCCCCTTGCCAGATCCTAGTCACCACCCAGCCTGGAACCACCGTGCATTTCCTGGGATCCCAGACACCCACAGCGTCCCTGTGATCTGCCCACTGAAGCTTGCGCTTTGGGATGCCTCCCATTATCCCACCGTGCCTAGCGGTATCTTTTCTTATGACCAGAGAGGACGACGTTTGCATGGATCCCCGCCAGCCCTGCCCAACATCCCAGAGCTCCGCACCTGTGGGGCCCCCCGTGGAGCCAGAGGACTTCTCATCCTTCACTGCAGCTGGCTTCCCAGCTCCGGAAGCTGCCAGAGACTTCTCCCCCAGGCTCTGGGCCCTGGGCTCCGCGCCTTCTCCTCCCGCTCATGGGATTTCTTCTGTGGTCTCTTCTTCTTCTTTTTGGGGGTCTGGCAGTTTCTGAGCCTTGAGTTTTGCCAGCTGAAATACAAAATCAGAAAGAGCTGTTGTCCCAGTCTCTGTACACGGTTCAACAGGCAGGAGGCCTTGTAAAGGCTTTGATCCCAGAGGGGCGCTGAAGGAAAGCGAATCCGATGGAGGATCTGGAGACCCTTATCCACAGAGCAGCACCACACTCTGCCCAGGGAAGTAGACTGGCCCCACACATCGAAACCCTGAGAGGCAGCCACACACTCGACCCAGCAGCCAGCTGTGAGAATTCATCCCCAGTATGCACAAAGATTTGCCTCGGAATGTTCGTCACGATGCTGTTGGGAAAAAAAAACAACTGGGAAAACCTGAATATCCATCTACGGGGACAAATCGTGGCACTGCTATATGACCACTATGTAGCCATCAAAAATGATGACATGGCTTTCATTTTAAGAACTGGAGAAAATGTTTACATTTTAAATGGAAAATATAGTACGAATTACTTTAATATTATTATAAGCATATTATAATAATTATAAGCATATTATTACTCATGGAAAAATGACTAGAAATACACAGCCCTAAGTTGTAACTGATCGATGAGAAAACTCACTTTTTCTGATCTTCTATAACGAGCACATTTTGCTTGTATAAAGTCGCTTTTCTCTGCCAGGCCCTGCCAGCCCGCTGCTCTCCCCTCCTCCTGGCTCAGGCATGCTGACCACCCAGCTCCCCGCAGGCCAGTTCGCCTGTTTCGCCTGCTGTGCACACCTGCTTCCCGCGGGTGGCCTGTCACCCCTGCCAAGTCAACCCACGCCGCGGGAGCCATCTTTTGCCTTCCTTGTCCCCACAATGCGCATCCCACAAGGTCACTTCCTCCGAACTCGGGCAGTACTTCCTGCCCGGTGGGCAGATGGCGCGGAGACCCTAGGACCCCGGGCTGATGTCCCCAACAAGCAGGGAAACACCGGTGGCTTTAACATCACATATTCCCTTCTAGTATTTTACGTGCTTGTCTCACGCGTCCACCTGGAGGCTCTTCGGGGTGCGGTGTGGGGGAGACACGGGCTCCGCAGCGGCAGGGAGTGGGGGCGCCCCCTTCCGAAGCCCTCCCAGTACGGGCCTCGGGCTGCGCTTTACCCGCCTTGCGCTTCTGCGGCTCCGGGCTGGGCTGGGCGCAGATCTTCCTGGCCAGGCCCTGCAGGTAGGCGTCCTTGGCGAGCAGAGAAGCCATGGCCGGAGGGCGGGCGGGGCTCACTCGGGGTCCTGCGGTGGGGAGCGGCCGGGGCGCAGAGCGTGACACGCGCGCACACACCCAGGTCCCCGGGCCGCGCTTGCCGGAAACGCCGCGTGCGCAGGCGCCGCGCGCGGGGCTCGACCGCCTGGCCGGGCTCCGCCGGGGCGGGGCGCGGGCCGCAAGGCACTGTGGGCCGCGGGTGGCCGCTGGAGTCGTGCGTGCGGTCTGTGGGGCCCGGACCCCCGGCTGGAGGTTGGGGCGGTGCTGGTGGCACCCCCCGGCCGCCCTCTGCGCCCCGACCCCGGCACAGTACCCCGTGCACACAAGGCGCTCAACAACTAGGGGCGACAGGATTAGGCCGGCAGTAATTAGATGCTTTGGGAGCGCAGACCCCAAGTGGAAGCGGGCGAGCCCCGGGGCCCAAGCGGTGAGGACATCAAAAGGCCCTTTGAAAACGCTGCTAATGGGATCCGTTTGAAGCATTAAGAACTTCCATTTCTCCGCTGCCTTCTGCCCGGAGGGGATGTCTGTGGGCGACGATGATGTCGTCGTTACGAACCGCTGTGGGATCTCGGCCGCACACTCATTAAGCCAGACACATGTCCTTTCTGGAACCGTCAGTTTTGACTATCAAAGCGAGGGGCACTGAGGGACCGGGACACAAGTGACAGGGACGATGGGTCCTCTTTCAGTGGGACTTAGCCACACCCCAAGCGTGGGGGGATCTGACCTGTGTCTCCATCTCCAGGGTGGTCTTGGAGGCTTTGCTGTCTTCACTGGGTGGGGCAGTAGAGGTCACCAGAGTTGCCACACGCCAGCGGGGGAGAAAAGTTGCATTCTGAATGTAGACCTTGATTATGGGCCCTCCTAATGTCCTTACCTGTCTGTGCCAGGTGTCGAGGTTTGAGCAGCCCTTCCTCCTCCACCGCAAACCCTGTCTGCACGCGGCTTCGGGGATCCCAGACAGCCGGCCTGCCCCCTCCACCCTTCTCTGGGTCTCCAAACCACTTTTCTGCCTGCTCCCTCTGCTCAGTGGTCCCTTTGGAGCTCGTGGCTTGACTGAGGACCTCTGAACGCCAGACCCACATATGAGCACCCAACACACATCTGCACCTGCTGTGTACAGAGCGGGTATCGACCTCCTGTTCCATCTTCCCGTTCCTTCCCATCTGTCAAGGCGGGTCTGCTCCCAGCCCGAGGCAGAGCTTGAGGCCACCCTGACTCAGTCCCACATCTAATCTTAAGCCAATCCTCTTGGCTCTCCCTTAAAAGTATCTGGAATTCTACTTGACCTATCCTGACCACATCCTGATCCTGCTCTAGTTTTAAAACACTATCAGAAATAACTAAGTGTGATGCAAAAATAAAAATACGTAGAAAAAGACATTTGGGAAATTAAGAAGTTATACTAGATGTTCATGGAATTTATTTGGGGGGTGATGCTGGCATTGTGCCATGGAGAATGTTGCTTTTCTCGGGGGGGGGGTGACAAGCACTTGGGGGTGAGTGTCGCGAGGCCTGCACCTGACGTGCAGATGAATTTGTACGTGCAAGTGTGAACTGCAGAATGGGGGCTGCGCGCTGCCCTTTGCGCCATCTTGGTAATGTTTCCAGGGGTTTAAACATCTAGTGAAAAGCTTGGGATAAAAAGGTGATAAAGACCAGGGTTTAGCATCGCATGGAGGCCACTGGGGATCTTGACACGTGCAGTGTAGCCAGGTCATGAAGAAACCGCCAGAGGCGGCTGGTGAGCCCGTTTCCCCAGGCTCTGCCGGCAGGGGCGCGGGCTACGGAGGGCCAGGCGACTAGGAGCTGCTTTGCTTTAAATTAAAAGTAACTTCGTTTTCCAGGGAGGACAGTGGTACTAGCCCAAGAGGGTAGAAGCGATGAGACAGGTGCTCGTGTTTCAGGTGTGTAAAGACGACGACCCAAAGCCCGCCACTCCATGTGGCACACGCCTCCCACCTTCTGCACACATGCTCCCGCTGGTTCTCTTCTTCTTCCTTAGTGGTCAAATTACTTCTGCAATTAAACTGTTTCAGGAAGAGACGGCCACCCATCCCGTCAATGGGGAAACTCTGAGAAGCAACATCCCTGGCCTGCCCCAGACGCCAGGCTGGGGCCCAGGCGGCCACCTCTCTGGTGCCTCCGCTTGGCCGTGGGGGTCTCTGGGATCTGAGATGGGTGTCAGCTTGTGTCCCTCCCTGTCCAAGGCTGACTGTGAGCTGTCACCTCCTCCATACACCGGGACAGTGGTGTCCCTCATGAGGAGATACAGCACACTGGTGTTACAGGGGAGGGTCCCCACTTTCTCAGGTAACCCTGGCAGTGGTGCTGGCCTACTGTTCCGTCTAGATGGAGCCCTGATCTCTGCCTCTTCGCTTCCCAGCTCTGCAACCGTGGGTACAACTTCCACCCCTTCCCAACACGTGACCACTGCTCCCTGAAATGCAGGTGACAACAGCACCGACTCGGAGTGCAGTGACAACCAGAAGGGACCAGACGTACAGGTGCACAGGAAGGGCAGCAGTTTTTCATTCACCAGATATTAAGGGTCCAGGTCCCGGGCAGTCCGAGGCAACGGGAATGCAGCCATGACCCCAGACTGACCGAGTCCCCGCTTGCCCAGGGCCCCCACAGGAGGAGGCTGGCCAGGAACCCCAGGGTGTCCAGGAGTGGGAGATCGCCAGTGATTCCGGACCAATCGGGTCCGAGTGAGAAGGAACCAGCCCACGCCAGGGCAGCACTGTTTTTATTCGACAGTCTTGCTGAAGGACAACCGGAACGTGTATGCCGACGCCCTGCCGGCCTGTGTGCGACCGGCAGCACCCCAGGCCTGCAGCGCCCCTCGGGGCGACGCAACGTGGTGGCCGTGCATGGGGCGCCTGGCCGAAGGGCTAGCACCGTCCCCTCAGAGCACCCCGTCTTAGACAGCAGGCTCGGGCCATGTCCCTGGACAGCGGGCGCCCGCTCTGCCCCCTGTGAGGTCCTCAGCCGGGCGAAGTGCCCTGGACATGACCAGACGTGACTTTGGAAGACTGGGCCACCCTGGCAAGGGCCGGGGGAGCTACTTTCCCCTGACACCTCTGGGTGGGCTGTCCCTGTGCCGAGGAGGTGCCCAAGGAGGCCACAGTGGCTCCCCAAGCGGAAACCAAGGCTGAGAGGAAGGAGGCTGGGCAGCCGGAAGGGAGCCCCGGATTTTGTTCCTAAGACCCTGGGCTGGGGCAGGGGAGGCTCAGGGGTGCTCCGTGGGGCCAGGGCCGCTGGCGTGGGAGTGGGCAGGGGCTGCAGCCTGCAGGGGGCCCGCGCTGGGCTCCGGGGACGCCAGCAGAGGGGCCGAGCGGCCATCAGCAGTGTCTGTGTCGAGGTCCAGCCTCCAGTAAGCTTCGCACAGAGGCAGATCATTAGCTTCGCAGAGACTGGAGCTTTTCCACCACCAGAAACCCAGGGAGAGACAGGAGCAGGCAGAGTGGAAGCCAGCGGAGGGAAAAGCGAGACAGAAGCAGAGTTAAGAAGACAGGCCGCGCCCAGAGCTGCCTCTCCCCTCCCCTCCCCTCCTCTCCTCTGGGCTGGCCTGGCTGAGCGGGAGGTGGTGGGGGGCCCCCTTGCTTCAGGGTCCTTCGGCATCCTGAAGTGGGGAGCCTTCCGGGACCGGCAGCGCAGGTCTGTACGAGCTCGGCAGCTCCCTGCGCTCATCGACTGCGGGTCGCCCTGTCCCATGGCTGCCCTGGCTCCTGCTGCTCACTCCCCTCCTGCAGGCAGCTGCAGTGGCGCCGGCAGTGGGAACTAGCGTGCACAGCTCCACGTGGTCTCTCCGCGGTCCCCACGCTTTACGAGGACCCTGAAGGCTGACACCCTGTCCTTCCCGGGTCTGCCCCTGGCGTCCCACCCTGTGCCACTGCACCAGCTGTGCAACCTCAAACAGGCCCCTCAGGGTCCCACGTCTAACACGACTGCTGGAGAACTTGGGGTGCAGGTGCAGAGCGCGGCTCGTGACGGTTTCCCAGGCGGGCTTGGGAGCAGGACGGACCCTCACTTGCCTCGCTGGGTTCTCCCCCCGCATCCTGGCCTGCTTCTCGTTCCCTCCCTGTCCCTTCCCTGGCTCCTGCCATCAGTGTTGAGTCTCAGAAACCATCCTGGGCACAGAGCAGCGGCCCACGAACAGCAGAGGGCGAGAGGCGGAGAAAGAGCAAGTCACAAGCGGAAAGCGTGCGAGCAAGCGTGGAGACGGGCCTGGGGCAGCGGGCCTCGGAGGGTGGAGGGCGGACTCAGCGCTGGGGACTCGGCTGGGCGCACGCTGGGGGACGAGCAGGATGAGCACGCAGCCTGCAGGCCCTGACTCAGCTGAGCCCTGGCCACTTACAGGCCCTACAGATGAGGGAGGAACTCGGCCTCCTAAGGCACCAGGGACAGCTGGAAGGGCCACCAGGCTGGCCCAGAGCCCCTCTGGGTGACCCAGAGACTGACAGGAGGACGTGCGTGGGAAGCCTGGCGCTCAGGCTCCCTGCGTTCCCCCCAGCCCTGGGCAGGTCCCCTCCTCTCCGCCCTTGACCCCAGGAGGCAGGGCTGAGTGGCCGTCCTGCAGCCGCTCAATCCAGAGGCCTGGCCCTGGGAGGTGACGGTGACAAACCCGGGATGTGCAGGGATTCTGCAGAACCAGCAGGGCTGTGAGCCATGGCCCCAGAGGGCCTGAAGCCCCCACTCAGGACCCGTCTCTTATGGCCTGGTGTGTCAGGAGGCGTCGCCCGGGTCTGCTGAGCGATGAGTATCAGGGACCGGGGGGCCCCAGGATGCTCTGGAAGTCCAGAATGGCTCCAACTGGGCAGTGACACACTGTCCCTTCCCACAGAGGCCAAGAGGGGCAGGGACCATGAGGGGTGGCACTGAATTTAAGGCCAGGAAACCAAGCCCAGACCACAGACCACGCTGGCTCTGGGCACCTGTGGTCCCAGGATTTAAAACCTACACCGGACACAGGAAGGACAGGTCTGTCCGGGCGAGGGCAGAAGAGGACGTGACCTCCGTTTCTGCTGGACTGACTCTTGGTTTCCAAGCTAACAGGGATGGAGGGGTGAGGCCTCCCGGCCTCCAGCCTCAGTTTCCCCATGTGAATTACACTGGGGTTTCTCAGGTCCCTCTAGCTCAAAACGACCTCAGAGGCCCCAGGAGGGCCAGGGTGACAGGTCTTGCCCATTGCCCTGGGCCCGGCCGAGGCCTGGCATGCAGGACGGGCTGAGCTGACGGAGAAGCAGGGGTCCCCGTACCCGGGCCTGGCTTCCAAGGCCATCTCTGCTTAGGCCGTCTCTCCTCCTCCCCAGGCCCCCACCCTGCCCCCACCCACAGTGTGGGGTTCGGCGATGCCCACAGGGAACGGCCTCCCTGGGCAGCCCTGATGTCCTGGGCGGCCAAGAGGAGCTAGACCAGCCTTGTTTAAATATTGACTAAAAAGCTCAAGGGAGCAGATGGGTTCAAAAAGAGGCGGCTGGCACCCTGGGCAGGAACGCGGGCTCGGGCCTCCCTCCTCCAGTCGAGGACCCCACCCCGTGAAGTCCTGTGGTTTTCACCCCGACTGCCCGGCCCGGTGCATGGTGTACATTGTCTGCCGATCAAACGCTCTGACCGTGAGCTCTGCCCGGACACCGGGTGCGGGGCTCCGCTGCCGAGACCAGGCAGGGTCTGGAAAATCAGGGCCTTCGCGGCTGCGGGGCTAGCGGCACCGCCCCTGCTGGTGGGCCCAGGTCCGCGGGGCCGGCCCTATTTGTACCTGGACGAGTAATACTCCTCCTCCAGCTCGTAGAGGTCAATGGAGACCTCGTCCCGCAGGGCGATGAGCTTCCGGTCACACTCCTCTTGCAGCGCACGGAGCTGCTGGCTGCGCTGGTCGATGGCCTCGTTCACCGACGGGAAGTCGTTGAGGATGAGGAACTGCTTGAGGTCGGACACCAGCTTCATCAGGGACTCTCCGGCTCGGACCTGTGGCAGTCGGAACGGGGCAGGCAGGTGAGAGCGTGACACAGCCCTGCCTCCATGTGCCTGATGCCAGCCAAGCAAAGGCCTCAGTTTCCTCATCTGCAACGTGCAGCTTCACAGGGTCCTCGTGAGACATAAGTGAGAGAGCTGGAAGGCCGGTTACCGGAGGACAGAGTCCCCGGCACCCACCTCAGCTGCATGGGACGCTTCCGCGGCAGCCCCCGGAGATGGCATGTGCCATCGGCTCCCCGGTCCCTACCCTCTCTTGGCCCCTGGCTTCCGACCCGCTGCTACAGACCTCCAATCACGCAAATTATGCAAGCACACATTCTGCCTCTCGAAACCTCCAAGCCCAGGGAGAAGACCACCCTCCCATTAACCGCCTGCCCGGCCCTGCCCTGCCCTGCCTCGGGGCCAGCGTGCCTGCCAGCTGGGCAGGTCCCTCTGGGACCTTTTCCTACAGGTGTTCGTCCACAGGCACACACCTCTGGAGTAGATGTGCTTATGCTGGCACATCAGAAGGGACCAACATCCCGTTTCATTCGGCAATTTGCTTTTGCCTTCGTAATGCATCTTGGAGAACTTTCTCATCAGCAAGAAAGGGCCGATCTCTTTCCAAGCACTGCATAGCACTCTATAGCAGGGAACTCAGACCCCGCCGGGCAGCAGACTGCCACTGGTCCAGGGCCTGTCAGGAACTGGCCGCCACAGCAGGGGGTGAGTGGCGGGTGAGCCAGCGAAGCTCCATCTGTGTTTGTAGCCGCTCCCCAGCGCCAGCGTCACAGCCTCAGCTCATCAGGCGTTAGATTCTCATGGGAACACCGGTCCCTGGTGCCCGAAAGGTTGGGGACCACTCCTCTACAGGACAGATGTGGCCAGCTTTCTGCCCACCCCTCACACACTGCCATCAATAGCCCTCCTCTTGAGGGGAGTCTCCTGAGAAGTGGTTTGCCCACCACTCAGAAAACCCCAGTGGGAACCCCAAGGCGCTGGAGCCCAGACTGGGCCCTCCACCTGGTAACTCACGATGTTGGCGGCTCGCACGTGCATCTCGTAATTGTCCTGCTCACCCTGAGTGGCTCTGGACACCTGTGTTTCATCCTCAATCTGAGGGCAAACAAGAAAGCCTGGCATCGGCAGGTGCCCGGCCCACAGGCAGCTGCTGGCTGCAGCACACCCACGCCCCGCACCCCGCCTGGTTGTCTACGGCGGGTGCTGCTACCCAGACTTCAGACAACGGTCAGCTTCCCTCTCTCTTCTGCTTTGTCAGGACAGATGGACGCCTACCTACTGCTGGGCCAGGTGCATGGAGGCCTTGGTCCAGTCTCTTTGGGGTATGGAGTGTCACTAGCTCAGGCGCTCAGTAAACTGAGTGGATGAGTAAAAAGACGATGTATTAAGTAACTATTTCTGGAACCCTTCCTGGGTGCCGGGAACCGTGTTAAGCCCTGACCACCGTTATCTTACAAGACTCTCAGAAACCTGGACGGCACCTCCAGTTTACAGGAGGGAAAGACCAGAGAGCATGCCAGGTGTGTCTCAGCTGGTAAATGCAGGAGCCAGGAGTCCTGCCTGACCTGTCTTGTCTGAAGTCCAGGCTATTAATCCACCTGGACAGGGCTTCCCCAAGGGCCTTGCACAGGCTGGGGTCAGGGCCAGGCTTCCTCGGTTCAAATCCTGGCCCTGCCAGTTATTAGCAGAATGATCTTGAGCAAGTTACGAAATCTGATGAGCCTCAGTTTCCTCTGAAAATGAGAGGACAGTGGTACCTGATTCACAGGGTCTTGTGAAGGTTACATGGGACAGGACACAGAATCCCAGCACCGCCTGATGTGTAGTGAACGCTAAACAGGTGCTAGCTTTCATCACCATCCTTCCTGCTCAAACAAGCCTTCCAAGTCTGCAGCGGTCATGTGACCCCAACGCTGACCGTCCTGCCCACCTGTGGGGCCTTCCCCAGCTCCTCTCCGTGACCACACTCACTCACAATAGTCTGGGTCTCCGTCAGGTCCCCGGTAACCACTTTAGAGAGACTCATCCAATCAGCGCAAGGCCCCTCTGATGCAGGGTAAACCGAGGCACCGAGCGATGGAGTTCCCATCCGTAAACCCATGGTAGTAAGTGGTGCAGGATGTTGAATCTGGCAATTTGACCAGCGTCCCCTCGGGCTGCCTCACCAGAACCTGCAATTCGCTGGTTTCTTTATTTACCTGTTGACCAGTTTGCTTTCACAGACCCCCCCCCCACCCTGCTGCTCTCCAAAATGTTCTCCCCAGAGGGACCAAGGGCCTCGCTGGGGTGTTCCCTGCTGCGGTATCGCCACCACCTGGCACACAGCACTCGTCACACTGCTGACCTGAGCAGGGCAGTCACTCAGTTTATAAAGTCCACTCTATCTACATCCTGCGCCTTCTCTTCGTCCCTGGACGGGCAGGGGACCTGCCGGCTGCACCCACCTTGGTGGTCTTGATGATCTCGGCGAAGTTGTCCATGATGGACTTGACGTCATCCTTAAGCCGCTTGTTGTAAGACTGCAGCAACGTCTCCTTGCTCTGCGGCAGGGCTCTCTGCTGGGCCATGGCGGGCCTCTGGCCGGCAGGGGGCGGCGGCCTGGGGCTAACGGTCAGCACCTGGGGCGCAGAGCCTGGTGTGAGCAGAGTCAGGGCCAGCCGCCCACCCTCCTTGCCCCACCTCCGCAGAATGTGCAGATCTGCAGGGATTCTCTCTCGGCGAAGCGAACTCGTCCGAGCTATTCGCGCACAGGGGCGCCGCGGGGTCTCACGCCCCCTCCGCGGGCGAGTTCATCCTAGGGCTGCTGGCGAGCACGCAAGCCCCGATTTCTCCGAGGCCAGGCCCACGCGTGTCCGCGAGAGGCCTGCAGGTCCCCACCCGCGCCACCCGTCCGCTGGACAGGTCCTTGCGATTCTGCCCGCTCCACGGGCAGCGCCGCCTGCCGAGGCCTCTGCCCTCCGCCTTGCCGACCGCCGCCCCGCCCCAGGGTCTTCCCCGGACCACCGCCCTCCCCGCGCCTCGGCGCGCGGCCCAAAGACCGAACTCGAGGCCTTTGAGCCATTCTGGGGTCAATCAGGCCACTCGCCCCGATGCTCACACCTGGTCCGCAGACCCCGAGCCGGGCGAACTCCTGGCCCGGACGGGATCCGGGAAGGAGAAGGTAGTCCCGGGAAGTCCCGGTTCCCCGCGCTTCTCGGCGCCAGGATCGCGGGCCACGGTCTCCACGCCCCTTCCGGCCTCACAGACCCGCCTCTCGCTCTGGGTAACGCCCCCGGCGGGAGGCCGGAAAAAGGAGTCCTGTCGCTTTAAATCTGAAATCCCGCGCAGGCTCCAGTTTTCGCGATCTCTGAGGTCGCATACCTATTTCCCACAATTCCCTTTTCTTTCTCTTGCCTCCCGCCGCCCAAGATGGTGAGAAGCTTCGCTATTCTTGTTGCCAGCGCTGAGTTCGGGTCTATCCGCTGCCATCCTTCTCGGGGCGCGGCCGCACGGGGATCCCTTTACCGCCTGGAGAAAGGAGAGCCCCGAGGGGACCGGCACGGGGCATTGGGTCGAGCTAGACTCCCCGGCGCCCGGGCCGGGGCGGGGGGAGCATCCGGGGGTCACAGCGCCGCAATGCGGGGCGTGGAGCAGATGGCGGCCCCTCGCGGACCTGGGAGCCTGCCCGGGGATCTTTGCTGTTCCTGGAGCTGGACTCCAGGGGCCACTGCCCCCCTTGGGTGCATCTCCCTGGGTCGGGGGTCGCCGCGGAGTAACGTCGCCGTCAAGGCTCGTGCAGATGATGTGAGAGAATATTTGCTATCTGAGTGACGGTGCGGACACACCTAACCACCAAGATCGCTGATGCACGAGCAGCGGGCGTCGCCGGCCACCTTTGTCGTAGGGAAGGCGGCAGAGCCCCACCGCCCTCCGGAGAAACTAGTGGAGGACAGTGGGTTCACTAGTTTTTTTTTTCCCCCAGCCTAAGGGAAAGAAGGCTAAGGGGAAGAAGGTGGCCCCGGCCCCTGCTGTCGTGAAGAAGCAGGAGGCCAAGAAGGTGGTAAATCCGCTGTTTGAGAAAAGACCCAAGAATTTTGGCATTGGTAAGTTGAATGAAAACGGTTCAGTTCCAGATGAAATGTGGCAGTTTATTGGACAGAAGCTTACGTTGTGTATTAGTGGGTTTGGAGTGTGGGCTGCCTGGATTGGAAATCGATTTGCCGCTTTCTGGCTATAAACTGGGTTGTTGTTCTCCCCTGGAGTGGGGGGCAGTGGAGTTACACGGTTCATGGCCGCCTTGTAAGCATCCCAGCATGTCTGGGTGCTGTGCCAGGGTTCAGCTTGGCCGTCAAGAAAGAGCTCTCCCAGAGCAGCACACTGACAGCCGTGCCTATGTGCGCCTCCGGCGCTTGTCGACTGGGGAGAGGTGTCGCTGGCTCCTCTTGTGGCGGTAGGTGTTTGTGCAGATGACGGAAAAGAATATTTCCTATCTGAAAGCCGGCGAGGACACTCGGAACCACCCAGATCGCTGATGCGCCTGCACCCTTCCGTGGCCTCAGTTATGAACTGGACGAGGAGTTTAAGCCTCATTCAAGCGTTGCCCTTTACTCCCCAGGACAGGACATCCAACCCAAAAGGGACCTCACGCGCTTTGTCAAATGGCCCCGCTACATTCGGCTGCAGCGGCAAAGGGCTATTCTCTATAAGCGCCTGAAAGTGCCTCCTGCGATTAACCAGTTCACCCAGGCCTTGGACCGCCAAACAGGTGAGGTTCTGTGCCGTAAAGCCAGCACGGGAAAGGGACTTCTGGGAAGGACACAGTTGTCATCTTGTCTTTGGCAGAACTGGGTAGAACTTAAAGTTATAAGCTAAACTAACGATTATTTTCCCAGCCACTCAGCTGCTCAAGCTGGCCCACAAGTACAGGCCGGAGACGAAGCAAGAGAAGAAGCAGAGGTTGTTGGCTCGGGCTGAGAAAAAGGCCGCCGGCAAAGGGGATGTTCCCACCAAGAGGCCACCTGTCCTTCGAGCGGGTAAGTGTCCCCTTCCTTAAAGATGAGTGGTGGGGCAGGCTGTTGGCATTGATGCAAGAATTTTCTTCGCCTGGAATCCCTGTGAAGAGTCAAACTCGAGCTTTTTAACCCTGAGCCATAGCCGGGCCCACTGTAGACCGTTGTTGAGCAGAGCAGCCCCACCCGCCCTTGGGCCCCAAGTGCTCATGCAGACTGGTCATGTGTTCTAGGGGTCAACACCGTCACCACTCTGGTGGAGAACAAGAAGGCCCAGCTGGTAGTGATTGCACATGACGTGGATCCCATCGAGGTAGGTTTGACTTGCTTTTTAGCGATGACTGCTGATCTCTGATTGGGTCTCTGTCAGTACTTGGAGGGTAAAGTTTAATACTGAGTCTAACATGTTGAGAGGCTAAAGTGGGGTGACAGCTTTTCATTTGAGGACAGTACTGACAAGGGATCCAACTTGTGGCTCTTGCAATGATGTGAATTTCTTACTGAATTAAACTTTGAAGTGCAAGTACATGAGCTTTTTAACCCTGAGCAATGCCACCAAACTAGCTTTTACTTTATTTCTTCCGGGCAAAGTAGGGCAAAACAGTCTGAGCTAGCGTTGTCTTCCAGCTGGTTGTCTTCCTGCCTGCCCTGTGCCGCAAGATGGGCGTGCCCTACTGCATCATCAAGGGGAAGGCCCGGCTGGGGCGCCTGGTCCACAGGAAGACCTGTACCACCGTGGCCTTCACACAGGTTAACTCGTGAGTACTCAGCATGGCCCACACTCTCCAAGAATCAGGAGGGGACCCCCGCCCCGGCCTCCCCCCCACGCCCAGTTCACTTAATCCCTTAGGATTTTACTTTAAAGATTATATTTACCTGCACCTTTGCCAATGATGGTTATGAATTTCTTCACCTGAATAAACCGTGTGGTCATATTGTATCTGAGGCAAAAGGCTTGTTTTGGAGCCAAGAATGAAGTCATTCTTATTCTATGGAGAGTACCTCGGAGTCTGACCCACGTCTCCCCTCTGCCTTGTTAGGGAAGACAAGGGAGCACTGGCTAAGCTGGTGGAAGCTATCCGGACCAATTACAACGACAGATACGACGAGGTAAGCAGCAGCTCTAGATGACAGTGTCTTGGGTGAGTCAGGCCGTTTACTGGAACCTCAGAACGCGACAGGCCACTCACTGCTGCTCTTGTCATTGCAGATTCGCCGTCACTGGGGAGGCAACGTCCTGGGCCCTAAGTCGGTGGCTCGCATTGCCAAGCTGGAAAAGGCCAAGGCGAAAGAACTGGCCACCAAACTGGGCTGAGCACTGTCACGAATTTTGTACATAAAAGTAATAAAAATGCTTTCAGCCGCTATCAATGGTGCATCTAGAGATGGTGATTTACTTTATTGTCAGTTGGGGATGGTGGCGAGTACATTTTCAAACCAAGGCCCTTACTCTCCACAGGGCGAGACCTGTGTCCGACTAGTGTGTACATTGTATGTGTTACCTCGAACTGCTCAGTCACGTGTGGACTGATCTCTGAACCCCAGTTAACTATTTCACTGAGGTAGACCAATTAACTAGTTCACTGAGGTAGAAAGGAAGGCACAGCACGCGTGGTGATGCGTTTATAAGTGTACTCAGTGGCTGCAGCTAATTTTGTCACGTGCCAGGGGTCCGCCGTAGGAATTTCTTAAACCACAGGTACGATGTAGCCGCACACAGTCCATACCTTGGAGTTAAAGTGAACAGTGAACAGGTTCTGATGGGGGAAGGGGGGTGGGGAGCAGCTGCAGACAGGGACTCACCAGGTGATGATGTACTGCATGTGCTCATTCCTCAGGGTGACCCTGGTCTGCCCTCCTACGGGTCCTCCAGGGACTGTGCTCTCTGCAGAGACCGTGAGTTCAGCGTCCCCGATCTCAGGACCAGCTGCTTGATCAGCTTGTCACTTCAGTAGGACCTCTGATGTATAACCAGCCAGCCCCCCAGCCTTCCCTCCCTCCCAGACTTGCTAAGAGAACTGTCACCCCCTCCCCAATGCTAGGACAGAAGCAACTAGATGCCCAGGGTAGTGAGAAGGTGAGCCTTGGCGCTTGCTAAAGCTGCTTGGGGGGGCGGGGCTGTGCTGGGCGACATACTGAAGTCGGCATCAATGAAGACGGGCTCTGCGCCTGTGAGCTTGGCCATGGCCTCCAGGTCCCGGTAATACCAATGGTTCCGTTCTGGGTTGTTCTCAGGGACAAAGGGCTTCCTGGTTTCTGTCAACCTCACCATCCCGACCAGGTCCAATTCTCCCTGCACCTGAAGGAAAGATGCTTTTCAGGGCCCACAGGGGGACAGGTCCCGCCCCCCAGAACCCTGCTCACCTGAAGGGAGAGTCCGGGCCCCATACCTGGCCTTTCTGCCTCGTCTCAGGGTTCACTTTCGTCCTCGGGACAAATCCTCTATTCACCAGGATGGTGATCCTAGAGGAACAAAAGCAAGCCAAGCAAGTAGTTTCAGTTGGGGGTTTTAGGTAAAGATCACCATGAACGGATGGGCCTGGCACACAAGAACGACATGTCTGGGAAGGGATCACAGCAGGAATTGGAGTGGCTGCGGGGGTGCCTCCTATCCCTGGAAGGTAGCCTCCACCTTGTGCCTGCCCACTGCGAGGGCAGCCAGTGACCTCGGCCAGGGCCAGAGTTCAGACCCCTTGAACCACTTATTGGCGTAGCTGCCTCGTGTCCCTGCCCCACCTCTCCTAGCCAGAGAGCCACCAGGAGCACAGTGGGGCCCACCCCAGACCTAAAACTTGACAAGGGCCCCGGGGTGTCACTGGTACAAATACCGGAAGCGCAGTGCGCTTCCTGGCACACCCTTTCCCTGGACTCCAGGTTTGGCCCACTTAGTGCCAGGGAGTGGTGGGCAGCAGGGGGTGGGGGGGTCTTCCCTAACTTGACCCCCTATCAACAGAGCTGGGGGTTCCCTGCTCTCACTACCTGGTCATGTTAAAAAGTAAATCTGCTTAATAATGTCAGTTACAAATCTCAAACTCTTTAAGGAACTGAATCCTTCTGGGTATTTGGAGTCCCCAGGTTCTTCCCAAGACAGGCTGAGGAAAGGTGCAAATCAGTGCCTCGTCTGCATGAGCTGGCCGGTCAGCTCCCAGCGAGTCCTGCTCACCCCAGGTCAGTGCAGTGGAAGGGGGTGACGACGTGGGCACCACTCTGGACGGAGGGCTGGCCAGCCTCCCGGACCTCCCGGGCCGGGTCTACCATGGTCCGTGGCATCATGTACAGCTCCTTGGAGTGGTCAAAGTGCCCCCTGACCTTCACCGGCCTGTACTCCAGGTTTTTCAGTTCCATTGGGCTGCATGGGAGAGGGGAAAGGGGAGAGGCCAAGGCCCAGCCAGGTTCGCAGGTCTGGCGGGAAGACACGCCCTCGCACGGGCTGTGAACCCCAAGACTCTGTGGCCTCAGAAGCAAGAGGTGCAGGGAGCGAGTGCCCGTCAAAGGGGAAGTGTCCTTTGATGCCGGACACTCCACATTTTCAAAAGAAGCTTAAAATGTGGGCTCCTGAGTGAACTTGGTTAAATGTGGAGGCCGACACCCCACCTGCGAGCACCCTGCTTGCTCCCCTGACAGAAAGCTTTGCCGACTAGAGCTGTTCCTCCAGGACAGTGCTTCGAAATGAGGGGAGGGCACTGTCATTTTAGGGCACTGTTTCAAAATGCCACTCTCACTTCGAGATGTGACATTGCCTGCTTCACCTGTCAGCTAAGAATTACTGTCTAAGGGGGCCATCGGCACCGGGGGCTCCCTCAGGTACACTGGTCCTGAAAACAGGGTGAAGCCCAGGACCACAGGCAGCTTCCCAAGGGCGGCAGGGTGCCAGGAAACCCAGCAGGACCAGCGATCTTGAGGGCCAGGAGGGCCAGGCTCCGCTGCCACCCCCAGCGAGACCCACCCTGGCCGGCAGTACCACACTCACTCTGCCGGCAGAGGGACAGGCTCCGCCGTGACTCTGGACTCCAGCTCAGCGATGAGCTTCAGCTTCCACTTCCGACGCTGGACCTGCGGAAACGGACGAAGCCCACGCACATGGCGGCAGAGTCGAGAGCTCGGCGCCCCAAGAGCTAGGGCCAGTCTTTACCTGCCATGTCCCCAAGCCGAAGGCGGTCACAGGGATGAGAAGCAGGAACCACTGAAGGAAGGAGTCCTCTCTCGCGGCCGCTGCTTCCGTGGCGGAACTGCCGTGCCTGCTTGGCGTCCAGGTCAACCCTAGAAAGTTTTAGCACACCCAGGCGGGCTCAGAAGCCCCAGAACAAATGCCTCGGGAGGACCCACGAGTGCTGCCTGAGCGCACGCACAGGAGTGAACACCGCGACCTGCCGTCAGCAACCAGCTAGCAGCACCAGTGTCACCTGGCTCCAGCCCGGGGCCCGGCACATGGCACTCGGTGGGTGTTTACTGACTGAATAAACGAGACCTAGCGTTTGGTCCTGGCTCTGCCAGCAACTTGACGCGGGGGTGGGGGGGAGCGGAATCTACGTGACCGCCCCATGCCTTCTATGCAGCGGTCTTCGAAATGCACCAGCACTGGCCACAGTGCCTTGAAGAGAGAAACGTGACAGAAGCTCAGGCTTACAGAGCTCCCTTAAAGCTGTTTTTTCATTGCTCAACCTTAAAAACGTGAAACAATGTACACAGAAAGCACGTTTAAGCTCTCCGACGGCGCATCCCGTCAAATGAAAGCATCGCGGGCCTGAGGAAGGTGAAAAGCACGCCGGGCGGGCTGCCGAACACCTCCGCGGGTGCGCAGCGCTGGCCCGCAGCGCATCGCCTCTGCTCCAGCCCGCAGGCACCGCGCGCACCGACTGGATGTGCTTTTTTTAGGACCCTGCCACCTGGGTTTCCATCTTCCGTTGGCCCTCCTTAGGCGGACGAGACGTCAGGGTGTTGCTTAACGTCTCCCGCCGCGTGTGCAATACGGCCGTGCGACAGGAGGCAGCCCTGGGACTGCCGTGCATGCAATCAAGGCTCCTTTAAGAGGCACTGGATGTGATAAAGGCGATCAGAGCTCATCTGAACGCGCACGGGACCCTGCACCGTGGAGGACACGGCGGCTTTTCCCGGACGAGTCCTCACCTGCGCGCGAGGGAGCCCCAAGGACGCTCCTCATGACGGCGCCAGCTGGGACCTGCGGAGGTGCCAGGGGCTGGCTGAGCAATGCCGGTCTGAGGCGCGGGACCCCCGCCCGGCCGCCCCGCCCCGGCCCCCGGCCCCGCTCCGCTCACCGGCCCCGCACCGGCCGCGCGCAGCAGCGTCCCAGCCACCTCGCGTTCGCTGCCATCGCCCCGCCGCTGAGGCCGCGGCCTGGAGGCGTGTGCTTCCGGGTCGCCACCAGACCCCGCCCCGAGCCGCGGCCCCACGTGGTTCGCGTGAACTCCAGCTTCCGGCGCCGCGGGCCTGGCCCGCCATGGACGAGCCGCCGGCGGACGTGCGCGCCTTTCTGCGCGAGCACCCGAGCCTGCGGCTGGAGCCCGGTACCGGCAAGGTCCGCGGGGCGGAAGCCCCTGGCTGCTCCCGGGACCCCCCTCAGCCCGCCCCGGGAGTCCCCCCTGACCGTCCCACCCTCCCGCCCGCAGGTGAAGTGCTCTCTGACGGGCCACGAACTGCCATGTCGCCTGCCCGAGCTCCAGGTCTACACAAGCGGCAAGAAGTACCGGCGGCTGGCCGGCGCCGCCCCGGCCTTCGACTACGCCGAGTTCGAGCCGCACATCGTGCCCAGCACCAAGAACCCGTACGTGGGCGGCGCCGCCCTGGCTCCGCGAGGGGATCCCGGGGGGGACAGTTCCAGCCCGAGTCCTGCTGTCGCCGGGCGGTGGACGCCAATCCCCGCCCCGCCCCCCGGGCGAGCGGCCTCCTGCGCGGGGCGGTTCTCCGCGCCCACCTTCCCAGGGCTGAGGAGATCTGAGATGCGGGTGGGAGTCCTGGAGCTGTGAGTCACCTGGGGTCCCAGGTGAGGTGAGACCCGTTTGTGCTGAGCTTGGTTCCTCTTTTGTAAACGAGAGGTATGTCACCTGGGCCTGTCTGCTTCATAGAGCATTGGCAGCGCCTGTGCTTTGTCACTGAGGTTCTGAACGAGGTCCATCTCCTATTGTCACTTTCGAGGAGAGCTTTGATTGAGCCGAGAGAGTGTAGTTGATAGGAACAGCCCAACGCTGACACGTCCAGGACCTCGCCAGGCTGTCGTACCACGTTTTCACACCAGGCACCTGGGGGCGGGCTAGGCCATCGTCTGTCCCGATCCGTGCTTCTCCATCCTCTGGCAGAGTGGAACTGCTCGACGGTTAAGACTCCTGAGGCCCAGGCCACATCTTAGGCCCCCAGCTCGCCCCAACCCCAGCATCTGGCGATTCCGACACCGCCCGCTAGAGGGCGCATGTTGGGATCCTTGCACACCGGTCCCCTTGCCCCGTAGGCGCCAGCTCTTCTGCAAACTCACCCTGAGGCACATCAACAAGGCCCCGGAGCACGTGCTGAGGCACACGCAGGGCCGGCGGTACCAGAAAGCGCTGCGTAAATGTGAGTGGCCTTGGGGACACAGCCTGCCCAACATCACGGGTATTTGGGGGTGTGCCTGCCCTTCCCCAGGATGAGCCCCCTTAGAGGACCGAGTGCCTGTTGGTCATCCTTTAGCAATACTTGGTAGATGCACTGGCCTGGGCCTGGCACAGTGACAGTGACACAGAGGGACAATGGTAGAGACAGGCCCGAAGCAGAAAGCAGACAGGAAGTCCTCATTTAACATCGTTGATAGGTTTTGCGACTTTAAGCAAAATGACCTATAGTGAAACCAGTTTACCGTCGGGTAATTGATAAAAACTAGTTTCTTTCCTGCGGTATCGTGTCGATGTTATAACGAAGCATTATTAGAGCATCTGCTGTCACGGGAGCCGCGGGAGCCAGGAGGGCCTGCCTCAGGCCTGGGAAAGGCTCCTTGAGGGCTTCTCTTAGGCTGATACTTGGGGGACATGCGGAGTGTGCGGGGGTGCTCCAGGGAGCGGACAGGGTCCTTGCGAGGTCTGAGGCAGACACACACTTGGCCGAGGGAGGTTCTAAAGGATGTGCCCTCATTGTGCCCCCTTGCGCTGGTGTTAGGTAGGTGGGGACAAGGCCACATAGGCTCCCAGAGGCCGGATCAGGAGGATGTGCAGTGAGGACTCATCTCAAGGATTAGAGCAGGGACCAACCTGACCCATCTGTGTCTCAGAATCACTGTTCCCCGAGGAGAAGAGGTGGGGTGGGAAGGAGTGGACGAGGGCCACTTGGGGACTGTGCAGTCATCCAGGTGAGGGTGGTGTTGGCTGAGGTAATCAGCTGGGTCACAGGTGTTGGCAGGGAAGATGGACCAGTGTGGGCAGCTTTTACCTGTTTTATAGCTAGACCCGCTAGATGAGGGAAAGATATCCACTGAGTCCCAAGTTCCTGGCCTGAGACCCAGTAGGTGACCGATGGCATGCAGTTAGGAGCACTCTGGATAATAGGCTTTCCTGAAAAATTGAGAGTAAAATGTGGACATTTTAAGTCGGAGTTGGGTCAGAGAGGGTAGCTATTGAAAACATGGACTGGCATGCAGATGACGCAGATCACTGACAGGTGGCATGTGCATCCAGAGAGCCAGGTGAGAATGGATGGGGTGAGGCCTGCATGCAGAGGAGCCCAGGAAGGGGAGGAGGGACCAGGTGGAGCAGTGTCGGGCAGAGAGGAGGTTCAAGGAGGGCTCTTACCGAGGGTTACCAAAGGGAAGATGAGACAGAAGTGACCTTGAAATTGGACAAAGGCAGCTGACCGGCACAGTGAGGACAGCCAGGCTGGAGAAGAGCAGTGGACCGCAGCCCTGTGAGGTGGGGAAGGGCCAGGTGGGGCCGTCAGGTGGGTTTGATGATGGGAGGTGAGGACAGCAGGTCCAAAGTCTTCACCATTTCCTGGTGAAGAAGTGAGGCCCTGTCACCACCTGAGGGCAGAAGCGGACACTCTGGACCAGTTTGCATCAGTCTGTAGGTGTCAGCATGGCATCATGGGGAGACACCATGTGTCGGTTCTGGTGGTGACAAGGCCGCTGTGGGGCCACGGAGTGGGAGGCAGGGCCCTGGAGGTGGCTGGAAGTGGGCAGTGACCTCAAAGACCAGGGCCCAGCAGGGCTCATCCACCCCATGAGTGATGATGGCGGGAGTTGGGGGGACAGTCCTCAGTGCACGAAGGGATACTGTGACTCCAGCGAGATCCTCCTATGGAAGCCTCATTCTTGTCCCTCTGTCCCTGGTCAAGGGTCATAAAAGGCCAGGTGCCATCTGCCACCCTCCACAGCCTGAGATGGGGCCTCAGTCTCCCGGTGACAGGCGGGCATGGCTTCCAGGCCAAGCTGCACTCGAGCCCTGGGCCCGCTCGGCGCCCTCGCAGCCGCCGCCTCCAGGAGCCTGGCTGGGGCTGGAGGCAGGTGCTCAGTCCAGTGGGCCTGCCCTTCCTGCCCCTCGGTGCACACCCACCCCTGGCCTCCCTCTTGTCCTGGTAGGAACTGAGCTGGTGGCACTGGTCTGTACTCAGCGGGGTGGCACATGGGGCCGGGAGGCAGGGGCAACACACAACAGCTGGCCTGTCCCCCAGACGAGGAGTGTCAGAAGCAGGGTGTGGAGTTCGTGCCCACCTGCCTCCTGCACAAGCAGAGGAGGGGAGACCAGGTGGATGGTGACAGACCACCTCACCCGAGGGCCGCCTTCTGGGAACCCGAGTCCAGCGATGGTGATGGCGCAGTCCTGAGCGACAGTGACGACAGCATGACAGACCTGTACCCATGTAAGTGGGAACGTGTCCCCTCCCAGTCCTGTTGGCACGGCTGTCCTCTGTCAGCAAGAGGGTCTGGCCTGTTCCTCCCGCGCACCCCGAGCCCCACACAGGTGATCAAGGTAACGGGACACAGCTGGTCCCTCTGTTCCTTTCAGCTGAGCTGACCACCGGAAAGGACCTGGGAGGGGCCGAGCACAGGGACAGCATCAACGACTCGCTGACAGATGAAGATGGGAAACCAAGGCACGACAGAGAGCAGGGCCCTGGGGACAGAGAGAGAGAAGTGGACCGGGAGCCGGCCCTCAAGCGCGGGAAGGTGAGTGGGGTGCCGGGGCCACTTCCGCGGAAGCAGCTGCTTTCGTGCCGGTTTTCAGTTTCTTTAGACGCCGAAAGAGCTCTTTGCGCAGCTAATCCCAACAACAACGCGGATAGGCTGGGGCCAGGGCTATGCTGGTGGGGGTGGGGGCTGCTCCCCGTCTGCAAGGAAGTGGGCCCCACGGACCAGGGTCAAGACCCCTGGCCTCGGGAATGCCAGCCAGGCGAGCCCGCGCAGCGCAGGGGCCTGGGGGGCGGGGCCGGGCGCCACCCTCCACCTTCTGCTGGGCCAGGCGGTTCGTCCTCTTTGGTAGATGAGCAGGAACGGGGCCAAAAGAGGTCCAAGTCTTTGTCGTGAGATTTGGGAATTCCAAGTGCTGCCCGTCAGGAACCCGTGGGCGGGGAGGCCTACTGGGCACTGTGCCTTGGGGCTGATCTGGGACTCTGTTCTTGACACAGAAGCAGTTGGGCTCATCACAGAAGAAGTTCAAAGGTCGCCACTGCAAACCTAAGCGCTTCCGTTCTTCCAAGCAGTTGGGTTAATAAAGCGTCGCTAGAGAACGTGTCTCGAGCCTCTGGAGACTCCTCCGGGCGTCTCGCCCCAGGTCCTCTCCCAGCTGCCCTCCGAGCCACTGGGGCAGCCCCAGCTTTTCTCCATCCACGCCGTCCCTGAGGGCAAGGCTGGGGCTGCCCCACAGATGTCGTGGTCCCATCCCCCTGCACCCAGGATGCAACTTGGACCCCGAGGGAAGATCCATCTGGACATGGCTTCTGAGGGTCCTCAGTGAAACCTTGAGGGTCCATCTGCTCACTGTGGCACCTGGGGCCCCGGCAGGTCCCACCCGACCGGACAGCACCAGAGGGTCACACTCTGTACAACAAATGCCATTATTTATTTTTATGTGTTTCCAAAAATCAGAACGTTCCGAAACACAACTAAGATATAAAATACAGCATAAAATGAGATTTATACCTATTTTCCCACAAAAAGCAAAAAATTTTTCAGAAATTGTTTTGCCAAAACCAATTGGTAGATCCTACTTTCCACCCCTCCCGACCATGGCATCTGCCCCGGGCCCAGGCACTAGCCCACTTGAGGCCTGGGAGGTGGGAATGACCTTGGCATTGAGGATGACCAGGGGCAACCGCACCCCTTGGTCTCCTGGGCTCACAAACTGACAAAGGTCCCCACACACAGTGCTGAGGACCCCTACCCTGCCAGAAACTGCCACAGAGAGATCAGCTTGGTGCCAGTCGATGGGGCTGTCATGCCGTGTTGACAGCGGCGGGGTGCGGGCCAGGAGGCCGGCTGGCCCAGGCTGAGTCAAGGAACCACCCCCTGTACCATGAGCCTGAGTGGGGGAGTAGAAACGCCCTCCTTCAGCCACTGCCCGTCTAAACACGGGACGAGCCGCAGCTGTGGCTGGGACACAGGTGGGGCGATGACAGATACGCCCTCACTCCCCTGGGGTTGGGCAGGGCCAGGCTGCAGAGCCAGGCATGGGTCTAAGAGCACTAGGGGACAAAAGGCAGCCTCCCCTGCGTGCGTGGCTGACGGAGGCGTGGGAGCTCCCCGCCTAACTGACCCTGGCTCTGGCCTGGAGGGTAAACGTGGAGGCTGGGGTGGCCCTCAGGCTTGCACACCGGGCTGATGGCCGGAGGAAAGAGGCTCCGAGGCCAGGCTAAAGGACCTCCAAGTCCCGAGTCTGGTCAGCTTGACCAAGTCGGTCTGCCCCCAGGAGCTCCGAGGGAGGACAGCGGGAGGCGCAGAGATGTTCCGACTACCCCAGGGGCCTTCACTATAGCAAGGACCAGCGGAGAATGGCAAGGAGCACTCACGCCGCCCGAGGAAGGAAATGCAGCGTAAGGCAACGTTAGAACACGTGACAGGAGTCAGACCCGATCTGTAAGGCATCACAGCTAAAGAGGGTCTGGGCTGCATTCAGCATAGCAAACAGGCGATCTGAGTGGGCAATAGCCTTGTGAAAACGTACGTCGTGGCTGCGCAGCCTGGGACCATCCGTCAGGCCAAAGAAAACCCAGCCGACAACCAGCCGGGGTGAGCTCTGCCCGCCGTTCCAGCCGAGGCCCGCGTGAGGCTGCGTGTGAGGTTAACTGGTCTGTGAGCCGGTGCTATCACTGCCCTGCTCCTCCCAAGCCAGTCACTCGGGAGCAGCCAGGCCCAGCTGGGCATGCAGGTCCCTGCAGGCTCTGGGCTATTTCAGAACTTCCAGAATCTCCATCCCCACCTTGAGTCACCTAAGTTCCCCATGTAACACCCATAAAAAATCGTGCGCCAGTCCGGGTTGATTTTCTGATTAATCAGTGTCTTTTACCAGAACCGTCACTCTTCTAATCCTGCCTCGTGCTTTGGGGGTGGGGTTTTCCTGGGTATTTTCGCTGTCCCCATAAAGTGTACAATGCAGGGCAGCACAGCTTGGAAGCCACCGGTGTGATTTTCAACCAGGGAGTTAGAGTGACGTTTGGCGGGGCCATCACAAATCATGTAGCAGTTTTAGCTAAAAACAAACTTTAAAAAAAATAAGAGGGAGACTGCTTCAAATGATACACAGATGTATCTGCTCACGGTACAGCCTGAAGGCCCCCCCACCACCCAAAAAAGACAAAAAAAGAACGAAGAGGCCACAGCCAAGCCACCACTCCCGCCAAGGGAGGAAGGGGCTAATGGCCGGCCAGCTCCGAACACTCAGCTCCCAGGTGGTGGGTGCAGAGCAGATGAAGCCATCAAATTTCATGTGTCTGCAAATAAAGTTCTCAAAACATCTGTGCCTTTACCAAGGGAGGGAGGGGAAGAGGATACAGAAATGCTGGCAGTTTTGTCGAATGCACCCCGAACCAGTCCTCGACGGCCACGGGTTTTCGCCAGGCAGGGAAGGGTCTGTTACCACTCTTTCTTCTTCTCGTCCATGGAGACGCCCCCGGGGCCCAGAGCCACCACCAGGAGCAGGCCTCCGATCACCGACATGGTCTGGAAGAAGTCGTACTTGAGGAAATCGTGCATGGGCTTGTAGACGGGAATGGTCCAGAAGGCGTTGAAATACACGTTGATGACGAACAGCCAGACGACCAGAGTCAAGGCAGCCAGCTTGGTTTTGAAACCGATGGCCACGAGAATCATCAGGGCTGTGCCCACCATGTTCTGGAGGATCTGTGGGGGGCGGTGAGGGACTCAGCAACGCGAGGGGCAGGGGACACCCTGCAGCAGCGGTGCCAGTAAGGAGTGTGCGGAGAGATGTCCGCTAACGGCTGGGGACCCGCTAACGGCTGGGGACCGTGCTGCAGACAGGGATAAAAACAAGTGCCACGAGGCTAGGGACGAAGCCACGCTTTGAAGCACGCCAGGGTTTGGAGAAGGTTAAAAACAAGCTCCAGTTAGCAAGCCCGTGCTCCCCAGGGCTCGCCCGGGGCGGGCCGTAACCACACCCCACCCCGGAGCCGGCGCCCACTTGGCCGCAAGGGCGAGCACTTTAAGCTCCCAGAGACGAGGAAGGGGCCTGGGCTGCACCCCACTCCCCGGCACCTGCGGTTACACGATGGAGGAGCGAGAGGCGGGGAAGGGGACCGAGAGAGAGTCTGTGATGCGGCACCAGCCCCTCCAGCGAGGGCGGCTTCTTGGCAGACCACAGCCTGACCGGTTTTGTTTCTCTTAAGAGGATCAAAACGGGGGCTTCCTTCGAGCCCCTCGGCTCTGCTCAGCACACAACAGGGAAGAGAGGACCGTGCCCTCCCAGGCCCGCGTTGGTCCTTACCGAGAAGAAGCTGGCGTCGAAGTGGAGGAGGGTCATGAACATCAGCACCAGCAGGACCCTGCCACCCACGCTGCATGTACTGCTTGGGGGAGCTCTCGCGCATGGTGGGACGCCCGCAAACATGCTCTTCCCCTCGGAACGGGACTCCGCCAAGAGCAGCAGCAAGCCCCCTCCCAGGGCCAGGTTCCTGAGGGACAGAAACACCAGGCTGGGCACCAGGGATCAGCAGGCTCCACAGCGCCACCAGACCGGACAAGGGGGGCCGAGCCAGCACGAGGCCAGGGGACCACAGACGCGAGTTCCACCTGTGGAAGCCGCCCGCGACTGAAGACACGGGTGTCAGGCCACCAGCGATGCCGGGCACTGGGCACACCCAGAACACAGCCCTGGCCTCCACCTCACTGTGGGCCAGCTGGGGCCCCACGAGCCAGTGTGTTTCCTCGCGGACCCTCCCCCCCGCAGTGAAATTCGGGGTCGGGAGAGACGCCCGCATTCGCATTTGTGTTCTGAGGCTCTGGGAGGGCTCCCAAAGGCTTTGCCGCCCTCCACCGGAGTCCCAGGAGCAGTCTGGACCCCAAGCAGTTTCTCCCGCCAACAGCTACAGTGCCAAGTCAGGGAGGGAGGGAGGCGGCCGCCCGCCACCGGATGCACGCACCTCATCAAAAACTTCAAGTCCCAGAGAATGCTGTAGGCAATCGTCTGCGGGGACAAGGACAGAGAAACTTGAGTCTCAGCATTTTCAAGCAAGCTTCTATTTCTACAGAATTAATAGCATTTGGCAATTTTACGAATATAAGCTACACCAAACCCAGGCCGGCTCCAAGGCCATCAGGCTCAGCATTTGTCAGAGTGCTGGTGGCCCCTGGACCTGGTCCATCGGAGCTGTGCCCGAGTGTGCTGGGGAGCATGGCAGTACTGAGACACTGTCTCGAGTAAGAGGCCACGTGCTCGAGACCATCTGAACAGCGAGGTGCTGTTCTTTATGGCGGAGGCCGGTAGCTGCAAGAACAGCGCTGGCTGCAGCCGACCTCCTGATCGCTCCCCTTGTCAGAGGAAACTCAGGAAGTGGCAGAAGGTGGGTGCCCAGAGCCAGCACCTACTCAGGGGCGCCGGCCTCTCCAGCCCTGCTGCGCCGTCCCGCTGGCTGTCAGCCCCCCAGGGCTTGTGCGAGAAAACCCAGCAACTTCTTGGAACAAGGAGTCCCAAGCAGAGACACGCGGAGGGCTGCGTGGGAGCGATGCCAGAACCTCACGAAGGCCCTTTGCAGAAGCCCCGCCCCGGCCAGACACGGAGACGCGGGCGCCACCCCCTGCCCTGCTCACCTGCAGCGCTATGATCCCGAAGAGCCCGAAGCAGGCGTGCTGCACAAAGTTCCGGCTCAGCACCAGGACGCAGCCAGCTGGAAGGGAGTTGGGCAAGGCTCAGGGGCGCTGTCCCTGGCGAGGACACGCCATGCGCCTGGCCTCCCCGCCCGGCCCTGTGGTGCAGCAGTGGCTCAGCGGGCTCCCCCTGGGAAGTCAGCTTGCAGGAGAACGGCCCATGGGCACAGGCCCCGCACGTGCATCAGCTGCGCTGTGAAGCGGATCCCGGGCTACAGAGAACGGGCCCGTCCCCAGTCGGCTCCCACCGGGGTAGGGCTACTAGGACTGGCTGAAAAGTGCAGGTCCCCTCCCGCCCCATGCACAAGGCAGGAAGGCCCCCTCCAGGAGCAGAAGGCCAGTGCTGGCCACCGCGAGCGGCATCTGGCCGGCTCTCCTATCCGTATACCTGCGCTCTGCCTGCTGGCTCCCGGCCCGCGTCACCTACATCACCCACATCTCCTGCTCTGGCCAGTTAAAAACAAGCTGTGTCCTGTTTCGTCAGCAAGCCCAGTGATAAGCCCAGTGATCAGCCCAGGGCCGGACACAGGGCCCACCTGAAGGCCAGCGCACTAGTCCCAGGCCTGGCGCTGCCCTGGACGGGGGAGGGGCATGAGCGCGGACAGCCGTCTCGGGAGACCCTCGGAGTCACGTGCCAGCCCTGGGCGTGAGCAGCATGTGCTGCGGCCACGGCGTCGGCGGGGAGCCACTTACTGAGCTGCCCGAGCAGGTTGAGGAGCACGAAGGAGGAGGCCAGCAGGTAGCCGCAGCCCCAGGTGCTGTCGATGTAGTCCCGCTGCTCGCCCCACTGGAACCACATGCGGACGCCGTCCTCCAGGAACGTGCTGATCAGGCAGAGGCGCGCCACGTGCGGCAGGTACTGCTTCGTGACGCGGAGGAACTGTGGGCCACAGGTGCTGGTGAGGCCGGGGCAGGGCCGCCCCAGCCCAGCCAGGCATCCCAGACGCATGGGACTCGGCCTCCGCTCCCAACATGCCCCGTGGCCCCGGATGTGCGACCACCCAAGGGCAGACACCCCTGCATGGGGCAGTCAACTCAGACCCCATGGGAGGTGGGCGTGATGCTCTCCGGTGGGCACCTGTCATCCCAGCAGACACGTGTTGGCGGCAGCCACGGTCACAAAACATGGAACTGCTACAGGACACAACAGCTTCTACTCCCACGGGCACTGGCGAGTGAGACCCTCAGACGGCAGCGAGCAGGCCCTCGGGGCCACATGACCTGGGGCTGGGCCACTCTCTCCTGCAGCGTCCTGCACTGAGGCTGTTCAGCCGCTTCCCTGGCCTCTGCTCTCCAGACGCCACCAGCAGCACCCCCCAACTGTGACAGCCAATATGCCTCCAGACACTCCACATGTCCCTTGGGGGGAGGCAGCAAAACCACCTCATCCCCTTAAGAACCAGCTCTCATTCTACAAACAGGAAGCTGAACCCCAGCAGGGAGGGGGCTCACCTGAAGGTGCTGACCTGACACTCCGTGCTGAGACCAGACCCAGCCTGCTGGTCACAGCTGAGCCCCTGGCCTCCCAGCCCTGCCAGCAGTGCTCAGAGCTGCTCTAGACGGAAGACAGCCATGTGTGCTCCTGACGACAGTCCACTTAGGTGACAGACACTGCCCCAGGCCTAGAGGGCCTCACGGCTGGCCATCTTCTGCGTGTAAACGCAGCCCAAGGCTCCAGAGCAGTGGGAGGGGGCGCCAGCCCAGGCGTGCAGTCAGCCCCCGGCACGCGCCCTGGTCCTCCACGGGGTCCCCATCCAGAAAGCTCAAGCTCGGGCATGGGCAACTGTGTGTGTACCCAGTTGTGAATAGACCCGTGAACTCGGTATGGCTGATGGGAGGAAAGCTCTGGGATATTTTTAAAAGCCTGCGTAGGCCAAAGCAAATGAAGAACACACTAACGAACGGATGGACAACTGTTTCAACAGCTATGAAATTCAAGCATGTAAAATCACTGGCAAATGTCAACAGGAGAAACACATTTATAACTTCCTCCTGCCAGCCATGCCATTTATGATGGCATGATTAAGAGACAAATACAAGCAGAAACCGAGGTACAAATGTCACCCGGGTGTACCATGTGCACTTTGTCTTACCAGACCATGTGAACCTCTGATTCAAAAGGACAGAAAAACCCTATGCTACGTGATAACAGCACAGCCTGGGAGAAAGATCGGGGAGCCACCCACACGAGTGACATGTCAGCAAGCAAGAGTCTAAAGGGCATCTGTGAAACTGTCCCCTCGAAGGGACAAAGTAAGTCATGGCCCCTCTTCGAGCCGATGAGACCTACTGTGGGGATAAACGAAGATGGCCAGACGAGCATCTCTTAACTAGCGGCATTTCGAGAAGCTGCTGAGACGCCCTGGAAACTGCGAAAGCCGTCAGTCAGGGCAGGAACTTCTGGCTGTTTAGTTCAATCTTAGTTTGTCAACTTGGGCTCATCAGCAAAGAGAAGCCGGGCTCACCTGGGAGGAAGAGGCTGCAAGCCAGGTGTCCACGCTCAAGTTTACTGAGCTCAAGCCCCAAGGGGCCGTCTGCACTCGCCTGCCCAGCACGACTCCCACGAAATGCTGGCAGAAGCCACGAGGAGAGACGACGGAGCGGGGCCAGGGGTGACCTCGGGCTGAAGCTGTGGCCGGCCGCCCTGGCTCTGATCCCCAACGGCCCGGCCGGCGCACTGACCGCGGACGAGCGAGTGACTTTGGGGGCCTCTGCTAGCCTTCTACAAAGTGAGGACAGCCGGCTTAATGGGTCTTTCACCCTTTAATAAGCAGGAGGAAAGGGAGGGAGAAAGGACCGTGTTTAAACAAGAGGTCACAAATACGAGTTCTGGGGTCCACACAGAGAACACATGCAGGGTGCATGTACACACCCCCCGCATCAGATCAGGAGGTCTGGGGACAGCTGACGCTACACACCCTCCCGCTTCTGCCTCATGGCCTCGAGATAAAGCACCCCTCGGCCCAGAGGAGGTGCCCCGCCCACGATGCAGGCCTCGCCTGGAGGTTGAGGCCCAGAGCAGCACAGAGAGGCTGGGCAGACTCAGAGACTGGAGCTGCAGTGGGGAGGGGACCCCCAGGAGACAGCGCAGGGACACGGGGACAGACATTGGAAGTGTCCTGACTCGCCTCCCAGTTGAAGCTGAAGGCCAGCCACTCCCTGCCTGGACACCCGGCCGTCCTCACCAGAGGGGCCAACGGGTCGGGCCCACGTGCAGCACAAGGCTGTGAGGTGGGGCAGTGTCTGGAAGCCCCCGTGAAGAGTGCACGCTCTAATTTGAGTGTCTGGGCGAAGGGGATTAGAGAGCAAGGGAGAGCCTGCCCTTCAGACAGGTGACTCACTCCTGCCTTCCGGACGCCGCTATGCCTGGGGAAGAGACTGCGAAAAGCCAGGTGCACATGCCCTGAACTGAGCAGCCGCCTGATTCCCAAAGTCAGACGTGGTCAGATCCCCTGTCCCGCTGGCCGAGCACAAAGGAAAAACCGCTGAGGAGACGACCCCACTTTGATCTCATTCCCCCCCGTTTCGGTCACTGCGGTTCACAATGGCCGCTGAACCCACACCGTGCTGTTCTGGACAGCGTCCCAGGCCAGTGTCCACTCAGGACAGCAAGGAGGAGGCCCCCCTCAGACACCCGGGCAGCCCCACCAGTGTCCATGCCAGGCCATGTCCAGCATGCACGGCGGGCCCAGAGGGCCAGGGGCCACCTGCCGAGCACGCCCCCACCCTCCAGACAGGACCAGGACATGACTGGAGGCGCAGCGGAGCGGGGTGGGGCTGGGGAGGAGGGGTGACAGCCCTGCGCCCTGTGAGGCAGGCTGCACACAGCAACGTCAGGGCCCCTCACGACCAACCGTGACCGGGTCACAAGCAGTGATGACGCCCAAGTGACTTCGGAAATATGGGAAACTGAGATTTACTTACAGGGGTTATTATTTTAGAGGACTGAAGTAGATTTAAGAAACGTGATAACACCCAGCCCGAGTCCTCACTGGGAATGCCGTGATCATGCCACACGGCCACCTCCCTGCAGCCCCGACACAGCACGGACACCCACTTCTCGTGGTGCTCAGGACCAAAAGGAACTGGAGACAGCACCCTGCAACCCCTGGTCGGCGGAACGCTGCGGAAGGCGACAGGCAGGTGAGCTACCCTGTCCGCCAAGGACCGGGGCTGGCCTCAAGGAATGCCTCATCCCCACGCATCTCGGAAAGCCGGGACCGCATAGCGGGCTGAGGCAGGCAGGTGCAGGCACTCGGTGAGTCACACGTGCACGGCCGTGACCCCAAACTCCCCGGCCAGTTCCCCGAGTGCTGCTCTGTAGCTTCATGTTGTCTCGAGGGACAAGGAGAAATGTCCACCACCCCTAAGCTGGAGAGACGGCCTAGCTTTCTCTACGAAAAACACGTACGTGACACAGAGACTAACTGCAGGAGAACGGTGACGAGCCACGCAAAAGAGACGATGGCGGCAGCCCACCGGCCAGAAGCATCGCTGACCAGTCTCCCGGCACCTCCACGGATGGGCGGGGGGTGACCTTCCTGAACCTCCCGCCTAAGTGGGGAGCAGGGCAGTGAGTCCCTGCCTCTCTGCCTTTGCTCCTGACCTGATGGAAGCCCTTGGGGCGGGGGATGACAGCAGAGGCATATGAGGGCAATGCTTAGAACCCACCAGTCACCACACCTGAGGGCCGTCCGCGAGCCGTCAGTCCAGAGCTCTAGCGTGTGGCTGTAAATGCCGGTTCAGCGTCCTGTCAAGGCCATTCTCGCTTCCCTACACTTGACCAGAGGCCAAGGGGCGCAGCGCGCCTGTGGGTGACAGTTCCCAGGACAGGCTCTGTCATGCCAAAGGACAGGTAAAAATACCAAGTACACATTGAGAATGAGGCCCCGTGCAGTCGCCTGGGTGATGAGCCATCAGGCAGAACCCATTAGGTGCTAATACTCCTGTTTACTGGTGTGAATGAGCTCGAAGTTCCATCTCCCAGGCTGCCAGTGAGTGCCAGCTGACAGGACTGCTGAGCTCATTAGTCCCTGGCCCTTCCGACCTGGTCTCAGATGGCCCCCGAGTGCCCAGCTCCCGCAGAGAGCACTCTCAGCGGCTTCTCCAGCGCCTGGCCTCCTGGGAGCAGCAGGACGCTGCCCCTGGCTGCACAGGGCAAGGAGCTGGATGCCAGAGATGCGGCTCAGAAACAGCCCGTCCACAGAAACGAGCCGGACTGCTCACCTGTGCCCTCGCCTCTCCAGGCCCCAAGGGAAGGGCACGGCATGGTGGGGCACCGAGGCATCCTGACTTGGGGTACCAAGACACGGACTCAGAACTTCAGCCCACCACGTGCCAGGCCCGACCACAGCAGGCCTCCCTCTTCGCGTCTGGACGGAGACGCTGAGGCCCACGTGCACGGTCCGGAGGGTGACACAGGAACACGCACGGAGGACCCGGCCCAGTGCTGGGGCAGGGGGCTCAGTGCTGCCGTCACTGCCACAGAGGGCGTGTGGGCCTCCTCGGGCCCCATCTCGGCAGCCCTGCCTTTCTGGTCAATCCGGCCGCTGCATTTCTGCTGATGTTTTCTCAACGCAAGGGTAGAAGGAAAGGATGCCCCGTTATCTGATCAGCAACCTCACTATTTCCCTACTCTCTTCGAATTAGATCGCTTGCATTTTAAAGGCCTGGCCTTGCAGCACCTCTATTATTGGCAGCTTTGTTTGAATACCATGTGGAGAAGTGTTAAAAACACACCACCCTGGCTTGGCCAGATTTGTCCAAAGGGAGCCACGACTGGCTCTGCACCGTTGTCTGCCACGTCCTCCTCCCGTGCCAAGCCTGCCTGTGGCAGAAGAGGTTCCTGTCTGGTTTCGAAGAGCGCCAGGGCTGCTGCCCGCCCCCCGAGTCACCCACAAAGGGGCACAGAGGTGTCTGCTGACGTCCCCTAACATCGAGATGGGCCCGGGTGCTGCTGGACAGATGCAGCCCGGTCCCCCTGGCTTTTAGGCAGCATGCCCTTTGACGAGAGCGCTCTCCCTGCATGTGCCGGAGAGGGACACCAGGCCTGTCCAGCAGCCTCGCCCTCCTTCCCCACGGGAACTTGGTGCTGGCCTTCCTGAGTCCAAGATTCTGCTCCATTCATTTAAAACAAAATGCATGGAAAGCGAAGAAAGGAGGATTATGTGAAGAGAGCTGAACTCTTTTTCCGTAGGTAGTGGGCAGCAGCTTGACGTTTTATCTGGGTTTGGTTATAAAATTCACTTGCAAAACCAGGGTTTTCCAGGCTGAAGAGCAAGTGTCTGTAGCCCTAACAGTCCCCTTGGCTAAAAGGAGCCCCTTTCTTAGGGAGCTGCCACTTAGGGAAATAAAACTAGGTCACTAAAACTATGTCAATGAAAACTGAAAAACCAAAGGCCTACTAGGTTCTCGAGAGCTTTCAATATGAATTGCTTCGGTGAGGAATACAATTCTTAATTGTCTATAAACACAAATCATGCCCTTAAAAACTACTTCAAGTTGCCATGCTCTCCCTACCCCCTCCCCCAAGCCGGTTTTAAGACACTGGCTCACAGGAAGGTGGCACTGAGAACCCAACTATGAGGCCACGCGAGAGAGAGATCATCCCTCGAGAGGAACGGGAAATCGTGTTCACTGATAACAGATCAGAAAACGCTCGCTTATTGAAAAAGAAATCGCACACGCACACACCCCCCCCCCCAGCCTTCCAAGGCGCCCAGCCCCAGAGCAGAATGACTCACTTTCATCCCATTAAAGTTAAAAACTTGACCTCGCCACTTTGAACTCTGGCAAAGCCACACACACATCACAAGTGAACCAAGGCAAGAAGGGCGACTGGTCGAGACCGGACTCGCCTGCAGGGAGAAGCCACCCATCTGCAGACACACCATAACGGGACACTTTTCGGAGCGTAAGCTGCGCGGTAAACAACCCCAGCCCAGCCTCTCCGTGAAGCAAAGCGAAGAAGAGGGTGAACCCCTGCAGGACCCCTTCCAGGACTGAGTCTGCCCTTCTGGTTGCTAACACTTTGAACCATTATCACCCAACTGCCTGTTTCAGGGGCTTCCCTGTCACTCAGAAGGCCACCTGCACACTTCTGGAAGGAAGAAGGCCCAGGAAGACCGCTCCCCCTCCTCCCAGGCTTGTGTACAGACAGGTACCCATTCAATTCGGTCCCAGGGCAGAGTCCAGGGTCGGGAAATACAGAGTCAAAGGGACCCCATGAGTCCCCCCCATCGGGGAAGGAGGAAATAAAAAGTGCCGTGGCTTTCTGTAGTTGGGGTGCACACCAGGGCACTCCCTTTCCTCGGACAGGACGCCCAGTCTCCAGGCTGACCGGCCCCTGCTCAGGATCAGAGCTTCTGGCCCCGCTTCCTGAATGCTCAGTAAAAGGAAAACCGTTTAGGGACCACCCCAATAGCTGGGAAACGGGGGAGACGCCTCCCAAGCCCCCCAGGAGGCGGGGAGGCAACCATTCACGCCTCTCACCTTTCAGAAAGGCCGAGGCCAGGCTGGGGAAACAGGTCACCCGGGTTGGGGGCCGAAGCAGGGCCCGAGAACATACCCCGAGCCCCGGCGGGTAGCGGCAGGCTGGGCCCGGAGGCCGGGTTTGGGGGTGTCCCAGGCGGGGTGCGCGACGAGCCCAGGAGGGAGGGCCCTGGCTGGGGGAGGGGGCGGGATCCCCGGGTGGGATCGGGGGGCTGAGGGCGCGACCCAGGCCTGGGGGCGGCCCTGCGGGGCTCGGGAGGGGTCCCGGCTCCGGGGCGGCCGGGCCCGGGCCGGGGCGGGGGCGGCGGGGTCCGCGGGGGTCCGCGGGAGGGCCCGCGGGAGGGGCGCCGGGGTGGGAGGCCCACCCGGCCCGCAGGCCGCACCTGGTCGGCGAAGTCCTCGGCCGTGCCCATCAAGTCGTTCTGGCCCATGGCGGCGGCGGGAGGCTCGACTCGCTCGCTCGCTCGGCGTTCGGCCCGTCGGCGCCCGCGCCCGCTGCGGCCTCCACAGGAAGTGCCCGGCGGCCGGCCTCGCTCCTCGTCGGCGGCTCCAGCGGCTGCCACGTAGGCCAAGCCTTAAAGGGCGGCCCGCCCGCCGGGCCCGCCCCGGCCGCGCCTTAAAGGGGCCGCGCACCGCTCGCAGCCGCCCCGCCCGCCGCGCTCCCAGGCCCCGCCCCCGCGGCCCGGCCCCGCCGCGGCCGTAGGCCCCGCCCACCACCCGCCCCGCCGGCTGCACTCGAGGCCCCGCCCATCGCGCTCTTCTAGGACTCCGCCTGGCGGGCCCGCAAGCGGAAGGGACACCTGGGTTCTCCAGCCGACACCGTTTGGGCAGGGGGGTCACGGGGTCAGACAGACACACCTGGGGAGCGCCCCCAGGGTGGGGGATGGGGTATTCTCTCGGACGCAGCTCCTACTGAGCATGCTCAGTGGAGGGTCCGGCCGCAAGCACAGGCTGGGGGCGCACCCCCAACGCCTACCGAGGGAGAGGGAGGCCAGGAGTCATTATGGAAAAGTACCAGGTGCCGAGTTGTACTCCCTGGCAGGGAGGCGTGGGCGATGAGGGCCTAAGGTCTAGGGCGAACCGGGGACCTGGACCTTCTGCCTGGATCTCCTGCCGCCACTCCCAGCCCTCTGCTGGTTTAACGGTCACACCGGTCGAGATGTGGCCGGGACCCAGGTCCTACCATAAGGAGGCAGGGAACCTGTGTTCTGGTCAGTGTCTGCCTCTAGCTCGTAGGGTGACCTCAGATATCTCTAAAGGTGACTTTCTGGGTGCCCTTTTCCTGTCTGGACCTCAGTTCACCCATCTCTAAAATGATAGAATTAAGAACTCTCCAGCCCCATTTGCCTGAGTGTTTGAGGGTGGAAGACAACTCCATCCGTCTCACTCATGGGTCCATGGGCTTGGGACCATGGAGACAGGGCACCCTAGATCATCCAGAATTCATAATCAGGAGCCCCCTACTCCTTAAACACCCTGTCAGTTGTATCCGGTAAGGGGACTTGGGCCTTTCCCAGGGCCTGTGACAATGTGTAGGACCTGAAAATTTCACAAAAGGAAAGCTGCAAAATAAAGATGAATAAATGTTTAATTAAATGCTTCAATACATGATATGCCACCTTTATTAAATGTTAGATTCAGCCTTTGTAAAAATGTCATCAACCTAAAAATAATTTGTAAATCAGATTTTTCTCACTTTGTGAGGATTCCACTTGTGGGGAGAACTACAGGGGAGTCAGCCAGCGGAGAAAGAAGCAGATGCATTTCTGGTGGCCAGAGGATCTTAAAAGCAATGTTACTTTTTTAGGAAAGTCTTGATCTGAGATGGGCGTGTTTTACTGGTTAATTTGCTGCTTAAGAGGCCTAAGCATGTGCATTCTTACACCAGCTTAAACTGCTCAGAAGCATTGTCCCTATTATTCTCTGAGCAGGATCCAGGCCCCTCACGGGGACTGGATTACAGAGTCCTGAAACTTTTCTGGACTCTGAGAGTCCCTTGACACACAATTCCATCCCCAACATACCTCCTCTGCATCCTGCCCCCCTTTCTCCATCCTCTGATAAACGTAATATCGTTGTCCATCCTTACCCATAGCCCCAGTAGAGGGCATGGTGGCCATCTCTGCCGCGTCGGCTCCACGCACAGCTCTGGAGTCAGGCAAGGACCCAGCTCCCTGCACCTCAGTTTCCTCTAATGTGGACATGGAGATGGCAGTGGGGCTGACCATGTGACGTGCTTGGCGCAGAGCCAGACACGTGCACGGCTGTGACTATGAACGTACCACTTATTACCCAGTTTCTTCCTTATCTGGTTACCCAGTTTGGAGGTGGGAGCCAGAAGTTGGGATCACAGGGGGCAGGAGAAAGTGAACGACTGAGTCCTTTGCCGACTCTTGGATGCTCGCCAGTCCTTGCCGCAGCGTGGAGACGGGGCCCGGGGTGATGGGAAGAGCTCCAGAGCCAGCCCCAAAGAGATGGGCTCGGGCTCCGCCTTCAAAGGGCTCCTCAGCTTTCTGGGCCGTTTCTTAAGTCTGCGAAACAGGGCAGAGATGCGTGCTCTGCCCGCAGCCACAGGGAAGTTCAAAGGATCAGAGGCGGCTGAGGAGCCAGGCGTCCTTGGAGAATGAAAAGACATGTGCGTTTCCTGAAGCTTCTTTCCTTCTTGCTGGTAGATTCTGGAACAGCTGACCCCTGGGGCCTTGGGGTCGAACCTGGTAGTGGAGGAGATAAACACCAAAGTAAAGCTTGTGATAAAGCAGGTAAGAAGTCGTGCTTCTGGCACCCCAGTGTGGGTGGTTCCCCCAGACACACGCTCGTCATCCCCATGTTCAGGAAAGCTTTTTCTGATGCGACAGCCGGGTCCCTCTCTGCCAGCAGTCACATGGTAAATCAGTCGAGGGTAGACACAGGGGTGGTGTGAGGTGACTCGGGCTTCCCTGCACGGGGGACGCTCATCTCCATGGAGAAGAAAGGCTCATTTTCACCCTGCCAGCAAACGCAGCCCCAGGTAGCTGCCACCCATTCAGCAAGGTGCCATCTCAGTTAATCGTCCACCAACCCAGCAAAGCAGGAGCCATGACCCCGCTTTCCAGGCAAGGACAGGGAGGTTCCGGGAGGCGGCAGGCTAGCCAGCATCACACAGTTCCCAAGATGATTTGAATTCAGGTCACCGATCTTACCAAAGAGAAGACAGGCTATGGGGGACCGGGCCTTGCCCAGCGTCACACAGGGCTGAGGGCAGGACAGCAGGCCCTCGGCCCTTCCTCTGCCTCCTCCTCAGGGCTGGCAGGGTAGGGATGCAGACGTGCAGGGGGACAGCCTTCATGTGTTGAAGTCCAGGAGGCCCAGTGGAACCGAGGGTCTGGGGAAGAGAGCCTCCTCTAAAGAGTCCCTGACACCTGGTCGTGGGCCGCAGTGACGGCTGGGATACGACAGGATCGGGGCTGACCGTGCAGGCAGATGGCCGCGCTGGTGGCCTCCGCAGGGGCCCTTCTGCCCTGCCAGGCCTCCCGTCAGCGATCTCTGCCCGAGATGGCCCAGCTTGGAGTGCTTCCCCGCCTCCTGCTCCATTGCCCGCCGGTTGTGGGGATGGCCCCGTGGGCCTTGGGAGGAACAGCTGACTGCATTCTGGGTAATTGGGGAGCTTTTTAAAAAAGTCCGTCGGTCTTTCTGAAACACAGAGGTGGGGTGCAGGAAGGGGTTTGTGTCCCCTTGCAAACTAAACGTTTGTATACTTCTTTGTTTTCGAGACAATGGCGTTGAAGTTGATACCGTACTTGTTCCCACTCAGTGTGTACTGTGGACACTATTTTCGCTGCCGACACGGCTCCCTCCTCTCCTGGCTCCGGCGGCCGTGTGGATGCACACCTGCTCGGTGTGCTGTGACTGCCCCAGTGCAGCCTCTCACGTGCTACAAGCACATGGCTGGTTCTCTGTGTTTTCACTCTGTATAAACAACTCTGATAACCTTGCAGTTCGTTTTTTTGAGGAGCCATGATTTCCTCGGAATAAATGTCTAGGGGTGGGATTTGTAGGTCAAAAGATGTGACCTTTTTAAGGCTTTCAGGATGCTCTAGCCAAATTAACCTAAGCATGAGCCCCCTGGAAACAGGAGGAAGGGAAGACGGGCAGGCCCCCCGTGCCGCTGCATCTGGTCTTTACGTGGCTCTGGGAGTAGCTCCCTAACTGCACTTTTGTCTGCAGTCACCCCGATTGTAAGAGCTCATTTGTGAGTCTTGTGAGCGGAACTTCTGGGTCAGGATCTGGTGGTAGACGTGATGATGGGACAATCTTCCCAATTTGGACAAGGAATGCAGCGCTGAGGTTGAGACTTTGTCGACCAGAGCAGAGGCGTTTGGCTCTGGGGCCAACACGTTATTTGCTTTTCTGCTTTTTAGACGGATCCTCTAATTATTGCTTGGAATTTATATTACGCTAGCCTATACTTACCCTTGCAGCACGAGCAATATATTCTCGTTGCTCAAAGTATGTCTGGATCCCTGCCTTAGGAACATCTCCAGGCCCCCTCTGGCGCCATGTGGTGGGACATGAATGGTAGGAGCCCAGCACTACTGGTGAATAATGATGGTGGTGGTGGTGATGGTGTTGATGGTGGTGGTAATGGTGGTGTTGATGGTAGTGGTGGTAATGGTGGTGGTGATGGTGGTGGAGATGGTGTTGATGGTGGTGGTGGTGGTGGTGATGGTGGTGATGGTGGTGGTGGTGGTGGTGGTGATGGAGATGGTGGTGGTGGTGGTGATGGTGGTGGTGATGGTATTGATGGTGGTGGTGATGGTGGTGGTGATGGTATTGATGGTGGTGATGGTGGTGGTAATGATGGTGGTGATGGTGGTGGTGATGGTGGTGGTGGTGGTGGTGGTGATGGAGATGGTGGTGGTGGTGGTGATGGTGGTGGTGGTGGTGATGGTATTGATGGTGGTGATGGTGGTGGTAATGATGGTGGTGATGGTGGTGGTGATGGTGGTGATGGTGGTGGTGATGGTGGTGATGGTGGTGGTGATGGTGGTGATGGTGGTGATGGTGGTGGTGGTGGTGGTGATGGTATTGATGGTGATGGTATTGATGGTGGTGGTGGTGGTGGTATTGATGGTGGTGATGGTGGTGGTAATGATGGTGGTGATGGTGGTGGTGATGGTGGTGATGGTGGTGGTGATGGTGGTGGTGATGGTATTGATGGTGGTGATGGTGGTGGTAATGATGGTGGTGATGGTGGTGGTGATGGTGGTGGTGGTGGTGGTGGTGATGGTGATGGTGATGGTGGTGGTGGTGGTGGTGATGGTGATGGTGATGGTGGTAGAGATGGTGATGATGATAGTGGTAATGATGGTGATGGTGGTGGAGATGGTGTTGATGGTGGTGGAGATGGTGATGGTGGTGGTGGTGGTGATAGTGGTGATGGTGGTGGTGGTGGTGATGGTGATGGTGATGGTATTGATGGTGATGGTGGTGGTGGTGATGGTGGTGATGATGGTGGTGGTGGTGGTGGTGGTATTGATGGTGATGGTGATGGTGGTGGTGATGGTGGTGGTGGTGGTGGTGATGGTATTGATGGTGATGGTATTGATGGTGATGGTGGTGGTGGTGATGGTGGTGGTGATGGTGGTGGTGGTGATGGCTCACTACACAGTTACTGAACTAGTGCTCTTGTGCCCTGCAGGTGGAATGCATCGATGATCATAATGCCAACGAGGCTCTGGAGGAGGTAACTCTGGGTGGGGACAGGCGCAGAACACGCAGCCGCTGTCCTGCGGCCTCCTGCAGTGTGCCTGGTGGGACCCGGGCGGAGTGGGGAGGGCCACAACCTGCTCTCGCTCTGCGCGCTGCAGCCAGATGCCCCCAGGTCACCAAGGAGTCTGTGCTCAAACACTCATTTCTAAATCCGGATGCTGATGACTTAGAATTTCGGTTCTCAGAGAAGATAAAGTGTAAATGTAGATTACAGGTCCCTAGGCTAATCTACCAATAATTATCTTTTAACATACTTTTTTTCTTCAATTATAAAAGTATTAACTACAGCAGAAAATTTGGAAAATACAGACTCACACGACAAAAAATGTAAACGGTTTCGCATTCCTTAAATCTACCAGTCAGAGTGACAGTGGCACCCTACGGGACGTGAATGACACACCGGCCACATGCGCTTCGATCACTAGCTAGGCAGAGGCTCTGAGCGGCTTGCTTTGCTTTCTCGGATTTCACACGAAGCTAGATCCTGCCCTCCTCCATCCGATGGCCACTCGTGTCTTCTTTCCGGAATGGGTGGCTTTTGACCCTTGCCAGCAAACAACTGTTCAGTCCACAGCGTGACTGACTGACACACAGGGGTGGCCGCATCTGACAGAGTGAAGGAAGGCGCACCCGGAGCCCCCGCACCCTCCCGGCGTCTTGCGGTCCCTTCCCCACCTCCTTCGGGCTCTTGGTCGCTAAGCTCGCCGCGTCTGCTGCCCAGGGGCGTCTCTTCTCAAAGTGCTTCCTGCTGGGGGCGGGGCCCTGGGGCAGGAGGCCAGGCGGGCCTGGGCACATCGGAGTCCCCCGCCCCTTGGCCACGCTGCCCTCTCCAGCTGCCCTCACGGGGCTCTAGTCCCGATGCGCCCGGCGCTTTGCCTGCGTCCGGCCCCTGGGTCCTCGCGACACCCCGGGGAGGCGGGGGCGTCATGGCCGCCGGTTTCACGTGAGGCCGGGAGGCGCCGAGGCGGGGAGGTTGGCCCTCCATCCCGGGCACCGCCAGCACGGCCGGGACACAGGACCCGCGCCGGGCTTCTGACCCGGCTGCGCGCTCTCCTCCCGCCGGCCCCCTGCCCCGCGCAGGGCTGGAGATGCGCGTTTCCGCCGCCGAGAAACGGCGTTTCCCACCGTCCCCTTCTGCTCTGGTGCCTGCAGCTGCTGCCGCTGCTGAAGCTCCAACACGACCACGTGGCCTTCTACCGGAGCTGTTCATCATCTGGAACGGCGAGGTGGGTCCCCGCCCACCCTGCGGGCCGGCGAGGTGGGTCCCCGCCCACCCTGCGGGCCGCTGGCGCTTGGCGGCTGCGGGAACGGGGACCGAGCACAGAGCACCCCCACGCGCCCTCGTAAGCCCTCCTGTGGCAGTGGGGGCTCTCTGGGTGTCAGCCCATGTGAGCCCCGCCTCAGGCTCCGTGGGGGAGGGGCTGACAGGCTCAGAGAAACAGGAGCCTGCCCGGTAGTCATGGGCGTGAGGCGCACCCCAAGGCGAGGCCCTTGGGCGTGGCTCCAGCGCCCAGAGCCTTCTCCTCCTGAGCTCGTCCTGCACCAAGGGCTCAGTGAGTCCAGACCTCGGGTGCAGGGAGGGCGTGGGGGGTGACTTCCTTGGCTGAAGCTGATGTCAGGGAGTTGGCCCCTGGCCTTCCCTGCTCATCTGGCACCAGATGTCCGGGGCTTCTGCACCCCAGGCTTTTACAGCTCCCACAGAGTTTGCTACCTGGCTGCCCAGTCATCCTCAGGTCTCAGGACATCTGTAGGGTGGGAAGCTGTCCTCAGCTCCCGGGGGCTCAGGGTGGCTAAGGAGCTCGCCAAGGCCACACAGCTTGCAACGGCTGAGCGGGGGCCGATCTGGGCCTCGTGACCCCCAAACCCTGTGCTTCGGTCATGGGCTGTACAGCTTCTTGTCTTCACAAGGACCTAGGAGGGGAGGGTGTCAAGTGGCAGGGGCTGGTGGCGAAGGGAGCTCGAGTGTCAGACCCTAACCGGACCTCCACATTGGTGCCCATCTGGGGCCGACAACCAAGGCTCTGAGCAGGAGCGGAGGATCCCCTTCAGACACATTTCCTCCGTTCGGCTGGGCCCCAAGGAAAGCCTTGGGGAGGGGTCATCACCGCAGGCACCCCCAAATATTTTCTGACCACCCCCTAATGTCTCAAGGAAACACGGAAAAGCCAGGAGGACATTTCGCTATGGGACGGAAGGCGGGGTTGAGGCCTCAGACCTGGTCTGCCGGGGTCCCCTTCATGGCTCCTCAGAGGGAGGTCGGGGCGTGGGCGGAGCCCTGAGGACGAGCGGCCGCCCGTGGCGGCCTGGGGCCCCGGCACAGGGTCTGCGTGCGCAGTGGCCAGGAAGCCTGTGCCGCCTCCGAGAAGTCCAGGTGACGTGCGCTGCAGCTGGGGCGGGCGGGAGAGGGCGGGAGAGGCTGGAGGTGTGAGCAGGACCTGCCCGTTGGGGGCTCGTCCCACGGCTGCTCTCGAGGAGACACGGAAGAGCAAGGGGACGTCCCACTGCTGAGGGCCTCGTGTCCCCAGCAGATCTCCTCTCTGTTCCTGTGCCTGGTGATGGACTATAGCCCAGGAAGCTTCCAGAAGGTCATCGAGACGAAGAGAGGGGAAAAGATGATCATCGACTCTGAGGTAAGACAGGCTCTAGGACACCAGGCTGGGGACCAGCTGGACCTGGCGACGTCACGAGCCTCGCAGTGGGGACGGGGAAGGGGCAGAGCGAGGGCCGGGTCGCCGGGGGCCGGCCGGCCCTTCCTCTTACGCTCGTGTGGCGGTATCGGCACGCCGGACGTTCGCACGTCACACACCGCGCCGCGTCCCCGGGTCAAGCACGTCCCCAGAACGCCGCCGGTTCCCAGTGGGCCAGGAACCTCGGCGCCGAGGCGCACGGGGCTCGCACGGCGTGCGTGCGTGCGTGTGCTGCGTGTCTCACGCGCGTCCGGGTGCCTCTGAGGCCCACCCACGCCGCCAGCGTGCCAGGCGGCCGTGTCTCCCCGTGGCTGGTTCCACAGCGTCGTGTGGCCACACCTGAGGCTTGGAGCTCGCCCAGTGCCGGGCCGTTGGGTGGCCTCCAGTTTGGGGCCATGGTGACTGAGGCGGCCACGAGCATTGCCAGGCGCGTCTCTTTTTGGTGGACCTAAACGCTCATGTTTCCTGGTTAAATGCTGGGGCGTGGAGTGGGCGGGTGGCGGAGCGGGGGGGGGGGGGGGGGGAGGGATGTGTGGCTTCCGCAGACCTTCCAAACAGTCCCAAGCCGGCTTGATGGACCCGGGCTTCACTCTCAGCCACGCGGGTCTGTCGCGGTCCCACTGGCCAACACTTGAGCGTGCCCGGCCCTTCTCTTTAAATGCAAAGTGACGTTTTAATTCTAGAGGCCAGGCCTCGAGTGACCCTGGCTGTCTGGGACTCTCCTGTGTTTGCTCAGGGTCTGCCCGTTACACCCGGGGTGTGCGTCCGCTCCGACTGGTCTGTACCTGTTCTTTACACGGCCTGGACATCCACAGTGCCCCCCGCTGTGGCTTGCCTGTTCCCTTCCTGATCCAGGCCTTTGGCGGGCGGAGGTCTTCATTGCGGGCCGTGGGCGAACCTGCGCTCCTCGGTGGCTGGTGCCTTTGAGGCCCGTTGCGGGTGTTTCCCGAGCGGGGTTGTCACTTCCTTGCACGTTTGGGTCTGTGGCCCACCTCAGGGGACGGTGCCTGCTTTTGCTCGGCTGGCCTTCGTCCGGTGGGCCTTGGGCCTCGAAGGCAGGCCCCGAGAGGGTTTCAGACTGTCTGTGCGGGGTGGGACCCTTTCAAGCACAAATGTTCTCAGAAACCCAGTAAATAGCGGGTCTGCAGTAACCGGGGGGCGGGGGCAGGGATTGGTGGAAGGTGGAGTGGGAGGCAGCCCGGGGTCCTGCCCCTCACCCCTCTCTGACACCCCAGGGAGGAATCCAGGGCTCTGAGGAACACCGTTTGAAAACCACTGCCTGGAAACCGGCTGAATCTTGTTTCTGACAAGAAATGCTTCCAGAATGTTCTCTCTCGAGTCTTTATTTATTCTAATGACATAAGCATCAAGCCCCAAGTAGGCCCTGAAGACTTCAGGCTCTCTGACATCCTCAAGGCCACAGGGGTGGGGCTGGGGGCCCGAGCCCCGGGGCACCCAGCCTCTCCAGTACAGAGACAGGGGTGTGGCCTTGGAGACCAGGGCCGGCTGGGATTCCACGGTCAAAGGAGCCCGAGGCAGACGCTTCTTGCGGGGGCACCGAGCTCTTGCCTAGCTTCAGGCCCTTCTTGACACACAGGGGGGTCCCAGGGCTGCTTCGAGTGGTCTCGGGGGCCTGGGGGGCTCCAGTGCGCACCCCTTGCTCTCTCCCCAGTGGTTGCAGAACATGCTGGGCCAGGTGTTGGACGCTCTGGAATTCCTGCACCAACTGGACATCATCCACAGGTGACCAGGGGGCCAGGCTGCTTCGGGAGGAAAGCACCACGTCCCCTTGGGCGGGATCGAGGGAGGGAGGTGCGGTCCACACAGCCAGGATGAGAGCGTCCACCTGCCCAGAGCACCTCCAAGGCTCATGGAGAATGCCCCCCAACAAGGGACCTCCAGGGGTTGACCCGCACCACGCAGCTGTGAGGTGTGAGCTGGCGGGGCGGTGGCGGGGGTGGGGGGGGCGGCGTCAAGTGCAAGGGCAGGAAGCAGGTACCGGCCCAGCCAGGACCGGAGGTTCCGCTGGGGGCGTGGCCGCGCCCGCGCCCGCCTGCAGTCCTGCCGGCCGCGCCGGAACCCGTGGTCGAGGCTCGGGGGTTCTGGGAAGGGCTTCAGGTCGTTCAGATCGGATCAGTGTCCCATCTCAAGGACAGAAGCCGCGTGGCCCTCGGGCAGGAAGTGCCAGGACTCGGTGGTAACATCAGCGGATGTCACCTGTTCCCACGCGGAAGGGCTCAGACCCGGAGTGCAGGAGAGCTGTGTGGCTTCCTCCTCCCTCGTTCGTTTTACACTAGAAAAGCCGAGCGTCCCCTCCTGCTTATAGGAAACGACAAGCTTAGAGAGTCCCGCGAAGGGGCGTTTCCTGAGGAGAGGGGGCATGAGCTGCCAGGCGGGGCCGCTGGAGCAGACCCCCCCCCCCCCCGTCGTGGTTTCAGGAACCTCAAGCCCTCCAACATCGCCCTGGTCAGCAGCAACCACTGCAAGCTGCAAGACCTGAGCTCCGAAGTGCTGATGACCCACAAAGCCAAGTGGAACATCCGTGCGGAAGAAGGTGGCCGGGGTCCCCCCCGCCCCCTCCGGCCTTGGGGCTGTGGGCGGTGGGAGAGCAGTGGGGGAGGGGCTGTTTCCCCAACACTGGAGGTTCCTAGCGTCCAGAGGGCTGGCGCAAGGCAACAGCGGGCTTGTCCTCGCTTGGAAGGTCCCCGCAGAGCCCCTTAGCCTGGACTGTGCCCACGCAGGACTACCACCATGGTGGGAGGGGCGGCGTGCGGGGTCCGAAGGACACCAGGGAAAATGCTGACCTCAATGAAGGGAGAAGAAAACTCTCAAAGGGAAGAAACTGCCCCGTAGGCACGGGAGGCTCTTGGGTGCCAGGACCTGACCCGGCTTGGATTACTTCCCTGAGCCCTAAAACCCCCCAGGACGTGGTAGGGGCAGGACCGAGGTGACTTCTCCATCCTTTGAAATGACGAGGGGGCAAAGGGAGCTGGGCTGGCCTGTGACAGCTGTGGGGGGGGGAGCCGGGGGGCGGGGAGAACTCGTGTCCCCGGGTGCAAGATATGGTGGTGCCGTCGCTGGTGCACGGGGGACGGGTGGACGGAGGGGTGCGGAAGGGTGACGGGCGGGCGGGTGGGCGGGTAGATCTACTGGACGTGTGGATGGCAGGGGTCCTTAAAGCCCACCCCTTTGCCGTTTGGCTGCGTGGGGGTCGCGAGGGGCCCCTGCCTGAGACCTACCGCAGACTGACAGAGCTGGGTTGAGGACTCTGCTCGGTTGGCCCCTTGTCTGGGGTTAGAAACGAGGGTGGAACGACTTTGCCTCAAGGGCCTGGTACTTAGAGGGGCAGGACGTTTGAGGAGGAGGCAGGTTTTAGCCTCCCGGGCACACGCGGCGCCCGACCACTTCTGCAGCCACCGTGGCCACAGACACATGTGCGCAGGGGCCAGCCTGGCAGGCATCTGCCTAGATGGGCAGCCTCAGTGGCCGAAGACCAAGGGCCAGGGTCTCGTTGACCAGGGGCTTCCCGTCCCCACACAGGTAGCCCTCCCTACCTCCCCCAAGCAGCGTGATGAAGGGCTCATTTTACAAGCCGCTTGCTTCCCCAGGGAGCACAGGTCTCATGCACCCCCACCGTCTCCGGCCAACAGACCCCGTTCAGAAGTCCTGGATGGCCCCTGAAGCCCTCAACTTCTCCTTCAGCAAGAAAGCTGACATCTGGTCCCTGGGCTGCATCATTCTCGACATGGTCAGCTGCTCCTTCCTGGACGTGAGCTGCAGCACCCCAAACCCACTCCCTGTGTCCCCAGGGAGCGAGCCCTGCGCACCTCACCCCGTTTTCCTCCACCGTGTGCTTGCCCTGTGCCTCCAGGGCGGGTGGAGCTGTGCAGAGGCCCCCCCCCGCTGCTGGAGGACCTGCACCCCCCTTCCCAGCGCCTTGCCTGCGGGGCCCTGGCCTGGTGGTGGGGACCGTGGTGGGGATGCTCAAACCTGCGGGTGCGTCTGCCCCTAACAGCAGCCTCCGGTGTCCTCACTGCCCCTTGTGGAGGAGGAGACCCGCCCAGGGTGGGATTTGGGCCATGCTCTGCCCATTGGCGTCAAGGGTGCATTTGACTGCAAGCCGTGGACAGTGGACTTCCGTGGGCCTGAACACACGGCGCTGCTTGTCCCCCAGGGGCCCGGGCTGGTGTGGCGGGGATTCCTTAGCAGGGCTGGAGCCCGGACCACCGCCTATGGGCAGCAAGGAGAGGGGCAGAGCGAAGGGCCGCGTGGCCCCTGGTCCCCTGGCTGCGGGAGGCCGGGAGGTTGAGCTTTGTGGCTTCAGAGTCCCGACATGCAGGCGAGAGAGCAGGGAGAAGTGAGTTGGCCAGGCCGGTCACCCCCCGGCCCACGCGCAAGCACAGGCGGGCCCCAACACTCCCCACTGTCTCCCGGACACCCCAGACTCTTACCAGCTGGGGCTGGATCTGGGATGAGGCCTAGGGCCTGCCTGACACGACCAGCATTAGGGGGAGGGGCTCTAAGCCCACCCCCACACCCCTCCCCCACCCCCGTCTAGCGAGCCGCCCATCAGGCTGCCGGGCGATGGCCGCACCTTCTCACCCTGCTCCCTTCACAGCCACCCCGGAGCCTGGCACGGCGCTCTGCCCGGGACCTGAGGGAACGCAAGGAGCCACCCACACCCCATCTTCCCGCAGGCCTCGGAGGCCATGCTGCTGCGCAAGTCCATCCGGAGTCTCCCGGGCCGCCTGAGGGGCGTCCTGAGCACCATGGAGGGGCGGCGGATCCCGCAGGCGAAGATGTTTGGTGCCCTTCTGCCCCAGATGCTCCAGCCTGACCCCGCGCGCGCATAACAGTCAGGTGAGCCCGGCCCCGGGCCGCGGGGAGCCTTGCAGCCCGTCTTTCACGTTTGTCCACCTCCACGTCCGCGTGGCCACTTGGCGTGCCAAGGACAGAGTGCTCCGGGTCACGCCCACCCCCTCGCCCAGGACTGCGGGCGTTTCCAAGCCCGGCTGCCCACACCAGTGTCCTCCGGTGCACGGAGCCCGGGCGCCGACAGGGCTGGCCTGTCCGTCAGGCGCGGAGGCATGGCCCCGAGCACCCGGGAATCTAGTAATTCTAATTTATTTTAAAACCAGGAACAAAAAAAGGGACTATAACAACGACTCCCGCCTGGGTCGTGTTGGCCTTTATAGCAACGCAGCTGCAAAGCCTGATTTTCATGTTTTTTTCACGGAGGAAGGGGCCCCCACAGGCGGAAGTGCGGGGCTCAGCACCGTCCCCTCAGCCGGGGCGTGAACCCGGGTCCCTAGAGGTGGGAGTGCTGGGGCGCCAGCTGGGCGCGCCTGCGACATGGCGAGGGGTGCCGCCCAGTGGGGTCCGCGACGGGAGGCGGGGGCGGGGGCGCCAGGCGGGGGAGCCCAGCGGCCCTGCATTCTCTCCAGGGACGTGATCCGCATCGTCTTCTCGAGCAGCGGCCTCGGGTCCCTGAGCTCCATGCTGACGCTGCACCGCCAGGAGGTGCCCGCCTTCGTCTCCGCAGTGCTGCTGGAGGGCGGCTTGCCCACCATTCTAGGTGAGCTCGGGGGTCCCCAGGGGGCGGGCACCGCCGTGTCGCGGCCTCCCCGCCGCGTCCCCCAGAACTCCCCGGGTGCACTTCCACATCTGGGCACGGCCGCTCCGGTGGCCGGGTGTCTTCGCCAGCCGGCAGCACTTGCTGAGCGGTTACGTGCCCAGAATGGTGCCAGGCACTGGACGGGCGTGGCGGTGACCCCAGGACGGCAGGCGCGTCCCCGCAGAGATCCCTGAACTTGAACACTCGGGCCTGAGTCAAGGGTGCTGCCCGTCACCGGGCACAGTGCCTGCGCGGCACATGGCCCCCGAGGCGCACACCAGTCTCTGCCGCGTACCCCCGGCTGGGGCACAGCGACCGGCCCCGAGGGCTGTGCCCAGGGCCCAGAGGCCATTTCAAGTTCCTGGGAAGCTCGGGATGGAGCGGAGCTCTCACTCCCCCTGCCCCTCTCTGCGGTTCCCTGCACGGGCTGCCTGTGACGAGGGGCTCTGCACCCCGTCTGCCCCCTCTGCCCCGTTTCTGGGGAAGGGGCACTCACAAGGCCCCAGCTCCTCAGTGCCCCCGTGTCTCATGGTCACGGGCACGGCTCTGCAGGCAGATGATTGGGTCCAGGCGGAGCCCGTCACCCATTCTAGCTGGGCGGCTCGACTGGGGCATCCCTGAGCCTCAGGCTCCTCATGTAAAGCCCGGTCACAGCAGGACCCACCCCATGGTCCGCTGTTGGGTACGCTTGTGGTGCCCAGGCAGAAGGGTCACTGTAGGATGCTGGATCTGCCACGTGCACCCCGAGACTGCAGCTCATTTCTGGGGGTGGTTTGTCATGACTCAGGGCGCAGAGGGGCCTGCTGGGCCCTGCAGGAGCTGTGCAGAGCCCAGGGTGTGATAGGGGGCGGAGTCAGGGTGGGGCTCTGGACCAGGCCCCCCCAAAGAGAGGCAGTGCCCCAAGACAGACCAGGGTTCGCCCCTGGGCAGGTTGCTTGGCCTGGAAAGTGGGGGTGGTAGGGCGCCCCTCTGCCCAATCAGCCGGGGCGTGGATTCGTGAGGTGGTGCCCACAAACGGGCCCCAGGTGCCCTGGCCCTCGGAGGGGGCGCCGAGCCCATGAGGTCAGGTGGACGCTTGTCAGGCGCCTCCCCACCCTCTCTTCCTGCAGAGGTCATGCAGAGCTCCAGCCGGCCCGAAGTCCAGCTCAAGGCCATGAAAAAGCTCCTGGAGATGCCGGACGACCAGCTAGGTAGAGACCCAGCCCACCGCCACCCCCAGCTCCTCCGGGCAGACCTGGCCCCTCACTGCAAGCCCTCCAGTGTGTCTCTCACAGCCGAGGCCACTTCACAGTCCCACGGGGTCCACATCTTCACGAGCTGCGTGGAACAGGCAGCCCGCCAGGCTCCCCACGTCGCTTTTACCGAGCAGAGAAGGGGGTGGCCTGGGATCCACACCGTTTCTCGTGGCCTCCCTTCACCGATTTCAGTGGATGCTGAAGACACCCCCTCCCCACCCTCCATTCATGGTATGTGAATGTGATAACTCCCTGGTGTCATAAACAGCACTAGTCCGAGCCCCTGGGTGTGTGCACGCTTGGATGACTGTTTCTGTAGGATGAGCTCCTACACGTCACAGATACTGCAGATTGCCCTCCACAGAGGCACCGACACACCTTTAAGAGTTCACGTGAGCACCTCTCGCCTCAGCGTTTGCTATCAATGAGTATCAGTTGTTTTAATTTTGCAAAAACATGGTTTCGTGAAGTGTCTCCACTCACCCTTTGCCTCACCAGCCTGAACATGACATTCACTTACTCATCCATCCACTCACCCACCCACCATCCTCCCGTCTATATACGGGCATCCATCCAACTGTCCACCATCCATCCTTCCACAGGTCTGTCCCAGGGGCTGGGGCGCCAGAGCTTATAGAGGCCCCGGCCCGGCCCCCGACGTGGCAGCAGAACCCCCGTATTGGCCGTGCACCTTTCCCTCCCTCTCCTCCTCCTCCCCCACCCCGCCCCCTCTGGAGCTGCGGGCAGCGTGGGAAGGGAGATGGGGCCTCCCTGGAGAGACTGCGGGAGGCAGCCGGGCCCCTTCCCACGCTGGCCTTTCCTGCCGCCCCAGAGCCACACCTGCCTCCGACAGGATTGGAGACGGAATGGCCATGGCTTGGCTTCTTGGGTGCCGGCACCTTTGTCCTGGTCATTCTCACAAGCCTGGGAGGGGGGACCCGCTCCCTGTGCTCTTCCAATGAGAAGAGAGACCAGGGGAGGGGGAGCAGCAGTGGAGCGGGCCAGGCTGGGGCGGAGCCCAGCTGCCTGCCACTGCCTCTCGCCCCCACCCAGTGCAGGCCCCGGCAGCCAAGGCAGCCACAGGCACCCGCCCTCCGGCTGGGTTCTAAGCCAGTGAGCCTGCGTTCTCACCTGCATAGCGAGCATCGCAGTGGGGGCGACTCGCGGGCTGTTGGGATGAGAACGAGGCCTACAGCAGGCACACGGCAAGCCCCCAGCCAGCATGGCAACTGGCCGTGTTCCTCCACTACCTGCTTGTCCAGCCCGGGCTCGTGTGTCATTCCCTGCAGACTCCAGCAATGCCTGGTCCCCCGGCCTGGTCCATGCCCCCTCCCACTTTGCTCCTACACCAAGTCACACCTTGCCACCTGCCCTGCCAGGCATCCCGTGGCCAATAGAGCTGGTGGACCAGTTGGTCGCCGTCATGAAGCAGCACGAGAGGAACCTGGATGTCCAGCTGTGTGCTTGCCTCTGCTGCTACGCGTCCTCGGCCAAGGTGGGCACTGCGCCTGGTGTGTGCCCAGTGTTTACCTGGCACAGGGCTGGGAGGGTCTCAGAGACCGGCACTGGCTGCGCAGTGTCCCTCGGCAGCAGTGTGGGCTGGGGGCTGGGCCCCTGCTCTTGGGGCCTTCAGTCCTCTGAGCAGCCAGCGCTTATGGAGACCCACTGTGTGCAGAGGGAACAAGGCCAGCCTCAGCTTCCTTCATGCGAAGTGGGGGCGCTGCCCCCCACCGGGGAGGGGGCACGCCCACATGCCATCTCTCGTCCAACCCCCTCCCCTGGTCCCCAGCTTTGGGGGTTAACCCCAAGCTTCTCCCCTGGCCTGAGCAGCACTGGCAAAGGACCCGGCCGCCGAGTTACCAAGTGACAGCTCCATCCCCCTGGCCCTGCTGAGCATCGTGCGGATCCATCCCGAGGCCCAGCAGCTCCTGGTCATGGTCTACAGTCTGCTGTCCATCATCTGCAGCCAGGGTGGGTCTGCCCCCGGCCTGGCGAGGTGGGCGCTGCCTTCGGTTGGCCCGTTACACGTGCTCGTCCTCGCCCGTCCTCCGCGTTCCCTCTGCAGACGTCCACGGCGCCAGGGGCCGCCACGCGGGTGCACGCGGACGGCCGCCTCACGTCGAGCCCTCGCCACCCCTGCCGCCCCGCTCCCCTCCCTTTCGTGGAGTACCTGGGCCTCCGAGGCAACCAGCTGGGCAGGCGGGGGCGGCCGGGGACAGCGTGGAGGAGAGGGGCAGTGCCCGCGGCCTTGCAGACCCTTGCAGTCCACCTCAAGAGGCTCAGGCCCGCTGTGTGGCCGCAGGGGGCAGGGCCAGGCCCCTGGAGGGACAGCAGCAGCAGAGCCTGGGCCCCGCCCAGCCGTGGGATGGGAGGTGTTGGGACGGGTGGCCCAGGCGACGGACCACTTGTTTCTGGGTCCCGCGCTGGGCATGAGACCATAGGGCCCGGCACGTGACAGGTACCGGACTGCAGTGCCTGAGAACAGAGCGGGGGGTGGCGCTCAGGGAAGCCTTTGTGGAGGAGGGGCTCTCCACGGCCCTAATTCCAGGGCCCGCCGGCAGGACCCACTGCGGAGGAGCTGCAGAAGGCTGGGCTGTTCGAGCACATCCTGGCGCAGCTGGACACCTTCTCCAAGAACAGGGACATCTGCATCAGCGGCCTGAGCCTGCTCTGGGTCCTGCTGGTGGATGGTGAGCGGGGCCCCTCCGCCTCGTCCTGTCCCGCAAGCGCTTCAGGACAAACCGTGGCCCACGAAGGGCTCCTCTGAGAGCCCCAAAGCCAAGGACAGGACAGGAGGGGGAGAGGATGCAGGGCGGGAGCTGTCCTGGGGGCCGGGCCACTCGCAGACGGCACCTGCCGGGGGAGGCTTCCGGCCCCTACATCCTGGGGTTTCCCGGGTGGCCCCTGCTTTCAGGAGTCCCCCGTGGCACTGGCACCCTACCCCAGGGGCCCCAGGTTCTGCCGGGCCCCCCAGGCTCCATCTTGGCCCTATGGCACCTGGGTTTTGCCCATGAAAAAGAGGACTCCCAGCCATGGGGAGCCCTGGAACCCCAAGAGTCCTGCCTAGAGTTCAGGACCCCCCAGGCCTCCCCTCAGGGCACAGGGAACCCGCACCACCTCGCTGGTGGCTGAAAAAGCCCCCCTTCCCCCCGTCACCGTCTCACCTGAGGAAACCTGACCTCTCCCCGTCGCTTCTGCTCTGCTGGCCCGGGTGGGAGGCAGAGTGGGGGCCGCACGCGCAGCAGGCCCTCGGGCCCCCTCCGTCCTGTCCTAGTTTCGGCGATCATCGTGAGCCCCCCCTTGGAGAAGGCCCCCGTCCTCGTCACCCAGCTGCTGGCCGCCCACCCCACAGATGTGGAGATGGCCGAAGCCGGCTGTGCGGTCCTCTGGCTGCTGTCGCTGCTCGGTGAGCAGCCTGGGTCTCTGGGAGCCGGGAGGGCCAGGCCCCGCGCCCCTCGGTGACGAGGCTGGCCTGGCCCCGCCGCAGGCTGCATCAGGGAGCTCCAGTTTGAGGAGGTGGTGGTGCTGTTTCTGCGAAGCGTGCGGCTGTGCCAGGACCGCGTCCTGCTGGTGAACAATGCCTACCGGGGGCTGGCCAGCCTCGTGAAGGTGTCTGGTGAGGCCGGGGGTGGCCCGGGCTGCTGCTGGGAGGGAGGGGGAAGACTCAGCAAGTGATGTCTGCCAGCTGCCCCAAACTGAAACAGAAGCACAAGTTCGAAAAAGGAAAAGAAAAGCCATCGATGGTGCCGTCATCCGGAAGTTGCCGTGGGGACTTTTCACGTACTTTTTCCTTAAAGCTACATTGTGATTGTCTCGCTCTGTCCATAAACACACGTCAGGTCCTTGCAGGTCCTCCTGCAGGTATAGCTTGTTAAGACAGCCCAGGAGACAGCTCTGTCTCCAAGTCCCACCCACATCACACACCCTGCCGTTACTTCTGTCCTGTGCCAGGCCCCATGCCCGACTCACAGCACCATAACCCTTTGCAGCCACTCAGGGCCTGGGGACTGGCCCGGTTGCCAGCCAGTGTATGGGGCGGTTCAGTCCCCTGAGGTCAGGTCCCAAAGACAGGCCTGTCTGCTGCGCAGCTGGGAGGGAGCGGGGCTTCCTCCACGCCCCGGAAGGGAGGCCCCAAAGGGATGCCGGGGTCTGCCTCTCAGACAGACACCCTGGGCTCTGGGGCTGCCCCACCCTGTCCAAGGTCCTGCAACAACAGGTGTGTGTCAGAGGTGAGCCACCAGTCATCGTGGGACAGCAGGGGAGCCTGGGGCCCTGAGGGCGGAAGGGATGTGGCTCGGCTCATGAGGAGTGGGGTCACCAGAACCCAGTGAGCAGCACCCCAGAGCCGGGGTCTGGGCGAGAAGTGCGGCTTTGCCACCTGCTGTGGGACACGCGTCACCTTGCCTGAGTGCTGGCTTCCCTAGGCTCAAGGATTCCGTGAACAGTGGCGGCGTCGCGGGCGTCGCGGGGCACTGCTCACACGGGCCCCCGCCCCCAGTCGAGCGCAGGGCCTGACCCCTGATGCGGGGGTACCTCGGAACACCCCCGGCGCCCGCGGGAGCCTCTGCTGCCTGGGCGGAGGGGGAAACGAGGCCAGTGGATGCTCTCCTCAGCATTGCAGAGAGCGGACCACAGCGAGGTCAGAGGTCCCCAGGCTGCAGGAGCCCATGGCGCCTCCCATGCCATCCCAAGCACTTTGCCCTCTCGACAACCTTGAGAACTCAGTCCGCCGTCACCCCATTTCCCAGAAGACACCGGGGCGCGGACAGCTGCAGGGAACCACTTGTCTCCCTCCCCCCACTGCCCCCAGAGCTGGCAGCGCTGCAGGTGGTGGTGACGGAGGAGGACAGCAGCGGCCTCGCCCTCATCAAGGAGACGTACCAGCGGCACAAGGACGACCCGGGCGTGGTGGAGAACCTGTGCCTGCTGCTGGTGCACCTGGCCTCCTACCGTGAGAACCCTCCCGCCCCTCCGGGAGCCAGCCGGAGGCGCCCTGCTCCCGGCTCTGGGCGGCAGAAGGGAAGGGAGCCCTCTGCGTGTCCTGTTCGTGATGCGAGTGCCCACTCTGCACCAGGCCCCGGGCTGGCTGCGGGTGGCACCTGGCTCCTGACCCCCTGGGTGCCATGCTGTCCGAGCTAAGCCTGAGGGGACGGGTCCCAGCCCCGGCCTGCTGGCCTCCAGACACACCGAGCCGGGGGCTGTGGAAGCATCAGGCTGGTGGGGCTTGGGGCTTCTCAGGACCCTCTGTTCTGCCCACAGAGGACATCCTGCCCGAGCTACTGTCCAACAACATCCAGCCCCTGGTCCAGGAGATCAAGGAACGCTTCACCTCCAGCCTGGTGAGTGCTGGCCGGGGTGGCAGTGAGCCTGGGGGCCTAGAGCAGGGCGTGTGCAGAGTGCTGCGCGTTGGGTTTGATGCTCTTCCAGTCTACGATACTGTCTAAATCCTAAAGGGGAGGGGCCGTCAGACCTCTTCGAGAAGAGTGGGTTTTAAGAGTGACGGGTCACGGACTCTGAGCCTGCCCGTGGGCACGGCGGCCTACGTGTCCCCTTCCAGGAGCTGGTCTCTTACGCAGAGAGGGTGCTCCTGAGGCTGCAGGAGGCCACGCTGCCCGGCCCTGCGAGTGGGCAGTTGGCGCTGCCCTGAGGACGGGACCCCCGGACCCCGCCCTGCCCTCGCCCCAGACCCCCGCCCTGCCCTCGCCCCAGCCCTTCCTGCCCTGCCGCGCACCTCACAGAACTGCCCAGCGACAGACGGGCACCCTCCTCAGGGCTGGGGCTGGGTTCAGGAAGGACTGTCGCCTTCACTCTTCATGACGACAGAGGCCCAAGGCCAGTTCCGGGGGGTAGGTACAGCTGATTCTACAATGGTGCCGGACGCTACGATCTTGACACGAACCTCACCCCAGCTGGGTCAGGTGGCAGCACCTGGCAGTGGTTCCTCCAGACCCAACTGAACGAGAAACTGGACCTCCACCAGCTCCATCTCCAATAAACACCTCATTTATGTTCAGTAACTTCCTCACGGGCTTTGGACCCTGTGTCCCTGTCAGGAGAGCCAGGGCTCCATGCGCCCCACTCCCATTCTCAGAGATCTCACACCCCCGGGCCAGGCCACCCGCGGGAACCCGCACTTTTCCAGCTCAAACCACCAGGTCAGCACAACCCGTCCTAGCCGAGGAGCACCACCTTCGGAAATAACGACAGTTATTGCCATGCTCGGGGGCAACCTGGGCCTGACATGGCCACACTGTGGACTCTGACCTTGAGTGAGAACTTGGCAGGCAGTATGGGGTTGGGGAGAGCAAGGACCACCACTATCAGAAAATTAAGTCCGAGGTCCTTGTTGGGCTGAGGCTGAGCTACCTGCAGACACTGGGCTGGGCGCCTGGAGTCTGGCTGAGTTCTTACATCGTCCACGGCAATGGCGGGAAAGGGACCTTCTTGCTGGAGGACGCCGAAGACCCAGGGAGAGCCCCAGCGAAGCCGGCCACCACGTGGTGGTGAGGGCATGGGGCAGGCACGGCCCCCACTCCCGTCCTGACGCTGGGGCTTGGCCAAGTTCAGAGTCCGAGGTGCTCCCACATCAGTCCCCACCGCCCACCACCTGGCGAGCCCATGAAAGGCCCCTGAGCCCCCAGTGACAGCCCAGTCCGTGCACCCACTCCCCCGGGCCAGCGAGGTGAAGTCTCCGATCAGAGACGAGAGGAAAGGGGTTCTCAGCAGCACGCATGCCCTGTGCCCCGGCTGCCATGGTCTTGTTGCGACTTCGGGGGAACCACATCTGTCCCAATGACTTGGTCACAGCTGTCACAAGGTGGCGGTGGGGTGGCCCCAGCAGCAGGGCTCCCGCTATTCCTGGGCGCTGTGGTCTGCAGCGGTGGCTGGGCGTCTGTTCCTGGCGCCATGCGCTCCACTCTTCTTCACCGTGACGTAGAGTCTCATCGCTGCCTGGGCTCCTGGATCTAGGTGACAGGAAACACCCCATGACTGTCCCAGCAGGTGACAAGCATGGCCACGTGCTGGCCGGTTGCACAGTTTCCACCTGAGCGCAGGACACTGGGCGAGTGGCAGAGGGAACCAGGCAGGACAGTGATGCGACCCTCACTGTGCTCCTGGGGCTCACAGGAGTAGCCCAAAGGAGGGAAGGGACAACCATGCTCCTTGAGAGTGCCTCAGCCCACAGCAGACGTCAGGCCGGCGGGGAAGTAGGTGGCTTGGAGCCCGACACCGGGGCACGAGACGGGGGCAGGAAGAGCATGGGGGTGGCTGGGCCTGTCATGGAGGGCCAAGTGGGCCAGCTGGCTGGGGCCACATAGTCCTAAAGGGCCTCCAGTCTAGACCAGGGCTTTTTTCCCCTAAAAGTTATGACACAGTCCAGTGTTGTGTTAATTAAACATTTAGAAGTGAACACTTCGTCAGCCTGCTGTACCATGCCAGTTTCTACAACCTCTTAAAAGAGAAGGTGCCCAGGCACCACCATGTCTGCTGCCAGGTCAGGGACGGCCCCCAACCCCAAGGGCTGTCCCCCCAGGACACTCACCGAACAGTGCTCTGCATGCTGCACGCTGACCCCCAGGATCCGCTCCGCCAGCAGCTTCAGAGACGGCCTCCCACTCTGCCCGGGAGAGTACAGCACTCAGCGCACTGGGGCAGGGGCCTGGGCAGGCGCTGCCCCCAGCCCCTCCGCCCCCCAACCCGAGGGACCTTCACTGGAAGCGCCTGTGGCACTGAGGGCCCCGGGCCTTCCCGCTCAGCTCCCAGGAGGCCCTGCCCCTGGCACTGTCCGGGGCAGATACGGCTTCTTACCCGTGATCAGTGGTCTCGTCAGAATTCAGAGGTGGAAATAACCTGCCCTCTACTTTTTCTTCTGAGATTTCTCTTAGTTACAAGGGTTAAAAGGAAAGCCAAAGCCAGGACAAAACACCTGTGGGCCGTAAGTCGGTCACCAAGGACCAGAGCAGCTGCGTGAATGAGCAAAGCGGACAAGGCGGGGGCGCCTGCTTATCACGCACCTTCACCTGACTCTTGAAAGGCTTGTATTTCTGGGTGTCCCGAATCTTCTTCTTTGGGTGATCCAGAAACAGGACCTAGAAGAAAAGACAGTGACGGCCATTGGCATTTTTCATTTGTAGCTGCAACTTTTTTTTGAATGATCTCTCACAAGGAATTTAAGTATACAACACACACACAAAGTAAAAAAGGGAACTGATATCAATTAGAACTTCTGGAAAAAAATTCTCATATCGCACCGGGCCAAGATGATGCCCCACAGTGAGAACCATTCAAAAAAATAAAACCTTGAAACTGGTGGGGGCGGGGGGAGGGGACCAACCGTCACTGCTTAAGGCTCTAGGAGGCTGGTGGCCGCTGAGGTCAGAAGACTTGGGCCACAGCGGGCAAAGGACTTGTTCATTAATAGTTCAAGGTTTATTTCAAAGGCAATGAAGACACCGAGCCACACCCAAAACGCCTGAGGGCTCAATGCTGTGGACAGTCTCCCCCTGCCTGCCCCGCAGGTCTCCCCAGGACAGGCGGGTCCTCTCTGCCCACTGCACAGACCTCTGCACACCACTGTGGCCACGCAAGCTGTGGGGGGCCAGGCCGGGCTATCACCGTGGGACCTGCAGCAGGTCTGGCTCGCGGCACAGGGTGCCTCGGTTTACTACCTACAAACCGTGTGACACCAGACACCTCCCAGAGGGGCAAACGAGGCCTCTATTCGGGGAAGTGCCTGGCATTGCTCCCAGGACACAGGAAGAACTCAGTAGGTGGCATCTGATCCTGTTCCCGGGTGTCCCCGATGTCGGGTACAAACACAGAAAGGCCACCACGAGGCGCAGGTGGACACGGGGCGCGGGTGGCGGGCACGGGGGCCACACCTTCAGGTCGTTGTAAAGCGCATGTCCCACGAGAATCCGGCCCCTCAGCATCTCTGCCACTTCCTTCTGGACGACTTCAAATTCTTCCCCTGAAATCAACCCGAGGAGCGGTTTTCAGTGACGCACGCATCAGGGCCGCTCTCTGATAGACAGAAGCCCCCACCCCCCGCCCTGGCCTCCGGTCACGCCTCAGAATGGGGCTCGGCTATACCCAGACCTGCATTGCCAAAGCGGGACCCACAAGGCCGGCCCGCCCACCCACTACCAGGGATGAGGGGCCCTGCCAAGTGCCACTTCTAGAGGACAGGCCGGAGCCCCACACCTCCTCGGGTGATCCCTGCCCCAGGGGCAGGCAGAGGCGCCCAGGGCCGCTGACTCTACCTCGAGGGCAGGGCTGGTGCCTGCATCTCTGCAGCAGACATGGACATCACTGTCCTGGCCCTGGAGTCTACTATGAAAACCACGGCCAGAGGGACCTGTTAGAACCTGGGATGGACCAGGCCTCTCACTGCTCACGGGCACCCCACAGCTCCCCACAGTCGTCACAAAGACCAAGACCCTGTGACCTGTCTCCTGCCTCCCACTCGCCTCCTTCCTGGTCCTCAAACACGCTCCATCTCAGTCCCTGCTGCCAAGTGACACAAAGCCATTCAGGGCCAGTGTCCAGGTCCTCGGGTCACGAGGCTCAGAGGCACCGAGGCGAAGCCGCAACGGGCGGGCGTGAGAGACGCCTGGGAGCCACGGCCCCGAGGGGAGGCGAGCCGGCCAGGACCCCGGCGTCCCCGCTCCAGGACAGGGAACAAAGGGGGACGAGCCCCTCCCGCTTCTCCCTCCTCAGGCCCCGGGTGGTGCAGGACCCACCCTGCTTGAGCTTCTCCGGCCGGACCCCGCTGACCGCTGTCCTGTAGTCGGTCACCTCCTGGGTCGGCTTGACGTACTTGTCATAGACACACTTCCCAAACTGGTTGACGATGGACACGCGGGCGGCGATGCTGTCCTCCCCCGCGGGGCCCACGCCCACCATCTCACAGTCCAAGGCCAAGGCCCTCGTCAGGCTGAGGGGAACCAGAGCTCGGTTAAGCAGCGCCGAGGGGCCCTGGGGCCGGCACCGGCTCTCCACCCGTCCCCCGTGCTCCGCAGGGTGACAAGCTCTGTGCCGTCACAGGGACACTGGCAGGTGCCTGGGGAGCAGGAGCCCCCTGAAGCCCCCGCCCACGAAGGCCCCGCCCACATACCCGCCGAAGGCCTGCTCCTTCACCAGCGTGATGCTGCGCTCACGGTGCCCCAGCCGCTTCCTCGCGATGGCGGCCGCCTCTGGGCCTACGGCCGCTTCGATGTCCGCCGGGTCAACATCATCAAACCAGATGTCTTCTCTGAAAGGCAGGGAGGGGTGTGGGCTGACCGCGCGGCAGCGGGGCCCGCACAGCCAGCTGCCCCCGCGACTTCAATCATCTGACACTTTCCTCTCGGCTCTTCTCTTCTTAGTTAGAAAACATGTTCACCGTCGAACATTTGAGAAACAGGTGGACGCACTGGCTGGGAGACGGAGGCGGATGCCCCACCGAGGCACGCTGGCCACTGGCGCTCGGTCACCCCAAGGATCGGCTACAATGTCCTTTCCTCAGCAACCTCCTCCCGACCCCATCGGGGGACCCGCCCCTCTGCCGTTTGCTCCCACAGCTGCCCCGTACTGTCATCTTGACACTCACGGAATGACTGAATAGCGTCGGTTCATCATCTGCCTCCCCGACTTGACTATCGGCCTCGAGAGGGAGGGGCCTGTTGTGACCGCTCTGTCCCCAGAGCGCATGCCCGGCACAGTGACACAAGGCAGGCACTCACGCCAAACCGCTCTTCCCCACGACCTGCAGCAACTGTCCTGGATGCCCAGGCCACACACAGCTGGCCTGACTCACAGACACGCCGCCTCCATCCGGGCCACACAGGGGCAGCCGCTGAGCCCCGGTCCTCCCCTTCCCAGTGACCATCACAGCATTTGCTAAGTAGCCACCAGGTGCTGAGTCAGCACCTCGCACCTCACAGACCCGCCCCCAACACCACAGAGGACCAGAGCAAGGCTCAGGGGACATCGGGGACTGGCCCCAAACCAGCGAACTGACAAGATGCAGGGATCGTTTGCAAACCCGGGTCTTCCTGGCTTTGGCACCTGTCATTCCGCCAGTCTTTACTAGGGACTCCCAAGTGCCCAGCTCTGCTCCGGCCCCAGGGATGCAGCAGCCACGAGGCAGGCCCTGCCCTCACTGTGCCTACTCTCCAGGGGAACAGATGAGGAAAAAACCAACAGCATCGGGAAAGGGTGACGAGGAAGGGCCACCGGCCTCGGCCTCCTTAAGAAGACAGGCCTTAAGTCGCTGTGACTTTGCTCTGAGTGATGAGGAGGGAGGCCGGCTGCAGCGCGGGGCGGTGAAGGCCGCGCCGGTCAGCACGGCCGACCCTCGGGCAGAGACCGCCAGTACTTACTCGGTGGGCGGGGCCGGAGCCAAGGCTGCAGCCGCCTCCTTAGCTTTCCGCTTCTTATGTTTGAGGTCCCCTCGTTTTGGAGACATGTCACCATTTGTCCTTTTCTTGGTTCCTTTCTCATTGCTCCCTGCTCCTTTGGCCTTTGTGGAGGTGCCGGCGCCTTCCTGTCCGTCAGTGATCCCGGAGGGCCAGAGCCCCCTGTGGCCTGTCGGGCTGTCGTTCCTGTCCCCAACTCATCTCGCTTCGCCTTTCCGTTCCGTTGGGTGATTTCGGGGTGCTGTTTGGAATCCTTCTGAGAGATAACAGCTGGCGTTTCCAGGGCCTGTGATTTTTGTTTCAGCAGCTAAGGGGACCCAAAATAAAATACACGACACAATTTGGAAATCACACAGGAAAAACTTACGTGTGTGTGTAGATACACACGTGTCAATTACATCTATATGTACTTCCTATCCACATCGCCGAAATTCATTTCCCAAAAGTTTGGAAAAAGTCCTTTTCCATTCTCATTTCTAAGTCACTTGTGAACTGATTTTGCTTGTATCATTACAATGCATAATTTGACACCTGCTTTCTCATTCCTACAAAATTTCAGGCTCACAGTCTACACATCCTGAGCACCTGCTGAGTGACTGCAGAGACTACTTCGCTCTGAGCCGGGGGGATGTGAAGTCACCTGTTCAGAGTCACTTAGAGTCACGTCCTCACAGCTCAGGCCAATAAGCTGGCGCACGGAAACCACTTCTACGATTTCTTGGCTGGCTGCTGCTGTGAGGGTCTCAGGAGAGTGAGAAGTGTGTTCATGAAAAGGTTTTGTCCCACTGGTGGAGCCTGGAGAACCACTGGCAGCCCTGCCTCGGGCACAGAGGGCACAGAGAGGGCTCTCTGGGGTCTCCTAGCCCCAAACCTCCTCCTCGGGCCCAACCCCCCAGCTCAGCACTCCTCAACCGCCGCTGAGGCCCTGGCATGTGGCAACCAGCCGAGAGGTGACGAGGTGGGTTCTCACTGACCTGTTCCCGCAATAGTTATAGAACACAAGGATCTACTTCCTAGTACAAACTAGAAAAAACTCATGGTCTTTCACTCAACACCCTTTCCACTCCATTTTGTTTTCCTTTCTTGAGAGGAAGAGGGGGAGACACAGCTGAGGAAGGCAGATGGAGCCCGGGGTTGCCCGTGGGAACTTCATCAGTCCCATTTGTCCAGACAGAAGACTCACGAGGTCTCCCACCCTGAGCTGTCAATGGGGCGTGAGAAGAGGCTCCAGCAGCTCTCCTCTGAGCTCTCTTGTCCACCCCGGGGCTCCAGAACAGGCTCCAGAAAACTGGAAGAGAGCCTGAAGGTCAGCAGTAGCTGAGACACTTGCTCACGCCCTAACGTGTGACTGTACCCCAGGTGCCATTTACTAGCTGTGCGACCTTGGGCCAAGTTCCTAAGCTCTCTGCCTCAATTTCCCCATTTAGAAAGCAGCAATAATAGCAGCTAACGCCAGGTGAGGGCGGGAGAATTTATGAGTGAGGCACGTGGACCGGCATGGCGCTGAGTACCCTCTACGTAAATACTGCTGAGAAAGGGAGCAGGTACAAGGTGGCGTGGGGAGCAGGATTCCAGCGTCAGCCTTCTAGGTTCTGCCCATCGGACTGAAATCTGGGAACATTTATTTAACCTTTCTGGACCCATTTTCTCATCTATAAAATGAGGATGATAAAGGGGTCCACCGCACGTTGTTGGCATCAGGGTTAAATAAGAACATGTACTAGACAATGGGGCAGCGTCTGCCCATTTAAAGACCTGGGTAACCAGGGCAACTGTCCTCCCCTGTTACCTTCTCAAAAGCCCTGCGTTTGCTAGGATCCTCTCCGTCGGTTCCTGCTCTGCGCCTGCGCGGGAGCGCGCTACCTCCCCGCACGCCTGCCTCCCTCCCGGGCTCGTTCCTCGCGCCCCACGAGTCTTCCTCCTGTCTCCAGAAATGAGCGGCGCGGATCGCGGGGACCCCCTCTCGTCTTACCTCCTGCAGCGCCTTCCAGTTTTGGGAAAAGTCTTCTGGTGCCTTTGGAGGTCGCACCACGACAACCTTGGGGTCGCCTGCCGGTTTCTCGCTTACTTCTCGCGCTTTATTTGGCCAGAATCTTTTCTTCTTTTTTTTCTTCTGCGTTAGCTTCCTGACGAGCCCTGGCTGAGCCGCGGGGTCGCCCGGGGCGCCCTTGGAGGTCGGCGCCTTCACCATCCCGGCCCCGTCCAGGGTCCCCAGGGCCTGACGGCAGAGCGTGGCGTCCACGCCGAGGCCGGCGGCGACCGCAGCCCCCCGTGCTCCCCGAGCCAGGCCCCTGCGCCCATTCGAGGCGCGTCGCCCCCCGCTCCGGGCTGTGACAGCCGCGCTCGGGCCCGCGCCAGTCCCCGACTCGCCAGCGGGAGGAAGCCCTGCCTTCCGGACCGTGACAGCCACGCCGGAAGCGACCCTGCGCCGGCCACGGCACGTGCGTCCCCACCCCCGGAAGGACTTGTCTCTTCCGGACCTGCGGGAAACCGGGCCTTCGCCTCCGGTTCCGCGCCACCTGGGGCGAGGCCGGGTTCCTCGCCCGCACGGGAGAAGGGCCGCCACCCCGGCGCGCGGCATCCTGGTTCGGCGACCCAGGGTTGGGTCGGGGGAAACCCGAGATGTCGCCCAGATCCGGGATGGGGACGAGAACGCAGGCGCCGGAAGGGGACTGGGGGACCGCTGTCGGTGTGGCACCGCGCTGGGCCGGCAGCGCGCCGGGGCGCAGGCGGCCGCAAGGGGGCGCTGGGCGGCCAGGCCTGGGCGCCGGGGCGGAGCTGGGGCCCGGGCGGCTCGCGCCCGGCTGGGCGGTCCGCAGCTCATCCTCACCCGGCATCTCCCTTACGGGTGGGGAAACTGAGGCCCAGGAGGGGAAGTAGGACCGCAGGTCGCACAACCTGGTTTACCAGAGCCGCAGAGGCATTTCAGCCCTGCTCGAAAATAACAGATCCCTGTAAGCGATTGTTATATGTTTATGTAACAACAGTAGTAAATCGCTAGCACTCCGTACTGGCCCTGACAGTACCCTGGTAAACAACACAGCTGGGGCCCCCACTTCCCTAAAGCTTCCATCTGAATCCTGGGGTGTGCACGTGTGAGTGGCGGGGATGGGGGCGCTTCTGTGAGACTGACGAGGGGTAAGGTTACCAAACAAATTTCAGGAGGTCCAGAGAACTAGGAATTTCAGATAAAGAACCAGTTCTAGTACAAATACATTCCATGCAGTGGTTACACTATTTGAGGCATACCTGTACTAAAAATATGTATGTTGTTTATCTGAAAATCAAATTTAACTGGGTATCCTGATTTTTATTTTCTAAATATGTCAACCCTACCTGGAGGGTAACTTAGATGGGGTCCCGAGGGAAGACCTCTTTGGGGAGGTGACATCTGAGTTGAAACTTGAAAGTGAAGACCAGGGGTTAGAGGGACCAGTGAAGCATGTGACATATTTGAGGAGCAGAGAGAAGGCTGGCATAACTCAAGCTCTGGAAGCAAGGGGCACGGTCGGAGATGCAGGCAGAGGGCAGGCTGGCGCCAGGTCAAGGATTATAGAGCCCCAGAATCTGCTTGAAGGGGTTCGGACACTTTGTTCTAAGGGGAAAGGGAAGCCATCGATGGTTTTAAAGCCGGGGAGTGATGCAATGCGACTGAAAGGTCACTGCTGCTCTGCGTTGAGGCGTGAGATGGGATGGGAGTGAAAGAGAAAGCAGGAGACCAGGTAGGAGCCATGGCAGGTGTGCTGGCCAGCGCTGGTGCTGCTTGGACAAGGGCGATGTGTCAGTTTGGGTCTCCAGGAAGGAATCGCCCCGTGAATTGGGGCGGAATGTTGGACAGGTAGGAGAGCCTCAGACCGCCATGCAGATCTGACACCTGAGAAAGGAAAGCGAATTGGCCTGGAATGGATGGGTAGGGGGCTTCCTGGAACGAGGACAGGACAGCAAGACAGGTCATGGAACAGAGGGAGCGTGGGCTGCCGGAGGCCTGAACGCCGGCGCCTTCGGCGCAGACCCTTGTTAGCTGGGGGGAGCCAGCCTGCCGCCACGGCATCCCGAGTGAGTCACGGCTCCAGAGCCCTGGGCCGCTGCTCCAGCCTTCGGACCTGGCGGCTTGGCCCAGCCCCACCCCAGGTGCAGGGCCAGCTGGGGTGCCATGGACCCTAGGACCAGCCCAGGACAAGGGCCAGGATGCAGCAACAGGAGCCTGCTGGCGGCCCACCCCACAGCCCCTGTCCTGGGAGGGAACTTCCCAGAGGAAACAGGCTGCTGGCCCCGCCCAGCGGGGGTCTGTCACATTCCACACCCAGACTCACAGTCACTGTGGCTCTCCCTGGACCCGCTGAGGATGAGCGAGCTTCGCCCTTGGGGGAGATGCATGTGGGGAATTCTCACTTCTGCCTTCCTTCTCCTTGGCTGCTGGGGACTCCCAGATGTTCAGCAGGTGGGCGACTCTGCAGGAACTGGGCTCTTCTGGGTGCTGAAGCGGGTCCCTGGGGAGACGGGCCTGCCAAACAGCCCTTGGGCGGAGTAGGGGTGTTTTGTTCTGGCTTCGGCATTTGCACTGGGCGGAGGGATCTGAGTTGGGGTTTCAGGGGAGGATATGTGCTCACGGAGGAAGAAATGGGCCTCTCGCTGCCGTCCGCCCACCTGGTTGAAGGGCAGACACTGTCTGAGTCCACATGCCTGGCTCTTCACCTCCGCATCCTCACAGGCGGCTTTCCTGTCTTGCCTGCACCCCTTCGGCCCCCTTCCAGCCCCCCTTCCAGCCCCTTCTCTCCTTTCTTGTCCTCTCTCTCCCACAGCGATTTCTTCAGGCTTTGGAGCCCGAGGAAGAGACTTCTTACTTTGGCCCTGATGCTACCTTGGGAGGTACTTGTCCTCGCCTCTTCCTGGCAAGGGGGGGTTTCTCTGCATTCCATCTCACCATGGTATCAGGGGCCTGGGATTTTGTTGGCTCTGCTGGGACGAGGTCAGGATGGATGTCACCCTGTTAATTAACTTTGTTACTTCCTGTGAAGTTGATAAAAATTGGTCTGGGTGTTCTGGACCGAGCCGGGTTCTGACCCCGGGAATCTGCTCAGTATCTTGAGGGAACTGTCACTAATTGGTGGGCCCCTTCTGCCCTGGGCCTCCCTTGGGCTAAGTGACTTCTAGGAGCCTCCTGGGTTCTGGCCACGGATGTAAATATTTATCCCTTCTGTGAGCAGCAAGATTGGCACTGGGCCCAGCTCCCTGTTGCTCGAGGACAGTTGTGCGGACTCCTCTGGGGTCCCCACACCCTTTCTGAGTAGGGCCATTGGTGACTTGGATTAAAAGGCCGGTGAGGACCGGGGCGGCTAGCGGGACACCTCTAGGGCAGAGAAAACTAGAGGAGTCCCACCTGTAACCGACTTCTCCGTGGTCTGGATCGGACGCACACCGCCCAGCAGCCTGGGGCCGTGCTGGGAGGGGGTTCCTGCTGGAGGGCCGGGGACACACTGGAGGGCTGGGATGGGGGGCAGGGCCCGCTGAAGGCCCACTGGGGCTGACTGTGGGGTGCGGGGGCCGAACACTTGTGTATCTCTGACTCCAGGCCCCTCTGGCTCTGCCCCTCTGGAGGGCTAGAGACCATTGCCTGGGGTCCCCAAGCCCTCTGGCGACGTCGGGGTACGGGACATGGGTGGAAAAGGACGGTCAGGCTGCCCTCGGGCTCCCACTGTTCAGAAGAGGCCACAGAAGCCACTTGTACCCGCTTTGCCAGTTGGGGTTCATGGCTTCGCTCATGAAACACGTGTTCCGAGGCGAGGCTAGTGGGCCAGCACAGGCAGCCCCCAGGCAAGGCCCACGCTGGAGAGGCCACTTGCTGTCCGCCGAAGGAGATGGACTCCACCCCAGGGTGCTGGGCGCCAGGCCTGGCTCCTCCCCACGAATTCTCACCGAAGGGAACAGCTTCGGGCCCCTCCCCACACGAGGGCCACCTGCCGTGCCCCTGTTCCCAGTGCGTGCCCAGTGTGCGGCTTTGGGATGACCAGGACGTGGGAGCCACACACCAGCTCCCTCCTGGGCCCCACTTTGCCACCTGGCTCTCCCACGCCTTGAAGTGTCTAGTCTGATGGGATCGGGGCCTTGGGTGGGGAGACAAAATGTCTGGAGAAAGTTGTCCTCCCAAGACCGGCAGCCTCTCCCCGGCTAGCTGGCCAGCCGCCATTGTTATAACAGCCACAGCATAAGGGGACGTGTGAGAGCTGGGGACCCTGCAGGCCAAAATCTGTTCATGGGCATCTAAGCATGCTGCACCCTTGGGTGCGGGGGACGGGCTGTGAGAGAGGACACAGGCCAGGCCGGTCGCCTGGCTGTCACCGTCTCACGTTCCGCCACATTCAGGCCCAGCGACTCCCCCACAGGGAGCACAGGGTGATGGAGAAGGCTGGCCGTTGGGACGGCAGGCCGGGCAGCTAAACCCGGGGTTCACCTGCTCCTAGAACCTCTGCTGTCAGCCCCCTCCTCCCTCGCCAGGCCCGCCTTCTCCTCGCCCCGGAGCGTGACACCGAGGGGCGCGTCCTGCACCTGGAGCTGCTGGTGGCCGTGGGCCCCGACGTCTACCAGGCTCACGAGGAGGACACGGAGCGCTACGTGCTCACCAACCTCAACGTGGTGAGCGCCCCTCGGGCATGCGCTGACCGCAGCGGGGGCGGGGGGGGCGTGGCGGGGGCGGGGCTCGGGGACACTGCGAGGCAGTGGCCGGCGTGGGGCGTGGTGCTGAGATGCGCGCCAGGGAGCTGGCTAATCTGGTAGCGTGAACTCGGGTATACACCCGAGGCTGGGGTCACGCTTGGGGCTCAGGACCCTGGGTGGAGAGAGGGCTGGTCTGGTCTTTTCTTCCCCTCCCCCTCCCTCACCTGGAGCGAAGGCGGTGAAGTCCAGGGTCCCCTCTCTGCTCTCTAGCGCACTCTGCAGCCTCTTGCTGTTTGAGTCCTTCCCCCACTCCTCCGGGGGACCCCGGGGTCCATTAGACCCATGGGGACCTCAGCCAGCACTGCCCGTCCAGCGGGGCTGCCTCACATCGCCCCTCTCCGTCCCTTCTCTGCCAGCCCCCTCCATGGCTTCAGGGGTGAAGGTGGGGCAGGAGGCAGGGCTCCCGCAAACCTCTGTCTCTGAGACGAGGAGGCAGACAGGCGTTTCCACAGCTTGATGATCAGATTTCATCTCATGGACCCTCTGAAACCCGGCACCCAACAGCCAGGGAACGCGCCCATGGGTCATTCACAAAGGCGAGTGCGTTCTGGGCTGCCGACCGTCAGGTCGTGACCAGAGGTCACCTTCACCAGCCACAGGGCAACGCAGGTGGACACGGTCGGAGGCGCCTACAGGACTCAGGCGCTGATGAATTTTAAAACTCCGACTAAAGGGGTTTTAGGAACATTTAGGAATTTAGTCTCGGCCGATGGCTGAGCCCCAGGCCCCTTCCCCTGCCCTGTCTGTCACAGAGGTGGGGAGGGGGCCTGAGGAGGTGCTGGCCGAGGCTGGGCTGGCGCTGCCCCCGCCCCGCTGGCCAGCTGGCCCCGGAGGACGGGGAGCCCCCTGGAGTGTAAGGCGCTCAGCGCCACTTGGCCCCGGCCTCGGGCACGCCACCTGTTTTGGACGAAAGGAAAAGTTCCACGTGCAGGAGCCCCAAGCCCTTTGACCCCCCTCGGTCCCCGTGTTCTCAGGACCCCCCACAGGAAGGGGGGCTGGGGCCCAGGGCCACGCCCATGTCCTTCTCTGCCGTGCGGACTTGGCCCCGTCCGGAAGAAGCCTGCTGAGGGTCCCCTGTGGCCCTGGAGGTGAAGAGTTCTACTACGTCACTCGCAGGCTGTCGTGTCCCAGTTCTGAGGGTCTCCCCACTTCTAATGCGCCGAAATCCGGTCACTACGCCCATGCTCGCGCCCTTGCAGTGTTTCACGAGGACCGAGGCCCGCTGGGTGGTGGAGGCCACTCTGGCTCCTGCCCTGTGGGCAGGGTTGTGACAATGGCCGCTGTCCTCATGCCCCCCCACCGTGCGCCCGCCGCATGGTTCCTAAGTCCTCCAACGACCACGGAGGTTTTATCCCCGTCTGACAGATGGGGAAACTGAGGCTCCGAGGTTCGTTAACGGTGTCCCAAGCACACGGGTAGGCAGTGGCGGGGCCTGGGTCAGAGTCGGGTCAGCTGGGGCTGGTGGGGGCCGTGTTCTCTCTCTCTGGGGAGCCACGTCTCATTGGGAGAACGAGCGGATGCAGCACAAGCCACCACAGTAGGAGCCACCAGGACTGGCACCTTCACAGACGTGTGGGGAGAGCTGGGGGGCCTGGGCCCTCCGCACTGGGGTGCCCAGGGAAGGGCTCCCGGAGCGGGAGGCCCAAGACGTCTCAGGCAGGTGACTGGACACGAGAACGGCCAGGCGGATCTGCTGTGAGAGGAGCAGTGTGCGAGCGGAATGTTCTAGACTAGTGACAATGACCCGCATCCCGTGGTTTTGGGGTTTCCTTCGGGTGACCTCCTTGAGCCATGAGCAGGGGCAGCGTGATTGTCTCTTCGGCTGGCCCCCAGCACAAGCCCGGCATTCGGGTGCCCGCCCCCACGCTGAAGGGGCCTCCTCTCCAGGCCCTCTCGCCAAGGGGGCCCCCAGATGTCAGCAGCGGTGGGGGGCCGGCTACACCCCCCCCATGCCACCCTTCCCGCCCGCCCTTCCACAGGGGTCAGAACTGCTGCGGGACCCGTCCCTGGGGGCTCAGTTCCGAGTGCACCTGGTGAAGATGATCATCCTGACACAGCCCGAGGTAGGCGCCGAGCCGGAAGCCCCGAGTCACCGGAGCCCGTCCCTGCCCCCCCTGCGCCTCCTGCAGTGCCACAGAGCCTCAGGGGTGACGGCAGGGGTGACGGCAGGGGTGACGGCAGGGGTGACAGCAGGGCTCCCAGCCGGCCAGACCCAGCCCCAATCCCAGCTCTGCCCGCCCCTGGCACTGTTGAGCCTCAGTTTCCCGGGGACAGAAGCAGAGTGGATAGGAAGATGGGGACGCCGTGCGGTCAGCACCCCACTCCGTGCGGGTCCAGTGAACGCCGGCTCTGTCACTGATCCCTCAGGATGCTCCAAACATCACGGCCAACATCACCTCATCGCTGCTGAGCGTCTGTGAGTGGAGCAGGACGGTCAACCCCGAGGATGACATGGATCCCGGGCACGCTGACCTGGTCCTCTACATCACCAGGTAGAGGGGCTCCCGATGGCGGGCCCGCCTGCCTGGGCGCCGCTCCCGAGGCCTTCCCGCACTCTGCGCCAGCGGCTGGGCGGGCAGGCACCACAGAGCCATCCAAGTGTCTGTTCTCTCTTCCCAAGGTTTGACCTGGAGCTGCCTGATGGTAACCGGCAGGTTCGGGGGGTCACCCAGCTGGGGGGTGTCTGCTCCTCCTCCTGGAGCTGTGTCATCACTGAAGATACTGGCTTCGACCTCGGGGTCACCATCGCCCATGAGATTGGGCACAGGTATGTGGTCCTACCACATGTACCCAAGCTCAGGCCAAGGAGCTGACCCCCTGGAGGGGAGGTCAAGGCTGGCAGTGGGCTCCGGAACACTGCTGGAAAGAGCCTGTGCCCTTGACCCCAACCTTGACCCATCTAGGAGGTTGGGTGGCAAGGGCTGGGAAATCCGATACTTCTTGATTACCGAATGATTAAAGGAAACTTCCCCCCCCCCAAAAAAAAAACAAGCAAAATAAACTTAGCAATTAGAAAATAAGATTTGTAGGAAATTCAGGTAAAGAAAAGGCTGTAAAAATTGTTCCAAATCCTACTGGTTATAGATAACATTTGTTCACATTTTATATTTTAGTCTTCTTTATACACATACATAGTTTTTTATTGGCAAATTGGAATTATAGTGTATATTGGTTACTCGCTTTTTCCTTAATATATTTCTCAATATATTTCTCCCATTTTCCCCAAGTCTTTTAAAATCTTTTTCAAATGCACAGTTTATTTACTTGATCCCCATTGCTGGATTTTTAGGTGGTTTCTGAATTTTTCCCATTACAATGTCATACATCTTGAGGGCAAATCTCGCCTGTTCTCATGTGCCTGAGGAGGCCGGCTTTGATTTCCCATCTTTTAATCGTGAAAGTAACACCCGCTCGCAGCAGAATTCAAAGTGCACAGAGATCCCTAAAGTAAAAAATGAGTCTCTCTAGCTTCCTTGTCCAGCGAGTCGGCCCCTCTGCCCGCCCCTCATCTCCGTGGGTGTCTCAGGCTAGGGCTGTACGCCAACATCAGACCCGCAGCATCTCCACTTGACCTCTCCCCCGCACAGTTGCTCCGTCTTTCCTCCATCTTTCTCATCTGGAGGGAAAGAAGGTGCTGAAAACCACTGCCTCCGCTGGCTTGGGACCCATGGCCCGAGGTCCGCGTTTACTGCACATTCGGTGGTGACTTTTCACACCGAGCCAGCCCTAAAGCAAGAAAGGGGCTCGGGGCGGCACCCGCCCCCCGGGCCCTGGAGCCCCATCCGCCCCAGACCGAAAACGCCAGATTCCTTTAGCTGGCACATTTTTTAAACCGCTTGACGTTTATCAGCCACCAGGCCCGCCAGCGCCACCGCAGGCGGCGACCTGAGGCTGGACGGCCGCGCACTCGCTCCCGGGTTAGCCGGTGGCGGGCCAGGCCCGGGGCGCCCCGAAAGCTCGGGTCTGAAGAGGGTTGGCTGGCGGGGCGCGAGGGGCCCCGCCTCAGCGCCGCCGCCTCCGCGCAGCTTCGGCCTGGAGCACGACGGCGCGCCGGGCGGCGGCTGCCCGGCCAGCGGCCACGTGATGGGCACCGACGTCGCCGCGCCCCCCCGCGGGGGCCCCGCGTGGTCCGCCTGCAGCCGCCGCAGCTGTCGCACCTGCTCAGGTAGACCCCCGGCCCCACGCCCCCACCTGCGCTTTGCGCACGCGCGGACTTCGCGTCTCGGGACACCCCTGCCTCAGCCCCGCCCAGCCCCGTCGCGCACGTCGTGTTCCCGCGGGGCGCAGCAATCCCTGGGCTCCCATGGCCTCTCTGGGGGCACTCCTCCATCCCGCCCCGCCCCCCAACATCCGCCACCATCCACCCCTCCATCACACCCCATTCCTGCGCCCCCACTCCCATCCCCCCGCAGACCCACCTCTCCAGCCTCTCCGGCCCCTGCATCTGCCCCTCCATCCCCTCAACTGGCACCACCTCCACTCGCGCCCGGGCCTGCGCCCTGACTTGGTAGGGGCACCGGCTGAGAACCCCCCTCCTTCCCCCTCCAAATGCCCTTCGCGCCCACTCGGTGTCCACCCCGGGGCCTGAGCCCGGGCCTTGTCGCAGCACAGGACGGGCGCGCTGCGTGTGGGACCCGCCGGGGCCGCGGTCCGGGCCCGCGGAGCGCCCTCCTGAGGCGCTCCCAGGCCTCTACTACAGCGCCGAGGAGCAGTGCCGCGTCGCCTTCGGCCCTCAGGCGGTCGCCTGCACCTTCGCCAGGGAGGACCTCGTGAGTCCCCGCCTCCGTGCACCGCAGGCCCCCGTCTGCCCGCGCCCAACGCCCCCAGCTCATGCCCCACCGTGCCGGCTGTCAGCTGCCTCCCCAAATTCTTAATGTTTGAACAAGGCCCCCACATTTTCATGAGGTCACAGATTATGTAGAACCGGCCCTGGCAGGCCCCTGAGCCCATGGGCAAGTAGACAGTTGCCACGGGGTTCCAACCCGAGGGGCTCTGAGGGGCTTTCTGGAGGAAGTGACCTCCAGAAAGGGACCTGAGCAGAGTGAGGGGCGGTGAGGGGGCCTGTGCCCCAAAGGCAGACTTCCTCCAAGGACATTAATGGGCCCCAGGCACTTTTGCCTTGGTGGGCTACTTCCTCCACGCAGAATATTAAGACATATATTGTGGCATTTTGACAAAACATTTAAATTTTTGTAAACACATATATTTATTATAACATTACAATGTTATAATTATAGTTATAATATAAATACATACATATTAATGTTACATACTAGGACATTTTTTTTTGACCTAAAAGTTTATTTTTTTTCTTCTCATTTAAAAAGAAATGAAAACACTTGCATGGGACCCTAAAAGGAATGTGAGCCCTGGTTACTGTCCCCATTCGGGATCAAGAAGCAGGCCATGCCCGTCCTCCTTGGCCACCAGGGCCCACAGAGCAGTGTGCTGTCACTGTGTCCTGCAGTCCGGGAGGGACAGTGAGGCTGGCACGGACCCACAAGGCCCTGGTGGCCCCTGAGCCGGCCGCCTGTCTCTTCTCTTAGGACATGTGCCAGGCTCTGTCCTGCCATACGGATCCCCTGGACCAAAGCAGCTGCAGCCGCCTCCTCATTCCTCTGCTGGACGGGACAGAGTGTGGCCCAGAGAAGGTCAGAGCAGGGAGTGACGGAGCGTGGGCACGTGCGAGCACGCCTGTCTGTGTGCGTGTGCGTGCTCACGCGTGCTTGCTCAGGGCACCTGCAGTCTGCAGCCTTCGTTCCTGGGGCGGGAGACGGGGACATCAGAAAGCCAGGGCGGATGACCCTGCAGCTGTCCTGGGTCACCCAGTCAGGAGAGGTGGGCAGCAAGGCACCTCATGCTCCGTGGCCATGACCTCTGGTGTGGGGTGCCCTGGGTGGGGTGCCTGTGGGCGTGTGGGGTGTCTGTGGGTGTGGGGTGCCCTGAGCACATGGGGTGCCCTGGGTGTGGGGTGCCTGTGGGTGCGGGAGACGGTGCCGTCCCTCTCTTGCAGTGGTGCTCCAAGGGTCACTGCCGCTCCCTGGCGGAGCTGACCCCCATGGGGGTGGTGCACGGGCACTGGTCTGGTTGGGGTCCCCCCAGTCCTTGCTCCCGCTCCTGCGGAGGAGGCGTGGTCACCAGGAGGCGGCAGTGCAACAACCCGAGGTACTGCCCGGAGGTGGCCCTGTCCCCCAAGTCAGGGAGGGTGGAGGCGCCACTTCCCTCTTGGGTGCAGCGGGTCCCCTCACCCCTGTGCCTCTTGGACATTTTCAGACCTGCCTTTGGGGGGCGTGCGTGCATAGGTGCCGACCTCCAGGCGAGATGTGCAACACCCAGGTAGGCCAGCTTCCCAGCGGGCCCTGGAGGGGCCGAGGCCCGGGGCGGCTGTGTGCTGCGGTTCACACCAGGTCACTTTCGAGAGCAAAGAGGGAGCCTCTAATACCTACACGGGGGCCACACTGCATACCCCAGGATGGTCGTGCTCCTTAGAGCAGGGATCCCGGAGTGCCCCGCCTCCCTGTCCACATGCCGCTGCACTCCAGGGTGCTCGCGTCTCTGCAGAGAGAATGTCCCCTCCCCCGCCCCCCAGCAATGTAGTTCTCACAGGTATAAATTCAGGCGACATTCACGTGGCATCAAGTCAACACTGCGAACCACCCCCTCTATCCAGTTCCAAAATATCTCCAACGCCCCAAAGAGAACCCAAGACCCGTTAAGCAGTCACGCCCCACACCCCCTTCCTGAGCCCCCGGAGCCACCAGCGTTCAGACTCCGGGTCTGTCTGTTCCGCCGAGTCTCGTAAAGGGAATCGCACCACCCGCGGCTCCCCGCACTCAGCGTGGTGTTTCTGAGGTCCGTCACGCGGTAGCTTCATCCCGTGTTGCGGCTGAACAGTTTTCCGTGGTGCGGACGGAGCACATTCTGTCCACCCACCATCCCGTGACGGCACACGGGTCGTTTCCACCCTTTGGTGCCGTTGTGGGTGGCGCTGCTGTGAGGCCGCGTGTGCGTGGATTTGTTTGCGTCCTGCCTGCAGTTCCCTCGGATGTACACTAGACGTGGAACTGCCGAGTCACGCAGTAATCCCACGTGTAACTCTTTGAGGCACCTCCCAACGACCTCCCGCAGCGGCCGCCCCGTGTTGCAGACCCACCTGCAAGGCGCGAGGGTTCCGATCTCTGCGTGTCCTCTCCAGCACTGTCTGTCTGTGTTTTTTGACCACGGCCATCACAGTGGCTGTGGAGTGGTTGAGGGATGGATTCCTTTGACCCTGAGCCAAGGTCTGCACATGGTGAGACCTGCCCTCCCCGCCTTCTCCAGGCGGACCCTGGAGGCCAGACCTGGGGGCCAGTCCTCGGGGGCAGAGTCCATCAGACGGGCCTGTGCGGAGGGCAGCCGCGGTCCTCGTCCCCGCTCAGCGGGTCCGCTCCGATGCTTTCCTCTGATACCCCAGCGTGCCGAGGCCAGACGGCAGCCTGCCTCTGCACGGCGGCTCGGCGGCGGCTCGGCGGCTCGCTCTCGCGGCAAAGCCCTTTGCTGCCACGACTTTTCTGACTTCCCGCCTCTAGAGGCACGTGCCTCGTGCAAAACTAAAAGCCCCGCGCGGGAGCTTCGCGCCCCTGCTCTCCTCTGTGCTGCCCCGCAGTCGGCCCGCCTGCGCCCTCACAAATCCTCCAGGAATTCCCGCACCAGCGGAGGAAGGGCCTTGCCACGCCCACTTCTCAGAGCGGGGAGGTGCAGCCAGGAGTTGGTCCAAGCTCACGGGGTGACCCTCACATGACGGGGTGCCTCGCCATCTCCCAGTGGCAGGGGCCTCCCGCCCTGAGCCCCCTGCCCGAACCCCGCACCCCAGGCTCCCTTTGTGCCTATCGTCCTCCCCCTCCCGCCAGGCCTGCACGAAGACCCAGCTGGAGTTCATGGCGGAGCAGTGCGCGGAGACCGACGGGAAGCCCCTGCACCTGTCCCCAGGCAACGCCTCCTTCTACCGCTGGGGCGCTGCCTTGCCGTACAGTCGAGGTGGGCGGGGCGCGGAGCGAGGGGGTGCGGAGGGGAGAGAAGGGGCGGGCGGAGGGGGTGGGTGGGCTGGGGCCGGAGTCGCTGAGATGCAGGAGAGCCAGCCGGGCTGAGACCAGGCTTGGCGTCAGACGGGCCGTGCGTGGCGTCCTGGCTCGCCCCTTGCCAGCAGGTCACCTCTGAGTCCCGGTTCCCCGTCTGTAGAGTGGAGATAAGAGCGGTATCGATCGCCCCACTCTGAGTTGCCCGAGGGAGCCACTGAGACGCTGCAGGGGAAGCGGAGGGCGTCCCCGGGTCCTCATCCAGTGGCGTCTCCCATCGCGGTTCCGATTACGGCCTCGGCCTCGGGCAGGGACGCTGAAACTGGGAACCCCAGCCCCGCACACAGAGCATGAAGCTAGGGGGCGCTGGCAGGGCCAAGGGCCCACGTGCACCTTGCTTCCCGCGCCCCTCACGTGAGGGTTTCTTGCTCCTCTGCCTTCCCAGGGGACGCTCTGTGCAGACACATGTGCTGGGCCATGGGCGAGAGCTTCATTGTGAGGCGTGGGGACAGCTTCCTAGATGGGACCCGGTGTGTGCCGAGTGGCCCTCAGGAGGACGGAGTCCTGAGCCTTTGTGTGTCGGGCAGCTGCAGGGTACGCGTGTGTGGGCGTGGGGGTGCCCTCTCCACCACTGTGGCCCCAGGCCCTGTCCCCTTGAGGCTAATGGGCGAAGGGGCCTCCTGGGGGCTCAGGTCTGCGGGCGCTGGTCCCCAGGAAGCTGCAGCAGAGTCTGCACACGTTGGTGCCTGCACACGGGGCCAACCTCGGGGTCAGTGGGAGGTGGGGGGTTAAGCTGTGCTGTGACCCGGGCAGGTCGTGTAAGCTGGCTTCCCGCATGGACATCAGGTGCTGCACAGATGTGCCGTTTGTCATGAGAACCTGGGGCCCCAAAGCTGTGGGCGTCGGTGGGCCAGCACCCTCCCGTGGCACGCGCCCGGGTCTCACCTGCGCGCCCCTCCGTGCAGACGTTCGGCTGTGACGGCAGGATGGACTCGCAGCAGGTGCCAGACGCGTGCCAGGTGTGCGGAGGGGACAACAGCACGTGCAGCCTGCAGAGTGGCTCTTTCTCAGGCGGGAGAGCCAGAGGTAGGGGCCCGGCCCCCCAGCTTCCGAGGAGCCCCTGCAGCTCCTCCAGCCCAGGCAGTGGGGACCCATACGCTCACTCAGCCCGGGACCTTCCCAGTGGGCCTCAGCTGCCACCCCGCCGCAGGTGGCCGTTCAGGCTGGCCTCGCTTGCCCGCTGTGATGGGAGGCTCACCCTGCGCAGGTGGCCGTCCAGGCTGGCCTCGCTTGGCCGCTGTGACAGGGGCCTCACTGCTGCTTGAGGCACTGGAATCTGCTCCCTCGACTGTGACTTCGGTGGCCTGAGACCACCCGCCCTCCTCTGCTTCCTCTCAGAGTACGTCACGTTCCTGACGCTCGGCCCCAACCTGACTGGTGTGTACATTGCCAACCACCGGCCTCTGTTCACGCACCTGGGTGAGTCAGCCGGAGGACGCCCACCGGAGGTAGCCAGACGGAGAAGGTCGAGGGCGCGGTCCCCAAGATGCCCTCACTTCTGATGCCAACTGCAAGTTCAGGGGTCCCCCAGTTCACTAGGGGCGCTCGGAACGCAGAGCTGTTGCGCTCACGGTGACAGCGGATTGCAGGGGCAGGAAACAGAGTGAAACCAGCCAACGGAGCGATGCCCAGGGCAGGGCCTGGGAGGGGTCCGCGTCCGGCACTGGGACGCGGCGTTGTGCACAGAGCGTGGCCATCCCAGCGAGCGCCCTGGGTTTAGCGTCCAGTTGGGGCTTCGTGACGTAGGCATGGTCGACGGGTTGATGGGTTGCTCACGTGGATGATCTCGGTCTCCTGGTTGACTGGTGCCACAGGATCCATAGCCCCCTAGATCACGTGTTTGGGCTTTCTGTGGCCAGACCGCACCTTAAACAAAGGCACTCCCAACAGGTGATATAGGTTCCCTCCCGGAAGCGGAGGGCAGAGACCAGACCCGCCTGTGTGCACTGCCGACCTCTTTACCACTCAGGGCACGGTGGGGCTGTATTTCCAAGGATGCCCCTGCTTGACCTTTGGATCTGGAGTGGGGGCACCTACCCCGGGACCCCTGAGCTCCCGACCCTGCCCGTAGAGCTTGTGTGAGTGTGCTCGGTGAGGGAAGCAGGCCGACAGGGCTCTCCAGGTTCTGGAAAGAGATGCGGGTCCCGGCCACGGTGGAGCCTTCTGGGCTCAGACCCCTGTGCACATCCTGGGGGTGTCTCTTGCTCCAGAGACCACTGGGCCAAGACACCAGGAGGACTTGCTTACTCCCCAGGGGACGGGGGACGCAGGGGAGAACAGTCACAGATGTGGTCGTGGGGATCACATCCCCCTGGCCCAGCTGCCACCTCTCCCCCACTCCTTACACCGGGACCTCGTCTGTGAAAGGGGCGGTGCCCACCTCTCGCAGGTGTGGGGGTGTCGCCGCTGTGCCGACGGGCCTCCCTCCTCCCGCAGCAGTGAGGGTCCGAGGGCGCTACGTCGTGGCCGGGAACGCGAGCATCTCTCCCAGCACCACCCACCCCTCCCTGCTGGAGGACAGCCGAGTCCAGTACACAGTGACTCTCACTGAGGACCGGCTGCCTCGCCTGGAGGAGCTCCGCATCCGGGGACCCACCCAGGAGGACGTGGAGATCCAGGTGACCAGGACGGCCTCCTCCTGGGGGTCATTCGTCCAGCCATTCACTCACTCACTCGCTGTCTTATCCGCTCGGCAGTCATTTGGGGCGGCAGGGCTAACGGACCTTTGCTCAAGGCCCACGGAGCCCCTGAGCTCTGTGGGTGAGAGGGAGGGCTGGGTGTAGGCCTGGGGGGTGGTGTGGGGAGCGTGACAGCCGGGGTGGGGCTGTGGGGGTGTCTCTCCAGGAGCAGGGTGGCCCAGGGGTCTCAGATGGACTCTGCAGGAACTTGGAACTTGGCCTTTCTGAGCCTCAGTTTCCCCACCTGCAAAATGGGGGTGGGCAGACCTGTGTCAGAAAGCGGCTGTGACAATTTGCTTTTCGAAACAGCACACAGTGAGCACGTGGTGGTGCCCCACACGTGCACCACAGAAGGTGGCTGCTGCCACAGGGCGCGAGCTGGCCCGGGGCTCGAAGGCGTCCAGAGGGCTGGGGATGCCCCGTCCTGGGTGGGCAGCGCGGGACGGCGCGAGGGCCGGAGCTAGAACCCGAAAGGCCCTGCCAGGCTCTGCTGTCCTTGGGCCAGGACGCTGGGTCGCCCAGATTCTCCTCCTGACTCTGCCACTGATGGCCGTGTGTGCCAGCCGCCCCGGGCCTCCGCCTCCTCTGTGCGTGGGGGTTGGATCACCGTGGTCATGCCCCTGGGGGCTTGGGCCTGTGTAAGGAGCTGATGGCCACTTCCTGCCAGTCCCTCTGGCCTCCTCGCCTGCTCCGCCCCCATGCTGGCTCCGCCCCTGGCTCCCGTCTGCTGGAGCGGCCTGTCACCCACCTCTGCTCCCGTCCCCACGGTCCCCTTCCTGACCTGCCCCATCTCCGCCCAACCTAGAGCCCCTGATACCCTGAGCAGATGCCTGTCCTGCGTCACTGGGATTATCTGTCACCACCCCACCAACCCGTGGGCTCCCGGAGGCGGGCACTGCGCTCTCGCCGGGCTGTCCCAGAGCCCAGCACACAGCCAGCGTTGGCCACTGCCTGCTGAGCAAAAGAAACATGGGGGGGGGTGGGGACAGCCACCCTCAGGGAGCCCGCCTGGGGCCTGCCGTCTGTCCCACGCAGGTTTATAGGCGCTACGGTGAGGAGTATGGCACCCTCACCCGGCCAGACATCACCTTCACCTACTTCCAGCCGAAGCAGCGGCAGGCCTGGGTGTGGGCCGCCGTTCGGGGGTCCTGCTCGGTGAGCTGTGGGGCAGGTGAGGCCCGGGGCAGGGCTCCCCTGAAGCCTGGTTTTCCCCCCCCCCCCTCCCCCACCCCGTGGAGGTGGCCTAGCCTCCGCCTTCCCTCCCAGGGCTGCGCTGGGTGACCTACAGCTGTCTGGACCAGGCCAGGAACCTGCAGGTGGAGGCCGCCCTGTGCAGTGGGGGCCCGAGGCCGGAGGCGTGGCCGGAGCCCTGCCGCCCCCAGCCCTGCCCCCCACAGTGAGTGCTGCCCGGAAGCTCCGGGGCGGTGGCCTGTCCCCTGGGCTCTCCCCTGGCTCGTGGGGCCCGGGAGCCTGGGCTGGGCGATGTGGCTTCTGGGCGTGCTCCCATTTAGACCAGTCCTGTCGGTGTCCCCATTTAGCAGGCGAGGGCACTGAAACTCAGGCGGACGTGGTGACAGTGACGCAGAGCCGCTGTGCCTCGTCTGCGGGCAGCTCGTGCCCTCTCTGAGCACAGGTGGTCCTTGCGAGATGGAGGTGGCTGCCCTACCTGGGAGGGGCGTGGGGAGACTCCAGGAGGTAACATCGGAAGGCTCCTGGCTGTCACCGGCCCCTGGCAGGTGCGGTTGGAAGGAGCATCATGTTGGGGACAAGGCTGTCCCCACTGCGTGTAGGGCTGAGGCGGCCACCTGCCAGCACTGTCACATAGGTATGCTCAGGCTCCAGTGCAGCTTGGGGACACGTGGAGGGCTGAAGGGCTGGGCTGGCTGTACCTGCAGAGCGTCCAGGTACCTAAAGGGACACAGGGCCCAGGGAAGTGAGTCAGCTGGTCAGATCCACCTGCCTCCCACCCATCCCCACAAGCAAGCCTGGGGACCCAGCCAAGGCCAACGCTCTGCTCCTCCCCTCCCCAGCTGGGCAGCCGGAGACTTCGGCCCGTATAGCACCTCTGTGGGGGTGGCCTGCAGGAGCAGGTGGTGCGCTGCGTGGGGGCCCAGGGCGCCGTCCTGAGGGTGCTGCCCCCACCTGGTGTGCGGCCCTGGCCCACAGCCGGCCGAGGTGGATACCTGCAACCCCAGCCCTGCCCCATAGGGCGAGCACAGCCAGATTGGCATAGTCTCCCCGGCAGCTCTGCCCGCACTGGGCCCTGTCCCTTCTGAGTGACTCCTTTCCCCAAGGCCTCCAGCCAGGCCTCCCCACCCTGGGTGACAGGCAGTGTCGGCCCAGAGTTCAGAATTCCAGCTTCGGAGCCACCTCCTGTCCAGGAGACCTTGCACGGGCCATTTCCCTCTGTGAACGTCCAAGTCCCTGCTTTACAGGGGACAGCGAGGACCAAGTGAAGTCACGAGTGTAAATCAACAAAAGTCACGAATGTAAATCAGCAAAAGTCACTTCACCATTGCTACCATCGCTCCAGGGTGCCTCTCATCCCCTTAGTGCCCCTCTCTGGGCGCCAGTCTTGTTACCTGTCCAGTGAGGAGGGGTTGGCCTAGGTCCCGGGGGCCCACACGTGGCTCTGCACATCCCGGGGAGCCATAACGATCACCACTCTTCCCGCCGAGGGCTAATCCTGCCTCAGAATCCTTCTCAACACAGCGTTCCAGACAGCCACCACCGTTCAAGATTGTCCCACATGAAACGATGTTCTGTCCCTGGCGTGGGTGATCCGATTGCATCTGGCACTGGCCCTCGGCACCTGCCGGGTGGCAGGGAGCCACGTGGTTATCTGGCTGGAGGCCCACCTTCGCCCCTGGAAGGCAGGCGGGGCAGCCCTGTGTCCCTGCCCCAGGTGCCAAGCAGTTCATCTGGCTTGGGCTTGCTTCTTCGTGGGGCCCCTTTTGGGGATCTTGGATATGGGGGAGTAGGTTCGCTGCCTCCTCCGCCACGACTCGGGGTGCCCCCGGTCCTGGTGGCAGAGGTGGGGCCTGATGGCTATCCTGCACTGTCTCAGGTGGGAGGTGTCAGACGCCTGCTCGTTGGCCTGTGGAACTGACCTGGCCACACAGAATGCGACGTGTGTGCAGGAAGCGGGTGGCCCGGAGGTACCAGTGACAGCTGGGCCCTGCTCCACGGACAAGCCACCTGCCCTCGAGCCCTGTACGGAGACAGCTTGTCCTCCAGGCTGGGGCCACGTGAGTGAGCGTGAGGGTGGCCTGGGGAATGGGGAGGACTGGTTCCAGTGGCCTCCCAGCCAGATGGAGAAGACGGTTCTCCTAGAGAGAGTTGTCTGTGGGACCCGGGTCCAAGCATGAACAGAAACAGAGCTCGGAGCCCCCGGGAAGCCCCCTCCCACTGGTGAGCGGGCCGAGGGCCCCCGGAGCCTGTTAGAAAGTTTCCAGTTCTCTGCTGCTCTCCTGCCTGGCGTCTGGGGACTTGAGGCTGGGTGACGGTGCTTTCAGACAAAGGGGCTGGCCAGCCCTGTTCCCTGAGGCTTGGGGACAGCACGACCAAGCGACCAAGCATGCCTGCAAATCCAGCTCAACCCTGCTCTCAGCCCCGCCCCAGAGGGACCCCTCACACTGACGTAGGGGCCACGGTGGCCATGTGGTGAGGGCATTGGCCCGGAAGCCAGCCTCCCCGGAGGAACAGCAGGGAGTGGCGGCCCCCAGGGTGCTGGCGACCACTTCTCTCTCCTGAAGAAGATTGGGATGGGTGGGTCAAGGCTGGGTGCTCCAGGTCTGGAGGTGGGAAGCGCAAAGCCCCCGCTTGTTGCTTGTCCTCACAGCTGGATCCCCGGCCTCCGGGAGAGGGGACTGCATCCCCCTTGGTCAGTGCCGGGCTGGGGGCTCGAGCTGCACACGTGTGGACCCCCGTGGCAGGGCCATGCTCCGTCTCCTGTGGTCGAGGTGAGGCCCCCTGAGGACCAGCGCTCGTTAGCTGACCCCTATCTGCCTGCACTTTGCCTAATTCTAAAACGCAGTCGGGGTGGCTTACAGAAAATGCAAACTACGTGACCGCATGATGTGTATACACGGGAGACCAGGGCAAAGTGCAGACAGCCGGGTAGTGTATTCACTGACCAAAAGAGAGGAAAAAATTAGAGAATCTGCCAATGTCGGCGCCCGAGAGTGTTATTTCTTAAGGGCCAGAAGAACTGCGAGACGTGGGCCCCAGACTTGCTCCGAGCTCCCGGCAGCCAAACCAGAGACGCAAAATTAATTTTAAGATATGTGACATTCTTTCAAACCTCAGCGAGTTTCGGCTGGAGACCAGAGGTTGGTCTGGAGGAGGACCATCCTGGAGGAGGCGTGCGAGGGCCCCGGCCCTGATCACCCCTTGTGGGAAACACAGCAGGGGATGTCCACATAGCCGTTCTCACGAGGCTGCCCAGTAAACAGCAGGAGCTACCACGTGTTGAGCACCTACTACGTGCCAGGCGCTCTGTATCTCCCCTTTCAAAGTCTTTACGCACGTCCCTGCACGTTAGGTACCAGTACGTGAAAAAACCTGGGGTTCAGAGAGGTTCAGTACCTTGTCCAGGTGGCAGACACTCAGAGCCACGTGGGCCTCATGTGCTAGGGCATGTCAGAGTCGGAGGGCCCCGTCGGGCCCCGCTGAGCCGTCCTCTCGGGGCACGGGGCCCCTTCCTCCCCCCCGGCAGGCCTGATGGAGCTGCGTTTCATGTGCGTGGACTCTGGCCTCCGGACACCGGCCCAGGAGGAGCTGTGCGACGTGGCGAGCAAGCCCGGGAGCCAGCGGAGGGTGTGCCGGGCCGCCCCGTGCCCGGCTTGGTGAGCGGGGTGGGAGGCTGTGCAGCGGGCAGCAGCCTGGGTCCCCCAGGGAGGAAGGAGTCTCACCCTGGGGTGTGGCCCCCCATGGAGCCCTAGCCTTTTCTCCCTTCAGGTGGGAGACCCAAGCCTTGGCCCCGTGCCCGGTGACCTGCGGCGGGGGGCAGGTGCCGCTGGCCGTGCGCTGCGTGAGGATGGACCAGGGACGCGCCATCCCCCTGCCTCACTCCAAGTGCTGGCCGGTGCCCCGCCCCAGCCCCCGCGAGGACTGCAGCCCTGAGCCCTGCCCGCCAGGTGGGCCCCTCCGTGCGGCCGCAGCAGTGCCAGGCGCACACCGAGCGCTGTCATCGCCTCCCGGTGACCTCCCGAAGCCTGTGGGGGGTTGACGGGACCGCGTGTAAAGCGCACGACTCTGGATCTGGGCTACGTGGGTGTGCACAGCTGAGGGCTCATTTTTGCACCGCCTGCTCTTCACTAAGCACCTGCGGTACCCGGGTGCTGTCCCGGTCCTGAGGACACAGCAGGGGACAAGGCAGACAAGCAGCCCTGCCCTCCTGCAGCGCTGCAAGGGGGAGACGGGTGAGAACTAAGATGGGGAGACAGCGCGGTGGACGGCGGTGGGTGTCTGTAGCTGACGCAGTGAGCGGGCTGGGGTGCCTGTGACAGACGCACATCTTTGCAGGACCCCTTGGGTGCCCCGCCCCTCCCCCGCTGCCTTTTGGAGACATCTGGTATTTTTCCGCCCTCAGCTTCCCTTTCTATAAAGTGGGTTCTCCAGAATGTCCTCTGTCCACTGTGCCAAGCCTTTCATTGGAGACGCCAGTGTGACCCTCCGAGAGCCTCTCCAGGCCCTTCTGGGTGTAGGGAAATGAGGGGCGCCCCTGGCTGCTCTGGGTACGCCCCTGACTCTGGTTTGCCCAGGTGGCGGTACAAGCTGGCGGCCTGCAGCGTGAGCTGTGGGGGAGGCGTCGTGCGGAGGATGCTGTACTGTGCCCGGGCTCGCGGGGAGGACAAGGACGAGGAGGTCCTGCTGACGCCCAGTGCCGCGGGCTGCCTCGCCCGAGGCCGCAGGAGGCCTGTGGCCTGGAGCCCTGCCCGCCTAGGTCAGCAGCCCTAGGACGTCCAGTAGGTGGCTTGAGCTCTGGTGTGTGCCGACGCCAGGCCAGGTGCCGTGGGGATGAAAGGGGGCTCAGCGGCACCGGGGTCAGCCCCCAGGAAAGGGGGTGCCGGGCAGGTTGTGCTGGGTATCAGGCTCTGTCGTTCTCATGGGGCTGCGGGTGTGAAGCCTGGGGGCTTCACAGCAGAGGCAGCAGCACCCAGCGGAGCCTCGGGGGCCCCGGCCGGGGCGCAGCGCTGCCGAAGCCGACGTGTGACAGAACAGCGCTAACGTCCCTTGGCGCTACACCCCATTTGTTTTGTCACTTCACGTTTAGAGGTGACCTGGGGTTTTTTAAGTGGAAATCTCACACACACGAGCTTTGGCTCACCCTCGAATGTCGCTGTAGCCACTCTGGCTTCCTTGATGTTCTGGAACATTCCGGGAATGCCCCTGACTCAGAGCTGTCCCCTCCCTTGCCTGGGCTCTGCTCAATGCACCGGGACAGCCCCCGGGGGCGCGTGCGCCCCGCCCGTGGAGCTCTGCTCTGCTCAGTGGCAGGCCTTGTCCGTCACCGTCACCGTCACCGCTGAGCACTTACCTCTCGTACCTCTGTTCACCGTTTCTCTCTTCCTTCTCCACCAGGGGCGGTCTGTCTCCCAGGGGACCTGTCATGACACCTGGAGACATTTTAATAGATTGTCATGACTGGGGAGGGTTGCTGCTGGCCTCTGGTGGGTGGGAGGAATGCGGGTGCTGCTGGGCACCCTGCATGGCGCAGACGGCCCCCGTGACAGGGCATCTGCCCCGACGTCCGTGGCACACGGTGGAGAAGCGAGTGGGTCCGGGGTGGGGCGGGGGCTTGGTCTGGTTCGCCGCCGGCTCCCAGCATCTAGAACCGTGCCAGGCACGTGTCTGACAGGTGGCATCACGGGACCCTGAGGGCGACAGAGAGTCGTGGCTAGGACGCAGGCTGCAGTGTGGGCAGCTTGGGTCCAGTCCCAGCTCTGAAAAATGTCAGTCGTTGTCATTTGTTGAATGACTACAGGTGAACAGGGGCAGGAGTGACCGATGTCAAGGTCTGCTTTCCCTTAGGTCGGGGCGTTGTTCCCCGTCCCTTGGACCAGCAAGCAGCCCTGTGGGTGCGCGTGGGTGTTGCGTGGTGAAGGGGACGGGAGGGGGGCCCCAGGGTGAGGGAAGGGAGGCGTCGCGCCTGCAGAGCTTTCCTGTGCAGCGAGCCCTGGGGGCGGGGCGCGGGGCTCGGGCTGCGCTTCCCGACCTCAGCAGCCTTGGAACCCCTCCCGGCCGCCGGCCCTCCAGCCAAGGAGCCCAGTGGGGCGGTGCCCTCGTCGGGGAGGCCCAGCCTCTCTCTGGGGTCTTCTCTTCCTGCAGGTGGAAAGTCATGTCCCTCGGCCCCTGCTCAGCCAGCTGGGCTCGGCGGCCACGCGCTCGGTCGCCTGCGTGCGGCTCCACCATGGCCGGGACGCAGCGGTGGCCGGGGCCGCCTGCGCGGCTCTGGTGCGCCCGCGGGCCAGCATCCCCTGCATCGTTGCCGACTGCACCTACCGCTGGCACGTCGGCACCTGGACGCAGGTAAGCGCTACGGCTGGGGCTGGGTGTGTTCCGCTGAGCGTCCTCACACACGGGACCCTGGGGAGCTTTGATTCATCGTGATCCCCTGGAAGGACGGGGAGAGCGGGTCTGTTGGGGTGGGGGCGGTCAGGGCACCTAGAGACGGAGGACAGCAAGACCTAGAGACGCGGGGCAGCTGGGCCCGCACAGGCCCTGAGGTCTAGAGCCACCGGAAGGTGAAGGGCAGGTGACTCGGCCCCGCACAGATAAGCAAGTGCCATTCTGTGCCCAGTACCTCGCAAGGCCCCAGGAAGACAATGGTAAATAGGGCCGGGTCCCCTCAGGGGCTCGCTCACGGTGTAGAGAAGAGGCGATGCAGACTGCCACCACTTGCCTGGGTCGGAAGGACCCTGAGCATCTGGGTGGGGCTGATGGGAGCTCAAGCAGGGCAGGGTCGGGCGGTCCATGGGCTGCAGTGACCCACAGTGCAGAAGGAGGCGGCCATGCCTCCTGATCCCTGCTTTAGGGTGTGGAGAGGCTGAGGCCTCCAGGGTGGCAGAGACCTGAGCGGGAATCCCTGCTCCTCCTCCCTGTGTGACCGATGCAGGGCAACCTCATCTGGAGAACGGGACAGGTGCCTGCCTCCAGTGTCGTGCAGACATCACGGCAGAGCATGCCTGGCCTTTGGCCGCCTCCGTCCTTGTCATCCTCTGGCCGGGCCAGCCCGACTCCTCTTCCTTTTTGCTGCCAGTGCTCCGTCTCCTGTGGGGATGGCATCCGGCGCCGGCGCATGACACCTGCCTTGGACCCCAGGCCCAGGGCCCCGTGCCAGCTGACTTCTGCCGCCACTTGCCCAAGCCATCGACGGTGCAGAGCTGCTGGGCTGGCCCTGTACGGGCAGGCGACACTCAGCCCGGTGCCCCTGAGGAAGCTCCTGCTCCAGGCCAGACCACAGCTGCCAGCACTGGTGTTGCCCCGGAGTGGCCCCAGCCCCGGGCTGGCCGCCTCTCCCCAGCACCAGGGCCCCAGGAGAGACCGGCGGAGTCCAGTGACGTTCCTCCCTGCTTCCCACGTGGGGGGCTTCTGCAGGAGGGGTGGCAGGAGCGAGTCCGCCTGGGGAGCGAGGGATCTCCTGGGTCGTCCGTAGCGGTGGCAGTTGGGACCCTGGGATGTGTGCAGCTGGGCTGAAGGGCTGGGCTTGGGGGCTGGGCTCAGGGCTGGCGTCTCCCTCACTGGCCAAGGGCGAGCTCACTTTCATCATCATCGAGAGAAGGGAAGCTGAAGGTTTCACAGAGTCAGGCCCAGGTCTGAGGCCCAAGGCCGGGCGCTGCTGTACACAGCGCCTCCCTGCTGGAGCATCCGGAAACGGCTCTGTGCCGGGGTGATGGCGCTCGACCCATTCAGCCCTCCCCTGAGCTGAGACAGGCTCCGCTGGGCCTCGGAGGACATCTGCTCCCCTCCCCCAGCCCAGCCGCCTCCTGCAGCGCGGAAAGCCCCTGGCCTGCCGGACGCCCCGCCTGGAAGCTCTGCGCACCTGACTCCTGCTCTTCTCCAGGTGCCTGTGGCCGGCAGCACCTGGAGCCGACAGGAACCATTGACATGCGAGGCCCTGGGCGGGCTGACTGTGCGGTGGCTATCGGGCGGCCCCTGGGCGAGGTGGTGACCCTCCAAGTCCTCGAGAGTTCCCTCAACTGCAGCGCTGGTACGTCTAGGGCCACCTGAGCAACTGCCACCAGTGACGGGCCTACAGGTGCCAGTGAGCATGACGCCCGCACGCCCCCTCCTGGCCAGGGAGGCACTCCAGGTGCCCTCGAGCGCTCATCAGCGTCATCCCATGACAGACTGGGATTGTCCCTGTTTTACAGATGGGGAAACTGAGGCTAAGCGAGATTAGTCATGTTCCCAGTTACTTAGAGTCTCACGGCCAGTACAGGGGAGGGTCGGACCACGCTGCGGCCTGGGTTGGGGGTGCTGGACCCTCACTGCTCTGCCGCCTCCTAGGGGAGATGCTGCTGCTTTGGGGCAGGCTCACATGGAGGAAGACGTGCAGGAAGCTGCCGGCGCGACCTTCAGCTCCAAAGCCAACACGCTGGTGGTGAGGCAGCGCCGGGGCAGTCGGGAGGCGGAGTTTTGCTGCGGTACGCCAGCCGGCGGCCCCCGGAACCTTCCACAGAGGTACGGCAGGCCCCGCGCCTCCCCCAGCTCCCCAGAGGCTGGCTAGGTGGGCGCTGCAGCAGACAGAGCCCGTCCTGATGGGGCGGTGGGCAAGGCAGACAGGGAGCCAGACCAACTGACCGGAAGAGGCAGCGCCTCCCTGGAGTCCCCAGCATCCCCACCCCACAGTGCAGGGGCAGCCAGCGTGAGGTCCCGGGATGTGCGCTGTGCCCCTTCCTCTCTGAGGAGACGGGGACTCCGGCCACATCTGTACCCCATCCCTCAGGCCACCACAGTCCTACATCCTGGGCCGGGCACTCAGGTCCTTCAAAATTCTTTACGGTCCTTCTGGGAGCCGCTGTCTCCTAGCCCTGTGCCCGTGCACTGTCCTCTTGGCTCATCCCCCACAGAGTTGGTGTGTGTGCGCGCACTTGCACACGTGTGCACGCTCAGGAACACCTCGTGCAGAGCATGGCATCCCAGGGACCCCTGCTTTGCCCATGGCCCCACTGGGTCCTTGGCGAGCCCTTGGGGTTGCTCCGGGGGGTTCACCCTCTTCCAACAGCCCAAACTGGCTGAAGATGGCTTCCCTAGCTGGTTCCAGAGGCCTCGGCTGAGAAGCGGGACACTAAGGGGCTCCCTCCTCCGCAGAGGTTTGGCACCACGTCCCCTGTCCCTCAGGGTAGAGGCGCTGGTGCCTTATTATTTTTTTTTTAATTTAAAAAAATGTTTTAGATGGGGCAACCCTTGGTTGATCTCACAGATTGCAAGGAACTTGTCAGCTTACAATCCCTTATTTTTTCTTACTTACGCCTACAGCACCTGGTCTTCCTAGGTGGTCTAACCAGGCCCAACCCTGCTTAGCTTCCAAGATCAGATGGGATTGGGCTTGTTCAGGGTGGCGTGGCCGTAGACATGCTGCTGCCGTAGATCACAGGCGCCGAGTGGTGCAGGAGCTGGCTGCCTGCCAGGCCCCCTCCCCCCCACCACACACACAGGTGCAGGGCCAGCCCCCCTCCACACACACACACACACACACACACACACACACACAGGTGCAGGGCCAGCCCCCTCCACACACACACACACACACTCACACACACACACAGGTGCAGGGTCAGGGGCAGCCCAGGCGGGAGGGCCCCAGCGGCCTCCTGAGAATCACGGCTGCTCTAGTGGGAACTCGTCCTGTGTCAGACTCAGTGTTACGCACTTTTGCATGTGGCTTTGTTGAGCCCTAAAAACTGCCCTGCTCAGTGTGTGCCATTGGCACCTTCACTTTACAGAGGAGGGAACTGACACGTGGCACACTTAAAGCTTTCACCCAGGGTCACACAGCCCAGAGGTGGCAGCGGTGGGGTTCAGTGGGGGCTTCTGCCTGGGAGCCCTAATCTGGACCACAGTACTGGCCCCCTCACTGCTCCCTGGCTGTGAGCTGCCCTGGCCTCTGGCCACAGTGGACTTTCGGGGACTCCCGTGTCCCTGAGGTGGTCCACACCAAGCCCGTCCACATACTCTCGCTTGCAGAATGTGATGTGCAGCTCTTTGGACCCTGGGGTAAAATCAAAAGCCCCTTGAGGAGTGCAGACGGGAGGAGCGTGGCGGGCTGCCGCATCTTCATTGACGTGGCTCCCCGGGCCCGCATCGCCATCCACGCCCTGGCCACCCACACGGACAGTGGCCCTGAGGGGCCGAAGCCAGCTACGTCCTGGTGAGGCTGCCACAGTGGCGATGGGAATGGGCTGACTTTGGCTGTGATTCTGGACAGCTGTCCCTAGGGACAGGGACTGAGGGTGCCGGGCTCAAGGACCCCGAGTTTGCTTCAGACGGAAAACCTCAAAATCATTAGTGAACGAAGGGGAGAAAAGAGCTTCCCCCACATAGTCACCAACGATGTTTATTGAGCTCCCTATAAGAGTGGAAAAGAAAAGAACTCGTGTGATACAGAAAGCCAGTTAATCCAGGACCAAAGCATAATTTCTGAGCCTGACATGACTTTGCCAGGAAGAGGGGGGCCAGCTTGGCTTCTGGAATTGCATAGCCCAGGGCTAAGACCCCAGCTCTGCATCCTGGCTGTGCGTCCCTGCACAAGGTACCTGGGCAGGATAATAGTGCCTTGCTCAGGACTGAACTTGACCCTGAGTGTAAGATGCCTTGTATTTAAGCGCCACATGAATGCCAGCTAATTACCATTTGTGGCCCGGGCCTTCGGGCTGCCCCTTTCTTCCCAGATCCGGGACATCTACAGCCTGAGGACAACGACGTTCCGAAGGCAGCAGGCCATCTACTGGGAGTCAGAGGGCAGCCAGGCTGAGATGGAGTTCAGCCAGGGTTTCCTGCAAACGCACAGCCTGCGCGGCCAGTACTGGACCCTGCACTCTGGAGCGCAGGAGCCCGGGAGGGCCCTGCCCTAGCTTCCTCTCCGAGCGCATCCCTCAGTTGACCTGTGGGTGCAATGGGTGCCTGCCCCCAGTCCTGGAAGGGCAAGGAAGGAACCTGACGTGGATAAGCACCTATTAAATGCCTGGCCAGCCCCGGAGTGCTTCCACTTTGAATTCCCTCCGTTCTTAAGTATCACTTTCAGCGCCTCTTCCAACATCCAAAACGCTAGCGGGAGGAGGCAGTCTCCGGAAGGACCGCCCCTCGGGTACCAATACACGGAACGCGCTGTCCGACTAGCGTTTTCTTCACAAAACCCCTCCGAGCCTGGCTTGAACCCACCATCGCCCCTTCCCCCAGGGCACGGCGGGGATTTCCAGGGCGTGGTCAAGCTCTTGACTCGCTCCTGACCTGATCAAACCCTGTCCACGACCCGCAGTGTTCTTTCCAGGAGAGGCAACTTCCCAGGAGGAGTCAAGACTGGGCGCTGATGCGGGACTACCTGTTAATGCTGAGAAATCTTGCCTCTGTGCTAGTCCCATTGGAAGGATTTCTCCACCCGAGAGTCCCGCGCCGCCAGAACCCGTCCCCTCGGGCGCCAGTCTGCGAGCTTTGCTTCTGTGCTAATGAACGCGGGCCGGTCCAGCGTACCACTCTGCAGCCCGGAGGGCCCCGCCCCCTATGCTAATGAGCGCGAGCCCCTCCAGCGTACCCCTCTGCAGCCCGGAGGGCCCCGCCCCCTATGCTAATGAGCGCGAGCCCCTCCGGCGTACCTCTCTGTAGCCCGGAGGGCCCCGCCCCCTATGTTAATGAGCGCGAGCCCCTCCGGCGTACCTCTCCAGACACGGAGAGCCCCGCCCCCTATGCTAATACGTGACCGCCTTTCCCACAAGGCAGTGCGCCGGCCGACGCGGCCGGCTCGGGAGCCCTTTGTGAGGGCGGTGGGCTCGCCAGATAGCGGCACCATGAGCGGCTCGGGCGGGGCGGCGGTGTCCGTCAGCTCCGCGCTGCCCGCACAGGAGGAGGGGATGACGTGGTGGTACCGCTGGCTGTGTCGCCTGTCGGGGGTGCTGGGGGCCGTATGTGAGTACCGCCCGGGCGAGGGGGCCCGTTTTGCCGCCCGCCGCGCATGCGCGCCCTACCCCGCCCCGCCCCTTCCACGCGACCCCGCAGAAAGGGTTCCGAGTCCGGCCGGGGTCAGCGGGGCACGCGCGGGGTGGAACAGTGGCAGGGGCAGCCCGAGGGAGGGCCCTGGCGGTTGCTATGGTTACTGGCCGGAGCCTGGGACTCCTGGACCTCGGGGCTGGGCTCACGGTTCCAGCCGGGGACGTGAGCTCCGGCAGGGAGCGCCGAGCTCGTCTCGGCCCGGGCACTGCCCCTCCGCGCCTCGGAGCGCGAGGACAGCGCGGCGCCGGCTCCGGGACCTTCCGAGATTGCCCGCGGGCCGTTCGCCAAGGGCCGGTCCGCCCGGCCGGGAGGCAGCCTCGCCTGTGCACGGGCGCGGGTGGGGCTGCAACCTTTGGGCGAACGTTGTTTGTAAATGCGCGGGCGTAGGTCTGGCCAGATTTCCTGAGGGTCAGGTGCTGGTCGGAGGCCAGACAGGTGGTTCCCAAGAGAAGGCCGGGTGGTGAGCTGAGGGAGGTGGCAGGTCCTCGGGGTCCTCGCTGTGCACTTGGAGGCCTGTGCGTTCCCTGTGCCGCCAGTTCTGCCTCAGTCACCTTTCATTTACCCTCCTCCCCCAGCCGTTCCCGTCACACGCCCCGCCTCAGGGTTCCAGGGGAGTCGGGCTGTTTTAGCACAAACCCTCCCAAAAGAACGGAAATAGGGAGGCAGATCTACAGAAGTAAAAAGATCGACAAGTCTGCCAAACGGAAACCTGAGTTTTCTTGAATGGTCTGCTCTCTCTTTTCCGCTGCCCTCAACATTGTGGACTACAGGAGTGGGAGAGGGCCCGGCCCGAGGTCTTAGGGAGCGGCCAGGAGGTCCTGCAGGATTTGAACAGTGCCTGCCTGGCACAGAGGGCTCAGGCCAGGCAGGTCACCCTGGTCAGATCTGCCAGGAGGAACACATTTTCAGGGTCCCCTTCCAGCCTCACTGTCCTCCTGGGTGGGAGGGGGTAGGAAGTTCAGGAGTGCAGGGTTAGGGCGGTGCTGCTCTGTCAGGCCACGCCCTTACCCAGAGGTGACAGTGGGACAGGCCTTCCCCCAGATCACAGAAAGTCCCCGTCCCTGTCATTGCCTTCAGAGCAAGCATGTTTTTGACTTTGTCAGAGAGATGGGTGGGCTCGAGGGCAGGCTTTAGATACGACCCTCTCAAGCTGGGTTACTGTTTCCGGCAGATCTGAGTGGAGGTGCTGTGGGGAGTGCGGTGGTCAGTGGGGACAGTGGGGAGGTCCTGACTGTGGCCGGTGAGCCCTTGCCGCCCTCTGTCTGGGAGTCAGCCGCCCTGCCGACTCCCCGGGGAACCCTGTCCTGCCGTCCAGTTCTGTGCTGCTCAGAAGTGGGTCACCTGGGCCTCCTTAGCAGCTCGTGCTGTCGGGCTATGGTGAAGCTCAGGAGACACGCGTGGCGTCGCCCCGAGGTGCCGGTCAGTCTCCCCTGCAGGCTTGGGCCGGAGGTGGTTATGCGAACACCAAATACGGTTGACTCTTGAACAACACAGGTTTGAACTGTGCTCATTTGCGGATGTTTTTCAAAAACCAGACGGCCCTTCGTGTCCCTGGGTTTCCCGTCTTCGGATTCAGCAACCGTGACTGAAAACAGTTTTCTTTTCGATGCATGGTCGGGAATCCGCGGAGGCAGAGGGCTGACTGCGTGCTTCCACGCTGCTCTGTAGAAGGGACTCGAGCATCCGCAGATTTCGGGACCCACAGGGGTCTTCGAACCAATCCCAGGCGAATGCAGAGGGACGAGTGTAAAGTTTTTGGGGAGTCCAGAGTTATCCTCACATTGTCGGTCGCCTGGGGGCCGGCTTGCCTAAGCCCTGCGTTGTCCAGGGTCGGCTGTAGTACACTCCAGGGTAGAGCGCAGAGCAGGCAGGGGTCTTAGGGGTGAAGCCAGAGTTCAAATGAGGGTCGTGCTTCTGGCTGGTCCCTCAGAGGGAGGCGGTCACTCTGGGTCCTGACGAAACTCGGAGGCAGTAGCTTGGGAAGAGAGGGCTGCTCAGGACACCTGCTCGCTTCGCTGCAGTGCTGGAGACTCTGAGGGGACATCTCCAGCCCTTGAGTGCTAAGGGACTCCTGGCTGGGTTGAAACCTGGTCCTGCCACAAGGTTGGCTGTGGGTAACACCGTGGGAGTGGGGTCGGAGCTGGAGGTGCAGTGCTGACGGCAGCGGGAAGGGTTGGCCGCTGCCCGGTGAGACCGGCACAGCCAGCAGGCGGGCAGAAGCCGCGTTGTCTCGTGGGCACAGCGTCGGTGGCCCTGCGGGACCTGGCTGCCTGCATGCGAACGGGACATGCCCAGGACAAGGGCTGCCCCCTCAGCGGCAGAAGTCCACCTGTCGTTGGGGAGACCTTGGGGCTCGCCCGGGCAGTCCCATTGTGGTTCCGACTCACTTCACCTGGCCCCGCCCCCGCCGTGGCCTGCTGTCTGCCTAGGGTTACACGGGAAAGCAGGAACGTTTCAGGCCGGGCCGGGATCAGGTGCGCGGCAGCTGCTGCAAGTTTCATGAGCTGGTGGCTCATCGCTGCTTGGCGGCCGCTTCCTGCCAGCCCGGCGGTGGCTGGCTGGGCCCCGGACCTGCCGGGCAGGCTCCCGGCCTCCTTGACGAGCCTGGGCTGGAGGCGAGTGTCGCAGACCTTGCCCGGGGGGTGCAGTTGGGAGGGGCAGGCAAACCTCCACATTTGGGGCATTGGAGAAGCCACTTTCAGGGGCAGCAGAGGACGTACCCCTCCCCTGCCATGGCCCCTCGGTACTTCAGGGGTGGGGGACTGAGCTGTGGGACTTGTCATGCTGCATGCAGGAGAGAAAACAGGCTTGAAAGGTGAAGAGGACATACCCACCCAAAGCCGCTCGGCTAGTGTTTGAGTCACAGCTGGACTGTGACCCGGGTCTGCCTGGTCCTGGTATCGATGGGAGGCTCAGCCCTCGTCCCAGGCAAATGCAGCCCGCGTTTTCCAAGCCAGAGGCCTGTGTTGGTGGCCAGCCCTGTGGGTGGGCGCCTGCCCTGGCTCGAGGCCTCGAGACACATTCTCTCTCTCATCAGAACCACCTTGTCAGGTGGGTAACTGGTGCAGCTGGGGTTCAGAGGGCGGGCTCCCCCAAGACCCAGAAGAGGGGGAATGAGTTGCCCTCGCACCCGTGCTGTGGGGCTTGGGGCCAGCTCCTGCGTCCTCACCTGTGACGCGGAGTGGCTGCCTTGGCCTCACTGGTCTCAGATGGCGGAGGGGAGGCTTCTAGGTGCTGTGAGGAAGGAGCCCCCCCAGGTGGCCCTCCCAGCAGCCTCCGTCTGTTCCCCGCTGCTAATTCCTGCCCTTTTCTCTTGCTTTCCAGCCTGTGCCATCCGGCCTCTTCAGCTGCATCACCATCCACCCTCTGAACATCGCGGCCGCGTGTGGATGATGTGAGTGGCTGCGCGCCTGTCCCGCCTGGTGGGGTGTGGGGCGTGTGGGTTTCCGGCCGCTGTGCAGCTCTTCACCTCCTTTATGCCGGCCGCATTCACTTTCCCTGACCCTCAGTGAGGCTGGGGCCGGGGGACGCCCACCCAGGCCTTTATGGGGCACAGGGACGAGGCCACAAACGTTTCTGAGTGTCCACTGAGTCAAGCTCTGCAAGCACCAAGCCCGCTGTCCTGGGCATCACCCCCAGGAACTCCCGAGGCCATCAGGGCCAGCCAAGGACCGAGTCCGAGTCAGGTGCTGGGGTCAGGAGCTCCACCCCGGAGGCGGGCAGTGCTGGCCACAGGGCAGATCAGAGTGGGCGCACGGTCGGCAGTTAGAACACCTTCGATGCATCCCTTGCCCCCTCCTGCCAGGGTAGGTCGATGCATTGGAAAGGAAGGGCGGCTGAGAACTGGCCAGTGTGGCTGTGGCTGCGCCTGACCCCCACCCACACGGGGCAGGGGGGCTGTCCCCCCAGCGTGGTCTGCGCCCACGTGGGGCTTGGTCTGGGAGGAGCACAGAGATGCACAAGATGTGGTCTTCCCCTCAGAGAACTCGGGCCAGTGGTGAGAGCCAGGGGCTTGCCACGGTGGGGACATAGCTGTGCCGGCCAGCGGCAGTGGGGACGGGTTGACAGGGGTCCTAGGCCTTTGGACGAGAGGTGTCGGCCAAGCACAGGGCCGGGTCAGGGTGGGGGGCCTGCCGTGGGAGAGGCTCGGGGTGGGGCGGTGGTAGTTGTGCAGACTTCCTGCAGTCCTGGGGGCACGGTGGGCTGTCAGGGTGCCCTGAGCCTCCGTTTCTGTCAGATGAGGCTAATGAGGGCGCTTTCCCCAGGCCTGGGGTGGCTGGACGGGCCCTGTGTCTGACTGTGACCCAGCCACAGAGGACACGGAAGCTGGAGCAGACACTCTCCGTCTTCTGTGGCTCAGCTGTCCCCACACTGGACATGGGGCTGCACAAAAGGGCTTGGGCTTCCCGCGGAGGGGCCGTGTCCTCGGCCACGCTCTGCGGGCAGACTGGCCTGCTCTCGGCTTTCGAGGCGGACGTCCCGCTGCCGGGGCCAGTGTGCTGGTGGTGACAGTGCCGTCCGCGTGGAGGGACGTGCTGTGCTGGCCGCAGTGCCTGACGCAGGGGTCTCCTCCGCCAGAGGCCGGGTCCTTCCCTCCGGGACGGTTGGCTCAGTGAGGGAGACGCGGTGCGGGGTGGGGGGCAGCGGGGCCTCTGAGCCGGGGGCACAGGTGCCCCCAGCTCGTCAGCCGTGCTGTCCTCCCCTGCCCCGCAGCACGAACGCCTTCGTCCTGCTGCTCTGCGAGGCGCCCTTCTGCTGCCCGTTCATCGAGTTCGCCAACGCCGTGGCGGCCAAGGTGGACCGGCTGCGCTCCTGGCAGAAGGCTGTCTTCTACTGCGGGTGAGCGCCGCGGGCCGGGACGCTGGGCGGCGTGGCCTGAGGGCGGTGATGGCGCTGGCCCGGGCCCGGTCGGTGAGGCCTCGCCGGGGTTCTTGGGTGCCGTGGCACTGGATGGCGGCCGCTCCGCCGTCCACGTGAGGGGCACGCGCCTTGTGGCGTCGTGTGTCGTGGAGGGACTCGAGACACCGGTGTGCGGGCGCGGGGTGTGGTCAGCACGCCGCGGGGCACGTGCACCGCCTTCCAGCACGCCCCCTCACGCGCCCGTGTCTAACCGCGAACGCGGTCTGTGGTACTTCACGTCTGGATCGCGAGGCTGAGCTAATTTCAGGATGTGTTTCATGCACAGAAGCTTCTAGACTAGTGCCTGGTGCCCAGGAGGCCCTCGGCAGGTCTGGCAGCGGCAGCGGCAGCGGCAGTTGCTGCCACCCAGGTGTGTTTGCAGGTGATTGTGCAGGTGCAGGTTGCGGAGGCCCCCCGCCTGGAGGCCCCTGCGGGGACGGCGCACAGGGCGTGGGCTTCCTGCAGCGTCCCCCGCGTGCGGGGCGCAGGCTCGCTCGGCGCCGCGACGTCGTGTCCTTTGCCTTGATCTTTATTTTTCCGATGTATTTTCAAAATGCTAACAGCAGTTTATGCTCATTGAAAATAGTCGGAAAATAGAAAGAAATGGTCACCCAGAGCCCCAGCCCGTCCGCAGTTCGATGTGTCCACTGTGTCTTCAGTTTTCTTAAAGCCTGTTTTTCACAGTTACAACTGTCATAATAAATTTGTGTTCTGTTTTTTTTCCCCATTCACTGTCACGATAAAATCGTTTTCTTATTACCACAAAGGCTCCATGAGAGTGTTCCTACTGACAGGAGCGTTCCCTCACCTGGCTGTGTCCCGCGCTTCCGAGGGCGTGAACGGGTCTGCGTGAGGCTGTGCGGACGTGTGTGAACGGACGCTCTCTTTGTCTTTGTTGGTTTCCTTAGAGTTGCCAGGTGCTTCCAGGTGGAATGATTAGGTCGAAGCTTCTGATCACTGAGAAGGGGCCAGCGCGTGGCTAAGTTGCTGTCCAGGGGAGACCCGCTCGCCACCCTGCCCGCCCCGCGGTGCCGTGTGCCTGGCGGAGGCTGAAAGGCGTCTCCGTGTTTGTCACTGATGCGCTTTCTTTCTGAACGTGGTCTGGTTTACTTTTACCTGTTGGCGTCCAGGGTTTCAGTTAGTAAGTTCCGTGTGTTTCTATACTAAAGATTTCTTAATCCCCTAATATATTTTCTGCAGATGTTTTTCCAGCCTGTTGTCTGACTTGATTTTGTCTTGACAGCTTTTCCCCCCGCAGCTTTTCTTTCCCTTTGTGATTTCTATTCTTTTATCACTTAGAAACTTTATAACTATAGTTGACCCTTGAGCAACGTGGGAGTTAGGGGTGCTGACCCCGTGTGCAGGCAGAAACCTGCGTATAACTTTTGACTCCCTGAAAACAACTGCTAATGGCGTCCTGTTGACCAGAAGGAAGCCTGGCTAATAACATCAACAATTAATACGTGTTTTGTACATTATATGTGTCATATACTGTATTCTTACAATAAAGTCAGCTGGAGGAAAGAAAGTGTTAAGAAAACACAAAGAAGAAAATAAAATGTGAATACGTGTACAGTGTTGTACGTGTCCGTTGAAGAATCCGCGTTTAAGTGGCCCTGCGGGCGGTTCCAACCTGTGTTGTTCGAGGGTCAGCTGTCCAGCCACAGGCGGGTTCTGGTGGAGTTCAGCTGCTCAGGTCCCATTGTCCTCCCCACGGCAGCTGCTGGCCGCAGGCTGTCTGGTCTTCTCTGCACAGGGTGTGAGGGCGTGTGCGGGTGGGGTGGGGGGACCCTTGGGGGTGCAGGTGGCGGAGCATGGGCAGCCTTGTCCAGGAAGTGGCAGGACAGGGCTGGTTCTCAAGTCGCCAGTGTTTCCCAAGCCCTGTGAAGCCCAGTCCCTGCCACTGGTCTGGAAATCCCAGGTTCAGGGGTCAACCCCAGGATACTTCAGCCAGAGTGGACACGTACCGCTAGGTGGCGCCAAGCTGAGGTGGGACCAGAGAGCCAGTGAACTAGCTGCCTTGAACCTGGCATGACACCCGTGTCTTGAGCAGTTTCATCGTCGGGCTCTGTCTTGCTGAGGTGCGGCTGGTGTCCCTGGGCTGAGCCAGCATTTCCTTGGTGCCTTTGCTGCTCCAGGAAGCGTGTCAAGCAGTCAACATGCCTGGGCTCTCCTGATCTCAGACTCCGAGGTTTGGTCTGCACGCCACAGCGCAGCGAGCCTCGGCGAAGCCGAGCGACTTGCCCACAGTCACAAAGCTCGTAGGGGCCTGAAGGGACATTGGGTTTTCCGGTCTGCCTGTTTTTATGAACAGCGGGGGTTGGACCGTCTCGATGCTGTTCAACTCTTTTTTGGATCACAGTCCTTTTCAAAAGTCTGATGAAAGCTTTGGGTCTTCTCCCGGAAGATGCACAGAATTTGGCAAACAATTTCTGGGTGTTTGAGGACATAGCGAAGCCCGGTCGTGCATGTGTCCCAGCTGATCTCTGGGGATCCTGCCCACACCTGGCTATCTGGGAAGGGGGCTGGGGTGAATCTGGGAGGCCCGGAAGCAGCGTGGTGGCCACAGGGCGGCCATGCCCCTTGACCTCTGCTTCTCCCCCAGGATGGCCGTCGTTCCTGTTGTCATCAGCCTGACCCTGACCACGCTGCTGGGCAACGCCATCGCCTTTGCCACCGGAGTGCTGTATGGACTCTCCCGCTGGGCAAAAAGTGCGTCTGCCAGTCCCAGGGAGGGCTCTTTGCTTCCTGCCCCGGTGCCTCCGTGCGGAAGGTCTGGGAGTGGCCCTGCTACTTAGTTGTGGACACTGAGGCACAGAGGTCGTCAGTGACTCAGCAGTGCCTTCAGGGCGTTCAGCCCTAGGGGACTGGCCTTCCTGGCCCAGGCCTGCCTCCTGGCTGCGTGAGGCCTCTCCCCATGCAGGGCTGCACCCTGCACGGCCAGCCGGCCCCTCTCCCAGAGCCCACAGGGAGGCTCTGCATCCTCCACCCATGGCCCCAGGCAGCCCGCACGGCTCTCAGACGAGGCACATCTTGGCCATCATAGCAACAGGTCTCTGGAAACCAGAGGGTGTAGTAGGCTCTGCCTGCAGGTCAGGCCTGGGTCGCGGGCCAGGAGTCAGGAGGGCTGGGAGGGCCTTGGCCTGGGGACTGTCCCAGTGTGACCCCAACTCGCTCTCTCCGCAGGGGGGATGCTATCTCCTACGCTAGGATCCAGCAGCAGAAGCAGCAGGCGGATGAGGAGAAGCTCGCAGGGACCCTGGAGGGGAGCTGTGACGGGGTCTGTGGGCCCTGCCCTCCCCGCTCAGCCTCCGGTTCTACATGAGCACATCCGAGGGGGCGGGGCCTGGCTCCCCTCAGCCTCGTCCCCGGCCCACACCCGGAGCCCCGTCTGTCCCATGCCAGATGGGCGTTTCCTGGCCCTGAGCTGGTGCCGAGGTGCTGAGGGCCTCGGCCAGCAGCAGGGAGGCGGGCAGCACGGGCCCGGGCGGGCGTCCAGGCTTCCACAGCTGACAGAAGTGCTGGGACCCGCTCAGAGCCCGGCGGGCGCCCCTGGAGATGAGGGTTCTGGCTCCAGGTGGGAGGCCTGGGCATCAGCCGGAGCCTCCTGCGGGCTGAGCCGCTGGGCCCGCCCTGCCCACCCATCCTCAGGGCGCAGCAGTGTCCTGAGGGCTGGCTGCTGCCGCCCATGGCCCCCAGCTGCTGGGTCCTCCGGTCCTCGCGGAGCCTCCCGTGCTCCCAGGGCGCCTCAGCACCGGGGTGGAGCAGCAGACAGTGCCCTGGACTCTGGGGCAGACCATTTCAGGATCCCACAGCCTGACGGGCCCCAGGCCCTGCCTTTCCCACAGGCCCTGGTGCTAAGGAAGTGGGGGCAGGCGCTCCTCGGCCGGTGGGGCCACCTCTCTGGCATGGCCCTGCCCTGTTAGCAAGGGCCGGGCTTGGCCATCCCCGCTTCCCTGCAGGCCTGCCCCCCTCCCCGCCCTCAGGGAGCCTCCCGCAGAGACTCCTGTCTCCAGTGCCCCTCGTGCCAGGCCACCAGGAAACAAGGCCTAGGGCGAGGGACAGGGAGTGTGGACAGCTGGCGACCTCGTCTCCCCCAGGTTCCCTCCGTGCCCATCCCGTCCTCCCACGCGGCCTTAGCCCGCTGGCTTCTCTGCCTGCCCGGCCGGCTGCCAGCCGTCGGGCGTGTCAGACAGGGTCTGGCTGGGCCCGGCAGCCCTGGGCAGAAGTGGTCGCTGTGGGGAGTGCCCCGTCCGGGCCCAGCTCCTGCTCTTCCTCCTCTGCAGCCCCCAGAGCTCAGGGTCCTGCCTTGCTGTGTCGAACCTGGCCCCAGGGTAGGGCCTCAGCCTCGGCTGCCCACAGGTCCTTTCGTCCGCAGCTGTGGCTGGGACCAGCAGGTGCCACCTGAGGACACGTCAATGGGCTCTCGGTCAGCCACATCCCACCTGGGACCCTGAGCAGGCTGAGGGCCGGGGTGGCAGGGCACGTCCGTGTGGCTGGTGTGGTGGGACACGTGCCTTCAGGGGTCCTTGGGGGCCACCTTCTCAGGCCAGTGCTGGTTCGAAGGGCTGCGGGCTCAGGCCAGGGGGGCTGTGTGCGTGTGCGTGTGCTCCCGCGTGTGCTGTGAATAAAGACCTGCCTACCTCCCAGGAGGCGCAAAGGCCCAATCACCCCTTGGCTCGTTCTTAGGGGGGCTGGTTTGGGGCACAGCCTTCCTGTACCCGCCCAGGGCCTCACCGACAGGGAATTTCCTGGCTGCGTGTGTTGAGGAAGGTTGTACCTCCCCCCATGAGGAGACTGGGTGGGTGTTGGGGGCCAGAGGCGCAAGGCCCTCCAGCCCATCCATCACAGGCCGGAGTGGGCAGGTTGCTTGCCCGGGTTCCCAGTGAGTGGCAGGAACGGTCCTGGGGCCGTGACCCTGTTTCCCGTGGGAGGCCCACCTGCATGGAACGTCTCCAGGTGGCTTGGGGGGCCGGGCCACCAGGGCCCACCCTTGTCTCTGTGCGTCTGGGCTCTGGTTGTGTCCTCATTTACTCCCAGTGTTTAGCTTGAATGTGGAGCAATAAAGTCTGGCCGTGGTCTGCGTGTTGGTGTGCTCTGCTTGGGACCTGCCTGCCGGTGCCATCAGCAAGTGGGAGGGACGCCCGGCCCCAGCCCAGCCGAGCGCCCGGAACAGCTGCTGTTCGCCCAGGGCCCCGCCGTGCTGTGCTGCGTTCTGGGCTGGCCAGGGCCCCCCGCTGGGCAGGGCTGGCTCCGCAGCCGGTCCCCCAGAGGCTGTGTGCGCTCTCCCCACTGGATGGTCAGGGTGGTAATAAAGGGTGCCATTGGGGCCGCAGTGGGAAACGTGGGTCTAGCCCAGCTGCTGGGGGCGACCCTGGCAGAGCGCCTCGCTCTGCAGGGCCACAACCCAGTTCCTTTATTTGTGTGAATGGGGCAGACATGGTGTGCAGACTGGGGCACTCGAGGGCCCTTGTCCCCAGATGTTGGGCTGCTGCAGGGTCAGTACCTGTGCTGAGTCCTAAGCCCTGGCCTGTGGGCGTCCAGAATGGTCCCTGTGGCATCTACAAGCCCAAACGGGCGCAGATTTCCGTCTTCCTCCCCGGAGGCAGGAAGCCCGTGGCGGCTAAGGGGTCAGAATGGGGCGGCGTGATGCCGTTCCCGTGGGAGCCGCTTGCCGCCTCCGGCCTCGTCTGTCCTTGCCGCAGCCCTGTGCGAGGGCGTCCTCTGTGCTGGCATGAGGACCGGGGCCCCCGGTCACCCAGCAGGGCCTTGTCCCCAGATCCTGGCCACGTGCGCCCCTTCGGCCCGTGGCTGCCGTCCGGTTCAGAGCGCGCGCGCGGGCCTGCGCCTGGCCGGTCCTGCGGTGCCCTGGCTGACGTCAGGCTGCGGCTGCCTCCGGGACGGCACCCTGGCCTCGGCCTGACCTAGCGCAGGAAGGACCGCCTCCCGGTGCGGAAGAAGGACTCGATCTGCTCCAGCGACCGGCCTTTGGTCTCGGGCACACAGCCGCCCGTGAACAGCAGGTTCACCAAGCAGATGGCGGCGAAGAAGAAGAAGGGCACGTGGAGGCCGAAGGCGTTCTGGGGGGGGGGGACCGGTCACGCGGGAGCCAGGGCCCCCCCGACCCCGGCACGTCTACCCGGACCCCGCCTCGCGCGCTCCCCTGCCTCCAGCTCAGCGCTCTGGAAGCCTGCACCCGCCACCCTCTGAGGAAGCCCGAGGCCTTCTGACCCAAGGATGTCCTGTCCGCAGCCTGGCCTGGCCACTGGCCTCAGCCTCTGGCACCCACCTCTCCCCCCTGCCCCAGCCCCAGCCCCCATTTTTCCATTTAGCGGGTCCCCATGGCTGCCTGTGGCAGGCCTGCCATCAGCCCTGCTGGGGGACGCTCTACCCTTTTTGGCCCAGCCGCGCCCTGCCTGGCCCTGCCTGTCTGCCTGTCTCTGCTGGGGCTGAGAAACCGCACCTCCCAGCCTGCTCGCCCAGCCGGGGTCCCCTGCCCTGCCTGGCCGCCAACGGCACCTGGGCAGGCACCAGCCAGTGCTGCATCCTCAGACCCTCCCTCCTGGGCCTGGGAGCCGGGGCTCAGATGCTGGTCGGCTTCGGGGCCTGCTGGGGTTTGAACCCTGAGCTGGTGGTAAGCCAGGCGGGAGCTGTGTGTGTGTGTGCATATGTGTGTAGGATACCACTGAGGGCTGACCGGCAGGGCACACCACTGAGACCCAAACTGCCAGCCTAGACAGAAGGCCCAGCTGCCCAGGCCGAGGGCAGACAGTGACAGGGATGACGGGTGTGGCTCCCTGGCCTGGGAAGTCAGCTGACTTCTCCAAACAGTTCCCCGAGCTGTCTGTCTGTCATAATGAAGGAGGCTTTGCTGTCTGGCCTCCTGTGAAGGGGGCGGGTGCTAATCTCGGTGGACCACTGAGGTTTAGAGGATGTGGTGGAGAAGCCCCTCCACACAGCCCCCGGCTGTGGCCGGAGGGCCCGAGGGCCCCAGCACTCACCACCACCAGCAGGAAGGACTTGGTGAGGGCGAAGGCAGTGAGCCAGCTGACCAGCACACAGAGCCCCGAGGCGGTGCCGCGGGCCTGCAGGGCAGGATCTCGGACATGAGGAGCCAGGTGATGGGTCCCCAGCCCATGGCGTAGCCTGCCGAGGAGGGGGGAGGGCTCAGGCCGGCTGGTAGCTGCGGGGGGCCTCTTCTGCCTCCTCGAGCCTCTGAGAGACCCCTCCCCACCTGTCCCAGACCACCCGGGAGAGCGGTGCCCCACCCACACGTCACCCTTGGGACAGCCCTCCCTCTCAGGCTCCCCACCCCCACGGGATCACCGGCACACCCACCCATGATGAAGAGCATGGTGGCCAGCAGGGGCACCAGGGTGATGTAGCTGGTGGGTGTGACCAGGGCTTGCTCGGTGCCCCCCAAGGGCACGCTCTCGAGGCCCACGGTGCTGTTGGGCATCAGAGGCTTTGGACCGAAGTAGACGTACAACCCCAGCGTCAGGTTGGCAGCAAACATGGCGGCCGCTGTGGACAGACGGATGGCCCTCGGGGGCCAGGACCCTTTGAGCTGCCGGCAACTCAGACGCCCCCGCCACGGAGCCCTTCAGCGCCCTGTACCCAGTGCCGCCCAGTTCTCGTCCAGGCCACCGTCACGGCCCACCTGCGGCTGGACGCTCCTGCGAGCGCAGCCTCCCTGTCCAGCCCCGTCTGGGCTCCCGTCAGACCCACCGCGGTGCGTGAGCCTGTCTGCTCGCGCAGGCCCGGCAGACCTTTCTGGAGCAGTGGGTGCATGCCAGGCCCCCTGGGAGCTCCCAGCCACACGGCGCCCGCCTCGAGGGGCCCAGCTGCGGGAGGACTGAGGCGCGCCAAGGTGCAGGAGGCAGCGGAGCTCACCTGAGACGAAGAGCAGAGCCTTGCGGCCGGCCAAGTCCATGGTGAAGGCCGCGATCAGCACCGACAGAGCCTCACAGCCCCCACGATGGCTGCGTCATCCTCAGGGGGCTGCAGGGACAAAGCCACCGAGGCTGAGGGACCCGGCCTGCTGCTCCTGTCCCCCCAGTCCCCCGAGGCGCTCAGGCCTCACGCCACAGCCACAGCTCCTTGGAGCATTGAGCCACCAACTACCTACTGTGTGCCAGGCACTTTCTCTGGTCACCTGCCGTGCCCACCCCTGAGCCTAAGGCCAGCACAGAATCCGCGTGTGGAACTTGCTGTGACCAATCTCCAAATCTCATCTCCCCAGCCCTGAACGGGGCTGATGCCACCCATCTATTATCTCTGTTCTGCAGGGGAGGAAGCCGAGGTCTGGGGAGGAAGTGACTCCCCTCAGTGCCTGGCAGATGCTCTGAACCTAGGGCCTGCCTCTCCGTACTGGTTTTATTTGTGGTCCTGTACGTTTTAAAGCGCGTGAGCTTTACTTGCAAACGTTACTCTGAGGACAGCTGCATGGCACAGGACACAGGTACGAGCCCCTGGCCGTCGCCCCTGCACGTGCACCAGATACAGGGCGCAGAGCTTGGCCAGGTGAAGGCCGGCCCTGAGGGCCGCCGGGGCTTCGAGCAGGGCGGGGGCGGGCGCTCACCAGCAGGACGGCGGTGCTGTGGAAGATGGACTGCAGGTACACCAGGACGGGCGTGATGCCCGTCAGCTGCTGTAGGAAGCGCATCAGCAGGGCGATGGCGATGGGTCGGTACATGGAGGGGTCCCGGGCCTCGGCCCACGACATGCGGCTGCTCTGGAGACACGTGGCGGCCTCTGAGGGGGATGGGCCGCCTCGCCAGCGGGCGCCACTCATCCCTCCCCCAGGAAATGACCCAGGCCAGGGGATGGGCTGGGGGACCCCCACCCAAACCACAGACTCCCGGTTGGTGGGCTCAGGGTTGGGTGCTCTGACACCAGGAGGTGGGGCTACTGGTACCCCGTTCCCCAGGGAAAGGAACCGAGGCCTGGAGAGGCTGGCTGCAGCCACACACAGTGGTGCCCCCTGCCCCCCGCCCCACACACCTGTCTCCGGACATTGTCCTGGATCTGCTGGAACTCCCAGCGGATGTCTGCCTGGGCCCCGCGCAGCCAGGCCAGTGCCCACAGCGCCTCCGCGTCCCTGCCCTTGGAGAGCAGGAAGCGTGGCGAGCTGGGCATGAAGCTCAGCAGCAGGATCATGGCGACCACCGGCCCCTCCCCGGCCACAGCCAGCCAGCGCCAGGGCAGCAGGAGGCCTGTGGGCGGGACGGGGTGAGGAGCTGGGATCCGGGCGGGGCGCAGAGCCCCCTCCCACGGGACCTCTGAGCCGCCTCTGAGCCGCCTCGTCTGCCCTCAGGGCTGCGCCCAGGCCACCTCCCACAGAAAGTACCCTGATGGCCCCAGGCTTCTGAGATCCAGAGCAGGAGGGGCCGCTCCGATGGCCCAGCCCTGGCACAGGGCCCAGGCTCTCGGAGGGTCTCAAGGGCCACGGAAGGAGGCTGGAGGGGTGGCCTGAGCAGGCGAGACCCTGGGCCTCCATCATGAGGCCCCACTTCTCCCGCCTAAGACTATGTGACGGAAGCAATCTGCTGTCAAAAGAGTCTGAAGGCCGCTGGCCGGGGGGAGCCCTCGCTGGTCAGGTAGGAAGGGACCTCGTGACCGTGACCGTGACCAGGTGGGGCAGGGGACTGCCTGGGAGGACACAGAACCAGGAAGCCTCACAGCCCAGCATTCTGGCGGGGGGGGGGGGACCCTTGTCCTGTGTCTCACCAAGGGCGTAGAGAGAGAGTGATCCAAACACTGCCATGAGCTGGGGTGTGGCCCCCAGGGCCCCACGGACGCCTGGGGGGCGATCTCAGACACGTACACCTGCAAGACACCGCGTCCACCCCGGCCCGGGTGAGAACGCAGCGGCCTGGCCAAGGGCGGAGGGGGCCCCGCCGACCCCCGGGAAGTGAGGGCCTCTGGTGGGGCTCTTGTTCTGGTCATGACTCTGTGACCTCCTTCGGGCCTTGGTGTCCCTGTCAAGTGGGCAGAAGCTCTGAAGCGAGTAGCTCGAAGCTGGGGACCGGGGGCCAAGGGCACCCAGGCTCGACCTGGCTCCTCCCAAGGGTCTTTGCGCCCACCAGGCTCACCCCAGCCCGGAGCAGAGCGGGTTTGCAGACAGTGGTGGGTGAGGGCGGGGTGCCAGGGAGGGGCCAGGACAAGGACTTCCCTTTCCTCCCTGTTGCTCAATGCGCATTTTCTCCCATTAAGCAACTCTGCTGATTTTCAGGAAATGGGCTAGGAAGTTTGGGGAGTCCAGAGTGGGGCTGAGCACATGGGGACAGGTTTCCCTGAAATTAATGGCCCTGGCAGAGGTGAACTGAGTCTCCCGGCCAACACGTCCCTGCTGACTGCTGGACTCAGAGGCCAGAAGGCCTCTGCTGACGCGGTCAGCACGCTGCTGAGGGTGTGAGGGGACTTGGGGTGGGCGGTCCTGGCCTCACCGGGATGCAGGCAGCCGTCAGCCCCCCCGCGAAGCCGGTCAGCGTCCTCCCCAGCAGCAGCATCCACAGGCCACGGGCGCCGGCCATGAGAGCGTAGCCGGCCACCGAGGGTACGGCGGAGAACATGATGCTGAGCTTCCGGCCCAGGAGGTCATTGAGGACCATGGCACTGAGCCCTCCCGCCGCTGCGCCCAAGGTGAACACGGACTGTGGAGGAGGGTGCAGGGCAGACATGTCTGGGCAGCCGGCATCCCCCGCCCCCCATCAGATCCTAGAGACAGCTGCTCTTCCGGGCCGGCCCGGGGGGCTGCAGACTCAGGCCCCGAATGGTAGTGAGCCTCCTGTCTCCAGAGGTGCACAAGCAGCATGTGGACAAACATTTGTTAGGGATGCCACGACAGGGGGTCCTGCTCTGGGCAGGAGGTGGGGCTGAGTGTCCACAGTGGTTCTGTCCAGACTGATGTTAAAATGTCTAATATGGTAATAGAGCAGACAGGATTCTGTGACTTGAAGCCTCTGGGATTATAAGATTTGAGGGTTCCTGGGTTCCCCATAGAGTGCAGTGAGTAGGGTTCAGTCAGCTGTGTTGTGGGGAGGTTGGTGGCACCCCCTCGTGGGGTTTGGCCCTGGAGTCAGTCAGCTCTCTTGGGAAGTGCAGAGCACATGCCTGGCACAGACCAAGGGCTCAGTGCCCAGCGGGCATCAGCGGCTCGGCTAATGTGTTGCACTGTAAATTTGTAGCCACTAGGATTGCAATTCTAGAACCCTGAGACCCTCGAGGTCTGTGCTCTTCTCTTCTGCATTTCCAAACCTGTCCTGGGTCTTCCTGCTCCAGCCAGCGCCTCTTTCTCCAGGCACCTGATGCCCCAGACCCCTGGCACCCAGGGAAGCATCTGCTCTGCTGTGACAGTCCAGATCCGGGTGTGGGGAGCATGGGGAACCCTCAACCCCACTGGGTGTAGATCTTAAGCCCTCCCCCACCTGCTCCTTCCCATACCTTCTCCATGGGCTTTCACTTCCTCTTTTGATTTCAGAGGCATCATCTGGCCTCACACCCCTCCTCCACCCCCAACGTGGAGTGTGGAGGCAGACCAGGGTCCTGGAGGGGCCCCAAGACTGAGCTTTTGGGGGATACCTACCTGCTACCCCTGCCCTGACCCTCCCAACTCAGAGCCTGGTCCTTACCCCAAACCAGGACGCCTGGGTTTTGGTCAGTCTCAGGTTGGGATCCGAGGAGCACTCCAGGGCTGGGATGACCGGGACGTGTAGACCAGGGCATAGCCGAAGCTGAAGTTGCCCAGCACGGCAGCAAACGTTGCCAGGAACACCCTTCTGTTCTGTGGGGCCCTGGACGTGGTGGGGGCAGAGAGATTGGGGGTCTTCGAGTCCCTCCCCACTGATCTGCTGCCTGTCCTGAGTACAATGGCTGTCCATCAGGGGCAGGGCTGGGGAGGGCTGGGTCGAGGGCCAGTCAGATTGGCACCTCCCCAGGGTCTGAATGCCAGGTCCTTTGGGGGAACTTCGGGGCATGAGGATGGCCCCTACAGCCCACCACCGGGGGGAGACACGGGCGCAGGGGGTTTTCTGCAGCAGAGGAGGCCTGGTTTCTGCTCCCAGCTTCGCCACCCCAGGCTCGCTTGCTCTGTGACCTTAGGCCAGCCCTTTGCTCTCTCTGGGTCTTGGACTCACTATCTGTGACAGGTGGGGGCTGGGCCGGGTACTGGAGGGCAGAGAGAAAGGCATACAACCAGTTCTTTAAATAGGGGTCTTAAATAGTGTGTCTAGGGGCAGGAGGGGACCAGATGGCCCTTTGGTGGCCACTTAGATGGTCAGAGGAGGTCCAAGAAAGAAACCAGCCCCCACCCATAGTCCCCATCCCCCGCGACTCTCACCCGGTACGCGTCCTCTCCTCTGGCGAGGGGCGCCTTCTCAGGGAAGGTGTCATAGTCCCGGCCCTCGGCTCCCAGCAGTGGCTCCTCCATGGCCGGCCTCTGCTGTCTCTGGCGCCGCCAAGGGACCTGGGCAGCTCGGGCGGGGAGCGCGTCGCGCCGCAGCGGCTCTGAGCATCCGGCGGCGCCCGCAGCTCCGCCCCCGGCCGCGATTGGCTGCGGGGCGGCCCTGCAGGGCCGGCGCCGGCCAATGGGCGGCCGCGAGCGGTGCGGATGCTGGGATGCGGGCGCGGCTGGGCTTTCCCAGGGCGCGGCGCGCGCCTCGTGGGACCCTGAAGGTCCCGGGTGGTCCGCGCGGGTGGGAACCCTCACCGGAGGAAAGCCGCTTGACAGTCGTGTGGGGCCTGGAGGCAGAACCGCTGCCGGATCGTCCGTGTCCACATTGGATCTGAGCTGGGTACCAGCACCCGGCTGAAGACCGCGTCCCACCCTGGGGCCCAGCTCCTACACGCAGCAGGACGCTCAGGTTCTGAGAGGCGAAGCCACTCGCCAAGGTCGCACAGCGAACTCCTGTCTCCCTTCAGAGGCGGACCGTGAGCTCCGTCTTACGCTCCACTCTTTCTCTGCCATCTGGTGTCCCCAGTCACCTCCCGAGATGCAGTGGACTGTGGCTGACGAGTGTCCGGGACAGCAGGAGGGTGTGTGGGGCGAAGGCAGGGCGGAGGGGGTGGCGGTTCCAGTGGGCCGGACTTGTATTTTCCCCGTTTCTGGTCTTTTCCAGTTGCAGAAGTAACTTGGCCCTGTGGTGAAGCATCCAGGTAATTAGATGAAACTTAGAAATAAAGCAGAAATGGAAAATTCCCTGGAAAACCGTCCTCAAAAAATAACACAATGACTAGTTCCAGCTCTCCATTTGGACTTTTTTTTTTTTTCAGAGAGAGAAGGCCGATCACACCCTGTTCTGCTGGATGGATGTACCACATATATTTTTTAATTGGTCCTTTGTCATTGAACATTTGGGTTATTTATAAAATTCGCTATTAACATAGTAAAGTGTTTTTTTTTAAGTTATTAGAATTCCCTTTCGTTATCACTGAAACGATAGAGAAAACAGCGACATCCCTCTCCTGACAGCCTCGCCCTGCTCGCATTTTAGTATCCAGGCACGCCCGATACACGGGGACTTTTACTGGCAATATTGCACAGTCCTCATAACCACATTTTAAAATTTGAGATACAACACATCTTGGATGTGCAGCTCAACAATTAAACCTGGGTGTGCAACTCTGTAGTCAAATGACCCAATGAAGAAACAGAAGCTTCTCATTACCCTGGAAAGTCCGGATATTTCTCCTCGACATTCCCAGCCTCCTGAGTCCCACCACTGATTTCTGTCATTGTGCATTATTACACTTTCCTGCTCTTGAACCTGATATGAATAGAAACGTGCTCTTATTTCTGCCTCTTTTTTTTTTTCTCAATGCAGTTGTTTGCTTTTAAAATCAACTTGGTTAAGATATAATTTACCTAGGGGAACCTGAACTCATTTTAAATGTACTGGTTGATGAATGTTGACAACTGTATAGCCCAGACCCCTCCCCCACCAAGGTATAGAACACTCCATCCTCCTAGAAGTTCCTTCATGTCCCTTTCAGTCAAACCCCCTCCTCGCCCACCCCGGGAAACTGCTGCTCATCTTCCTGTGCCTGTGGATTGGGCTGGTCCTTCCTAGGAGTCATCCGTGTCATTTTTCAAGTGGCTTCGTCCCTTTTTGTTACTATATATGAGTGCACCCCAGTGTCTTCTCAGCCTTTGGTGGGTGGTTGGGTTATTTCTAGTTTTGGCTGAAAGAACAAGGCTGGTATGACACTCTTGTGTGTGTAGCACTGTCTTAATTGGCCTTGCAGGTCCTTGAGAAGATGAACCTGGATTTGCTCATGAATCTTCTGTCATGGGCATTAAGGCTGTTTCAAACATTTTTGCTCTGAAAATTAGCAATGCAACGAACATCTTTGTCTTTCAAGGATAATTTCCTTCAGCAAGGATTGTTTCTGTGGTCCTCAGGCCTCCTTTAACCCTCCCACAGGTGGGCTTATGCCCTCGCTCCTGACCACTCTCACCTGGGTCTCCTGTAGACGGCCACTCGGGACCTGACCTGGTCTCTGGGGTGCGGTGGAGTGTGTGTAACGCTCCTCCCCTCCCCCTCCCCCACCCTAGGCCTGGCACCGGCGGGGCACACAAGGGCTGCCGGGAAGCCCCTTGCCAACTTGAATTCAGAGTTCTCCCCACTTCTTCAGCCCATCTCAGCCCACAGGCAGGAAGTCTTGCTTGGGGCAGCAGGAAGTACTGGTCTGGAGTGGGACACCTTGCTCGGCTAGGCATGGACAGCCCGTTCCTCTCTCTGCCCTGCACACGCCCACGGAAGGGCTGGGTCCCTCACTTCTCCGCCCCCAGCTCCGGCCCCTTCCTGCGGGAAGTTGGCAGGTTGCGGTTCTTTCGAGGAAGAGCCCTCGGTTCGTCCACTCAGGCTTGCCCGTCCCTGGGGCAGGCCCCTCCAGGGACGCCAGAGCTCCCATGGCTGCAGGGTAAGCATCCTGCAGAGCCCCAGGACTGGGGAGGGGCAGGCCGGCACCACTCCTGCCTCTTGGACTGTGTCCGCCCCTGGCTGACCCAGGGCAATGGAGCTTAATGAATGGCCTGGTCCGAACTCTGCCCCATGGAGAGGAGGGGCGGAGGACCGGCTCTCAGTGCTGTGACCCCCTGCCGACCTCTGGCGCGTCGCGGGCACGCTGCTCCCGCTCCGGGCCGTGCTTTTCCCCTGTGTGACGTGATGGAAGCGGATGCTGTGTGGGCGGGGGGCGGTGGCGGCGTTGACACGGCTCTTCCCCCAGTTTCTTCCCTCCGGATGAGTCTGCCGGCTTCTAAGTGCCCTGGAAACTGGTGGAGCGGCATTCCGGACACCCCGACACAGGGCTGGAAGCCTCTGCGCGGGGAGGTAAGGCATGCCAGTGCATCGGGCAGCACCCCGGCTGGTCCTCACCTCCCCTGTGGCCTTGATCACCCACTTTAGAGGAAAACAGTGTGGCTCAGGGAGCCCCTGCTCATGATTACCTCATGGGCCCTTGCTCCATGGAGACCTCCCTCCGAGGGTGAGTGCCGGTGGCCTTTCCAGAGCAAGTCCTGTCCCCTACCTGCTCCTTCCTACAGATGGGCTGCCCGGGGCCCCTGGGGGAGAAGGTCTCCGACATCCAGCGGTCCAGCACCCCTGCCGCCCCCCGCCGTGCTCCAGGTGAAGCCATCCCTGGCCCCGTGGACTCGGACCTCGTGCCCTCCATGGCCCTGGCCGCAGCCCTGGCCTTGCTATTTCTCCTGCTGTCATCCTGGCTGGTGTGGCACGGGCACCTGCAAGGCTCCTGCTGACGTGGGTTCCCAGGAGGGGAGAGGGGTGTCCCGTGGCTGGGCCTGGCACAGAGCCAGGGACACGGGGGTGGGGAGTGGAATGTAGGGGCTGGCCTCCCAGCCATACCCGCCCGGGCCAAACCCCATGGCCACCTGCTCTCGGAAGCTGCAGTGGGACCACAGGAGGCCCCTGAGACCCGCAACTGGAGGGCAGGAACTCGGATGAGCCCTGGCCCCTGCTGCAGAATGCCACTGCCCTGTGCCTGGCAGGGTCTCTGAGACGGGGCGCAGAGCCTCGGGCAGCTGGAGCTGCTCAATCCAGGCTCAAACCCACTCATCCTGGGGTTGCAGATAAAGCCAGGTGACCACTGGGCATCTGAGAAATAAGTCAAGGTGTGCGGTAACTGAGAACTCCAGCCCAGGCTGTGCCTACGCTGGGCTGTGTGATGCTGGACAAGGCCCAACTGCGTGCTGGGCCTTGGTTTCCCCAGTCATCAAATGAGGATGGCAATGCGTACTTCTGGGAATTCTTGGCAGGGAGGGCCGAGCAATGGGGAGGCACTGCGGTCACCTCTGCAGCAGACACTGCCTCTGCGCCGCCTCTCTCTCTCCTCCTGGGACTCAGAAAACCCCTGGAGGCAGCCACCGCTCCTCCTTGGCAGGCGGAGGTGGGCTGAGCGGGATGCGCTGGTCTTGGCTGCCACCTGGTGTCTGGAGTCAGAATTGCACCAAATGCTGTGAGATTCCCCCTGGGGTTACCGTCAGGCCCAGGATGGAAAATTTTGAGATTGTAAATAAACACAAATCCCATTACCCAGAGAGAACTTCTTTTACCATTTGCTATTTATCTTCTTCCCCTCCATTTCTGCATCTATAATCTTACTGAAGAAATTGTCAGGAAGGAGACGGAGCGGGTGGCAGAGCTGTTTGTGCCAGGGGCAGGCACTGCCCAAGGCCGGCGGGGCCCTCCCGCCCGCAGCGGCCCCTTCTGGGACCTGGACAGAGGAGAGCACGCGCTTCTGGGCGTGGGAGGGGCACGGAGACCTTCAAGCTGGCACAGAAGGCTCCGGACCTTGCAGTCCCCGATCGAACAAATACAAGACACCTCCCTTGTGCCAGACTCCACGGAGAAACGAGGCGAATGGGCCCCCCGGGGAGCTCAGGGGCTCCTCCTCCCTGCTCCTTCAGCACCCTGGGCCCAGGCCGGGGTGGCGGGGGGCTGCAGGCTCCCTCTCTCCTACCCTGGGTGGACCTAGCCTGCTGCCTTGACTCCAGCTGCGGGAGGGGTGGGTGGGGAGTGCGTGGGGCTGTAGGGGCCTCAGGTACTCTCTGGGGGGAGTGGGGGTTGGGGTGGGTCCCGGAGGTTTGGGGGGTCCTCTTGGAGAAGTAGGGGTAGGGACACTGAGAGACAAGGCCTGGTGGCTGGACCCTGATTTTCTGAACGGTCACCAGCACAACCGGGGACTCAGGGGTGGACCACGGGAGCCCCCTCCTCATTTGGCCGTCCTGCCTGCTACAGGAAAGGGAGGCCGGATTCCTCGGAGGGTCACTTTGAGACTGTCCCTCCCCCACCCCTCTCCTGAGCATCTTCCCTGTCCCACAGGCCTGTCCCTGAACTCAGGGGCCCAGGGAGCAGGCTGGCAGCCAAGCGTGGCCCCCTCCACCTCTGGCCTTCTGCCCAGGGAGCACAGGGTCCTCTCTGCCACTGGTCACACCCTTTCTTGTTGGAGGGGAGAGGCTAGGGGCAGGACGCCCCCCCACACCTCCTGGCCCCTCCCCCAGCACACTCCACCTCCCCACCTTTGATCCCCCTCACGCATCTTGTCAGACAGACACCTGAGACCCGACTTCTGAGGTTGGGGCTGGCCTTTGCAACCCGGGGCACAGACTGTTAGATTCCTGCCGGGCAGGCCGGGTTGGGGGCCTCTGGGGATCCCAGGCCCACGCTCCACCTCACGCCCCCTCAGGCCACCAGAGCGGGAGCTAAATCCCGGGCTCCTTCCTCCCAGCCTGAGCCCATGTCCACGGACTCCAGACTCCTAGTCTGAGGGATACAGGGCCCCCCAGGTGAGCCGAAGAGCTCAAGGCCTCGTCGCTGCCCCCTGCCCCAGGGCCAGTGAGTAACGGTGCAGGTGGACGAAGGCAGCCTGGCTCTGCTTGTTTGCATTTCTGACCGACCCTCATGAGCACGCCACGCGGCTTTGACGAGGTGCTCCTGGCGGTCCAGTCGACCGAGGGGCCCCGCCTCCGAGGCTCCAGCGGGTGCCCGCCCCGCGGCGGGGCCTGGGGCCAGCGGGGCCGCTGCCTGCGGCTTGTCCAGGAAGGAACTGCACCGCAAGGAAAATATTGTTCTGGGTGATTCAGTGACCCGTTTCGTAAACGCTGCGGTTCTACCTTGGCGCTTTTCCTGCCCCGCCCCCTGGGCCCCGCCTCCCCGCCCAGGAGGCACCGGGCAGCCAGATGCCTGGGGTTAGGAAAATATGTGTTTTCAGTGCGTTGGACGCCTCCAAGGGTGACGGGATGGGCCTGGGGACCGGCGTGGGGCTGGTGGACCGCACCCTGAGCTGGGCAGCTCGCTGGTGCACGTGCGCGTGCGTGCGTGCATGTGTGTGTGTGCACAGGAGTGCGGCGTGCCTGCATCAGCATGCGCACACACTCTGTAACACGTGCACACACGTCGGGTCTGTGTACATGTGCACGTGCTTGTGTCCATGTGTATGAGCCTATGCGTACACAAGTGTGTGCCTGTGCAAATCTATGTGTACAGCGAGCATGTGCGTGCGCGTACACACACACACGTGCATGCACACGCGTGCACGCATGTGCGGATGTGTGCATACGCGTGTGCTCGTGTTTAATCCATGTCGCCTCCCTCTGGGAGACCGGGGGTGCAGGGGCGCCGCTGTTCCGCCCAGCAGCCTGCTCGCTCGTGGGCTGGAGGGTGTTTGCCAGGCACGGTCTGGGGGCCGGCAGAGGGCGGGGCGGCCTTCTCCTCTGGGGAGGAGGAGGCCCTTCCTGCAGTTAGAGGGAGCAGGTGCCGACGCGGGGCCGGGGAGGGTCATGCAGCTGGAGTCTCCTTTCCTCATCAGCGGGGCTGTGTCCACTCCTCTCTGCTGCCTTCCTGTGCAGGCCCCTGTTTCGTCTGGGGTGGCGACGCGCCTGACTGTGAACTCAGACCCCGAGCTGCCCGCGCAGGTGCGGGGGGGGCAAGGGCGTCAGCTCTGGCCAGGAGGGCGGCTGCCCGGGTGGGGAGGTTCGGGGTCCTCCCTCTTCCTCCTTCCCGGAATGCAGCCATGTCCCCTGGGGTGCAGTGGCCAGTCCTGCGACCAGGAGCCGAGACCCGGGCTGAGGCTGGCGGGCGGGGACGAGGCAGGGGCTGGCTCTTTGGTGACGTCGTGGGGCCTGGGCCGTGCCGTGCGAGCTGGTTTTCTGTGAGTCTCTCACCGAGATGCCGCCGCCCATCCTCGCTGGGCGGTTAGGGGCCGGCACGTGGTGGGCACCCTCTGCACTCCGTGCTCCCCAAGGGACACTGGGGAACCGCCCTCAGGGACATGCAGGCGCCTCTCATGTCGCTGTATGTCACCTCTCGTGAGGGGCCAGTATTTGGCTCAGAGGGGAGGGGCGAGGCGGGCGGGAGGAGGGCAGCCCAGCCTGGCCCCCGTGGACAGCAGAGAGGCCGTGGCTCTGGGGGAGCAGGGCATTCGTCTGAGCCTGATTGCCACCTGGAACGAGGGCCCAGTCACTGTCCTGTCCTCTGTGAGGTGAGGACGACGTACCCAGCGTGGGGCTGTGTGGCGGTGGGTGGGATGGCGTGACGCTGGAAACCTTTCCTTAGCCCAGGAGACGGTCAGAGGCGCACGCTGGGGGCAGGTGGATGGGTGGGCGGAGGCCAGGTGCCTGCAGGGGGTGGCATCCTTCACGACGCGGGACAGGTCCTGGGAGCCAGACCCTGGACGTGCCCCAGCAGACACTCCCAGGACCTCGAGGGACTTCGGCGAACCCACACGTGTCAGGTACATCCTGCTCGGGGCATGACGCAGGGACAGGAAGAAGCCAGGCCGAGGCTGACCCGCCCCCTCTCCGGCCATCAGCCCCTCCCCGGGACACAGCTGTGGCTTCTGCCACCTCGCTTTTGGGGTCCCGGCAGGGTAGTCAGTCACCCTGGGGCTGAGTCCTTGCTGTGTGAGTTTGGGCCCCCCACACCACCCTACTTGTGAACCTCTACTTCTTCATCTGCTTCACGGGGAGGGGGCACGGGGTCCTTCGTGGACACGTGCTCGTGGAGTCCTGAGCTGGACGGGCGCTTGTGACCTTGACTCTCTGCTTTTCCCCCTTGTTCGGCAGACCCGGATCCAGGGCTCAGAAGAGGGGCAGGTGCCTGGGGCGTGGATGTGGGTCGGACCCGGTCAGGCGAGGTGAGTTCTTGTCCCCTCTGGCCTTTGCGACAGGAAGGAAGAGACCTAGGCCTACCTCTCGGCCGGTTGCATGCTGACCCCCGGCTCTAATCACCCTGGGGTTCCCCCCCCTGCCGTTGGGGCTGGCGGGTCTGGGGGCACTACGGGAGCAGAGCGGTGGGAGGGGGGCACCACCTGGCCGGCGGAGGCCTCACGGCCGGGCGTGTCCGCCTTTCGCGGCCTCGGCCGACACCCTCTCCCGGGACCCAGCCAACCGTTTGTGGGCTGCTGAGTAGCACAACAGCTGCTCCCCTCCCTGCAGGGTGACAGCACATTCTTCGGATGGCTGGACACTTCCTGGCTTGCAGTGTGTGAGGGAGTCTCGCTCTGTCCGGCTGTTCCCCCGCACCCCTCCAGACTCCCCTCCTGTCCCCGCCAGCCAGCAGCGGGGTCAGGCCAGACCACCGCGCATGCTCAGACGGACCACACAGACCCCGGGGGCTGCAGGTGGCCCGGGAGAGCTCCCCTGGGTTATTTTTGGCCCCGGTGCTGGCCTGCGGACTCCCCGCCAAAAGCAATTACTGAATTTTCATCTTGTTTTGCTGACAGTTTAGAATATGTCAAAAATGTTCCACTGGGGGACTCGAGGGCACCTCGGGGGGTGGGGAGTGGGGGCTGGGAGCCCAGCTGTGGCCGGGTCCCCCGGGGTCGCTCTTTGGGGTTTCTGGCGAGACAGAGGCGGGGTGGGGGCAAGTGAGGGCCGTTCACAGCCGTCGGCGTGTGTGCCTTCCGAGCAGCAATCTGTGTGCAAACACGGGCTCACGCCCCCCTGTCCTTGTAACACAGAGGGGACCATTGTCCCCGTGCCACCGAGGAGGAAGCTGCGTCACAAGGCTGTCCTGCCGCCTGCCGATGCCCCACGCCTCGGAGGGGGTCGAGTGGGGCCTGGGGCTGCTCGCTGTTTGCGGGTTGCACCGGGCCGTCCGAGAAGGGCCGGCCCTCTTCCGTGGGGGGCGGGGCCGGCAGCCGAGAGTGACGGGGTGGGGAGCTGTCCCTGGGGTTTCTGCTCACCGCTGGGGTGTGCTCAGGGTCCCTGGGAAACAAACCAGGTCTGGCCACCTCCTTTAAAATGTCCACACTGCGGTGCCTTGGAACTCGCACCTTGGCCCGCAGCCGGGACCACGGCGCTGTCCTGGGGAGGACTTTGGGGTCACTGGAGTCTGCGAACAGGGCCAGCCCCGGGGCCCAGAGTCCGTGCTCGTGCTGGGCGGGCTGGGTCCAGCCTGCTGGGCCTCCCACCCTCCCACGGCCCTGGGAGCATCGGCGTGGCAGGCGGAGGCTGGGGCAGGCGGGCAGATGCGGCCCCAGCCACGGGCCCCTGAGACCCCCACCGCCCTGACCCTGGGTGACTGCTCATTCTGTTCTGGGAAGAGCCTGGGGTGGGCGCCTGCCGGGAGGCGGGGAGCGGGAGCTTCAGACCCCCCCCACTGGCAGATGCCAGAAGCGACTGGGGGGTGGGGGTCTGTAGGAGAGGAGTGTGCATGGAGCACCCCGCCATCTGCGATCTCGCTTATCCGTAGGCCACCCCTGGGTGCAGGGGCTCGGCTCCTGCCCCAGGAGGGCAAGCCTACTCGACAGGGGGGCTCAGGCACACGCGTGTGCACGCTCATGCCCACATGTGTGCCCTCGCATGTCGTGTAGGTGAGAATGCGTGCGTGTGCATGTGCCATGGGTGTGCGGACATGTGTAGGGGTGTGCACACACACACCCTGACGAAGCGACCCCACTTCCTGTCTGGCAGGTAGCACCCGGTCTGGTGGCGGCAGGGCAGGGCGGAAGTGGGTGCACGGGGTCGGGGCCCCCACCTAGCTCCTGTTGGCCCGGCGTTGGGTGGGGATGGGCTGTGGCCAGTGGGTACAGGCGGAGCGGTCAGACTGCAGGGGTGTGGGGAGCCCAGCCTTGGACGCTCAGGGCTGGCCGGGGCTTGGGGTGACACTCCTATGTGCCACGCGTGTGCCCATACGTGTCTGTCCAGTGCCCTGCTGTCTGCGCAGCCTGGGCCCGGATCTCAGCTGTCGCCCTGGACAGTCACACGGGTTTTGAATCATGGCTGCAGTTTCAGGGGGAGAGGCAGGTGGGGTGCCCGCCTTGCCCGCCCCGCCTGCCCCGCACCTTTCAAAGGCGCCGCGGTGTCTGTCTGAGGAGCGTGGCCCACAGCAGCCCCGTGGCCCGGGAGGCCAGCAGAGGCCCGGGGTCTGTGGCACGGCTGTGAGGTGGTCTCCAAGGACGGATTAGCTGCCCGGCCCCTGCCCGCAGGTAAGGAGCAGGATTTGCTTTCTTGGGCACGGAGAACAGTCACCAAGGCCACATGGTCCGGCCCGGGGCTTGACGCAGAGGAGGCTGTGGGTGTCTGGGGACGGCGTGGAGAAAGGCGGCTGGTTGTCTGGGCCACTCGGGGTCCTTCGCCCGAGGCGCTGGCCTGGCTGTGGGTGGGGTTGGCCTCCCTGGGGCCCCCGCGTACCTCCGGCAGGCGGCCTACACGCCGTGGCTTCCCGGCCTTTCTCCATTCCGCTCACCAGGGCTCACGGCCACCATCTCTTGGGGTCCCCACGACCCAGGCGGAAAAACTGCTCACTACGTGAATGCAGCAGCAACCCCAGTGTGTCCCCTGCCCTCTGGAGGGACGTCTGGTGGCCTGGCCTGGCCCGGGGGTGGGGGGTGGCCCCACACGTTCATGGGCCAAGACCATGAGGCTCTGTGGAGCTGAGGTCATGCGGTGGGTGGGTGCAGGGACAGACCTGTGACTCTCATCCCACGGTCCCCTCACGGGCTGTCGAAGTGACACTTTTCAGGGCCAAGAGCAAACGTCTCAGTGTGAGGACGCTGCCCTGGCTTCGTCTGTGCCCCGAGCCCACGAGTGCCCCCTCGCCTGGAATCTGTGGGCGCGAGAATCTCGTGCCACCTCGACTGCCCCGGGCGCTCGCGGGGGCCCCTCTGGCTGTGCCTGGAGCTGCCCAAGGCGGGCGCTGCCCCCCCGCCCTGGGGGGGGGTCTTCCCAGTGCCGCCCCCTGGCCCGCTGGTCCAGGAGGTGACCGACGTTGTGCCCGCCAAACATGAGGGCGCTGCCCTCGAGCTCAGGCAGACATTGTGCGGGTTCCGATCCCTGGGCTTCGATGTGCTCACCCCGCGGCCCTCCGTGACAAGGAGGGCCCAGGATCGGGACCCGCACAATGTCTGCCTGAGCTCGAGGGCAGCGCCCTCATGTTTGGGGGGGGCTTCCCAGTGCCGCCCCCCGGCCCGAGCCGGCCTGGGCTGCAGCAGACGTGGCCTGCCCCCCCGCTGACGGCCCCCGCCCGCAGCCGCCCTCCGCCCTGTCTCAGCTGCGGCTGACCCGCTGGTCCAGGAGGTGACCGACGTTGTGCCCGGCCGCCGAGCGCTGGACAGTGCTGTGCACACGAGGGCCCCGCGGCCGGGCCTGGACTCTGCCTCGTCGCCGGCCTTGGCCTCGGGCACCTGGCGACCTCCCTGCACTTCGGCGCCCTCAGCGGCGACTCAGGGTGGTGGCGGCACCTCCCCCTCAGGGGGCCGTCTGAGGATTGAGTGAGTTCACACCTGGAGCAGACAGGGGACCACGGCCGTTCACCGGGTCCACGGCGAACAGGCCCGCGGGATCGGGGGTCCGAGGGGGCTGCGTGGTCATCCGCACAGCTGACTTTTTGGACGACACCGTGAATGACAGGGGTCCTTTTGGAAAGGTGGATGGTTGTTTTGAATAACTGCTCTGCCCCACCAGAATCGTCACCCGTGTGTTGCTTATATGATAAAAAGTAAACTAAAAATCAGCAAAAACACCAGAAAGCTAGTTGTCCGTCCCCCGCTGATGGGTGATAGCCGACCGCAGGGCTTGGAGCGGGCGGGGAGACCGAGTCAGCGGTTTGGGGTCAGGCACGTGCGGATCTGGTGCCCCTCGGCCGTGAGTGGGGGCCAGGCAGAGGCAGGGGTTCGGGGAAGGGGCGTTTGGGGAGGGCTGAGGAGGGAGCTAGAACGTGAGGCCTGGCTCGGAGGATGAGCAAGATGTTAGCAGGCGGGGTGCAGAGGCGCGCACAACGTGTCCAGGTGCGGGGTACCGTGTGAGGGTGCCCCTTACACACACCCCACCCACGTACCACGCCCTCGCCACACACACACAGACACACACAGACACAGATACACACAGACACACAGACACACACACAGACACACACAGACACACACACAGACACACACAGACACTCACACACACGCACAGACACACACACACACACGCAGGCAGACGTGCGTGCTGCGCGTCCGGCCTCTGGCCTCGCCGCAGGAAGCACGCAGCACAGGGGAGGCCGGCCCGCTGGGACGTGGGGCTCGGGGCTCGGCATGGCGGGCGCACAATGCCGCTGGACGTTTCGAAACCGGAATCCGAGCTGAGTGTGAGCCATGATGGGGCCCCCAGCGTCCAGCTGGGCACAGGCTGGGGGGGACGGTCTGTGACCGGGAAGGGGGGGCGTCTCGGGCCGCAGAGGCCGGTGGCAGGATTCTGGTGACGGCATCACGGAGACGTCAGATTCGAGGTTGATGGGAACCACGGTGTGGCGTCTGGAGCTGCGACGCCCCCGCCAGAGGCCCCCCTGCCACACTGCCCTGCCCCACGGAAGGCGCCCACCCGCCGCAGCCCCGGAGACGCCGACATGTTTCTCTGGACGGGGCTCAAGACGTCCTCCTGCCCGCAGGGCCAGCGGGGACGAGGGACTGCTTTGTCAGGCCGGGACGGGGGCCAGCAGAGCCCAGGACACGCCGTCTCCCGGCCCGGCCTCCTGGAGCGGGGCCTGTGCCGAGAACGGCGTCTGACCCTGTGTTCCCGGCGGGGCTGGGGCCGTGTCCTCAGGACGCAGCTGTGCCCAGCTGTTCTCTGAGTGACGTCGGAAGGTCCACCCTCTCCACAGCCGCTCTGCTGACCGAGGGACATACACAGTTGTCAGACTCTTTCGGGGACCCATGACCCTTGGGGTGACAGGATGGAGACCAGGACCCACGTGGCCTGAGGAGTCGCGGGAAAGGTGTTGACCTCCCGCGAACTCCCAGGGACCTCGGGGCTGAGAGGCTTCGTCCGCGGCGCGGTGCCCACCATGTCCTCTGCTCAGGCTGTACCGTTAAGGAAGGTGGCGGCTTCCAGCGGGACAGCTCGAAACTCCCTCATGGTGACCGCCGGGGTCACCAGCCGGGGCGGCCAGCCCGCCTCCGTAACCTCGGCCCTCCCTGCACCCAGAGGCGTCTGGCCCAGAGGCCGTTGCCTGCGTGCTCGTCAGAGCTGCCGCCTTCAACGGGGGCGGAGGCTGGCCTTGTGTTCTCGCCTCGAACCCTGGGCAGGTCACAATTTGAGTCCCCAGGGTTTAGCTGGCTCCCTCCTGCAGCCGCCTCCCGAGGCATGGGCGCTTACAGGAGGGGTCCCAGCCTTGAGGTCCAGACCGAGTGGCCAGTGTGGGCACAGGTCCCTCCGGAGCGGCAGGGCCTCTGGCTGCTGCCGTCAGCCCTGACTGCCGGGTCCTCCGGGCGCCTCTTTGAAGGAGGGTTCTGTGGGCCCCCCACTTCTGTGCCCACCCCCTCTGAAGGCAGCGACGTCACCTGTCCCCTGCACTGCAGTATCTCTAGTGACTCAAACAGTGCCTGGCGTATAGAAGAAGCTCAGTAAATCCTGGATGACGGACGGTTGAACGAATGAACGGATTCACCGATGACCGACGCATTTGCTGAGAACGGCCGAGGTTAAGGGCGTAGCCCTGGAGCCAGACTCTGTGGGTCCGAGATTCGAGCCCCCGATTCCCTGGCTGCGTGGCCTGCAGTGCGTTATTTCATGTCTTTGTGCCTGAGTTTCCTCATCTGTAAAGGGTGCGAGATTTCTATTCCTATCAACATGGCCAGTGAAGAACCTGCACAAACCCTCCCACTAGAAGTGGCTACGAATTCTGGATAGAATCCAAGTCGTCCCCCTGAACTGTCCTGAGCTCGCTGGGGCGTGAATCCTCAGACCGCGAAGGGGACACTAGAGGACCCAGAGGGGAACGTGGCACAACCCAAACGGGCTTGGCCTGGAGGCGTGTGTGTTTGTGGGGGGCGATGAGGCTGCTGAGTTGACTGTCTGTGAGGCTGGGGAGAGCCAGGGCTGTGGGGCACGGACCCCTGAGCAAAGCAAATCGCTGGCTGGGCTCAGAGTTTTCACGTGAGGCTTGGGAGGACTTTCCGAAGGAGGGGTTTAGGGACCGGGTGATCTCCAGCTGAGGGAGTGTGGCTCCACTGATGGGTTGATGGAAGCGAGTTGTCACCAGTAGATGACAAGGGATCGATTTAAAGCCAGTTCTGGTCTCTACTGGCTGCAGTGGCCAAAGAAGAGTCTTTTTTTTTTTTTTTTTTTTGAATTTGGAGAATTGAAACTTTTCTATTCTCATCATTTTTTTTGGGGGGGAGCTCCTTTGGGGCCAGAGGAAGACACAACTTAGAGCCTGGCCATGTTGGGGGTCCAATAGAAGATGGGGGACCCTCTCCATAAATCCTGGATTCCCAAGGATTTCGCCTCACCATCAAGGTAAAACAGAAAATCCTTCTGCCTCTGGGCATCGCACCAACAATGCATATCTCAAGCCTCGATGCTAAGGTGAGGAGAAACAGTTCTCTAAGAATTCATGATGATAAGCTGGGCCGTGTGTGTGTGCGCATGTGTGTGTGTGCGTGCGCAGCCTCAATTCATGCTTCTTCAATTATTCCCAAATCTCAGACAAGGGATTTTGGTTTAAAGGGTTCTCGGACTGGGAGTGTCCCATTTGCATGGCAAACACAAAATGCAAACATTTCCTTAAAAAAACCTCCCTTTATCTCAGGCTTCAGACCGTTTCCACAAAGTTCCATAGAAAATGAGCAGTTTAGAGCAAAAGTTTACTACATATCCCAGCAAACAAGCCACCAGCAGAACAATAGGCAGGAAAGTCCGAACAGCAAAAATTCAGATAGTGGAAATATCAGACCCAGAAAAAAAATGTGCTTTGTAGAAGAAATAAAAGGAACTTGAACATGCTAATAAAGAACAAGCATATGCCTAGAAATTTAAAAAAGAACATAATATTTGAAATCAAAAACCACAGGATGTTTTAACAACAGCTTAGACACAACTAGAGAGGGAATTAGCGAACTGAAGGATAAGGTGGAAGAAATTAGGAAACTTGCACTTCTGAGAGAAGACGACTTGGGAAATATGAAAACAAACCAACCAACCAACCATGGGGAACAGAGTGAGAACGTAAACATATTTATAATTAAAGAAATAGAATAGGCCCAGGGGCGGCATTTGAAGAGGATTAAGGCTTACACTGTTCCAGCTTTAATGAAAGAAAGCCACTTACAAATATAAAACTACCCAATGAATCTCAAGCAACATAAAAAAAAAAAAGGGATCCACAGTTAGTCACCACAGAAGAAAAATACAGAACATCAAAGACCAAAAGAAGACTCGAACGAGAGTCGGAAAATACAGATCACCTTTAAAGATGATGAATGCCAAGAGCCTGCTTTTCGGCAGCAACAACGGGAGCTTGAAAATAGAGAAACGATTTCGTCCAAATGCTGAGAGCAAATGACTGTCAAGCTAGAATGCAATATCCAGTGAAAAGGGGCAAAGTAAAGACAGATATAGGCAAATAAAAATCAGGAAATGTCCCACAAACGGTTCACACTTGAGGAAGTTTCAAAGGAGTATAAGAAGGGACGAAAGTCAGAGAGAGGGTTATCCACGTGGGCGATTGGTACAAACACGGGCAGCAGAAATGTCGCACGGGCTCTAAACAAAGACGCAGCCCAAAGGAAGGTAACAATGACCTTAAGGTCAGGAAGGGAGTAATTAGAATTAAGTGGTCCTAAAGTCTCTGTGATAAAGTATTACTTTAGGACAGACTTTGATAAACAGCCCCTAAAGGAAATAGAGTGTATACAATCTAAACCAGTGGAGAGGAGAATAGAATTTAAAAACTCTGGAATCCAAAAGAAAACAAGAAAGGAGAGAAAAGAAACATAGAAAAGACAAAATGGTAAAAACTAGTCCAAATATATTAGTAATTACAAGACATAGAAATTTATAAAATGTTCCAGATAAAGGACAATAAGTTCAGGCAAGATAAAAGGACAAAACACAGCTCTTTTTAAGGAATATATTTAAAGCGTAAAGATACGAAAAGATAGAAAGGAAAAAGTTTATGCAAATACTAAGCCAGAGAGAGTTTCCAAAAATTCTATTACCATCAGAAAAAAATATACTTTATGTCAGAAAGAACTACTCGAAATAGTTCATTGCTTAAAGGTCAACTTTTCTGATTTATTGGGAAGACATAACTTATTTTTACCTTAAATGCACCTGATAACAAAACCTCACGATATAGAAAGCACAATTTGGCAGAATTAGATGGAGAAATAACAAATCAACTATTAGAGTGAGAGATTTAAAAGAAACGTCTATAGACGTGGGATGTACACACCATAAATTTACCCATATTAAGTTCAATGAGATTTTGTGAATTTACATTGTTCTGCAACCCTCACTCCATCCAGTCCAGTTTGAGGAGGCTTTGCATCGTCCCAAAAGTTCTCTTGTACCCACGGTAGCCAATCCCTGCAGCCCTCCTGCAACCCCCCGCCCCGAGCCCGAGGCAGCCGCCAATCCGGGTCTGTCTCTGCGGTGTAACTTCTGGAAACGGGACGATTCTCCTTATGTGAAGCTTTCTTACAGCCATCCTGGTGGGTGCGAAGTGGCATCTCGCTGTGGTTCGGTTTCCCCGGTGACCAGTGATACTGGGCACCTTTCCGCGTGCGTATTGGTCGTTTATAAATATTTGGTGAAGTGTTGAACTCTCTTGTCCGTTTCTCTTTACTCGAGTTGTTTCTCTTCTTCTTGAGGGTTTTTTTTTTTTTTTTGGAATTTAATTTATTTTGTAGTTTTCAATGACAGTTGATTACTTCGTATTAGTTGTAGGTGTATAGCCTAGGGGTTAGAGTTTACGACTGAGTTTTGAAAGTTTATTTACAGAGAGCACTTTATCATGTATATGTTTTTGTAAATATTTCCTCCCAAGTCTGTTTCTTGTCTTTTTCAAATTTTCCTAACGATGGCTTTTGAAGGGCAAAGTTTTATATTTCGCTCCCAGTGTCATAGCTACGAAACCTTCGCCTGATCTGAGGTCCCAAAGCTGTTCTCTTGTTTTGTTTTTTTTTTTTGTTTCTTTTTTTGTGATGGGCGCGTTCTGGTTTTTTGGGGTGATTCTGGGGTATGGTGCGAGGTGCCGGCTGAGGTTCCTTTTTGGCACGTGGACGTCCGTTTGTTCCAGAATCTCTTGTTTCAGAGGCTGCTGTGACCCTCGGAGATGTTTACTGCCCTCTCTCAGCAGGGAACGGCAGCTACTTACAGGGGGCACAGACGCGTCCGGCGATGCGACCGCCAAGCTCGACCTGACGGACTTGAGCAGGACGTGGCGCGGGGAACCAGCCCCGTCCTGGGGCGCAAAGCCCACTTCGGAGCACTGGTATCTCGCAGACTGACCTCAGTCCCCGTGAAAGGCCAGTCAGAGTAACAGCTTGAAAACCCCCTTATCCGCAAGTTGAGAAAGACAGTGCCTGTCACAAAGGCGTCGAGAGGCCCGAGTCCGCAGGCACCGAGCTGCGTCCGGCCTCCTGGTCGGCCTCTTGTTCCCTCTGCCGCCTCCTTCATGCTCCTTATCTGATTCACGCACTGGCTCATTTGCCGGGTGCTGCCTGCACGGCCGGTCACCCACCAGGCAGCGGGGGTGACGCCACCACCCACTGGAGCCACGGGCTCCACAGCCAAGGCCCCCGGGCGCTCACAGTAGACCCAGCACCCAGGGGCGAGCGTGGGCCACAGCGAAGTCTCCATGTGCCATCGGACGACAAGACAAGGGCTGCTGTGAGGGACGGCGAACGGCGCGCCGGGAACCCCACAGCGAACGGCGTCAGGTCTCAGCTCCCCTCGTGAGGGCTCAAGCCCCCCCCCCAAGTCATCCTCCGTTTTCCAGCCTGTGCAATGGGGGCGAGACGGCCCAGGCGCATTCCGATGACGAGTGGTCACGGGCGTGAGTCCCCACGGGCTGTAAAGGTCGTCATGGGCGTGACGGTGGGGATGCGCGGGGCGCGGGCCCTGTGGGGACGCACAGAAGAGCAGGTGTGTGCGGGAGGGGTGGGCTGGCCCTGACCGGCCTCTGAGGTGGCCTTTTGCACCCACATCCTGGGATCCGCCATCATGCAACTTCGGGAACTGGCCCTATTGCCCCAGCCCTGGGAGTCAGGGCTGTTGGTCTGGGGCCCGCCGCTCAGATCCCGGGGCCGGGGCTCTGCCAAACGTCTTCCAGATGTGGCCGCAGCTCCCCGATAGCCTGGCTTCGGTGGGGGCCCCGGCCGGCAGGATCCTGTGAGCTGAGCTGCTAGGAAAGCAGCCCCCTGCGAAGCCGCAGAAGCCCCGACTTCGCGGACGGGAGAGAGGGGGCGACTGGGCGGGATGTGGGGTCCCAGGCCCACGTTCTCCTCTTCCTTCCTTCCTTCCTTCTGACCCCCAACTTGGGGTGGTCACAGCCATCTGCTGGCTGCCTCCTGGGTGGGGACCTCCACCTCCCGGGGAAAGGGGCTCCCTGAGGGCTGGATGGAGCTGCCACCCGCGGGTTGGGGTGTGGAACCCGTGCTCCCTCTCGCTCACCTTAGACAAGATGGCGGTTTGCGGGTGGGGTGGAGGGTCCCGTGCGCCCCTGCTGGCTTCCTGGGCCGGGACAGGGGGCGGTGGGGGCAGGGGGGGCGGGGGCACGGGCGAGGTGCTGTCACCTCCACTGTCCCATCATCCGATCAGCAGGGTCCCTGCTTCTAGGGGTGCAGGGAGGCGAAGGTCATCCAAGGTCGCACAGCCCCGGGGAGCGGGCACTCCGGTGGAGAGGTCAGCGAGGGATCCAGACTCAGGCGTCTGAGGTCGCCGACCAGCCACGTACCCCATGTGGGCTCTCTGAGGGGCCACGAGCTTGCCCTCACCAAGGCAGACATTCTCTCGTTGACAAACCTGTGTCCTGGGGGCTCGGGGCACGGTGAGATCGGGGCGGTCCAGCAGGCGCTGGGCCTCCGGGCCGCAGAGGGGACGAGGCCGGGCGGCCCCGCCAGGCTCGGCACTGGCCCGTGGGGGGCTCGCTCCCCTCTGGGCGAGCCTGTCCCCCCGCCTCCCTCTCTCCCACTCCACACACGATGCAGGGGTGCGAGGGGCCCAGGAAGCCGGGGTGACCTCGGCTCTGTGCTGCCCTACAAAACGGGTCAGCTGTTCCACACCTGTGGGCTGTGACTGCTGGTGGTGACTCAGCGTGAGTGACGCCCCTCCCCACCCAGAGCCGCAGCCCGGCGGCCGGAGGCCGGGCAGACCCGCCTGCAGGGTGCCACACCCGGTGACCACGCGCTGCACCTCCTGGGGGCCGGAGGGCAGCCCTGTGGGTGCCACTGACCACTGTCCCCGTGACGCCCTCCCCCCCACGCCCCTCCCGCCGGCGTGGTCTGTGGTCTCTTCCCTGCATTTTGTGCACCTTCTCACTCGGGCGACCCGACCTCGAGGTCGTGCCCCCTAACATTGTCCTGTAACAGTGACAGCTCTCCAGCCCCTTGGGGCCCAGCCCACCCACCTGGCCCCTCTCCTGGACTGCTGCCCTTGTCCTGCGGGTCAGCGGACAGCACGTCCGCTGCCGTGCTGGCCCGTGCGGGGTCGGAAGGTCTCGCTCGCTGGCTTCCTGTGAGCCTGAGGCCTTGGGAAAGCTGTGGGCACACGGTGACCATCGGAAAGGTGGCGTGTGCACCCCGGGGCCCCTGGCGGCCCGGGGGAGGCCCAAACCCCGAGGAGAGAAGGCGACACGGTGCATGACGTCGCTGAGGGGAAGGACCATGTTTCAGCCCCAGGCCCGGCACGGCTGAGGCCGGAAGCCGGGTGCGTCCGCCTCTGCCGTCCTGTCCGCGCTCACTCAGGGGACCCCCCCACCCCGCCCGGAGCCGGCGGAGAGCACAGAGCAGCAGCATCCTCTTCCGCCCTTGGGCTTGGAGGACGCCTGGCCGAACCCGTCCCTCTCTTGTCCTGGAGCGCCCCGGCGGTGGGAGCCGGGACAGCCCCGCCGTGGGCACCGCCCCCCACGGCAGCGGTGGCTTCGCTGTGCCCGAGAAGCCTGCAGGAGGTGGTGGGGTCGGCGTGGGGGTTCGAGGCACAGGGGGACAGTCGGACCCGGAACGGTGGAACTGGGGGGCTGTCGCAGGTGGGGCCCGAGACCCCGGCGTCTGTCTGCAGGCCCCACGGGTCAGGCCACTCTGCTTTTCTCGTTTCAGGCCTAAACCCGCCTCTTCCAGGCAGCCTTCTTTGCTTAATTCCTTAATCCATCGCAAACACTTGGTTCGAAGCATTTTGTGTCCTTGGCAGATGGGGCATTTGGTGCCATAACTACGGTGAATGTCCCCCTCGTGGCGAGGACCACGTATGACCGTCTAGAGGTTCCCTTGCTGGCCCATGACACCGATAATGAAAATAAAAATGATGTCACTAACAAAGAAAGGCCATTAAAAAAGCTCTGCTGAGTGCTTTGTATTCAATTATCTCATTTACACTCAGCACCACCTGTATAAGGTGAGGACAGTTATAAATGGGGAAACTGAGGCTGGGAGAAGTGGGAGGGCCCAGGGAGATGTAGAGGGAGACCTGGCCTCAAGGCTGCCTGGCCCCGGCCTGTCTCTCCACCTGCTCCCAGCCCCCTGGCCTCTGCCTTTTTCTGCCGTTTTTACTTTTGCAGGGACTGTCCAGTCCGGCTGACCTCTGATTTAACTCACTCTAGAGGGCCTGAGTGGCCGGTGGGCGAGGCTGCGGGTTCCAGCCAGAGGCGAGGAAGCTGGGGTGAGGATGGGAGAGCCGGGCCCCAGGGCGCTGAGCGGAGGTGGGTGGCCAGGACAGCAGCCAGGTCCCCCATGGCACACGGCCCGTGTCCCTGCTGGCCACGCTGCTCGGCCAGCTCTGTTAACCAGCTAACCAGCCGGCCCGCCGACCCGCCGGCCAGCGACGAGACTCGCACCCTGGGGCTTCCTGCCGACTGCGGCTTGGGTCCTGCCTGCCCACACGTGGGCCCTGCTGTCCTGCGGCCAAGGCCCGGGCCCCAGCCGGCGATTCCTCCAGCAGTGCCGCCCCTAACTGCAATAGCAGCCCCGAGCCCAGGACACCGTATGAGGTGGACGGGAGCTGTAAAGCCGTTTTAAAAGGGGCAATAAAAGTTTTGGGTTTCAGATGGTCTTACTGGAGAGGAGAATAACAGAGACAGGAAATTTCAGCAGCAGACATGACAAAGGCCACGGCTTGCAGACGGCCCTCAGCCAAAAACACCTCCCTGAACAAACAGAGGGCGTCCTGGCGGGGGCCCAGGGCTCCCGGTGCCACGCCAGCCTCACCCCTGCGGGGGGGGGGGGCGGGGGGCGGAGGGGCTGCTACAATGGACTGTTTTGTCTAGTTGTTGTAAGTGTTTATAATACCCCTCCGTTTGGGCTGCTGGAGTGCGTGGGCCCCTCCCCGCCGGCTGGGCTCCGAGTGCGTGTGTCCAGGCCGGGGCATCGGTGGCTTCTGCTCTTTGCCCCGGGGGTCTGGAAGCCGGACCCAGGCCCCGGCCCCGGGAGGCCGTGGCAGAGCGTGTGTCCAGGATCCATGCTGGGGGCACCGCCCTGCCCCCCCAGCCCCCAGCCTGTGTCCTGGCCGCGAGGCCGCGTCCGGAACTGGCCCTGCGGGGCGTCTGCCTGTCGCTCGGTTTGACCCAGAATTCCCAAACCCGCGTGCGCCGGGCGCGACCCCCGCTGTCCCTCTCCGCAGCTGCCAGCCACAGGGGTGCGGCCGCCCGGCGAGGGCAGGACGAAGGTCCCATTTACGTCTCGGGGGCAGTGAACCCTTTTTTTAGTATGCCCCAAATATGAGACGTATTCTGGTGAAATCATTATCTATTCTTTCCCTGAAGTTCAAATGTCACTGGGCCTCCTGCATGTTATTTGCAACCCAACATGCGTGGCTCTTTCAGTTTAAATTAATTAAAATCGATGGATGTAGGGACGGTGTGGACGCTCAGGAGCCGTGTGGGGGGCGGGCGCGCTGTCCTGGACGGGGCGGGTGGGTGTGGGGGTGGTGTGCGGGATGGTGTGGTATGGTGTGTGGGGCGGTGGAGTACGGGGGGATGGGGTGAGGGGGGTAGGTGGGGTGTGGGGGTGGGGGTATTGGAGATGGGGTGTGGTGTAGGGAGTGGGGATGGGGGATGGGGGTGGGTGGGGTGTGGGGGTATGATGTGGGGGGTGGGGGGTTTGGGGTGGGGGTGGGTGGGGTGTGTGTGCACGCATGTGAATCTCATCTCCCCATCTCCATCACCAGCGCGAGCCCTCAGCATGGTGCCACTCTGGGCTTCTGGTGACATCAGGGTGTTTCAGGCACTCGCTCGTGGTGGTGTCAGGACTCGTGGCCCCACAGCCCCCCAGCCGGGCCGGGTGGGCGGACGGTCCCGTCCTCCCGGGGGGTGGTCAGGAGGGCCACTGAGCCCCTTCCTGGCACCGGGTGCCGTGGTTCTCGGACCCCAGGGCTCGGGGACAGTGGGACATGGAGGCGTTTCAGCATGAAGGCCGTGACGTGTCTTCCTGGCCAGTCTGGAGGTGTCAGAGTGGCTGGCCATCCTGGGTGGCCTCCTCTTTCTCCGGTCCCCTCCTGTCCCTTGGGTGGAGGCCCCAGGATGTCAACATGGCCTTTGAGCCAGAGGAAGATGACTTTGGGATGGCCGGCCAGACCCTGGGCACTGCCACCAACTCGGTGTCCTGTGTCCAGGGATGAGGGCCAGGTGCTGACATCCCAGCCCCGTGTCCTCATCTGCAAAGTGGGCTCAGGACCCGCCCCCCGTGGCCCACCCCTGCCTGGGAGGGGCGCGGCGGGCGGGGAGCCCGGGCTGGAGCGCGCCTCCTAATTGTCCATGACTTACAGACCTGGCCGGGCTCCCAGACAGACTCGTAAATCAGCGGCCGCGGCGAGCGGCCTGTGAGCGCAGCCCCTGCGCCTGGCGAAGCCCGGCTCCTCCCTGCGTGGGAGCCTCGCCGCTTCCAACTTTCCATGAGCTGCCACAGAGGTGGGAGCCGGCGTGGGGAGGGGGCGGCCGGGGGGCGGGTGGGGGTGATGGGCAGTGACCGTGGCCACGCACATGGCTGTCTCTGGAGTGGCACCCCAAGTTCCTCCCGCATGGTCCCCAGAGTCCCCTGCTCCTAAAGCCTGGTGCTGTGACTTACGAGCGTCCCCTTGTGCAGATGGGAGATGGGGCCAGAGGGGAAGACTCTGCTTCCAGGATGCACACTCTCCTCACGGTGTGTGTGTGTGTGCGTGTGCGTGTGTGCATGTGTGTGTGTGCGCGTGTGTGGGCGCACACTCACCTCTCCAGACATGCTGCCAATGGGCGCAGTGCCTGTCCCTCCCAGGAACATAGAGCTGGGGGCCCCCTTATCTTGTGCTCTCCACCCTGTGATGGGGTCACACCCGGCTGGGTGGCCCTGAAGGAGCCTCGACTTCCTCACCTGGAAGACGAGCCTGGAGAGACCCTGAGTGCCATGTGGGGGCTGTGCGGGATGCTCTGTCATTAACGGGCTGTGGGGACAGACAGGGCCGAGCCAGGGCCAGGCTGTGGGTGTCCAGGACCCGTGGCCTGGGACCTCTGGGCAGTCAGGGAGGCTGACAGACAGGGGGAGCCTGGCCAAGGGTCCACCTTGCCCCCAGCCCAGGTGCTGGAGCCAGCTCTCTCTCCAACCCCTAAGGCATGTGAGAGGTGACTTTAGAACAGATGTGGCAAATGTGGGCCGTCCCCCGCGGTGGGAGCGTGTGTGGGTGAGTGCATGGTCTGGAAACACAAACAGGTCCCAGACAGGTGTAGGTAACTTCCTGCCTGACAGATGCGCCTGGACCATTTGGGAAGTCGGGTGGGCTGAACCTGTAGGGGGAGCCCAGGTTTGTGAGGTGATGTCTGGGAGGCTGGCTCCCGCCACCCCCTGGGGCCCGGTGCAGACAGGCTCACCTCCCCGTGGGCCCCGCTCAGGGCCTGCCATTGGCCTCCATGGAGCTCCCTGCGCCCAGACCCACCTGCCCACGCTGGGGAGACAGGCGGGGCTGACAGCCAGGCCACCCCTTGGCCTCGCAGTAAGGTCACAAAATCAAGGTGCTTCTTACTGATTATTGTCATCGAAATAGTCGGATTGGGGACCCAGCTGGAGGGACAGTGCAGGGGCGGGCAGGCGTGGGCCAGGGATGGCGCTGGTCCCTGTCCCGCTGCCTCCAGCTTCCTGCGTGGCTCAGAGCCCGAGGGCACGGGGCAGACGCAGGGCACCCGTGTCCCGGAGGAAGCAGAAGGCGGGCAGGGCAGGGTGGCGGGGAGGACAGACGCGGGCTCCGATTCCACGGAGGTCCGATCAGTCGGCACCGAGGCCTGGGAGGGGGCGAATCGTCGTCCCATCACGGCGCCCAGCACCCAGCACCCAGCACCCAGCAGAAGCTTAGTAACTGGGTCCTCAGGAAGCACTTAGCATGGCGGGTGCTTCCCAAGGCCCTGGGACCCGTCAGAATGTGGGGACAGACTTTCTCCCGGATGCTCTGGGCCGGGGAAGGACAGGAGGGCTCCCCCACCCCCCGCCGGCGTGGGACGGGGGGAGGGGCGCGGGGCCAGGTGGGTGCAGGTGGGGTGCAGTCAGATGCAGGCGCAGCACAGGGTGGAGCAGCCCAGCTTGGCCGGGGCCCCCGCGTCTCCAGCCTTCTTGTTGACCTTGGGCAGCAGCAGGGCGAAGGACAGGGCCAGGGCGCAGTGGTAGAAGCTGTGGACGTAGGTGTGATCCCACTCCTGCAGGGGCGCGGCGGGCTGTCAGCTGCGGCCTCAGCCCTGTCCAGAGCTCGTCTCCCCTCCCTGCTCCCCCCCCACACTCTGGGCCTCTGCTGGGTGCCTCCCCAGCCCCCTCACCGGTCCGAGGGCGGCCGCTCCCCCTGCCCCCCACCCGGGTACCTCGAAGAAGAAGCGCAGCATCAGAGCCAGGGCCCCGAAGCACAGGCCGGGGCCTATCTGCTGGGTGTAGACGCTCTTGTCGGGTACAGGCCCCTCTTCTCCTTCATCTGCCGCAGCTGTGGGGGCGGAGACAACGGGAAAGCCCTGAGGTCACAGGTCATGCAGGGTCAGCTGCCCTGAGGTCACGGGTCATGCAGGGTCGGCCGCCCGGAGCCGGGGGCGAGCTGGCCCTGGGCGTTGGCACCCCTCCGTCATCCGGGGGGTGGGGCACAGGAAGACGCCTGTGGCAGCCCGCAGCCTGGGTGATGGGGCTGGGAGCCCCGTGGGCCTTTTGGGCCCACGAGGATTCCCCGCGGCCTGTTTGGGATGTAACAGGGCACCCCTCACGGCCCCCCACCGCGGTCAGCGGGGCTGGACACGGCGGGGTGCTGGGGCAGGTCTGCCAGAGCCCCTGGTGCCTCAGCTGTCAGTGGACGGCCACGCCGGGCTGTCTATGAGACGACCTTGCCCAGCACGTGGAGCCCGGGGCTCCCGTCGGCATTGACGTTGAGAGAGCTGGGTCCACCCGCACCGGCAGGACGAAGCGGACGCGGGTCCCCATCCCGAAACCTCGCCCCTGGGGCCGAGGCGCCGCGGGCCGCAGATGCGTTCGGACCGCGCGCTGCGTCGGGGCCCCGGGGGCCTGGGCAGCACCCCGAGGCACGGACCCTCTGGGCGGCACACGCAGGGCCCGTGGCAAGCCCCCGGCTGGGTCAGGCCGGGTCCTCCCACCGAGCGCGCTATGACACGGAGTCCGGTGTCCTGGAATTTGCCGTGACCGAAGAGGAATCGCGACCTGCAGAGGTGGCGTGTGGATGTGGCCATCGCGACCCAGGGTGCGGGGGCCCCGGCCCGGGGGACCCTCGTCCAGCCCATGCTGCACCTGCCTGGCCGCACCCCGGCACGTGCCTCTCCCCACCGCTGTCCCCCAGCCCGGCTCGGAGGAGATGCCCCTCCGGGAAAATCCAAGCAAACTCCGCGTTCAGTGGTCTGGAAAACACAGGCCGGGCCCCAGCCGGAGGCAGCCGGGCAGCCCTCGGCCTCGTGGCCAGACCCGTAAGCTGGGGACCGCACAAGTCCCCGCGGCACTTCGTGGGGACGCTGGTGAGCGACTGCTCTTCAGGCTAACTCAGACCCAGCCCAGACTCGGAGCTGCCCCAGACCGGCAGTGGGCGCAGCCCCCCAGGACAGCACGGGGGACTCCACCCCCCGTCTTTGTCCCGGGCGATGTCAGGCGGAGCTGTTTACACATGCCAGGGGTCCTTCCTGGGGCCAGTCACGTCAGACCCGACATGCTTCCTCCCTGCTCACAGGTGGCTCCGAGGGGGGCCTCCCGGGCCAGCCCCGCTTCCCCAGGTCGCAGGGGGACAGACACGCCTTCTCTTCTCCTGGCAGCAAACTGGACCCTCCCGGGGCGGAGGGCAGCGGGCATGGCGGGCACCACGGGCACCCTGCCAGCCTGACCCCTCCTCCCTGAGACCCGCCGCCCTGCTTTCCGGCTCGGGGTTCCGCTCCCTGCCCGGCTCGGCTCCTCCCCTTCTCGGGCCCCTGGGAGAAGCTCCCGGCCCCGCCCTGCCGCCGTGTCTGGCTAGCAGGCCCGGGCTGCGGCCCGTGCAGCCAGAGCGGCCGTGGCGTGACGGGAAGTGCAGGGAGGCCCGGCGACCACGCGCAAGGGGCCCTCGTGGGTGTCCAGCGAAAGGCTCTGGTATTGGTGACTCCAGGCCAGGCCGCCGCAGTGCATGAGCACCAGTCCCAACTTCCTGTCGCACGCACACCGCTTCCCTCCTTCTCTCCGGAACGAGCTGAGGCCGCCCCACCCCAGGCCCGAGGGGCCTTCCCAGACGGACGCAGGCCCCTTCCGACGGACACCGCGTTTCTAAAGCAGCCTGTTCCTTCGACGACGATAGTAACAACAGCTCCGTGTTTTGAGCCCGTCAGAAGCCAGGCTCCACGCTAAAACTTCAGACGCACCGTCTCCACCAACCCGGAACCGACCCCGACTGTCACTGTGATACCTGCGCTGCAGGTGTGGAGACCCGGGCAGAGCGGCTCAGGATCGTGGGTTAGGCCCGGAGCCAGCGAGCGGCGGACCGGATGCGACCAGGACCCGCGTGCCCGCCCGCCGGGCGGTCATTTTCTATGCCTTTTCGCTGAAGCCCAGTCCCGCCGGCCGGGAGGAGGGAGGCCAACGGAGACTCCGGGTGGGAAGAGTCTCGGTCAGGGAAGGGGCCCTGGCAGCTGAGGGGCGTGCAGCATGTGGTCAGGGAAGGGGCCCTGGCGGCTGAGGGGCGCGCGGCACGCACCCACTTAGCTGCGATGATGAGGACGGCTGTGCCGATGGGGCCCGAGTACACGCCGTAGCCCCGGCGGTCGTGGTAGACCCGCAGGGCGATGGTCAGGACGCCGAACATCACCAAGGTCGACCTCTTGGGCTCGTCGAAGTCAGCCAGCGCTGCAGCCGGGGACAGAACGTGACAGGTGAGCAGCCTCCGCGGCCGCGCCTGGCCCCCACTCCCCCAGGGGCATCCCTTAGGGGCTCGGGCGTGGCTGGCGCCCCCTCAGCCGGTGAGACCCTGAGGCCCACCCTCTCGTGGGAACCCCAGCTGGCCCTCAGGGAAGGGCAGGTTGCAGCTCCCATGCCCGGGGAGGCCTGGGTCCTGCTGGTGGGAAGCTGTTCCACACGCGAAGGACCAGGGCTGAGTCCCTCCCACAGGGAGCCCGCGGGCAAGGGCATGAAGACCCCCGGGAACCCCACAAGGACGATCTGGGCCCCCCACAGAGCCCGGGCAAATCGTGGGGGCCCTGTGGAACGGACCGTGCCCTGACCTTGCAGCGAGACGGGAGGGGAGACTAGCTGCCCACAAGGCCGAGCTGAAAACTGCTAGTACAGGGGAGGTTCTTGGGGTGGGGGACCCCAGGAGGAAGACAGGGCAGAGCACTGTGACTGCTTCCTACGCCTGCATGTCTCTGCCGGGTAGAGTTGTCCTACTCTTTTCCACGGATTCAGCTCGGCTCTGCACGCCGGGAGAGGGCGGAGGTCCCCAGAAACGAGGTGTGGGGGCACAGGCTCAGCAGCCCGGGTGTTTCCTCCGGCATGGGCGGGCGGCGGGCGGGCGGGCCCTGGGCTCCGGCTGGGGACTGGGCTAGGCGGGGGCCACTCACCCATCAGCGAGACCCACATGCTCAGGGCTGTCCCGTACACGCTGAAGTACTCCAGGGTGTCGTGGCGCATGAAACACAGCACGGCCAGGCCCGGCCCGGTGCAGGCGTGGTGCAGCTGCCGGAGAGCCAAGGCCGTCAGCGGCGGCGGTGGAGGGCCGCTCGCGAGCTGCGAGACCTTGGGCGGTCACTTAATGGCTCCCTGGCTCGGGGTCCCCATCTGGAGAACAGGGACGCTGCCGACTGCTCCCCTCCGAGGATCTCGCGGACGGGCCTGGGCGCCGCTCAGGGGAGGCCCGCGGAGGTGGGGCGCCTAAGACACAGTCTACACATTCCCTCCGTGCGGGGTCGCCGACAGCGGGTCCCTGCGCGCCCCTGCCCCAACCTTAGGCTGTGAGGCCAGCGCCTGTTTTTGGTGCCAGTCTGCTCTTCAGGGGCCCGTGGGGCCTTCCCCCCAGAATTTACCCCTCTGATAATGGGGCTCCCGCACAGTGGAACTTCTCAGGCCCCCCAGACAGTCAGCTGAGCCACCCTGAGGGTTCCTGACTCACGGGTCCAGGCCGGGGTCTGAGATCTGTATTATTTTTTTTTGCAGGGTTTTGGCCCAGTGCCAATGCTGCCGGTGGGGAACCCACTTTGAGAACCACCGGGGTGCTGGTTTCAGCTTCCGTTTCTTCGAAGCGCAGGGAAGGCTGCCAAGTCCCACGCATGCGTCACCTGTGGCATCCTGGGTCCCCCCTGTGTGCCCCGTGCTCTGACAGTGGTCTCCCCAATATCCCCAATCACAGAAGTTTTAAAAGCAAAATGCCCGCCCGGAGTCTTTTCAAAGCCACCGGCTCATTGCTAACAGAAACGACTCTCCTCCCTTCGTGTACGCGCTTGTCATTTTAAGCGACATTTCGTTACGGGACATGATTATTCTGATGAGTGTCACGGGCAGGAAGAAGGTCAGGAGCCAGCGCAAGGGACGCTCGATGAGCCTGCTCGGCGGGAGGGGGGAAGCCCAGGAGGCTCCAGGGCCGGTCTGGGGCGGGGGGTCCCCTGGACCCCCTGGTGAGTGGAGCAAGGTGGGCAGTTCAGAGCTCTTACTGGTCACACCCATAGGTGGCCTGACGCTCAGGTGTGTGCAGGATGATAGCGATATCACGTCCCCAACGAGGGGGGAGAGAGGCCCGCGCTGAGGTCTGGATGCTGCAGCTTTAGGGGTGACAGTGGCGCGGAGGAGGCCTGAGGAGAGCCCCCGGGTGGGGGGGGCGGGTGGCCCGGGAAGGGAGGCTTCAGGTGAGGCCCGATCAAGGCGCCCCACGTCTGTGGGATGGGGGAGAGGGGGCCGCTTGCTCCCCGTGGCTCTGAGAGACAGGGCCAGGCCCGGCGAGTGACACAGTTTCTCCTGTCCACCCCCCCCCCCAGAGCGCAACTCTCTCGCCCCGCCCAGCCGCGCCCCGCCCAGCCGGCCATCTGCCACCCCGTGCCCCGCCCCCCATGACATTCCCAGCGGTGTCTGTGCCCCCACCAGGAGCAGGAATAGTCCCTGTCTCATCCTGGCCATGTCCCCAGCCCCCAGAGCAGAGCTGGCTCACAGTCGACGCTCTGTGAGCGTCCGTTGTGCAAACACGGGGTGAGGGGGGCAGGGTCTGGGGTGGTGTGAAGGACAGCTGGCCCCGGGGGCTGCTCGCCAGGCCCCTGGTGTGTCTCTGTTGGACAGGTGGGGCAGGTGCGATGCAGAGCCGAGACTGGACCCAGCCTCCGTGCCTCTGAGGCCTCGCTCCACCTTCCCATGCAGGGGGGAGACCTGGCAGGGATGGAGTGTGGCGGGGGGCCTGGAGCGAGAGAGCACAGTCCTTGGAGGCCGACCAAACCGATCCTTGCTGTGTGAGCTCAGGCAAGTGGCTGACGGCTCGAGGTCCCCTCTGTGGGCATAAGAACATTTGCTCCATGGAGGGGCTGGGGGACTCCACGTGACAGGGCACGGTCAGTGTCTGGCACAGAAAGAGCGAGGGCCATGGGAGGGTCGTGGTTGGTACACAGAAGCGTGAGGGAGGCAGACCTTGCAATGGCCCTGCCCGGGGCTCCAGGAGACAGGGACAGAGTGTGGCTTTGAGGCCGGAGGACATTTGTCACAGGAGGCAGCTGCCCCTGCCACTCTGGGTGGGGCAGGGTGGGACAGGGTGGGCCTCTAAGGGCGGCCGGGAGGCAGCTGTGTGGCTAGCCCAGCTTCGGCAGGAAGGGGCGGCCTGGCGGGGCCTGTGGAGTTCTGGGCTGGGCCTCACCCCAGCCGGGGCAGCCAGACCCGTCTTCCCTCCCGGACCTGAGCCCTGACACTGCAGAGAAGTCCACTGGTGTGCCTTCCGTCTGCATCTGTCACACTGACTGCCAGGCCGGGTCCCGAGAGGAGCAAGTGAAATGGCACTGAGCAACAGACCTGCACCTGTCAGGTGACCCATCACCATCCCAGACTCGGGGGGCTGAGAAGACGGAATAACAGCGTGTGCACAGCGCCCCGCAAGATGCCCGCCCTGGACACTGGCTCGCGGCGGCACCAGCGTGGCTAAGGCTCCCCTCCCCCGGAGGCCAGGCCCCAAGCCCTGGGGACTCCGGTTCCTCAGAGGCTCCAGCCTGCCCCACGCACACACACGGCCTCTCCCACGGCAGGCGAGCCAGGACGCAGTGCGACGCACGGACACGCATCTGCAAACACGCGTGTGTGCTCACGGGCCTCAGCACCCGGGGCTGCCCCGCGCACTCCGACTCCCGTCCGCAGAGGCCCTGGAGCTGGGGGGCGAGGCTGGCCCAGCGCGGGAGGCACTGCCACGCCGAAGAGTCTGGGGGGGACCCTCACCTCCCCGGCACACGCTTTTCACAGGGAGCCGGGCTTCAGTGGAAGACGAGTCTGATGGAAGACGATCACGGAAGGGAGAGCGAGGCCCCTTTGGGAGTCTAGCAGTGAGCGCGGGTCGGGGACACGTGGGTCGGAGGGACACAGGCCGGGAGGCAGGAAGGCGCCGAGACATAGGCAGGGGACCAACGGGTAGATGGATGCTTGGCTAGGTAGGTAAGCACTTCGCCAGCTAGACAGACAGACGGAAGCTAGAGGGATGGGTGGAGTCAGAGAGACACAGGGAAGGCCAGAGGAACCCAGCTGGAGACGGAGAGACCCAGAGAGAGCAAATGCGATGCGGATGGAATCCCAGAAGAAGGAACCAGACACAGATGGGGATCCGGAAAAAAAACGATGGAGCGGGAAAACGAGACACAAAGAAACGCAGAGGGAGAGACCCACAGAGAGACCGGGCGGGGGAGAGAGCTAAGAGACAGCCATCCAGACATGCAGACAGGGAAAGAAGGAGAGAGGGAGAGAGAGAGAGAGACAGGGGCCCAGGAAGGAGGGACGAGAGGCTGTGAGCAGGGCCTTCTCCGGAATTCTGGAATGAGTTGCCGGAGCCCTGCAGCCCCGAGCCTCTCCCTCCTGGTCTCTGCCTCTCCCTGCCTCACGTCTGAATCACCTTCCCGGGCCTGGATCCCTGGTTCCTCCCTGCTCGGCCACCTGATCCTTGTGGCTGGCAGAGCTGGGGGCGGGAGGGAAAGCTCGGCCTCTGTGGCCTGGAAGAGCCGGCCTGGGGCAAGGTAAAGGGTGCCCTGGAAGAGCCTGTCCTCAGCAGACTGTCCTCCTCGGTCTCAGAGCAACTTCCTGGCACCAGTGGGGAAACTGAGGCCCAGTGCAGAGGAGGGGAACCCTGACCCTCTCTGTCCTGGTCTCTGGGCTCTTTCACCTCCAAATCACCTCTCTTCATCAGGTAATGCAGGAGAGGAGTGGGAGGTGGCCTCTCTGCTCTGCCTGGGGGGAACGCCTCCCGCCCCACCCCGGGGGCAGACTCACCGCCACGAAGAACATGGTGAAGAGGTAGACCATGGCCTCCATGTGGAACCGCCTCTTGGCAGCGACGCTGACCGTGGGGAGGAAGGCCAGGCTGCTGAGCGTTGGCAGGAGGAGTTTGGCCACAAGCGTCCCCATGGGCTGGGGAGGACGGGTGGGTGCAGGCCTCCTGGGTCCCCCGGGCAGGCGAATCCAGAGGGAGAGGGCCCGCGCCCGTCAGCAGGGGCTCCGGTGGCAGCTGGGGCTCAAATGCCCCGGAGGGAGGCAGGGATGCAGTGCACGAGTCCCGGTAGCACATGGAGAGGGCCCAACAGCTGAGGAGCCACGTGATCAGCACTTGTCTCTGTGTCTTTTTTTTTTTTTTTTTTTTTGAGAGGCCGGAGTTGTCCATCCAAGGAGACCGTTCGTCTTTTCTCTGAGGCAACGACCTTGGAGCAAAGTCCTCACAAGTGCAACCCCCAACGTCCAGCCACTTCCCTGTCGGCCCTCTCCCCAGGGAGCTCAGGAGCCCAGAATGAGACGGGCAGTTGGACTCTGTGGCTGGAGTCATGTGTCCACCGTGGCTTGAGGGAGGAGAACCTGGGGTTCAGCCGCCCCCAGCGCCGGAAGGACCTTGCAGATACGTTTCATGCTTTACCAGCCCACCTGCATGTACTCGCCTGCCCCTTCCCAGCTGCGTTTCCTTGGCAACTAGATTAATGAAACTGACATTCTTTTCTACCTGGTTCCTTTGGTTCACACCTGAAACAAACAGACCAGGACTTCTCCGTTCGGGTCCCCGGAACAAGGCGGGTGTGCGTCTCCGCGCTGCTGGGCTGGGCCCTGGGGACACTACCTTCCCTTGTTGCAGGAGGTCTTAGGGGACTATCTGGCCCGGTGGCCCCTTATCCTCTGGCCAAGGAAGGATAAGAGTGTGTGAGCCACCGCGACGGACTCCCTCCCTGGAACGATTGCTTGAATCAGACCGCCTGACTCATTTTTTATTCCTTGTCAGCAAAAGGACAGCTTTTCCTCCTGTTTTATTTTCCCATCATATTGCAATGACATGAAGATGTCATGTACGATGACGTGCACAGATTCTAAGCATGCGGCTTGGTGACTTTGGACAAGTGCGTAGACCTGTGTGACCACCAGGGCATTCCTGTCGCCCCAGGATGTGCCCTGTGCCCTTCGCAGTGACCCGTCCCCGGGAGAGGCAGCCACTGTTCCGATTTCCGACTCCGCCTGTCCTAGAACTTCCTGCAGGCGAAACCGCGCGGTCTGCGTCCTCTGGGGGCTGGCTCCTTTCGCTTCTGTCACCGGAAAATCCCTGAGATTCGCCCACATGGTGTCAAGAGGCTCATTCCTTTGGTTGCTGGGCGAGTAAGTCGTCCGCTGTGTGGATAGGCCACATGTCTGTTCCCCAGGCTCGCGTGGAGACAGCAGGAGTTGGACCGAGTGCTGTTGGGCATCTCACAGCCTCCACGAGAGGCTGCGGCTTGTCCCCCTGAGGCCCGGCGGCCCTGCCCGCCCTTCCATCCGGGGCTCTTATTTGTCTTAAGTTGGCTAGAGCCCATTTCTGGCATTTGCAGTAAAAGATTCTGCTTGATACATCTGCTCATGTCATTCTTCTGCATAAGTACCTCCCAAGGCACCCACAACCCTCGGGAGTGCAGTTCAAGTTTCAAGGATACCACTGGGCCACCTGCGCCCAGCTCTGTCCCCCTGCCACCGCACACCCGTCCCCACCAGCTCTCAGACCCCGTCCCTCCTCCCAGCCTCCCCACCTCCCCGAGAGACACACTCCTGTCTCCTTTGCCGTCTGCAGGGAAGGCTCCCCACCCATCCCGGGCAAGCCGAGGTGCCCCAACACGCCACCCGCTCCCACGCCAGCACCCACGCCAGCACCCACGCCAGCACCCAAGCTTCGTGCCTGCTGCTGCCATGTCCTCGCTCCGGCTGCGAGCCCACAGAGCGTGGCTGGCCAGCTTAAGCCCCCCGTGCCCCAGCCTGGCGCATGGTAGGTGTTCAACACACTGCTGAATGAATGACTTTGTTAAAAGGATGAATGGAAGTCCAGGGAGGCGGGGCCGCTGTACACTTCAGTTTGGCACTTAAGAGCCCGGCTCCCTCTGCAAATGGGAAAAGCAGACCCTGCCGTGTACGCGGCTCTGGGCAAGAGGCAGACGACCCCCTTCGGCCTGTCGCAGACACCCCGATCATCCCTGCCCACCTCTCTGCCCCTCGGCTCCTGCTCAGACCCGACCCCCCGCCCCAGGTCCCAGGAGGAGTGGAAAATGTGTGGTGAGGAAATGCAATTAGACATCAGGTGCTAGCAGAGAAGTCTCTGGAGTCGTACGCCCTGCTCGGAAGCAGGAAAACATTCCACAGTTGGTTTTGTGCGTGTGTGTGTGTGTGCGTGTGTGTGCGTGTGTTTTGCAGCTGTAAACTCCAGGGCCAGGGCTGCTCGCTGGGGAAGGGAAAAACGGGGGTGGGAGGGGAGTGGCGGGAAGGCGAGAGCAGCTGCACATGTGTTTCAGTGATTAAGCGGGGAGGGGTCTGAGGCGGGGCTGCCCAGAGCGGGGAGACAGGTAGCCGGGCCTGGGGGAGCCCCAGGAGCCCCCTGCGGGAAGGCTGGAGCGGAGCTGCGGCCGAGGCGGGAAGCCCGAGTGCGGGCGGCGGGGGCGGGCGGCTGCGTGTGGCTCCCGTCCGAGACCTGGCTGTCTGGACACAGCCCAGCTGGCCCGGGGGAAGGCGTCCAGCTCGCAACAGGACTGAAATGACCCTCGGTTCTCCCTGGAGCAGAGGAAGCGATTGGCCTGGGCAGCCGGGAGAGGGAGAGGGGGAGGCGGAGTGCAAGAGACAGGCCGGCTGCTTCGGGGGTGTTGCTGCTTCTGGAGGCACAGGGTGGGGGGCCAGGACCTGCCTGGGCCGGGAGCCGACTCAACCTGGACAGGCTGTGAGCCAGTGGAGACGTGTGCTGGCGGCTCTGTCCTTCCTGCCCTGCCATGGCTGCTGCCCCCAGCCCGCGGCACCGCTCCCCGCCCCGCCCCGCCTCACCTGCTCCCGCTCTGGCCCACACGCCCCCCCTGCCAGGACCCCCGCGCCCGCGCACACCGGAGCCCTCAGCAGCCTGCCCTGACCCCCAGCGGGCTGCGTCCTTCCCGCGCCTCACCCCGCCTCACCGCGCGTCTTGAAAACCACTTACACACACAGACGTTTATTCAGCGCTGGCCGTGTGCGGGGCTCCGTGCCAAGCATTCTTCCTGCTTCGTCCTGTTGGTCCCTGTCAGCAGCGGGGGGGGGGGGGGGAGATGCCTCTGCTCTCCCCATTCTGCAGGGGAGAAGACTGAGGCTCAGAGAGGTGCGGAGACTGGCTCCGGGCCTCCGTGCTGGCCAGGGCCTCAAGACGGCGGCCTCGCCTGGCCCCAGGTGGCCTGGGCCGCATCCCTGTTCCGGCCAGCAAATGGCGCCGGGCCCAACGGGACCCAGCGGGGGCCAGGCCTGGGCGGAGCGGGGCGGCACCTGGCGGGATGGCCCCCCGCAGCGCAGAGTGGGGAGCTGGCGGTGGGGCCCGAGCCCCCTTCCCGCGCCTTGCGGGGGGGCAGCTGGGTTTATGGAGGTGCTGAAACGCCTGGGCGCCAGCCGGCCCTGCCTCCGGGACAGCTGTCTGTCTGCTCGGCCCCGCCCGGGCGGCTGGGCCGGTGGCTGCATTTGCCTCCTTTACGTTTCAGGCACTTGACTCACAGCTCCGGTCACCCCAGGGCACAGTGGCCCTCGTGACGCCCCCTGCAGGGTCCGCCGAGGGCCCCCTGCACCTGTGGGAGGCGGTCTGGGCGTCGATGCCCACAATTCCTTCCTCGGCTGCCCACCGAGGGCTTCGCTCTCACACGTGTCACGTGTGTCTGTGCGTGTCCACAGCAGGGCGTGTGACAGCAATCAGGCGTTGTCTTGCGCCGTGGGCCGGGGCGCCTGCCAGGCGCGCCCCTGCGAGCTCTGGGGCTGGGTGCGCCTGTGGCCTCTGAGCCACAGCGTCCTCCTCTGCAGAGAGGAGCTCACACCATCCGTGCCTCGCAGGACGTGTGTGCCGCGCCCTGGGCCGGGCCGGGCCCGGGCATCTCTCCAGGGTCTGCTCGGTGAACCAGTGCAGAGCCAACAGCAGCACTGGGTGGGAGTCCGAGCCCGAGGCCTCTGAAAGGCGGCCTCAGCCCCGCTCGTTGGGGACCAGGGGCTCAGGGCACCGCTGGGTGGGACCCCAGCCGGCCCGCCCCGCGCAGCCAAGCACCGCCTGCTGCCCCGTCACGGCCGCTGGGCGCTGCCATTCACTAAGCTGCCTCCTCAGTGTGTGGGGGTGAGGTGCTCCTTAGGGACCGGCCCTGTGGCCTGTCCTCCCCGGCAGGTCTGCTGGAAAGACACCATCCTCTCTGCTGTCCCCGCCGGAGCTGTGTCCCGTCCAGCCGGCGCGGCCCGACCCCCTGGGCAGGACGGACGGGGCTCCCTCGCCCGCAGGTGATCTGTCCCTGTGTCCGGCCTGGCGGTGCGTCACTTCTCAGCCGCTCCAGGGGCTTCTCCCGGTCCCCTCCCTGCTCCAGCTTTGGGAACAACGGGACGCTTTCCTGTGGATTCTGAGAGTCCCCCCTCTGAGCTTCGAGGCTTAGCCAGACAGGGAGGCCAGCGTCCCCGGCTGAGAGAGCGGGAGGGGAGGGGCCTGAGAACCGCTTCGTGGTCTCGTCCCCCACCTGCTGACCCTGGGGGTCCCCTGGGAAGGCTCTTCCCAAATGCCCAGCCCCTGGGGCCCAGGCTGGGCTGGGAGCTCGTTGGGGAGGAGTCGGCTGCGGGGACGGCCCTCTGGGCCTGGTCCGCCACCTCCAAGATGGCTCGCTGGTTCCTCGGTGGCCCAGTCTCCGTGGGGTGCGAGAGCGCTGCTGTCCCAGGCCCTGGTGGCAGCAGAGAGGACAGGCAGGACGTCAGGGGGGATGGGAGAGGCGGGCTGCCCCTGGGCCGTGCTGGGTGGCCTCGGGGCGCGAGGGGTGAGGCCCGCTCACGGGGCTCTGGTCCACGTGTGGGGTCCTCCTGAGCCCTGCTCTGGACCTGGCTCTGCAGGACAGGACCGCGCCCCGCCCCCTGCCCCCACCGCCCCTCCCCCACCCGCCACCTCGTTTTCCCACGCCCCTCCTCCGCTCCCGCAGGCGTGTGTCCCTTCCCTGTTCCCAGGCTCTCCCTCGGACACCCAGAAAGCCCTGGCGGAGGCACTCTCCTCCTAAAACCAGGTGTCCGCGGCATCCCTTCCCAGCCAGGGCCCCACGGGTGACGACACGTGTGAGGTGGGTGGGGCCGCTGCATGGCGGGCAGGGAGCTCTGCCTGGGAGCAGTAGAGGGGACTCCTTCTCCTCACCCCAAAGGACAACGAGGCCCAGCAAAAGGAGCGGCCTAACGGGTCCGCCCCTTTGTATCTTGGTCACCAGGGACCTGTGGCTGCTGGAGCAGCGTGAACCCACTCTGGGGGGCGGGGGTCCCAGCCACAGCCTGGGGCAGAGGGTGGTTCCGGCCCAACATGAGAAGCTGAAACAAAGCTCTGGGGAACCTGGAGGGCTTCCTGGAGGAGGTGGCCTTGGAAGGTCATCTGGGGGGCGGAGCACGTGCAGATGGGATGCAAAAGAAGCGCTCCGAGAGGGGGAACAGGAACAAAGATGGGGGGCTTGAAGTCATTTCTTTCACCATGCGAATTACGGGTCACAGGGGTGGTGACCCGGAGGGAACTGGCTGGCTTGCGGGGCTCAGTGTGAAACGTGGGGTCCCTTAGTCATGGAGTTGGATAAAACTTGCTCTTTCCTCCCCAGCCTGTCCCTGCCGATCAGCGGGTTTTTCATCTGCTCTTGATGTCGTCTCCTTCGGACATACGGATGCCCCCGGGTGAGTGCCCACCCTCACGCGCGCCTGGAACCCCACCCCAGACTCCGCGAGTGCCGGCCGCTGAGGGCAGACAGCAGCCCCGTTGCTGGGGCTGAGAACGGTGCTGGGAAGGGCGGGCAGGTAGCCCCCGGCCCCCGCTCAGGCTGTCGGGCGCTGCCCCATCGGGCGCGGCTCCCAGGCCGTGGGTCCCAGGACAGCATTGTCGGGACATGACGTAGTGGCCACAGCACGTGGCCCCGGGTGGCCCCGCAGCATGGCTGTGCTGCCATCCAGCCGGGAGGCTCTGTGGCACTTTGGGCTTCGGCCTTGTAAGCCTGGCGGGAGGGTCAACCGACCAGCTCACCTCATGGCTGGCCAGCCCCACTCTGGGCATAGCGAGGTACCTTATTCTCCCAAATTCCCTGGGTTTCAGGCCCCCGGACACCTCCCCTGGCTCCCGGTGTCCCCCTGTGAAATTCCTAGGCACGAGAGGGTCAAGCAGGCAGTCTGAGCCCCCTGCGGTCTGGAGTCCGTGGGCTCCCTGGTGGCCTCTAGGGGGAGGGGTCGTGGCTGGCTCCTGGACGCAGAGTGTGGGATGGGGTGGAAGGTGGCAGGCCCAGAGCCACACACCTGCAGGAAGTCGCCACGCGGGGGGGAGTGTGTGTGGCAGGCGTGTCTTCCAGACGCTGTCTGGTTGGCGGTCGGCGGTGCGGTCCTTCCCAAGGGAAGCCATTAGTCACCCTGCTGTTGGCTGGATGGAGAGCTCAGGACAGTGCTGGGGTGCAGTGTTCCGGGCGGGCCCGGGGGGAGGAAATGGGGCAGAGGCCTCCAGGGTCGAGTGAAGGGACGGCGAGAGGGAGGGAGAGAGAGAGTGTGCGTGTGTGTGTGTGTGTGTGCATGTGTGGTGTGTGCGGTGTGTGTGCAGTGTGTGTGTGGAGTGTGTGCAGGGTGTGTGCGGTGTGTGTGCAGTGTGTGGTGTGCACAGTGTGTGTGCAGCGTGTGTGTGTGGTGTGTGCGGTGTGGTGGTGTGTGTGGTGTGTGCGGTGTGTGGTGTGTGCGGTGTGTGTGCAGTGTGTGTGTGGTGTGCACAGTGTGTGTGCAGCGTGTGTGTGTGGTGTGTGCGGTGTGTGGTGTGTGCGGTGTGTGTGCTGTGTGTGTGTGGAGTGTGTGCGGTGTGCGGTGTGTGGTGTGTGCGGTGTGTGTGGTGTGTGCTGTGTGTGTGTGGTGTGGAGTGTGTGCAGGGTGTGTGCGGTGTGTGTGCACGGAGTGTGTGTGTGTGTGCACAGTGTGTGTGCAGCGTGTGTGTGGTGTGTGCGGTGTGTGGTGTGTGTGGTGTGTGCTGTGTGTGGTGTGTGCGGTGTGTGTGTGTACAGTGTGTGTGCGCGTGTGTGAGTGTGGAGTGTGTGTGCTGTGTGCGGTGTGTGTGCTGTGTGTGTGTGGACTGTGTGCAGGGTGTGTGCGTGTGTGTGTGCTGTGTGTGTGTGGAGTGTGTGCAGGGTGTGTGCGGTGTGTGTGCTGTGTACAGTGTGTGTGCAGCATGTGTGTGTGTGTGGAGTGTGTGCTGTGTGTGTGTGGAGTGTGTGCAGGGTGTGTGACCGTGTGTCATTGTGTGCACGGCCTGGCAGGTGCTGTCCAGTCCTGTCTGCGCTGCAGCCCGCTCACCCCAGGGGCAGTGCTGACCTGGTTCGAATCCCAGGGGCCCCGGAGGACGAGATGAATGAGACCTGCCTGCGGAAGCTTCCGGGAGGAGGGAAGCGGCGTCGTGACCCTGCCGCCGGAGAGGAGGCCACGGGTCAGAGCGCCGGGGGCCCAGGGGGGCCCGGGGGCCCGTGCCAGGCGGCAACCTCGGGCGTTGCTCAGTCTCGGAGCCTCAGTTGTCAGACGCTGACCCCGCAGCTCCGGGCACCCAGGGGGACGTTGGCGCCGGGCGCTGGTGCCGCTGTTCATGCTGTCATCACCGGTCACTCTCCCTCTGACCAGCCCCGGCGGCGGCCAGGCGCAGGGCAGCGGTCTCCCGGGGCGGAGGAGCTCCGCGTGGTCCCCCCACCCCGCCCACCGGCAATGGGGACGCAGGGGAAGAGGCGGGTGTCCCAGGGGCCGTGTGAGCTGTTGGCACCCGTCACACAGAGGCAGGGGGTGGATGAGGTGGCTCAGGTGGCCTTACCCACCACGGGAGGTGCCTCCGTGTTCCAGGAGGGCGTGCATACGGGGGTCCCCGGCCTTGCCCCGGCGCCGGTGCGCAAAGCCTGGGGTCCGCCGGGCTGCCGACGCCGGAGCACGCAGTGACCACGCCGTCCTGGCTGCCCGCTCTGACTCAGCAGGCCTGCAGCCCTGAGCCCGGCCTGCCAGGGGCTGCCCAGCTGGCCTGCGCCCAGCCCGGCCGCCGTGCCCTGCCAAGCTGGTGCTGAACATCTGCAGAGTTCCCCGCGCCTTCCCCCGCTGGCCCTGGCCGCCCCGGCCGTCTGGTCAGCCGGCGGTGGGCACTTCTGCCCCTTTCCGGAGCCGTCGGCTACGCCCTCGCTGGGCTCCCTCAGGCCTTGCACCTGCTTAGGCCTCTGCTTCTCAGGGGACCCTTTCGGGGCCTGGCTGGGTAACCTTGGAGCAGGGGGTCCCCTCTGGACCTCAGGCTTCGTGTCCGTGAAATGGAGTTCCCACCGTGAGCGCCTCTGGCATCCCAGACTCCGTCCTCGGGGGTGCCAGAGACCGGGCCCCTCTGGAGGCAGGAAGCGTCGGCCGAGGCTGGGCCTCCCGTGTCCCCAGGCCGGCGGCTGCGCCGTCTGGACACCCAGCCACGCGACCCCAGGCCCTGGACCGGGGAAGGCGGCCTCCCCGCTCGCTGCTCCCGGCCGTGGCCGCTGTCAGCAGGCAGCTGGGCCGGCCTGGCTGGGCTCCAGAGGCGCGGAGCGGGTTAAGTGTGCGCCAGGCCTCCGGCGGGCGGGGCAGCAGCCTGGTGGGAAGTGTGAGTTCCTCCCCGTCTGCCTGACAGTTATAAAGGCTCCGGCCACAGAGCCGCCACCGGGCTGCCGCCGCCTCCCTGGGAACCCCTCTTGTGGGTGCACTTTGAAGTGGAGGAGGGCTGGGCTAGGGGAGAGGAGGAAGGGGAGAGGCAGAGCCCACAGCTGCCCCCCTGCACCACGCACCTGGCGCCGCCCGCCCGCCCCGCAGCCGCTCAGACCTTCTCCAGGAGGACAACCTGCTGACCCGCGCCAGGTAGGTCACCTCCCGCCGTCCGCTCTCCGCCGCGGCCCTCCCGGGCGCAGTGTGCAGCCCGGGGCCCCTGAGCATCCCCCAGCCCCCTCGGCGTGTTATGTAACAGGAGTGGGGCCCGTGGGGAGGGGTCCGGACCCTCGGAGCATGGTGAGCGAGGCCCTGCAGCCTCCAGCCTCGGGTGCCTGGAGCTGTCCTTTACACGGCAAGCCGCTCCGCTGGCCAGTGGCTGTGTTTGGACCCCAGGGAGGGCTGGATCCCGCGTGAGCTGGGCCTGGCCTGTGGCCAGCGGTGTCTGGAGCTTTAATGAAAACCAAGTGTGAGGCCGGCTCAGCACCTGTCTTCAGCCCGCAGGCAGGAGCTGGGGCACCGATCAGCCAATGGGGCTGCGGAGGGGACTCAGCTCGCCTGAGGCTGGTGGGGGTGCGGATGGAGGCCCGCGGGGAGGGGCGGCAGACGGGCGGGGAGGGGCAGGCAGGGGCTGGTGAGGTGGGGTCTCGAGGACTCCGAACTCCAGGGCGCACTGCCGCCTGTCCAGGCGGAGACCTGGGGTGGCGGGGGTGGCGGGCACAGGTCCTGAGGAGCTGCAGGTGCTCGAGCTGCAAGGAAGTGGGGTTCGGTGCAGGAGGGAGGGCCGGATTCAGGGGAGCCGGCTTCCAGGCTGGTGGGGATGGGGGCGCTTTCGCACCTTCTCTCCCTGGACTTGGCCCTGTGCAGGGGACAGAGTGGGGGGCGGTGCAGGGCACAGTGCTCTGCGGAGTGTGGGCGGTCGGCCACCTCGCTGTGTGGCTTTGGGAACGTCGTCCGCCTCTCTGGTTCCAGGGTCCAGCGGGACGGGCTCGGTGGTTTCCGAAACCCCTTCTCCAACTTGCTGGCAAGTGACACTCTGGACCTGAGACAAACGCTGGACGGAGGCCACTCAAGGCCCCCGTTTCTCTCTCCGGGAGGGCAGGCGCCACGCCGCGGAAGCAGATGGGGAGCTGAGGGCCGGGGGCTGGAGGCTCCCCTCGACTTGGCCTGGGCGGGGAGGTCAAGCAGCATTCTGGGCTGCACCACTGACTTGCTGAGAAGGAGCCAGCCCCGTGGCCCTGAGCCACCCACATTCCACACTCCCAGGGCACAGAGGCCGGGTTCTGCCTGGCCCGAGGTCCCCGAGGTCCCCGAGGTCCCCGAGGTCCCCAGGCCCGCCCTCAGGGGCAGGGCGTGGACCCACCCTCCGGCAGCCCGCGGGCCGATGGGGAGGCCCATTGCCCCAGGGGGCCTGCGCGCGCTGAGCAGGTTAAAGTCCCCAGCAGCTCTTGCTTGGTGCTGGTCGACAGGCCGGGGCAGCACATGGGGTCCAGGTCCTCAGCTCCTTCATCCAGCGGGTGCGGCCGGGGCCCACCCTCCCCTCAGCTGTCCCTGGCTTTCTCCACGGTCATTCTCCAGGGAGCACAGGTCCCCGAGGGCCCCCACACTGGGGCGGAGCAGGCGGAGTATGCACACCACCGTGATGTCTGGAGCCCCCCTGGGGGTGCTAATCACGCCCGAGCCCCCAGTGGGGCCACAGGGCAGCCACCACCAACTGACCCCAGATAACCCCGAGGCCCTGGCACCGGGTGGGCCCGAGGGCTTTTCCCCAGAGGGGGCCCTGGTCAGTTGACAGAGGAGCTGGGCCTGGCCTGGCCTGGTGGTGACAGTGGCCTTGCTTCCTAGGATGGGCTGCAGACGGTGGCCTGCATGCTGGGCCTGGCCCCTGCTGGCCACGGCTCTCATGGCTGGGGGCGCGGCATCTATCGGGGCCACGGTGAGTGGGGAGTGTGGTCCCTCACCCGACGGGCTGATGTCGGCGGGCTGTGTGGCAGGTGTGGGGCACATATCTGGGGTCCAGGGAGCTTTCCCAGAGCCCCCCCTCTGCCACCAGGCACATGTGTTACAAGCCAGTCAGCCTGGCCCCTGAGATGTGGCCTCTGGCCACTCCGCAGCCCTTGCTAGTGGCTCAGGGGCTGAATGCCTCCCTTCAGAGCAAAGTCCTGGCGAGGCTCATCGACAGGGTGGGCTCGTGCCCTGTAGGACCCATGCCAGGCCTGGGCCCTGGGGCTTCAGGACCCGCCTGAACCCCAGGACGTTCTAGACCTCGAGTCCCTTGAGTCCCTGGGAGTCCCCTCCGTGACCCCGAGACAGCCGAGTGGCCCGGCCGGTGTCCGTTCCGTCCAGGGCCCGGGGATGGCAGGTGCGTCCTGCCTGGTGCCCAGCCTTCTGACCATCTGTGGGCCTGTCGCCTAGGACCACAGCCCCACATCCAACAGCCTGGAGGGCGGCGTGGACGCCACCGCCTCCTGGTGGGGGAGTGGACCAAGTGGACGGCCTGCTCCCGCAGCTGCGGGCCGGGGTGACGTCGCAGGAGCGGCACTGCCTGCAGCAGAGGTGCGGGGCTGGGCACGGGGCGGCGGGCGGGGCGTCCCAGGCCGGGACGTCTCTTCGGCACAGGCCAGGAGAGCCACCTGGCCGCCGGCAGGACGCGGCTCCTGCTGGTCCCAGGCCTGGGCGTCCTGGGGTCCATCCCGCCTCAGGGCACAGGGCCAGGGTGTTTGTGAGAAAGCCGAGTTCATTCCCAAGGCCCCACTGATGAGGGGCGAGGCCCACCCTGGCATAGGGCGGGACAGGGGTCACCGGACCGACCCAGGGGCACATCTCACCTTTGCCACGTCCTAGCTGTGTGACCTTGGGCCAGTCACGCAACCTCTCTGAGCCTCAGTCTCCTCTGTGGGGCGGAGGTCATGCTCACGCCCACCTGACACACAGGGCTGGGAGGCGGGTGCGGCCCGGGCGGGAGCGGGGTGCGGCCTGGGCGGGCAGCCCTGCACCTGCTCAGAGCCCGTGTCTTGCCTCGCACCAGGAGGACGTCCGTTGCGGGCGCTGGGAACAGGACCTGCTCGGGCACACCGAAGCGCTACCAGCTGTGCAGGGTGCAGGTGAGGCCCGCCCGGCCGCGGACAGGACCCTGCCTCCCTGACCCCAGGCAGGTCTCGGAGTATCATCTTCTTAGGGGCCCCGGGCCCTCTGGACACTCTTTCCTGGGCCTGTCCCCGACGTCCTGTGGAAGAGGAGGGTGGTGAGGGGCTCTGGGCTCAGCAGGCCCTCCCTGCATCAGGTCAGGTTCGTGACACCCGCTGGGTGCTCCCAGCTCGTGCGGGGAGGAGGACTCGCTTCTGTGGGCAGAGCTCCGCCCTTGGCCTTGGGCTGCAGTCTCTGGCTGAAGCCCCCCTTTGCTCACAAGCCCTGCACCGGGAGCTAATTGCAGGAGGGACAGTCACCAGCTGTCTCATTCCCACTGGTGAAACCCCGCAGCCTAGGCTGGCGCCCCTGCGCTGACCTCCAAGCTCAGGAGCCCTCAGCCTCTGACATCGCCCTTGGCCGTGTGCTGGCACTGAGGTGGCTGGGCCAGGCGGGAGGTGCTGACTCTGGCTTGGCCTCTGGGCAGCACTCAGTGGGACCAGGGCACGGGGCAGACAGTGGAGCAGTCGGGTGTGTGTGCGTCCGCGCACACACAGGTGCAGGGAGTTAGAGGCTGAGGGGTGCCACGTGGCCGCAGCTTCTGTGTGGCGCCCGGGCCCGCTGCCTTCCTGGGTCCTCGTGAGTTTGGGAAGGAGACCCGCCCAAGTGCAGGTCCCAGCTCCGGTGAGCCCAGCTGTGCCCCCCGCCTCCGGGCCTGTCCCCTCTGCCCGTGAGCACTTCCTCTGTGAAGCCCCAAGCCCACCTCAGACCTCAGCCACTGCGCTGCAGCCAGGGACCCGCGGATGGGCGTCTGCCGGCGGACGCAGGGCGAGTGGGGAGCCGGCGTGCGCACCGCCCTGGCCGGGAGAAGGCCGAGGTGGTGGGGAGCCGGATGGGTCCCGCCCAGGGCGCCAGGACGGCCAGTGTGTGTGGGCGTTTGGGGGCTGGTGGCTGCCCTGGCGATGTCCTCGCTCCCTCCTGGGAGACGGAGGCTGAGAGAGGGGCCGGACGGGCCACCCTCAGGCTGCGGCCATTGCCTGCCTCTGTCGGCGGAGTTCGTCCTGCAGCCCGCCCGCCCGTCTGTCCCCTCACAGGAGTGTCCGCCGGACGGGAGGAGCTTCCGTGAGGAGCAGTGCATCTCCTTCAACTCGCAAGTGTACAACGGGCGGACGCACCGCTGGAAGCCACTGTACCCCGGTACCCGGGGGGCAGAGCCTGGCCGCCCTTCCACGCCTGGGGGCCACAGCCGAGGGGTCCCCTCCTGAGGACACCGGGAGGAAGTGTCCTCGTCCAGTGGGTGGGGAAACAGAGGCCCAGGTGGGGTCTGTCTTGTCGAAGGGCATGAGAAGTTCGGGCGACAGTGTAAATGAGCTGGCCTCTCCCCTCAGGGGCTGCGTGTGGGCCAGCAGCCCAGGGCCACCAGCTGGCTCCGACCCCCCACCCCCACTCACAGGGGGGCAGAGGCTACAAGGCACAGAGCCTGGGCTGGGTCTGGCACCTGCGTCTGGGCCCCCATCTCCCCATCCGTGCGACGGGACAGGGCTGTTTCGGGACGAGGGGAGGGCCAGCCCCTGACCCGCCCCCGCCGGCCCTGAGACCCCCTGTCCCGGCCAGACGACTACGTCCACATCTCCAGCAAGCCCTGCGACCTGCACTGCACCACGGTGGACGGGCAGCGGCAGCTCATGGTCCCCGCGCGCGACGGCACGTCCTGCAAGCTCACCGACCTGCGAGGGGTTTGCGTGTCTGGAAAATGTGAGGTTGTTAAACATTACCACTGGTCTCGTGGTGCGGACCGCCCGCCCGTGCCCCGCGGCGCTGGCAGCCGCCGGGCCTCCCCGCAGCCCCTGCCCTCCCTCCCCGCAGCCCATCGGCTGTGACGGCCTGCTCTTCTCCACGCACACGCTGGACAAGTGCGGCGTCTGCCAGGGGGACGGGAGCAGCTGCACCCACGTGACCGGCAACTACCGCAAAGGCAACGCCCACCTCGGTAAGCGAGGCTCCTGCGCATGCGCGCAGGGCCTTGGGGCGCCCGGCTCGCACCTGCAGAGTGCCGCTGCGCCCGCCCCGCCCCTGGAGGGCCACCTGCCCCACCCCCCAGGCCCAGGTGGGCCGGCCAGGTGCTGCCCCTTTGGCCAGGAATAGTGAGCGGCTCTGTATGGTCACCTGAAAGCCGGCGGCCAGGGCGCGCTTGGCTTCGGGGCCACGTCTGACCTTTGCAGCCGCGCAGGCGGATGCCGCACTTACCGAGGGAGACCGAGACCCGTCCTCACCGCTGACGGGAGGGCTGAGCCCAGGCACTCGCGTGTTCTGTGGAGTCCACGTTTTGGGGTGCAGAGGCCTCGGACCCCCGCACGAGGGGGGACTTCGGAGTTAGTGTTATGTCTTGGACACTGGAGCCAGGGCTGAGGGACGGGGTCCAGAGAGGACGGGGTGACCTGAGTGGAGGGCCAGGGCAGGGCCACGGGACGGGCTGAGCAGCATGTGGCGAGCAGGGCGGGCAGAGGCCACATTCTTTGGAGGCCTTGCTCCAGGGGGCGAGGAAGGCCACCTCGCAAGCCCCCTTCCCTTCACAAACCGCTCACGGACCTCCTGCCAGACGCCAGGGTACGCGGATTGCAGGGCCAGTGTTCAGGCGGTGCGTCTTTTCCTGAGCACCTACTGTGTGCCTTGAGCACCTACTGTGTGCCAGACACTGCGGGCTGCGGGAAGGGCCTGGAGAGACAAGGCTCATGCCCTCACAGAACTCTTAGTGTGGGGGCCTGGGAGCTGACACCTAAGTACCCCAACTCACTCCCCGTGCTCGCTGCGCACCGGGCGGAGTCTGGCACGAGTTAACCCGTCGGCTGCGAGGCAGGTGCTGCCACTGTTGCCGTTGTGCAGATGTGAACACGGAGAGGTCGGGAAGCTAGTCTCAGGTCGCACAGCCAGAGGTGGCAGAGCCGGGTCTGAACCCAGTGGTGCCCACCGCCCGCCCGCCCCTTCCCTGATGAGCGCGTGCAGGCTCGCTGCAGGGAGGGCTCCGCAGGCGTCGGAGCCGCTTATTCGAAGCTCGGGGATCTCGTGAGCTCACTGCTAAGTTAACGGCTGACGGGTGCGAACCTGCAGTTAAGTGGGTGACACTCGCCATGTGCTGATCGGGTCACCCGCGTAAATGCTGCGGCAGCAGGTGAGCCACTGGGCGCCTCTTTTCCACTCTGTACCCCGCGACATGGTGTCGGGAACCTCGAATCGGTCACAGTGGCAGTGCTGACCCCACGGGAAGTGGCCAGCGCGACAGGTCAGAGCGTCTCACTCGCCCACCGAAAGGGCCGGCCGTGAATCATTTTGCAGCGCGTCTGGTGGGAGGGGACGAGCCCGCGGTCCTCAGTGACCTGTCGTGGTGGCGGGGGCGGGGGGGCCGTGATGCCGGCCTGCGGGAGCAGCCCCCGGGGTGGACAGGAGAGCTTGGGCGCTCACACTGCTCGGCAGGAGCCTGGGTGTGAGCTTAGCCCAGCGGGCCCGACCCCTGAGACAGCCCTGCCCCCACCTCCTTCCTCGGGAGGCTTCTCAGCTCAGGACTTTACAGAAAAGAAATCCCTCCTCCTCCTCCCCAGAGCACCCTCTGCCACCTGCCGGCAGCGCTTCTCCCGTCCTCACGGGCCGCTCCCTGCAGCCCGCGGTCCCTTGCTCGGGGTCTCCGTGCTGGTCTCTTGGCTGCCTGCCCACCCCTCTGGGGACTTGACGCTGACAACCCCTGAGCTGACCTTGGCCAGACTTTGTCTTTCCTTGTCTACCTCTTTGAATGCGGAAAGCCCCGAAATCAACACAATATTGTGACAACATGGGTTTGAAAAATGATAATAGTGACAGTGCCCTGGGGGCCAGGCTCTGTGCTATGCAGAATCGCCCTGCGTGCCCGGGCGGGAGCCGGCGTCCCTGTGCGCAGAAGAGGAAACTGGCCCGGGGCTGCCACCGCGTGCTCAGGCCCAACTCAGTGATGCCCGGAGCACACCCCAGGCCTGTTTGACGCCAGCAGATTTAAGGCTCGGAGGCCTGCAGGGTCCCTCGGGAGTACGACGAGGGTCACCTGCAGCCTTGCAGGAAAGGGCAGGGAGCCTGGCACACCCGGGCCCGTGCCTGGGTGGCGGTCAGCCCTGTGATGGCACGGGGCATTTGGCAGGGCCTTGGACTTGCCCCCGGGGCCTGGGTGCAGCCAGAGCACCCCTCAGGGCTTGGACTTGCCCCGGGGCTGGTAAAGTGGTAACCGCCATCCGGGGCTGCCTCTCCGACTGAGAGGCGGCGACCACAGCCAGAACCGCTGCTCCCCATCACCCCGTCTCCCCCAGGTTACTCTCTGGTGACCCATATCCCGGCCGGCGCCCGAGACATCCAAGTCGTGGAGCGTAAGAAGTCAGCTGACGTCCTGGGTACGTGTGCTGGGCCCGGTGGCTGCTGCGCGTGGTCCGTGGTTTCGCACGGGCGGAATGTGTGGGTGGGGGAGGGGCCGCCAACCCTGGATCACTTCCTGTGGGTGAGGGGTGGGCCCCAGGAGCCAGAACTCAGCCCGGGTGTGTGTGTGTGTGTGTGTGTATGTGTGTCGGGGGATGGTCATAGGGACGCTGACACCTCCATGTGTGGAAGGACCTTGCACTTGACCATGCCTGACTACGGAGGGCGGGGTGACAGCAGGGAGTGAGTTCCCCGTCCCTGGAGAGCCCAGAGCTGGGGTCCCTGGGGTAGCAGAGCGAGACGCAGCAGGTGAGAAGTTTGAGGCCGAGCAGGTGGCGGTGGGCAGCCAGTCAAAGGTCGTGGCGGGCTGTCCGAGGCCGTAGCGGCCAGCAGCCGATGTAGGACACACTCACAGGTCCGGGGCTCCCGGGTTAACGTTCCTGCCGCTGGGTGGTCTCTGGTGGGAAGCTGGCCCTCACGACGTGTCCTCCAGCTCGAGGGTTCTGGAGTTATTTGCATGGCGGCCAAGGCAGCGAGGCCCCATGTTGGTGACAATTCTAGAAAAGCACAGAAATGTTGGCCTGGGCGTGTGCCCTCTCTGTACCCCCAGGAGGCCGCCTGGGCCCTCTGGCTAGGGGGGCAGGTGCTGACGCCTGTGGGCAGGAGGCGGGGTAGGCCGGGGACCCAGGAGAGGAAGCCGTTCCCAGCACCCGGCTCGCCATGCCGCGTCTCAGGGCGGCCCTGCGAGGGGGCTTCGCTGAAGGCATCAAGGTAGAACCTGGTTGGGCTCCCGCCCCCCAGCCCGGCAGGTCTGCGTGGCCCAGGCCCCAGGCTCCCGCCCCCCAGCCCAGCAGGTCTGCGTGGCCCAGGCTCCAGGCCCCCCAACCGAGCGCAGGGGCCAGGCCTCTGCCCGGCCGTTGCTCTCTCAGCCGCTGGGAACGCCGTGTCCCAATCGCTCTTGAATGGGGGTGTCGAGGGCGCCTCCAGTGGGGCCCCTGGCAGGCCACGGGGAGGAGGGTCAATACTGTCAGGAAACGGGTCATGGATGCCGGCCCGGCCTTTGCCCTGGGCCAGACCTCGGCGCCCGGCCGGACAGCGGCCCCGGCACACGCCCCTCCACGAATGCCTTGGACTCACGCTGTTCGGTGACGTTGCTATGTCGAGGGACACTCCTAGCAGATGCATCCGGCCCGTGCGTGTGCTGACGCCAGCGAACCGCCCGGCTCCCTTGCTCCTGGCTGACCCTCTCCTTTCCCTCGGGCCAGCTTCTAGAACCGGCCCTGAGGACACCCTCTGGAAGATACTGTCCCCAGTGTGGCTCCTGCCTCCTCACGCCCTCCTGTCTCCCGGTCAAGCTTCCCTGAGCCACTGCTCGCGCCCACAGCCGGGCGAGGGCCAGCTGCCCCAAATCGCCACACCTGCCCCAACCCTCAGCCCAGCAGGACGCGGGCTGCTGGGGTCGCACGCACACGTTCCTGCTCTCTGGGCATCCGCAGGCTCAGGGCAGGCCCTGGAGTGGCCGTCCTTCCGAGGTCCTCCATTCCAAATGTCCGCCCACACCCCGCCTCAGAGAGAGGGCGTCTGAGACTGTGCCCAGGCCGTCCTCGGCCACGTCTGGGAGAATGGGGTGGTTGGGCAAACAGGCAGTCCAGTTGCCCGGCATGAGCAGCAGAATGTCCTGGCTCCCAGGAGAGCATGGAGCTGGTCAGCTCAGGGTGGTCTGGGAGGGCCTGAGGGGCCGTGGGGACTGGGCTCCCGGCCGGCCAGGCTGGGGCTGCAGCGGCACCCAGTGTGGGCCCTGGGGAGCACTGTGGGTCACTGGGGGCAGCCACACCCAGGGTCACAGGGGGGTCTGCAGCAGAGCCGGGCTGGATGGCACCTGTTGTCCACTGTCCACTCCTGGGTGCTTAGTCCCGGTGCTACAGTCACCTCGCAGCCCCTGCCCCTCCAGAGCTGGCCAGAATGGCAGGACCAAACGGGCCCTGTACCAGGAGTCGTCCGCCATCTGGTCAGGTCCTCGTTTGGCTCAGGCCGATAGGAAGGTCATCCGCGCGTGCCCGTGGCACTCACCGCCCAGGGCCACATGCTGGCCACAGGCAGAGCCTCCCACGCCTCGGTCGTGCGGTTTCCTGGCTTTGGGCAGGGGCTGGGTGGCCACGGTCCCCCGAGTGTGTGATGCTGCCCCTCCCTGCCCCTCCGCCCTCCTCCAGCCCACGTGACCGGGCGGCCTTGCACTGGCAGCCCTCGCAGACGAAGCCGCTCCTACTTCTTCAATGGCAACTTCAAGGTGGACAGCCCCAAGAACTTCAACATCGCCGGCACCGTGGTCAAGTACCGGCGGCCCATGGACATCTACGAGACCGGCATCGAGTACATCGTGGCCCAGGGGCCCACCAACCAGGGCCTGAACGTCATGGTGCGTGCACCTCGGGCTCAGGCTGCCACGGGCGGGGGCCTCCCTGCCGGTTCAATCTCTCATTCATTCATTCACCCAGATTTTAATGCCTCTGCTTTGTCTCCCACTTACTCCTCCTGCCTTCATTCATTCACTGACCCATTTACTAACTCACCCACTTACCCTCTCACTTGTGCTTCATTCATTCATTCATTCATTCATTCATTCCTGCTGTGAGCTCCCCGCCTACCCCCCTCATGAATGGGCCCAGCAGGAGGTCCTGTGTGGGTCGTCGGGAACTGCATGTGGAGATGAGGATGAAAGGCTAGGTGGGGGGGACAGGGACAAAGGACCCACCGCCCACTCCACACTCGGGGGCCCTACACCCTCTGTGTAGTTTCCGACTCCCCCACCGGACACGGTTTCTGCCAGGTCCTCAACGCTGAGGGACCATGCCGTGCTGGTTGGCCCCTGGCCCTCCGCCTGTCACTGCCCCCAGGATGTTCTGGCTTCTGGGGCCAGGGCGTGGGGTGAGAGGGCAGGAGAGAGCCTGGGCCTGTCATGTCCAGCTTTCCCCGGGAGCTTTGCCCACTCCAGTGTCTGGAAGCACACGCCCTTGACTTGGTGACCCAGTACCAAGAAAAGGTAGACTGTCCCTGAAAGCAGGGGACTTCGGGATGGATGTTCTGATGCTCTGGGAGGCTTGGTGGCTTTCGTGGGGGCCGAGGGGTATGGGGGGGCCAGAGCCCACCCACCTGAACTGTTTAGATCACCAGATCCCACCACGGCAGGTATTGGTAACCTCACTTTGTAGGTGAAGACACCTGGGCCCGGACAGACCTGGGACGTGGCTAGTCACGGAATTCTGAGTGGCACGTGGGGCTTGGGGCCCAGGCTGGACGGGTGCCAGAGCCGGTTGTTTGTCACACGGTCATGCTGGGGGGTGACGCCCCTGCCTTTCCACGCTGCTTCTTGGTGGCCCCAGAATCCCATGTGTGCAGAGGACTGTGGGGTGTGGCCTCGGGAACAGATCCGGCGAGGGGTGAGGGGTGCAGATGGAGCTGCGAAGCGGGTGTGGCTGGAGCCTCAGCTGATGCCCCTGGGAGCCTGGGGTTGCAGAGGCCCCTCAGGGTCACTCGAGTGGAGGCAGGGGTGTCGTGGCTCAGCCACCGGAAGCCTCAGGGAAGTGTCACGACCTTGGGACCGGCAGGTCCCTTCTGCTGAGGGAAATTCCTGGGGAGGGGCCCAGCTGTGAGCTGTCAGCGGCACCGTCGTGCCGTCTCTGCGAGCCACCGGCTTCGCGTGGGGTTCGGGCTGGTTTCTTTCCCGGGGAGCCTTACAAGGGAAGCCAGTGGGTTGGAGGGCGGCTAGATGAGCGGGGCGGCTGGATCGCGTCATTTCCCTCCTCCTGCACCCCTCTGGGCTCCCCTTGCCTTCGCCGGCACCTCTGCTCATCTAGGTGGTTGGTGTGGTGTCTCAGTCCCTCCGACCTAGGGCATCCGGGCTCCTGGGCTCCAGGCCCTTTTTAATTTCAGGCTGATGCACTCACCCAGTTACCATCAAACTCGGGCGGGGGCTCCCCAGGGGAGCGACAGGGGATCCCAGGGCCAAAGTGTCCCCACCTGCCTTGGTGATCCAGGTCAATTCCCCCTCAGGGTGGTGGCTCCTTGGTGCAAGGCGCCCAGGCAGACCAGGGGGCAGGTGCGGCTCCCCTCCGAAGGAGCCTCCTGCCTGGTCTCCTGCTGGGAGTGCTCCCGCCCTGGGTGCACGACCTCTGGCCCACAGACCGCGGAGCCGCGGGACGGGAAACCCCACTGGGAAGGACGGCCACAGCCAGGCCCAGCTTTCGGGGCCCAGAGCCACGGTCGTCTCCCCGCTGGGGACGCAGCGCCACGTCGTGGTGACTGGCTTCGGGCACTGCGTCACGGAGGGAGCCCGTGGCCCACCCCGCGTGGGCCACTGCTGCGCCTGGGCCTCGCCTTCCGCCCCACTGGCCAGGTGGCGGTTTCTGGGTGACGCAGCTGACGACAGACCGGGCGCACCTCACGGTCCTGAGCCGCGTGGCGCCCTCTCTGCTGTAAGGTGGGTCCCCTCATCCAGCATTGTGCCTTCTCGGGGGATCGAGTGCTCTTGGGCCCTGGGGAACTGGGCTGGCGGGCGGCCTGGCAGCAGGCGAGGCAGCCTCATGCCAGCGTGAGGTTAATCGCTTCCCTTCTGGGCTACGAGGGCTCAAACGTGGTCGGCTTGTCTGGAAGAGCCGGCGGTCGCCTTGCGGGGTGCGCTGGGTCGCGGCTCAGTGCCGACTTGGGGGGTTGTGCTGGGTCGCGGGCTCAGTGCCGACGCCAGCTGGGAGGCGGGAGTTCCAGGGCGGAGGCAGCCAGGGCAGACGCTGACCCAGCGGTCAAAGCCTTTCTCTCCATCACAGGCCCCTCCTGTGGTGGGCGCGCCCCGAGAGAGCGCGTTAACAGCTGATACAAACGAAGACCTCACCCCACAGGCAGCGCTCTGACCGCCTCACACCCCGCCCCCCGCCTTCAGATCTTTCCACCCAGGCTCCTGGCGGGTCAGGGAAGCCATCGGCTGCCACGGGGCAGCAGGCCTCACGTTAGGCCACTCCGCCTTGCTTGCCATTTGGACGATTCATCACATGCTTGGCCAAAAGCCATTGGGGGGATCGTCCTTCACTGTCATCTTTCGGGGCCACCCCCAAATGGGGTTCAGTCAAGCAGATCCCGTTTTCGGCCGGCACCCACCCCCCGGCCCCCCCATGCCACGCTGACCCATAATTCTGACAGCATCGTCAGGGTCCCCACGCAGCCGTAGCCCTGAGCTAAGGGAGGGGTGCTGGCACCCGAGTCTCGGGTGACGGGAATTTGGGTCACCTGCCGGTGTGGCTCTCTGTGCCCTCTGTCCCTGGTGGTACCTAATCCTGGATGTAACTTAGTCAGGCTGACAGGCCTCACGTTTTAGCGTCCTGCTCTGGCCGTGGGGGTCACCTGACGTGCTGGCCTTGGGGTTCCAGCACCGGGCGGGCCAGAGGCTCACTGTGCGTTGAGAGTGTTTGGGTGTTGCAGGTGGCTTGCCCTTGCTCCAGAATGCTAGGGGCCTGCGTTATCATTTCCCCCCTGGGCCTTGCTAGAAACTCCCGTGAGGTCTCTCCCCGTAACGGACATCTCCATTGCCGAGGGGTCAGCCAATGCGATGGGCCGAGCGGCGGGCGGCCCGCGGCAGGGCTCTTCCTGTTCAGGACCCCCTGAAGCTGGCAGCGTTTCAAGGTGTGACCCAGGATATGGATCGGACCAGCGTTCCCGGATGTGGAATGAGCTGTGTCCAGACTTTTTCATGCTGGAGGGGACGAGGCACAATAATTTGCCCTTGACTTTCGAGGAGACATCCCGCATGACCTCAAGTCCTGGACCCAAAACCCTCACTGACGTGGGGCCGCCGAATCTTCGCAGGGGTTAATCCGGTCCCCGAGCACAGGTGTTACCAGGGCCTCCGGGGCCACCTCCTGCTCGTCGGTCTGGTGTACGTGACGTCATCCATACGGATGACGGGGTTTCCTAGGCTGGCCCAGACCGCTTGGTACTGTGATGTGACCGGAGCGGGAGGGGTGGCGCTGCCCTGGGCCACACTGCGGCTGCGTACCGTCGTCTGTCCGTGTGAAACTCTGTCCCTCACACCTTCCCCACGGGGGCGGAAAGAGAGTCCTTGCCGGGTCGGTGGCCACGCGTGATCAGCTCAAGGTCACGTTACCCTGCTCTAGAGAACCTGCTGCTCAGTCGGGTTTGTAATTTGTAAATTGTCTCCTTCTTCCGCCCAGATGTGTCTCGTTTTCAGAGGGACCAGACTGTTGAAGTAAATGCAGGCCGTGATGGGGTCCCCACCCCTGCCTCCAAACCTCTGTGCTCTCCCCCACTCTTGGATGGGGTGGGGGTCAGGTTCACAGGCTCCCAGCTGGCTGTCCCCATTGTGATGGCTCTTACACCCCCAGGTCAAGGAGCCAACACGAGGGTTCTGCCAGCAACCAATTAAGCGCTTGGGGACTAGGCAAGCCTTGGGCCCAGGGGACATGCTGTGAGCCAGACCCGGGCCACCGCTTGTCACCCACACGCTCTCACAGTGGCAGGGGGCGTGATGACGCTTTGGGGCCCTGGTTACAGTGACAACTTGGACCCTGGTTCCAGAATGTCTGCCCATTTGTCCACTGAACAGTTAACCAAGTCCATAGCTCTGGGCTCTTGGGAGGAAGTGGGGGGACCTTACCATGGAAACTCGCTGTGAACGCTGGTTTCTGGGGACCTGGGTGTCCCGTCATTCGGTGGATTCTGAGTCTGAAAACTGGCCCAGGACACTGGGCGGAGATTGTGATTTTATGGGCAGCCGCTGTCCACGCCCTGGTCATCCGCAGTTGCTGTCATTTGATGGTAGGTTAGGACGTGCTTTTTCTGGGCCCACCAGTTTGTCCTCTGAGGATGCTTTGTCTTGTCCGCTGTGTCCGAAGGCCTCTGTGGGCTGGGCCCCCCGGCTCCCACGTCAGCCTCGCTGCGCCCGGCCATGCTCCGGCCCCTTTTCTGACTATTATGGGAGTCACCCTCGGCCTGGCCCACGAGGACACCCAGCCTTGTTCTTCTACGCGATGGGGGTGGCTCCTCACTGTCAGTCACACTTGCTTTCACTCTGGTCCGGCGAGCAGAACGTCCTGCAGAAAACCGTCCCCTGGGGGTCTCCCCGCGTACCCCCCCCCCGTCCCCCCAGCCTCCACTTCCTCTCCACGTCTGCCCCGCCCCTCCAGCTTCCAAGGACCGTGCTGGGGGCGTGTGGCGCTTCTCCCTGAGTGTGTGCGCTGGGTGCACGCCCTTTGTCATGGCGGTGCCCTCGTCCAGGCGTCCCCACACTGTCTCTGATCCGGCCCCTCGCACCCGGCCGCTGGCCCCACAGCAGCCTCTGCCCCTGCCAGGTACACTGGCCAGGCCTGCGGCTCCGTCCTGATCGGTCCCTTCTCCTCTGAGCGCCCAGTGCACTTCCGATAGGGAAGGATGGGACGTGACCTGAGCCATCAGCCTGGTGGCCAAGAGAGGAGATGGCGCGAGGCCTGAGGGCGGGCTGCGGAGTTTGGAAGGAAGAGGTCACCGTGCCACCTTCCGGCAAGGGGCAGGTGCTGGCTTTCACAGGGACGGGTGGCTGCTTTTCTTTCTAGCCTGGAAGATTCGGGACTCAGACCCCACACCCCAGGTCTCAGGCCCCGCCCCCGGCCGGGCTCGGCAGGGCGCACAGCCAACCTCTGGTTCCCTGGGGCTCGTCCACCTTTTCTGCTCCTGGCGGGAGGGCACACGTGCCTTTGAAACACAGAGGCCCTCGGGCTCGGCCTTCAGTTAGACCCTCAGCCCTCTTTCTCCTGTCTGCATTCCACGGTCCCTCATCTCCTGATGACCGTGCTCGGCCACCCCTCTGCGTGAGACGTGGTGCCCACGGCATGCTCCCTCCCACTGTCCCCAACCCCGTCACTGCTGGGGGTCTCAGTGCTCCCGGTAGCAGAGCGTGGGGCTCTCCTCGCCCCTCCTGGTGGCCGGTCCTGCTCGGAACTCCCACGTGGGAGTCTGCTTCCTAGGACTTCCCCGCCCTAGCTGCTATGGGTCCCTGGCAGAAACCTGAGGACCCCCACTGTGGGGGACGCAGGGTGGGGCCGGGGCCATGGCGCCCGCTTTGGCCGGCAGCGGGGCTTCCGGGGTGGGGGGAGGGTGGCAGGAGGCGTCCACCATCACTACTTAGGGTTCCTGGCACGTGGTGGCGATGTCATATGAGCTGGGCGTTGGTGGCTTTCTTACTTTTAGAATGTTCTGCGTGCTCCGTGCGCCCCCTTACCGCCTGCACCGGGCGGGACGGCTCCCCCCACCCGCTCCGGGGGTGTGCCCGTGTTCTCCAGTCCTGGAACTGGGGTTGTCCCTGGGGCGGGGGACGCCCTGGGCAAGCGGCATTCTTGGTCAAGGGCGAGTCCCCGGGCGGACTCGGCTGTGAGCCACAGCAGCGGGACCAGCGCGTCTCCGTCCGAAAGGGCTTGTGGGCCACGGAGGCGGCAGCCCTGCCTGGCTCCCTGGGGGGGGGCTGGCACGAGGAAGGGCGGGGTCCCACCTCTGCCGCTCCCCAGGTGTGGAACCAGAACGGCAAGAGCCCCTCCATCACCTTCGAGTACACGCTGCGGCAGCCGCCGGACGCCCACGGCATCCGGCCCGTCTTCTACGGCTTCGCGGAGCCGGCCTCGCAGAGCGCCGACAGCCAGGAGCTGGACGGGCCGGGGCTGGCGGCCTTCCTCCACCACAATGGCTCCCTCTACGGCCAGGCCTCCTCGGAGCGGCTGGGCCTGGACAACCGGCTGTTCGGCCCCCCGGGCCTGGGGACGGAGCTGAGTCTGAGCCAAGGACAGGAGACCAACGAGGTGTGCGAGCAGACCGCCAGCGGGGCCTGCGACGGACCCCCCGGGGCGGGGGCTTCCGAGGTAACTGGGCGGGGCGCCCGGGCCGGCCGGCGGCTTCCGGGGGCGGGGCCTCGGGCAGGGTCTTCGGTCCTCTGCGGCCTGTGGAAGCGGTGGACCAGAGGTGCTGGACCTTGGCAGGCGCAGGGCCAGGTCTCTGCGTGCGGCCCCCGGCATGCGTGCAGAGGTGGACCCACTGTCCCCATGGGCCGAGGGAGGACTTGCCACTCGACACAGCCCGTCACGGAGGGGCTGGAGGTCAGACGCAGACGGTCTGACCCTTTAGACCCCACCTTGCTCACTTGATGGAGACAGACAGACAGACAGACAGACAACACGGAGGCGATGGAGGGGGCACAGGGGAGACCTCGAGTTCTCAGGAGGCTGACCCCTGACCTGAGGGCTCAGGAACGGGTAAGGGCTAGCCGAGCGAGGGCGCGGGAGAGGGGTGGGGGCGAGAGAGGACCAGGGAGGTTCCGTCCGTGGGGCAGGTTCCCGAGGAAGGGGCAGGAGGTGCCGCTGGAGACGGTGGGGAATCCGGAGGCAGGGTCCCCGAGACCCTCGCTGGCCGTGTGGCCGTGCTCCTGGGGGCCTTGGCTCATCGAGGTTGGTTGGGACCATCACCGTGCTCAGGCTGGAGGGTGGACCAGGCTTGGGGAGATGCCCCTCACTAACTTGGGGGTCGTTTCCAAGACCCTCGGAGCCTTCAGGTAGACGATTCTTTAGAAGCCGCCCGGGGCCACTGTAGCAATGATAAACAGAACAGCGGAAGTGGGTGCTCTCCCCGTCTGGGCGCCGGAAGTCCAGAGTCAGGCTGTCAGCCCCCGCACGCCCTCCGGAGGCCCTGGGGGAGTGTCCCCGCCTCTCCCAGCGTCTCACGGCCAGGGCGGTGCGTGGCTTGTGTTCATGTCACTCTTCCTCATACACCTGCTCCCGTGACTGTCTCTCTGAGTCTTCACCTGTTCTCATAAGGACACGGTGCTCATTGCGTGAAGGGCCCATCCTACGTCCAGGATGATGTCACCTCGAGGTCCTTAACCACGTCTACACAGACCCCATTTCCGAATAAGCTCCCACATGGAGGTTCTATGGACAGGTGTTTCGGGGAACCCTGTTCAGCCCACTGCAGAGGTCGAGCCGACCCCCCAGAAGATGGTCCGGGCTGGCTGGCGGGTCCCCACCCTGGAGCTCTGTGTCCTCTCACAGGGCAGACGCCTGCCCCTGGGAGCATCCTGGTTCAGCCCCACGGGCCCCCCACCCCCAGGGCCCCCCACCCCCAGGCAGCCCTTGCCCCCCACAAGGGGAGAGTGTGGCGCTCAGCCACTTGTCTCCCTTGCAGACAGCAACGCCACCCGGATGGCTCTCGCGGGGGACAAGGATGACCCGGAGGCCGGCGGCCGCCTCACCTCTCGGGAGCTGCTCTCAGCCAACGCCATCTCCGGCCAGCTCCTGGGCGCAGGCTCCGACTCCCGGGAGCTCGCCCTCAACGAGACGGGCAACAGCATCTTTGCGCAGGGCGCCCCGAGGAGCTCCCTGGCCGAGAGCCTCTATGTCGACTACGAGGAGAACGAAGGGGCCTACCTGCTCAATGGGTCCTACCTGGAGCTGAGCAATGACCGAGTGACAAACACCTCCTCTGAGGCCCCGTTCCCCAACGCCAGCGCCAGCCTCCCCACCTCGTCCGGGAATAGGACGCACAAGGCCAGGTATGAGACGCCCCCCTGTACCCCCTGCCCGGTCCAGGGGCCCTGGGGCGGGGGTTGTGTGAGCACGGCCTCACGCGGGGTGGGGGTGGTCTGGCTGCGAGTCGGGGTCGACGGCCTGGGCTTAGCCCGTCCTCCGTGCGGTTAGCCGCAGTGCTGGGCGCCCACGTGCGGGTCCCAGGCCTGCGGGAGGAGGGTGGGGCTCACGCTGAGTGTGCCACCGACGAGGACACATGCTCATCACAACCGCCTGTAGCGTTAGGGATGGTTTCTGGGGATCAGAGAAGGTAAGCGACGTCCTCGGGGTCACAGTGCCTGCGGGTTTGGGATCCCTGGGTCCTCAGCCCGCATGGCTGCTGGACATGAGCCATACCCCAGGTCACCCCCAAATGTGGGTGACTCTGTACCAAACCCCCACAGGCCAGAGGGAGACTGGGAAAGGGCCCGGTGGGCTCCTCAGCCAGGGCTGGAGCCCAGAATTAGGCCCTGGGACCGAGGCAGGGCCTTCTGCGGGGGTGTGAGCATTCACCTGGGTCAGGCCGCGGAGCCAAGGACTCACCCTGGGACACTTCAGCAGTCACACCTGGCAACACTGGGATAGTCACTCCTGGGGACACTTGGACAATGACAACTGGCAGTGCCTGGACAGTGATGGTTGGCCCTGGAGCGGCCAGAGGCCAGGGGCCTCTGCGGGTGTCAGGGGTAGCTGGGGACGGGGTGCCCTCAGGCCTGCCACCATCCTTACTGGAGAACAATTCCTGGTGGCAGGCCCCCTGGGCAGACGGCCACCCCGAAGTGTTCCTCCCCCTCGAAGCTCCCCCAGAAGCTCCCGGGGGGTGAGGCTGGTGGCGATGACGGGTCAGGCTGGCAGCGGCTGCCGGTGGGGACAGCGAGGCAGGAATGGGCAGCCAGGCTGGTTTTGTCTTGTTTTCTGAGGACCTGCCCGAACCCCTTGGTTTTAAATAACAAACATGACTCGAACCCCAGCCAGGGCTGGGGATACGGAGGTGGGCGTTTTGGGAGCTCAGGGGCAGGAAGACTTGGGGTTCTCTCTCGAGGGGATGCGGTCGGGGCTAGAGCAGCAGGCAGCCCTTGCCGGTCGGCCTGCCCGCCTCGAGCTGCTCTCCGAGGCCCCGGCTGCCTGGGAGGTCGGGGCCGTGGGGCCCGTGGGACGACCGCCGTGGACCGAGGGGAGCCCTGGAGCCGCTGCGGCTGCCCGTCTGCCCACGGGCGCCCACCAGGGCCGCTGCTCCCCACCCGGGCCCAAACGCTTGCAGAGAGCGGTCCTGCGGGGTGCGGGACCCCGTGCCTGGAAGGGGGTGACAGGCTTCGCGCTGGGAGTCAGGGTCTGAATCTGAGGGGGGAGCTCGTGGACAAAGAACCAGGCTCCAGAAGCAGCCAGCACTGGGCTGCGGCCAGGCCCGTGGCATCGGACCCCAGGCTGGATTTCCAGGTTGCACGGGGGACTCTCACCCAGGGCTGTCACCCATGCATGAGGCCCCTAGAAGCGCCCAGTGGGGACCCGGCAGGTAGGACGGCCAGTAATACACCGAGTCTCCTGGTGTGGGGGCGCCTGCCGCGACTCATGACCTCGGCCGGCTCTCCGACGGCCGGGGCCCCTCTCTGAATGGGCCGTCGAGGTGGCTGTTTAATTTGTCCTGACGCTTGGACGATGACGATGGCTGTGGTGGGGCCGAGAAAAGTGCTGAACGTCGCGTCTGGAGACTTGAGTCGCCCCCTCGACTCTGCCCACCTGTGACCCAGATGTGGCTCGGGCCCTCAGGGTCCCCATCAGTGTCCCCGACCCTGTGCTTGTCAGAGGGTGCCTCGGGGCCCTTCGGCTCGGGTGTTTGAGGACTCCAGGCCAGGTCAGGCACAAGCTTCTGGGTCCCCAAGCCACATTTTAGTCTCTCCTGCCCCATCCCAGCCGACTCTTACCCCACCCTACCCCCAGCCCCAGGGCGGCACATTGGGTTTCCGGTGCCTGTGGGGACCCAGGAATCAATACGATGGATTGTCAACCCTAGGAAAGGCTCAGACGTGGTGAGATGAGGTGGCTCCCTGCTGGCTGTCATCAAAGGATGCTGCCTGCAGAGACCAAAGATGGTCTGCTGAGGGAGGCCGGGAAACCACCAGGCCAAAATAGCCTGGCTCGGGGAGTTGTCCAAACACAGGAAGTCAGTCTGCTCCCCGACAGGGGGAAATCAAAGGGGCGGCCCAGAAGGGAAAGGTTATTTTTACACTCTCAGCCCGGCCTCAAACAATCGAGGGAGGCCCTCCCCAGCCCCAGACGCTGGGACAGGCGTCCGAGACTCCGAGACGCAGAGACCAGAGACGCGGGCTCCCTCTCCCCGTCTGGAGGGGAGGAGACGCAAGGGGCACGTCCTGCTTTGTTCATAAAGCAGCTCTCCCGCCGTGGGGGTACGCGCCCATGCTGGAGTCCCAGTGCCTGGGCGGCTGTCCCCAGCGAGTCCGGTGGTTCTCAGCCCTGTGGCTGAGAGGCCACCACCTCCGGTGCAGCCAGAGGCAGGTGAAGGGCCGGTGGCTCAGCCACCTCCTGTGTGTTTGCCCCCGGCGCGTCTCCTAAGAGCTGGCCCCGTAGGGTTGCCGTGTGGTGCAAACACAGCAGCGCTTTGCAGGAGTCGTGTGTGCCGGTGTGGCTCGTGCTGGTGCTCGAAGCGACGTGCAGGCAGCCCCTCCAGAAATACCTTTGGTGCTTAAAAGCCGAAGGGTTATTTTGAACGCAGCCGCTCTCTCTGGAGTCAGGAATGAGTCACCCCGCCTGCTGGCTTGGGGAGTGTGTAATTAGATAAAGGTGGCCTAGCTTCTCCCTGGGCGGGGCGGAGGGGCGAAGGCCGGGTCTTTCATCTCTTTTGTTCTTGGGGAGAATTTAAAGCTGTTGAAAGGAGGTGGGGGGCCCTATCAACACCATTCAGCACTTTCCAAATCAAGCGTCAGGAAGCTGAGTGATCTTCCAGCCCGAGGGGGCCCTGCTCCCGGAGCTGGGTGCTCTCCCAGGTTTCTGTGGGTGATGGGGTCTGGGGGCGGGGCCATTGTTAAGTTTCCTCTCATCTTTAAAGAGGGCCGGGGACCTTCCTTTTCCCTCGGAAAGCTGTGGAAAGGCTGCGGTGGGTTCCACGTTGTGAGGCCACCAGGTGTGGGATCCAGCAGGCTTTGGGTAGCTGTGAAAGCAGCCACCAGGTCACCACCCGCCTGGCCACCCTCTGTGCCTCCTCCTTCCCGCCCCACTTATGGCCGCCCTAGCACAGTTGTTATTCAGGTCTCAGGTGGGTCTGGTTTTCAGAGCAGGACGAGCCTTCGGGGGGATGTTTGCAGGGCGATAAGTTGTAAAAGTGATTCTCATCCGCTTGGGGAATTCCGGAAGTTGGAATCTAAACTGCCTTCCGCCTGGAATGAGCCCCCCGCAGCCTTGCCGGTGCTGGCCGCAGAGCTGAGGCCGGGGCAGCTTCGCCCCCACCCTCCTCGGGCCGGCCCCTGGGCCCGGACAGAGCGGGAGTCGGGGACGGTGCTCAGTGTAAGGGGGCGTCGAGGCCTGGATGGCCTGCCGGCAGCCGGGCCGTCACTCCCCATCCCCTCCTCTGGTTCCGGGGTCACGGGACTCCGTGGGCCCCCTCAAGCCTGACCGCTGTGTCTCAGGCCTCAGGCCCTGCTGCCACCATGAAGCCACTTCCCTCCTCCCCTGCCGAGTCCCAAACAAGCCTGCACATCGGATATCGAGGTTGGGCCCAGCACACCAACTGGTTCAAAGCAGCAAACAGCCCTAACAATAGCTGGCTCCGGCTGCCCGGGTTCCGGCCAAGAATCCCGGCCGCTCGCTGGCGGGGAGGCCGCATGCCTTTCCGCTTGCACAGCAGCCGCGGCCGACCTGGGCAGAGGCGTCTGGAAGGGCCGCGGCCACGCCCCCTCCCCATCTGCACCGAGCCTTTCCATGGTGACCATTGGAGGTGAATGGCCGGTGCCCCCCTCCGATCAGAATCCCAGCCGAGGGGGCTGCGGGGAGGGCCGGCACCTTCTCAGCTCATCAGGTGCTTCTCAACATCCCTTCCGGGGAGGGGTCCGGGGGAGAAGATGCTGGAAGCTAACGGTGGGAAACCTGCATGCGTGCAGGGATTTACGAGGTCGGTGAGCCCCAGATTCTTCGCCTGCACCCCACGAAGGAGCTTTGATGGCTGCTAGTCATTGAGCTTAGACTAAGTCACTGAGATGGGAAGAGCAGACAGGACCTCCCTCCATCCTAAACCCTGCCGCTGGGGGCGCTCCCTCCCGTTCCCGGTCCGAGACAGTGGGTGCTCTGCCCCTAGCAGGCGGGCTTCTGCGGGGGCTCAGGAGTGGGTGCTGTCACATAGAAGCACAGCCGCCTCCACGGATGGGAGCACACCCTCCGATGAAAACTCACACCGTCGGCGAGCCCTGTGGCTTCTCAGCCCCTTCCCTGCTTGCCCTTGTGTTCAGGACCAGACCGAAGACCCGCAAGCAAGGCGTGAGCCCGGCGGACATGTACCGGTGGAAACTCTCATCCCACGAGCCCTGCAGCGCCACCTGCACCACAGGTACCCGTCACTGCTGCCAGCGGCCGGCCCGACCCGCCCGCGTGGGCCTGTCCCCCGAGTCCTGATCTGGGAGGTAGCATGACAACGCGGCAGGGGTTGGGGTGTCCCCCCACTCTCGGCATGCTGGACCCCTGTGAAGTCAGCCTTCCGGCATCATGCGGGCCCCCAGACGCCCCTCATCTGTTGTCATGCACATCACGTCGTTAGAGCAAACGTCCTTTGGGGAAAAGTGAGAAATCTCAGTTTACTTTTGTTTGCAGCAAACACAGGAAGGAGGAAATAGACCTGTGGGGCCTAGGACTGAGGGAATGGGTGGGGTTCCAGGACCTCATCCAGGAGGTGGGAGGGGGGTGGAGACCACTGGGTGGCGCCTGACGGGCAGATACATGTGCTTAGCAAGCATTGAGCTGGGACTTGAACCCACATCTCTCCGCCCGCATGGCCGGCGGCCAGGAGCTGGACTCCCTTGGCTGCCAGCTCTGGTTCTCACCCCGAGGGGCTGCTAAAGTTCCATGTCAGAGGCAGCACCGGGACCCAGCAAGTGTGGCAGGGAGACCCGAGCGCTGCCTGCTATGAGCTTTGGACTTTGCGGCCGGCTTTGGACAACCCAGTGCTGCCACTCAAACTGCCCCGGACCCCCGCCCACAATGGCCAGGGCTTTGGCGGCTTCTGCCGCCTCTGGCTGGACGCTGCGCAGCCGGCGGTCTGGGCTCAGTCATGCCCCCTGCAGCCCCGGTGGCGTCTCAGGCTGTGGGCCCAGGGAGGAGCTGGTCCTGTAGGGCTCTGAAAGGATGCCAGGTCCTTTTGTCCTTCCCTCCCTCCGGGCTGGAACCCTGGCCCGCCTCCATGAGCAGGGCGTGGGGCGCACTGTTTGCCCCCTGGCATTCTGGAGGGCACAAGGCAAGCTTTGTGGGGTGCTGGTGAGTAGCTGAGACGCACTCTCTGCCGGACTGCACCACGTGCCCTGGGCAAATGGCTGAATCTCTGCAAGCCACGCTTTTCTACCTGCACAGTGGGACATGCGCCTGCCCGAAGAGGAACATGAAGTCTGGCCCTCGCCCACCTCCCGCGCACTGCGGCCATCTCTCAAAATCCCATTCCAGCGCTGGCGGTCGCGTGCCTTCTAGGGCGCGCGGTGTCTGTGACTGTCGAGCAGTGTCATGGCCACACAGCCTCCCCTCCCTGCCCCGCGAAAGGCTCTTAGGTCAACCGGGTAGCTCTCCGCACCCGAGCTCAGCCAGCCACAATAGGCGTCTTCCTTCTTCCCTTAAAGACAGGCTTTGGGGAGGTAGAAATGCAGCAGATGAGCTGGTTGGAACGCCTACCTTGAGCCTCAACCAATGATTTCTGACTGTCCCTGGGTGACCCCAGGGCACAGGGCAAGGGGGGTACAGCCAGCGGTCGCTGAGCCTCACGCCTCCGCAGGCGTAGGCGCAGTGCGCCCTCCCGCCTGTGGCGTGGCGCAGGCGCAGTGCGCCCCCCACCCGCGCCCCGGCCTGTGGCGTGGCGCAGGCGCAGTGCCCCCACCCCCCGCCTGTGGCGCATGGCGCAGGCGCAGTGCGCCCTCCCGCCTGTGGCATGGGTCGGGGCTGCCTGGGCACTCTTACGTAAAGGAAGGGCTCCCTGTCTGAGAAGGTGTGAGGAGCACTGCTGAGGCAGTGGAGAGGAGTCCAGGGCGGGCGCTGGGACTCTCCAGCATCTCAGGGGACGAGCCAGCCGAGGCCTGGGGCCCTGACGGCATGCACGTCGCTCCACCATGGAGTGGTCGAGCTGAGACGTGAGTTCCGCTCCTTGATCGGGACCCGCTGGCCTCCCCTCCCTGACGGGGACTGAATGAATAATCAGGCACTTGGCACCGGTCTGCAAGTCCCCAGCCCCGGACCGCCCTGGGCCCCAGAGTTGGTGCCTGAGGCCTGGACATTCCCAGCAGGCCTGGCCAGGAAGCTGGCCTCCCCCTCAGAGAGGGCTCAAGACTGCACAGCCCTGCTCTGGCAGAGAGGGACAGGCGATTGCGGCCTGGCCCGTCCTGCACGGAAAAAGAAAGAATCCCCGTGTGGCTGCGTCCCAGGCTGTTCGTCCGTCCAGGGCCGGGCGCGGGGAGACAGGAGCCGCAGCAGGGAGCGGGAGGGGCCGCGGCTCCAGCTACCTAGAGAAGGGTTACTCCTGAGCTGGTCACCCAGCGGGGAGGGTCCCATCCTCTCCGCCATTTAGGAAGGCAAGTCCCCAGACACAGACAGACAAACACACACACACACCCAGACATAGACAGACACACATACACACAGACAGACACACACACACCTGAAGCAAACAGCAACAACAAAACCTGCCTCCACCAGCCTTTCACCAGTGCTAGCTGCTCCCCTGAGTCATCCTGGCTCCTTGGCAGGGACCACCACTGCAGAGTGAGTTTGGCCTGCATGCCAGCTAGGTGCCAGACACAGGGGTGCTGGGGACAGGGAAGTAGAGAGTGGACATGGGTCAAGGAATTAACAACACAGGCAAGAGCTCGCCCTTTGTATGCTGTCTCTGTTGGGATTTATAGAGTCCTGCGGAGCCCAGCAGGGAAAAACACATAATATTGGAAAAAGAAGGTTCGAGAGGGAGCGATAAAGACTGGGGTGCTGGCAAGGCCTGGAATGCTTAGGTTGTCCATCCGCATCCATCCATCCATCCATATACACACTCACCAACCTATTCATCCATCTATGCACCACCCACCCCTGTTCATCCACCCCACTACCCGTAGATGGGTAGTTGTTGAGTGAATGAAAATCAGTGACACCTGGCTGTGTGTGCCTCTGTAGGGATTAACCTGAGTTTACTCAAAGCCCAAAGCGTGTGACTAGAACTGGGTCCGGCCTGAGCTGGCTTGGGTGGGAGTGAGGGTGGGGGTCCGAAGAGAAGAAGGGGCACAGGAGAGAGAGTTCAGATCACAGAGTCGCCCCCGCCGAGTTTCTCCCACAGTTCTGTAAGCTGGTTGCTGTCATTAGGCCTGATTTAAGACTGGGAAGCTCTGCGCGGCCAGGCCCCAGGGCCCGCCTGCTCGCTCCAGGGTGCTCACGTGCGGTTCACAGGCTCTTCCCTTGTCCCAAACCCAGGGGTCATGTCGACCTACGCCATGTGTGTCCGTTATGATGGCATCGAGGTGACACACAGCTACTGTGACGCCCTGACCCGGCCTGAGCCCGTCCAGGAATTCTGTGCTGGGAGGGAGTCGTACCCAGGTACCTGCCCCCCAGTGTCCCACGCAGGGTGGGGCGGAGGATGAGCAGCCACACCCGGCTTTGCCCTCCCCAAGGAGCAGAGGAGTTAGCATCTTGCTCCCTCAAGGGGCTTTGTGGGCTGGACTGGCAGAAGGGGCCGTACTGACTCGCCTGCTAGAGTCCTCTGTCTTCCCACACTTTGCAGAATAATCTGTCACTGTGCCTTGCACATAGTAGGTGGCCAATTAATGCCTTCCGCTGCAGACTGAAAGACCATTCTGAAGATTACTCTGTATTATGGTGACACCTTATCCCAGGCATGCTTGGTGCAGCTAGGATTTTTATGAGCCAAAAGGGATTATACCCAAAATTCCAAGCAGACCAGCTGTCCCTAGGATGGGTGATAGCCCTGTCTCTCTAGTCCTCAGGCCTCCCGTCCTGTGTCACAGATGGTCAGACTGAGGCCTAACCATGCCCTGTTCCTTGTCACAATCATGGCAGGAGCTGGTGCAGGGGTCCCAGATGAACCTAAGGGTGCCAGCCTCCTGTCACTTGTCACTGGGGGGAGGCGCAAACTCACCTGGGAGGCCAAGCACGTCCTGCTCCCTGACACTGCTCTGTGCCCCTTTATTTCTGCCCTGCTCCTCCTGGGGCCTTGGCTCTCCGACCATTTGCTCCTTTCTTAGAAGTGGGCTCAGGGCTCCGGAACTCTGGAGGTGATTTGGGGTGAGCAAAGGAGTAGGGCCTGGACCTGGCTTCCGGAGCGTGTGGAAGGCCAGGTGGGTGGTGTGTCGGGGCCAGCAGGTGGAGGCAGCACGGGCTCCTGGAAGACATTGGCGCCCACTAACCCCACTTAAGGGTTTCCTAGAAAACTCAAGGTCTCCACTCGGTAGCATCCCTCCCTGGGGCCTCACCAGCGCCCTGCCTGGCTTAACCTGGTTATTTGGGGCCACGTGGGGGTAGGGAAGAGGGGGTATTTTTCTCCGGGGCTGTGGGAAGGGAAGTAGGGTCACTGAAGGCCATCCCCTCCTGAGGCAGGTGGGAGACTAGTAGCTGGAGCGAATGCTCTCGCACCTGTGGCGAGGGCTACCAGTTCCGCATCGTGCGCTGCTGGAAGATGCTGTCACCTGGCTTCGACAGCTCCGTGTACAGCGACCTGTGCGAGGCGGCTGAGGCCGTGCGACCAGAGGAGCGCAAGACATGCCGGAACCCGGCCTGCGGGCCGCAGTGGGAGATGTCGGAGTGGTCGGAGGTGAGCACGCGCCAGGGGGCGGGGCTCGGCCGCAGGGGCGGGGCTCGGTGTGGGGGGCGGTCCTCACGCCCTGATGTCTCCCTCCCCGCTGCCCGCAGTTGCACTGCCAAGTGTGGGAGCACAGCGTGGTGACTAGGGACATCCGCTGCTCCGAGGACGAGAAGCTGTGTGACTCCAGCACCAGGCCCGTAGGGGAGAAGGACTGCACAGGGCCCCCTTGCGACCGCCAGTGGACTGTCTCCGACTGGGGGCCGGTGAGGGCAGGGGCCCCCATGGGGAAGAGGGCGTGCTTTGAGGGGTGGCCAGGGTACCAGGCCAGTGAAAATGGGTCGCTGTGCTTCCCCTGGCAGTGCCTCAGTCTCCCCATTTTTCTGGAGCCAGGATGTGGGGGAGAAATGGCCTTTCTCCTCGTTATTATGAAGAATCAATACCTTTATCCAAAACCGAGCGGCCCAGATGGCGATCCCGTATGATCACCCCTCTGTCTGTGTCCCTGAGGGGCTCAGACGCTCCCCGGGGTCCCCTCTGGGTGCTGGGTGCACAGATGGCCTCTCAGATGTTTTAGGTGTGCTTTTCTCTGTGTGTGTTTTTCATCGAGCGTGCAATATTTCTGTAATTAGAATAGAAAATGTTATTTAAAACGTGGTTGCCATGGCAGTGGCAACCCCACACTGCCGGGGAGCGGTTTCTCTCAGGAATGACGTCTTGGGGACCTGGGAGAGGGCTCCCCGCTAACCCAGGCCTCCCCCTGCAGTGCAGTGGGAGCTGCGGCCAGGGCCGCATGATCAGACACGTGTACTGCAAGACCAGTGATGGACGGGTGGTGCCGGAGTCCCAGTGCCAGATGGAGACCAAGCCTCTGGCCATCCACCCCTGCGGGGACAAGAACTGCCCTGCCCACTGGCTGGCCCAGGACTGGGAGAGGGTGAGTGTGCCAAGCCCAGCAGGAGGCCCCTTTGACTGGGAGAGCATCTGGCTGGGAGCCAAGTGGCCAGAAGGTCAGATTGGTTGAAATGAGGCTTTCATTTGCAAATTACGAGAGCACAATTCACTAAAAATTAATTTGAAATAGAAAAACCAAAAAAAAAAGTAGGAAAACCTCTTAAAGCTTTCCCAGTCGAAATAGACAAGTGCCCGAGGTTGCGTGCAGAATTAGCACGATCCCCTGCCCCCCGCCCCACCCCGCCTTCCCCATATATGGCAAACCTGGGACGGGGTCAGCTGGGCCGTGCTTGCTTTTGGCCCACGGGCCCTGTGCAACCGTTTGCTCACCTGACCAACTTCACGGCCACCAACCTGCCGTTTCAGGTGAATGTTCCCAGCCCGACTGCTCGGTCAGTTGTTTCGGGCAGGCCGCTAGTGCCAAATCATCTTGGGCCAAATTGTCATCAGCCATGTTGTTTCAAAACAGATGGTTTTCTGCTAAATTGCTTTTGATCAAATCCGTTTTGGGCCAAATGGTTATCAACCGAAGAGTCTCAGCCAATTTGCCGCCCATCTAAGCGTTTCGCCCCGCCGCCATCGAGCAGGCCGTTAGCACCGGAGCTGCCGCGGCCCTGCGTTCTGACCCTCCTGGCCTCTGGCCTCTGACCCCTGTCTGTCCCTTGGCCTCAGTGCAACACGACGTGCGCGGGGGGTGAAGAAGAGGCTGGTGCTGTGCATGGAGCTGGCCAACGGGAAGCCGCAGACGCGCAGCGACCCCGAGTGCGGGCTGGCCAAGAAGCCGCCAGAGGAGAGCACGTGCTTTGAGAGGCCCTGCTTCAAGTGGTACACCAGCCCGTGGTCAGAGGTGAGTCCCGCTGGCCCCCTGCAGCCGCTTGAGGCTAGGTCTGAGGTCGGGTCCTACCTCGGTATCTCCCCTCGGCCCCATATGCCCCTTGTGTCCCCCTCCTCAGCCGCTGTCAGGGCTTTCTGTCCCTGGAAAGCTCGGTGCTACCAAGTCAGCTGGCGTGAGAGCCACCTCCTCCAGGAAGCCTTCTTGGATCTCACCTCTGGGATCCCTGCACTGCTTGTCGTGGGCTTCCTCAGCCCGGGTCGCTTTTGGCCTTGTGCTGCACCTCGCAGTTGTGTGTTTTACAGCGCACGTGTCTGAAACCCGTCACGGGGCCGGCAGAGCCGGGTGGGCACTGGGCCTGTGCGGGGCTGAGTCACACAGCGTGCTGGCTCTGGGAGTCAGAGCCAAGGCAGGACGCGGGCTTAGGGAACGTGGAGGCATGGCGGGACATGTGCTCTGTGGGCGGGGGGGAAGCCGGAGGGAAGGGCGGCAGCTCCCCCAACCAGCCAGGCCCCCCACACTCCTCAGCCTCAGACTGTCAGGTGACTCAGCTGAGCTGCCTCCTCTGTCAGGAGTAGAGCCCCGGCTTGGGGTCGGGGTGGGGGGTGCCTCTCCTTCCCCCAACAGCTCCGTGAGGAGGGGCTCTCCTTCCTCTTTCATAGAGGGAGAGACTCAGGTTTGGAGGGATGTCCCATCCATTTGGGGGTGTGGCGGGCATTTGAGCCCAAGTCGGTCCCCTGTCCTGGGTGGGTGTGGGACCTGCAAAGTGAAGGGCAGCCCAGCGCCGGCGCACCCCAATGCGACCAGGGCAGGCCCCCCACCCCGGGGGCCTGGGGCTGCCCGCAGAGATGGAGCAGCCCATTTCACAGATGGGGTGGGGGAACGGACACCCCGTGGGTCTCTGATTTCTCCCCGTCCCCTTCCCGCGGGGCTTCCTGGTGTGACTCCAGGCCCCGGGGGCTTGGAGGGCCTGGGCAGAGGCCTTGGGTCTAGACCGTCCTCTGTGACTCGCACTGCCCCTCGCTGTCTCCACTTTCTCCTAGTGGCACAGCTACGCCTGTGCTCCGGTCCCCTCCCCACCTATTGTGCCGTAAGCTTTCAACAGGGGCCAGTGGGGAGGCCCAGGGTGGTCTTCGAGCATCACTGGGGGTTTGAAGCACAGGGATCCTGGTGTCAGCGCTGCCGTGGCCAGGCGGAGTGACCAGAGTCCAGTGCCTCTGGCCTCGGATTCCTCATGGGCCAACTCTGAAGTCCAAGGGCTGACTCGGGTACTACATGGGACTGGAAGCCCAGGACACTCACTGTGACATTCCGCGGTGTGTCTCAGACACCCACACCTGAGGCTTCCATGGTCTTGGCCACCTGACAGGTGGATGCCACACCCCAAAACTTAAGAGTTCAAGGGGCAGATTCAAGCGTGAGATGGGGGTGCGTCTGGGATTCCATGAGTGCTGCTCCCACTCAGAGTGAGAGGGGCCGGGGCCTCTGTCCCCCACCCAGGTTCGGGGTGCTCAGTGGAGAGACCTGGGGTGACGTCCGGGCTCACACCCTGTCCTAATGGGGCCACCGCTCACCCTACAGCTCACATGCCCATTGAGAGGCAAGCGCACTGGCATATATGTGTTCTGTGTTGCCTAATAAGGACCCCCCCCAGGGGAGAAAGAGGGGGCTGTGGGTGGGGTGGGGGCTCCCTGAGCGGGCATCAGCCAGAGGGACCAGGAAGGTCTAGTGGCTCTGGAGACTAAGGCGTGTGGGAGAGTGAGGGTCCCCCCTGGACTGGCCGAGCCCGGCGGAGAGGTGGGGCTGGAAGGGCGACAGGCGAGGCCTGACAGGGGCTCCAGGTCCCCAGGAGCCAGGCCGAGCCCTGCACCTTGGAAAGTGCATCCGGATTCAGAAGGTGGGGGGCCGCCATGGGGTGCGGGCCAGGACCCACAAGGGGCAGGCGCCATGCTGGCTGCTTAGCCACGGCAGGGAGGAGAGCCGTGAAGGGGGGACCCCCAAAGGGATAGTGTCGGGAGAGGGCATCCCCATATTGCCCCGATGGCGGTGGGCGGGTGAGGGGTGGCCGGCATGGATGACGGTGGGTGTGGGGACCGCCACACTGTCTCTGTAACAGCTCATGCCACCTACCTGCCCCTTCCCCCCCACCAACCCCGGTACATCCAGAGCGCCCGGGGGCGTCCACTCAAGGCTGACCGTCCTCTGAGCTCGGGGCCAGGCCGGCCTTGCATTTCTTTCAGACTGGGCATCGTGCGCGGGCATCGGGTGGGTGGCCCTCCACGTCTCATTCTCTCTGTGCCTCTGCAAATGGGACCGGAGGGTGGCCCCAGGGAACTGAGGGCTCAGGTCCCGGATGGGCCTGGGTGAGGTGGGGTCACCTGCATGGCGGGAGTGAGAGGGAGCCACCACCTCCAGGATGCTGGCAGGAGGGCGGCGGGTGATGGGCCAGCGGCTGTCCTGAGTTCCGGGTGGCTCGGCAGGTTTTCTGGGGGGACATCTGGACAGGGACCTGCGGTGGGCCTGGTGGCTGTGGACGACCCATTTAACTGATCCACAACAGACACAGCTCTTCAGTGGAGTGGAAGACCAGCACCCCCTGCCCCCGCCACCCTGGCCCCGTACATTCTGGGCATTGCAGCATCCAGGAAAGCCTGGGGGGACAGTTGAGGGAGAAGGGGGTTCTCCCCCTCACTGTGCAGACAGGGAAACTGAGGCAGCACTGGGCGGGGCTGTCTCAGCCTCACCAGCTGTCACCTCGAGCTCCGTGTGCCCCGGTGGGTGGGGGGGCTCCCTCGGGCTGCGGGGCGGGGCTCTGCCACGTGCCCTCTCCCCACAGTGCACCAAGACCTGCGGCGTGGGCGTGCGGGTGCGGGACGTCAAGTGCTACCAGGGGACCGACATCGTGCGAGGCTGCGACCCCCTGGTGAAACCCGTCGGCAGACAGGCCTGCGACCTGCAGCCCTGTCCCACGGAGCCCCCAGGTGAGCAGCGGGCAGGCCGAGGGCGGGCAGGGGCTTCCCGCGGACGCGTGGGCAGAGCCGGGCCCTGAAGGATGACCGGAGGTCAGCCCGAGGACCAGGTGGCTTAATAGCCATGGAGACTGGGACGCGTCGTCAGAGCGAAGGGTCCCAGCCCGCTGGGAGGGGAGGTGGGGAAGGGCGGCAGGTGAGGCCCGATGGGGGCTCCAGGAGCCTTGCACAGACATGCACCTCACAAAGAGCATCCCAGCTCAGGAGACGGGAGGGCAGCTGCGGGCAGGGGCGGGGCAGGAATCCAGGACGACTCAGCCAGGACAGCCCCGTGCGGGGCGCACGGCTGAGGTGCTGGGCTCGCAGGGGGCGGGTGGTGAGCTCTGCTTTGGACCTGTTGAGTGGACGGGTCCCCTGTGGGCCTCCCCGGGATACTCTGGGGGTGAGATCAGTGGCTCCTCTAAATCCTGGCCCCTGGACATCACCCCTCGCTGTGCACAGACCGAGTCCGTGACGTCCCTGGGGAGGGGTGGCAGCAGGGACCCCAGTGCCTACAGCTGGGTGGGAGGTCCACAGCTCCTGTGCCTGGGGATGGGCACGTTGGCCACATGTCCCCAGGTCCTCCGCCACCCAGGGCCACCTCTTGCCGACCTTGTTCCCTCAGTCAGGAAAAGAGAGGTGGGCAGGGCGCGGGGGTGCGTGGCGGGCCGAGGTCCTGTCCTGATGCCCATGCCCCTCTACTGTGTTCCTTCCCCAGATGACAGCTGCCAGGACCAGCCAGGCACCAACTGCGCCCTGGCCATCAAGGTGAACCTCTGTGGCCACTGGTACTACAGCAAGGCATGCTGCCGCTCCTGCAGGCCCCCCCACTCCTAGGCCTGGCAGCCGCTGCCCTCAGGAACCCGAGTGCCCCGTCCCCGGGGCCACCGCAGCTTCCGGAGCCGCCCAGGGACACCCCTCCTGCAGGGCGCCCGAGGCTGTGAAGACGTGACACTGAGCCCTGCTCTCTCCCCGGCCCGGGGAAGGAGAGACCCCGAGAGCCCGCCGGCCTCCCCGGACAGGGCTGCCCCGGCTGTGGGCAGGGTTCTGAGCCCGAGCGTGGTGTGTCTGCGTTCCCACCCCCAGCACCCGGACCAGCACCCAGCGCCTAAGGGGGCCCAGCGGCTGGAGCCCAGGGGTGCAGGTGGCCGCGCCCCGCTGCCGCCGCAGCCCCCTCTCTGCTGGCCTCGGAAGGCCCTCTCTGCCTCCAGACCAGGTTCAGAGACGGGAGGGGCAGGCGCCATCTGGGCGGCGGTCCTGGCTGGGGGCCCCCTCCTCCCGGAGGAACCTCTGCCTCCCCACTTAGTGCCCGTCGCCTCCCCGTAGGAAGCTCACGTGCAGGGAGGGCCCGCCGCACTTCACACCCGGGGAGACGCACTCCCACTCACGGCACACCTGTCATGTCGCCTCCTCTGCACCTTAATAAAGGGTCGTGTTTATGGCGGCATCGTGGGCTCTCGGTGGCTCCTGCAGGGGGCGGGGCAGTAGGGGGCCCGGAGAGCCAAGTGCAGCTGTCCGCTCACCCCTTCGGGAAGATCTGCTGAGGCTTGGGTCCGGGGTCTGGGCTGGGGCTGGGGGCCAGGCTGCAGAGGCACCCCGAGGACATGACCGCAAGGTGGAAGAAGCAGACGAGGCTCCAAGAGGGGGGCCTGCAGGGTGGGGGTTCAGAGGGCTTCAGGACTGGAATCCAGTCGGAATCCAGGCAGTTCTTGGGCCTGTCAGCACTGGGGACCTGGGGCAGGGAGCCTGGATTCGGAGGTCCTGGGGTTGCCTGCAGGGTTCTGGCAAGACGGGGGTGGGGGCCTAGTGGGAACCCTGTAACCTGACCATCAGGAGAAAAGCACCCACCTCGGGATATGTTGGGCGAAACAGAGAAGACGAGGCAGGTGGATGGGGGCCCACCCCGAATGCTCAGAAGTATCCGTTGCTACTGGTCCTGGACCTCATGGGACAACTTAACCTGGACTTTGGGTGGAGGGCTTCCTGGAAGAGGTGATATTTAGGCTGGTCCCAGAGGAAAGGATGGGGAAGTGTGTGGAGACCAGGAAACGGCCTGCACAATGCCCCAGGGAGAAGCAGGGTGTGTCCTGGAAACTGAAAGCAGATGCTGCAGCCAAGGGAGGGAGGTCACCTGTGGCCACCTGCTGCGGCCACCTGCTGCGGGAGCTCAGAATTCTGCGTGGCCGAAGGTGCCGCTGAGGCACAGGCAGCAGGACGGCAAGTGCACGTCCCTGGGACGTGGGGCCAGCTTGTCTCCAAACTGGGACCGGAACAGGGGCCACCACGCAGTGCTGAGGGGGCCGTGACTGAGTGACGTTGACAGCTCACGGAGGACCACGGGGTGGGCTCGTTCAAGGTCACCAGCTTGCTTCCGCTAGAGGTGACTGCCTGTAACCCAGGGCTCCGGGCCCCCCCACACCAGTGCACCCCACCCTGGTGCCCCCTTGTCGCCCCCTGCTCTTCCCTCTGCTCCTCCTCCTACGCCCCCTCCTCTGTCCTTCCTGCCCATCCTCCCTTCCTCCAACACCTACTGTGCGCTTCGTGTATGCAGGCTCCGCGCCCAAGGCTTTAGCCACCTCGTTTACTCTCCCCAAAAGCCATGTTAGTGTCATAACCGACCCTCTGTGTTGCTGCTGAGACACCAGTCTCCTGCCCCAGGACACTCAGCCCTGTCACCCACAACTGCCAGGAGCTCAGAGTTTAGGTCAGCGGTTCCCAGGCTTGGAAGATGGATACAGCCACCCCTGGGAACTCGGAAGCGAGCGTGGCTTGCTGTGGCCGCCTTTCTGGGCAGAGCCCTGACCCCATGGGCTGGACAGGAGAGAAGGCCAGCTCCGCCTGGCACTGGGCTGGACACAGCCCTTTCCAGAAAGTTCTGGAGAGAGGCGTCAACCAGGGGACTGCAGACAGCAGGGCGGTGTGTCGGGGATGAGTTTTATTGGCTTCTGCTGTTCCCTGGGAGCAGGCGGCTCCCCAGGGCCCCCACGTGGAGCCGAGTGAATTCGTGTGGATGACGCTTCTTTCATTTCGAATTGATCTGTGAATCTATACAGAGGGTAAGACCAGCCAAGGAAACAGGAAAACGGAACAGCCACAGAAAGCGCCGCCTCCGGCCCTCGCCCCCCTCCCCCTCCCCCCAAGCGAATGCATGGGACACAGACTCGGGTTCAGAAGTGGGGTGTGAGCGGGGCTCTGGGAAGCTCCGGGGCGAGTTCTATCGGCATGTCTGAACTGAGGCAAGAGGAGAAAGGAGGAAGAGGGAAAAGGTGGCGAATGCTAAAAACAGCAAGTCTTCGCCCACTGCGAGCATGTCCAGTCCAGCCAACAGAGTGGCTCGTGCTGCCCGTGGCTCATGGAGTGTCACCTGCCCTCAAAGGCTCGTCTTGTTGGGGAGCGGGTGGCTGGGAGCTCGGTCCATCCCGCTGGGCGGACAAGGGCTCACCCCACCCCGGGCTCCATGGCAGGTCCAGAGGCAGCGAGACCCCGGACAGGGCGGGGGCCCTGCGGGCCGGCTTCGGAGACGGGACCACCGCCTCTGCCTGGGCGAGGCGCCGCGTTCCCCGCGGTGGGCGCCCCGGGCACGGGCCCTTCTCCAGGGTAGCTGGCGGTCATCGTTTCCCCCACCGGACTGAGGGAGCTGAGAGCGGGGTCCCGGGGAGACCCCCCGCTGAGAGCTGGTGGAGAGGGGTTTGGTCGAAGTCCCCACGCAGGGCAGGGCTGCCAGGGCCTCGCTCACGGCTCCTCCTGAGAAGCAGCCGGCAGCGGAGTGGAGTGGAGTGGCCGGGCCATCTCCCCCGGGGACGAGAGCCTGACCGGCTCCCGGAGACCGAGACCCAGACGAGAGGGCCTGTCCCAGGTCTCGCGGGAGTGAGCGGGTCTGTTAGCCCCGGGTCCACGGCCCCGTGCACCCCACAACGTGAAGACCGGGGGACGGGCTGTGCACGGTGGTGTGGGCGCTCCCACAACGAGGGGTTCGCACATGGCCAGTCGAGGCCGCCCATCCCCCAGGCCCGGCCACTCCTACAAGTCGCCCTTCTCCGGGCCTGTGCAGGATGCCAGCTCAGCCTGGCTCTCAGCCGCCCGGAGTCAGAGCTCCGTGGAGCGGGGAGGGGAGGAGACACAGGGCCCCCTGGTTAGGGGTTGGAGGAACAGAACAGCTGGTCCAAAGTCCTAGGGAGTGCTCGCTGAAGGGCCAGCATCGTGCCGGCCACCCCTTCCTTGAGCAGGGAGGGGGTGACGTGCCTGGGCCATGTGCCTGAGATGGCCAAGTGGCTCGGGCTGTGATGGAAGCCACTTCCCACGATGCTGCACTAGCGCGGGTGTCGGGAGCCCGGCCTCGCTCTGCAGCCCTCACCTGGATGTGCGGCCCACCTCTGCTGCATCGCACCTGCCTGCTTGCCGGTCCTGGTGACCCCTGACCCCGGCTGCACCTGCGATCACTGGGCCTTATCCCTGCAGCGGGCCCCAGAGCTCCCCGAGGGTGGGGCCCAAGGCCCCCAAGCCCAGAGCCGCATCACCATGACAGGACGCCTGGGCTGAGCTGGGGCCCCGGCCTGGGGCCGGGCCGCCCTGCCCGGGCCCCCTCCATGGCCTCAGGGCCTGCGGGCGGGCGCATGCGCGCTGCAGCTCAGACGTCAGTGCTGACGCTGCGGCTCCGGGAGAAGGCCTCCCGCATGGCCGACAGGCGGTTGGGGTTGAGCGCCTGCAGGCCCCCGAAGGTCCCGGGCGGCAGCTCCAGGTCGTCCTGGCCGAGGCTGTGGTAGGCCACGCGCTGCCCGCCGTTGTGCACGCCGCCGTCCTCCGGCTCCTGCAGGAAGAAGGCAGGCGTTTCGTGGTGGGAGCAGCTGCGGCAGAGGGCGCGGGCCTGCGGGGACTTCTGGCCGAAGGCGGGGGCGGCGGCGGGGTGGAGCGCGGGCCCGTTGGTCAGCACCAGGCTGCGGCTGGAGTGCAGCGGGGGCAGGCTCGGGTGCACTGCGAAGTCCGGCTCCTCGTCCTCCTCGGGGTCCTCCTGGTCCCTCTTGCAGCAATAGTACTGTGGGCAGAGGGCGGTGACCCCAGCTGCCCCCTCCCCTCCCCGCCGCCTCTCACCGCCCAGGGAGGGAGAGAAGCCCGGCCTGAGCGAGCAGGGCTCAGACCCCCGTGTCCCTCTAACCGCCACTTAGGGGCCTCGCCCGGGCCAGGCGCCCTGCCGAGCCCTGCAGGAAGGGTTTGCTCTGGTCATCCGCAATCGCCCTCTCCCTTTTACAGGAAACAGGCACAGAGGCGCCTCGAGGCCTGGACACAGCACAGCTGGGCTTCGGCGGGGCACCCTGCCCCCACGAGCACCTCCCGCCCCTCTCGGGCAGGGCGGGGCCTCGCAGCTCTGCGGGGGCGGGGGCGGGGAGGGACAGCACAGGTGGTGAGCGGCGCGGCCCCGTGCTCACCTGTCCCCTCCTTGGCAGCTGTGTGCTGTCAGCAAGACCCTTACCCTGTCTGAGCCCGTGTTTGGGAAGCCCTGGGCAAGGTCAGCCAGGCCGCTGTGGCCACTGAGCCCAGATGGGTGGGGTCAGGCCAGGGCTGTTTGCTTTGCATCTTCTTCAAAACCTGACACTCCCCCCCCCCAGGCTTCCTGGGCCCGGCCCAGCCCTGACCACTGCCGGGGACCTGGTACCTGCCGCAGCAGTAGCGCCCCCTACCTGCAGCCTGCGGTAGCACCGCCCCGGCCCCTTACCTGCAGCCGCGGTAGCACCGCCCCTCCCACCCCGGTACCTGCAGCCGGCAGTAGCACAGCACAGCGATGATGCAGAGCAGAATCACAGTCGCTAAGATGCCTCCGGTGATGACCACTGTCCCGGCTGTCATCCGCCCCCTTCTCCATCAACAGCCTGCAACACACGTCCCCGGCCTTACTGCATCACCTCTTCCCCATTGCAAAAAGTGACCCGTTCTGGTTTAGAAAGTTGAAAAAACACGCGAAAGGGGAAAATGAAGCCTTCTGGGGCCAGCACGCGAGAGGCACACGGAAGTCGGGGCCGCCCTGCCTCGCCCTCCGCCAGCCCCAGGTTCCCCCTCCGTGCCCGGTGATGCTGAGACCAGCCCAAGCCCCGGCTCCTGGGGGTTTGCGCGGGTTTCGCCGGCACGTATGTCAGTGCTCAGAGGAGCGCGCTCTTGCTGAATGGGCGCCTCGTCTGGCCGGCGGCCGGCTGTACGACGAGGAGTTTGTTTGAAACTTAGGCCATGCAGCCCGGCTGTGCAAACAGCTTTGCAACCTCCTTTTTCACCTGACAAGATCATCTTTGCGTTTCCGTATCCTTAAATTTTCTTCTGCAACCTAATTTCTAACCATACTCCGTTGTGTAACATGACTGATCTTTTTTTGTTGTTGAAAAAAAGACAAAAACATTTTTAATTGTGCTAAAATGCACACAGCATAAAATCTGCCAACTCAACCAACTTTAAGTGTACAGCTCCGCGGTGTCAACTGTATTTGCATATTCGTGTCGTACAGCCCATCTCCAGAACATTTTCATCTTTCAAAACAAAACCCATTCCTCTCTGATACTCAAGCTGTTTACACTTTAAAGTACTTTTTTAAGCCAATGTATTAATAAGCATTTTTATAGCTAAGTGATCGGAGCTACTTGAATTACAGAACTAATGCGATGACTTTTTCGGCCTAAATTCTTAGACATGGGGTTTCTAGGCCCAAGGACACGCCCGTTGTAAACTCTTTATTGTGGAAAATTTGGCACAAACAGGAAGGAGCAGAGCGAGTGAACAGTGCTGTCCCCAGCCGCACTCCCCGGAACCCAGTTCTCAGAACGAAGACGTCCTGCCTTGTAGCATTTGCTGATGTCTGAGGTGTCAATCTTTTCACGGTCATTGCAAGTCACCAAGGTGGACACCTGGCTTGCAGAACTCCTGGGTGGCTAGTGCATTCTCTCTCGCGGAGCAGTGGGAGCTGGCTCCAGCTCTCATTCCCCATTGCTCCTTTTTTCTTTCTTTCTTTTTTTTTTTTTTTTTTTTTTTTTTTGCAGGGTGAAGGCTGGGGCGGGGGCGGTTGAAATATTCTAAGGAAAACCCCAGAGCATATCATAAATATTTTAGTGAAAAATCTGACAGATGAGTACTTAAAAAAAAAACACCCAGTCTGTGTTTAGCTCTCTCCAATCGTCCCCAAAATGACTTTTTACAGTTGGTTTGTTCAAATCCGGATCCAGTTGTGGTTGGTTCTTCGACTCCAGAACGTTCAGCGCCCATGCCCTCTCCGGCCTCTCCCCGCCCCGTGGTGTTTGTAGTAGAAGAAGCTGGATCACGAATCTTAGCGAACCCTCCGTGGACTCGAGCTGGCTGGGTTTCCTGGAGCGGCATTTAACACGGTCCTCCACCCCCGTTTCGTCCTCTGAATGGGCTTCCTATCGTCACGTCACGTTCCGGGCCCCAGTTCTGCTGTCCGTCTTGTCCTGATGTTGAGATTAAGGCCTGGGCAGTTCAGCCGCTGTTGGCCCCAGGCCACGGGCCGCCCATCCACCTAACGGTTTCTGCAGCCACTGGGGATCATTCTCACCTGATCCATGATCTCATTAGGGGGTCGCAATTAGTGGCTTTTCAGATGCTATCATTTCTCCCACACGAATTAGCTCCAGCCTTTGCCGAAGAACTTTCGGTATTGATTACCAGTTATCCCAAACCACGGTCTGCGAGGAAAGGTGTGGATGCTCCATCCTTCACTCGCCAAGTTTTAAAACAAGTGGGCGCCCCTGCCGTGAGGGGCTGTTTTACAGAATCACTCTGGTCTCCCGATTTTTTTATATAGTTGCTGTTTCAATCCACCGCTGCCATTATTCTTGCTGACGTTCGAACGGTCCCAGTGGGACTGTGGGTTTGGCAGCCCCTCCAGGTCGGCCTTTTGATGCAACCCACTACCCTGGGGGTGTGTTGCTTTGGGGCACAAGGTGTCCTGGCCCATCATGTCCTGGACCTGAGACCTTGCGTCTCTCTGCTACACCTGGGTCTCTTAGTGGGAGGCGGTGTGTAGAGCACACGGTCTGGGCAGTAAGGGTGCTCACTGCTCCTGGGGTTCTATTCGTTCTAGGCTTTTTAGTGACCAGAGCTACGGAATACTCTCTCTCTCTCTCTTTTTTTTAAGGAAGAGAAAATGAAACGTGAGTCCACACTGATATTTTCACTTAGAATGAGAGATGACAGGGTTTTTACTTGTCCAAGTTTGATGTCTATATGACTTTTACAGTGACGGTCTTATTTCTTAACGACATACACTTCACTACTTATTTGCATTTTCCCATTATACATAATCACCAAAAAATAACACTACCAATGTTTTTACTGACAAGTCCGCTGAACGGAATTTGACATTTATTTGCTTTTTTTTTGGCTCTGTTTCAAAGTCACTTAAAATAATTTTTAGCATGATTTTTGACCAACTCAATACTTCCGTTTATTTACCCCAGTCGATGTCTACCTTTTCTTTAAAAATTGGTTTAATTTTGATTTTTAGTTGTGGAAAACATTTGGTTCCCAAGTCAAGAGCATACACCCAGGTGTATTCAGTGAACTCTTGCGCCTACCCCTGCCCCTCCCCCGCTCCACCCAGAGGTAACCGTTTTACTTGATTCTGGGTTTGTCCTCCCATTATTTTATTCTAAAAACATAAGCAAATATATATTCCCTTCTCCCTCTTAAGCTGAAGCGGCATTCTGCATGCCCTTCTGCACTTCCCTTGGCTCACCTAGTAGGCTACCCCCAGATCCACCATGTTTTCTTGGACGCGGGGGTATCCTCAGGGGTCCCTCCAGAGCCACTAACAGAACCCGCCCGACCCGTTCCATAGCTCGCTCGGCCAGGCCCCGCCGGTGGCATCTGTGTGACTCCCCACTCCTCGTGATTACAGTAATATGCAGTGAAGAACTTTGTGGTATGCACGTTTCTGAAGTTTTTGATAAATACTGCCAAAGGCTTGCTGGAATTGGGGCCGATTTTCCCTCTTCCAGGAATGTGTGAGAATAACTGACAGACGGGGCTTTTGTTCAGAGACTCCAGGTCCGGGTGGGTGGTGGGTGGGGGCGGGGGCTGAGCCCCCGTGCTGGGGTGGGGGTGCTGGGAAGCCACGTGGTGAGCTCAGGCTGCAGTCTGCAGGGTCACGTGGCCCAGGAGGGCCCGTGGCCAGGCAGGACACCGGGACCCTTGCGTTTGGATGCAGGGGGTCGCTATACTGACATGGGGGGTCTCGCCCAGGCGACACTGTGTGCCAGAGGCAAAGCTGGGTCGGGGACCCAGACCCCTGACAGACAGCCAGACAGACGGACAGCCAGACAGAGAGACAGAGGCGGAAAGGCAGACCCAGACATACCCACAGAGATTAGACAAGGAGACACAGACTCACAGACGGCTCCGAGGCCAGACAGACAAGGGTGCGGACAGGCAGACCCAGACAGCCTGACCGCAGGGCCGAGCTGGGGAGACGCAGCGCCGGCCACACACACAGACAGCCGGCCCGAGACCCCGCGCTCCTGGGCGCCCAGGGCGGCCGAGGCCAGCTGGCCCGCCGGCCACGCCGGGGGTGCGGGCCGACCCGGGGCCCGGTCCAGGGAGCTGGGTCTGCAGACGAGGCGGCCGGCGGGGGGACATGGGTGGGGGCCAGGCCTGCTGTCCAGATGCATTTCATGCGCTTCGCTGAGGTGAGGCAAAGCAGAGCCGGCAGCTGCCTGCAGAGCGCGGGCCTGGCCCCCACTCCCCTCCGCCCTGCAGGCTTGGGGGCTCCGTGCTCACCACAGCCCAATCCAGGGGTGGCTGGAGGGCCCTGGGCAGCCCTTCCCAGTCCTGGAGGCATCAGCGTCCACACTGCCCCGCCCAGCGCTTGCCAAGCAGTCCCCTTTCTGAGACCCCACACCAACCCCCCGGGGGCCAGGCCCCACTTGTGAAGACGAGCAAGCTGACCTCAGGAGGGGGACGGGCTCAGTCCCAGCTCCAGTGAGATGTGGGGTCAGGGTCAAGGCCGCATCTGTGACCAGCACGTCTGGGCAGGGCTGTGCCCCCCATCCCCCGACCGCGGAGCCCCACATCTCTGCTGAGTCTCACGCCCTGAGGCCCCAGCATCTTCACAGGTGACACAACATGCTGCTGTTGCCGGTGGGTTTCGGGGTGCCAGCCCGGCCCCCCTTCTCTGTGTGTCTGAGTTGCTGGCATGGCAGCTCCATTTGCACCCCCACTGCCACCTCCCAGGCCACAGCTTGCTGAGGGCGGGGGGAATGTGTGCCCCAGGCCGGACCAGGAAATGGAGCTGGGACCCGGTCACATGACCCCGGGGTGAGACATGGGTGCTCGGCGTGCAGCCACGCGTGTGGACAGCCGGAGGGGCCGGGCCGGCAGGGGGAGGGGAGGAAGGACGCAGGTGCCCCGAGCGAGCGGGCTGCGGGCCTGCCTTACGGGGCTCCCGTTCTGTCCCCACGTCAGCAGGGCAACTCTGTGACTACGTCACCTCAACTATGTGTTTGCTGTTTACACCCAGAAGGGTGATTATGGTCCCACGTCATCGAGGAGGGACTGAGCTGGGGAGAAATCCGAGGTCACGCAGGGACTGCAGTGTGCCGGGGCCCTGCGCCTCGCCCAGAACCCCAGCACCCCCAGGAGCCAGCCGGCTCTGCCTCCGGGCAGAGGTGAGAGAGAGTGGGCTTCTCGGCGCCCCGGTTCCCACCCACGCAGGTCGGGGAGACTGTCCTGGGAGGCGGGCCACCCTCCGCTGCTCCGGTGCCATCATCAGCATTGGCGTCCCTCTCCGGGTCCCGGAGGGCATGTTGGGGTGGCCACCCGGCCGCACGGACCCCCTCCCGGGTCCAAGGCACAGACGGCCCCTCGCTCCCGGCTCCGGGGGGGCCCCCTCCAGCGGCAGGCAGCCTGGCGGCGCGATGGGGCGGGCGCCGGGCCTGGCTGTCAGCAGCCAGGGCTCCCACACCCGGGCCCCGTCCAGCTGGAGCGTCTCAGCCTCGCTCTGCAGATACATGCACGCCCAGGGGCAGCAACGCCCGAATCGGCACCGGTGCCGGCCAGGCCGGGCCAGCAGACGCCTGCACCCTGGCCTGACTCAGCCCTCCCTCAACTCTGAACAGCCCCTGAGTGCGACAGGGCCTCCCCAGGCCCCACCCCCGCCACCTCTCTGCCCTGGCCAGGCCGCCCCTGGGATGCCCTTCCTTCTGCTTCTCCAGGGTCTCTACCTTACCATCAGGCCCAGAGCACGCCCCCTCTTCCAGGAAGCCATCCCGGACTTATTTGACATGCATCACAGAGCCTCCCAGTGCCAGGGGAGACATAGGGACCATGTCTCGTAGCTCTGAGTGGGGTCAGGAGGAAGGCTGAGGCCAGTGCAGGGGACGAGGATGGGGGGTGGCTCCGCTCCTTCATGACCCCGTACTGGGAGTTAGCAGACACACAGGGGCCAGAGGCCGCTTTCCCCGACCCCCACCCCTTGCTGCCCTCACCGAGCCTCTCAGACCTTCTTCTTGTGCCCGGGGACTCTGCCTAGCTGGACATCGAGGTGACAAGCCTAAGGGGCTCATGTCCTGCAGAGGGGGCCAGCAGGTGGGGGGACGTTCTGCCACAGGCTCGCTGGCAACCCCGGACTGGAGGCCTCTCTCTGGGCCTCAGTGTCCTTATCTGTAATACGGGTGCATCAGGGTCTAGACAACCAGGTCCTGCCAGCTCGAGACTTCAGGGATGTAGGTCTGTGTCCTTCACCAGCCCTGCCTCGAAGGGTCCAGATGATCGAGGCATGACGAAGTCTGAGGACCACAGATACAAAGAAATGCCAGCCACTGATCCAAGCAGCAAATCAAAAAGGCGTCCCCCGGCGTAGGCAGGGAGGGCGGGCTGCAAACGCTTGGACGCGTGCTTGCCTGGGGCCATGCGGGACCCGGCCAGGCTGACCCAGGGACACCGGTCTCAGAATGGCTATGCCAAGGGCTCGAGAGGTGACTGGAGCCAGCACCTGGAGGCTCAGGGCTGGAGGGGCTGGTCTTGCATCGGGGACCACGGCTTGCTTCCTGGAGGAGGGGGCTTCCGAACCGTCCCGGAAGGGCGGCCGTCTTGCTGGCTGGGCCGGGAGGAAGCAGCGGGCTGTGCGGGGAGGGTCCACGTGGGCGAAGGCTGGGAGGCGGAGAGGTGCCCGCAGGCCCAGGGAGCCCGGTGGAGCCGCCTCGCTGCCAGCCAAGACGATTTGGCAAGTGTCTCGCCGAATTGCTAATGTGCCCCCTGGGACCATAAACAGTTTTAAAGGTTTATAAACAGCTTCGCTTCCCTGTCCCCACCCCTGATTTTTACAGGGATAGGCTGTGAGATGGAGCCCCTCTGGACACCCCACCGTGACCCTAGAGTCTGCAAGGGGTTGCAGGCGGGCCACAGTCCCGGTGACGGCCCTGCTTCCCCTGGGCAGGCAGGGGAGCCGATGGCTTTGCAGCAGCCTGAGGACCAGATGGGCGGGTGCTGGGGCGGGGGGCAGGAAACACCTGGCAGCAGAGCCAGACACCAGCCTCCACCTGCCTCCCCCTCGCAGCCCCCGCCCCCGGCAGCAGACCCCGCATGGCTGCCGTCTGGACCACGCGTCCTGCGTGTAGCTTCAGACTCTTCGATTTTCCTGGTCGCTACGCCCCACCGCTCGTCTGCCCCGTCCCCGTGAAGGCCTCAAAGCCTGTCTCCCAGGCCGTGACTCCGGCCCCCCACGGGCGCCTCGCACAGCGCAGGGCGCACGGCCGCTGGATGAGGGCTCTGCCCCCCCAAGTTCACCGGCGATGCCCAAGGGGAAGCCCAAGAAGCCGAACCCCATGCCCCCCATGCTGGCCAGGCCTCTAGCTCATCTGCCCCCTGACGACTGCCCGTGAAGCGGGGTGCCAGGGAAAACGCAGCTGCCCCGGCCAGCGGGTCCGCGCGGGGCCCTCACCCAGCAGCGCTCCTAGCTGGGTGATGACGGTGCCGCTCACCTGCGGGTGGAGAAACCGAGGCTGGCAGCAGGGGCGGCCTGCTGCTCACACCGCGGGCCATGGCCGGCGGCTTGTGCAGGGCTCACGGGGAGCCAGCAGCGCTCCCTCCTCAAAGGCGGGCTGTCTGGTTCTAAGCTCTCCCGCTACCTGGGAGCCCAAGGCCCCGCCGAGCGGCCGGGAGCGCGCGCCGCGGGGTTCCTGTCTAGACCTGGTGCACATTTGTTCCTCATTTCACGCTCCGCGGGCTCCCAGATTCCTGCGCTTGTAACACAAAGCGGGAGCCCTGGGCAGGCCGCGGCTGGCTGCGACATTATCCAGAGCCGGCTGGGGGCAGGGAGGCGGGAGTGGGGCTGGGGGCCGGGAGGCAGCAACCACCAGCCGCAGAGTGTCTGTCTCCAGGCTGCACGCTCAGCCCGGCCGAGCCCAGGGCTCACTGAACGCAGATCTGCCCAGGTGCCTGGGGCATGGAGGCGGGGCGAGCTAGGCCTGTGCCCCGCTCTGTTCCCAGGCCAGAGGATGCCTGTAGCATGTGGACCACGCTGCCTGGTGGGGTGGGGCTGGGACTGGCATCCAGCGCTGCCCCTGGGCACCGTGAGCCAGCCCGCTCTGTGACCTGGAGACTCCGAGGGTCCCCCAGAAGGCCACAGGGCCGTGCCACTTTGCCGACCGTTTCTGGGGTTCCTGGACTTCCAGAAGCTCCTCCCAGACCCCCACTGAAGAGCCCCCGGGTCTGTGGCTCACCGCTCTGGTCCCCTGCCCAGCCCAGAGCGGGGCACATGGAGGGTGCTCGGTGCGCTGTGAATGGCTGAGCCGGGGACCTTTCAGCTTGTGAAGAATGTGCAGAATTTACTCGTTGGACCCAGGCAGAGCGGGGGAGTGGGGCTGGGAGCAGGCTTGGGTGCAATGGGGTGGTGGGCCTCAGTGCAGTGCTGGGGTGAATAACAGCAAGGCCGCAGCACGGTGCTGGGGGCATCTGTGTTGATCACCCTTCGCTGTGGGCAGGGAGGCGGGGGAGGTCTGGGCCAGGCCCCAGGGCCTGGGTGGCTGGAAGGCCTAGGTCATGGCCAGGAAAACAGAGGGAGCAAGGGTTCGCCCCACTCAGCTGGCCAGAAGGCTCAGCTTCCCCACTGCTGGGGGAAGAGGGTGCTCTCAGCTGGGTGGCCGAGCCCCTGAGCGGTCACTGTCCCCAACCTCGAGAACCTTCGGGAAGGCAGAGAGTGGTAGGAGGAAGCCCCTCCTGGCCCCTGTCAAAGCCACCTGGAGTCTCACCAGTTCCGTAGGGCAGCGGTGGTCCCTGGGAGGCCCCAGCCCAGGTCACATTCGGGGGGCGCTCAGCCCCTAGGGCCCTTTCGTGAAGGAGACTCCAGGCTGCTGACGGCCCTCAGAACCTGCTCCAGGAATTAAAGCTCGAGTTGTCACTGCCGCTGCCTGCCCTGAGTGGTGGACACTTGGGGTGCGGTAGGGTGCACCGAGGCGTGAGCTGAAAGAGGCCGGATCCCCCAGCTCTGTGCGGATGGCGGCTGTGGCCCCCCGATTAGGACCTTGCCCAGGGTGACCCTGGGTGTCTACCACAGAGTGAAGCTGGACAGGAGCCAACGACCCTGAACTGCCTGAGGGCCCCAAGGTGGGGATGGTGGGAGGGCGGATGGGTGGAGGGCAAGGCACGGGTTTCTGGACGCTGAGATGACAGTGTCCGGCCCTGGGGCCCCCGCAGACCGCAGGCCTCTGCTGTCTGGCCTCCTCGCAGTCTGTGACGCACGCGCACACCCGTGTGGAAGCCCACGGTTCACCCCAGCTCTGGCAGGCCCCGAAGCTGCTGACGCCGGTGAATCCACGCGGCTGAGAAGTCCACTGTGCGGACAGCGGCTGCCCGGCCCCGCGGGCCCCGCCCCCTGCCCCTGCTGCCCACGGGTGCTCCGGAGCCAAGGTGGACGGGTCATGGCCTCCCTCGAGCACGCTGGGTGGTCCCCAGCGCCCCACAATGGTAAGCGCGCCGTGCCGTCCTGAGCCCTCCCCTGGGCCAGGCGGGGTGCGACGCCCGCACCAGCATCTTCAGTCTCTAGAAGAGCCCGAGTGGGGTCCCGTCACCCCGTTTCCCAGACGAGGAACCTGAGCTGAAAAGCGAGCTGTAGCTGGGGTCACGCGGTCAGGGCTGAGGAGCAGGGGTAACTGGGGTGGGCCCCCCCAAAGCTGGTGTTTGTCTTACCCTGCCCCTAGCTCGCCTGTGGGTGGGAGGGACGGGCCCGTGGGGCAAGGACCTGGTTTGCCACGCTCTGTAGCCCCTGCTGCCACCAGGGGCCAGTGCAGTGCAAAGGCACAGAAGGGGGCCCCGACCCAGGGGGACTGAGCTGAGTCGGGGTCCCTTCAGCAAGCTGGCACCGAACAGGCCCTGAGCGTGGGAAGGGGTGGGAAGGAACCCGCCTTGCGCCTGCGCCCCGCCCCCGCCTGCCCCCCGGGGTTTCCTGGGCAGGTCGGGGGCAGGCCCAGGGCTGCAGGCCGGGCCAGCGTGGGCTCCCCGTCAGGAGGAAGGCAGACTGAGATGCGCCATTCAAGAACTTCCCGGGGCTGCAGCCCACGGGCAGCGTGTCAGGAAATTCGGTGGGGGCGGAGGGGGAGGGGGAGGGTGGAGCGCGAGGCTCCTGGCGAACCCCAGCTCAGCCGCACACGGCACTGGCTTTTCTTCTCCCCCCAAAAGAGTAATGTGCAGAAACCGGGGTTCAAAACCCTTTCTGCGGCTCGGCTTCCATCTTCTCTTCCTCTTTTCAGCATCTCCCCTTTCCTAGAAGGGGGCTCAGGGCCTGGGCCGGGGCGCGGGGACCCTCGGGGCTCCGTTCCCGGAGCACGCGCCTCGTCGGCGCTGAGCTAAGGGCGCCGCCGCCGCCGCAGTTCACGGACCCTCGTGGGCGCGCCCTGAGCGTCGTCGTGCGGAGGCAGGAATGCGAGGCACCGGGAGGGAGGTGCGTCCGCGTCTGGCCTCGAGGGAGAAGCTGTGCCAGGCTTCCAGGCCTTTGCCCAGCACACGGCTTGGCGCTAATGACAGGCGGCCCTCCTGGCAGCTCGCACAGTCCCTTGCCCAAGCCTGCTTCGGCCCGTGACTGCTGCACGCAACGCAGCCTCAGCGTCACTGGGAACTTGGTGACATGTGGAGCCCGGGTCCCACCCAGGCCCCCGAGTCAGCCTTCCAGGCTTTGGCAAGGCCCCCAGGTGAGCAACAGGCTCATCCCGGCTGCCCATCAGGCTCACCTGGGCAGCAGTTAGACCCCTCCCAGTGTGCCCTGCCCCGCCCCGCCCCAGGCCAGGTACATGAAAGTCTCGGGGGAGGGACCTGGGCCTTTTAAGCTTCTCGGGTGGCTTGACCTGCAGCCCAGGCAGAGGCCATCGAGCGGGGACACAGGACACCTGTGAACGCAGCTGCTCCCTGCAGTGCAGACGGGCAGGGCGGAGCCACCGCCCCGCGTCCCCATGTCCTCACGGCACCCTGGGCGGTGCCGACCTGACAAAGGCTTCGCCTCGTCACCCTCACGAGTCCGTGGAGCTCGGAGTGGTCGTGCCCATTTTGCAGAGGAGCCAGCAGCGGGGATGTAATTTGCCCAGGTGCAGTGAGCAGGGGCATTGCTCCCATCTGAGCCCCGCTCAGCGGTCCGGGCGAGACCCCGTCCCCTCACTTCCTGCCCCGCGGCCAGCGCCCGCAAACCTGCCTCCTGCGGGTTCCCTGATGCACCCAGCACTGGCCACTTCGGTCCTGCCCTTTGCCAGCCCCTGGCCCAGGCCACCCTCAATGGTCTCTCCCAAGCCACCATGGTTCGTGATATCCTTTTTCTCCTGGAACCCTCGCCACAGCCCCTGACAGGTTCCTGCCACCCAGAGGCCTGGCTCCCCCAGGGAGCCTGGGCCCACCAGCCCTGGTCTGCCTGGGAGTCAGAGAACCTAGGTGTGAATCCAGGCTGTTCCCCTCAGTGTCAGGGTGACCGTGGATGTCGCCCCCCCCCCCGCTCCGCTTTAAGAGAAGATGTTAATAGCGGTCCCCAGCTGGCCCTGCGCTCCCCCTTCCTCCTTCCGGAGGCACCTGTCGCATGCCAGCAGCGTGCCGAGCGCTGGGCCGTGCTGAGGCCCGGCCTGCTGCGGCTCGGTGCCCCTTCCTCCCTGAAACGCTTTCCGGACCCGCCATCCTCCCGTGCGGCTGTGCGTCCAGTCCGCCTGAGGCCAGAGAGACAGCCACTGGGCAGGGTTCCGGGCGGCCCTGCTGGCAGCTCACGCAGGCCCGGGAGCGGGTGCTGCTCCCCGCTGCCGGCCAGACTTCGTAATCGGAGCCCTGGGGAGGGAGCTCGGAGAGTGGCACCGGTTTGCCTAACAAAGCACGAAAGCTAGAGCCGCGAGGATCACCGCTCCCCAAGGACAGCTGTGTCCCAGAGCAAAGCTCACACACGTGCCCAGGGGCCCAGCAGCCAGCGGGCGACATTCGCAGCATGTGGCATCCGGTAAAAGTGACATGTCACGGCAAGGGGCACAATCCATGACGAGGAGGAAAACCGAGCCATGGGAGATAACCCAGAAGTGGCGCAGGTGCCAGAATTCGGAGACAAGGACACTGACTAGTTGTGATAACTGCTGCCCACGTGCTCAGGGCATTAGCGGAACCGTCGGGCAGCTGAGGGAGAAGGAGAGATGTGAAACAGGATCAAATCAAATGTCCAGAGATGAAGCAGCTACAATGCGTAAGGTGGGAAACACACCAGATGCGATTAACATCAAATTAGATATTGCAGAAGAAAAGATAAATGAACTTAAAGACAGACATAGAAACAATTTAAAAAAACGAAAAAAAAAAGACAAAACATAAACAAACGGAGCTTCAGCGAGACGTGGGAAACTTCAAATGGCCTAATATATTTATAATTGGAACCCTCAAAGGAAGGGGGGTTCAGAAGAATGCTTAGACGAAATATTAGCTAGAATTATTCCAAATTAAATGTATACTGAGGACCCATAGATCCCAAACACTCAGTGAACCACAACCACACACATACATGCACACACACACACACACACACACACAAATCCACAAAGAAAACAACACCAAGGGATGTCATAACCAAATTATTTAAAACCTGCAATAAAAAGATCTTAAAAACAGATAAAAGGCACGGACTTGCCGAGGGACAGAGGTAAAATGACAGCAGACTTCACGTTGGGAACAATGGAAGCCAGAGGATAGTGGGGCAGCCTCTTTAAATCACTGGAAAAAAACACCAACCTAGAATTTTCTCTCCAGAAGAAAAACCTTCCCGAAATTAAGGTGAAGTAAAGAGCAGGACAGTGTTGTCCCCATTCTCGGCTGGGAAGTCCTGGAGGGCAGGGCCCGCAGCTCGGCAGCTGGCCAGGTATGCTCACTGCATCTGTCAGGTGTACATTCTTATTTTCTCATTGGGTTTGGGTCCCCAGCAGCCCAAACTGAGCTGTGGGTCTGGGAGTGGGAAGTACTCGGCTCCTGGGGGCCTGGGGGGAGTCCAGCTTGTGTTGGGGGAGGCCCAAGTGGAGGAGCAGTGGCCCTTCAGGCCCCCCCCCACTGGGGACCCCAACCTCTTGGGTGCAGGCCCTGCAGAGTGGGCACGGGAGCCGGGCTGAAAGGCAGCTTCTGCGGACAACTTTGCACCTGCATTCACCTCACCTAGTCCCGCGGGAGTGTGAAGGCAAGAGAACCCATGTAACGTTTTTTAAAACAGCAAACCAAATAATACACACATTTTAGCTGTTCGTGAGGTAACAGGCAGTTGCCATGGCTACAGTTGTAAGCTGCATGCGCAGAGGTGAGGAGGTGGGTTCTCCTTAACCCACCAGATTAGAGCACCTGGACAATCTCCACCCGGAACCCTGGCCCCGGGGTGCTGGATGGGAGGGTGGGGAAGGAGGGGACGGAGGTGTGAGAGAGCAAGAAATGTCGGGGTCCTCTGCCCCTGCCCCCAAGACTGAGCTCAGCGTCCACTGAGAACAGCACCAGTGTCTCGCAGCTCCCTACTTCCTGCCAGTTGTCAGGTACGGCAGCTCCCCAGAGCAAGCAGCATGTGAGCTCGGGAGGCAAGGGTCCTTACCCTTATGCACAGGTGGCCATGAGGGCCCAGGGCTGGGGTCACAGGAAACGGGGAGGTCACAGGAACATCCGGGCTGCTGGTCACCTCGGCCAGTTTCCAAGACTCCTTTCTGTGTTACCGCCTCGGGCTGCTGGGCACAACAAGGGGATGCCCTGAGCAGATGGCGGTGGGCCAGGATAGCCCCGCCCTGTAGGATTCCGGAGGGCTAGCCCTCAGCGTGTGCGCATGTGCGCCCGTGTGTGTGTGTGTGTGTGTGTGTGTGTGTGAGACTACTGATGGTGAGTGAAGAGCAAAGAGCAGGGCGGAGGCGCGTCAGGCAGCCTGAGGTGGCCTGGGCTTCCCGGAGGTCTGTCGTGGGGGCGGGGGTGAAAGGGTGGGCGCACAGCCAGAAGGCCCGGGAGCAGGTGGAGCAGAGGTCCATCCGAGGGGGTGGGGCCATGGGCTCCCGGAATCCCAGCATCCCACATTTTAGAGTTTTAGAAATTCGGAACATGAAAACAACAGATGCTCAGAATCCAAGGGCCCCCCACACCCCTTCTCTCGGGTCTGGAAGGGCTTTGGACGTCAATGATCTGACCTGATCAATGAACAGCAAAGAGACTTTCTCACCTTGAAATCACAATTCAGCCAGATGTGGACCTGGGGGCTGTTCCCAGCTCCCCTGGGGACCCAGGAGGGGGTCCACGTCTGCCTGCTGGCCGAATCCCAGGCTCCCCACAATGTCTCTCCCAAGTCCCAGCCACTAGGCCCCCGAGGAGGGCCCAACCCACCTGTGCCCCCACCACCCTCAGGGCAGAGGCCTGGGGGCAGCCGGGCCCCTCGGTCCGGCCCTCTCCCCGCTCCCCTCGCCCACACACGCCTTTCATTCATCTGATGGTTTAGGGAGCTGATCCCCGCCGGGCCTGCCCGGGGCGCGGGGCTGCAGGCCACACGGGGCCCCTTCCCATGCCCTGCCCCCTCTGCGCCCACAGTGCACTCGGCCACCCCGTTATCAGCGTCTGGGGACAACTTCGCCGCCCCCCAAGCGGTCTTGGGTGGTTCAGGCTTCAGCAAGATTGCCGCCTGAAGCCATTTGTTTTACATTAATTTTCCTTTAAAAAAAAAAAATTGGGGCTCAGCCATTTTTAAGTGAGTGTGGGCGTGTTGTTGACAGAGCCCTTGTTGCAGATTAAACGAGCTTTTCAAAACGGGTTGTCTTGTCAAGGAAGGACATCAGCGTGAGCCCCCCCCCCCCCGGGAGACATCCGCCGGCCCCGCCCCTGCCCTCTGACCCGAGATCCGAGATCCCGCTCCTGACCGAGACCGCCTCGCAGGTGGTGTGCTCTCCCACGCTGCCTGACCTCCCGTTCTGGAACATTCTGAGCCCCTTCCTCCCTGAGGAGGTTCTGAGTGTTTGCAAGGGAGACCCTGACAGCAACTCAGGCTCCGTTTGTGGCTCTAAATGTGGGGTGCCTCCATCCAGGGAGAGGCCTGCAGAGGCCACTGCACCCCCTGGCTGAGAGGTTGTCCCTCAGAACAACACAAAAACGTCCAGCCCACCGACAAGTACCTAGCAGGGGGGGGGCCGGGGGCGGGGCCGAGGCGGGACGGGCGCGGCTCAGCCCTGAACAGATCCAACAGGTGCCGTCCTCCAGGGACGCCCAGTCCCAGGCTGCAGACGAGACGGAGCGGACAAGCCACAGGGCCAGCCATTAACAGGGGCCTGAGGCTGTCACGGGGCCGACCTCCCAGGGCGGTGGCGTGGGGTCAGGGACACTGCCAGGAGAGGTCTCCGAAGCAGAGCAGAGAGGGGGGAGAAGGGCTCCAGAACCGGAAGTAAGCCCCCACGCAGGGGTGCGGTGAGGAGGGCTGAAGCTGGGCTGGCGGCTGGCGGGGCCGTCCGGGCTGCACCAGGGACCTGGGCCTACCCTCAGCTGGGGCAGCTTTTAAGCAGGACAATGACCCCCAGCTGCACAGGACAGCGGGGACCCTGAGTTCCACCACAGGCGCCATTCCACAGGCCCCAAAAGCTCAGAATGGAGCCCCAGGCTTCCTTCTCCCTGCCAGACCCCGAGGTCTGGGGCTTGCAGGTCCTTGCACACCTGCAGGAGGTGCGGCCCACTGTCTGTGTGGACCGGAAACGGAAACGCACAGAGGTCCAGTGACCACCTACGTTCACCAGCTGGGAGGAGTCTCTGCCGGCTGGGCCGTGGGGTCCTCATGCCCCGCCTCTTCACAGCGTTCTGTGGGTCCCCTGTCCTCCTGACCCCATGCCTCCTGCTCGCCTGGCTCTCTCCCGCCCTCAAGTCTCGAGTTCACCAAGGCAGATGATCCAGAAACAACAGGGTACAGCCCAGGGGTGATAGAATCGACCCTCAAGATGATTATTCAAGATACTGTTGTAAAAGCAGAAATATATATATATATATATTTTTGGGAACTAGAAATCTGTTTACTCATTAGAGGGAACTCTCATGTGGGAAGTTGCATGGAGGTAAAATTAAAGTTGACTATATTTTTAATTTTGTAAATGGGTTCACACCGAGCTGGGAGCCTTCTGCATAATGAGTGTTTTAACCAAACAAACTCTAAACACAGGTAAATACCAGAAGCTCATAAGTTGACAATATCACGAGAAGCTGCTGTTTTCTGGTGCAGTGTTGGATTTTTTTCCCCAGCCTCTTTTGAACCAGGATTGGACTGTCAGATCCCAGAGTCAAGCCTCGCAGAGCCGTGGCTGGGTTGCAGGGTCTCCAGGAGAGGTGCTGGCAGGCAAAGGCGGGGCTCCGGGAGCAGGGGCGGCAGGGGCGGGAGCCCCCGCAGCCCGGGACGGCCAGAGCGTGGGCTAGGCGCTTGCCTTTGGACTGGAAAAGCAGGCGTCTTGGTTCCGTCTGAGGGAAGTTCCCTAACGTGTCAGGGGAGAGGGCACTTGCCAACATCAAGTGGAAGAAGTTGGAAAACAGGGTGGAAATGAGACATTTCCGGCACTGCCAAGCGAGGCCCTGGACAAGGGTCCCGGATGGAAAGGGGGGCTCCGCAGACCGCCTTCTCGGGCGCCGCTGCTGGGTCCCGGCCTTCCCGCATCCCTCTTCCCCACTGTCCCCACCAGCATCCCCCAACTCCTGACAAGCGATCTGAGCCAGAGCTCAGGAACTCGGACTCCCTGGCAGGAACTGCAGACCCCGCGGGGTGGCGGGTGGGGGGGGGGTGGAGGGCGGAGGGGGGGTGGCTGGGGGTGGAGGTGGGGCCAGCAGGCAGGGGTCCCTGCCTGTCTGCAGCACCAGGGGGTGGGGCGAGCCTTCACAAGCCTGACAGAGGGACCACGGGATGAGCCTGGGGCGAAGCACAGGGAAACCCACCCGAATGGCAGCCTGGATCGAGGCTCAAAGCCAGTGAGACCCGGGGGAAGGCCCTGCTGGATCTCCCCCGACCCTCGCGGGGGGCAGAGAGGTGGCGGTGGCTGGGGCATCTTCAGGGGGCCACTGGTTATCAGTCAAAGTCAGCAGAAAGGTGCCCCACATCTCGCACTGGCAGAAATGCCCCCATCTCTCCACCACGCCTGCTCCTCTCCACTCCATACTTCTCTTTCAGGGCTTAGCTCAAATTCCACCTCCAGGAAGCTCTCCCTGACTGCCTTGGCCCATGGGTACCCTCCTCTGAGTCTGGGACACCTGCCACCTCACACCCATGTCACAACCCACCAAGAACCGCCCTTGCCCTGCTCTCCCTCCGTTCATGAGTGCATGGCCCCCGCGCCGCCCCCCAGCCCCGGCCCTCCCCGTGGGGGTCACGCCGTTGAACAGACCGGTGAAAGCTGCACATGAGTGAAATCCCGGGGCCGACCCACATGCTCGTTTACTAGCACGGGTCGGCGTCGGTACGTGACAGCTCGGGCGCCGATGTGGGGAGACATCGGGATCCCCTGGGAATAACGCGGAAGACGCCCACAGAGAGAGCCCTCGAGATGCCGGCGGGCACAGCGGGACCCCCGGCTTCATGGCACACGCACAGAGCCGGATGGCTCGGCTTCGCTGTCACAGCAAGTGTGCATTGACCTTAAAAACCCCTCCACACGTGTCACACACGTGTGTGTGAATTAAAGTAGTGTGAAGGAGGCAGGGTCCTCCACGCTCACGTTCGCAGGTGGAGCCCCGTCTCTGTCCCGGTGCGGGGTCCGTTGCACGCCAGAGTGTGTCACTTCACTGAGCACAAGCCCGGCCTGGGAGAAGCAGCGAGTCTGGCGGGGGCCCGAGAACCTGCATTGCCAGCAGTTCCCGGGGCGCCGGGAGTGACCCTGTCGCAAAGTTACGCTTCCGTGATATGTGCAAATAATAACAACAAGAGAGACGATTATTGTCCAGGCCCCAGGGCCTGATTCTAGGCCAGCTGCTGGGCAGGGCCGGCCTGGGAATGCCACTTGGAAGGGGCCACCGTTGCCCACGGCCGCTGCATACAGAAACCATGGGCCTGGTCGGCAAGCATGGGGATGCAGGTGGCAGTCGGGAGGCCAGGGAGGTCCCGGCCAGTCTGTGAGCACCTGCCCCGCCTGGGCCTGGCCTGGCAGAGGGTTTTTCAAGGGCTCAGTGGTGTACGGACGCCTCTCCCCAGTCGGCCAGCTGAGACACCAACTGTCACATCCCGTGAGGTGGATGTCGTTATTGTCCTTTTCTGAATGAAGAGCCCGCGGCCCAGGGAAGCTAAGGAACTTCGCGCAGGACACAGCTCTGAACAGCCCCAAAGGCCGGGCTCTTGCTGCACTTGGTCTCACTACCCACCTGTCTTCAGGAGCCAGGGAGGTGGTGGCTGAGGCCATAACCCTGGGGCCAGGCTTGCTCTGGGACCAGAGCCCCAGGCCTTAACCAGCCTCCACCTGGGCCAGCCGCACCTTCTCCCACCTCCGCCACCTGGTGAAAGCCAAGCACACAGGTGCAGGGGGCTGGCCAGACCCGGCCAGGGCACGCTACCAAGGAGACCCCCTGACGTAGGCTGGGAGCATGTCCAGAGGACAGGCAGTCCCACCTGCCAGGATGTGATCAGAGGCTCTGACACTTTGTCGATGCTGGAAGGGAAAGTTCTCCTCAAGGCCCCCGGCCCCACCCCCGGGTGCACCCCCACCGCCCACGCTGGGCCCCTCCCGTGCACCCTGCCGTCCTCCTGTCTTCAGCCGGGGCGGCCGTCTGCCCTGCCAGAGAGTCGTAGATGTGATAGAGGCGCAGTGCGGGGCCACCTCCCGTCGCCCCAACACCCTGCCTCACTCGTTCAGTTGTTCCTGCCCACTTCGTTCTCCCCTGGGCCAGGCCTCCCTCGTCTCTCTGACGGCTGGACGCGGCGGCCCCCTCCCCAGCCTCGTCTTGCCCTCTCCGAGTTTTCCTCCGCGCTGCAGCCGAAGGCCAGATCTGGCCACGTCCCTCCCAGGCTCACACTGCCTTCGGTTCCTGTCTCACCCGCCTAGCAGGGCTTGCGAGCCTTGCCCGACGACCCCCAAAACACACACATCCCTGAGCCCACGGGGTTCTCCCCAAGATTGCTGCTTACTCCTCCAAAGACCCCAGGGAAGAAGGAGCCACGGTCCGCATTTCACGGCCCGGAGCCAAAGGCTCAGGGACCCACAGTGCCAGGCTCGGAGCCCTTGCTGGGCCTGCGTCCAGGGCTCTTGTGTAGCCCACCCTCCCCCAGGACAGGCTGGGGGGTCCCCTGAGCTTCCACACACGCAGGCAGCCCCCAGCTAGGCCTGGCGGAGGCTTCGCCACTGGAGCCTGTTCAGGGAGGGGACCCCATCCCAAAGGGAGCGGAAGGCTCTGAACGGAGAGACACGGCACCCTGAACACAGGAGCCTCTGCTCCTTGGAGGAAGGAGAGGAGCTGGCTCGGCAGATCCCCAGACCCCCTGTCGAGCAAATCCAGGGGGACAGAGACACCGCAAGGAAAAGCTCTCCGAAGAGCAGCAACGCCGGGCAGAGACGCCCCGGCCGCCGTGGCCTTGGCGGAGCCGGCCCTGGGAACGGACGCCGGGCGCGTCTCTGCCACCCATCCTGTGCCGAGAAGGCAGAAGCACCCCGTTTTCCCCCGTGAGGAGCCCGGGATCCACTCTCCCCCATGCAAACTGCCTTTTCTCTGACGCACCGATGCGGCTGGCTCTGTCGGAGAGAGTGGCAGGGCTGGGAGCCGCGCGGAGGACAGGGCAGGGGCCGCTGCCGCTCGGCCTCGCCTCCTGCCCGGAGAGCCTCGAGTCAGCTGTAATTCACTGAGATGTAATAAATCTCTCCCGCGGCTCCGCCTGCTCCCGGGCCCTGAGTGCTGTAATTATTCCCCGCTGGATCTCGCTGCCCCCGCTACGTGGACAGGTCCGCGTGGCAGGAGCCCAGAGGCCTCTCGGCAGCACGGGGTCCTGGTGCCCCGAAACCTCCAGGCCCACCGGGCTGTGTGGCTCCCCCAGAAGCAGCACCAGGAGAGGGCGATTTAGAGCCGCCCCCCAAACAGGCAAGCCCGGGGTGATCACTGCAGTGGGGAGGCGAGGTGGCAAGATGAGGCATTTGGATTCGGGTCAGCCCTCAAGATTTCAAACCCCTCTGCACGCCCCGGTGACCGCAGCTCCGCCTGGGGCTTCGATGAACTCAGATGTCTGTAATGGTCCACCGGGGACCGAGCACAGCCCATCCCGTCGTTTCTCAGATGGGGACGGGTCCAGAGAGAAAGAGTGACGTGTCCAAGGTCACCCAGGGAAGTGGACAGCGCTGACATGCGTCTTGGCCCTCCATGTGCCCACGTTTGCCCCGCGTGCCCTTGCCCCACGGCCGTGCCGACATGAGTGACGTGTGTCTGGGGGCTCCCAGGAGCCCCATCCCCAGGGGGAGACGAGGGTGGAGAAGCTGTGACGCTTCTGTGTGCCCGTGCTCTGGGCAGAGGGTGCCGGCCAGCTGCTCCCGGAGCTCCCCGCCCCCACCCCCACACATCCGGCGGGCGCTGAGGCTGGGAGGCCCCAGGGGTCCTTCCCAGACCCCCAAACCGCTCAGGCGAAGCCGACCAGTCAGCCCCATGGGGACTCCGCTGAGGAGGAAGTGGAAACACGCAGGATCCGGGCGCAGGGACCCCCCTGTTGGCCTCGTTCACTCTGTCATGCGGGCGATCAACGAACCACCGCCAAGGGCGAGCACGAACAAAGCCCACGTGGCCTGAGCCCGGCCTGGGCAGGGAGATGGGTGTTCCAGGTTCCAGCACCCAGGCCCTTCAGAAAGCTGTGGTCAGCGCACGAAGGGTGGAAGTCAGGCCCTTGTCCCAGGCCAGGAGGTGCCTGCACCCACCTGCTTGGCCCTGGTCGCTTAGACTCCGTCTTCAGGGCCCCTCGGAGAGGGGAAGCTGAGAGCTTGGGTATGGGTGCTCTCCCAGCAAGCCCGGGCTTCCTGGGGGCTTGGAAGTTCTTGTTGTGCCTGGACGTCCCCTCCCCCGCCCCAGAGCCTGGCTTGGGTAGAGGGGAATGTGGGGGGGGGGTTGGGGGGAAGGGTTGGCAGTCGACCCCTGTGGCTTTCCTGAGCTCCAGCTTCCTGGGGGACCACCAAGGGGGAATGCTATGGCTGAAGATTCTGGAACACTGCCTCGGCCTTGAGAAGGGCTGGTGAACTTGCCTCTGGAGCGTGTTGTTTCAGAGCTGGGGGAGCCGGCATGAGACGCACAGAGGGGGACCTCGGGGGGCCCACGCGGTCCCTAGCCTCGGGACCACAGGACACGGAGTGGGCTGAGACGGCGGGCGGGGAGTGTGGACGGGAAGTCTCTCCCGGGTTTTCGGTGCCTGGAGAGTCTGTCCATTCCTGGCGGGAAGAGCCCAGCGACAGTCTGGGGCTCCCCCTCCCTCATAAGCCGCGGTTTCAGACAGACCCACGTGGGCGCCAGTGGGTGGCGGTGCAGAGGGTGGTGTGTTCGAGGCTGGCTCTCGCACTTACTCGCTGTGTGACCTTGGACAAGTGACCAAACTCCTCTGAGCCTCAGTTTCCTCATCTGTCAAGTAGGGCCAATGCTCCCTTTCTCGGGGGCAGTGAGAGGCTGAACGGGTGACTGCGCAGGTGGGGGGCCCGCAGTGTGCGGCAGACGGCGAGTCTCAGTAAACGGGGTGGGGGGTGGTGTCTCAGCCCCTGGCAGCAGGGAGAATGGGGGCCAGGCTCCTCCGGGAAACTTTCCCTCCCCTACTTCCCGCGCCTAGGCTACGAGAAAGACGAGAGGCGCCCCCGCCTCTCCCTCAGGTGTCCACCTCGGTCTCCATCCACAGTGACGGCGTCAGGGGCGCACCGAGCGGGGGCCTGAGATGGGATGGGTGACGCCAGCCCGGGCAGCTCCCCCCTCCCCGCCCCAAGCAAGGCTGGGACAGGCTGCCGTGGCGCTCCTGACGAAGTGGACACCGAGCCGCGGCTTCCCCGCCTGCGACCTCTGCCCCCAGTCCCCGTGAGCCGCGCGCCGCTCAGCCCTTACCTTGAACCATGGGAACGGCGCTGCCCCGGCCCGCCGAGGACTTGGGCGCACGTGACGGAGCGGTCGGGCGTCCGTCCCGGGCAGCGCGCAGCTAGTAACGGCCGCTCATGCCCAGGCCACGGCTGCGGCGCCTGCTGGGGCCGGGCGGGCGCGGCGGGGGCTGGAGAGGCCCCGAAGGCCCGCGCGTGGCGACCGAGTGCCCAGGCGGGAGCCCCCTGCCAGCTCCGGCTGCGGCCACGGCCCCGGACGCCCAGGCTGGCTCCGTGCGAGAGCGGCACGCGCGCGGCTCCAGCCTGGTCCCGGGCGCGGGGCGCGCGCTGGCGGGGAGGCGCGCGCCCGAGCCGGGCGAGGAGCGCGCGCCGCCGGCCCGCGCGCGCCGTCGTCGGGGGCTGCGGGGAGAGGCCCGGGAGCTGTCCCTGGTGCTGACGACTCGGCGGCTCGGGGCCCAGGATCCGCGACCTCCCACCGACCTGGGGCGCCCCGCCCCGCCCCACCCGGGCCCTGCGGGGTTCGGCTGCTCTTTGCCTGCTTTCCCGGCGCGCCGGTTCCGCAGCGTTGGGGATTTGGAGGCAGGCCGGAGCTGTGGCTGCTTATCCACAGGGCGACCTCGGGGCAAGTCCCTCACTTGGGGAGTTTCTGGTTCTCATGTTAAAATGGCCCAGTGTAGAGCCTGTAAGGTTGTTCTGAGAAAGAAATTTAACAGCGTCCGGGGCGGCACGGCACGCGAGGAGCGCTCAGTGAACGCGCTCGCCTCTCGCGCATTTGTTCCCATTCTCTCGGTTTGCGACCACAGAGTGGAAGGAGAAGGCGCAGCGCTCGCCCTGCTGCGGGCTGGCAGGGCTTTGGGGGGCACGGTTGCCACCTTGGGGGTCTCTCCCGGCATCCCCAGGGAAGGAAGCAGGCCAATGCCCCAAACTTAAAGCGAGGCAGATTTGGGCTGGGTACCAGGGAGTTCTTAACATCAGGTTCTTCCAGCTGAAAGGGGCCACCCAGGCTGCAGTGAGCGACCCCCGTCCCTGCAGAAACTCAGGGGGCGGCTGCAGCCACAGGGACCCTCAACCGAGAGAGGCCTGGGATTTAAGAGGCTCTGAGGGAGGCGGTGCCCAGAAGCGTGCCTGGCACACAGAAAGTGCTAGTGAATGTTTGCTTTACGTCTCCTGAAGCTCTGTCAGGGGCCTAGGTCCCGGAAGAAGAACCTGTTAGTTCAGCCCCATTCTAGAGACGAGAAAACTGAGGGTAGACAGAGGGGACAAAGTGACCTGCTTGGAGCCCAACGCCCCCTTACAGATGGGCTGAGGACAGAAGGGTGAGCAGCTCGCTCAGAGCCACACCACAGGGCCAAGAGGGCAAAAGCTACAAAGCAAGCACAGGGACATGGGGTGCCAGCCTGCTGCCTCCCCATGTGGGCCCCCTGGCAAGGGCCGCCACCCGATTTCCCAGAGTCAGTCATCATGTTGACCCTGACGGTGGGGGAGAGCTGGCGCCTGGCCCGGTGAGGACCTCTGTCCCCCCCGAGCGGGATCATCACACGTCACCTGCCTCATTTCCTAAGGGACCGGTGGCTGTGCTTGATTCATTAATTACCTGGGGGCAGTACCTGCTTCCAGCAGGCACTTATCTCGTGATAAACAGCATTCCTTACGTGCTTAGTGCGCTCCAGACACGAGGCTAGGTTTTTGCCTTCATTGTCTCAGTTACTCCTAACCGCCTGGTGACACAGATACTGTCGTCATCCTGTTTGCAGGGGAAGGTGTTAGGCTGGAGAGAGGCAGGCCAAGGTTGGGCTGGACTGACCCCCAAACATCCTAACAGCCCCCTTCAAGGTTCTCCGGACCCCGCCCCCCCGAAACCTAGGGCAAAGGATGGAAACATTAATAGAAATCCCACGGAAGGAGGGAGAGAGGGACGGCGAAGGCCGGGGAGAGATGCAGGCCAGCCCGATGGTACCCGAGCAGTCGGCATAGGAACCCTTTAGATCAGTATTTTCAGTCGAAACCCCCATGATAACAACTGAGCAACTTTTTTTTTTTTTAATTTTCAGGATTGCTTAGATCCTGGCAAATGTGTGCCAAGAATTTTAAAAGGCGCCTCACTGCCTAACAGTCTTTACCAACCAGCTCCAATGAGCGGCCAGATTGCCCCCAGGCCACCTCTCATGCACACGCTGTGGGGAGTCACAGCTGTGGGTCCCGGCAGCTGCAGACGGGCTTCGGTGCCCCCTGTCCCCCCCCCCCCACGAGCTGCCTTCTTCCCCGAGCTGGGCAGGGAGGAGGGCTCCCGACACTGGGGATGATGCCATATGAGGCCATTTCGCTGAAACCAGACTGACTATTCCCCCAACACGTAAGGAAGGTGCCTTTCACACCCTCCCTCTGTGGAGGGTGCCGGAGGGGGGATGTGACACCCTTGGCGCACAGCCAGCAAGGAGGTGGCTGCCCTGGATGGATTCCACTTGGAGAACGGTGTCCAGTGGTCACCACCAAACCCGTTCTTGGTGTGACCGACATATATGGCCCCGATCTTAAGCAGAAACCCCATCTACAAAAATACAGGGAAGAGGGAGGGCGAGGAGCCGCTGGTCTGACTTCACAGACACGACTCGCCGGCAGCTTTCCTTCAAAGCGAGTTCCCGCGGCGTGTGCCAAGAGAGATGGGTGCGGCACACGCGTCTCCCAGGCTGGCCGGCCCCGGCAGGGGGGGCGGGAGGCGCCGCGTCACGCCTCCCCGCGGGCGTGCCTTCAGTCCACGGCGACTACCGCGTCCCCGTCACCAGCATCATCTCTCTGCACTCAGCGTGTCACGAATACAACTCAAACCCAACAGATGGCCCCGCCACGCTGCAGGCGTGCAGCAGTTGACAAGCCTTCGTTCCGCACCGAGGGCAAACGAGGCGCAGCAAGACAGGGCCTTTGTGTCCACACATTTCTCGGGGGCACGTGTGGGGAGCCTGGCGGGGGGGGGGGACGATGGCCCGACCAGTGTCTCTTTCTCTCTGGGACTCTGCGGGTGTGTGGGCTCGATGCGCACCCACAGCCCTGACACATAGGAAGAATGACGCTGGTGCTTGTGGGGTCACGATCGCTCATCACAGCCACACGTGACACCCGGTCACGTACACACGTAGGTGGAGGGGACGAGGGCGTGTGCCCCGCTGCTGGTCTGCACCCCTGGCTGAGAAGGACACGCTCCTCCAGGACGTGGGGAGAAGTGGCCGTGAGCCTTTCCAATTCCCGTTCTGGGAACCCTCAGGAGGGGTGAGTTCACCGTCTCCTCGTGCATCCACGTAGCACCGACCCTTGGCTCACAGCACAGAGCCGAGCTGCTCCCGGGGGACCCTTCCGGTCTTGGACTTCCACGGTTTCAGAAGGGCCGCCGATGGCCGGTCCGCACGGGGTCCCCGCCTCCGGCCTCCGCTTCGGCTGCCTGCTGCTTCTCAGGGCGCCAAAAAACTTGAGGCTTCTTTTCCCCACACGGCCACTGGGCCAAATGATGGCCGTGGCTGCTGTCCCCACCAGCACCTGTGAATGGGGACCCCCCACGCCCTCAGGCAATTAATAAATTAACCTCTGTGGCTTGTCTTCTTTCCCCACCAGTCTGCACTCTGAGGGGTTCTGCTCGGGGCCGAACAGGCCCCATGGAGGAGCTACCTGACCCCAGATTCTCCATCCAGGTCAAACCCATTTAGAGAATAGATGAATTAAAAAAAAAAAAAAATCCTGCACCACGAGCAACGCCATGACATCGCGATTATTTTCTGACGTTGGCTCGGCAGATTGTGCTCACACCCTGGATCGAGGGCTTTGGATTGGGCGCCTTTGGGACGTGACCAGGAGAATAACAAGGATCAAAGTGTGCAAGAGAGCGAGAGAGAGCGAGAGAGAGAGAGAGAGAGGATTAGACAACCAAGCGTGTAAGGGGACGGGAGCGGGCGTGCGTGCGGGGGCGTGCGGGTGGGTGTTTGGGCACACGTGGGGCGTGCGAGCTCTTCCCATCGCCCTGGTTTGAGGGGCAGCCTCGTCCGTTTCCACAGAAATTACTGGCGGTTTTTAATCACGGCAACATTTTAAAACGTTGTGACAGCGAGCTTGATGTGTTCATTCTTTAGGCGTCTTCAGGATGATGGGTGAGGAGATGATGCTGAGTGAGATGCTGAGGATCAGTTAAGGGTCCCTCGGGGCTCCTTCTGTGAGTCACAGCGCCTCCCGCCAAGGCCTGCAGGCTGGGGGAGAGCGAGGCGGGGGCTGGCCGGTTCGTGGTGACAAATCCATTTCCGGGATTAGCTTCTTCGGAGAAGCATTAACAAGAGCACTCGGGACGAACTTCGCCCTCCCAGGCAAACCACTTCCCACAGCTGAGCAAACTCAGGCAGTGCATTCATTCATGCATCCATCCATCCATCCATTCATTCATTCATGCCACGTGCAGAGACCGAGGCGAAAGCCCCCGTCAGGTGGGAGCGCAGAGGTGGGTGACACACAGGGTCCCGCGAGGGCGTGGAGCCCACGGTGCCGTCGCCAGCTGCTGTTTCCTGCTGCGCATCGCCACTGCGCCCTCCCGGCTGCGAGGGGAGCTGTTCGTTTTTTGTGCCCACTCTGCAGCAAAGGGACTGAGACTCCGAAGGTGAGCGGCCCCCTCAGGGCTGCGGCCAGGACCCGCCTGAGTCCGCGGCCCGCCCTGAGCATGCGCTGTGCGGCCGAAAACTAAGGCACGGAAAGAAGAGATGGCGTCTCTGGAGGGTGGGAACCTAAGCTCGAAGCCACCTCCCCGAGGCCTGCCAGCTTCCTCAGCACCGGCTGGCAGGGGGGTGCGGAACACCTGCCCTCACGGGAGGACGTTGGAGTGCCCTCTGCGACTGACACGTGCGAACGTGGTGATCGGACCACGAGGGAGAGCGCCGATCCTGACCTCGGGACAGTCTGCGAGGTGCCGTGTGCCGCTCTGCCCCCAAGGCCCTGCAGCACGTGACCTTCTCTGGGGCACGAAGGTCGGGAACATGGACTTGGCCGTGGCCCTCCGGTCAGAATCCTTCTCCTGCCCCCGCACCGGTGCCCTGGCAGACTCAGATGGGGAGGGGGTGAGGCGGGGGGCATGGGACAGGGAGCGAGGGGCACAGGAGGGTTAGATGTGGGGAAGCAGACCGTGCATGGCAGGCCGACGAGGCATGGGGGTGCGGGGACCCAAGGGTCCCTCCTGCCCTGGCCTTGCCCCCGCCTGCCCCACCCATCTGGATGGCCTGGGGCGGCCTAGAGAGAGCCAGCTCTGGGTGCTGCTCCCTGCTGCCCAGGCGTAGTCATGCTAAAATGGAGATATGCATGGCAGCCGCTGTTTGATGAATGAATGAAAGAACTGCACAGGAAAGCATTCGCCCGACCGAGGCTGAGGCCGAGGAAGCACGGCCCAGATTTCCAGCCTTCTGGATGAGGTGTGGCCAGAGCGAGGCTTCCTTCTGCTCCTGAAGCCCCAGGCTGTGACCCCAGGCCATCACTCTCCTTCCTGCTGGGCTGAGCAGTGAGGGGTAAGGACTGGCCTGGCCCACTGGCCCAGACGCAGTTAATGAGCTGCTCAAGGGCGACTCTTGGCCCAGAGACCCTCCCCCACCACTGGACTCCCCGGGCACTGAGGGCAGAGCCCATTTGAGCCCGTCTGCCCTGGGACACTTGGGCCACTGCGAGACCCACAACCAGAGCCCGCTCCCCGCCACCCCAGTCTCTCCCACACACGTCCAGGATTCTCAGGCAGCCGCAGATGCCAGGGACCCTCCCCTGCAGGACCCCACCTTACTGCACCCCTTCCGCACCGGCTGTGGGTGCTGGCTGGCCTCAGACCCCCTCCCCAGGCTTCAGCCCAGATGCACCCCGGGCTGGCCACACTGTGTCCTTTCACACCTCACTGCCTTCGCTTGTGCTGGTCCAAGGGGCCCTTCCTACGGGAGACGCCCGCACACCCGGCACCAGCGGAAGACCTCCTGCGCGTCCTGCGCGTCCTGCGCGTCCTGCGCGTCCTGCGCGTCCTGCGCGTCCTGCGCGTCCTGCGCGCTCCACGGCACCCGCGCGCATGCGCGGCCTCGGCGGGGGGGGGGGGGCCGGGCGCTCAGAGCTGTCTCCCTTCTGCACCCGCGAAGCGCTGGGTGGAAATCCCAACGTCGCCTTTTCTGCAGCCCGGGAGCCGGGCCAGACTGACTCGTTTGCTGAGCACCTACTATGCAAAGGCCCAGAGGTGGGTGGGGTACAGGGGTGACCCAGGCAGGCCCAGCCTCGCTTGCTCAGAACTGACGGACCTGCTGTCACCTCCCCGTGCCCGGCCCAGGGTCTGGCCTGCGGTCCGGGCTGGCCCACAGCAGAGCGCCACACTGGCCCCTGGGTAGCACGCTGGGAAGACAGGGGCCCAGGGGTGGACAGAACGGGGCTCCCTCCCGCTCTGACCAGGTGGGTGGACGCAGGCCCTTCGCTTGGCCTCTCCGAACCTCAGTTTCCCCTTGTATAGTTCTGAGCTATGCAGAGGCGCCCAGCTCATCGGGAGGGGGCGAGGTGACCATCAGGGCTGCCCAGGCTGACCGGCCTCAACCCAGACTGGGTGCTCTAGCCACAGGAGCTGGAGGGACAGGGCTGCTCCGGGCCGGCCTTCCCTCCCCCCGGGCTGTGGAGAGGCCTTTGTATTCTCCGTCTCTCCCTGGGCAAAACCCTGGCCGGGAGGACGGGGGTGGGAGCAGCTGGCGCCAGGCTTTGGGCAGAACATCTGCAGGAGCATCAGCACGCTGTGCTGAAACGGGGGGGCCATGCGCCTCCAAACCAAGGCTGGCTGACGCGAGGCTTCCCGCCCAGGCCCGTCCCTACCTGCAGATCTGCACCGAGCACCCCAGCAGGGAACGTGGCAGGACGGGAGGGGCCGGCCAGGGACCCTGCCCTCCACGCGCCCTGCACCGCGATCCTGGGTCCCTGCACTGACCCCCTGTCGCCCCAAAGTGGGGTCGGCGTGTTATAGAAGGGAGACGGCTCTTTCCGTCGGTGGCTCCTGCCCCCACCGCACCCGCTGCGCCCCCTTCTCAAAGCCTGGGCGCAGTGTGGCTCCCGTGTGGCGGAAGGCCCCTCCGGGCCACCGTCCCTGGTGTGACCCTACAGTCACACGAGGACACTGCTGCCCTTCCCCCCACTCGCCGGACTCTCCCGCGCACCGTGCTCATTCGCTTTTGCCCTGTCTTGCTCTGACGAGAGGTTTGGGGCCGCCAGGCACAAATGGACGAGGGCCTTTGCGGCTCTGAGCCCCTGGGGGGCTGGTGAGACATCCGTTTCCTGTCTCCCCCTCCTACTGTGTTGCCACGAGGCCTCCCTCCCCCGGGGGCCGTCCCAGGAGGCCGCCCCACCGCGAGCCGGGATGGGGGGCACAGGGCGGGGCGGGTCTCGCTTGGGCCTAACATCGACTCCGTCACCTTCCCCACATCTTAGTTAAACTGTCCCTGAGCGTCCTGACCTGTTGCTCCTGCTCTGGCCCCCTACCTGAAAGTCCCCCTCCCGGCCGTGCTGCACAGGGCCCACCCGGCACCCTCACCCGCGCTGGGCGCTGTCGGTCGGCACCACTTCCGATTTGTCGGTGCGAAGTGGCCTGCCTCGGGTGGCCGTCCTTGCCTGGCCAGGCTCGGCGTCCTCTCCCACATCCGCTCGGACCGTTGGCGCATCGTTTTCCTTCCCGAGTCTTCGTGTCTTCATGTGGATCTGCAGACGCTCTGTGCGTATTCGGGGCACGAATCCTCCGTCTGTTTTACGGGCTCCGAGTATTTCCTCGCGGGCTGGTGCCTGTCTTCGCCTGGTGCGGGGCCTGTCCTCGCGCTGAGGCTGACAGCGCGGATAAAAGGAATCAGCAATTTCATACCATTTGCGCGATTGTGATGTTTCTGGTTCGTTTTTTTTTTACCCAGCTGGGGTTTCGTGGGCATCGGAGGTTTGCCTACTTTTGTTTTCATTCTGTTCTGAGACACGAAGAGCCAGTCGTCAAACGGCCATTCCCCGTCGCGGTGGGGACAGACTGCGTCCACCACGAGCCACGTTCCACGTCCACGGGGCTCTGCTCCTCCCTCTGCCCGCCTGGCCGGGGCAGAGACGAGCCTGCCAGCTCTGTGGCACCGCGGTGGCCTGGAAGGGAGTGCTGGCTGTCGGCCTTCTTTAATCTTGCTGGGACGTTTTCTTGAGGTCTCTTCCCTTCTGAACGATCTGTGTCTCAACTCCCGTGTGGGCTTTAACTCAGATTGGATTGAATTATAGAGTCGTTTTAAGAAGCTCAACACCTGCATAAGTAGAGTGCAGTGGCAGAGACGCCAGGGCCGGCGGGCCTGGGTGGGGACCCCAGCTCTGCCACTCCCCAGCTGGGTGCCCTCGGACGAGGCGCCGTCGCTCCTTCCCCTGTGCGATGAGCCGATAACAACCCCGAAGCTGCTCCTGGGGCCGGTGTAAAAAAAACCAAACAAACAAACGAGCTTTGAATAAAGCAAGGATTAAATCAGACGCCATCTCTTAAGATAGCTCCTTATTGCGTTCGCTACGAGGAAGGAGGAACGTTCCGCCCGCCGGCTGGACCTGCCCTTAAGTGTAAAGCGTGCCTCAGTTTCAGCCACATGTGGAAAACGCGTTCGTTAGGATCAATGTGCACGAGCACTGTTCCTACAATGGTGCGGAATTGCCCCTTCCGGGAGCACGGTTTTTATCTCCGTTTATTAGGTTCTCTTTTTGCAGTCTTCGGGAAAGCTTGAGCGCGTTCCTCACGTCGGCCTTTCGTGGTCTTCCATCGTCCTTAGCGGGATGGGGGAGAGGGGCCCCGAAGCCGAGACATTTGGGAGCCGCAGCTGAGCGTGCTCAGGCGGGCAGGGGCACCTTGGAGCATCTCGACGGACGCTGAGGAGGCACATCCAGGCAGCACCTACGGCCGAGTGAGGAAAAGTGGACAGAAACCTGCTGACGTGTGAAAGTGTAGTTTAGCGACAAGCTATGCAGCAGGCATCCCGCACGACCGCTCCCCCTGGGGCCGGGGAGGTCTGGCGAAGACACACGACAGAAAAGGAAATAAAGGACAAATATTGAACCGACGAGGCTGAGCCGTGACCACGCACTGCCACTCGGTAACTTTAAGCGAACCCAATGAAGATTTATTAGGACAATTACGAGTTTAGCAAGTTCGCCAGACACAAAATAAACATTTTAAAAAATCAGTGTCTGTGTGTCCATTACCATAACCCAATTAGATTTGTACCCAGTGTCATAACCCAGTTAGTGCCAAGGGAACCAAGTGAACCCCTAAATATCTGTTTATTCTGTAAAAATAGAGCAAATATGGCATAATAAACATGCAGAAGATCTCGATGGTGAGCACATGAATATTCACAATATCATGTTCCGTATTTTTCTTGTGTTTGAAATATTTCACAATACGAAGACATATCAGATCCCCTTCCTGATAACAAAGTTACCCAGATGTCACCAGGTGCTACTAGCTTTTTATCTCCCCATCATTCTTCTATCCCTTGTCCTCTTTCTTTGGTTAAGTTTTTTTTTATTATTATTGTTGGAACACACCCTCGAGTAACTCTTTCAGAAAGGTGGTATGGTAGTAACATTTCTGAGTTCTTGCAGTTTTTATTTTGCTCTCAGCCCAGAACGCTGGGTCTGGAATGGTAGCTTTAGGACATCTTCTCTCCGAACTCGGAAGGAGGGACCCATGCTTCCTGTCATTTCCTGTCACTATGAGGACACCTGCCATGAATCTGGTTCGTGCTCCTCCGCAGGTAACCCGCCTCTCCCGCACCTCACTCCTCTCCTCACTCCTCTCGCTATTGCTCTCCGGTTCTCGCTCTCTCGTTCTCTCTCGTGCTCTCCGGGAGCACCAGCATCTTCTCTTCCTGGTGTTCTGAAAATGTGCCGCCATGCGTCCGGAGGGGGCCGTGGTCACTTGCTCTGCTTGGCGCCCGGAGAGCGAGTTCTTTGAGTCTGAGGATGGGAGTCGTTCTGTGCCCTGGACATTAGCCGTTCCCTTCCCTCCGGCTTGGCTCCTCCACGCAGGGTGGTCTGTGAGGTGGCTGTGGACATCTGGAGCTAACCCCCTTCCCCCCGCTCGCCCTTGTATTTCAACATCACTTTGCCCTTTAAGGCGGATTCTTCGAGCAGAGCAGCGCCTGCTTCCGGCTCTCGGTTCGCCCCTCCTCGGAGGCGCCCTTTCTGCTGCTCAGCCTGTCTATTTTAACTTTCCCGGCTCTCTAATTAGTTCTTTTATACAAAAGCCCATTCTTGCCTCGCGAACACGATCACCCCTGTTATCTCCCTGAAGATAGTAATTATGCTTATTTTAAAGTCTCCTTTTGTTGATTCGATCAATGCCGTGTCCCTGGGCGTCGCAAGTCCCGATTCGGAGATGACGCCTCTGCTCATGGGGCTGCTTTCCGTCCGGTCCGCGGCCTGATCCCGCACTCCGGTGCCCATTCATTGACGGCTCCCGCCGCTCTGCATCTGGTTCTGAGCCTCTGGTGGAAGATGGGGCGTCCGTCCATCCAGGAGAGGTGGGCGGGACCTGCCCCCGTGGCTTGGGGGTCCCGATCCATCACCGAGGTTAGCGGTTCCCTGGTCACTGCCCTGTGTGGTGACCGCTCTTTCAACTTTAATCTGGGGACCCAGGGGCCTTCTGCTGCCCATCCTGGCAGGGAGCGGTGAATGGCCACGTGGCTAGTTCTGACGTGGCAGTGTGGGGAAGCCCCCGCCCCCCGCCCCTGTGCCTGGACGTGGGCGCCCGGAGCGGCTTCGATGTGGCCCGCTCTGAGCGCTTTCTAGAATTGGGCTCCACTAGTCTCGTTTCCCTGAATCTTTCTGTGATTCCTACAGGATTTGGATCCCCCTGAAAAAGACTCTTTCATTTTTTAAAGCCAATTCTGTTATGACTTTTTTTCCTTAAAAAATGTTTTTCCAACGCTTGGTAGGATTTGGGCAGGTGGGGTGGGGGAGTATGGTTGGTGTCCCATTCGACTGAAGCCTCGAAATGTTATTAAACACACTTTACAAGAGTGGGTTGGCCCCGGTTCCCCAACGGGCCCTGTGCAGGGCAGGGGAGGTACTGACAGGTGAGGCCCGAGCACCCGCCCCGGAGGGCAGCAGCGTCCCTGCGTTTCTAATAATGTTTGGGATTGAGACCGAAGTGTGGATGCGCTGCCCATCCTGAGACCACACGACAGAAAACAATCCAAGTGTCGAAACCACGAGAGTCATTGGTGACTTCCAGGGCCTTTCTCTGAGCTCGGGAGGGGGGCGCCTGCTCCCCGATAGAGACGCTGGCTTACCTGGAGTTGCCCTTTGCCCCCTGAGCTGCTGTCTTGAAGCTTCTGTTTGTCCAACTGTGGGACGATAGGTGGTTTGGCTTAAAAAGACTCCCCTGCGCGACGAGATCAGAGGGTGGGGGGCGTAACAGCGGTGTCAAGGACGCCACGAGGGTGGCCCTCTGCGGCCTCCGGGATGGACCTGGGGCTCTTAGCAGTGACCACGCGGCGGCCTCAGTGGCCCCGCCACGCTGGGAGAGACTTCAAACGCGGACCTGTGGTCCAGGGACAAACTAGGCCTTTGGCGGTGACACTGAGCGGCAACGCCAGCCCCCCCGAGACATCCTGTCACTCCAGATATTGACCACGTCCCCCCCGGAAAGATGTGCCCATCGCTCCCGCCCCGGCCTGCCAGCGGCAGCTGGCCTCCGCCCGCCTCCTTAATGCGCCTTTTCCCCGGCACGTTGCCGGGCGAGTGGCTCTGTAACTCGATCAGCGGGCGGACAATTGGATCAGGGTGGACGGCTCGCCTCCCCTTCCCAGCCCGTGAATGTCAGAGGCCCCCAGGCGGGGGCACCTGCTCCTCTCCGAAGCCGAAGCCGCCTCTCGGCGAAGCAGATGGCGAGCCCCAGGCTTTATTGGATTTGCGCGCAGGGGCGGGACGCGTCTGACCGCCGGAGAGCCGCTGCCTGCTCCGATAGCGAACCTGGCCTGTCAGGGAGCTCGCACGCCACTCACCTGCAAGGAGCGATTTGCCCCGCGGTGGCGGCCTCGTCTTCGGTGGGTGATGGGCGGCCGGTGGCTGAACGTCCCCCTCGACAAAGGCCTCTGGAACCCGGGGCGTGACTTCAGGTGTCTGTGATGGCACAGCGCCCCTTCTGGGGGCTTGCTCCGAAGGACCCGGGGCACGAGGGAGCAGGGTGGATGACGCTCACGCACCACTGCCACTGCCAGTTTCAATCAAAAAGCAAACAACCCGAGTAGTTTGCCAGTGGGGAGCTGGCTAAGAAATTAGAGCACAGTCACACGACGCATGCTGAGTCATGGAAGGAGCCGGGTGGCTCCGTGTGCCGCGGGTCAACATGCATCCAGAATGGGGGGGAATCGGTGGGGAAAGGCCGGTGAGGACGGCGGGGTCACAGCCCCTCAAGACAAACACAGACGCACGGGGCCGGCACGTCCTCTGCGGGCTGCAAACCCCAGAGAGTTGAGAGCCGGGACGGGAGCAGATGTTCGCACAGCAAGGCGCACGGGGGCGCCTCCCCGGGAGCAGATGTCCACCAGCGGATGGAGCCCCCAAACGTGGCCCACGCGCACGATGGAGTGTCTGTCACTCAGCCGTGGAAAGGAAGGACGTCCCAACACCGGCTGCGACCTGGGCGGGCCCCAAGGACATGTAACCCCGTGAAACAAGCTGGTCAGAAAAGGACAAATCCTGCAGGACCCCCCCTCACCGGGGGTCCCCGGAGGGGTCACATCCACAGAGATAGGAAGCAGACGGCGGGGCTGGGGCCGGGGAGGGGCTGGGCGCGGGTTTAACGGGGACAGAGTTCCAGTCTGTGAAGCTGAGGGTCCTGGAGGGATGCTGGGGCAGCCGCACAGTGTGAGTGTGTTTAATGCCCACGAACTCTACGCTTGAAAACGGGTAATCTGATCAGCTTCGTTATACAATAAACATTATACAGTAATGAATGATAAGTAGTGAACTAAGTTAGAACAAACTTTTTTTTTTTTTTAATGATGACAAGGAACCCTGAAAGGCCGTGCAGGGGGCTGTCAAGAGCGGTTCCGGGTTCTGTCGTGAGGCCGGGATCCTGGGGACTCCCACGTTCCGCGGCACGCACTTTGGGCATGGTCTCCGTCACCGCAGCCCCGCGGCCCCGTGCCGCTGGCTCCCTCCCCCACTGCGGGTTAAGGGAACGGGGAACAGAGACGGGAAGGAACGGGGCCCGGTCTTTCCACCCGCCGCTCCCGCAGGGGTGAGAACGTGTCCCTGCTGGTGACAGTGCCCCAGGGGTCCAGGCGCGGCGTGCCTCTTGCTGTGCCCCCAGCACCCTCAGGTGCAGACGCAGCTGCTCTGTGCCGTCCGAGCCCCGAGCGGGACCTCAGACAGCGGTGCTGGCCGCCCCGGCACGGCCTCAGAGCCCCCCCCCCCCCGCCCCCGGGGCTGCTCTCCAAAGCCGCCCGGCCCCAAAGCGGGCACGGGGGTGGGCCGGCAGGAGCTCGCTCCGACCTTGGGGACCATGTCACCGCTTTTGACTGAGGCGTCAGAACTGGAGGCAACTCACAGGGTCCTGGGCCGGTGGCACCAGCGTGGTCCCTGGTGCTCGGCAGTGGCTGGCAGCGGTGTGGCAGCCCCCACGCTTCAGGGACAGGGGACGGCGGGGCCCCTGAGACGGCTGGTCCCCGAGTTGCAGCTGGGCCAGGAAGCAGCTCGCGCGCTCTGAGGCCACCCTGCGTGGAGCTGCCCCCGAGGCTCCGGAAGGCTTGTCCTGTCCCCTGGGCTCGGCGGATGCCGGAGCCAGGCCCTTCCAGCGGCCTTGCCGTCGCTCGGTGTCTCCGGCCTCGGGGTCCTCGCCTGTGAAATGGTCACGAGCATCAAGACCTTGCAGCCCGGCCGCTGTGCGATGCAGGGGTGGCCCAGCCGTGCCCGGGAGTGGACCGGGTGCTGCGGCACCCTGCCGTGGGCCCTGGGTCAGCTGAGGGACTCCCACGGCACTGTCACCCCTGGGCCCACGATGCCGGCCCCTCCTGGGGTCAGCGCTCTCTGGTCCTTGGGGTGGGGGGGAGGCGTGCCGTGGCCCGCGGGGGCTCTGGGCCTGCAGCCAGGAAGGGGCCCGGGCAGGAGCAGAGGCACCCGGGTGCTCAGGTGCTGCGTGCCCTGCCCATGTGCCGCGGCCACCCCCATGGCACCCCGGGCCCCGGCCATCCCGAGCCTCGGGGTCACCTGCATTGATAGGCAGACACGGGGCGAGGTGGGTGCAGCCTCAGCCCTGAGGGGAGCCTGGTCTGGGTGGGGAGGTTGCCAGGGAGGCTGCGTTTCTTAAACCTTCATGTCACAGCCAACCACGCTCAGGACGAGGGAGGACCTGAGGGAGCTCCCCGGAGGTGGGTCTCCGGCCCCCACAGCCCCCACTCAGCCCTCGCGACCCATTTCCCTGCTTCCACCGGCGAATGCTGGCTTTTGCCTCTGGCGAGGAACTCGCTGGGCCGAGGGCACGCAGCCTGCAGCTGCCCCCTGGTCGCTGGGGCGCCTGGTTCGGGGCACCCACTGGGCTGCAGCACCCCCACTGGCTCCACTGCGGGCGCTGGGGAGCCCGCGGGCTGGCCTCACGTGGCAGAGGCGGTGGGGGATTACAGCGCCGGGTGTCAGCGGAAAGCAAAGGGCTTATTAAAACGCTGAGGTTGGTTCCAAACGAGGCCACAGCCCGGAAGCGCCTTGGAGCCGTGCCAGGCCCTGAGCCGAACGGGGTTTATGTCCTGGCGGGGCAGGGGTGACGCGCCCGGCGCCACCCCAGCCCACCCCCACCCCCAACCCCGACCCCGACCCCAACCCGCGCCCCACCTCGGGGTGGGGGGCAGCTCGCACCGGAGCAGAGATGGCAGGGAGGGGCCAGGGCACCCCCCAAGGACGCACGGGGGCGGGCTGACTCAGCACCCCGTTGTCCGGAGGGCGCCCGGGGCAGGCAGGTGTCTCGCCGGACACGGCCCGGGCAGGGCGGCTGCTGCACCCCAGGGTCAGGGTCCCGGTGAGAACCCCATCGATGCAAAGACCGGCAGCAATCGCACGGCGGCGCGGACCGGACGGGCGCCCCCCCCAGCCCGCCGCGCTGGTGCCCTCTCTGTGGCTCTTGTCTCCCGAGCGCCCCTTCCTCCTGACTCTGGCAGCCCTCCCTGACCGCGGCGCCCCCTTCGCCCGGCGAGCGGCCCCTTGGCCTCAGGCCCCTCGCTTGACCGACCCCTCGGAGGCGTCATCTTGCCACAACTGAGGACAGGCACGGAGCTGGGCACCCAAGGCCGGCGCCGGTGAGGGCCGGGCGGGGCCCCGCTTCCTGTCTCCCGCGTTACTAGCGCTCCGTAATTATTATTTCCAAACGCAGCTGAATCGGTTTCGCGCAAGGCCCCATTCCAGCCCAGCTCTGAGCTGGAGGAGGGGACGTCTCGAACCCTGTTAGACAGCCGTGTGCGTGTGCGTGTGCATGTGTGTGTGCGTGCGCATGCGTGTGCGTGTGCGTGTGCGTGTGTGCGTGTGTGCGTGTGCGTGGTGTGTGCGTGTTGCGTGTGTGTGTGTGTGTGCGCGTGCGCGCACGCAGCTCTCCACTGGGTCCTCAGAGCCGCTGGGGCCACCCTCCGCCCTCTGTGGCATTCGGAGCCACGGCTGATGCCCCGCGCCCGAGGTCAGAGGTCGGGAGGACGCCATGCCCAGGCCCCGGACCCCGGTCCCGCCCGTGCTCCTGGCCTTGCAGAGGGACACACTGTTTTGTGGTCCAACCGCAGTGGCTCCGGAGGGACCGGGGAGCAGGCGCTTCCCCGAGGACCCCGGATGCGACGAGTGGGATTTGCACCCAGAGCGCTGACGCCCCGCAAGGTGTGTGATGGGGGTCGTGGGGTCTCACTGGGCGCCAGGGGCAGCTGATGCTCACTCCGCGTGCCTCCGGGGACGCTTCTCCACTGGGGGGCTCTCCCGGAGCCGGCCACCCCGCTTTGCATCCGCGTCAGGAGCACAGGCCCAAGGGGAGCTGGGCCTCCCCCGTCTCACGGCTGCTCCCTGACCCCGCGGGGCGAATGCTCAGGTGCACCCCAATCTCAGTCGCCAGAGGCCCACTATGACGCAGGAGGAGGTTCCGGAAAGAGCTTGGAGCATGAGGGCGGCCGGCCCCAGGGGAGGCCTTCGGAGCCTGGTCTCGGGTGTCCCCTGGCCTGGGCCTCCTACTGGGACGGCTTTGCCTAAAGGCCTTTGGGACCCCCGTGGTGTCCCCAACCATCAGGGCCTTCCATTCGGGCCCCGCCTGAGCCCCTCCCGTCCTTCTGGGCTGCACTGCTGGTTCTCACCAGTGCTCAGGGCCTGTGACCTCTGCGGCCCCCAGGGCCTGCTCCTGTGGCCCACGGTCTCCCCACAGGTCCCCCCAGGCCAGGTCAGTGCCCTGTGGGGCCGCTCCCTCCCTCGTCCCTCCCTCGTCCCTCCGTTCGTCAGGTCCCTCACTGTCTCCCGCCAGCTCTGTGTCATGGTGCGGGAACGGGGCCCCAGCGATGCGCGGGGTGCACGGCCCCCGCCCGTGACCATGCTGCTCAGGTGTCTGTCAGTTCCACGCCTGTGACGTGCCCTGTAACCCCGCGGCTCCTGCGCTTAGCTCCCACCTGCCTGGCCTGTGGGCTGGGGTGAACGGCCCCTCTCTGTGCAGCCGAGAAGGGGGGTCCCCGGGGCCTTTTGTGGAGCCTCTCTTTCCTCTGCCTCGTTTGTCTTTGCAGAACCGCCCAGCCTCCGGGAGGCAGACAGCGCCACCCGCCAGGGCCCGGGGAGGGCTGGAGCTTTCTCCAAATTTCATCTTCATGCAAAGACACAGTCATTTCTCCCTAAGGAACAGAGTTCAGAGCAAAACCAGAGCCCAGGGCGGCCTGCCCAAGGCCCGTCTTTGCAAATATCTGAAGACCAGAAGCTGGATGCCAGCCAGGGACACAGGCCCCAGGGTGTTCCTAAGGTTGGGTTCTGGTTTCTCCAGAGAGAGAAAGAAGAGGAGGAGGAAGAAGGAAGGAAAGGAGGGAGGGAGGGAGGGAGGGAGTCAGGTGTCTGAGGGGAGCGGCTGAGCTCCGAGCAGGGGGCAATCACAGAGGACGTCCTGGAAGCGGCAGCACATGTTGCGTCCGCTCTGTGCAGAGAAGGATGGGAGTGAGCCGGGGTGCGTGAGACGGCACCTGAGGCTCTCGGGGCTGTGAGACCCCGGAAGGCCCCGTGGCGAGTGGAGAAGCACCGGGCGGGCCAGCGGGCCTGGGAGGGTTCAAATGCGGGGGATGCCGGGGCTTCGGGAGCTTCGGGGATGGGCAAGCAGGTGGGTCACTCGCACCCCTCTCTGCGAGTCTGCCCCCCACCAGCAAGGTGCCCTGCCCTTTGGCCCTGAGCGAGGCGCTGCTTGGTCTGCAGTGCGCCCCACGCCATCTGCCCCTGCCCCCCGCCTGCGCCCCGCCCCCTGCCCCCCCCCCGGCCGCGTCCTCACACTCTGGAGCAGCAGCCGTGGCGCCAGCTGGAGCCCGTGGGGAAACAGAGAGGAGATGAAGTGGGAACAGCAGGCCATGGGGAGAGTGTCTAAACACGGGGACTATTTGGGGATCGTCTTTTATTTTTAGTTTGAAATTGGCCACCCTCCAGCACTGCGGGAACGGCCCGCCGGGCCAGGCCCCCGCAGCACGGGTTCACGACTCGCTGACCACCGTGGCAATGACCTTGGGGTCTCAGTCTGCCCATCCCCAGCACCCTGTCCCCCATCCCATCCGCTGCGGCGGGGCAGGGCCGGACAGCCTCGCTGGCTGGCGGTCAGCCCGGTGCCCGGCCGGAGGGCGTCCGAGAGGCCCTCTGGCTGCGGAGGGGAGCCGTTTCCCAGACTGCTGTCCCGGACCCCTCGAGGGGCCAAACTCAGCCAGTCCGCTTCAATTCCCACTGAGGATGTCCAGGTGTCATTAGTGCCAATTAGGGGAGCCAGGGAGGCAAAGCGTTTGGCCCGGGGCGCGGGCTGGTGGGAGGGTCACCAGGACAATTCAATTCCCGCCAGACAAATGTGATTACCGGTGCCGCCCGCACCCACCGCCCGGGGGCCCAGGACATAAATGGCCTGGTGCCGCGGCCGAGCCGCCCAGCCATGCAGGTCCCCAGCCCCAGCGCCCGCGAGGCCGCCTCCATGTACGGCACCGCGGTGGCCGTCTTCCTGGTCATCCTGGTGGCCGCCCTGCAGGGCTCGGCCCCCCCGAGAGCCCCTTCCCCTACGCATCCCCCTGGACCCCGAGGGGGCCCTGGAGCTGGCCTGGAACGTGAGCTACACGCAGGAGCTGGTCCACTTCCAGCTGCGGGTGCGGGGGCTCAGGGCCGGCGTCCTGTTCGGCATGTCGGACCGCGGGCAGCTGGAGGACGCCGACCTGGCCGTGCTCTGGACCGACGGGGACAAGGCCTACTTCGGGGTACGTCTCTCCCGCAGCCCGAGCGCGCCCCGTCCCGGCCCCGCGGCCGGGCTCCCCCTCCGCTCCCGCGTCTCACCCCAGCGAAGGGGGCTTTTCTCTCTCCGCCCGTCCCGTCCGCCTTTGCGCCGACCTCAGCCAGGTCTGCGTCCCATGTTTGGGTGTCTCGGCGACACCCACGTGAGGACGGCGGGGAAAGAGGTGCCTGCGTGGTCCTCGACGGCATCGCGGCTCCGGCGTGTGCCCAGCCCTGGGTCGCGGGCCCCACACGCACACCCGCGCCCCCGCTGCGGGCCCCACACGCACACCCGCGCCCCCGCTGCGGGCTGGCGGCCACGGGTGACCCGCACGGCGCCCAGCGGGCACCCCGGGCCTCGGACGCGGCCCTGGCCGGCGTGGTGTTTGCACACGCAGGTACAACGAGCGGGTGCAGACGCCCCCCGCCCCCAGGTGGGGGACGAACCCACAGAGTTGAGCTCTCGACTCCCTGCCTTCGAAATGCACCCCACTCCGGCCGTCATGGGTGAGAAAGGGTTTTCTTTCAAACTAGAGGGGCTGTAGGGCCCTTGACAAGCCGAGGGGGGTCCTGGGGCAAGGGGGGCCAGCACCTGCAGAGCCACCACCCCTCCCCGCCTCCCCCCAAGATGGGCCTGGCCACTAGGGTCTCTCTGGGCACCAGCCCCAGCTCTCCCCACAAACCAGGAGGCGAGGAGGATTGCCTTTATTTAAAGCTGGGAGGCACTTTCTTTGGGAGCAGAGGGGCTTTTACTGCCTTCAGTGGGGACCCACGGGAGCGCAGTGGGAGAGGCAGGCTGACCCCAGCCGCCAGCCCGACTCTTGGTCTCAGCGTCTTTTCCGGAAGGGGGGGGAGAACGCTGTCTCCACGTCTTTGGGTTTTCGTGAATGGACGCGAGCTGACAATGGCTCGTATTCCGGGGCCGTATTCCATCCGACCCCGTGACAGCGCTGCAGGTGGGTCTCTGCCCATCTCACGGGTGAGGCCGGAGGCCGGACGAGCTGCAGCCACGTGCGTGTGGCCACCCAGGAGGACCGGCCCCGCTGCTTGGGTGCGGCCGGATCGGAACCCTGGGCTGCCCTGCCTCCCACACACAAGGACACACAGTGGCTGAGGGGGTGGTGACCTGGAGCAGCCCCCCTGCCCGGAGTCTTAGGAGGATGGGCGGGGTCCCTAAGCCAGGCATTCCAGGTCCTTCTGGGGCCGCTTTTCCTGGCTGCCAAGAGACCAGGCGCCTCCCCCCAGGCCCCCACCCCAACCCCGCACGCTGCACGAGGAATCTGCACAACAAATCGCTATGCAAACAGATGTCAGGCTTGTTTTTCCTCTTTCAGCAACATGCTCAACAAATACATTCTCGATTTCCAGCTCAGGTGCCACCAGCGAACTTTCTGCCTCTGTTTAAAATGAGTCCTGCAAACCAGCCGGCCCCCGTGGGCGCCCCGCTGTGCTGCTTTGCTCTAGGGAAGACTGTGCAAGGAAATGAAGAAAACATGTCTTAGCCCAGAAAAGGGTTAAAAAAAAAAAGTCCTCAGGCCAGGGACCCCTGGGTCCCCTGTGGGAACAGAGCGGCTGATGGGGGCAGCTCCTCCTCCCAGTTGCTGCCCCCCAGGCTGACTCTACCCCTCCCCCCTCGAATCCCCCACCTCCCCCAGGCCTGGAAGCTGGGGGAGGGGAGCGGTCAGCCAGATCTGCCGCCCACTGACATCCTGGGAAATGCCACGGGTCTGTTTCCTCCCTGGGCCTCAGTTTACCCTCTCCAAGCAAGGCCACGACGGGGGCGAGAGTGAGGGAGCGAGACACGGCTCTCCCTGCGCCGTGCAAGTGCAGGCGCCTCAAACACTGGCGGGCTTCTCCTTCGCCTCCCCCGTCCAGCACCGCCCCAGCCAGCCCTGTCTCCCAGGCCCCCTCTCCAAGGCCCATGCTCCCCCACACCTCTCCATCCACAGAAAAGGGAACAGTATTTGTCCAAGGTCCCAGTTCCCGACCACGGCACCTCCTTAGCAAGACGGACCCCTGCGTCCCCAGAGGTCTCCAGTCCGAGGCTAACGGCCCTGGGAGCCCTGCTCATGGTCACAGTCACGAAGGGAGTGACAGAGCTGTCCCCAGGCAGACGCAGAGAGCAGGAATGAGCCCCCCCCGCCCCGAAGCCCCCAGAGGCAGACCCGGGGTTGTCCTGTGCAGCCATGCTGGGGCCGAGCCTGCACACCCGGCCTCCATCTGGGTCCCGCGCCCCGAGCCCACACCTGTCTCTGCAGGACGCCTGGAGTGACCAGAAGGGGCAGCTCCACCTGGACCCCCAGCAGGATTACCAGCTGCTGCAGGCGCAGAGGACCCCGGCAGGCCTGACCCTGCTCTTCAAGAGGCCCTTCAGCACCTGTGACCCCCGGGATTACCTCATCGAGGTGGGTGGCGGCCTGCCACGGGACAGGGCACCGCGCTGGGGGCAGCATCCCGGGGCCCGCTGGTGCCGACAGGAAGCCGAGAAAGGACCCCAGGGCAGCTGGGGGTGGGGACAAGGCAGTTTGGGAGCCCGGCTCAGCTCTAGGCCTCTGACACCCCAGGACACCCATTGGTGGCCACGTGGCCAGCATGTTTCTAGGTGACGGTCGTGCCCTCAACCTCTCTAACGGGGACCCGAGTGATCTCGCTCCTGTGTCCTCCCGGGGGACCTGGTTTCTCACCCTGGCCTTGCCGACGTGCTCTGAGGCTCAGGGCAGGTCGCTCCCTCCTCTGCACCTCCGTTTCCCTGTCTGTAAAGTGTGGAGGAACTAGTGACTGTAAGGCCCGGCCAGCTCAGCGTAGGGGTTCACGGCCACCGCGGAGCCAAACACCGTCGGCTTCTCACGCTGCCCCACGACCCCCAGTTAGGGAGCAACGACCCACCTCGCCTTGAGACAAAACCCTTTGAACCTGCGAGGGCACCTTGACTTTGTCGCCGTGTGTAATCTTCACGGTTGGCGGCGTGCTCAGGGGCTCACGGCACAGTGCGGATGAGCGGGTGTCGGGACAGGGGTTGTCCACGTCCTCGCCCTCAGGGCCCACCTGCCCCGACCACCCTCTCGGACTTTGCAGGGGTCCACCCAGTGCCTGCGTGCACCAGCTCAGAGCCTGCAGGTGGGGCGTCGGGGAGCCGCCTGCCCGGAGCTGAGGCGCCCTGCAGAGAGCAGCCCGCGGGGCACCGGGTTTATGTGGCCACGTGAGCCATTGGCCACCAGCACATACACACTCACGCACACAGGCCCACTGGCGCCCAGAAGTCCACGGCAGGCATTTCCCGAGCCGCGTCCCACACGTGGACAGGGGTTCGCATCCCTGGCAGCACAGGAGAGCCGCCCCCGCCCCCCGCCCCCCGCGTCTGCCCGTGACCCCCAGCTTAGCGCTGACTAGGATGTTCTATGTCTGCGCCATCCAACTCCCGCGGGGCCGGTGGCGGTTGTACTGGCCAGAGGGCTCTGTGCCACCGCCGGGCGGGGTGGGCGGGGGCCTGGCATGCCCTGGGTTCCCCGGGAGCCCAGCTCTGGGGGTCTGAGCGGCCCGGCGCCGGCCCCGTCTCGGCCACAGGACGGCACCGTCCACCTGGTGTACGGCATCTGGAGCAGCCGTTCCCGTCGCTGGAGGCCATCAACACCTCGGCCCTGCGCACGGGGCTGCAGAGGGTGCAGCTGCTGAAGCCGGACATCACGGCGCCCGCCCTGCCCCCCGACACGCGCACGATGGAGGTCCGCGCCCCCGACGTCCTCGTCCCCAGCCAGGAGACCACCTACTGGTGCTACGTCGCAGAGCTTCCCCACGGCTTCTCCCGGCACCACATCGTCATGGTACGTGGGGCCCGGGCCGTCCCAGCTCTGCCTGCCGCCCGGGGCCTTGGCGAGACGCCCGGTCCTGGGGCGCTGCCCGCAGCCCTGGTCACGCCGGGTGACCTGTTGTCGCCTGAACCCTAGGCCTGAACCCCCGTCGCCTGGATCCCTCCCCACCTCCCAGGGCCTGTGCACCCGGCTTCCCAGCCTGCACCAGGGCGTCTGTCCTGGGACTGGGATGGCTGTCTGTCTGTCTGTCCGTCTGTCAGGCCACCTCCCCCTTCACTGACAAGCAGCTCTACTCAGAGCCCCATTGCTGTCACCACCCCCAAGAGAAAGAACCGCAGTGACAATAGCTGCCGAACGCCCACTCCCTGCCCGGCCGGGGGCGGGGCGGCGGGTCCCCCAGCCCTTCGCACGACTGCCAGGCAGCACAAGGTGCCATCGTCCTGTTCCCAGGAAGTCAGCCCAGAGAGGCTGCGTGAGCGCCCAGCGTCACACAGCAGGAAGGGGCCGGCCTGGCTCGGGCAGCCTTTGTGTCCCTGTCTAGTAGGACGGCTCCCTCCCTGTCCCCACCTCACCAGGAAATGACTCGCCTGGGGCCTCATCTCCTTCACCCCAGAGCTCCCCGCGGGCTGCTGCAGACCCTGCCTGCTTCCGGGCTGGCGGTTCTACCCTCGAACCCCTGAGTCCCAGAAGCACCCGTTTTGCAGACGGGCAAACAGAGGCCCGTGGAGGGGAGCCGCGGGGCCAGAGGCTCCCCGTGGGGGCGGGTGGCCCCGAGCTCAGCGGCCCTCCGCCCCGCAGTACGAGCCCATCGTCACCGCGGGCAACGAGGCGCTGGTGCACCACATGGAGGTGTTCCAGTGTGCCTCCGAGCTGGAGAGCGTCCCCCCGTTCAGCGGGCCCTGCGACTCGAAGATGAAGCCCGCCCGCTTGAACCGCTGCCGGCACGTGCTGGCCGCCTGGGCGCTGGGCGCCAAGGTGCGTGCCGAGCCCCACCTCCGCGCCCCCCACTCCTCTGCGGGAGGGGCCCCGAGAAGGCTCCGGAGGGTGCGGGTGGGGCCCCCGCAGAGGGCCCGCGGGCGGACGCCCCGTCCCCGGCTCTGCCTGCGTCCCGGTGGCCTTGGGGGCTGCTATGGCTTTTTCCAGCCTCCGTTACTTTTCTATAGACGTGCGCAAGGCCCCAAGCTCTGTGTTCACGGCACCGGCCTCGAGTCCCCGCTGGGCGTGGAGGGGTTCGCACAGGGTGCAGCACCCCTGGGCTCATCCATGGGGCTCTCCCCAGCTCCCTCCACACCCAGAGAGGGCCGGGTAGGGCCGCCCGCGGGCACCCGCCGCCCCGCTGCCCGACCCCCACTGCATGACGCCCGCCTGTCAGAAGAGGCGTGTCCTTGGACCCCAGCGCCCGCCCGGGACCTCGCCCGGGATGCCCCCGCCTGCCTGCGGGACCGAGGCGCCCCGGCGCCTGACGCCCCCACTCCCGCTCGCCGCAGGCCTTCTACTACCCAGAGAAAGCCGGCCTCGCGTTCGGGGTGAGGGGTCGTCCCGGTTCCTCCGCCTGGAAGTTCACTACCACAACCCGCTGAGGATACAAGGTAGGGCACCCCGCGGGCCATGTCCACGCCCTGTGCCGTCCTCCCCTCGGACCCCTGCTCTCCGCCGGCCGTGTCAGGAGGATCCTGGGTGTCTGCCTGCAGCCCCAAGTCCAGCCCCTCATCACGGGACCCTGCGGCATGCACCCCTCTTGCGCCTCCTGTTCGCCATCCGTGTCCCAGACGGCAGTGGGCTCCTCCGCCAGGGCCGGGCTCCCCCACCAGGGCCTCGTCAGGCCGGCTCAGCGCCCCACACATCACCGCCGCAACACGGGCCGCCGCAGACACACCAGCCCCGGGGAAGGGGAAGGCGGGTCCGACTGAAGGAATCGCTTAGGTGTTGGCGCGGCCTGAGTGAACGCAGCCCCCACCCCCGCACCCCTTCCTCACTTTGCGGCACCAGCCCGAGCAGGGGCTAGTGTTAGCGTGCGCTAACCCACAGCTCAGGGACGGTGGACAGAGGTCTCAGGTGCCACTTCCCCCCGAAGTCTGCCTTCTGCCAGGCTGCTCGGACCCGGCGCTGCCCCTCATCCCAGACCGGGTGACCCCCCAGCACCCATGCGTGCTGCCTCTGCCCTCCCAGAACAACAGGCTGGGCCAGGACAGGGCCCCTGGCAGGCTGGCAGAGCACAGGGCACGTGGTCCCTGCCCCGCGCCCACCCTCTGATGGCCTGCCCGATGGAGGCACGGCCCCCAGGACTGGCCTCGGGGCTGTGTGCTGGCTATGAACACCCCCCCGCCCCCGCCTCGAGCGTGCGCATGCGTGTGGGAACGGCATCGGGGGTCTGGGAGCCGGCAGGGCGGTGCCGGCTTGACCGGAGGCGTCTGCCCGGGCGCTGGTGGGCCGGCTCTCGTGTTTCCTGCTCTTGAGTTTGTACCGAACTTACCACTGGACACACACACACGTCTTTCGGCCTCGGTGCAATGCCGGGTGGCGATCTCGTTCCCCGGTTTAGCGGGCCAGACCTTAGGTCCAGCCGGATGACCCGGCCTGCCGCGGTCACCAGGCAGGAAGTGAGAGTGTTGAGTCAGGTGTTGGTTCTGGGGCATGCGTCCTGGCTGCAGCGTGGGGGACGGGAAAGCGAGCTGGGCCAGACCGTGGGGGCTGCGGGGTCGTGCGGTGCCTAGAGGTGCAACAGTCAGAGTCAGTCTGTAGGACAGAGACGCCGGCCGATTCCGAGTCAGAAACCGGAACTGTTTCCCTCTGTCTCACCAGCATCTTCCACCACCTATAGCAACTTAGGCTTCTTCCTCTTTTCCTCTTTTAAAAAGACATTTATAATTTCCACTTGCGAGGGGCAGGCATCGCCTGAGAGATAAGATGATCGGCTCCAGGCTGAGTCCCCGCCTGTCGCTTCCCAGCTGGGTGACCCTGGGTGGGTGACTATGCCCCTGGCATGTTTGCGCACCTCCCATGGCTCTCCTGAGGCTGGAAAAGCTCATGCGTGTTATGTTCCCACCTGGATGTGGGCACCAGGCTGTGGGCAACCAATGGCTGCCCGTGACTGTCTTCCCTGAGGCATGACTGATGCCTCCAGAATTATCTGCAGCACGCAGAGAGAACGGCCTCAGTCAGCTCGGGCTTTAGCATGATATGGGATTTATTGCTCATTTGAAACCTGAAAGCAAATGGATTTTTGAGAACTCCCTAAGCTTCAGAGAAGTCTGTCTCTGCCTGATTATCTGGTTGTATTTATGGATCCTTTGCCAAATGCAAGGACGCCTCTGTCACTTCACAAATCTGGAGATGGGCTGCTTTTCTATAAATATCAAAATTCCATGGTTATTTCATTATTTAATCCCCCTCGGAATTTGAGCCAATTGCATCTCCCTTTTTATTAATATCCTCTGATGCAAACGGCCCAGAGACACAGAGGCTGTGAGTTTGGATGTAGCAGGGGAACGGGGAGCAGGAAAGGGGGAGGCAGAGGCAAGAGGGGGCCACGTCCAGCCTTGTCTTCCCCATGGGGTCAGCCCGGTGTCTGCCCCGAAGTGCTCAAGGCCTCATCACTGACCCACCCCAGGCAGGCATGGGCAGCACGAGGCTCCTGGAGGCTCCCTGGCTGCGTCCCTGGGCCTCCGACCCTCCGCTTTGTGGGACCGCTGGGAGGCGGTGCGGGGGGCTCGAGGACTCTCCGATGAGCAGCTGCAAGGAGAGCAGGCAGGTGTGGCCAGACTGTGATGGGCAGAAGCACGGATTCTCCTTAGGAAGAGGCTCTTGGCTTCAAGCCGAGGCCCAGAGAGGGGCAGCAGCTTGGCTGAGCCCTCAGAGCACACTGTGGACCAAGTGGAGCCCCGGGGCTGTGGGCGAGCCAGGGGCTGCACCGTTCACGCTGCCTTGCCCCTGGGGGCAGCTTTTTCCTGAGCACATGAAGGGTCTGCCCCGATCCTGCAGGACTGTGATCAGAGGAGTGAAGCGGGGAGCCACAGAAAGGGGGGCCTTTATATCACTTGCCGCTTCAGAGGGCAGGCATACCGTCTGCTTGCCCATCCTCCCCAGGGCCCGGGGCTCCTCCGAGATGGCCCGGGGGGATGTCCCTTGACCTCCTCTGCCCAACCACCCCGAGAGGTCACCCTGCGGCCGATTCCAGCTGAGATGCCTTTGACCGGAGAGGAGGAATTGCAAAGCCCTTGCAAAGCCTCCGGAGGGGTTGCGAGCTCCCCAGACCTGCTGCTTAGTGCTCTGCCTTGATCAAGCTGCCCACAGCCTTCACCTTGGTCCTCACGGAGCAACGGCTCCTTCTTCCTGTGTGGTCATCGCACAGTGCGCGTTCAGGGAGTCGGGTGACAGCGCACAGTGCGCGTTCAGGGAGTCGGGTGACAGCGATGGTGGCGTGTCTGCCTGGTGCCAGTGGGCGTGGGGACGGAGCAGGGGCGAGGGGACGGGCGCTGCCCCCTGGCCCGGGGCGTCTGCCCAGGAGGGGGGGCGGGCCTCTGCTGACCCCCGCCCCCCGCCTCCTAGGCCGGCGCGACTCCTCGGGCATCCGCCTCCACTACACGGCCAGCCTGAGACGCTTCGACGCGGGCATCATGGAGCTGGGCCTGGTGTACACGCCCGTGATGGCCATACCCCCGCGGGAGGAGGCCTTCGTCCTCACGGGCTACTGCACGGACAAGTGCACCCAGATGGTGAGTGGGGCTGGGCCTGGGGCCCCCGCCGAGGCCCCTCCGGTGGGGGCCGAGGGAGGACACTGGCGGCTGATCACCGCCCCCCGAGCCCCCACTGCGTCACCACGACCTTCCTGCGGCCCGTGTGCCTGCGCCTCCCTCCGGAGCCAGGCACCCACGTAGCCCACGCCGCGTGCGGGCGCCTCCGGGCACCGCGTTTTCAAACACGTGTTCCTTCCATGAGTGGAGCAGACATGCGTCCACCACCAGAAACTCGGCGGGTGCCCCTCCGGAGGGGCGCCCGGCCCCGGCCGCCTCCCGCGGCCCCCGGGAGAGCCGCGTGGTGGCTCCCTGCTGTCCCAGACTTCTGCCCTGTGCACTCCTGCACATCCTCCGGGCGGGGGACCGGCTGACAGCAAACCGCACAGTGAGCGTGTGTCCTGGGCTTGCGTTTCACCGCTGCCTCGCACCGTGCAGCCTGGCTGTCACTGCGGACTCACTGCAGGGTACGGGAGCCGGGGGGGGAGGGTGAAGGAGGGGGACACACGAGGCCAGTGGGGTGCCCAGGGCGTAAAACGCCAGGAATTCCCGTTTCTCAAGGCCATGCCGGGGTGGTCCGCACTTAGACCCAGAGCAAGCAGTGGGGGGACCCAGCTTCCAGAGGAGCAGAAAGGACCCCCCAAAGCCTTGCACCCTCCCTGTGCACTGGCCTCACCTGGCCCCGGCCTGGGCTGAACTGTCCCCTAGTCATCGGTGCCCAGCTCCAGACTGAGCCACCCACCACAGTCAGCATTTCAAACAGTCTCTCCCTCACCTGTGAGAACCCCTCCCTCCCTTCGGGGCGGGTCCCCGACCTTCTCACCTGTCCCTTGGCCGTCTGTCCTTCTCTGTGACTACCTGTTCGAAACCTTCCTCCGGTGTTCCGATGGGTCGTCGGTCGGTCTTACTCCCGGTTCTAGTTCTTCCTGTGTTGTGTGGGTGGCATTTCAGGGTCCGTTGTGAATGTTGCGAACACTGTCCCTCACACTGAACCTTTGCCCCTCAGAACGGCCCACATGGTGAGTGTTCCCACCCCACTTCCCTGACGAGGAGGCCGGGGCTCGCCAGGGTCGGGCGGGTCTGCGCCCGCCGCAGTGGATGGCTGTTCCCAGGGGCTCGGCCCTCCCAGGGAGCCGATCCGCTGGGGTTCATCCTTCTTGTGGGCTCCACGAGCGTCCGAGCCCTCCCACCCTCAGGCACCCAGCGTGTCCTCCAGCGGAAGCGTGACTGCCGTCAGCCTGTGCAGGACACGCTTGCTCTTTTGTCGGAGACCCGGCGTGGGACATCGTCACCACGCCCAGCATCTGACATGCTCGCCGTGTCTGCAGAGCTCCCATCCGTGACATCTTGTGCTGTGACAAGCTCCCCGGCTTGGGTCCGGGGCTGGGGAGTGACCTCCTCGGGGTCCACTGGGAGGGCGTGGTCCCAGGCCAAGTTGCCACCCATCGCCGGGACCCAGGCCACCATGACCCGCCAACCTCAGTGTGCCTCTTGCTGGCCTAAGAACACAGACCTCAAGGTCTCCAAATAGTCACAGCAGCGAAACACAGCGCTGGACTTCCTCTTCTTCTCCTTCAGCGGTGCTTTCTTTTTAGAAATTGCGCTTACGTGGAGTACTCATCGAAGGGACTTTTCCCTCCGTTAGCTGGTCGCCAAGGGGCACGAATTCTGCAGTCGGGGGTCCGTGTGCTCAAGGACAAGCCAAGGACGGGACAATGTTTTAGACCACGGCCCCCCACCCCTCAGACCCCCGAGTCTCTGATCTGACCCTGGGGGTGCGGTCAGAGGGGAAACCCAGGGCCTGGGCGTTAGCCGAGGCTCCCAGGCCTGGCCCCAATGGTCACAAATGTGGCCATAAGGTTTCCCAGCCCTCAGATCCTTGCAAGGGGGTGAAAAGCTATCAACAGGGACGAGGGCAGGGACAGCAGCTGGCGGAGGACGGGACAGAAGGCAGGGAGCTGACACGAGGCGACCCACAGACGGGCAGCGGTCACTCGGCGACCGGACGATGGCGCCAGCAACTCCCCAGCCGCCGGCAGTGTAGACAAACCTGCAGGATGCGCCAGTGCCGGGCCGCCGGGCGAGGAGCCGGGAGGAAACGTTTGGAGCGCGCGGTCCATCTCAGGACGCTCTGTCTACGCGAAGCTACAGAAGCTACCGCTAGGTCGGGGGAAACGCCCGCTGTCTGCAGGGTCCCCTGCTGCTCTCACCGTGAAGCGAGGCGCCTGGCTGGGGGCGAGGCCGCCTCTGCCGTGTGGCCAGCGGCCAGCGGCCAGCCCGAATGGCCAGCACCACGGCTGAAGCAACACTCGGGGGCCGATAGCAGGGGACGCTGCCTGGGGATTGCACAGGTGAAGCGTGGTCATGCCGAGAGGTGCCCAGCGTGGCAGGCGCTGGACGGGACCACTCAGCACTGAGTCCCCGGCTGCCCGCCCGAAGTCTGTCGAATGAACACGGAACAAACGATCGGCCTTCCGGGCCTCAAGAGGGGACTGAGAGGGAGCCGCCTGCGCCCTAACGGGCCTCTGGGGGCTCCAGGCCGGGCTTGGGAGGAGCTGGCTCATTTCCTCCTATGTTTTCCGATGGGGATTTAACCAATGGGGAGAAAGACCAGGCCCGGGCTGCAAATTTCCTAGGAAGCAAGCCTGGCCACACCGCCCTGTGGCCCGTGGCCGGCGGTCGCCAGGGTCCCCCACGTAGTCGGACCCTGACCCCGCTGCCCTCTGACCCCGCAGGCCCTGCCGCCTTCAGGGATCCACATCTTCGCCTCACAGCTCCACACGCACCTGACGGGGAGGAAGGTGGTCACGGTGCTGGCCAGGGGCGGCCGAGAGAGGGAGATCGTGAACAAGGACGACCACTACAGCCCTCACTTCCAGGTGGGGGCCCGCCGCTCCCCGCCCGGCCCTTCGACCTTCTCTCTGTGACAGCCGCAGGCACACGCGGTGGCGGGTGGCGGGGTCCCTTTTCCTGCGCTGGCGCCGGCACCTGAGGGGCGCACGGCGGCCAGCCCGGCCCCGGGGGCTCCTCCAAGGCGGGGCTCTGGTTGTGGATTCTGGCTTGCGGCTGATTGCAGGGTTTGGGGGACCCAGGCAGCCAGTGGTGGCCTCTGCCTTGGCAACCACCATCTTGTTCTAATCCTTTCCTGTCAAAGGCCGAGGGTAGCCAGTCCCTCCCCCCCGCCTCGCATCCCTGCCCCCCGAGGAGTGGGGACACACATACCCCGCAGAGGGCCGGGGAGGTGGCTAGAGTCAGGCTTCAGCACCCTGAGGTCCCGCCTTCCTTCCACCCACACAGGAGATCCGCATGTTAAAGAAGGTCGTGTCTGTCCACCAGGTGAGTGACCGTGAGGGACCGTGAGGGACCCTCAGGCGGGGGAGGCTGGGGGGGCGGAGTCCTCAGAGGGGAGAGGCGGAAGGCGGGCGGGGTGGGCAGAGGCCGTGAGGAAGGAGGTTCTTCCAGAACTTCATCAGGGTCTGGGCTGTCCCACGGTGAGGCCCACTGAGAGGCCACAGCGGGGTCGGGAGCAGATAGTGCTCAGGTGATGTGGGTCCGTTCTTCTAAGCAGCCAACGACTCCCAGGAACTTAGGGAGAGATGAGGGTGTGGGAGTCACCAGCAGGGCCCCCAATCGTGCAGAAGGGGGACCTCGGGCCAGCTAGGGCCTGCCAACGTTCACCGAGGGCTGTCATCGGACCAGCTGGTCTGCCCACAGCCCGTGCACTAAGGGGTCACAGAAGCTGATGAGTAGCCACTTCCTGGGGACACTCAGATTGTGACCCTCACGTGTGGGGGCTGAAAGGCCGCTGCTGGGCTTCTGGGTAATGGATGATGATTGCGTGTGCAGGGGCTCTGTCCCACGTGGGGACAGGCGCAGCGCACCTGTTACCCCAGGTGGGCAGGTGCTGACGGGCGTCTGTCGACTTGGCTCGGCAGGGGGATGTGCTCATCACTTCCTGCACGTACAACACGGAAGACAGGAAGCTGGCCACTGTGGTAAGACGCCCGACCTCTCCGTGGGGCCAGGGTCTTCCGCCTCCGACCCTCCGCATTTTCAAGAGCCTTATGCCTCACCTGGAGTGTAGGAGCTGGAGGGCAGGGGTGCCCCGCCCCCGCATCCATTCAGTAAACTGGTTCTCGGTGTGGCTGCAGAGCACGGAGATCCACTTGGCACCCCCCACCCGTGAATGAATGAATGCATGAACCAATGAAAACGCCGGAAGCTGGGTGGGGCCAGGAAGAAAGGGGCGGAGCTGACGGGCGTCTTCCGCCTGGCAGGGGGTGGGGCCAGGAGGAAAGGTGCGGAGCTGACGGGTGTCTTCCCGCCTGGCAGGGGGGCTTCGGCATCCTGGAGGAGATGTGCGTCAACTACGTGCACTACTATCCCCAGACACAGCTGGAGCTCTGCAAGAGCTCCGTGGACCCTGGCTTCCTGCAGAAGTATTTCCACCTGGTGAACAGGTGACGGCTCAGGGGTGTGCCTGCTGTGCTCTCTGTCCGGGTCCCCAGCACAGAGACCCCCAGGCCCTGTGAGGCATCTGGGCAGTAGGAGGAATCCAGACCAGGAAAGCACAGGGGGCAGCCATACCTCCACCGGCCCCCGGGGAGCCTGCAGCGGGCATTGCTAATCCATCCCACACTCATTTCCCACCAAGTCTAGACTTGGCCTCTCAGACCCTCTCAGCCCAGGCCTGGAGCAGCCCTGCCAGCCCATTCAAGGTGACATGAGAGAGGAAGCCACTTGGCCACCTCGGGCGTGGAGGCAGGGCCAAGACAGCCTGCGAGGAGGCCCGGCGGAGGCTGAGATGGAGGTGGCCTGGGGCTCACTCTGGGGACCCGTCCTCATCTCCGGGGAGGTGTCACCGGTGCCTGCGGGGCTCCCGTCCCTTCTGCACACCCCAGACTGGGCTGCGCCTCCCCCACTGCCAGGTTCAACAGCGAGGAAGTCTGCACCTGCCCTCAGGCCTCCGTGCCCGAGCAGTTCGCCTCCGTGCCCTGGAACTCCTTCAGCCGCCACGTGCTCGCGGCGCTGTACGGCTTCGCCCCCATCTCCGTGCACTGCAACAAGTCCTCCGCCGTCCGCTTCCAGGTGCGCGGCCTGGCGGGGCGCGCGGGCGCGCGGGGCGCGCGCTGCCGGGGATGAGTGCCGGCCCCTCTGCGTCCGCCGCAGCCTCGGCCCTGCGGGGGCCCCCGGCGCGTGGCGACAGGGCCCCCTCCGGGGAGCTGGCACGAAGCAGAGGCCAGCTGGCAGCAGATCGGCCCAGACACACAGACAGAGGCGCACGGAGGGAGCAGCCCACGTGGGCAGGCGGCTGCCCTCTCCCGGGGGACAACACATCCCCCAAGTGGTGTGAGCTGTGAGCTGGGCGCCAGCAGCGCCCCGGAGCCTAAAAATAAACCGGAGTGGGGAGGGGCGGTGAGAAACCAAACAGTCTGGAGAGGCTTCACCTCCTTATCTGAGACACTGAGAGATTCAAGCGGCTCCTCTATCCCCTGTGGGGGCGGGGCCGGCCTGGTGCCAGGAAGGCTCTGAGGATGGGGAGGCTGATCTCCTGGGCGCATCTGGGAGCCGGATTTATTGCTAACTCAAATGTTCCTGGCCCCAAGGGAAACGTAGATGCTGGCTGGGCTGAGAGGGGCATCAGGTGGGCGTCCGGTGTGGCTGCAAACGTGGCATTTGATGGAGCCTTGTTGGGGTAGATGGCTGGGACTTCAGCCTGCACCCAGGGGCTCCGACTGCTTGCTTTGGGGGAAGGACGAAGTGAGGGTGGGGAGAGGTGGAGGGGAGGGGATCACCCAAGCAGCTCCGGGGGGGGGGGCCAGGCCGGGGGAGTTTCAGGGCAGGAAGCCAGGAGGTTGGGGAACGTGGCTGGGGAGGTGGCGCCCCATTTTGCCGCTCTAGCCTCAGTTTACCTCCTGGTTCCATCCTTGCAGGGTGAATGGGACCTGCAGCCTCTGCCGGAGATCGTCTCCAAGCTGGAAGAGCCTGCCCCTCGGTGTCCGGCCAGCCAGGGTCAGAGCCCCGCTGGCCCCACGTGGTCAGCATCGGCGGGGGCAAAGCTTGAGTGGGGTGCCATCTCCTCGCTCCCTGCTCCATGCCGTCCCCATGGACTCATGCCAGCTCTGTGCACCGCAACCCTGCAGACCCCCATGAAACAGCTCTGTGTGCCCAGGACAAAGGCTGGACCATGCCCCTGCCCGAGCCCGCGGTCCAGTCCAGCACCTCCCCCTGCATGGCCGAGGGTCCCATGAGAACTCCCTGCCGACCCAGCAGGACTGGCGAGCCCAGACCCCTGCGCAGCTCGGCGGTCTGCCGTCCGGGCCCATCTCGCCCGGGCCCATCTCGCTGGGAGGCACCTGTCTGGGACACGAGCCATGCCCGGCTGCGCGGCAGACTCAGCCCGCATCCCCAGCCCTGTCCGTGGCGGTTTGTGCTGCGGGCGACGGGTGTGGGCGCTACTTAAACATTTCTCTGCAGAGCAGGCTCATTTGTCACCGTGGGCGGCTTCCCTGCCCACAGAGGCAGGACAAGCCATTTAGCTAGTTAGAGACGTGCCTGGGAAATCGCTCAATGCAGGGTAAATAGATATTTTCGCCCACCTAAACGGAAGTGCTCACGACAGTTCTCACCACCGCCAAGACGGGACGGTGAAGACCCAGGCGGGGAGCTGGGCGCCCGCTCCTTAGGGAAACAGCCGGTGGCCCCAGGCCGCACGCGCCACCCTCGGGGCAGCGAGCAGGTACGAGCTGGGCTCTGGAACCAGGCCGGTGTCCGGAGCCCTGGCCGGCCACATGACCGCCCTGCCACTGTGTTCTCACCGGTCAAGTGGGGCCCGTGCCGTGCCGGTTACGAGAGGCGAAGCTGCCACGCAGCGTGGCTCACAGGGGCGGTTAATCCAGGGCGGCCTTGCCCCACGGGCGCGAGCCTTGCCTGAGTGTCCGCCCAGCGCTGGACGGGGAACATGCCCCCGCGTCCCCGGCGGCTTCACCTTCCTCCCCTCTGACCTGCCTCCCGCTGAAGGCCAAGTTCAGCTCTTTGCTGGTTGCCATGGGGCGTAACAGATTAGGCTGTGTTTAGCCACTTCAGCAAAACGCCGCCCGGCCTCTGGGGAGAGAGAGGTGATCGATGGGCCTTCGAGTCCGCCACTCCCCCCCCACACACACCCCTCCAGACGTCAGCTAAGTGGCGGCCTCTCCTGAGAACCACTTCATTACGGACGGAGCCAACGGGCTGCACGCCCTGCACTGCGTCGCGTAAATCACGGCTCCCCCACACCGGGAGTCACGGGGCGCGTCTGCCGTGAAACGCCAGGGCCCGACAGGCCACAGGGCTGGCCGCCCTCCATCACCTTTACGGCCTCAGATGACAGGTGGAGGCACGGCCCCTCCCTGCCGGGGGCTGAGGCAGCGGCTGGAGCCCGCGCGGCTCTGGCCTTGGTCTCCGGGCCCACGAAGACTGTTTCCTCCGGTCACGGCCGTCTGTCGGCTCGGACAAGGGTCCTGGTCGGGCCAGGGCTCTGCGCACCCCCGAGCCTTTGCTGGCCGCCTTCATTTTGCCCCCAAACACCTGAGAGGCACTTAACTGTGGCATTCCAGTCTCACCAATGAGGGGATCGAGGTTCGCAGAGGTGAGATGGCTCACCCGGGGTCCCCTGGAGGCTGAGTGGTGATGAGAAATCACACCCTGTCCGGAACCTTCCGCCACCCACAGTGACCCCCTCCCCAGCGTGCGTGCGCGCGCGCGCGCACACATACACACACACACCTTGCGCCTCACTTTCTCACTCTCCGGCTGGTCATTCTCTTCCTCCTGTGGGCGGCTGCTGCCAGCATCCGCCCGGGTCACCACACCCAGTGCTGTGACCGAGCTGCCACCGTGCACGCCGCTTCGTACAAACACTCCTCACAAACCCTGCACGTACATGCCGTTCCTGCTCCCACTGATGGGCGGAAACAGGCTTAGAGCTTGCAGTTAGGTGCCGGGGTCCCCAGAGGGACCCGGGCTCTGACTACAGGGTCTGGGCTGTCAGCCTCCACTCCCTTACTGAGGAAGCAGGCACTGGCCCTGGCCCCTGTGAGGACTAAGCAAGGACACCTGGGGGAAGGCTTCCTCACCTGAACACAGGTGATGCCTTGGCCAGGCCCTTCCCATGACTCTTTGGGCTCGCCCTTATGACCAATAGGGTGGCGGGAAGAACCAGAGGAGGGTCTGGGTCCCTGCCCCTCCGTCTGCCGGGCGGCCGGGGACACGTGCCCTTCCCTCTCAGGCCTCTGTCCCCTCACCTGCCCACCGAGGAGAATGTTCCCCTCGATGCTGCTGGGGACAAACCCATCGCCTGTGAAGTGACAGAGCCCCAGGCTGAGCTGTGCTTGCACAGGGTCAACGTCAAGGGGGCCCGGGTGGGGCGTCCGGGGTCGGGGGCCCCAGCCTCGGGCACCAGCCAGGGCAGGGTGCCTACGCTGGGGCCAGCACACTCCGGGGCTGTGCTCGCCGGTGGCCAGGAGCCTCATGTGGCCAGGCAGCTCAATTCTAAACGAATTACATGGCATACAATGAGAATTTGGGTCCTCGGCCACACCGGCCACATTTCAAGCTCTCCTCCCCGCCCTCACCCCACCCCAGCCAGACATCCGAGCTCGGGCTTGGATGCTGTCCCTGCCCCACCTGAGGCTAGTGCCTGCTCTTCCGGGTGGGGCAGGCGGTACTGTAGGGCCCACCGTGGCAGGTGCTGGCGGGGTCGCTTAGGGGGAGGGGGATGCTGGGCAGGCCGGAGGGGAGGCATGGGGCAGGGCACAGCCCGGACCTCCCTGCGGGGCGAGGCGGGCGCGTGCGGTGAGCGTGCGAGGCGGCTCACGACGCCTCTCGTGACCCCACGCCTCGGGGAGGAGCGAACGCACACACAGGAGCAAAGCGTGTGAAAGATCCTGTTTCTGAGAATGGAGTCGGTTGGAAGCCGGGTCCGACCCCCTCGTCTTCGGGCCCCTCCCTGGACAGGCTGTGGAATGCACACGTGCACGGGCCGGCCCAGGGTCTGCGGCCCACCCAGGGAGCTCGGAGGAGCGGGCCAGGCCATCTGGGGAGCCGGCGGCCCTGGGGGTCCCCTCGGCCTCCCCAGGGGCTCGGTGCCGGAACAGGTGTCTCTTCGCCTGAGGCCTGGGAAAGGGAGAGCCCCCCGCTCACCACTGGCGCCCCAGCCCGTGGCCTGGCGAGGGGCCGAGGGCCATCTGAAACCCAAACGTCTTCCACGGCCTCGGCTTCGCTGGTCCGCCCGTTCCAGCCCAGCCCAGCCCAGAGCGGGCGGCGGGGCACATGGGCCTCTGAGAGCAGCCAGGGCCTGCGCCCCAGACACCCCGCTGCCCCCCGCCTTCGTCGTGGGGGCCTCGTCTCTGTCCCGAGCATCTGCCACCCTCTGCTCTCCAGATGCCAAACACACCGGGCACGGGAGGGGGGTGAGCTTTATTGGGGCTGCACATGGGCAAGGAAACCCAGCCGGGGGAGGGGCTGAGGTGAAGGGGGAGGGACCTGGGCGGGGGGAGGCAGGGCCCAGGGCCCAGCAAAGGGGAGCAGGGGCTTCGCCCCCTCCAAGGCCTTGTGCAAGGTCCTCCCGCCAGAGGCCAGACGAGGAAGGGGATGAGGACAGGAGCTGTGTCCTGGTCACACGGCAAGGACGAGGCCGCCCAGACCCAGTCGGGGAAACTGAGGCAGGAGGTGGCATTTCTGCGGGGTGACGGAGCCCGTCCCCCTGCGCTGCTCGCAGGTTCACGGGCTGGGAACCCTCAGGCTCAGCCCCTGTGCGAGGCTCAGAGGTCGAGGCCGACCCTCCCCTCCCACATCCGGAAACGGACCATCCTGCCGATCAGCCCGGATGGGGCCAGGGCCTGTGTGGCACACATGCCCCGTGCCTCCCACACTGCGCACAAAGCAGACGCCATTCATGGACCCTGCTGTGTCCCCAATTCCGGAGGCTCCTCCGACTCTCCAAGCCCCGGACAGCCGGGGGAGCCGCTCTGCACCCCTGCTTTTGTGCTGGGCTCACTCATGTGTACGAGGCACCTTTTAAGAGGCCTGTTGTGGGCCCTGAGCCCATAAAGTTGCAGGTCTGTGTTTTAAAGGGGTGAGCAGGACGGGCCCCCTGGGTCCCCGGCCCACTCTCTGTCCGTATCTGTTTGGGGGTCAGCAGGCCTGGACCGAGGGCGGGATGATCCGAGTTCGGCTGGGGTCCGGGTCCCAGGTCCCAGGGCAGCACGGGCCCTGCGGGACCCGTGGTGGGGGCGGGCAGGTGTCCGCTCCCCTCGGCAGCTGAGGCCCTGCCCCAGGGACCCCATCAATAGATGCCTTTCACCCGCTTGTTGTCAGGGTCGAAGGGAGACTTCAGATGAGCCTGGGCCGGGTAGGTCACCCCCATCCTCTCCAGGGCATAGTCCCCACTCTTCACGAAGTCTGGCGAGACCTGGGGGCGGGGGAGACACGGTCACTCGCTACTTTCTGGGGGTGCTGTCACCCGCCTGCTTCTCAGGAGGGGGTCTCGGCCTCACTAACTCCCCTGTGGGTAAACCTGTGCCAAAGGCCCCCTCTCTGAACCTAGGAGCTACCTGAACAGGTAGGTCCCGGGTCCCTATGCCCCGGAGCTGGACGCGAGCACCTGGGCCCAGCAGGGCCAAGCTCTGGCTGTGACCGCACCCAGGGCGGGGCCCCCAGGGGTGGGGGAGGCTGTCGAGGGCTCTTCTCTGGGAGGCAGAGGACCCCTCTGTCCTCTCTCACTCAGGACAGTGAAAAAATGAAAAGAAGATGAGGTGTTTCACGTGACCGCGGCGTTGAGTGAGGCGGGGTCTGGACCCGACTTTCCGAGCCGCGACGTCGTGCGCACGGGGCTCCAAGCTCCATGTGCCCCCAGGTGGCACTGGACACCGCCGCCTCGAGCAGAGCTGGGCGGCCTCCCAGCCCCTACGGCCATGGGCTCCCGGGCATCGGCTTCTGAGCTGTCACGGGGCTGGCGTGGGGCCCTCGGACGCCGGCGGGTGAAGCCGGACGGGGCTGGCGGTGGCAGCTAGCCTCTCCCTCTCCGCACGTCACACGCCCGAGTCCCACACGCGCACAGAGACCCCTCCGAGCCTCGGAGTCGCGGAAGCCCTCTGCGCGCCCGCCTCTGTGCAGGGGGCACTGTGCTCAGTGGGGGGTCATGGAGTCTATAAACAGTTGTTTGGGCAAAATGTTTGGGTCATGCTGCCCCTCCTTCTCCTTGCCAAGCTCCCAAAATGTGCCTGTGTGCACACCTGTGTGCCCCCGTGCAGTGGGAGTGCGTGTACACGTGCACCTGTGCGTGCAGGGCGCCATGCTACATGGGAGAGTGCGTGAGGCCGCAGCCTGGGCCCTGGGAGGGCTCTGCCCAGGTCCAGGCGGCTGGGACCCCCCGTGCAGCCTCGGTCCCTCCGGTCCTCAGCCCCAGCGGCTATTTGGGGCCTGAGTTAGGAGACAGGCGGCCGGGGTGGGATTTCCTCGGGCCGGAGCTGGAGCCAGGCCCCATGGAGCGTGCAGCCACCCTGCACGGGGCTGGGGTGGGGACAGTCCCGGGCAGCCGAGGCTCTGGGAAGGTCTGGGCTGCCTGAGGCATGGAGCCCGGAGGTGCTGGTGCCGCAGCCAGGCCAGCAGGGCGGTGAGGGCCAAGGGCGATCGCAGCAGGTCAGTGCTCTGGCTCCAAGCCCACCCCCTACCCCCGGGCAGGCCACCTCCCGCTGGGGAGCTCCGGCCATGACCCCACCCCCGCCCCCAGAGGCGACCACAGCACCAGGCCCACCTGTGGTGGTGGTGGGGCTGGTGTGTATGAAAAGTGACCACGGAAAACTGGCCCCCAAACCTCTCCAGGCCTCCGTTCCCTCAGCTCTACCTGGCGCTGACGCCGTGTGCCCGCGGGCACGGTCCGCATGCCAGGCAGGGAGCGGGGCTCGTGCCGAGGAGGGCCGCCCGAGGCCACGGCGACCTCTCCAAGCCCAGAGCTGCGGGCCGGGGCCCGGGGCAGGGGACAGCGGCCGCTCAGACCCTCCGGCCATGATGTTCAGCTCTCCGCCCAATGCTCCCCTCCCCGTGTGGGCTCTTGGCGGGGAGGGGGAGGAGGGGGCGACTGGGTCCCGCCAGCTCTGCCTGCTCATGCCCCCCTGCCTGGGGTGTGTCTGGGCGAGGGAGGAAAGAAGGACATGGGCTCGGGAGCACCCAAGTCCAGGCCCCGCCTACCCTGGAGTCTGCCCGGAGCACCTGGATACTCTGGGGTCCCTGGCCCAGGGAGCAGAGGGTGCCCGCCTGGCCCAGAGCCTCTTCCTGACCAGGAGGAGCCTGCAGCTTGCAAAGTCAGGCTCTTTCAGGAAGAAAATACAGGAGCGGACGCCGACTGCGCCCGGAGACACGGCGCTCCGCCCCGCACGCTCGGGCTGAGGGGCGCGGCCCCCCTTGGTAGGGCTGGGCATGGGACTCACCAGCCCGCCACTGGGGTCCCGGACGTAGCCGTAGGCGATGGGCTTGTCGATGGCGAACCCGAAGCCGGCCCTGCGCGTGTGGCCCACCACTTGGCCGTCCCTCCAGATGGCCTCCAGGCCGAAGATGGGCACTCTTCTGGAAGAAGGACAGAGGGGGCTGGGACACCAGAGCCTCCCGCCCTCCCCGAGGAAACACCTGCACCTGGGCTGGCCAGGGAGAGAGGGAAGCAGCCCACGCCTGCTGGTGACTCATGTCCCTGAGTCCTGCCCGGGCAGAAGAGGCCAGGACGGGTCTGGGGGGCCCCTGTGCATGACCCGGGGTGACGGCCTCGGCCCACATGTCCCATGGATGATGCCTACAGTCAGTGCTGTCCTCTCGTGAGGGAACAGGCTCATGAGGCCACCTCCTGGCCCAGGGCCCGGAGCACAGCAGCAGGAGCTCCCTGCGACCCCACCGCCCACATCCTAACGCTGGAACCGAAGTCTGCAGACCCTGCTCTGTCTGTGCCCCCGGCCACGCCCAGCTGCCCCAGGTGGGGACAAGCCATCACGCTGCGTCAGCCTGACGGGAGCAAGAAGCCACAGGCCGGTGACACGGCGCAGCTCGCTCACTCTCCACCTCTCCTTGAGGCCCTGTCACGCCTGACGCTTCCTCTGGAAGCTCCAGAAATCTGGGAGAAGTGGCCTGGCTGTCGGCGGCAAAGCCACGAAGCCGGAGCCGCCGCCGTCCTGCAGACGGTGGCTGAGTCCCGTCCAGCAGCGGCGCTGCCACTTCAGGGCGACGTGGCCCGCTGGGTCCAGGCGCCCAGATCAGGGGCAGCATGGGCCCGGACCCCGGGGGCCCGACTGAGCAGATGCTAAAGCCGCCCCTCAGGGGAGCGCAAAGGGGGCCCCCTACCCGGCGTGTGGCTGCCGTGGGTCTCCCTGCCCCTTGGTACCTGTGGTCTCGTCTCTCTCTGTCTGTAGGTGGGGACGCTGGGCCCCTCCCCCCAGCTCCCTGTTGTGGGAGCGGTGTGACTGGAACACAATGGGGGCGGCAGCGCAGGAATGGGGGGGCTGGCTCGGGCAGGGCTCCCCCTCCCCTCACGCTCGGCCCAGACCCGCGCAGAGCAGCGGCTTGGCAGGGTCTCTCTCTCCAAACCTGCAGTGGGGGCGGGCATGCCCTCGCCACACCCAGGCCCTGCTGCCCCGCCCTTCCGGGGGGCTCGGATCCCCCGACACTCACTCGTCCACGGTGAAGCACACCAGGCGCCGGCGGAGGCCCTGGGCCCGCTGCTTCTCCAGGGCCTCGCGCCCCAGGAAGGGGGTGGCCGCCTTGAGCTTGCAGGTGAAGGCCAGGCCTGCCTCCAGGGGGCTGTCGTCCGGCCGCAGGTCTGCATGCCAGTGCCGGTAGCCTGTGTGTGGGGGGCACCGTGGGCTCAGTGCCCCCTGGACCGGACGCCCCAGCCCAGCCGCATCCCGGCCTCCCGACCGCAGGCTGGGGTGCTGGGCGAGGGCTGAATGCAAGCCCAGCCCCAGCCCTCGTCCCCCAGGGCCGGGCTAGGCCCCCCTCGGAGTGCAGGGGCGGAGGTGCCAGCACCCACCGCGCCGGGCCTGGCTCGCAGGCAGCGAGGGGTTCCAGGACATGGGCAGTGTCGGGGGAGGGGAGGGGGAGGGGACAGGAAGCGTGGCAGACGGCAGATGCCAGGCGGCCCCGCCTTTGCCCCGGCGTGGCTCTGGGCCGCCCCCCAGCACCATCCGGACCCCGTGCCCACCTTTCTCGATGCTCAGGTTGTCGATGGCCCGGTACCCCGCGGGGACCAGGCCGTGCTTGGCCCCCGCTGCCATCACGGCCCGGTACACGGGCACGCAGGACGGCCTCGGGATGTGCAGCTCCCAGCCCAGCTCCCCCACGAAGGACAGCCTCATGGCCCGCACCTGCGGGCGACAGACGGGCTGGGGTCAGCCGACCGAGGTGGAGGGCCAGCTCCCACTCACCGGTGGACCTCCCCTGCCGTCACCATCGTTACTGTTATTATTAGCCGGTCCTGGGCCCCCAAAGTGGGGTCTCCCAAGGAGAGTTCCCAGGCCTCAGCTCCTCTGAGCGACGGGGTGACTGTCCTGGGGTGGCAGATACGGGCTCGAGTCCAAAGTCGAGGTCTCGGCCAGGCACGCTCCCTCCCGAGGCTCCGGGGAACATCCTCCCTGCCCCCCCCCAGCTTCCGGGGGCCCGAGCACGCCTTGGCTGGTGGCCATGTCACCCCTGTCTCTGCCTCCAGTGTCACATGCCCCCCACCCCACGTCTGTCTTCCCTGTTGTCCCTCATCAAGACACCTGTCGCTGGATTTAGGACCCACTCTGATCCCGGAGGACCTCATGCCAAGACCGTGACCTTACACCTGCAAAGACCCTATTTCCAAACAACGTCGAAGTCGCAGGTTCCAGACGTCTCTCTGGGGGGCTCCCGTTTGAACACTGAGCGTGGGCCGCTCGGCCCCGCACCCCCACTTCCTTGTCCATGGTGGGGCAGGAGCCCCGGCTGCCTCCGCTCCGAGGTTCGTCCGCGAAGGGGCTGACGAGGCAGCAGCCACAGCGCGTGCACCACCAGAGCTGCGCCCAGCGGGTTCGGGGCACTGAGAGGGGACACAGCTGAGCGCCGATCCCCCCGCCCCTGGCCTGGCCAGCCTAGGCCAGGTGCTGGGGCCTGAAGGGACACGTGGCCTCTGTGTCCCCAGGACTCGAGTCTTAGAAGGACTCGGCCAGCAGCTCAGGCCAGCTCGGTGGCCACCATGCTCAGCGTGGGCACGGTGCTGGGAGGGACAGACCTGCCCGGAGGGTCGGACGGAGCTGGAAGGGCGAGGAGAGTTTGTCATTGCCGACGGGCCTTCCAGGAAGAGCAGGTGCCAAGGCTTGGAACTGCACGGGCACGCAGTGGGGACAGCAGAGAAAGGCCATCGGACATTTGACCTGGCAAGCCTAGCGTGACAGCTGGGTCCCGGGGGCCAGGCACGGGACTGTGGGCCCCCAAGCCCCACGGAAATGGCAGGGCCACCCACGGAGCCCCTCACACACAGCACGTCATCGAGCCCCTTCTCGGCTCTGCGTGACGAGGCCCACCGTAAACAGTGTCCCAGGATGACGCAGAAACGGAGGCTGGCCCGAGCACACACAGCCCCGTGGGGACAGCTGGTCCGTGCACCCGTGTACCAGGCGGACAGCTGAGTGGGGTGAGTGTGGGGTGACTCCCCGCCCAGCAGCATGTCACCTTCCCTGCACAGCTGGTTTGGTCGCATGTCATTTACACAGACCCCAGGCCAATGCTAGAATTCGCAATGTGATTATGGGTCAGGCCTGGGCGCTCGGTCCTGGGGCTGCCCACGAAGGGACATTGCGAGCACAGCCAGGCGCGGAGCTCACAGAGGGGCCGAGCCCATCGCCGCTCTGAGCGGAGAGGCCCGCCAGGCGCAGCTCCCACGGACGACGTCTGCCCAGAGGGGGCGCGAGGCCCCCTCCCCCTGATCACGGACCCTGCTCCTCATCAACCTGACGCTTCAGTCACCCTGCTGCCCACGGCTGGGTTCCGGAAGTCTCTGAAACGGCGCACATGTGCCCCGAGCCGCCACGTGCCCGGGCCTCTCGAAAACTCAAAACCGACACAGAAAATGTACTGTTGACGTTCTCCTGCGTGCCCGGTGCCGGCCGTAGGCCCTGACAAAGATCGCCTTGTCAACGGGCCTCTAATTTTAGACAGCCTGCCGAGGAGCTCGGGGCTCAAAGCCAATCTCGTTTTGCAACAGAAAAAATTCTTTTTAAAGCTCACAGTTACCGGCCCCAGGACTGAGGCTTCGGGTCAGATGCGCATGGCCCCAGCTGAGGGACAGGGCCGGGCAGTCGGGCTGAAGCAAGGCCTCCGAGCGGAGGGGGAACCCAGGAGCAGGCAGACCCTCTGCTTCCCGGCACAGCGAGGGGGCGCGTTCGGGGAATTCCGGGGGCCGTTCTCAGTTCGCAGAACCCCTGGGTCTTGAGCCGCCTTGCTCTGGAGATGGGGGCGTCCTCTCCGAATAAGGGCAAAGGCCGAGGTGACAATGTTGGGAATGCGGGCTCTGGGTCAGCCAGACCTGGGCGGAGGCAGCGGCACTGGAAGCTCCCAGCCACCCGCACGGCCGGCCTCCCCCACCTGGCGCCCCGTCTCGTAAGCGGGGTGAGGCCAGTCCATGGAGCACCAGCTTCACGGGAAGCACAAGACCCGGTACACATCCATCTGCCAGCAAGTGTCGGCTTGAGTGGACTTTACAAGCGAGCCCCAAGCAAAGCCCCTTGCAAAATAGAACCCCGCGTGCTTATGGAAGGCACCGGAAGTGGGTGGAGCCACAGAATCGGGCAGGTCCACAGGGAGGACTTTTTCTCACGATACGGACCCCCCGCCATATTGTTGGAACTACTAAACAAGTCCCACGAGGTTGCAGGATATAAAATCAACACGCAGAAATCAGTTGCAATTGTATACCCCAATAGTGAACACTCCAAAAAGGACATTAAAAAAAAATTCCGTTTACAATAACATCAAGCAGAATAAAACACTTAGGAATAAACTGAACCGTGGAAGCGAAAGATTTACACGCTGAAAGAAACGAAAGTGGAGACCGGTAAGTGACAAGACATCCAATGTCCACGGACTGGAAGACTTAGCATCGTTACGTTATCAATACGATCCACGGATTTCATGCAACCCCTACCAAAACCCTATCAGCACCTTTATTTGTTTATTTATTTAGGAAATAGAAAAACTCATCCTAAAATTCACAGAGACTCTCAAGGGGCCTCAAAACAGTCTTGAGAAAGAACAAGCCTGGAGGACTCACACGTCACGAGTTTAAACTTCCTGCAAAGCTACCGTAATCAAAACGGCGTGGCGCCGGCACAAAGTCAGACGGGAAAAAGCAACGGACTAGAAAAGTGAGTCCAGAAATAAACGCTCGTGTCTGCGACCAAGGGACCTTCCACAAGGGTGCCGAGGCCACGCAACAGAGCAAGGGCGAATCGGGGTGGAAAACGGAATATCCCCGTGCAAAAAAAAAAAAAAAAAGGAGTTGGACCCTTAGCTCACACCACGGACAAACATTAACTCAAAAGGGATTCAAGACCCGATGGACGAAAGTCCTAGAAGGAAACAGAGGAGGAAAAGCTTCACGGCATGGGACTGGGCAGGGAGTCCTGACGCGCGGCACCGAAGATGGAGACAACAAAAGCCCCTGTTCTGATGGGGCCACCCAAGGTACACACTGTGCCGAAGGGCACAGCACACGGTGGAGAGGAACTCGCAGAAGGGGAGAAAAGACGTACAACTCAGCTCCCCCAAACGGGCTTGACGCGCAGGGCGCGTCAGGAACGCCTGCGACTCAGCGACAGCAAACCCGATAGCTGGGCGCGGGCAGGCGCGAACGCCCTGAACAGACGCCGCCTCAGAGACGGCATTCGAACGGCCAACAAGCGCATGAGACGGTGGTCGGTGTCACCGACCATCAGAGCAACGCAAAGGTGCCCCACCTTCTCCTTCGGGAGCTATCTCCACGAGAACCGAGGGGATCGCGAGCCGGTATTCGCGCACCCGTGCTCCCAACAGCGTTATCCGCGACGGCCGAGGGGCGGCGGCGTGCCGAGTGTCTGTCCATCCATCGACAGACGACGGACCAGGTGTAACAGCAACACACGGCAGACCCTCGTTCGGCCAGCACCAGGAAGGGAATCCTGACACTCGCTGCCTCAGGGATGAACCCGGGGACCGTATGCCAAGCGAAATACGCCCGTCACGAAAAGGCAAATTCCGTGTGGCTCCATGGCTCCGAGGTACCTCACGTGGGCAAATTCCTAAAAACTGGGAAGTAGAATGATGGCGACCAGGAGCTGAGGGGGGAGGGGAGAGAGTTGTTTAATGCATACGGAGAGTCTGCTGTGCAGGATGAAAAACGTGTGGAGATCCCGTGGCTCAGGGAGGAGAATGTGCTTAACACACCCGAGCCATACACTTAAAACGGTTAGGATGGTCAAAAAGAAAACAAAACGCCCTCCTCTCCACGGAGGGGTGCCTGCAGCCCCGCGGGACTAGTGATGTGTGCTTGCTTGACGTTCCTGGGCCTGGAGCGAGGGGCAGGAGGCGGACTCAGACGCGGCCCACGCACAGGGCCCTCCGCTCACCCGCACGGATGTTTTTTGGGTGGCAGGGCATATGCTCAGGTTTCAGGGAAACGTGGGTTCAGGGGGCTTGAGTCCTCGCCTGGCACATCACTGGACACCCCCCCAGCTTTACTTGGAGACGACTTGAGTCGGATCTGGGGCTGGGTCCCCGCCCCCACTCGATCAAAGGCCACGTGGGCGCCCAGGGCAGGGAGGCCACGTTGCTCCAGCGGGTGCTCTGGACACGTGCGTCATGGGAACTCGCCTGCGGTGTGCCTTTCTGGGTGGGCACCGCAGGGGGACACCGCAGACATGCCCACGGACACAGGCCGGCTCGTCCAGCCTTTTCAGATCACATTAGCTCTTGGTGGTTTTACAAGTTTCCGAGGCGTTTGGTTGTGTAACAGCATCCCCAACACACCAGGCAAGGCACGTCCGCAGAACTCAGTGACCCTTAAATTGGTGAGGATCTCAGGGGCCCTGGAGGCCGGAGACGGGCAGCGATCGGAGCACGCGCACCCTGGGCCCCGACACCGAGCGAGAGGGAAGTGGCAGAAGTCGGTGGTAGGTTCATGGATCTTCATTTTGGGAAACCCTCTGAAGTCTGAGAACGTTCTTGGTTCTAAGAATGCTCTCCTCTGGAGGGGAGGGGGAGGTGTCAATCTCTCCCAGGGATTTGGCCAAAGGGTAACGTGTGTTGTTGATGGTGGTAGTGATGGTGGTGATGGTGGTGGTGGTGGTGATGGACGGGTTGGTGAGTAAAAATCAATTTTCCAAGAATAAAGATGCCCAAAGGACACTTCACAAACCTGACCGTCTCTGAGGACCTAAAAAGCCCCGCAGAAACTTTGCAACCCTCTCCCGGCCCTGGGCAATGCGAGGTCGGCCACAGACCGTCCCCCTGCTGCCCCTCAGAGGAACTCACACGCCCCTGGCTGCAGGTCTCCAGCTGCCCGTGAAAGTTACGGGCCCCCCCGCCCCCACTTCAGGAGACAGCGGCGGGTGCTGCAGAGAAAGCACCGTTCTGCCCGGAGGAAATTCCGGAGTCTGAGGCACACACCCGCGTGTCCCTCAGCGCCACTAACCTCGCTCCAGCCACGCCCTGTCCCTGCACTCACGGCAAGACGACGTCACTGCCCACCCCGGACACCATGAAGAGTGGCTGCAGGTTCCTCGGCGACCACGGGCCCTGCCCGTGCCCCTGCCGGGCTCCCAGGACCACGACGAGTCTGCCCTCGAGGTGCACAGCCATGTTTTAGGCAGCGGCCAAATGCCGGGGCACATGCGGTTCCGGGGGTGGGACCTCGGGCCCCGGGGCCTCCGGCTGTAGGACGTGTGTGAGGTGGAGATCGCACCACCCTGAGCCGGTCAAGCCCACAGCGGGGACTTCACACCGTCAGGAAAAGAATTTCAATTTCCTTTTGACCCGAAATTAATTTTCAGAAGAAATTCGCTTCATGCCATGTCTCACGCTGAGCTTCCAGCCGAGGGCCTGCAGCTCTCCAGACGGACCCCACCTCACCCCCCGTCCTCGTCGAGGTGCCGGGGACACCGTGTCCGCCCCGGCGCCCACACCGGGACAGCGTTTCCCACCGGGAACCTCTCTGGCCTTGGAGCCAACACGTGGGAGGCAAGGCCATCTGGTCCGTTGGCTGCAGAGGGGACAGCTCCCCGCCACCCCCCTTCTTCCTCCGGGAATGTGAGGATCATGGAAGCCTGGGGCTGAGCCAAGCATCTCAGAGAATCATTGCAAAACAACGATGCTGCTCGGCTGGGGACATGGCTCGGCTGGGGACATGGCTCGGCTGGGGACAGCGCCCGTCCGTTTGCTGTGAGCGCGGGTCCCGGAGGGCAGCGCCAGGGACCCGCCCCTGAGCCCGGGCTGTGTTCTGGGCTCTGGCCCTCACCGTGCCGTGTACTGGGACACACATCTGGTTGGCCGGAGCCCAGCGATGTCCCATAAACGCTTGGCCCGGCCCCGCTCCCCGCCCCCGGCATCTCCTCACGCTGAGGGCTGTGGCGTCAACACGTGCTGCGGCCGAGACGAGATCCTGCTCGGGAGAAGGTGGGGTCCCCCGGGACCCGGGAGGAGGCGGGGGGTCTGCACAGACTTGTGGGGGGGCCAGGGGACGGGCGCCGCTGTCCCGCCTGGTGCCACGGACGGGAAGCTGAGGCCCGGGAGGCAGCCGGGCAGGAGGCCGGGCAGGGCCCGAAGCCAGGCCTGTGGCCCCCAGCTCTGTGACTTTGCCTCGGGTCTGTGCTGACCGAGCTCCCACCGCAACACCCCAGTGGCCCCGCGGGACCGGCCGCTCAGCCCTGCTGACGTTAAGCCTGTGTTCTGAGACCGGCGGTCCTGCGAAGGAGCGAGGAGGCATCCCCCTGGCCCTCAGCGCTGGCTGTCATTGTCCCCTCCGGGGAACCCTGGAACGAGCTGGTCAAGCAGGGTGGAGGCGGGGAGGTGACGCCTCTGCCAGCCCAGGGCACCTGCCCCTCTGGTCTCGCCACCGGACCAGGAGGAGGACCCGTGGGAGGAGGGGCGGAGCGCTGGATGACCGTCGCCTGCCCCTGTGAGGGCGGATTGCGGGGGGCCCCCTCGTGGCCTGCTTCGTTCCCCGCCCGTCACCCTGCCTCCCGATCTGTCTCTCTCACACGTTCCCTCCCACACACCTGTCCTGGGACCAGGTCGGCTCCATGGGGCGGGGCCGGGGCGGGGCCCAGGCCTCTCTCCAGCCAGGCTGGGCTGTGACCTCAGGCTCCTTCCTGACCCCAGCCTCAGCTAGCGGGGGAGCTGGCAGGGGTGGGGGGGGGGGCGTGCCTTCCCTCCTGGGGTCCTCCTCGTCTGCGTGGTGCTCCCCGGGCCTGGCGGCTCCCTGCCAGCACGGTGGCATTAAGGCGGAGCCAGGCTGGGGAGGGGAGGCAGGAGTGGGGCGTTGGGGAGAGACCCCTCGGTTTAGAAGAAGAGGCTGGAACTCAAGGAAACCCCAGCGGCCAAGTGCGAGAGACGGCGCCCCAGGCCGGACGTGGCAAAGCTCCCTCCTTGTGACCCTCCCACCTTCAAAGGCCCAGGACGGCCCCGGGCGTGACGGACGGACGAGGAGATGGAGAACACCAACGGGCAGGACCCCACTGCGGAATGACCCGGAAGGCCCGCCCGGGCCCCGGGGACCCCTCTGTCTCTGGGTCCTGGTTCTGTGGTCCTGATGTGCCCTTAGCGGCCTCAGGTCACTAAGCAGACTCCTGGGACACGTAGCCCCTCCCAGGACGAGAAGCGGCCCGTCCCCGCGTCCACATCCGAGCCGGGTGCTGCTTATGGGGCTGAGAGGGGGGACGCACCACTCAGGGGCCCTCAGAGAACATCTCAAAGGACAAGGGGCCGGCTCGTCTCGCACGGGAGCGGTGGCTGGCGCCCGCACACACGGCGCACACGGGCCACTCCCGCTTCTGTCTCTAAGTTCTCGGGCGGATTAGGGGAGGGGCGGGACCAAGCGCACGGCCCGCCTTTCCCTCCGGGCAGAGTGGGGGGCTGCTTCCCTTGACCTCACGTTACGGAGGCGCCCCAGACCCGCGGTGAGACGCCGTCGCCCCTTCGGCCAGCCTTCGAACACGCTCGGCACCAGCATCTCCTGGAGTCTGCCAAGCCACCACCGCCCCGTGCCAGGCGGAGAGAGGGACGGCTCGGAGAGGTCAAGGGTCGCAGCCAAAGGGGTCGTACTGGAGTGCGGTTGAGGTCGTGCCGGGCCGAGCGGTTACAGGCAAAAATCGAAATGCGTGTCCACACGGCAGTGAAACGCTTTTTGACAGAACGGCGAATGGTGCTGGAGGAGTGGCGAGAGAGCCCCCAGGTCCAGCCCCACTCCCCCAGGCCGGGCCCCCCGGATCCGCCGCCTGTCACCCGAGGAGGGATGCCCTGACGTCTGCCCTCTGCGCCTCCAGCCCAGCTCTTGGCCCACAGTGCAGCCGGCCGGCCAGCCACGGGCCAGGCCTGGGGAGGTGGCCAGGGCCAGGCCAGGCCGGGCAGGAGGTGGCCGGGCCCGCGTCCGAGAACACATTCCAGGTGCCTCACTGGAGCGGCCTGGCTGAGAGGGGAAGTGTCCCACCTGGTCCCCTCCCCACGAGCCTCCGGCACACACACAGGCTGAGCGGACGCCCAGCCTCGCAGCTCGCCTTCACCTTCACAAGCCAGAGCCTGGCCCCAGACAGGGCTGGACGCTGCGCAGACCCCAGGGGGCCGAAGGGGCCCGCGCTGCAGTGGGGGCCGGCTGGACGCCCCCGCGACCTGGGGCCGGGCTGTGCTGCTCGCTCGCACCAAGCACCCACCCTCTCTGGTCCTGGCAGGAAGCAAGCTAGACAGAGACCCCCCAGCTTCCTGCCCCCCCAGCACGGCCTCCGGAGACCGGGGCGGGAGCCGCCTCCCTGGCAGCCTCCTCGCCGATGTCATCGCGATGCTGTTTATTTGCTAACAGGACCCAGACTCCTCGGACCTCCAGACCCTCTGCGGGCCAGGGTGGCCCCCACGCCCCACCCCGCCCGAAGCCCCGGTGCACGCAGGGGCAGACGAGGCCGCCCGGCCGGCTGCACCGCTCTGCTCTGCCCACACGTGTCCGTGTGCCTTCGCGTTTCACGGCTGGGGTCCCCGGGCGGCCCGCCCAACCTCCCTGCGCTCCGTCTGGGGGAGCACCCGGGCCCCAGGGTCGCGTGGACCTGGCCATGGCCGCTGCCGGCAGAGCCGCCGCCCCACGAACCACATGGCAGGGGCTCTCCGGGCCGGCTCTGTCCCCTGCGGGCTCCTTCTGGGTTGTCCCAACCCGGGGTCAGGGGGTGGCCAGGGATGCTGCGCAACAGCCCGCAATGCTCAGGGAGGCCCCCGAACGCGGAATGTCTGTTCCGAGCGTCAGAGTGCCGAGGCCGAGCAGCCCCGTGGGGAGACCCCCCCACCTGCCGTGAGGGCTGGCGGACGGTCCACAGGTGCACCGTGTGGGGTGCCTGGTGCCCAGAGAGCCCGTGGCCACAGCTCCTGCTCCTCCCCTCGGCCTTGGGGGTAAGAGTGAGATCACAGTGTTTAATGTCCTGCGAGGACACCGAGCTGACCCTGAGGTGGACCCGGCTCCCGGCCCCAGGGTCTCTGAGGACCCCGGGCCCGAGGAGGCCCTGACGCCCCCCACCATCTCAGAGGCTTCTGGTCCCGGGACCTGGACTTTCTGGGTGCTCCTTGGGGACTGGCAGTGCCCCCCAGTGGCCCCTCCTCCTCCCACACCCCAAACGCCAGGTGGGCGGGGGTGGGAGCACAGAACCAGAGACCAAGTGTCGCCCCGCGGGAACAGAGACCTGCTGGAGCAGCAAAGTTGCTCAGCTGTCCCCAGCCCTGTCACTTTCAAGGGGGCAGAGGAAATAATGTGTCACTGTGACGGGGGGAGGGTGCGCCCTGTGCCTCTGGAGGGGGGTGCACCGCGGGCGGCTGTGCAGGGCGCAAGGCCAAGGCTGCGCTCCTGGCACAAGCTCGGCCTGAGCCCCCAGCATGCCAGACGCCGGGTGGAGCCCGGGGAGGCCCGGCTTAGGTCGTCGGTCCTGACGGCTGTGGGCAGGCCCACCCGGTCCCCCCTCAGTGGGGCCAGCGGTCCAGGGAGGTAAAGGACGTGCCCAAGGGCACGCAGGCTCCCAAGTCACAGCCCCAGGTTCGTACCCTTGCCGCACACGGCTGCCACCCACAATTCGGGGACGGCTGGCACTTACCAGGTGGCCGGCGGCTGTCACCAGCTTGTGGGTGGAGAAGGGGAAGGCCTCATTGCTCAGGTCCGTGTCGAGCACCTCCTGGAGAATGGCTCGGCTGGGAGCAAAAAGAGTCAATCAGACAGTCAGTCGACAAACACTCGCCGAGCACTCCTGGCTGTGTGCCCTGGAAGGGCACTGGGGACGTGGCAGTGAGCAGGACAGGTTCCTGTCCCCGGGGGGCAGCCACGGTGTCAAGGCAAGCACACACCACGACGAACACGCGCCAAACGCACCGCTGGAGAAGCCGCGGGGCAAATGCAGCAGACGTGCCCGCGGCACCCCATCCGCAGACCGCCCGGCTGCCGTCTGCCCGGCTCAGGCCCACTCCACGGGGGCCCAGCCGCACACCCTGCACTTCCGGGGCGTCTTGACCCCCTGCCTCCCTCTGCATCCCCACCCACCTCCCCGACCCTGTTAATCCTTAGCTGTCCTTCAGGGCTTGGCTCCCTTGTCACCTCCTCCAGGAAGCCCTCCCTGACTCCCCGAGTCTGGGCCAGGCCCCCCGCCAAGGTGCCCCACTGGGGCATACCCGCAGTGACCTGGAGCTCTGAGCCAGCAGGGCCACCATCCTGCTGTGCCTGTCCCCAGAGAGGGCACTCGGTAAACTGAGAACAGCCCGACTTTGCACTGCAGGGCGAGCGCCCCATCGGCAGGAGACGGCCCCCACTTCTGTCCCACAGGGGTCCCCAAGGGTGCTGGGGCTGCAGGGTGGCCACCCCCACCCCACGGTGCCAGGAGCTGCCCGCCCTAGCAGGCTGCCGTCCCCTGAGATCCTTACGTGAACCCTCCCCGACCCACGTGGTACCAGCCCCCGAGAACCCAGACCGTGTCCCCACAGGGCATGTCCTCTCTGCAGCCATGAGGACAGCTGGACACGGGCCCCCCAGTGTCCTCCCCACAGGGCCCAGGGTTCGAAGGGCTCGACAGGGCAGGGGGTCCCCCAGCTCCGGGCGCCACAGTGAGTGGGCCAGGACAGAAAGGCACAGTCAGGGCCACTGAGCCTGGTCTGGGGACCAGGAGGCTGTCCCACCCCGAGGTGCCAGCCTGTGGTGCGGGGGGCCTGGGCTCCGGGCCAGAGGCCCAGGCTCCAGTCCCAGCCCCTCCACTCACCCCCGCCCAGCCTCAGTAACTCCGCCGGCTGCATGGGTCGGCGATGCCGCCTCCCAGGGCCCTGTGGGGAACGAGCCGGGAAACACGTGCTGGGAGCCTTGGGGCTGAGGGTCACACCAGTGACAGCCACTTCCCTGCCACGTCCCACTAGCCGCGCGGGGCTACGTGGGTTGAATTGATGAAAATTGAAAATCCAGGCGTGCCAGCCACGCTTCAAGGGCTCAGTGGCCACATACTGGCCTGCCCAATCGCGGAATGTTTCCAGAACGTTCTAGCAAGATGCTTCCCACATAACTCAGGAAGCACAGCCCCGATGGGTGCTGGTGGGAACGTGATTATTCATACAGGAAACTTTGGGTTATTTCTGAGAGAGAGGACACTCTGGAGGAGAAAAGTAAGAAATCGCCAGGGGGGGAAGGGCTGTGGCAGCCGTCACCCGTGTCACCCGCGCCACCCGCGTCACCCGCATCACCCACGTCGCCCGCATCCGCCTGGAGCAGCTTCTAATGAGGCAGGCTGAGGCTGGCCTGTCCCCCGGGGCGCCCCTGGATCTGTCTGGCTGGCACCCTTCCCTCCCCCACCCCCTGCCTCCCCCACACTAAAAATAGTCATTTCCGGCCAAGGCTGCTGTGGCAACGAAGCCCCAGGCTTCTGAGGGCCAGGCCTCCAGCTCAGGGGCCCGGACCCCGACCCCATTCACCCCCATTCACCCCTGAGGTGTGCAGGGGGCTGCCCAGGTGGAAGTGGAACCCACCCCTCAGCATCGGACGTTGGGCCAGCGAGGCTGAGCAACCACGGGGACCTGGCCTGTCACTCCCTCCTTAAAAGCCCTGCTTCACCCGTCCCTGAGGCCACCTATGGCCTGCGCTGGGGACCCCGTTCAGGCCTAAGCCCACCGTGTCCCTCCTCTGCTCAGGCCGCTCGCCCAGAAGAACAGCCTCTGGTCTGCAGGCCTCGCTGCCAGGGTCCTCTGCCCACGCCCGCCTCCCTGCTGCTCCTGGGACCCCCCCCCCCCGCCTCAGGGACTTCCCCACCGCTGTCCCACTGCCTGGAACACTGTCCCCCGAAACTCCAAGGCGAGCCCCCATCTCCTCCAGGGCTTTGCCCGAATGTCCCCTTCAGACGTGGCTCTCCACGGCAGCCTGAAGTCCAACACTCGGTTCTGCGCGTTTGTCCAGCAAACACTGCCGCGCGTCTGTCCTGTGCCCCTGAGCGGGCCCACGCACAGCCACAGCTCGGCCCGGGAGGGGAGGTCGGCCGTCCGCGTCCGCCACAGCTGCGGGAACATGCGCCCTGGGGCTGGGTCTGAGCGCACGGACTGGGGTCCCGGCAGGACCCGGGGACCGCGACGTCCCCTGGGCACGGTGCGCTTTGTCAAAGCAGAGCACCCAGCTCGGGGATGCTGTGGCCGGAGACGCACCTGCCTGCTCCGCCTCTTCCCCCGCCCCCGCTGGCGGCGGCCTCCGTGCCACCTTCCCGAGTGCTCTCCTCCTGCCTCTTCCGCCCCCAGCCTCGGCCCGACAGACCCAGCACCCGAGGGAGCCTCCCGCCGCCTGCCGCGCCTGGGCTCTGTGGCCAGGGAGGAGCATCCACACCAGGCACCTCGTCTGCACAGGGCCAGCAGCGCCTCAGGAAAGCCGACCACTCAGGGTGTGTGGCCTTCGGAGGGCTCAAGGGGCCATAGCCCCGCCAGCCGGGGCACTTACTAGCTGTGTGGCCCCGGGCCAGGGCCTCCACCGCCCTGTGCCTGTTTCTCCACCGATAATAAGAAGTACAATTGCGACCACCTCAAAAGGTTGTCATCAGGATTGGAGATGGTGGCACAGGACTTGGCGAATCACAGGCACCCGGTTGGTGGCTGTCAACACGATGCGCTTCCCCTCTGTTCCCCTACTCCCCGATCCCTTCTCAGTGGGATCTTCCCAAAGTGCACACCTGCCCAGGCCCCTTTGCCTAAGACCCTCCTGTGGCTCCTCCGCAAACCAGCACCCAAGGGCCTTCCGGGCTGTGGTTGCTCGTGGAGGGAACGTGGGTCAGCAGAAACTTATGGAATGAATGAATGAGTGAATGAACGAGCCCCCCACAGACCTCCTCATCACAGACGTTCAGGGAGGTGTTGAGGGAGGTGTTCAGGAAGGGGCGGGAGGCCATCCTCAGCCCGGGAGCAGGCAGAACCCCGGCCTGGCTCTGCCCACTTAGAGATGGCCCACGAAATTCCCAGACCCTCAGCGACCCGGGGACGGCCCCCGGGTCCTGACTCCTCGGATACGGTTCACTGCACGGTTTAGTCTGATTCCCACGGTAGGGGTTTCTCTGCATGTTTTCAGTGCTTTGAAAATGATTGCCCCGGCACGGCGTCTCTGGGTTCACCCAAACGTCCCATTGTGGGCCAGCAAATAGTTCTGCCCACAGGCGGGAGGGGGAGGTGCGCCCGGGTGCGCCCAGGTGCCCGGCTCCCTGCCGTCCCCTCACCTGGCTGGGCCCTGGACGCTGATCAAGCCCAGGGCCTCTGAGCTGTCGACGAGCCAGCACCGGAACCGCCGGTCCTGCAGCACGCCGAGGATGTGCGACCAGCTATGCCGGGCCGCAGCGCCGCCCACGGCCAGGTAGTAGCCCTCCCCTGGAAGAGAAGCGCCAGGCTGGAGCCGGGGGCTGGACGCGGCGGGGGCGGTGAGCGCGGCCTGTGGCCTCGGGGCTCGGAACACAGATGCTCCTCGTTGAGCAGAGCGCAGTGAGACCCTCCCCGGGGGCCCTGGGTTCTCTGGCACACAGGGCCAAACTCGGACCTTCCCCGGGGCAGGGGACCGGGCTGCGGGACCCCCTGAGGGCCGCATGTGCCAAGGCAGCATTTCTCGGGAGAGTCTGAGGCTTTCGCCGCTTTTCCAAAGGCTCCCGACCCAGGAACGGGCAGGAGCCGCGACACCGTCTGGCCACCAGAGGTTCTGTGGGTCACCTGGGCCGGCCCCGGGAGGCCCCGGACAAGCCTCTGTCCCCTCCCGGTCTCAGGCCGCAGTCCCGCGTCCCCCAGCCTCCGGGCTCCCCGCCTCGCCCGCGTCAGGGCTGGCGGGGCGGGCGCCAGGGGACCTGGCCCATGCTGGGCGGCGGCCTCTCACGGAAAACCCACAGAGAGCTTCGGAGGGCGGAGCCTCCAGGGGCTCCGGGCGCCGCTGGGCGCCGTGCGCTGAGGACGTCATGCGTGCTTCCCAGTGTCACGGGAGGTTCGCTGCGGGCACGTAGTCACCTCTTCTGTGACACGAAAGGTGGTTAAAATCTCGTTTCAGGTGGACAGCCGCCCGGATCACACGCACGTCGCCACATCCTCGTGACCTGGCGGCGATCTGACGTGACGGGTACAGTTAACGCGCGTGAAACACGCGTGGTGAACGACACGCATCTCAGGAGCAGGAACCGCACGGCTTTCAAGGCCGACGACGGAACCGTGTCTGCGCCCTGCTCTCCGTGTTTAGGGGGGTCCCTGGGGTCCCTGGGACCTTCGGCGCACTCGGCAGTGCCCCGGGACCTCAGGCGCCACTGAGCCTTCCTCGTCAGGGCTCCAGCCCGGGCAGGGCAGGCGCCCGCCGCGCACACGCCTCCCCGGCGGGCAGCAGTTTAGTTTGTTCAGAGGCCCCCGCGTCCAGGAAACACACCTCTCGAATCAATTAGCACCTTCCGCTCACGCTCCGTCTGCCCCCACCTGTCCCCACCCCGCCGGGCCGGGCCGAGGAAGGCCCTCGAACCCTGGGGCCAGGAATCCACCAGAACCATCCAGGAGGGCAGGGCATGGTGCAACCTTGGGCTGGCTCAGGTACGAAGTGCTTTCGGGACGAGTGCCCTCGTGTGAGGGGACGAGCAAGGCCCCCACCCCCAGGACGGGGAAACCGAGGCTCAGGGCGGTGTCCCAGCCCTCCGGCCCCTTCGTGCTCAGTCATTCACTGCAGAAGCACAAGGAGGCCGTTTTCTCTCCACTTCACGGGTGGGGAAACCGAGGCTCGGGGCCGTCCACAGAGCCGGGAGCTGGCCCAGGAATCGGGGACCTGCATCCCCACTGGGTCCCTCTGATCTGTCTCCCCAGCTAGACTCGCTGTCTGAGGCGGCAACCTCAGCTGGGCCTGGGCTGCCCCTTCCCGGGGGACGAAAGCCGAACGAAGCTCCCTCCAGCCCCTCTCCAGAGACCTCAGACCTCCGCCCAGCCCTGCCAGGTCCCCGCAGGCTGGCTCGGGCCCCTGCGCCTCCTACCCATCCTTCCAAGCTCGAGGCCAGACATTGCTTCCTCCAGGAAGCCTTCCTCGTCCTGGCCCAGCTGCTCCCGTAACCCTCACCCCCTGCCGTCCCCGCACCGGCTCCCAGCATCCTCCAGCCTCCTCCTGCGTCCGTCTGTCACACAGCCCGCCGCGAGGTCCCGGAGGCCCCGCCGGCCGCCGTGTGGCAAAGGCTCCACGAGGCGACAAGGGACTAACGCGGGGAACGACTCCCCCCACTAGCGAGGCCCACGTGCTCCGGCTAAGCCCACCACTTCCCCGGCGTCCACCCCCACGGCGGGGGGACAGGCCCCCAGGCTCTGCGCCCCCAGAACCCTCAGCCAGCGGCCGTGGCCAGTCTCGTGACACTGTGATTTCAGCAGCCGGCCCAGAGTCCCTCAGCCCCAAACCTGCCCCACAGGACCCGTGGGCAGTGACGCGAACTTGTCACACCACCCCTGCCCCCACCGGAAGCACAAACTTCGCACGGCCAGAACCGCCCGTCGGTTCATTGGTGTGTCAGTGCCCGACACTGGCCTGACACACAGGGGCGCGTAGGGCCTGTGGCTGACGCAGGCAGGTGGCCTGATTAACGAGTGAGCCCCTCTTTCTGGCTCCACTCCCCGTCCAGTGCTCAGGCCACCTCCTTGTCCCCGGGGGCCCTGACTGAGCCCCATGGAGGACGCAGCTAAGTTTCTAACAGCATGGAGCCAGGCCCGGAGCGGTGGCCGCCATGCTTTCTGAATAGGCTGCCGGGGACCCGTGCCCTGGACGGCACAGCTCAGCAGTGCAGGGCGCTACAGGCGACGCCTTTTTCCCTCTGCGCCTTTTTTCCCTCAGGGGCGACAACGGGTCCCTTCCTGGAGAAAGAGGATGCTTCTCACTCTGTGGGTCTCAGCCCGCCTCCTTCCCCAGGGCAGGGGTACGGGGCGAAGATCAGACTGCCCCAGGATGAACCAAGGCTAGGATCGGGGCATGGAGGTGACGGGAGACAAATCTGGCTCTGGATCAGGATAGCAGTCAGGGCAGTGAGGCGTGGGCGCCGAGCTGCCGGGCGCCAGGGTGTGCAGGCGGGAGCGGAGGGGCTGCCGGGGGCCCGCCAGGGGGCTGGGCATCCTCTCAGCACCTGCCCGGCTGCGGCTGGGCGGTACGTGGGCGCTCAGGCAGGAGGGGCGGCCCCCCCCTGCGGCCGGTGGCAAGCGTGACCTCGCCCTTGGCTCTCTCTGTTCCGGGCGGGAGAGCGGAGCACCCCACACGGCGGCCACTCCGAAACGCCACGGCGTGGGCAGGTCACAGACGGAACCGCTGAGGACGCCCAGCCCCAGCCTCGCTGCCCGCACGAAGCCCGCGTTCGGCCTGCAACGAGGCGCCTGGTCCCCGGGCCCGGCCGCAGCGGGCGCCAGGTGGTCGCAGAGCGGCACTCGGCCACGCGTCCCCGTCCCCCCCGGCCCCCCCAGCAGATGCCTCCGGGCCAGGGGCCCCGCTCACCTTCAAAGGCGGGGGCCAGCGGGGAGCCCCGGGGCCAGGGGCCAGGCGGCTGACGGTCAGGTCGCTCTCCGTGCCCCCCGGGGGTTCAGCATGCAGGTGTACACGGTCGACCCTGCGGCAGGAGGGAGACCCGTGTGTGCTGGGCCCACGGCACGTGAGCCGCCCAGAGAGCCCCTCGTCCCGGCGATGCCCCGCGACCGAGCGACGTGGCGGGGCGGGGCCGGCAGCCCCGCACGGCCACCCCCACCCACCCGCCGCCACCCCCCACCCGTGGAGAAGCGTTCAGGGGCAGGATTCACAGCCCGTTCCGCCCGGGGCTCCCGGCGCCATGCCCCGCCTGGCAGGGCCCCGTAAACGAGCGTGTGACGGGCGCCGGGCGGGTGGCTGAAGGGCTGTGGGAGGCACGGGGGGGACAGTGGACGGGGGGACGGGGACGGGGGACGGGGGATGGGGGACGGGGGATGGGGGGACGGTGGACGGAGGGGACGGGGAACGTGGCGGGCAGGCGGAAGGGAGAACGGACAGGACGGGGAGCAGACGGACGGAGACACAGGTGGACGGGAGGAGGGGCTGCTGGGCGGGCGGACGGCGGGGCGCTGGACCCCGTGGGAAGGTTGCTGGAGGTGCTCGTGTAAGTGGGTAGGTTGGCTGGCTGGACGGATGGTGTTAGGGGTTGAACTGTGTCCCCCAAAGGCGCGTCGAGCCCTGACCCCCAGTATCTGTGAACGTGGCCTTATTTGGGAACAGGGGCTCTGCAGACGCAGTCGCGTTAGGATGAGGTCCTCGGGGTGGGCCCCGGTTGCCTACGCCCGGTGTCCCTGTCAGAAGAGGGCACTGTGAGGACGGCACCGTGTGACCACAGAGGCGGAGACCGGTGTCCCGGAGAGCAGGGCCGCCGAGGGCGGACGCAGGCTCCCCGGAGTGCCAGCAGCGCCGGGGCCCCCACAACACTCTGCCTTTGGACTCTCAGCCTCCAGGACTGTAAGACACTCACTCAGGTTGCTTACAGCCACCCTGGGGGACGGGCGCAGACGGGGCTGGGTGGGTTTCGGGGGCTGGATGGGCGGGTGAGATGACGGGTGGGCGGGCAGTGAAGAGATGGGTAACCCGCGTGTGGCATGGGACACACTTATACTAACAAGAGTAGCCATTCTTTATCTGAAATTCAAGTTTAACTGAGCATCCTGGCCTTTTTTAAATTCTGGAAATGCTATTTGGGGAGGGGGCTCCCGTGTGGTGCGGGGGTTGGGGGTGCTCCCCCGTCCCAGGGGACGTCTTCTGAGGGCCTGGCGCCCCGAGTGCTTTCTGGGACAAAGCTGAAGGGAAGAAAGGGAGGAAGACGGAGGGTGGAGGAGGTCGTGCAGCCCCCGGGCCTGGACTTGGCGGAGGGATCCGGACCCAGGGGCCCAGGGCCGGACCGAGGGGCGGAGCACGTGCTGGAGGAGCCCAGAGGGGACAGGCCAGCTCGCCGCCGTGTCCCAGCACCCGGGGCCGTGCCGTGGAGTTCTGCCTGGCACTGAGCACGGGGTGGGGCGGGGCGAGGCCCGGCCCAGGTCTCATACCTGGGGGGCGGCTGACGTCCGCGGAGAACAGCCAGTCGGCGGCCTCCCTCGCGTCCACGCCCACCAGGTAGAACTTGCCGAAGTAGGACATGTCGAACACGGCGGCGGCGCCTCTGCAGGCCAGGCACTCCTGCTTGATCTGGAAGGTTCCGGGAGGCGGGTGTCACAGGGCTCTGAGGCGTGCCTCCCTGCCACCGCCAGGCACTCCGAGCCCGCCTGCTCTGAGCCTCCCTCCCGCCCCTCCAGCTCGGAAGTCCATGACATCCTTCTCAAGCACGGGGAACGTCCCCAAGGTGGGTCGTAAGTCATAAAACAAAACACGATACATTCAGAACGATTCAAGTCATACAGAATGTGTTACGCGACCACAACGCAATTAAATTAGAAAGCCAGCAAAACTGGAAAGTTCACGGATAAATGAGATTAAACAACACATTCCTAATGGATCAGAAAAATCACAAGGGGAATTGAAACACGTCGATATTAGAGAAGACGCTCTCAAAGCAGCAACCTAACTTTCCACTCAGAAACTAGAAGAAAAAACGAAACCCAAAGCAAGCAGAAGGAAAGAAATGCTAAACATTAGAAATGAAATAAATAAAATAGAGAATAGAAAAAGAAGAGAGAAAATCAGCAAAAGCAACATGGTAAACCGTTAGCTAGACCGAGAAAGAAAAACGAGAGCAAACTAAGAAAAAGAGGGGGCGCCTCCATTCGCCCCCAGAAATAAACAAGGTGACAAGGAACGCCGTGGACAACTGTCTGCCAACAAATCAGACGCAGAATGGACAAATGCCTAGAAAGACAAATTGCTGAACCTGACTGATGAAGAAATAGAAAATCTGAATAGATTTATAACAGACAGACAGGCAACCGAAAAGAGTGAATTGGCCATTTGAAACGCCCCACAGGGAAAAGCCCGGGCCCAGCTGGCTTCCCTGGCGAATTTTACCAAACACTCAGAGAATTCATCTCAGTTCTTCACGACTCTTTCAAAGAAGGGAAGTGTGAAAAAATGCCTCCCCACGCATTCCGCGAGGCCAGCGTTACGCCCGGTGCCCGACCAGACAAAGACATTAGGAGAAAGTGACAGACCAATAGACCTCGTGAGTGCCAACACGCACGCCCTCCAGCGATGCGCGAAGAGGGTCAGGCACCACCAGCAGGTGGGACTCGCCCCTGGAATGAGAGGTGGACAAGGACACCCTACGGTCACCGCAAGAGATGCAGGAACCGTGTTTGAAAAGAAAAAAAAAAAATCCAACACCCGTGTGCGATGAAAACGCCAAGGCAGCTAGGAAGGGAAGGGAAATCCCGCAGCCTGATGAAGACCACGCACGAAGATCCCACCGCGGGCACCGTCCTCGCCGGGGGAGACCGAACGTCCCCCTCCAAGCCCCAGAGCAAGACGGTGCCGTCCGCTCTGCTGCCTTCCACTCGGCTCCTACTGGAGTCCCAGCCAGGGTCACTAGGCAAGGAGGAGACGTGAAAGGCATCTAGAGGGGAGGAGAAGAAATAAAACCACCTCTATTTGCAGATGGTGCGCCTTGCGTATAGAAAACCCTTAAAAAAAAAAAAACAACCCTGAAAAACCTAGTGAACTAAAGAAAATTGTTCACCAAAGTTACAGGATACGAGGTCAATGTACGACAGACAAATGCACACTATCATATTTCTATATACTGGTAATGAACACAACGAACAAGACTAAGAACATAGTCCCATTAACACACCGAGAAGAATTTTTAAATGCCTATGAATAAATTTAGCAACACAAGTGCAAAACTCACACTCTAGAAGCGAGAAAATATTTTTGAAAGGAATTAAAGGAGGCCCGAAGAAAGGAAAAGACACCCCACGGGTACGGAACGCAGACGTACGACTGAGGTGCAGCACGCCCCAGCCTGGCCTACAGGGTCAGCACAGTCTCTACCAGAAGCGCAGCCGGTGTCGGGGCAGGAATCGGCAAGATGATCCGCAAGGTCATGTGGAAATGCAGGTCGGACCCCTTCCTCACACCACGCACAAAACCTAATCAGAGGCGCCGCGCCCCGAAGCACCAGGGCTGAAACTGCACAGCTCTTGGAGGCAAATCGAGGAGCAGCTCCCGGAGGCCTCGGGCTGGGGGGCACCCTCAGTCGCACGCCATCGAAACAAGAACTTCGGAGCTGCCCACGCCGCCATCAAGGAAGTGAAGGACGACCACGGAACGGGAGGAGATATTTTCAGCTCACAAATCCGATAAGGGACTTGTACCCAGAATACACGAAGAACTCTCGTAACCCACAAAGAGACAAATAACGCCATTTAAAAACGAGCAAAGTATGTGCGGGGACGTCTCTCCAAAGAAGACATACAAACGGCCCCTGAGCCCCACAGAGAGATGCTCGGCACCACCAGTCATGAGGGAAATGCACCCCAAAACCACGACGGGGCACCACTCCGCCCCCACTGGGACGGCTGGAACCGGACGACGACGGGTGTCGGAGAGGACGTGGGGCAGCCGGGGCCCTCGCACACGGCTGGCGGGAACGCACGGTCGGCAGGTCCTCCAAAGGTCAAAGTCACCACACGACCCGGCGAGTCCACTGCCAGGCGTCCACCCGTGAGACGTGAGCACGCGTGTCCACGCTGAGGGTCCACAGCAGCGCTATATACAGCAGCCGAGAAGCGGAAACGGCTCAAACGAACCACCACGGACGACGGATCAAGAAACCATGGAGCCATGTGAAGGAGTGTTGCTCGGCTCGAGAGCTAACGAAGCGGACACAGCGATGGGCTTTACCACGTCAGGCGGAAGGGACCAGCCTCGAAGGCCACGCGATACCTGGTTCCTCTGCGCTGACAGGCAGCTCCGTGAGGCAGGTAGCCCGGGGGCGGGCGGGGCGGGGCGGGGGGGGGGTGAGGATTAACTGCTAAGGGGTACGGGCTCCTTCTGGGGGCGGATGAAGATATTTTACCACGTGGCGGTGATGGCAGGCTCTGTGGATGTGACTCACACGCCCCAGACGGATGGGCTGCGTGTGAATTCTATCTCCGAAAAGCCGATGTGTTTTTTTTAGAAAAAGAGCAGAACCCTCCTTCCCGCCTCAGCGTACACGCCGGCCCAGCCACGTTTTCAAGGTCGTCTGGTGCCTGCCCCTTCCTGCTGCTTGTTCTTCCTCTCAGGCCCGCCCCGCCTTTGCTCCAAATGCTTCACCCAATGGCCGAGCAGAGACGCCGACCTCACAAGAAAGAGCTGTCCCTCACTGAGCAGGCGCGTCGGGACCTGTGGCCTCCCCTCCCGCCCACGAGGCGAGCTCTGGGCAGCCCTGCGCCCGGGGGCCCTCCGGGGCCGGGGCGGGTAGACCATGGGTGAAGGCAGAGCCGCTCTGTTCCCGGCTCTGCACTCGGAGGGGGCACGTGGGTGGACCGCGGGAGTGGCGGCGAGAGGGTTGATACCGGGGACAGGGGCCAGCACCACGGATCGGGCGCCCCCCGGGCAGTGGGGGGCTGGGGGTGTCAGCAGCCCCCCTGGGCCTGCTCAGGCCGGCGCCCCCACACGCCGCACCCCTGTGGGGCGCCCACCATCGGCGGGCACAGCGGCACCTCCACACACACGGCTGGGTGTGGACCAACGCCCTTCACAAGCGCCCGAGCGGACTCTCGTCTACCCGGGCCCGGGAAGCTGCCAACGCGGAGAACAAGTGTGAATTTCGCACTCGGCGAACGTTCGCACCTGTTCGTGGGGCCGAACGCGGCCGCGAAGCCAAGTTGGCGCCTGCTCCGAGCTCCCACATCCTCGCGGGCCAGAACGCCCGGAAGCTGCAGGTGCAGGGTGCCAGACGGAGCCCCGTCACTCCCCCGGGAGGCAGCCCGGGGCCCCCAAGCTCTAGGCGCACGCTCCTCCCACCCCGCTGAGAAGCCCCCACTCCAAGCCTTTAACAGGGCTTCACCACCAGAGCTGGCTTCGGCGAAGCGTGTCAGCGACAGGTCCTGCCCTTGGGGACGGGCTGCAGAATTCGTGAGGCCCGGTGCCAAACAAGGCTGAGCACCTTGCTCAAAAGCATTAAGAGCTTCGAGGTGCGACAGGAGCGTGTTACACCCAGCGCAGGGCGCTTCCGAGCGAGGGCCCCGTGTGCCTGCGTGGGCGGCAGGCCCAGGGAGTGGGCTGTCCCCGCAAGAGACCCCCTTCGAGGATGCTTCCCAGGCCGCCTGGGCTCTGGGAACCCCCGGGCTCCAGCCTCGACTCGACTCCCGCATAGACACGTGAGTGGGACGTCACTCCGGAAGCCTCTCCTCTCGGCCACATGTATAGACACACCAGTGTTCCACCCGACAACCCTTTACAAAGGGCAAAGAAGCCGGCTCCGTGCTTTCTACACGAGCTGCCTGTGCAACATCCCCGTGTGGCGCAAACATGGGGGAAGGCCTGGCCCCCAAGACCTTGTCACCTCCACCCCCAGGCGCTCGGGCGAGGGGCAGTGAGCTGCCTGCCAGGTGCCCCGTCCCACCAGCCCCACCTGCCCACTTCTGGAGCGAGAGGGACGGCAAGAAGGGCCCAGGCCACGGACCCTGCCCCAGCCCGGGTCTCTCTGCTGGTCCCCGGGCTCTGCAGGGGCTGCAGAGCGGGCACTGCACTGGGCCAGGGAAGGGGCGGACGCAGCCACTGACCACGTCGTGGTGGGCGGGAAGTCGAAGGTGTGATCGTCAGCCAGCAGCTTGCCGTAGGCGTGGTCCTGGTGCGCCTGGTTCCCGTAAGCCCCGTAGTAGTCATAAGGGAGAACCTGGGAAAGGGGGTGCCAGCGTCACGTCACTGGTCTTGCCCCCTCCCGCCCCCCGGACATGGCTCCGTGGGTCCTGAGCGGTCCGGCAGAGACCAGGATAGCCAGACAGGTCTGGCCTGCCCACCCCAAGCTCCCCACAGCCCGAACATGCCGTGGATGCCGGCGGAGCGGGGAGGGGTCCAGGCACCCCACAAACAGCCACACGAATGACGCCTCGGTCACCGTGGTGGGGGGGGGGGCGTCTGGAGACGACGGGCTGAGCCGGCCGGGGCCCAGGAGGATGGAGAAGGAACTGGGTGTCCTTGACGTGTGGGGAGACGGGGGGCCGGGGTGGGCTGACAGGGACCTCGGAGCCACTGTCACGGCTTTCCGCTCAGTGCCAAGCGAGACAAGGCCCAGGCCGGGCTGGCTGGAAGGGGGTGACGGAGTGGGAGGGCCCCAGATGCTGCTGCCATGGGGACCCAGGACCAGGCCCTGCTCTAAGCGCCCTCTCTCCCACGGATGGGTCCTTTCCACGGATGAGGAAACCAGGGCATAGAGATGAAAGACATGCCCCAGGTCGCACGAGGGCCTGATGTAGCCCAGCATGAACCCGGGGGGCAGGCGGGCCCCAGGGGCTGGCTCCTCGGCCGCCATGCGCCTTGGCCTCTCCTGGCCCTGCCAGCCGTGCTCAAAGACGCCCACAGCCCCACAGTGGCGGGACACCCCTACTCCCCACTCCCGACTGGGCCGGCCCCTCGTCCATGCCTCCCCTCCGCCTGCTCATGCCCCGCCCAGTCTCCTGCTGTTCACAGAGAAGAGCAGACGGGGTTCTGGCTGGGCAGGCCACTCCGCTCCCCAGGACCCACTCAAGCCTGGCCCCCAGGCTCTGAAGGGGCTCGTCTCCCTGACCCGACAGGATGCGGCTCCCGCGGGCCCCTGTGCCCCCGGAGAGCCATCCCGCTGGGTGTCGGGGACTCGAGCCGCCTAGCCTCCCAGCACCCTGGACTCCCAAGGTGGCTCCCGGGTAGCGGTGCCAGGCCTGGCCACCTTGGGTCCTGGTGTGTCCCCAGCGCCCCTCCCGTCTCCTCTTGCCCGGGTTTCTGGGAAGAGAGACTTCCAGAAACAGAGCTGGCCAGGGATGCAGTGGGCTCTGTGTCCTCCCTGCCTGCCGGTCCTGTCCCAGGGTCCCCCAGCCTCTCAGCCTCGAGGGGACAGCTGCTCCACCTAATGGTCTCGGGGAGCCCCGCCTCCTCCATCCTCCCAGGGGACCCCACCCCAGGGAGGCTCTGGGCTCCTGCACTGGGGGCGTGGGTCCCTACAGGCCAGCAGGCGAGGTGATGATGGCCCAGGAGCCCTGGCTCCCATCTCCCCTGACAACGGCCTGGCATGCTCCTTGGGACACGGGTTGCTATGGAGATGGAGGATGGGCTGGCTGGAAGGGGACTGGCAAATATAGCAACAGGAAAGAGCTTTTAATTTGTACAAATGAGGATCAAAACACTACCCCATGCTTGGGCTTAAAGCATCACGTCGCCTGCTCCTGAGGACCCAGCCCGAGGGGTTCGCAGGAGGGTGGTTCTGATTCTCCTCTCTAAAGGCCTGGGCCCCTGGGAGGCACTGGGGTGCTGGGGCCCCGCAGGAGGACACCCAGGGACCAAGATGCTGCTGTGAGATCCCAACTTACAAACGAACACACAGAATGTATAATTTCGTGCTAAATCCTCCCACTCACGTAAACCAACAGTTGCAGTTACCCAAAATACATGAACAAAACTCTGAGAAGACGCTCTAATTTCTCCTGCGAACTGGGGGCGTAGTGTGCCGCCTGCTCCCCGTGGAGCTCCAGCTTCCCCGGGGGCCCATTCGGACGATGGAAGGCCTGGCCACCCCGTGGGTGGTGAGTGACACCCGTGTGGACGTCGGCAGAGGGGGCGCCGTGCACTCACGGGCAGCTCGGCAGGCCCGGCTTCTCCGCGTGCAGGATGACTCATCGGCCCCGCCGCGCCCCGCCGCAGGGCCGTGGGCTCGACAGGCGCTGACGCCAGCAGGAGGCGCAGCCCCTGGGGCAGGCGGCGACTGCACTGAGGAGGGACCCGGAGGCGGGCGGGGGGCGCGGGGGGCTACTCACCGGAGCAGGGCCGTCGGGGGTGAACCACCCCGGCCGCTCCCAGCCGTGCCGCTCCTGGAACACGCAGCCTTGTGCAAGGAGCTCCTGGGCGTGGGGAGGACGGGCACCCTGCACACCGGGCCGGACAGCCCCGTGCAGGGCTGAGAGCAGCTGAGCCCGCCACTTACACCCGAGGGAGCAGAGGGCAAAGGGGCCCTGGAGCTCCGAACCAGGGCCCAAGGCTCCCACCCCGGAGCCCCCCACCCCGCCCCGGAACGTCGTCTCTAGAACTACCTCCTGGCAGGGACCCGGTTGTTCACGTGGGAGCCCGAACCCCAGTGCGGCCCGTGAGGAGGGAACCGGGAAGAACGGGGTCCCAAGGGCGGGGCCCTGATCCCTCAGGGAGAGGCGGAGACCCCAGGGCTCTCTGTCACCACGTGCACAGAGCGAGGGGCGTCTCAGAGCCCGGACGGGCCCTCGCCAGGAGCCAGCGCCAGCCTGGACCCCGTGCCTCAGAACCGTGGGGAGCAGTGTGGCTGAAGCCCCCGTCTGTGGCGTTTGGTGACGGCAGCTGAGCCGACCTGTGGCCCGGGGGACCCGGCAGGCCCGCCCGTAGGCGCGCCGTCCGCCCGGGACATGCAGGCAGCACCCGAGAGCAGGACGGGCCGGGCCGGGCAGGCGAGGGGCGGGGGCTGCACGGCCGCCCTCGCCTGCCGCTCAGAAGCCCTGCTGCCCGCGTTGGGGGAGGCCCAGGGGCACACTCGTCGGGGGAGGACCTGGGGTGCGCTCGGAGCACCCTGCAGCGGGCGCCCGGGGAGAACAGGCCGCCTCAGCCCTCAGCCGCCCCCCGTCGCGCCGGGGCGGCCGGAGCGGGCAGCACCCGCCCGCGGGGAGCCGCACCTCGTGCAGCGGGCCTGTCCTCATGCTGCGGCCGGCCAGGGGCTCGTCGTGCGGGAAGACCACGGCGTAGTTCTTGGCATAGGACTCGTGGCTGCGCTCGCGAACCCAGCGCTGGTGGCCCGTGAGCGAGCCGTGGAAGCGCCTGGCACAGACAGAGGGGCCGGTCACCGTCCCGCAGGCCTGCTGGGCGAGGGCCGGCCGCGGCCCCTGCACACAGCTGGACGCTCGCCCCTCCACCCCGCTCCTCCCTGGGGCTCTCCACCTCCCCCGGGCGCCTCGGCAGCCCCCGGCCCTGGTGAGCTCAGCCTCCTGGCCGGCAAGCCCCCCCGATGCACGGTGCCCCCGTCCAGCTGCACGCTGGGGTCAGACACCTGCCCCCCCCGTACTGGGGGCCCTGCAGACCCCCGCTCATCCCTTCCGTCCTCTCCACCTCAAAGGCCACCTGCTCCCCAGCTCTACCCTCACTGGCTCCTGTCCTGAGTTTGCACACAGTTCTAGCGAGCGCGATTCTCCGACCGGGCCGGGGAGCGGAGTGGCCTCACGCCTGCGTAACCAACCGACGCTGTCACCTGAACCGTGGCCGCGCAGTGCTGGCCAGTGCGGCCCGCGGGAGCCTCCCTGCTGCCCCTCAGCGCGGCCTCGCACGGGGCCTTGTGTGTGGGGCCCACGTCTGGCCGTCACAGCACAGGGACCCCGTCAGGTCGGTGCTGGGCTACCCCGAGCCAGCGGCTGCAGGCACGGCAGCGAGGGAGCCGGGCTGGCGGTCTGGGGCCCCTGGGGCAGCAGTGGGGTGCGGGGCAGACTGCAGGAGCAGAGTCCTCACCATGGTCAGACTCGGCCCCAGGCCCCAGGAGCCCAGGTGGCTCTCCAGGGATGGCATGAAGTGACCTCAGCCGCTCGGAGAGTGCCCATCCCGGGGGAGGGGGTTCGGGGGGCTCTTTCACTTCCTCAGGCCCCGTGGGTGGTGGGGACTGAGAGATACAGACAAGGGAGCTGGGCTGGGGGACCCTCCACTGCCAGACACCCCGCTGCCCTACGCATGTCTGTGGGTGTCAGGGGCGTGGCTCAGCCCCGCGGGAGCACGGCCGGGGGTCCGCAGGGGGACGGACCTGGCGGCCAGCAGAGGGGCAGCAGGGCCGGCAGCCGCACTCGGGGCCCTGCCCACGCCAGGCGCCGGGTGACACGTCCACACACGGGAGCCACACGCCCACTCTGCCCATTTCACAGACCCGGAGAGGAGGAAGGGCTGGCCAGGGCCACACAGCTCAGGGGAGGAGGCGCTGGGCCCTCCTCCCAACGCGGGGACAGCACCTGCTTCTCCACCCGCCACGCATGAGGCATGAGGCGGTGGCCGTGGCCTGGGGGCCAGGGCGGCCCCAGGAGTCCCGCACAGCCTGGACCCGGCCCCGGGCTGACGGCTGTCCAGGCACCTCCCTCAGCTGGCCTGTCCCCCCGAGGACGGGAAGGACACCTTCCCGTTCCGCCGGGGAAATCGCAGAGCAGAGCCGCACGCCCGTGCCAGCTCCTTCTCGGCCCCTTCCTTGGAGACGCCCCGAGCAGCCCCTTCATCTCCCGCCTCTCCCCTGGGGTTTGTCTCGTCTCGGGCCCCTCGCTCAGGCCCCGGAGGCAAGGCAGCTCAGGACGCCCAAGGGGGCGCAGGCAGCCGTCCAGCACCCGGACGGGGGCTGGGTCCACAGGGAAGTCCCACATCAGTGACCGGTGGGGCCTGAGAGGCCATGAGCCGGCCGTCTCCTGGGGCGCACCGCCCCGGCCAGGAGAGTGTGCGGATGAGTCCGCCGCCCCCGCCCCTACCCTCTGGGCCCAGCACTCAGCGGCTCCCTCCCGGTGCCCTCTGCCGCCCAGCCAGGGCCGGCGGTGGACAGAGGGAGGCTGGCACATCCCCAGCTGAGCAGGGGTTCCGCAGCGGCCCGGGGGCCTCAGCCGGCCAGGGGCGAAGGCCACCTCGGGGTGCCGGACAGCACCTGACTCGCTGCAGCCCTCCCCCAGCCCAGGAGGGGGCGCTGGGCCAGCCTGGTCCGCAGCTTCGGACTCTGGCACAGGGAGGCCGCCGGGGAGGCCGGGCGTGGAGCCCAGTCTGTCTGACGGGCACCGAAGCCTCGCCCCCAGGGGCGCCGCCGGAAGCTGGGTCCCTCCCCACTCCGCTGGCCCACGGGTGACTTCAGGCAAGTCGCCGCCCCGTGGACGCCTCCCGTCTGCTGTGTGCCGCAGGAGGGGCTGGGACTGGCCGGTTTATCATTCTGGAACGTTCCTCTCTTGGGAGAACACGTGGGCGCAGCCCCAGGCGGACTCCCAGGCAGCCGCGTAGCAGGCCTCACACTGTGCCAGGCTCCGCGGAGGGGGCGGCCACAGGGGCATCTCTGTGCCTGTCCGTCTGTCCCTGTGGGGGCCAGACATCCCCCTCAGGGGGCATGATGTCCTCTTCAGACCAGGAAGGGGTGAGCTTAGCAGAGGATCGGGGCACCCTGAGCTGGACTCGCCCCCCCAAACCTCCAGCCACAGCTGGGTCTCCCAGCAACGGACGCAGCAGAGGGGGTCGGACACCCACGGGGGCCCCTCCAAGCCATTGCCTCAGAAGTGCCACCTGGGGACGCGCCCCCAGCCCCCTGACCCCGCCCTCCGGACCTGCCTGGCCTGCATCGCCGGCCCCGGCCTGACCGGCAGAGAGCAGCGGGCCGGGAGGACCCCTCGCAGCGCCAGCACCAGCACCCCCGCTCGGCTGACGCGCTGTCCGTGTGCAGACCTGTTACCGAGGGCGTCACCTGCACGCGCCCCCTCCCCCCCCCAGCAGGTGCACCGCTGGGGGACACTGCCCGACGCTGGTGTGATGCGTTCCGGTCACCCTGCCACTGAGCAGCACGGCCGCATCACCGCTCACAGCCGCCCGGCTGCAGCCACCGCACACACGCTAATCACAGGTCCATCCTCGCAGCTCGGCCCACTGCCCAGGCCTCGGCCGCCCCGTCTGCCGGGCGGGAGGACCTGGTCCCACCGCCACCCGGAGCTGTCTGTCTGTCGGGCAGGCGGGACGTGAGGCCCAGAGGTCCTGGAGACGGCGCAGCACTGCCCCCTGCTGGCAGCCTCCCTCCCTGCTCCTCACTGCCGCCTCTTCCGAGAAGCCCTCTCTGAATTTCAGGGAAGGCCCCTTCTTAAAGCCCTCGCTATTCACCCCACCTGCCCGATGCCAGGGGACGCCCCCACCTGCGGGTTCTGGCACCCACTCACCTGACGTCACCTGCTCACCTGATGTCGTAGCTGTACATGTCTTTCTCTGGGCGCCCGTGGACAACCCAGTGGGCCAGCTCCTGGCCACAGCCACCGCCCAACATCATCCCTGCAGGGTGCGGCCATCGGTCTGTAACCACCCCTGCAGCCCCTCGCCCGCTCAGTGCCCCTCCCATCCCTATGGGCAGCATCGCCCCCAGCCCAGAAGCCCACACCTGGGGTGCTGCACGCCTTCTGAGGGGCCCTCACCCTCCCGTGGCCTCTCCTATCGCCTCGCCGGCCAGGAGAGGCTGCGGGGGTCCGAGGGGAGGGGCCGTCGCCCGCACCCACCTGCACTGTTGAAGCCACAGCCCAGGAAGAATCCGCGGAGCTCGGGCGCCTCCCCCATCAGGGGCTTGTGGTCGGCGTGAAGGACTCTGAAGGAAGAGTGACCTGAGCTCCCTCCGGCACGCACACCTGGGGCAGCATCTCCCGAGAGGGCGGTCACTGAGGCGGGGGTCCGCACGCACCTCCTCCGTCCAGACCTTCCCCGTCCTCAAGACCCAGCTCAGGGCTGCTTCCTCCAGGGAGCCTCCCTGGTTGCTTCTGCCATATCCCCCGACTCCTCGGCATTTCAGGGTCTGCCTCACGGGTCCAGGGGTGCCTCATGGCCATCACCATTCCCGAGTCCCCATCGCAGTGCGTCCCCCCCCCACAGCACCAATCACTCTCGCCCACTGGACCGTGAGCTCCAGGTGGGCACGGACAGGGCTTCGCTCGCTGCCCTGTCCCACGGCCCAGCACAGGGCCCAGCGAAGGCAGGTGCTCGATGAATGAACAATCGTGAGTCCTTCGGGGAAGAGGGACAGGCCTCCCGCCTCTGCAGCCAGCGTGCCTCCGCAGGGGCCGGGACATGGGGGAGAGGGACCCCCAGGCATCGCTATCGACGGCTGGACTTGGCAGCCGCACAGTCCTGGGGTCCGACCCCACTTTGCCCCATGCTAGCTGTGTGACCTCAGACAAGCCGCTTCACCTCTCCGAGCCTTAGCTCTCTCGTCTGTAAAACTGCGATCCCAGTACTCAGCTCACGGGACCATGAGCGATTCTCTCTACAGTTATCTGGAGCCCACCCGGGGCTGGGCCTTGGGCGTCAGCATGGGACAAGTCCCACCTGGCCGGTGGAGCCGGCATGAACCGAGGGCGGCAGAGAGTGAACGCAGAGAAGCAAAGCAGAGAATGCCGTCAGAAAACAGGGGGACAGGGGTCCCCCGGGGCCGCAGGGCTGGCTGGCCCTCACAGTCCTTTCTGGCGCAGTGCTGCCCCCAGGCTTCGATGAGGAAACTGTGTGGCTTTCGGTCTGACTGACCCCAGGTGACCCTGTGAGTGAGCCGTGGACCCGGGACCGCTGGTCAGGGCTGCCAGCCTCCCAGCCCGAGTTCTTCTCCTCTGGGACCGAGCTTGGTCCTGCTGCCTGGGCCGATCAGGGCCCGACCCGGGGGGCAGCGTCCGAGCCGAAGGAGGCCCCAGGCCTGGGGGACCCGGGGAGGCTTCTGAGCAGCAGGAAAGGAGGGGTCCTGGAGGGCAGAAGCTGTGGCAGTCCCCGGGGGTCCTGGGGGGAGGCCAGGGCGCCTCGGGGAGATGGCGGGGCGGGAAGGAAGGGGAGGCCAGGCCACGGCCCTGTTCGGGGATGACCCGGAGAGCATGTCGGGAGAGCTGGGGCCGTTTCCAGGGAGGCCGGAAGCTCCGAGCTGCCTCAGAGGGCATCTGAGGGGAGAGCCAGAGGCAGCGTTTCAGGGGACAGGGTCTCTCGACTGCTTAACGAATGACTCAAGACAGAGCAACATGAGGACGCAGGCCGCTGGGGACCTCCAGGCGGAGCAGACAGACGCCGCCCTCCCGACCCGAGACCGCCGCCCCTCCTCCCCCCGCGTCCCGAAGCCAGGGGGCCTGGGACTTCCTGTCTGATCCAGAGGCCAACGGCCCTTGACCATGCTCGTCCTGCTGGCCCGGAGTGCCGATCTCCCCAGAAGCCCGCCCACGGCTGGGAGGCCAGACGCAAGACGTGCTCAGGGCAGCGGGGCTCTGTGGGGCGAGGGCGCCCCAGCCTCGTGATGGCGGGACTGCTGTGCCCCGGGTCCTCGGCCCACTCCCACGCCCCGCTCCCCGAGCCCGGCGCTCCGGGGTGCTGCTGTCCTGCCCCCCATGGCTGCCGCGCACGCCACGCGCCTCCCCCGAGGACGTCGACTTCCTCACGAGCCCAGGCCAGCGGCCGCGTTGACACCCAGTGGGCCACGACGGGGCGGGCTGGGCATCGGGACCCCCACCCCGGGGATCCCCCCGCCCCCGCTGCCCTGGCCCGCCCTGCACTCCCTGCGCAGCCTGTGGACGTGTGGCCCCCCTGGCTGAGCAGGCGCCCGTCACCCCCTTCGCAGACGAGGCCACTGAGGCACAGGGGCCTCAGAGCCTCCAACGTCGCTGTTCGGACAACGCCGTACTGGAAGCTCTGTCCACGGCGCCACCGGGCGGCCGGCCTCACCTCGTCTCGGGTGAGGGTGGAAGAGGAGCCGCGGGTGCCAGGGACGAGGGACACAGACCCTGCTGGAACCGTGGCGGGCGGCTGTGTCCGCACACACGGCCTGTGCCCCACCTGGGACGCTCACCCTCCAGGCCGGCGTGGCTGTCCTGCTCCGGGTGGCCGGCCCTGCCCCCGCCAGCCCTGTGCTCCCGTCCGAGTCACCCGACTGCTCCGGGCCCCCCGCCGGCCCACGGGCGTCTCTGCCACAGATGAGGTGACAGCTAGTGCAGGTCCAAAGGCCAGCGAGGGACGCTGCGGGTGCTGGTCGCAGGGCTTCTGGGCGGACCACGCTCGGAGTCCCGCAGTGGCAACATCGGGCTCCGAGGCCAGCTGGAGCCCGCCCAGGCCCCCGGGGTGCCCTGTGCCGGGACCCCAGACCAGCAGCCCCGTGCCCTGCGCCCTCGCCCTGGCTCAGGTGGCCGCCCTGCCGGGGGCCGCTCCTGGGGCTGCCGTGAGCTCTGCCCGGCCTCTGACAGGTGCCTGGCTCGGGGCAGGCAGGGACAGGCAGAGGGACCGAGCCAATGCCACGCGTGCCCCTCCACACCACAGCCCTGCTCATCCTGCCCCTCGGCCTAGAATCTTATTCTGGAAGCTTCTCCATCTGCACACAGCCTGAGACCCGCTCAGGCAACCCGCCCCGTCTGCATCAGTCTCTCCCACCCAAGGGCGCCTTGGGCCCTGGGCCACCCCAGGATGGCACCGCCCAGGCCACCGAGCCACTGAGCGGTCACTTCTCCCTGCTGAGCTGTGAGTCGCATGTGCAGGGATCCGTCAGGTCATCTTTCACCTCCCGAAGCCCGGCCAGCAGCCGGCAGACCTGCAGGAAGGAGCTGGTGCCCTGGCCAGACGCTGCCGCTGAGTCTCCCCGCCTGGAGCACTGGCCAGCAGGGCGGGGGCAGGGCTGGCTCTGCGTGCCCCAGGGGGCATTCTGGGAACTGAGCCCCTTCGTTCAGGGTCCCCCTCCTGCCCCGGCCTCCCCCAGCTCGGCTCTCAGAGGCCAGAGCGGGGCGGGGTGTTCCCAGGCTGGGGGGCAGCGTGAGGCAGCTGAGGCCACAGGGCACAGGTGAGGCTGACGCCCCAGGGCCCTGGCCAGGCGGAACATTCAGGAAGCAGTGAGCGCAGGGTCTGAGGCTGAACAGGACCAGGGGGTCTACAGCCTCCTACAGGGGCACTGGGAAGGGGCTCGGCCCCCTCCCAGCCTCACAGGGCGCTGGGAGAGACCAACCCATTTCACGGATGAAAACACTGAGTTCCAGGGACCAGCCAGAGGGGTGGAAAACCCAGGCTGGGGCGTCGGGGGACCTCACTCTGGGGTGGGAAGGCAGAGTGTGCGCCCAGTGCGGGCAAATTCCCGCCCTGATGAGTCAGGTCTCTGGCCCACGGGAGGAGTAAAGCAGCACCCACTGCCCGGGAGGTGATGGGGGGGCGGTGCCCAGACTCAGGCCTGGCACAGGCCAGCCCCCAGGGTCAGCCCGAAGGACCCCTGACGTCCGGCCCCAGCTCCCGGGCTCCCCACTCACCTGGGCCACAGACCGTGGACTTGATCCCTGTCTTCTCCAGCACAGGGACCCGGTTGACGGCGCCTTCGATGTGCTGGGCGAACACTCCCAGTCCAGGTCGAAGAGGCCGAAGGCAAACTTGTCGACACCTGGGAGGCGGGCGGGGCCCTGCCCTGTGACGCGGCCCGGGGGCTCCAGTGTGCCCACGTCAGGCGGGTGACAGGGTGAGCCGGTCCCCACAGCGCCCTCGGCCCAGCTCCCCTCATTAGCCCACCAGCGGGGCCTGTCCGCTCCCGCCGCGCCCAGGCCGGGTCCCAGCGCTCTGCCCGCGACCGGGCGCCCCAGGCTTCCCCGGCCTCCGCCAGCCGAGTCCTCCTACGTCACACACACCAGACCACACGCCCCTGCTCTCAGGCCACCATGTCCCCACAGCGCCTGCGCCCGGCAGAGCCCTGTGGGAGCCGGCGCTGCCCACACCGCCCCGCCGACCGGCAGCCATGCGAGAACGGCAAGCGTGACCTTGCCGGGTGGCCCCTTGCCCGCCGTGCCACCCGCCGGGCCCCGCTCAGGGAGCCCTGCCCGACCCCCGTCTGCGAACGCCCCCCAACGCAGCCTCCCCTCGCTGGGTGCACAGGCCGACCCCCGTGACTGCGTCACTGCCTTGTCTCTTTACTATATGCCCCCCACCAAAATACAGGCCTCTGGGGACGGGGACTTCTTTCTGAGTCTCTCTCTTTCCCCCAAAAGTAAAACTGTCTCTGGCCAAAGTGGTCAGCCACTCAGCGTGTGGACTAAATGCGCGACTATAAGGGTGCGGATGGTCCACGCACGTTAAGGGGGCCGAGGGGGCCGCCGGTCTATGCTCAACCCCAGAAGCTTCCAGGAGAGGGCCCAGGCGGGGCAGACGCCCCTGCCGTGGGGTGGGGGAGGGCCCAGGGTTCCGCTACTGGACAGAGGTCTTGAACCTCTGCATGATGTCTAAGGCTTTCTCTGTATTTTCCCAGCCTCCAACTGCTGTGCTTTGAGGCAAGCCCTCCACCTGCCTGAGTGCTGGGACCTACCTGTGTACCACCAGGTCCTGTGGAGGTTGGAGGAAAATGAGCTTGACCCTTGCAGGGCCAGGGGCCCTGCCCTGTCTCAGGTATGCACCCGAGGCGCTTCGGGAGTGGGCTGTCCAGAAAAGGCTTCTCCATGCTGAGACGTAGCCCCCAAACCCTCCCTCGTTCCCTCCATGTCTCACCTCCTCCCAGAAGATGGGGTTGGGCTCATAGCCCCCCACCGACAAGGCGTCCCCTTGGAGGCGGAGGTAGATTGAGGCATCATGGTCACGGACATTGGGCATGTTCTGGAAGGCGAGGCAGAGAGGACAGCAGTCAGCCAGGCCTGGGAGGTGGGCCCAGCACCTCCTCCAGGGGTCCCAGGCCCACAGTGGCCCAGCACCTCCTTCCTGTTGTAGGACCCTGAGGACAGAGTGGACCCGGGACCTCGGTTCCACAGTGGACAAACCAACCCCGAGCCCACAAAATAGCAGCAAAGATGTAAAAAACAGAGGAATGGAAAAGGGGGGTATAACCCGCAAAGACAAGGGGGCACGGAGGACCACCACAGACAGGAGATCCCAACCGGCACTGGCGTGTGCACAGGGGACGGATGAGGGTGTTGCCACAGGTCAGGTTTGGGGGAGGGGAGACTGAACAAGTCAGGCCAGGGTCCACCCTCTGTGCCTCTGATCTGCAGAGAGGTCGAGCCTGTGCCAATCCCCGGTCTCTCTGCATGGGGGCGGGGGGGTGATACGCAGAGTGTGCATGTGCGTGGGTGTGTGTAAATGTGAGAGGATATGTGTGCATGTGCATGTATGTGCACAGGAAGACGGGTGAGGGTCTCTGCACAACAGCTGGACCCAGATCAGCTTCCACTATTCCCAACCCCCTCCCCCACACAGCCCAGAGAGCAGCAGACCGACAGAATCGGGGTGAGGAAGGGCCAGGGTAACTGAGGCAGCCAGTCCAAAATGGAGAAGATCGAAAGGCAGCAGGTGGAATCCTCCAGAAAGGGGAATGAGACTTGTGTGATTTCATTCCAGTGTATGAGAATGCAGAATATCTTACGGATAGTGTTGGACAGATCTGTTGAAATGTTTGGGAGAAAATTTTGACTGTTACGAATATCAATGCAAATGTCCTCAACAAAATACTGGCCAACTGAATCCAGCAACATATGAAAAGGATTATACACCAGGACCAAACGGGATTTCTCCCTGGAATGCAAGGTCGGTTTAACACCCGAAAATCGATCTATGTCAACAAAGGACGAGACCACTACTCATCTCAACAGAGGCATAAAAAAACTTGACCGAAACCAACAGCCACGAGAGGGATGCCCACCCTCCCCACGTCCGACAGTCCTAGCCAGGGACGCTAGGTAAGAGGAAGAAACGAAAGCCATCCAGATGGGAGAAGACGTAAAACTACCTCCATTTGCAGATGATATAATCTTATATACAGAAAATTCTAAAAAACAAAAACAAACAAACAAAACCACTAAAAACTATTAGAACTAAAAAAATAGTTCAAAGGTTGCAGGATACAAGGTCAATAAACAAGCAAACGAAAACTACTGTACTTCTATACACTAGTAATGAGCAATCAAAAATGAAATTAAGAAAATATTCCATTTACCCACCAAAGAGAATTTTTAAATGCCTATGAATAAGTTTTACAACACAAGTGCAAAACTCACACTCTAGAAGTGAGAAAATATTTTTGAAAGGAATTAAAGGAGGCCCGAAGAAAGGAAAAGACACCCCACGGGTACGGAACGCAGACGTACGACTGAGGTGCAGCACGCCCCAGCCTGGCCTACAGGGTCAGCACAGTCTCTACCAGAAGCGCAGCCGGTGTCGGGGCAGGAATCGGCAAGATGATCCGAAAGTTCATGTGGAAATGCAGGTCGGACCCCTTCCTCACACCACGCACAAAACCTAATCAGAGGCGCCGTGCCCCGAAGCACCAGGGCTGAAACTGCACAGCTCTTGGAGGCAAATCGAGGAGGAACTCCCGGAGGCCTCGGGCTGGGGGCACCCTCAGTCGCACGCCATCGAAACAAGAACTTCGGAGCTGCCCACGCCGCCATCAAGGAAGTGAAGGACGACCACGGAACGGGAGGAGATATTTTCAGCTCACAAATCCGATAAGGGACTTGTACCCAGAATACACGAAGAACTCTCGTAACCCACAAAGAGACAAATAACGCCATTTAAAAACGAGCAAAGTATGTGCGGGGACGTCTCTCCAAAGAAGACATACAAACGGCCCCTGAGCCCCACAGAGAGATGCTCGGCACCACCAGTCATGAGGGAAATGCACCCCAAAACCACGACGGGGCACCACTCCGCCCCCACTGGGACGGCTGGAACCGGACGACGACGGGCGTCGGAGAGGACGCGGGGCAGCCGGGGCCCTCGCACATGGCTGGCGGGAAGGCAACGCAGTGCGGCCACTCAGGAAGAAGGTCGGCAGGTCCTCCAAAGGACAAAGTCACCACACGACCCGGCGAGTCCACTGCCAGGCGTCCACCCGTGAGACGTGAGCACGCGTGTCCACGCGGAACCTGTAGGTGTGTGTCCACAGCAGCATTATTTACAGCAGCCAAAAAGTGGAAACGGCTCAAACGACCATCCACAGACGGCTAAGTAAATGTGGGGTACACAGAAGAACGTTGCTCAGGCCTAAGGTGGAATGAAATCCATTTCCAGCTGAATGAACCTTTGAAAACGCTGAGCGAAGTAGCCAGACACAAGAGGTCCCACGTCGCATGACTGTTTTACTAAATGTCCACAAATGCCAAGTCCGCAAAGACAGACATCAGATTTGTGATTACCTAAGGCTGAGGGGAGGGGGTACAAACGGGGAGTGACCGATGCTGGGCACGGGGTTTAAGGGATGAAGATAATGTCGGGGGGGTGGGGGGATAGAATCAGTGTCAGGTCCCCAGAGAACTGAGCAACGAGAGGAACGAGTCACAACTTCAGGAAACACAAAAGCTGGACACGCTTTGCTCAGGAGTTAAGAACATTTACACTGACGTTTTGTTACAAACGCTGACTACTGATCTACCTAGTAAACAAACGAAACAAGACCTGCTTAGAAAGCAAGCAGGCATGGGGAGGCCCACCCCCACCGCAGCCCCTGGGCAGGGAGGAGCCGCCTCCTCTCGACGCCCCCCGCTGTGTACCCCGCCCTGCAGAGGGACACACGGAGCACAGACCGACGTGTGGGCTCAAGGCCTCTGTCCCGTCTGTGAGGACAGAGGAGCAGGGACCGGCGGGGGTGACCTGGCCACTGCGTGCCCCGCCACCACGTCTCAGAGCTCTCTGCTTCTCCGCAGAACTAGTGTGAGCGTCTGCCCTGGGGGGTCGTGTCGGGGGCACACAGGACGTCCTCAGTAACTGAGCACCTCGGAAGTGAAAAACGGCAATATCATGACACTCTCTGAGGTCACCACGACTGTGAACACCGGACGAGCGGCGGGCTGCACAGGCAGGGCAGTGGGGACCCCTGGTGGCCAGACGAGCCCCTGCCTCTCCTTCCAGCAGGAGCAGTGTCCCCATCTCCCGGGCCTGGCAGGGCCCAGGCTGCCTCGGAGTGCTCAGCACATGCTCAGCGCAGCCCCAGGGCGACCACGGGGCACCCTCACCGTCCTCTCCACAGAGGGGCCCACCCGACAGGTGTGACCCCTGCCTCCCACCCTCAGCCCATTCCCTTCCATCTGCTTCTCCTGGTTCCCACGTCCTTCCAAATCCTGACAGCTGCTTCCTCCAGGAAGCCCACCTGATAGCTCCAGCCTTTCCTGGTCTCTCGCCCTGAAGCACCAGCTGGCTGGAGCACCCTGCGCCCCTTGGCCGTGTCCATCGTCCTCCTCATCACGGCTGCCGCGTAACGAGCATCTGTTACGTCCTCACGTGGCAGGCACCAGGCTCAGCCCTCAGCAAAGCCCGGGGCGGCAGGTACGGTTTTTACCATTTTGCAGAAAAGAAAACCGAGGCTCGGGTGGCATAGCGACTCGCCCGGGCCGGGTCACGGGGGAGCCGGGATGCAGACCCTGAGCCTGGGCCTGGCCTGCCACTCCGCGCCCCAGCACAGGCGCTAGCACCCGGGACGAGACGGCTCCCAGAACTGGGTCCCCCGGCCGCCCAAGATGCCGAGCACACGCTTCGGCCCCGAGCCCTCACCGAGGCCCAGACCCGGGCGATGGTGTCCTGAGGCAGACTGCCAAGCCCAGGGAACTTCCTGACCGGAAGTGGATGGGTGGGCAGGCAGCACGTGCCCCGGGACAGGCCCGGCCTCGGGGCATCCGGCACCCGCCCCAGAGCCCCTGACTACAGGGTCCGCCTTGGCGAGGGAGGTTCTTCCTGCCGACAGGGGGGACCACGCGGGGGACGTCAGGGCCACAGGTGCTCTCCCCGCCCAGATCCAGACTGCCCGGTGTGGTCTCGGGAGGGGCCGGCCTTCCAGACTCCCCGACGCGGCGGGTGGGGTGGAGGGGAGCGCGTGTAACTTCGCCCCCGGCCCCAAATCCTCTTCTCTCCTACAGAGAGTCCCGGAGCCTCTGCGGCAGGGGTACCAGGACACCTTGGAGCCCCCACAGCACACAGGGTCCCTGCGGGGCAGTGTTCGTGAAAAACGCCACTGACCCCAGCTTGGCTCTGACCTTGAACTCCACAAGGTGGTCCTGGCCAGCTCTGCCTGAAAGGGGCCTCGAACCAGACTGGAGAGGCCGGGGCGCCGTGGGGGCTCTGTGCACACCCGGCGACCCCACCGCAGACCCCACCGCAGGCCCACCGCAGGCCCCACGGCACGGCCCTGCCCCTCGGCCTGTCCCCAGCTTTGGCTCAGCCCTCCCCAGCCCACAGCAGCCTGAGGGCGACCCCTGGTGGCCACCCAGGAGCTCTGCCCACGGAACCGGCCCTCAGACCCGGCCCACCACAGCTGCCCTGTAGTTTCTCTCTGATCCCCAACCCCAGCCCGCGTGGCACACGGGGCAGCCCTCAGGAGGCCTGTGCTGGGTCACGGCGAACCGTATAAAGGGAGGGGCAGGAGCGGTGGGAACCTGGCCCCCACAGTCCCCCACTCCCTCCACCACTGCGGTCCACTAGCAGCCAGTATGACCTGTCCCCAGTGACCGGGGAAGCCAGGCTCATGCAGGGCAGGGCCAAGGCCCCCAGGACCCTCCCTGCTGAGGCCCGACCCAAACAAGGGGGATGTCGGCTCACTCCCCACCCCCCTCCCCGCCCACGCCTGGACCGCCTGCAGGTCCTGGCTGCTGCGCTCTGTGTCCACCTGTCCTCCACCTCGTCCCTTCTCTGCCACCCCCCAGATCCTTCAGAAGACCCATCGGACGTGGGAACGCCGCGTGGTCCGTAGACGGGGAGCCCGCGGGGCCGGCGTCGGCCTGTTTGGGCTGCTTGTGCACCTGTCTGTGCCCCCAGCTCCGCCCAACCAGAACTTGGTCCTTCCCTCAGCATAGCCCCAGACCCTAGTCTAGAGCCTGGAACGCAGAGCTCGCCCGGTCAGCGTCCGATGGGGGGGGCGGGGGCGGCAAGGGTCAGATGGGATGGTGGACAGGTGGATTCATAAATGGGCGGGCGGTGGAGGACTGGGTGCAGGGAGGGAAGGGTGGGGAGAAGGAGTGGGGGGAAGGGAGGGTGGATGAGCCGGTGGGTGGATAGGTGGGTGGATGAATAAACGAATAGACGGATAGAGAGAGCGAGATGGACAGAGGGAGGGAAATCCATGCAGGGATGAGAGACGGAAGGATGGAGGGAGGGAGGAGGGGAGTGTGAGGACAGATGAGCAAAAGAGCAGGCGGATGGGGAATGGAGGGAGGGACGAGGAAGGGGTGGGTGGGCGACGGAGGGAGGGAGGGAGGGAGGGAGGGAGGGAGGCGTGGGCACTGACAAGGTGACAGGAAGCCACCGGCCACCACCCACTTCCCTCTTCCCACGGGAGAGGGAAGGCGAGGGGGGAGGGGCGAGGGGGGGGCGGTGCACAGGTCCCCCACCTTGGGCAGAGGCGCATCCGGGCTCCCCGGAAGCTCTGGGGCCGGGAGTCAGTGCTCCTGGGAGCACACAAACCGGGGGGTTCCCAGAAATGCCAGCGGCACAGAATATGGGGAGAAGCCGGGCGGGTCGCAGGGGGGGCAGGGGGCCGCCACACCGGACACAGCTCGGCCCTTCGCTGTGCCCTCGCACCGCCGCACACGGGGCGCCGTGGTGCCTGCTGCACACGTGGGTGGCTGCGGCCCAGCACGCCGAGGGACCCACGGGAGTCGCAGCACCTATCAGAGCTGGGGTCCAGAGCCAGGCCCCTGCACGCCCCGCCCCCCGCAAGCCAGCCCCGCAACCGACACGATGCCCGGGGCTTCCGCGTACCTGGATCCCCTCTATGCGCTCGGTGACGACGTAGGCGTGGTGCATGGCCACCAGCGGGACCTTGACTCCGGCCATGCTGCCCACGGCTCCCGCCCACACTCCTGCAGGCAGAGGACAGGTCAGCGCTGCTGGCACCTGCCGCGGGCAGCCGGCCGGGGGCATGGGGTCCTCGGCCGGCCTGCCTGCCCTGGCCACAACCTCCCCAGGTCAGTCACTCTTGGGGCCCCAGCCCCGGAGGACGGCTGGGTTGGGGAGCGGCCAGCAAGTGCAAGTCCCACCTGCGCAGTTGACCACGCAGGGCGTCTGGATGGAGCCGTATTCGGTCTCGACAGCCGCGACCCGCCGCACCCCAAAGTCGTCTGTCCGCACCCGGATGCCGGTCACCGGGCAGTTCTCGATGATCTGGGAGCAGGAGGAGAGGCTGCCCCCACAGCCACCGGAGCCGCTGGCAGGGGCCCCCGCCCTGTCACCACCCCATCCTGGTGGGCCCGGGCAGGTGGGCTCCACGTGAGTGCAAGGGAAGGGGGTGACCGAGGAGCCAGGAGCCATATCCACACAGTCCTTGATTTGGAGAACTTGTCCCCAAACACAGTGGCTCTTTTTCATAAAGCGACTTAAAAAATAATCAAGGCTCATTCGACTCAAAGATGTTTGTGGCTCTGATTGTACTCACATCACAGACTTGGAGTGAAGCCAAAACGTCACCACTGGCCACCCCGTGGGGGGGGGTCATTTCTTCCCTTTTTCTTATGTCTCTTTCCTACACTTTTTCTACAATTACGTGCATATGTAAGACAGAAGAAGATAAAAACCACAAGAAGGGGTTTTGTGAGCAGACGCTGGCGTGTGCAGACAGGACGGCGTCCGTACCTGTGCTGCCCGGGCGGTGGCGGCCCGGGCCAGCGCCGAGCAGGTGCCGGCGGGGTCCATGGTGCCGTCGTGCGGCACGTACAGCGTCCCATAGAGGTCGTCCACGTTCATCAGTGGGTACAGCGCCTTGGTCTCTGCGGGGCTCAGCACGTGGGACTCCACGCCGTAGGCCTTGCCCAGCTGGGGGGCCCAGAGGCAAAGAACTGAGCCCGCGGGGGTCAGACCCCCTGTGGCCACGCGCCTCCCCGTCTGGGCCCCCAGGGCCAGCTCTGAGCCCGCCTCCTCCAGGAAGCCCTGGCCGGTCACCACGCCCGGTGGCCCAGCGCTCAGAAGGCTCTGGCCACCGGCCTTCCCCATCCAGCTCCAACACCGGCGAGACCTGAGGCAGGTGGCTTCACGGCCCCTGAGCGGACGCGGGTGATAACGGCTTCGGCAGTTGACGCTTCTAAAGAGCTTGGATCAGTGCCTGCCACACAGGGCTTATTGTGTAAAATAAATAAAAACAACCCCCACAGGTCTTATATTTGGGGTCTGAGGATCAGGTTCCCCTGTCAGACCAGCTCCCCGCACAGACTTGGTCTCTGCCCCAGGCCCCCCACTCATCAGATGTGATTGGCCTCCGGGACAGCCAATCAAGTGTCCCCAGGCACTGCCTATCAGGACAGGCTCCACCCCACTGGAGACCAGCGAGCCAATCAGGTTCCCTGAGCATTGAGAATTTAAAGGCAGACTTAGCTCAGCAGCCCCACCCTCCCACCCCCGGGCTGAGAGGTGGGGGCTGGGGGCTTCCTTCTGCGGCCCCCAACCCAGACCTGAGTGAGCTAAGGGGAGGAGGAGGCGATGGGGTCACCTCCCGACCACCGGAGGCCCAGGCTCATTCCAACGAAGCCAGCCGCCCCTGCTTCCGGCCCGGGCGCCCTGGGGAACTCAGCGGCCCTGTGCCAGTGACCCTCTGCTAGCCATACGGCCAGCTGCTCGCTGGGCCCCGAGCTGGGATTCAGTTGGTGCTCAATAAGGGACGACTTGCTGGAGTAGCCCGGCTCACCCGCGCCCTGGAATTCGGGGTCCGGCTGGCCGCTCGGGTGGATCAACGCCCACCCCAAAGCAGAGGCTTCTGCGGGGCAAGGCTTCCTCCCCGTGCCCCCCACCTTCCCCCGACAACGGCCCTGTCCCTGGTGCCCGGGAAGGGCGGTCGCTGCCCCCTAGGCGTCATGACGTCATTGTGTGTCCTGTCTCCGTGACCTCCACGCATGCCGGCAGCGACGCCCACACGCGGGGCCTCTCGCGTCTCCCAGGCTCGGCGCACCGGCGCACCGTGCTCGGCAACGCGGTCCCATTTTAAAGGTGCAAATGCCGCCTCAGAGAGGCAGAGCCGCCTGTCCCAGGTGGCCCGGCCAGCAGGGGGGCTCCTCCCCTGCTCCGTGTGCCCGGCGCCTGCCGGCAGGGCTGCGCCCCCGCCCCGGCCCGGCGCACCCACCGACATGAGCCGCTGGTACTCGAGCAGACGCTGCCGGCTGGACGCGATGAACAGGCCGCCGTTCTGCACCCAGCCCGTGTGCAGCCCCGTCTCCTCCGGCAGGTCACGGCTCACCACGCGCCTCGTGTGGGCCAGCAGCTCCACCTCCACGTCACTGGGCCGTAGCTGCCACAGCAGGCCTGGCGGGGAGCGCGGGGCCCGTCATCCCCGCACGGCGGTGCCTCAGCCCTCCCTCCTCCACCCCCCAACGTCGGGGGGCGCCGGGTCCCTCTCCGCAGGCCATGGGCTCCCCAGCGAGGTCGAGGAGCAGGAAACAACGGGGCCAAGGCTGGGTTCTAGGACGGGCCTCCCCGCCCTTGGGCAGCTCAGAGAGCGACAACATCAAAGTCTGGTTTCATCGCGCACCTACTGTGCGCTGAGGCCTGGGCTAAGCTGTCACAGGGTGCCGGGGAAGCCCCATGAGGCAGAAGGATTATTCTTCCCAATGCGGGCTCTTCTCCAGCAAGCTGCCCCTTCAGAGCAGAGTCTGAGGGGCAGGAGGCCGGGAGGCAGGCCGTGTGACTGAGGGCACAGGCCGCGTGCCCAGCGGACGTGGGCAGAGGGACAGCAGAGGCAGCGTGTGCAGGCCCGAGACCTGTGATGCCTCAGCTCCTGCCAACACCACGTTCAGTGACCTCGCGAGGGTCACGTGATCACACCGGTCACGTGATCGTGCTGGCCACGTGATTCTGCCCGAAGCGAAAGCATTTGCCTCACTAACCCATGGTCAAGGCACAAGTTTGGCTGCCCTGGGGGACATGCGCATAGTAGGTGCTTAATACATGCCTGCTGGTTAGGTAGGAGGACAATGGACAACAGCACAGGGCCCAGCTTGGGGGAGGGGAGGCTGGAGCGCCCCGCCCTGCATCACCTTGCCGCCCTGCCCACCCTCCACGCCCCATGGACGCCCGTCACCCCAGCTGGCTCTGTCCAGGGAAGGGGTTTCTGCTCTGTGAACAGACAGCTGCCTGGCCCCCAGCTCGGGTCCCAGCTTCGCCCTCCGGGGTCCCACAGGTCCCACCGCAGCCCTTCGGAGGCTCGGGACAAGCGGGGCCCGCCACCTGCCACCTGCGGGACCCTGAATCTCTCCCCGTGTCCGTCCCCTCCTGCTCAGCTTCCTCTGAGAGGCCCGTGGCGGTCGGCCCAGACCTGGCCCGCCGTACCTGCCGTGTGCCAGGTGGTCCCCGACGTCAGCCGCTCCCGCTCCAGCAGCAGCGCCCCACTCACGCCCAGCTTGGCCAGGTGGTACAGGGTCTGGCAGCCCAAGCTGCCCCCGCCGATGACCACTACGTTGGCTGTGCTGGGCAGGGGCCGGCTTGGGCCTCGGGCGGCCGCCGCGGAGCTGGGTGCCTCCTTCAGGGTCCGCTGGTACGGCACGTTCTTCTCGGCGGTGGGGTGGGCCCCGCTGCTCAGGGGGCGCAGCCCCGGGCGCTGGGCAGGGCTCAGGCGAGGGCGGGTGGCGGCCACACGCAGGGCTCGGCTCAGCGAGGCCATGGGGACTCCAGGTGTCAGCGCTGCAGAGGGCTGGGGGAGAGTCGGGGCTGGCTGGGGTGTGGACTGACACGGTGTGCCAGGTGAGACCCCAGAGGACCGTGCCCCCAGGCTGCGACCCTCAGGCCCCCTCCTGCGCCGCCCCACGGCCTTTGGTGCTCATGGAGGAGGACGGAAGGTCCTGCCAGCCCGGGGAGTTGACAGTGGACGGGCCGTGACAGAGCCTGGGAGGTGTGTGTGGGGAGGGTGGCAGGGCTGCAGGGGGAGGCACAGAGGAGGGGTTAGAGTCAGACCCGGGGTCATTGGGGTCAGCCGGAGGGCAGAATGTGAGCGGGAGCCCACCTCCAAGGACAGGGGTGCGGCAGAGCGAACCAGGTGTGGGTCCCGCCCAACGTGGGGAGGGAGGGGCACCTGGGGGGGGCCCTGGGCCCGCACAAGATCTGCAGGAGAGGGACGAAGTGGGGGTGGGCGGGCCACCCGAGTGAGTCCTCGCGATGGACACTGACTAACAGATTAATCAAGAAAAGCAACTTCCATGTCCCAGCCCGAGCCACAGGCCGGGCTCCCAGCACGTGACTGTGAAGCGCCCCGAATCGCTGCAGATGTTGTCCCCAGCTTACGGGGGGGGGCCACTGAGGCGCACAGGGCCAGGCCCGTGTGCAGCCAGGCCTGCGGCTCTCCCGGCCCCTCCTGCCCTCTGGCCCGCAGACGGCACAGGGCCCAGTTTGGGGGAGGGGAGGCTGGGGAGGTGCCCCGCCCACTGCCACACCCTATAGCCCCCTCCACATGGGGGACTAGGTGAGGGGCCCGCCTCCCCCTCAGCGACCCCTCCTAGAGGCGTGGGGGTGTTGGGGGCAGCAGGAAGCTGTGATTCTGGGGGCTGTGGGCGTGGGGGGTGGGAAGTGGGGCAGGGTGCCCCGTGCCCTCGGCCACCGCAGACTGACAGCCCCGGGCACGGGGAAGCGCGCCCCCTGCTGGAAGTCCTCAGCCTTCCAGGAGGCGCCCGAGCGGCGGGAAGTCCGCCTCGTCTGGGTGCCAGCAAGACTCTCCCGGGCCGGGCACCTGCCCCCGCCTGCAGCGCTGCCTAGCGCACTCGCTCGGCCTCTGGCCCGGCCCCTCCCTGCCCCCAGCCAGACCAGTGCCAGCTGCCAGCCCAGGAAGCCACCACGTGCCCCCACCAGCCCACCCGGACTGGGGCGGGGCTGACACGGTCCCAGAAGCAGCTGCGGCTTCATGATTAACCTGCTCCCCGCCCCCGCCCCCTCTCTCCCAGCCCAGAGTCCGCCCAGTGGCCATTCACCGCGGGGGTGAGGGCACAGGACAGCCCGGGCCTGGGGTCAGACAGACGGGCTTGAGCAAACACTGAAGCTGTGCCGGATGGCAGGGGCCAGAGGCGCCCTCTCGGAGGGAGGAGAAGGGGGTTGATGGCCTTCACCTGGTAAAGGGGGGAGGGTGCCCAGGCCCCCCACCCACACAGTGACCCGTGGTCCCGCCACCCCGTCTGATGGCCGATGGTCACAGCAGCCTGAAGCAGAGAGATCTCAGCCCACTCCGGGCCCGCCCCAGCCCCGCCCACCCAGGGGAGGGCCCGGGCCCTGTCCCTCCCGAGGGGTGTACCTCATCAGCTGGCCAGCCGCAGTACCCGTAGCCCGTAGCCCGAGAGGCCTGCCAATGCCTGGCCTAGTCGCTGCTGGGCTTCCTTCTTGAGTAGGTCCCAGCCGGAACAGGCCACCCTGCCCCCGCCCCCAGCCGCTCGGCCTGCCCGGTCACCGCCCACCACAGGGCGGAGGCACCGCCCAGCGGCTCAGGCCAGCCAGCAGCGGTCAAGTGGGCAGCTCTGCGGGTGGCAGGGCGGGCTGTGGACCCTGCACCCCCGTTAACCCTGGGTGGCCCAGCAGCTGGCCTCGCTTCCTCGCCCCTAAAACAAGGGTCACAGATGGCTGCCTACGGGTGAACCCGCGACCCACCTGCCCGTACCTGCTTGTGCTCCCCGTACCCCCAACGAGCTGAGCCCCGGCCAGGTGGGCAGAGAGCTCCGGTGAGCAGCGCCTCGTGCCAGCGCCCGGGGCCTCCTGCGGTCTCTGCACCAGGCCACGTGGGGCCTCGGCACAGAGTCTCTGCCCAGCCAGCTTGCTCGCCCGGGGAGGGGCGTCTACGGCCTTCGGGGGGCAGGGGCGTGGCCGGGAGTCTGGGTCCAGCTTCCTGGGGTAGGAGTGGCTGCCTCCACGTGATGTTGGGGACACCGGGAGCCAGAGAGGGCAGCCAGCTTGCCCCAGGCCACACAGCCAGCCGGAGGGGCAGCTAGACCGGAAGCCGGCATCCTGTGCGCGGTGCCTGGAGGAGCCGCTCAGAGTCGGGGCGGAAGCCCACGAGCGCCTCTGGACGTGCCAAGACTCCGGACAAATGCGACGTGGAACAGGACCTCCCCGCGCTGTGGCCGAGCGGGCAGCGTTCAAACTACAGCGATGCAGCCGCTGAGACAGGGGCGGCCCCGCCGTCAGCAGCACCGTGGGACCAGTGACTGTTCTCATTCGCAGCCAGCTGGTCCCGGACACTTCCTGAGCACCGACTGCATACAAAGCACTTAGTCCAGAGCAGACGAAGACCCAGTCCCTGCCCTTTGGGCCCGGGGTACAGGAAGAAGACGAGGTGGCTGGATGGGGCTGCCCCCCGACCCCCAGCAAGCCGGCCCTCCTCCCAGCAGGAACGGGAAGGTGCAGGTGGCCTGGGCTCTGGCCTGACCTTGTGCCGCCACCATTCTCAGTCCCCACCACGGGGGACAGACACCGTCACTCACTCTGCTGGCTGCAGCAGCACGGGGCTTCCTTGGGGTGGTGTGGGGGTCCACAGCCCGGTCCCTCTGCCGTGGCCACCCGGGGCTGCCCTTGCTGAACCGGGTGAAGGCTGGGTCAGAGAGGGCGAGGCAGGGGCACGGCCACGTCCCCGTCTGGGCCCTGGACGTGGGGTGCACAGGCGAGTGACATGCCAGCCACTGCAGCCGAGCCCTCTCCTGGCCCTGCACTCAGACAGGCCGCTGTGGCAAAATTGTCACAAGCCAAGTGGGCAGCTGTCTCCTTGGACTGTGGACGAGGGGTGGTGGCCGGAGGGCCAGGCCTGGCCATGGTCAGCCAGGTGATCGATCGGGTGCGGCCTGCATCTGGGAGAGGGGGGTGGGCCACCCCATCTCCCCTGGGTGCTGGAGGGCACACCTCATGCTGAGGAGAGGGTCCTGCTGCCAACCTGCTGTACCACCCTGGACTGGTCCCCGCGTGCCGAGCCTCAGTTTCCCCCTCTGGGAAGTAGGAACTGTAACCCCCGCAGTGCTCGCTTTGGGGAAGTTTTCTAAGTTTACCTGCACGGTATTCCCTTCTACCTTCAGTGCATTTGGAAGAAAACCACGTGCAAACCGAAGTCCCAGGATTCCAGGCCTACAACTCCCACAGGCCGTGGATCCAGGTGGCCCACGCCTGCCTGCAGGGCCAGCCCTCGTCCGGGGCAGAGGGAGGCAAGCTGCCCCCTGCCCAGGCAGAAGTCCGGCTGGAGCAGGGGGAGGGGCCGGGGAGGAAACCTCTCCCCGTGGCCCTGCAGAAGGACGCTGAGTATCCACATGACACCTGACAGAAGGAGGTGGTGCCCAGACCCCGGGGGCTCTGCGCAGGGCTGCCCCAGCCCCTCCGGGGACAGGCGGCCAGGCGCCTTGCGTGAGAAACAGCTGCTGCCCATCGGAGAGGGGAGGAAACCGAGCTGGGACACAGCCAAGGGCGCCGGACCCGGGCGGTCTACCGACCAGGGAAGCTTCCAGAACGGCTTTTGAGGGCTGGATTTACACTGCGAAAACTTAGCTTTTCCAGCAAGAAAGGTAGGTGCATCACCCACCCCGACGTCATGAAGACAGATGTTCACCACCTGGGGTACAAGAGGCAGGTGGGCACCGTCATCCAACCTGCCACCGCCCGCCGAGGCCGAGTGGAAACGCTCAGGCGCAGCCACCTGGGCACAGGTGTGTCCGGGCACGAGGCTGCACCACCCCCCCGCACGCACAGCAGGTGTAGGTGGCTTTGTGCCAGGGACCCCAGGCTCCCCTGTCACTCTGTGACTTTTGAGGGAAATCAAGGCGGAGGTGGACTGGTCACTCCTGGCTGTGGGCCAGCGCCCAGGGCCACATGTCACCCCGGGCCCCTGGGCACCACCACCGCCCAGCGGGGAGACAGACGGGGCTTCAGGGGGGCTTCCTGCTTCGGGGGCGGCTTGGGGCTCGGGGCACTGGGAGGGAAGGGTGGAGAAGCAGTGGCCAAGGGCATGAGACCCACACACACCCCCACTTCCCTCCCCACCCGGAAAGCCAAGCCCTCCAGGCCCCCACTCGGCCATGCGGGCTGTTTGCATGTTCACAGGAATGACCGGATCTATGAAAACCCAGATTTCCCAGCTTCCCTCGACACGCTGGGACCCACGGGTCCCCTGGGCTGGGACCCGCAGGCCCCCAGGCCCACACCTTGCCACACACACCCTTAGATGGGGCCCGTTTCGTCCAGTCCCCACCCTGCCACTTGGACCTTTCATGTCCCCTGCTGGCCTCGGGGGGTTTCTGACCACGGACCCGGGCCCCAGGCACCGCGGGTGATAGGGAAGCGCTTCCTCCTCGCCCTGGGGGCAGGAGCACCCCACTCCAGTGGCAGCCGGGCACCAGGGACCAGCGGCCTTGCTGGGGACGGAGGGTGGGGCCCCGGGGATCTGAAAGCCCTCTGGTGCTGACGGGAGGACAGCAGCCCACTGAGGGGGGCTTGGTCCCCCCCCTGCATCAGGCAGCCGACCCTGCCCCCAGGAGGCCGCCCGTGCAAGGGACACCTCCCCCTGGTGGCCACATGTGAGTACGACGCCCTGGGACAGTGGGACCCAGACCAGGGACACAGGCCCAGGACAGAGACGGTCCCCAGGAGGACACTGCGGGCAGGGAGGTGGACGGGACTGGCAGCCTGGGCTCGGCCTGGCCGTCCCGCCGTGGGCCACCGGACACTCGCCCTGGCAGGAGCTTCCTCGCCAATGCCACGGGCTCCACCTCGGCTCCTGAGACGGGAGGCGCCCCCTCGGCGCCTGGGTGCCCGTGTCTCCCCACGACTCTGTCCGCTCTTCTCTCACGCATTTTGAGGTGACGTGCGGAGTGCAGCGAGCCCCGGGACTCTGGCTCCCCGTTCGATCGTCCCTTCTAATCGTGAAGGGACGAACCTCTTTCCCACAGGGCGCAGCTCAGTGTCGAGTCCAGCTCCCGAGGCGGGCGCAGTGCTGACCGCTGACCTGCAGACACTCCCGCCAGCGCCTGGCCCACGCGCCAGGAGGGACGTGCCAGACACGGAGTCGGGGAGAGGCGCACGGGCGGGGACACCGTCTGCCCCGAGCCTGTGACGTCCGCCTGTGAACGCGCTTTCCCTGACACCAGCCGGGCCCGTCCTTCTCCCTCACTTCACTCTCAATATTTCTGGGACCTGATGTCCCGGTCGTGGCCAGCACAGCCCTGTTTAAGAGTGTGTCCCGAAGCTGTTCTTGTCTACACCCACGCCACCCTGAACACGCCCAATCCCAGCTGATCTCGGAAGCGGAGCAGGGTTGGGCCTGGTCAGTACCTGGATGGGAGACCACCTGGGAAGACCAGGTGCTGTAGGCGTAAAAAATAAGGGGTTATAAACTGACAAGGTCCTTGCCATCTGTGAGGTCAACTCAGGGGCCCCTCGACTAAAAAATTAATTAATTAAGTAAGTAAGTAAGTAAAATAAAAATAGACGAAGCTGTTCTCATCCACGAGGGGCGATGCCAGCAGCTCGAGGAGCTGGCCGAGCAGAGGACGGTGCCCAGCAGAGGACGCCGTCCCCATGGGGGCACGGGAAGTCGTCCCTGTTCTGCCGAACGTGCTCCCTCCCGTCAAGCATGTGCACACACAGCGTGTTGGCGGGGTCTACACCGCGGAAGTGTCAGACTCTGTGTCGGCCACGTCACGGCGGCTGTGAGTGTGGAAAGCCGGCCCTCCCCCAGCGCGGGTGGCTCCACGCCCACGGGGACCGGCAGGAGTCACACCGAGGTGCCGCCTGCTCGTGCGAACGAACCGAGGTCATCCGCACACAGCGCCTCTCAGACCGGGGTGGGCCTGGACCGGGAGGCTGGAGAAAGCTCAGCGTCCCAGGCATTCTTCACGCGAGTCAAAGCTACCCATCCCCACGGCAAACCTGGCAGGGGGCTGGCCGCCTCTTTGCCGGGCTGACCCCTCGGGGCCATCCGGTCCCTGTGGCTGGCTGAGGCTGTTATCCACTTCCCCACCCTTCTCTTCCTTCTGTGGGAGATGGCGAGAGAAACTTCTAGGTGTCCCTAAAGCAAGGTGTCATGCCCTCCCCGCCCCTTCTCCTTCCTGTTGGATGGACCGTGAGGCCACACGGGGGACCCAAAAAACAGAAGGACCTGGGACCCAACATGTTTTGTTACATAAGACGTCACCCTAGCAGACCGAGGCGAGGTCCTCCCGCTGGCCACAGGCAAGCGGGGCCTTGGTCACAGCCCCGCGAGGAAATGAATCGGCCGACGGCCTGGACAAGTGCGAACAGGCCCCTCCCCAGTCAAGCCTCTGAGTGAACACAGCCTGCCCACACCCGGGCCGCGGCCCCGGGAGACCCCGAGCAGAGCCGGACGCGCCGTGCTCAGGCTTCGCCCGACAGGGCTGGGGCAGTGAGCGTGCGCCGTTTGGTCACGGGGCACTCGGTCGGGGAAGCGTCCGTGGGCCTCCGGGGGCAGCCGTGTGCGTGACCCTCTCCCAAGCGTGAGGCCGCCGCCGTCACCTGGTGAGTCCCACCTCGTTCTCATCAGGTGCCAGCCTGCTGCCATGGCTCGCTGTCGGTGTCTGTTCTGATATATCCCCGTGCGTCCCTTTAGGACCTTCTCGAGCGAACCCTTCCGTGCGGGCGGGCCACACGTTTTTGTCTAAAACCGCCTTTACGTTTTCCTGGTTTTCGAAATACACGTTTGGGGGGTTGCGACTTAGAAGGCGTTGTCCCACTGTTTTCTGCTCCACAGCCGTTTCAGGAGAAGCAGCTTCTCCACTGGGCCCAGCCGTTTGTAAGAAGGTTCCTTTGTGCCCAGCACCTGTCTGCTTCAGCTCGATGGCCCTAGACTTGCATCCTTTCTTTTTCTTTAAGGCGTCTTGGGCATCTTTGGGTTCTTGATTCTCTTGATGGCCAGCCAGTATTTCTCCAAATTTCGCCTCGCCTGCACCCTCTGTGTCCTCCCCTCTGGACTCCGCCTGGCTCAGAGGCACGTCGGTCCTTCTCGTCCACATCTGTCTCCGCTTGTTTCACCTCTGCTCTGTCAGCGACGCCATCGGAACTCTTGTCCAGGTCACTCATGATTTCTCTGACCGTGTCTGAGGTGACCCATCCACCGTGATTTAGAACACTTCGGGACAGAGGACTGTTTGAAAATGGCCCTGCATGCAAGTCCACTGGGGGTCGCCTCGACCACGGACCACCGGGTACTTCTCCCTGGTCTCAGAATGAGATGCAGACTTCCGGGGGGGGGGCGGTCCATTGTGCTGACAGAAGGGGCTACAAGTCTCTGCACCCCGAGACCTCCGGGGGCCGGGCAGTAGGCATTCCCAGACAACGGCCACACGCAACGGGAACCCGAGCAGGTTTCTTGTCCTGCTCCGTCCGACAAGGCCATTTCCTGCGGGCACCACGAGGCGGTCATGGGCGGGGCCGACACTGTCACCCTCCCGCACGCACACACGCCGTGCGTCCCGCGGCAGCAGTGACCCCCGAGCCGGCCTCACGAATGCCCCTCGACGGCGCTTCCCCCTCGACCCGCACCGCGGGGCGCTGAGGGTCCCGCCGCTCGGCAGCTCCGGTTCCTGTCTCGCGGGGGTAGAAATTCCGTTGGCCTTCGTCTAGCTGGCTGGGTCTGACTTTTCAACTTCTCGCTCCTCGCACCTGCTTCCAGTCGCCGTCCGCCTGCCGAGAAGCGAAGTTACTTCACCGGCTGGGTTCGCGGACCCGACTCCGCAGCCCGAGGGTCCCGCTGCCCCTGCGAGGCGTCTCGTTTCCTCGCTTCGGGGCCAGTGAGTGTGTATTTCTTGGCACTTTCCCTCGGGGGACTTTGGGGGGCAGAAATTGAAAGCGGATTCTTCCGAGGAGGAATGGCATTTCCTCCTTCTGGGCGTCCAGGGGTGTTGATGACCAGACCCCACTTTACACTCGCACTCTGGGTTTTCAGACCCACAGGACGTAGACACAGGCCGCACCCTTCTTAAGGCCACGTTGGAGCCACACACAGCATCTGTTTCCCAGGGGTGACGTCCCAAAGCGGCACGGACTGAGTGGCAGGAACAACGGAGACATCGTCTCAGTCCCGGAGGCCGGAGGTCCAAGTCCAGGCGTCGGCTGCGTTGGCTCCTTCCAAGGGCTCCAGGACAGAAGCGGCTCCGGGCCTCCCAAGCTCTGACAGTCTGCTGGCCATCCTTGGGGTTCCTCGGCTCGTAGACCGAGCTCCCCATCTCCACCTCCATCTTCACCCGGCCTTCTCCCTATGTGCACGTCTGGCTTCCAATGTCCCCTTTTTCATGAGACCAGTTCGACCAGGTTAGGGCCACCCGACGACCTCCTTCATCGTAAGCCGACCACAGCTGCAGGGACCTGATGGCCACGTAAGGTCACACTCACAGGCGCCGGGGGCTGGGACGCCATCCCGTCTTTTGGGAAGGGACACAAATCAATCCGTCACACACGTTCTCTGGGAAGTTTTCACTTTTCCTTTCCACCCACCGTCAAGGTACAGAAAGGAGAAGGCTCCGCGCTTCCCCGTGGTGGCCGGGCCGAGGGAGGAAGCTGTCCCTAGTCACCCCGACCTTGGCGGTGACAGCCGCCGGAACCCCAGCTTTTAAGAGAGGATCGCCCATGAGACTGGGCACTTCGGGGGCCCGGCGCTTTGTCCGCTCGCCCCCTGCTCGGCCAGGCTGTGGGGTGCACAGCTCGCCCGGCTCGGGAGAGGACGGCTCCCCACTGCCCCCCGACTCCCACCTCCACCAGCTTCGGCACCGGTGTCTCCTCCGTGGCCGGCTCCCTGCTGAGATTAGAAATACTTCGTCACCATTTTTGTGGGTTTTATCACCCCGTGCCAGGCAGAGCGGGCTGAGGGTGTCCGTGCCCCCATCTCCAGGACCTGGAAATGTGACCTCGGTGCAGGAGGCGCTGCAGACGGGAGGAAGGTCAAGGGCCTTGAGACGGGAGGTTTCCCCCCATTAATCACATGGCGTCCCCGCAAGCAGAGAGCCCGCCCCGGCTGTGGTCAGAGACGCGACCCTGCCGGCCGTGAAGAGGGACGAAGGGGCCGTGATCAAGGATCCGGGAAGCATCCGGAAGTGGGAAAAGGCGAGGACATGGGGTCTCCCTTGGGCCCCCCGTGCGGGAACACAGCTGTGCCGCCTCCTCGGTTCCGGCCCGGGAGACCCGCGTGGCACCCCACGGCCCCCGGGGCTGCGAGGCCGCGACGCGTGTCGTTCTAAGCCGCCGCTTTTGGGGTGACTCGCCATGGCGGCTGCGGAAAACCAGGCCACACGCCCGCGGCTGGACGCGGGAGCCGGCCTCCCCGGACACGGCCGCCGTCCCTCCCGGGCCGCGACGGGACGCTGCTCCGCCCCCGCTCCTCGCCGCCCTCCAGTGCGCGATCTTTCCCGGCGTGCACCTCCGTGCCCTCAGACACTCCCACGTGCATCGCTTCCCCGGCGTGAGTGACGTTGCTCGATTTTTACCGGGAAAAGGTGAGAGAGCCCCGACACCTTTGCCTTTCCGGAATCATGTTCACATTTGAGGCTCCCTGTCCCGGGGTTTGCGATAGCTGTATTAGGTCTGTCACCAAATCCGCACCTTGCGTAAGGCTTGTCCCCAGTTAGCGGGTTCCGCGTTCAGGCCCAGCCTGGGCGTGGCTCCCGCGTCCGTGTGGCTGAAGGTCGGGCCCCCCGACGTTTCTGAGAAGTGACGGCCCCTGATCTTGCACAGGTCGAAACTGTCTGCTTGCTGCCTTACGCCCAGGTGACTAGCTGAGCCTAACCCTGGGTCCCTCTTTCTCATGAGAACTTTGTGGGCACTGTCCCACGTCCCCAGCATCGAACGTGCCGGGTGACGTCTACGGCACACCGAGCCGTTCTCTCCCGAGGCCCTTGGCGTCCTGCCCGACGCCCGCTGGGTCATTTCCCTCGTCTTTGAGGTCCAGGGTGAGCCGTCCTGTGCGGCTCCATCCTGGGGTGCGGGGTGCCTGTCACTCTTTCACGTCTGGAAAGTTTTCGAAAACACATTAAAACACCATCGTGCTCCGTGACTTTGGTTTTAACGACGTGTTAGCATTTCCTTTTCGTGACGGGGCTCTGACACCTGGGCGTTACGCAGGGGCCCAGCGCCAGCGCCTGGCCTCCGAGGACCTGTGGTCGGTGCCACAGGTGTCGGGGCCCAGGCCTCAGGCCCGGGGCCGCCCCACCGCGTGCTCCTCCTGCTGGGACGGGCCCCTCCGTCCGAGCTCAGTGTGGATCCTGCTCGTCCGCTGTGGCGTCTCATTCGTGGGGATGGACAGGCTGACGTTCCCGTCCTTCCTCCGGAGGGCGCTGCTAAAGCCCTGGACGCGGGGCCCCCATGGCCCTGCCCCAGGGGAGTCTGCGGCTGTTAGGGTTTGGGGGTCACGATGCCGGGGTGCCCCTCAGGAAGCAGCGCCCCTCGGATCTGCCTGCCAGTGTCCCGGGAAACCCCAAATGGGCAGGCCCCCTCCACCCTGTCCACACGGGGGCCCCCAAACAAGCATAAGCACCCCCTTCGTATGTCCGTGATGCCTCCCCAAAGGGCCCCCAGCACCCCTCAGTTAACCTGTGGCCGCAGCAGCCCCCCTCAGGCCACCACGCTCCCTGCTTCTCGGCCGGGACCTTCTCAGGGCTGTCCGTGCTCGCTCAGCCCTGCTCAGGGCGGCCGAGGGGTGCTGGCCCGGGGACCGGTAGGCAGTGCCAGGCCCTCCCGTCCCGCATGTGTGGATGTGGGAACTCAGGCTGGAGGCTGGCTCCAGGGGTAGGCGGTGTTGGAAATCTCGGGGACTCGGTCCGCGTTCTCTCGGAGAGGGGGCTGCCCCACCTCCTCTGGTTCTCGGGGCGTCTGCTTGAGCCAGCTCTGGGGCTCTGGGCCCTGAGACCAGGGCGGGGAGGCTCGGACACTCATCTGTGTCACCTCAGGCATCTGAACTTGCTGCCCTCGTCTGTAGCAAATCTGACATTTGCTGAGAGGCTCACCTGATCCCCACGGCCCCCCAGGTGGGTCCGGGGTGTGGCTGGTCGCCCACCCCAACGGCCACACTCCCGTGCCCTCAGCAACAGGGCCCGGCGTTGTCCAGGGTGGCCGTGAGCCCGGCTCAGGCCTGCGTTTCCAGCCTCCACTGCGGCCGGAGCCCCGGGCAGGGCAGGGAGAGGGAGAGCAGCGCTGGCCTCCCCTCCTGCCGCCGTGAGGCCGGGCGCTCGGGAGCCGCCCTGGACCACGGCTGTGAGGAGGGCAGCACGTGCCGGGGACAGGGTGGCTGGGGGCCGCAGCACCAGGCCAGCCCACTGTCCCCTCTGCGAGGGACAAAGCCCTCTCTCCTTACCACTGTCTCTCAGGCCACAGACCCACCTTCCGGGACAGTGCCATCTCTGCGTCCGACGCGGGAGGCGGACACGCGCCGGTGCCAGGGCTGGGGCTTGAAATCCATCCACACGGGGGACAGTAGCGTCCGCCCCTCTGTGGCAGCCGGCGGGACCCTGTGGCACTGGGCCGGCGGGAGAAGCCGCGGTCTGGGCCCTGGCACCCCATTCCCTCCAGACCCACAGCCTCTGCCCAAGGCTGCGCCGCCCAGGGCCCATGTCAGACGCCGGCCAACCCCCTGGGCCTCCCCCTCGGGTGGGGCAGACCCTGCTGGAGACAGACGGAAATCCAGCCACTCCTGCAGAAAAGAACTTAGGTTTATTTGCAGTAAAAACCATGGTCTGAAAAAACCTGTTGGCAAATGTACAGTTTGCGTTCCACGTGGGGTCGCCTCCAGCCGCGGGACCCCAGGTCCGTGGCCCGCATGCGTGTTCACAGCTAATCTCAGGCCCCCGGTCCGAAGCCCCGTCCGGAGGGGGCCCCGTTTCCGGCCAAAAACACCAGCACCCCTGCCGGCCGGCCGCCTCCCCTCCTGCCTCGTGCAGTGCAAAAACAAACCGAACCGAATCCATGTTCAAAAAAACCCCAAAACATTCACAAAAACCAGGGCTCCGCACCGTTCTCTCAGTGTCCCCGTTTCATCACGACTGCTTTCAAGATGACCTCAAGTACACATCGTTTTCTTGCTGTTATATAACCTCTTCCTTATTATTCACAGACATACAATGGAAGCTTTGGATGAAATAATTACACACTTCTTTTTCCCTTAAAAAGCGAACAAGTCAAATCAAAAACAGAACAACAAAGCTTTTCCGACAACAGTAAAAAATAAAGGAGGCTGGCTGGTCCCCTCCCCCTGGGCTCACGGCGGGTGGGGCAGAGCTGGGGGGCACGGCAAAGTGCGGGCACCCCGATGGCAGGGGCTGGTCTGCTCCCACCGGGGCGATTCTCCCCACTACTCCACCGCACCCCCACGCGATCCTGTCCACCTCACTTCCCAAGCCCTGCGGGCCACCCTCTCACTCTACCTTGAGGCCCACCATCTGACCCCTACCCCCAGCTCCCCACGGCAGGGTGCTGAGTGTGGGAGCCAAGCCTGGAGGCAATGAGGCTGACCTCAGAGGAACCCCAGGGTGCAGCGTGGAAACCAGCACCCGAGCCAGCAGGGGCCGGCCTTCCCAGCGCCCCCTCAGCCAGGTCCCCGCTCCCCACACAGGGCTGTACAGGTGACTGAAGGCAGGAGGGGACATACGAAGCCCAGGTTTCACCAGTAGCTTTGGCACAGAGCTCAGAGGGAGAGTGTCACTAGTTCTGCAACATCCAGGCAGAGAAAACGGGGTCTAGCCGAGCCAGCCGGAGGTCAAAGGCCAGGAGAAGTCAGGAGGGGGATTTCAGGGGAAGAGCCACCCCCAAGGGCACTTATTTTGGGCTGGCCACAGGCCCAGGCCATGAGCTGCAGGAACCCTGGGCAGGAACGGCTGCCAAGGGCAAGAACCAACATCCCGTGCAAAGGCTGGGGACCCTCGGGGACGGCCTTGAAGGACACGGGAGACCCAGCGGGCCCGCCTGCAGGGGACGGTGGGGGGCTTCGCCCTGGAAGGGACTGTGAGCAGCAGGGACGAGCGAGGGACAACCCGGTTTTCTTCCCATCCGGATCAGGGTTTACAAAGAATTCTCCACTGGCAGCAGGACCGGACAGACGTGCCTCGGACGCAGGGCGAAGACAGTACCGTTGACGGGGCGGGGCCAGCAACCTCCCCGCCCCTAAGGCTCCTCCCAGGAGAGGGGCCAGCCCCAGGGATCTCCGCACGGCCCTGAGCAGAGGGACACGAGGCGGCTGAGGGGCACTGCACAGGCCCATTGAGATGCAATCACCCCACCGAGCACAGCCGGGGCTGCACAGGCCCGCTGCCTTCACGGCCGGAAGCCTCCCCAGGGAGCAGCAGGAAGCAAGAGGGCTGAAAGTCTAGGGGCTGAGCGGAAAGGGTGGGGGCAGGTCCCCTCCGCTGTCCCCAGCCCTCCCTGGGACAGCATCTGCTTTTCAAACCGAGGCTCCTGAACGCCTCGGCTGGCACCCGGCGCCTGGCTCGCAACGCCGCCGGCACGTGTCCTGTGGCGCTCCGGTGGTGACAGCCACAGCAGGGCGGCCCAGACTTCCTCTATGTACAAGCAGTGAGCCCGGGACAGGCCACCAAGGGCAGACCGGTGCGCGTTCGGGACTCCGCACGCCTTCCCCGTCGCTGGAACTGGTGAGGACTGGAAGGCCAGCAGGCATCGCCCCCTGCGCGTCACGGAGCTGGACGGACGTGAGCGGGAGCAGCCCTTCCACGGATGCGCGAGTCCCGTCTGCGCCCTCGCCGTCACCGTCACTGGATGCCCTCCTCTTCCACGTACGTTGAAGGAAACCAGCCAATCTGGAAAGAAAACCCCAGCAGGATCATGTAACAGTGTGTCAGGGCTGCGGGCGAGTAGAGGCTCGTGGAGATGGGGCCGTCCTTCATAAGGCTGGAGTTCTGAGCCAGTCCTGCCCCGAGAAAGCACGGCGGTCCAGGAGCAGTGATGACCCCAAAATGCACCAGCCCTCAGCCATAAGATGATCTGCATCCTCTCTAGCTGATGGCCAGGAAAAAATACAAAAAAACCATCTGGAGAAAAATAACATGATCCAGAGCCTGTCTCTGTTTTACAGGCAAGCTCAGCATTTAATCAGGACCACGTGACAGAAACGAAGAAAATACAGACGACAGAAACCAAAATAACTCTAACTTGTATGTTTCAGAAAAACTGATGAAAAGGCAGGAAAGTTTGCCAGAGTACTGAACTCGGAAATCAAGCAGAAATCCTAAGACTGAAAAATATAATGACTGAAATCAAGAATTCTGTAGAAGGGTTTAACATCAGATTAGACAAAACAACAGAGAAGACTAATGAACTGGAAGACAGACCTATGGAAAGCACCTGGATGAAAACCAGAGGCAAGGATGGAGGACCCATAAAGCAGGGCACCGGAATCCGGGGCGCGGTGAAAAGCCCTAACAGCCATGTGAATGGACCCCGAGAGGATGCGACAGACACCCCGTCCGAAGAAATTTCCCCAACCAAAGGGCACCAGCCGCAGGTTAAACAATCTCTTCTTCTCTCAAGCAGAATGAACACAGAGAAAACCCGTCTAGGCATCCTAGAGCAGCGGTCCCCAACCTGTGTGGCACCAGGACCGGTGCTTCCTATGAGGATCGAACACCTGAGGATCCGAGGTGGAAGCCGAGGCGGTGATGCTAGAAGCTTTGCTCTCTCACCTGCCACTCACCTCCTGCTGCACGGCCCGGTTTCGTCTAACAGGCACGGACCGGTACCCAGTCTGCGGCCTGGGGGTTGGGGACCCCTGCATTATAAGAAAACTAATACAAACCAAAGACTTATTTTTGCTTTACATGTAGTCCAGTGGTGAGTTTGTAAAGCCATTTCCTACAAAAGACGCCACGTTAAGAGACATCAAACGACCGTTTTACAGAAACGTTGGCAGTCGCGTGACAGCTGGAATGACGTCATCGAAGTGCTGAAATGAAACATCCAATGGCCTAGAATTCTTTCGCCAGTGAAAGTGCCCTTCAAACATGAGCTCAACATATCCGCTCCGAAAAGGAAACCGATCTCACCAGAGATGACCGATTCCCGGGGAGACTGAGTAAGGGGAGGAGAGAGGCTTTTCCTTACAGCAGAGTGTCTCCTAGGAACTGGAGGAGAAATGAGTGAGAAAACCACTATTTTTCAACCACGGGTAGAAACAGTTAACTAGGCAAAATTCACCAAGTATATAAGAATAATTAGGAAGTTTGATGCGAGACAAGATAGTTATCTCATTTCAAACTATTACCCTGAAAATTATTTATAACCACAGTAACTGCACAGTGGAGAAACCTGGCAGGTACCACTCTAACTTAAGTGACCTAAGTTAATGTCACGATTATTTAGGACAAACTGACACTCCATGCCTTTGGAGCGAGGACGCGTTAGCACAGAAAAAGTATGCAGCCTCCCATTGTGTGGCGTTCCCTCCCAAAATGGGCAACCTCAACCGAGTCATGAAGAAATGTCAAACCCTTACTGAGGGACAGTTACAAAATAACTGGCCATGCCCTTCAAAAACGTCAGTCACGTAAGGCAGACGAGGGCCGAGAACCGTCCCAGACGAAAGTGAGCTGAGTGTCATGGCAAGCTGATGCAATTCACAGACCTGGAAAATTCACAGCTCCAGGGCCAGGGAGCACTAGCTTAGGGAGACACCGCGGGCACCTGGGAGGCCTGGACGCGGGCTGCGGGCTAGGTCAAAGGGGCGTGTCGCTTGATCTGAAGACATACACACTGAAACTGTTTAGGGGAAAACAGATGTGTCTGCAACTGATCTCAAATGGCCGAGAGAAACGCAAGGGTGTGTGCGCACACACACACACACACACACACAGAGCGAGAGGGGATGCAAACGGCTAAGCAAATTATCAGATCATTCTCCATGGCTAAATCTGGGCACATGAGAGTTCTCTGTACTAGTGCAACTTTTCCTTACGTTTGAAAGTGTAGTAAAATAAGTTACAAACATTTTACAAGGAGACCATTAGAAAAAGAAAGTGAAATAAGATGTGCTCAATCCAACAGAAGCAGACTTGCAGTGAAAACGCAGTAAAGAGGGTGGGCCTTCCGGCGGCAGGGGCGTGGTGTGAGGGGAAACGGGGTGATGCAGGGAAGAACGGGGAGCCCGGGGAAGGCAAACAGATGTACATCTAAATGAACACTAACCGCTTAAAACAAAAATCATGCCTCATGGGGTTAAAAAGCATGTGGAGTTAAGACACATGACAACACTTCCGCAAAAGTCGAGGGAAAAATGAACAGAGCCAAAGTGGCGAGGTCCTCACATCGTCCGGGAAGTAGAAGTGCTGATTCAAGGCGGTCTCTGAGGACCCAAGTGCGTGCCCTAAGGTGACCCCTAAGGTAACCCCTGGTAACAGACAAAGAATGCATAACTAATGAAGCAGTCAAAGCGACAAGAAGTGGAATAGGGAAAAATACTGACTAATCCCAAAGGAGGCAGGCAAGGAGAAAAAAGGAGGAATAAATGTTACGAAAGGAAACAGAAAGATGAGGTTTTTAAATATAAATACCTCAGTCATTACATTAAATGTAAATGAGCTACATGCACCTATCAAAGGGCAAAGACTCTAAGATCAGACAGGCTTTAAAAATTCTGTTTATAACACTTCATCTTCTATCTTAAATATAAGAACACGGAAAAGCTGAAAATAATACAAGGGAAAAAAGTGTGCCATACAAAACACTAACCAACCCCTGCCCCACAAAAAGCCGTCACTCTAACGACAGATGAAGTAGAAATTATAGCAAGGAAAAAATGGCCAGAGATGAAAAGAGACATTTTACAATGACGGGCAAAGTAACGGGATCTGGAAGGCTCTAAAGCTTAGCTCTGCTCTGAACTCTCCATGGGAAACCGGGTGGCTCTGCACCCGAGGCCAAGGCCCAGGTGTGAGCGGGCCCAGGTATGAGCAGGCCCAGGTGTGAGCGGCCCCAGGTGTGAGCAGCCCCAGGTGTGAGCAGGCCCAGGTGCTCCACCACGGGCACCCAGGGCCCATGTCAAGGCCAGTCACCCAGGACTCAGGCCACGTGCTTCTAAAGGGCTGGTGGGTGCAAAAGGGCCAAGGCCCAACGGCCTCCCGGGGCAGACAGCGCTGGGCAGAGGCAGGTCAGTCTCCATCACCTGGACGGAATGGTGAGTGATGGGAGCCAGCGCTGGCCGGCCCTCTGCAGCCCGCTGTGCTGCAGGGGGCACTGCGGCCCTAGGGACAGAAAGGCATTTCCCAAGCGGTGACACATGGCACTGTGGCACCCTGCTGGGTGGGCGCGGAGAGGACGGGGTCAGGGCCAGCGGGTCCAGACCGGGCGCTGGCCCTGGGGCCGTGGAGCGACGCAGGACCGCAGGGTGGGCCTGGAAGCATCGGGTGTGTGCCCCCACGGCCCCAGGGCATCAGTGGGGCCCAGCAAGGGCGCCCGGGCCCTGCTCTCGGTCCTGTGGCCTCCCTGCTTGGGCACGTGCAGAAGGCTGTAGGCAGAACCCGCCCCTGGCCCACACGCAGGGTCGACCAGGCCCGGATCAGACCCGACCCGGGAAGCCCAGGTCTGCGACCAGGGGCGCGGGGCGCGGGGCGGGGCTGTGCTGCGGAGCCCGGGGAGGGGGGCGGGCCCGGCGGGGCGGCTGCGTGTGGGCTGGAGGGGGGCGGGCCGCGCCGCGGGGCCGCGTTGCACAGCCGCAGGCCAGTCCGCCCCATGGAGTGGGGCGGCAGGGTGCGGCCACTCACCTGTCCGTTGGTCTCGCCCCTCCACCAGCCCTGGTCGCCACCCATGCGGCTGTAGATCTTCACCACATCGCCTTCCCGCAGCGAGAGCTCCCGCATGTCCCGGGCCGCAAAGTTGTACCTGGCTACGGCCGTGCCGATGACGCGGGGCGCGAGCACTGTGGGGGGAGACAGCGGCGTCACACGGCTGCCAGCCCACTGTGGCGCGGTCCGGCCGAGCGCCCGTGCAGGTGGTCAGAGCGGTCACCGCCGGCGCTGGGGCCAGGAGTGAGCGTGCCACGGGGACAAGAGCAGATGCCAGCTCAGGCGGTCACAGCTCCTGCCCGCGTGCCCGGTGCATGGGTGTCGCGTGGCCAGCGGGCGGCTGAGCCACCCTCACTCTGACACGGTGCCTGGGCTGGGGCCGCAGAGCACGGCCTCCTCCCCTGTGTCCCCAGTTCCAGATCTCCAAACCAACTGGAAACCCGGCTGGACAGGCTCAGGCTGGGACCCAGGAGCCAACAGACAGGTGACAATGACCATGGTGAATGGGGACACACACAGCGGCTGGGAAGGGCTCTGGCCCTGGCAGAGGCAGTGCAGGGCCATGCGGTCGGGGCCACCGAGACCGTGTCCCCCTGCAGCCAGGTCCCACGACCAGAGCGGGGCCCACGGGCTCCACTCCCAGCTGCCCCCGCGGGTGGCTGCCTGGCTGTCGCCGTGACCAGAGGCAAAGCTCTCAGCGAGAAGGACAAGGGCTGACAAGCAGGGGCGTGGCCATCGGGGCCAGCGCGCCAGGTGACAGCAGTGAGGAGAGCAGCGCCGCGCCAAGCCCGACTGGGACCTCAGGTGCCAGCAGCAGCCCCGCCCACCTGCCAAGCCACCTGCGTCCCCGTCCCACGCCCCTCTGTCGCGCGCCACCCCCGCTGCGGGCAGCGGCGCACACGGTCAGGCAGGGGCCGTGGGCCGGCGGGCGGCCCGGAGCCAGGCCGCCCCCCACGCGCCGAGGACAGCGGTACCTGGCCAGAAGGGCGAGGAGGAGCCCTGGGGCGCCAAGCTGAGGCCCTGAGGACTGAGGAAAGAAAAGCTGTAGGAAGCGCAGGAAGCTGCAAAGAGGCGAGAAAGAGCGTGAAGGGCGTGGCGCGAGGGGCGTGGCGCGAGGGGCGTGGCGTGAACGGGTGCGTGCGGCGGGGGCGCGAGCCACTCAGACTCTCAGGCTCCAGGGGCTGCGGCCGGGAGGGGCCGGGGGCAACACGACCCGAGGCCCACCGGGCCCAGGGCAGGGTGCACGGGGACCCACGGGCGCTGCTCACCCGGCCCCTTGCCCAGCACTGGCGGGGGCTCACTGAAGGCCCTCACCCGTCTGCTGGCCTGCTCAGACCCACCGTCCTGCAGGCCCCTCTAGGCTAGAGGACGCAGAGTGCCTCAGGGAATAGGGTGCTGGCTGGATGCCAAGTCTGTGGACTCCACATGGCCCTGGGCGGGGCGGGGCTGGCTCTTACTGTGGGGGCCCCTGGGAGGCTGAGGCACAGGGAGGGGTCTGAGGACAGGTGGGACCTGCCCTGTCCTCTCCCCACGCTGACCTCTGGGCAAAGGCACCGAGACTCGGAGCAGGAATTCAGAGCTGGCATCCCTCACCTGTCACCTGGGGCCACCAGGGTGCCCTGGCTCGGGGGGTCTGGGCCGCTGCTCCCAGGGGCGGGAATTGGGGACAGGCTCCCGGCCCAGATCAGAGTAGCCCACAGAAAGCCTTCCTCAGGGGCGAGGGGCAGTGAAGGCCTGGGGCGGGAAGCAGGGAGGGGCGCACACCTCCAGCTGAGCACAGTGGGCCGCGTGGGCATTACCTGGGGACCGGCTGGAGGCCTTGGAGGCCGTGCGTTCCCGAGACTTGTAGGGGTACTTGAGCGTGGTGTCCAGCTGCTTGAAGCTCTCCTTGAGCGAGTGGCACTGGTAGTACTCCACCAACTCCTGCAGGACGCATGTGCCCACTGACGGTCGTCACCTCCAGGAAGCCCTCCCGGGTTGCCCGGGCCTCCCTCACCCACATCCACAGGGTCACGTGGGGGACTCCTCTCCCTGACCCCTGAGGAGTCCCCTCCTGCTCCCGCCCCAGGGTGGGTGGTCAGCATCGCTAAGCCTTTTGACCCGGCACTTTCTCTTCGCAACTTTTGAGGAGAAAAAGAAAGAGAGACGGGCTCGGCCACGTGTCCTGCAGCGGTTCATGACAGAAAAGTAGCCCCTGAGCCCAAGGCCAGGAAGTGCTTCTAGAAATAACAGCGTCTCCAGGTGACTGCGTGCCATGTGGGCACCAGCCAGGGAGGGAGGAGGGCGACCCCAACGGCTGGCATCCGCACACTGAAGGGCTGGCCAGAAGGCGGGGCCGGCGGGGCCAGCAGCGGCGTTTGGAAAGCTGCATGTGTAAACCACACCCGAGCTTACTCGCAGGCGGTGAGGACGCGCCCGGGAATGTGGACATTGGGTTTGGGGGTGTGGGGATTGTGGACACTTCCTGTCCTACTTTGTGGTTTTCTGTGGCCACGGGGCGGGGAGGGGTCTCAGGGGCGAGGTACTGTGGTCACCTGTTCTCAGTACATGGACCGCTTGTAAGAAAGAAATCGCGGGTCCGATTTTAAAACCATCTGGAGAAGGGCCGTGCTTTTATCTGCATTCCGGCTGGGCTGGGCAGGTATGGGTTACAGAGGCAGATGGGGGAGCAGGCGGGGGCGAGGTCTATTGGAACCCCCCTCTACGTGAGGCCGGCCATGCGCCAGGCCCTGGGCTCTGGGAGGACAGTTGCAGGAATGGCGGCTGTGATGCTGGTGGCCAGGGCGGTCAGGCCCTCCCCGCCTCACTGTCCAGCATGGCCAACCCACCTGGCCCTTTGCGGGGTCGGGGGGACAGTCTTGACTTGGGGCTGTGACGAGGCCCTAACTGTCCCAAGGTACCCTACAAATGCATTTCCTTGGCTCCTTCTCACACTGGGAAGACTTGCTCACCCCGCCAGGAAGTGGCCCCCAGACCAGCTGCGGGGGACCCCTGCTGGGCTCTCATCCCCACTCTGCAAGCCTAGTCTGCAGGGGCCGGGGTGCCAGACACCCCTTACCCTCGGTGTGGCTGCGGTGGGCAGCCCGAGGCCTCTTCCCTCCCCTGGGGCCAGGCAGCGGGAGCCACAGAAACACATACCAAGAGGCTTTCGAATTTCTTTGCCTCCGTGATGTGGATCCAGCTGTCCTTCTCCACCACCTTGATGTGCTTCACCTCGTCATTGAACCTGGGCGAAGGGCACGGGTCTCAGCAGCCGCCCGGCCCTCGGTCCGGGCTCATCACGGGTGTGCGGGAGCACAGGCCGGGCCCCAGCTCCCAGCCCCGGCTCCTGTGGGCACACCCTTCTGACCTTCGCCCCACAGGCCCGTCACCCCACCCCAGCCGACCCCCACTGCTTGCCTATCCATCTGTGGGTCCCCCTTGCTGGTTTGGAGCCCAAACTCCCTGTCAGCCTTTAAGGCCTCAGGCCCCAAAGCCCCACGCCTCTCGTCCATCCAGACACTTCCCAACTCAGGATTCTGCTCGCTTTCTCCTCTGCCCTGGGACTGTCTCCCTTCTCCGGTCCCCCCGCCGCCTGGTGAAGCCTTCGCAGCGTGGTTTACGCGTCAAAGGTCTGACCTGGGCCCCAGAGGCCGAGGGAGCAGCCCCAACCCCAGCTCTGACAGCGTCTCCCAGTTTTCTCTGACTCTGCACCTTCCCCCCAGACATGCGAGCGCAAGCCCGCCAGGCACTCTGGGCTGGGCCCGAGACCCCATCCTGTGGACGTCCTAGGCCAGTGGTGACCAACCCCCCGTCCGAGTCGGTCTCTTGAAGAGGAGGTGGCAGACCCATAGGGGGAGCTCCCGGGAAGGGCACCCGAGGTGAAGGCCCTGGCTGAAGCTCGCAGCTGCGGGACCTTTCTGTGCTCTCAAAGGCCCCCTGTGGGGCCAGAGGGAAGGCCCTGAGCCCTCACGAGCATCTCTGGTCCCCAGGACCTGAAAATGGCCAAGCACGCCCAGCAGGCCGCTGTGGGCTGCCGGCCGCTGGGTTGTCCCGCAGGGCCCAGGCCAGCCAGGCTGGATAGACCCATCTCGAAAGGGTCCTGGTTTGAGCAACTACGCCACAGCCACCCCCAACCCAACACCCCCGGGTTGCTGGAGGGGACGTGGGGAGCGGCGTGGGGGTCGGGCCCCCCGGCCCGCGGGCCGCCCGTACTTGATGCTGATGGCGAAGCGCTCGGCCTCCGCCGGCCTCTCCCTGATCAGGTAGGTGCCGCTGGCGTGGGCTTTGAGCAGGCTGTCTGTCTGCTGCCTCTCCATGTTGCCTGCAAACCTAGAGGAGCCGGGGGGAGACGAGGCTGCACCCGTCCAAGGCCTACGACGGCATCCGCCCCGAGCCAACGGCTGCAATCCGCAGAACGCCCCACAGGTGGGGTCCAGAGGAGACTGGGGGGGCGGTGTCACATCTGCCCGTGAGCACATGGGCCACAGGGAAGATCACGGGGGCGTGAGGAGCCCCCACCTTGGCCAGCCCCCTGGGGGTCCCGCTCTACAGACCCCGGGGCCTGCGAGGCGTCTCACTACTTCACGGGCGGTGATAAGTAACAACGGCTCACGTGTGTGGCTTCTGGGTTTTTTGGCACCCACCTCCGTTAACGGGTCTCAGACAGACCTTGACAGAGGCTTTTCCCGCCCACCCCTGCTGAAGGGGAGCCGCCGCCCCGACACCGACCCTGTGCCCTGCCTCCCCGTCGGGCTGAATCAGACCTTGTATGAACAGGGAGCAACCGAGGGCGACGGCTCGCTAACAGTCTGTCAAGTGCAAGTCCCAGCTCGGTCCCGCCCACGGGAGACCTGGTGCGGGCGGAGCGCCCGCGTGGTCAGACTGACTCTCAGAGACACAACAGAGCGGCCGAGGCGAGGTGCCAGGGCCGGCGAGGTGCAGGCACCCGGCGCCGCTGGGCATGGGTGGCTTCAGGGACGAGCCCCGAACCGAGACTCATGAGGCGAGGTGCTCGGGGTGGCGGGTTACCACACCGAAGCTGCCCGTTAGAGCGGCCACTCCAGGGCGTCACTCCCCGAGGCAGCCCGGAGGCCCGGCAGGAGCAGCCGTCAAGCGGGACCCCAGTCCGACTGGCGACTCGTCACCAGCCCGTGCACCTTCACCCATCTAAAGAGCCTCCTGTTCTCGTCGAGCAGCAGTGCGAGGAAGCACGCCATTCCCAGTCTGGCCCTAAACGAACCACTTTCATACATTTTAAACAATAACTCAGAGCATGCACACAAAGCGCTGCCTTCTCCCAGACGTTCAAAGCTGGTGACCGGTCTGGCGAGGGCAGAGAGGAGCCCCCAGGCTCCGCCGCCTGGGGAGCACGGGGACCCCAGACGCAGGCCGCTCGTGGGGGTGTGGGGCGGCACCCCACAGCCAGGGGCCAGAAGGTGCACTCACCAGGGGTAGGCCGAGTAGTCCATGTCCCGGGACGGTGGCCGGCCAATGGGCGGCTGGCAAAGGAACACGTTCCAGTTAAAGCCCCCCAGGGGCCGCCCGGAGTGGGGGCCGGAGGGGCCTGTCAGCAGTGGCTGCTCCTCCAGCCCCAGAGCCACTGGCTGGCACGGTCCCAGAGGGCAGTGGCCCACACCCCCCCTCTGGGAGGGTGTGGCAGGATGAACGACTGACTGACTGAATGAATGAATGGGGAACCACCAGCTAACGCCTAATTCCCAGGAGCAGAGTGACCGAGGGCGGCAGCAAGGCCTCAGCCGGGCACAGGGCCCTGCCCACGGCTCCCTGGGGCACGCAGGCCCCGGCCCTGGGCAGGCGTCTGGCCGGCAGCAGTGAGGCCCAGGCAGCAGCCGCACACAGGACGGCCGGTCTGGGGACGAGACCCCTCGCTGCGGCCGCCCCTCGCTGGGCCGAAGGGAGGCAGAGCCTCCCGGACCACCGGGCCCTCTCCGCCCACTCACCGCGCAGACGGGTGGGGGAGACGCCCGTGGGTGAGGGGCGCTTCTCCTCCTCGGCCGTCTGCAGAGACCGTCCAAGGCCCAGAACGTCCCCACCGAGCCCGTTAGTTTGCGGGGGAGGGGCGCTTCCACTTATTCAAGGCTGGCTGCTTGCGGCCTTCGCCAGGGACGAGAATTTGCTCCAGGCCGCGGGGCTGAAAGCAACGCCATGTTGCCTTTCTCCACTATCGTAACCTGGCTCTGAACCCCGTGTCTGGACCGTTTGCTCCCCACAGCCCCCAGGGCCATGCAGCAGCCTGAGAGGACGCACAGAGTCCCCACGGCCGGAGGAGGGCGGCCACCGCCTCGGTGACGCCCACGGCCCAAGCAGGAGCGCTCCCCCCTCCTCGACGCCCCCCCTTCTGCGGCTGCGCCCCCAAGCCTGGGCCAGCGCAGGACGGCGTTAACGAGGGCCTTCCGAGCGAGGAGACAGCCCTCGCACCCCCGCGCCTCGGCCACCGTGCTCCAGAAGTTTCTGTGCAAGAGCTCACCCTGCCGTCCACGGGGCACGGCTTCACAGACGTGCTGGGGAAGTAGCCCGACTTCCGGGTTTGCAGCAGCCGACCCTGGAAGGGACAGAGGGTCAGGGCGGTGGGGGTGGCGTTGTAACCTGCTCAGTTTCCTCAGAAGGACAGGATGAGGACAGTTCTGAGAAGCGGGTGACGGCGTCGCCTCCCTCCTGTGGCCTCAGAACCAGGTGGGGCGGAGGGGGTGAGGGGCGTCCCCACTTCACGGATGTGAACACTGAGGCTCCCAGAAGCGAAGTGACTGGCCCTTCCCCCCAGAGGGCAGCGGACCCGGTCGGGACGGTCTGGGGCGAGGCCTGGCCCAGCTGCCCAGCGATGGTGCTGGACAGAACTGGGGCGGGGTGGGCATGGCGGGGGCTGGGGTGCCGGGGGAGGGCGTGCAGGACGCAGCGGAGACAGGAGGAGGACCAGGACGGGGGCTTCCGCTGTCGGGGACACCGCAGCCCCCCAGGTAAAGGCTCGCACCCCAGGAGACGGAGCCCACGTCCTACTAACAGCCCACTGCGGCTCTCCACCACCCCCCCATGCTGGGGGCCCTGCGCTTCTGTACCAGGGGTCGGGGCTGGGAGAAGCCAGGGCCTCCCCCTCTCCAGGCCCCCAGGACCCACCTCCCACCACTGGGACTCGGGGTCTCCCCTCAGCAGCTCGATCACGTCGCCCGTCTGGAAGGTCAGCACCGGCTTCCCGGGGGAGCGGGGTTGCCGTGGTAATTCTGCATAGCCACCATCTTGGGACCTGCGGAGGACAGGGCAGGAGGGGGTGGCTCGGTGGCTCCGCCCAGTGGCAGCCCGCCCCACGGCTGACCTCGGTCTCCCTCCTGGACAGGGGGCAGGGGCTTGCACGCCACTCCCTAGATCCTTCTCGAGACTCCGTGTGGCACGCACATTCGTGTGGGCAACAGATCAGCGCCACGGGGTCATGGTGGTGACAGCCGCTTACTGATCGGCACTTCACACGTTTCCTTCCAAACGCCTTTCAAATCTGTGAGTGTCCCCACGTGCAGCAGGACACGGGGTCGGCCGGGCCCAGGGACTGGCCAAGGCCACACAGGCTGGTCCCGGGCAGCTGGAGGGCAGGACCCGGGGCCCCAGCTGAGCCCGGGGTCACGCAGGCCGCGCCGGCCCGGCCGCCCCACGTGGGCCCAGCAGCGGGGTCTGGTTCGTTCTCGCGTGACCAGGTTCGTTACCGTCGTTACCGCCTGGACCGCACGGAAATGTCACAGACCACGACCCTCTCGACTCAACACTTAAAGCCACGTTCTGATGACGTGCCGCAGAACGGCGCCACGTGGGGACAGAGGGGACGGAAGTGACAGCGGCGTGTGGATGTCCACGCTGCCTGGCCTCTGGGCCTCTCCTGGGCTGCAAGGACGCTGGCCCTCGCGGCCCGGGCCCTGTCCCCACGCCCGGTGCTGCATTCTCAGACCCCCAGGAAAGGTGGCCAGAGGCGGGAGGGGGCGGGGCTGGTGGACGGCAGGCACAGTGGGAGGCTGAAGCCGAGAGAGGCCCAGGGAAAGCCGGGCGGTCCCCGCGGCCAGGCCCCGGCTCGGCTCCCAGGGTGACCGACCACACACGACCGTAGCTGAGAAGGGCCCAAGTTCCCACACTCACCCGGTCCTGCTCCAGAGGCTTCCTGTGAGGGTGAGGACAGACGACAGTGATGAGAAGGCTGCCCAAGCCCCCGACGCCCCCCACACACGCCCCCAGACAGAAGGGTCAGGCAGGAAGCAGGCGGGGGGCGGCGCACCCAGGACTCCCACGGGCGCCGGTGACACTGTTTCCCCGTGTGACGACCCTGCTGCTCCTACAGCGCCTTCCACCTCGTGCCCTCCACGCCCTGGGCGTCCACTTCCTCCCTTTGTCCCTTCCTTACCATTAATTCCCACCTCCTCCAGGAAGCCTGCCCTGACCAGCCCAGGCCTGCGGCCTCCCTGCTCTGAGCTGTGGTCCCCTCTCCCTGGGACGTGTCCTGCTGCACACGACTCAACGCTGTGCATCTCCCCTCCCCCATGAGAGCATCTCTGTGCCCCAAGCAGGGCCTGGTCAGTGTCCTCTGACTGTTTAATTCGACTGCAGCCCACAGCTGGGGTTATGACCCAATGTCTACGCCCCATCAGCGGCCTCAGGGACTTCACCCCCAAGTCAGCTACACAGAGAGCAAATCAGGACGGGGCGGGGCATGTCACAGAGCTGGGCACCACTGCATGAGCAAGCTGCCGGGGCAGAACGGGAGGGCGGGTGGCAGCCCCCGGGGCCCCCGTGACCTCAGAGGCCGTGCCGGGAGCCGGGGCGACAGGGTCGTTCGCTCCCGGCACACAGGGCGCCGTGGGCGGCAGGGAGAGAAGGGTGGGTGACTCACCAGGTCTGCGGATGAACCTGCAAGGGAAGGACACGGCCTGAGGACAAGGTGCCAGCAGCAAGGCCCGGGCGGCTCGCGCCCGCACAGACAGGAGCCGCCGGGCATGCTCACGAGTGCGCGCACGCGAGGGCCCCTCCCAGGCCGGCGCGCCAGCCGCAGTGACAGACACGCACAGCTGCCACCGCGACGGTCTCTCGCTTGCTCCTGACGGCGAAGCGAAGCTCCGGTTTGGGGGCCAGAACCAAACGGGGGGACACGGACGAGGCGCCAGGCCCCGTGACACACACGCAGGTTCTGCTGCGCGGCAGCCGCCTGGTCCCTGGGCAGAGCCCCGGCTCAGGGGGGAGGTTCCCGCGCGGCTGGCGACCCGCCGAGGGCACAAGGAGGTGCCGGTGCCCGTGCTGCCTACACAGCACCCTTGCCTTGGACGCACGGGTGCCAGGGGCCAGGCTGCCCGAGGACACGCGGCGCCTTGGCTTGCTGGACAGAAGGCAAACGTTTCGAGGATCCTGTCCGCCTGCCTGGACACCCTGAGCGAGGAACGCAGGGCCAGGCCGGGCGCCAGCCACCTGCGAAGCTGGGCTGCCATCTCGCCCCCGGACAAAGCCAGGACCACGACGGCTAACGTGCGTGTCTGATGTGACCTTGACGCCGCCTGACGCTCACGGGTGCGGACCGCTCCGGGCAGACGTGAGTGGCCGACAGGCCTGCAGAGCCCACGGCTGGTGGGCGCCGGGCGGGGAGGGGCGCCAGGGCCCACGCGGAAGGCTTCACCCTGACAGGCTCCCGGAGGCGCCCCCGGGGCGGCCCACGGTCAAGCCCGCCGTGGCCTGGGTCACTGGCGGAGCCCAGGGGTGGAGCTGCCCAGGACCCGAGGCCCAGAACGAGAGAGCAGAGCCTGGGACGGCAGCGTGGAACCCTCCAGAGGAAAACGCCAGAAGCGGCCGGGCAGGACAACGTTCCCAGCAGAGGCACAGGGGACGCACGCACGGGCCCTTGGGGAAACACAGGCTCCTTAAAATCAGAGCAGGTGCCCGCCGAGGGCTTTCCTGACGGGGGGCGCCGCGACCACTGTGGCTCAGAAGAGGCAGAACCGCCCCTCCGACGAGACCCCAGCCACCCACGTCACAGAACCACGGAGAGGCGGGGGCGTCTGGGACGAGACGGGCGCCTGCTGGCCGGCAGCGGTGCCGCCGTCTCTTTGGCTCTTCTCTGCGTTTTCTAAGTTTTCTGTGGGAAATGGCGGGCAACGATCGGGGGTGGGGGGCACCCAGAAACATCACGGTAAAAAAACCAAAAAACTTGAAATACATCGAAATCTTGCCTTGGTTATTTCTTGATAAGCTTATGACCATATTTCCTTTTCTATGTTATTTCTTCTTTTTCTTTTGCTTTTTCCTTCAGTTTTGATAAATACGTTACTTTTAAGAGCAGAACAATGTCAAAGGAGAAGAGGTGCCCAGCTGCCCGCTGGAGGGACCTGTGGCCACAGGGGGGCAGTGTTGGTGGGCAAAGCTGAGCGGCCACCCTGGGCCAGGGGGCCCTGGCTGCGCCCTGCACCCCAGAGGAGGCCGCGGGCCGCTGGCTCATCCTCGCTGGGCCGGGCCGGGCTGTGAGGGGCCGGCCGGCTGGAGCCGCCTCCTGCTCACAGCGCTGGGCCATCGCTCACAGCCACCGGGGGGGGGGGGGCACTGACACGTTCTTCTGTGCTCAGGGCGACGAGGCCCGGCGTGGTTTCCTGTCTCCCTGGAGCGGGTCGAGCCCCCCTCAGCATGGCTCCCCTGAGAGTGGCCGCGGTTCAACAGGTCCGTCTCACGGGGCGTCGGGCGACACGGGAACGAGGCCCCCCCATCAGGGCTCAGCCCGCCCTGCCCAAGGCGGTGGCTCCAACACCCTCCAGAGCCCTCTCGGCATTTATTCGGCAGCCGGGCCGGGCGCTGCAGGCTGGGCACACGGCCCTGAAGACACCTTCCAGACCGAGGCATCTCGAGGGGCCCCCGTGGCCCGGTGCCGGTCAGGCAGGCTCGGGCCCCTCCCCACCCCAAGGCGTCACGCCTCCCCATCTGACAAACGGCACAGGCGGGGACACACGGGGTGCTGTGTGCGTGCGTGTGTGCGTGTGAGCCGGCTACGAGCACATGTGGCTGAGGAGGGCCAGGCCCCCCCCGCTGCGGGAGAACAGGGGTGAAGGTTTCTCTGTAATCAGACACGCCATGTGCCCATTCTGGGGGTGGATTCCAGAAGTTTACAGCGGAAACGGGGCAAAGACCCGGCGGAAGAAGCCCCAGACACCAGTTAGGAGGGGGCTTGGGCTCAGAATCCAGGCCCCCGTGGGACCCTCGGCCTCGGTTTCCTCATCTGGGCCCTGGCCATGGGTCACGTGGCAGGAAGGGAGAACGTGGCCTCGGCCAGGGCCAGGAGGGTGGCGGAGGGTGGCTGTGAGGGACGGGGCCCGCGGGTGGCACTCACCCGTCTTGCAGGCGGCGTCACCTCCAGACACTCCTTGTGTGCCCCGACGCCACACTTGGTGCACAGGTAGCCCTGGTAGAAGGTGCCCCTGCCGTGGGGACGGCGGAGGTGAGGAGGGCATTGCCCTGGCCCCGCACGCCCGAAGCCGTGCGCAGGGCCCAGGACCGGGGAGGCGGCGCTCAGCGGGGCGGGGCTGCAGGGCACACGCGGTGCCCTCGGGCCGGGCGGGGCGGGGCCTCACCTGAGGAACATCCGGCAGGCTTTGCAGTTGGTGGCCCTGTCGAACGTGTACATCTGGAAGCTGTGGTGGTTGGCGGTGGCTTTATCCGGCTTGATGTTTGACCTGACAGAGGGAAAGGGGGCCTCAGAGCCTGGATCTGCCCGACGCCCGGCCAGGGTGAGGGTCTGAGTGGGGCGTCAGAGGCTGCTGTGCTGACGACAGCCCTCTGGGTGCCGGTGACGGCCAGGCCCTGCCGAGAGGGTCTGGCGTGGGCAGGCGCAGCGGGAGAGGCACCCCGAAGTGCTCAGGGGGACGTGTGCTGACGTCCTCCATCCACTTAGAAACACGTGCCCCCTCGATGGTGCGAGGGCCTGGGGCAGGGGGAGGGGCGCGTGACAGCACGCAGGGCCGGGCGCGAACGGCGGGGCCCTGGGGTCCTCCGTGCATCCTCTCAGCTCTGACGCATAATCTAGTTTTCCCAACAGAAGGTCGGGGAGAAGATTCCAACCCCTGGGAGCCGAGGGCAGACAGGGAGGCGGCCCACGGCCTGGCCACCAACACGGACATGTGCCGGGCGTGAGCCCCTTCGATGCCCTGCAAACCCCCCAACCTCGGCTCTCCTTTTGTGTCTGTTTCACAGGACGGAAAGGCCTGGGAACGGGGCACACCCGCCTGGCCCCCTGACTGCAGACCGTGAGGGCACAAACCCCCTGCTCTGGCCTGCCGTAGTGGACACAGCGGGGCTCCTCCTAGATTTCATGGGAAAACAGCTCTGTGGCTTTGAACAGGCGACGATCCACCAGCCTGTGAGGCCTGGAGGATCGGGGTCACCATGAGTCCATCAGGCACCCGACCATCTGGCCACTCACTGCTCTGCCGGACAGGGGCTCGAGACCGAGCCTGGGGGCAGGCTGTGACAGAGGGACCACCCTCATGCCTGGGAGGTTGTAAACCAGCCAGGACGTCACCCAGGTGGGGCTGGGGTGATGGAGCCTGTCTCCCTCTCTGGGCACGTGACCCAGGCCTCGTCCCCGAACAAAATCCACCTGGGGCCTCCGGTCCCCACCCCCTGCACCCTGGGACTCACATGGCCATCTCGAACTGCTCCATCCACTTCCTCTTCATGTCCTCCGTCTTGCAGAAGAACTGGAAGCCCTGCTTTCCTTGCAAGTGAATGAGATAGAAGCCGTAGGACCACTGTGGGGTGAAAGGGGGCGCGTGTGAAGCGGCAGGGCTCCCGGCACACCGACGCGGGTCCTGGCGCCTGCGTGGGCACGCGTGTGTGCGCACGTGCAAATCTCGAAGAAGATGCGGGGACCCCTCTCCTGCCCACCCTGCCCGAGGCGTGCCCTCAGCCGAACCCCACTAATGCTGAGCGGGTCCCCAGGGAGCTCGCCCAGGGCCCTTCCACGAGGCCGGCCCACCCACTTCCACGCCCTAAACGGATGCCAAAGAGACTCACTTGTCTGAAGTAAAACAACAGGGGTTAAAACAGGGCCGGCGAGGCCACGGGCCTGAGAAGCCCAGGGCGAAGCCGGCCCAGCGCCCCGAGCCCCTGGCCACCCCCAGGCCTCGCCACCTCTGGAGCTTTTAAAGGGGCCCGAGAAGAAGAGTTTGGTAAGTCTGGGCCCGTGGATTCGAAAAGATGGAGGGGAAAAGGAAGGAAGGGAGAGAGGAGGAAGGGAGGAAGAGCGAGACAGGGGCACAGAACGCCCTGACCTGACCGGCCGTGATTTGACACAGCGTGTGGCCCTTGACCTCCAGGCAGTTGGGGGGGGCAGGGCGGTGGGGCCTTCGCTTTGCCGCGGACCAGGCAAACGGGCAAATCTTTCATCATGCACTGAAGCCATCCTCATAATTAAGAAACCAGGGGAGGAAAGCAGCAGCAGGGAGCTGAGGGGCTGGCCGTGCTCAAGCCCGCAGGACCCGGGGCCAGGACCCCGGCTCCAGAAGGCAGTGCTGGCTTCGGGCCCTGAGATGGGGAAGGGGTGGGAAGGGGGCTCCAGGAGCTTACCATTTTCCCATGAGACTAGGAAGCATGAGGAGAGGGAAGGAAAAGGGGAGATGAGGTCACTACGAGGCTCGGCCTGGCCCTGAGGTGGGCCCTGCAGCCCAGGACACTGACCACACCCCGGGTGCCCGGGATGGGGCACCCAGGGGGCCTTCCTCCCGAGGGGAAGGTGCCGGGGACTGGGATTCGGGGGGGCTGCGTCTTTAGCTCAGAGCCTGAGGAGTGGCCTCAGGTCAGCACCTCAGGGTCTCTGGTCTGGTTTAGGACCTCAGGGTTGGGGGGGTCACCCCCATAGCTCCTCCAGGTGGTACCTGCATTCTACACCGTAAGCTCCAGAGTCTGGGACTGAGATTGTTAGCACATTGGCCCGTGGCCCCCACATCTAGCCCAGGCTGCACACAGTAGGTGCTCAAGCTCGGGATGCAGAAGCTTCTGTGGAAGCCGGACTAAACCGAACCTAGTGGCAGTCTCACCCCGTGGCCACGGCCCCTCCCCCAGCCACGGCCAGACTCCTCGCAGCCGCAGCTGGCTTCTGTCCGGCCACAGCGAGGTCCACCCCAGCCCTCCTTCAAAGGCGGCAGGCCGGGCCGGGGAGGCACAGGAAGGCCTGCTTGCGGCAGGGGACGACGGGGGCTGGAGTCAGGTCTGGGGCCTGGCTGCCACGCGAGAGCCTCGGCCGGGCCCCTCAGCTCCGCGTCCTCACTCGGGCGCTGTGACCCTATCGTGCCCAGTCGCAAGAAAAACTCAAAGGTGACAGGCCGGGGAAGTCCGGGCGCGCGCAGGGCAGGCGTGCCTTCTGCGGACGTCGCAGGGACAGGAGGACTGGGGACAGGGCAGGCCACGCTCCGGCCCCCCTCAGCTGGATCCGCGGCCGCCCCGCCTGCCGCGGCCCGGCCCTCGCCGCGGGAAGCCCACCTTCTTGATGTCCTTGTTGTTCATGGGGTCGTCGGTCATCTTGTGGCACAGCAGCTCGATGACCTCCTTCAGCTCGTAGCTGTAGCCCCTCCTCTTGCAGACGATGACCACCTTGTCGAACAGGAACAAGTACCTGGCCCGACAGCGCGGCCAGGGGCCCGTCAGCTCAGCCAGCACGGGCTCCCAGCGCGGGCCACGGCAAGTCCTGCTCCCTGCCGGCCCCACTGCCAACGCGGACCCTCAGCACGACGCCTCCAGGAAGCCCTCCTTGCCCTCCTGGCCCCATGGCCTGAGGTGCATCCGGGCTCCTCCGACCCCAAGCTCCATCCCCCACTGGACTGGGAGCCCATGGGGGCCAGGCCTGCATCTGCTGTGACCTCAGCACGGCCCGAGGCCTCGCACACAGCAGGTGTGTGCGGAGAACTGAACAATGGCGGCCGAGCCAGCTTGGCCGCAGCCACCCCCGTCACCGGCCCGGGCACTCCCCGGGCCGTTTGGCAAAGAGCTCACGCAGCCGCTCTGCCTGTCCCGCTCTGGGGAGCCCGTGAGCTCACCAGCCGAGGCCTCTGGCTGCCCCCCAGCCCAACCCGATGCCGGCTGCGGGCAGGGCCGCCCCACGGCTGTGGCCGCCGCTGGCTGATGTGGCCGAGAAGGAAGGAAACAATTAAAACCGAGCAACACAAAGCCTGGCGGGCGGGCAGCTCTTTCCTCAGGAAAAGCTGTTCCCAGCCTGTGGGGAGCAGGGTGCCCGGCCACACGGGGCAGCCCCCCCCCCGCCCGGGGGCGCCGCTCCGCCCACCTGTCCTGCTTGGTGTGGTTGACTATGGACCGGACCTTCAGCTCCCCGTCGATCTTTGGCCTCCCGAACTCCTCCAGTCTCACTTGCTGGGAGAGACAGGGGAGGCCGTTAGCCCAGGGCAGAGCAGCGCCCATTGTCACGTCGGGACACGGGCAGGTGGCACGCACCCAGGGGACGAGTCCCACCGAAGCCGAGCGCCACGAACCCAGCGGGTCCTGGTGGTGCTTAGAATGAGGAACTGGCCCAGCGGCTCCCGGCCCCCCGGCCCCGGCCCCCGAGGCTCCCCGCAGCTCTGCGGGAACAGAGCACCTCGTGGTGGGGTCTTGTCTGCAGGGCGGCCACAGGGTGCCGCCCAGAGCAGGGCCCCGGCAGCAAAGGCGGGCGCCCCACCCGGGAAAGCAGAGTAGAGGGACAGACTGCGTCAGGCAGCGGGTGGGCGGGGCGCGGGGTCCGGGCCCGGGGCTCAGGGGCCCGTCAGCCCCTCTGGTTTGCGGAGACTCGGTTTTGATTCCTGTCTGCGTTGGGTCTCGGCTCCTCCGCTTGGATTCGGGGCGTCGGGCTCTCGACGCGTGTTCCACGCAGCCGGAGACGCCCGTGCGGGGCCCAGCCGCGCCGTCTGTGCTCTCGGAGTTTTCCAGAAGCTGCCGGAGCAAGTCTCAGAGCACGGCAGCCTTGGGGTCACGCAGGGCGGGATGAGCGCCCTGCGCAGCGACGTCCTCCGGGCCTCCACGCCTCACCTCCGAAGCGGGGGAAACCGAAGTGCCCCCCCCACACCGGCGACGGGGCTAGGAAGGGGTCGCGGAGCTGAGCACCGCCTGGCTCGCAGGAACGCACCACGCCCGTTGGCCACTGCCCGTCGTACTTTTGTTATTTAAGGAACGAGTGTTACTCATCTGAAAATACTTTTTAAAAATGTCCCCAAAAGTGTCTTTGTGCTACAAAAGCAACGTCCATCCACGGGACAGCATCTAAAAACCATCGACGATCAACGGGGGGACCTGGGGGCCCGGCCCCACCGGCACGGTCACCCCTGGGGGTGAGGACTGGGCCAACGGGCACCAGGAGTCAGCCTGCACGTCCGGGAGCTTCCTTTGCAAAAGCTTCTGGCTGATCTGACCTTGACAGACACTCGCCAGGACCTCGCCAACTTCAGAGACCAGAGAGTGAAAACGTCTGGGCAAAAGGCGGCGGGTCTCAGCCAGGGGCAAGCCCGGGCTCGCCAGACGCCTGGCGACGTCTGCAGATGGGCCTGGTGGTCGCTTGGGCCCCCATGGGTGGGGGTGGCACAGGCATCCAGCGGACAGAGACCGGGGTGCTGCTCGGCATCCTGCTGCACACAGGGCAGAACCCACAACCAAGATCGATCAGGCCCACGCGTCTGCAGCGCCGAGGAGCAGAAAGCCTGGTCTGGCCATGGGCGGGGCTGCAGGGCGCTGCTGCTGGTGGCCCAGGCGGGGACGCGCCTGCTTCCTGGAATGCCAGCGCCTCCTCCCGGCCGGACATGGTGCTGAGCCAGCACCCCAAGGATGAGCCTCCGACCCCTGAGGTGTTGGGCTGGCCCGATGGAGGCCCAGGGGAGGGGCGAACCTGAGGGCAGCTCCCTCGTGCCTCCTGGGGACAGTGGAGATGAGGGGGCGCTGCGGGTCCCCGGACCAGAAGGAGCCTCGTGTCCCCTGGGAGCCACGGCCTCCCTTGGACCCAGGAGTCCTGCGTCCAGCAGGGAGGGAGGCGGGCAGTCAGGACCGCTGCTCCCCCAGGCCCTGCCCCTCAGCAGGCAGGTGGCTGGGCACAGAGCGCTCGGGGTGGCTGAAGTGTGCGGAGCGGCGTGGCTCCCACCGCCTGGCCGGACACGGCGGCATCCACACTTCTGCTCATCAATGCTGAGGTCGCGAGAGTAACCTCTAAAATGAGGAGACGTGGTCACAACTCTTCCCGCCCTCTGTTCACTTACCAGGTTCTCTATAGAACTCTGAAACTCGCTGATTTTCTTCAGGGTCTCCTTGTCCCGTTTGACTTCATTTATGTACATTGCCAAGTCCTTGGAAACAACGGGGTGGGGCAGGGGTGAGCAGGTGCGTGCTGGGAGGGGCAGGGGTGGGGCCCAGCCCCCAACCCCACCCTCCGTCCACCCGGGGAGGGGCATTTGCAGACCACCTTGACCGCTCTCCAGAGGCGGCTGACCCTCCCAATGACAGGAGAGCGAGAGGTGTCAACCCCATTTGACGAGTGAAAAAACTAAGGCAGAAAAGGTAAAACCGACCCCAAACTGCACCCCAATCAGTGGGCCAGGAAGCCCAGACTCCTGCCTCCTGATCCCCTTCTACGTTAAAGCAAAGGAGAAAAAGCCAACGAGACCCAGCCAGCCCGCCGCTCCACTCTGGGACGTGGACACAGGCAGGTGGTCCCCCTACCCCCAGGAACCCACCGGCTCGCACGGTGTACAAGTGCTGCAGCCTCCTGCCGGCCACCAGGGGGCAGTGCCCACCGCTCTCCAGAGGGCAGAGCGGCCAGGCCGGGCGCCCAGCACCCAGGGGAAGCCAGCAGACCCAGCGTCCTCTGACGGACCCACACAGGTGGCGCTGACCCCGCCTGCCCTGGGCGGACCCCCGAGCCAGGCCAAGGTGGGAGCCGGTTGCAGCCTTCCTCCGGCCCCCCCTGCCCACAAGCCGCCCACGGGCAGGGCAGGGTCCGGGACCGAGGCTGGCCTGACGAGCTGTCCAGCCCTTCTGGCCTCGGCGGCACGGGCCGCGAGCTCACTCCGGCTCGAGGAGACGTTCTCACAGCACGGGGCGCGGCGCCTCCAGGGAATGGCGCCCAGGCGGGGCCAATCCTCACGGACGTCACTCGCAAAGACTGAGAGGCGCACGATGCAGCCACGTGACGAGGAGGGGCCCGGTGTGAGCGGTGCTCAGTGGCGGGAGCTGCCCTCGGGGCCTGGGCCGGGGCGCGCGGCGCACACCGCTGCAGGGCGCCGCACGGCCAGCTCGGGAGGGCTGTGCGCTGCGCACATGGGACCCGCTGGCCAGAACTGCGTCCAGTGCCTGGGACCTGGAGACGGCCCCGAGGACAGCCGGGAAGGCAGGAAGGAGGCCCAGGGGTCACTGGGGGCCGGGCAAGGTCGAGATGAGGACACGGGTGGGCGCCTGGCCCGCAGCCCCCTCTGCCCTTGGGTGGGTGGCACCCAGCGCCCTGTCCCCATTCTGACTCCTCCTGTCCCAGGAAAATCTAGGTCTGTGGTCCCAGAGCAAGGCTTGTTTGCGAGCCCGATTCCAGTCCAAGAGCGCTCTGCCCTGACTCGGTTTACCCGCCCACCTGCATGGCTTCCAGGGCTTCTTTCAGCTGCTGCCTCTCCGGCCGGTCAGTGGAATGGCTCAGCAGTTCCTGGAGGTGCAAGGGGGTTGTGGGTCACCACCGGGGGGTCCCGGCCCCCACCTTCGCCCCACCCGGCACAGGGTGGGCCCTCGCCCACGCGGCACACCGCTTCGAGGGGGGCTGTCCCCGAACCTCGTGGGTAACGGCACACACAGCAGCAGGTGCCGAGCTAACAGGTGACGGGCGGATTCACCGAGGAGCCTAAGTCGGTGCCTCACAGAAACCGTCCTCTCCCCCCCCGCCTGTCTGCCGACGAGAAGGACGTCGCCCTGTTTCCACGGCTCCCAGGAAGCTCGGAGGCAGAGCTCAAACGTCAGCCCCAGGCATCGCCCGTTCCTGGTCTGCGGGCCTCACATTTTCTGCTCTCACGGATTCTCACGGTGAGTCTCTGTGCCACACGCCCTGCACGCGGCCTGAGCAGTCCCCAACGGACCGCACAGTTATGCACGCTGAGCGCAGACGGGCTCAGCCGCCGGCCCGCGTATGCCCCCCACCGCCCGTCCGCATGTGCCGCCCGCGCGCCCGCGTCCCGGGAGGTGACCAGGCCTGACAGCCAGGAGCAGGAGCCCCACCTTCAGGAGCAGGTGGTACTTGAGCACCCTCTGCATGGGCACCACCAGCAGGTCCTGCAGCTTGAACTTTCCCTCCTGGACCTTCAGCGTGCATTCCTGGGTGTCGAGGGGCGACAAGTCAGTGGACAGCGTCCTCGCCCGGGGACGCTGGGCCCCCAAACCCCCACGCCCCGGCGGGGGCGGACCCAAGGCTGGAACTGGGGGCCCGGAGTCCGGTCCACCTCTGGCCAGGGGAAGGACAACTGCCAGAGTGGCCCAGAGCCCGGGCTGAGGACGGGCAAGCCGGGGGAGGCTCTGCAGCTCCCAGCAAGTGTCCATCACCCAGGGCCCCTTGGGGTCCGCACAGGCCAGCACCAGGGTCAAAGCACTCCGCAGCGCGAGGTCCGGTCCTCGGGGTCTGCCTCAGCCACACGCAGGGGGCGCAGGCCGTGTTCTGGCCCGGGGCACTGGCCTCCACCTGCCCACTCCGCACCCCAACAAAATGCACAGGAGAAAAAACTCGCCCGCTAAAATCATCCCCAAAAAAGGCACATCACAACCCCTGTCCCCACATTCCCACAAAACGGTCAAGCCAGGGGCCAGTGAGGTGCAGCCTCAGACGGGCGGGCCGGGGGACAGGCTGGGGCCGGGCCGGGGACAGGCCGAGACGTCCCTTTACCTCGACTTTCAGCCTGAAGTCCTCCCGGCTGGCGAGCAGCTGGTTCAGCGTGTTCTGGGCATGCTCCATGCGGCTGCAGTACTCCCCGTAGATCAGGAGCCTGGGGGCGCACACGCACGCGCACACGCACACGCGCAGGCTTAGGGGGTGCTGTGGCTGACGGCCCGCTGGGCTGCACGGTGCCGTAAGCTCACGGCCGTGACAGCCTCGCACAGGCCGGCACGTTCGGTCTGCTCTTCCCGTGCGGCGCCCCACCGCCCCCCCCGCAAGGCGCCAGCTAGAAGGGCTGCCGAAGCCCTGGGAACGGGGGGCGCTCTGCTCTCCCCGAACCCGAGAAGGTCCCTCTTCTGTAGCTCTATCCCAGGTTGGGGCCGGGTTGGGGATGCAGTTCTCACCCCACCCCACCCCACCCCCAAGGGCAAAGGCCAGAGAGGACAGAGCCCCGTGGCCCTCCAGGGCCGGGGACCTCAGGACAGCTGAGCACCGGGCTCCTGGGCACCCCGAGGTCCGGGCCCCGGCCCCCGCGTGGCCACAGCGCCCGTCGTTGGGCATGGACCGGCCATGCTGGGGCACAGCCCGGCCTGTCTGTCCTCACAGAGAGAAAGCGAGTTAGCACTGCGGACACCAGAGCCTGGCCACAGCCACATCCTCCGCCCACAAGCCCGAGCCTCTCGTTCAGACCGGCACAGGGTGGCGGCGGGGGGGGGGGCTGTCTCAGCAGCAGCGGCGGCTACACACCACCCCCACGGGCAGGCCCAGCGGGGAGGCACCTCCCAGGTGCCTGACTCCCGGGGCCGGGGACAGCGGGCATGTCGTGAAGGCATGCACGTCCTACGGCCACCCAGACCCCGGGAACAGAGGTGGTGGAGCTGCTGGAGCCTCCCGAGGCCTCCTCCCACCCGGGCCCTGCTTGGGGGCGCCCTCCTGGCTATGACGGAGGCGGGGGCAGCTGCCTCGGCTTGCTGTAAGGGGGGGTGGGGGCCGCGGCCACCTGCCTCGGGCTCCGCACAGCAAGATCCTGCCCCGCCCCGGGAGAGACCCTGCACACGGCAGGGCCGCCTCTCACCTCTTTGAAGTCCAGGAAGACCTTGGCCAGGGCACTGCCCCCCGCCATCATGGCCACGTCCACGGCCCTCAGGAAGCTGTGGTGCACCTTGATCAGGTCCTGGGGGGACAGAGCTGTGTGCGTGAGCAGGCACGCGGGGCCGGGAGGGCACGGAGCAGCCGCTCCCACGCTGGACCCCCCGCCCCCCTCCGTCAAGGCCCTCTGCGGGGTCCTGGGCGCCGGCCACAGGTTCCCACATACACGCCAGGGTGTCATCTGCTCGGAGCCGCTGCAGCGTGTGGTCCACGGGGAGCGTCCGCAGCCCGCGCCGCCCGCCCGCCCCAACACGTGTGGCCCACCCTGGGCAGGCCTGGCGCCCGAATGGGGCGGCGGCGGCCTGGGTCCTGGGCCGTGAGGGATGAAGTCTCTCTGCTGTGGACCTGGGGCCTCGGGCTGGAGGAGAGGGACGGCTCCCCACAGCGCGGAGCAGACGGGGGGCTGGCGGGCAGCACACCGGGCTCCCCACGTGCCCCATCCAGGCTCCCGGTCTGTCCCCGGCCATTCGTGCTGGCCTCCGCCCTTGGCAGGATGACTCTGGGTCAGGGGCACGGCCGAGACCCGGAGGTGGCCTGCGCCCAGCCCTGAGGGACGGCTGAGGGGACGGGTGGGAGCGGCCACAGGCCGAGGGGAGGAGGCTGCCGTATGTCGCCGCTGCAGCCGCCCTGCTGGCCACGTCCAGGCGGCTTCCCACAGGGACGGCCTCCCTGTGTCCACGACCAGGCGTCTGCAGAGCGGGCGACGGGCTGTGCTCTGAGGGGCAGGGGACACGTTTCCCTCCAGGGACGAACCCCCACCTCTTCCCGGTGTGTGCGTCTCAGCCACACCCACCAGCACAGTCACTGTGTCCTCTGTCCCTCAATCAAAGTCCCCGGAGGGCGGAGCAGGCTGCCCTCCTCCCGCCTGGCCGGCATGTAAACGCCCTTTAGCCAGCCCGGCCGAGCCCCTGGCCGGGACACAGCTCTCTGGGGCCGTGGGGACAGGGGAGCGGAGCGACCCGGGGCCGGAGCCTGCACGCGGTGGGCGGGGCTGGCGCCCTTACCTCCAGGTTGATGAAGATGGCTACCATGTCCGCCGGGCTCAGCACCAGCCGCAGGGGCACCATGTAGTTCTGGAAGAGAGAGCCCGACACTGCCGCTCGGCCTCGAGGGGCTGGCCGCCTTCCAGGCCAGAGGGGCGCTGACAGCTTCGCCAAGGCGGGGGCTCCCTGCGGGCCTGCTACCCAGGCCCGGCACCCACCATGCTCAGTGCTCAGTGGAGAGCGTCCTGGGGAGACCTGGCCCTGTCCACTACGGAATGGGCGGGGCTGGGCCTGAGCATCAATCGGGCCACCCACACGCGCCACGTGGCCCGAGCCCCAAGGGGACACTCAGCTGGGCGCTGGACTTGAACCCGCAGCCAGCAGGGGGTGCTGCTATTGTTATTTGAGACGGAGGAAACCGAGGCCCAGAGGTAGGGGCGTCGCCCCAGCGTACACGTTTGGACGGGGACAGGGCCACCCAGCACTCAGATCCCTGAGCCTGCACTCCGGGGTTCGCCCCTGAGCCTGCCCTCAAAAGAGACGTTCTCGTCTACAGCCAGGCTGCCCTGAACGCGCCCAACCCTGTCTGATCTCAGAAGCTGGGCAGGGTCGGGCCGGTTAGTACTTGGATGAGAGACCACCTAGGAAGACCAGGTGCTGTAGGCATTTAAAAAAAGAGAGACGCCCTCCAACCCAGAGACACCGCAGTGGCGGGGAGCAGTTCTGCCCGAGGCCCCCAGGCTCGCCCTAGACACGATGTACACACGTGAAACTGTCGCCTCCTGCCCAGGGGCCCTTCGGAGAAGGACCTGCCACCCTCTCCTCTCCCGGGCTGAAGGCTGACTAGCACCCTGAACAGTGAGGGACTTAGACGTCTCCATCGCTGGTTCCTACGCCACAATCAGAGAACAGCCAGAAAGGTTTTATCTTAGAAAGGTTCATTTGTTTTTCTTTTTTGTCCCAGTAAGCATGGGCAGTTGGCAACGTGGCTGCTCAAGGGTCAGGGAAATGCCACCAGCCAGTGCACACAGGGGGCCAGAGCCGGCTGCGGGCGGGAGACGCTGCATCGTGGCCCTTTCTCTAGGAAGCTCGGCAGGCTGCCAGGGCCAGAGGACTGACCAGCACTTGGGGGAGCGCGTGGTCTGCCGCAGGGGCTCACTGCCTCGGGCCTGACTGTCTCGAATTCAGGACACTCACTGCCACCTGTGGGGTGATAATGGCGTCACCCCAACTTACAGAGAGAGGCTGAGTGCAGACGGTACCCTAGGCGAAAGAGTATACATAAGGAGCTCGGCTCAGCGGGACTCAGAGCAGAAGCCATTACGGCCCAGTTTAGGCTGGAAGGAGCCAGCGCGCAGCTCAGGGCGATGGACCAGGGCCCAACTGAGGGCCGAGGGGCAGGAGGCAGGAGCAGGGACAACGCGGAGTCGACAGGGACACCGGCCTGGCCGGGGCCCACGGTTCCGGTCGGGGACGGGGTGAGGCACACAGGAAGTGAGGGGAGCCTCCGTTGTTGGCGGGGGGCCTGGTGGCAGGCCGAGAGGGCCAGGGAGCATTGCGACGGTCCCCTCCCGATGATGGCACGCCCCAGGAGACCCCGCGCCGCCACCAGGAAGAGGCCCACGCCCCGCCCACCTTCTCGATGTCCTCCAGGGTCCGGTAGTACTTGGCCTCCGTCTCCTGAATCTCCAGCAAGCAGCAGTTCCTCTTGTCGTCCTCGGTCATGCCCATTTTCTGGGGACGCACGCACAATGCCTGCTGACCCCCGGGCTTGGCCATGGGGCCAGATGGGAGACAGAGGCACCCAAGCCCGTCCCCTCCCTTTAGCAGAGGAGGACACTGAGCCGTGGGGAGGGACGTGGCATGAACCTGGAACCAGTGACAATGGGGACACCCTCTGAAGCCACCTCCTCCAGCACACACAGCAGGTGTGGCATGCTTAAAACACCCACTACGTGCACAGGGATGGGCCGTGACCAGCTGCCTGGAGGCCCACACCTGCCGGCGGGGTGTGCGTCCCAGCACTGGCCAGGTGGTGCCTCAGAGACACTAGTTCTTGGTAGGCTGGACCCCAAGTGTTCGTGGACTCCAATCAGGGACCTGAGATAACAGCCCCTGACAGGGTCACTGGGGACACGCCTCCGTGCCAGGGCCTTGTCCCCTACCTCTGGGAGGAATGTGGCCGGGGCTGGGACTGACCAAGAGGTCCGTGCAGGGAGGGCAGCGGGGGTGACTGTCTAAGGCAGTCACGCTCCTCAGGGCCTTTCGGGCCCGAGCTTTCATCGCCCGTGAGTCGGGCTCTGGGGGAAACGGGGCTGGGACCTGTGACATGGCATTTGGACCGTCTGCACGAACGCCACCCCTCCTCTCCTTCTCTGAGAAATGCCCTGGGGCCGGGCGGGGAGCGCCGAGGGAACGTGGTCCCCTTAAAACGGCGTGCGAAAATGGCATCCGACAGTGTCTCCCTGGGGACAGGGGCCCGAGTGTGTCCAGAGGCCCGAGACCGCCCAGGGAGGCGGAGGAGGCGGCGCTGGCGGCCCGCACCCCGGCCTCCCGCCCGCCACTCACCTGCATGTATCTAACCTGAGAGCATGGAGAATAAATGACAGAAAGAACCGATTAGCGGCGTGGGCTCCCTAAGCGAGCTGTGCGTGGGGAAGCCGGGGGCCCTCGTGCGCATTTACGTGACAGCCAGAGGGACTGCACCGCGGCTCCCCCCCCCGCCGGGCCGGCCTGGCTGGGGGTGGACGGACAGCATTGGGCCAAGCACTTCGCCGGCCTGCCCCACGCCGGGCCCTGAGCGGAACCTGCCATCCTCTGGCTTTATCTTCCTTGAGAGCCCGCCCTCCCCATTACCTTGCCCTTAAGCTGTCCAGACAGCTCGGACATGACACAGAACGGCATCAAGCCAGCTGCTCTATCTCAGAGGACGCGGCAGGGGGTCGCCTGTGTGGCGTGGCAGGACACTGAGCACAGGGGGCGGGGGGCGCCAACTCGCCCCCAGGGCACAGGGGGGCTTCCGCCCCAGCCCCCCCAGGCCCCGCCGACAGTCCCAGCTCCTGTCATGCGTGCTCCAGGACCACGGACAGCAGTGACGTCACGGACAGCATTAAGGCCCTAGGGCCTCTGCGGGCCGGGCACAGATGGGGGTCCCTGGGGAAGCGTATGGCCTGGGGGCCAGGGCGCCTCCGGGTGACCACAGGCCACCACATGTACACGCTCTCCCTTTACCCGGAGGACACCCAGCTCCCAGCGGGCTTGGGGACTGAGGTGGCCGTGGTCAGGGGCGGGGCGGGCCCTCCAGCAGCAGGACCCTGGCCTGGGGTCCTGCCTCCAGCACACATCCCAGGAAGGCTCGGGAGCAGAGCCCTCCACTGCTGGGCCGGGCCGGGCAGAACCGCCCCGGGCAGACCGCGGCCGACTCTGCAGAGCGACACCCCCGGGAACTGTGGCAGGAACGCCCACGTTCAGACCCTTCAGGGCAAACGAGGAGCCTGTTCTAGGAGTGGAGTTTGGGGGCCGTGCACACCACCGCCCGGCACGTCTGTGTCTCCCCTGCATGATGCCGGTGACGGTGGCAGGCGCCACCGGGGCAGGGGGGAGGGACCACCACTCTGAGAGGCCTCGCTGGCCAGCGGGTCCCTCCGCAGGGAAGGACAACACTGAAATTTGCGTTCTGGGAAATCCCCCCATTTCTGCGGGGAAAGCAGATACTGTCGAAAGCCTCCGCGGTCGGCCAGCCGCACCTTGGCCACCCTGCGGAGTTTGGAGCCCAAGGGGGCTGTGGCCTGTCCCACCAGGGACCCCGCCTTCCGCACGGCAGACGTGCCCCGCAGCCGAGCGGCCTCAGAGACCGTTCGCCACCAAGGCCCGATCGGAAATGACCAGCCTCGCCACACAGAGGACACGCAGCTGGCTAAGGGGGCCATGGCGGCCCCCACGCTCGACAGAGAGGGCGGAGGGGGCGAGCCAGCGAGGCGGAGCGCGAGGCGCCCCGGGCCGGCCGGGCGGGAGCCCCACGCAGCCCTCGAGAGTCCACGGCAACGCGTCCTGGAAGGACGATGGTGGCGGCCGCCCAGCCCGGTCCCCTCGGGACGTTCCACGGGGAAGGAGGGCCCGCGGCAGACGGGGCCCAGGGACGGCGGGCCGGGGACGGCCTCGGGACTGGGGCGCGGGGCGGGGCGGGCGGCTCACCATGGGCTGCTGCACCTCCACCTTGATGATGTCCTCGTAGATGTCGTCACCCTCGTCCTCGCACGGGACGCAGTCATAGATGTCCTCCCCCAGGTCGTGCTCGCTGCGCGGGAGGGGCGTGGTCAGGGCGGCGGGGGGCCTCGCGGCAGGGCGGGCGGTCAGCGCCACGGCCAGCTGCCCCCGCCTGCCTCCCAGGCAGCGTGCAGAGCGCCGTCGGGCGCTCGGCCCGCAGTCCTTCGAGAAGCATCTACCATGAGAAGGCCCCGACTTCTCCAGACACACCGGAGGCCCCGGGTGAGGCCGCCCCACCCGAACCCCGGCCGCGCCCGGGACCTGCAGCCGCCTGGCCCGGGTCCCCGCAGCATGGAGGGCGGGGTGCAGTGCTCGCCCAGGGGCATCCACCCACCAGGCCCTCAGGGAGCAGACAGACGGACAGGGACACAGCGGAGACACGCCGTCGCGAACCAGCCCCGAGGAAGTGACCGCTTTCGATGAGCCTCTGATCCCGCGCGTGGCCACCCGGGGCTCCGGGTCACTGCGCCTGCCCCGCTCAGCGGACACTGTGGGACACCTCCCCCAGGAGGCCTTCGGGACCTGGCCCAGTCTGCAACCCGGCCCCCCCCGGGTGGCCTCGCACAAGGAGCACCCCGCTCACTGCGCCCCCACTGTTTTATTAAAGAGGCTGAGATGCGTCTGTCTCTTCCTGCACGAGACCCAGCTCCTTATTCCCTCTGATCACCAGCCTGACGCACAGGAGGGCCACCACCAGGTCCCACAGGCCAGGACAAGCCCCTGGGTGGGAATCACTCTGGCCTAGGGTTCCAGGGTCCGGGGCCAGCCACGGGTCCGCCCTGCGGGCGGGCCATGCTCAGAGGCCAGCTCACCCCGGAGGCCCGTGCCAGCCCCGCGTGCCCTTGGCTCCCTGTGCGAGGACGCGCCTCCTGGCCTGGGCTCAAAGCAGGACTTGATTCTGAGACGGCATCAGAATGTGGGGGAGCACTCCCCACAGCACCCCACAGAGCGGCCACTATTCAGGGGTGGGGCGAGGGACAGAGGGAGGTGAGGGCAGCAATGACATGCAGTGGCCCTCAAGAATGGGTTCCTGGCCCCCTCCTGAAGCTTTTGAACACTAGCTGTCACTTTATAGACTGGGGTGGCGGGCGGCGGGGCGGGGTTAGGGCAGCAGAGATCAGACATCGGCTTGAGAGTGGGCGTGTCCAGGGAAGGCCTCTGCATCCAGAGGGGGGTCCCCAAGGCCCTGCCCCGCCGTGGGACCCTGCTGCAGCGTGACTGTGGCATGCGCGTCGGGACCCCCATCTGGGATCTGGGGTGGGGGCTCCCGTCCGGACCCGGCCCACGCAGGCGGCCACGGGGGGAGAGGCGCTGCTCAGCACCCGGGTGCACGGAGCCCGTGCGCTGGCATGTGACGCGCCTCCCCCGCTGCTGGGCCCAGCTGGGGCCGACGCACTCGGGACCGTTTCCACGTTCCAGCCGCACAGCCGTGGACGGGGCGGGCCCTGGGCTGCTTCGCAGATGAACGCGCACACTGAGGGTCCGTGGCAGGCCGTGAGGGGAGGGCACGGCCCGGCCGACCCCTCCTCCCCTGCCGTCCGCCCTCCCCGACGTCTGCCTGGACGTGGGCCGTCCGGAGTCACACTGGCACACAAAGCAGTGCCCGGACGGTGACAGAGGCGAAGGCAGGGAGGGCGTCTGTGACCCGTGGATTCTCCCGCCACCTTGGAGGTCTGTCCTCTAGGTGGACCTGAGCAGCGGTCACTCATTGTCTTCCTGCCTCTCCAGACACTGTCCCAAAGGAAACGGCTCCCGCAGCTCTGCCCGCCAGGTCACTGGGGGTCCAGGCACGTCCCTCCCTGCAGGCTTTCTCTCCGGCAAAAGCCAGCCGCCCAGACACTGGCCATACAGCAGAGCAAGGCTGGTGACGAAGCCGCTGTTGAGAACGGTGACAGCGTGGAACAGGAGAGCCACGGAAGCTTCGGGCTGCTCAATTAGACAGCTTGGAGGCAGAGAGGGCTCATGCCGTCTGGGGACAGGTGGCTCTGCTCCGATGGGCTAGTGGAAGGAAGCAGGGGGTCGGAGAGACGATGACAGTCACGCAGCCCAAGAGCCGATAAGATGATGGAAAAGAGACCCAGCAGGGCCTCGAGGCCACACTGCCGGCATGAAGGCCCCGTTCCCTGTACCACGCTCCGACTGACGCCAAGACTCTGTCCCACCGTGAGCACAGGCCATGCTGCCCCCACTCCACACAGCGCCCCAGCCGGTGGTCAGAGCAGAGACCCACCTGCCCACTTTCCCACCCGAGCCTGAGCCTCTGCCGTGCAGAGCGGACGGCCGGGCGCGTGACGCCAGGGACCGGCCGGGGCCTCGGGGTCGCCTGGGGCACACTTCCCCGTCCCCTGCCTCCCACTCCGGGCTCTGGCCACCAGGATTTCACTCGCGGCACCTGATGACAGGCTGAGCTCTGAATCGGCACTGAGGGGTTCGCATTTTAAGGGGGAGCGGACAGGGAAGGCAGGAGGCGTCGCATGTCCCCCCCCACCTGCCTCTTCCGGGCGCCGCCTGTAAGCGGCACCGGCTGGGCCCTCCCAGCCGACGCCCACGGCTCGGGCCGCGCACCCGGCAGACCTCTCGCTCGGTTCCGCTACGGCCCAGGTGCAGCCTCAGTGGTCGCACCGTCTTGGGACACGGATCCCCAGGTGTAACCCGCACCCACGGCGCCACGGAACCGTCTCCCGTCACCACAAACGTCCCTCGCCTTCCCGCTTCCTGGCGTCCGGCCTCCTGATGGCTCTCGGGCACATACCGCGTCTGAGGCCACTCGGCGTCCGGCCTCTTCCCGCCGAGCACCGGTCCACGGTGTGGACGGGCCACGACTCGCCTCCCGTCCTCTCATGATGAACATTTCGGGCTGCTTCCCGGCTGGTCTGGGTTCTTGTAAATAAGAGCTGCTGAGCGTGTCCGCGTGTGTGCGTGCGTGTGCATCCGCGTGTGCGCCCGCGTGTGCCCGTGTGTAGACGGACGCGCTCCTCTCCTTTGGACACGCAGTGCGGCCAGGCGCGGCATTGCTGCGTGGGGGAGGGGCGGTCACCCCGGCCGCAGCTGCCCTCGCTCCTGCGGACTGGCCGTGGCAGCTTCGCCCTGGCAGCCTGCGCGGGACGCCCCGCCGCTCCGCGCTGCGCAGCCCTGCTGGGGCCGGTGGTTGCGAATTCAGCCGCCGGACGGGGTGTCTAGTGAGGCCTTGCCACGGTTGCATTTTGCGTTTCCCTGACGACGAATGACGCTGAGGACTTTTCCGTGTATTACGGACATTTGCGTATCTTCCTTTGTGAAAGTCCATTTTGTCCATCCGTAGAACTTCGCTGCCTGCCTTTTCCTACCGAAGTCTATGAGCCTTTCATATATTCTGGGTGAAAGTCTTTGTCAGATAGGTTTTGTTCACTTTTTCCCAGTCTCTGCGTTCGGCTACTTATTTTTTTGACGATCTCTTTTGATAAGAGTCCTTTTTTCAATTTTGACGAACCCTTGTGTACCAAACGTTTCTTGTACGGTGACCTGACTCCGTCCTGTGTCCTCAGAAAGGCTTGTGTTTTATGTACGAAATCTTCGCTTTTTTCCAGTTGCAAAAAAAAAAATTTTCTCCTAAGCGTTAGTTTCAGTGCCTCGAATCCATCTCATTAATTTTGACGCACGGTGTGAGGAAGACCCTGAGGTTCATTGTTGTTTCCCCACGGAGATGTCCAGGCGTTTCCGAACAATTTGCTGGGAACTTTCTTTTTCGCATCGGACAGCTCGGAGCCCTTCGACAGAAACCCGATGACCACAGCAGTGGGGTCCTCTGTGGAAGGCTTGTCCCTGGCCCATCAACCTGTGCACTACCCTTAGGCGGATACCACGCCGTCTTGATCAGTTTTATAGAAAGTCTTAGAATGGGGGCGTTTAAATCGGATCAGGTAGTTTTCTTCGTTTCTAAGAGTGTTTGGGCTGTTCTTAGGTCCCTTGTGTTTCCCTGTGAACTTTACCGTCACCTCGTCAATGCTGAGATCACTGTGGGCACTGTGTTCACGCTCCTGCTTACTCTGGAGAGAAGGGACATGTCAGCAACGTCGTCCTCCACGCCACGAACATGGTATGTGCTGTCACGTACTTAGGTTTCTGTTCATGTCCCTCGGCAACATTCTGCAGTTTTATCACAGAGGTTCTGGAGTTTAGGAGGTTTGGGGTCACTGATCTTACTATTTTTTCTGTCTCAACGGCTCTTCTCATTCTGAGATTCCAATTGCAGCTGCGTTGTTAGGCCGGTCGGTATTGTCCCACGTCTGAGGCTCTATTCCTATTTTTCAGTCTGTTCTCCCTGTGTTATCTAGAGCAGATAATTCCCACTGCACTGCCTCCAAGCTCAGTGACTCTCCCGTCTGCCACCTGCATTCTCCTGTGAGGCGGACCCAGTGACCGTTCATTTCGGCTAGCGTCCTGCTCAGTTTTAGAAGTTCCATTTGGCCCTTTTTTATGGTTTCTATTTTTCTGTTGAGGCTCCCCATCTGTTCATTCATTTGGCACATATTTTCCTGTAAGTCCCTGACCATACTCAGAAAAGCTCACTGCAACAGCTGAGTCATCTCAGGACTGGGTCCTATTGACTCCGTTCTTCTCTGAAGATGACTCACTCCTTCCTGTTTCTCTGCAAGTCTGATAATTTTTTACTGGACACTGACCCTCGTGAATGATATATTACAGAGACTGGATCCGACTCTTTCCTCTGAAGAGTGACATGTGTCCTAACAGCTAATGAAGTTCAACTCAAACACTGGGTAGTGACTGACGTGGCTGCCGAGCTCAGTTTCCGGCTGAAGTTTTTGCTGGAAACCTTGGGATGCTTCCTGTGCGCATGAGGTTTAATGGTCAGCCGAGGCCTCGGGGAGGGGGGTGCTAGAGTTTGGGACTCCTGGTCTCTGTGGTCCCTCCCTTCCGGCATTTCCCCCCTAACTGTCCTGCTGTCCCACCAGCCTCGAGTTCCTCCCCCGACTCGTCAACCAGCGAGAGCGCAGCCATCAGCCACGGAGATGACGAAGGCACCCACGCGGTGCCACGGACCTCACCGTCCAGGCGGGGAGACCCACAGGGCGGCAGTTACGTCTGAGACGCAGATGCTTCTAGAACGAAGGTGTCATTTGCGTGGGGTGACGAGCTCTGGTCCCAACAGTTCTGCCCCTTGGCCAACGCGGCATGGACATCCGACTGCCACCTTGCTTTCCAGCAAAGGCGTCATCTCCCAAAGTGACTGTCCTGAGCAGGTGGGGGGCAGATGACCCGTGTCAGGCATCTGTCAAAGCAGGTTAGTGCGTGTCGTGACCAGCTGGGCCCAGGGCATCTGACAGCCGTGGCTGCTGGGCGGGAGGAAGAGGAAACGACAGGTGTGCATTGGGGTGGGGTGCCTAACGAGGTCCCCTGGGTGTCTGAAGTGTTCCGGAGCGCAGTGCAGGGACCAGGACGTGACCATGCGCGGATCCTGGCCTGCCCTGTGCAGCACGAGCTTGCCGAGTGTCCAGCTGTGTCCCACACGGCGCCCGCTGCGGGCCTTACCGGGGAGAGGCGAGGTTGACGTGCCGCCCTGCTGGCCCCCGTGCACTTGACTCGGCCCCCAGCGCCCGTCCCCCAGAGTCCTGGCAAACGACCCCGAGGCCCTGCACGACCCGGAAGCGCCTCGGGAGTCACCACAGGCTGCCCGTGTGCGGCGTCGCCTCCCGATCGGCCTCATGAGCCAGCAGGGGGACCTGTCCTGTGGAGGTTCCACATTCCACAGACGAACCCGACGCCCCTGCCACACCGGCCCTGGGCACACGGCCGCCCTCGGTCAGCGCTGGGCCACAGAGCTGGTGGGTCCCCACCGCCTTCCGGACCAGGCCGGGCACCGGGTCCCCTGGAAGGAAGGGTCTCCCGCTAGGGACCCTGGCGGGGAAGCGGTCAGGTGAGTGTGAGGCTGGCTTCTGGCCCTGTGAATCGGCAGGGTGGCCCAAGCCCGTGGGGCTGACACCGAGGCCCCTGGAAGGCCACTGGCCGGACTGGCCACAGCGTAAGTGACCAGCACAGCCCAGCACACAGCAGATGCTCGGTTAGTGGTGACCGTGCCTGCCACCTGGGGAGAAGGGGCGGGGGGGTGGGTCACAGGTTTCAGACACCTTCTGCCCTTTTCTGCCCAGTCAATGGAGGAGCCCTGGACCAAGCCAAGGGCGTGGACGTCCAGATGCAGACGAGCCTCCAGGGTCAACGCCGTGACAGGACCTCAGCCCAGCTCCCCTCACTGGGCAACACCGGGGTGGGAGCCTTGGTCCCTGGCCCCAGCCCGACGTCCCGGGCCTGACCCTGCGCCACCCCCCCCCCGTCTCGTCCCTGCCATTTCCCCGGGGGCAGCTGTGCTGACAGATGCTAAATCCTGGCAACTCCTTCAGTCCCCCGGTGGCCCGCATGGCCCGCCCCTGCCATCGGGCCCCAGACAGCCCGAGCCCACACCCCGCCTCTGCTGTGGGGGCCCCTGCTCTGGAAGCACCCACGCCCCCTGCAACACAGCTCCCAAGCCCCCCCAAGAAGCCTCCCAGCCCGGCTACCCCAGCAGCTTTGCAAAAACAAGCCGCCCTTGACCTCTGACCCTGGGAAGAAGGCCACTCCCACGTCACTGCCAGGCATGCTGGGGAGCCTTCCAGAAGGTGTGACACGCAGAACTGCTCACACGTTTGAGAACACACGCCGGCTCTGGGGTGGGGTCCTGCACGGGGCTGTCGCCAGGCCAGCCGGCCTGGGGGGCCGCCCTGTTCCCTCCCGCCCGCTGACCCGTCCTCCCGCCCGCTGACCCGTCCTCCCGCCGCTCCTTACTCAGCCAGCTCCTCCAGGCTGCGGTAGACGTCGTCGTCATTTTCTGTGGTCTCCTCGGAGGGGAAAGGCCTGCGGGACGGGAGAGAGGAGTGAGGTGGGCAGGGGTCAGGGGCACCGCCGGCCCCGGCCAGGCCCCCAGCCCGCCCGCCTCCTCGGCCCCTGGAATGTGAGCCCCGCTTGGCTCTGCCAGGGGGAGCGAGGGGCTGTGACAGGACACGGGGTCCCCGAACCAGCCAGGCGGAGGCGCCAGCAGCGGGGAGCCCCACGCCCGGCTCAGCCCGGGGACACTCACTAGTCACTCCCTGTCTCTGGGCCCCAGCGAGGAGACTGAGTCAGGGACGGCAGGAAGCTTTCGTCCCGGGTGGCACTCCTGCCCCACGCGCCAGGGGAATTCCAGAAGCAGGGGTGTGGGTGTGGGGCTCCCCCAGGCGCCCTCGAGGTGTGGCACCGCAGGGAGGCTGCCAGCTCACGCAGCCGGAGGCCCCGGGAGGGAATCAGGCGGCGAAGGGTGGAATGTTGGGGCGCCGGCCTCCACCCCCAAGGAGAGGGCCCCTCGGGACAGGGGACAACAGCACCTACTGAGAGGGCTGCCCACCACCTGCCCTGGCCAGTGCCTGTGAGGACGATGGCGTGCGCCCACCGGGACCCGGCCGGGGGTCAGCACCCCCCAGAAAGCTTTCTGACCTGGTTAGGCCACCTCCCTACACGGACCGGCCTCCCCCCAGAGCAGGAGCCACGTAGGGGCGAGCCCCAGGGGGCCTGGCGGGTCTCCTGGGACGTACACCCTCCGAGGGTGGACGACGGGTGACCGGGCGACCAGTCAGTGCCACAAGGGAGGCAGTCCACAGCCTTGAGGAGCTGTCCTCTCCCAGTCCCTACTTCCTGTCCCTGTAGGTCACCCCCACTTGACCTCACGCTGTCCCACCCCTGGCCCCCAGCCCCTGCCGGATCCTGCACCCTCAGCCCCGAGCCTCAGGAACCGGCTACTCGTCTCCCCCTGTCTCCCCCTCGCTGGCCCTTGAACGTCCCCGTCCCCCAACGAAACATCCTTATCAAGGGTGACAGTGACCTTTGCACTGTCGAACCCAAGGGCTGGGGACGAGCCGTCTGCAGTGGGTGAGGGACGGGGGGCAGCTCTGCCAGCGCGAACGCTGTCCCGGGGAACCGGGCACTTGGGCACTTGGGGCCGGTGAAAGGGTCCTCTGCAGCGGGCCTTGTCAGAGCCCTTCACGTCTGCACGAGACTCGAACACAGAGAGTGGGCCCCGCGTCTGGACTTGAGACCCTTTACTATTTTTCCCATGAAAATCTCACGACCGTCCAGAGAGGAAGTTACAACCGTGACCCCACTTTACCAGAGAGGCCACTGAAAAACTGACCCGGCGACCCAGCGTCCCACTGCCCCCAAGTCAGAAACGTCCCCCCGTCGTCCCCCCACCCACTATGAACACTAGAGGGCCTACTCTGTGCTAGGGGCCTGGCCTTACTGTCACCAGACCACGGAGGCTGTGACCTTAGCCTCCTGACGGCACCATGTTGACACCGACCAAGGTTCACGTGAAGCGGTGCGGAGCGAGGCTGGAGGGGAGGCCGGAGGCCGGGTGCGGACAGAAGGACAGATGGGTGGACGGACGACGGGTGTGCGAGAGGATGGGAACTGACAGGTGAATGCCTCGACAGGTGGGTGGGTGGAGAAGTGAATAAACGATGCACGGTTGGAAGAATGGACGGACGGACGGGAGGATGGACATCTAAGTGGATGAGCGATGTGCGGATGGGGACGTGGACGGATAGATGGATGGGCAGACGAACAGATGGACGAATGGACGGACAGATGGATGGGCAGGTGGGTGGGTAGAAGGACAGGTGAACGGACGGAAAGGTAGATGGATTAGTGGATAAATGATGAACAGAGCCATGGGTAGATGAATGGACAGACGGACAGACAGACAGATGGTTGGTTAGGACAGAAGGCGGGGGTGGGGGGGCAAGTGAAGGAAGAGCGGAAACTAGAATGAAAATCCATTAGTGCGGCCAGACGAGGACCCTGGAGGTGAACTGACAGCACAGCAAGTCCCCCGACAGCGATTAAGAGGACGCGGGAGTGGAGCGGAGGGGACTCGGCTCGTTCTGTTGTCCTGAAGACGCCTGCCCCACCCCCCACCCCACCCCACCCCGTTCGCCCCTCTGCCGGGCTGCTCCCCACCCCCCCCGCCATCCCCGCTGCTCCCGAGTATCCGGCATTAGCTCCCCGCCGACCCAGCAGGAGACGGCCGGTTCACACACCGTGGAACGAACCTTCCAGCTCTCCCACGGCAGAGAGAGGCGCACGGAGTCCCGAGAACCTCTGCTCGGCGGTGGGTGATGGAGGAGGGGAGGCGCCCCACGTCTGCAGCGGCCACGGACCCACTGAGAGCCCCCGGCCTCCGTCAGCCACGCACGCCCCGTTTCCTCTCAGTCCCGGTGACGACCCGTTCGCAGACGGGGCCCGGGCCGCCGTGGGCGACGATCACTCAGGTGCCCGGGGGAGGCCACCACGGCGCAGCCACTCGCCACAGGACCCTTCTGCTGCGTGACGCACCCCCACCCCCACCCCCACCGGGAACGGCCCTGTCGACTCTGGGACCCTTAAACCCAAAGAAGCACGACCGGCCAGGGCCGCCCCGCCCTGCCCCGCACATCATGCACCCCCTCACCCCCCTTGCACCGCGAGGGCGCCGTCCCCCCCAGGACCCTCCCCGGGCCCCCGCGTCCACATCCGCTGCCCGCGTGCCGGTGCACACACGGCACCCAGGTGCGCAGCGAGCGAGGCCCAGGCCTGCCGCCAGCAGCCCACGGTGTGGCGGGGGAGGGGAGGCGCGTGCGGGCACCGGCCCCCACGCCACCGGATGCGGCGCGTTCCGCTGGAGCCTGGAGGCCTGGGCAGCGGCCTGGGCAAGAGACGGGAGGGGACTGGGACCGCGGTGGCCGCGGGAACGCAGCGGGAGCCGAGCCAGGCTGAGCCCCGGGCTTCACACCAACGCCACCCTCACTGGGCCGTCACCCGGCTTCTGTTACCGACGGGGACGAGTGGGCCACGGGGTGGGGGACAGGCACCCGCTGGATGGAGGGGCACGTGCCAGCTGGCTCACCCCCCCAAGGGGCAGGAGGAAGGACGCCGACCGCAGCTGTGACCCCCCACGATACAAAGGTGGCCTCATCTGGCCGCCGTCCGGGAAGCGATCCACGTCTCCAACTGTGTCCTCACGAGGCCCACGCAGATGACGCTGACGCCATCATCGTAATGCAGGACCCACGCCCGTCACTCTGACTGGCCCGGGCGTCCGCACAGCCCAGCTTGCGCCCCGCCCCGTGGCAAACCCTCCGAGGACAGGTGGCCGGGACGCTTGCTATCACCAAGCAGGACAATTAAAACCCTCACGCTGCGAGCGAGATAAGCGGCTAATAAGCATATGAAAATCGCCACTTCCTGTCCAAATCCCCTCTCTCGTGCAGCCCAATTACATGGCACCACACAGGTGGCTCCCGACAGGAAGGGGCAGCGTCAGCCTGAACTGGCAACGGGGGAGAGGCTGGCCTTGCGCCCGAGGAGGGAGGCCTCCGGGAGCCACGGCCCGCGCCCGCAGACGCAGGCCGGACGCGCGAACGCACCGCGCTGAGGGCCTTTGAGAGGCGTGGAGGCCCCGACCCCCAGAGCCACCACAAACCCTCCGGCTGAGACGTCCAGTGAGACGTATTCACCCCAGGGGTCTGCGACACCTGCAGGTGATTCGGGAAGAAGGGAAGGTCGGGGGCGGAGGTCAAGGTCCGGGGCGGAGGTCAAGGTCTGGGGCGGAGGTCAAGGTCCGGGCGGAGGTCAAGTCCCGGGGCGGAGGTCAAGGTCTGGGGCGGAGGTCAAGGTCGGGGGGGGGCAAGGTCTGGGGGCCGGAGGTCAAGGTCTGGGGCGGAGGTCAAGGCCCGGGGCGGAGGTCAAGAGGCTGGGGGCAGGTCACTGGGGCGGAGGTCAAGTCGGGGCGGAGGTCAAGACCGCTCCCGCCAGTCAGGCACACGCGCTTCCTTGTGCTCTGAACTGGGCTCCCGTGTGTTCCTGCCGCTGGTGGGGAAAGGGGGACCCCAGTCGGGGCTGAAATGGGAGACCCCATCGGGCCACAGGCTGACTGGCTGAGGCGGCTGCTGCGCCTTTGGGTCCGTCACGCACGGGGAGCACCGGGGCGAGGCTCACGACGGGCCACCCCCGCAGCAGGACCAAGGGGACGGCTCTCCACAGCCCGCGTGAGAGGGGATGCTCATTTTCAGCTCTAGAAAGTTCTGTTGTGCTTCGATTAGATTTTCAGTTCTTCAAACTGAGAGAGGAAGTCCCGCCGAGCCAGTGCAGGTGCGCGGGGACGTGCCAGCGCCTGCCCGCGATGGCCTTGCCTCCGGCCGCCGCTGTCACCACGTGCCCCCAACGGCACGGACTTCTCAGCTCTCCGCGCTAGAGGTCAGCAGTCCGAAGGGGACTCGAACCCGGCGTCGGCAGGGCTGGCAGCTCCCTTCCACGGGCTCCAGGGCAGAGCCCGCCCCGCGCCTTCCCAACGTCCAGGGCTCCCGCGGCCCTGGGCTCTCGGCCACGTCACTCCACCCTCTGCTTGGTCTCTGCTCAGTCATCACGGCCACTTCCTCCGGCCTCCCTCTCACCCTCCACTCACTCCATCTGCACACAGAACGATGTCTGCAGAGGACGCTGTCCCCGCCCCACGGGGACCAGCCGCTCAGAGCTGGATGTATCTGTGGGGGCGACCTGTCACCCCACTCCCAGGGCCAGCAGCCCATGGGCGTCACAGAGTGTCAGGTGCCACACAGAGCAAAGGCTCACGGCGACCTGGTGTGGCAGAGGTGCGTTCCCAGTCTGCGGAGAAGAGACAGGGGCCCGAGGGCAGTCCGGCCTGAGGTCGCCCGGCCAGCAGGAGGTGGACAGAGGAGACTGTGGGCCGAGGGCTCCTGGGCCTCACTGCTCATCTCTGCCAATCCCAGCCCCGGCCGTCGCCTCCCTCCAGCCACACAAGCCGTGACGATCCCCACCGGCACCTCCCCGTCTGCAGGGCCAGCCCCGGCCATGGTGAGGACCTGCGTCCACACATGCTGAGCTGCATGACTTGACAGGGGCCGCCCCTCCCTCCCCGATTCTGAGCCTCCAGCTGGCACCAGGGCGGGCTCTTAGATTAAGTCTCGTATTCATCAGCCTCTGAGACGTATAATTGGGCTTTTATGGAAAATCAGCTCGTTATGCAAAGTACAAGTGCTATGAAAATGATCATCTTTCTAAAGGAGCACTTTGGGCTCCTATCCAGCCCTGAGAGAAACGAGGAAGAGAGTCTTCAGAGCTGCAGGCTTGGTTTGCGGGTTTTTGAAAAAGGAAGGGGTTTGGCCAAACAAAAGCTCTTGCTAATTATCGTCACCAAAAACGCTCCAGCGAGGAGCCCGCTCAGTGCTCTGTGAAGTGTGGTGACCCCCCAAATGTCCAGCTACCTGAGGCCCTCCCGCAGCCACGCAGTGGGAGCCAGGTCACCCCAAGTGCTCGTGCCGCACGGGGCAGCGAGAAGACACTGCCCCCCGTCTCCCGGGCTCACGGGGTGAACTGTGTGAGGTGCCGGACGGAGGCTGTTCCCAGGGGCTCCCAACAGAAAGGACCTCGGAAGAGCTCTGGACTGGGGCCCGGACAAGGAGAAGAGAACACGGGGTGCAAGAGACAGCACAGGAGGAGAACCAGCGACAAGAGCCAGGAGGGGCTGCAGATGAGATGGTCTTCCAGCAACAGGGGGGGCCCTGACCTGAACCTTCCCTCTGTCTGCAACCACCACCCCCCTTCTCCTGTGTGCAGTAAAGGGTTAACTCAGTGGACTTGGGGTGTCCATGCCCGCGCTGTCCAAGAGGGGTCAGGCCGGGCCCAGCTCCTGGAGGGACCCTCTGGGCCCTGGGGGCATCCTGCCTGATGCCACACTGTACTGGCCCTGGCTCCGGAGGGGCTGGAGCCTGGGCTGGCGGTGAGGGTGGCCAGCCGTGCCTGTGTGGCCCACGCCCAGGGAGAACCTGGGCACCGAGGCTCGGCGGGCTTCCCTGGCTGGCGGCACCCACGCGTGCTGGAGGACTCTGTGCCCCACCACGACTCCACCGGGAGGGAGAACCGGAGGCTCCAGCCCGGTCTCCCTGGGAGCCGGCCCCGCGCACCTCTCCACGGGCTGATCTGAGCCCGTGTCCTTTCACGCTGACGTGGGGACTGTGACGGCGAGTCTACAGCATGGCCGTGTCCCGTGAGGCCTTCGGCCACCCGCCGGACCTGAGGGTGGTGTCGGGGACTCCCAACACACCTGTTTGTTATCGAGACAAACATGTGTGCATGTGTGCATGCGTGTGCCTGTGCATGTATGTGTGCCTGTGCATGCGTGTGTGCCTGTGTATGTGTGTGCATGAGCGTGTGCCTGTGCATGTGTGTGTGTGTGCATGAGTGTGTGTGTGCATGAGTGTGTGTGCATGTGTGTGCATGAGTGTGTGCATATGCATGTGTGTGCGCGTGTGTGCATGTGTGTGCCTGTGCGTGTGTGCGTGTGTGTGCGTGCGTGAGCGTGTGTGTGTGTGCGCGCGTGTGTGCACGTGCATGCGTGTGTGCGTGTGTGTGCGTGAGCGTGAGTGTGTGCATGTGTATGTGCGTGTGAGCCTATGCATGCATGCATGTGTGCATGTGTGCGCGTGTGTGTGCGCGCACATGTAGGCGCGGAATCTGCTGGCCGCAGGAGGGCAATAAGCCCACAACACGTCGTCACGGCCCGTGGGCCAGGGCACAGATGAGCGCTTCTGGGAAAAACAAAACCGAAACCACGTGCTGTCTTCGCATCCAGAAACGACACACCTTTTTTGAGTCGAATGGTTTTAAACTGTCCGTATTACAGACCCCGCAACAGCTACGTGAAAAACAGCCTGTGCCGCCCGAGGGCTTCAGCAATGTGCTCGCTGGGAGCTGGGTGGTGGGTCCGGGGTCTTCATTGTTGTTATTTATGCCCAGAGTGTGTTATACTTTTTTATGTGTTTTAACACGTAGTTTGAAAACATTTTCAACAACCCGTCCTGTGTCCGACATTTAAAACAACAAACAAACAGTCCTCGGTCCAGTGGAACATCTAGGTCCTCGGAGTCCAGGGCCAGGGGCCTCTGACGTCGACATCTGTCCGGGTGACACACTAAACCTGGGCGGACAGTGCCACCCTGGGCCCCCGCCGACGGGCGGCAGCGTCCCCCACAGACAGCGCCAGAACAAAGCTCCCCCGAGAGCCTGATCCCTCTCAGCCAGGTGTGACCCCATGCACCCCAATCGCAGGGGGCTACGTTGCCCTCCTGAGCCTCTCATTCCTAGCTGCTGGCCCCTGTCCCCCAGGGACATCCAGAAAGGGCAGCTCTTAGGCTCATCCCCCCGGACTGGAATCTGGTCCCCTTCCTTGGTCTCTCTGCCCATGATCTGTGGCCCAGGGCCAGCAACGACCCGTCCTCAGGTGGGGCAGCCCCACCGGCCACGTGCCCCGTCCGTGTGTCAGAGGACAGATGCCAGGCCTGGGGGTCCCGGGATCTGAGCAGGACAAGAACCGGCCAGAGGAATTCCTTCCTGCCAAGAGGCCTGTGGCCCCAGCCGGGCAGGTCCCCCGGGCCAGGCCCCACTGCCAACACACACCAGGCACCTCGTTCACAGCGGCGCCTCCCCAGCTCTGATGGGGGGAGGGTGCGCCTAGGGGGGTGACGGTCTGTGAAGGGACTGACCTGCCGATCTGGTCACCTGCACCGAAAGGGACTTCGCAGCCACTGGTCACAGACGTGCGCCATGTCCCGGCTGCGAACCGCCCGGCTCGCCCGTCCGCCCACCACCGCCCCCCACACACGCCACCACCGCTGGGCGCCGCCGGCCGTGCCCGGGCGCGGGGGCCGCTTACCTGATCCCCTTGTTCTGGGCCACGTGGTGCAGGGACAGCCTGGACACCGCGGAGATGACCTGCAGGAGACAACGCAGACGCTGTGACTCCGGGAAGACGGGAGCACGGCGTCTCGCAGGCGCACAGACCGGCGCGCGGGGCGCGGGGCGCCGCGGGGGCGAAGAGCCGCGGCCGCGCACGTCCGAGGCCAGGCCCCTGCTTCGCAGGTCGCGTGCTGTGCTCGGACACTTGCAGACGCCGCTGGGGCAGTGCCGGGTCGGAGGGCGCGAGGGGTCCAGCAGCGGCCCCCCACTGCCGCTTGTCGAAAGGCTCTGGAACGCTGAGCGCTGAGCAGCAGCCGCTCCGGCCCGTCCGGCCTCCTGCGGACACAGGCCCCGCCCGCGACCCAGCCTCTGCACCCCGCACGGTGATCCCGCAGGCCCTCCAGGCAGCCAGCGGGCGTGAGGCTGCGCAGACCGTGACGGGGCGTGGCTGGCCCCGAGCACAGCGCGTGACACTCGGGAACATAACGGGATGCTCGCGACGCGTCACAGGACGCACGGGGCACCGGGCACGCGGGACGCCACACGCCGAGGACGCCGGTGCGTGCGTGTGGGAGCGCGCGTGCACGTGTGTGCGTGCGTGTCCGAGGAAAGGTCCGTGATGGCCGCGTGCTAAATTCACAGACACGCCCTGCTGGGTGCTGGCTGCCCCCGGAACTCGGCCCGATGGCCTTCCACATGCCTCGCCCTGGGGCACCCTCACGCCCCTCCGAGGCCAGTCCTGCCACGCGTATTTGGGAGACAGACACACGCCCCCAAAGCCCCCCAGCTGGGACATTCCTCGCGCTTCCTCTTAGCTGTTCTCCCTCCAGCAGAAGGGCCCTTTCTCGGCTTGGCACGACGGCACGTCCGGCCGACGAGCCACGTGCTGCTGTCCCGCGGGCGCTTTCACTGCAGGGGCTGGGACTCACGGACGCTGTGAGCCCGAGGACGACGGGCCCCCCCGTGACTCCTCGGACCAGCCTCGACTCCGGCCGGGCTCCCAGGCTCACGTGCGATTAGGGGCCGCGGCTGTTATTCTTGGCTTTTAAGAGCTCTAAGTATTTCCAGTAAACACAAATAGAAGCAAGACGGCTGGGTGTCCTAGCTATTTGACAGAAGCTAGAAACGTGAGCGCTGGAAGGGTCTGGCAACGACAGGGCACACGAGCCACCCCTCTACGCTGCCCCCCGTGGCAGACACTCGCGTCCTCGACCGGCCAGACGCCGGCTGCGAACCTTCCGTCGGAGTCCGCCCAGGGCACGAGCAGTCGGTCAGCGTTGCAGGGGAGACGAAACCTGTTTCCCGGCCTGAGCAGGCCGGACTTCGTGCAGGCGGAGTCGGAGCCAGGGCGGCGCTCATGCGGGGAGAGGGCCGAGGCCGGGAGACGGTGCCCAGCGTGCCCGTGTGCCCGGGGTCCCAGCACACAGGACGGCTTGTCCAGCCGCTCTGACCACGGCACCCTCAGCCCCGAGCGCACGGCGGCTGTGCCCTAGGCTGGCACCGGACACCCGTGGTTTGCGAAGGGCTCAGCTCCGGGTCCCGCAGACGGGGCAGCTCCTCCAACGGGGTGAGACGTGCCCAGCTCTGCCAGAGGCGGCCGGGCCTCGCTCCACCGAGGCCGCGTGCGTCCTGGCTGGCAGCTGCGGGAACCCCGGGAACCCCACTCCAGGTACCCGGGGACAGAGCCGGGACCGCCGGGGGCAGACACGGAACCCGAGGCAGCCCTGGGCGAGCTGCGGGCGGTGGTGGCCCCTTGGGAAACGACGGGCAGCTGAGCACACCTCCCTGCAGCGGGGCGAAAAACCTGGCCCAGGCCCCGCGCCCCACGGGGGGCCACGCGTCCCCAGAGCCGATCGAACCCTCCCCCAGCCCTGCCAACCCTGCTGAAAACGCAAATGTCAAAGGATGACATTTTCTCAGCTGGTATCTCCACGTCTCATCCGCGTCCCCGTTAACAAATGAAACGAAGACGGCACAGCTGCTCCCCTTCCCGGCCCTGCCCCCCCCGTGCGCCCAGCCAGGCCTCCGGGCTCCGGGCACCTGCCACCCCCGCCCGGGCCCTCGGAGCCGCAGCCCGGCCCGCAGAGGCGCCCGACCGAGTGCAGGACCCAGCAGGGTGGACTCACACGAGAGAAAGGCGGGTGCCCGAGAGGACCGGCCCGCTGGGGGCGCAGCACGCCAGGCCGCTCCCCACGGCCACCCTGTCGGGGCTGCTGCCCGTCCAGCCCCCCGCCCGCCTGCTCCGCCTGCTCCCCCATCCAGCCCCGGCTTCCCCTGTCCAGCCCCCGCCTGCCTGCTCCCCGCCCCCGTCCAGCCCCCACCCCGCCGTCATGCCGGACACTGCCAGCTCCTTTCGTGTGCGGGGAAGGACGGGGTGGCCGTCCCGGGTCTGGGCCAGGGCAGCAGTCTTGGCTCCGCCCCTGCTCTGGCCCCAGCTCTCCACCTGGTCTGGATGATCGGACACCAGCGGCCAGTCGGCTTCCTAACGTGCACAGGAGAAGCTGTGGAATGCAGACCCCCAGGCCCAGCCCCGCAGGCTCTGCGTGGGACGCAGTGGGGCCCGGGAACCTGCATTTACTCTAAGGCGCATCGGGGCTCGGATGTGCGGCCAGGCCACGGCACAGGCTCGGTCCAGGCACTGTCCATCCCCGGACGCCTCGCAGCACGAAGCCACTGAGGAAGTGAGCATGGAGAGTCTGGCCACGTGGCCTGCACCCCAGGGAGCGAGGGGCAGGCCCAGGCCAGAGCACTGTCCTCGCCTCAGGGTGGGCTCGCCGAGCTGAGGTTCCGGAACGGGGCCCCCAGGACGCTGGCATGGGGCTGGCCGCCGCCTCTGACCTGCGACAGGCCGATGACGCCTGTGCAGCCGGCCCCCGCGGGCCCCCGAGCCAGGGCAGCACCCCCATGCCAGGCTCGACACCCCGGGCTCCTGGTCCTGCCCGGGCACGGAGAGGCAGGGAGGCGGCCGGCAGGACGTGTCCCAGGGTGGCCAGGGTGACCGGCCACGGGCACATCCTCCAGGGCACGGTGGTGGGAACCAAGGCCCCGCCCCGGCCGGAAGGGGCGAGTCCCCGCTGCCCTGACGTGCCCGCCTGCCGCGGTCGGCCCATTCTCACCCCTCGCCTACTCTGGCCGTGAGTCCACGTGGAGCTCGGGGGTCCAGCCCGGAAGCCGTGGCCTCGGGGCCCCCACTCGTCTACTGTGCCAGGACTCGGGACCAGGCTCCGGGGGCCTGGACACTGGCTGCGAACACGTGAGGAGGTGCCCACGGGAATGTCCCACTCAGAGGGCCCAGCGCACCCAGGGAAGACCGAGGAGCAGCCGGCTCTTTACTGGCAGACGGCGCCCTCGGAGGCGGCTCCCAGCCACGTGCTGCTCGGGGTCCTGGGGGCACTCGGGCAGCGTGTACCCCTAAGAGGGGTCGTCGCGGACGACCCCGAAATCCCACTCTGGGCTAATTTAGTTGGGCGTGATCACTGTGGCAATTACGGATGCTCGAGAGAGCATCGCAGAGGCGTGAGACGGAGGAGCAGGGTGAGGCCCTCAGCGCGGGGTCCGAGCCGCCGCGGAAACGGACGTCACGGGAGAGACTTTGTAAAAACAACACGTGTTCATAAATGCCACAAGTGAAAGGCAGGGTCTGATTTTTACAAACATAAGCTCCTTCTAGGGAACCGGCAGGTAACACGAGAAATGCGGGCGGGGGGCAGTGTGAAGCCTCCTGTTCCTCGACTGTTTCTGCGGGAACACACTCGAATAGCAGAGGAAGGTCACGCAGAAGAAGTCAGTCTGCTGCTGTCGCTTCCCGCCCCCCGAGGGGCGGCCCCGCCCAAAGTCTCCCGTCACCCCACAGGGGGACTCGGCCTGTGGTGGCAACAGAGGGTAGGTCACTCACAGCATGCCACGCCCCCGCAGACGCACCCTGAGGCACCACTCCCCACCCCCGCCCCGGAGTGCAGGGGGGGGAGGGGGCAGAGCCACAGGGACGCCAAAGGCGCCCGCCCTCTCGTGAAATGCAGGAGGAGATGCCCGAGCACGGGAGCCGCGCCTTCCGATGTGGGTGTCCCTCGGCGAATGCTGAATAGGGTGGACGGACGGACGGTGGATGGTGGGTGGGTGGATGGATGGACGGTGGATGGTGAGTGGACAGACGGATGGCTGGACAGATGAGTAGACAGATATACAAACAGGACCAGCAGCAAAGGTTCCCGTGAGAACCTGCCTCCCAACCCCCACGTCTCCATTACCGCAGCGTGAGCGACCACTTGCTGGACACTCCCTATGTGCTACGCCCCAAGGTTAACACGACGCAATCATCACTCTTGTACGTGCTGTTCCCACCCCCAAATCTCCGTTTGGGGTGAAAAAGGACCTTGCCCCAGGTCCCCTGTCAAGGAATGGCCCAGGGAATGAGCCCAGGGCTGCATGACCCAGGCCTGTGCACCTGTCTGCTGCCCCACACACCCCCCAGGGGCCTGCGGCTGGCCGAGAACCCGCACCCTCCTCCCAAGCCCAGCGAGACCGTAGTTTCCAGCCTCTCCCGCAGCTGCTGACATCCATGCGATGGCCGGGGGCAAAATCAGGGGGCCCACTTGCAGGCCTGGCTCATGAGCCCTCCCCGCCCCTGGGGCACCCTCAAAAGCCTCGTGTTCAAGGTGGCCAACCAGTCATCAGCAGTCCCTGAAAGGCCGTGTGGAGCAGAGGCCACACACACGCATTCACGCACGCACGCATGCACACACATACGCACGCTCTGCCCACTTGGAACCTCCCAGAAGGTTCCATCGTGCCCTGTGTGAGCTGTCACGGCTCAGACCTATCATCACAGCAACGCGGCCGTGGTCACACGGCTCCCGGTTCTTCCGCGGGACCCGGAAGGAAGGCGGACCGAAGCCCGGGTGGAGATGACGCAGAACGACACAGCTGGACATGGCCCACGAGGCCAGCGGGCAACGTGCCGGCCCCGCCAGCCCTGCTCGCTCGCTGAGGCCGCGCTGCTCGGCTTCCCGGCGCCGACTCTCCCGCGTGGTCAGGAACCGCCGGGCAGGAACCGCGGGCCGGCCCAGGCCCGCAGACCGTCCCCGTCGGCCATCACCAAGCAACGGCGACGCACGCAGCCTGGTGGAGCCCAACGGCGAGGGCATCGACCGCGCTGAAACACGTGGCCCGGAACCCGCCTCGCTCGGCGCGTTCCCCAGCAAATCACTGCGGGCTGTGCTCTCCCGCTCGGCCGGCGCTGCCTCCCTGTGCTTCCCGTGTTCACGCCGAGCGTGCGGTCAGGAAACACTTGGTGCTGCTGCCCCCAGGACAACAAGCGGCCGGCGAGGAGTGGCCGATGACCAGATGCGTGCGGCCACGGCTCCGCGGGAGGCGGGAAAGACCGAAGCGAGTGGCAACCCCGGCCACGTCCTGGCCACTGCACCTCGTCAGGCGGGGTGTGAGGAGACGGCGTGAGCCGGGCCCCGGGCCCCAGGATAGCGAGCTGAGCGGCTCTGTGGAAAAGGCCACTAGCTGGGGCCAGGGGACAGGCAGCGACTTCAGGGGGAGGTGTGGGAAGCAGGACCTGGCCATCCTCAGGAAGAGCATCGCACTCAAAAGCCATTGAGGAGAAATGAAAAACACAGGATGAGGAAAGAGAGGCCGTGGCTGTCTCGGCCCCGGCCCGCGCCTCCTTCCTGCGCCACGCTGAGCTTTCCACGCGATCCGAACTGAACCCCCAAACCCAGCTGCGCAACCGCGGTCTGAGCCAAGACCCTCAGACGCGAGGGGCAGAGACCACCGCCCCGAGCCTTGGGACCAGCAGCCTGAAACGTCACGCCCGGCACTCTCGGTGCTGGCGTCTGTCACGTGGACGGTGGGTGGGTGGGAAGACGGGTGGGTGGACGCCCACACAGAAGGGTCTCTGCGTCCCAGTCCCTCCTGACAGAGGAGGGAGACACTGGGGACGACAGCCTCTGCCCAGTGCGCCTCCTGGAGTGGCGTCGGAGCACCCGCCACGCCCGACTCCCTGTGCGACCTGGTCCGTCTGTCTGCAGGCCTGGCCACCTCGGGAGAAGCGTGTTTGCAACCGAGAAGACGGAGGCTCAGGGAGGAAACTGACATGACGGGGGGCTCGCGGCGAGGGGAGGGGACCCCCTGGAGCCCGGCTCCTAACCACGCAGGAGGCCACGCCAAAGCAAGGACCCTGAGTGTCCGCCCTGGCCACCTCCAGGGCCAGGAGACAGCCTGGCCCCCGCCTGCCTGAGGCGGGTGCTCAGAACAGATGCCGCTGGGCCCTGGCCCCGCTCCCCGCTCCGCCGTCCCCTCAGGGTCTGCCCCGCCCGCCCCTTGGGCCTCACTTTCCCACCGGGAACAAAGGGCTGGGGCTCGAGCTGCAGGTCCCCTGGCTCTGATCACATCCAGGGGTTCCGGGGTGGATTGAAGGGCTGGGTGAGGCCCTCACGGAGGGGGCCAACCAGAGGCCCCCAGAGACATCATGCCCGCGAACCAGACAGAGACCAGACAGGGCACATGGGGACACGGGCTGCGGATGGCTCGGGGCCTCCGAAACCCAGCCGCCTGCTACCCTGAGCCCACGAGGGGTGACGGGAAGTGGGCAGGGGCTAGACCCCGTTCCTCCATGTTCTCCGAGGCGGGGCTCTCTCGGGTGGGGGCCGAAATGCCACTGCCCTCCTCCCTGGTGTGGCGTGGGCAAGCTGGAAGAGGGGGCCGAGCGGAGGCCGCCCCCCCGGCACCAGCGGTCTGCACTGCGACCGGCCGGCCCGGCGCTCAACCCCTCCAGGCGGAGGGAAGGCAAAAAACCAGCGGACCCTGGGGCCACACCACTCGGCACAGCCTGGGAGCCAGGACAGAGGGGGGGAGGGCAGAGGCGGGCCCCGGTGTCCTCATGGAAGTCAGGAGACAGGTGCTCACAGAGCGTCTGCAGCGGTCTCTCTGGGGAGCCCCTCTACCCGTGGGGTCCCCGAGCCTCCTCACCAGATGGTCCGTGGCCCATGCGGGTGGACAGAAGAGAGCCGAACCCCCACTGGACCCGGTGCTAAGAGCCTCCGCTCTGCTGGGCATGTGACAGAGGCCACCGTGATGACCTTGCAATCCCAAGGAACGCAGCAGAGGGACACAAACCAGGACACGATGCCAGGGGCCCGGCTTCGGGTCCGAAACCTGACACTGACCGTCACATCCCTCTGAGCCTCAGTGTCCCCGCCCGAGGAGCAAAGCAGCAACATGACGTCAGAGATGGCACAGACGCCCTGTGCTCCCCTGCTGAAGCATCACGAACCATGCGGGGTACTCGTTCCTGCTGAAGCCAGAGGCCGCTGCTGCCTCCCTCCACCCAGCGCTCCGAGCAGCCTCCCCTCCCAACAGAGCCGGCACGCCAGAACCCTGCACCCGCCCTGGAGGGTGCCCGACCCTGACCCTAACCCCTGACCCTAACTCCTAATCCTGACCCTAACCTCTGACCCTGACCCTGACCCTGACCCTGATGCCGACAGGCTGGCCCACAAACCTCGCCCTCCAGGCATGAAGAACAGGGCAGCTAAGCGGGGCCCTGCGGCTCCACACAGAGACCATGCAACCGCCACGGTGGCTGTGCGGAGCTGGCCGGGTGGGCCGGCCCGAGGCCACTCACCGGCTGTGAATGCCCACCCACTCCTCCCCGGCACTCCCCGGTGTCACACACAGCTGCCACACGTCCGTGCTGCGGCTGAGGCTGCAGGAGGGGAGACGAGTCCCCCATGGAAGGTGAAAGGTGGGACCGAGGTGCGGCAAACGGCAGGAGGCACTCGGCCCCAGGCTGCCAACGAGCTGCCACATGTCTCCCCTTTGGTCTGAGACAAGCCGCTAACCAGACACAGCCCGGCTGCTGCGTGAGTCACAGCCCGAAGGTACGGGAATCGCAAAAGCAGCCCCTCGGCCCGCCCGGCCTCACAGGCCAGCTCAGCATTACAGCCAGCACAGGGCGGGTCCGGGCCGAGCCCAGTCACCCAGAAACCTCGCCTCTGGGAGAAGCCCTGAGCACACTTTCCCCCTCCCTCTGCCTTGTAGCCGGGATCTGAACCAGGTGTCTACAGACCCCCCTCCTCCCCCCACACCTGCCTCTGCCTGGCACACGACCCCTGCCCCAGATGGACGGTCTGTCCCCACCACAAACCTGTGGGGTCAGGACCATTGTCCCCACTTCCCGGGTGAAGAAATGAAGGTGACCTCACTTGCCAGGGACACGAGAAGAGGCCGCTCCAGGGCTGGACGTGGTCTGTCTGACCCCAGCCCTAGCTGAGAGCGAGATGTCTCCACCTTCAACCCGAAAAGGCTGCCAGAAACAAGGAATGAACCCTGCTTTTCCCCGCCCTGTCCTCGGGGTCCCTAGGATCAATGCTGAGATGGTGACAGTCCTCCAGAGAACAGCGAGCCACAGCCCGAGGGCAGGGACCCACAGCCCTGGACAGCCGTCCCTCTGGGTCAGGCCCTGAGGAGCGCCCAGAGCACCAGACCGCCCGGAACCGCCTGGAATGAGCCAAAGCTCAGGCGAGCCTGAACCCTGACCTCGGCGAGCCTGGCTCTGGGCTGGGAAGCCACACCACTGCCTCGCTGAACCCTCAACCACCCAAGACCGTGTCACTGGTCCCCTCGTCAGACACGGAAACGGAGGGTCAGAGGGGTCGCCTGCACTCAGCAGCACGGAGGGCTGAGGACCTGGACGGTCTGATTGGGGCCAAGTGCTCTTTAAGAGGAAGTATCTAGAAGAACAGCCCCGCCTCCGGTCTGAGCCTCCCGAGGTCCCTCCCACAGCGGTCCAGGCTCGTGGGCTCCAGGCTCCAGGCCCTCCGGCCCCTCAGAGCTCTGGCCTGCTAAGGGGGTGAGGTGGGGACAGCAGCCCCACCAGGGGAGTGCCACCCCGCTTCACTGCCTTCCCTGAAGAGTGGCCATTTTCATGGGAAAAGGAAGAAACATTGTATCTTACACCACGGCAATAATTTTTCAACACGCTCCTTAACCTCTGAAGCGAGGACGCGGGGACCGGTCACTACGTGCAGGCACAAGTGGCACACGGGGGACGCGGCTCCCTCCCCGCCAGGGCAGCCGGGCTCCCGGCACGGGGCTGAGCTCGGGCTGCGTGTGCTTTCCTGCCTCGGCCCGCCCCGTCGCGCCCGGGGCTCCCCGGCTGCCGCCCCCGCCGCGCCCGGGGCACCCCGGCTGCCGTCCCACGGGAGGGGCGAGGCTGAGGCCAGATCAGGCACGGCTGGCAGCAAGCACCTACCTGGGCGAGGACGGCCTGCAGCAGCCACGACAATGACAGGCCGAGCAGCTAGACGGTCCCCACCCCCACCCCTGCTCGGTCACCTGTTACGCCGCCGCCCTGGCCCCCCCAGCAGGGTGCCTCCCCCGAGCACGCCTGCACTCCCCCCAGGGGCCACACTGAGCTGCTGACACGCACCTCGCCCCACAGCCCAGCAACGCGGCAAAGGCCCACGACACAGGCCCCAGGCGCGTCCGGCGGGTACCAGGCAGGTGGACGTCCATTTGACCCGTAACCGCTCCTCCCGACGTGGGGGGAGGGGGACAGCAGGCCCCCACAGGTGCAGGGCCAGCCCCGGGTGGGCCCGAGTCACAAACAGGAGCCAGCGGCTGCTCTGCCCGGGGACACGGGGCCTTCGCCAGCCAGGGCGGGCAGCAGAGGAGACCACAGCAAAGCTTCCGTCACAATGAGGGTCATCCTGCCGGACACAGGGGTCTCCACTCCGGCCCACCACACACGTCCCATGTAATGACCAGTTCCTCAGAAACAGCCACTGCTCACCCGCCAGCATCCCTCCTCACCGGCCTGAGGGCTCGGCCCCGGCCCTTTCCCCAAGTCCAGAGGGCTGAAGCGGTTGAAGGGGAAGGGCACCCCCTCCCTCCACCCGCTCCTGAGCAACCGGGGCACCTGCCTGACGGGCAGACTGCACCGCACAGCTCCTCACCCGGCCAGGCCCAAGCCCAGGTCTGGGGGCGCAAATCCCTTATCCTGCTGCAGACGGGGACACCAGACAGACCTCAGCAAAGTGAGGGGGAGCCTGCTCTGCTCGGGGCGCTTACCGGGCCCGCTGAAGTTAATTCTCTGCTAGAACATGACCCCGGACCACACGCCCCAGGACCACGCACCCTGGGACACGCATCTTGAGCTCCCTGATGCGAAGGCTCAGGCGTCCAGTTTCAGAGGGCAGCGGCGTCAGCCAGCACGAAAGCCCGTTCCCCGGGAATGTTCTGGAACCACTGAACGGCCTGGCTGGGGCAGGGCAACTCGGTGGTCATTTTCCAAACGCAGGTCAGGGAGTGGGGGGGGCAGGTCTGGGGGAGCCCAAGGCAGGCGCTGAGGACCCTGGGCCCAGTCTTTGTCTCTGCAGTGGTAGGGGTTCTTCCTGGGGGGAATGGGGGAGCCGACCACAGAGGGGCTCCCTGGGGGCAGGCGCCCGGCATGGCCTCAGGACAGCAAGGCCCCCCCACCCCGCGCCTGACAGCCCGCCTCTGGGGTGGGGGCAGGGCGGGGCCATCTGCCCGGCCCATTCTGTGGGCAGTGACTTGTCAGCCCCATGGAGACTTCCAGGATGCCCCGCAGAAACTAATTGTCTGGAAGCATGAATACCACACCCCGGGGATGGTGTCGGGCGGGGACGGCAAGGCCCCCACCAGCCCCCCTGAGTGGAACAAAGTGGGCCTCAGCTGCTCAGAGCCCAGCCCCCCACCGTTCCCGGGGAGCAGGGCCGGGACGAAACCAGGCTTCAGAGACGCGGACAGCTGGGGCGGGGACCCTCTGGGTCCTGTGGACCCACCACTTGGAAAACAGCAACTGCCGGCCAGCAGCCCCTGCCCACCCTCACACACACACATATGTCCCCACACGGGCCGGAGCGGCCAGTGTCCACTCCCCCTTCTGGAGACCAGCGACAGACCGTCCAGGAACCCAGCCCCCACGGACGGCGGGCATGCATGCTGGGCCGGGCAGCTGGGCCACCGTGATGGAGCCCCAACCCGGCATCGCTGCCGGCGGCTCATTCTCATCCTCCCGGACATGCCCATGAGCTGGAAGCGGGGTGAGTGGACGGAGGCTGGAAGACAGGCAGCTGCCCGAGGTCACCCTGGGGCGTCCCAGGCACTCAGGGCCCTGCTACGGGCTCTGGTGGCAGGGGTGACTCCGGGGAGTGAGCCAAAGCCAGGAGCCTGGGCAACGGTTCCTGCCGTGGCGTTGGGAGGACCTGGCCTGGAACCCCCAGCCCCTCGAGACCCACGGAGCGGTCCCCGCCTCGGTCCCCATCTGTAACGAGGACGGCACCCACGGCTCGCTGGCTGTTGGGGCTCAGGAATTAGTGACGTTTGTGCGGCGGATGCACCGCGTTTCCCCAGCTCCTCACCTTCCCTTCAAGAAAGGCAGAGGAGGAACCCAAGAAAGGAGAAGAACGCGAGGACAGATGTCCCCACCTGGGACAGACAACTGGCCCTCCCTGCCCCCGGCCCCTTGGGGGACGACTGGCCGTCCCTGCCCCCGGCCCCTTGGGGACGACTGGCCGTCCCTGCCCCCAGCCCCGGGGACGACTGGCAGACGGGCACGGAGCTGCCTGGCTGAGGACCCCACTTCCTGGGCTCGCTTGCAGCAAAACATGGTCCCGGAACGGTGTTCCGGGGGGCGGGCAGCACACAGGGCTGTGTGGAGGCCCTGCCCCCCATCCCCTCCCAGATGCTTGAACCGCGGGTGCAGCGGGAGAAGCCGAGCAGCGACCTGCCCCCGGGGAGGCCACTCATGGACAGCGGAGCGGGGGCCGCGTGGAGCCTGGGTCTCCAGGGCGCGGCGCTGCCTGGCCTTCTGACCCGAGGGCAAAGGCGTCCGGCGCGCTCAGCGACCACGCTCACCGCCAGCCACGCGCCTTCCCCAGCGGCAAGAACTGACCTCTTCATGACCAACGTGCAAGAACCGTCGGCTCTCGTGCCGTCCACGGGGCAGTTTCTGGTCTGGAGAGGGGGTGAACGGAGGGACGAAGGGGACCGGGCAGCATCGGAGCCGGTTTTTCCAAGGGGGCACCCCCAGCCCGCCCGCCACCACCCTCCTGGGGTCTGGAGCTGAGTCATGCCCGACCTGACCTGCTCGCCCTGGCTCCCCCAGCGGTCAGCGTGCCCGTGGGCTCTCTCGAGGTGGCGTCCACAGAGGACATTCCGGACACAGCGCGGGCGCCTCTCGCCGGGACCTCGCCTCTTGGGCCGGGAGCCACAGCAACGGAAAGGGCTGGGAGGAGGCCGGTGGCCCTAAGGTGGGTTGGGTGAGAACCTTACCCCGCCCTCGGCATCCTCACCCACGATGGGGACAGTGACAGGCTGACAGAGGGAGGAGGAGCAGGGGGAGCTGGGGCTGAGGACGTGAAGGGCAGAGGGTCGGAGGACGGAGATCCCGAGCCCCCCGGGAGGGCCCGGCTGGGGGTCTGCTCCAGTGGCCGTGGGCAGAGTCCACGGGGCTGTGCAGTCCACCATCAAGGCCGTCCTGGCTCAGAGCGGCGGCGAGCGGTCAGTGGGCCACACAGTGTCCTCTGAACACAAACAGGCCTCTGTTTATTTTGGAAACGTAGGCAGGAGGCCGAGGCAGGCAGGGGGAGCAGACACTTTTCTGAGGAGACACACCACAGGCCATAAACACACACGCGGGCAGGGACGGAATGGAGTTGCTGCCCAAGGTCACTCAGCGAGTGGGCCCCGGGGTCACGGGAGCCGGCCTGCGAGGACCCCCATTGCCTGACGCTGGGCCTGGCCAAAGCGCGGCTCAGTGGGGCCCCAAGTGGACACTGTCCCGCATCTCCACGCCTGAATCAGACCTCGGAACAGGACGGAGACCCGTGGAGGTGGCCGTGGAGACGGAGGAAGACAGGTGTCCAGCACGTGCCGGAGGCCGAGGGGAAGACGCAGGGGCTGCGGCCACACGGGGGTGGGCTGGGGCTCGAGGCCGCCTGCATGCGAAACCCAGGGCCCGGCTCCGCTCGGCCACTGAGGACGCTTAGCTCCCTCCAGGAGGAAGGCAGGTGGCCGTTGGCTCCGCACGGATGTGTCCGGCTGCTTAATAGCCTCGGCGGGTGTGGCGTCGGACAGAGACTGCAAGGTAACCCAGAGACACCGCACAGATGGGGGGCAGGGAGAACCCGAGCCCGGAGAGGGCCCGAAAGGAGCCAGCCTGCCGACACCTGACCCTGGACCGGCCCCAGGACGTCACCCGGGCCCCCATCCGGGCTGCTGTCACAGCTGCCCCGGGGACATTCACAGGGCGAGCCTGCGTCCAGGTGGGTGGCCTCAGGAATGGTGGCCAGAACCTCTGCTTCAAGAAAAGCAACTCGCCATCACGTAACGCCTCTGTGCAGGGCGGTGACCCCCACAGACACCGCGCACAGTGCCACCGGGAGCACCAGGCCCCGGGGTCCCCGCTTGGGGCCCTGTACCTACCCCACACCGGGACCCACTCCACTCCAGACTCGTGGACACAGCCAGGTCTGCTCATCTCCTGGAACCCCATGCCGTGCCCAGGCCCAGGCCCCCAGCAGATGCTCGGGAAATGGGTGCCAAGTGGACAATCTCGTATAAGCCGCCCTGTACACCTGCACATCGGGAGGTCCGTCCCACCAAAACGTCCCCCAGAAAAGACAGGGCCTCACGTACAGTTCCTTGCCAGGGTTCTCGAGTCACCAAGTCCTTGCAAGCACTCTATTTCCCACAGCCCAGCGCCAGGAAGCCAGACCCCGAGGCAGGCCGAGCACAGCGCCGGTCCATCCCAGCCTCAAGCGGGCGCTGCACGGGTGCCCCCTCACGGACCACCTGCCCGTGGCGGGCCTAACACCTCGGAGAGCCCCCTCGCCTCCACTGCCCGTGGCTGTACGCCTCCGAGCCCGGGCAGGGGCTGCAGCATTCACGGGCACAGACTGTGCCAGCCGTCGGTTCAGGTAAGTGCCATCCGTGCCTCCCTCACCGACCTCTCACGGAGCGCGGGGAGGAGGGCACAGGTGTCCCCTTACCTGCCCCTGGTCACACCGCTGCAGTGCAAGGCCAGGTGGGCCAGGGCCCTGCCCCTCGAGGCCTTATCTCCTGCTCAGGGCTCTCGGGTGGTCGGCCTGCAGCCAGGACCTTGGTCCTCCCCTGAACAACCCCTCAGCGTCCCTTACTGTCCCTGTGTCTCGGGGCCACAGGTTTGTCCAAGCTGCTGAGTCAGGCGTTTGGAAGGACCCAGGACGCCCACCTCCCCAGGACGCCCCCCCCAAGCACTGGGGAGTAGGAAGGCGCCCCCCGCCGGGCCTCAGGATGTTAACACTCTACACACTGAGGGACCCAAAACACTTCCTCACTGAGAACAGGTGCTACCCCCACCCCCAGGGTAAACAGAGTCTCTGCTCCACCTCCCGGGACCTTCTCCAGGGTGGCTGGTCGGTGAGGTCTGGGGGAGGAGTTGGCTGGGGCTCTGGGGCATCCACCCCTGTCACCCACACCTCCTCCAAACCAGACACAAAATGCAACTCCAAGAACACGTGACAGACGCCACCTGCCAGCACCCGTGCCCAGCAGGGCACTGGCCACAAGCCCCATCTAGAGCCTCGTTCAGTTTACAGAAAATCTAACCTTTCACCAGGGACAATGATCCCACCAAACCGACTTCCTCGTCCGTGCTGCCCCACCCACCCCCAGGACAACTGAAGACCCACTGTGTGCCACCCTGGGGGCTGGTGCACTGGTCCCAGTCCCTTCTCCAAATTTGGGCTGATTTCGGCCATGCACCTGCCCCCCACACAAAGGACTGAAGGTGCCCCCGGCCTCACCTGACTGGCCTTGCTGACCAGGAGGTGGGGTGGGGAACGGCTCTTTAACCCCATGAGCCCAGCAAAGCTGGGAGACCGACCAGATGACCAGGTGGCTGAGTGCAAGCTCACCACAGGCGCAGAGCCCCAGGGAGCAACCAGCGCTGATTTACGGCCTCTGGGGGAGACGCGGACATGGCCATCCTCGTGACCCGCTCCGTCCTCCACTGGGGACAGCTGGCCAGCCGTGTGGATCAGCGCCAAGCCTGCTGAGTCGGGAGAGAGCCAGGCTGAACGTGACAGAGAATGACAGTCCCGGGCCGTCTCAGGCACAGAGGCACGCCTGACCTGAGGGTGGGGGTCCACGCCCCCTGCCAGCCTCCCGGAGAGCAGAGAGGGCAGAGGCCAAAGAGAGGGCCCACTGCCTGCTGGCCGCTACGTGGCTGGCCCTGCCAGTCACTCAGTCAAGAGCCCTGGGGCCCCAGATTGGGCGGGGAGAAGGGGGAGCCCAGTCCCTGCAGAGCAAAAAGCCAGGAAAATGAGGGGGCACAGGCCCGGGACGTCGTCCCCACACCCAGCTCCTGAGCAAGACTGGGGGGCCCCGTGTCCGCCCCAAGGAGCCCCGCCAGTGTGCGCTGACCCTCACGCCCCCCTCACCGAGACCAGCCTGTCCCCCAGGGCACCTCGCGGCTCTGCGGCTCCTCCTCCCCGCTGAGCTGAGGGCGGAGGAGGGTGCATGCTGCACGTGGGACCCGCCACGCTCCGCGAACCAGGCCGAGGCCGAGCGGGCACACGATGAAGGGCCAGCCCTCCCCCGGCCCTCGGTGTCCCGTGTCCCCATCCGTGGCCACCCCCAAAGCCGCTGTCACAGAGGGCAGAGGTTCAGACACGGTTTCCATGGCACAGGCCCCGCCTCAGAGATGGTGAGGGCAGCGCTCAGCGAGCTGCTCCAGAAACTGGGGGGCCACGGAGGGACCAGCACCCCAAGGCTACGCAGGCCCCGCAGGGCCCAGGGCGGTGGCTCGGTCACGTGGTCTCCCGCCTCACACTGGCCGCCTGGGAGCACAGAACCCCGGGTGCCCCAGGCACCGTCCCGTGTGGATCACCGTCCCTCCCGACTCATCTGTCCTGCTCACAGTCTAATTTTGTAACGTACAGTCCTTGACAACCACCTCGGGTCCCTGGTGCTGTGGGGGTGGCGGCTGAGCAGCGACTTACGGAGCCCACCTTCCTCCGGAAGCCACGGCTGGCCCGCTCACCTGGTATCACAGAGGCGTCTGCCAGCACGTCACCACAGACAAGCGCCACGGTGCCACAGACGACAGGGAACCTCCGAAGCCGCCACCTCCCCCAGAGGGGACACGGGCTCCTGATTCTGCCCCCACCAGACCCCCGGAGCCGCCAGCGCCGTGCCCCAAACCAACGCCTCTGCGGAAAAGTCTGGAACCTTTGAACCTCATCACCCAGGGAGACTCGGGGGTGGGTGGCAGCTTCAAGTCGCTTCCGAAGCCCCGAAGGGGACAGGCAACGGCACACGGACCCCTGGCCTGTCCTGGGCCCCTCCGAGGCAGAATCGTCCACAAACCGCGTGGCAGGGGCCCCCCACCGCCCCCCCGTGTTGGTTGTGCAGCCCCCGCAGCTCTGAGGGGCCCAGTCACCAGGAAGGTGGCAGAGACAAGGCCACCGGAGCCCAGCAGCCAGGAACCCCGCTCCAGGTCGGGGCTCACAGCTCCCGCTGGGGCGGGGGCTCCAGGGTGAAGGACGGGGTCTGGCACAAACGTCGGGCTCACGGAAAGGAACCGTGTGCTGCAGTATGTCCCCAGTCCCAGCGCCCTCGGCCACCCGTGCCGGACAGCACCCCTGCCCACCGCGTCCGGGCAGAGCACGCACTTCACGAAGATGGTTAGGGAGTCACCCCGACGAACCGTCTCCTGCTGGAAACAAGTCAGCACTCGGAGGCTGGGCTCAGCGTCCTCTCCTATCTGCCCTCCTCCCCGGGGAGCCTGGCGGGGTGGCTGCCTCTGCAGCCCACCAGCAGGTCCGACACCCAGCCCTCCACCGCTGGGCGACAGCCGGCCTCTCAGAGCCTCAGTCTGCTCGCCGGCAAAACGGGTCCGGGCAGACTGACCGCCATGGTCACCGTCCAGTTTACTTCTCGTCCTTGATGCCGTCAAGGGCAGGGGACACAGCCTGCCGACCGTGCAGTGAGCTGGGGACGGGGGGGGGCACCAAGAAGTGGTGCGACCTCGCCTGGCCATTCTGCTGGCCAGTCCACGGCCACGTGTGTCTGTGAAAAGTCTGGAAACCCCGCCTCCCCGTGGCCCACCTCGACGAGCTCCACGCAGAAAGGGCGGCACATCGTCCCTGGCACAAGCCGGACGCCCACACGCCCGGCCGGTGGCGGGCTGTCTCCCGCATCGGCCACAGCGCGGGCCAGAGCCGTGCGGACCAGACGCTCCGGCTGGGCGCAGGGGACGCCTAGGAGGGGGAAAGGGCACCGGGACTGCGCCTGGAGGTTGTGCTCCTATGGGTCAGCGTCCTCCGGAGCCCTGAAGCAGGCGTCGACTCCAAACTCTGCGTTGTGCGCCAGCAGGGACTCACTAACAAACGCGCCCCGCCCTAAACCCAGCTGCACGCAGGCCAGGGACAGCTGGCGGCCGGCTCCGCGGCTAGAAGCAGCCAGGCGCATTCTGACCGCCGCCGGCTACGCGGTCAGGCCTCCCACCCAAAGGCACAGGACGAAGGAAGCACCGCGCTGTCCACGCCCGAATTCGACCCCAAATGACCCGCTTTACAGATGAGGAACCGAGGTCCCGTGCGCCTCTTCCCCAGGGTCACAAGGATGCGGAGGAAGGAAGTGGCACAAGTGAGGACTTGGGAAGTCGGGGGACTCCTGGAGAGACCACGGCCGCCCTGAGGCGTGTGCGTGCGTGAGTGTGTGCATACGTATGTGTGTTGTGTGTATTGTGTGTGAGTATGTGCATGTGTGTGCATATGCATGTGTGTGCACATGTATGTGTGTCTATTGCATGTGAGTGCATGCATGTGTGTGCATGTGCATGTGGGTCTATTACATGTGAGTGTGTGCATATGTGTGTGCATGTATGTCTATTGCATGTGAGTGCATACATGTATTGCATGTGTGTCTATTGCGTGTGTGCACATGCATGTGTGTGCATGTGTATGTGTGTCTATTACATGTGAGTACGTGCATGTGCGTGTGTGCGCATGCATGTGTGCACATGTATGTGTGTCTATTGCGTTTGAGTGCATGCATGTGTGTGCATGTGTATGTGTGTCTATTACATGTGAGTGTGTGCACATGCGTGTGTGCGCATGTATGTGTGTCTATTGCATGTGAGTGCATACATGTGTGCATGTGTGTCTATTGTGTGTGCACGTGCATGTGTGTGCGCATGTATGTCTATTGCATGTGAGTGCATACATGTGCGTCTATTGCATGTGTGCACGTGCATGTGTGCACATGCATGTGTCTATTGTGTGTGAGTGCATGCATGTGCGTATGCGCATGTGTGTTCACACTTGCATGTATGTGTGCGCGCACGTGTGTGTGTGCGTGTGTGTATGTGTGCGTTGTGCGTGTGCGTGCGTGTGTGTGTGTTTACGGTCACTCCCGCATGGGACAGAGCCAGAAACGAGACTGGGCTGGGAGGGTCTTGGTCTCCCGACTGTCAACATCCCCGGCAAACAACACAGGCCGCGGGAGTCAGCGGGCCAGGTCGCGTCTCCGGGGCACAGGTCTGCTCTCCGCCGTTCTGACGCTCAATGAAAGGAACAAGCGTGCGCCTTCGCGGTGCGACTGGAAGCTCACGTTGTCGTAAAGAACAGCAAACAGAGAGCACGCCTCGCTCCCGGAGCAGGTGCGCCCGGGGACCGGCCCCCAGCCTGGCTCGCGGCCCCGCCACCCCACCCCACGGAGAGGCCCCGCCTGCTCCGGGAGCCGCCGGACCTGCAGCCGCCGCCTGCGCCGTGGCTGGTGCAGCTGAAGAGCCGCGTGTTCACGGCCGTCACCGTTTAACAGCTCCGGAGCTGACGGACACAGCAAACCGCACACATTCAAAGCGTCGCCCCATCAGTTCTGACACCTTTAGCACCACGAAGCCATCGACCCAGCCGGCGGCGCGCACGCCCACAGCGCCTCCGCGTCCTCCTGACCCCTCTCAGCTACACACAGCGTCCCTCCCAGGGGTCCCGAGGCCCGGCCCAGGGCCCGCAGGGGCTTCGGGTGACTCGCCCACCTCTGTCACTCGCCCACCACAGAAGCCACATAGGAAAGCAGGTGCACGGAACACCCACCCGCGTGGGGACAGCTGCTCGTGCTGCGGGCCTTCAGCACCAGGGTCCCCGTGGCCGGCCACGCTGCTTTCTCCCCTACCCATCCCCCACCCAAGACCCCAGCTAGTCAGGGCTGCCCGGGCAGAGGGACGAGGTCTGAGTTTCAACAGAGGGCGGTTGGCCAAGCTCAGAACACCCACCGGCCCATTAGCAAGCTTGGACAAGCCGGAGCCACCGTGCAGGCAGGGGGTGGGGGGCCTAGCAACCCAAGACACTGCACGGGGCACAGGCAAGCGACCGATGTGGGGACCAGGAAACTGTCATGGGGAGTCAGAGAGAGGGGAAGGTGCTCTGGCCAAGAGAAGACGCGTCTCGGGCTGGACACGCAGGCTATGTCCATGGTCCTGCCTCACCCCCCGGGCCTCCCGTGATGCCACGTCCCTCCCTGCATGTCCGACGAGGCCCCGGTCCCCACTGAAGGGCAAAGCCACCACTGCACACAGCCGTCCTTCCCCGGGGTCCTCGAGGCCGACCGGCGAGGCCGGGACTAACAGGAAGTGGGGCTCCTGGCAGCTGACCACCCCCTGGGCCTCGCCACCATGCGCCTGCCTGCAGGGCCGCCTCGCGGGACCCGCCCTGAAGCCACACAGCCTGTGAGGGGCTCCTGGAACCCGGGCGCCCAGCCTGCCGACCTGGGACCCCGCCGTCCTGTGGCCGGTGCGGCCGGCTGGCCTGCCGGGTCGGAGGTGCCCAACCGGCCAAGGAGGGCGGCAGGACAACGGGTTTTTCCCTGAACAGCCCTCCCACCCTGGGAGGGGGAAAGGGCACGTAGCCATTCTTGCCACCAGCTCAAATATTCCAGTCTCAGATCAAAAAGGAATTCAGGCCAGAAACAGCACGGAGGCAGAGCCAGGTGGTGCGGCTGGCCCCTGAGAAGCAAAACCGTCTCTCTCGGTGTCCCTGGGCCGAGCGCAGACGGGCCTGCCCGCCCTGCGCCCGCCAACGCCTGCTGCTGGCACCACGCCCGGGCTGGTCTTCGGCCATGCCTGACCCTGCTCGGCTTGCCGGACACGGTGCCAGGTGCTGAGGGGACCGCCAGGTGAAGGTGCTGATGTCGATCGGCCTCACTACCTGCCCGGAGCCGGGCCGCACTGACACCACACGTGTGGCCTCCCAGGTGTGAAGCCAGCAGCTCAGACAGGTAAAGGGGTCTGCTGTCAGGGGCTGAGCCAAAAGCCTCCTCCTGGCCAACCCCCGAAGGCCGTGCTCGGGCCTCCCCTCACCCAGGGCCTGGCCTCAAGGGGCTGGGAGAGAAGCCACAAAGCAGGCCCGGTCCTCGCCAGGCCCCAGTGACCCCCAGCACCAGGGCTGAGCCTGGAAGAGCGCTAAGGCCAGCCGTTCCAGAGCCTGTGCCCCCTGCCACAGGCCAGAGCAACCCAGAGCGGCTTCGCGGAGGAGGTGACACTGGGCTGCTCCGAGCCATGCCACCCAGTCAGCGAGAGGATGGCCTGGACAGCTAGGCAGAGACGCCAGTGTCCCCTCGGCCTGCTCACCGAGCCCCACGGCTTCACGCAGAGTACACTAGGGCCCACGGGCAGGGGTCGGGCAGGGGTCGCGCCTCCTTGGGTGCTCACTCTCCGGACACCTCGGCTGGCAGCCAGCCCTCTCAGGGCCTCCGAGCACAGAAGAGCCTGGAGTTGGCTCCAAATTGGGGTGCTACCTGTCACCCTCCAAGCTACCTCTGCTGCCTCCCACAGCAGGAAAATGCCATCACCCCACCGCACCTCCTGCTGACGATGAGCTGCCCCCACTGTAATGAAAGGCTCCCAAAATAGGGTCCTCGAAGGTCACTGACCCAGAGGCTCCAACTACCCCGAACACCCCCAACCAAACACCCCAACTCACAACTTCCCGCCCACCCCCCCGTGTGGGCACACAGGCAGCAGGTGTGCGTGAGAAACTCTGACTGGAGAGGTAACTCGTAATTAGTCTTTGATTAATTAAAAGGGGGAAATTAATTACTCAGTAAGTGTCGTCGACTTCACATGCATAAGCTTCAAAAGCACACGGCCCTGGGAGGGCAGGAGAAGGGATTCGAGAAGGTCCGTGGGGGGCCAAGGCCGGGGGTGCAGACTCAGCGGGCTCCCCGAAGGCCTCAGCCCTCAGGCTCAGGCACGTGGGGGAGACTGCCCCCCTCCGCTCACCCACTCGAGAGCGGGGCCTTCAGGGTCTGTCACTACGTTACCGGCACTCGGGCCACAGCAGCCAATCCATCGTGTTGCTGAGTGAATGAATGGATGGATGGATGAATGAATGAATGAATGGCTTCCTCAGACCACTGCACGTCCAGGAGAGCCGTGCCTCGCTCCGAGGAACCCGGCCTCCAGGCCCCCAGCCCAGACACGCCCGCACCCACCCCCCTGACCTCTGCTGCCCATGGCCTCGCTGACCACAGGCCACGGCAGGGCTGCCCCTGCGAGCTCCTCCCGTCCTCCATGGGACACAGCCCTTGGAAGTCCCCTGAGCCACTTCCTCCAGATCGTGAGGGACCCAAGGGCGCTCTCCTGCCCCGCACCCCCTCCCTGCACAGACCCGAGCGGATCGGGCCCGGCTCAGGGAACGAGGTCAGCGCCCCACGCAGCGAGGGCCCACAGTGCTGGGCCACCCAGCCCACGGTCACAGCCGTTCGTCCCCAGGGAGGCCCCTCACGGCCGCCATGCCTCCAAGGCTGTGCAGACCGGGCCGCCCGGGATGGCCAGGAATGGCCTGGCCCTGCCCCCCACTGTCCTCTCACCTGTGACACCCGCCCCAGCGACCACCCCGGGGAAGGGCTCTGGCGTCGAGCTGCCCAGCATGTTCCCACGAGCTCATCCCACCCCCCCGCTCCGCGGCGAGGCCACCAGGCAGCCCCGGGCAAGGACGCGCGCCAACGCTGAGCCCGTCAGCTGAGACACTCGCACCTCACGGGGGTGCAGCCGTGAGCTCGGGATGTGAGGGTTCCGCGGGCGCCACAGGTAGCTGCTCACCTGAGTGCGCCCCAGCGCCGGCAGGCTCAGCGGGCGGGCGAGGGTGCAGGTGTGCCTCGCCGACGGCGGCGAGCCGGCACACTCCGCAGGACGCGCTCTGCCAGCCACAGGCCCCGCGGCCCTGGTGCGCCCAGCCCGCCCCACAGCTGGTTCCGGTTTGCGGTCCCGCCCCCAGACGCGTCTCCTCCCGGTGCCAGGGAAGTGATGGCACAGACTAACCTGCTCCACCTGGCTGAGCTGAGGGCGGGAACACCCACCCTGCAGGCCTCTTTCCCCGGAAGCCGCCATCTGCCTGGGCCTCACGCAGCTCATGAAGGGGCTTGGCATGCCCGCGGGACGCAGAGGTGCTTAGTGGACCGAGGGCCTGCCAGGCCGGCGCTGGGGCGGTGGCTTTTAAAGATGGGGACGGGGGTGGGGGCAGGGGAGGGCTGGGCTTGACTGAGCACTCTTCTGGGGACAAACCAGTGGGTCTGGTCATTCCGCGGGGTGGCTTCCGGCTGCCCCGCCCCCAAGGCCGTTTTAAAAGCTGCACCCGCCCTGTCTTCAACATGTGGTTGAAGGAAAACAGAAAAAAGACAACAACAAACATTAAAAGATGAGCAAAGAGCTTGAACACCGGGAGCACGGGGAGAAATGCTGGCTTTCGCCGACCATCAGGGAGACACGTGTTGGAAGTCGATGCCGTTTCGCACCCCGTTGGGCGGCTGTGATCAAACACACGTGCACAGGGAACGAGTGCTGGTGAGGGCGGGAGACGCTGGGGCCTCGTGCACGGCTGGGCGTGTAAAAGGGCACAGCCGCTGTGGAAAGCACTGCGGCGGCTCCTCGAAAACTCGCGCTCGGCGTTTCCGTGACCCAGCAGTTCCACTCCCCGGTACGGGCCCGGAGGAGACGGATGAGGAGCGTGGACAGGCACTCGCACACCTGCGTTCACAGCGGCACTGTCCACGACGGCCCCCCGCTCACCCGCGGATGCAATTCCGACCCAGCCCACACTCAGGCAGGCTGCCCGTGAGCCTGGACCGGAACACTGCGGGCTGGCGACCGCCCGCTCCTCGGTCCAGCGCGAGGCAGATCTCGGCTGGGGCGGGTCCTGCTTGCACCGACCGACCGTCGGTCGGCTGCCCTCCAGAGTGAGGGTCCTCAGCCTCCTGGGGCCCCGAGCCTTGCCTGAGGGGACTGTGGGCTCAGGGGTTCAGGAGTAAAAGTCAACAAAGCCTAGCACACGCACGTTCACGGTGGCCCAAGGCGGAAGAAGCTGCCCAGGCGTCCACCAACGGGTGACAGATGAACAGAACGTGATCCATCCACACAACGGAATATCACTCAGCCCTAAAGAGGGGTGCAGCTCTGACACCTGTCACGACGTGGACAAACCTGGAACACAAGTGAAGGAAGCCAAACACAAGAACAGACATCGTGTGACTGTTGCTAGGAGATGTCCCGATTGAGCTAATGCACAGACAGAAAACACGAATGGTTGCCAGGGGCCGGGAGATGGGCCAGGAGGTAGGGATTTCCTGGGGTAACGAACAAGGTCTGGAACGAGACACTGGTGATGGCCGCACAACGCCGAAGACACCGAATGCCACTGAACTGTCCCCTCCACATGGTTCAAAGGTGGCTTCGACGTCGTGCCCGTGTTAGTCTGTGCAGAAGAAAAGTCGGAGAGGAGCCCCCAGGATGAGCGTCCAGAGCGGCAGCCCCAGCTCCCGATCGGAGCTGCAGGCAGAGGGGGAGGGGACTCGTGCGCCTGGGGCCCGGGGAGACCTCGTCCACCAAAGGGGTCCCAGCCATGCACCTGGTGACTCAGAGGGCGACCCCCCAACTGGCCGGCCACCACCCCTAGATGCCTCAGGAGCACCCGTAGTCCTTGGGAAAAAAAAAAACAGGCGGGCTGCCAAGAAAGGACACTTTGTTACAATTAATTATGTACATTTTGATTTTTTTTCTTTTCACCTCCTTAGTCTCCTTCAGCTTTTTTGTTGCGAACGTCAAATTGTCAGGCTTCAATAGATACAATGTCTTGCGGGGCCAGAGAGAAACAATTAGCCAATTAAGATTCAATTAACTGGGGATAAGGCAAAAAGCAAAACGACAGAAACCACACATGCACAACTGGCTCCAAGGCTAGCTGGGAAAATTCAAGCTCTCAGGACATGGAAGAGAGAGATGACAGGATGTGTGCTCGTGGGGACGGCAGAGGCACCCAAAGGCCAGCAGCAAGAGGCCACCCAGCCTGTCCGACCTTCCGTTTATGGGTGGGGAAACTGAGGCCCTGAGCGGTGAGGCTCGGTGGCCAAGGCCAGGCCTGGACACACTGCTCTCGCCCTCGTCGCCTGCTCCCCGGGCTGCACCCCCAGCTGTGACTGCTGCCATCACAGGCGCCCAGCGTCCCTTCGCCTCAGAAACGAACCGCAAGCGGGAAGGGAGGTGACAGGTAAGGACCGGACCGCTCATCCAGGGCTGACCTCCTCGGCCAGCGGCCCGCCTCAGAGACCCGACCAGGGGCTGAGCCACCAGAACAGAGACCCTAAGCCTCCCCAGCCTCGCACACAAGACGTGACCATGTCGCACTGGCGGGGGGGCCGGGGCGCCAGCCGCGGGGAACCCGGAGGCCCAGCCCCGTCCTCCGTGAGGGCGATGCGGCCGTGGCTTCCATCTGGAAAACACACAGACCACTTGCAAACCGGCGGGTCCGTGCTCAGTGGGCTTACCCGCCTCTCTGTGCGTGCACGGTGTGTGCGTGCACACGTGTGCATGAGTGTGCGTGCGTGCGTGCATGCACACGCCTGCTCGTTAGGCCCTTCTGAAAGCAGGGAGGTGCATACCGGCCTGGGGTGACACGGGGGAACTCAGAGGGCCTCACGCGGCCGGCCGCCGGCAGGGGCCCCCAGGGCCCCCGCCCGGTGTTGCCTGTGCCCGCTGCACGGCCAGCCCGGAGGGGCTGCTGTGAGCGGCAGGACAGCCCCAAAGGGGGAGGGTGAACAGACTGACCGCGGCGGGAACACCGTGGGCCACCCGACCGCGCGCACGGCCGCCTCGGCGAGCACAGGGCCCCCCGCGCCCGGCAGACTGATGACAAACACGAAGGGGACGTGAGTGGAGCCACGGCGGCCTGGGGCCCGGGCGCGGAGCTCAGGGGTGCTGACCGATGCCCCAAGGCTGCCTGACCAAGCCCGGGGACATCGATGGTGTGGCTGAGGTGACAGCTCCGTAAGTCGGGGGACGAGTGGCTGGCGTGGGTGGCGGGGCCCCAGGCAGCGGAAGCGGCGACAGCTGTGCCCAGCCCGCGGCCAAGGCCGCCCACCGCCCCGTGCAGGCCGGTGTCCGGGGCGCCAGTCCAGGGCAGCCTCAGAGGTGGGACGTCCCCAGGCGGGAGGCCACCCGTGCGTCACACCCGTCCTGTCTGGGTCCCGATTCCGGCCCACTCCGCAGAGTCACACTCGATCCCGAGCCCCCAGAGGTGTCTCGCCTGGCCCACCTTCACCCAGCTTCTAGGAGCACCAGCACTCCCCAGAAGTTGGGGGACGGTGGTGGGTGGGTGCCTGTGGGAGGGGCAGGGCCCGGGGAAGGGGTGGTGCCAACGACGGGAACAGGTGGGACATCAGGGGAGGCAGACTGGCCCCCTCTCCCGGGCCATCGGCAGCAGACTGCAGCGTGTCAGGCCGGTGCCGATGGGCCCAGTGATGGCGCTGGGACCCACAGTGATGGCTGCCCTGGGCACCGCGCGGGCTAGAGGCCTGTGGGGGTGCTGCCATGCCCAAGGGGCAGAGCAGGGGAACGGCGGGCTGACGGGAGAGGTCCCAGACAACGGGGAGGAGTGGGCAGGAGGCGGAGAGGTGTCTTGTCCTGGCGAGGAGGAGGGGCACCTCCACCACACAGACAAGGCGAGGCGGCCAGCGGGGCCGGGCAGCGGGCGTGGGCTGCCTGCGGACGGTGGAGAAGCTCCTGCCCCCCCACCCGCCCCATGGCCAGTGCCCTCGGCCCGTGAGGCCACAGCGCCCGCCGGTAACCCAAGGCCCCAACCCCAGGGAGGTGGGTTTCCTCGCTGCTAGGAACCCGCGGTTTCAAACGAAGTTTTTAGCGTGTCCCAAACGCTGTCCTTTCAGGCAAAACACCTGAAACAGACAGAAGTGGACTCACCGGTCAGCAGCCCCCACACCCCCTGCCTCCTCCTGGCCCCCCGAGAAGGGCTGGGGAGCTGTGAGCCCACCACAGCGAGCACTACCTGCTCCTGTCCTAACCTTTGTCAGGACCCCCCCATTCACTGCCCGTGTCACCCTCCCCTGCTGGCCGAGGCCTCTCACGGCCGTGCGGCCCCACACTGGCCACTAGCCCAGCTGCCCACGGCCTGCAGCTGGCCATGCCCGAGGTGGCAGAGGGCAGGTCGCAGGGAAACACGGGGACCCAGCGCCCGCCGGGGACCCAGCACCCGCCGTCAGCAGGACGGAGCAGAAGGCGGGTCCCGCCGCCACGTGGGGCATGAGCGAGCCGCGCCTCTCTGCGCCTCGGTTCCCTTCCTTACGTCCTGACGTCCCTGGGGCCGGCGGGAGCTCGCGGACGTAAAGCCCGGCGCACAGCGCGTGGTGTCCACGTGAGCAGCCACCCTGGTGGTGGCAGGAGGGGCTGAGGCCGGCGGGCAGGCAGAGCCCCGTGCCCGGGAGGCAGCAGACTCCCAGACGCAGGAACCAGCGGCTGGGGGACCCTGAGCACGTCGCTGGCCCCCGAGCCTCCGCCGCTGCTCTGAAAAGTGGGGCGATGAGAGCCAACATTGGGGCACACTGGGAAGTCCACGTGAGCTGACTAGCGGCCCAGCTACAGTGAGGAGCTGGGGCTGTCACTTGGTAACGATGTCGCCTGCAACCTGCAGGACTGAGAATGCCAGGAGAAAGCCACCCCGAACCCTGCCGCGCCCAGGCTCCTCCCTCCGCACTTCCCACCGACGCCAGGCGGGGGCAGTGGTGTCCCCTGCAGGCCCAGCGGGTGCTGGCCACCCATTCGGCCTCCCCACGCCGCTGCCCACTCCTGTGCACGGACAGAGAGAAAGTGAGCATGCCAGCAAGGATGGCCTCGCCAGCAAGCCCAGGCTCCGTCACCACGCCCCGGGCCCGCCCCCGCCCCGGCCCCGCCCCCCGGTCCCGGCCCGGTCCCGCCCAGGCCTCGCCCCCGCCCAGGCCCCGCCCCACACCCGGGGCCGCAGGCCGCTTCTCAGGACTGGGCATGAGCAGAAACCTGGCCTTCAAGGCGACCTTATGGAAAAACAACAGGGGAGGCGGCCACGAAAGGAGAGGCTTCCAGAAGCAACTTTCTGAACCCTCGGCTGGTAAGAAGAGAAATAAAACACTAACAAGGACGACAGGACCGGCCCGGTCGCCTCCAGGGAGACCCCGTAGCGGTCTTCATTGTACCCCGCAGAAACGGCAGCTCAGGCCCACGTCTGCAGTCTGGGTTCACACCCAGGCCTAAGTGCCAGGAAGCCCCCTCCAGCCCGACCCCCTGCCGCCTCCCTGCGTCCGGATCTGGGCGACAGGAGGTGCCCCAGGGAGCCGCACTGGACCAGCCCCGTGGCCCCCTGCTGAGCGCGCCTGCTCCTGCGGCAGCTGGCCGCACCCAGGGGTCTCACAGCCTGCGACGGTCCCCAGGGGTCCACCTAACTGCTGGCCCTGAGGCCTCTGCCAAGAGTCTCCCCAGGTGCCCTGGGCCAGGGAGCAGAGAGAACCCAGCCAGCGTGCGGCTGCCCCTCCCAGCCCCCGCCTGTGTTAAGGAAACCCTTTCTGGAGCTTTGTGCACCCCAAAACATCAGCTCCCCTCTGCACCTGCCAAGTGCAGTGCAAAGTCCACTCTGCCCCAACGGAAGAAAGGCCGGAAAGGCCGGAAGGAGAAGCCCGAGGGCCGCGGCAGGGGCTGTCCAGGGAGGCCCCATGCGTCCCGTAAACAGGAAGCGCCCAGCTGTCCCGGGGGAATGGAGTGTCCCCCTGACAACAGGAGCTTTTGTGGCAGAGGCAGCATCACGCAGGGTCCCCTCCACGGAGGGTGCCCTACCACTAACTGCCAACAGCAAACCTGGGGGTCCCCTCGGAGGGCAAAGGTCACGCAACTATTTCTCTCCATTTTATCTCTAGCACAGCAAATGCTGAACAAACACTTGGTAAATGAAATGCTTAATGATGGAAGAGCATGGGGATGGATGGGTGGATGGATGGATGGATAGATGGATGGATGCCTCTTCTCTTCCCAAAGAATGACTCCAACAACAGGAAACACGTGGGAGGCTAAAAGGCAGCAGTTTAGAAAAAGAACAACGAAACCCAGCACCTGGACCAGACCTGAACACCGCAACCTTCTTAAGTAATAGCCAAAAACAAAAAAAGTCTGGAAACTTCTAAACCAGCTCGAGATGAACTAACCAGCTATTCCACAGGTTCCTCCCCACTCCCGAACCCTACGAACATAAGCGAAAGGCAAGCAGACAAGGAGTGAAAAGGACGCCTCGGCCCCGCCGGCCCCGTGCTCGGCGGACACTGCTCGTCCGCCCCAAACGTGCCCCTGCTCCGCCTGGAACCAGCTGCAGCGTGCGCTCAACACGGGCCCGGGCGGGCTCGGCTGGAACCGACGCCAGGGACCGGCCATTTCACTCCCTCTGTCCTCAGCCACCCAGGAGACAAACCGTCAGTCTGACCCTGCAGAGCTCTGGGTACCAGAGAGGGACCAATGCTGCCTCCCTGCCTGCTGGGACTCCCGTCACCCACTCCCCAGGGCCGGCCGGGGGACTGAAGTAGGGCAGGGCAAGTGGTCCCATCGTCAGGGGCATGGTGTCCAGGGCCAGGCTCCTGGTGGGCAAAGAACGAATCTGGGCCTGGGAGACACCTCGGTAATGGGCCCCACAGAGGTGGTTGGGGCCTCGGCTCCGCCTCTGCCCAGGGCGACCGTGACCGGCCTCCACACCTAGGCTGGACCGCTGCGAGGACCAGCCCGGACAGCAGCCGGCACGCCGCCCCCGCCTGCCCGCTGCAGCGCCCTGCCCCGCGCCCTGCCCCGCGCCGTACTCTGGGGCGGGCAGGCCCCACCCACGCCTCGGCCTCCCGAGCAGAGCTGGCCACAGCACTGAACAGGGCCAGGGCTCTGCCTGTGCTTTGTCTTTCCAGGGAATCCCAGCCCCATCCCTGGACTGCAGTACGGATGCAGGACAGTGGCTCCCTGTGGAGAGAGCACGTCCCCACGTCCTGAGCCTCTGAGGGCCCCAGGTCGAACTCAGCTGGGAAGTGCTAAGCACAGGTAACCACAGGAAGAAAAGTGCACGGGGCTGGGGGCCGGTGACACAGACGCACAGCCAGGGGCACGGAGGGCAGGCCGAGGGGCAGGCCGGTCTCCGGCCAGGGCCACCACGCGTCCGCTGCCTCCGTGGACACCGGTTTCCAGTCCGCTGTCACAGGCGGCCCAGTCCCCAGCCAGGCGTCCTGCACACACACGGGCACTCCCAGGTGGCTGAGAGGAGGCCGAGGAACCAAGGACAAGGCAGCTAAGCACAAGGGTGTACTTCCCGGGGCACTCGCCAGGAAATGTGAACCCCACAAGCTCCGTCTCACTCTCTGCTCAACAGACTTTGGAGCGTGATGTTCTCAGGACCATCCCACGAGAAGGACTTGGAGAAAACAAGTCACTTAGGCACGGCCGCCCCCTGTGACGGCAGAGCTGGGACGTAAACGCAGCCTGAGTGTGTGTGCGTGTGTGTACACGCGTGTGTTCTAAAGGCCCCCCAGCTGACCCCGGCTACCATCGGCTTCTCCCCTGCCCGGGGCACTGCTGCAGAAACCAGGAGAGAGGGTCCGACGCCTTCCAGGAAAGCACGAGGCCCACCCGAGCCTCAGCAGCTCCGCCCAGCACACGCGGCGGCCAGCGGGCAGCGGGGAGCGGCAGAGTGGCGCCCGGTCCCGGTGGGCACACCCCACAGGACGTGGCTGAGTCCCGTGAGGGGAACAGACACCTCGGAGCTGGATGCCGACACAAAGCAGAGGCTCCCGCACAGGTCCCCAATCTCGTCTCTAGGGAATTTCTAGACTGAAGGCCAAGTGCCACCAGGGCCAGGTGGCTCACGGGTGGCCTCGCCACTGCGCTAGCTTGACACCGTGGGCCCTTCAACAGGCTCCTCACAGAACCGACCCCCCAACGTCTGCATCTGCAAATTCGAGGCTCCCTTGGCACTCCTAAGGCCCTGGTAAACGAGGCAACAGACACCTGCTGAGGGCTGTGGGAAGTGGGCTGGCCGGAGGGGCCGGGGACACCTAGGCCGCAGGCAGCACTCAGCCAGGTCTGCGCCCAACCCCACGGCGAGACACCGAGAGGTCTTCACGGTCCTGATCCCGGTGACTTCTGAGGCGTGGCCTGGACCTGCTGTGCTTCCGGATGACACAGGACGCCCAGAGCCAGGCCCTGCGGGAAGCTGGGAATGAGCCAAAGCCCTGGCCATGCCCCTGGCCTTGGTACCTCCTTGGCCTCAGGGTCCCCTCCCCATGCCAGCAGAGCTTCTGCAGGAGAGCTGCCAGGTGACACTCTGAGGACCCAGACACTGCTGGGTGGTCCGCCAACGACCTAGGAGATCCCCTCCGGGGACCTTGGGGGTTCAGGTAACCACCCCCTCCTCACCCCACACCTGTCAGAGCCAGGCCAGCTCGGCTCGTCTGAGTGTCGGCTCTATGGCCCTTGCACAGAGTGTCACTACGGACCCACACCATCTCAGCCCCCCGGCAGCTGGTCCGAACACTGGCCCGGCCTCCCAAGAAGAACTGGAGATTCTGGGCAGGAAGTAAACACTCAGGGTCCCACAGCGAGAGAGACGGGGCCAGTGCTGTCCTCAACCACGCCCTGCCTGCCCTCTGCCCCGCTGGGTTCAGGACACTGGGCCTCCCCCACCCTGCCCCGCCGCGAGGTGTGAGAGGCGGGAGCGGCCGCCCTGCCGCCACCCCCAACCCCCCCTCCCCCCCCCACTCCATCTGCAGCCCCACCCAGCCTGCACCTGCCGGGCGCCAGGCTGCAGAAGCCCCCCGCCCCGCTCTGCACCAGCGGCCGGGCCTGCTCTGGGCCTGCCGGCCGCTGAGTATGCGCTCGGCCACCGCACCCCGGGGACTGAGCCGGAGGAGGAGGCCACTCACCTTCCCAAAGTCTCGGACATCGAAGAGGTCGAAGGGGTCAAACAGCTCGCTGTTCCTGAACCCGAACTTATCATGGCAGACCTTGAGGAAGGTGCGTATGTTCTTCAGACACAGGAACTGGGGAGGAGAAGGAAAAGCCGTCAGAGAGTTGCTGACGGGAGACGCGGCGGCACCGGCCACGCGGCTTCCTGTGCCCGCACGGGCCCCAGGAGAGGACGTGCCGGCCCGGACGCCACGGACGGCCCCGACTCACCCGGGCCATCCAGGGCCACGTGCCCCCAGCCCCTGCTCCCGCCTGAGCACTCAACACTCACGATCTTGATTGGAACGAAACGTGCCAGCCTCGAGTGGGCAAGGACAGGGCGCACACACACATCCGCCCACACAGCACCTCCCCCAGACTGACCCCCAACCGTGTCACACGTGACAAAGCCAACCGTGGGGGGCTGCCCCCCGAAAGCCGTGGAGGCCGCACGCTCACCACGGTGGGAGGCGGGTGTGAGCACAAAAGCCGGAAATCCCAGACGACACCCCGGCTTCTCCTCTGCCCGGTACCCCAACCTCTGGGCGCCCCGCCTGCACTGGGCTTGGCAGTGCAATGGGGTGGGCGATGTGGGGTGGGCACAGGGCCCCTGGCTTGCAGCCCCTGCGGAGAAGCCGGCGACGGCCTTCCGGGGGCAGCAGGTGAGACTCACTGGGCCCTGGGGTCCGCCCGTCCTACGGTGCCACGGGCCCCGGGGCGTGGCCTGGCTGCTGAGGACTGGGCTCCCCGTACACGGCACCTTGCTGTGCTCATTCCGCACCGAGGGCAGGGGCGGGCGTCCAGGACATGGGCGCCATGATGATCCCATTCAGTCCGGCCGGGCGCGGGCGTCCGCGAGGCACGGACAGAGCCACACACTGACGACCAGCCGGGTCGCAGACAGCTGCGCTCACCGACCCCATTCGCTGAGCGCCCAGCGGCTCAACGTCGAGAGAGCCGCGGAGAGCCCGTGCCTGAGCCCCAGCTCGCTGGAAATGTGGGCGAAGGGACAAATCTAGGCGAAGGACCAGCCAGAACCAGAGCCGCAGCGGGCCCAGCGGACTCCTGACAGACTGACAAGTCCCTGGGGGCACTCGCACCCCACCCCCAGCTCCCATCCGTGCCCCAACAATCTGCCCGCAGCCTGCAGCGCCCCTGCCCTGGTGGGGGCTGGTCAAGGGGCACCGCGGGTACCACCCCACTAGCCTGGTCACATGTTATTCTTTGAGGGGGGTGTGGGGGGCTGTGCGTGTTGTGTGAGCCTAGCTGTGTAACTTTTCGTGAATGCGTGGAAGTAAACTGCAGACTCGACACCCCGCGCCCCCGCACGCCCCCGCACACGTTCCCGAGGGCGGGGCCGCCCTCCCACAGCCCGCGCCCACGCCGGGACGTGCGCACGGGTCCCACGGGCTCCCGCCCGCAGAGCACACGTGCTCGGCTTCGCCAAGGCGTGAAGGACGCCCGCTGTCCCTGCAACCAGGAAGACAGCTCCGGACCAGGGTCCGATCCCCGTCACACTCTTTAGCTGTCACGACTCTTCTGTCTCGTGAACCCAGCAGAGCATTCTGCAACAGAACCTTCTGGAACGAAGGCAATGTGCTCCAACATGTGCCCCCTGAGCTCCTCCAACTGAAAAAGGGCGATTTTATCGTAACGAATTTAAACCGAAACCCGCACGCCGATCTAGAACACCCCCCACAGTCCTCGTCTTCCGGGACCTGACATTTTGGAAGAATCCAGACACCAAGGGACGAACGTTGTAGGATTCCACTGGCACGAGGCGCCCAGGGCGGGAAAAGCCGCAGAGGCAGAAAGCCGAGGGGCAGGTGCCCGGGGATGGGGGTGGGGGGGAGTTAGTGTTTACTGGGGACAGAATTTCAGTTTGGGAAGATGAAAACGTTCTGCAAATTATAATACTGTGATTGTTACATAACATTTCGAACACGCTGAATGCTCCTGAATTGTATACTTAAAACGGTGAAAACGGCAAATGTTACCTGTTGTGCATTTTACCACGATAAACAAAAAAGAGAGAAGAGAGCAGATGCTGACGGAGGCAGAGAGCAGGGCAACGCTCCCACAGCCTAGACAGACAGATGCCCAGGGGACCGCCGGACAGGACTGGGAGAGTCTCCCGCAGAGCCCCCGCGGAAAGGCCACGTCTGCTGACACCGTGACCTTGGCCTTGCGGCCTCCGGGAGGTGAGAGGGCGCCTGTCTGCTGTCGTAAGCCCCCGGTCTGTGGGGCACCAGCACGCTGCCCCGGCCTGCGAACGGAACCCAGCAGCGCCCCCACCCCATGCCCACCTGGTCCGGACCCTCCTCCCCCCGCCCCGCCCCGCGGGACGCTGCAGCCTCCAGCCCGGATCCACTATTTTTGCACGTCCTCGTCTCTAATTTCCACTAAGCATCTATTTTAATTCCTCCTCAGCCTCCCATTTTTAGAGTTAATTACACAGCCCCTAACCACAATCCAGCCGACAAGGCCGGGCTTGCTTTCGGGGCTCAGAAGGGGGCACGGCGCGTCTGCCCGGCCTGGCCCCACCCCTGCTGCGGCCCCCAGCCTGCCCGAACCGCACCCCACCAGCTCCGGGCCCAGCCCAGGCTCCCCGGACTGGCCTCTGCAAACCCAAGCCACACAGACAGCTCCGGACTCCGGGCGAGGGGGACAGCAGGCCTGGGGGACGGAACCTGGCACCGGCATCCGGCTCGGCGCTGAGAGGAGGCAGCAGCCACACCAGCGGCCGTTCCCAGGGCCTCCTGTGTGCTGGGCGCCGTGCTGCATGCTCTGCCCAACGCCAAGTTCACCCCCCACTCTCCGAGTGCTCATCCCATTTCACACGTGAGGACACTGAGGCCCAGGATGTTAAGAGCTTTGGCTCCCGACTGGCAGGTGGCAGCGCTGAGATCTGAACTCACGTCTGCTTCAGAGGGGAGGAGGCCCTCTGAGAGGACGGGGCGCCTCCAGGGTGTGCACGAGCCCCGGGTCCTGCCTGTCAGCAGCATCCCGTCCGCTCCCCTAAGGGGCTGGCTTGCACGATGAGTGACAAGGTCACGACCTCTCTCCCGCACTGTAGCACCGTGGGGCTAGTGAAACAGGCCCGGGGTGGCGAGCGAGCAGAGGGAGGAAGGGCCACGCCCCGTGCCTGGACGCCTGGCCCCTCTCGGCATTAGGTGGGCACAGCGGGCAGCTGCTGTTTCTGCTGCGTGTGCCCACTCGCCTGTCTGCGGTCCCCTGGGCCCAGGAGGGCATGTGGCTGGTCAGACCCTCCCTTCCTTGACGCCAGCAGGGACGAGTTTAGATTCTGGGAGGGCCTGGTGACGCTGTGAGAGTGAGCGCCCAGGCCCGTGAGAGTGAGCGCCCAGGCCCGTGAGAGTGAGCACCCAGGCCCGTGAGAGGAACACCCAGGCCCGTGAGAGTGAGCACCCAGGCCCGTGAGAGTGAGCACCCAGGCCCGTGAGAGTGAGCACCCAGGCCCGTGAGAGTGAGCACCCAGGCCAGGCCCGCAGCCTCGGGCACGGCTCGGCCACGGCTGAGTGGCGGCCGGCGAGGGAAGGCCTGCGGGGCGGCCAGTGTGAGGGCAGAAGCTGCCCATCCTCGTTCTGTGACCAGAGAAGGCCCGACGGCCGACCACGTACATCCCTGTGGCTTCCGGGCGAGTGGCATTCTTCTCTTCCAGTCCACAGGGCCCCCCACAAATGGCAGCCACGGCTTCACCAGTGTCTTGAAACAAATGCTCAACCAGGACACACTGCCAGGGACACCCCGCCCGCCACGGAGACGCGGAAGCCCTGCCCCCACGACCCTCGCCTCCCCCAACAAGGCCCGTGCGTGACCCAGGAATCGCTGGGACCTCTAACAGGATGGCTGCCCTGCTGGGGCCCACATCCTCCAGCATCTAATACACATGGGGCACCAAGGGCCATGCTGCATCCCCACGTTCCCTCACGGGCCACTCATGTGCCCCAGCCCTGAGAGGCAGGTACAAAGGGGAAACTGAGCACAGAGAGAGAAAGCCCCTCGGTGAGGTCACACCAGGCGGGGCAGGAAGGCACAGTGCCAAACTCCAGCCCAGGCCCCGCAGAGGCCTCGCCTGGGGGTGCCAGTGCTGGCCTGTGCCTGCCCCAACTCCACCGCCTGGCCCTCTCCGTGCCTCCCCTGACCTCTGGGACGCAGAAGGTAATCGATTAAAGAAGTAACAGTTAACACTGGCCCATCTTCCTCAGAAAGTCCCGAGGTCCCTGAGCCCAGAGACTTCCTACGACACGGTGTCCTGGAAGAGCGGACCCAGGGGCCTGGCCCGCATACCCTCCCGGGCCCTGTGATCTGCACGAGGCCAAGGGCCCCCTCCATCCCCACCTCCACCCCCGCCCCCTCCCACACCTCCCACAACTCCAATGACCAGCCTAGTGCCTCGAGGTGCTGCCCCAGGGCCGGGGGACGGACAGCAGGCCAGTCAAAGGCCCCAGGAGATGACACGTCTGAGGCTCTGTGCTCCTGGCCAAGCCGGCGAGACCACAGAGCAGTGGTGAGCTAGCTCCCCTCGCTCCCTCAGATGCAGGACAGAGCTCTGGACTCACGGCCCCGGAGGCAGACGGGCAGAGTGGCCAGGATTCTCTTGGAGGACCTCTGTACCTGTCCAAGAGAGGCGGGGTCTCCGTGTCTGAAGCTCCTGCCCTAGAACAGGGCTCCGGAAAGCGCCCGCACACACGGTGAACGTTCTTGAACTAGTTCCATGAGGGGCACTGAAACTGCCTCACGGTGACCAATCCCTTCAGGGTGACACGAGCCCCTGGCGGCCGGGCTGCTGAGGCCTGCCGCCGATCAGAGGCTCTGACCGGCAGCTGACCACGTCTTGGATCAATAAAAAATGGGAAAATGAATTAATTTCTTGTTTTATTTATGCTGTGCTCATTCCAAAAAGAAAGAAAAAAAGCCTTTAAAACAGCTTATCATTATTTAATAGGTGCAGCTTGCGGAAATGGATCTTTCAAATTGCGGGTCCTTGGGGGTAAATAAACAGGTGGCCTTGAGGGGCCAAGCTGGCCAGACGCTCCATGGAGCCGATCTTCTCCCCCGGGTCCCAACGCCCTGGACAACGACCCCCAGTAGGAGCTCAGTATGCAATGAATGAGTGAATGAACGAAGGAAGAAATGACCATCTACGAAACGTCCTCAGCTGACATCCCGGAACCGGCCCCCCCGTGCGCCCACGCCCCGCTGCTCCAAGCTGGCTTGAGAGGCGCCGGGCCCCCAGACCGCTGCGCCTGCTCGCACGGCCACCGCCCTCCCAGAAGCACCGCTGCCCCCACGAGCAGGCAGGTGGCCCTGGGGGCGGCCATGGCCACGACCACACGCGTGAGCCCTGTCCCCAGGGCCGTGCGCCCGGCAGCTCGGCCATGTGTCACCCGTCCCACAGCCAAGAACCGAGGCCTGCGCGGGGGATTGTGACTGGACCCGCACAGCCTGGATGGTGACCCACACCGGTGCCAGGGCCACCGCCGCTGCCTGGCTGCCCCTGCGCTGAGCGCCAGGAGGCCCCAGGGGATCCGACCCAGGGATTCGATTACGAACAACTGAGCATGGGCAGAAGCTCCCCGGGCACCAGCAGGGCGGCTGGTGGACAGAGCCGCCTGAGCGCCCCTCGGGTCTCCCCGAGCTGGCCGGGGGTGGGGGGACGGTTCTCTGTGCCTCCCCGAGCTGGCTGGCAGGGGGCGGTTCTCTCGTGCGCGCAGGGTGTCCCGGGGCTGGACACACCGGCGTGCTTCGCCCACACCCTCCGCCTGCCTGTCCTGCCGCAGCTTACCCCAAGCCGCTGTTTTTTATTAGCCCAGTGCAGGACCGAGTCAGCTACACGTCTCGGGTCACCGTTCGGTGAAGTCTGCAGCATTTTAAGTCTGCTAACACAGCCTCAGCCGGTCTCTCTGCTGCCTCCGACGACCGCTGGGCGGGCGGGCAGCGCCGGGCACGGCACCGAACCCCTTACGCCCGCTGCCAGGTTCGTTCCCCTGACAATCACGTCCCCGTTTTACAGGCGGAGAAAGGGCTTGGGGACCTCCCAGCGGACAGGTAGCGAGGGGAGGGCCCAGCGCTAACCCGGGTGGCCTGGGCCAGTCCTCGTGGTCTGGGCCACCAAGCCAGACACCTCCCACGAGAGACCCTCAAAGTGACAAATGGGAGAAGCCAAGCCCCCTCTGAGACCAGCACCGAAGAGCGCCGGGCCAAGCTCTAGAGCGAAGACAAAGCCACACGGGTGAGAGTCTTTGGGGCTGTGACTCCGTCTCTCTAACCCCAGCTCCCGGGGAGGAGGCTGCTCCTGACGCTGGTGCCTCCTCCGCCCCTAGGGCACAAGGCTCCAGGCACAACCACCGAAGTGTGATTCAGAGCACACCGCCTCCTCTCCTCGCTGCTGAAGAGGGATCCCTCCAAGGCAGACCGCTCCCAGCCTCAGCAAGCCTCCTGGCCCTGAACCCCCGACCCAGGACCCTCCTCCCTCAAGGACGTCCTGACCCATGTCGGGGAGATCTCGGCCTGGCCTCTGCCTCCTGCCCGCCCACTCCCCTGCCCCCTTAGGTTCACAGACGGCGGCCAGAGTCTCTGGATGCTGCAGACACAATGCTGAACCTGGCACCCTGGGCCTCACGGCATACTATGCCCATGGCCCCCCAGCCCCACCGTGCTCACCCAGCGGGCTCCCCCCAACCCCTTACCACGGCCTCCCACAGTGGTCACAGCTGCGTGGGGCCACCTGTCACATGCTCCAGGCAGCTGGCACCGTGCAGTGTGGGCAGGGGGCTCCCCAGTGACAACAGGGAGGAGAGGGGGCTCGGCGGAGCCCCGGGACGCAGGTTCGGGACGGTCAGCAGCTCAAGGCCTCCGGCAGGCGGCACGCTGGCCCCCACGCAGAGCCAGCCACGCCGCACGGGCGACAGCCGCGGAACCATTACCCGCATCCCGGTCTCAAAGGACTTCCTCGCCAGAACCTGGCGCGTGACTCAGCAGGAGGAACCACCCTGGAAAGGCTCAGGCTGGCGTCTGGGAGACAAGGGGCAGCGGGGCGCTCCGTTCTCACCTCTGCGCCCCTGTGCAACCCACCGTTGGCAGACAGCAGGTGCCCACTGCGTGCCAGGCCCTGCCCCAGGGTCCCCAGCTCAGAGAACACAGACGGGGTGCAGCGGGGACCCGCCCCCGTGAGCCCACGGCTGTCCAAGGAAAAGACGCAACTTCCTCCCCTACCTGGAGGAAACTGTTCCCAGCAGACCTCAAAAGGTCCGAAGCTCTGGCTGACGACCTATTTGAGCCGAACGGATGAACAGTGGCCCGCATTACTGAGACTTCAAGGTCAGGGTCAAAGCAAAGGTTGTCTGCAAAGCCGGCAGGAGATTGCTTTTCTAGGGGCTCTCTGCGTGGCCATCTCTCCTGTTCCGGCTTCTGAACGCTGGAGGGCTCTGACCCGCCTCGGCGACACGGCCCTTCCGGGCAGGCGTGGCTCAGCGCAAGGTGCTCGGCCGCCGCCTGGTGCAGAGCCCCCCTCCCCGGCACCCGACGCCCCACTTCTCCCGTCTGCTGCCTGGAGCCAGACCGTGCACGCAGGCCGCTGCCTCCGCCACTCCACTCTCTCCGGCTCCTCCTCCTCCTGCTGGACGTGGCCTCGGAGTCCACACCGAGCACCCGCCCTCCACGCCGCCCTGCTCCAGGCAGTGTGGCTGAGTCACCTCCAGAGACGCAGAACATGCACCTGCTCGGGCCTCCCCGTCGCCTCCTCGCCCAGAGCCGAGGGCAAGCCAGCCGCCTAGAGCACGGCGGCGCTCACACCCTGAACCACCTGCTCTGGGACCTACCTCACCACCACGGCCGATGCCAGCACCCACGGGCCCTCGGCAAGGGTTTGCGGAACAACAGATGGATGAACGAGTGACTGAATGAGTGAACGAGTGGGTTTTGAGGAGCCGCTAAGGCGCGAGTCGGTCCCTTCTCCCCGCCATGCTGGCTCGCCTCCATCAGGCTGCCTCACCTGGCTGGGGGCCCTGGACCCGGGCCTGGCACCCTGGGGCCTTCGGTAAATGTGGTTTGGACCCCCCCAGGTTTGACCCAGGGCTCTCTGGGGAACAGGGACCCCAGAGACTCCCGGCTGGGAACTCCAAAACGTGGCTGTGCTGCACCCCTGCCCCGCCTTCCTGTGGGCCTCACGGACCCGCCTCCGGCTTCAGACACCCCTGCACAGGGGTGTGGGACTCAGGAAGACCCAGTCAGCGTTCAGGCAGAGACATGTGGGTTCGGACCCTGAGCCCTGCCCCCACCACAGCCCCTCACGACTGCAGCTCCAAGCTGACCACACAGCTCTGGCCCCCATACCTGCCTGTCCCACGGCTGCCTCATCTCTCTACGAGGAGGACCAACACAGGCCTGAGGTTCCCCACGCCCCGGGTGTCCCTCCTCCATGAACGCCGCCCCGACGCGCCTACGGAGCGGAGCCAGCACCTGCAGGCAGCTGAGACCCCCCCACGGCCCCTGACGGCCGATCGTGCACGTGGACTCCCACGTGTGGCAAGCCAACACGTCGCACGTGGTGGCGTTAAGGTGTCACCAGCACGAACACCAAGGGACAGGACACGTCCTCCTCCAAAGTGCCAAAATGCCACGGAAAGTCGCTCGAAGCACCGCACGCGACCCTCGCGGGGAGCCCCTCCTCGGTCGGCACGCAGCGTCCGGAGAAGGAAAAATCAAGTGTCACGTCCCACCATTATCCCCCGGCTCTCGGTGGTTTCCGAGAAGCGGCGGGCGCCCCAGGGGCTGCTGGCTTCCCCACCAGAGACACCACAGCTAACGTCTGTCCGTCAGTCAGTCCGTCCTTGGGCCACGTGCAGAGGCCCTGTCGTCCCCACACACGTGGCCAAGGCTGTTGAACCAGCGCTGTCCCCGTGTGGGGACAGGAGGCCGCGGCAGAGCCGGCCAGCCGGGCCCGGCGAGGAGCAGCGTCCACGCACAGTCCAGATCCGGAGCGGCGCCTCCGGCCGCCTCGCGCTCCGCGGGCGGCACTGGCGATGAGGAAGCATCTCTCCGGGTGTCGGACAGGACCCGAAGTGCCCGGGCCAGGAGCAGCAGAAGCAGGTGCTCGGTGAAATCTGAGCGAATAAACGTGAGCGTCCCAGGAAAGTTTCGGGGTGGGGGTGCCGATGGGGGTGCCGGGCGTGTGTGTCAGGATGAATAAAGCCAACAAGCCGAGCACCAGCACGTCTGCAGGTGGACAGGGACGGTGGGGAGGATTCCGAAGTCCAAGCAGGTGGCGGGTAAGGCGTCAACGTTCGCCTGGGTCCGGCTGCACGTCGTGCGCATCATGCTGCGTTTGTGCACCACACACCCACGTGCAGCTCTGAGAGGCGAGGAAGGCGCTTCCTCCTGCTGCGGCCCCTGCGATGCCCACACGGCCAGAAACCACCAGGACACTGTCCGGCCGGGGTGCAGAGGCCAGGGCCCTGTTTCTCCAAACACCTGTCCTCGGGGTCTCCAGCCAGCAGGAGCCTGGTCCCTGCAGCGTCTCAATACTTCGGTCAGTCAACTATTCATGCATTCATGCCCAAAATACTCACACGTCACTTCCAGCCCAGGTTGTCAAGGCCCCCCAGGGAGCCACACCCTCCATGAAGAGCCAGGTGACGTCCAGCTCCTGAGGCCAACAGCAGGCACCCCCACCCCACCCCACCCCACCCCCAGCCTCTCCTGCATAAGGGACGCCCATTAAATGTTAAATCGCAGGCCTGGCTTCTGAAGTCACCTCTCCCGCCCACATGGGGAAGAAAGCTGTTCCCAAGTCGATCCAATCCGACTGCGGCCTGTCCACAGGCTGAGAGAGGCCACCGTGGCCTCCAGCAGCAGCCCCTGCTCCACGTCTGCATAACATGCTCCACGGGAACTCTCCAGAACCCAGGCCCGTCTCGGTCACCGCTGTCAGCCACCAAGGACAGGACAGTGAAGGTACACACCTACGCTCAGAGCACAGCATGCTGGGGGAAGGGGGGGGTGCCTCGGTGCCTCGGTTTCCCCAATTCGGTGAACCTGAACCCAGTCCCTGGAGTTGCGAGGAGGCAGACCCGTCCCGGTCCTGGGTGGAGGGGGCGTTCTGCAGCCCCACAGCTGTTTCTCAGCGAAACAACTGGTTCCAAGGAGCCCGCTTCACCCCGCCAGGATAGCTACAACCAAACACGCAGGGAGCAGCCGGTGTCGGCGAGGACGCCGAGATGCTGGAAGGTGGGAACGGGTGACGGGGCCGCTGCTGTGGGACACCGCACGGGAGGGTCCTCAAAAAGTGGGAAACAGCAGCACCTCGTGAACCGTCAATTCCACTCCCGCGTACTGTCAGCGCCACCGAGCCGATGCCAACAGGAGTCCCCCATCTGGGGAGTGGTGAAAGGAGAAAGTTCACACAGGTAAACAGTTGGCAGAGCAGAGAAACCACAGCCTCCTGCGCTGAAAGGGAAGCCCGCTTACAGAGACGAGCCTACCCTGGGTCCCGATTGGTCCACGTTTAATGCAAATGAGAGATCCAAATTTACACGACTCGATTGGTCGAAACGGCACCGTTCTGATTGGTCAGAATCACACATCCTGACTGGTCAATATGAAGCTGCTCTGATTGGTGGGAAAAGATGCAAATGAGGACACAGCCGTGCAGCTCTGATTCCACCTGCCAGGTCTAGGAATTCCTTTAGGAGGAGGGTTGGTTCTGGCCAGAGGAGCACAGTGCAGGAGGCTTTTCCCTGAAATGCAGGGCTGTGCACATGGGCCCAGCTAACCCCAAGGAGCCCGTTTGTGGCAGGTACGTCCCTCCTCGGGGTCAACGGGTATGTATCCAAAATCTGAAAGCACAGCAGCCAAGACGCAGAAGCCCCCCACCCACCCGTGGATGACGGATAAACAAAATGCGGTGTCTACGAACAATGGAATGCTGGTCAGCCTTAAAAAGGAAGGAGATTCTGACACCTGCTACAACAGGCCGAACCGTGAGGACACGGCATAAGCGAAATAAGCCAGTCACAAAAGGATGGAGGATGCCACTCCTCTGAGGTTCTCGGTCAAATCCATAGAGACGGGAAGTAGCATGGTGGGCGCCGGGCTGAAGGAGGCGGGTGGACGTTAGGGTTTAATGGGTGCGGTTTCAGCTTGAGAAGATGAGAAAGTTCTGGAGATGGACGGTGGGGGTGGCCGCCCAACCGTGCGACTCGATTTAATAACCACTAAACTGCACACTTAAAAATGGTTGCGACGATAAACTTTATGTGCATTTTATCACAATAAAAAAAAAAATACTAGTTTGAAAATCAGATGGCCTCCCATGTTCCCCTGGCATGGGTCCCATGCCAAAGGTCACGTGATTCATCTTGGGGCTCCCCTGTGTCCACCCCCGCCCCACCTCCGGCTCCTTCCCACCCGTGGCTCTCAGCCACCGGCCTCCGGAAGGGCCTCTGGCCCCCTCGCGAGGAGCAAAGAACACAGTCTCGGCGATGGACACAGTGGGCCGGGACCCCTGAAGGAAGGGTGACATGTCTGCCGGGGCGCGATCGGGGAGCTTCGCCTTCCTTGCATTGCTCCAGGGTTTGTTCGTCCAGTGCGTAGGCATCACTTCTGGGATTTCTTAAAAAGACAGCTACGATTTGGACTGGGTCTAGGGCAAGCGGGTCCCACAAACGTGTGAAAAACACAGCCCAGCAGCCAGCACCGCAAGCGTCTGGCGAGTGTCTGAGGAAGTCGCCTGGGAGTGAAGATCAGCTGGACAGGCTGCACCGTCTGGAAATTCCAGCTCCGAGGGCAGAATGTGCAGGGGCTCAGGGAGTGGGGCGCTGGGCTCCATTGTTTGCCAGAGAGCAGCTGGGTTCTCTCCCCTGAACTGCAGGTCAGGAATGTTCCCAGCTGCAGACTCACCCTCCGCCCCCACCCGGTGCGAGCCAAGCGGGCGGCGGGGGGTGTGGGGGGGCCGGGCCTGGGGACAGAGCCCGTCCAGGAGGAGGACAGCAGCAGGAAACACCCCCAGCTGTTTCTGCACAGGGAAGCTGGGCCAGAGCTGGTATTTCAGCCCCGGGAGCCAAGCTCCAGTCCCGGCCCCGCCTGCTCAGGGTGCACCAGAGGGCAGTCTCCCGGTGGAGTGGAACGTGGGGCTCACCTGCCCGGGGCGGGGCACCCAGGGCCCCACGGTTGGCCAGGGCTCACTGCAGCAGTCTGCCCCGCCTTGCCCTTTCTGGAAGGCCTTGCCCTCTGCTGCTCTCTGGGCTGGGATAACCAGCACCCCTCCACCAGGTGGTGAGACCGAGGCCCAGACGGGCACTGAGGGCCTCCCCCTGCACCAGCTGCCCGTGGGCGGTGTCCACGGGGAACAGGAGACATGTCTGGGACGTCCCCTCAGGGGGTGAAACTCTTGCCTTTTCTCCCAGATAAGGGGGGGGTGCTATAAAATAACAATCTACATGATCTCCCACTTACCACTGGGGTGTTTCTCCTGTCCAGCTTCTTGATTCTGTATTTTTTTTTTTTTTTAACATAACTGACTTCTGGGAACAACACCCGGTTCCGAGTCCTGGCAGCAGACGCTCCCCCCGCCCCCTGCCGTGGGTGCACGGGGATCTCCCCGAGGCCTGGGCCACACATTCCTCATCTCGTCCCCTCCCGACGGGCATGCTGGTGGTTTCACAGCTGTAGGACCGCGAACATCTCTGTTCCGGGCTAGACGGTGCATGGTGGCGGGGCCACCGTACACAACCATTTATTAGTCCCAGAGCCTTCAGACAGGCCCCAGCAAGTGGAAACGGTTGAGCCAACAAGGACCTCAGAAAGCCCGGGGCACCCATCACCCACCCTCATTCATCATTCATTCATTCATTCATTCATCCCTCAAATAGTTTGTCAGGCCCTACTTTGTACCAGGCCTGGGGCACCAAGCAGGAAGGCACACGCCCTTGCCCCGCCCTCTGCCCCCTCCCCACCCAGTCCACGGAAGAGGCTGTTCACGGGGCTCCCAGGCTGGGCCTGCAAGGTGCCTGTCCTCCCCCATGCTATTTTGGGGAGGAGGGGCAGGGCTGCCAAAGGAAGTGAGAGGGCAGCAGAGCGGCTCCGTGGTGGTGAGAACCCAGGACGGCCCGCCAGCTGCAGACCGAGGGGCCACCAGGGCCGGCGCAGCAGGGGCTGAGAGCCCCAGAGGGCGCAGCCGCCTCAGTACAGCACAGCCCGAGCTGGCGAACCCAGAGGTGCCAGGGAGGCCCTGCTGCTGGGGGCCCTCTCTACCCCGACAGGAAGAGGGACACTCAAGAGTCGCCCGCAGTGACTGCCAGGCCCAGCCAGAGGCACAGCTGGGACCACACGTCTCGTTCCCCCGCCGCCCCACCAGCCCCACTCCTGGGCACCCCGCCATGCTTCCCCCTGGTCCACCATCTCCACCTCTGGTCCAACCCTTCTCTGCCCAGCTGAAATGCCACCCACTACTCCCAAGACCTCTCCACTCCTGGGGGCGCCCGCCCCTCAATCCCGACATCTCCATACCCCTCTGTCACGCTCTATCCTCGAGCGCAGCCATTCTGCAGGGCCTGAACCCCACGCTCTCCCCACACCGGGAGCCCAGGGTACGCACCAAACACCCAGAAAGTGTCTGGAAAGAAGAAAGAGGAAGTAGGTGCAGTGGGTCAAACTGTGCACCGCCACCCCCAAAAACAAACAAACAAACAACGAAGAAAGATGCCCACGTCACCACTCCTGGAACTTCAGAACCTGCCCTTTTTTGAATAAGGGTCTTTGCCCTTATTCAACTGAGGCGAAGATGTCAGGTTGGAAACGCCCTGCGTTAGGGCGGCCCGGAACCCAGGCGGAGGAGGCCAGTGAGGACAGCGGAGCCACGAGCTAAGGACCACCTGGGGCCCCGGGAGCTGGGAGACGCAGGAAGGAGCTGCCCCTGGGCCTCCTGCCACAGCTGGATTTCGGACCTCTGCCCAGGAGAGCGGGAGAATGAAATTCTCCTGTGGCTTTGTCAGGGCACAAGGGGAGAGTGGTGGGGGCCGCCCCAGGCCCTCACTCACAGGGGAAGAGCCCCAGATGGGCCCACGAGCCGGGGAGCGGGCGCTGCCCACCATGGCCACCCAGATACATCCTGCCTGCTCAAAGCCATCGTCGCTGGGGCGTGGGGAGATGAGACGAGAATGTTCTGGGGAGATGAGACGAGAATGTTCTGGTCTCCGGGGAATTTCATCATCTTGCACTTTAGATTCTAACTGGTGAGGGACGGAAGTATTTCCCTGCCTCCCCAGGTCCCTGGAGAGGCCGCCACCACCGGACAGAGGCCAGGGCGGTGGCGGGAGGGGGAGGGGATGTGCAGGAGCCCCTCCCCCCCCCCCCCCCCCCGCCTCCCCCCCAGCTCTGGCCAGAGGAACCCCAGCCTGAAGAAGGGCTCCACGAAGTTTCGCCGCACAGCCCGCCTCTGCCTCTCAGCACTGCCCGCTACTTCCTCAAGCCAGAAAATCGGGCCGCGGCCTGACGGAGGGAAGCGAGTCAGGTGCCTCATTTGCCCCTTCGCTAGGAGCCAGCGCGTGCCAATGGGCTCGGGCGAGGGCAGTGCCCAGGTCAGGGCAGGACTCCTCTCCCTCAGGGGACCTGCCGACCCGGCCCAGCCAGGTGACACTGTTCACCTGCCTCTACGATACCCTCTGTTCAACGAAGGGGTCCCGGCCCGGGACCAGGGGTCCCAACCCATGAGGTCGTGGAGCGGCCGCCGGCCCCCCGGGAAGACAGGCTCCTCATCGGGAGTACTGAGTGGAACCCCTCAGGGCCAGGCTGGGGGATGGAGCCCCCCCAGGGCCGGCACCGACAGGGTGGGAGGCGAGCTGGGAGCACCAAGCAGGGGAGGTCGTCTCGGGAGTGGGGTGCTCCAGTTGGCCTTGGGGAGCCCTAGGAAGGGGAGGCAGGAGGGCCGCGCTTCGTGGAGGGGAGCAGCCCCAGGCTCGGAACCAGACGAGCTCCAAGCCTGAGGGCAGAAGCTGCGGAGGAGGGGGGAGCCAGGCAGCAGAGCAGGACCCCGCCCCCGCCCCCGCCCCCGGAGCAGGCATCACTAATCCGGCCGCCCCCGCAGCCACGCCCCCACGCCCCGCCCCACCTTCTCCAGGGGGCTTTCCAGGCGGGCTGGGCCAGCCCCCAAAGCCTGGAACCCGTGGGGAGAGGAGCCCCAGGGCAGTGAGGGGAACTCCGTCTGTAATGCAGAGGGGGGTGCTTCACTAAAGGGTTCTCCCCCCAGAAGTGGCCCAGGTGCTCTGATGACACCCGGGGTCCACGAATGCTGGTGTCTGGGGCGCAGACCCGGCGAAAGGTCTGGAATCCCCTGTCCACGCTGGTGGGGCCCCGGGAGACCTGGAGCAGGGTTGCCGAGGGCGTGTGTACCCTGGCCCCCTCCCCCAGACCCGCACTGAGGCAGGGGTCACGAGCTCCTTCTGCTGGGGGGCGGGGGTCTGTAACAGCCGCCCGCCCCCTTCCCCACGCAGAGCCAACGCTCCCGCTTAGCAGGGAACTGGCCAGGAGGAAGGCCCGGCGAGGCCGGCGGCTGAGCTGACCGCTGCCCCACAGAGGGCGCAGGCAGCGGGTTCCGTTTCCTGTTCCCAAGCCCCACGCGGGCAGGTCTGGAGAACTCGGCCAGCAGCACCTCGCTCTGTGAGAGACGAGGACAAATGGCACCGAGCGGCTCGTGGAACAGGCCGCTGAAGGCCGTCCAGGAACCGACGCCCCACACGGCGCACGGCAGGGCAGCCCGACGCTCAGAGACTGCAGGGCGCTGAGCCACCCCCTCACTCCTCTGTACCCCGCCCCCGGGCCTAGAGTGGGACGGGGTACCCCCAGAAGAGCCCCCCAGCCTGACTCCTCATCCCACAGCAGAGCCCCAGCACTGTCCCCCATCTCCTGGAGGCTCGGTCCTGGGACACCCCCTCCTATCTCCATCTGGGCGGGGCCTCATGGAAGCCAGGGCTAGACAAGGACGTAACATGACAGGCTGTGCCCATGCCGGAGGTGGGGGGAGCAGCAGACAGGAGGCCTGGGGGAGCCCCCAACCCGACTCTGTCCCACAGGCCCTCACGGGCAGCTAGGAGCAGAGGCTCCAGAACACACCGCTGGGCACAGAGAGAGGGACAAAGAGAAAGGACCAACCCCGCCCTGTGGCTCCTCTGCAGAGGGTCTGGGTGGGGAGTGGGCGCCTATGCCAGTACTCACCGCCCCTGGCACTGCAGGTCGGGGTGCCCTGGGGTGCCTACCCGGCCCATCTCACGGTGGCCTACAGTCAGGAGAGTGCCCCGCCCACGCCAGCCCTGCAAGGCGCTGGGAAACACACACGGTCCAGTGACGGTCTTAGCAACACAGAGGACACTGGACACAGCAGCTGGGTAAGCTCTGCTCGGTCCACGACTGCCTCGGACGGCTTTCCGGAGATGGCTGCGTGACGCCGATGACCCCCTGTTCCGACGCTCGGTTTCCTTCCACTGAAGTTCTCACCTCAGCTTCCACACCTGTGACACAGGCGGTGGACCCAGGGCTCAGGCTTTGCCCGCACTTCCGGCCACCTTCCTGCCCGCCGGAGGCTGGTCCACGGCCGGCCATCGGGTCTTACTTCTCCCGGGCACAGTCCGCAGCGCTTGGTGCCGCCCACAGATCTGATGTTTCGTCCACTTTAGTCAATAAAAAATGTGATCGCCCAGTGTTGCTGGCGGTCACGTTTATTTTCGTATCGATTATTCCCACCGATGAGGATCCTGGGAACTATTTAAGTGCCAGAGTGTTTATTTCTCAGAGCAAAGGCCCTTCAAATGGTGCAGAAACAGGTGACGGGACCCGGTCAGGAGCAGGCTGCACCAAGGGCTGGCCTGTCCCTGAGCCCACAGCAGACTCGCACTGTGCAAACCCCAGGGGGACACACGAAGGGGGACAAGCCTCCTCGGGATCGGCCCGGAAGCTGGGTGATCGGAGCATTCCCTTGCCGCATATTCATTACCCAGCTGTGGGCAGGGACCCCCCTCAGCACGCGTGGTGGCCAGGCCTGATGACCCAGGATAACCCAGGAGGGTCAGAGGGCGGGCGTGAGGACCGGTGTGCGTGAAGGGTTGAGGGGCGCCCGGCCTCACGAGCCCAGGCTCGCTAGGGGAGGGACCCCTGCCTCAGACCTAGCCTTGAAAAGGTGCCCTCCACTCAGGGTTGGCCAGCAGGGCCCAGCCCTTCCGCAGGGAGCCTGTGGAGTGGCCCTCCCTGGGGCAGGGTAATCGGGACAGGTGTCATAAAAAGGTGGGTGTCCAATCACGGAGCAAAGGGTGGGGGGTGTCACCTCTGGACCGTCCAGACCCCAGACAGCTGTTAAAAACAAGAGTGTACAAATGCCACATTTCACCACACCGAAGGCACGGTCACCCGATGGATCTGAAGTGTCACCAGGAGAAAACTGAGAAACTCTGACACACCCTGGATCACACAGCACCCAGCCCCACCTCGAAGCAGGTGGGACAAGGGGCAGAGTCTGGTGACCCTCCGAGACGGGGGGGCTGGCTCATGAGCAGCCACCCTGAGCTGCAGCGGTGACCCCTGCCACTCCCCCCCCACACACACACACACACACAGAGCACGCCAGGTGGCTGTTTCCGATTCAAGCTTCCCGGATCGATAGCGATAACGCAGACCCAAAGTAATCAACCCAAGGCCATGCATGATGCGCTTTTTAAGAAAAACTATTCTTTCCATGGCAAGAAGAACCACTTTAAAACAACACACACACTCTGGGGTTTTTCGGCAAGTCATTGGGTCACCACAGAGGCCATCACGTCACCAAGAGGTGAATCGCACACACCGGGGCCCGGCCTCCCGCAAGAACCGCATCCTGACTTCCGAAGGATGACCGTCAGCCCCTGTGGCCGGCTCTGGGACAAAGTGGGCGTTTCGGAAGGCCAAGCCATCGAGGAAGGAATCTAGAATGAAATCCTGTGACCGTCAAAGGTGTTTCTTCCCGGGGACCTAGCCCTGCAGGCGGCCTCAAGTCCAGCCTGGACACTGACGTGGTCAGCCACACACACAGAAAAGAAGCAGGAAGCGCAGAGCCAGGCAGAGAACACAGCGGGGTGGGGCTGGACCGGCCCCCAACCCCAGTCAGGGTGGATCCCGGAGGGACGGTGAGGAGAGCTGGCCCTTCCCTGGGCCCTCAGCCAACGGCGGACTCACATAGCGAGGGCAGAATCTGCAGGGCCCCACCACCCACCCCACGCCCCCTGCCGGGGCCCAACCCTGAGGCACCCCCTCCCTCACCCCACGTCTGCCAGGGGGCCAGCACTGCCCACTCTCCTGCAGGCCCCGGAGCCTGGCCCTCCCCTCCCTTCCCCCACCTTCCCCTCCCCTCAGTGCAGGCCTGATCAGCTTTCCTGCCGGCGACCACATCCTCCCCAGCCTCCCGGACTCCAGGCCTGCCCTCCCGTCCAGTCCAGCACCGCGGCCTCAGCAGAACTTCCTGAGCCACGTCCAGGCACCGCGTGTTATCCTCGCCCCCTTCCCGGGCTCCCGGGCACCCCAGGATGGACACACCCACCGCCACCCGCCGCCCTGCCCTCCTGCAGCCTCGAAGGCTCTGGCTCTGAGTTTTGTTCCCTCGAAGTGACAGCTGCCTCCCCCAGGTCCTGGGCCCCCCTCATTCACCCCCAGACTCTGAACCCCTCGAAGGAGTCGCTGGGCCTCACCTATATTTCCCTCGTCCCACGGGTCAATCACTGATAGGCAGTAACTGATAGTGCTCAGTAAGTGTCCCGGAGAACAGGGAGGTCTGGACGACCTGTGGGAGTCGCAGGAAGAGCCGGTGAAACCCAGGAAGACACACCGGAGGAGGTGAGAGGCCCGGCGGCCCTTAAAGGAAGAGGGGGCTCACACAGGTGGCAGGGAAGGAAGTTATCACAAAAAGGAGCAGCTCCCCCAGGAATCCGACAACTGAAGTGACCACCACCCATTTCACGAGCACAGGAAGCCCTGGGGCCAGGTGTCCTCCGCCCGGAGCCCACCTGTGCCCTGGCACGGTCCCTTCGCACCACGCGGTGACTCAGATAGAAACCGGTGCCAGCTGGGTCCCGAAAGTGCAAGTCACACGAAGAGGAAGTTTCCAAGTGGGGGGTGGGAAGCCAGCTGCTTCGTCCCCAGGCCTACTGGGCTCCGGGGACCGCGGGCCGCACCCTGCCACACGGTGGCCCGCTGCACGGATGGGCCCACTGAGGTTCGGGCGGCTGGGGGCGGGGTGCAGGGGCGTGATTAAGCAGCTCATCCGGGGACACACACAGCCACATCAGTGGCGGGCGGCTCTGAGCCCCGGCCCCTCCTGGCTCCTGACCAGGGCGGGGCACCCGTCCTTCGTCCCCCGGAGGGGGATTCTTGGCAGTCTGGGTCTCCGCGCCCCTCTGGCTGCGGCCGAGCCCCAGCGTCAGCGGCGAGGAGGGCCCAGGCTCCTGCATGCCTCATTCTGGCCCAGCCACGACTAGGAAAGTCCTCGCTGTCCTGGGGCCCCGAGGGGGCTGGGTACAAACACTCTGGCCCCCCAAACCTCGTGGTTCCTCCACGCAGGGCGGTCTGCCTGGCGAGTCTGCTCCGGCCAGAAACGCTCTCGTCCAGTCTGCAGCTCCACTCTCCCTGAGCCTGGCCGGCCAACAGATGTCTCATTTAAGCAGCTAAATTACCACAAATACACCCAAAGAGATGACAGGCCAATTTCTCCCAAGGTTTATTTGCATGAGAAGGGAGTGATGTGTGAAAATACTATCTTCCTTTGTTTTGAGGAAAAAAAAAACAAAAACCTTTTATTACACACAGGGGTTAAGAAAAAGAGACTGGCTGCCAGCACACGGACCACCAGACCACCGGACCACCGGCAGAGCTCACCGGGATGAAAGTCCGCATCTCAGTAGCATGCTGACACCCTGCCGGACAGGATGCTGAGGCCACAGGGGCGCGGGGGCCACGAGTTCAGATCCAGCCTCCATCTCCTACCGGTGACTCAGGCAAGCCCCCATGCTCCCCTATGGGGCCTCAGCCTCCAAGCTGTCAAGCAAGTGGGGATGACTCCTACCCCACGGCTGAGTGCCTCCGGTCCTGCAACTGATCCTGGCGCGCCAGGTGGCCGGGAGCAGCCCAGAGCAGGCACAGCAAGTCAGGTGGCTCCATCGTGCCGAGGACTGTCGGGGGCAGAGCGGCACTCTCAAACAAGAAACTGCCCTGGACAGATCGCCACCGACAGGCAGCCCCACTGCCAGCTTGCACGTTCCCGGGCCACCAAATGCTGAGGGCTGGAGCCGCCCCCTGCGCAAGGGGACATGGCCCTGACACTGTGGCCTTCTGCCGTCTGCTCACCTCCCACCCCGGAGATGACCAAGACGACCGTCAGCGAGGCCCAGGCAGGGGGAGGGGCAGGGTGGGCCGCAGAGCTGGTCGGGTGGGGCTGAGCCGCGGCCACAACAGAGCGTGCTGCTCAGCGGCCACCTGCAGCACCTGCTCCCTGGCGCACGGCGGGGGCGGCCAGGGCTCCCTGCGCAGACAGGGCAGACAGCGCTCTGCAGGAAGAACCCTGGAGCCTTTGGCCACGTCACGGAGCGCGGACACACGCCCCAAAACCACCCAGAGGAGGTGGACGGCGTCACCCAGAGCTACCAGGGACGCAGACGGGCACAGAGGACAGCCTCTGGCATCGATGGCAGACCGGGCCCCGCCTCCTGAACCCTGAGTCCACTCGGATTCGCTCGCACCCCGCCACGTCCCCGAACCATGAACCACGCTGCCGGAGAAGCCGGACGGCGCATGCGCACGCGCACACGGCCGCCGCGGAAGGCGAGGTCTGCGGCCTCCGTCCGCCGACGCCCAGGAGAGGCGTCTGTCCTCCACGGCCCAGCCCTCAGCTCCCGCCACGGACGGGAAGCGCCCGGCCCCTGCGCGTGGCCCTTCGGCGGGGACCTCTCCGGTGGGGACATCCGCAGGGCTCCCTCTCCGGCCTGCGGTGCTGCAGCGGCCACCCTCCACCTGCGGGCTCCCAGGGACAACCTGATCTCCCCGGCGGCGTGGACGACATCCCTCCTGAAGCAGGGGCAGAGAGGGACTGTCCGCTGGAGCGCAGGTCTCGCAGAGGCAGCGGCAGGGCGATGACACACACAGGTCCTGCTCGCGCCCGTCCCCTCCTGACGGCCAGATGGCAGGCGGCTTTGTCATTCACTCCCGCAAGGGGGATCCAGACAGACACACACACACACACACACACACACACACACACACACACCACACACACACACACACACACACACACACACACACCCTCCCTCCGCCCCCGCCGGAGCCGTCCACCCTGGAGGCACCGAGGGCAGGAGCGATGGCCGCACTGTACGGCGGGGCAACGGAGAGCGGGCCTGAGGCCAGCAGCCTGAAAGCCCCCTGCTCACGGCACCGCGTCTCTTCGTCGTCCACCTGGAGTCGGGAGGACAGGGGCCTTTCTCCTGACGACCCCCGAGCGGCTCTCCTCCACCCCCGGAGCGCTCAAGCCTCACTCCTGGGGGGAGGAGGAAGTCGTGATGAAACCCCAGGCGGCCGGCCACACGAGGGCATGGCCACCACGACGATGGCATGGCCACCACAGGCTCCGGGAGAGAGGGGGCGTCTGGCCACACCCACCGCCAGGATCAGAGGCCGGGGAGCAGCGATGGCAAGTCGCTCGCCCCAGCACCGCCCAGTCATGCCCAGACGCCCTGCTTCTGGCTGCCTCCTTCGGGCCCCGGGGCAAAAACAAACAAGACAGACAGACACTTCAAGCAGAGAGCGGCGGCGGCATGCGGGCAGGCGCAGCGTCGGTCCTTGGGGATGAACACAGCCCGGACCTGAAAGGTGTCTCGTCTCCCACCAAAATGACCTCGGACAGTTTCTCTCTCCTGTCCCAACAGCAGCCGGGCGGGGGAGGGGCGCACAGGTGCTCTGGTCTCTGGGGCAGAGGGGTTCATCAAGAGTTAGGGGCAAGGGAGGAGGGTCGCAGGATGTGGCAGTCATGAGCACCAGGGACCAGAACCTTCCATCAACTCCCCGAAGGGAAGACAAGGCAGAAAACCTGACAGGTGGGCCTCAGGATTCAGACAGAGGGACGTCCAGGCCCAGCCTCTCAGGAGCCGTGTGGCCCTGCCGGGGGCTTACCTGGGGCTGTGCCATCCCCTCACCCAGGGTCCTGGTGGTCTCTACCCTCAGCATGGTGCCTGTACCTCCTCCTCCTCCAGGCCTCGGAGTCTTGGGGGTGGGGCCCCCATTCCTGGAAAGGCCCAGAGGCTAAGGAGCCCCGAGGACGGAAGGGGGAGGCAGCTGGTGACTGTGCCCCCGCCTGGGCCACGCACCAGACGCCACGTGTGCTCGCTGCCTTTGAAACCAAAAGCAGAAAAAGCCGACAGACGCCTCTGTGGCCTCAAGTTTACGCTGGCTCAGGGGGACAGGGAGTAAGTGTCCTAAAAATAACGATCTCAATCCTCACGTAAACTACAAAGACCAACAAACGAGCCCCACGAAACAGGAACACTGCGCGTTCCCCGCGGCACGGAGACGTCCTAAGCCTGTGGCAGGCAGGCGGGAACCCCAGCTGGGTGCGGGCACCCTGGGCCCGGCCCGCAGGCCGAGCACCCTCTGCACAGGCAGCCGCCCTCTGTGGCCACATGTTGGTCACCCTTTCTCTTCTGGACTCAGAAACCACAACAGTCCCAGCAGCCACGGGACACTGACTGGAGAGGGCCTGAGCGCACGGAGCTTCTGAGGACCCCGCTGGGCAGGGGGCTTCCGAGGCCGGGGCAGGGCATGGCTCGTCCCACCCACTGGGCTGCTGAGCCCAGTGTCATCGCAGGGGTGGAGGTCCCGAGCGCCCACCCCCATGCGCCTGGCTCCCCTCCCGTCTTGCTTTGGGGCATGTGTTAGGGTTGGGGCATTCACAGGGAGAAGCCACTGCCCCAAACGCCCAGAGCGAGGGCACCGCCCACTGAGCACTGTCACATCCAGACACTGGGCTGAGAGCTATGGGTCCCCTCTGCCCCTCTGCCCTCTGTCACAAATCCCCTTTTACAGATGAGGAAACAGGGCCCAGAGAGGAAGTTGCATGACCAACGGCGAGGCAGGACTTGAACCCACGTCCGCAAGGGTCCGGCTCTGAGCCCGTCTCCACCCCGGGAAGAGATGGTGGCCACCCCACCACCTGACAGCACACAAGGCCAGGCGCAGGGTGAGAAAGCGGGTCCCCAGGCCGAGGCTGCCCCAAGGCAGCTCTGTTGGGGTGGGCGAGCCTGGGGGCCACAGGGTGCACAAAACACTGGCCACCCCGTGCAGCCATCAGGGACCAGGACCGAGAATGCGGGCAGGTGGCAGGACGCAAGGACACGGAGCTTCGTTGCGGCAGAGACTCGAACCCAGAGGCGCAGCCACTCACACCACGGACAGCGAGGAGTGGACCCGCCCCACGGCTGGACCCCGACACGGGAGGACCCGAGCCCAGGCCCCACCCCGACAGCTGATCCTCACTTTACAAAGAGGCCGAGCGCCGTTCCATCTCGGAGTGAGGCAGCGCAGCCCCCAGAGGCAGAACCGGCGAGCCCGGTCAACAGTCTGGACGGACAGGCGGCCACCGTCCCCTCCTCAGGAAGCGGGCCTGAGCGCACCCCGGCCCCTGCCGGCTTCCTGTCTCTGCACCAGAAAGTCCGCCTCCGTTTCTCTGTGAACCCCTAATCCATTGCCCCCCCACCCCCAACGGTCAGGGTTCTTTCTCTTCACCCAAGGCCCATGAGCAGATGCTCAGGAGTGACATGAGCAAGTGACGAGCAAGCCCCCGACCCAGCCGCCCGGGAGCAGGTGAGGGGACAGGCCTGGAAGCCATGTAGCCAGAAGGGCCAAGCCAGCCAGCATGGGGCCGTCTCTGGATTCTGGCACCATGCCATCCCAACCTCCTCACCGATCGAGGACCCTGAATGGAGCTCAAGAGGACGGGTGGCCAGGCAGCAGTGATCTAGACTACGTGGGGGGCACAGCGGGACCCCCCAGCCTCTGCCCCACAGGGCCCTGTCCTTGCAGCAGCCACCCACTGACAAGCTTTAGTTAGCTAAAGGCATCCAGTTTTCAAGGCCAGCTCAAATGCCACCTCCTCCAGGAAGCCCTCTGCAGTCACCCTACCCCTAGAGACCCAAACAACCACACCTGCTGAGGACTAGCACAGCCCCAAACGCCAAAACATGCGTCCGCCCCCATCTCCTGCCCCGTCCAGCCCAGAAGCTCCTGGGGAGGAAGCAACAGAGAGAGGGTGTGAGACTCCCAAGCAGCCTTCCCTGGTCACCCTCAGAGGAAGGGGCAGGGCTGCTATCCGCCTTCCATTCGTGGCAAGGACCCTCCATCCTTGTCTCAGCCAGGCCACCACCACCATTTGGGGGTGGAAAGGTAAATTCTGAGTGAGAGGGGCTTACAGGCTAGGAACAGGAGGGAGGGTAAACCCAAGACCCAGCAGCCCACCCTCTTTACCATCGCATGGCTCCGCTTCAGCTGGGTGGCCAGGTGGACAGGGAAGGTGGCCGCCCCAGGAGGCAGGTATGGATGGGGCACAATGCTGAGACTTATGAGACCAGTGCAAGGCATGGACAGCCAGGCCCACACTCTACCCCCAACTCTCCCCAACAGCCTGCAGGGTGGTCACGGTCCCTCTTCAGATGAGGAGACCAAGGCTCAGCCAGGCCAGGGACATCATCACCACTAAGAGTCTGAGTGCAGCCAAGTGGCCGAGCATGTCCCCCTCCTCTGCCATCTCGGGCAGGGCGCCTCGCCCACTTAATGGCTGGGGACCTACTTGCAGCCGGGCGAGCGGGGCTGGCCCTCTGCAGGCCTCCGTCCCTCATCTACAAAGTGGGCCGAGAGCAGAACACCAGCCACCGCTGCCTGAGGACAAGATGAGGTCACTGCCACGGCATGGAGCCTCTGTCGGCACCCAGCACCCTGGCGAGAAAGCTCGGCTCTCGCCGGGCACTTCCTGGCTGGGGAGCCTGGGCCAAGGGCGCTGGTCACGCACGGAGACAACGGTGAGCTCTAAGGAACTAGGAGGGCGCCAGGGGACCAGGACACCTTCATGGGCCTCTGAGCAGGTGAGCAGCCGCCTGGTGGTGTGAGGCCCATCATCTGGCCCTGTACAGTTTACAGGCTAAGAAAGGTTTTTTTGCGTATTTTTAAATGGATTGGGGGGAAGAAATCCCACAAGAACAGAATTTCATGACACATGGAAATTACACGCAATTCCAGTGTCATCCTCCATAAGTAAACTTTTGGTGCACAGCCTCACTCATGCCCCGAGCATGGCCCTGCTCCCCGACCCCCACCCCTTATAGACCGGTCACGGCCACGTTCGCCCTGAGAGGCCAGAGGCGAGTGGTTGCGAAGAGACCGTCTGGCCCACAAGGGCTGAAGCATTTACTGTCCCCACCGAAAACCTGCCGGCCCTCCTCTGAGAGAGGGGTGGCGGTGCGAGCCGGGGCGCAGGGCAGGCGCTGGGTTCCAGGGGCGGTGGGGAGGGGGGCAGCTGTAGGGCCGTGGGCTCCGGTCTGGGCCTGCCTAACCCAGGGCCCCCACGCCCACCCCACCATCACTGCCATGTCCCGGGAGCGCACCCCTCAAACTCAGGAAGTCACGGATACAGCCCGGACACGGGGACAGGCGGGAGGGGCCAGCAGGCCCCAGTGCCTCTGTGGAAGGAAGACGGAGTCTCCCCCAGGGAGGGGACATCCTCGGTCACCTGGGCCTCCTGGCAAGCAAGGGCTCCAGCGAGGCACTGGTGTGGGCTCCGTGGCTCTCGCCCTGGTCAGGCCCGCAAGGCTCCGCCCCCACCCTGGGGCCAGACACAGCTGAGCCTCAGTTTCGCAGTGAGAAGCCCTATTTCCAGCGCCCAGACTGTTGTCCCTCACAATGGCGTCCCCACCAAGTACACAGCGTTCTTCTGGGTTTCGCCCAGGCTGGCGATGCCAGGCACCCGGTTTCTGGAATCGGCGCAGGCACACCGCACACACACACATCACTCCACACCAGTGCCAGGCGCTGTGCTCCCGAGACCCAGCAATGTGTCCAGACCCCAGCCTCGCTGGGTGCCTGCTGCACGCAGCCCGTGAGTGCCCCTCGGCTGCCGGGTCAACGCTAACGCCAAGCCCGGCTGAGCTCGGGCCTTGCTCTCCCGCCCCGCCCGCCCCGCCCCGGCCACGCTCGGGCCGACCCGACCCTCCCCGACCCTCCCCGGCCCTCCGCGGCCCGGCCCGGCCCGGCTACCACGCCCCGGCCACGCCCCGGCCACGCCCCGGGCCCACCCCAGGACGAGGCTCCCGCTGCACGCGCACATATGCACACACACGCACACGCCCGTGGAAACGCTTATGGTGGAGAATGGGCGTTTTTCATTATCGCCCCAAACGAGCTTTCTCAGGCGTTTTTCCTAAACACACTGCACGCATGAAATCTTAACAGCACGGAGGTACTGCGGGGCCGTTTCGCACTCTGCGTACATGCGCGCACATCTGTGCTTTACACGTAAACAGAATAAACATCTTCACCCCCAAAATCTGATTCCTGCCCCTCTGCTGGGAGCGCATTTGTGAAATGCAATGCATTATTAAAGTAATGCCGCACATTTCTACTCACTGTTGTGACCCGACCAGAAATCTTAAAATACAGATGCGGTTCACACGTTTCCACTTGGCAGCACTGACGCTGACAGAAGGCAGCTACGAATGTCACTGTGCGCAGGCGTGCACGCTCCACAGACACGGCCACAGGCAGGCGCCCGTGTGCACACAGACGCACACGCACAAAGCCCAGGTCTGACCACGGACACACCGCGGAAGCTGGGCCGCCCCAGCAGCAGTGTGCACACCTGCACCCAGATCTTGGCTTCTAACTACCCCTCTCCCCTGCGGAGCCAGAGCTCCCTGGAGAAGCGGCGGAGTCCTGCGCTGGGGCGGAGAGGAGCCCGGAGCATGCTGTGGCAGAAGGGAAGACCGTGCTGAAACATGATGTGAACACGTATGTCAGAAGGCACACAGAAGCCGCTGCAAGCGGTCCCCACCGGTCACTCCCGAAACCACTCGCGCATCGAGATAAATCGTGACAGTCGCTGGTGCCAGCTCTCAGAAAGAAAACAGAAAACCGTAATCCAAAAGAGAGGGGAAGGAAAGGGAGAGGGGGGAGGGGAGGACTAGATATTCACACTGTTTCAACGCGTCTTCTGGAGAACAAGGCGGGACGGAGTGCCTTCAGAGTGGAGAACCACCCCCTCCCCGCCAACACGTCCTTGAGCAAGCGGGTGAAGTCCACATCCCCAGCAACGGGACGAATCCGGGCCACACGCCACGTGCCACACAGGCCGTGAGGCGGCGAGGTCGTGAACGAAGGCCCAGGGGAGGCTGAGGCGCCGCCCGCAGCGAAAGGGGCCGAGGAGCACACAGGGCCCCCACGCTGACCCCTCTGCTGCAAGGACCCACTCTGCGGCCGGGTGGCTCCCCGGGCAGCACTCCTGCTGCCGTGGTCAGTGGTTCCGGAGGGGGACGCCCTCGTCGGAGGCCGCCCACGGGGCGCGGGGCGCCAAGTCCCCAACTTACTCGCAAAGGGGTCAAGGAAAAGTTATGGATTCTGCACTTACAGCTTTTCCCTAAGTCTAAGTCAGTTTCAAAAGAAGGAAGGAAAGAAGGGAGGGAGGAAGGGAAGGAGGGAGTGAGGGAGAGAGGGACGGAAGGAAGGAGGAAGAGGAAGAAGGAAGGAAGGGAGAAAGGGATGGAGTGAAGGAGGGAGGGAGGGAGGAAGGGAGGGAGGGAGGAAGGGAGGGAGGGAGGAAGGGAAGGAGGGAGGGAGGGAAGGACAGAGGGAGGGAAGGAAAGAGGAAGGGAGGGAGGGAGGAGAGGGAACCGCTGCACAGACGGCTTCCTGGCTCCTCTGGCACCAGCTTCCTCCCCCTGCTCTCCGCCACCCTGGCTTCACGCATTTTGGCCTCTGGGACCAAGCAGCCTCCTGCTTGCACTCGGGAACTCTCTAGACACCTGAGGGCCGCTTTTTCCGTCAGCAGGCATCCCGGCAACACCCGCCGCGGGGCCCTGCTCGCCTGGAAGCGGCACAAGAACCGGGACCGGACCGGACCGGACCGAGCACAGCCGGCCTGGCAGCGCAGAGGCTCGGCGGTCACCCCTCGAGAGAAGGAACACAGCGAGGAAGCAGCAAAGGGACCAAGGGACGCCAGGCTCTGCGGGACCCAGAGATGAAGACCCGGAGGGGCTCGCACCAGGCTAGAGGGACGGACACGCTCACGCGGACACCGGCCCCCTCCCTCGACGTCTGTCCAGGTCCTGGGTTGGACAGCGAGCAAGAGTATGGCTCCCAGGTGGTACCGACGTGCAGGGGCGGGCTCAGGGACACTCAGGGCCGCCGAAGGGTGGAAGAGAGTGAAATGAGGACGCTTCCCAGAGCAGGGGGCCTCTGGACTGGCTCCTGCAGGGAGAACAGGCCAAGAGCAGGGGCCGTCGCGCAGAGACACTGCACATGCCGGACACCCACGGAAAGCGCGAGGGGCAGGCGGCGGGCGGGCGGGAAGCAGGGCGCTGGGGTGTGGGCAGGGCAAACCCGGCGGCCAGGCTCCCAAGCCCTCTGTGCCGTAGCCCTGCCTGCTCTCCGGGGAGGAGGCCTGCCACCTGCCAGGGCGGAGCAAGCAGCGCCTTGGGGGGAAGGGGGCCCCGGAGGTTCGAGCTGCAAGCCAGACACAGGCCTGTCGCCTGCTGGCATCAGCAACCCCAGGACCGCACAACCGAAGCCACTCCAGACACACGCCATCGCTTACGAGGATCAGCAGATTGTGGCCACAGCTAATTAGTTTAATTAAACCCAAGGTGGCTTCCAGGCATTCTGAATAAAAAGCCAAGCATACCCTGCCGGCTCCAGGAGGGCACGACAAAGGGGCAACTTGGATGTCTCTGCGCATACCTCCCGGCGCCCGGCTCTGTCCCAGTGCTCCCTCCTGAAAACCGGGTGTCACCACGAGAAGCCGGCGTGGCCTTCTGGAAAACGGCGACATGGTGGAGGCCCTCGAGTGGGATGGGTCCCAGGCACGCCGTGACGGGGGACACGGAAAGGCCCCACAAAGGACTTACGGACCCAGTATCCAGATTCCCACGGGAAACGGGCCCACACTGCCCACCCATCCATCCCCAGGAACCGGACGCACACCACGGACCACCCGAGGAGCAGGACGGGGACATCCGCCAGCGAGTCGGCAAGACCGAAATCACAATTCGTTTACACAGTCCCGGAAGGGACACCGAAGTAGTGTTTGAGTTTCGCCACTTACTGTCTGTGTGGCCTGGGACAAGTCACTCGACCTCCCTGAGCTCCTGCTGCCTCGTGAAACAGGGGTGACACACTCCTCCAGGACTGTGCCTGGCCCAGGGCAGGACCAGCGCGAAAGGGCAGCTGAGATTTTTCTTGTGATCCAACCCCCGTGCACCAAGAGGCCGCAGCCCGCACCCCGCCCCTCAGGGAGTGAGAGTCCGGGATGACCACTCGCACCCCTGCACAGCCATTCAGGGTCACACAGTCGTCTCTTTTAACTCTGAAAACACAGATGCGGCCACGCCAGGTCACCCCCAGCCCAGTGACAAAGGTCCCCAGCGCACCCGTAGCCGTCCCTCTGCCAGCACAAAGCTCAGTGTGGCCAGCCACACCCTCCACGAGGTGACAGGTGAGCCGAGGTCGGGAGAGCAGCCCTCAGCTCCAAGGGCCATCCTCGCCAGTGTCCAGGTGACCACCCTCAAGGTGTACTCACTCGCAGCACTGCACCAGGGGCGTTCTCTGCCCCTCCCGCCCCTACCATCGAATCCTCACAACGAGGCTATGACGGGGGCTACTGTTGCTGCCCCTTACACGGACGGGGAAACTGAGGCCCCAGAGGTGGTCACCTACCTGGGAGATGACAGTGTCAGGTTTCAATCAGAGCATCTGGCCACAAAGATGCACGGACACTCGCCCACCTGGCTCTCCTCCCACCCAGCCCCCGTGACCCCGTCCGCGTGGGCCGAGGCGGGGAGCCCAGGGGGCTGTGTAGGTGTGTCACTGCCCCCGTCCCCACCCCAGGAAGTCCCTGCACTTCTAGCCCAAGCCACCTGCCACAGCCAGCAACCCCTCCTCCCCCATCCTGAGGTCTGGCGCTCAGGGCTCCCCCTAAACCACAGCCAGGGAGAGACAGCCCCAAGCCTCAGTGGTCCACCAGGCCCATGCTGGCCGCCCTGCCATGAGGTGCAAACCCGCCAGGAGCCAGCAGGCCTGAGCGGCCCCCGCAGTTCTCGGCCAAAGGCAGGCCCCTGCCCTGCCCTCGGCAGCCCTTCCCCATCTCTCCAGGGGCGGGGAGAGGTGAGGACTGAGGAGGGAACTGGATCTGTGACAGCGTGGTGTGGCCGGCCCTGGCAGCAGGGACCTTGGGCTGTGTAGCCCTCAGAGTGCCTAAGAATGGTGCTGGCTTCAGGGGTCCCCCGTGGGCCAGATCAGGGCCCCCTCCCTGGGCTGTCCGCCTGTGAGGCCTGGCTCATTACTACCGAGTGGGAGAGCAGGTCCCCGGCCCCCTCAAGGCGCGTCTTTGTCAGTGGCCGTCCCCCCATCACCCTGGAGGGGGCATACCCCCATCTCCTTGGAAACTTGGTCACAGCCAAAGGGCAGAGGCCACGCAGCCCAGCCTGGAAAAGCAGTGACTCACTCCCGCCCTGTTTCCCGATATCCCATTTGTGAACGGCCCTTGTCCACGCGGGTCTGCCCAGGGCCCTGGAGGACGGGGCGAGGGCTAAGAGGCGGGCAGCTCCTGGGCAGTGCTGGCCAGACCCAGGCCGGCACCCTGGTCCCCTTGGGGCCCCTTCTAAGCCGGCTGGTGTGGGGGTTCCACGACCCCGGAAAGGCAAAGCGAAAACCTCGATCCTGCTTAAGTCTCAGCCAAGTTCCCTTTAAAGGACCAAGAACGGCAGCTCTTTTGGGAGGAGCGACATTTTCCTGGCAGCCCGTGGCCTCGGCCACGACAAAGGCCACACTTAAGGATGCCGGGGAAGCGACAGGGGGTGAGGGGGTTCCCTTTGCACCAAGTGGCGCAGCCCTGGGGACCCGATGCCGCTCGGGTCCGGGAGGAAGCGGAGGCCGGCAGGGGTGGGGCCCGGGACTCCCAGCTCCCCGGGGGCCCCTCCGGTCTTCCACCGCGACCTGCACCCCGCAGGAGGCGCGACCACGCAACGCCCATCGAGGCCTCCCAGTGCGGCGGGCTCCCCGGGGTCGGCAGGGACGCTCGCAGGGCCAGGGCTAGGGCCCCGGTGCCCAGGCCGGGGAGCGGGGACGGCAGTGGGGGACGCCCCGCCGGGGCCCGAGTCGCCCCTCACCCCGGAGGCTCCGGGGTAGTGACCTCCGGGGACAGACGCGCGCCCCCGGCTTGGGCGACTTCGGTCAACTTTGCGCCTTCCGGGGTTGCCCCTCGGAGGACCCGGCTCAAAGGCTCGGGGTGCACGCCGTCCCCCCCTCTCTGCTCCCCGTCCCGCCGCCTGCCGACGACCCCGAGCCCAGCAGCTCCTGCCACTGTCCCGGGACTTTCCAGGGGTGCGACCTCGGCGTCGGCGTCCTGGCGCCCGGCGGCGCGGACGCCCCGGGACCAGGGCTGCTCCCGGCGCGCCCGGGCCCTCACCTGCGACATCTGCGGCCGGAAGTTGACGTCCTTGAGGTCGACGGAGCCGGGGGACAGGTTGTGCAGCAGCTGGCACAGGAGGACGCCGTCGCGCAGCGCCTGCGCCAGGTCGAAGACCACGGCCGAGGGCCACACCACGCGGTGGTTGGGCGGCAGGACCTTGCAGTCGATGAGCCAGCGGCCGCACTGCCGCCACTGCTCCATGGCGCCCGCCTGGCCGGCCGCTCAGCGCAGGGCTCGGGCCAAAGTGCGGCGGCCGCGGGGCATCCCGCCCGGGCCGCGCCGGGCTCGGGGGCCGGGGCGGGGCTTCGCGCGGGCGGCCCGGGGCCCGCTGCGCCGCCGCGCGTCCGCTCCTCTCCCTGCTCCGGCTCCTCTCCGACCGCCGCTCCCGCCCACGTGCGGCCTCGGGGTGGGCGGCGGGCAGCGCGCCGGGCCCCCCTCACACACGCGAGTCCCCCGGGGCAGCGGGCCGCGCTCCACGCGTCCGCGGCAGCCGCGCTCCGCGATCCGCCCTGCCGGGCACCGCATCCTGCGCTCCGGGCGCCCCGCTCCTGCCCCGCCCGAGACAAAGGCCCGCGGGTCGCTCGCTCTGCGCGTCCCCGGCCTGGGCCGCCTGCGCTGCCGCCGCTTTGTTCGCCCCGCCTGCGGGCTCCGCGCTTCGCTACCGCGCTCCGACTCAGTTGCTCGGCTTGCGGGCGCTGGGGGCGCGGGGGCGCGGGGGGCGCGGCCACGGGCCGGGCGGGGCGGAGTGGGGGGGGGCGCCTGCCTGGCACCTCCCTGCGACCCAGGCGCCGCCCCCCTTCCTGCCCCGCTGCCGCCCACGAAAGTTACGGAGGGCTGGGTCCCCGGCCCGCGGATTGACTCCCTGGGCGCCCGGTCTTTGGGGAGGTCTGTGCCCCGGACTAGCGACCTCGCTTATGGAGTGATAGCGGGGTCGCAGTCTCTGCGTCCCTCGCGAGTTCCGCTCCTGAAGATCGGGCGGTGGCCTCTATCGCGACGGCCGCCTCCGCATGGCCGCTCGTGGAGAACAGACTGGGGGGGGCGCGGGGGGCGACTGGGCAGAGGCTTCCCACGCCCCCTTGGCCCGTCAGCGGCCCTCCCGCGGCATAACTGGAGGCTGGGGGCACAGCGGCGGGGTACCTGCCCACAGCTCCGTTCCCATCTGCCACCTTGGCCTGCCCGGCAAGAAACCCCAGACCCCCAAACAAAGACCAGGAGTCCCCTGCTTAAAGCCCAGAGGCCACTCCGGCCACTCGCAGCTGCCCAGATGGCAAACCTTGGCATCCGAGGTGGAATTTGTGAGATAAGCGAGTCGGGGAGAGGAAAGGAGACGAGGCCAGACTGGGCCCGGGGTGGCGCCCGCCCCCATGCTGGCTGCGGGGTCCTCTGACCTTGGCCTGAACTCTTTCCTGGGCCACGCCCTGGAGGGAGGGTAGTGTTCTCAGCAGCTGGTCTCCTGGGACAGTAGGAGGGCTTCAGCGACATAAAGAGCCCATCTGGCAATGAAATGGCGTCCCCTGGCCCCCTGGCGCAGCCGTCAGGAGCCCCTTGATTCCCACCTCTGATGTACTGAGCAGCCCTGGACAAGTCCGAACCCCGATCTGTCGTGGTTTGGGTGTGGGGCGACCAGCCTCAGAGAGGCCAGCGCCCTGGACCCGCGTGGTTGAGCCCTGTACCCGTGTGAGCTGGGATGCACTGGGACACAGGTGGCCCAGTCCCCCTCTTCCTTTGGCATTTCTGGTGCAGGGGCCAGAGCAGGGTGGCACCCCCAGTTCATTTCGAACCCAGAGAGGGTCCCGTGGGCCCTTTGTTCTGAGAATTCGCCTCTGCAGAGTCAGACTTGCTCCTTCGCAAACTGAGGTGGCAGCAAGGCCCTGGGCCAGGGTCCGCCCAGGGAGAGAGGTGGGGGAGAAGCTGGCCTCCCAGGGCCTGTGGGGCGTGGCCGCAGCCGGAGGAAAATCAGGCCAAGTGCCCAGCGGGCTCTCCGTTCCTGTCCAGCATCCTTCCTCTGAGGAAACGGGGTGTGGCACCTTGGAGAACGTGCTCAGCAGGGAATCTGTCTGCTGGGGGGGGGGTCTCCCTGCCTTGCTGAGACAAAAGCAAACACTCTGCAGCCCCGAGAAATTGCAAAGTAGGGGACAGAGCCTAAACCCCAGCCCCGCTGGCCTCCATCTGAGAGACTGCGGCAGGCACCTCCCGCTAGCGCCGCCCCGCCCCTCCCCCGCAGAATGGAGAGCGCCCCACCACACCCGGCAGAGTCGCCTCTGAGGAATGAACAGGATTAGCTACCCAGAGGCTTTGCACCAAGCTTGGCACCGAACGCAGCTCCCACAGGCCCTCACTTGGGGTGCCTCTTCCTGGTGCCCCATAAATGCCTGTGCCTGTGTCTCTCTCCCACAGGTAGCTCCCTCGGCAAGAAAGGGGCCTCTGTCCTCACTGCCCTTGGCCATCCTGCTGGGCAGAGAACCAACCAAGATGATGAGCCCTGGGCTGGGACACAGGCCCCCTGCCAGCCAACAGCGCAGACGGTCATCTGCTGCCCCCTGGTGGGTGTGGAGGGCACTGTCGCCGCCTGGCTGCCCCGTGTTGGGCCACACGGTTGCCCAGCTGTTTGGGGAAGAGCCGAGTCAGCAGACCCAGGCCTCCCCACTGTGCGGTCCTGACCCAATCACAACACTTCCCTGAGTCCCAGTTTCCTAATCTGGACGATGGGGACATTCACCACCTTGTGTTCCTCCCAGGGTCCTAGGAAGGCTCTGCGGGCAGGCCGGTGTGAGTGAACGTTGGAAACCTGCTGGAAAACTCGCTTCCAAACACTTACTGTGCAGGTGTCAGGAGCAGTCCGGACTGGATCAACTCAGCATATTTCAGGAAGAGGGGACACCGTCCCACGAACTCTCCCCGCCATACACACACTCTGGGACTCAGCGCTGTTTGCCAGGACTACCTGCGCCACACGCCTAGGGGCGGCGGTTCCCATGGCACTCCAGAGATGGCCCCCGGGAGAGGAGCCCAGAGACTGCACATGCGCAGTACCCCCGAAGCCTGCCTTTTAGCCCGGTCAGCTTAAGACGCCCGTTTTCTTTAGGGAGGGAGGCCCCGTGCTAAGTACAGGACAATCCGCAGGAGAGGCGTGTGGCAGGGGGATCCCTGGACAGGAGAGCAGATGACACCCCGGGGGAGGAGGTGCCAGGACCAGCCACATCACCCCAAAGTATGGAAGGAGGGTCACAGGCCACCACCGCACCCCGCCACCCGCACCACCACGGCCCCTCCAGGCTGCCCTAAGCCACCCAGCCAGGATGCGGTGAGCCTTGGTGAGGCCCCGTCTCCCTGCCCCCCAAAGGCAAAATCTAACTTCTTTCCGCACCAGTCCCGGTGACCTCACCTCTTGCAGCCCTGCGGTCCCTCCCAGCATGTCCTCGCCCCAGAGCCTCTGCACTGGCCGCCCCAGCGGAGGGGACCCTGGCTCGCCGCCTCGCGTTCTCCGTGACCCTCCCCCTCCCATCCCCGCTCTCCTCCTCTGCTCCTCCACCACCACGCGTGTGGGGCGGTGCGCTCAGTCGCATCCCTCTAGACCGTCACCTCGGTGGCAGCAGGGACCCCTCTGTCCTGCCCCCATTTTGCACCCACCGCTGCGAACTGGACTCGGCCGGGTGGGAGCTGGTCAACAAACAACCGTTGCATGAAACACCAGATGAACAAACCGACAGCTTGGCGAAGCACCACAACCACGATCTTTAAATTCAGTATATTCTCTCATGGAAGCCACGGAAATGTGTTAAACCGACTCCGAGATGTTTTTTTTTTTAATAGGCTGTATGGCCTATCTGCGTTTGTAACATATTTTAACAATGTTTGTAGTGTACTTTGACTTCACATGTGACTGTCACGACGTAAGATTTGCACTTAATGTAGCTCATTGCTCACAGCGCATTGCGGTCCAACAGCAGAGGTGATGATGGCAAGAGCCTCTCGCATTTCGAGTGCCCGGGGCTGGCCGCGGGTCTCCTTGCAGCCTCACAGATACAATCGCTGTTCCTGTCCTGAGCTCTTTGCGAGCTGCCCAGAGTCACTCAGCAGTGCCCCGAAGGAGCCGAGTCCACGAGCCACGCCTCCCCAGCATCTTCTACAGCCCGATATCGCCGTAGCAAAGGTTTCTGGGCCTGGGACTTCCTGCCGTCCCTTGACGAGCTGATTTGGGTGGGTGGGTGACCAGGTAGAGGGGAAAATGCTGTGGGGACTAAAACACGGAGATACCGACTCAGCAGCCGAACGCAGAGCGGTGAAAGGCGCGCGCACGCACGCACGCGCCCCATGCAGAAACTGGGCGCGGAGTGGCTGCTGGGGCGACCGCCACATCTGAGCTGGAGAAGAGCCGGGTGCGCAAGCGCAGCCCCAGCCTCGCGCTCTTAGAAGCCTGGTGGCCGTCAGGTCCGTGGGGGGCCCAGAGGGGCGGCCTTTCGAGGGAGTCAGGCTTCCTACTCTGCCTCTCTCCCTGGGGAGTAACTCGGACGGCGAATGACTACGAGGCCCTGCGTTGGAGCCCAGTCTGCCGCCAGGCACTGTACGCGCTAAGCCCTCCAGGGGAGGCCCTAGCCAGCCTGCATGTGTTTTGCCCGTGAATGTTCACAGAGCTGAAGGGACTTGCCCCAGGGCAGAGCGGGGTGCGAGCAGGTCTGAATGCCGAGGGTGTCTCCTGCAGCGCAGGGGGACCTGAGCCCACCCCACCCACGGGCGTCACTGTCGGCAGCCGGAGCCCCTGCCCCCGAGCACGGGGAGTGCGCTCTGGACAGGAGCACACGTGTCCTCCGGGGTTGCGTGTGGTACGTGGGCTGCAGGCCTCTCTCTGCCCGTCCCTCCTTCCACCACTGGTCCCTCTGTCCGACCCTCCTGCATCCTCCAGCATCCTCCGTCCAGGAAGTACCGACAGCACTGGCTTTGTTTACGGGGCAAGGGAAAGTGAATATTTTGACTTTTCCCAACATAACTGGGTAAAGGGATTATTCTCAAGTTCAAACCCCATAAACGACATGTTTTTGCGAATCCCATCTGTAGTCACATCGTGCAAATTCGGCTGTCACCATGCCCGGCAACCTACTGGTGCAGAGAGACGCCATGTGGCCCCGCAGGCCCGGGGACGCCCACTGGACTGGCGGGTGCAGGCTCTTCACGTTTTGTTTGAAAAGGCAAAATGCAGACTTTTCACTGATGTTGCTTTGACTTTCAAAATTAACTCGAAGCTGTCATCCTTGGTTTGTGCTTCAACGGTGACCTCGATGTCTGAGAGGCACCTGGGAGGCCGGGGTGCAGGGTCACCTAATCCAGGCTCCCAGGGAGAGGAGAAGGGCCTCTGGGCCTTGATTCATTTGTAGGCAAGAGGCTGAGAACGGGATGTGGGGTAGATTTCGGGTGTCCGCGGGAGGCCTCTCATTGTGGCACCAAGCCACCTCGACGTAGGACAGAAGTGAGAGTCCAGGGCAGCCGAGGGGCAGCCCCGAGCCCCACGTGGCTGGTTGTGAGTCACGGGACGCAGGGGTGATGGGGGCGTCCGCTGCCCCTGAACACGCCTTGACAGGCTCAGCATCATGCCGGCCTCCAGCAGCACTGGCTCTTACAGACAGAGGGCCAGCACACTGTGGCGTCAGAGCCAGGGGCAGCTGTTCACGGTTTGCCCCACTCTGACTGGTGTGCAGTGCTGCCCTTGGACCTGGGCAGGAGATAGCCCTGCCCACTGCTCCTCCGGCATCCTGGCCACCTCATGGGGAGATAGGTGAACACAGCCACCCACCCATCCACGCATCCATCCACCCACCCGTCCACACGTCCACACATCTATCCATCCATCCATCAACCCATCCATGCATCCAGCCATCATCTATCCATCCATCCACGCATCCATCATCCATCCAGAAAACGTTGCCTGAATATTCACCCTGCATGAGCCGTGCCCCATGGGAAGCCTGAGCTGGCCCAGGATTACCAGTCAGGAGGGAGGCTCAGAGGTGGGGGTGACAGAGGCTGCACTCAGGCCTCTTGCCTCCTGGGAGGGTCCCAGGGGTTCTGAGGGTGCCCTGTTGTTTTTGAGCAGAGCTCAGGCCCTGCAGACACCCTGACCCCCCAGCCACCTCCTATGCACTTTCCACTGTATCCTGATGCAATGTGGTGAACCCCCGACCCTCGCAGAGGCCCTGAGTCATCTCAAAGGTCACCCAGGTGGGCTCAGCCGGAGCGAGATTTGCTGCCTTTCACAGGCTTCCTAGTGAGAGAAGATAAGGATCCGACATCCCAGGCCAGGGGCTGGGCTCAGCCAGAGGTGCCCCATCCCACACCCCTTACGGGGTCGCCAGGGGGCCACCTCCGGAGACTTGGAGCTAGGCCTAGGGAGGATCCCGCAACCTTGCTTCTGGAGCCTTCCACCTGGGCATGAGCCGAGGCAAGGAGGGTCAGGGAGCCTCCTCGAAGAGACCAAGGCCATGCGCAAGGGCTCCCGAGCCCCACCCAGCCGCTCCGAGCCCGTGAGCAAACGATTTAAGTCCCGAGACTCGGTGCAGTGGGCACAACGAGGTCGCAGTGGAGAGCCGGCGAGAGAGACGCATGCGTGCACAGCGCTCCAGACAGGCGTGACCCCGCCCCCTCCCAGGGGAAAACGCAGTCCCAGCCAGGGGCGTCTGGCGCTGACTTTGATTCAGGAAGTCGGAGCTTCCCTCCTCTGGTCGGTCTCCACTCAGCCCACCCCGGGAGCCCAGCGCCACTGCCACAAGGGGTGCTGCTGGGCACAGTCCGTCCCGGTAAAGGGGGCAGTCGGAGCCGGGACGTCCTGTCCTTGCAGGCCACAGGTACGTCTGTCACCTGGGACCTTGACTCAGAGCCTGGCTGGGCTGGCCTGGGTCGGCCCAGCCCCACCCCCATCTGTCTCCAGCGTCGCCTGGGAGGGACCACTCTCTGAGGTTTCGCACTCACACCTGCGGCCGCCAGAACGGGGTCTGTCCTCGGTGAGCGGGTGTCCATCGAGAGAGAGCTGGCATCTCCTCCTCTGCACATTTTAACCGGAGCCTCCTTGGGCGCCTCCCCTCCGCTCCTGCTCCAAGGCCTCCTCTCTCCCTTCCCTCCAGGGTCAAAACCGGTCACAGTGCTTCCTGTCCTCCTGCCTCCGCAGCCTGCGACTTCACGAGCCCCTCTCGGCCCTGCTTCCCGGGGCCAGACCATGGTGACCGGTCTTTGGCGACAATGGCGAGCCCTGGCCAGGGCCACGCACAGCCCAGCTGTGGCGGAGGCGGCACGCCGGCCTCCTAGCCGCGCCCCCCAGCGTCTCCTTTCAGGCCCTGCAGGCCCTGAGCCCTGCTTCCCCAAGGCCCGTCTCCACTCCACGAGGACCCCAGCGTGCCACAGCCCCCCGCCAGCTGGCAACGGAACCCACTGCCCACGGTAAGAGGACGGCTGAGAGGCCCAGGCCCAGGCCCCCCACCGTGTCACACCTCTCCCCAGTGTCACACCTCTCCCAGCGGTGACGGGGACCGGACGGCAGTGGCAGAGGGCGCACTGGGCGCGCAGGACCTCCAACGTTCACATGACGGGGAAAGAGTCGTTCTGGGAACCGTGGAGATGGACGGCTGTCGCAGGCAGCTCCGAACGCCCAGGGGAGAGTCAGCGAACCGCGAGCGGACCACCCACGTAGGGCAGCGTGGGAACGCCGGGCGCGCAGGGCACGCGAGCGCCGGCCGCGGCCTCCTCGGCCAGGCCCAGGGCACAGGCTGGGACTGAGTGGGGCCGTGGGTCACGGGGATGGAGACCCCCAGGTGGACGCTCTGGAAGCTCGCCACCCACACTGCTTCCGGGAACGCGGGGCGCGCGCAGGCGGCCCCCACACACACGACCCGGCGGCCGCATCTCCAGAGACGTCGCTGTCAGCCTGCATTGGGGACTAAAATGTGGGAATCTTTATTCTCTTTCTTGGAGAGTCATTAAAAAAATACCCTGCACCATAGCCATCTGCGGATCTTCCCAGCACGGGCGGGTCCTGGGTCCTCCTTTCCCTGGGGTCCTCACTGCGCGATCACAGGAGACCCTGGCCATGTGGGCCCTTTTGTCCTGTCTCCGAACACGAATGGCACCTCTATCGCTTTTAGCCACAGCCCGGCCAGATAACCCATCCTAGAGTCCTCCCCGCCTTTTTCCTGCATCCATTTCCATGTAAACAGTGGGTTGAATGAGACCCCCCCCCCAAAAAAAAAGGTACGGCAGGGTCACAGCCCTGAACCCCTGCCAATGTGACCTTACTGGAACAGGGGTCTTTGCAGATGTCATTAACTGAGAACGTTGAGATGAGATCATCCTGGATGATCTGGGCCCTAATCCAATGACAAGTGTCCTCATTAGAAATGCAGAGGAGAGTCATGGGGGAGGAGAGGAGGACAGAGACTGGGCATCAGGGCCACTGGCCGGGAAGGCCGAGCACTGCGGGCAGTCACGGGAGCCAGGAGAGAGGTGCCGGGCTGAGCCCCTCCCCTGGAGCTGCCGGGTGGTGGTGGGGGCACCTGATTTCCCACTGGCCATCCATCACTGAATGCCACTGCTCGAAAAACATCAAATACATTAAAATTCATGAGGTCATAGTGATAATTCTTTAAAAACCCTGACTTAAAAAAAAATAAATCCCTTTAGAAGCCGACAGACCAATTCATTATCGTGAAATCTGACAGGTAAGGGAAGAAAATGAAGCATTTATAATTCTGCCTTTCCTGTATTTCGGGGTAACCAAGGAGTTGATGAAGACAGTTCTTCCCTCTAGAATAAGTCCAGAAAATAAAGGCAGAAGTAAAACCGGAATCAGAAAATCACCAAACTGCAATCGTCTTTGAGACTGTGGGCCGAAGTTATGACCATTCATGGCAGTTAAAGCGATTCTGTGAAGGGCAGACGGGGGATTCTGTCATGGGGAGATCAGGCTGCCAAGACCCCAAACCACCGTCAACCTCAATGCCGAAAGAGAGAGAGAAAGCGGGCCCCACAGGGACGCGGGTGGTCACAGGGAGCTTTGCCAGTGCGATGCGTCGAAGTTCCCCACGGAGACGCTGGTTGATCCCTCGGGGAGGAAAACCTTCACGTTCGGTGACCAGTGCCTGAGGCCCCCCTGCCATCCTTTCCCCCGCGTCCTTTCTCAGTCCCGAAAGCCATCTAGTTAACCACTTTGTACCACTCGTTTCTCCGCGTTTCTCTCTGGTCCGATCGCTGGTGTGATCTCCGTCTTCCGACTCGGCCGTATGAGGTAACCGCACGAGCTGTGCGCCTCTTCTCGCACCCGCCTTCCCTTACCGCTTAGTTCTGAGATAAGATTTTCCATTTTGATTTCCTTTTAGAGTTACAGAAAAATTGCAGAGAGAGCGCGGAGTTCCCAGGTTCTCCTGTTGACACCCGACGTCGGCGGGCACATTCCTTACAATGAGTGAACCGATAGTGACACACAGTCATGATCCGAAGTCCATGCTTCATTCAGATTTCCTTTGTTTCTCTCTCACGGTCTGTTCCTGTCCCAAGCCCTCATCCAGGACCCCACATGACACGAAGTCATCCTGTCTCCTCGGGCTCCTCTGGTCTGTGACAGTTTCTGACTTTCCCTGTTTTTGATGACCTCGGCAGCTTGGAGCACTGGTCAGGTGTCACGTAGCGTGTCCTTCAGTTGGGACTTGTCTGGTGCGTTTTTCATAGGGAGACGGGCGGATGAGCTTTTCGGAAGAAGACCACTGAGGTGAGGTGCCCTTCTTGTCACATCCTGTCACGGGTCTGTGCTGTCACCACGACTGATCGCTGTTGACATTGACCTTGATCAAATGGCCGCCAGGCTTCTCCACTGTGAAGGTACTTCTCACCCATTTTGGGGGACCTAACCTGAAGAATGGAGCGTCGTGTCCCGCCCCTCAAAGACAGAGACTCTACCTAAACCAGTCGTAATCTTCTACACGGGAGGTGTGCTTCTTCTCCCTCATTTATTAATTAATTAAATTATGTATTTCCGTCAATATGGAAGCGTGGATATTTATTTTATACTTCGGGTTCTGTACGCCAGTACTTTCCTTTGTTCTTTCAGTCATTCCAGCTGTGGCCACTGGGGGCTCTTTCCCGGTTGGGCTCCTGTGTCCCCTTCACATACCCTCATTTCTGTGACCCTTTTTTCCCCTTTCGTGTTGTTTTTAGGAACGTGTCCTTACTTCCTAACACTGCACGATGCTCCAGGCTCACCTTGTATATTTCTTGCCAGATCCTGGCATCAGCAATGGCTCCAAGAAGCCTACTTCCTTTCATCGGAGAATACCAACACCAAGATTTGAGCGGTCAGCGTGTTCACTGCGATTGGGGTGCCACTGCTTCTAGGTCCCCTCAGTTAACGGAGCCAGCAAATACAAGCCTGTACACCGACCTGTGAATGCACGTGTATCCAGAAACATTTCTGTGCATAACTATCTATATCCATATGAAGGTGAAGGTGGGCTCACCCTAACACCTCCAGCTCCAATTCATCACCACGTGGATCGTTCTAGAACCTCCTCTGCTTTTCTGGCCCTCCCACGCCAACGGTGAGCAACCTGGTTCCCGCCACGCGCCAACAGTTGCTTAACTCTGTAGCCCCAGTGCACGTGCCCAGCAGCTTTGGAGTTCTGAGCACCAAGCCCTGCGAGGACGCACATGTATCTTGACGAACACATTCTTGATTTAAGGCTAGGGCTGTTTGCAAAAACTTTTCAGAAAACTCATTTTCATCCCAAGGTCACCAGGATATTTTATCTCGTAAAACCTCTATTGTTTCTTATTCACGTTTATATCTGCGAGCCCGCTGGAATTTCCCTTTGTGTGAGAGAGGGCTCGGGTTTACGTGTTTTCTGTAGGGATACCCAGGATCATTTAGTGAGAAGTCCACCCCTGTTACTTTCCCAGGTCGGCTTTGTCATCGATCAAGTGTGCAAAAGCGTGTGGACTTCCTTGTGAGCTTTCCATTCAATTATTCTATTTGCATTGGTGCTTATACCACATGATGGCCTTAATCACTACACCGTTGTGATAAGTCTGAAACGTCAGGGAAGCAGACCTCACACTGATTTTCTGCTTCGAGACCTTGGTGGCTTTTGGCCCCTCACTGTTCCTCCGAGATTTTAGAGCCGCATACAAACTATTGTGATTTCTTTGCACTGAATCCATAAACCAGGTGGGTTGGGAGGAGTTGACCTCTTTAAATGCTGTTTTCCAGTCCATGGAATTTCTCCATTTAGAGTTTCTTTTGTTGTTGTTGTTGTTTTGTTTTCTTTCATTGTTGTGTAGAAGTCCTGAACACCTTTGGTAGATTAATCCTAGGAGTTTGATATATTTTGATAGTATCGTAACAGATATCTCTACACTTTTGTGTGCGTTCTATTTCTTGCTGGTATATGCACTTGATTTTCTTTTTTTTTCTTTTTTTTCCACATCAGACGGGTAATGTGTCGATGTCATAACAAAGTGTGAGGGAGGCACACCTCACACAAAAGCGTGAACGCCCAATGGTCACGCTCATAAACCATCAGAGGATCTGCAGGTGACTTTGTGTCTTCGTTTTCCACCTAGTGAGCTTACAAATCTTTTATTCGTTTTAATAATTTGTCCAAGATTCTCCTGGGTTCGTATACAACCATAACATCTACCAGTTTTGTTTACTCTTTTCCAATCTCTCCCTCTATTTCTCTCTCTTTCTCTCTCCATACATATATGTATATATTTCCATTTCTTTTTGTTGCATCACCATACTGGTTAGAGTTCAGTGAAGGCTCAGTTCAGTGTTGAATAGAAGTGGGGACAGTGGGCAACCTCGTCATTTTCCTAATCTCAGAGCAGACTCCTTCAATGTCTCGCTGCTAATATAATTTTGCTGTACGCCCTTTTCTAGATACTTTCTATCTGATTAAACGCATTTAATTCTCGTTCCTAGTTTGCTAAGAGTTTTTTTACCATAAAAGTTAAATTGACTCAAATGCAGATATTGAAATGGTTATATGCCTTTCATTCTTCCTTAATACGTTAGTGTGGTGAATTACATTGATTGAATTTTTAAAATACTAGGTCAACCTGGCACTTCTGAAACAATCCCAGTTTGGTCACAACATATTGTGTGTGTTTATATCTTCTATACAGATCCATTATTCTGCTTAGACTTTTCACATATGTTTATGAATGAGATTAACCAACCATGTCCTTTTCCTGTAATGTCTGTGGGACTTTTGGGGTCAAAGTCAGGCTAGTGCATAAAATTAGCTGGAAATTATTGCCTCATTTACTGTTTCTGGAAATCTTTGTGTAAGGGCATTTTTATTACTTCCTTAAATGTTTGGTAGGATTCTCTGGTATTGCCATAGGGGAGGTTTGAAATGAAGGACTCTATTGCTTTACTAGGACTATTCAAGCTTCCTATTTCTTCCCATGTCCATACTGATAAACTATTTTTCTAGGGATTTTGTCCACTTAGTAAAATTTACAAATGTACTGACATCAGCTTATTCACAGTATTATCTTTTTAAAACAGCTTCTGTAATAGTCCTCTTTTTAGTTCTTAATATTAGTTTTGTGTATTTTATGTTTTCTTCATCAGAGTCTCTTCAACAAACCAACTGTTGGCTGTGCTGATCTCTTTTTGTATATTTTCTCCTTACTTTCTTCTTTCATTCTTATTCCATTTACTTTATTTGCATTAATTTTTGCTGCGTTTTCCCCTGATGTCTGGAGATGGATGCTCGGCCCTTTCATTCATAACCTTCCTACTTTTCTAGTATATGCATTTAAGGTTAAAAATTCACCCCCCCAGGCATGATTTTAACTGCATCCCACAACTTTAATATGTTGTATTTTTATCATCATGCATTTAAAATTTTTAAAATGTGTCTTGTGAGTTCCTCTATGACCCATGAGAAATTTAGAAATTTGTTTTTAATGATCAAATATATGGATTTTCTTCTCTTTTTATTGTTGCCATACAGGCTATTTTTCCTGTGACTCTGTTTATGTGTGATTTACATGTTTTGAAATGCGTTGAAATTGCTGTATGGTCTGGCATATGATCAACTTTGTAAATGTGTCCTTGTAAAGCATGGGCGACAGTAGTGGGTTCAGCGTCCTATGGATGTCCACGACGCCGCTTCCCTAATCAGCACTGGAGAACCATAAAAATAACACTTTAGTAAGGAAAGGGACAGAACCGAAAGACAGCGTTACCGAGGATGACTGGAGGCGGGGTGCAATTCAAGACCTCATTTGGAGAGTGCCCGGGACAACATTAAATTATTAAAAACGGCTGTATCGGTTCTTAGGAGTAAGAATGCTAATGGCAACAGCAGCGGCGAAAGCACACAAGCGGCAACGCAAAAGTACAAAACGCTAGGACCCAAGCGACAGTACCAGGGGACAACGACACTGTCGCACCGCCCCAGCCCCGCCCCCAGGCCTAGGCCCCGCCCCCAGGTCGAGGCCCCGCCCCGCGCCTGATCGGCGGCTCCGCGCTCGGCTCGGCATGCCTGCGGCGTTGCCATGGAGACGCGGCCTGTAGCCGGGGCGCCGCGCGCGTCTGGTCCCTGCAGCGCAGGAGTCAGGGGTGCGGCTCAGTGATTGGGTGGGCGACCGAGATGCTGGGGAGGCGATGAGGTCGCGCCATTGGGGAACCGGGGCGCGAGTCGGGCAAGGGCGTGACCCTGATGCTGGGGAGGCGAAGGGGACGCGCCGCGTGGGGATCTGGGGCGTGGGGGTGACCCGGATGCTGGGGAGGCGACTGGGACACGCCATGGGGGGGGAGGTCTGGGTCACGGGTTGGGAGAGGCGACAGGGAAGCACCATGGGAGGGCCCGGGGTATGGTTGGGCGAGGGGGTGACCCAGATGCTGGAGAGGCGGTGGGGACGCACCACGCAGCGGACCCGGGACCCGAGACCCGGATGAGGGAACGGAGCAGCATCTGACAGTGAGCGTGGGACTGGCGATGGGGCCACTGGCCACACAGAAGGAAGGAAAGGAATTCGCATTGCTGGGAAAGCACTTGGGTGGGCGTCGTGGATGCTCCCGTTTGGTTCTCACCTGACATCATTTTTTTTCTGGTACAGGGGCCTCCGGATGCCTGGAGCAGAGAGGAGGTGCTGGTGGCTGGGTGAGTACCAGGGGTCCTCAGCTTGGCGCCCTGGCCAGACGCCCTCCAAGTCTGGCGTATCTGGGAGCAGTCCCAGCTAGCCAGTGCCCTTTTCGAGAGCTCGGATTAGGTTCACGGTCTGCTCACCAGAGCGCTGGGTCCACACGGGGATCCAGAGTTAGGAAAGATTCTGTGCCACAAAACCTGCCGTTGCCACGTGAGCCCTTTGCTCCGCGGCACCTAAGGGCATGTTCATTTCTTTGTAGCGTCACCGTGGAGAAGAGCTGCAGACAAAGAGTGTTGAGCGAAGGGTGGCTGCACGCCCCTGAGTGCCACGCCGCCTGGTCGCCGGCGAGCTGGCCCGCGCTCCCGCCAAGGAGGGCGGGCATGGGTGCTGCCAGCAGCTCCCGTCCAGGCGCCCGGCACCCATTCAGCCAGGACGCCGGGTGCGACTTCTCAAGTTAAGCCGTCCAAGCCACAGAGTCACAGTCGCCGGAGATACCTGACCAGTTGCCCCTGAGATCACTGTCAACCCCACACCTAAGTGTGTGCAGCAGTCACCAGGAGAGGCTGTGGCCAGGGGGCCACCTCCTCTGCCCGCTGCCCCCCATGTGGCTCCCTGGTGCCTTCAGAATGCCCAGAGCCGCCTCTCAAGTCTCCCTCCACCACCTCCCTCCCAAGGGTGCCGCCCACGACCGGCCCGACTCCTCCTCTCTGCCGTTAAGTTAAAGAAGGCGGCTCGCCACCAGCTGAGGAGTGTGCCCAGAGCCCACAGAGCAGCTGGCAGCTGGCCGCAGGGTGGGCTGAGAGGCCGCGGGTGCTGGGGGCGCAGGTGGGGCCAGGCCAGCGATGAGTGGCCGCGTCCCGCTGGCGGAGAAAGCCCTGTCTGAAGGCTTCGCCCGGCTCCGGTACCGTGACACCTCCCTGCTCATCTGGCAGCAGCAGCAGCAGAAGCTGGAGTCCGGGCCGCCGGGGACGTACCTGAGCAGGAGCCGAAGCATGTGGTACGCGCAGTATGGGAACGAAGCCATCTTAGTCCGCGACAGAAACAAGCTCGAGGTCTCCCGGGACACCGGCCAGTCCAAGTTTTGCACAATTACGTGAAACCCGGGGCCCGGTGGGAATCTGCCTTCAGCACAGTGTCGGTCCAGCTGGGAGGCCGGGCCCCTGCCACATCTGCTTTTCTGCTGGGCTTCCCGTAAGTCACCCAAGAGGAGCACCTGGCTACAAACCACCTTGTTGAGTTCTGTAGGTCGCTTGCATCTGCCTGGTGAGGAACGAGTCAGATCTCGGAACAGGTGAAGGAACGGGCATCACAATCCACGCAGTTCAGAATCCATTCACGAGACCAGGACGGATGGAACTTCAGCAGGCATCAGCGGCACTACAACGGGAACCGTGATACGCCTGCGTTTTGAGTTTGTTTCCAAAATGGCCGTCGTGTGCCACATGCCGTGGTTGCTCCCACAGCCGCTCCCGGTACTCGCCTACGGGCAAGCGCCTCCCAAGCACCAGCCACTCACAGGGGCTTCAAGCTTGGTCACCGGGCTGAGAAGGCGGGTTCAGAGAGTAGCTCAGCCTTTCTGCTCCGAGGCTGCGGCTCCCCAGTCTGTGGGGTCTCATGCGTGTCAGCAGCTACTGCACATGGGCGGCCACAGCCCAACGTGGGGGCAACTTCTTACGCGTCATTTTGCAAAAGGATTTGCTGTCTGCTCTAATTAAAGTGTGCATGGCTATGCAAATGTGGAAGTATCTGTCAAAGCTGATTTTTCTAAATAAGTATTTTTCTTTCCTCACTCTTTTATATGTTCATTCGTGTCTTGGCTTTGTTTTTAGTAATGTGTAATGCTTGGTAAAAACCCCAACACAAAAATGCACAAGGCAAAGTGAAGTTGCCCTCCCCAGAGGCTTGTGCGGACACCGGCACCGGGCCCCTCTGCTGGGCTTTGTCTCGTTCAGCTGTCCAGGCTGGGGGTTTGCATTGCATTCTCACCAGCAGCATTCCTGGGGGCCCAGGGGGCCAAATGCATCCTTGCTGTCACCATGCACAACGCACACCCTCTGCCTCACTGTATGTAGTCCCTTTGGCAGCCATGTGACTTGGTTAGCGAGCAGTGTTCTATAAGTGGCATTGCAGGGTCTGGCCGGAGGCCTGGTCATTGCCCAGGGGTCCTCGGCTGGTGTGCTGCCTCAGGTCACGGTCCTTCTTGAAGTCAGTGTGCCTCAATCACTCCCCAGAGGTGAGGACAGAAGCCTGTCCCATCAACAGTGAGACCGTTGCACTAAGGGCTCACCTGCCCAGAAGCCCCGGCTTGGGAATTACCCAGCAGGTAGGTTAGTCAGCATCTTGCGGACCTTCCTGCTGGGGCACAGAGCACACATCAGATGTACCTGGAGCACTCACACTGCCTGCTCACTGGGCAGACTGGCCTAAGTGTCGTTGGGTTGGCCCCAAGCACAGACGGCACCGGCCACGGCCGGTGTTTGCACAGGTCAGGGCGTGCAGGTGAGCGACGTGTCCTGGGCCCCTTGTAGGACAGCTGGCACTAAGCTGCTTAGTGTGTGGGAAGATGCCAACTGCCTGAGGGATGCCTGGGACATGGCCCAGTCCCTGTCCTCAGGGAGGTCGTACTGGACGTGGGTGACAAGGGAACACGGGGTGGGGGTGGGTGGGTGGGGGGGTTGTGCACTGGCAGTTGGGGGTGGGATGTCATCAGGCCTGGGCTCGTGCCAACGAGAACCTCTTCCGGGGGCGCGAAGACCCAGCTTGAATGGCTGTGACTGGTTTGCAAACGGGGACCAGAGGCTCGCGGCGCCACCTCCCTCCACTGCAGCTTCTGCTGCACGCAGGGCCCTGCACGGGGCGGTGGGAGCCTCGGCCCACGAGCCCAGGCCGACGCGGCGTCACGGAAGGTCCGATGGGCCCACTGGACGAGCGCCTGGCGCTGAGTCTCGGAAACCCGCGTGCAGACCTAGGCGCACAGGGCACGCGCCTCCGGAACCCACCACCTGGGAATAAACGGTTTTCACTCTCTCGGGCAGAAAATTACGCTCCCTAAACGCTGGTGGCTGCCGGCCCAGGCCGAGGACCGGGCTGCTGGAGCTGGGGCGCCCCGCCAAGCACCGCGGAGGGCAAGGGGCGGGCGGCCAGCGGCTTCGGCACCCCTCCACACCCCGCCCGAGGAGAGGAAAGCACAGGAGAAGGCACACGCGGGCTCCTGCGGGTCTCTTTTTTTTGCTTTTATTATGAAAACAAAACAAATGCCCCAGGAGAAGGGTCCGTGATTACCAGAAACATCAAAGAGTACTTTCTACCATTTTATTCTGTTGTGTTGAGGCCAGCATTGCAATAAACAAGCTAAAACTACTTACATTGGACTCATTTTCAGTAACTGACATTTACAGGAATATACTAGAAACGGCACTAAAAAGTTTTAAGAAAAGTTACGGTAAACTTGCATGCACGTCATACAGAAAAGCAACATTTTAAATATAAAAAAGGAAAACGTCCTGAAGTGTCGCGCCAGGATCACGGAGCAGTGCTGCACTGGACGTAACTAACCCTTTGTCGTGGGTGGATTTTCCCCGGACGACGGTCAAAGACGTGAATGTCGCAGAACAACAAAAACGAAAACAAACGAAAAAGGAAAACGTATCTTAGTTTGTAAGCAAGACGACGCTGCCCAGCACGAGGGCACGGCGCCCTGGACTCGGTCCGCACCCTCGGCCTGCCCGGCCACGGCCACCGGCAGCGCTGTCAAAGCCACTTCCTGCGAGTGGCCAACCTACTGAGCACCCCTAAACTGGAGAGCACTCCGTTTTGAGGTCTGCGCAGAAAGCCTTAGGAGCTCAGCACCAGCGAAGCGCCGGCTCCGTGGGGACAGCGGCCCCAGGAGGAAGGTGGGCGGGGCTTCGAGAACCCGCCAGCCGGCACTCAACCGGCAGCGGGATGCTCCGAGAGGCTCGCGCTGCGCTACACCCCAGGGCCAGGTGTTTGCCCACTCATCGGCTCCCACGGGGCCCGGAGCGCTCTGCAGAGCTGAAGGGGTGCTCCATGGGAGCCCCACAACTCAGGGCGCCCTGCGCTGGGGGCTGTGACACCTGCCCACCTGCCGTGTGCTGACTCCTTTACGTCAAACATTGCATTAAAGACCAAGTTAGAAAACGCCTTTGAAAACCAAGGGTAACTTTTAAAAATGGCAAGTTTAAAATGCATTTGTTTTTATTATAAACAAAAATCAAAAGTTTAACAAACTGGCTCAAAACTCACCAAGAGTCAGAATCACCGGCAGTAAGAAAAACAGCACTCGACCACACACTCCTCCTGCGCCCTACCCCATCAGAGGCCCCCGCAGCCATGAGGGGTGGCGCACCCTGCACCGGCTTCGTGATTGTGAAGTCGCCACCTCTCAGGACACTGCTGACTCGCCCCTCCACCGTCCAGGAGTGCTGGAGGAAAGAACTCGCCACCAAGGCCAGGGCGCTCACGGCTCCGCCTCCAGCGCCCACCTCTGGGGACTGGGAGAAGGCCCCGTTTCGGCTCTCTCCGCTAAGAGGAAAACGCCTGGGCAGGACACCCCGTGAGGCCTTGGGGCGGGGGGCACCTCCTGGGCCAGAGGCTCTTTCTACCCCTGGCGGGAGGAGCCAGGCCACTGCCACGACTGGCAGACTGTGTGGCAGTGGGGCCGCCCCGCAGGCCGAACCCTCATTCTTGGCCAAAGCCACAAGGCTCTGAACCTAGGCAGGCAGCGTGGAGCGTCCCTGACTCAAAAGGCCACACAACAGCCTCTGGGGAAAAACCAAAACCAAAACATAACTTTCTGTTAAACTCTGTATATTATTATTTTTTTACAATAGAAAGTTAAAAATCAAGACTTAGATTTACTATACATTTTTCCTCTCAGATTACAAAGTTTATATTATATAACTGGGGTTCCCTAAATTGATTTCTTTTAAAAGTCCTAAAGAGACCAGAAGAGAATACAAAAAAGAATAAAAACTAAACAAAATAAAAAATTAGAATGTGCTGCAGCTGGAAATTGTCTATACCTGTAAGTCTCCAAACTTCACACATACACACACACACACACAAAACAGAAGCACAGCCCCCACGCCCAGGAGCAGGGCGGGCGCCAGCGCTGGGCGGGGCTAGCACCTGGCGGGGCGGAGCTCGCGCCGGGAGGGGCGGGCCCAGCCCGGCAACGGCGCAGCCCCGGGCCCTGGACCAGCTGTCCCCGGAGCATCCGGAAGGCCTGCGTCTCTGCTGCTGCTTTTTTTAATGCATTTCTTTTGCAGTTATGTTTTTCCTTTCTTTTTTTAAAAAAACGACCAATGGTGTTAATAAATAAAGTACTCGTATATACATGAGATCGGGGAGATGGGCCGGGGTGCGGCAGCGCTACTGGGTGGGGGACACGCTGGGCTGGACTTCCGTAGAAAATTGCTGAACCTTACAAAAAAAGTCTCCTTTTTTTTTTCTTTTTTTTTTTAAGTTGAGGTAAAAGTTTCAGTGTATGGAAACCCACACGCTGCGCACGTGGCCGCGGCGCCCCTCCGGGGGCCCCGCGTCGCGGAGGGCGGAAACCCCGCACGCCCCCGCCGGCCCCCGCCCCGCCCGCGAAGGCTCGGGCTACCCCCGCCACTGGGCCCTCGGGGCCACCCCGCCGCGCTTCCCTCCGGCCCCAGGTGCGCCCCCGCGGGGCCCCCTCCGAGCGACTGGACTCAGTTCCGCAGAGGAGGCTGTGCCGGCGCCGCCTCCTCACAGTCTCGTGTGCACACGACAGACCTGCGGCCTAGGAAAGCGGGGCCGGGGAGGGGCCTGACGCTGGGCGGGAAGCAGCCCGCGCCCTGGGGCATAAGCAGGATGCTGGCGGGAGGGCAGCCGCGCGGGTCCGGGCGCGGGTCCCGCTCCGGGCGTCCGGGTCTGTCCCTACTCCGAGTCGCTGCTGTCAGAGCTGGAGCCGCTGGAGCTGCTGCTGCCGGACTCGGAGGAGGAGCTGCTGCTGAGCCGGGAGGGCCCGCCGGAGGGCGCGGGGCCCCGCTCTGTGGGAGACAGGGCGGGTGAGGGGCCGCCATGCGGGCAAGGCCTCCATCCGCGGGTCTCCCGGGGCGTCTCTGGGCCTCCCGCAGCCGATCGGGGCACCCACGACGTGCCAGGCCCACCCACTTCCCGACCCGTCACTGCACGGGTCAATCAGGTGTGTGCTGAAGCGCATGAACGCACTGGGAGGGTCTGCGGCTTGAGAACTGGGCTCCGACCCGGGTCCAGGCAGAAACCCAAAGCCTCGTTGTTTCCAGGGCAGTGAACACCTTGTTATTCAGGAGGAACCAGGTGGGGTTTGTTCTAAAGGCGAAAGCGGGGCTGGTCGCCAGGGAGCCCCAGCTGGGCATTTTCAGCCCCGGCCCATCTCAGGTAGGGAGTGCACTGCACACGGAGCTCTGAAACTCTTGGTTCCTGAGCCCCTGGGCTGGGGCGCACATGGCGGGGGCACCAGAGAGGCACCCACCCCCAGCTGGCCCTGGGCATCCCCCTTCTTCCCTTAGTTCTGCGGCCATTCTAGCAGGAACCCCCCACCCCGATTTATACCTGCTCAGAGATGCAGGAGGACTTGGGCGTCTGAGGTGAGGGCAGCCTTGTGGGGCTGAGACCTTAATCTGTGGGGTCTGCACTAACTCTGGGAAGGAGGAGTCAGCACTGAACTGCATCGCCAGACACCCAGCTGGTGCTGGGGGCTGGAGGGCTAGTGTGAGGAAGAACCCGCACACTTGGTGTCAGAAGTGTGAAGAAAACCGCTCAGAGGCCAACGAGGCCAACTAATCCCCGAGACCGGGAAGAACACGAATGTGATCCACCAAGAGGAGCTGACGGGGAGTGGCTGGGGGCTGGCCAGTCAGCGACACCCATCGGTCACGTGCCAGCAGCAGCAGCAAGCCGGCGACTCTGCCTTGCCCAGGGGACCCTCCCGGCCCTCGCTGAGAGCGGGCCAGGCTCCCAGCCCTGTCTGGGCACTGGGCAAGCACGGTCCGGCCAAGAAGCAGCACTTGGCTGCCACGTGGTCATCCGGATGGGACCCTGACTCTGACCGCGTGGGCCTGCTCACTGTACCTGTCCATGCTTACAGGTGCCAAAGGAGGACGGAGAACTCAAACCGCCCGCTCAACGAAATTAAGACCCTGCAGTCCACCTGTCGCAGGGCCTGGGCGTGGGAGTCGGGCCTCTGTCCCCGTGATCATCCACTAACGTGCTGGCCCTCGTGCGCCTGGGGGCTCCAGAAAGCTCGCTGCCAGGGGCTGGCGGTCAGACTGGCGTCCCCCCACGCCACACGGTCCTGTACTCAAACACCGCAGCTGGACCCTTCCAAAACAGCCCTTTCCAGGGGCTCTGGAAAGTGGCGCCTTCAAACCTGCCTCCAGCAGGGCTGGGGTCCTGTGCCCAGCTACAGGTAAGGAGATGGCGTCCCAGGACATCAAGAGCTTCGTGTAAGGAAACGTGGCCTGTTACGTAGTGGAGCCACAAGCTCAAGGCGGGGTCTGCCGCCTGCCGCCCTGGACCCCCCACCCCGGGGCGGCAGGGCCGGCCGGCGGCTACCTTTCTTAGCGGGCTTCTTGCTGCCGCTCAGCTGCCCGCTGACATCCTGCAGCCGCCTCTCCAGCTCCTTCTTCTTCTCCTGAGCTAACTCCTCCTTGGACTTGGCCGCCTGCTTCTTCCCGCTTGTTGCTGTGGGAGAACCGGGAGCTGAGACGGCAGGGCGGGGCGCAAAGCAGGGACAGGCGGCCAGCCACTGTGCCGCGCGCCCCTCGGCCACCTGGCCCCGGACTGGCCCCCAGGGCTGCCACCGAGCTCCCTGAGGGAAAGAGGGACCAACATTATGAAACCCCTGCCTGCACGTCCCGAGCTTGTGCCTTAACTCACGAAACGCGAGGCGGAGCAGACCATGCTAGCTCCAGACGGGATGTGTGTGGCCTGGGGACACCCCTGTGACGGGCAGAGCCGCGACCCGAAGTCCTGATCCCCTACGTGACGTTCTCCCTCGCCGCGGTCACAGCCATCTCGTGGCCTCAGCAGGAGGCCCAGTGCACCACGTGGCACCCACCGAGGCTGCAGGGCCACGAGGCGGTCCACGGAGACGGTGGCTGCCCCCTCAGAGCAAGTGAAGACCGCGTGGAGAAGCCCTGCAGGGCCCCATGTGGTCCTTGGCCACTGTCCCGTTCGGCCACTGCAGAGCTGCCTTGGGCCTGCCCTTCCTCTCACTTCCCAGGACCCAGGGCTGCGAGGGCCTCGAACCCCGACGACTCACAGAGCGGCTTCCTCTGCTTCTTCTGCAAGCAGGACTTCACGTAGCGCTCCAGCTCCCGCAGGGTGGTGGGCTTCAGCGTCTCGAAGTCGATCTCGATCTCGTCGGGGTTGGAGTCCCTGAGCGAGGGCTCCCGCGACTGGATGATGTGCACCACGCGGCCTAGCTTCTCGCCCGGCAGCCGGTTGATGTCCAGGCTGAGCTGGCGCTTCTCGTCGTAGCTCATGGGCAGGCCCTCCTCCTCCTCCTCCGAGTCGTAGGAGGCCGACGCCTGCCTGCCGCCCTTCTTCGGCTGCCTGAGGCGCGAGGCAGAGTGTGCCCTGGTGAGAAGCCTGTCCCCATCCCCCGCCCACGGAGCCTGTCCCCCACCCCCAGGAAGCCCTGTCCCCCATCCCCGCCCCCACGGAGCCTGTCCCCCGCCCCGCCCCCATCCCCAGGAGCCCTGTTCCCCATCCCCACCCCCACGGAGCCTGTCCCCCCGCCCCAGAAGCCCTGTCCCCCATCCCCCACCCCCAAGAAGTCCTGTCCCCTGCCCCCACGGAGCCCCTGTCCCCTTGTCCCCTGCATCCCCTGTTCTGTCTGGCCCCTTCCTCTCCAGGCCCAGGCCCAAAGTGGTGCCCCTGGCAGAGAAGCCAGGCCAACGGCCTGTGTGTCTCCGGGGACGTGGACAACCCCGCGCCAGAGGTCAGAGCAGATGCTGCTCCAAGCGGGGACTTTCCGGGGTAGCGGCCAGCTTTCTCAAGGCCCCACGGGCACCTCCAAGCCGACGGGTCGTACACTGATCTCCGCAGTCGAATGATCAGAAAGAAGGCAGCAAGGAGACAGAGGGAAGAGGCAGAACACGGCAAACTGGTAAACCGAAGGCCCAGCGTGTCAATAATTACGTTAACTATAAAAGAGCCAAACACACCAACTGAAAGAGACGGCCAGGCTGGATAGGAAACGAGGCCCAGCTTACGTGCCCGCTTTAAACATCCGGACAGAATACCAAGTCAAAGGGAAAAAATCGGAGAAAAAAATGCAGCACGCCAACACTGGCCACAAGAACCTGTGTGAACCTACGTTATCTTCAGGCGAAGTAGACTTCAGAAAAATGAACGTTACCAGCAAAAAGAGACGCTGCGTGACGATAAGGGTCGGCTGACCAGGGCGTCACCGCACCTGAAAACCCACCTCAAAACACGTGGAGCAAAAACCAATGGGGCTGAAGGGAAAACGAGAAAAACCCAAAATCACAGCCGGAAAAACCAGCATTTTCTCTTGGTGATGAATTAAAGCTGCCACATTTCCCTCTGGGGATTTTCACGGGTTTTCTCTCCTGACCGACCCGTGTGCGAGGCTCCACCCACGCTCCCCACGCGGGGCGTTCACCAAGACGGACCCCATGTTCTGGGCCAGAAAACGCATCTGAACAAATGCAAGTGTTGACCCCTGACCGAATGGAATTAAACTAGACGTCAAGAACTGAAAAATATCGGGAAAAATCCCCACATAGCTGAAAATCAGACAACACACTTCCAAAGAACCCATGGTCAGCGAGGACACCCGAAGGGAAGCAGACGCTATTCTGAACAAAAGGAGATCTCCACGCGTCCATGTGCGGGGTACGGCGAAGGCAGCGTTTGGGTGGGTCCGGGCGGCGCCGAACACCGGGTCAGCAAGGGTCTCGAGTAAACCCTCCAAGCTTCTATGTGAAGCAAACTAAGCCCATGGCAAACAAAAGGAAACAGTAAACACGAGAACAGAAAGGGAAAAGGTGAAAACAAAGAAAGAAAGAAAAAAAATCAAATGCGGGATCTCGGAACGACAGGAAAACTGACCAATCTCCAAAGATGACCAGTTTCGGGAATGAAAGAAAAGGGCACGTTGCCACAGCCCCTTCAGACCTCGCAAGGGCGAGGGAACGTGGCAGGCACCTCTGCCTGCAAACGCCACGAGTCAGGCGAAAGGGAGTGGTGTCCTGAAAGCACGAAACCCCCAAAACTCCGGAGGAGAAACTGAGAACCTGCCCAGCCCTGTATCTACCAAAAGAATTGACTTCATGGTGAAAAATACTCCAGCAGCGAAAGCACCAGGCAAGGCTTTCTGTGGTGATGCTACCAAACCTTTAGGATTAACAGCAATCCTACAGATCCACCCTGGAAAATGGAACGGGAGGGACAGCTCCCAGCTCATCTTTGAGACCAGCATTATAATGACACCAAAGCCAGACAGAAACGGCACAGGAAAAACTGACTTCTGCACGCCCCCCCCCCCCCGCAAAAAAAAGGAAGAGGCAGAAGGAGAAAACTCAAACCCCCCCCACCCCACGCACTGCTGCCCACCCAGCCACCAAGCCCAACCTCCCTCGCCTCCCACGGCCGGGCACCAAGGCCTGTCCCTTCTGCCCCAAACGCTCCCTGAAGCAGCCTGCTGTCCACCCGGCCTCGGCCACACGCCTGCCTGCTGCAGAACCCCAGCAGCCCGGGCGCCTGTCCCCCACTCCGGCCCCCACTACCAGGCCGCGGTCTGACCGCCTCTAAATGCTTCACACTCCTCTCCATTTGAATAAAATGCGAACACCCCCGGAAAGCCCGCCAACCTCAAGCCACCCCAACGGCGGAGGGGCACATGCGCTGCCCACCCCACCCCACCCCCGCTGCCGGGCTTGCTCCTGGAGCAGCTCCCCCTCCTCCAGGAAGCCTTCCCTCTGCCCCGCGGGGGAGGCGCCGCGCCCCGAGCACCTCCCCGCCGTCCTCGCCCACTGCCTGGCTGGTCTGCGGCAGGCAGTGCTCGGCAGTCCTGGCCACACTGGACAGGCCACACGCTGAACCTGTGCTACGGCGACCCTCTGCCTGCCAGGCAAGCTAGGAGTGGAGAGCCAAGAGCCGAGTCCCCAAGCCCAGTGTCCCCGCATCACAGAGTTCCCTCGGCCTCAAGGCACTGAGGTCCCCAGGCCAGGCGGTGTGACCGCTCCTGTGCCGAGGCAGGCTGGCCCCATGGACGTCACCCTCCAGAGCAGGTCACCTCCCCGCCTCCCCACAAGGAGGGCGAGAAAGGCCCGCCCACACCGGCTCGCGCCGCCGGGACCCGCCTGCTGGCCGTGGTGGTGCTGTTGGCCTTCTTGGTGGGGGGCTTCTTCTGCTGGGCCTGCTTGGCGGGGGCGCCACCTTGGCCTTCTTCTCCTCCTCGGACTTGGCCTTGTGCCTCTCTTTGTCCTTGTCCTTGTCCTTCTTCTTCTTCTCCTTCTCCTTCTTCTCTTTCTTCCTCTTTGGCTTGTTCACGGGGGCCTGGGACAGGGCTGCCAGCTGCTCGTGCACGGCCTTCAGCTGCGGAAGAGCGGGCGGCTGAGCGGGGACCCCAAGGCTGGACCCCAGGGGTGCCCTTGGCGCTGCCTCAACTGCGTAGGGAGGTGAGCCAGGAGCACCTGGGCCAGGCCCGCCTCAGGGAGCCACGCCACCCCACTGCCCGTGGCCACGGGCTCGCCACGGGCCCTCTGGCCTTGGCTTCCTCAGGCGAACTGCGATAAGCTGCCAGCTCTCAGGTAGCTCAGAGGGCAACAAGTCAGGGGGACGTGCTCAGCCCAGGGCAGAAGGCACAACAAGGCTCAATGAATAGTAGCTGATGGTTTTCCTAGTTTTGTTTTGAGGCAAGAAAGACTCTCCAGGCAGAGGCTTAAACGCCTGCAGGAGTTCGAACAGCACCTGGGGCACCACGCGGCCGGTCTACGGGCCGGAAGCTGCAGCGCCGGCCGCCGCCACGTGCCCTGCAGGGTGCAGAGTGCCCCTGGCTCCTCCCGGTCCGATGCCCCCGCAGGGGGAGCACACGGGACGGGCTCACCTGCTCCTGCAGCTCCGCCAGCCTGGTGGCCCGCTCCTCCTCCGAGTCCGAGCTGCCCGACTCCGAGGAGCTCTCCTCACTGCTGCGGCTGCTCTCGGTGCCCTTGCCAGACGCCGGGGCCGCAGGGGCGGCCAGCGCGGGCACCTCCGCTGGCTCGTCCGGCATCTTGGCAAACCGCATCTCAAACACGTCCTGCGGGAGAGCAGGGCCCGCCTGAGGTCCTGGACGCCGCCAGGGCGGCCCCCTCGGAGTCCCCAAGATGCCCTCGGAGCCGCTCCTCCGGGAAGGTCAGGGCCAGGCCCCCAGGAGATGAGATGGCCCAGCCCGCGCCCCCCTCTCCAGGCCCAGGGCACAGGCCCAGGGGCAGAGCGGGGCCCACAGCAGAGAGGGCCGTCCCTAGGGAGTGACCCAAGCCCGTGGGTGCGCACCCCTCTTGCCTGCAGGCCGAGGCCCTGCAAGGCCCCCTCGTGCCAGACAGTGCCCATCTCTGACCCTTACGGGTCCCCCAGCCACAGGCTTTGGGACCTTGTCCTCCTTTCTTCGCTTGAGATAGCACGTAGCTCCCAGTCAGCTCCAAAAGGTGGCTCAAAAGCCAAAGTCTCGTCCTCCCAAAACTGGCCTGCAAGCCCCTCGCAGGGCCCTCGGGAGCCCCTTCGGCGCAGGTCCCCCCTCCCTGGCAGCTGGGTTTGTGGAGGACAGGAAGAGTGGCCACGGGGGCCACATCCTTCGTCAGGTTCCCAGGCCTGAGTCCGCCCCGGCTCACACACACACGACGCGACCCCACTACTGAGGCCTCGGCTCCTGAAGAGCCCACTCCGGGTCCTGGCCCCCAGACTCCCCACCCTGGGGGTGAAGACACCCTCCAAAGGACGCTGACGTGCAGACCCGGGGTCAGGCTGGCCCTGGACAAGCGGCCTCGCGGGCGCTTGCTCCGCTGCCTCCACGGTGGACTCTAAGCCCGCAGCTCGGCTCACACACGGCGTGTGGCTGAGCAGCCGCCGGAGGCTACGTGACAGCCTCGGGGGCCGTGCGGCTCGGAACCACCTTTGCAGGACAGACCCAGCGCCGCTGGCCCGGGCCCAGCACGGCCTCACGGTGGCACTGGCTCGGCGCTCTGCAGACTGCAAAGCCTTCTGGCTTCAAGACGCAGTGGGCACAGTCCCGGCGTAAAACCACGGGGCGCGGCAGCTTCCTCCGGCCGTGCCAGGACCTCCCAGGCCACGCTGCCGTATCCCCGCGGGAGCCGGTCAGCACCGGAGCCGGGGAGAGGTGCGGGCGGGGCCCCCACGCGGGGGGGGGGGGGAGAGCTGGGCCCGCAGCGCGGAGCAGGCTCAGCCTTTGCCGGGAGCCGGTGACTGGAGGGTGACACCGTGAGCCCCTTCACAGAGAGCGAGGGACAGAACTGTGACAGAACACTCTAGGTTCTGTGAGAGGGAGAACTTCTGGAAGCGCAGCAATAGCAACAATTCTTACCCTTTTCTCCAAAAACAAACTCTTCTGACTAAACAGCATTAAAACGGCAGTTGCTGCCTTCTACAAAACACCAGCCCACAAGACCCGTCCCGAGGAAAAGGCTGGGTCCGGCGTCCTGACCGGCACGGGCTGGCGGGAAACCGCACACGTGCCCGAGGCCACCGCGCATGCGCACACGGCCCGGCCCGCGAGCACCGCGACACTCCCGTTTCAGCCCACGGGCCTGCTGATGGCCTCCGCTGCGGGCTGCAGCCCCCACCCCACCCCCGGCACAGACACTCGCCGGAACCTTCCACCAGTAAGGCAGCAGAAGAGGGGACATCGCCTTCTCTTCCTCTCTGCCCGAGGTCCTGTTCCCTGCGCCCACCCCCCACCCGAGCCCGCAGCTCCTGGAAGCCAGCGGGGCCTGTCTGTCACCAGGTCCCCAGGAAGCAGGCTGGGGCCTGGCCGGCACCCGGCCACTGCCAGGAGCAGCATGTTGCGTGGACGAGGCTCCCGCGGCCTCCCCAGCTGGACGCCCTGGGACGCCTCTGTCCTTCCAAGAGCCGTGGGCCCCGGGAACGCCTCGGGGTACCTGCAGCTCCGGGCCATGGCCACCACCTCGTGGTCCGGCGGGTGTACTTGTAAACAGTTGGAGAACATCAACCGGACGTCGGCCGCAAAGCCCTGGGCGTCTGGGTACTCGCGGCTGTCCACTTCTTCTGCAACACACGGGGGCAGGGCGTGAGGGACGCCGGCCAGCGCCCGGCCCAGCCAGACCGGCTCGGATGGCCGTGGGGCCCTCCGCACCCCGCCGCCAGCCCGAGGGAGCCCTTGCACGGGAGCCTGGAGAGGGAGAAGGGGTCCTCGGGTCTGGAAGGGGCTGGACGGGACGTCCCAGCCACTGGAGCCCTTCCTCTCGCCACGTCCCCGACAGCGGGAGCCCGGGGCCGGCCCGGCGCAGGGAGCCAGACACGTCGTCTTCGCTCCATGACATCTGGATGCTGTCAGCAGCCCCCCCCCGGGGCACCAGACTGTCCCGGCCACCCCAGCAAGAAGCTTGGTGGGAGCAAGACAAGGGCCCACTGCACACGGAGAACAGAGGGACACTGCGAGGTGGCAGCTGAGAACGACCTGGGGTCAAGGACACGGGGCGCGTCACCACTGTGAATGCCCCCCCCCCCCTAGCTAGGAACACTAGCTCTGCCCTGAAGACCGAGTCTCTGTCTCTCCCCCCCAGGACCTGGCCCGTACTTAGAGGGGGTGGGGCCTTGTGTGGGGACATGAGGTCAGAGCTCAGCATTGCCCCACCCGCCCAGCGGGGAGAGCGAGCCTCAGAGAGAGCCCACGTCACGCCACGGAGAGCCAGTCAGCCCAAGCCAAGCTGCGCTGGGAAGAGCTGGCTGGAGCCAGGCACCGTCTAGCCAGGGGGAACCAGCCACCGCGGGGACACCCGTGGACGGGGTGACGGCGGAGCTGAGGCCCCCGCCCCCTGCCTCTGCGCTGCGGGAGCGTCTGCCACGGCCCTCTACGCGAAGCCGCCCACGTGGGCAAAGGACGCCCTGATGGAGGCGGCCAGCGTGAGGCCAAATGACCGAGGCAGCCAGTCAAGGCCCAGACCCCAACGCGGACACAGGCTGGCCCTGCTGCGGGGGAGGAGCCCCTTCCCAGGGCTGTGAGGGCAGCCCAAGGAGGCCGGGAACACGCGGCCAGCTGCCGGGGGCTCCGCCCAAGGAGGACAGGCGTGCTGAGGCCCCTCCCCCAACCCCCGCCCCGTGTGCACTCGGGGCGGCCTCCCTGGGAGGGGACCCCAGCCCGGGCGTGCTGTCCTGGGGGTGCACCTTCCTGGCTCGAGCCTACTCTCTGCTGATTTACGACTGGTCTGACCTGGAGCAAAACCCACCCAAGCCTGAGGAGGAGCCCGACACCGGAAGACCCCGGCACGGGAGCTGGAGGGCCCGGAGGCCAGGCTCTCGGCTTCCGCTCCAGGACCGCTTCTGCCTGGTGAGGGGGTGCGTCGCTGGAAAGGGCCTCCCTGCCTAGCAGCACAGAACCGGCCGCCACTCCAGGGCGGGGGCGGGAAGGAAGGAAATAATGCCACCAGGTTCGCAGGGCTGGATGCCAGTGACGCTGCAGACTCGGCCACCAGAGAGCAGAAAGCACCACCGGCCCGGCCAGCCCGGGACACCGGCGCCACGACGGACCCCCAGCACGTTGGCAGAGCAAGTGGCCTGACCCGCCGCCCAGCCGCCCCACCCGCGCAGCCCGGAGCCCGGCCGCCGCAGACCTTGACGGTGCTGAGGTCCATCGGGTGCTTGATGATGTCGTGGTAGTCGTGCAGCTCCAGGGCCTCGGCGTCCACCGGCTTGTAGAAGGGCCAGGCGTAGGCGCGTGCTTCTTGGACAGCATCTCCTTGAGGATGCTCTCGCAGTGCCGCAGTGCTCCGACAGCTTGCCCTTCTTGCCCGTGCTGGGGCACCTCGCCGTCCTCCAGGTCTTCTTGGGGGCTTGATGGGGCGGCCCCCGCTCTCCCGCCGTGCCACCACCTTGGCCTGCTTGGGGTCGGACAGCGGCGGGGGCGACTCGCTCCGGCTGGCGGTGATGGCGGACGTGGTGGGCGTGGTGGTGTCTGCTTTCCGCTTCACGCCCTTTTTTCTGCGACAGCAAGACCCCAGTCAGCGCCAGGGACGGAGCCCCGTGTGAAGCCGCGCGTCCGCGGCACTGGCCCTGCCAGGCACGAGCGCGGCGATGCCATGCACGTGGCTGAGCCGCCCCACGGCACGGAGGCTCGGAGGGGCCGCGTCGCCGGCCAAGGTCACACAGCTGGTAGTGGCGAGGCTGGACTGGGAACCTACCCCCGAGCCGCCCCGAGGGCCTGCTCCCTGGGTCACGTGCCACCGAGCGGCGAGGTACAGCGTGCACTTTCACCTGCACCGAACCAGCCCCCCAGGCCGGGGCGCGCCAGGGGCTCCAGAGACGAGCACGACAAAGATGCACCACGGTCGTGTCACCAAGCGGCACTCGGGTCAGGGACAGCGGACACGGAGGAAGCCCAGAGGGAGGCCTCAGAGCCGGTGCTCCGGGGCCACTCGCAGGGCAGCAGGACGGGGCGAGGCGGGAGGCGCATGCGGGGCGCGGACACAGGCAGCAGCAGCGGGTTCGGACCCCAGGCTCCAGGTGCGCAGTGAGCGGGCGGGTCTGCGCTTCACCCAGAAGACGGAGGGAGCCAGCCAGGGCTCTCCTCACAGGAACGGACACTGAAAGGACCCGCAGAGCCTTCAGCAGGGGTCCAGGGCAGAGACTCGCGGGACGGGGTCCGGGGTCCGGTGAGAGCGTGTTTAATGCCTGAGCATCCCCGGCCTGTGGCCTCCCCAGGCACAATGACTGGCCCTAAGGCCCACGGGCCTGCGGCGCGTCCTGCAGCCAGGACCAGCTCACCCAGCCCCGCATCTCAGCTCAGGCAGGCAGGAGCCCCTCACAGCCGCAGGCGCCGGGGGCCAATGGCCTCGTCGGCGTCTGCTGTCTACAACGCCACCGCGGCCGCTGCCCAGCCAAGCCGCCGCCGCCAGGCTGGCTTCCCGCGAACACTTCACGGGCACCCACGAGAGGCCAAGCACGTGCCGCGGAGGCCTGGGCTGGGGGTGCCCGTCCGGCAATGGCAAACAGGACATGCTCCAGGAGCAGCGGGCGCCGTGTGGGGCAGCCTGGCTGGACGCCGCCCGGAAGTGCAGGCAGTGAGGCCGCAGGGGAGGGAAAAGCAACAGAGGTGGCGTTTTACCTGCGGGAGCCATTAAAACCTCTGAGCGCCTGCTTCCTCATCTGTAAGAGGGGAATACTGCCTGCCCCAAGGGTCGCTGTGAGGGTCAAATCGGAGAAGACGATACACGTCAGTGTGCTCGGGGCCGCTCTGAGCGGAGCAGGGGGCTGGCTCGGCAGTCCTCACGGCCCGGTCCGGCAGGGAGCGCCCGCTCGAGCCCAGACTGGCCGGGACGGTCCCTGCCACCAAACGCTCCCCGCAGGTGGGGAGACGGACATGCTGGTGCTCCCGCTAACGGTGGGGGTGACCGATGAAGCTGGCGCACAGGACACGGCCAGGCCACCGCCCGCCCGTGCTGACCGCCACAAGTCCGAGTGAGAGCAGGGGAGAGCCGGGTCCCCTCCACCCTCCTCGCCTACAACTTCCCCACGGGGCTCCATGCACGCGAAGGCCTGGACTTCGGGCCCGAGGGGCTGGGGCCAAGTGCAGCCTGCCTCACCAGCTGTGTGACCTGCAGCTCGGAGCCGTGGCTCATGTGCATTGGTCGGGAACAGGGCCGACTCAGGGGCAGGCAGACCACTCCGAAGTCACATGCACCGAGCACCCAACAAGTGGCCGGTGCCCAGGAAGGCGGCAGCGCCTCCCGCCCCGCCCGCGCCCAGGGACCCGGATGGCGCCCAGGGACGCTCACCTTGACGACGGGCGGCGTGGGAGGGACCACGGGGAGGATGGGCGTGGCGGGGGGCGGAGGGGCGGCAGCCGGGGGCACAGGGACCGACGTGACGTTGGCGGTGATGGTTGGCACAGGGGTGGCAGCGATGACGGGCGTCTGGGCGACGGCAGGGGGCGCGTTCTGAAAGGGGGTGGCGGGCGGCACGGAGGACACGGCCGCCACCTGCTGCGTCCCTTGGAGACACGAGAGAGAGGTGGCCGGCCAGCCCCGGACCCTCCGGGGCCGCCCCCTCCAGCCAGAGTGCAGACCCCGGAGGAGCCCCTGGCCCCGCATCCTGGCTGCCTCTGTAGGGCCTGCTCGCCGAGCAGACGGAAGGCCTGGCCCCCGGGCCAGGACCCGAGGCCGACGAGGGAGCCAGGACGAGCCACGCAGCCAGGCAGGTGAGCGCTGGGCCTGTGCCCAAGAAACTGGCCGTCACCTCAGATTCTGCCAGTAACGGGCTGAGTGACCCCACTTAGCCACCACAGTCCCCATCTGCAAAGTGGGACGGCAGCAGCGTCGGTGACCCACCTGGCCTCTCTCAAGGACCAGTCCACCTGGTCGGCCTATCGGAACCCTACTCTGTTCCAGGCTCCCAAACCAGGTGCGGCCCCGGGGCCCTAGGACCCGGCCCCCCTCCTGTCACGGAGAACGTAACACGTGCTTGCAGAGGACAAAGGGAGAGCTGCGACTTCTGTCCAGGCTTCTGGGAGAAGTGGCCTCAGAGCCAGGACTGAGGAGGAGCACGGGGACGTGGCAACGCTGCAGCCCCCGCCCAGAGCCGCGTGCGGGCAGACCACACATCAGCGAGGGCCACGTCTCAGGGCCACGTCTCAGAGGGCCTCCGGGTCACACAGCTGAGACATGGCTCCTGGAGTCCGTCTCGTCGCTGCCCCAGCTTCACTGACAGGGAACTGAGCTGAGCTCGGAGGGGCCAAGGGACCCCCCCAGAGCAGACATCCTCCTGAGACGTCACGACAGAACAACCACATGCATCCAGCTCCCGTCCACCCCTTTACCTGCACTCTGGGTTCCCGCAGCCGGTTTCCGGCCTTTGCCCTTCGGAGCAGGGGGTAATAATTCAACTTCCTCCTGGGGCATCTGGGCCACTTTCTGCAGAAAAATTTTCTCTAAGGCTTGGGCCATTAGCACTATGTCATCTGTGGGCTGAAGACACGGGAAAGCCGACATTACATGCTGGGGAACGGGCCACGCTGCTGCACGTTACATCGCCAGTTGCAGTTCAACATGATACTTAAAAATTTGTTAACGAGATTTGCTAAGGCAAAAGGACTACGTTTTAACATGGAGACTCTTAAATTCAGAAAATCACAAACACTAAAACCCACCACCCACCCTCTGCCACGTGGAGACAAAGAACCTTCAACTCAGCTCTTGTTCACCTCTGCCCTGTCCCCTTAACAGAACCCCACACAGCCAGGATCACAGGGGACGGCCCTAACCTGCTCTTCCGGCTACAAACCCTCTTGCAGACGCGCCCCCGTCATGAGGCGCCCCCGGCGCCCCGTCGTCCTGGGAGGCTGCGCGGGGCTGCCACGCGCCCCGCCACTCCCTGATGGCTGTGTGTTCAGGTGCTCTAATTTCCCACGGGCGTGAGCCTACAATGACCCCTTCAGCACGTCGAGAGGGAGAACGCGTAGGTCTGAGGGTGCAAACATTGTCAACGAAGCATTTGGCACGTGTCACTTCCCTCCAGCAGGGACGTGGCCCATGCACGGCCAGGGCTCTCAAACAGCCAGAGACTGGGGACTGCACAGGGGGCTCGGGCCAGAGAGGCGCCACGGATAACAGCGTGACAGCCGAGGTCCGTCCCAGCCTGCTGCACAGCACCCGGGCCATCTCGGGGCCCTGTGTCAGCCCCCTACTCCCCAGGGCCGGTGGGCAGCTCACCAGTCATGCCACGTGCATCTTCTTACCTTGTTATAAATGTAACAATTTGTAAACATGGTGTTGAAGTCCTGCATACATTCACTTGCGCTCCAGTAATAACTATTTTCTAGTCTCTTCTTAATCGTCCCCATGTCCATTGGGTTTTTTATTATCTTATGATAATCCTAGAAAAGAGATTTCACAGGCATTACTAAGGACGCAACGTTAATTATTTTGTAGTTAAGTGCAATGACCGCACACAGAGCAGTCTTCCCGGCTGCCCTGGGGACAGGGCTGAGCCGAAGGCGGCTTCTGGTCACATGAGTGAGGACAGGTGGGTGTGTGGTCCGGGGCGCACACCTGGCCAGCTCTGAACCCCCTCCAACCTCCTGCCTGGCAAGGGTCCTGCGAGGAGGGGAGGTTCCCACAGACGCACAGAGCCGTGGCACCGGGGCCGGCCTGCACTCTGGAGACAGGGCCAAGCCCCACCCACACCCTAAGCCTTGCTCATGGGCCTCAGGTGACCAGGGTGGAGCTGGGCCCAGGACCTGGACCACCAAGTCCGGGCCAGGGCGTCTGCTTGCAACATGCAGGGTTCTCTATAGAACCCAAAGAAAGCCATCGGACGTCAGGTCAGCCCTGAGAGTGTGTGTGTGTGTCGGCGGGGGGCGGGGGGGAGGTCCCCCTGGAACCTGGGTGTCAACTCACTCAGAGCATTGGACCTCAAAAAGAGTGCAAGGGACAGAAGGCAGACACAGGTGAGTCTGAGCACCACCACTGCCAGTCCATCCTCCCCTCAACCTCCACGGAGAGGCAGGAGTCCCTCCCGCGCCTGGCCCCTGGGTCAGCTGCCCCCTGTTCTCCAACACGCGCAAGCAGCCCCCGGGGCTCCCTGGTCACTGGGGGCCTGGGCTGTCCCCGCCCCCGGAGGCACGGTCCGTGTGCCCGGCTCACCCGCACCAGCCACTCTCAGGCAGCCCCTCCGGGAGTCGGGGCGGCGGGGCGGGCACTCACGGGCAGGTTCAGCTTGATGGCGTCCACGGGCTGGTAGAAGGGCCAGGCGAACTGGTGTTTCCACAGCGTCTTCACCACCACGTTCTGCATGTACTGCAGTGGTTGGTCTTGCGGCCGGGCTTGGCGGGGTTAGAGACCTCCGGCGGGGGTGGGTTCACGGGCCCGGGGGCCACCGGGAGGCCCGTGGGGCGGCCGCCGCCGTGGCGGACATCCTCCGGCACGCGCTCACTGGCCGTCACGGCAGCGGCTCGGGGGCACCCTCGCTTCCTCTGTGCTCCCCGCGGGGGTGCGGCATCCCGTGTCCAGGCCCGACCAGGCAGCACCTACGGGCAGGACGGCCGTGGAAACGCCGGTCACCCCAGGCCCTGCCGCCCCGCCCGGCCCGGCACACCCCCGGCCACGTGGAGCCACGCGCCTTGCTCAAGCCCACCCTCGCCGGCCACAGAACCGCTCTCAACCTGGGGGACGGACGGGGGGGACGGGGAGCAACGAACACTGGGCCGCCCGGGCCGTGGGGGCACCAGGGTGGGACGCGGTGGACGTCCCGGGAGGGGCCGAGGCCCCGTGGCGCCGTGGCAAGGTTTCAGGGAACGCGCAGCACGCAGGGCATGCACGGAACGGCGCCCGCTGCCTGCCGCCGCCTGAGCGAGGCTCCCCCGTGACCGCGAGAACCGGCTCTGTGACATGGCCGAGCGGTGCCATGGGCGGCCCACAGACCCTGCCCTCCGGCGGCGAAGGCCACACGCCGGCTTCTCCCCGCCCCCGCGCCTTCTGTGTGAAGGTGCCACGACACTCGGGACAGGGCTGGCGGCTGCACTCACCACGGGAGGGGCCTCACGGCCTCCGGGGGGGACACAGCAGCGCACCGCTATCGGCCGCCGGAACCAGCCGCAACATGACCCCAGGTCACCGGCAGCACAGGCCACGTGGCGGGGGGGGTGCCCTTCCTGGAGAGCTGGCTGGGAAACGCGGACGAGCACCCTCACTCCCCTCCCCACTGCAGCCCAGGGCGAACGGGGCGCCAATAAGCCACCTTGCCCCAGCAAGCCTGCCCTGCTGCCAGCTCACTTCGAGGAACACCCCGGAACACCCACTACACCCACAGGTGCCCCGCCTGTCATCTGGGGAGCCCAGCCCCTCTCCACCCTCAAGGTGAGGTGGCGTCTCTCACTCCTCCATCTTGCCAAACCAGGCCAGTAACCCAGGTCAGCAGGTAGCTATGGCCTCAGGCCACTGGCTCAGTGTGGACGGTGGCCACGTCAGCTGGTGCTGACCGCGTCTTCACCACCAGACAGAAATCCTGGCACCAAGCCGGTCATCCTCACCACCTCACAGCCCGTGCCCACTGGGAGGTCAGCAACGCTCAACTCAGCCCCGCATGGCCGCCTCCCACCGTGACAGCCCCTGGGGTCTGCCCTCCCCAGAGCCAGTAGCCCTGCTCAAACCCACCCAGGCCAAAGCAAGTCCCTCGCCCACTCCAGACCCTGCAGTGGCTCCATCACTCAGCATAAAAGCACCGTCCCCCTCTGGCCGACGGGGCCCAACACGACTGGTGATTCGTCTCCCTGTCCGGGCTGCTGCGGCCGCGCTGGCCCCCGCCCTCCCTCGCCGCAGGAACACGCTCCCACCCTGGCCACCTCCAGGCCTTTCTGCTCCAAGGCCACCACCTGCCAGGGCCTTCTGGAACCTCCTGGAACACCGCCCCCCACCCCGGACCCCAGGCACCTGAGGGCTGCAGAGCAGACACTGAGGCCAGCCTGTCACCCCCAGTCCCAGCTCTGCCCTTTGCCAGCCATGGGATCCAGCCCCCTAGCGTCCCCACGGGCTCTCTGAGGTTACGGGAGTCAGACGCAGAGAGCACTCGGCGCCCCCCAGCCCTGCGCCGACCGTGGGGAAGGAAATGCTGTGCTGCGGCCCCGTCCCAGGGCAGGGAGCCCGTGAGTGGGTGGCTGGCCAGTACCTGGTGCTGCTGCTCCGCCCAGGGAGCCGGGAAATGGGCAGGATACAGCCGGGGCTGAAACTGACCTGGAGGCACATGGAGCCCACAGGAGGGCCCAGGGCTACCGGCCAGGGTGAAGGCTGGCCGCCTCCGGGCACGGCTCACTGCAGGGCCAGGCCTGGCTTGGCCGGCGCCGGCCGTGCCTCCCTCTCCAGCCGCGCGCACGGGACTCACACAGCCCTGGGGTGGGTGCAGGAGCCTGCGCCTGGCCCGGGCACCCGCTGACTGCACTGGTCACTGCAGCCACGGGGCGTCCCTTCCACGGCAGCCGGAACCTGCGTCCATCCTGCCGAGGGCGGAGACGCCAGCGGCCCAGAAGGGTCCGTGAGGCTCGAGGGGACACATGCGAAAAGCGCCAGCCTGTGTCTGGCGGGCGGGTACCCCACATCCGCGGGGTCTGCACGTGAAGGGAGTTCCACGAAACTGGTGGGGACCACCACGTGGCCGGCAAACGTGCGTCCCCGTCAGGGTGCAGACACAGCCCCCCCCCACCGTGGACGCAGGCGGGGCGGCCCTCCCCCCTCGGCTCCTTCCCAGCTTGTCCTCTGTCCCCAGCACCAGCTTGACAAGAAGGAAGGACAGGCAGAACATAAGAATCCGGGGCCCCCCTCAAGCCCTTCCCATTGCAGGCACCAGGACTCACCTCCTCAGAAAGGCCACACGGGCCAGGGAGGAGACTGGCAAGGGGGCAGCCAGGAGCTCAGGCAGGACCCCTCCTCCATGGGAACCACGCTGCGGAGCCACCCCGGGGCGGGAGGGGGACGGACACCCTTGGCCGTGAAGCTGCACAGCTGTGCCACGCGGCCCCCTGCTGGGGTGCACACACCACGACCCCTCGGACAGGCCCAGACCCGAGCGCCGGCCACCTCACGGTCAGCTGTCCTCGAAGTGAAGGTGCGCGCAAGTCCAGGGCAGCTGGACACGGCGAAAGCCTGGCCTGGCCCCTGGACGCTGCCTCAGACAGCTACATCGCTGACGGGGGCACAAGACGGGCACTGCGGGCCGGCAGATGGCAGGCCTGCGACCCCGCCCGGCCCCCAGCCGGCTGCCTTCTCTGGCTGCGTCACTCCTCAACACTGGTGTTTTGTTTTGTTTTTTAGAAAATGTTTCTTTTGCAAAGAGCAACAGTGTAAAGAAATTTCTATTTCCCTCAAACACCAACCAAGTGAGCAGGGAGCACCTTCGGCAGAGAGCCAGGGGCTGCCGCAGCTGCCCTGGGTCAATGGTCAAGGGCCTCCTCCCTCTAAGGTCTGGGGACACTGCCTGGGGCCTGGGGACAGGCCCAGCAAGCAGCCCAGACTGTTCCCAAGGGGGGAATTTGAGGGCATGTTCCCTAAGAAATGTCAGGGCTGCCAACACCCCCCAGTCTGGGCTCAGCCTCAGCAGAGCTGCCAGCGCCTGGGGTCCAGGTGGCCGGCCACCCCCGCGTCGCCCAACTGTCCCGAGAAATCCCAACAGGGCCCACCTGTCGGGCAGAGCGCACGGAGGAGCGCGCCCCCCACGGCCCCCCACTGCTGGGCTGTGCCCTCAGCCGCCCTCGTCTGGGAGGGGGCCGTGGCCGCATCCTGAGACCAAGAAGGCAAGGCTGCTTCCAGCAAAAAATCAGAACTCAGACTACTAGCTGACCTTCCCACGGAGTTCAGGCCTGACCAGAAAACCAGTCACGGACAAAGGTACAAAGGGACGTGGAGTCACCCCGGCCGATTCCCGCCTGTCCCGTGGGGCAGCTGCCCGTGCCCCAGCACTCTCAGGAGTGGCCTCTCTCGGTGACGTGTCCAGGGGCCATGCCAACACCATCGGCCGGGTCCCGCCTGCACGCCCTGCCCCGTGCGACACTCAGCCCCACCGCCCTCCTGGGTGAGGCCGGGCAGGAGCAGACAGTGAGGACACCTAGATCTAAGCGGGCGGTCAGCCATGGCCACAGCGCTTTCTCTCTGCGGAGGGTGAGTCACCCGCGTACCCCGCGAGGGGGTGACCGTGCCCACGGCACAGACGAAGCTGAGGCCCCTCCATCCTGGGGCTGCTTCCCGGGTCCACCCACGTGGGCATGCAGGGGCTTAAGCCCAGGGCCCTACGCCTCCCCGACCTGCTCCTAGCACTGGAGGTGACCACGGCAAAAGGACACAGGCAGCTAAAAAAGATGGCCCAGCTGCCACGTGCTGGCAAGGACACCAGGCAGTGCCCTGCGGGGAAGGCCACACAGGAGGACCCCAAGGAGAGCCCTGGGGTCTGCATGCCCGCTCCCTCGCTGCCGGCTTGGCTGTCACCCATCGAGGGCTCGCCCCCCGCCCCGGGGTCACAGAGGTGCCATGGCTTCCCACCCACAGGACCGCAGGTCCGGATGCGCAGTGCTGAGCCCTGAGCCGGTCTGTGAGACACCTGCAGAGAGCCCGTGGGGGGCCGGCACGTCCCTCGATGCCAGCCATCTAAGGACCCTCTGGACTCGGTGCTCATGGTTTGGGGGAGATGGCAGTGTTGCGGTTTTAACTTTCAAAAGCCCTCATCTATTAGAGAGGGGTACGGAAAGTCATGTCAACGGACGAGTCTGGAGTTAGCGTCTCAATAATGGAGTGGGGGCTGGAAATGAGTGGGGGTCTGGAGGAGACAGCGCAAGCGGCCACTGAGCCGCGGGGACCGTCCCTCTGCCTCCGCCTGCATTTGAAAGCTGCCACCCCCCAAAACGAAGAGGGTGATGAGCCACTTTTCCCTGTGCGCTCAGGGCCCTGCATCCCCACCCACAGTAACTGTGAGATCCGGGGGACGCGACCTTGCTCCCCACTCCCCCCCTCCTGGCAGGGAGGACCCCAGCGTGTGGGGGGCGCTCAGATGGAATACCCCAGACCTGGTGGGGGATTGTGGCTCCAGCACCCTCAGACGAGACAGCAGACAGGTGAGGTCTCTCCAGCTGCACATCCGCTCTGCTCCCCAGCCTGCCCCTGGGGGAACAGGGGGTGTCTTCCGGGTAAACACGCAGCTTGCACTCCCCAGCGCCAGCCACTCCGGCCCACTGAGAGCTGGGCGGGCGGCGCCTTCTGGAACGTGGGCCCGAAGGGTCGAGCCGCAGCCCGGAAGCGCCGCCCGGCGGGAGCAGCTTCAGTCTGAGCCGCAGCCGAGTCTGCACGCCTCGGCCACTTCACTCCAGAAAGCTACTTATCACAGACAACACTCTCCTTGTGCAGCCAACCCTCCTGGTCACGGTCACGGTCACGGCCACGGCCACAGTGTCGGGACTCCCGTCCGGCACGGAAGTGGGACTCCCCCAGGGACAGCACTCACTCTGCCCTGGGCACTGCAGGGCAGGCGGGGGCCAGAGAACCGCCCCCACTTCCCGGGGATCCTCCACGGGGAGGTGGCCCATGCAAATCTGGGTGAAAGTCAAAGACAACCTGCCCCTGACGCGAGGACCCGAAACTGTGCAGGGTGGAAACGCAGACACGCCACAGAGCCCCCGGACGCCAGGCGAAACCCCAGACCCAGGGTTCCGACATCCTGAAGGGCCAGAGCACCAGGCGGAGATGTCGAAGTGGGCAGCCACCGGGAGGCGGGGGGGGGGCGTGCGGGCAGCCACCCCACCCTCCAGGGGCCCCGTGGGGACTGCAAGGGCAGGAGCAGCCTGCCCACAGGGAAGTGGCTGCAGCGAAGTGCCCAGGACACCTGGCCCATGCTCCCCACGCAAGTGGACAGGTGGCGTGGTGGAGCCTCCCATCCTGGAGATGGGGCTGGCCTCAAGGCCATATCCCTGCTCACCCCGCCAAGGGGATGGGAATCCTGACGACGCAGAAATCCAGTCCCCTATAGGCTCACTCAGCTCAGAGGGGTGCATCGGGGCCCTGGACAAACGGGAGCTGGTGGGGACCTCTGGCGATTCACTGCTATAAAAACACCGTTCGGCAGCAGCCACACCAGCCCTCCTGCCACAAGGCTAAGCCTCGGGCACGACCCCAGGCAGAGCCGGGTTTCTTGGACAGCTGGGCCCTGGGCGGTGGCCGGGGGACGCTATGCTTCAGGCGCTGGACGGAGGAGCAGATACGCTCACTCACGCTCACCGGTGCTGCCAGCCACCGGGCAAAGAATGAGGCCGGAAAGTGACCGGGCCAGGACCAAGGGGGCAGTTCCAGGCCGGCCCAGCCCAGCGTGGGGAGCCCCTACTTGGGCCTGGGGCTGGGGGAGTGGTGGGGGAGGAGGGAGATGGGGGGCGCGTATGAGGGTGTGCAGGGAGGGGAGGAGGCGCATGGCCGTCAGTGCCACTGAGGACCGCTGGGCAGAGGCAGGAAGGCGGCCAGCCGGTGAGCCCCCACCTTGGCAGGGGGCCCGGAGAGGGGCCGGGGCGAGGCCTCTTCTGCCTTGGCCTCAGCTGGGAGGCGCCGTGCCCTCCAGCAACAACGTGGCCTTGGAACCAGCCTCCCGAGGGGGTGGGGCGGGCTCACTTTTTTGTTCCCCTAGGAGGGGGCCTCCAAGCCCCTGGGGTGCCCTCTGTTTCACTCCGGCCCCAAATCCCCCTGCACCATCCAGCACAGCGCTGGGGGTCACGTGAGCTGTCTTCCAAGTGGAAGTCAGAAGTGAGGGGGCGCGAGGCCACCCAGCCAGAAGGCAGCCCAGGTCTCCAACAAGGGGTGCACCCCACACCAGACTCCCGCCCCCTGAACTGTCCAGACGGTCCTGCAGAGACAGGGGGCTGAGGACAGCCTGCACAGGCGGTGGCCGGTGGCCACCCTGCAGCCAGCCTCCAGTCCAGGCGTCGGGAAACAGGATCCGCATGGGCCCCGCGGCTTCAGTGACAGACAGAGCCAACTGCCTCCTCCTGTGGGGCTGGGGAGGGGGCCTCAGGGCGCCTGCCAGGGGCCCCAGGGCAGGGCGGGCAGGCAGGGGGGGGGCCCTGCTGGGCCCCACGCACACACCCTGCCCTGGGGGAACCAGTGCCGCCACAGCTGCCACCCGAGGGGCCTCTGCCCACAGTGAGGCGCCCCAACCAGGGCCCTGAGCCCTGGGTCCAGACGGAACCCGCTCCCTCCACAGCAAGGGGCCAGCCCAGCGAGCTCGGTCCGAGCAGAAGTCCAGGCTGGAGCGTCGCCCAAAGGCGCCTGTGGCCGCGGTCCCCTTGCCGACACCCCCCGATTCTCGGCGCTGTACCCACTGCAGCTCCGTGACCCGGGTGCCCCGCATCCCCCTCAGGACACTTCCTTTCCTGCCAGAGTGTCGAACTCACACGGGACCCAAAACACCCACTAGAGGGGCACCTCTGGCCCTACCAAGTGGAGCCCACTGCTCCCCCGCAGGTGGCCAGGCCAGCCGTCTTCTCACTTCTGTGAGGCTCTGCCCCACCCCCGTCTGTCACCTTCCCAAGAAAAACCAACAGAAACACAAAGAAACACAGTCCCAGCGGTGCCTCCTGTGGGATATACAGCCCCCGGGGGGGGCTTCGGGGACAGCCTCCCCTCCCCGGCCCACCCCCCACTTCCAGCTCTCAGGAACGGCTCTGGCCCAGCGGCCTGGCAGGCCAGAACCCGGTGTCGCTCCTCTGAGGGGTCCCAGCAGCCCCCCACGCACCCCCGCAGGGCACCTCCCTGCAGCCAGGCCACCAGCTGCACTGAACAGCCCCTCCTCGGGGGCGGAAGGGGACAGAGACCCCCAGCTCAAAGGAGAACGTCCTCAGGTGAGTGAGGACAGTGGGCCCAGCACCCAACTTGTCCTAGAGAGGGAAAAAAGGGCATCCCCCTTGGGGCTGGGTGGTCCCGCTTATGCGGGTCCAGCCCCATGAACACCAAGGCCCCACCCAGCCGGGGCACCTTCTAGAAGCTCAGACTGGCCTGGTGCTGGAAGCTGCCCACAGGGCTGGCCCAACCAATCACAGGAGGGGGCCGGCCAGTGGCAGAGCCCCTCCCCCTGGAGGGTCTGACAAGAAGCAAACTCAAGTCTTCACTGCGTGCTACTTCGAATCGTCACCACCCCGGGCTGTCCGGCCCACACGCCCCATTGCACAGAGGAGAGCCCAGAAAGGCCAGTGCCACCCACGACTGGGCCCTGAACCCGAGCCAACCACCGCTAAGCCTAGACGTCCCCCAGCACTTGCCTTTCCTCCCCAAACCCGTCCCCCCATGACAGCAGAGGGTCAGGGCTGGGACCTCCCGAGCTTCTGGCCCCCTCCTCATCATGAAGACCGGAGACCCAGGGCACCTGCCGTCCAGCTCTCGCCTGCTGGGGTGGGCGCAGACTCGCAGCCAGGCCCCACCCTCGCCCCTGCTGCCCACCCAGGTGTGTTCCCCGTCATCACCCGGAACAGGTGGTAGCCCCAAGCAGGAGAGAAAGACCGTGTTCCGAGCCTGCCTGAGGAGACGGCTGTCCCCGCCAGGCGTCACCCTGGGACCGGCGGCAGCAGCCCTCAGGAGGCCCCTCACCCAGCGCCCCAATGAAGAGCTGAGGCAGGAGGCCGGGAGAAGAGCCCAGGGCCTGGGAGAGCAGCACGCGGGCGGGAGGCCAGGAGCCCAGGGCCACTGCCCCCACCTGATGTCAAGGGCAGTGGCCCTGCCCACCCCTCACTCCAGCTGCCTGTCAGGATCAACAGCATGATGGGGGGCCAGCTGGCGAGCCCAGAGCAGGACCCAGGACGGCCCTGGCCTCAGCACATCAGGGTCATGCCCTCTACCCCACAGTCAAGGTCCCCAGGTGTCCGCACCTTTCCAGAACAGGTGCCCATTCATTCCTGCTTACAAGGCAGGCTGTCTGGAGCCTGGAGCCCTAAAGAGAAAACGCACAAGCCCCGGTCACAGGGGAGCCCCAGGGAGCCCCGCCCTGCCACCCACCACTGACAATGTCTTGCGCTCCCGGGGCTGGGCACCCACCTGCCCGTCACGGAGAGCACTGCCCACCAGTGCCCAGGCGTCCACTACGCCCGCGGTGCTTGTGTGAACCAAGCAACTTCTGCAGTCTTTACTCACTGTCCCCTTCTGCCCCTTGGTCAGCCTACATGGGGGCGGGGCGGCCATCATCCCAACATGGCAGTCACAGGGTCATTGTGTCTCCCCACCCCAGACCCTCAAACAGCCCGGCTAGGCCCCGCTGGAGGCAGCTAACACATCAGAGGGGGTGTGTGCCTCATCGCGAGTGCACAGCCAGCAGAGACCCAGGTCTTGACACCTGGCTCCTGGCTGGCGCCAAGGGTGATGGGTCAGCCTTCCCACAACAGGCCCTCCAGAGCCCCGGCTGGGTTAGAGCCTGTGACACGGGCGCCCCCTCCAGCCCGCCGGCCCCCTCTTCAGCATCACTTCTGGATATGGTGCTGGGCCAGTTACCGGCCCAGCTTCCCGACCCGTGTGAAAGGTTGAAGGGTCACCCAAAACTTCGCTGCCTTTCCCAAACCCCTCACGGACTCCTGGGGACCGTCCGGGGCCAGTGGCCAGAAGGGGCGGGGCTAGAGCACAGAGTAGGTAAAAGCAGGAGAAAGGCACTCGGCCCCGGGCACTGGAGCGGCAGAGCCTAGAGCCTCTGGCCGCGCCCGCCCCGGGTCCCGGTCCCCAGCGGCTGGGTCGCCACCCGCGTGAAGGAGCCAAGCTCTGGATGCAAGCCACCAGCCGGGAGCGATCCTGAGACGCGACTCTGCCTTCAGAGCCCCACGCTGCTCGCTGGCAGGAGCAGGGGTGCAGGCACCCAAGGGCTTCGTGACCATGGGGATGCTGAGAGGGTTCGAGGTGCCAGCCCCACCGGGGCCGTGGCCAGCACCCCTGACCCAAACACCTGTTGATGTCTTCTCCTGGAACGAGGGGGCAGAGCCTCGGGCGGGTCCCCGACACCCAAGTTTCTAAAAGGCAAGGAGGGGGCTGCCTCAATCCACCAGTTTCCTTTCGAAGGAAGACGCTCAACCAGACACCCGCCTCCCGATGCGTGACGCGGCACGCGGCACGCGGCCGGCCGGCCTGCGCGGAGGGGCGGAGGGCAGAGTCCCGGCCGGACAATCCGTCAGGCAGACAATACAGGAGGACCGGGCCAGGTACCGACCCACTCTACTGAGCCCCGGACTTGACTGAGCCCCAAAGCCAGACACCTACAGAGTGGCCTCAGGCAAGTTCCCAGCTGCAGTCATGCTGGGGTGGGGGGGTGGCACGGGAGCGCTTTGGGCCTGGGGACAGCCTCTCCTCGCCGACCCCAGCCCATGGACCCGCAGTAGCCCGCTGCCCTCCCAAGACAGCAGGCTGCGGCAGCGCACGGAAAGCCAGCCAGACAGGGCGGCGGGGACGCAGGCCGCGTCCCGTCCCTCTGCTGCCAAGCGCTCCGCCACGGGCCGGCGCTCCCCAGGGGCACGCTCGGCCGCGCACCTCCCCGCAGCCTCACGCCGGCTCCGGCGGCTGGCGGCTGGCGGCTGGCCAGTCTGGAGGCGGCGGCGCAGGAAGGAGGCGAGCTGGGCGGTTTACTTTGGCACCCCCCCCACTTTCACTTTCTTCCTGTCCCGGCTCAGTGAGTCGAAGGCGGGAGCAGAATGTTTACAAACCCCTTCCCTTATTCGAAGCTCACTTCCGAAGCACACGTGAGCTCTTGCCGAAGAAAAGCAATCACTCTACTTTCAAAAAAAAACAAACATCACAATGGTCCTGAGTGTCCACCTCAGAAAGCGTTTTAAAGCCCCCCTACCCCCACCCGGACGCCCGGTGGGGGCTGGGGCTGGATCTAAGCCAGGAGGAGCTGCTCAGTGGTGGGTTTCCAGACACCTAGGGTGGAGGCAGTGGAGACCCAGGTCAGCAGAAAGGTCAGAGAGAAAGCCCTCGCCCCCTCCTGGCACGGCCTCCTGTCTCGTCACTCCGCGTGCCCAATCTTTCCTGATCTGTAACCACCAGCACACATCAAGGCCTCAAGACAGAACAAGGCAAACAGACCTTTATTTGCAAATGAGAGGCCCAGGATCAGGGCTGCGGGGGAGGGGCGGGGAAGGAGTCCGGACTCCAGCTGGGCTGACCCTTGCAGGGGGTTCAGACCTTTTCCTGAGCACCCCTCTTGAAAGCCAAAAGTGATCACCCCAGAAAATGCCATGCCAGGTAACTTCGCGGAGGCTTCAGGCTCCCGGGGCCACTCTGCGGACCCAAGTCCAGCAGCCCCATTACAAAGGACCTGCAAAACGGCAGTAAAGTTTCCCGCTGCTTCTGGGGGAGAGGGGGCTAAAGCCGGAAGGGGAGGGGGCCCTCCAGCCAGGTAGTGTGTCCGCTGACACGCACCTCCCCCTCCCTGTTAACCCGGGAGAGGGCCCAGTTATACATGTCCCTGCGGAAAGCTTTCAACCGAAACCGAGGGTTGCAGGACATTGGGGGTTGGGCCCAACGCGGGGGGGGGGGGGCCTCACAAGACAAACCACGAGATGCACCCAGTGGGCCTCGTAGCGGGCCCCTTTCAATGCTCCCACGTTTTTCTTTCCATAACTACCCATGGCGCCGAGGGAAAGGAGGCCGAGAAAGACCTCCACCCGGCCCTGTCCTCACGAGAGCAACCGGTGGGAGGAGAGGACCCGCCTCTCCTGAGCCCGCCGCTTTACTCACGGGGAGCCCACCAGGAACAACATATGGACACTCGAGATTCGGGGTGAGCACTTCTCCCCAATGGGCTTGAAACATGCTGTCACGCCGGTGCCCACCCCAAGTGCTCTTCCCGCTCCAACTCGACCTCGCCCGGATTAAGCGCCTTTTCTGGCTGATTTCAAAACGGGAACTGCGTCTCCTCCCGGCCCGGCTGCAACGACCCCGCGAAGCAGCTCAAAGTCGGCGCCGGGCCCCTAACTCTGGGAGGGAGCGGCCCCACGCCACGCCGCGGGGTTTCGGGGCGGCCGCTCAGGCCCGCGCCTGGCCTCGCCCCCCGCCCCGGCCGCGGAGAGCGGCGACAGCCCCAGCGCGAGCCCCGCGGCGGCCGGGAGCGCGGGCGGGACGGGCGCGAGAAAAGTGGCGCCGGAGCGCACGGCGCGGCCCGGGACGCGCCGCGCTCCTTCCCCGCCGCGTCCTCCCCGATCTCCCCCTCCAAAAGATGGCGGGCAGAGGAAAGGGGGGGAAAAATCCCTTCCGAGAGGCAGAGCGCGCGGGAGGCCGGCTGACGCGGGGCTCGCGGGCCGTGCCAACAGCGGGCTGCGCGCCCCGGCCGCGGCGACGCCCCCGAGCCCGGGACGCGGGCGGACGAGGGGGAGCGGGCGGAGGGGAGGGGGCCCGGGCGGCCGCCGCGCTTTGTTGCATCGTGGCCGCGCACAAAGGCGGCGGCGGCCCGGGCGCCGGGCTCCCCGGACGCGCCGGCGGCCTGCGCGGGGCGCCGGGTCCGCGCTTCCGGCCCGGCCGGCCTGCCGCCGCCGCCCGCGCAGCTCGCCGCCCCGCGCGCGCAAGGAAGCAAGAGAAAGGCGTACTTGGCCTCGGCGGCTCCAGCGGCCGTCCCCTCCCGGCCCGCGCGGCCGGCTCCTCTTTGGCTCGCCGGCCCCGGCAGCATAATAGACGCGCCGGAGCCGAGCAGGGCTCATGCGCTGCGCCGCGGCGCCTGGCGGGAGTCGTAGTCCGCGGCCGGGACCGCGCCGGGGCGGCCCAGGGGAGGCCGCGGCGCGCGAACTACATGTCCCGGCCCGCCGGCGCCGCGCCCCGCCCCGCGCGCCCCCGCCCGCCGCCCTCCCGCCCCGTCGACCCGGCCGCGAGCGGGCCCAGCCCGGGGGGCGCGCGGGGGCGGAGCGCCCGCCCACCTCCCCGACGCGCCGCAGAGGCTGGGACCGCGGGCGGCCCTCCTTCCCGCGCAGGGGGTGGGCGCCTCGGGCGAATCCCCTTGTGCCCCTGGGAGGCGTGGAAAAGGTAGGAGCGCCGCCAGCGACCGCCCGCGCGCCGCCACCCGCCCCGGGAGACCCTGGAGCCGAAGGCGGGGGCCCGCCCTGGAGCCCCGGCCGCGCACGGTCAGGGCGGCGCGCACCTGCCGGGCGCCCGTGTTTGTAAACAAACCGCGCGCCTAATTAGGCTAGCGGGGGCGCGCGCGGAGGGCAGGGGCGGGGCGTCGGGGCGCGCGCAGGGGCCGCTCTGCCCAGGAGGAGCCGTGCTCGGCCGCGCCCTCATCCACCCGTCTCCCTCTGCCCCCCCACTCTGCCCGCCTTCCGTACCACCAGGAGCCCCGGTTGGGCCTCGAGTCTCGGAACTGGTGAGGAGCAGGGAATGTTACCGTTTCCGCTCGGAGACCTCTCCCTCAGCCTTAGTTTCCCCATCTGCCCAATAGGGAAAGAATGAGCTCAAAGGTCCCTAGCCTGACAGCCCAGGAGTAGGCCACAAAGGTAAAACAAGGACTCCAGCCCTTTTTCTGTGTTTCGAAAGGCTTGGCTCGTGGACGCGTTTTGACTCTTCTTTGGGTGGCACTTCCTCGGGTGTATAAATAAGTAAAGTTTCGTCCATCTGTAACTTCGCTTTGTGTACGTAAGACACCCCCCCCCCATAAAAAATGTCGGAAACAAACAAGTTTTCCTCCGTGCTCTCCGAACCTGCCGACTGCGAGGTGGAGTTTCCTCGCGTGGGCCGGACCCATCCCAAGCCCCTGGGTCCCTGGGTTTATTTGAGATTGGACGAGAGCGCCGTTGCCGAAATGCACACGTCTTTGCAATGGGAACTAAGAAAGGGAGTGGCTGCTCCACTGAGCAGGGTGAGTGCCAGACTGGCCTGCCCGGGGCCAGGTGGTCCCACGCCCCAGGCTTACAGGTGATGACTCAGAGGCTCTGGGAGGTGAAGTGACTTGCTCTGAGTCACAGAACCAATATGTAGGAGAGGAGATGCCAAAGCCTGGGGTCCTGGGAAACACTTTGCTGGAGAAGCCCAAACTTTCCTCAGCCTCCCCACAGTCCCCTGCTGGGCATCCAAGATGTCTTACAGCCGCTGCCTAGGTAGGCTCTAGAGCAGGGTCCAAGCTGGGGAAGACCTTTGCCTCTTCAGATTACAAGGGAGAGAAGGTCAGGCAAGGTGAGGGTCTACAGACTGGTCCCTTCGAGCCATCATCCTGGCTGCATCTATCCCCATGCCTGTGTGGGAGCCCGGCTTCCAGGCTTCTGTTTTACCTCCAAGGCTTTGCCCCCGTCCTGCCGTCTGGGTCTCACCCTCTTGGACATCCTGAGCCCTCTGCCCATCAAGATGATTCACCTCACATCCCCCAAGGCCAAGAGCCTCTCCACCTGCTCTTGACCTTGCAGAAGCTGGCCCTGACCAGCCAGGCTGTGGAGGCTGCTGGACCAAATGCCCAGGACCCTGATGACACTCTTTGGGCCTTCTACTGACCAGAGGAGTCCCCCTCTGGCAGCATGGCCGGAACCTGGGGACCTGGCTCTGAAGGAAGGGCCCGGGTCTCGCCTCCCCGTTCCCCATGCCCACGGGTCCTGCTTGCCCACTCGTGCAGTGGAGCGAACCTCCCCGCAGCTGGAGAAGTCTGAGGAGCAATGTGACTGACACTTGAACTTGGGCGTCTTGGCCTCTGGCCCACCACTCCTCAGGCTCAGCGCAGGGGCCCCTACCTCGGACCTCTTAGGAAGCAGGGGTGCCTTAGGAAAGGACTGAAGTGACTCTGACTGTGCCCAGAACCACTGGCCACCATTCCTTCCCTTCCCAGGCTCTTGGAGTTTCAATACCACTGCGGGTGGGCCCCCAGCAGCTGCTGAGTGCCCAGAGTGGAGTCACTTAATCTCCCCAACCAGGGTCTCCTCATCTGTCAAGGGGGACAAAAATAGGACCTGCCACCCTGACTGAGGGAGGCAAAGGGTGTGTGTGAGGGGCCAGGCACGTGGGCCCCCCTTGGTCATGGCTCACAGCTCTGCCTTGATCTCTCACTCAACTGGGCTTATTTACTACTGGCTTCTGGCTTCCAGAGTGGCAGCCCCATGAGAGCCAGCTTTGTGTCCCTAGGGCCTACACAGATTTGGCACCTTGTAGGTGCTCAAGAAATATTTGCTGAATGGATCAGTTTTCTCTGCGGTGCACCTGTCCCACGTGCCAGCCTCCAGCTGCAAACCTCTGTGCAGCCGGACCTCTGCCGGCTAAAGCAGCTGCTCTCTTCATCCCAGAAGACACCCTGCAGGAGGCCTTAAAGCTTGCACTTGGCCTTAAACCTGTGCTTGAGCCAGAACAGGGCCTGGGCCTCAGCTGCCACCTCCCCGCCCCCCATGAAGCCTTCATCCACCATGCCCCTGAAGGCACAGAGCAGTGATGTTATTGCATTATAGTTTATATATCAGTCTCTTAAAAGTTTACTTATCCTGAATCCTTCCCCAGGAGACTGATCAGCTTAGAACAACTAAAGAAAAAAAAAAAAAAAAACGAGTTTCTGTCTCCGCTACACAAAGACTGGCTACAGAGTCCTCTAGAGGGTAGGAAGCAGAGGTTTCTAATGAGAATCATTCATTTACTGACCACTTACTATGTGCTGAGCACTGTCAAGAGCTTTCCGTACATGATTTCACTGAATCCCCAAACAATTCTACGAGGTAGGGATCATCGTACCTTCTTTACAGATGAAAATGGAGGCACAGTAAGGTAAAATTGCTATCACGAACCATGGTTTGGACGCAGATGGGGTTCACATTTCACCTGCAAAGTACACCTGCATTTTGGCAGGGGAGATGAGGGGCATGTTGGAAGAGGCAACTGCCCACATCCGAGTTCATTCACTGGTTTTCTTAGGCGTGGGGAGCCCCAGAGAGGTGATGGAACTTGGCGATGAGCCTTCTCACTTCCTTGTTTTCCTGCCCCCAGAGCAGAAGATTGATTACTCACACAGAAGTAATAGCAAAGTCCTTAAATGCACAGAGTGGAAGGGGCTCAAGTGTGAACAGAGAGGGTGGGCCATGCCACAGCTGCGTTAATGGGTCTCAGAGGCAAGAAGACAGGGGGGCCTGCCGGAGCCCCAGCCTACTCGTCTGTAGAATGGGGGCAGTAAACACCTGCCTTTCGGGTCATCGTGAGGATAAATGAGTGCGAGTTCTCATTCATTAGATAGTGTGCATGCATACCTTCGTTCACTTCAGAGGTACGGCTGGAAGGGGTGGTGGCCCGCACCGGCTGCCCCTGGCACTACAGATACGACAGGGAGCAAGACAAAGTACCAGCTGTCATGGGGCTGACATGCTACTGGGGACACACAGGTTGTCACACAGAAACTGTGCAGCCAGCCCAGGGATACTCCGTGCTATGGAAGAAAATCAAGCCAGGGAAGAAGCTAAGGAGCTTGGCTTTGTGGTCACGGCAGCTAAATATAAGAACTAGGATTGTGGGTGATCTTAGTTTATTTTTATTCTTAATCTTTCCCTCCCCGCCCCCCATGGCAAACAGATATTACTCTGTGATAAAAACTTGAGTTTTGTTTGAAGAAACTCCTGGGATCCCTGCTCAAATTTTAGGTGCTCCTGTCACTCCTGAGATGCCGATGGTTTAAAAAGTGATGCCAGCCCCTCCTGGCTTTGCTACCCCCAGGAAAGCTTTCTCCACTGGTGGCCTGTGACAGCATGGCCCTTTCTGCATCCCCTCCCCATGCTCTCTGCTTCTGGGATGAAACCCTAAGACTATAAAATAAATGTTTAATATCTGAAGACATAAAATAAAATTTTTAAAAAGACCAACGAAACATCTGGAGGTTTAAAAAAATCCTAGAACTTCTAGAAATAAAAAATATGGGCTACACCGAAATTTAAAATTCAGAAGAAGAAATAAATAGTGGCTCAGACAAAGCTGAGGAGAGAATTAGTTCCCATAAGATAGATCTGAGGAAATCAACCAGATGAAGCTCAGAGCAAGAGATGGCAAATATCTAAATTGGAAAATTCAGTTAAGAAATAGGAGAGAGGTATTACACCATCCTTCTAAAAGAACTAATAGAATTAAGCAGAAGGGGAGAAGAAATTTTGTAACAGATAATAGGTGAAACTTTAACAAAGTGTATGGAAGAACCAATCCTTGGACCCAGGAAACACAAGTCACAAGTGTAAACACAAGACGATCCAAACCTAAATGTCTCAGAAAAAAATGGAAAAAAAAAAAAAAAGCCAAAGACAAAAAGATCTGCAAAGCAATTGACTGAGGTGAAGTCAGCAAAAAAATTGCCAAGGAAAGAACTCCAAGGGCCCATAACTCCACAGCAAATAGACGGGCAAAACCTGTCAATAAATTTGATCTGAACTCTAGAAACTAGTCAAAGGTTTACAGAAACCAGGAAAACTGACCGCTCAGCGGACCACTAGCTAATCAAACAACACTTCACTGGCCACACACAACAGAGACTACGGGCTTTATAAAATTAGCTCAGAAAAGCCACCAAATACGCAACAGCAGCTACACATAGATGCGGCATCAACAACGCCTGGGGAGGTGGGGTGATCTGATTTCCAGAGGTGCTGCGTTATAATAGTCACAATGTCCAGTTTTCATTCAAAAGAGGCATGCAAAGAACAAGAAAGTATGGCCATACACAGGGGAAAAACTTAGTAGACTACCTCTTAGGAAGCCCAAACATCGGACTTACTAAACAAAGACTTTAGTCAGCTTTTTAAAATATGCTCTCAAGAGCTAAAGAAAACCATGTACAAAGCACTAAAGGAACCAAGAGCATGCTATCTCACCAAACAGAGACAAAACTGACAAAGAAAACAAATAGAAATTATGGAGTTGAAAAGAACAGTAACTAAAACTAAAAATTCACTAGAGGGGTTCCACAGCACATTTGAGCAAGCCTAAGAAACCATCAGAGAACTTACAAATGAGTCAGTTGAGATTGTCCAATGGTGAGAGAAAAGAATGAAAAAAGTTGAGCGCAGTGTAGGAGACCTTCAGGACACTATTAAACATACTGATATACGTGCCGTGGGAGTCACAGAAGAGGAGGAGGATAGACAATGGGGAAGAAGGACCATTTTAAGAAATAAAAGTCCGACATTTCCTAAGTTCAATTAAAGACATTAATCTACATATCCAAGAAGCCCAAAAATTTACCCAAAGTCAGATAAACTCAAAGAGAGCATCACCTTGTAATCAAAACATCGAAAGATGAAGACCAGGGAGGATCCTGAAAGCAGGGAGAAGTGACCCATGACATGCGGGGCTCCTCAGTACGATTCACGGCGTGTCCTCAGAGACCATGGAGGCCAGAAGGCAGCAGGATGACATAGTCCAAATGCCAATAGAAGAAAAAAAAAAGCCCTGTCAACCAAGAATTCTATACAAAGCAAAACTATCCTCAGTAAAGAGGGAGGTATTAAGACAGCCCCAGATAAACACTGTGTTGCTGGTAGACCTGCCCTTTAAGAAATGCTAACCAGAGTCCTCAAGGTTGAAATGAATAGACATCAGATAGCAACTTAAATCCACATAACAAAACAAAGAACAGTAAAAATAACTACATAGGTAAATATAAAAGTCAGCATTAATATAATTTTGGTTGGTAACATCTCTTCGCTGCTCCCCCCCATATGACTTAAAAGAAAAGTGCATAAAATGATAATTATAAATCTATGTCGATGGGTATATACAATGCATAAAGATTTAATTTGTAACAAAAAAACTGTGAGTAAAGGATGGCCCCATGTAAGAGCAAAGATTTTTGTATACTATTGAAATAAATTTAAAGTAATTTACTATAAATTAAGGTGTTAATTCTAACCTCTAGGGCAACCAACAAAAAAATTAAATACTTATAGTAAAAGAAAAAATGGTACACTAACAAATACCTATCTAATACAAAAGAAGACAGTAGTAGAAGGCACAGACAGAAAACAAATGGCAAAATGGTACAAGTGCTTCTGTATAAGTAATTACATTAAATGCAAAATGGATTAAATTATCCAATTATAAGGCAGTAATCAACCGAATATATAAACAAATAAACAAATAAAAACCAGGATCTAATTATATGCAGTCTACGAGACTGCTCACTTCAGAACAAAATAAACAAAAGAACACAAAAAGATATTAAACAGTAACCAAAAGAGAGGGCATGTCTATACTAATCAGACAATATAGACTTGAAGACAAAAATTTTCATAAAGGACCAACACAGTATATAATGAGAAAAGGCGCGATACATCAAGAACATATAATAATAATGAACATGTATGCACAAAACGACAGAGCCCCACCACAAATGAAGCAAAACCTAACAGAATCGGAGGGAGAAATAACAGTTCAGTAGTAACAGTTGGAGACGTCAATATCTCACTTGCAGTGACTAGACCGAAGGTCAGCGAGGCAGTAGATGACCCGAGAAGCACATGAAAGCAACTGAGCCTAACCGATGTGTGCAGACCACCCAACAGTGGCAGGATTCAGATTCTCAAGTGCACAGACTACATGTGAGGCCACAAAACAAGCCTCAGTGACTTCAAAAGATTAAAATCATACAAAGTATCTCCTCTGACCACAATAGAATGAAGGGAGAAGTCCATAACAGAAAGAGAATTTGAAAATTCACAGACAATTCACAGACGTGTGGAAATCAGACAACATGCTTTTAAACAACCGATGAGTCAAAGAAGACACCATCAGGGAAACTGGAAAAATACAGATGAATGAAAAGAAGACCCAAACATACCAAAACTTGGGGCGCAGCGAGGCGGCGCTCAGAGAGAAAGTCACAGTTGCAAACGACTATTAAGAAAGAGTCAACAACCTAAACTTCCACCTCAAGGAACTAGGAAGGGGTAAACTAACCTCCAAGCAGGCACCAGAGAGGAAACAGTAAGGATCAGGATGGAGACAAATAACACAAAAAAAATAGAAAAATAATAGACCCGACTAAACTGAAAGCTCTTTTTTTGGAGGGGAGGGGAACAGCAACAAAACTGGCACGCCTTTAGCTAGATCGACCTAGAGAGAAAGCGAGAAGGCTCAGGTTACTGGAATCAGGAATGCACGTGGGGTGTTGCTCTTGACCTTACAGAAGTAGGAAGGCCCCTGCAGAACACGGGGAAGCACCGTGTGCCGACAAATGAGATCATGCAGGTGAAACGGCCGGGCACGTTCCTGGGAACATACGGACTACCCAAACTTGACTGCGGAAGGAACGGAAAACCTGAACAAACCGAGCAAGGAGATGGAAGCAGTGATCGAAAACGCCCCTCGAAGTTCGGCCCAGTTACCGAACGGCTTCACCGGTGGGTGCTATTGCACCTTTCAAAAGGAGCATTAATAGCGTTCCTTCCCAATCACTCCCCAGACGGAGGGGTGTCCCCTTACTTATGCGACCGTTACCACCCTCATAGCAAAGCGCACAAAGAGGTCACAAGAAAGACACCTCTCCATCCTCTTTCCCGTCCCCCGGGGGCCCTGCGACAGCGCTGTCCCCTCGGCTCCCGAGTCTCACTTTGGTCTCTCCCCACACAGCGCTTTGCTGTTGGGACATCGCATCACTTCTTCCACCACTTGCTCTTTCTTCCTGCGCAGGCCGCGGATGCACGTGGACGGCCCGCCCTCCGCGGCTCCCTCACTCCCGTGCGGGCTGCAGGCTGTCCCGTATCTGATGGGCCACCCCGGAGTCACCTCTCCCCCTAAGGACGGGCGTTCGGGCTGTCTTTGGCGACCGTTCGGTGCACGTGACGCGGCCGTGGACCTCGGGCAGCTCCAGCGTCCGCAGCCGTCGCGGGGAGACTCCGGGACGGAACTCCTGCGGGGCCTGGCTTCCCAACGCGCGCTGAGGTCCGACCCGCCGTCCACTCGGTTTTGGGAACCGCGGCTTCTGTCATTGACTTGGCCTCCCTGCCTTCCTGGTCCCTGACCCTTCGGTTCTGAGCGCTTTCCCATGAGACTGAGATTGAGGGGGGATCCGTGTCTGCGGATGAGAACTACCCAGAACCAGCCGCGTCCCACCTCTCTGCGCCAGACACGGCCGAGCCCAGCGGGCCCCACTTTCCAGCCTGCCCCCACCTCTCTACCTGCGCCCTCTCCCTGTGGGCTCCAGGCTCAGGCCCAGGGGCTAGGCCAGCCCTCCAGCCTCCCATTCTGTCCCCCAAGGTCAGGCTCCCCGCCCCGGAAGGCAGCTGGCCAAGCTCAGGCCACTGGAGAGCCTGGGAGAAGCCTGTACCACCTTATCTGCAAATGTTGGCCCTTAGCTGCTCTGAGGAGGGGAGGGGGAGAATTTACAGATGGAGGATGGAGGGCGGGGAAAGGCAGAGGAGGGGAGCCGGGGATGGAGGGAGCGCCCCAGCCGCGGGCTGAGCCAGTCCCGGGGCCTCTGGCCCCTGGTTCCCCTGGGTCAGCTTTTCTATTTCAGGCCGGTTGCTCCTCAGTTAGGGAGTTCTCAGCGAGCCGTGGGAACTCAGACAGGAAGGGCTGGTCTTCCTGCCTCCCTGGGCCCTTCCGCAGCCCCGTAGGCTCCCCTCCGTGCCAGGTGAGGGATGCCCCCCAGGCCGACGCGCTCCCTTGTGTCCCCAAAACCAATGTTCCCCCATCCTGAGCCAGCTGGGGTGCTCTCCGATCCTATCTCCAGAAACAATTCAGTTCCGAAAGCCTGGGAGTGACCCCAATGCCCAGGAAGGGCCCACGGCAGTGTGGGAGGGGCATGGAGTGTGCTGCGTGGGGGGAGTGGGGACCCCCCCGGGGACCCCCCCCAGAAGCTGTCAGCGGAGAGGCTGGCTGCAGAGCCGCTGTGATCGGTTCCTGCATGTGGGGATGTGGAAACGCTGTCTGCCAACAGACAAGGCCCTGTGGCTGGAGGGACATGCGGGGGGCAGCGGGGGACAGCAGGGGGACGCCCCAGCTCTGTCCCACTTGCTGTGTGGCCTTGGGCAGCTCACTGAGGCTGTGTGAGCCTCTGCTTTCCTCATCTGCAGAACTCAGAATAGCTTATAGCCGCGTCGGGGATTTCAGGAGACTGCATTCAAAGCCCCGGAGCAAGTGAAAGGCACACAGTAGGTGCTCAGGAAGAACAGCTGCAGTGGTTTTTGAATAACAAAGACGAATGGAAGTGGTTTGACGTGACAGGGAAGCACAGGTGGAACCAGCAGCCAGATTTACATTCCTTAAAAATGCCCCCGTGAACCCTGTTACACAACCCCTCCACCTCCCCATCCCTCAAAAATCTAAAGCCTTTGAAAAAAACAAAACAAAACCTCCGATTTCCACCTGCCAGTCACAGGAGCTTTTTCTTTCTCACTTGTTGGGATCCTCCTTAACCAGGGGGCTAAGTCCAGGCCGGCAGGCAGGGCGGGGAAGGGATTTGCAGACCGGAACAGGTGGGGCCTGGCTTGGGAGGTGGGAGTTGCATTCCAGGGATTCCTGCTGGGAGACCGGCCCCGACCGGCCCCAGGCCTGACTGTCGCTGGGAGGGGGCCGTCCTTGAGACTCCCAGGCCTGGAGTCGGTGGAGGCTGAGGGCAGGGGGATTTAGTTGTGGGGACTGAGAAGCAAGTTAGATAGTTTTAAATCCAACAGGAAATGAAAGTGAACATTCCAGGTTTCATTCATTGGGAGGGTCTTTATTAAGCACCCACCATGTGCCCCTCCAGCAGGCGCTGTGGCCTGGACAGGCTGTCCCTGCTCCCATGGGCCCACAGTAGTGAGGGGGGTGGACAAACAGACCCTGGTGAGGGCCAGGGTGCTGGCAGGGATGGGAAGGGAAGGGACAGAAGCACGTGGGGCAGGAGAAATGTGTCCAGGGCCAAGCCTGGGGACCTTGAGGAAGGGACTGACTCTCCCGGGGGCTGCTGGGGACGAGGGCTTTCAGTTCTAAAATGGAACAGTGCCAGGTAAACTGGACCGTTGGCCACCCTAGGGTGGGGCGTCCTAGAGGGGTCGCCTTAGAGAAAGTGGCCCCAGGAGGGAGGTGATGTCGGGAAACGGGGCTCGGGGTGCTTACTAGCAGGGAAGGGAGAAGGAAGCGAAGGGCCAGGGTCGGGTCCGTGGGGGGGCTCCACACCGGGCAGAGGCCATGAAAGGGGAGGACTCAAATTCGGAGACTCCTGCAGCCCACTGTCAAGAGCTGATGCATTCCTGTCTAACCTGCTTTTCTGCAGCTGGGAAGCTGAGGCCAGGGGAGACAGACAAGGATGGTGGCAAAGGTAGGACCGGAAATAGCTCTCTGGATACCAGGGGTGAGAGAGGCCAACTGACTCAGGTGAGCTGAGGGCCCACCGTCCATGAGGAGGTGTGGGGAAGGGGGAGCAGAGCCTGAGGAGTGAAAATGGGGGCGTAAGTCTCCCGAATCAGCTGCCCCGGCATAGGTACCAGAAGAAAAGGAACTTAACACGAACCCCACTGACCTGGGCTGGTGGGAGCCTCGGGGTCTTCTGGCAGCGTCAGCAGCCCCTGGAATGGTGGTCCAGTAGAGGGGGGCTGTCCAGTCTGGCAATCTGGGGAGTAGCTCCTGGCAGCCCTGGGTCCTGGGCATCCCTGTGTCCCTCCCTCGTCTTCCAAGACCCTCCCTCATCAACTGCCATCGGAATCCAAAGCTGTGGGCTCGGCCATTAAAGGGCCAGTGCTCTCCACCCAGCTGCTGCCCACGCGGGGACCACCACAGCGTTCCGGCCACGTGGGCTGTTCTTCTGCCGCCTCCCGGCGAGCCCTCCTGAGTTTGGCAGTCCACTGTCTCTGGCGAAATACTCATCATTAGGTGAGTAAATATGGCTTTTCAAAAGCTTCAAGTTCTATAAGACGGTAATGGTCTTAATTTAAGCTCTGCTACCACCATAGACCCTAACTGTTCCTGTTGACACAAGCTGCCCTCAGTTTTCAAGACCCTCAGCAATTTTCACTTAACTCCTCCCTCCATCATCTATCTGCCCATCATCCATGCATCACCCACCATCCACACACGTATGCATGCATGCATGCATGCATCCATCCGATACACGCCACTGAGTGGTTGGGGGTGCAGGTCTCTGCCTTGAGCCAGTCCTGACTTCCACAGTTGTGCCTACGGCCTGTGGCTTCTCAACCTCTCCCGGCCTCTGTTTCTTCATTATGAAAAGGAATAAAGGCACCGCTTCGCAGGCTGGGCGTGAGCGACAAACTTACTGGAGAACTGAACACATAGCTGCTCCTCTTCCTGCCCCTTCCTCTCCTCCCCTGCCACCTGCCAATGTGGTGGCTGAAAAAATGACTCTTACTGGAAATTACTGTTTGACTCTCGCTATGGGCACGTAGGCCTTTGATTATAGGAACATACCATTCTAAACAAGTTTTCTGCTTCTGTAACCCCGCTTACGCACCTGGCCTGAGTTGACAGGTAGTGAATAGAAGAAAAAGAGACCTTTGTGTTTAGACAGAATGAAGAATGGGATTTTGGGCTTAAAAACTCTGTACCTCTACATTTTGGGGCTGCTTAATGTGGGGTCTGCGTACCCCTGGCAGACCCAGGCTGGCTATAACTCACTGAGTTCTGGTGGTCCGTGTGTTTTTGGGGGCTGGTGGCTGCAACACCAGGAATGCTGTGATGAGGAGCCCAACCCAGCTCGACCAGGGGACACTGGGAGAAGGCAGAGGCCCGGAAAAGTAGCCGGGAAGACAGAGTTTGGAGACCAGAGGAAGAAAGACTGTCAGCGGGGCCGGGGGAGGGGTGCCCTACAGAGGAGAGCCTGGAGGAGGGACCTGGTTGGGCAGGGAGGGCGCCCAGGGTGGCTCATGTTGTCTGGTTGATGGAACAGCCTTGGGAAATGTGCTTATAAAAATCATTCATGGAAACAGTTTCGTTTACCAATTAGCTCCCATTGGCTAAAACGCAGATGATGTTTTTAAAAAACAAATCTCCAACATGTTTTTCTCTTCCATCTGGAATTTTTCTGAGCCTGATAACATTTTGGGAGCTATATAAAAAGATTGAAAACTTAAACAAGTTTTTAAAGTTTTTTTTTGTGTGTGAAACTGCTTTACTTGCTGTGTTACTGGTTTCAGGGTTTTAGCTATGACAGCGGGGGTGGATTCCATACACAATCAACAATATTAGAGTGTTTTCTCATTTTCTCTGAAAGTTTCTATCCCCTGTGTCCCTCGTCAACCAATTTACCTGGTTGAGTTCTGAGTCCTGGGTCAGAAGCTCCTGCTCCAGCTGGAGGGTTGGAGTGCTGGAAGTACTTTTCATTTGCAGCTGGGACCTGGGGTGCACAGTTTGGGGGCAGCGCTAGGCTAGAGGGGAAGGCTGGTCCCATAAACTCAGCTGGCAAAGTTTGGATTTGTGCCGCGGGCAATGGGAAGCCAGCTCTGAGTCTTAAACGAGGGCTGGGTTTCAGAAGTTCTGACTGTGCCTCAGGGAGGTTTGACAGGCCCATTGAGAGGCAGAACTGGGGTGGCAGGTGGGTGCAGATGCCCATTTCCCTCCTGGTTTGATGGCTTTCATAGTCACTGCCTCAGGCTAGGGAGCACCAGGTCCAAGGTGAGTAGGCCTCCTGGGCACAAAGATCCACACCGCACCATGCTGGGGTCAGACTGGGACTTTGCTGCCCCCGCATCCTCCGCGGGACGGTGGCTTTGGACCAGCTGCCAGTCTTTGGCTCCTGTGTCTGTGACCGCACACCTTACTTCCCCGGGCATTTCCAGGGCTCTGTCCTTTCCTTTGCACTGTTTCCTGCCTCACAGCTCCCGTTTTTAATTGGAATTAGGAGACTGCGTGTTATTCTACCCAGGGCCCGGGTTGGGGCGGAGGTGGCCAGGATCACCTCCGACTCTAAGCCCCACGTGGGAGCAGTAGTGAGGCAGCGGGGTGAGAGTGCACAGGACATAGGGCCCGAACGGCGGTTCCAGGGGCTCCTTACGCCTTCCTCTTCGGCCCTCCCCTTCCACATTTGTAACGAGGTGATGATACCTGTCTGTGACATCACTTTGCAGACAGCAGAGCAGCCTGCATGCAGTGACTGTTCGCATTGGTTCTCCCTGTTGGGGGGGGCTCAGGAGGGAAGCAAGTGCGGGCTCTCTCCTGGAGGGGCGGGAAGACCACCAACCAGGCAGCCGGTCCTACTGGAGAGCTGGTGGGCGGAGCTCCCTTTGGAGCTCAGGGTCCTCGCTTCAAAGTGGGAAGGTAAGGATCCCTGTTTACTGAGGTGTCCAGGGCATTACTGCAGCCACCCGGCGGAGAGCACGGCCCAGGCGGGGCCGGATGCCCCGAACGCGTCCGCTGCCGCTCCCATCAACAGGCGAGGTGCGCTCGTAGAAGAAACGTTAGGGCCTCGTCGGCCCTAGATTCCCAGATGGGCTCCCTGCTCCTCCCGGGGGCGTCGCTGCAGGGCAGCTCAGATGCAAGCATTCGAGGGGTACCCTAAACACTTTCCTATAGCGTATATTTATACTTCAGATTTTAGAAAGTGCAAGAGAAGAACGGCCTGCATTGGTCGCTTTTGGGGTTAACGCTTTTAAGCAAGAACCGCGCGCAGCACACTGTCCCTTTAAGGCGTTGGACCCGCCCGAGGCATTCTGCCCCTCGCCGCTCGCCGTAGCAACCCTCGGAGAGGCGGGCTTTGTGCCCTCGCCCCGCCCCGACGCCGCCGACCCCTCGCGCACGCGCACTGCTGGCCCCGAGCCGCCTCGTCGCGCTCTGCCCGGCTCCCGCCCAGGCGGCGGCCGACGCGACGCTCGGAGCGCCCCCCTCGGCCGCGGCATCCCGGCAGGTAAGCGAGGGCCGTCCAGCCCTCGGCCATGCGCGGGGGACTGACGCCGCCGCAGCCCCAAACCGCCGCCGCCGCACGTGTTTCGGCGGGCTCGGCCTCGGCTCGTGTCCTGGCCTGCCGGGGCCCCTCGGTGCAGACGCCCCGCGTGCCCACATCGTCTCGCCTTCCGGGTACCCGTCCTGCGCCCCTCTTACCCGCGGGGCGCCCGGCCCGCCGGCGCCACCCCCTCCCCTTACCGGAGCCCCGCCCGCGGAGGTCCGGCCCCCTTTCCTCAGACGGACCCCCACCGGTTCCCGGGGACCCCGGCGCTCACCCGTGCGGCCGCTTCCCAACTGCCCAGTGACAAGCCCTCAGCCAGGGGACTGCGCCTTTTCTCGTGCAGCCAGCCTGCGTCTGCCCTTGTCTCCACAGCTGCTCCAAAGAAAGACCCCAGGCCCACCGAGCCACCCAGTGCCTGGATCGGGCGCGCAGACCCCTGTCTGCCCGCTTCACAGAAACGCCCCTACCCAGACCTGCCGCTCACCCTCAGCCCCGGCGTCTAGGCCCTATCTCTCCCCTCAGAGCCCCGGGTCCCGGCATGGGGTCCCCAGGGTGCGGGCCCACTGTCAGGCAGGGAAGGGCCACAGCGGCCTTGCCCTGGAACCTCAGGCCACTTCCAGTGTGGTTTGCGAGAGCCATTTTGGGTGATGTGAAAAGACCCTTCTAGGCATGGAGTCTCCTCCCAGCCACGACCGTTCACTAACAGTCGGGCAGGTGCTGTGCTAGACACTGCCTCCCAGGGTGGCCCGGCCCCATAGAAGGAGGGGTGAGCCAGAGTGGAAGTCTGTGTGGGAGAACCCAGGTGGAGCTGGTCACCGAGTTACCGCCTGTGTCACCGCCCCGGGGGCCTCGTCTCTGGGTTGAAGTCTGGGAATCAGCATTTCACAGGGAGTCGGGAGGGCATTCCCAGCATTGGGAGCATTTACTGAGGATCCACCTTAGGTGCTTAGGCTCACCTGGGTTAAAAGCCTCTGGGTGCTAAGAGGGAGCAGAAAGCATGTGCCCTGGAGGCAGACTCCAGTTCAAGTTCACCTCAGATGGCCCTGCCTAAGGAGCTAGCCCTCGACCAGCTTCCCACCTATCTTAAAACGATTATTCCACCGAACCACCTGAGTTCGAGAAAAATGCCAAGTTTCCCCCCCACCCTTAGGTAGAAACATGGGGCATCGAGTCAAGAAATTTTATTTTTAGAAGTCCAGCAGATTTTTTGGTGTTAATGATTTTTTAGCCCAAGGGGTGGGCGAATGGGGCTGGAGCTGGGAAGGGCTGGGGTACCTTTTCCTTAGGACCACCCTCCCTGAGGGCAGCCAGTTTGCTGGAGTCACGCCCCACCTCCTGGTGGGTCTCAATTTTTATGCTAAAAGAGCTACTCTGGGCCCCCTGAGCTGCCCATTCTCTCTAAAATCAAGCCTCTTCCTGCTGATGCTTCGCTTGGCCAGCCCCGGGCCCCACTTCCCTGACTCCTCAGAGGGGGGTTTGGGAAAACAGACTGCATTGCTCTAACATCCTTGGACTTGTCCAGCCCACTGGCGAAGGAGCCTTGAGCTAAAGGTAATCACCAAGCAGCCAGCATTTACTGAGCTCAGCTGTGGGCCAGCACTTTGTCCCCTGTCCCCGGGCAGGTTTACCCGAACCGCCCCGCCCCCACCTGCCCTCCCCGCCCCCACTATAGTCTGGGGCTTTGGGTGCAGCGGCATCTTCGCTGCAGGTAGCCAGCTCTTGCCGCACTGAGTGCTGGCTGCACAGTTGTTACACGGTCACCTCTCCCTCCCGGATGAAGACCTTAGGCTGCTGTGTTCCGATGGCTCCCATTTGATCTCGGTGTGACAAGCAGCCTATGCGAGCTTTCAGTTTTGAACTCTGAGCGAGAATTTACAGAGCATAACCTCGTTAATGATGGTGCCGGCTCTCAGGAGTCGGATAGCCAGAGACATTTGCAGGAGCGTCTTGGTGGCTCTCCTTTTGAATAACGCTTTCCCTAGTTGCAGAGTCACCCCGTGTGCTTCTTTGAGGTGTGTCCAGGTTGATGGGACCGGCTCCCGTGTGGATTCGGGCCAGCAGGGTGACATCTAGTGGAGCTGCAGTCTACCTTCCCCCCCCCCGCCCCCGCGGTGGATCCGCGCGCACCTGAGGCTTCTCCTACCGCAGGGCCAGCTCAGGTTGGGCTCCCGCCGGTGACACCAGTGTCAGTGTCTCGTACTTGCCTCTGGCATTCTGGAAGGCCCCGGGGCGGGCACTGCTGCATCCTTTGGGATGCAACTGAGGATTTGGATAAGTTCCCACGTTTGTGCGCCCTGGTGCCCCGAAGCTCAGCCTCCGGTAATTTGGCATCTTAGTTTCCTGACAAGAAGCCTTTTTTTTTTTTTTTTTTTTTAATGTATAAGGGCTCTGAAGAAGTTCACTTGGGCTGTGCTGCATTCCTGCAGACATATGGATCACAGAATAGAGAGCGTCCTTGAAGGTGGGGTCTTTGATTGGAGTCTCAAAAGGCCCGAATGGGGTGTGTTAGCATCCAAAAAGCCCGGAGCTAGGTTGATAGTTGGGTTCCTCAGTTTTGAACAGTGGATCCGCGCCAGGATTCAGCAAGGTGGTCAACGCTTTTTTATCCTTTTCCTGGAAATTAATTTTTAAAACGTGGTTTGCTTCTTGGCCTAGGTCCCCACCGTAGGCTTCGGTTAGCAGAGGGCTCTCCCCACTGTGACGCTCTCTGCCTGCGTCTCCCTGCCCGGTGGGCCTCAGCCATGGCAACAGAGGAGAAGAAGCCAGAGACAGAGGCTGCCAGAGCACAGCCCACCCCTTCATCATCGGCCACGCAGAGCAAGGCACGTCCCGAGGGCTCCTGGAGACCGCAAGGGGCACGTAGGCTGGGAGATGCCCAGAAATGGCATCCGAAGCCCATCGGTCCCTTCTCCCCTTCTCCGTCAGATAGTGCCAGTTTTTACTGACCCCATTCTACAACCAGTGCTTACTTTGTGCCTGCCAGGGTTTCAGACCTGTGCCCTGGGGAGGGGGCTCCTTTGTCCCAATTGTGAGAGCCCCTGCAGGACGCAGACAACACTGTTAGGAAGCACGCCCGCCCTGGCCCCCGGTTCTGGTGCCCGGGCGGCTTGGCAGACTCTCCTTGGACAGCGGGCGGCAAACCAGCCCTCTCACCAAGGGAGCAAGCCTTCAGGTTTGCGTGGGGCAGGGGTGCTGGCCCAGAGTGTCGCAGGTGGGACGTCGCTGTCATGGCGCCACTGAGGTGAGGGCTTCAGGACAAGCAGGGATTTTGAGGGGAAATAATGGACTCACATTAGACGTGCTCACTTTGAAAGACGATATCCAGAGAGCTCTGGTGGGCACTCAGACCATAGGTCTGAGCTCGAGGTTAGGCTTTGGGAGCCAAACCAGATTGGCGGGCAGCTGGACTGGGTGGTGCGGGTTGCAGGACTGATGTTGCTCACCAGCGCCATCTCGTCAACAGCCCGCCCCGGTCAAACCAAACTATGCTCTCAAGTTTACCCTGGCCGGCCACACGAAAGCCGTGTCCTCCGTGAAGTTCAGCCCGAATGGGGAGTGGCTGGCGAGTTCGTGTACGTATCGGGGTCCTTGGCTGCTGGGCAAGAGTGTCCAAGCTGCAGCCCAGAAACCCAGGCCTTGGGGAGGCCCGCCTTCCAACACCCCGCTGGGTTGGTGCAGCGAGCCCGTGTCTGACTTCAAAGAGGTCATTCCCCATTGAGGTTGTGCCCGTCGCCACTCTGAGGGTGCGGGGACTGGCCGCTCCCTGTGGGCGGCCCGTGTTCAGGGGACCCGAGCAGCCCCCACTGTTCCAGGGGGTCCAGAGGAGAGTCCTGATTTCCAGGCGTAGGGCTCTGAGACAAGCTCAGTTCTCTTCTTCCTTTCAGCTGCAGACAAGCTCATTAAAATTTGGGGTGCCTATGATGGAAAATTCGAGAAAACCATATCTGGTCACAAGTTGGTAGGTTCTGGAGAATGCAGCTCCAGCGGCCATGGGGTGGGACCCTTCTCTGGGCCTAGCCGGGTTGTGATGTCCCCCGGCTTGTTTGGTGGGTGGTGCCTCTTGTTTTTTAAGCAGATGCTTCTGCTTCTGACTTCCTGAGACGAGTCCCTGCCCCCACCCCCTGCCCCGGCCTGGCAGAGCCGCGGAGAACGCGCTTGTCCCTGGGGGCCTGCATGGCATTTGTGCGCTTCCCACTGGCCAGAGGGGCTCCGCAGGGGTGACCACTTCCTTGTCTTCAGTTGGGTATTGGGGGTTTGACCTTTACAGCTTAGTTTGTGTTTTGTCCTATCAAGATAGTGACCCCTGTGGTTATTCCTCCCCAGGGAATATCAGACGTGGCTTGGTCGTCAGATTCTAACCTTCTTGTTTCTGCCTCAGATGATAAAAACTCTAAAGATATGGGACTGAGCTCGGTAAGCCAGACCCTTGTCCCCCCTCCCAATGCTGCATGTCCAGGTGGAGAAGGGTGTGGTGGGGGCGGCTGGCTTGAGTTTGGGACCAGCCAGCACCTGGACGGCCTTGCCATCAACAGATGTGCCTCATAGCTGCCATTGGTTAGGTTTTGATGGGTCAGCGGACGCCGACATCTGTCACTGGATTAACTGGTCTAACGATCTTTCGTTTTAGGGAAAAGTGTCTAAAACTCTGAAGGGACACAGTAACTACGTCTTTTGCTGTAACTTCAACCCCCAGTCCAACCTCATCGTCTCAGGCTCTGTGAGTGCGCCGCCCGCCCGGGGGAGGCGGGGTGCGGTGCGTGCCCATCGCGTCCTGCTCGGTAGCTCCAGTCCCGGTAGATGAGCCGAGTCGTTCGGTGCTGCTCGTGGGGGACAGTGGGGGGCGCTGCCGGCAGATGGCGGGTTCCGGAGGGTGTCAGCGCCTCTGCTCCCTGCGCAATCGCTTTCATCTTCCTTCCCCCGCAGTTTGACGAGAGCGTGAGGATATGGGACGTGAAGACGGGGAAGTGCCTCAAGACTCTGCCCGCTCACTCGGACCCAGTGTCGGCTGTGAGTCCTGTGACCTGGCAACGTCCAGTTCTTGATGTCCACCCGACAGCTTGGGGCGATGGTTGGAGGGGGGCCACGGGGGGTCCGGGAGCTCTCACAACCTTGTGCCCCAGGGACGGCCAGGTGGCGTGGGTGTGGGGGCGTCCTGGAACTCAGCCTCAGAGGATGAGGGGCCGTGCGTGGGGAGGTGTGACCAGGGATGACGTGTAAGTTGGAGTGGAGCTTACGTCGCTGGGTGGTGGGTAGAGGCTGGTGGGGGTGACCGGTCGTGGCTGAGATTGCACGGTAGGTGAGGCCCTGTGCACTCACGACAGGTGGTCTTCTGTAGATGCCACCAGTGTCCACGACGGGTGTGCAAGGGTTAAATTGCCATTGTCATAAATTGCTCATTTTAAAAACTGGCCAAAGGCTTTCTTTGTTAGCAAAGAGCCCGAGGTGGTTTCTGGGCCACGTGTGCCCCACGTGCTCCCTGCGTGCTCCCTGAGAAGCAGAGGGCTCTCTGTAAGCGGTGCTTGGTTCCTAGGCGCGTGGCATGATCGTTTGTTTTCTCCAGCATCTTGGCCTTGCAAAGGCTTTTTACCAGCGGAGACGTAGCAGGGCCCTGGCCCATTACAGGACACGTGGCGTTGCTCGGAGAAGCCAGCCACAGAGGCCTGGTCCTGGGACACCGCCCTCACTGGCAGAGTGGCCTCCGGTGCCTGGGCTCGGAGGAGGGTGGGCTGCTGTGTGGCGGTGAGCTGCAGCCGGTCCGGCCCTGCTGTGGCCCCGCCCTCCGGCGTGGAGTCACAGTCCGACACAGGCGCACGAGGGAATGTGTGCGAAGCACCCAGGAAACGAGAGCCTCCCGTCTGCGGTGGTGCTTGGGTGGCCAGGCGAGGTCTGCGCTTACGTAGCGTGGGACTCTTAGCGTCTTTGTTTCTGATGCAGTGACGTGTGCCCACGAGAGGAACAGCAGTGCAGCGGTGGGGGTCGGCCCCCGAGCCCACCCCACCCCCTCAGCACCTTACCGGGCTCCACCTGCCCTCCGGCGCCTCGGTGTCAAATGCGGTGTCCAGCCCGCCCCTCTGTTTGGGGGGGGGCACTGCACACAGCCGCGGCTCTGCCACTGTCTTTTTCCTTCTGGAAGGTGCCTCGGCAGTGCGGTGCACACCCCGGGGGCAGTGGACGCTGCCAGTCACCCTGACGGGCTCTGCTTTGTAACTGTCACTTTTACTGACAGCGCAGTGGGCATGTTTGTTCAACGGCCTCGCGTACTCGGGTGACAGTCTGCAGGGCGAACATCGGGCGCGGTGTCTGAGTGCGCACCCCGCTTCACAGCCGCGTGGGGAGCCGGCAGCCCCGGCATGCTGGCGTTCTGCCCGCCCCTCCTTCCCCCGCTGCAGGCCAGCTGCCATCCTCGCTGGCCTGGGCTCCGGTGCTGGCTTCTTACCTGAAGTCCTCTTCTGTCCCTCGTCCTGCCCTCTCGCAGCCTCGCGGCCGGTGTTTTTCCCCTCTTGACCTGCACACGGGTTTTCCTGCCTCGGTGCTTTTGCGTGAGTCCCCCTGTCCCCCTGTCCCCGGGGTCCCCACTGTGGGCGTTCCGAGTGGCCACCTGAGCTGAGCGTCCCTGTTAAGTTCTGTTTCGTCGCCGTTCCTCCTTCCTCGCAGCTCCCAGTCACGGGCTGTCTTCACGCACCGCACGGGCTGAGTGGCCTCAGACGCTGGAGCATTGGTTGAAGGGAAAAGCTGTGGCATTCGCCAGCGGTGGCACCTGGACGTGGTTGGGAACCAGGCAAAGCACGGTGTTGGCATTGCAGGTGTCGGGGACCTGTGTCAACTCATTGTCATCTAGTGTAGTGGTCTCAGTAAAAATACTCCGCACAGTCGAAGAGGATGAACGTGGTTAGGTTGACTGACGTCAGGGATAAAAAAACGTCTTCGGGAGCTGGTGCCCAGGGTGACAGTTAAGTGGCCTGCGCTGCCGAGAGCATTGAGCCAGCGCAGCGGGCGGGGACGGGTGGACAGCCAGGAACACCTGGCGTGTTCGCTGGGGTCCTGCAGAGCCACACGCACCAGTCGGATGCTTGTGTCCCGCGAGGCGTGGTGAGAGACACATGTTCCGTTGTCACAGGTTCGGCGCCCTGGAAGAGAACGTGAAGTAGCTCGTCTGTAACTGTTAGCGTCGATCACGTGATGAACCAGTAGTTCAGAGATGTTGGCTTAAGTAAAACCCACCAGTTCAGTTTCACCTGTTACTTTCCTGCTGTAGCTACTAGAATAGTTAAAATTGTGCGCGTGGCTCACTGTGCTCCTTGGGTCTAGACCAGTGGTTCTCTAGGTGTGGTCCCTGGGCTGGAGCGCCAGCACCTGCTGAGGATGTGAGAGAAATGCCAGGTGGTGGCATGTGGAGGCGTTTTTGGTTGTCACAGCCAGATGCTGCCAGCATCCCCATTATTCAGGGGGAAGGGTGTGGCCGCACAGCCCACAGCGAACAGCGGGACTGAAATGCCAGCGAGCAGAGGCCGATGCTGGCTTGGACAGGAGGCGTGAACAGACCCCCCCTGTCCCCTAATGATGGGACCAGGGCTTCTCTGCAGCTTGCCATCCCACGGGGTGTGTCCTGTGGCCAGAAACAGGCCGGTCTCAGAAAGGTGCTGCCTGCACAAGGGCTCGTGCCGTGGAAGTCGGTCCAGGGGTCAGGTGAAAATGGTAGGGACGTGTGACGGACTCTGACTGCTGGCATCGTGACCTTGTTCCTGCTGAGGTTCAGTTGGGAAAAGGGAGGAAAGAAGAACCCAGGATAAATGAGTTCTGGGCGACTCCTGGGGTTGGAACCCATCTGAAAGCTGTGTCTCGCCCCTTGCAGTGGACAGTGAGGCTTTCTGCTCAGGCCAGTGGTGCGGATGCGCAGCGAGCCTCTGGGACAGGCAGCCTCTGGGGGGCGCGCTTTCTCCAGGCACGAGGTTTGGAGCCACCTGGGTCATGCTCTGTCCCCCTCTGCACATCGGGAAAGCCTGAGGTGGCTCGGGCACGCCCAGCGTTGGGGTTGGGCCCGGAGCACGGCCAGGGTCGGGGACTCCTGGGCTCGGCGGCTGTTCGCAGGCAGGACACCTGCGTGGAAGGCACCGGAGTCCACGTGGGTAGTTAGGAGGTCGGTCTTTTCCTCCTGGTTTTTGTTGCTTTCTAAAAGCGAGGTCAGGTGCGTCGTTTTTAGCCACCTTGGGGTCGGGCGGCCTTCACAGCAGCGCCGGGCTCCCAGGAGCTCGGCCCCTCTCTGGGAGGGGAGTGAATGAGTCTTGGTGGGTCATCTGTGTTTGTTTTTAATGACGTTTTGTGGTACGTGACGAGTTACTCAAGATGGGTTTCAGGTTGGGTTTTTTTTTTTACAATTCAGTCACCTGTTGTAAAACAAGCTATTGCTTGAGGCACCAGGTAGAAATGACGGTTTTGTGCGTGTCTGAGGGTTTAGGGGGCCAGTGGAAGCACACGCAGCGGCTGGGGCGGAGCTGCTGTGCGCGGCTAGACGGGCCCCTGTGTGTCGCGCATGTTCGTGGGTGGGAGCCGTCTGGGCGGGGAGCGGGCTGTGTCGATGGTTTGGAAGTAAGTTTCTTTTTCCTCCCACTCCTCACCCTCAGGTCCACTTCAATCGCGACGGCTCCCTGATAGTGTCCAGTAGCTACGACGGGCTCTGGTAAGTGGCGCGTCCCTCACGGGGTCGGCGAGTGTTCGGGACAGGCCTCCTCCCACACCGGCCGGGCCTGCGGGTGTACGGCGGGGGGAGAGGACAGGCTTCCTGTGACCGCTGTGGCGGCCTGGGCGGGGGGACACACACAGCCTGGGGTGGCGAGGCCCAGAGCGCGGGCTCCTGGGCCAGTGCTGTGCCCCCCGCAGGGCCCAGCCAGGCCGTTGGTGCAGGGCGCAGCTCCGTCCCTGTGGATGCTGAGGTGTGCGCGCCACCTGGCCAGCCTGGCCTCCTTCGGGGGCCGTGTCGGGCCCGACAGGGTCTCAGGGCCAGAGGTCCAGCCCGGCCTCTGCGGGCCACGTCTGTGGGGCTCGGAGGTCATAGTGCGAGTGCTCGGGGTTCAAGGGACGTGAAGGAAACGAATGCGTTTTGAATGTAGCTCGGGAGCCCCTGGGCGGGGCGAGTGCGGGGCGGCGCTGCGCTGGTATTCGGGTCGGGGCGGCAGCGTCGTGACGTCAGGTTCCTGCGAGCGCGTGGCGCGGAGGCAGCCACGGGCCGGATCGGAGGCGTGAGTAGAGCTTCCCAGTTGCAGGAGAAAGACCGGGACTGGGAATTCGTCCACAGTTAGCAAAAGTAAAGAAAGAAAAGAACAGGAAAGAACAGAGTCACGTGGCGATGCGCGTAAGAAGGCCAGGGGGGGCCGAGGCGCCGTGTGTCAGTGTTTATGACAGCGTCGCGGCCGAGTCGGCTGAAGGCCCTGCGGAGGCTGCGGGTTTGGGCAGAAGCCCTTCGTTCGTCTCGAGGAGACTCAGCTAAGGCCCAGTGGCTGCCGCGGACATGACGTCTGAGGACGGGTGGACGGCGTCGGGCGGGCGGAAGGCACAGGCGCTGGGATCGCGCGTGGGGTTTAAGGACAGTGGCCGCAGGTGACGGCAGTGAGCCGGGCGGGGTCGATGGAGAACGCCGAGCGGAGACTCAGCTCCACGCGCCGCAGCGGCCAGCGAGACTGGAATACGGAGCTAAAGCCTAACGCGTCACCGAGACTGTGGCACAGGGGACTGGGGACTTCGCAGGTCTGAGCAGCACCCCGCTGTGCATGCTGCTCGTGGAGCGTGAGCTGTTACTGCCGACAGAAAGCGGTGGTTTTCTTAGGAGCAGGGAACACTCGGTGGCTTGTAGACTGGCTCTTGTGAAGAACAGAGAAATAAAAGGCACACCAGAGAGGAGGAGAAAATGTATAAAGTTAGAAGATAGAAAGATTTAAAAGCTATATTCTTTAATGAGGCCAGTAAGCAATAACAACAGTCTTTATAAACCAAATAAGGGAACAGGCAAAAATAAGCGAGATTAAACTGGAGAGTGGGCGGGACGTTCGCAGGGTCAAGGGTGAAGAGGGTGAAGAGGGTGCTTCGTCCACCGCTGAGCTGCCTGGGGACCTCAGGGTGAACCCCTGCTCCGTGTCGACTGAAAGGGGACTCGAGGGGCCCGTCAACCAGTGAAGGGGCTGGAAAAGGTGACCGAGGGGCCAAAATGTCATCAGGCCCTACAGTTTCACACGGAATTTGCTTAAATAAAAACTTCTGTGTCTGCCGAAGCTGTTCTGATCACAGACCGCGCGGGGTGCCCCGTTCACTACGGGTCTGGCACGCCCCGCCCCACGCACTGCAGAATGAACCCCACGGGGACACAGCACTCGTGAATGGTGGCGCCCGGGCGCCAGGAGACTCAGCAAGCGCTCCAGCAGTGCGTCGGAAGTGGTGTTCTGTGACCAGGAGCGTTGGCTGGATGAGGAAGGGGTTGTGAAATGCAGACATCAGGCAGCCGTGACCTTAATGGTGCCCGCACACCAAGGCCGACACCCCGTGATTTACTTCCAGTAGAGGTCAGACCGCCGGCTGACGAGACCCAGCAGCTTCCTAGCAAAAACTCACAAAACAGGCTACTATTCCGGTGTATTTACCAGAAACTTAACTAACAACGCTTTTCATCATGAGCAGCAACCCTGAACTTGTTCCTACTGAAATCAGGAGTGAACCCATCTTGCTCTCTCGGCTGTCATTTGGTGCAGTTTGGCGTTTCTGGTTAATGTGGTGAGAAGCTAAGGGGTTGGTTACCGGTGAGTGTGTGACGGTGACAGAAACGTCAGGCACTTAGGGACGTGTCTAATGAGAAAGCAGGGCCTGTGTAGAGAAAAGGCACAAAGCAAAGAGCCGAGGGACCGGGGGCAGGGCACACGTCCCAGCCCCACGGTGGCCGTGTGGGCCGCCGGCGCTGCCCTCAGCCGAGCCGGGTGTTCCTGCCGTGAGTGACGGAGCACCTCTAATTCACACGCGTGTTTTGGGCTGTGTGCGGGCACTCGGGACAGGGCTAGGGACAGGGCGTGTCTGGGCAGGAGGGCCTGGCCGGCCCCACTGCAGCACAGTGTGGAGCCATCCTGGGCTGACAGGGCCGGGACCTGGGGGGTGGGGGAGGGCACAGACCCCGGGGCCAGCGTCACTCCCGGGGCAGGGAGCTCGGTGGGGAGGAGAGCAGCAGGGCTGGTCCCAGAAGCTGGCGGCGTGACAAGCCCTGGCGGGGGGCAGGGAGTTGAGACTGCCGTGTCGGCCTGGAGTCAGGGGTCTCCGTCCGGGGGTGGGGGAGGCATGGGAGACGACCTGTCAGTATCTGACCACGTGCCCTTCGACCCTGTGCCTCCACACTGGGGCGTGCTTCCAAAACCGTGCTGTCTGGACAGAGATCTCAGAAGCAGCAAAGCGGGTGGACGTGGTGCGCGTCCGTGCCAGGGGCAGCGGGCCTTTGAGCTCTTGACGCCGAATGTGAGGGACGTCCAGGAAATTGCCTGTGACCATCTCCTGTTTCGTAAAACAGACTCCGAGTGACTGGAGCTCGGTGTGTTTCAGGCTTGGGGACCTGGAGGAAACCAGCCAGGCTGCTGGTGCCTCCCCTTGCGAAGTCCACGCGGACAGTGCCATTCCGGTCCCGCTTCCGTCCCCGGAGCCTACAGCGGGGGCGGGCGGGTGGCGGGAAGGCCAGCCGGGAGGTGAGTTGTTGGGGAGCTCGAGCTCGTGCGCTGTCAGCAGCGACGGCTTCTAACAGTATGTGTTCTGTGTCGCTTCGCAGTCGGATCTGGGACACGGCCTCGGGCCAGTGCCTGAAGACGCTCATCGGTGAGTGTTGCTGGCGTCCCCTCCAGGTTCGGCGTTCCCTCCAGGGGACCGGGTTGTGTCCCCGAAGGGGCTGCCGTGCACGCCTCCCAGCCTCGCTCTCCTCCGCCTGCCTCTGCTCCCTCTGCGAGGGCCCCCGTCCCAGCAGCCCCTTCCTGGTGAACTGGGTCCACCTTCCTCTGAAGGGCTGTGGGCCCCTCCAACTCTGCCCGTGCGCGGCCCCCACCCAGGGGTGCAGAGAGTGGGCGTGGAGGAGCCTGGAGGATGGGCAGTGTGGCGTCTGCCTGTGGCACTGGGTGGGTGGCGCTTTGGGACAAGGTGGGGAGGGGGGTTCCAGGTAAGGGCGCAGCAGAGCCGGGAGCCGGCCCTTCGGGAGTGGGGTGCAGCGGGCCCTGCAGGGCCTGGGTGTTGCTGTTGGGGGGTGCTGCCAGTTCCCGGTGACCTCAGAGCCAGGCTGCAGCCTCCTGCTCGGCGCCATGTGCGGGGAGGGAGCTGGCCCACCCGAGGCGGAGCCGTCCCCAGGCTTCCTTCCGTGGCTGTCGCGGGAGCATGTGTGACTGTCAGTCACCGAGGCCACTAACAACGCCGGGGGCTCAAACGGCCTCGTCCTTATGCTCCTGGAGCCTTGGTGCCTGAGCCCAGGTGCGGGCAGGCTGGCCGGTGTCCTCGGGCCCTCACACGGCTGCTCCCCTGTGCGCTCCGCCGTCCAGATCACCTCGTCTTGTGCAGGCGGCAGCCCCATTGGAGCAGGGCCCCCCGCGGAGCCTCATTGTATCTCGGTCACCCCCATGGGGGTTCTGTCTCCGTAGTCTGAGTGCTGGGGTCAGGACCTCAGGGTGTTTCGGGAGGGGCATAGATCAGCCCTAACAGTGGCCGTTGTGGCTTTCTTGCTTGATGGGGCCACACTTTCGACCTGCACTCTCACTTCCCACAGTGACGCCGCACTGTCTCACGGCATCCTTGCCCAGAGGCCTGGCGCAGCCGCCTCTGCCTGGCAAAGTGCTCGCTCTGATAAGTGTTACGTCAGCACGTTTAGTCCTCACAGCCACCCCGCAGCTGGGGACGGGCCCCAGAGAGTTTGCTCACGTCCTGGGGGCATCGGGAAGCGGGGCACGGGCGGCAGGCTGCCCCCCGCCCCCCCAGTCTGGTTTCACGTCCAGGGAGTTGGAGCTTTCTGGACTGGAGCAGACGAGCCCCGTGACACTTTGCAAACAGCTGGGGCTGGGCTGTCGTGCCCCCATGTCTGAGATACGTGGCCGTGCCGTGCGGCCCCTGGGGCCCGAGGTGGTGAGCAGCCCCACGCCGCCTCGAGTGCCCTTCCAGTGTCCGGGACCAGTCGGCAGTGGAGGCTCCCCGTGAGCAGAGCCGGGCCCGGGTCCTCCGAGCTGGGAAAGCCGCTCTCCCCGGTGCTCGGGCACCAGCTGCCCCTGCCCTGCACCGGGGCACGTGCCCCAGCGTGAGGACGCGGGCTGCCACGTGCCAGGAGCGCGGCTCTTCCACTGGTGTCCTGGAGAGCCGACCCCTCGTCAGCGGTGAGGGTCTCCCGCTCGGCTCATGCTGGCTCTTACCACGTTCCCACGCCGCCCGGGGCCAGCCAGGACGTGCTAGGACAGTGAAGGCCGTGTCTAGATGCCGCGTGCTCTGCTCTAAGTAATGACAGGAGGCCGTCCGAGCAGACTCGCCCGAGTCTCTTGCTCGGTGCTGACGGTGTTGCCCGTGGGCCGTGTGCACGCTCCTTCACGCAGGGAGCTCAACCCTAGTCTCCCCACAGTCCGTGCCAGCCAAAGGCCCTGCAGCCGGGGTGTGGGCCGCTGCGGGTCCTGGGCTCCGAAGGCCCTCGTGGCCGAGGTGTCCCCAGACCCCCATAAGGGCCTGCGGGGCCTTGACACCGGCTCTCACGACCGGCACAAGCAACGGGCCCCTCGGGCCTGTCCAGGTCAGCGGCGGCCTCACTGGGACGTGCCCCCGTGATGGGGGCTGCCCTCCTTCCCGGCGGAGGCCCCAGCACCGCGCCTGTGTGTCAGCCCCCCTGTTTCCATGCAGATGACGACAACCCCCCTGTGTCCTTTGTGAAGTTCTCTCCGAATGGCAAGTACATCCTGGCCGCGACCTTGGACAAGTAAGCGCTCGTGCCTCCCCGACCTGCCAGGTGGCCCCTTCCGACCCGTGTCACACGTCCTGGGCCCAGCGCAGGGCCGGACTCCCGCCGGGACCCGGCATCCGGCATGCAGACTCCATGCTGAGGGCCCATCTCTGCCGGGGCGAGCCTCAGGGGACTGTGGCCAGGGAAGCCCCTGGCCCCGTCTGGAGTGGGGGGACTGGCCTCCGAGGTGCTTCTTGGCTCCGCTCCGAGCACCCCGGTTCCACCACACGTGGGAGCAGATATCACGTTCAGCCCCTTGGGCCGCCCTTGTTCCTGCCAAGAAGGAGGGGGTGCTGCGGCCGTGCTCTGCCCTGGAGGGTTCTGGAACCCGGCCTCCCACGGCCCTTTCCAGGGGGAGCGAGAGGGCCACTTAGTGAGTTAGGGAGGTCCCAGTGCTGCCTTTGAAAAGTCTGTCTTCAAACCACAAACATTTGGGGTTTTCATGCCGTGCTGAGATGTCCTCAATCACTGCACCTGCACCCCGCTGGGCACCCACACTCGGACAGGGTGAGGGGTTCCGGCCCCCACAGTGCTCCAGACGTGAGAGCAGCAGAGCGGGGTGCACGGTGACAGGAGACGGGCCTCCTGGAGGGACCCCGCAACGTGTGGCTGACACCCCCTCTCTGCCTTCCAGCACGCTGAAGCTCTGGGACTACAGCAAGGGGAAGGTGAGCGGCCGGGCCGGCTCGCGCGGGTCGGGGTCGTGTGGCGTCCCCGGCTGCGGCTTTGCTGGTGGCGGAGCAGCGGGGGCTCCGAGCCGTCCCTGCCGGGGCGGGGGGGGGGCCGGGCACAGGTGTCTCAGGGCGCGCGTTTCCACGGCCGGTCCACGGCGGTCCACGGCGGGGCTGGGCGGCCGCTTTCGCGCTGTGGGAGTTCAGAGCGCCTTTCAGCACGGAGGCCAGGCAGCCGCGCGCGGGGAGGCCAGGGCTGTGAGTGCGCTGTCCCCCTTGCCTCCTCAGTGCCTGAAGACGTACACCGGCCACAAGAACGAGAAGTACTGCATATTCGCGAACTTCTCCGTCACTGGCGGGAAGGTGAGTTGTCCCCAGCTCAGCCCAAACGAGAGACGGTTCTGCACCCACGAGACGAGACGGGGCTCTTCGTGCAGCCAGCGTGAAGTCGCACGACGCAGTGTGGGCGATGCCCGCGCAGGTGTGGGTGTGCGCTCACGCCTGCGTCTGCACCGGCCCCGTTCCACCAGCGGGGGCACGAGAGCCCGTGGCGGGGCGTGTGACAGCCGAGCGGCTGGTGCACCCTTTAAGGCAGGACGTGCAGCCACGGCTTTGTCCCCGGGGTGCCTGGCTCAAGCGCGTGACCTGAGCGTGGCCCAAACAGGCCACTCCGCCTGGAGCTCGCGTCCAGGCCCTGCCCACCCGGCTCTTCCCTCGAGTGTCTTAGCTGCTTGGTCCAGGTAGAGCGTGACGTTCAGCTGAAGTGGAGTGGCCAGAAACGCAGCGGTCCGTGCGGAAAACACGTCAGGCCCCAGAAGCCGGCGCGTGCGCTTCTGAGTGGAGACGGCAGAGGGCGGAGCTGGCGTGGCTCGGGGCGGTGACGCAGGCTGTCCTGGGGAGGGACACTCGGTGTCCAGATCCCGACGCGGCGGCCACCGGAAGGGCGGGCTCTGACCCGGGCTTTCCCGCGTTGTCCCCCCTTTCCGTTGCCAGTGGATCGTGTCTGGGTCGGAGGACAGCCTGGTGTACATCTGGAACCTCCAGACGAAGGAGGTCGTGCAGAAGCTGCAGGGCCACACCGGTGAGCCTCGGTGGGCGCGGCGGCCCGGACCGATGCAAGCGGGCGGAGAACGTCGGGGACCGGCATGTCGGTGTCTGGCGCCGGGCTCTGCCTGTCGTCCCTCAGCCCCCCGGGGCCTGCGGGGAGCGGCTGGGGTGGTTTGTCCAGGGCCCCCAGCTGGCCAGCCTCGCTGTCCCCGTGCACGGGTCCCGCGTCCAGGACCAGCCAGGGGGGGTGACGACTGCAAACTCTCAGGGCTCTGGCTCCTCACGAGGCCAAGGGCCTGGCCGCGCGTCCTCAGCGCCCGGGTGGCCTTTCCCCCACTCCTCTGCCCCCGCCCCCGCCGGTTCCTCAGGACCTGGTGTCCCCTTTTGTTTATTCCCCCACCGCCTGGGCAGACGCCGAGTGCTTGTTTAAAGCTACTTGGGGAACAGGTAAAGTTTGGGGGTTCAGTTCATGTAAAAGCTATAAACGCATTAAGGTGGCCGGTCCCAGGTGCCAGCTCACGAGATGCGCTGTCCCCACTGGGGGAGTGGACTTGGCTCGTGGTGACAGTAGCCTCCGTGGAGCGTCGTGGGCCCAGCTGTGGTGGGGGGCGTGGGGGTGTCGGCTCTGGGTGATGCAGCGAGACCACCTGTGACAGCCCCGGGTGCGCACAGGTGTGCGGCGCAGCCCGGGTCTCCCGGCTGCGAGGGCCGCTGCCGCCCCTTTGCAGACAGACAGACAGACAGACACCCAGGCCCCTGCGTCACGAAGGCTTCCAGCCAGGCCGGGGCTCGCTGTCCTGTCGGCATGTCCTGCTTGCTGTCCACTGGGCTCTGCCGGGCAGACGGGCAGCACGGTGCTTGTCGCCATCGGCAGCTCCTGCAGCGTCGCGGGGAAGGGCTGTGGGCGTGGGCGGTCAGCCGGCGAGGCCGCGGCCTCCCTCAGAGCCCGCGGGGTGCTGGGGGGCAGGCCAGTCCCTGTACCAAGGAGGCCACCGTTGCCGTGTGTTTTCAGATGTCGTGATCTCGACGGCGTGCCACCCGACGGAGAACATCATCGCCTCGGCCGCGCTGGAAAATGACAAGACGATTAAGCTCTGGAGGAGTGACTGCTAGGCCCTCGGAGCCACGGCGGGCTCCCAGGGAGGTGGCCCGGCTGGCCAGCAGCGAGGTGTCTGGGGGCTTCCCCTTGGCGTGGGGGTCCGGGAGGGGCCTGGACGAGCCGCCTTGAGGCGGGCGCGCTCCCACCACCGAGTTCTGAAGATGACATTTCTCGCCCGTTCCTCCCACACTGTCTGGGGAAGAGTTCGTAGTCTGTATTATGTCGAAACAGTCAACAGAAGTTTTAATTTTTTATTACAAAAGGGTGGCGTTCAATGTACATGAGTTGTGTTTTTTTCCAGTAAATGTTCTATACTGTTTTTGATGTTTTATTACCCAGTGTAAGCGCTGGGACCAGTCCCGTCCCCGCTGCGCCTCCTCCCCCCCACCCCCGGTCTGGCCTTTGCTGGGTCCCCCTCGTTTGACTAGTAGATGCTCTGGCGACATGGTCGTCACTGTCACCGAACCCGCCTGTAGTAGCACCCAGTGCATTTTAAAGTCTTTCTGGAAAGCAGAGCACTGTGAGGTTGCTTCTGTGTAAAACCTTTGTGTTTTGGGGTTCGTGGTCCCTGTGCTGACACGTGCTGGGTGTGGCAGGCACCCTCGGTTGTCCGTCCATGTCACCACTTTGACACCAGTGGTGCCCTGGGCCGTGGGAAAAGGCAGGGTGTCGTGCATGGTTGTGGCAGCCGGGTTCTCAGGCGGCTCGTGTGCAGAAGTCTCAGTTGGCAGGAGGTCGGAAGGGCTGTGGTCCAGGACGGCACCCCAGTGCCACACATGTTCTTCCCTTGTCCTCGCAAAGCCCAGAGCCGCAGAGGGCTCAACGTCTCATAGGTGACAGCTGGGGAACGCGGGTGGGGCGGCCCCAGGGACCTTCTTAACTAAAGAGGAGCCTGCGGCCCTGCGCACCCTGCTGGACGCTGCTGTGGCGGGGAAGGCGGGGTCATGTGAAGCCTGGGGCCTCAGGTTCAGGCTCAGGCTCCGATGTGAGGGGCACAGGCTGGTGTCCACCGCCTATCGTGGCCTGAGGACCGGCAGGCTTCCTGGCATCACCCTGGGGGCCTGGGACCTGGCTCCTCGCTGGGCGTTGGGTGTCGTCCACTTGCCCAGTGCCAGGACTGCAGAGCAGAGTTTTGTAGCCGCTCCCAGTCCCCGGAGACCCCTGCATGCAGCAAACGCCACCCAGGGGCTCGTGCCCGGTCTGCCAGCGCCGAGGAGGTTGAGGAGGCGTGGGGGAGGCCCCTGGGCTGGGTGTGCAGGTGGCCGACATCTGCTCTGGCTCCCTGCCTGCTCCGCCTCTGCGGAGGTCTGGGGCGTTCTGGGTGGTGCTGATGATGGGTGAAGCCTGTGGGGCCTTTGGCTGAGGCCGGTGGGGAAGGCGGGGCTGCCCTCAGACAGGCCTCCTGGGAACCCTCTGGTGGCCGTCGTCACGTCACGGGGTGAGCCTGACTGTCCTAAGGCATCTGGAACTCAGCTCCCAGTTCCTGTCCTCTTGCCAGCAGTCAGTGTGCATGTGGGCTCCCCGCTCCCAGCATGCACCGCTGCAGCGTGGTGGCTCAGCTCTTGCTGGGACCCGCGTGGTAGCGATGGATAGAAAGTGCCACGGTGGTGTGCGGGCGTCACAGTGGGCCGCATGGCGGCTCCTCCAGCTTTGCTGGACCCCATGTCACTTTGTCCTGGGAGGAGGAGTCTGCAGCCTGCTGTGTCCTTGAACATAGTGTATTTTTTCTACATTGGAATTCTCTGTTGTAGATTTATGTAAAAATACATTCTTTTTGGAAATAAAGATTTTCATGTCTTGTAATTTTGTGCTGTGAGGATCTCTTACCTTGACGCGAGCTGTTATCCGGGGTCAAGGTGGGGGCAGCTGCCAGGCACTGTCACTGCTCGGCGCCACAGTGTCCTGCCAGCCACACGCTCGGGAGGGAAGATCGTGGTGTTTCTGAACAGCCTCCCTTTCCTGCTGTGAAAGTTACATATTTCTCCAGTTATTGAGAACGTAAGACAAATAGGCAGAAAATAAATCACCCAGATTCCTATGACCAGTTACATCTTGGGGAATACCTTCTAGCATAGTCATTAAAAACAAAACTTTATTACAGAAAATTTCAAACATAAATAAAAAGGGAGAAACGTGCCATGTCTCAAGCCATCCAACTTCAGGAATTTACCACGTCTCACGTTGTGCCCCTCTGTTATTTTAGTATAAATCCCAGTACCTTATTTAAGCACTGACTACATCGTGTCTCTAAAATTCTCAAAAAACATTACCACGATCTTCTATTTAATACACCTAAGATATTAATTCTTTAATCAAACATACGATGTCCAGATTTTCCCAGCTGTCTTAATATCTTTAAAACGGGGTATATACACGCACACACATGCACACATGGGGGCGCATGCACATGTGTATACACGCACCCACATGTGTCCATTTGACCCAGTCCCGGCACAGCCCCACTGGCCTTCGGCTGGCTGACCCCCAGCTCCCTTCCGTTTCACAGGACATCTGGAGAGCATGGTTGACCACGTAGGCCCCGGTCTGTGCCTTGACTTACGCCGCTCGCTTGTCTAAGCTGGTCCCAAGCTGGAGGCTGATCAGAAGATTGTTAGATGGTGCTGTACTGCAGGGGTCCCCAACCCCTGGGCCATGGACCAGTACTGGTCTGTGGCCTGTTAGGAACCGGGCCACACAGCAGGAGGTGAGCTGCAGTGTGTCTGGCAGTGTGTCACTCCCTGCCCGATAGCCTCGGAGGGAGGCACTTGCCACCCTGTGCAGGTGGCCTTTGGGGCAGCAGGCGCCAGGGTTCTGAGGGTGCGGGAAGTGCTCTCTGCTAGGCTGGGCACGGAGGAAAAGCCGCTCTGGTCACACAGAGGAAAGGACAGTGGACGCTGCGGGCCCGGCAGTGATGCAGCTCCCGCGCCCTGGCTACTGGCCGGAAGAGCAGTGCAACACTATTGGCCGCTGGGGCCTGGGGCTCTGGGGTCCAGGAGGAGAGCCTGGGCTCACCCCCACCCCCACGTGCAGGGGGGAGGCAGAAACGTGTGAGGGCAGGATCCCTGACTCTGCCTTAGCTCGGGAGGAAACCTGTGAGGTGTCCGTCCCACTGCTTCAGAGGAGAGCTCAAATGCCGATGTGAGTTTGCAAATGGACTCAAAACGCAAACATGGTAAAAGCCCACGGGGTAGCTCACATCCCTCCGGCGCTTTCTGCGGACTAGAGCCTGCGTGGCTGTCGGGTGTCACGGACACCAGAGGCGGCGGGGCCTGCACCGAGGGCCCCACCGTCTTGCTCGCTGACCCGTTTCAAATCGCAGTTTTCCCTGACAGTGGACTGCGTCGAGGCCGGCGTGCGGGAGGGAGGGGGCGTCAGAATAAGGCCTTCGGGCGGAAATACTGGAGTGTGTGGGGCGGTGGCAAGGCACGGCGCACACTGCGCAGCGTGATGGCCCCCGGGACAGTGGAGGTGCCTGTCGTCTCACGAGGAATGCCAGGGCGCTCGGCACAGTTGGCACAAGTGTTTGTGCGCACCGCACGCGCGTCGCAGCCGGGCACGTAACGCCACCCGTGTCACCCAGCCCTCACAGGGGGACTGGCGATGCCGAGAGGGTAAGAAAAAAAAGGGAAAAAACAACAAACGAAAAACGATGGTTAGATGCCACGAAGTAGTGGCAATGCCTTAACCGTATGCGTTGTTGTCAGGCCCGAGGGCCTCTTCATCCTTGTCAAGGGGGAGTGCTAACCTTCTCTCCTTTCATACAACAACACAACATCGGCCGCGCGCCTTCGCTATTTAAGGGCGCGTGCGCGCCTCGCCTTTCGCTCACGTGTGACTTTGGCGCGTGTCTCGGACACCCGAGCGGAGGCGTCCGCATCCATCGGGACAGGGTGGGGGGTGTCGCACCAGTCACACTAGAGGGTCTGTATTCATTCAAGCGTGTGAGTTAAAAAAAAAAACCCTAATCGTCTTGCGCTCTAATATATTCATGAAACCATCCAATAGGAGGCCGGGAGGGGCCTCCGGAAGTCCCCCGCGTCCTTCCGCACACTGGATTCCCCCGGAAACAAAACAGCGACGCGCCTTGCGCGCCGTCGGGAAACGGCTCGGAACTCTACGCGGAAATGGAAGTGGTTGGTAGCGAATCAGAGGACGAGGAAGGAAGACCCGCTCAGCGGCTTCCGGCCGCGGCTCCGCGCTAGGAACTGTGGGTGCCGCGGGACCTGGGGACGCGGAGGAACTCCCGCGCATGCTCCGCCCTCGGCCCGCTTGGCTTCCGCGCATGCTCCGCGCCGTGAAGGGGCCGCGGGTTCAAGCCCCAGGGCCGGTCCAGTCTACGCGGAGCTTCCCGCCCTTCTCCTGTCCGCCCTCTCGTCAGGGCTTCTACATTTAAATCCGTTGCTCCTGGGGCTGGCCGTCGCTGCCACTGCGCCTCCGCCTTCCTTTCCCGCACGCGCCGCGCGGCTCGCCCCCAGGCCTCGCGTGTGTCCTCGGGCTGGGACGCCCCGCCGATGAACCGCTTGGGGCGTGGGGACGTGCTTGCGCGGTGCGTGCATGTGTGCACGCGTGTGTATGTGTGCATGTGCACGCATGTTTACGCGCACACGTGTGTGTGCATTCTTGCATGTATGCGTGCACACGTGTGTGGTGTACGAGCATGCTTGCGTGTGTGCATGTATGTGCACGCCGTGTCCACACGCACTCACAACCACACTTGCACCGAAGGGCAGTGGGCGGAAGCGATGGTGGGTCCCGCGGGGGGAGGCAGAGCGGGCTGGGGTGGACCCTGCCCGCTGCCAGCCTTGCCCCGTCCCATCCTCTGTTGGAAGGTTCAGGTAAAGCTTTGAGTTACAGGCAGAGAGCTCACCGGGGGTGGACAGAAGACCTGCCGTCTTTGCACAGCATGTGCAGCGAGAAGAGCCTGTGCTTGGCCAGGGGACCCGCAGGCAGCTGCGTCAGCTGTGTACCCTGTGGCTTGGGTGAGCCTCTGCCCACCCTGTGTGTGACGTGAGGCCCGGGTGTCACCCTGGAGCCGGGACAGTGAGCACTGTCAGCTCTGGCTTTGCTCGGGAGCTTCGGGCGCTCCAAGGGTGTGGGTCCTGTCGCAGTCACTGCACTGCCCACCTGTGTGCGCCGTCCTGGCGGGCCGGGGCCTCTGAGGTCCCTGACATTCGGGGCTGTGCTTCCTTGCCAGCACAGGCTGCTTGCTGGGCTGGGCTCAGTGACCTTCCACGCTCTGGTCGGCCAACTCCCCTGGCCCGAGCATTCCCAGACCAGAACTTTGCCATCTTTTGCCTGTGGGTCTTGGCCATATCTCCAAACCCTGACCTCATTTTTGGGGTCACCGTGCTCCTGACGTTCCAAGAAGTCCCTTCATCCCTCAGCACTCTGGGCTCTTGCTGTACCTGCCCTCCCCCTGCCCAGCTTGGGTGCTGCCCAAAGAGGTGCTGCAGAGGCTGTGACCACACAGGAGCCCGACTGAGCACCTACTGTGTGCCAAGGCCTGCACAGGTGTCCCTCATTTCACTCCCCTATTTGCAGCAGGAAGATGCTGCCAGCACCCCCATTGTATAGCAGAAGACACAGGCCTAAGAGGTTGGGTAACTTGCTGTGGTGCAGCAGGGGGATTAAACCAGGCCGTGGGCAGGCGTCAGGGGCCCGCTGTCTTGTCCCTGCCTCCACAGCCCCCTGCCTCCGGCCTACTGGGCCTCGTGGGTCTGGTCACGTGGGAGGCTCCATCTGAGGAGGCCGGGTCCCAGTGACGTCTGCTTGTTGCCAGGCCGTGTGGGGCCCCCGCTTGCCTTGGGTCTTCAAGCTCCTGCTCCCCATGGGCTTGGAAAGAAGGGGCAGCTGGGTCCTTGGGAACCTCCAACCAGGCCACTCAAGCTTTAGGATGGAAGCGAACCACCTGGGGCTAAAATGCAGATTCCTGGGCTACCCCAGAGTCTGCGTACGAGGCCCGTAATGGCCGAGGGCTCTGCTCTCACGGCGTCTGTACACACCGCGGCAGCCTGTCGGCTGCGGGAGCAGGGCGTGGCTTTGCGTCTCCCAGAGGACTCGGCAGTAGTGACAAGACTTGGGGAGTGTTCGTAGAGTGAGGTGAGGCTGCCCCGGGAGGGAAGGCGGCCAGGGGGTCCGCGTGGGGCTCGGAGGGCCAGGCGGGTGGGGTTCGCGCTGACCCGTGTTTGTGGGCCGCCGCGTTTACTGAGGCTGCTCCCCACCATCCCGCCAGGACTCGAGTGCCAGTGAGCGCCTTCCACCCTGGTCACCGTCACCCCAGAGCGAGCCCGGCGCCAGCGCACGGGGCTCCCCAAAGTGTTGAAGAAATGCGTGCTCAGTGTCGCGTTACCGCTGTGAGACCCGTGCCCCCAGCCTGGTTCTTGCACGTGGTCACCTCCACCCCAGGCAGCGAGACACTGGCCGGCACAGTCCGCCTGGGTCAGCCAGTCGCTCAGGGTCAGGGGAAGGAGCCATGTGCCTCCTGTCCTGCACGGGAGGCCGATGGGCAGGCAGAGTGGTCACCTACAGGGGACTTCATCGGAAGTCACCGGATCCTAAGTCTCATGGCCCGGGGGCTGTCCCTAGAGGCCTCTGCATGCATCAGGGGGCTACACTCAGAGTCGCAGAAGTAAGAGAAGGTGCCATCATTTTGCACAGACAGAAGTAGAGGTGGGAGGACTTAGCCGTGAGCACCCGGCAAGTTAGTTGTCGCTAGAGGGTTTGGGGTGAGGGCCCAGCCCCGACTCCCAGGGGGGTGGGCATGGCGGTGGGGGCGGGGGAGCCCCTTCCAGTCCGGCTGCACCCCCAGCCTGTGTGAGCCTCCTCCCTGCAGTGTCTGGAGTTGCCAGATGAGAACCGGACGCCCCGTTAAACTGGAATCGCAGCTACGTAGCAAGGAGTGTTTCAGTGTCAGTGCGTTCCCAGCGTTTCCCGGGACACGCGTACACTACAAACTTACTCGTTGTTCATCTGAGATTTACATTTCACTGGGTTTTGTCCCGGCTAATGGGCCGTGGGATGGAGGTCTGTGTTCTCAGAAGGAAGAGTATGGGAGGGAGAAAGGGCCCCAGGGAGGGGAGGAAACCGAGGGAGGGGCCAGGGTGGCGGGGGTGAGAGGGGGTTGTGAGGGGGAGGGGGCTGGACCGACCAGCAGGCGGTTCCTGAGAGCATCCGCCCAGCCCTGCCGGGCACCCCCTGGCGGCAGCCACTGGAATTGCAGGCACAGCTTGGCGCCCTTGGCTCCGCGACCCGGTGGCCCTCCTGGGACCATCCGGCTCGTCCAGGACTGGCCCCCGGGCAGCACGCGCCAGGCGGGCGTGGAGTGGCGACCAGCCCCGCCCCCCGGCATTCGGAGCCCAGTCACAGTGCTCGTGTCTAGGCACAGGTGGCTTTGCAGGGCTCTCCAGACCCCCGACGACGTCTCCACGGTGCAGCTGGAGGAACAGTGCAGTCAGGTCTCAGCAGCTGCAGGGACGTCCGAGGCCCGTTTGGGCCCCAGATGTGGGCATTTCCCATCCCCAGCCTGTGGGTGGCCCGGGTCGGCGGGCTCGCCACCACTCGGAGTCTTGGTGGCCAGGAGAGCGGCCCAGACGGAGATGAGAGCAGCTTGGTCCCACAGGTCGGGGCTTTGGTGGTGGGACGAGCTAAATCTTGATGGGGGGGAGGGTTGGAGACACATCTTGCTGGCAGTGCCCGCGGCTGCATGGGGCGGGGCGTGGTGGCTGCCAGGACCTGGCCCCTGCCCGGCTCGCCTCCCTTTCACAGCGGTCTGCCTGCTGGCCGGCCAGCCCCAGCGGCCTCTCCAGGTTCCTGGGACGTTCTCAGCTGGGAGGGACAGGGAGAGAAGCGACATTCCCAGGGACAGTGACAGGCCCCCGGGACTCATTGCTTTTTGGAACGGAAGGCCTCCGTGACCCAGGGCCCTCCAGGGGCCATCACGAGCCTCTCAGAGTGACTGCTGGGGCCCAGAGGGTCAGCGAAAGGCCGCGGGTAAAGGCCGTCAGTCACACAGACCGCAGGCCTTCGGAAGCGGGCAGCCCTGGCCCAGGGGTGCTCTGTCTGCCGGCCCCCGTCCTGCTGGCCCTGGAGGAGCCTGGGCACTCCTGCCCCTCACCTGCTCTTTGCTCTCTGTGAGAAGGGGTACTCTAGGGCTTGGGCGTCCACCCCAGCCAGTTGTCCTTCGGGGTGTAATGCTGGATAGTGGGGAACTCAGGCCCTCTCCTGGGGCGCCAGGCTGGGCAATTCCAAGAGTGTCCACCAGGGGGCGGGATTGTACCTCTCAGGGTCCCAGGCGGTGGCTGTAGAGGAACCGGCCAGGGAGCAGGCATGGGGTCAAAGGGCACTAAGCATCTCTAAGCCTCAGCCCCTGCAGCAAAGCCAACTTTCTTGGCTCCTGGCGTGGCTTCTCTGGCCTTGGGCAAGTGGCCTACCCGCCCGATGGCACTGGAGCTCAGAGCTCAGCAGAGGTTGGCTGTGACTGTCCCAGTTCCTAGGCAGAGACACCGAGGCTCGGGGCATTCATGCAGTGTCCGAAGGCCCCGGAGACACTGGGAGGGGCCGGGGCGGGTGGCCCTGCGGGGGAGGGGACCTGGTTCCTGCCGTGGGACACCTCCAGCAGGGGCCGGGACACCTCTCCTGGCATCAGTGCTTTCAAAAGCTAGTGTTCCCCTCTGTCATGCACGGTCTACGACGCTCCCTGAGTACGCGTCGAAAACCCCCGGAGTGACACAGCCGTGACCTTGCCAGCCGCCCCCTGGGGCCCAGCCACTCACGTTTCTGCAGCCGGGAGTCTCCCGTGGTTAACAGTTTCCTATTTCCTGTGACCCGCAGAGCGTGACCTTGCCCCGGGATGACCTGGAGGGAGCCTCGCAGGTTGCCCCGTGGTCAGCGCCATGGGGGGGGGCTGCCGTGCGGGGGGCGGGGCGAGGTCCGGATCAGGCCTTCCGGTGAATGCCTCCCCAGAGCTTCCTCTGCAGGCGTGAGCCTGGTGGTCTCAGACGGGTCACCCGCTGTGACGCAGACACTGTCCACCTCGCTGTACTGTTTCGTCTCGCCCCAAGAGTGGATGTGAAGGGGGCGCTGTCCCGCAGTGGACGGCGGGAGGCGGGAAATGCGACGTTGAAAACTGGTTTCTTGTCCCTCCCTGTGTCCTCTGGGCAGGGTGGTGATGTCCCTCGGCTGTCACTCCCAGGGCTCCGGGGCCCTCCAAAGGATGTCCCTAGGTCACTCGGCCAAGCCATCAGGGAGGTGACAACCATCCAGGGGAAGAGGCCTCTCCTCCGGGACCACGAGGAATAAAGGACCGCTGACCCCTGGACATGCGGAGGGGGCGGGGACGGAGCGTTCCCAGGGCTGGCGTCTGGCCCGAGGCCTCTTCCGTGACGGGCGCCTGCAGAGCCTTGCTGCTGCCCCGGCCCCGTGGCCCCGTGGGCCGGAAGCTCTGGTGGCCGAGCGGGCTGCCCTTCCTCCAGGATATAAATATCCCGGCTCCTTGGGAGCGTCCTCAGGGCCCGAGGGAGGAGGCGGGACTCGGACACAGGCCATCCGGCCTCCAGAACCTTCCCGGGCTGCCCCCATCCGGCTCTGTGTAAAGACCCCAGAGGCTGCTGGTGGAGCATCCTGCCTTACTTCTCTGCCGTTTGGGGCTGTGGGCTGGGACAGAAGAGGGGGTGGCGTCTGTCCGCCTCCGGGAGCCCTGCCTTTGCCTGCAGAGGGGGACGTGATTGGGGTGATAAATGGTGTTCACGTGCCCGTGTGCAGCCCCTCAGATCCGGGAGTGGGAGGCAAACGATTGAGCAGGCCCGTACGGGGACTCCTTGGCCAACGAGGGGATGCCAGGCCCACATGGGGCACGTCACGCCCAGCCCTGTGCCTCCTTCGTCCACGCCAGCCCTGCCACCTGCGTCCCACGGGAGACACTGAGGCACAGAGGCCCCCTACGGGCCCCCCGGCCAGCGGGGAGTGACACCTGTGTCCCCTGGGTGGGCATTCGGGCTGCTTCCACAAGGCTGCAGGGCTGTGAGGTGTTGGGGTGCTCTGGTCCCCCCAGCTAGAGAACCTCCTGCTGCTGGGAGACCCAAGGTAACCAGCTCTGGCGGAAAGACACGGAGAGCCTGCTGTGAAGTGCCATCCCGCTGGCCCTGCCTGTCCCCCGGAGGTGGTGCTCAGGAGGGGACAGGGCCCCTCTTGGCTCTGACTCTGCTGGGCCCCGTTTGACGGGGGTGACAGGAAGCTCAGCCGAGGCACCTATAGGTCTCACGTGGGTCACCAACCCTCGCCCATCAAAACGAGATCAGAAGGATTTAGTGTGAGACACTGCGGAGCATGGCCGGCCCAGGAGGGGTGCCCTGCCCTCTGCCTGCTCCCAGCGGACCCCTCAGCCTTCCCCCCGAGGGCCTACTACGCGCTGGGTGGAGCCTGGGGCTTGTGCCTAGGAGTCCCGCTCCTGGGCCGGGCACTGCTTTCTCCATGTGACGTCGGAGGGAGCCGAGCCTCAGAGGCCCCAGAAGGGAACAGGGAGGGATTTGGAGGCGGCTGGGTAACTGTAGACCACTCTGAGACTGGCCCCAGAAGGCACAGGGCCCTGCCCTCTGGGGGCTCCTGGCTGGGGACGGCCAGCCGTGAGCAAATGATCCGTGGATTAGGTCTGAGAGACCCTCAGCCGGGAGGGACCCTTGCTTTCAGCAAACTAGCCACAGCTATAGCCACAGCCAGTCCGTCCTCCCCTTCATCCCCCCTGTGGCCCTTCTGCCGCCCCGCCAGCAGCCAGCGCCTGGTGCTACCCCAGCCCCGCTGCAGGCTCATGGCTGGCTAACTGACCGAGTCCTCGCGCCTCGTCCTGCTGAGTTCTATGTATTTGGCCTGGAGTAACCCCCGATGGAGCCTCTGCCCAGCTGGGAGCCAGCGTCCTCCGCACTTGGCCCTTTGACCTTGAGATTCTGGCCCGTGAGCTCCTCTTCCCCTCCAGGCTGGCGTCCAGCGTGGGCCCGAGGGACCTGTCCACGTGGCTTTGTGATGACGGCATCAAGCTGCAAGTCTGCACGGAGCTCGGGGTGCTGCGGGCCCCTCCCCAGCCCCCCAGGCCCAGGAAGCCCTGCACCCCAGCTCTGTTCCACTTCCAACAAGGGGTGCCCTGTGACCTCTGTGTGGCCACGCTGGGGTGCAGGTCCCACTGTCCTCTGCCTGGACTGCTATGATGCCCTGCTCACCCTTCCCGCCTCTGTGGGGCCTCTGCGTCCCCTCTCCCCCAGGACCCCTGCCCTTCTCAGGCCCCTAGCTGCCTTTCCTCGGCCTCTGAGAGCCAGCAGACCCCACCTCTCCCCCCTGCCTCCCCTCCCCCGCTATCCTCATTCCTTAGAGGCTTCTCCCACCAGGCTTCTAGTTCCTTCTGTGGGCCAGCAGCTCCACACCTGTCTCCAGCATGGTTCCCGGGTGTCTGCGGGTGCCTCTGGCTCAGCGTCCAACACCAAAGTCATGACTGCCCCTTGCCTGCTGCCCCTAAACCAGTTCTCCCCGCTTCCTGGTCTCAGATGAGGCCCCTGGTTCAGTGAGAAGCTGGGAAGGGGAGAGAGCCAGCCCACGCGGCTCTGGACCAGGTGGGGTGGGGCAGCCAGGGGGCCTCTGCACGGCCAGGTCTCTCCAAATGCTGTCGCCGTGGGCCACTGGGCAGCCGTGTGGCCTCCGGCCAGCACTGGGCTGATCACCTCCGGTGTGCAGGTACGTCCCCGGAGGACAGGTGCGGGCGAGGCCGGTCCCACTTCCTTCCCGCTGTGACGTGGGAGCAGCAGGCAGAGTGGCCGCCTGCCCAGGGGTCCTGCGCCCACAGCGTCCAGTCCGCAAGCCGGGCTGCTGGGCCAGACTCCGCTGGGTCCTGAAAGTTGAGACCAGCTCGTCCGGTGAGCAGGCGGTCACCTGCGGTTTCAAAGGCCACGGCCTGTAACTGAGCTGCGGACACAGCAGGGCCCCTGGAGGCCCCCGTCCTGCTAGACTCCGGTTTCACCCTCAGAGACCGCGGGGCGGGGGCGGGTCAGGTGTCAGCGCCTCCTTCATCGGTAAGGGGCCCCGGGGTGGGGGCGCCTGCCAGAGGTCAGACAGCTGGTCCCAGACACAGCTGGTGACTTTCTGGGTCCCCTGGAGGCCTTTGGGAAGTGGCGGGTTTTAGTTTGTCGTCTTTGTGAAAACAGTAAATAAATCAAATAGATTCATGATACCCAAAACCGCAAGAACAGGAAAGTGAAAAGGACAGGACCCGCGGGCCAGCGGGAGACAGCCCTCGTCACCTCTTCGGCGTAGGCGTCTTTGTGCCACTCCCCGGGTTCGTGTGTCCCCCGCACTGAACTGCCACCAGGGTCACACCTGGCCACGTCGCCGCCTCGCTGCCGCACGCACTCTGGCACGAGAGCCACCCCACAACCTGTGCCTCCCCGGGAACCGTGTCCCTGTGTGGACCAGCGCCCCGTGGCGGCGAACGCAAGGCGTGCAGTCCCGACGTGGGGGGAGGGCCCGCCTGGCACTGCGCATGCGTGACAGTCGCCGTGGCCCCTGCGGCCACGCGGTGCCCCCCCCCGTCTGGGCACTTCTAGGGTTAACGGAAAGGTCGCCGTCAGTTCTGTAGGGGCCGAAGGATGCCTGCGAGTCCTAGTTTGGAGTTTCGTGGCGTTAGGAGTGTGCGTGGGTGTCACCTACTTTGCCTCCTGCCCCCCGAACGGGACCGCCATCTTCGCATGCGTTTCCAGGAACGCTTGATAGACTGAGACTACAGACTCTTTCTCCGCCACATGCATTGCAACTGTTTTTCCAAGTCCGGCTTTTGACCTTTAGCTCTGTCTGCCATCTCTTTCGTATTTGAACATTACTTTTTTTTTTTTTTTTTTCCGATGACGGTCAAGTGCTCGCTCCTGGATGGTCGGCAGCGCTTGGCCAGCTGGGGGTGCTGCTGGCTGAGAGGCGCTCTGAGCTTCCGGGGGTGGGGGGGATTGAGGGGGGGTTCTCAGGCGGAGAGCCCTGGTCCGTGCCATTGAACTCTTCCTGGAAGTGCTTTCGCGGGGGACGGTTCGGGGTCACCCCTTTGGCTCTGGTCAGCCTAAACAGGACGTTCTGTGCGATGACAGAGATCACGCTTTGTTTGTTTGCTGGAAAGTCAGCGAGATGTGAGCATGAGTGTGTGCGTGTGAGCGTGTGGGGGAAGCAGCAGGGACTTGCCCGATTAGCAGTTTTAAAAAAGCCTCTGACCTGAAAATCCGCTTCCTTTGCAGCGCAGGCAGGACAAGGCAGGGCCGGGGCCGGTCCCTCCCCGGGCTCTCAGCCGCCCGGCATCGTGGGTGCGTCCCACGGGGAGGGCAGGACACGGGCGTCCAAGGCGGACGGGGCCCTTGGGGCAGCGCTCCCCCGACCCTACCCGGGGGCTCCCCAGAGGCAGGGAGAGGGGTCCTTGAGCCGTTTCCAGTGTAACCGTCACGTCAGACAGGGGGCGGTTTGCTCCCGACGAGCCCCGCTGGGCCCCCTGGGCACCGGTCCCTGCTGACGCCTTTCTTCAGACCTGTTTTACAGACGGGGAAGCTGAGGCCCGGCGACGGGCCGAGGTGCCCAAGCCACAGCCGCAGAGCGGTGACAGGCCTTGGCAGGACGGGAGCCTGTCTCCTGCTCCTGCCCGGGGGCCATGTCTGCCCCGGCATCACCGGACTTTGGGGAAAACACCGCCCCGGCTCCGGTGCTGGGAGGGTGCCCAAGCTCGGGGTGACTGACAGCTGCAAGGTTCACATCAGCTCCCGAGACGGCGTGCGGCCGGTGCCGTAAGCGGTGATGACGGAGCAGACGAGGGCTGGATCTGGATGCTATTGTCATCTTCCTGTGTTGATGGCTCCCAGCGGCTCCTGGCCTGGGGACAAAGGGATCACTGGACAGCTCTCAGCAACTCCCCCTGCCCCGCAGATGTGCATGGCTTCAGCCACCTGGGAGGTGGTCAGATGACCACGGGACACCCGGGGGCAGGGCAAGCATGGCGTTCAGGCACCAGGCCCCGGACTCCTGGGGACCGGGTGCCTCTGCACAGAGGGCCCTGGCCCCCGTGGCCTGCTCCTGAGCCCTGGCCCTGCCTGTCTCCAGCAGGAGCCTCCGTGTTCTGTCCGCAGTGGGTCCACTGGCCCCGGCCCGTCGGCGAGGACAGCGTGCAGGGTCCGTTTCTGAGCGTGCCCTGGAAACAGGGCATGAATGCAGACTGCTTTTCCCAGACTTCTCGCCAGCCACACCCTGGTTCTCCTAGGTGCCGGGAGGGTGTCCGTGGAAGCTTCTAAAACCAGGGACCCGTCACCAGGCCATGCAGCTAATGCTGTGGGCTGGCCCACCGCCTGTGTGGCGGCCCTGTCTCCACCGGCCCAGCCAGCCAGTGCCTGGGGCTCACCTGCCGGGGGGGGGGGGCTGCCACACCCGTCCAGGACCCAGCCCTCATCTGTGCCAGTCACAAGGCCCCCTCGGGTCCTCTCAAGGGAGACGTGGGAGGGCAGCCTGGGGCAGGGCTGTCCCCTTCCAGCCTTTTAGACAGGAGAGGGGTGACCCCAAAGTCCTACGGGGCATCAGGCCGAGCTGGAGCCTGGATTTCCCAGCCAGAGCTGGACACTGAGTGAGGAGGAAGTTGGGGGGCTCGGAACCCAGGGCCCCCAAACACACCTTGGGCTGGGCAGGGCTGGAGGGGACAGAACCCCGGTCCAAGGGCAAAGCTCTCAGGCACTTCGGGCGTTCAGTTTTCTCCCCAGCCCTCCCTGCTGGGACCCCAGTTAATCAATGGGAGAACTCTCCCGTGTGGCGCTTTCCCCCGCCCACCCCCCCAGGCTCCCGCGAGATGGATGAGCACAAACATCAATTTCTCGGGCTGCACGCCTCCGAAAACACGGCACTTCCTCGGATTGAATTGCTACTGTGTGCCCGGTGTAAATAAGAGGGAACGACGTGGGAGATTTGTTACCGTGGGAGATTTGTTACTGTGTGCGGCTCCCTGGCTTCCCTCTGCAGCAGGGAGGACTCGTGGGGGGCAGGAGCCGGGAGGGGGGAGGGAGCCGGGGGAGGGACGGATAGGGGCAGAGAGGAGGGAGAGAACGGCAGAGAGAAAGAGAGGCAGACACAGGCAGGCGATCAGGGGAGAGGAGGAAGCCAGGAATGGGGGGGGAGGGACGTACTAACTGGTTACTTAGTTCCTGGCAGTGTGGGGAAGGGAGGCATCTGAGGGTGGGCGCTCTGGTCTGGTAGCAGCCGCTGGTAGCAGCCGCTGGGGTGGCCTGTACCCAGGGGTGGGGCTGCCCCCCTCCTCCAACGTAGAGAGAGAGAGGCCCAAGGGAGCTGGCTCAGGTGGGCCCAGGCAGAGGACCCAAAGGCCTTGCCAGGGGGCTGGGAGGCTGGAACAGGGAGACGACTGGGTGCCGCGTCCAGGCACGGGAACCACGGCCCCCCGAGCAGTGGGTGTCGGGGCCCAGCAGGCGGCTTCGCACAGTCGCACCCCTTTGCCGTGAGCCCGTCCCCATTTTCGCTGCCCGCGGGCTCTGTCCCCACAGGCCAGTCCTCCCCCTGCCTGGGTGCTCCGCCCGGCAGGGACGTGTGCAGCACCCATGCCGCCTGCGCCCCACAGACCCAGGACGGAGCCACAGACAGACCTGGTGCAAAATTTTCCTGTCGCTGCATTAAAAAAAAAAAAGGAAAAAGAAACCAGCGACGTTAGTTTCAACAATGTATTTTGTGTCCTGAACACGTCGCACGTCTAGTCGCCCAACACAATGACTATAAAGTGACGATTCACACACTGATTTTCTTCCCGCTCGGCCTTCGCCCCGGGACCAGTGTGTGGGTCTCAGTGTGGCGGCCACGTTGCAGGTGGGGCCTCGGTGGCTCGGGGGGTGAGTGTGGCCGTGGGGGACAGTGTGGCTCTGAGCCCACCTCGGCCTCGACCTCCCCGGTGTGGGCGCCCCGTTGAGACCTGGCGACAACGGCCCGGGGTGACTGTGGGGTCCTCCCCTTACAGATGAGGGGCCGGCGCCGGTGTCGCGGGAAGGAAGGGGGTTCACATGGAGAGAGACCCTCGGAACCCCAGCTTCCATCGGCTCCAGGCTGCTCTCCTCTGCCCGCTCCCCCACCCGGGGGACTGTGGGGCGTCTGACATGAGGACAGAGCAGGGCCGTGGCCAGGCGCGCGGGGATTATCGTTACCTTCGTGGTCGACGTTGTTGTCCAGCGGCTTGAGCGGAGATGGCCTCTGGCCTCGGGAAAGCCAGCAGGTGTGAGTATGGCCTGGTGTGGCTCAGTCCATGGATTGGGGGGTGTGGGGCCCTGAAGTCGACAGGTATGTTGGTCTAACTGGATGTTGGCTGGACGCACCCCAAGACAAAGTCGGGGTTCATGGCTGCCCTCTGCGCTGGGGGTGGGTGGGGACGATGGGGCCGGGCCACGCAGGCACTGCGGCCACCTGGACCATGGGCTCTGTGCATGTTGGGTGCTATGGGGCCCTGGGGGGCAGTGGGTCTGGCACATAGTAGGAGCACGGGCCTCGGAAGCCCTTCCGGAAACCAGGGCTCTCTGGTTCTGAGTCAGAAGGTGTGCGAGGGAGTGTGGGGGGCTCACCATGGCGGGGCGCATCTCTCTAGACGCCTTTCCTGTCATTCGCCAGCGACTTCCCAGCGCAGATGGAGCTGCCTGACCTGTGTCGAGGGGTACGCGTGTCTACCACGCCCGAGTGAGGCGAGAGCACACGGCGACGGGACTGAGCGGGGGCTGGACACCTCCAGCACAGAGGCGCCTCCCAACTCAGCTGGGGCATCCGGGCAGGCTTCCAGGAGGAGGGCGGCTCCTGAAGGTCGTGTGTGCATTTCCTGGGGAAGGAAGCAGGCACAGGAACTCGCAGGCGAGCAGCAAGGGGGCTGGAGCTGAGCTCGGCTGTGGCGGGGGCTGGAGGCCGAGGCGCAGCCACGCGAGGGTCACGTGGCCTGGACCAGGCAGGCTGAGGGAGCAGGAGGAGGATGGGTCGGAGGGATGCTCGGGCCGTGGCGGGCAGTCAGGGGAGAGGCCAGTGCCCCTCGCACCTTCGGAGAGCCTCCCTGGTCCTCCGTGGCCAGCGCACCCCAGAACCCCCACGGCTCCTCTCCTTCCTCCTGTGGCACCCTGGATGGGCCCGAGAACAGCCAGGGCCCTCGGCTACCCCTTGCCTGGGGCCTGGTGGGCCTTCCGCTGTCCCGTTTCCCATTTCAGTCCAAGGTCAGCTGGTTCTTGAGGGTCCCCGCCGAGCGCCTATGGCCGACGCGCTTCTCAGCAGCGAGGCTTCCGGGGCTTCCTGGAACCGGGGCGGCCGCTCTGCCTGAGGGTCCTGGGCGTCCTTCGGTGGGGCTACGCCATGTCCCCTCGGTCCCTCAGGGCTGCCTGGGCAGGATGCGTCTCTCGACCGCAATGTGCAGGGCACACATTCCCGGCGCTGGAAGAGCCTGTGGGCGGGGAGCTCACATGCGGCTCGGCTCTCTGTCCTGGAGGCCCCTGACCTTGCCGCCTGACCAGCCCTTGGATGGCCCTAATGACCCAACAGGGAACGGCGTCCGGTCAAAAATCGCCAGGTGACGAAGTGCGTGTCTGCCACCTCTAGCCCCCCAGCACCCCGCGATCCATCCTGCCTTCTGGCTCTGACACTGGCGGGGGGGGCGAGTGCAACGTTTACCTCTCCCTGGGCTGATGCTTTCTGTTCCATGAGCTGGTGTTCGTGTTTTATTTAAAGACTAATTTTTTAAATTGAGGTTTCGCTTAGAGTCAAGGGTGCAATTTGTAAGTAAACAGCTTCCTGACATTTTACATACTTCCCACGTATAATATTAAAATGTAACAAAATGTAGTTTCTAGAAGCGTTTGTCTGAATCCTCTCTGCTGTGCGGGGGTAGATAGGAGATGAAGCCAGGACCAGCCTCGCTTGGCTGAGAACTTGGCTTTTTACCCCCGCGCCAGCTGTCCTCACCCGGACTTGTTATCTGGGGTCAAGGGTGAAGGAACAGGCTGGAGGGGGCGGGAGTCGTGGGCGGGAGGAGACCCAGCTGCCCAGGCGCGGGCAGCTGGGTTCTGAGCCCCGGGCTCGCGCGCGCGGCCTTGCGCTGCGTTTCGCTGCGTCTCGGGGACCGTCCCCGGCTGCGCCGACGACAGCCCCGGTGCCGGCGCCGCAGGCGCGCCCACGCGCTCGCGCGACTGTTCCCTCACCCGCCAGCCACCCAAGCCGGTGCTGCGCGCCGGGCGCGGGCCGCACGCTGCAGGCCGGGAGCAGTTGTAACACCCGCCCGTGCGGGGGTTGCCTGCCCACGTCGCAGGGCCGGGGCCGAACGCCAACCTTCAGAGCGGGTGAGACTCAGGCCAGGTGCTGGAGCCGGGACCTGAGCTTGCGCAAGTCTCAGCCCAAACGCCCCCGAAAGCCGCTTTCTTAAACTCCACCCGTGGCTGGCGTGGCCGTGACCTGCAAGCCTTCTGCCACTCCCTCAGTGACATCAGGCGGTCCCTCGTGCAGTTGCTCGTCGGGCAGGAACTCCAGGAGAAGGAGCTGTGGGCTGGCCTGGCCGGGGCCTGCGCGCGAGGTGCGAGGGCTGGGCAGAGGCAGAGGCACAGAGGGCCTGGGCCCGCCAGCGTCCCTGCTGTTGGGTCACACGCTGCTCCCTGTCACCTGGGCTGTCTGGAGGGACACAGCCTTGTCTCGGTGGAGGGGGAGGCAGGCCCCGAGAGGGGAAGCTTGTGGTCCGCAGTCACAAAGCTGCAAAGCCAAGCTGGGTCATCACGGGTGTGGGTGAGGCCCAGGGCCGCCACGGCCTGGAAACTTCGAGTGCATCAGGCGAGTGAGTCCAGGCGCGCTGCTGGACGGATCGGGTGCGTGTGGTGGGCGGGCAGGCGGCGGGCACTTTGAGGTGGGTACGGCTAATTTGGTACAAGAACGTGGATGCCACCGGCAATTTCTGTCACTCCGGAGAAAACAGGGAACAGTCCGAGGCTTGTCCAGACGCAGCGGGCGGGGGGGAGGGGGAGCCGGGGGATTGCCTGCAGTGTGGACAGTGGCGCCCAGGCCCTGGGTGGGGCGCCTGCAGCCGGCGGGAAAGGCGACTCGGCTGCAGCATGGCGGCGGGTCCGGGTTGAAGGCGGAGCCCCAAGGGGGTTGTTGGGGTGGTGTCCGCTGAGCTGTCCTCCCCGGGCTGACCTCCGGGACTGAGACAGGCCGCGTGCTCACCCCCGCCACCTCGCTTCCCTGGTGAGGCCCAGGGGCAGAGCATGGTGCGACAGGTCTGGCGGGGACACCGGGGAGCAGGGCTCCCTGCCCTTGGCCTGGCCTGGGGGGTGCGCGGCTGCCGGGCAGAGCCGGCCCCCTGCGTGAGTGTCTGTGCCACAGCCAGCGGCAGGTGAAGTTGCTGGCTCGGGACCTGGCCTTCCTCCCCCAGACCCTCCACGTCCTGGGTTCAGGAACACAGACCCTCCCCGGGTCTAGACTGGGAGGAGAGGGCCAGGGAGCCGGTGGGAAGGATGACCCTGAGCTCGTCCTGGTCCCGGCTCCTCATGCCGTTCCTTCCCGCACCCTGTCCCCTGAGCTCCAGGCAGACCTCGTGACAGGCCAGGCCAGACCCTGTCCTGCCTGTCCTGCCACCTCTGCTCTGGCCCAGGACCCTGCTGTCCCGCTGCCCTCAGGGGACATGGGAGAGCACTCATCAGACCCTCTACTTCTAGAGGACTATCGTAGGCTCGGAGATAGGGTCAGGACGCGCTGGCCCGCGGTGCCCGGTGAAGAGCCAGGACTTTCTGACCGCTCTCATTCATCATATTCGCTCAGGCAGGGGACACAGAGCCACAGAGGTGAGAAGTCTCTCGTCTTGGAGCACGGGATAAGTGGCCCTTGGGGTGCCAACTGGAGCCAGAGCGTCAGGACAGCTGAGGCCCCAGTGCCGTGCCAGATGGCACGGTCTGAGAAGGGCCGAGCCGGGCAGGACGAGGCTTGCCGAGTCCCGGCTCATCTTCTCTCCTTTGAGCAGCTGCTCTTTGGGGACCGGCCTGGGGCTCTGCGGGGTCTCAGCCAGGATACTGGACGTGGCGTCCCCAATCCCGATTGTCCTAGTCGCCCAAGGCCACATGGCTAGTCTCGGCAAGTGGTGAAGAGCAAAGATATGCCAAAAAATTTTGAACCGAATGAAAATTAGAACACATTTGTCACACAAAATTAGAACACAACTTTGTGCGATACAGCTAAAAACCTGTTTAAGGAAAAGTTTCTAGCTTAAATTTATTTAAGGGAAATTTATCTTAAGGAAAATTTGTAGGTAAATGCTTATATTAAAAAAAAATCAGTGGTCTAAACTCTCACCCTGAGAAACTAGAAAAAGAAGCAAATTAACTTCAAAGCAAACAGGAAGGAGGAAACAATACAGGCAGGAATCAATGAAATAAAACACAGACAGGCGACAGGGAAAAATAAGCAGTGAAACCAAAGTTGCCTCTATGAAAAGATTGTATATAATCGACAAATCTCCAGTCGGATTAATCAAGAAAAAAAGACAGAAGACACGAATGACCAATATCAGGAATGGAAAAGGGGCGGTCACCATAGATTCTATAGATAGTAAAAAGATGATAAATAATATTACAAACAGTTTATACCCATAAATTTTACAATGTAGGTGAAGCAGACAAGTTCTCTGAAGGACATAAGCTACTAAAGTTCACTCAAGAAGAAAACAGACAGCCCCACGTACATTAAAGTGTTTGTTGCTAAAAACCTGCCAACGACAATAACAAACTCCAGATCTAGATGAGCCTCCTGGCAAGTTACCCGAACACTTAAGAAAGAAATAACACCAATCACACACACAATCTCTTCCAGAAAAGAGAGGAGGGCAGAACAACGACCAACTGTTTTTATGAGGCCAGTATGACCTTGATACCGAAATCCGACAAAGACATCACAAGTGAAAAAACCTGCAGACCAATATCTCTCATGAACGTAGACACAAAAATTCTCAATAAAACATTCACGAATCAAATCCAGCAATACCCGAAAAGGATAACACATGAGCACTGGGATTGTCCTAGAAATGCGAGTCTGGTTCAACATTCAAAACTCGATCACCATAATTCACCATATCAACAGATTAAAGGAGAAAAAAACGTGATCATTTTGATAGATGTTTTTTAAAAAAGCATTGATAAAATTCAATCTCTAGTTATGAAAAAAACAAATTTTCAGCTAACCAGAAGGAGAAGGGAACTTCCTCAGTTTCACAAAGGGTGTCTACAAAAACCCTACAACTAACATCATAACTGATGGTGAATAATAAATACTTTGCCTCTGCGTTCAGGACCGAAGCCAGGGTATGCAGTCTTATAACTCCTGTTTAGTACTGTGCTGGGCAGCATAGCCGGTGGGGTAAGGCAAGAAAAAGAAATGAAAGATTGTGTTCAAAGTCATTGTTGTTACAGAAAATCTCAAAGAGCCTATGAAAAAGCTACTAGAGCTAATGAGTCAAGCAAAGTCACAAGATACAAGGTTCGTATACAAAAAATTAATTATAATTTTATATACCAGAAACAAATCCCTGAAAACTGAAGTTAGAAAAGAAACATAACCATTTACAACAGCACCAAAACCAGAAACCTAGGTATAAATCTAACAAAACATGTACAAGATCTGTATGCTGAAATTACAAAACACTGATGAAAAAAAATCAAAGACCTGACTAAATGGGGAGATGAGCCATATTCATGGATGGGAGGACTCAACGTGGTCCAAGTGTCATTGCTCCTCAAATTTGTGGTTTAATACAGTCGTGATCAAAATCTCAGCAGGAACGTTTGTAGAAATCAACACGTCGATTCTGCAATCCATGAAGGACCTAGGGGAGCCAAATTAGCTGGGAGAAAAAGAATGAACTTGAAAGATTCACACTCTTTGCTTTTAAGACTTATTTTAAAGCTGTGGTAATCAAGACAGAATGGTATTGGCAAAAGGCTGTACATATAGATAGATCAGTGAGACAGAATATGGAATCCAGGAATAGACCCCAATGAATATGTTTGATTGATTTTCACCAAAGGTGCAAAATAATTCAATTTAGAAGGGATAGTCTTTTAAGCAAATGGTTCTGGAACAGTTAGACATTCGTACACCAAAAAAAAAAAAAAAAAAACAAAAACACAAAAAACAAAACACAAACAAACAAAAACCCAAGAACAGACACTGACCCCATACTTTGCACCATATACAAAAATTAACTCGAAACAGAATATAGAACTATAACATCTAAAGCTATAGAACTCCTAAAATAAAACCTAGGAAAACTATTTTTGTGCCATGGGCTTGGGCAAAGATTTCTTATATCTGACAACAAAACCACAATCCATTAAATATTTGCTAAATTAGAGTTTATCAAATCCTAAAAAATTTAAATGGAAAGATCATCTGCAGGCTTGGAGAAGATAATTTCAAGACATAAATCTGATAGTTTGTACCCAGAATATATAAAAACTCCTCAAACGCGGTAGTAAGTAAACAAAAATGTACAAACGGACAGAAGATTTGGACACGTCATCCAAAGACTATACGTGGATGCCGCAGACACACGTACAGAGGTGGTCAGTATGGTCAGTCGTCGCGACCATGCCGAACACCGCGCCACTGACCTATGATGATGACTTTTTAAAAACTGACAATCCCGGGTGTTGCTGGGGGTCCGGGGCGGCAACTGGCGTTCTCACACGTCGCTGGTGGGGACTCGAGGCGCTGCGCCCGCTCAGCAAACAGTGTGGCAGTTTCTCAGCAAGTCAAACACTCGCTTGCGATACGTCCTGGCAGTGCCGCTCCTAGCCGCTTCCCCAAGGACATCGCACGCGGGTCTGTGCGTGAATGTTTATAGCCGCTCAATTCACAATGGTCCCAGGTGCGATGCAGCTCAAACAGTCTTCGAATCGCGGCATGTCCACGTAAGGAAATGCTTTTCCGCGACGCAAATGAACGAGCTGTCGACAGATGCAGGAACGTGGACGCGTTTCCAACGAATTGTGCAAAGTAAAATAAGTCCGGCTCGGAACTCTGCGCGCCATACGCCTTCATTGAAAGTACATTCTGGAAAAGGCAAAGCGAGAGGGGCAAGCCGTAGGCTGATGGTTGTCAGGCACCGGCAGGCGGGTTTCGGGAGGTGGTTTCTCTGCTCCGTCTCTTGAGTATGGTGGCGGTTACATGACTATTTAAATTTGTTATAATTTACACACTAAATACTAAGAAAGGATACATTTTACTAGAAATAATTATACATCAAGAAACCGAACTGTAAAACAATCTATTTGGGAGAATTAACAACTGCCTGTCCAGTGTTTTCTTACTTTTTTCTTATCATGTTGCATTGGCGAGGGCTGCTAACTCAACACCGAGCAGAAGAGGCGAGAGAAGAAACCCTGGGCTCGCTCCGAATGTCGAAGGGACAGCTTTCCCTGTTTTGCCATTAAGCGTGATGATTGCTGCAGACTGTGGTCTTTCACAGGTGCCGGAAGTCCCCTTTTTTCCTGGTTTGATAAGAGTTAGTTTTAATCAGGCACGGGTGTTGCATTTCCTCTAACGTCTTTGCTATAGACAGTGAGCTTCTCCTCTGATTTTTCTCTTTAATGTGTCTGCATTTCCGATATAATACATCCGTTAAACATGCATTTCTTTTTCCTATTGCTGAAGTCAACGTGCCGTGTTTTGCGTTGTACGTTTGGCATCTACGCACATGAGTATAGTCTTCTTTCTCCAAAGAAAGGACTAGGCGCGGGCGGTGAGGTGCGCCCTCGCACCTTGCACCTGCATCCTGACGTGTGCGCGGTGCTCTTGGCACCTCCCTCACCTCGTCCTCGTCTCGGCCTCATCTTTCTCCTACGTTTTTGTTGGGGTTTGATTTTACATTTATGTTTTCTTTACAAAAGGCATCGAGGCGGGTACCTTCTTTATTTTCTGGGAGAGTTCATGCAAGGTCGGAATGACCAGGATTTCTTCCTTCAACATTTGGTAAATAGTGCAGGTCAACGGTAATTGGAAGATAAAATTATTTAAAAGACAGGAAAATAAATAAAAATATTAACGAATAAAAAAATAAACAACATTTCGTAGAACTCACTGGCGAAGTCGCTTAGACCCAAGCTTCTTTATTTAAAAGTTGTGTTTATTTTGCTGATTAAACTCACGAATGGTTGGTTATAGGACTTCTCAGGTTTTCTCTATGAGTTTTCTATTTCTTCTTGAGTTTGTTTTGATGAATTATTCTGTTTATTTCTCTTTAAATTTTCCCTTTCCCTCCAATTTCATACGTTTTTCAAGTGTATTGACATCGCGTTGGTTTTGAGGCTTTCAGTCTGTTATCTCCGTAGAACTGAAACATCGTTACTTTAGAGTCGTTGTTCGTCTGCTATCCACACGTCATTTCTCATTTCTACCGTTTCTCCTTGTGTTTTTAAAGCACGAGTTAGCTCACTGTGAGGGGCGGGGTTGCGGTTTCACGTCCTCTGGTCGTACGTGGCTTTCACACTCTCTCTTCCCTGACTGGCACTGGGTTCGTGTTGGTCTACTCGGACCTTGGTCCAGAGTCAGGTCTCGAGGTGGTATTTCTGCAGAGACGCTGGCGGTGAAGTGGAGCCTGTCCTGGAGGCAGAAGGCAGCTCGGCTGGGCCTGTCACTTGGAGCTGTGGCCTCGGCCCCCCCTGCCCCCGGCCCCCTTCACAGGACAACCTCGAGGCCAGGCTGCCCTATCTTCTTCTTGTCTCCTTTGACAGACCCGAGTCCTGGCCTCGCCCGGATGCGGGTGCCCGTTCTGCCCAGGGAGGGCCAGAGTCCGGACCCCCCACCGCCCCTCTGTCCGGCCCGTGTCCCCCCCCCCCTGCTGTTTCTCGTCCCCGGAGGTGTCCGCCGTGTTTTTAGCCCCGTGTATGCTTCGGGCCCCCCCCCCCCCACTGAGCGTTGCATCCTGGTCACTGCCTTGCACTGGAACAGTGGGAGGTGAGGAAGCGTGTGCCCTCGAGCTCTTCTGGCGGGAAAGCCCCTCTGTTCAGGAGCGCGATGGCCGCCTCTGCCTGTCCGGCCCAGAGAGGTCGCGCGGGCCTCGGAAAACCAAGGCCTTTGAGGATGCTTTCAGAAAACCGGCAGCTTTCCCTTGAGGTGGATGCGGACACGGCAGTGGGTTTTAGGCCGCGTCCTTCCCTCTGCGTACCTTCCTGCCTCTGTGTTGTGGCTTGTCGGGATAATGATGGGACCCGTGGCCTTCTTCGGTTCCCTGACTCAGAGCCTTCCTGCTCCCGCTCCCCACCCTCCTGCCCCAGAGTCCCTCACCTCCCGTGTCCGCCTGCTCCTGAGAGAGGCCGGCGGGCCAGGTCGGACCCCTTCCGCTGCCTGGCACCTGTCCTCTGCCTTCACGCCAGCCCTGGACAGTCAGCCAGAGAGGTGGCGGCCATCGTCCTGGGGTCTAGCGCTTGGTGCCAGGCCTGCGGGAGGAGCCGGTCGGAGTCCATCGAAAGGACTGGACGTCTGGTGCCCGGACCCCCCGGGGCCCCTCAGCGTTGCCGGTGCTGCCCCGGCTGGGGGCGGGGGCAGCGCTGGACTAAGGCAGATTTTGTTCCCTTTTGCCCACCGCTGGGCCTCTGGCCGCCTGGCCTCCCCTCTCTGCCTCTGTGAAGGGAAGCGGAGGGCCTCGCGCACGGCCGAGCTCTCTTTGAGGCGTCCAGTGTGACTTCCTGCTTGAGGTCTTCTAAGTTTATGGAATTTGAGAAACGCTGTGTTAGTGAAGGCAGGAGTAACCTTTGACCTCCCCTCCCCCCTCGCATCCTGTCACAGGAAGCCAGCGCTTCTGCCCCACCTACCAGAGGGGCAAGACAACACCCCTGGGAGGAAGGCTTTGCCTTTTCACCCCATCCTCCGTCTGGAAAGTTCTGTGCCCTCATCCCTGGGGGGTTGAGTAAGACAGTGGAGGGAGGCCTGGGGTGTTTTATTGCGGGCCAGAGCCCTGCAGAGGCGGGGACTGGAGTCCCCCCCGCCACAGGGCGCCCATGACAGAGGTGGGGAGGCCGGCGGAGCGGCAGAGGGGCCGCCCCAGAATACCTGCGTGGACGGGAGCCCCAGGGCGGGGCGGAGGGAGAGGCCATCCGTTTGAGAGTTTTATTTACCTTGAACTACTCAGTGAAGCAGACACATTATTTAGGGACTAGAATAAAAAGCCATTCACTTTACTTCAATTGACCATTTAGTTCAATTTGTGTGTTACTGCAGGTAATTACTCCGGTAATAAGGGGCGGGAGTCTGCGCCAACGGGAGCCGGCCCTGGCTGGCGCGTGCGCGCGCGGCGTGCCGTCTGCACTAATTACCCGTGCGTTACCATGGTTATCCGCGTGGACGCCGCGTTAACGGCACCCTGGAAGCATAAAGCAATCGCGGGCTTTGAATTAAATCTTTGTGTTCTCTTAGGGCTAAAAGTGCATTTCACATAAAATAATCATGAATAAAATGAGATCATCTCGGCAGAGTTGCCGGGAAGCTGATTAACTGAACTGTAGAAATGTGACTCCCCGCCTCCCCTCCCAGAATCGGAGCCTCCCAAACGTCGCGGGGTTGCTAGGCAACCCCCCAAGATGACATCACTCACACCACCGCGCTGCCCGCGATGTCATGGCTGCATATTTATAGCGCCTCCGTGGAGAGGGTGTGCCTTACAGAAACGGCATTATTTTCCTCCCTGACAATGTGTCTGAATGGCAGGCGGGCCTCTGTGGACGGTGAAGAAAGAGAATTTGGGAACACCTGTGCGACGCTTTCTGGGGGTGGCAGATGTTTGATTTCCACCAGGTCACGATCACAGGGCCAGATGAAAAGGTGCCTGTCCCAGTGGTCAGCGAGGCCAGAGGACGGGTGGCCGGATGCGCCCGCGGGCAGAGCTTGGGGAGGCGAAGACGTGGCAAAGTCCCCCGGCCATGGTGGGCCCCAGCTCCCTGCTCTAGCCCAGAACCCGCCCGGGAGGGGACACCCCAAGTGGGGGCGGGAGTGGTGCTGAGTGCCCCATCGCGGGGGGCATTCAAGGGGGAGCTGGACTGGAGCAGAGCGGCAGGGGGAGGCGGCAGGTCGAGGCGCGTGCGGCCGGCCAGGCTGACCCTGGAGGCTCCCTGAGGTCCCACGGCCATTGCCGGGCCGACTCCACGCGCAGCCGAGGTCTCTAGGGGCAGGGGTGCGTGAACCCCACAGGGCGTCCTCCCTCAGCCCAGGGACTGGCGGGGGCCTCCTGGGCCACCAGGTGGTCTGGACTTCGCCCTGAAGGCCCTCCTGAGAATCGGTCCCTCTGGCTTTGACGAGAAGGGTGACGGGGGGGTGGGACAGGAACCAAAATGCGGCTGGGCTCTGGACCGGGAGCCAGGACACCTTCATAGTCCGTGTCCTGCCTCTTCTCCCCCCACCCCGGAGGGCCGGGGCTCAGCCCCCAACTCCCCCAGACCCACCCACCGGCGCAGGGATGGCCCCCGAGGATTTCTCCAGGGCCGACCTCCGCCCCGAGATTCAGGCTGTTCGCTCAGCCGTCCACTCAACACCCAGCGCGTCCGCCTCCCTATGACCGCGTCACAAGGGCCCTAACGGCTCAGAGTGTGCACCCCCCGCCTGCCCGTGTCCACCCGCCCCTTCCACGGCACCGTCGCTCTCTGTCCGGCCCAGCTGGACGCCCCGAGACTCTGTCCTCGGTGTCCCCTCCGCCCAGCCGCCTCCGAGCCTCGCACCTGCGGTTCCTCTCCTGGCACGTTCTCGGGGGGCCCCTCCCTCCATGACCTCTCGGCTGGAGGGCCGCAGCTCAGGGGTCTGCCGGACCCGCGCCCTGGTCTCAGTCCCTGGCCCTGACTGTGACACCCACCCCCCCCCCCCTGGTTCCCGGAGCCGCCGTTCGTCCCCTTCCCCGGGACGGAAAGGCTGTGGGAGCAGCGGGGTCTCCGCCCTGTCGATCTTCGGGGTCCACGCAGGGTTGTCGCGTCAATGACAAACGCAGGGCTGGTGTCGTGGTGACGGGCGGGACACCGAGGGCGGCTTCGGGCGGCGTGGGGCACGGACGTCATAGGCTCTCTCTCGCTGGCGCAGGGGTCCCCAGGGCCCGGAGCCGGGGGCGTGGGCGCTTCCGAGGGCCTCGCGCTCAATCTGAGGGGTGTGACGTGGGCAGTCGTGCGAGAGGGCACGGGGGGGCGGTGCTGGTCGGGGCGGGACTTCCTGAGCTGGCATACGAGGGACGGCGCCACAGGAGGCGCTGCCCGCGTCTTGGGGCCCAGGGTTCAGGCTGGGAGACGTCCCCAGGGAAGTCAACACTGTCCACCACCTTGAGGCCTGAGAGAGGCCAGCGGTCGGGGAGCTCCGGGTGACAAGCTGATGGGCCACACGCTTCCTGTAGGAGCTGCTGCTCCTGCTGACGGGGCCCGGGATGGTCAAGGCTGAGTGGCTGGGACCCCATCCTGCGGGAGGAGAGACCACGCACACGTCTTCCTGGAAGACGGGCCCTCGGCCCGGAGCTGGGGGCCTGAGCCACAGGGATGGCACAGACTCGCCCGTCCCCTCCGTCACCCTCGGCCCCACGGCCGGGTACCCTTCTGAAACCCCAGTCCCAGAGGGTCGCCGTGGGTGGCACTGACCCACCCTGATCCCCCACGGATCATGCCCGGACACTGATCCCCACGGACTGCGCCCGGACAGGTGGCCGGGCCTCTCGGAGCCCAGCGTCCTCACCCGCAGAAGGGGGTTGGAAAACCCACCTTGGTGCGGGCCAAAAGGGTCGGGAAGCTCCCAGACCCGCATGGGGGGCGGAGCCAGCCTCAGTCACAGGACGATGGTGTCCCCAGGGACACAATGGGGGCCGTGTGCGGGGCGCCCCTCGGTCGCCAGCAGTGGGGAGAGCCCCGCCTCGCTGTGGGCACGTTTGGCTTCCCTCACTAGCTGTCGTCTGCCTCCCCAGGACAGAAATTCCGCCCGCGCCGAGGGCTCACGTCTCGTCCGGGCTCCACACGCGGTGGCTGGGTTGGCACAAACCGGGTGAGACACCAGGTGTGGCCGGAACGCACTGCCGGCCGAGGCCGGAGCCCTGGCCGCCCCCGTGTGGGTCGAGCCTGGAGTTGCTCCTCATTCTCTGCACTCAAACAAGCAGAGTGAAGTCCAGCAACACCGCTGTGGCCGCGGTGGCATACCCGGGGACATGTCCGAAGGCCCTGTGTGGCGGCAACGTGCGCCACTTCCTGTTCTCGTGTGTCACGAATGCTGTCACCGCCAGAGCTCGGTCTGGGGGGGTCTCGCGAGGCCCCGGTGCTGACTCCGCCTCCGAGGGGTCCGGGACTTGGGGGCCCTGGGCTGTCGTGACGGTGGCTGTGACAGTGGCTCGTTGCCGTCCCCATGGTTTCCCACGGTGTGTGCCGCGTCACGGGCCCTGGCAGCTGGATCGAGTGTCCCGGTGGATTCGCGCCGGGCCACGATGGCCCCTGGTTCCATCCCCCGGCGCCTGTGAGCATGCTGCACGCCGCTCACGGCCCGAATGCGCGGGCCCGGGGGGAAGGCGAGGCCGGCCGACGCCACGCCTCCCTTGTCTTCCTGAGATGCGGCCTGGACAGTCCGGGCCGGGCCAGCCGCCGCCTGAAAGCCCGTGTGGGTGGTGGTGTAGCCAGGGCGAGCTTCGCACGCGCGGGCGTGTGAGCAGGGCAGAGGTCCTCCGAGCCCCGGCTCCCGGGTCCGCGAGCCTGGGTGTCCACACTGCGTGGCCTCTGGCACGGCAGGCCCTCCGGGGACCTCCTCGGGCTCTGTCCTTGCCACGTCGGGGCCAAGTTCGTCCTGCGCATGGGAGATGTCTGGTCCTCCCCGGGCCCTGGCCCATTGTCCTTTCCACCACAAACGAACCGAGCCATGTGGGCAAACGCACGGCCAACTAGGCCACAGCTCCACGGGGGCCTGTCGCTGGGAGCTGCCTGGGCCAGACGGGGCGAGGGGCGCGGGGTCCCTGTGGGCCAGCGGGGGCTGCTTGCTTGGGGGGCCTCGAGGGCTGGGGAGGATGGAGGCTGGTGTGGTGGAGGAGTGGTCTCGGGGGTGAGCACGGATCTTCTCCAGGGGCGTGGGGGCCGGGTGGGGGCCGGGGCCTCAGCGATGACGTTGAGGACCACGGCTCTTTGTCCTCAGGCGTTTCCAGGACGGGCTTCGTTTCACCCCTTTTGCCTCACAGGAATGCCAACCACAAACCATTTTACAGATGAGGAAACTGAGGCCCAGAGAGCTGAGGCCAGGCAGGAGCTGGGCTGTGAGCAGCGTCCAGGCTCTAGGGTCTGACTCAGGAGGGGTCACTGGAGGAGAGAGGCCCCCAGAGGAGAGGGCATTTGGAAGGCGCCCCTGGAGGTGTGCAGGGGGACATCCCTCCTCCACGGGGGCTCACAGCCACCGTGAGAGGCCCGGCCCCGCCCGCCTGCCCTCGCTGGCTTCAGGCTCCAAGTTTACCTGGTGGGAGGTAGGGGAGAGCAAGCGGCTGGTCAGGGACAGTCGAGGTCACTGCCATTCTCAGCAGCGGCAGCTCCCCCCTGCTCCCCCCCACCCCGCTCCCCAGTCCCGGATGGCCAGGTTGGCCAGGTGGCACCGTGTCCTGCTGGCCTCTGCTGGCACCCACAGGAGTCATCAGGGCCGATGCACTCTGGACCACACACACAGCCCGGCGGGTCCCGCATCAACCTGCTGAGCACGGGGGGGCCGTGTCCAGCACCCGCTTTGCCACCCGCGCCTGCAGTCTGCGTGGGCAGCGATCGGGGGTCCCGCGGGCTCCGAGCCTCCACGCCTGGGGCCGGGGTGGCTGGCGTCCTTGTAGGCTGGCCTCGGACTTGACCCTTGGGGCGGGCCCTGGCCGCGTCTGCAGGCGGGGCCTTCTGTCCTCTGATGGTGGCGACGCCTGCCGAGCCGTGGATCATGGAGCCAGCACGTGGCGGTGTCCAGGGCCGGGTTCAAACCCCGGGCCTGCCTCTGGCTGACCACTGACCTTGCCCAGAATGTCATCTGGTAGAGCCTCGTTTTCCTGCTCTGTGAGCTGGGAGGCCGGAATGACTCACAGGTGCCGCGAGGCTTGTACAACTGTCAGGGAGACGTGGATGGGGCGGCGGCTCGGCCCGGCCAGCGGGCGCTGCGCGCAGCAGGGCCTCATGTCAGCCCCTCTCCCCGCACCCCGGCGCTGCCGCCCTCCTGGGGCCCCGTGCATCGCGTGGGCACCTGGGCGCCGTCTCTCTGTGGCTCCAGAAGTGATCTAGTAGGTCAGCACTTTTGAACACCCACTGCGTGCAGTTCGCTGCGCAATGTGCCTGGAGTGAGGAAGAAGGGCACACCGTCTCGGGGTGGGGCTTGGGCTTCCTGAGGAAGTGGCCGCACGTGCGGTGTCGGGTGAGGGGCCCTGAAGGGCCGGGGGCTGGGGACGGGAGCAGCGGGAAGCCAGGGAGGGCCCGCGGAGTTGGCAGGGTGCTGGCCAAATCCTTCTGCCTCAGTATTCCCATCAGGAAAATGTGACCAGCATCCCACGACCTTTTAAGGAAGACAAAGTGGTCGAAGGCCAAAGGTCAGCGTGAGGGCCTGGGTCCTGGGCCTCGTCAGGGACTGGTCACGAGGAGTCGCGTGACCTTGGGGAGGCCCCCACGATCACCCCGTGCCTCTGTGCTCTGGTTTGAAAACTGTGGATGAGCATAGCCCTGCTTCCTGGGGGCCGTGAGGGTGAGCGGTGAGCAGGTGAGCTGGCGGGGCCTCCGCTGGCCCCTGGGGAGGCCCCCCCAATGACGGTTTGTTTTTTCTCTACCTGTCCCTGAGGAAGCGCTCGGTGCAGCCCCCTCAGAGAGTGGGGTTCAACCTGGAGTTACAGGGGCTCATGAGCACGAGTGGAGGGCCCCTCTGAACTGTGCTTGGAGCAGGTGGCCGGACACAAGCACCCTCCTCCCTGGGCGGGGTGCGGGGAGTGGGGAACAAAGAGGCAAGGAGAGCAGGCCAAGGTCAAGGTTTCAGGCACTTCCCTGCAGGTAGCTGCTCCCTGGGCCCCGTGCCTTGGTCAGAGCTCAGTGAGGGGGCAGCGGTGGCCGTCACTTACAGCCAACCCTTCCCCAGCCCCTCTCCTTCCCCTCCCTTGGGGTAGAGCTGGCCAATGATGTGTGTGGGGAGCCCTGCTGGGATCCCCCACTCTCTAGGCTCCGCCAGGGTCAGCCTAGGGTCACTGAGCCTTTGTGTGTATTTGTAAGGGGGTGGCCGCCTGGTGGCCTCTCCTGAGCAGACCCTGCCTCAGGCCGGAACCACCCCAGCTGAGACAAAGTGACCCTGCCCTTGATTTTGGCATTTGAACTCTCCGTGGGCCTGGAGGTGGCGGCAAATCGCCCAGGGGTGTGTGGGGGGGCTCTGCCACCTGCCTGGGGACACTGGCAGCCCGGAGAAGCAGCAAGGGTTTGGGGGCAGGAGGTACGGGGCGCAGCCCGAGCCCCCAAATCTGGTCCTCTGGGAGAGAGTTGGAGACACAGCCTGGGGTGTGAGTGGGGGGGTGGCCTGGCCCAACCCTGGGGGGGTCCCCCAGCAGCTCCCCCTCCCTTTGTGTGTGGCCTGGAGCAGTCGCTTGCATTTCCTCATCTGAAAATGGGGTGAGTGACAGACAGCGCAGGGTCGTGGGGGGCTGTGGGGACAGTGGAGACACACAGTAGGTGCTTCAGCGAAGCCAGTTCTTATGGGGGAGCCAGAGGGGGGCTGAGCTATTTGAGAGAGGAGACCGAGGCCAGCGAGTGGACAGTGGAACAGGAGTCTTGGCGCGGCCTGGACGGGCGTCCCTCTGTCCGGGTGCGGCGGTGACAACCCTCGAGGCTCCTCCCCTCCCCCGTAACAGTCTTCACTGCGTCTCCCCCACCCCCCAGCCCCCGCAGTGTCCCCCCTGCTCCTCATCACAGGATGGACCCAAGGTCCCCTGGATGTGGGGAGTCTCTTTGTCTCTTCAGGGGCCCCAGGCCCTGCCGTGAGGGGGCCAGTGCGGTGTGGGCAGGGCCTATGGTGGGGGCAGGGCGGCCCTCAGCAGGGGTGGACAGATGGGGGGCGCACAGCGCACAGAGCCCGCCCCTCCGGCCCCCTCTGAGCCGCAGCCAGACCCTAACTCCTGATTTTTCATTAAAACAGCCATGGGCTCCGAGCCGTCCAAGGTCACGCGGGGCTGCGCAGGGAGCTGAATGAGGGCCATTACGCTGGCCTCTAAAGTCCCTGCGGCCAGGCCGGCGCTGGTGCTTGATGCGCTGGCACCATCAAGCACCGGGGACACTCCAATTTCCGCCTGTCCTGTGGCGATCGTATCAGGGCCTGAGTGATCTGCTCCCCGGCGGGTGGCGGGGAGGCCAGGAGGCGGCAGCCCAGCTACCAGGCGCCACCCCCCACCGGCGTGCCTCCCCCGGGGAACAAAGGGCTGGCAGCGTGGCCCGCGGGGCTGCAGGTGGGGTTCCAGAGTGCCTCCCCGCCAGCTCCAGTCATCGCCGTGGGGGGACGCTATTCCTTCGCTTCTAGCTGGAAGGGTTTGGCGGGGGTGCAGCCGCTGTGACCTCCACCTCGCACAGGGAGGCCGGGGGAGGTGTGTAAGGAGGTGCAGAGTGGTGGCCGCCCGCCTCAGGGACCCTCCAGAACCCAGGTCCCGTCACCCCATTTCCACGTGGCCTGTGACTCCAGGGGGGCGGCTGCAGCCTGCAGCAAGCCCGCCCAGCCCCGTGCAGGGGTGCGTGTCGGGGGCGGGGTCCAGTGGCCCTGAGTCCCCCGACTCTCACGGTTGCCCAGGTATCCCCACACAGCACCGCGCTTGGACGGGGCTCCACGCGGGAGCTGGAGGCTGCGAAGCCAGTTCTGGGCTGTGACACCGTTTCTCGGAACTTGGCTAAGCAAACACTGGGAACAGCCCAGCGCCCTTCAGCGAGCACCCACAAAGGCCCAGCGCCTCGGCGAGCCCCAAAGTGCTGCGCTGGCTCCAAAGACCACACGCTGCCTGGTCCCCCGACATGGCCGAGCCAGGCCTGGAAAGGGCCACTGCTGGTGGCTGGGCCGGGGGACAGGGCTGACCGCAGAGGGGCACAGGGCAGGTGGGTGGGTGACCGAGTGTGTGCCCTCCTGATGAGGGCAGTGGCTCCATGACGGCAAGCATGTGTCAGGACCCCCAGAACCGTCCATGAAAAACGGTGGGTTTTCCTGTATGTAAATCGTTCCCTCATAAAAACCCGAAAGGGTTCTTTCTGTTCATACCAGACATGGGTCCGGGCCAGACACACCTGCTCGGCCTGTGTGGCAACCAGAGAAGCGCCTCGTGCCGCCTGTCCCTTTGTCCCTCTTGGTCCCGGAGCCACTGCTCATGCTGAAGCCAGGAATGGCTGTGGGGGTAGGGCCCCCCTCTCGGGCCTGGCTGCCGTAGGGCAAGGACAGGCCCTCGAGACCCTGCCCCGGCCTAGCTCCTGGGCCTCCCTGGTCTGCGACGGGGTTCCCGCTGGGGGCAGCAGGCAGGGCTCTGCTGTGGACGTGCCTTTGCTCCTGTGTGAGCAGCCCCTGGAGGGTCCCCGAAACGTGGGAACACACAGACCTGGAAGTTTCTGCCGTGTGGGGGAGGGCCGGGGGCGGGGGCCGCTGTTGGCTCTGGGCTTTCTGTCCCATCGCGGCTGGGACGTGGGGTGACTCCGGGCTGACGGGCCCTGGGAGCCTTCCTCCGAGGCAGGCGGAGCCCCGCTTGCTCCTCTGAGCAGCAACCTTCACGGAAGGGGGGCTGGCAGAGGGGACCGCCCGTTACCTCGCAGGCCTGCCGCCCAGCTCCGAGCTCGCAGGGCCTGGGCGCCTCGTCTCTGCCCGTCGCCGCACACAGCCCCTGCAGGACGGACACACGGGTGGAACAGCCTCCCTGAGTGGGCGTCCCCACTGCCTCCCTCCCTCCCCGCCCCGGAGCCCTGGGCCTCCACCGGGGCCCTCACGGCCACGGCCACGGGTCCTGTGTCTTCAGCGTCGTGTTATCCCGCTGGCCACCTGCACCTGCAGTGTTTCTCCCCCAAGGGGGCGGGGTGCCCACCAGCCCCTCGTGAGGAACGGAAGTCTCAACTCCCACGGCCCCCAGGATGGCTCATTTCGTGAGCCCCTACTATGCGCTGGCTCCGTGAGGAGGCCCAGGCTATGGAAGGGGGGTGGGGGGGGGACAGCCAGCTACGCTCTCGAGCTGCCGGGGATGAGGGGCAGACGAGAGCAGAGCCCAGCTTCCCTGCCCACGTGCTGGCCTCGCCGCCTCTGCCTTGTGCTCACTTCACAGATGAGGAGAGCGAGGTCCAGGCTGGGCTGGGACGCAGGAGACTCGGCACCCACCCCCACCCCCGGCCCCCGCCCGCCCAGGCCCCTCCCAGACCAGGTGCGTCAGCATCCGAGGCATGTGTCAGCACACTCTGTACTGTGTGCCCGGCCACTTGGCCCTCTGGCCTCTGGCGGTCCCTTTACTGCCCGAAATGCAAATCACAGGGCGTATGAGACCCGTCTCGCACGTAATTTTGAAAAAGGAATCGATATGATATCCTGACCACAACGCCCCGCAGGGATTAACGGGAAGTCGTTGGTAATAAAACAACGTGCACGCATCCAGCGTGCACACGCCCGGCCGTCTCCCGCCCCGGCTCCTGGACTCTCCCCGCCGGCCACAGCGGGGACGAAGAGGGCGCGGGCGAGGCCTGGGCCTCCGGCACCCGCAGGGTGTGTCCGTCTGTGACGTGACTTTTCCAGGTGGTAAAGTTCCAAAGAGAACACGGCACGATGCCTTCGCCTCACAGCCAGATGCCCCCCTGGAAAATCTCGCGCGCACAGGAGACACCGGGTCTCGAAGCGTCTCGCTCGGGTGACGATAAACCGTCCCCCCCCCCCCGGCCGAGCGTCCGGTGGGAGGCTGGGTGAGAAGCTGGGTGAGACGCGGGGCCACGTCGCTGGTGGGCCTGCTCTGCATGCTGGAGGGGCCCCGCTCGCTGGTTGTTAAGCTGCCACGCCTGCCACTGCCATTGTGACGACCCTCGAATTTCCAAAATGCCCCTCAGAGGAAGCGCCACCTAGGTTTTAACCATGATGACATAATTCGGTGACAATACATGTTCTGGGGAACAGAAGATGGACAACTTCATCTGCTGGGGGAACTGGCAGATCACCAGCGTGACCGGCGAGAGCCAGAGGCCCAGAGAGTGGGCGGGGTGCCACCCACGTGATCGAGCACAGAGGGGCTGAGGGGCGGAGCGTGAGGCACTGGTCCCAGACTCCAGGGAGAAATAATGCTTTAGTGCAATATTCTTAAAGATCGAAGTCAATGCAAAGAGTCCACAGCACCCAGTTTTCACAGACCGAGGGTCGGTATCACTGACCTCCTTTTGTCCCAGGCCCCCGTGTGGCTGGCAGGCAGGCAGCCACGGGTCACTTGGCCCTCTCCTTGGCAGAGGGACGCATCCACTCGGTGGCCGTACAGAGAGCCCCTTCACAGCCACGTACTGGGCAAGGTGAGGGCCTCGCTTTGCAGCACTGTCCGGCCCTTGTCTGGTGGACCGAGAACCCAGTGGCCTTGAATAGGAGGTGGGAGGCTCAGGGTGACAGCTGGTTGGGCTCCATGATCCTCTGGAACCTACTGAAACGTGCAGGATCTTGGCCTCGTGACCATCCAGGTCGGTCTGGGGGCTCAGTCATTCCACCCGCCCGGCCAGCCGGGAACCGGGCTGGGGACTGGATTGTATCAGGGGCACGGAGCCGGAGGCCCACCTTCTGGGTCCCTGCAGGGCATAGGTGTCAGGTGGTCTGGACGGTTGGGCCAGTCACACCCAGACCAGTAAAAACCAGTCTCTGGGGGTGGGCCTGGGCATCAGTGTTTAAAACCACCCGCAGGTCACTAATGCTCGGCCAGGACCGAACCAGCTGAGACCTCTCCTGGCAGCCGACCTCTGCATCGGGGGTGCCGAGTTGTCTCACCTCTGCTGTCACCCCCTCTCCTGGGAGATGGCAAGCCCCATGCGAGGCAGAGCCGCTGGTTATGTTTTATGCGCGTTCCTCTCAAAACGCCTTCACTGCCTTTGTCAGTCTCTCTCTCGGAAAAGCTGTCATTCGAGATTAGTAGGATTATGCCCACTCACACTCAGGGGGGCCCTGATCTGCTGCGGGGTGCGGGGGTCCTTGCCTTGTGACACAGCACGTCCCTGGTTACTTCGCAAGGACGGAGCCGCACGCGCTGTGACCTCACGACTGCCTCTCGCGCGGCACGATGCCTCTGAGGTTCGTCATGCCCTGCGCGGTGGCCCCCGGCGTGGGCGGACCGTGGGACGACCACCTCTGTCCACCTGCCCGTCGGCCGAGGGCCCCGTCTGGAGCGCTCGGGCCCGTCGCCCGGGTGCAGGGCTCGCCTCACTTTCGGGTTTTCCAGAGGTGGGCTCCTGTCAGGCCGTGACCTTGTGTCCCCGTTCTTTGTGAGTCCCCCCGGACCACGCACACAGTGGGTGCTTTATAAATCACCAGGCTGTGAGTCTTAATGGGCTGTACGAGTTTCGGGCTGATCCCAGGACGCGGCCGTGGCCCGGATAGGCACGAACGTCTCTGCGGGGGCAGCCGGGGTCCTGAGCCTCCCGCCGGCTGAAAGCAAGAGCATGCGTGTGGAAAAGAGGATGCCGCCGGGGGACACCGAGTCCCTCACCTCTTCGGGAAGAACAGATCATTATTTTCCTTTCCTTTCCTTTCCCCTCCCCCGCGGCAGAGCAGATGTTAACTTTCCAATAAACGGAGGGAAAAATAGATGAGAGACATTTAGCGAACTATAGCTGTGCCGGCCAGAGTTATCACTCTGATTTCAACTGGGACTATAAAATTTTATGAGCTATTAAATCGTCCTAAAGCTCCTTTAACACGCACACTCGAGTGTCTGAGATTACCCATTAAGAAAAAGTGTTGCATCAGGAGAAACTTTGCCAGCCCCTTGCTTTCAATTGTGTTCAATCAATAAAACTTTTAACGAGCCGTGCTGCTCGGGGCAGACCACACGGTCCCGCCGTGGACCGGCCGGCCGGTGGTCTTGGGCGTGTCCGTGAGCATGGCCGCAGCTGGGCAGCAGGGCTCTCAGCTGGGGCAGGTCCCCTCCAGGCCTTCCCGAAGGTTCTGCTTCCTGCCTGGGGCTCCACGGTCGTGAGCTGGATTGAGCTGGGAGTCGGGGCCTGGAGATGGACACGTCACGGAAGTGCCCGCCGAGGACTCGGAGGGGAGCCCCACGGGCAATGCCTGGGCCTGCGCATGGGGGCCTGGAGCCCCCCAAGGGGGGTGTGGGCTGCCGGCCAGGCAGCCTTGCAGGGGTGAGTGTGGCAAGGGCCGGCCGGTTGTCCTGAGAAGCAGGGGGGAGGGAGCCCTTTGATCAGGAGGCTTGTGCTGAGTGTGTGTCAGGCCCATGTCCCGCCGGCTAGCTCTCGAGGTAGTAAAGTCACACCAGGCAGGGTGGCTCTGTGCCCCGGCTTTGGTCTGGGATGCTGAGACCCTGGATGGGGTACGTGTCGCCAGGGAGGTGGATGTGGGACTGGGGGAGGTGCCCTGTTCTGGGGCCTGGTCGCCCAGCCAGAGGGCTGTGGGCAAAGGGCCGTCGGTGCCCCGGCCCTCGGAGGAGTGTGGTAGCTTCAGAAGGAGGCGGGGAGGCAGGGGGACCCACGGCCCGCCCCGGGGCTGGGTGCTCTGCTGGTCCGCTGCCCGCGGGACTGAGGGACCCTGGGCTGGTGGGTCAGAGAGGTCCAAGGCCAGAGGTGCCGCCCTGCTGGACAGAGGGCGATGGCCAGGGCGAAGCCTGCACTAAGGAGGATGGATGCTAAGGGGAGTGGATCTCAGGCTCCTGGCCGTGTCCCTTTACCTCCTTGGGCCTCCGCTTTCCCCTGGAGCGTGGGCTGACAGCATCTGCTTCATGGCGAGGTCCAGAAGGTGACTTGGCCTCATGGGGCGCTTTAAAGAGCTCAGCAGATGACCGCCAGAGGAACAGGACCAGCTTCGCCTCTCGCCCAGGGAGGAGCCCGCGGGCACGCGTTGGCGGTGGCCCGACGGCCCTCCACTCTGCGTGTGACGGGGAGGCCAGCGTGCCCAGGGCGGGCCGGGAGCGTGGCCTCGGGGCGTCCCGCTGAGCTGGAGGGCACTGCCAGTGGCCGGAGCGGCTCTGCTGGGGCAGGGCTAAGAGCCGATCTGGCGCCAGGGTGTCTGTCCCTCAGGGCTGGCGGGGATGAGCCCAGGTGCTGGAGCCCCGCGGGGTCACGGGCTGCGGGCGGTGCTGCCAGGTGGTTTGCTTTCCCCGTGTGCCGGGGGCTAGGCAGTGACAGCCATCTGCACCGAGGCCCTGTTCCTGGCCCTCGGGCCGGGGAGCCCAGGACGCCTGGCCTTCCCTCCCGGTGCCGCAGCCGCGTCCTCAAGCCTCAGCCCTTGGGCCGCTGGGAGGCAGGGAGGCCCGCCCGCGCCGCGTCCGGAGGGCTGCCCGCAGAGTCTGAGGCCCTCGCCGCAGACCCGCCAGGAGGCTCCTGCCGGCCGTGCTGTACTGGCGGCTTGGCGGCCTGTCCTGGTGTCTGGCTTGGCACAGACGTGTTTCCTGTCACAGTTCATGTGGCCGACGCTGGTCTCGGGGGCCTCTGGAGCCTGTGTCTGTCTCGGTGGGGCTCCCCACGACCCTGGGGCTCTGTGGTCAGGGAGCGGACCTCCCAGGCCTGCAGCCCCCCCCACACTGGTGCCTCCGGCCTGGGAGAGGCGCCGGGTCAGAGGCTTCCCGGGGCTGCCCGGGCGGGAAGGGGCCGCATCGGTCTGGATCTTGGCGTCAGGCGCAGAGCTGGGCAGGAAAGCCAGGCCTGCCTTTCGGGAGTACGCATGCCAGACGCCAATTAGCGTGGTATGTGGCCGTGTGTGGCCTCCCCGCCCGCCTGGTGATAGGGCCGCGGGCCCACTGCTGCGGGACTCCCCCTGTGGGACCCTGTCCGATTCCTGCAGTCCCACGACCCGCGATACTTTGGGGGTCAGAGGGCTCTCAGCCTCCCTCTCTCGGCTGGGTCTGGGAAAAGAGGGGTCTGACCCAGCCCTGCCGCCCGTTTCTGAGGGGCTGGTCAAGTCATGGCCCACTGTGGGCCTGAGAAGGAGGGGCCGGGGGCTTCGGGGTCGCACAGCGAGTCGGGCAGCACTTCCCTCCCGGTCCTGGACCTCCGCCCTCGGCCACACGGGCCACGGGGACGTCTGGGGGCCCCATGTAAACAGCGATGTGTTTCCAGGAAAAGTTCACCCCCCAGCAACCTACTTTCCAGCGATTTCCATTCTCGTATGAATCAGCTCCGCAGCTTGGACACAGAGTGGGGAAGGGAGGGGCCTGGGCACAGGCCATTCTGACAGGGGCGTGGGCAGACTGGGAGGTGCCTCCCAGCCAAGCCAGCCATCCCGAGGGCCCGCCCCGGGAGGAAGGCCCAGGAGGCGGAGGTGAGACCTCGGTTTCAGGAGCTGAGTTGGGAAAGGGGGGGAAGCACTGGGAGGAGGAGCTTGTGCGTGAGTCAGGCTTCACCCTGGGGCAGTGCGGAGCCCACCGAGGGTTCTTCACAAGGGGCCGGCGGGCGCGCACCTGTATTTTGGGGGTCGCTGCTGGCAGGGAGTGTGTGAGGGACTGGACCCGGGCAAGAGGGAGGCGGGGGCCCTGAACCCGGGTGGAGAGGACGGTGGCAGCAGGGTGTGGGGTGGGGGCTGGGCTCTGCCGCCCGGGGGAGTGCTCGCTGCCCTTTAACTGACTTGGTGGCTGTGCCCCGAGGAGCCACAGCCAGCCTCTGTGCTCCGTGGGGGCGGGGAGGGGGGGCGCCTTTGGCTGGCCCAGGGCTTCCAGAAGCTGTTCCTGGGGTGCCGGCTCTGCGGGGTCTGCGGGGTAAAGAGGTCTGGGGACCCTGGTTCCTCTCAAACCACCTCTTTCCTTGAACCAGCGTCACCTGGCCACCTGCCAGCCTGTGCTTGTTCCTCAAACTCACAGCACCCCGAAGCCCCAGCTGTCGGGCCCCTGGGAGACCCCTTGGGCAGTGCCGACCGTGCCTGCTTCCAGCTCGTGGGGTAGAGCGTTGCAGGGAAAGCCCCGAAGCTGCGGGCTCCATGTCCCTTCCCAGGCCCCGGAGGGGACACCGGTGTCTGGAAGGGCACTGAGGCCCATCCAGGTGACGGGTGTGTGGACACCTTGCACCCACACGCCCAGTCCGACCCTCACGGCACCCAGAGGTCAGGGCTGCAAGGTCATGGAGCAGGGACGCTGAGGCTCAGACATGTGGCCCCCGCCCACGGCCACGGCCGCCAGTGTCCCGACCCCCTCCCCTGCCCTCGCTCCTCCTCCAGGGCACCCCGTGGAGTGCGAGGCCCCACCCGCTGCGCCCAGGCACCTGTCTCTGTCTGGAGAGGGCGTGTGGGGCAGTGGCGGTGCTTGCTGGGCTCACGCTGAAGCCTGAGCCTGACACAGGCCCAGGGCTCCCCCCGCCCCCCGTTCGCCGAGGGACCCACCTGGCCATTTGGCTCTGGGGAGCAGGAGCAGGCCCTGGGTTCAGAACCTGTCCCTTTACTGACTGTGTGACCTTGACCCGCTAGGTGACCTTTGGTGACCGTTCCAGGGTGACAAGGGAGTGGGGCCAGGCACAGAGGTGGCCTCCTCCCCCGCTGTGTGGATGCTGGGGCTCAGGCAGGGAACCCCCAGGCCGTGAGGAGAAGGGGCTGTGGCCCAGAGATTGGACCCCTGTCTTGGCCACATCACCCTCTGCCCCTGCGCCTTCCCCCTGCCCCTCGGACTGGGACGATGCTAAGTGCCTTTGTCACTTTCCGGGGGAGGCAGACCTTGCACACATCGGCAGCCGTCCTGGGGCCAGGGCCAGGGCCAGTGCTGGGCCCCCAAGGACGCGTCCGGGACACTGGCTCTGTCACGCAGGCGGCCCAGGGCTGAGAACCCGGGCAGCTCAGGGCTGGGCACCCCCACTCCACCCCGTTGCCTCCTGCGCGCTCTCCTGGGCGGGGCTCCTGGCCCAGGAACCCGGTGTCTCCCGTCCACCCGGGCACTTTGGAAAGCAGACACGCGGCCTGCGGTCTCTGAGTGGTTCTGGCTCACGGGCAGCGAGCTCGGCCCCACCGGGAGCCTCTCCAGCCGCAGGGAGCCCGAGGGGTGGACGGCCTGGCAGCCCGGGCATTGGCTGCCGACCGCTGCCCCTTGTGCCCGCGGCTCCTCCCTGCCACCCATTTCCCAGATGGGCCTCCGGGCTGGGATGTCCCCTACTGCAGCCAGGCGGGGAGGACGCTCCGCTGGCCCCGGGGCCGCCCTGCGGGGTGGGCAGGAACTCAGGGCTCTGGCCGTCCCGAGCTGCCTGGCTCCCAGCAGCACTGAGGACAGAGCCACTCCGGCTCTGAGCCCTGGAGAGGAGCAGGCTGTGGGGGGCCCTGCCCCGGGCACCCCCCCCCAACCTCTCGGCCAGGAGGGGAGGCGCCGAGGGGCCGGCCACACGGGGGACGTCCCGTGACCCCGGAGGGACAACCGTTCTCTGAGTTTCAGTTTTCTCTGGCCTCATGGCTTCGTGGGTCCCCGTGGTGGGCGTCAGGTGAGCACTGTGTGCCTGCTGCTGCCCGGACCTGTTGCCAGCCTGTCCCACCTTGGCACGGGGACCCCCACCCCCTTCCTTCAGGGAGTCGTCCCTGCCCCCCCACCCCGCCACTCACCAGGCCAGGCCAAGGCCAGCCATGTGCGTCCCACGCCCAGGTGTGTGCCTGTCCCTGGGGGAGGCAGCCTGGGCGCCCTCCACGCTCAGCCCTGAGTCAGGCAGACTCAGCGTTGGGGAGCAGTGGGGGCCCGGCTGGTGGCGACTCCAGGGGGAGGCGACACCCTGCTCCTTGTCAGGCGAGGCCGACAACCCCGCCCCAGTGGGAGGACACCGCCCGGGCCTGCCGGGGACGCCCTGGTGGGCCGTGGGGACATGCTTCTCTGCTGCAGGTGCCTCGCCCAGCGCACGGGCTGTGGTCCGCCCTTCGCACCAGCCTGACGGGGAGCCGGGGAGCCGGGTCGGCCCATTTTGCAGGTGAGGCGTGAGCCCCGGAGGCTTTAACACGTGCCCCAGGGCGACAGAGCGGAAGCGGCCCGAGCTGGCCCTGGAACCTGGTCCCTGTCGTGACGGCCAGGCTCTGCCGTCCGCACTCCGGGGAGGCCACACCGCCCCCAGCGCCGGGGAAGCTCCGGTGCCCTCAGCGCCATCGCTACCGCGTGAAGCCTTTGCGTGAGCGAAGACACGGGCTGCGTGACGAGGTCCGGGGAGGCCTGCCTTCTGTCCGGCCCGCCTTGGCCCCACGCGCCCTGCAGACGGCTCGCCGCGGGAGGCCAGGTCTCCACGCTCCGTCGCCACCAATTAGCTCCCCGGGGAGCAGGCTCTGCTGCCTCCCAAGGTGGCGCTGACCCGGGTCCCCCCGGCTGGGTTCCGAGGGAGGAGCGGGAGCTGCTGTGCCCCCACACGCGTGTGCTCAGCACATGCACAGGCTCAGGGGCTCAGCAGGACACAGGCGCCTCCACACGCCCGTGTTCACAGCGGGGCGTGTGCACACATGCGCGGAACACACGCGGCGCCCGCATCTGTACACGCGGCCCCGGCCGGAGCGGAGGTGCCCACACGGAGACCCGTCTGTCACCGCGAGGCCACACCCCGAGTCCCCCGCCCCCTCCCCACCCCAGCAGCTGGGCCCCGCTTTTGCAATTCTTGCATTTATTTCACAGTCCTTTCTATCGGCAGAGGCTTTCAAAACACTTCAGGCTTGTTTACGGAGCTGTGCAAGAACACTTTGTCTCCGCTCCAACCCAGCCTTCCAGAAGGATCGGGAGCATGCCCGTCTCTGCACTGGGCCAGCCGAGCACGGTGCCAGCAGCAGCCCCGGCTTCTTAAAGGGCCAGCTGGGCTCACCCTTAGAGCAGGGGGGTGGGGGCTTGGACCCGACCCCCGCCCTGTGGCTGCTAGTCCCCCAACACGGGGGGTCCCCGCTGAAATGAAGCGTGAAAAGGCTGGAGACCGGGAAAGCGCCCACGGGCCTCGGAGGAGCCCGCCCATCCTGGCAGACCACTGGGTGCAGCGCTGGGACAATGGGCCCCAGCGTAGCACGATGATCTCGTAACCCAAACTGGGGCAAGACGCGCCATCCAGGCACCCCGCCCCCAACTCAGCTGCTCCCAGGGGTGCGGCTGGAGTAACAGAGAAAGCGAGACTTTCTTTTCAGTTCCCATCTTTCTGAGGGCCGGGCCTCTGAACAGGGTCCCCGCGAGGCCGTCCTTGGCTGCCCACCCCCTCCCATGAGCCCCCCCCACCCCACTGTCCCCAGCGCCAGCACAGGGCCCGCCCTACAGAGAGGGCTGTGGAGGAGAAGCTGGAGCCCAGGGGTACAGCCGCTTAAACCCAGGTGTCAGGGGCCCTGGCCTGAGAGAAGAGCAGAGCCCCCCCGTGGAGGGAGGCACCCCTGCCCCGGCTGCCGGCGACCTGGGAAGGCTTTGACTGGGTTCTCTCGCCTCTTCCCGGAGCTCCCTCCCCTGCCTGGTGCTGCGGCTCCAGACCCCGCTCCGGCTTGCGTGGACCACCCTTCGACACCCAGCACCCCTAACCAGCAAGCGTTGAGCGACCCCCACACCTCCCCCTTCTCCCTGTCTCGCTTGGACGGCTCCCCCAGGTCCTGCTGCCTCCTGAGCTCGAGGCCCGTTTGGGCACCAGCTGTGCTGGTGGCTGCAGCTCCACAGCATGAGACTCTAAGGAAATGAAGGTCAAGTCCACCTTACCCTCCCCGCCCCAGGTCTCAGGAGATGTGCCAGAGACGCACACACATCCAAGGAAAGTCGGTAGATGGGAGAGGGAACAGCAAAGCCAACCCCAAGCGCAGGATTGGCCGGGGGGGGAAGCAAGGAGAGTGACCACGTAGTTGGTCCCAAGTGCAGTGCCGAGTCTCCTGGTGGCCAGAGCAAAAAGGGAAACATGACCAAAGAGAAGTGAGGAGCCTTTTGTGACATTGTTTATCGGAGGGTCCTTACGTCCAGGCCTGGAGGGGACGGTGGTCGAGGACGAAGCCACCCACATGCCTCCTGCTGAGCGCTCCAGATGTGGGTGTTTGCACTGCAGCGCCTGGGACGAGCCTTGGGCAAGGCGTGAGGGCAGTGGTGGAGGGTGGGGGTGGGGTACACGTCTGAGGCAGATGGTGCTCGGGGCTCTGACTCTTCGGAGCCTGGGCCCACCTGGAGCCGGCTTGGGGACAAGGGACCTGGGTGTATGAGCAGATCTTGTGGTTTGGGCCGCCTTACAGGATGTTGGCTCTCTGGGGCCTGGAGCAGACTGGCCCCTGGCCCCAACATGACACGGCTTCACGGGGGCCTCAGACCCCGCCCGCCCCTCTGGGCTGCTGGGTCCCTTCCCCCTGGCCTGTCAGTAAGTCGTGCCTGGGGAACAGGTGCCACCTGCCCGGCCTGCCTCCCTCCATCCCCGGCCACCACTGCCACCTCCCGCCTGGTGCCCCTCTGCGGGCTGGCGGGGCTTGACTCTTACATGCGGTGCACACCGGGCTCGACACGGCCTATCCCAGCCTGCTCCGGCCCACAGTGTGACCCCAGGGACGAAAGGCCCAGCCACCAGATGGGGCTGCAACCGGTTCCTGGAAGCGGGGTGGGGGGGTGGGGGGGAGGGGCCTGAAGCCCCACTGCCCTCACCTTCTGGGTGTCACCCCCCACCCCGGGCAGCTGGCAGGCGGCTCTGCCCACTGGAGACCCCTCTCCCCCGAGCACCACAGTCCCGGCAGGAGGGCTCACGGACGCCACCGTAGCTGGGCAAGAGGCGGCACCCTGTCCTGGTCCCCAGGTGCCAGCTCCTCCTCCTGGGGCGGTCCCCACCCCCGCCCCGCTCTGCCCGGCTCTGCCCCCTGTGGTGCCTCTGCCCATGGGAGGGAGGACATCACATCTTCTGTCTTCACACGTGGAGAGGGAGCGGCTGCCGCTGTGCGGGGCAGCTGTGGGACACCCTGGGAGGCAGCAGCCCGGGGTGGCGTCTGGACTGGGCCCAGCCCCTCGTCCCGCAGCCACAGCTGGCCGTATCCGTGGGCACAGAGACCCCGGGGCAGAGGCGAGGGTCTGCCTGTCCCTCTGAGCCAGCCCACAGGGGCACATGCGGCAACCTTCCCGCTGCCTTGGCACCTCCTGGCCGAGTGCTTGTCCCGGGAGCGGGTGGCTGTCCTGCCCAGCTGAGGGGCCCCGTGAGGGCGGGCGGCGTGCGAGGCAGCACAGCCGACCCGGCGAAGCCCACGGGCCTGTCAGAGGGGCCCGTGCAGGCCGGGCGAGGGACTGGGCCCCTCACCTGGGTTTCTTCACTGGGCGTGGGAACAGCGGCGTCAAGTGCTTACAGCAGGGAGCACCTGACAACAGCCGGGCTCCTGGGGGCGAAGCGAAGGCCCCCCCTGGATAGCGGAGCAGACGGAAGAGCAGTCAGCTCCCGGAGAGGCCGCCCCTTCCCCGCTCCCAGCCAGGGGCCGTGTCCAGGGCCCACCCGTGAGGAGCAGAGGCTGCTGTGACAGGCTCCATCCCCGGCTGCAAGGCAGGCCCCTCCTGGGCAGCGCTGCGTCTGGGCCGGGCCTCCCCCGCATGCAGGGCTCCCTCCTGCCACCGCTCAGCGTCCCCCGTCACAGCCCGGTGGTACAGACACTGTCCCTGAGCCTTCTCCAGAGCAGGGCTCTGGCTCCAGGGGGGGCCGGTGGGCTCCTTCGGGGCCTGGAGAAAATGGAAGACAGGGCCCTCCTGCCCCCTCCCCACCCACGTGCCCCTCGAGGAGGCCTCGGCTCCTACCCCAGGAGCCCCCTTTAAAGCAAGGCCGGCCCTGCGCACGGGACATGGACTTCAGTCCCTCCGGCCCGGCCGGCCCCACAAACTTGCAGCTGGACGCCAGAGGGACGTGCGGTGAGGGAGGGGTCCCCGCCTTCAGTCTGAAACCCCTCACCCTTCTTAGCTCTGCCTGGTGACACCCCAGCTCCTAGGGGGTCCCTGGCCTCCGGCTGCACCTCCTCCCGCCCTTCCCTACACAGCAGCTGGAGGGATGTTTCTAGAACATGCTTGTGTCGTGCAGGAACTGCCTGTACCTCGGTCCCTCGGTGTGACCCGCCCATCGGCTGGCGACCCCTTCCGCCCGGCATGCTGCACACTGTCTTCCGTGTCCAGCCATCTCCCGAGGACACTCACCCCTGACAGAGGGGCCCGTCCCCCAACCCCGTGCCCGCGGCCACTCCCACCCCCACAGGTTTGAGGGGTCCCTGCGGGGTCCTGCTCCCTGCCACGTGCCCCCCCTCCTTTACTCCGCTCGCCATGGGTGCGCAGGGCCCAGGCCCTCGCCCGGGTGCCCAGGTGCCCGGCGGGGACGCCCGGTGAGACATGTGCATTCCGGCGTCCTACACGGGCTCTGTACGTGGCCTGAGCCGGGAACAGGGCCAGGGGTCAGGAGGCCTCAGACCGGAGGTCAGAGGGGGCTCTGGGCTCGACGTTCCCCCCTGAGCCCCTGCAACGCGGCCCCTCGCTCCCTCTCTGGGCCTCAGCTCCTCGGGGCGTGGGGTGGAGACGGGGTGCGGACCAAGGGTGTTACGTGTCCTGAGGGACAATGTGCTGGTGTCAACACACGTGAGTGAACACAGCCAACGCCTCCCTGAGCCCTGAGCCCGTCTCCGGGGCCCTGGGACCTCAGAAACTCTTCCAGTGCCCCCCCCCCCCAACAATGGCCAGAGCGAGGGGTGCAGGCGACGGAGGCTCGCGTTCTCGCCCAGCTTTGAGAGGTGGGGGCTACTACCCCCCGTCACAGATGGGGGCAGGGCCCCCGGCCCTGCTGCAGTCCTGTGTGGCTCTGCCCCTCCACAGAGGGTGTCTCAGGCCCCTGGGGTGCGGGGCCTTCGGCGGCCACGCCCAGGCGGGGGGAGCCCGTCTTCCCTGCGCCCGTGAGTTATCAATGGCCTTTTCCCAGCCCCCGGCCTGAACGTCTGTTCACGCCAGTTCCTATAGCAGTGTCCTGGTGAGGACGCTCCAGGAGAGCCCGGGTGACCGCTCTGGGGCTGTGACTTTCCTCTCTGAGGCCTCTCCTCCCCTCCCCCACCCCCGTGGGGAAACGGGGAGCCGGGCCGGGGCTGGGGGCAGGGGTGTGCCCAGTGCCCAGAGGGACGGGGGCTGTGGACGGGGGCGGGCCAGCCCTGCGGGCGCTTCCGGCCTCCATTTCTTGGCTGGTACCGCCCCGGACCTGCCCCCGGTTCTCCCCCAGGTCCCCTCCAATGGGGCGTTCCTCCCTCTCGCCCACTTGCCGGGCGCTCTGGAAGTCCCCCGCCCCCTCCTGCACCCTGCACGTGGCCGCTGGACCAGTGGCCCCATGGCCGGGGGGGGGGGGCGGCGAGTCTCCCAGCTGGCCTCCAGCTTGCGGGTGGTGTGAGGGTGGGGCGCCCAGACGGTTTGAGGGTGCCCGATCTCGGCAATGCCAACAGCGGCAGCTACAAAGCACTCGGGCCCTAAGTCACCGAGTCACTGCGATGGAGGAAAAACGGGTTCGCGGCGCGTCGATGGGCGTCAGAGCTCTTAGTAGCCGACCTGCTGCGGAGGACGGGCGGCCCTGACCTTCCTGGCAGGGTACGCTCTCCCACACCTCTGTGTGGCCCCCTGTGGGGCCGCGGGGGCTGCTCCATTGACAGGCAGGTAAACCGAGGCCCCGGGCAGGCGCACAGGAGAGCGGCGCGGGGCGCGGCCGCCCTGACCGGGCTCGGGGCTGTGGGCGGCTGGGGCGGCCTCTGCGGGCGACCCCCGCGGTGATGCCTGCACAGCCTCCCGCCCCAGGTCCGGCCAGCAGACCGCTGAGTCCCCAGACCACGTGGGGCCGTTCTGTCCCCAGGGAAGGTGTGGGGTGTTTTGTCCTGAAAAGGTTCCCCCCAGTCTTCACGCCGGGCATCGAGACGGTGGTGCGTGTCCTCTGCCTGTTTCCAGTTCACCCACAGGAAGCCATCGCAGGACGCTGCCCGACCCATGGGCTCCCTAAGCCTTTTATCTGATAAACAGGAAGCTGTGAATTCTGCCAGAAGAACACCGAGATGGGCCGAGGGTGTCTCCCTCGAGGCTGGCCTCTGGGTTAGACGCGGGCCTCTCCCCACAAGCCACGGGCAGGGCCCCGGGGCCTGGATTTCCAGGCCCCGCTGGTCGGCTGGGAGCAGGGAGGTTTGGGAACTGCCTAGGGCCCCCCGCGGCCAGGGGCAGGGCAGGTTTGTCCTCCATGAGCGGCCGCGGCCCTTCTTGGTCTCGCTCTAACCCAGGCTCCCTGACTGGCCATGGCAGTGAGACCCTCTCGGGACCGTGGGGCCGGGAGCGAGCCTCAGACCCGGCACGGCAACCTTCTTCGTGGGTGGCGGGCGGGCACAGCGAGGGCTGCGGGGCGACCTCAGGGCCCCCCGATGGGGAAGCAACCACCTCCTCCCTAACGTCCGCCCTCTCTGCTGGCCCGGGCTGGCAAGCGGGCCACGCCCCGAGTGGCTCGGCATCAGACCACAGGATACCACAGAGAGTGCCGGGTCCACCCTCCTGCCTTGCACAGGGGCCCTTTCCTCCTGCCGCAGGGTGGAGGGCCCAGTGGTCACTGCACGCTTGGCTCTGGGCCAGAGCAATGGGGGGTAACTTACGAGCCGCGTTCTCGGTCTGTGCCTCAGTTTCCCCTGAGCTGCACCCCAGGGCTGGGAGGGGGATTGGGAGAGACGAAGGCCCCCGTGTCCCTCCCCGCACGAGCATCCGCCCTGGAGGCCCACCTCTCAGACGAAGGCCCTGCAAACAAAGTCCCCAGTCTGCTCACTCCAACCCTGGTCCTTCGGCCCGGCCCGGGCGAAGCCGTGTCACCCCGCAGTCAGTGCTGCTCCGGCCAGCCCCCGAGGTGCAGACGGCACCCACACAGCCCCTGCGAGGAGGAACTAAACCTAACGAGTCTCAGTGAGCATCGAAGCCGCGGAAGGCTCGGGGTGCGTGAGCAGACGCTGAGGGGGTCCGTCCAGGCCCCCCGCCCTCCACGCCCACCTCTGTCCTCGCTGGGCTCGGTGTGGGTTGGGGGAGACAAGAGGGTTTTGGAAGCACGTGGACTTGAGTTGGAAGCTCAGTGGAGACCCCGGCCAGTGCCGGGCTTGCTGTCTCTTGCTTCACCTGCATTCTTGAATTCCCACGCTCTGGCGAGGCAAGAGCTGTGGTCCCCGACCTATAGGTGTGTAATGCCACGGTGCGGGCGGTGCTGGCGGCCGGGCTGGGAGCCTCGCTTCCCCGCGCCTCCGATTCAGAGGTGGTTAGTCAGGCGCCAACTGTGTGCGAGTGAGGCTTGAACTAGCTCCTCTCCAAGCAGCGAGTGTGTGACCCAACCGAGAATCCTCTTTCCGCACTGTTCGAATTTCCGAAGAAACGGGGAGCGGCCCAAGCGTCCAGGATCCCAGGCTCGCGGAATGGATAGAGAAACTTCGCACAGTTAGCACCACGTCCACCAACTGTGAACTCGCTTCCACGTGGCTCGGCACCTCGGGGGTCGAGAGGAGCCGGGCAGGGGCCGACAGGGTCCTCACGACCCCGTTTCCAGAAGTCCCGACTCACGAGGGTTTGACTTTACGATGGGGTGACTTTTGTGATGTGTGAAAGTGACATGCCTTCAGTAGAAACCGAGCTTCCGATCTCGAAGTTTGTGCTTTTCTCTGGCCGTCGCTGCCCGACACGATACTCTCTCGTGGAGCGGGCGGGGCGCGGGCACGGCTCCCCGTCATTTGGGGCCACCAGGGCCAGCGGCCGATGTTCCCGGCGCGTGCACGGCCAGCCTTTCTTGGGTGTTGTGTTCCGGGCGCCTTTCGGGTGGGCTGGGCCCTGCCGGGTGCTAGCTTAGGTGCGTTACGTGCGCTGGGCTTAGGGGGAGCCGACCTAAGCTGTGGCTTTAGACGAGGCACAATGGGTGCTGGCGAGGGGGCAGCTGGTGACTGGAGGGTGTGAGGGCTTTGGGCTGGTCGCGTGGTGTCGATCCGGGTTTTGGGAGAACCCGTCCAGCTGTGCGCTTTGGGGTGCGCTGCTCTGCAAGGTAAGTGACGCCTGGTGGTTAGTGATCAGGCACTTGTGCAGCCCGCCACCCGACCCACTCGGGCCCCTGGGTCACCTGCTGGTCTGTCACTTGTCCGCCCCTTCTGGTCCCTGCAGCAGGGACCTGACCGGCCTAAGGCACGTGTCCTGGCTTCTGGTTGAGGCTTTCCTCGCCTCAGAGTCTGTGACGATGGCGATGCTGGTGGTCACGGCTCCTCGCTGCCGGTTCTGGTCTGAACTCTGCCCCCTAAATCAAGACAATGCCACCGAGGGGCAGCGTTGGAGGAGCCGTTTCCCTTCCGGGGCGGGGGCGGGCTGGGCCCCCCGTTCCCACCTGGCCTGGGTGGCAGCCCTCCCTCCTGGGCAGAGGGCCGTGGAGACCAGAGGTGCGGCGTGAATCTCCACGTCGCTCGCCGGCCCCGGCGCTCAGCCTCCGAAGCTTCGCTGTTCCCTGTGGTCCCGCGGGTCAGCGGCCGAGGGACCAAAGAAGGCCTTGGCCCCAGGCAGCACTGAGCCCGGGGACAGGCTGCACCCAGTCCCCAGCCCCGGTGCAGCCCGTCCGGGCGGGCAGGGCTGCACTGTGGAGTGGAGAGCAGCCCCCCACAAAGTCTGGGCCGCCGTACCCACTTCCACACGGGGTGGGAGGGCAGTCCTGCGATTTGCCCATTTTGGGGGACAGAGCAAAAACTGTCCCGAGGCAGCTTTGAGGCTCAGGGTGGCCCTTGCCTGCTGTGTCTGACACTCGCTTTTCAGTCAGGCTGAGCAGTTACAGCCAGGGGGCCAGGGGTACTGGGCCCCAGCTTGGGGGCGCTGTCCACAGACCTTCCCGGGCTGGGGTCCTGCCTGCCCATGGGGACTCCTGTCGGCCCCTCGCTGATGCCCAGCCCATTCGGGCTTCCTGCTTTCCCATGCCAGCCCCTTGCTGGCCCTGACCCCAGGAGTGCCCTGGGTCCTGTGACCCTTGGCCCCTGGCCCGGTCCCATGAACCTCACCGCAGCTTTCCTTCCTGAAGGTTGCTGGGAAGGTTCTGGATTTTAGGTTGAAGAACCGCAGGGCTACGGGCTCCCCATCCTCCAGCTGCTAACGAACGGATCAGCGTCTCAGCTCTCGGGAGCGTGGCACAGATTGTCTTTGTGCACGGGGTGGAAGAGACGTCTCTAAATTTAATTACAATTTGAGGGTGAAACACGCCTCCTCGGCGGGCGCTCTGTGCCTCGAGCATGATTGCTCTTCCACTCTCCCCCTCAGCCCCTTACCACGCCTCTGTGTGCTGTGAGCAACTAATTTATAGGCTAGTAACAGGCTAAAACAATATTTAAAGTCATTTTGCCCAATGCAGCTTGTAAGGAGGGATCAAGATAATAATTACTTAAAGACCTGTTTTGTCACTTCGGAAGCGTACCCTACCCGGTTGGTTCTTCCTCCCACGGTCCCGAGCTGGCGGCTGGCTGGCTCCTCACCCCCGCCTCCTCCACTCACTATTGGGTGTGCCAGGCCCCCCGCCGCCCAATTTGGCAGCGATGGCACTAGAGGACGCACGGGTCCCCGACCGGAAGTGGGGAGCCCGAGGAAGACAGAAGCCGGCCCCGCTGGCTCATAAACCACGTCGGGGCAGAACTTATCGGTCACTCCGGGGGCGAGGACTCCGAGGCCCGGGGTGCGGGAGGCCTGGGTCCTGCTGCCAGCCCTCGGTCTGGCGGGGCGGGGGGTGGGTGGGGAGAGGTGCATCCCACAGAATACAGAGAGGCGGGCCTGGAGGGCGAGCCCTTGCCTGGGCAGGTGACTCTGCTTTTATGGCTCGGCGTGGGGTGGGCCAGGCTAGGAAGGAGTCCTGCAGGTGACAACGAATGAGACCCAGGCGTTCATCCCTGCCCCATCACTGGGCGCAAGGCAGGGCTGTGGTGGGTGGGAGCCGGAGCGAGGCCTCAGCTGACCCCGGGGATTTAGGAGAAAGGCGGGTGGGGGGGAGTAGGGGCTGGGTGGAGGGGGGAGGCCTTCGGTGGGCGAGAGCTTAGCAGAGGGCTCAGGAGGCCAGGCTCATTGTTCAGGCCTGTCGGTCTCAGGCTGTCCTGAGGTGGGAGGGGGTGCCGTGGGGCCACAGAGAAAAAGCAGGACAGTGACGTGGCTTTTTAGGACTTGAGTTCCATGGATGTGGATCTGCCGAGCCTGACGTAAGCTCCGTGTGGAGGACAGAGCGGGCGACGTGTTCCTTTCAGAGTCCCACCCTGGTCCCCACTGTCCCCAGTCCTGACTTCCCCAGGGGGTGACTTTGTGGCCCTGGCCTGGTGGGGGGCCAGCCTCCACAAACTGCGGGCGGGCCGTATGCATGCCTCTTCCGCAAAGAGCCTCATAAAAGGGGCCCCGACTGGAAATCAATTTTTTAAAGCTGAAATCGATAACGATAACTAGTATTAATACTGATTATCTTTTCTTTATTGCACTTTGCAGCTGGGTCCAAATTGTTTGTAAGGATTAGCAGACGTGGCTCTGTGATGCGGCAGGCCATGGGGTAGGGGGGGCCCCCCGGGAACACAGGCCCTGCGACCCCCGCGTCTTTGTCTGAGCTCTGGTCCCACGTGGCTGGGCTCGTCCCACCACGCACATGGACAGGTGACCTCAGCAGCTTCGGTGGGTGCCATGAAAGGCGGGTTGGGGTGCTCCAGTCGGGGTTGGGGTGCTCCGGTCGGGCCTGCGTGCTCCTGGTGCTGAGTTCCACCCTGGGGTGACAGGCAGGTGCCGGGAGCGTGTCACTCGGAGGTGCCAGCGCGGCTCCCACACAGCACCCAGACGGGATGGCCCCTGTCAGTCCTGCTCTTTGGGGTTCTCTCTGGGGGCTGGCCCAGGACTTGGTGAGAGTCTACAGGGTGGGCGCCCAGAGTCCGTCAGGTGACGGCCCTGCCGTTGGACATGACACTCGGGCCTCGGCATGTGTCACTGGGGTGACTCTTCCCTCCTCTCTGAGAAGAACAACCACTAACCCCCATTTTCTAGGTGTACGAGGGGTCCAGGAGGGGACCCCTCAAGGCTGCACATTCACAGGGGTGAGTGGGGTCGAGGCCCAGCAGTGTGCCCGGGGACGCGTGCGCTGGGAGCGGGTGGCAGGCCCCACGCGGGGTGAGGGGCAGGGATAGTGGCCTCCTGCCTCTTGTGGGGTCCACCACTCTGTCATGATCAGAGTCCTGGGCCCGTTTCTTCCTCTGTAAATGGAACCGTGACAGCGCCCGCCTCACAGGGTGGCCGTGAGCATCTCTGGGACTCACCCCCCCGCCCCGGGTCCTCAGACTGCCACCCGCCAGCCCAGGGACACCGCCAGGGAGTCGCTGTTACGACAGGGGGCAGCAGGGTCTGCCTGTCCCTTTTTGATTCGGAGTAGAATTTGAGGATACTGCTGAGCCTCCTGGTCCTCTGATATTTTACCTCCAACCCGAGTGTCGTCCAGCCCTGGATGGAGACGCCATCGACCCAGGGCCCCGGGCGTGAGAACGGCCTTGGTCCTTCCCTCCACGTACGAAACGCTTCCCAGATTGTGCTTTGGTTGGTCCTGTGCACAAGCACCCTGTGTTTGCACACAAGCATGCACACACACACACACACACACACAACACACACACGTGAGCCTCGTGCCTTTAGAGGTGGAGTGTGTCCAGGAACGAGGACCAGGAGGGAGGAGAGTGTGTGTGCACGCACACCAGGGTTTGGAGGACACCATTGGAAACACTTTATTCTATGCTGTTAGGTGGCTGGGTGTTCACACAATGAATCAGACATTTTCTGTCTCTTAAGTTGGGAATCTGCGGGAAAACAATCCTTACTGAAACATGGAACTTAAACATGGCAATAGAAGAAAAAGCTCAGGAATAATCTAGTGGGAACAGGGAAAAGCATCAGCCCAGGAGCCAGAGAGAGCTTCCGGCAGCCACGGCAAGGAAAGAAAGCAGACCGGGTTTGCCGTCCGGGCCAGTTATCCCTGGGGACTAATTTTCCTGGGCCAGAGTCCGGCACTGGTTTACCAGATGTTTCCTTATGAAAGAGGAAGAGGGGGTCCAGGCCTTTGAGGGGCCTTTCCGCCTCTGGGTCCCGGGAGATGCTGAGGCATCTCCGGGAGGCACAGAGGTAGCTGTGCGGACACCCCGACTTCCTGGCTGTGGGGTCCCACATGGACTCGCTCCTCAGGCGAGCGAGAAGCGTGCAGGGCAAGGCCCGGAGCCTGCCTCGCGCGCCGCTGCATTGTGGGGCCGAGTTTGGTGACCACGCCTGTCAGGTGCTGGGCCGACGACTGTGGGTGAAGGAGTGGGTGTTTCCTCACGTCCTCGGAGCGAGAAGGGATCGCGGGGGTGAAGCGGTTGGGGGTGAACCCAGAGGTGGGCCGGGGGTCTCCGGGCCAGCCTGTGACCGGCTGGGCTGGCCACGGCGAGACAACAGGGCTCCTGCTGGTGTGTGACGCTGGGAGGTGTCGTGGGCACACTCGATGGCCGTCAGCTCTCACTCCCTTGCGGCCCCCGCAGGGGCGGGTGGCCTCGGCCATCTGTGGGCCGGGCCTTGGCCTCCCTGCTGGCCCGACGCTGTGGCTCACGCTAGCCCTGTAGTCCATGGCCATCTCGCAGGAGCGGACAGCAGAGACGGAGGCGGGCCAGCCTCTCTGCCTGGCAGGCACGGGCAGGGTCTTGCCCTCTGGGACACTGGGTTTGTCCTTCTGCTGCAAATCGCATCAGCTTCTCCTCGGTGAGGACCATCCATGAGCCCATGGTGGCCAGAGGGACTGGCCTGGGAGTGGCCTCCCTCAGAAGTTTCTGGAAGGTCCAGCATGGTGCTGGGCAGAGAGGAAATTCAGAGCAGAAGCACTGCGGTGTTGAACCAAGTCTCAACCACTCAGGCCCTGAGCTATGTGTGAGGCGGGGCCAGGCGGGGGTGTAGGAGCTGACGCCCCACATCCCCAGGCCTCCAGCTTGGGGTTCCCCGTCTACCGAGCATGTAGGAGGCCTGGGTTCTGGCGCTGGCCCTGCTTCCGATCGTGGTGACGGGATGCCAGCTCCCCGTCTCTGGGCCCCGCTGTTCCTGTCCCTGGGGCTGGGGCACGGCTCTGGGGAGTGGTCCCCGAGGCCCGTCTGTCTCTCCTGCCCCTGGCTCGGCTCCGACAGGCCCAGACCTGCTGCCCGGTCCCCAGCTCCTGCCTGGGCTGACGCCCCCCTCCCCCACAGCCTGCTGGGGCTGTTTACCAGCTGTCCACCTGCCCTGATGTGGACAAACAGACCGAAGACAAACCGTCGGGAGAAGAGAGGCGGCTGGGCCAGTGGGCCAAAGGTACAGATGCTCACCTCACTTGCCTCCTGTCAGTTTATTTACTGTTCCCGAACGCTCGTCTGCCCTGCCCCCGGGACGAGGACGCCAAAGCACGTGGCGTTTTGCAAGGACCCGACCTCGGCTCTGGGAACCTCGTGGGCTGGTGCAGAGACAGACACACGACCCAAAACACAGACGTTGGCCCGGGGCTGCCCGCTGCCTGAGCTCCGGTCTCACAGACGAGGAGACCGAGGCTCAGAGAGGCAGAAGCCCCGGATGCTGCTCGCAGTGCGGTGTTAGCTCACGCTGGTCTGATTCCGGGCTCCGGGCTTTCGGGAAGGCTGTTGTGTCTGAGTCTAGAAAGAGCCAAGGGCAGCAGCTGGCCGTGCCCTGCCAGGCGGGGGTGGCGGCCCACGGGCTCGCTCACACCTGGCAGGCTGCAGGCCAGTTGGGCCGGCTGGGCCGTGCTCTCAGCAAAGCACCCACTGTGCGCCATGCCCGCCCAGGGCGCAGAGTGGAGCCGCTGCCTGCTCCACGACCTTCTGTCAAATAGGGGAAATAGAAGTTAAAGACCCCGGGGGCTGAGGCGTCCCCGGCTGGCGCTTGCTCCCCGCTCTGCCAGGCCCTCGGTCTGCTTCCTTCCTGGCCCCTCACGTGCTCTCCGCCCGACGCCCCCACCACGGCCCCACCCACGAGGCAGGAGCCGTGCTCCGTGGGGGCTGGGTCCCGCATGGGGCAGGAGGAGGCAGGGCCCCTGGTCAGGGCTGACGTTCCCCGGAGCCAGGCACTGGCAGCGCTGGCCTCGGAGGGGCAGGTGGGGGCCCCAGCAGGCCCGGGGACCCCTTCGCCTGGTCTTCGTCCTTCTTTTCCTGACACCCACGCTCCCTGCCAGCTGCTTCTGTCATTTCCGCAGCCCCTCGGCTCATCTTCCTCAGGCCTTGAGGGGCTGTGTCCTCTGCCTGAAACATGGCTCCTCTGGCTGAATTTGGTTCCGATTCAGGCACTGCCTTCTCCAGGCAGTCCTCCGTGACTTCTCAGGCCGTCCGGGTGCCTTTTTTTGTGTGTCTGTCGTGACACCTGTGTGACAGCCCCAACACACACGGACACACCTGAGCAGGGGCAAAAGGAAGTGTCTTGTCATCTTCGATATTCCCAGTGCCAGGCCCTGTGTTGGCCACGACGTAGGCCTGGAAAGTTCTGCTGTGTTTGGAGGTGCGGTGGTGGATTTGCGGCCTGGGGAGCACGTCCCGGGGCCCCCAGCTCGTGCTGGGCTGATGACAGTTCTCCTCTGTCCCTTTGAACTGGACGCTGGGTCTGGAAGGGGACAGGGCAGCCCATTCACCTCTCCCCAGCCTGGCCCCACTGGCTGCTCAGAACACGCTCCCTGTACAAGGTCAGAGGGCAAGCTCAGAGACCCCCGTGGGGTTCGGGGTGGGTCTGCGCCTGTGCTACGCCCCCTCCTGGACCATGAGCGTGTGCAGTGCAGCAAAGGGACAGAGACGGGTCTGCGGGGCTGAGCCCAGGCCTGGTGGGGAGGGCCGTGAGGAGAGGGGGCGGAGGGGCCCGCAGACAGGCCCTGGGCCCCAGTTTTAGCATCGACAGTTCTGAGTGAGTCTTCCGTCTGTCGCCCCGCGAAGCCTTCCCTGATAAGGATGGACCTTTCCATCCAGTGAAGACCCTGGAGAGCCGGTCCACCCGGCCGCCCTCGGGGTTCCCCTGTGGGCCTCCGTCGATCCCGTCCTCCCTGGCCGCTTACAGACGGAGAGAGGGCGGTTCCGTGCCGGCCGAGGCCCCACATCCTGGGGAGCAGCGCTGCTGTCCCCGGCCCCCCAGCTGCCGTCCTGGGCGCCTGCGCCCACGGGGGCCCCCTTGGATTTCTCCCCGATTTGGAGCTCCGAGCCCTGCACGCAGCCGGGCTGGTGCGGCTGGACATTCTGGGCGTGCGGCCCAGCGGTTCTGAGCACGTGCAGCCCGTGGTTAGAGCCGACCAGGCCAGGCCGGGCCTCGGCCTCCTTGCCTCTAAAAGGGGCACGGCCAGCTTTCCCTGGCAGAGCTGTCCAGCATCAGCAGGGCGACCCGGGAGCAAGGGGTCCCCCGCACAGCCCCTGGCCTGCCGGCGCCCAGGGGGCTGGGGACGGTCCCATGTCCCTTTCTTTGGTTGCACATGAGGCCTGCTGGAGGCACGAGCGGTCAACACCCAGAAACAAGCCTCGGTCAGCGCGTTGGTGGGTAGGTGCCCTCCCCTGGGGAGCGGGACAATTCTGGGGTGTGCTCCGCAGGCTCGTCGAGGCCCCTGGGGACTGAGCCCTCTGTGCCTGCAGCAGAAACCGGCTGAGAGAAGCACATCCCCACATCCCACCCCCCGCCTCGCCCAGCCTCCTTCCCACTCCCACCGAGCTGCCTGCACCTACGTCCTTGTCTCCAGGTCCGCCTTAACGGGGACCCAGCCAAGAAAGAGGGGAGCAGAGGGACGGCTGAGTACCCGGAGACCAGTTCAGTAAGCATAATTCTGGTGGGGGCTGGGGAAGTGGGGGGCTTCCTGGGGAGGCATCTTTTGAGCAGGGTCAGGGAACTACTGAGGTGGAGGAAGGTAGAATGGGGCTCTGTGCCCCACCATAACCCCCACCCCCGAGAGCTGGCTCACAGCGCAGCCCTTCACCCCGGGCCCCTGGACTGCTGTACTGGGACCCTGGCGGCCAGCATGGAGGGAGAGGCTCTGCCAATGCCGACGGGTTCCAGGCCGGCTCTTCTGAACCTTCTTATTTGTGCAAAATTGATGTTGTGTCATTAGTGGTTGGAACGTATCTTGGGAAGTTAATCATTAAGCAGTCATGCTGGGAAACGTGGTCTCTTGCGCCCAGAGCCGACGGTCAAGGCCGTGGCCTTTGGTCTTGGCTTTGGAGCTCTCCGATGGACAGGCTTTCTAAGTGACCGTCACTGAAAGGCGATAACCCAGAGCTCTGTCTCCGATGGGCCCTAGAAACGAGCCAGCTCCTCAAAGCAACTCCCAAATGCCCTTGGTGGGATGGGAACCTTGGGGAGGGGGGCAGGGTTCTCCCCAGGAGGGCATAGCTTAGTCCCAGCCCCCAGGGACTGGGCGAGGGGTGTGAACAGGGGACCACAGGGCCCTGCTGGGCCTGTGCCTGTTGGTTAAATTTCGTCCATGAGGGGTGCCTGCACCCCTGGTGTGTTTTATAAGTATCTGTTTCTGTATCCGTCCCCAAGGGCAGGCACAGGGTGGTGCGTTCGCACCTCTGGGACCAGCGGACAGTAAGACATGGTGGGTGCTGAGGCAGTTCTGAATGGGCCAATGGATCGGTGGATGGATGGACAGTGGGCAGCGGGGTGGAGAGGTGGGGGCTGGGTAGGTGGATTGGTGTCGGGGTGGGCGGTTGGGTGGATGGGTGCATCGGTGCGTGGGCGGCATGGGGAGTGAGTGGATCAGGGGCTGGGTGGGTGGCAAAGTGGACGAGCAGATCCTCTTCGCCCTCTCGCCTCAACTAAAGCCCCCGGGGCCGAGTGTCCAGCTGCCGTGAGAGTAATGCTTGCTGGACCACTGGGCCCTGCTCGCTGTGGAAGGCGGAGCCCTCCCCTGGGGGCGCAAGTTCCGAGACCAGGTGAGGGCGGGCTGGGTACCTCGGGCTGGGGGTTCTGCTTCCTGAGCGGCTCAGGGGAGGAGAACCCCGCCCCCTGCCATAGTCTGATGTGGAACTGGGAGAAAAGATGTGTAGACCCTCAGGTTTGGGGACCTGGAGGCTAGGGGCGTCCCTGGAGTACCTGCCCATTAGCACTTAGGGAAGCACGGTGCTCTTGTCAGTGGAACCTTCTGGAATGTCAGAGGCGGAGAGCCAGGGCTGACGCCAGGTGGAGGAACCCGCAGGAAGTCGGTGGGCGTGTGAGTCAGCCTGGCGCCCGTCCAGCCCCGGCAGGGGCAGCTTAGAGCCCCTTTCCATGGTCCGTCTTTGCCGAAGAAGGCCCCCTGACCCTGGGGTCATCCCTTCCAGCCGGACTGTCCTTCGGGCTCTTCCGGTCTTGCTCTCTCTCACACACGTGGCAGGGCCACTGGACAAATGCTGGCCGACGTCCACGGCGCGTGGTTCAACTCGCGTTGACGGGTGGGGTCAGCGGGAGGACCGTGGGGAGGACGGCGAGATGGCACTGCGGCTCTTTTTGGAGGAGCGGCGGTGTCTGCTCAGTGCCTGGGCCCCAGCGTGGCACAGAGGTGACCACGGCCTGGACTCCGTGGGAGGGAGTTCGACGTGGGGCCCAGAGCAAAGGCTCGGTGTCAGAGCCGAGGGCCGTATGAGCGTTTGCCTCTCTCCGCGTCTGTCCCCGCCTGGGCAGAGGGCGCCCCGCCTCCCGGGACAGAGTCAGGAAGGACCACGGGGCCTGACGGGGTGCCGAGCTGGGCGCGGGAGCCGCCGCGAACAGCTCCTCGTTTGCTTTTGCTTTTCCTGCAGTCGACATTCGCCACCACATCCGTTCCAGGCGTACGACCTAGGGCTTCGACACTTACGCACCTCAGGAGGGGATCGCGCGCATTAGGACCGCGGGGCCAGGGCCGAGGCCGGCCCGCTCATCCTGCCCCGAGCCGCCGGCTCGTCACGCGTACCCGAGTCGTGGGATCGCGTCTCTTCGCCGAAGTCACTGGGGAGGAGCTGTGCGCTGGCGGACAGCACTAGCGTCCCCGTTCGTCCCCCTGTCCCCAGCCATGGCCCGGCCGTGAGGCCCTGGGCCACAGCATAACCTGCCAGCCTCCGCCTCCCGGTCCGGACGCCGGGGCGGTGGTGCCTCGTTCATCAGGCTGCGGGAGGGCCGAGGGTGGCAGCGTGTGTGGGGCACCCATGACATGACAGGCGCCAGGGCCTTGCACAAGGCTCTTAGGACTGTTAATAAACACACGGGAACATTATCTTCAAAGCCCACGTTGCTTCGTGCCGTGTTCAAACATCACAAATTTCAATTTCATGCAACGGTGTCGACATCAACCATCCCGAGTCGCTCGCTCGTGACAGGTTAACCGTAGCTGCGCCCTCCTGAGGCAGCATGGGGCAGCTCCGTCCGGGGGACCCAGCCATGGGAGTGGAAAGAGGCCGGGGATCTCAGCTGGCCTCTTCCGTGACTACTCACCAGGCAGCCACAGGACAAAGCCGCTCACATCACGAGGCCAAGTCCGGGCCAGCGTGCCGGGGGAACGGGGAGAGAGGGGGTGAGACGGGTCGCTAAGGCAGGTGGCCCCAATGCTGGCAGCTCAGCAACTCACCTGGGCGTGGCAGCTCCGTCAGGCTTCTAAATGCGCGGGTCCCTAAGGCCTGCGGGGTCTCCCCAGCGTCCTCTTCCGAGCTGAGGTCCAGGGATCAGCAAGGACCCAAATCGGCCCGGTTCCTGATCTGGGATTGGCAGGGGGAGAGTCAGGAAGACCACAGGGGTCCGACATCCCAGCTCAGCCCCAAAAGAGAGTTTCGAGTCAACTGAAAAATGAAATAAAAATTACACTCCCTCCTTTGGCATCTCGGCTTTCCTTTTTAAAGGTTCTGCTCTTAGTAAACGCATTTACCTCTCAGTTAGCTTTCCGGTGTGCAGCCTGGCCAGTGGCGGTGGGGAAGCTCCGGGGAGGCCCTGTGACCAAGGACTGGGCTGGCTGGTGGCGCGGGCTGTAGCCCTAATGGTTGAGAAGCAGGCTCCCCACTTCCTTAAAGGACGGTCCTGAGTGGAACCACGAATCAGAGGATGTGGGTGCCCATCCTGCCTTGGCTGCCTGCTTGTCGTGGGGCCCTGGCAGGCGGTGCGCCTCTCTGAGCCTCCTTCCCTCCGGGCCACTCCGGAGGGCAGCTGAGCTTGCTTCGGGCCCCCTGCAGGCCCTTTATGACCACGCTCGGGACCCCTCGAAGGAGAAAGAGGGACCTGGAACGTGGGGAAGACGAGGCCCTCCTCGCAGAAGCGGGGGTCCCCGGCCCTCCAGCCACAGGGCCGCCTGTGACACCGGCTTCTTCTCGGCAGAGCCTGAGTGTCGGCGTGGCCACCCAGCCCGGGGACCTGGCTCTGTGCTCACCAGGAGCAAACTTGCTCCTTTGAAAGTAAGACAAACCCACAGAGACTCGGGCACACACGTGGCTGAGTCCGCGTGTGAAGGAGCCGGCTGCAGCCGCGGCCGGGGGTGCTGAGAACTGGTCTCAGGCCCGGGCCCAGCGTCAGCACCGTCCCAGGGGCTCTCCCCACCCCGTCTCCTCGCTGGATTGTCACAGTAAACCCCGTCTTGTGGAGGGGTCTTCTGAGATGGAGAGAGGGCACCCAAGGACTTGGGGAGCGGTAGGAACCCCCACCCTGCTCCGTGTCTGCCCTCAAGGAGCTCCCTGTCTGGCAGAGGGAAAAAGGCAAGATGACCAGGCCCCTCCATTTGCTGAATGCTGAGCCACGTCCCCTCCCCACTGGAGGGGAGCCCAGAGTTCAGACGGATAGCACCGCCTCCAGTGGGGGGCAGTTGGGGGCCTCCCCAAGGCGGGGGCTGTGCAGTGCCTCTGATGACCTCAGTCCCCCTCTGTGGGATGGGGACAGCATCCCTTCCCTCCCCTCCAGGGTCATCGTGAGGGGTCAGTGCGGTCACGTCTGGAGAGAGGCGCCAGGGCCAGGCGCCCAGGGGCTGCTTCGTTGTTGTTCAGTGACAGGCAAAGGCAGCGGAAGCAGGAGCAGGGGCCGCCGGGGCCCCGCCTGAGCCCGGTCCTGGGGCGTGGCGCCAAGAGCTCGGGTCGGGGAGCTTGATGCTGGGGTTCACGCCCGACTCCACCCTGTCCTGGGGGCCCCAGGGCCCCAGTCTCCTCCAGGGGCGGTGGGGAGATGGGGTGTGGGCTGCTTATGTCAGCAGGGTGGTCTGCAGACAGGGCTGAGGGAGGGTGGGGTCCCAGCGAAAGAGAGCCACCCTCCCGGAATGAGCCGGGCAGACAGGGTGGGCCCTCGGCCTGCCGGGGGGCTCCCGCCTTCAGCACGTTCCTCACACCCCTTCCAGACTGAGGATGAAGCCTGCCCAGAATAGAACCACATCGGCCCAGTGGGGGTATGTCCCCCCGCCCTCCCCCCACTCCGTCTCTCAGTGGGTCCTCACTTCCAGGGGTCATAGTGCAGGCTCCCCATCTCCCCATAGCAATCAGGAGCAGATGGCTGTGTGTCCCCAGAGCCAGGACCCAGAGTGCAGCCTCGCCTTCAGCAGAGGCCTCCCCTAGGGACCAGCCGGCTCTGACAGGTAGCGAGCGCCCTGTCACCAATGGTAATCAAGCCGAGATTTGGCCGTCGCTCAGATTGGAGGAGACCACAGAATGACGTCTGACCCCACAAGCCCAGCATCGACCCCCGGCCCTCAGCACTGCACTCACTGCCCAGCGCCTGGCCCGGGCAGGACCACGCCGGCCACCCGGCCGCCTCCTCCCGTTCAGGCCTCCGTCCCCTCTGGGGAAACCTGACCCTTTCGTTGTTTGAAAGATGAGAGGAACTTGGGGTTGGTGTTTTGAAGAAGTGGCTTTTTATCAGAAAGCCCTCTGGGAGCCTGGGCCGCCACCAGTGAACGGATCTCTGTTGTTTCAAGGAGGAGAGAGACATCGCCAATGGTTATTGAGATTTATGGCTTCCGCCGAGCCTAATTGCCTCGGAATCTTTTTAACAGTTGGGCTAAGTGGTGCTGAGGCTGACAAGGCCGAGGTGGCAGCTCGCCCCCCTCCCCCTCCCTCGCCCCCCCCCAACCTCCCACCAGCCACACCGGTCCTCCCCGCAGAGGAGAGGACATGTGGACACCGTGGGAGCTGAGGCCCCTGGACAGGTTTCGCTCCTGAGGCTATCGGCTAGGGGTCCCAGAGGGCAGCGGCAGGGGGCGGTGGCGGTCCTGGCGGACGGCAGGGCGGGGGGTGTGCTGCCCAGCAGGCGTCCAGTGTCCACCGAATGTCCAACCACAGAGGCAGAGGCGCGACCCGGCGTCCGACTGGCTGCCTCAGGGGGAGTGAGGTGCCCGTCTCCGGAGGCGTGTAAGCGAGGCGGGGAGGCGGAGGGGAGAGTTCTGCATCAAGGCGAGGCCCATCCAGAGCCTGCAACTGGGGCCGGTGGGGCTGTCTCGCCCCCCGTCCCCCCCTCTCTGTTCGCTGGGCAGACTGGCCGAAGGTCGAGCCGGCCTTTCGCACGCCTTTGCTCACGGGGTTCGCGGCTGGGCTGGGTTTCGGGGCCCAGAGCACTTAGGGGTGGGGCGGGGCCGGGTCCGCTCCTCTGCCAAGCAGGCACTGCGCGTCCTGCACCTTAGCTCCCCCTACGCCCCACGATGAAGGGGGTGCCCTGGACGCAGCTGCTGAGCTCCTCACACCCCAGCAGGGTGGGGGTCCCGCCCTGGCCCCCCACTGGAGGTGGAGGAGGCCCCCTGCCCCGCTCTGCTGGGCTGGGCCGACAGGCTGGGGCTGGCGGAGGGGAGTGGATATGAGAGAGGGCGGGCCTCCCGCCTGCCTCCGTGGTGGCCTGCTGGCTCTCTTCTGCTCCGGGGATCGGCCTGGGGTTGCCACTGATTTGGAGAGTGTGAGGAAATGTGGGTGCTGACTGCCCCCGCCCCCAGCCTGCAGCCTGGGCCCATCCAGCAGAGCCCAGCCCACCAGAGCCAGCCCCACCCACAGACCCACGGGCAAGGAAACCACTGTTGGCCATTGTAAGCGACTGAATTTGGGGTGGTTTGTTACACAGCAAAAACTGACTAATACATGCCAGTATTATTCTAGTGCCTGTTATTACCATCCCGTCTGCCAGTGAAGAAGCCGAGGCTCGGAGAGGTCAGGTCGTGCCCTTGAGGTCGCCCAGCTTGCAGGGGGCAGCCTGGGAGTCGAGCCAAGTCCAGCCTCAGAGCTGTGCTCAGCGACAACTCCCCACCCCTCACTGTCTCCGGCTTCAGCGCCGGGCCTGCCCCAGCCTCCTGGCCCTTGGACCCGCTCTCCCTCTGCAGGAATGCCCCTTTACTTCCCCCCCCCCCCGTGCCTCAGCATGTTACGCCACCTCCTCCAGGAAGCCTCCTCTCTCCGCGCTCACTCTGCCTCACGAGCTTCTGCGTCCCGGCGGATGCTCCGTGCATTTCCATCACTGGTGACGGGTCCCACGCGCGGTATGCAGCCGGCGCTCACTAGGTGCAGTTGGATGACTGTTTACCATGGAGGGTTCCTGGGAGGGTGGCTGAGCCCTTGCCTCCGGGATGAGGAGCGGCCCAGGCCTGGCCTCCCCAGAGTCCTCGGGCCCCGGCCGAAGGAGCCAGCTGCAGCCAGGACCGGGGGCTGTGACCATGTGTGTCCCCATCAGCTCCTTGTGGCCCCCACCCCAATGCACCCACCTCCTCTGTCCCCAGATCCAGAGACAGCCCGAGACCACGCAGCATTGGTGCCCACTCAGCCACGAGCGTTGGCTTAACCATGAGGCCTCGGCCTCTACGTCGGGGGTCGCAGCAGCTCCGGTCGAGGTCACCGGGACGTGAGGTGCTGGAGCGAAGCCCTGCCCACCCCCAGGTGCCGCTTCAGTGCCGAGGGGCCACACCAAGGGCCTCTGGGAAAGGCGAGGAGTGTGGGTCCCACCCCCTCTCCCCCAGGGACGCTGTCTAGGCTCTGAGGGGTCCAGCGAGGGAGGGGTGAGCCTCTCTGAGGCAGAACACCCAGGACCCCCACGGGCCCCCATGGGGGTGGTGGATCGACCTCGTGATTCAGCTCATCACTGTGTCAGGGTGCCATGGCCCGTGGGGTAGGGCTGGCAGAGCGCCTGTCTTCAGGAAGGGGGTGCAGGGGAGGGGCCTGAAGAGCTCGGGGGTGGGCATCTGGCTGTCCTCCAGGCCTGAGTCACTAGTTTTGGGGGCCACGGCTAGCCTCGGATGCTTGGGTCAAGCCTCCTTGTTCGGGGCCTTCGCCTTCCCGGTTGGGGCATCTGAGGGCATGCAGGAGACCTCTCAGCCTGAGGACGCCAGCTGGAGGGGGCGGTGGAGAAACCCCAGACAGGACGGTGGCCGGGACCCAACACTGGGCCCCCAAGCCCCGTGGGGACTTAGGACGGGGCGGGTTGTATGGAGCCCTGCAAATTCAAGCCTTCTCCAAATGCTTGTTGAGTACGACTTTGTCCCCTACCCCCTCAGTCCCAGAGTTCACAGCCTAGTAGGAGGTGGGGGACATGGCTTTGCACCAGGTGAGTGCGTACCGCTCTGAGGGGCTGGGGCGTGGCCTCCCCAGGAGTCCAGTAGAGCAAGAAAGGCTGTCAGGGTGGGGCAGTGAGGCTAGCCCAGGGACGGCCAGGGGCTGTGTCCTCAAGACACACAGAGCACCCAGCACATTTAGCAGGCTGGGCTTGGCCACGGGGGTGTTCCGGGCTGCTGGGACCGTCATTCCTTCCCAGGTGTCTACTGGGCACTTGCTCCATGCCTGACCCTGCACTGGGCATGCTGGGTGCAGGGCAGACGGGTGAGCAGGCACTGAGAGTGGCCAGTGCAGTAACAGGGCCAGCTTTGCCTCCTGCAAAGCATAGCCCGATGCTGGTGAGAACAGGTGACAGGGGCACCACGGCCGAGGGTCAGAATGCCAGGAGAGAGCGGCCGGACACGGGCCAGCGCGGCGGTGCAGAGAGCGTGACGGGGGAGCCGAGTGCTTCTCATCATGAACGACACGTCAGAGGCGTCTGTCCATGCGCTGTGGGATTCACACAGCCCGGGACCCCCTGTTCCACTTGACGGCGTGTACCCAGTGGGGTCGGGCACCCAGGCCGCTTGCCCGTGATGGCGCCGGCTGGAGAGGACCTGGTGTCCTTGTGCGGTGCGTGGAGAGAGACATCCACTGTGGCCGCCGCAGCTGGGCCCGCCACAGCTGCGTGCAGCGGGCGGCCGGCGTGCATGGGAAGCCAGCTCCGCCTGTCCGAAGCCCAAGCGGGCGAGAGGCCCGAGGCCCAGGAGGCAGGACAGCGGCTCTGCTCGTGACGGGTCACGCTCAGTGCGCGTGTGCGTCCCTGTGTGTTTGTTATGCTCTGATTAAAGAAATCAAGGTTTAAAAGGGGGTCCCAGGTGAGTCCCCAGTACCTGGAGGCCCAGCATCCTCCCGCTCCCCAGTTCTGGAAGGCCGAGGTTGCTCTGAATGGTGGAGCCATTGGACTGTCACCCTGGAGGCCAGTGTCAGGGTCTTGCCAGGCTGGCCGAGGCCTCCCTGACCCCCGGCTGGGACTAGGGCCTCTTTGGGCGGGTGAGGGAGGGAGGGGTGCAGGAGGGAGTGACGTCCCCTGGTGGGAGCGGCCAGCCGGGAAGGGCCCCCGGGAAGGGCCGGGAGACACCTGGTGAGGGTGGCTGCTCAGCCTCCCCCGCGGACCCCTCAGGCGGGTGCCGGGCAGCTGGGGGAGAAAAGAACATTCTAAGGTGATCTGTGCCCTGGTTACCATGGCAAACGCCAAGGAGGAGGAAAACTCCAGCCCCACAGCCCCAGCAGCGGACACGGCGTCAGGCTGCGGGGCCGAGGCGCGGGCGCCTGCAGCCGGCACGTGCACGTGTGTGTGTGCACGCGCGTGTGCACGTGTGTGCACGTGTGCGCGTCCGTGCGCAGTTTCCACAATGCCCACAATTGCCTCTAAAGCAACGGCTCCTCAGGAGGAGGACGCGTCTGTGAATGCCAATTGGCTGTCCCCACAATGTTCGTCTAATTAGCGTGTTTCGAAGGGGAAATGAGGGAAAATTACACCTCATCTGAGAAAGCGCTCGGACGTGCTCAGCCCTCTCCGGGGCTCTGGCAGACCTGAGTCCAGGCTGTCCAGGCCGGAGGGGGAGGGGAGGGCCCCGTGGCCCAGGAGTCGGGGGCCGCCGAGGGCAAGGGCGGCTGGGGGATGCGCCCGTCCTGGGCGCAGGGCGGTCGTGGCGGGGCAGGCCGAGGGCCCCTCCCCGGGACTTTGTGACCCAGGCGCCACAGGCCACGGCAGCGTGGCTGAGTACGAAAGACCAGGGCCACCGGAGACCCGGTCCCGGTGCGGCTCTGCCACTGGAACGTTTGAAAAAGGCGGTGATGCCTGTGAACCCAATAGACCGGGACCGAGAAGGGCTTTGTTACGTGTCAGGTCCTGTAGGATGTGGCTGAGGTGCCCCCGGAAGGGTCCCGGGTCTCTCTGTTCCTCATGAGGGCTCAGTCTTGGTCAAGTTCCTCTCCAAGTGTGAGCAGCTGGGCCCGGGCTCCCAGGAGCAGGGTCACTCGCTAGGTGCTCCCGCGTGCCTCCTGGCTGCTTGAGGCCGCACGGGGACAGAGGGAACCCTGCAGGCTTCCCGTACCCCGGGCACGGCCCCGAGGGAGGCCGGGGTGGAAACAGCCTCGCTAGCTGCCCTGGTGGCAGGCCGGCAGCTGAGCTGCTGTGGGGGCTCCTTCTCCACCCCACAGGCCCCAAGCCTCCCCAGTGTCCCACCCAACCCTGGAGCGTCCCCCAGGCGGCTCTGGCCTGGGCTGGGGGTGCGGAGTCTTGGTTCTTCGTCCCTGCTCCTCGGCACCAGCCTGCCAAAGGTCTGCGGCAGCAGTGGCCAGCGCGCTCAGGAGAGCATTTGGAGGGGCGGCTCGGATTGGGGGGTGGTCCAGGGCCCCGATTTCTAGAAGAGCAGGGTGCCTTGCTCGGGAGGGTGCCGGGCAGTCTGCATAGCCGGGACCACTCGGAGCCCCCTCCACCAACGACCTCACTGTCCCAGGTGGAGCCCCCTCCACCAACGACCTCACTGTCCAGCAGCCAGGCCGGGGCCGACCGTCACCTCGTCCTTGCAAGGGAGCTCTTGCTACCCTCCCGGGAGGTGCAGGCGCCGGCCTGTGCTGGCACCACTGGTCCCAGCGGTGACGCGAAGCCCCGCGCCTGTTCCGAGGGGGGCTTCCTGCAGAGCCGGGGGCCAGAGGCCCCCCCCCGCCCCCACTCCGGCCCTCTGCCTGTGCCCTAGCCTCCCCCAGCCTGGGCCGCCGAGGCGGTGGCCGGTGTGCCACCCCGGGTCCCGCCCACTCCCTGCCTCTGCCGCCGGCTCTGCCGCGGGCCGGGTCCTCACAGCTGCGTTGGGCGCCCCGGCGTCCCGCCCCCATCGCCGGGCACCTGGAGGCTGCAGCTCGGCCCCGCGTGCACAGTGCTCTGTGACCGGCTTGGCACGGCTGCTGCTCGCCGCTCGATCACGTTGCTGCTCTGTTGCAAGGTCTGGCGCGTTCCCCGCCGTGTTCCCGCACACGCCAGGAGCTGGCGGCGCCCAGGCTGCCGAGCCGCGGCCTCGCGCTCTGGGTGAGCCTGCCCCAGGGATGGGGGCTCCACCTTCGCGTCCAGCGAGTGTGTCCCGCTCTGTGCCCTCTGCCCGCAGACACGACCTCGGTGAGGCGAGGACCAGCGGCCCCAACCCACAGCTGCAGAACCCGAGGCTGCAGGCGGTAGGAGGGAGGCCAGGGCTTGGCACCAAGTCCCCGTCCTTGGGACCCATCTGAGCTCGTGGCGGCCTGTGTCCACCCACAGGTGCGCACGTCTGCCCCTTGCTTCCCTGTCCTGGAGACGGGTCTGCACCTCCGTGCGCCCACCTGCCGTCCTGTCCCCCAGGGAGCAGGGGCACCACCCCCGCCTGTGCCAGCCGCAGCCCCACCTCACAGACCGCCCACGGGCCGCAGGCCCGCAGAGCCGAGCCGACCCTGACGGGGCCTCGGGCGGCTCCGTGTCGTGGGCCTGGCTCCCTGCCGGTTTGCTGCCTGGACCACGTGTGGAAGGCCACGGCTCGGTCCTCCCTCGGCCCTTGTCCCCGCAGGCCTCAGCCAGGGCTCCACAGACGCGGACAGACGGACCGATGGACGGGTGGCTGGCAGACGTGCAGCAGGACATGCCCCAGCATCCGACGGGAGGACAGCCCCCCGAGTCCCACGCCCTGGCTGAGCGTCCGCAGCACCAGCCGTGGCTAACCCTGCAGGCCTCCCTCTGCCTCTGGCCGGCTCCGCCCCCACGCGGCTGAGCCGGGCTGACCGCAGGTGGCACCTGAGCCGGCTGCCCAACTCAGCTGTCAGTTATTGAAAACCAGCGGCCGAAAGCCAGATTGGCCGCCCCGCCAGCCTGTGGCTGTGAGCGGGGCACATGGCAGGGCAGCTCACGCGCATTTCCTGCTCGTCCCTCCCCGCCCTGAGGCTTCACTCACAGGGACACTCGAAGTTGGGGACCCAGGAAGCTCGTGGCTTCACCCTAAAAGGGCCAGGCCACGGAGTGGAGGCCCCCATGCACGGGTTCATGCTGGGGACGGGAGGTCCTGGTCACGCATGCCCCCTGGCTCCACAGGTGTTCAGTCCCTGGGGCCTCGGCAATCCTGGGGTTCCAGGGTCTCCCCTGATCATGTGCCAGTGGATCGGGGGCTAGAAACCTGCATTCCAGAAGCAGTGAAGCTGGGGCTGGTCCATGTGGCTGGCTCACTGGCTGCCCCCAGGCCAGCATCCCTAAAACTAGGTCTAGGCTTCTCGTAGGACCCCAGGCCCCGCCAGCCGGGGGCGGGTGGGGGTGTGTGGTGTATCCTACAGCAGTCCCCTCTGAAGGTCCTGTCCCCGGCTTCTCCAGGGCAGGGGCCTTCCCATTTGCTCCTTCGGGCGGCCACACTGCTATTGCTGTGGGGCCCCGGTCGTCCTGGCTGTCCCTCCCTCTGCTGCTCCACCCCGCTCCAGTCCTGCCTGATCACGTCTGGGTGGTCGCCCTGCACAAGCCTCATTGGCCCCACTTGCCCCAGTATCCATTGCCTGACCCCAAATAGCTCTGTCATCGAAGACCTGCCGGGTGCTTGGCCAGGGCCCCAGACAGACTCCTTGCTGGTCTCCCTGTGCCTGGGCTTCTCCGAGCCCTGTGACCTCGGGAGGGGGGTGATTGCCCTAAAGCGTCACCTCGGGTCTGAATCTCTCTCAGCTCCGCGCCTTGGAGCTGTGTGACTCTGGCAGTGGCTGGCCTCCCTGGGCCCTCAGTTCCCCTCCCTGTGAAACGCACCTGCCCTGGGGTGTTGGCAGAATTGCGTGGGAGGAACAAAAGCCCAAGCACCCATAGCCCTTTACAACAGTCGTGCGCCCGTGACGTGGGACAGCGTCCTCCGGGGAGCGAGCTTGAGCGTATCACAAGGCACTGTGCTGTGCTGGCCCCGTGCCTGGCACGGGGCGGTCCCGTTAATGGGCGCTGCCTCCCCGATGGCCGCGGTGGCCAGCGAGCTTTGGGACGGACGCCACCCCCCACAACACGCTCTTCCTCGGAGCCCGCCCGGCGCCTCCCAGGTTGGGGCCCAGCCGCAGCCCTTTGGCTGCCCCGGGTAGCACCTCTGCCTGCCAGGTTCCCGGCCACACGCGGCCCAGACTCTCCCCCGCCCCCCCCCCCACCGAACGTCAACAGACCCGTTTTAGCAAACGTGGAAGCCACAGGAAAGCAGAAATGCGTAAACAAAGTGCCGGCCCCTCCGGAGTCGGCAGCCTGGGCGATCCCTTCCTTCCCCCTGTCGGCCCGGCGGCGACAGCCCCGAGTCCTTCCTCCGCCAGGCCCGAGGCTGGCCCCGCCGGGGTGGGGGCCTGCGGCCCACTTCTCGGACGGGCAACCGAGGCGCCAGGAGGCACAAAGGCCCAGGGGCCACCGGGTCCCCCGGCGTGAACCTGGCTCTCCTGCCCCCGGCTGGCCTCCTAGCCACAGTGGGACCGAGCAGAGCTGTGTGGGCAGTGGGTGTACGCAGAGGGAGTGAGGGAAGCGCCCCATCTTCTCGGGGGGCTCACGGCGCCCGTGGGGAGGTGGAGCCCCTCAGAGTCAGTGGCGTGGGGACCCCAGGGTGCCTTCCAGAGGGGGTGGTCAGTGCCGCCCGTGCTGGGGTGCTGCAGCCGGGGCTTCACAGGCCACCCCGCGCCTCCCATCAGAGGCTGCTGCCCCCCAACCCCGTCAGCCGCCCCCAGTCTGTCCAGGGCTGTGTCTTCTTTTCCACACGGTGCTGCGTCCGCTGGGCAGAGGAAGGGGCCTGGCTCTCAGAGCTCCCACAGACATCACCCCCACCCAGTGGGCCCACAGCGCGGCCTGAACAGCCTCACTGTCCCCCCGGTCGCCACCTTCCTCCCCACTCCGCTGCTCCCCTGCCCCCCCACCCCCCGCTGCCCTGCCACCCTCTCAGCTCCAGCAGCTGCCCTCCAGGTGAAGGTTCCTCAGAAAAATGACTTCATTATCATCTTGGGCAGCTCGGAGTTGGGGGAGGGCTGCGTGAGGCCGAGAGGGGGCAGGCGGTGTGGACGCCACCTCGGTCACTTCTCCGGCAGCTGGGCCCCGCGGGCAGGAAGGCCTGCAGCCCAGGCACACAGGGACACCCAGCGGGCGGGCCTGACAGAGACGGATCTGCGGGCCCGGGGGCTGGAGGGGAATATTACATTATGAAAACAAATCACTCGACTGATTGGAACTTAATTATGTCTCTTTTATCTTGGTGACAGTCACGCACCTGGGCTCGAGGCTGCTGAGGGGGCCTGAGCCCCTGGGGATCAATGAAGCGAAGTCCGCCCCCCACCCGGAGGAAGCCACAGCCGGCCCTCCCCCTCTGCGGGCAGGGCGACAAAGGGGCTTCTGCTGGAGCCACCGGGGTCTTGGCAGGGGGTGCGGACCGGGAGGGGTGGGGTGGTCGGGGTCTGCCCAGCCCTGCCCGAGCAAACTCGGAGGGCAGACTGGCCTCGGCCCGGACCACAGGGCAGAGGGCCGAGCTGGGGCCCGAGGCCCGAAGTGCCAGCTGTCCCCGTAACCCGGGGGGGCCGGTGGAGGTGGACTCAGATGGCCCCTCCGCACCAAGAAAGGGGCAGCCAGGACTGCGGGGGAGCGGGGGAGGGGCGCTGCTCCTCTGGGGAGCGTGGCCAGCAGCAACAGCCAAGGCCTGGTCCGAGAGCGAAATCCTGCTAATAATCGCCTTTCGAGGGCACGCACCCCGTGGAGTCCTCTGGAGTGGCCCTGACGGCGAAATGCTGGCCCGGCAACCAGCGAAACCCAGTAGTCTGGAGCCCCGTCGTGGCCTGGGGCTGCTCTTCCACCGCTGGCTGAGTTCAGATCCTGTCCAGGACGGGAGGTTGGCCTCGGGGCTTGGCGTCAGCCTCGTCAGGGTGCTTGGGGGAAACGCAGATCCCTTGGGCCTTCCTGGGTCTTGGTGTCCTCATCTGGAGAGGGGGTGAAGGCTGGCAGCGCTCAGGGCTGGCCCGAGGATACGATGGATGTCACAGCGTGTTCGGTTATGTGACGGGCACACCGCGGGGAGCCCGTTCCCTGTCCCCTGAACAGGACTCAGGTCTCCTGCTTTGCACTGTTGATTTGCTGAACCTTCCAGCCTACCCTACGCGGGTCTAATTATTGGCCCCACTGTACCAACGTGGACACTGAGGGTCAGAGAGGAGCTATCAGCCACCACGGCCACAGGGCTGCTGAGGGTCAGAGGCGGGGTCTGAGGCAGGCCCAGGCGTCTGCTCTCGGGGTCGCTTTCTCTTCGGGGTCCGACCAGGCAGAGGCTGTCAGCATCGTCCTCATATGGCGGTAGGTCACTCCTCAGTGGGACTCTCTGCCTGGCGGGATGTGGCCGGGCAAACGTTGCAGGCAGCACGTACTTGGGTTGGAGGATACAGTCCCCCCGCCAGGCCCAGGCTGTGGATGGTTGGTCCCAGCATGACTCAGGCCCTGGGGACGGCGCCCCATTGGGGTGGGGCTGCTCTGGGGGCTTCTTTGCCCCCCACCCCCATGAGAAAAGCAGGGCCCGAGGGGCCGGATGCCCGATGGCTGTCGCCTCGCGGCCCCCCGGCCCCCGCGATGGCGTCCTGGGATGCGTGACCCCTCGCCCACGCCCGAAGCTCCCGAGGGGGCCACACACAGTCACCTCCCGCAGGAAGTGCCAGGGCGACCCCGGCAGAGTTAATGCCTCTTCATAGACTGGCCGGTGGCCGCTGAGTCACAGGGGGCTCCGTCAGCCGGACGCTGGTGGCAGGATCGAGAACGATGTCATTGTTGTGGGGACACGAGGGAGTCGGTGGGCCTCCGCCTTCTGCCCATTCCCGGCAGGGGCCGGCCACCGCCCTGTGGAGGAGGGGGGGGTGTGCCATCTGCTTCCGTGTGCGTGCGCGTGTGCGTGGGGCCCGCGTCTGGACTGCTGGGGTGCACACCGGCCTGGACAAACACGCCTCCCCACCAGCCTTCGCACACCTGGCCCGCAGGTGCGGCTGAGTGTTTGCACGGGAAACAGACTCGAGTGGGTTTGAGGCAAGACCCTGAGCTGGACAAGGGTCCCCCGATTTGTCATTCACCATCAGCCAGGTCCGAGCCTCAGTCCCCCCTTCTGTAAATGGTAAGGATGGCCGAGCGTGTGTGTCGGGGGCTGTTAGGGTGCTCCAGAGCGGCAGGACCAGTGTGTGCGCGCGTGTGTGTGTTTGTGTGTGTCTGTGTGTGTCTGTGTGTCTGTGTGTCTGTGTGTGTCTGTGTGTGTGTCTGTGTGTGTCTGTGTGTCTGTGTGTGTCTGTGTGTCTGTGTGTGTCTGTGTGTCTGTGTGTCTGTGTGTGTCTGTGTGTGTGTCTGTGTGTGTCTGTGTGTGTGTCTGTGTGTGTCTGTGTGTCTGTGTGTCTGTCAGCAGGAGTTGGCTCGCGAGGCTACGAGGGCCCCACCGTCCTCGGTGAGCACGTGCAGACTGGGGAAGCCAACGGTGTAAGTTCCAGGCCGAGGCTGAGCCGGCTGCTGGCGGTGTGTGTCCGGCAGCAGGACGCTGCTGTCCCGGCTCCAGCGGCCGGGCGGAGAGAGCGAGTCCCCCAGGCCTCAGCGCTAGGCCCCCGCTGCCTGGGCTCCGGCGTGCCGCTCCGTGCACTCGGGCCTGAGTGGGGCCGTGGCTTGCGTCTCTGTGCAGACCCTCCGGCTCTGCGGTGCCCCCTGCTTCCCAGCCCTGGTCACAGTTGCAAGGGGGTCACCCCCTGAGGGTGGGTCAGCCGTCTCTCCCGCGTCCGTCACCTGTGGAAGGCAGGGCTGTGGCGGTCTCCTCACCTCTGTCCTTTTGCCCCCAGCCCCCAGCGAGGAGGAGCACAGGGAGGTGAGCCCAGGGGACGAGTGAAGCCCGACACCCCCCCCTCGACCTCACAGAGGCAGTGAGGGGGCAGGAGTTTATCTGATACATGGCGAGCTCAGGGCGACCTCTGGAACCCTAGCCTGGCTGGAAACGGAGCTTCCGGATGATTCTCTGGGGATAGCTTTCGCAGACACCCGATCCCTGAGGACCTGACCAGGGAGGAGGAGGCGGGGGCTCCGGGCGGAGGCCTGGCCTCTGCCCCACGGGCAGCCGTCACCTGCAGGGGACACACCTGAGACTCAGGGTGCCTGAGCCGGTGGTTCGGCTGCAGGTGCGATCTGCAGACGAATCTCCCCCAGCTTCAACACACAGCACGAGCAGGATGGCTGGCTGCCCCTGGAACGGGGCGAGGGGCGAGGGCCTGCCCTGCGCCATCTCCGTGGGCCTCCAGCCACCACGGGCCAGGCTGGTCGGGCCGGGCCGGGGTCCCCGAGTGCCGCCTCTCACATGCTGACCGCGAGCCGCTGCGGGCCAGGCACTGGGCCGTCTGAGCCCATCCGCCGTGGGCCGTTCTTCTCGGGAAGGCATCTGGGATGTGAATCCGGGCGAAAAGCTGGGAAAGCGCTCTCCTCCTGGGCCCCCCCTCCCGTGGGGCCCCCTGCCTGCACACTGCCCCCACGTCCCCACCTGGCACCCAGAGTGTCTTCCGGAAGTCCACACCGGACGATGACCCTGATTTCCTTGTCCAAAACCTTCTGTGGCTCCCCAGTGCCCTCGGATAAACCTGGATTGGGCCACGTGACTGACCAAGCTCCGTGCCTCCTGCACGTGATGGGCGTCCTCTCCAGGCCTTTGCACAGGCTGTTCCCTGCGCCTGGCACACCCTTCCCTGCTTGCCTGACCAGCCCTGCTCATCCTTCAGCCTCAGCGCCTCCTCCAAGAAGTCTTCCCTGGTTCCTCAGGCCGGTTGGGGGCGCCTGCTCTGAACTCTTGCTGCCCTAACACGTCGGGTGTGAGCCCACGTCCCCCTGCCCTGGGTGTGAGCTCCGCGGGCAGTCCATTGAGCGAAGGACGTCGTGGGGTGGGTTCACGGGGTGGCAACCCCAGGCGAGTGGAGAAGCTCACGAGGCGAGCCAGTGCGGGTCCGCACTGCACCCGCTCCGTCCCGGGCCTCAGTCTCAGCTCAGTGGGACCATGTGCCCTGGGGCAGGAGGGCCGGGCACAGCCTGCTGACCAGGCCGACTTACAGCTAACCCCTTAAGGCTTCCACAGATGATGCTCTGAGCTCGGGGTGCAGGCACCTGGCTCCGGCCCTTGCCTCTGGCCGGCAGAGGGGCCTCTCCCAGCATGCGGCCTGTGTGGCCCTGTGCGTGGACATAGCATGTTCCCGGCTCCCGGCCTCGGAGCCGGAGGGGCGTGACAGCAGGCAGGGGGCACGGGCTGCTCGCCGCCTGCCTCCGGGCGGTTTGACGGAGGCGAGTGTGCCGGCCAAGTTCACAGCCCAGCAAAGCCCGTTCCGGCACAGTCTTTGCAACACACAGCTGGGGCAGGGGTCGTGTTCCATCCTCGGGCACGGGAACGGAAGGGATCCTGCGTCCTCGTGCCGGTGCCCGAGCCTCCCTCCAGGACGGGCCGCCCTGTGCGTGCCCTCGGGCTGCAGCAGCAGTGTCCGCAGCCGGGCGGCTCCAGACGACGGAAGCGCCATGCCTCCCGGGTGCGCGGGCCGGGCGTCCGGGACCGGGGTGCTGTGGGGCCGTGTGCTCGGTGGGCTCCCTTCCTGCCCCTCACAGCCCTGGCGGTCGCCGGCAGGCCTGGCGGTCCTCGGACGGTCTGCATCCCGCTGCCTCGGCCTCGGCCTTCTCCCTGCCCACCTCGCAGGGACACCAGGGGTGTGGGATCGGGGTTCACCCTGCTCCGATGTGACCTCGCCTTACCCAATTACATCTGCAGTGAGCGGGCCGCGTTCCCAGGTCCTGGGGTCAGGGCTTCGACCTGCCTTTTGTTGAGAGGGATAGAACTGAACCCGTAACAAGTGACATCGGGGGGCAAAGTCCCTTGCTGGCTGACGGGTAGGTGGCCCCCGAGGCGCTGGAAGGAAGCGGTGTGGCATCTCGGTGGCCATGTGGCTTTACCGCGCAGCCCGCGTGCGTAGGGCAGGGAGCCGCTGCCTCCGCGTGGCTTTGCCCCTTCTCCCCAGCCCGGGGGTGCGGCCCAGGCTGTCACATGGCCTGCATTCCCGGGTCAGCTGCCCAGGGCCCATCTCAGGGGCGGGACCTGCTCCTGGGTGGCTGTCACCCACGGGCTCGTCAGGGCCGCAGCAGGAGCTGGAAACCAGCCTCGGGGAGGAAAGGTCTGAACACTCCCCTTCACAAGGGCAGCGGGACGATTCCACGGTGCCAGGGGCGGCTGCCCGTCTCCGTCCCTCCGTGGGCCTGACGGGGACACACGTGTCTGGGGGTGTCAGCTGCCCAGGCACTCGGGCTCGAGGGCGCCAAAGCCAGCGGCGGAGGGCAGGGCCCCAGACAGACGCGGTGTGTCCCCTGGCGCCTCTTCTTCCCACAGAGTCACCCCATTGAGCCGGGCCTCCCCCAGCCCCGGAGAACAAAGCCCCTGGCCCCTTTTATCTTCCCCGCGTGAGGTCCTGGAGGCGGGAACACACAAAGGCTGGACAGGCATCATTTTTCTCCCCCTCAGCCTCTGGTCTACCCTTTTCTTCCCTTTATAATGTATTTTAATAGGGTCAGAGCAAGACGGATGGCCCTGACCACAGGCGGGGGCGGGGGAGTGGGCAGCGCCTGACCTCCTGCCCACCCGCCAGCCCTCAGAGCCTGGACCAGGGGGCTGCCAGGAGGAGGTGCCACTCCTGAGGCCGATGGCAGGGTGTCCACTCTCTGCCCCGTGGCCACTCTGCTCGGCTTCCTGGGGGTTCCCAGGTCCTCTCGGGGCACTGGGTCCCCGGCCTCAACCCTAACTCTTCACCACCTGCTCCCACGTCTCCCAGCAAAGAGCCCCTCTGTGTGGGCCTAGGGGGTGCGGCCCTGCTGGGGGCGGAACAGCAGACCCCAGCCCACCTCCCGCTCTGGCCGGCAGGACAAGAGCTGACCGGCCCCCAGCGCCCCCAGCGCCTCCGCGAGCCCTGGCGTCCCGAGGTTAGGCCACGGATTCACGCCGTGGCCGAGTCACATCCGTCCTTTTCCTCCCTGGCCCGGCTGTCCCCTTCCTTCACACAGATGTGCCGGTCATGTGTCTCATGCCCCCCGGCACGGTCTCATTGCTTCTAACAGTCCCGGGGCATCCTCACCCCGTTTTGCAGATGAGGAGCTGGGGCTTCAGGCTCAGCGGCCAGGGGCGAGTGGCAAGGTCAGGAGGTGCTTTGTCCTGCAAGGGGGGGCCTCTCTGTCCCCACCCCCTGTGGGGGGACTGAGGTCTGGGCCAGCTGAAGACCGCTTACCATCCCAGCATCAGGGAGCCAGGGCTCAGGTCTCCCAGCCCCCGCTTTGCTGGGCGCAGAAAGCGCTTTTGAAAATCCAGAGGGCATCGTCTCCCTCCGGGGCCAGTTCGCAAAGGGAGCTTCAGGTGTAAGGTGTGAGGTGGGCACAGTGGCTGCTCCTAACGAGAGTGTCGGGCAGCCCCTCCGGCCGCTCTCCCCTTCCTGGGGGGGTAGCTGTGGTCACCACGGCCAAACGATGGAAACAGCCCCCGGCCCACGCATGGGCGCGTGGACGGCAACGGGAGGCAAATCCGTGCGGCGGAGGCAAATCCACTCGGCCACGAAGAGGGTGAGGCTCCGACACGCACCGCAGGAAGCTCCACGCCCAGCGGAAGGGGCCACACCGCGCGCCGTGCGAGGCCATGTCCGTGACGTGTCCGGCGCCTCCACGGAGGCCGGAGGCAGACGGGGCGCTGGGGGCGGGGAGGGCCGGCGGGACCGCCACGTGGGCCGGGCTTGCTTTCTAGAGCGACGGAAATATTACGGGATTCGACGTGGCGATTGCTGGTCGCACAGCTCTGGGCACAGGAGTGAAAACCGCAGATTCGTGGCTGGGGGGATAGTGGGGACACTGGCAGAGCTGCAGGTCCCCAGGACACGTGCACTTACCCAGCGCCTCCAGTCACGGGAGGAAGAAACAATGACAGGTCACTAAGGGCCGGATCAGGATGGCGCACTCGAGAGAGGGCAGCCAGCGCTGGCCGGAGCGTCCTGAGGCTCGCTGGGGTCAGGTGAGGTCCTGCGGCTGTGCTCAAGGGGGTGACAGGATGGGCTGTCAAAGGAACAGCTTCTAAAGGAGAAACAGTGGGGGATGTGAAGACACAGAGGTGGACCCGTGGCGGGGGGGTTGCCAGGGAGCCGGCGGAGCCTGAGCGACACGTCCCTCAGCGGCAGGTGCGGGACCTCATTCTGCATTTGCCGTTTTGAATTTATTTTCTTAAAGAGAGCTGTACACCGTGGGTGCTTCCTGCCCCCCAGAGCCTGGTCCGTCCTGACACGCTCTGCGTCCCCAGCCCCTGAGCACGAGTCCTGGCTCCGAGAGGCACCGGCGGGTGCCGGGCACGGACCCTGCGCCCACAGCTCCCCTCCCTGGAGGACCTGGTTCGTTCCTCTGTGTCACCAGCTGCCCCCCTGGTTCCGGGCCTCCGTTCGTGCGGCTCCCTCGGCTGAGAGCAAGACTCCCCTGAGATCGCACTGCGTCCCATCCTTGGGAGGCCCCCTTTGCGCCCCCTGGCTGGACGAGCCCCCAGGCCGGAAACACCCCTCTCCAGCCTCATCAATCATTGCGAGAAAGCCCGCGGCAGGGCCAGTCTCTGCCCAGGTCGTGACCGCGTCCGCAGCACTGGGCAGTGTGACGGCCACGTTGGAGGTGTTTCAGCGTTTTTTCTAAAGAGACACCGGAGTCAGGGAATGACCGGAAACGGACCCTGGCCGGTTCGCGTCGCCCACGCAGGCCCCCGGCGAAGGTCCCCGAAGCCCGTGGGAGACCTGAGCGGGCGGCGTGCCTCGTGGCCCGAGCAGGGCGTGGGCCTGCGGGAGGACCACATCCTCGCTCCGACTTCCTTCCCACGTGCAGGGGGGTCTTTGCCCTGCTCTGCCAGCTGACCCCCTTCTTTACCCATTTGGGGGGTGGCCGGCTGGAGCTCATTCAGAGGCTGCCGGCCCCCCGGGCTTGGCGGAGGGGAGGCCGCTGGCCCCGATCGGCACCCCTTCTCTCTGTCCCCCGCTGTGCCCGGACCCCAGTCTTGGAGATCAGCTCCCTTCATCAGAGCCAAGCTCAGGGGCCGGACGGGCCCCGATGTTTTACTTTTGACTTGTCACTGTCGATAATACCCTATTAAAAGTTGAAAATACATTTTCCTCCTGCCGATCTTTTTCCTTTTCATTTAGCAAACATTGATTTTTGCCCCCCCCCCCTGCAGACGGAATAGAAATGAAATCACACACGTCTCTTTGGGGTGATTTAGTTGTCAGAGCCGGAGGCGGTGGAGCAGACTCAGGGCTTCTCCTGTCACAGCCACGGGTCGCTTCGTGACCTTGGACAGTCATCTGGCCTTCCTCCTCCCCTGCATTCCCCCAGGTTGGATCAGGAGGCCCCGGGCCCCTGGCCTGGGCGAGCAGGACGCTCTATCCGCCCGCCGCGGCCGGCTCAGGGGAAGCGGCGGTAAAAAGCCAAGTTCAAGGTTGTCTCAGCACCAAACACCACGAAGTGGCAATTATCCAGTCACCGTGACTGGTGTGGACAGAGCCGCCCGTGTCTGCCCTGCAGATCCCCTTCCGCGGCTTTCTTGAGCACAGGCAGCTGCGGCAGAACAGAGAGAAGGTCGGAGAGAAGAGCTGGGCCTCCGGCCGTGCCTCGATGGCCCTCCCCGTGCCCCCGTCACCCTGGCTCCAGCTTGGGGGTGATAAGGCTCCCGCACGAGTTTGTGGCGCGTGTTCGTGGGCCGGCCTCTGGGCAGACCGGGAGGGTGGGCGAGCACACGGGGAGGGGCGGGGCCGACTCTGATGGTGATGATGATGACGGTGGTGATGACGATGATGATGGTGATGATGGTGGTGATGACGGTAAAGGAGATAATGAATATGTGACGGAGGTGATAAAACACCTTTGTCACGGGCTCACTGTACAGCCGGACACAGAAGCAGCCTTGCCAAAGCGCCGTCCACAGTGAGCGCTCCCGGCTGAGAGGTGGGGTCTTCGCCCTGTCCCCTTCAGTCTGGCCGCTTCCGCAGCGTGCTTAACCAACAGCTCGCAGTGGACACGGCACCACGGGACTTCCATCTAGGTCAGGGGGAGCCTGGTCGCATCCCCTCCCCCAGCCTCGTGGGACGTCTGGGAGCCCTCAGCCACAGCATGCGATGCCCGTCTCCCCAACGTCACCCTGCTGGAGGGGCCACAGGCGGGCCGTCCGGGAAATGCTCGCAGCCCAGCCCAGCCTTCCCGTCGTCCTGGTAGAACTTGTGAGGACCGCCGTCTGAGACTCTCGAGACCAGCTGGCTGCCCACTGAAGACCAAGGGAGCCCGGCCATGGTCACGCGGAGCAAAGGGTGGCCCGGCGGGGTCCCCGGGGATCCTGACCACAGGACCGAGAGATACAACAGAGTGGCTGCCGTGAGGGCCTCGCCCTGGGGGCCGTGAGCAACGCAGCGATAGCCAGCGGGTCTGGGTGGTTCTGGTTCTCGGCCCCGTCCTGTGTAAACACGTGTCTGCAGGCGGCTTGGCACCACCGACCTGAGCCCCCTGCCTGCGCGTTGCCCTGCTAAGGGGTCCGCTTCAGACAGAGAGCAGCCCCGCCCTCTGACTTCACAGCGCCGAGGGGGGCAGGCGTGCTTTGCAGCTGGTGTTCACAGAGCTGTCAAATGTCGCGGGAGGGAGGCCGCGGAGGGGCCTGGGATGGGCCCAGCACAGCGCGAGCCGAGGCCCACCCCGGGCCCCGTGGGGCACCCCCGGAGGCCCCGAGCATGCCCGCTCGAGAGCAGGGCAGCTCCGGAGGACAAGGTATGCTGGAGGGTGCCACCGGGGCCTGGCCCCACCAATGAGGGTGCCAGTGGGCGTCCTGGCTTGCTGCCTGAGGGAACAGGAGCCCGTCCTGTGCCCAGGCCAGAGGGGAAGGGGCAGTCAGCTCTGTACTCGAAGCGTCCACACCATGGTTTCCCCACCCAACTTACAGACGAGGGTTTGGGGGTGAGGTCTCAGAGTTTTAGGGTCTGGACCGAAGCCACAAGGCTGGGGCCAGAATTTGAAGCCACGTCTGCCTGGACCCTCCCCGGCCTGTGCCTCCTGCCCCTGGATGGGTCCACCTATAAGAATAGAAGGCGTCTACGTTCCAGAGGCAAAGGGTTCCTTTCTGAACCCTTTTTCCTCCCTGGAGGCCCCCAGCTTTTGGCCACTGCAGAATGGGGTTCTAAGGGAACCCCACCCCCTCAGGGAACAACTGTCCCCCATCACAGGTGCAGTTCAAAGCCTTCTCTGCTCAGACGAGCAGCACAAATAACACGCGTTTTATTTTGGGGGGCTGGAGAAGAAAACGTAGCCAAGCGCCAGACGATGTGGGTGTGGGGAGCCCGGCAGAGGCCACAGCTTCCCGTCTGGGGGCCGCGGGCTTCTTTTTAACACCTACAGGAGACTGGCGCCCCTCGGCGCTCTTGGTGACCGTCTGTGGCATTACCCGGGGACCGAGTGTAATCGGCGCTGCGTCCGCTCATTCTTGTGGGCAGCGCCGGCCGGGCGGGGCCGGGGCCTCTGCTCCCGAGGGCGTGCCTCCCCTGAAGGACCCTAGCACGGACAGCAGGCCGGCCAGAGGGGTGGCCCAGAGGTGGACGCGCTGCCCGGGAGGAGAGCCGGCCTCGTCCGTCGCCACGTGGACAAGTCGGGGTGTCTCTTGGAGTTTTCTTTCGCCCAGCCGAGTTCTTTTTGTAAAGCGAAATGTCTTGAGTGTTTGCTGCACGTCCGCTGTGCCACGGCCCTGGGTGTACCCCCGCCCTGGGTGGGGGTTGCTACGCCCGCTGTTCACCCCACGAGTGAGGAAACTCAGGCCTGGAGACGTGACTGCCCCACGCCCCACAGCCAGGCCACAGACCCCTCCGGACTGGCCTGGAGTGCCCTGAAGACAGGGGCGACCCGGGCACAGAGGTCTCGCCCTTAGGGTCCCATGTCGGAAGGAGAAGCGGAAGGGGCCCTGCAGATGCCGCCCTGGGCCGGTCGAGGCCGGCCGCAGCCTCACCGGGCCCCCAGCACTGTCTGTTAGAGGGGATCCGAGGCTCAGGCAGAATTAGCCCCTTCGCAGGCATCGTGGGGCCAACCACAGCAATGATGCGTGGGGGGTGTCGTGCGCCCGCTACGTGCCTGGCACCGTGCCCACCGCGCCTCTGACGCCGACAGCGGCCTTCTGGGGAGGTGCTGGGGCCCGCACTTCAGGGGGAAGGGAACAGAGGCCAGGCGGCCCAGGGGCTGGCCTGGGCCCTGCGGACATGTGCGCTGGCAGAGTGGGATTCAGCGCAGCAGCCCAGCTCTCTGCGCGCCCCCGTGGGACCCCCAACACTGGCGCAGAGGGCTGCCTGACTCACAGGAGAGCTGGCCGCCTGCCCAGGCAACTCGGCCCACTGGCCGGGCTCAGGGAGGCCTGGCAGCAGCTTAGCCATGAGCCGGGCTGGTCAGGGGAGCTGGGGGTGGGGGGTGGCGGGTCATCACGGGAGTGACGGGGCCGAGCAATCCCCTTAGTCCCTCGCTCGGCTCCCTCTGTGGAGAGCCTGGCAGACAGAGCTGCTTCGGAGGCAGTGGCCTGGGGACCGGGTGGGCCCAACCTGGGAGGCAGTGGCCTGGGACCGGGCAGGCCCAACCTGGGAGGCAGTGGCCTGGGGATCGGGCGGGCCCCACCTGGGAGGCAGTGGCCTGGGGACCGGGCGGGCCCAACCTGGGAGGCAGTGGCCTGGGGACCGGGTGGGCCCAACCTGGGAGGCAGTGGCCTGGGGATCGGGCGGGCCCGACCTGAGGCGTTAATCCCACGCTGCTTGCTGGACACACAGTTGAGGGATGACAGAGGCTTCTGCTAGAAGCTTCTGAGGGCTGGAAGGCCTGGGAGGCCCTGCAAACGGGGGGCCTGGGGCTGGGGGAAAGCCGCAGGAGGGTCACGGTGGCATCCCGAGTCTCGCCTGGGACAGCTTGGCTCACCGGTCCTCAGGGAGCCGTCCGGCCAGGGTGAGGCCGCAGGCACAGGGCAGTGTGGCCCCGCCCCTGAGTGGACCTGGGGTGCGGTAGGGGGTGGGTGCGTGCAGCGGACCCCCGCCCCCCGCCAGCCGGGTGAGACCCACTCTGCTCCTTCGGAACCAGGCTCCCGGCTGCGCCTTAGCAGCGCCACAAGGCAAAGCAAGTCGCCTGGCACCTTGAAGTCGGCCAGCTTCCCCTGCAAAACTGAGCTGACAACGGCTCTGAGTGACAGCGCGGGCGCCTGCCCGGTGAACGGCAGCGTCCGGGCTCACTGTCTCCAGGCTCACGGTCACCGGGCTCATGGTCACCGGGCTCACGATCACGGCGCAATGTCCTCTGGGCTCAGACCCTCCTGAGGCCCTCCTTCCCATCAACAGCACCTTAGCTAGGTGACCGAGGTCCTTCCAAACCTGGGCCATTGTGAACTTTGACCTTTAAGGGAAGGACCATCGCTCCCCACTGAGCACCCAAGTGCTCCCTACTCCCTACCCACTCCCCGACCTGCGGTCTGACCTTCCCACCTTTGCCCTCCCCTGTCCCCTGGCCTGACCGGGCCCCACCTCCAGGCCCCTGCCAGGCACTGTGCCCAATGCCAGGTCAGGGGGCCCCAGAGCCCTTCGGGGTGTCCCTGACTGCTCATCTCCTTGTACTGTGGTCTTGTGTGCTGTCCCACTCTGCCCAGTGAACGTCTGGCCTGCCGGGCCGTCTGCAGACAGCAGGGACGGCCGGGTTCCCCTCCTTGCTGACCCCCGCCTCTTCACCCTCCGCTGCTCCTCCCGAGGCCCTGTTGCGGGAGGGGGCGTTTGCGGGCGTTTGGGCGCTGGGGCCCGGGCCCCGTCCTGCAGCTCACAGCCTTTCAGACGAGCCGAGCCGTTCAGCCCTGCTGGCAACAGACAGCTGGGAACAAAAGCCAAGCGGCTTCTGCGTCAGCTCTCGAAACCACTGAAATGAGCTTCACTTGTCGTGCTGCGGTCCAAATATTTTGGCCACTTAGACGCAACCTTCTGTGCTTGTGAAATTAAGTGTGTTATTAATCTCGTCTGGCCCGGAGACAAGGTGGGCAGGTCGGACGGTGAGGGAGGGTGAGCGCGTTCTCAGCCGTACGGCGGAGACCGGAGACGCAGGCTGCTTCCTGACCCGCGCTGGCGGAGCGCAGCCCGCCCAGGGCACGCAGCGACGGTGCGGGCCCGGAGCCCCCCGTGACGGGAACGGGGGGCGGAGGGGCGGAGGGTGCCTGGAGAGGAGAGAAGGCTCCAGAAAGGCGACCACTGGCTTCCAAGGCCCGCGAGGCTGTCCCACGGGGATGGGGGTGGGGTGGGGGGGGCGGCTGGAGGCTTCTGAGCTGGGGAGACAGGGGACAGAGCCCAGGCTGGGGTTGGCTCCAGGGGTCGGGGTTCAGATGTCGTCTGAACTATACTTTTTTCTGGTTATAAAAGTAATAAAGGCTCATTGTGGAACACGAAGAGAATCGCGAGGGTGTGGCGCGCTCCCCGCTCCGTGGCCAGAGCTCGCCCCGTTCATGATTGGGGGGGACGTTCCCTGCAGGCTTCGTGCGTGCTCGTAGCTGGAATCCTTCCACACGTGATTTTAAGCTGCTCTTTTCTCACTTGGCAGTGCGTTATTTTTAGCACGTGCGTGGATTTTATGAGAGACGGATCCATCGGTGTTTAACAGGCCGTCATTGACGGCCGTCGAGGCTGTTCCCCACATTTCCAGCTGTCGGCCGGGCCTCACTGAACCCCTTTGTCACCGAACCTCCACGGGAGTTCCTGTCTCCTCGGGGCCCACTGCTGGACGGGGTGGACCTGGCCCGGACGCAGCCACGGTTCTTGCTCTGCCCCGGGGACGGAAGGGCTGTGGGCGACCAGGGCACCCGTGGGGGCGGACTTAATTTACGGAGGAAGACACTGAGGTTGGGAGAGAGGACAGGCCGCCCCACCGCCAGCCGGCAGACGGGCCGAACAGCCGGGGTGTGCTCCGGAGTCTGCGTCCCAGGAAGGAACCCTGGGCGGGCTCTCAGTGTGAAGTGGTTCCCGAGGGCTAATGTTTCTCTGGACCATGTGAGCTGGGTGGTCACGTTCCAGGGAGCCCCTGGGGCCAGCCCGGCCAGCCAGCTCCTTGGGACGGCCCGATCGCAGGTGTGGGCCATGGCGTGTGGGGACAGCCAGGGCCCCCACGCTCTCGGCTCATCCTCTCTGCCCAGTGCTGCTTTGGTGTGCAGTGGCAAGGCAAGAGCTCACCTCTCTGCTGGTGTGCCCATGGCCGCCCGGTGACAGCAGGAACCTGTCCTCCCCAGCCTGCTCCGAGTGGCCCCCAGGGCCCGCTGGGAGGCCCACCTGCCTTCCCAAGGGCCCTGTTTCTGAAGAGCTGCGTCGAGGGCCGAGCCAGCAGATGGCAGCTCAGGGGAAGAGCCCTTAACGTCCTCAGCTCCCAGGGCCCGAGCTGCCCGCTCCGCTGCCCACCCACGACGGGCTCTGCTCAGACCTGTTCCCACCAAGAGGCCACAGCACCCTGGACGGCCAGGGAATGGCACGGAAGCCCCAGGAAGACCGGGAAGTTTCTGCCACGTGGCTGCAGCCGGGCCATGCTGGGGCCTGTCCTGGGGAAGTCCGCCGTTTGGAGAGCTCCATGCTCCTGGCCGAATGCCCCAGCGGGCGACGGGCCTGAGGTGCGCCCCGACCACGTGCTCCGCGTTTATGAGCTGTGCTGTTTGCTGGTGCCGCTCGGGGCAGGCCTGGGCTGGCCGCTCTGCTGACGTGGCCTGGTTCTGTCCCCACGCGAGCCCCACAGGGCCAGTCCTGTCACTCGCCTGACCTCCCCGCTGCAGAAGTGGAGACTGGGGCCTGGCCCCAGGCAGAGAGGGACCCTCAAAGCCGGGACCCCGACTCCCGCCGCCCGGCCTGGGTTTAGCGTCGGTGCCTTGGCATGATTAGCCTGGGACGTGTCAAACAAGAAACAAACACTTTTTTTCTCAGAAATTAGACAACCCCCGACAACTACACTTCCGGCAGCAGCCACCCTGAAAAGAGTGGGGAGTCACTGCTGGGTACAGTGAGGGCTCCCCTCGCTGCCAGCGCAGCCAGGGGCGGGGGGCGACTTCCTTCCCTGAATGTGCATAGCCCTTGTGACTCCGTGGGGTCCGGCCAGCCCCTCTGAGGTTGGGGTGGCTGGCGGGCTCCCCAGTAGGCCCCGACCAGGGCGTGGCCCCTCTGAGTCTGACACCTGCCCTGGCGCCAGGCGCCTCTGAGCAAAGGGCCTTGCCGGGAGCCCCCTCGAGGGCTGCTGGTCCCAGGCGGCTGTCCAGGCTGCGTGTGTGTGGGGGATCCATTCCCCCTTCCCGTGCCTCCATACCCCTGGGCAGGTGGGACCCCGATTTTCACCGCCTGGGGAGAGGGTGAGGGCAGAGGGGCCAGAGCAGGGACAGGCGAGGGTGACCGCTGGGCTGTCCGCTGGGCTGCCCGCGGAGAGCCCCCCTGGGGGCCGTGCCCGGGTCGTCACCGGTGGAGGTGCCCAGCGGGAGCTCCCCGCATAGCTGGGATGGCTATGAAGCGGGAGGCTGGGAATGTTGGGGGCCCCAGGAGGAATGGGGTCTCCCCAAAAAGGTGGAGTGCAGGTCCGTGCCTGTGGCTTCCGAAGCACATGCTGAGTCTCCTTCGGCTCCTTGGAGCTGCTGGGCCTATGAGGGTGGTGTCGGCCGGGCAGGTGGGCCCGGGCGCCCCCCCCCCGGTCACCTGACTTTCAGCACCGCCCTTCCCCTGGGGCAGTGCCTTAGCTCCGAAGCAGTGCTCTTGCGACCCTCTACCCTTGTTCTTGGGAGAAACAAAGGACAGTTGTCACCGCGAGCCAGTGATTCATCAACCTGGGGAGGGGGTCCCCTGAAAGGAGCACCGGGATAGGGGGCTGGGGTCCCAGGTGGGGTGGGGCGAGGCAGGGTCATGGTGGAGCGGGTAAACCCCCGGCTGGGCCCTTTCACAGGCAAACGTCCACCAGGTAAACGCCGTGGATGAGCACGTGGCCACGAGCCCGGGGGCCACAGACTCAGCGCGCTGATGGTAAACTGAGGCCTGGCAGGGAAAGGCTGTTTTCCGAGGGCAGGAGAACCACAGCATGGCTAGGCCCCCCAGAGGCGCCCCCAGGGCTTGGAGACGAGGCTCGGCAGTGCTGGCAGGAACGAGCCCTGGAAAGTGCTGTCCCTCCGTCCTTCCGTCAGTGGACACTCTGAGCTTCCACGATGGGCCTGGCGGGGAAATGAGAAGCCTGTGACCCCTGGTCCCGGGCCTTGGCGAGCTGGAGGGCCAGCGGGAACGTAAAGGAAACAGAAGGACATCGCAGAGGGACAGGGCCCCAGCCAGGCTTTGTGGGAGGGGCAGCGAGCTGCTGAGAGGGCCACGTGGGAGCTGGGCCTTCACGTGCAATGTGGAGTGGACAGGTGTGCACGCTGGACCAGAATGGCAGCTGGCCCTGCCAGTCTGGGGCGGTGGCGGGGCCGTGGGAGGGGCTAGGTGCTTACAGGAGGGAGATGACTCAGGGCAGAGGGAGGGCCTGGTGGATCTTCCTGGGAGTTCCAACTTTATCCCGAGGACAGTGGGGAGCATAAAAGGGTTTTAACCTGGGAGTGACCCCACTGGGAGAGGCTGCGGTCAGGGGTCCCAGCTGGAGAGGATGGGGCCTGGGCCTTCCGGGGCCTCCTCTGTGGGGATGGCAGCTTCGTGGGACGCTGAGCGGCAGCCGGGAGCCCAGCCGGGCCAGGCCCCCCTCGGACGTGGGGGCTGCAGAAGGGCGTGTCCTCGGCAGCCTGTGCCCACTGACGGGCGGGAAAGCCGCAATTTTAGGTAACGTGTCTTTCGTGCAAGCGCCAAGGAGCCTTAGGCAAACTGCTCTGTTACTTCTCTCCGTCTTCAGCGCAAAGGGCTCCTGTCTGCAGCCGCTGTCAATAACCACTCCCCTCTCCCCCTGCAGCGGCCACATGTCCAATACTTAAACCACATCGGAGGATGACACAGACGTACGGATTTTTTAATCCTAACAGGTTATTACGGTTCATAACATGTCTGTCAAACTAAATATTACGAATCATTTCCTGTTATCTTTATAAGGGCAAGTGACTCCATCAGCGAGACGGGGCACGGTGGCCCTCCCTGCACACTTAATCCTTCTTATGTATATGTATGTGTATTGGAGGAGATTGATGTAGCAATTATTGGTAATAAATGCCCCCGATAAAACGTTCTCTTCTCGCTCGATGGCGGCATCCGGAGAGGGGCATGATGGGGAGGAGGCAGGGAGGGGCGTACCATCTTTGGAGCCAGGCCGAGGCTGCGACCTGCACACCAGGCTAGACTTCTGGCCTCAGCCCGTCTTCCTTTGTGCCCAAAGGGCCCAGTGATTAGCTGACTCTTTTCTCCCATCTTACAGAAGAGGAGACTGAGGTTCAGAGAGGACCACATGAACCGGGCTGGGGCACATCCCTCTCGGTAGGTAGCCGTTTTTCCAAGTCCGCTGCCTGGCCCTTCTCTCTGGACCCTGTCTGACCTGGGCATCCTGCCCAGCTGACGCTCCACACAGCCTGAGAAGCAGGGAGGTGGACCAGCTCCCCGAAGCAGGACCCGAAGGCCGGTGGCTGTCCTGAGGCTGCCCGGCGGGTTCCGACCATTATCCTCCGAGCTGGAGCCGCTGCAGACCTGGAGCTGGTCATGCCCCTGTTGGCCTCAGCACATCCATCTGAGGAGGGGAAACAGGAGTCTGCGGGGCTGAGGTGGTGTCAGAGGAGATGGTCTGTCTGGTGGTGTGGGGCAGACCTGGCACCACGAGGCCCCTGGGGGACACCAGGGTGCTCCTCTCCTGACTCGGGAGTCTGTGCCCCCAACCCCCAGCACGCCCAGCCTCCTGGGCTGCCAGCCTGCGGCCCCCCGGGCAGCTGTGACTCCTTCCAGGTGACGGTGGGGTTTGGCGGGAGCATCTCTTTGGAGGCCCCTGGAGGAAACCCACTGGCTCTCTTGTCTGGTCCTTCTCCAGCCTTGTCCCCCCAGGCCTGGCTCGCCTGAGCTGGGCTGCCGCCCTGCCAGTTCGGCGCCCTGGAATTTGGGAACTAGGCTCCCGACCCTCGAGGGAGGGGTGCCGCCTGCCCTCAGAGCACCTGATTCACGTGCTCCCTGACCTACTGTGGCCTGCCCCCTCTCCTCTCTTCCCTTCCTCCGCCGTTCCTCCTTCTCTCTGCAGAGGCCAAGTGTGGACCAGCACTTTTCCCGGGGCCCCAGACTGATGGCGAGGACATGACTGGGGGGTGCTCCGTCCGGCCTTGCGGTGAGATCTCAGGCAACCCCTTACCTCTCTGAGTGTCACTCCACCTCCCAGCGTGAGTCATTTGCCATTAGAGACAGGAGGTGTCATCCCTGAAGGAGCCACAGGGGCCGGTGAGGAAGGGTCCTCCGGGCCAGCGTGCTTGGGAACAGAGACAGGCCACCTTGCCCATGAGGACAGGCTGAGTGTGCCTAAGGTGCCATGGTTGTTGGGGACAAGGGCCCCTGTGAGGTCCCACTGGTCACCAGCTTGGGATCACATGGACCCTCCTTTGGGGAAAGACCGGGAGCAGCTGAGGTACCCCTTGGTGTCGCGGGAGCTGCTGGGAGCCGTCTGCCCAGACGCCAGCCTCATGGGCCCCAGCTCGGCAGACACCGGCCTTTAAAAATATTATTCACCAGAGATTCCGAGACTGTTTACAAGACTGAGCCGAGACAGGCTCACGAAAGAGGCCCAAGTACCTTAAAAAGCATCCTTCGGTGGGGGGGGGCACCCCAAACAAAAAACAAAACCCTCTCAGATCCCAGATCGTAAATAGATGGATATTGCTATATAAATATTTTTGGCTGCAGAAGCCCACGGCAGGAAGGCTGGGGGCGGTTTTTTTCCATGGTTAGCTTGGACCCAGCCACTCCAAATGGGGCCACCGCTGTCCAGGGCGGTGTCCTGTGGAATCATTTGCACCAAAGAGCCCCAGTTCGAGGGGAGAGCGAAGAAACAGAAATAACAAGCAGTATGTGCATTTTCCACCCCGGAGCCTGTTGTTTGTGTGGGCCCCTCCCGCAGCCAGCTCCCTTCTGCCTGCTCCGGCCCAGAGCACCCCTGCCCCCTGGCACCCCAGCAGGGACAGAGGCCAGGCTGAGAGCAGCTCGGCACCCGCAGACACCGAGGCTCCATTTCAGCCCGGCCTGTAGGGTTCCGGGCCCCGTGCTCGCGCCGCTGTTCACGTGGTCTCCAGGAGCGAGGCCTCGGGCTGGGTGCCGCCTTCTCCAGTCTCTCTTAGCAACAGAGGGGCCCTCATGCGCCCTCGGCCACCCCGAGCCCTTGTGCCTTCCCTGGGGAGGGGAGCCCAAGTGGAAGTTTGTCTGTGTAGGGCTCCGTCTCCAGACGGCAACAGTTCCGAATGGCCTCAGATTTTCCGTGGCAAGGGTGCGGCTGGGGGATGGGCGGGGAGCCTGGGGTGCCAGGCTGCCCACTGCCGGAGGTGACCTCAGATGCTTGCGCCCGGCCTCGGAGGCCTCCAGGACCAGCTTTCCCACAGGTGCCCTGTGTGTTCAGACCTGCTCGCCAAGCGGGCCGCCTGCTGCTCCACCCCAGCGCTGGGTGCCGCCCACTTCCAGGCCCCTGCTCACGCCTGGCACTCACCCTGCCCCTGACGGAAACCGCCTCCTTCCAAACCCGCCTCGAGAGCCACCCAGCCGTGCCCAGAAGCTGCCCGCGGCTCCTGGCTGCATGCGGCCTTGCCCTCCCCTCACCGTCCCTAACACTTCATGGCTGCCCACTGCTCTGCCTCAACGCCGGTTCCCTGTGGGAGTGTCTCATCACCTGGGGGCAGGGGATGGGGGGTCCCCTCGAAGGCCTAATCCAGCACCTCCTGATGATGGTGACAACAGGAGCAGGAACTGACGCTCGCTGAGCTCCTCCTCCTCTGTTATCTGTCATCTCAGTGACTCAGTGAAGAAGGGGTGGCTCTCCCTATACTACAGATGAGGAAACTGAGGCACGAGGGCCAGTGACCTGGCCGGGCCACATGACCGGTGAGAGGCAGAGCTGGGATCTGGCCCACGCCCATCTGTCTCGACCACACCTCCACCTGAGTGCCCAGCCCAAGCACAGGGTCTGTCTGGCCTTTAATAAGGGCTCAGCAGATGTTTGTTGAATGAATGAATGACCTAGTGCCTTGGAGAACAGGTCACCCGTGTTTCCCTTCCCCCACCTGTCTGTCCTCGGACCCAGCGCCGCCCAACACGTGTGTGCTGTCCTGATGAGGTGGCAGAGAGGCAGCACTGCATGGCTGGTCATCGGCTCACACCCTCCATGGCCCAGAGGCTCCAAGGCCAGGCCCTGGGTCCATCCTCACTGCTGTGTGACATGCCATCTTGTCACCTCTCCTAGCCTCACTGCCCTCACCAGTCATGTGGGTTAGCAGTGCCCACTGACCATGAGTTGCTGGGGTGACAAGCAAAAACTGGGTGCCATGGTCCTGGGGGAGCTTCTCCTCCTGGCCATTGGTACTCAGTGGGGCCTCCACGTGGAGAGGGCACATGGCCTCTTCTCTAGCGAGTCAGCGGAGTGGGCTAACGCAGGACGCGGGCAGGGGCCAGGACAGGGCGGTGGAGGCAGGCCTCAGCACTGGGGCTGGCATGGGGCACGTGTCCTATGTCCCCTCCGCGTGAGCTCTGGCTTTGCCCCTCACTTCTTTCTGGGCCCGCCTGCCTGCCCCCAGCCTGGCAGGAGCAGATCAGTTTTAGGAGTGGGTGGCTGTGCCATGGGCAGGGGGGTGAGTTTATTGTGCAGACAAAGGCTGAAGCTAAACAGGCGGGGCTGGAGGGAGGGGCGGGGCCAGGACAAGGTGTGTGTGTGTGGGTGTGTGTGTGGGGGCAGTGCAGGTGGGCCTAGGGCCCAGGAGCCAGCAAGAAGGCTTCCTAGAGCAGGGGAGGGTTGCGAGGATCAAGCGAAACCAGGGGGCCTGTGCTTGTGCTGGGGGAGGGCCCTTCACCAGGGCTTGCCCCCACAGGGCCCCAGAATGCTACCACCGGAGAGAAATGAGTGCTCCTCTCCTGGACAGGTCACAGGGGCCCTTATGGGATCCAGGCCCTGGCTGTCCTGTGGGAGGCGGGTCCCGTGACTCCCCCATCTCACAGAGGGGAAAGTGAAGCAGAGTGTGTGAGCCTTGCTCGCCAGGACACAGGGGGAGTGGTGCACCAGGCAGCAGGACTCTTCAAGGTTTTGTCAAGGGCTGTGGGCGCCACCCACCCTGCCATCACCACTCTCTCCAGCAGCGCCCCTCCCCCCACCATGTGCAGCGTTATGTGCCACCAGCCTGGGTCTGGGCCGGGAAGGTGGGTCCAGAGGGCAGCAAGCGCATGGGGGAAAGGGGCGCCCGCAATGGGCCAGCCTGACACAGGGCTGCGCTGCCTGGGGAGGCTGGGCTCCACGCAGGTAACTCAGCCTCACACCCAACCCCAACGCCAGCCGCCCAAGCTGTCCAGGGCAGGCGGCTTCCTTTCGTTTTCATACAAACCCCTGAATTTGAAAGTCAGGGTAGAGAACTACCCAAGGCATAAAAATAGCCACTGGCCACAAAGTCAGTGGCCAACTCTCTGGCCAGTGCTTTACAAAAGGGGTCCCTGAAGTTGGGGCCTGAGTGCCAGCACTTCCCGGGGAGCCCGTGGGTCCGTACGTAGGGACGGGGGACTGGGGTGCCCTTCAGCCTCTGCTTTTCCCTAGGCTAAAGTGGGGGGGTGCGGGCTGTGAGGGGGTCCATTAAAGAAAACAGCGCTCCCCGACGGAGGAGCCAAGCCCGATCTCCCGCGTCAGGGCTTGGCCACACGGGCCTCAGTTTCCCCACTGTCAGCCACGGCGGGAAGTGCGAGGCCGGCCCGGGGTCGGTGCGGCCGCCGCTTTGTGTGGCCGCGCAGACAATGGCCCGGCCGCGTCAGGCTCCCCAGTTCCGCTCTCCTCCTCCGCCCGGGTGGCTTTTTCTTTCTCTCTCTCTCTCTTTTTTTTTTTTTGGCAGGCCGGGGAGGGAATTCTGCTCCCGCCCGCGCCCCGCCCCCGCCCCGCCGCCCCCGCGCGGCTCCCGGGAACCCCTGGCGGAGGCAAACTTGCAAGTTTGCACGGCGCTGGCTGGCTCGCAACTCGGCGGCGGGGCGGCCGAGCGGGCGGAGCGCGGGCGCGCGCGCGCGCGGGGGCGGGGCGGGGGGCGCGCGCAGGCGGCGGGCGGGGCGCGAGCGCCGGGCGGGGCGGTGGCGCTGCGCGGAGTCCGCGCCCGTCGCGGGCCCCCCGCCTCCCCCCCCGCCGGCGCCGCAGCGGTCGGAGCGGGGCGCGGGCGCGCGCGGCGGGGGCGCGGGCGCGGGCGCGCGGCGGCGGCGCGCAGCACAAGTAGTTTACATTGTTGGGCGACTTTTGCAACAACTCGCCGCGCCGCGGCCTCCGCGCGCCGCCGCCGCCCCGCCGCCGCCGGCTCCCGCCGCCCGGGCCCGGCCGGCCGCGTCGGGGGCCGCCGCGCTCGCTGCTGCCCGCCGCGGCCGCCGAGCCGCCGCAGACATGGACACTAAACATTTCCTGCCGCTCGGTGAGTGCTCGCGGGCCGGCCGGGCGGCGGGCGGGGGCGCGTTCCCGGCGCGCGCGGGCGTCCCCCGCCCGGCCTTCGCGGAGTTGGGGCGCCGGGCCCTGGGCGGGGGCCGGGCAACTTTTCCCGGCGCGCGCCGGGCGGGGAGAGGGCCAGGGCGGCGGGCTCCCCCGGCCCGCGCCGGGCCGCCGACTGGGTCGCGGCGCGGGAGGCGGCGGGCCGCGGCGGGGCCGGTGGGCGGCAGGTCGGCTGGGACTGGGGGTTCCTGCCCTCCCTCTGCCTCCCCGGCCTGGCAGCTCCCCGCGGCCCCGGCGCCCGGCTCCAGCCGGCTGCGCAAGGACCGGGCCGGGCGGGCGGAGCAACTTGTGCGCTCGCAGCCTCCGGCCGCCCAGGCTTCGGACGGCCTCCGCGCCGCCGCCCGCGCCGCCCAGTCCAGCAGGCCGCCGGCGGGAGCTCACGGGACCCCTCCTCCGCCGGAGCGGCCGCGGCGCGGTGGGCAGGGGCCGGATGACTGGGCACGTCAAACCCGGCAAGGCCCCATCCCGGCACGGGGGCCCCTTACTCTGGCGCGCTCGGGTTGTTCGCAGGGTCGTTCTCTCGGGCTGGCCTTACACTTGGGGGGAGAACACCCCAGGCTCAGTTTCCCCGTCCTCCCACCGCTATCCTGCCCCGTGGTTCCCTAGCCGCAGACTGCTCTTCAACTCCAGGCCAGGACTCACCTAGGAGGAGGAGGGGGCACGGTCGGGCGCCCCCAGCCCTCGCCCTCCCCTAGGGTTTGGGAGCCAGTGAGAGGCAGGGAAGGGGGAGGGGTGGGAGACTTTATAAATGAGCGCGGGGAAGGATATTAATTTGGTGGTGGGGACAGCAGCCAGGCTGTCAGGCTGGGTGAAGGATTTGTCCTGAATGGAAATTAAAACAGCTGATTCTGAACGAAGCCCCTGGTCAGTTCCCCCTCCTGCCTGCCCACCCCTCTGCAGCCTGGGGTGCAGTCTGGCCACCCGGTGGACGGTCAGAACCCAGCATGGCTGCAGGGACCTTGGTGAGATCGGTAGTTGGCCTGGGCTGTCTGGGTGAGGGTCAGCACCGGGTGCTCACAGAGGAGTGCTGCAGGGTGGCTGGGGTGGGGTTCCAAGTTTGTCATATTCTCCCACTCCCTTCCTGCCTCAGTATGATGAAGACCTAGGCGAACGCAGGGCCCTCTCCAAAGCCCCAGGGTGGGCACTCACGCCCATTTAGCAGATAAGAGAGCTGGCTGGGAAGGGCCGAGGCCACAGCCTGCAAAGTGGTGAATTTGAGACTCGGCCCCCAAGCCCGTGGTGCCGGAGTGTGGGGAGCGGTGAAGAAAGCTGAGTTGTTCATGACTTACTGCTGTCTGGCCTAGTGTGGGGCTGGCGGGCTCCTGTGTGGGCCGCCATGTTTTCCCCACGAAAGCTTTGCACACTCGTGTATGTGCGCGCACGCACACACACGCACACACAGAGCTAGGCTCTCCACAGGGCTCCTTCTGGAACAAGAACACTCAGCTCTGTCATGCCCCCCACCTCTCCCTGCTGGGTACTGGGAGCAGGACAGGCCTCTGTCCCTCACGTCCTGGGAGTTGGCACATGGGCCCAGACCCAGGCGGCTGTGTCAGAGTCGCCATGGAGCGGAGAGGTGGTGGCTTTGAGCCACTGGCCCAGGGACCCGGGTGGTGGCCTCCCAGGCCCGAGCAGAGAGGCCTGGGCTCTGATTACATTTTATTTTTTTCTAAGCTTGTGACCAGCTCTGAAGTCCAGTGGAGTTGAAGGTCCATTTAAGCGGCTACTTGCCTAAGCCCTTTTGTCAACATAGCCTAATCCCTCATGGGGGGTGAGTGTCAAGGCCCTGCTTGCCCAGGGCTCGTCTGGCAGCCTGGCCAGGGCTGGAGCTGCCCAGGAGGGCTCTGCCTCCCCGTTTAGCTGCCTGGCCACTCTCTGGGCCTGGGGCAGAGAGGCTGCGCCCAGGAGCTCGCCCTCACCTTCCGGAGCCTCCCAGCTGCTGCCCGCTGGGCCACCCGGTCAGGGCAGGGATGAGCCCAAGTTGCAGATCTGAAGCTGAGTGACTCGCCCTAGGCAGCCCTTGCTTCCTGCCCCTGCTGCCCGGGGCTGGCCAGTGCCCACACACCCTTTGGGGGACCAGGCCTGTGCTGCCATCGGCCTGGACAGTGGGACCGGATGGATGGTTCAGCCTGCAAAGGAAGTCCGGAGGTCTCAGACCGCACCAGGGCCCCCTTGTCAGCTAGGGGCCCACTTGCCCAGGGTGGGGTAGGTGGCCAGTAGCAGAGTGACAGGCCTACTTTGAGGGCCTCTTTGGGATCTGGGTGAACTTGCAGCCCTGGTGAGGGGCTTCTGGTAATATCAGAGCCTTTGAGACCCAAAATAGAGCACGTTCCAGGGCCTCCCGAAATAACAGGGTCACGTGACTCTCGAGAGGCCAGGCTGGAGCCCGCCTGCCCGGGCGGTTCTGCCTCCTGGGCCCTGTGGCTGTTGGGGCGTTTGTTTTGGTAAACTCGGGGGGGGGGGCTCTGTTTGTGGAAGTGTCAGGGTGAGAAAAACAACCCTCAGATGTGGCCTGACCGTGGCCTTGCTGCCTGCATGCTTGTACAGAGCTGTCATGCCTGGGCCCAGCATGCAGCCCTGACCCCCTCTGTCCAGACGTGGGTGGGACGAAGCTGGGGGCGCCCAGGACTGGCCGAGGCGGGAGGGCCGGGCGGCTCTGAGCCAGGGTTAGGAAGAGTCGAGTGAGCGGCCCAGCGCCTGGCTCCACCAGCTCTTCCAGCTGTGCCTGTCCTTCAGGGCCCGTGGGGAGCAGCACCTCCTCCAGGAGGCCCTCTGTCTGCTCTCCCACGGCACCCAGCCCACCCCCTGTGTGGCTCTGGGGGTGGCTTCCTCTCCTGGGAAAGGCCTGGGGCTGGTGTTGAGTTACTGTGCAGGCAGAGTGGGTGCCCGGGCCGGCCCCAGCCGGGACGGGGCTGAGCGTGCATGCCTGGGGCCCAGCCGCGGGAGAGGGTCCCCAGCTGCGTGAGGTCGGACGGATGTTGACGATGCAGAGGCGGCATGGGGGTGGGGGGTGCACGTGGGGACGGGGCCGCCTGCCTGGAGCCTGTGGAAGCTGCCTGAGCAGCGCCCTGTTCTTGGGTCGTGGGGGTTCCCTCCCTGGCGGGGCCGTGGCTTCGAGCGACGAGCAGGGCCTGCCCTTGAGGAGAGGAGGTTTGCCCACTGCTGGCCTCGGGCACCGCAGAGGCCACTGAGCTGGCTCCGGCTGGGGCACCGTCATGGCGCCCAGGCTTCACCAGCCAAGACCTGCCCTTCCTGCCCGTTCGTCCCTGCCTCTGAGTCTGTCGCTGCCTTTTGTGGCCAGGGCCTCGAGGTGGCCCATGAGCTGGTCTGTTTCCATGGGAACTGGCCATTGGTGGGACCAGGGATGGGGCAGGGGTTGGGCCCTAAAAAGCCTGGCTCCGTGGCCCTTGGATAGTGTTCGTTTGGGGAGCACTTCCAGACCTTCGCCCCACGCTCATTTCACTTGTGGCCTTCAGGGGTACCGTGGGAGGGTGGGGAGAGCCCAGTGCCCCCTTCCCTGCCTCCCCTGCCCTCAGCATCTGCATTTTGTAAGGTGCAGTTTCCTCTCTCACTCTCCTCCTCCCTGACATTCAAGTCCCTTTGTCACTTGCTCCCCTGTCTGCTTTCTCTGGAATGATGTGACCATCCCTGGGGGGACCCCAGGAGCTGCACCTTTCTGGGGTGCTGTATCCTATCGCTGGTCAGGTCACCTGGGGTCCGGTCTTCCGTCCTTGCTGCCTGTGTGTGTGGCTGCCCTCAGCCTCTCAGAGCCTCAGCTGTCCATCCGTAAAATGGCCACACGTGCTGGCTGTCCCAGGGCGCCGGGGAGGGCAGCTGGTTTGTCGTAGGGGCGTGTCTGCACCTGCCTGGGTAGGGTGGGGCCCAGGGCTGAGTGTCAGGCCAGAAAGGACCCTGCAGCAGAGGCCGGGCTGGTGCCTTCCACTCCTCGGAGCAGATTTGGGCAGAGGGCCGGCCGCCTGTGTCCGCCCCTCGCCTGGGCGCCCTCACCCCTGCTGGAACGCGCCGCAGACTCTCCCTGAGGCCCGCGAGAGGCGGGCGGGGCCGGGACGCGCTTGCACACCCACCGAGCCCGGTGCGAGCTGTTCTGAGCAGTGCCTCCCAGACAGGGAAATTGCACCCTAGAGTTACAAAGCGATTGTCTAGCTCAGCAGCGGAACGCGCGTGAAATGGAGCAGAAAGCAGCCATGTAGCGTTGGCCCCGGCCGTGCAGGGGCGAGTGGGAGGCGCACACGTGCGTGCGGGGCCGGGGTGTGCACACGCTCGCACGCTCCCCCCTCCGCTGGCTCTGCCACGCTTGGTTCTCACCCCTGCAGCTGGGCCCTGCCTGCAGCTCTGCCTCGTGCTGGTCGTTGTGCGTCCCTGTGACCCCACGTCCCTCTGTCAGTCCCTGTGATCCCATGACTCGGTGTCTTTGTGACTCTGTCTCTTTGTGTCCCCTGACTCTGTGTCTGTGTCCCCATAGCCCTGTGACTCCACGTCCCTGTGACCCTGTGTCCCTGTGACTCTGGGTCTCTGTATCCCATGTCCCTGTGACTCCGTGTCCCTTTGTCCTGTGTCCCTGTGCCCCTGCCCGGGAGAAGTAGGGGAGCAAGGTGGCCGCTCAGGGCCTTATTTCCTTGTGTCCAGATTCAGACGGATCTCGTGGTCACTGCCTGTCTCATTTTTCTGTCGCCCTGGACTCGCTCAGGGCTCTGTGCCACCCGTCCGAGGATGCTGATGGCTTCGTCCTGGGGCACCTGCTCTGTGCTTGGGACTCGATTTTCAGGACCTCATGGAGGCTTCCTGGAGACGGGCCCCATGAGCAGACGGGGAGGCAGAGCGTTCCCGTGGGCCTGGGCAGCTCCGCCGGCTTTTCCTCAGCGAGTCGATGGCCATTCTGGGGCCTGAGTGCCAGCCGGGCAGAGCCTGTGCCGGGGTGGGGTGCTGCTCCCCCAGACCTCCTGAGCCTCAGGTAGCGGCTTCTGAAGCCGCTCGCCTGCCGGGGCCTGGGTCTGTGCCCAGCCTGGCTCGCTGGGGGCCCTGGCCCAGGTCTCAGGCCTCCGGGTGGGTTTTGTTTGGTGAGACTTGGTGGAGGGGTGAAGCTTCTCTGTCAGTTCTGCTCCTGGTCACCCCTGATGGCCTTCTGGGGCCTGGAGCCCCATGATCCTTATCCAGGGTCCTCTGGGGCTGGGGCGGGGAGGTGGGGCTGTCCATGGTCTAGAAAGGCAGGGCTTGGGGCAGCAGCCAGGGGCACAGCCCAAGGAGCCCCGTGGCCTGCCGCCCACCTCCTCACCTTGTGGGTGGAGCCGCCTGGCAGCAAATTCCTGAGGGACCTGGGGCAGGGCCGGGCAAGGATGGCCATCCGGGGTCCCCAGGGCAGGGTCCTAGTTTTCTCTGTGGTCTACACTGCCAACACATACATGTGCACGCACACACGAGGCATAAACATGTAAACAGGCACACACACAGAGGCATGCATGCACACACACACACAAATGCGTGCTCACGTGACCACATGCGTATAGAGGTGTGCGTGCACACACACGTGCACACACACATGCACACACAGGTGCACATGCATGCGCGTGTCTGGCCTTCCCAGCCCATCCTAAGAGTCTCAACAGCCTCTTCCTTAGAAGGGCCTGGTCTGCTGGGGCCTGGGGCCCTCAGAGGTGGGGATGAGCAGTGGGGGGGGGGTTGGCGAAGCTCCCTGTTGGCGCCAGTTCTGGTGCGGGCTCTGGAGGAGAGGCAGGGCTGCAACAGGTGGTGGGGGGGGTGCCCTGGGTGGTAGGGACGGAGAGACAAAGGCCCAGAGGCCCATGTGGCTGGAGTCTGGAGCGGTGGCAGTGTGTGAGAGGGGGCTGGGGAGACATAGTGTCCGGGCGGGGCCCGGTGCCAGGGCAGGTGTGCAGGGGCCTGGGGCCCGGGGTGGCCGTGGCGGCTGTGGCCTGGAGACGCTCGTGGTCGGAATTAGGCATCCTGCTCTGTGCAGATGGTGGGCAGGAGGTGGGCAGGGGCTGGAGGGGGAGGGTCCAGGTGGGCTTGGAGTCTGACATGCAGGTACCCTGAGTGGGCTGTTCTCCCCAGCCCTGCTGGGCCACTCAGCACAGCAGCCAGGGCTGGGGGCGGGAGACTCTTCCCGGGGTGGGGGGTCAGTCTGGGCCCCCAGGCTGGGCCCGCTGGTTTGCTTAAGCATGGGGCTGGGACAGGACTCCCCACTCCTGGGCCCCGGCTCTCCTGTCCCTGTCTCCCTTCCTGGCCCTTGACCTGCCCCCTCCCCATGGTGACAGAGTGATAGAGGCGTCCCTGTGCCCGAGGTGCTGGTGGCACGGTGAGGGGGTCTGGGGCCTCTGGCAAGGGCAGTGGAACAGTCTGGCGGTCAAGAGGGTGCAGGCTCCGGCCCAGGCAGGACGTGCCAGACCAGGGCACGGGACGAAGCCGGGGGACAGCACCGCTGGGGAGGGACCTGAGAGCCGTGGTGGGGTGGGGAATGGGGCACTGGGGGGCCCTTGGGGGCTGGAACCACTGGGGGACTTAGTGTGAGGTGCCACCTCAAGCCCTCAGCGGGCCCTGGGCCCTGAGTTCCCGTGACAGGTGGCTCCTGTCAGCTGGTGCCAGGCACGCTAGCTTCTGGGACAACCCGAGCCTGGCCTGGGCCTCCTTGTGTTTTCCAGCCGTGCCTCAGTTTCCCTGACTGTGCTCTGGGCACTGGGCTGGTGGTGATGGGCCTCGGCAGAGCCTGCAGCCGCTGCCCGGGTCCAGGGGCCCCGGCGCTGCGCGTTGGGCTGGGGCCAGGCCGCGTGTGAATCCTCCCGCGTGCCGTGGATAAGCCCCCGGAGTTCAAAGCCAGTCCCGGCGTGGCCCTGGCCTTGATGAGGTTACTGATTCAACAGGCTTCCTGGTGCTGCTGACCGGAACCAGGGAGGCTGGGGAGCCCCGGGCGGGGATCTGAGTGTCCTGTAATTGACCAATTTAGCTTAAGTGTCCACACTGGCCCCGGGCAGAGGTCAGGCGGTGACAGCCCAGGTGGCCACAGTCACCGTGCTTGCAGGCGCCGATGGACGGCCACCTTGTGCAAAGCCCTCAGGAGCAGGCGTCCCTTGGGCCCGGCTGGCCCCGTGCCCCCGCCTGGCATTCCCTCCCCTCCACCCTCTCCGTGTACCTGCGGGATCAGCTCGCCAGCCACGTCTTTCTGGAAGCCGGCCGGCCTTTGCCAGCCGGAGCCGGCGGGCCGCTGTCTGCGCGTGGTGGGCAGTGCAGGGTGGTGGGCGCGGTCCCGGCCTTGGTGCTGGGCCCCTGGGTTCAGGCTCCGCTGTTGGATCGGGGGGCCCCTGCGTTACTTGCTCTGCTCTTTCCTCGTGGGGCAGTCGAGCGGCTCGTGGGGCCGTGAGGATGAGCTGACTCGGGAAGCATGGAGGGCTCAGAGCCGTCCGCGGAGAGCAGGGGCTGGGCCAGCTCGGGCCGGGCCGGCCGCCCACCTCTCCTCCTCCTCCTCCTCCTCCTCCTCCTCCTCCTCCTCCTCCTCCTCCTCCTCCTCCTTCAGAAGGGCAGGACGCATGCAGCCCTGCAACCCCCGCACGGTGTCTCGATGCGGGTGGGATGGAGACGAGCCACGACTGACCACCCGCCCGGGGCGGCGGCTGCCCCTGGGCGAGGTTTGTGCCGTTGAGCTCTGGAGGGGGGTCCCCAGAGCCCCCCTTGTCCTGCCCCGTTCCGGTGGGCAGGCGATCACCCACCCCCTGCCTCTGGGGAAGGGAGAGCTGCTCGCAAGCAGGGTGCCTCCCGGGGCTGGAGCGGTGGCCGGCACGCCCCTTCTCCTTCCTGAGGCCCCCTGGCTGCCAGGGGTCTCTGCCCCCTTCTCTGCAGTTCCTCGGCCTTGTTCCCATGAGCTGGTGGCCATTAGGTTGGGATGGCACAGCTGGGGACCAGGTCCTCAGGGAATGACTGTGTTACGTCCCCTGTTGAGGAGGGCAGGGCCTGGTGCGTCCCTGGGTCCCCGGAGGCCAGGAAGCCCTAGGCTCTGAGTTGGCTGGGGTGGGGCGTGTGGTCACTCCAGCTGGCCCAGCTCTGGTTATGAACTAGGGGTGTTAGAAGAGACACCTTGGGGGGTGAGCAGCATGCCAGGGAGAAATAGGAACCTCACAAATTGGGGCTGGCTTGTGCAGGGGACAGAGGAGTCATGCTGGCCACCATCCAGGCCGGGCCGGCCCCTTTCTCCATGGCCTCGGACCTTACCTGTTGGAACTCTCCCCGGCCCCCCATGGCCACCCGGGCGGCATCCAGGCCTCTGCCCAGCGTCATGCGGCCCTGTACCCCTCCTGCCACGTCAGGCCTCACTCACTCTTCTCCCTGGCTTTCTCGTGTGTATAGCTCGCCAGAGAGCCACTCCGTGATGCGTGAGTGACAGCTCTGAGATAGGGGCTGTGTGGTCCTCAGCCACTCTGTGATGCGTGAGTGACAGCTCTGAGCTGGGGCCTGTGTGGTCCTCACCGGCAAATTGCCGAGGAAGTCAGGGAGGCTTCGAAGAGGAGGTGACGTTGGAAGTGGTTTTAAGGCTTGAATAGGAGTTTGCCGGGGGACCCCACCCAGGGAGGTCTGGCTCTCGGTGTCCATGGGGTGGGAAGGGGTCCTTCCTGGGGGTTTCGGGGACTGGCCTGCATGGCCAGGCCCCTCTGGCCCACCCCTCGCTGGCTGGCGGGGTTTCAGGTCTGTGCTGCTGTCTGACCATGTGAGCGTGGGGTGTGGTCAGCTGGTCTGAGAATAATTAACCCTGGCAGGAGGCGGGATTGAGACGAGGCCTCACTGTCACCAGGTGCCCCTTCTGCACCGGTCCTTTGCTGGCCGGATATCCCCCCTCCTTGCCCGGGCCCTGGAGTGTCCTGGTCCGTAGCATGACCCACGCTGGGCCACCACGAGTGGTTACACCGGCCCGGACCACCGGCTCCTGGGGTGAGTGCCACCGTCGGCTTCCTGACCCCGTCTGGCCCCACGTGCCTCGGTCCATCCCGCGATGCCCCCTGCCACGGCCCCTGCCCTTGTCCCATGGGCAGCTCTAGGTGTCATTTGCCCAGGAGTCTCCTGCGTGTTCCGGGCTGTCTGACCACCCCTCCCCCTCTCCCTCCTCCTGGGGGTTGGAGAAAACAGCTCTGACTGGGGCCAGAGTCCAGGGGAGGCGGTGGAGCCGCCCCCGCCCTACCCCTGCTCCTGGACTTTCTGTCTGGGGTCAAGGTCGGGAGGAGGGCTGGGAGGTGGGGCCCTAGGCACTGGGTGCTGGCCACGAGGTGAGCCCTGGCCTTCCTGGGCTCAGCGGGAGGGGTGGGTCCGGCAGAGAGTGGGGGCAAGGCCTTCCCTGGTCCCTCTCCTCTCTGCCCCTCGTGTGACGGGCCCGGGGTGGCATGCTCAGGGCTCCTGCTTGTTCCGTTCCGGCTCTGCCCCATGAACTTTGTGACTTCCTCCCCTTCAGCTTGGTTTCCTCATTTGTAAAATGGAAGGAAGGATGTTAGGCCGGGTTGGAGGTGGGGGAGGCCTCGCGGGGTGCTGTTGCTCCCCGCCGGGACCCTTGGGCATGGGGCCCTGGTCCTCAGGCCCTGCTCGCTGCTGGGCTTGGCTTTGGGACTCGTCCGCTGAACCCACAGCACCCGGTGCTGCCCCAGCCCCAGCCCCATGGAGTGTCTGGAATGGATTTGTGCCCTCTGCAGCCTCGTCCCCACACCCACGATTTCAGGAACTGTGGGGTGGGCGTGAGACCCCCCCCGCCACGAAGCTGGCTTTATAGTTATTATTGCGATCTGGACCACCGCTTTCTGGGGGTCCGTGCCAACGTTAAAGGTGGGGAGTCCTGCGTGCACCCCTGGCCTGATGCTGACTCCTGGACGACGGGCAGGCGTTGCCCGGTGTGGGCGCCCGGGCCCGTGCTCCATGCTGGGGGTTGGGGACCTGTGGGCACCTGCGGCCGAGGCCGTGACGGTGTGGGCTCCTGCCCTGGGGTGAACCCCCACCTCCGCTCTGCTCGCTTAGACCTGCCACCTGCTGCTGGCCGGGGCCTGGATCCCCGGACACGGTGCCGGGTGCGGAGCGGGCCGCCTTGGCCCCAGGTGACCGCCCGCGGCCGCTGAGCACATCTTGTTGAAACTCAGGCTGTTGGGTGGGTGGGGTCGCGGCCTGGTCAAGGTTTCAGAGCACACCTCACACCCGCCTGCCGTCCATCGGTCTGCCCAGCGACCGGCTGTCTGTCCACAGATGCCGGGCAGAGTCGCGTGAGGTCCAGGCCCTGAGGGATGAGTGGCGTTTGGGGTCACGGACCGGGAGGCACCCCAGCGCTGCCACTTGGCAGTGTTGCCTCGGGCCACGTTTTCAAACCTCCTCGGGCCTCGCCTTCTTTCTCTCTGTAGAGCGGGCTGGCGGCGAGTGTCAGGGCAGGCGCCCGTAGCGAGTATGGACCAGGGTGATGCCGCGCCTGCCCCCGGCGTGGGGAGGGGCGCGCGAGGCCGTGGCGGGCCGTGTCCTGGAAGCAGAGGGGGCACAGGGGTGGCGTGCGCGGGGTCCGGGAGGGGTCAGCTCGTGCATCCTCACACCTGCGTGCTGGCTGCTCTTCGTCGGGCTTCTGGGCAGTGCCCCCTGGATCTGCCTGTGTGGCGGGAGCCCAGCCGGGGAGGCGGGAGGTAGAGCGTGGGGGAGGAGGTGTTGGGTCTTCTCCCTCGGGGGCGGAGCTGGTGGACGGTCCTGGCCTGGAAGGGGGGCTTCGGGCCTGTGCTTGGAGGAGGCTCTGCCGCTGAGTGGGTAGTGGGGGCCGGGGGGGAGGCGGAGGTGCCGTAACCAGGTGACGTGGTCCCAGGGCTTTTGGCCCGAACACGTGGGAGGACGATGTGCCTTGTACCCGACGAGTGAACGGCAGAGTGAGCAGGTTGCGAGGGGCAGTTGGCCTTGGGTGTGGGGTGTGTCCTGACACCCGTGGGGGGGATGGGGCAGTGGGTGTGCAGGGCCGGAGTGGGGGGCAGGCCTGGGCTGCGGTGGCAGGAGTGCCGGCAGCTGGACGAGGCCTGGGAGGTGGCAGGCGGGCCGGGCGCAGGCCCCCACGGGTGACGCCGCCCTGGCGAAGGGCTGTCCGAGGCAGGCCTCCGGCAACGGGACCCTCACCCCAGCTTTCTGTTTCATTTCTCAGGGTGTTTTTTGTGGTGGGTCCAGTGGCCTGGCTCTCGCTGCTGGGGAGGGTCGTGCTGGCTGTCCTGGGGTCTGTGGCCACAGAGCAGCAGCTCCGAGGACCAGGGAGAAGCCGGGCAGCCTCCCCAGCCTCACCTGCAGTGGCTGGGGGACCCAGTGGGGTGTGGCGTGTCTGCATTCGCTGGGGCTGGTGTGCCCAGCTGGGAGGCCTGTCCTGGGCCCCTGCCGCTGGGGCCTGGGCAGCTGGGCAGCCCCGAGCATGTGCCTTGGGCCAGCAGGGCCTGGTCCGGGTGATGGCTCAGGCTCCATGTCTGTGGCTGCCTTGGCACCCTAGGGTGCCTGTGGGTTACAGGAGACACTGAAGAAGCACAGTGCAGTGTGGCCCTGCAGCTTGGCCTCCCCTGGGCCGGGCCCCAAGCAGGGCGGCCTGTGATGTCCATGGCCTCCCTGGGCCTCCGTCCTCAGCCTGGAAGGGTGGGTAGCTGTGTGGGCCCGGCCCCAGCCTGGGACTGGCCACCACTGGCCTGCGTGCCCGGCTGACTTCTTTCTGCCCCCGATGGCCGGCGTGGGCTAGGATTTACACAGAGTAGACGCCATGGTGCGTGGGGTCCCTCCTCGCGTGAGGGCATGACCTGACCCTCCTGGCTGCCGGCCGCAGGCATCTCTGGTGCCGGCCAGCCCCCAGCCCTGGTGGCATCCCCACGCGTGGTGCTGGCATGGGCCGCAGCTGGTGGGAGAGGCATGTCCCCTGCGGGCGTCTGCCTGGCTGCTGCCCGTGGCTCAGATTTAGCGGCTCGTGGACATTGTTGTGCCTCCCGTGACGGCAAGGGGGGGGCTGCTGGGGCGTGGGGGAGGGGCGGCTCCTGGAGCCACGCTGGCCCTAGATGGGGCTGATAGGCCGCGGAGCTCCTTATCAGAGGGGGCGCCCGGCACCCCCTCAGCCATCTCTCCAGCCCTGCGCTGAGGCCAGGCCCTGCGCTCTGCTCTGCTCCGCCCAGGTGAGGCTCGGCAGGTGGGTCACCGTTTCGGCGGAGCAGGCAGGCCTTGTGTGGACCAGCGGGGTCCCCAGAGCGAGATGATTCCTGCAGGGCTCTGGAGATGCCCCCCGCCCAGCCCTCCCTCCCCTGCTGGCCGCGTGCTCTGCCTTGGTGGCTGGCCCTGGCCCCATTTCTGAGAACAAGGTGTCTGCCTTCACGACCTGGCTGTCTGGACTCCGAGCTTGGTGCTTGGTAGCCCACGCCAGCCAGGACCTGGGACTCTGAGACGGGACCTGGGTCCCCAGTGCACGTGCCTGCGTTGGGCGGGCTGCTGCAGTGTCTGACCTTGGGCTTGGCTCCCAGGACCCGGAGCCCCGGGGCCCAGCATCTGCTGTCTGATCCTGCGCTCCTGTCCACGGGGACCACGGCCTGTGCTCTCAGCCAGCTCAGAGGGTCTGTGGATGGGCGTCACTGGGCAGAAGGGCCACGTGCTGGGCATGTTGTCCCCTGCTCCCTTCTCGCCTCCCTGCCCCCACCCTCAGGGTCCCTGAACGCCACAGACCCTCCCTGGGGACTCGGAGCCAGAACCACGTGTGGTGCAGGGGCTGCGCGGGGTGTGTGTGGGGCTGGCGCTTTCTCCTGAGGGCCGGAGGGTGGGCGCTGCCGACTGCACAGGAATGTTCTAGAAAGACCTCCGGCAGTCGTGGGAGGGTGGCTGGGGCTGATGGTGCTGGGTCAGACCAGCGGTGTCGTCCCCAGACCGCCCGGGCCAGTCCCCCGGAGCCCAGCCCGCTCCCAGGGAGCGGTGGAGGGGGCGGGGAACGTCAGAGCCAGAGGCTGACAGAGGGGCCCCGGGAGTGACGGGACACTGAGGAGCAGGCGGTGGGCCCGCGGGTGCGTCTGTGGCACGTGCCCACCGGGCCTGGACCTGGTGGCGTCACTCAGTGCTCCGGGTGGCCCCTGCCTTGAGCGCTGACCGGCAGGCTCCTTGCTGAGTGCTGCCCGTAGTGGAGAGCCCGCGTGCCACCAGGGGCCGAGGCAGGGGCCGTGGGCCGTGGCCGCCCTGGCCTCCGGCCGGGTGTCTCAGCTCCAGGCGCAGGTCGCTCTCTTCCGCGGAGTTCTGTCCCCAGAGAGAGCAAGCCAGGTCAGTCATGCACACTCTAGTGCAAACAAGCCGTGCCAACCCGGGAAGGGCCCGGCAGGGAAGGTAGGAAGGAGGGCTTCGCAGTGACCGTGTGGGTGAGGGAGCCGAGGCCCGAGCTGGGGCTCGGCCTCTCACTCTGGTGTTCTGCTCTCCCGCGTGCCCACCTTGGGCCACGGGGCTGCACGTGGGGGTCCCGGGGGGCCTGGCAGAGGTGTGTGCCGGCCCAGGTGGGCCGCCCTGCTATGGGGATGGGCGGGCGGTCCGCACCTCCCCCACCTCGTGCCAGGAGGTGGGGGCACCCCCGTTGCCGATGAGGCACAGAGGGCTCCGCCGCTTGTCCGTGGCCCACGCGGGATCGTGCCTGCTCCCGGGGTCCCCTCCACGGCACTTCCTGCCCTGGGCCCGGGTGCGAGGGCGAAGTCCCAATGGTGCCGGACGCTGGGGCGGGGAGTGGGGGGAGGCATTCCTCATGCGGGAGGGGCCGGGCCCCGAGATGCCGTGTTTCCTACACAAACAACCGGGCGCTGGAGCAATTTTATTTTTATTTCCTATTTTTACTTCCCTGTTGGCTCTTTTTAGCAGCCAGGGTAGATGGGCCCCCGCCCTCCAGTCTCCACCTGGCTTCCTGGCCCAGGCCCGGCCCTTCGTGAAGGCGAGGGTGTGTGACCCTGGAGGGAGGCGGGGGAGGGAACCTGGCAGCTCGGCTTGCATACACCTGGCGATGGGGGGCTCACTCCCTGGACACGGGGTGGCCCTTTCTCACCCCCTGGGACTAGCCCTGGGGAGCTGGTGGTAGCAGTAGGTGTGCCCTGGTGGGTGACTTAGTTTCCTCCCACGCCTCTGGTTTTCGGCTGGAGGGTGAGGTTTGGGTGGTCATGCTGGCGTGTGGGTGTGGGTGTATGCCCTGGGCGGGGTGGGCCACGGCACGCGGTGAGTAAACACTAAACACGTGGTGTTCCTGCCTCAGACCTGGCTGGGTGGGGTGCGGGGAGGGCAGGGCTGGGTGCGACCCTGTACGGACCGTGGGCCCTGCTCTGACCCACGGAGGGGCTGGCCGTGCTGCAGGTCAGGAGCCCACCCCCAGGGCGGGGGGTTGTTGGTGCATCTGGTCAACTGGGGTCTTCCCGAGATGGGTGGTGCCGACTTGGGGGGGTATGTGGAGACCCCAGGTCGGAGGGTGTCTCCCCTAGGGCTCACGGCCCCACCTGGGGTGAGGGGGCTTTCGCCTGTGTGAACACGGTTGGCCTCATGCTGGTACACGGAGTCCTGAACTGTGAGGCGGGACTGGGAAGGGGCCAGGCCCACCGCGGTGCCCGGCCAGAGAGAGCTGGGGCTTCAGGTGGAGGACTGGCCAGCTGCGGACCACCAAGGGCCCAGGTGCCAGCCTGTGCCAAGCCATCTGCACTCCTTCTACGGATGGAGACTGGGCTCAGACAGGCCGAGCAAGAGCCTCAGGACCACACGGCTTGTGGGGTGGGGTGGCCAGTCCTCACCCTTTCCCTGTGTTCCACAGACAAGGAGACTGAGGCCCAGAGCGTCAGGGCACACTGCCAAGGTCCCTCAGGGGGCCGGGCCCCAGAGCCTGAGCTTGGGACACTGCATCGAGCTCCCGTACGGGCTCTCGGTGGGGAGGCGCTGGGCAGGACTGAGGGGACAGGGTCTGGCTGAGACCTGCTGGGGGTCAGACGAGAAGGCGTGGTGTCCTGCGTGGGGCAGCTGCTTGCCTGGGTGGGGACCGGGGCCCCAGACGTCCTCCACACACTGCTGCAGTGCCTGCTGCATGCTGGGCACCGTGTGCTCGGAGCGTGGACAGTGAGTCTGGCTGGGACCCTGGTGTGCGGGGGCCTGCGGGTCAGGAAGGGGGGGGTGCAGACCTGGTGAGGTCGCCTGTGCCCAGCCGCATCCTGCTTCTGGCCGGGGCGTGCCTGCGCTGTCGGACGCCACACAGCCCGCTGGTCCTGGACGCCGTCTGCTGAGCCCTGCTGGGCCCTGGCGTCCTCTGCCACCCAGAGGTGCTGGGTGGGCTTCCCAGGCGCAGCCCACGGCTCCTGGTTCCTATAGGGTGCTGGACGCGGCCTCTAGGGCTGATGCGGCTGTGCCCGGGCCGCCCGGTGGGTTTGGGGGCTTCTGGCATGAGGGGAGACCCTCCCGGCTTCCCGCCGGCCCTTCGCGCCCGGCCTGGCTCGGCCCTTGTCCTGCCGGTGTGTGTGATGTGGGCAGCGAGGCCACAGAGGTGCCTGGTGGTGCGTGCACGTGTGGTGCTGGGGGTGCGTGCTGGTAATCCCTTGATTAGAGGCCAGGAAACCGAACTCCGTGGTCCAGGCCGTGGGGCACCTCCTCCTGGGAGAGGCCCCAGGGATTATGGGATTTCCACCTGTCCCGCCCTTGGGAGGTGGCCTAGGCAGAGACATTTGGCTGCTGGGGCCACCTTGTCACTGTTGGAGGAGAGACACCTCCTCGGAGCCCAGGGACCCATGTTTGGGCTGGGTGGCCCGGGAGCAGTGAGCTGCAGGACCCATGGGCCCGGTTCAGGTCTGCACTCAGCCCTTGGCGGTTGGGCGACTTGGGGCACTGTGCATTTCTCTCTGAGCCTGGACTTTGTCGTCCGTGAAGTGGGGCAAAGGCACTTGTCTCTGGGGTGCCGTGAGGGTGAACTCAAATCGGGTCAGACCTTCAGTTCGTGCCTGGGAGCAGGAGGCAGCCGTGGCGGCCCCCCCCCCCGCCCCCCGCCCGAACCTCGGCCTCATCCTGTAACGGGCCTGGGCCGTGGGGGCACTCGGTGTCACGTTGGAGACACGGGGCCGGTGGGGGTGTCCTGACCCAGATTCTGCTCCCCTGAGAGGAAGCGTTTCCTGGGAGGGTGGTTTCAGAGGCAGCTGTTTCCAGAACCATCCCGGGGCACTGGGATTTCCCGGGCCAGGGAGCCGCACCGCCACCAGGTGCGGCCGTGAGGCGGGCTGGGGCTGAAGTCCCCGGCCCCGTCCCACCGCACCGACCTTTCCCGCTTCGCGTCTCTGGTAGGGGCTCTGTGGTGGGCGGGCCCTGTCGCGGACCCCCAGGCCTCAGACGCCCCCCTCCCAACCCCAGCAGGCGCACGGAGCCCAGGAGTGGTGTGATTCTGGGTTCGTCGTCTTCCTTCAAGCAAAGAGGATCTTTCGTAACTGTGGGAAAGAGCGTTTCCTCCCCGCAGCTGGGTGGGGGCAGGGGCTTGGTCAGCGCATGTGACATCCTGGCGTCCTCCTGCCCTCCTGCCTGCGATGCCCACGGGCCCCCTGCCAGGGTGGGGGGGCGTGCTGCGTCAGCCCTGCCCCCGCCACAGCGGTCTCCTGGGGGTCCACTGGCCGTGTGGAGCCCCGAGAGGTCCCGAGGGGCCGTGCCTTGAGCCCCCACCCCGAGCCTTCACTCCCTCTGCCTGGTGTGCCTGCCCTGGCCTGCTCTTCCCGCGTGCAGGGCCTCTGCCCGCTTGGAGCTGAGCGCCTGTGCCCCTGCCCTCTGTGAGTCCCTGTCACCCCACATACGCCCCATGTCCCGGAGGGGGTCCTGCCGAACATGGGCAAGCCCACCCCGTGCCACCCCAGGCCTGGTCTCCCCAGCCCTTCTGGCTGCTGACCAGTGAGGGTGCTGGGCAGGGAGGGGCTGAGAGGGGTGCATCCCGCTTGGGTCAGTGGGTGCCCGGCAGGGACCTGGGCGCCGGCCGGCCTGGCCTCGGGCCCCGCTGCAGGAAGGGGCTGTGGTCCGGCCCGCCCACTGTGCTCCTGACTCAGCAGCCTCAGGGAGGGGAAACTGGAGGTTTCTCGACAGACACCCCAACCCGGGGGTGCCTGTCGCATGGCCCAAGTTTTTCTTGTGAAGAAGCTGGCATATGGGGCCTTGGTTCCTGCCTCTGGGCTCCCAGCAGGAGTTTGGGGCTTGGCGCTCTTGGCACGCTGCTCCTGTTTCCTGGGGCCCTGCTGTTGGGCTGCTGCCCTCTGTGCTCCCCAGTGGCTGCAGGATAAAGCTCATTGTCCCCGGGCCCTCGGCCTCCTGCTTCCACACTGGGTGCCCCTCTGTCCTCAGGGGCCAGGCCGGCCCCTGCCTCTGGGTCCTGCTCATGCTGCCCCTTCATCCACTAGCTTCTTTCTCTGCCAGGTGGCCATGTATATAGGCAGCCGCCTCCAGGAAAGCTCTCCTGGGTTAGGTCCTCTCCATCCCATGACTGCAGTATCCCCTGTCTCGTGGCAGTAACGGGTCGGGGCTCAGGGCTCTCGTCAGCATCCGTGTTGGGCCCGACATTCAGACAGTGGGTGTGGACTTGGGGTCATGGGGGAACAGGGGCTGTGACAACCACCCAGCTGGGGTCTGCCTCCTGGGGCTCTGGGCTGTGTGGCCCGGTGGCTTGGGCCAAGGGGCCTGGCAGAGAGTTGGGTCGCCATTCACAGGGCCTGTTGTTGGAGCTGCTTGAACAGGCGGGCCCTTCGGCCTCCAAGGCTCCTGCTGCCCAGTCCGGCATGGCCCATGCTGGCCCGTGTGCCCGACCTGGCCGGTCGAGGGCATGGGAGAGGATGTGCGAGGTTGTGAGCGCCTGCTGGGCGTGGGCCTCTCCGGAGTTCACGGCTGTCAGGCTGGGGTAAGGGGGCGGATGCTTACATGGCCTGAGGCCGTCCGTGTCCGGCTCCTCGGGACAGAGTCACTGGGGAGGAGATGCACATTCGAGCCAAATCTGGAGGTGAAGTTTTCGCGTCCCCTGGGTGGTCAGTAGTGGGGGCACCCGGTTGGCTTACGGCCCTTCCAGCCCCTCCTGGGGTCAGCAGGGAGGCAGCTGACCCACCGAGAAGCCTCAGTCTGGCCTTGGTGGCCTGTGGCAAGCGGGGACCATGACCACGGGCTCGGGTCTGGCGGGGACACATTTCCAACTCGCTGGCATTGTGTGCCCGGCCCTTCCTGCCGGGTCTTAATTCAGTGTCCGATAGCGGCCGAGTGTCTCCCCCGACCCCCCACCCCCCACAGTGCCACCAGCGTCTGCCACCGGCCGCTGCCTCCGTGATCCCTTAGGTATCTGTGAAACACGGAGCTAAAAAAGGTTCTTTCCCGGTGGGGAGAGCGAGGCAGAGGCGAACAATCGGAGCTGGAATTAATTGTGCTGCGCACGCCCCCCCCCCCCCCGCCGCCCCTCTGCTCGCTGTCAATGCATAATGCATGACGAGGGAAAGTGAGAAGTAATTAGAGTCCCGACTCTCGGCCGCTCCATCCGTGACTCAATCTGGGTCAGTAGATAAGCCGGAGCGGGCGCCGCGTGGTGGGACAGTGGCCGTGGCGCTGCGCCCGCTTCGCGAGCTGTGCCCAGGTGCCCCCTCCTCCGGGAAGCCCTCCGTGACGCGTCGCAGGGGAGGACCTCTCCCACACCTCGTCTTGTCCCCCTCTTCCCTGTTGGGACGACGTTGGGGGGAGGGGTGGCAGCCGCTAGAGGCGGGGCGTGTGGGGGTGGGTGACAGCCCGGGGCCGTCTGCTGTCCGGGACCGTGAGGGGCTCCTCGCAGCGCTCGCCTGACCCCGATCAAGCTGCCCTTGGCCTTGGGTGACGTCCCAGCCCTGGACCTGGCACTCGTCCCTGCTCGCGGGGGCCGGCTGTGCCCATCTGCTTCCCGTCGTGGGACGTCCCCGGCCCACGGCCTTTGCACGTGGCGCTCCTCCCCTGGCAGGCCCTTCCTGGGCTGCCCGGTGGCTGCCGGGCTGCTTCTTCCGCTCGCCCTAGGTGACAGCCCCAGGGACCCCCAGCTGCGGGGGCCTCGCCCTGCCGCCAGCCTCGGCTGACCACCGCGTGCTGTTTCCTGCCGAGGCTCTGCACACCTGCGGGGTTTGCGGGTGGGGCTCCTGACGGCCCCTCGCCTGCACGTACCTGAGGGACAGTAGGGCCTGTCCTGTACCCTGGCGCCCCCCAGGTGGTCGGCACAGTGTGGGGCGGAAGAGCAGGGCTGGGTGCCGGAGGCTCCTCAGGGGCCGAACCGCATATCTGGGGTCTGCCGCTGCCCCACCCCGCTGGCCTCTCCCACCCCTGCAGGAGGGGTGAAGGGAGGGGCCACCCTGGGGGGCGGTCCCCTTGCAGCATTGCTGGGCTCTGGGGGCCTCAGGGGCTTGGGGAGGCCGAGCTGGGACAGCTGAGGCCTGGCTGGGATCCCATGGCCCCTCACGCTTCCCATTTTCCAGAAGGGGAAACAGGCCTTTGTGACTCGAGGCCACTGGGGAAGGCTTGGGGAGCTGCTGTACACCCTGGGCCGGACCTGGGGCCGTGGCCGGGGGCGACCTGGGCCGTGGGGAAGCGCAGGTGGGCACTGCGGAGGTGACGGGCAGGCGGAGGTGGACAGGGGCCGGACGGCATGGTGGCTGTGTGCAGCCCAGGGCAGAAAAGGGGTTAAAGGCGGAAGGAGGCAGCGATGTTTCTCATTTTCCCGTGTGATTTAATAAAAACGTAAACCGCGGGTGGAGGACGACCCACCCCAGCGCCTGCATTGACCGAGATCAGCTGCGGGCGCCGGTGGTCAGCCTGCCTTTGTGTCCACGCCCCCAGCGGAGCCCGGGGGACCGTGGGCCCAGCGGGCCAGGCCGCGAGGGGCAGACACCGCCTGGTGGCCGGGCAGGAGGGGGCCCCGAGGAGCCTCCTGAGTCCTGGCTGGTCAGAGCAGGCGCCCCCCGGACCGCCGCATGCCAGCTCCGAGGCTCACGGGGGCCTGGGGCCTGCAGTGACGATGGCGGCGTCCCGGGTATGTGGGGGAGCAGGCTGGGGAGGGCTGAGGGGTGCGTGTGCGACGGCCCTAAGGCGGAGTGAGCTCGGCCGTGAGAGGGGCAGCGTTGGGGCTGGCGGGAGGCAGAGCCAGGCGGGGTGCAATGGGGGGGGTGGGCCTGTCTCGACACTAGTGGGGGCCAGAGCTCGAGTATTGGGGTTTGGGAGCCCTGGGCTGCTGCCGAGAATGGGCCCAGGGGCTAGGGGAGGGTCCTGAGGCTGGGAGCTGCTGGGTCTGGGATACAGTTATAGCCACGTCTGACAGGCTGGGAGTGGGGACTCGGGGTGACCACAAGGTCCGGGCCTGGGTGGTGGGTTTGGGGGGGGGGCGTTGCAGTGGAAGCACAGAGTCCTGGAGGGCAGTTCAGACGTTGAGGCCGTGCAGGGCGTGTGGAGCCTGGCAGGGCCCGGAAGTCACTGCCTGGTCCTGGGGGAGACTTGGGGCTCTGGGGCCTGTGATCGGAACGAGGAGCAGATGCATCGTCTTCGGCCTGGCCAGGGCTGGAAGGTGAGGACGGGCAGGGCATCGCAGTGGCCTTTGCTGGGCGGTGAGCGTGGCGTTGTCTGCGGAATGGGCACGTGAGCCGGGGTCTCTCCGAGCTCGGGGCCATCGTGGGACGGTGCCTTGCAGGTCGGGGCTGGCCGTGGCTGGCAAGCCATGCACTGCCGAGCACATCTCGGGGACTATCGATTGGGTCTGGGCCGAGTTCAGGGGCTGTGGTGACTGCCGGGGGTAGTCGCCTTCCTTCCTGAGTGTGCTCATTCTCACGCCCTGTCCTGGGGGCCAGGAGCTCTGTGACAGTGGTGGGTCCACCCCCATCAGGCACTGGATGTCTGTGGGGCAGCCGGAGCCTGGGGTGGGGCAGCTGGGCCCTGGGCCTCGCAGCCCCCGAGGGAGAGCGGGATCCCGAGTGTGGTGTGGGAACACGGCTCCCAGCCTCGGGGACCGCGGATCAGCCAGGACTGGCCTCCAGACCTCAGTCGGGCCTGTCCCTAACACCAGCTCTGCCTGGTGTGAGCAGGGGCGTGGTGTCGTGGCAGGGGGCAGAGAGGTGCCTCCAGGGGGTGGCAGTCAGCGACCCAGTTCTGTCTTGAGCGCTGAAGGGAGGCCTTTGCCGAGGGGGTGGGCGGAGGCCGGCCAGGCCCCGCCATCCGGGCAGAGACCTGCCCCGCCCCTGCCTCCCTGTGTCAGGGACTTGGGCCACCCCCCCAGCCACCCTGGGCTTTGTGCCTGGACTTGTGTGTGTCCAGCTTCAGGAGGCCCGGGCAGGGGCGGCTTGGCCTGGGCGGGGGACGTGGCGGGGGTGGGTGGGTGGGGAGGGGCCACATCCTCAGAGCAGGAGGAGAGGGGAGGGACAGTACTTCAGGGGCTCTGGGAGTGGGCGAGGTGGCCCGCTCGGAAGGCCACGTGTTGGTGGACCTCAGCGGTGGGCTGCCGGTGCCAGTGGGCACGAGGGCCAGAGGCCTCGCAGGCACCGTGGGCCGCCTGGCCCGGCCTCCTGCCACTCAGGCGGTGGTGGGCGGGGTCTCTCGGTCCCGGAAGCCCCTCGTGTGCAGCGAGTGTTGGTGGACAGAGCCAGTGTCCAGGTGAGCAGGTCAAGGACGTTGGGAGGCCCCGTGCTGGGATTGGTCTGGGGGCTGCCTGTGCCTCGTCCCTGAGTGTGCTGGGTCACACTCACTCTTGAGTGTGTGTCTGGGTGGGAGCCCTGGGTTTGCAGCCCTGTGCCCTCCATCCCTTGGGGCCGAGCCTGTGGGCACTGCCCCCTCAGGAAGGCTGCGTGGAGAGGGCCATGTAGGGCTGGCTCGGCGGCAGCCAGGGCCGGGCAGGCTGCTGTGCCGGAAATGGCGTCCAGCACACCGGCCTGGCCTTCGCACTGCCCCCGGCCTGGCCCGCTCCTTCTGCCCGGAAGTCCCCGGCTCCGCTGGGTCCCTTGCCCACGTCCCGGGCCCCTGACTCTGCTCTGTCCAGGGCCTGCACGGACGGGGCCAGGAGGCACGGCCCACCAGATGGCCAGGCGGGCACATCTGCCGAGCAGTGTTGGGAGATGCTGTGCCGATCGCATGCTTTGATTAAGCGACCTGTCCGGCCGACTGGGCAGCTGGTCAGCATCAGGCTCGCACGGCAGAGTGCGTGGGAGCTGGCCAGTGTGTGGCTGGGGGAGGGGCGGGGCAGGCCGCAGCGAGCCCTGGGGGCTGGTGCGTGGGGCGCCCTGGCCCCCACCTGCTGTCTGGTGCTCCCCGAGCCTCAGCTCCCTCATCTGCAGACGGGGGCGCTGTCCGCTTGTCTGGGCTGGAGTCCCTCTGCTCAGGGGCGGCGGGCGCCTTCCGCTCCGAGGGCATGTCTCCAGGGTCTGAGGGTCTGGGCCCCCACTGCTGGTTGAGGCACCTCCCCTTGCCGGCTCCGTGTCCTCATCTGGACCTGGGGTGACGGCAGCACCTCGCGGCCCCACAAGGGGACAGGGGCTGTGCCGTCACGTCAGAGGCAGCGTCACACACCCTCCTCCCCGGCCGTGCCCCGGGGCTGTGCTGGGCAGGCATCTGGGAGGACGGGCCTCCAGGGGGGGTGGGCACAACCTCTCCCCTCTTGCCTCAGTGTCCCCTCCTGTGAAATGGGGGGCCGCTGACTCCCCCTTCACAAGAAGCGTTGGTGGCTCTGAGGTACAGATGCCTGACCACGACGGAGTGTCGGCGTCCGGGCCAGGCCCGCTGCCGAGGAGGCTGCGGTGGTGGGGGGCCTGGTTCTCGCGGAGGGGTCGCACTGGTGTTAGAGGTCCAGACATGGTGGTCCTGGGGCCAAGAGGCCTGCAGGGACGTCCCCGTGGACCTTGGGCCACAGCGTCCCCCTCCGGGGGCTCGCCCGCTGACAGTGGTCTGCGCTATGTCCAGACCAGGGGCGCAGGGGGCGGGTGAGCTGGGGTCGAGGGACGAGCAAGGTGCCGGCCGCGGGGCAGTGGGCGTCCAGCCCTGGTCCCGTGGGCTCTGCTCTCCAGAGCACCCTGACTGCATCACCCCAAGCGGTGTCCTCCTGCCTCGGGGAGCCCCTGGAGAGGCAGCGTCGACACCCCGGGAAACTCTATTCTCTCCCTGGCCTGTGAATGTTTCCTCCGTAGATTAAACATCGAGGCCCACCGCGCCCCCCGAGGGTGGAGGAGGGCCCCCCCCCCGCCCCCCCGTCGGGCTCGGGAGTGTTTTCTCAATGATGCAGCCAGGTCCATCAGAAGCCATCGCTGCTCTTTGAAGCGTCTTCCTGCGGTCTTCTTTAATTAAGGCCGAGGTGTAAGCACCAGTCTGTTGCCGTGAATGAATTTTTACCCATCAAAAGCAAGGCGGGCGTGGTGCCCAGGAGGGGGCATCGGGGGCCGTGCCGGGTTGTGGCTCTGGCCGGCGTGGGGCTGGCCGTGCTCGTGGTCAGCCTGGCCCGTGTGTGTGCGTGGGGCTGGGGGCGCTGGGTCCCCATGTGCAGGGGTGCGTGCGGGTCATGACATGGCTGCGGTCTGGCCTCCGTTCGTCGTGTGACTCGTCGGGTGACCCGCCACGTTTGCACGGCCCGCCGTGTGGGGAGCAGGAGTCTCGAGTCCTGCCTGCCCCGCCATGAGGAGGGAGAGGCCACAGAGGCAGCCTGGGGCAGCGGCAGCCCCGGGAGTGCTGTGCGAGGGGCGAGCAGGGCTCGGTCGGTCGCAGCCAGGAGCAGTGTTCTGGGCTCCTGGGGTGAGGGGGGCAGGGCCTGGTCCAAGGGCCACAACAGGGGTGCGACAGGTGCCCGGGGGCACGACAGGGGCAGGTGAGCCGACCCTGGGCCCTCCGGGCTGGGTGGACAGTGCTACTCCAGACGGGCGTGTCGAGAACCCCGGGCGCGTCGGCCCGACTGGGGCGAGGGGGCATCAGCCGGTCTGGCGGCTGTTCACCGGGGCCCTCCGAGGTCTGGTGGGCCTCATCAGGGCCCCCGGGAGCGTCCTGAGCGCTGGGGAGGGCGCAGGGTCCCACGGCGGGCCCCAGACTGGCGGCACAGGGCTTGGCAGAGCTGCCCGGCCCCTCCCCATCTCGCCCCTGCCCAGCAGCGGGCAGCAGTGGCCTCTTGCCAAGCAGCAGACCGTGCGAGGCTAAGTGTCTGGACCACCCAGCCTCCAGCCGCTCTCCTGCTGGGCCTCTCTTGTTTTCCTTTGGCGGGGCCAGAGCTGGTCTCCAGCCGCCGGCACTGGGGGCAGCGTGCCCTGCCCACGTCCTGCAGCCCGGCCCGCCGGCTTGACTCGGGCCAGCTTCCCCGGGGGGCGCCGTGGACCTGCAGGTGCGTGGGCAGTGCCGGCTCAGGGGGGGGGTGCGCAGCTCTCCCTCAGCGCCGACACGCAGGTGCACGTCGTGTTGGGGTGTGGGGGGCCCCTGCTCGCCGTCTGCACGGAGTTCCGGGTGCCCCACTCGCCTTGGGGACCTCGACGGGCCTCCCCCAGGGGTGCGGGAGCTGAGTCTCGAAGCAGTTTGGGGCTCCTCTCCTCTTCCCTCGGCTTGAGGCTGCGAGTCCTTCGTCTGCTGCTCCCCTTTTCTCTCTCGGCCCCACTTCCTGGATGGGCGTGGGTGTCCGCCCGAAAGGCGAGAGGCCACTATCCGCCGAGTCGGCCACCTCACCACAGAGGCCCCAGCCCTGGGCCGGGAGGGCGAGCAGCCCAGGGCCCTCTCGGTGTCTGCTAAGTTGGGGTGCAGGCCCCCCTGGCACTGGAAGGAGGGGCCCAGGCTGCCAGGGCGGCTGGGAGAGGCAGCCCCGTAGCTGGGGTGTGGGTGGGGGGCAGCGGGAACTCGCCCTCCTGGGAGGAGGCGGTGTGTTTATTTTCTTAAATGGGTTTGCAGGGCTGCAGGAGTCACGCTCGTAAACATCTCAGAGGGTGGAATTTCTGACAGCCCTTGGCTGGAGAGGCGGGGCCCATGTGGCGGAGGCGGAGAGGGGGTCCCAGGGGGCTGGGGCTGCGTGCGCACGCGTGTGTGCATGCACGTGTGCACACAGGTGCACGTGCCGCACGCCTGTGCGGGTTAGGCCCGTCCGCCTCCGCGTGGCCTACCCACAGGCATCCGCTGCTTGAAACAAGCCTTCGTCCGCTTTCAGAAGAGTTTTCGACTTTACAAAACGAAGCGCTGTCTGCTTCTCGGAGCCTGTGTGACCCCAGTGCGTCCAGGGGGTTTCCTCTCCTGGAGGGGTGGCCTGGGCACACCCTCCTCCTCCAGCTCAGCAGGTGGTCGGGGAGGGCCGAGGTGCCCTCTGTGTGGCCATGCCAGGCCTTGGGAAGGGAGGTCTCTCTCTCCGAGTTTCCTGGTGCCTTTGGACGTGAGTCCTTTACAGGGCAGGGCCCACCTGTTTGGCGAGCAAGGCGTCTGTGACCTCAGACTCCCGACCTCTTGCTGATGTTGGTGGCAAGACTCAGGGACAGCTCCGGGCACACCCCCCACCGTGTTGGGGGCAGTGTCTCAGGGTTGCTGGTGGGCACAGGGCTGGGCGAGCCAGCGGTGCGGCCTGCAGAGAGCCGCCCCACAGGCCCCTGGAGAAAGAACGGGGCTCGGGCAGGAGCCGCTCACTCCGGGCAGTGCCCACTCAGCCTGTGTCAGCCCACACGCCCGTCCTGAGAACCGCTGCCTGGCGGTGGGGCCTCAGCAGGCTCGGCCCCCGGTCCCCCTGGCCCCGTGGTCCCCCGCAGCGGACCGAGGTCCTGAGAGGTGGGGCCGCGTCACGTTCGTCAGGACTTCGGCACGATTTCAGCCAGGCACCACCTCTGGCCCTGCTGCCTCGTCCCTCCTCGGACCGTCTGGTGCAAGATGAATGCGGGGTCGGGGAGCCCACCGAGCTCGCTGAGGCTTTGTGCCGACCTGCCCATCAGGGTCATCGGGACCGTTCAGAGCCCGGCTGCCAGGCCTGCACCCCAGACCAGCTGGGCCCGCAGCCTTGGGGCAGTGCCTGGGTGCTGGCTTCTTTCGGCCCCCTGGGGTTTCCAGTGTGGGGGGGCTGAGGTCCAGCTGCTCAGATGTCCGGGCGACGCCCTCTGGGGTCCTTCCGCAGCTCCACATCCCTCCCCTGAGACGTACATTTTCAGGAGCCCCGTTGTTGTTGCTCTGGGCTCAGAGCTGGGCAGACGCCGCCCCGTGTCCCAGGCCCTTATACCTCTCAGGCCACGATCGTCTGAGTGCCTGACCTGTGACTCCGTCCCACCGACTCCCCCTGATGGCTCCCATGGGCCTGGCTGGCTGCTAGAAAGTCTTGTTTCGGAGCTGGGGAGCCTGCCCCAGAATTGTGGGTGTTCAGACCAGAATGAGCCCCCGAGACGGGCAGCTCTGTTCTCAGGAGGCAGCGTGACTGGTCCCTGTTCGTGAAGTGTCCAGGACCCAAGGCTCCAGGGAGGGCGTGTGTTCCTCCCTCTGCCCAGCTTGGCCTTTGGGGCTCAGAGCTGGGCTGGGGCCAGGTGTCCCCAAGCCCTTCTGTGTCTGGTGTTCCTCTCCCTACTCAGCTCAGCACTTGGGCGCCCCCCTGGGACCCCCGGGAGAGGGGACTTGCTGGGGGGGGCGGGAACTGCTGCTTTTGAGGCTGTGTCTCTGCCTCTTGCCCAGGGTGTCCCTTACCTGGAGGAAATGCAGGGGATCTGTGCTGTGAGTCCCTAGGGTCAGTGTGACCAGCGTCCAGTGGGCCAGGGTGTCTGAGCTCCTCAGCAAGGCGGCTAGTCCGACTTGGAGGAGACAGGGAGCCCTAGGAACCGAACGACCGTGGAAACCAGACTGGGCTGGGGAGGTGCTGGGCAGCACCCTAACTCTGGCCTCGGGCTCTGGGTCTGCGCTGGGGAGAGCTTAGCGGGCGAGCAGCCAGCCCCGGGAGCTGTCACTCGTCAGGGAGGGACAGTGTGCGCTCGCTGGGGCTCTGCCTCTCTGGTGGCGTGCGGATGGAAGGAGGGGCACGGGCCCCGAATTCGGACAGTGGACCCCAAGAGGGGGCCAGGAGGGCCTTTGTCTGTAGAGGGGTTCTCCCAGGGCCCTCTGCGCCAGGCCCGAGCGCCCGGAGGCTGGGGCGCCCGGCCCCCGCCCCCCGCCCTCGCAGCCCTCTGCCGGGGAGGCCGGTGGGGGCTTGCGACACCGCGGAGGCAGGTCGGGGCCTGGCCTGTTGTGCAAGCCGCAGCTGCTCCGGGGAATTCCTCACAGCGCCCCGGGCTCGGCCCTGCTCTGGAGTCTGCAGTTTCTGGAAAGCTCTGTGGCACCCCGGTCCCAGGGGAGCAGAGGCTTGGGGCAGGGGTGCCTGCTTCCAGGTGTCACACAAGCTCTGGGTGGAGTTGCAATGGCCAGGTTTCGGGGGCGGCCCCCTGTCCTCTGGAGTGACTGCTGGGCCTCACGGCCCCCCCATGGGGGGCTAGACTGAGGCTCACCCAGAACTCTTTTTGTGAGAGCCTGTCTGAGGCCGGGCCGCCTTCCCCCGTGACCTGGAAAGTGTGACCCCCGCTGGCCTTTGACCCTTCCCTGCCACCTCCAGAGGGCTGGCCAGGCTGGTCCCAAGGAGAAGGGGCGTGGCTTCAGGCTTTTGCGGGGGACCCCTACGGGGAACAGGGGCCGTGGGCAAGCTCGGTGACCACTCTGAGCCTTGATTTTCTCATCGGTGGATTGGGGAGAAGAAATCCTGCCTTTCTTCTTGGAGGTTTTGTGGGGTGGAGAGCCGTCTGCCCCCCACGCCGGCCGTGGTGGTGGGGCCGGGGGGCCCTGTGCCTGGCCTCGGGCTGGCTCGGCATGCTGGGCCCCAGGTGGTATCCCCGACTGCCGGCCAGGCCAGGGGAGGCGAGGGGGCCCCCTGCGTTCCCACCCACCATGCCTGCCGCACGGCCCTGCACATGGGCCGCTGGGCTGCCCGCCTGTCCATCCCAGAGCCTGGGAGTCAGTGCCCCGCCCCCAGGTGCAGGCCCGGTGCTGAGGCCCTGTGGGCCGGCCGGCCACCCGGGGAGGGTCCTGCTCGGTGACTCTTGGTCTAGACACTTTGGGCTTCAGGCAGAGCAGGGCGGACTTTCTCATGAGGGCCCTGCTGGAAGGGAAGGTGGCAGCGGAGTGGGTGGCCTGTGCGCCCTCGCAGCAGGGGCAGGTGGGGGTGTGTGCGCTCCACCCTCGCCCGGCCTGGGGGTCTGCTCAGCCCCTCCCTGGGGCAGGGCGCCCCCTGGGGTCCTCTCACCCACCTCCCTCCCAGCCCAGCAGCCCCGTGGGCAGCCTAGAGCCCCCGCTTTCCCCCGCCCAGCCCCCTGCAGGGCACCCCAGCATGCCGCAGCCCAGGGGTGCTGGGAGCAGCCGCAGGGAGGGGGTGAGAACGAAACAGCACAACACAGAAATCCACCCTGCCCCACCCGGCCCACGCCCGCCCGCTTATCTGTCTCTGGCCTGTCGCAATCGCTCGCTGGGGGCCGGGTTGAGCAATGAGATGGGGCAGATAGTCGCCAGGCGCTGGGCGTCTGGGCCGTCGGACGGGTTTGGTTCTCAGGGGAGGGCCTGCTCCGGGAGAAACCTGGCTGGAGTGTACTGCCTGGGGTGGGTGGCCGCAGCCTCCTGCCCGCTCCCCGGGCCCCTCCTGGGCTCCTGGGCAGAGGGGGCTTTGCTGGCTCGGCGCTGGCTTGGGCCTCGGCCCCGTCTCCCAGAGCCCTGTGATGCCAGGTGCTTCCTGGGCCTCGGTTTCCTCATTTGCCCGGTGTGGGAAGGGTGGGGAGGCAGGGGGCTGAGAGAGGTCTGGCTGTTCTGGGGGGGCGGCTGTGTCGCAGGGAGGGTGGGATCCCCGGAGGCCCCAGTGAGCCCACCACACTGGACACAGCCCTGCTCAGATTTCAGGTAGAGAATGTCCTGCCCGACCAGAGCCAGGCTTCTGGGAGCCGGAACCTTCTGGACCACAAACATGTGCCAAGAGTCAGCAGAGAGGACCACCCTGCAGTCAGAGCCTCTGTTCCTAGAAAACCGTGTGTAAATCACCGTTTCTTCATCAGTTTGGTATCGCTTTTGCTTGGTAGCCTTTGACCTACTTCATCACGAGACGAGAGACTGTGGGGGCGGTTTGTAGCACAGCCGAGGTTGGCAGGCAGAAACGGCGGCTCAGGAGGGCCCGACAACCCTGACACGTCCTGGCCTCTCGGCGAAGGGCTGGGGCTTCTGCAGGGGTCCACGGTGCCCCAGGAGCGCAGGGACGTGGGTGAGCGCGTGAGGCGGTGGCCCGGGCTCCCTGTGACGCTGCGGGGCACGGTTGAGCGAGGTGTGGCACCCACGTGTCCGCACGCACGGGCCCTGCTCGCCCGAGCACCTGAGGGCCGCCTTCAAGGTGGTCGCCGTCAGAGGCCGTGTATGCTTGGGGGCGGGGGCTATCGCCAGGCACGCTGACCCCGGCCACTGTGAGCTCGTCTTCAGGCAGTCTGTCCCACCCGTCCTGGCTGTCCTGGGCTGGGTGAGAGGCCCCCCGGGCTGTTGGCGGCCAGTTTCAGGCAGGGGGTAGGTGAGAGCATGAGGTATAACTGGGTAGGGGGCAGGACATGGGCAATTGATGAGGGCTCCCTCAACCTGGGAGGGGTGGCGCTTGCGAGGAGGCCTCCTGGAGGGGTGACAGCCTGCAGGCCCGCCGGAGGTGAGAGAGGAGTTCGGGGTTCGAGTGGGGAGGTCCAGAGCCGAGGCCAGGCCGGCTTCCGAGGCCCTGTCCGGGGTCCAGACCTGACCCCGTGGGAGCAGTGTGTGCGGGAACTCAGTTCCAGGTCCAGACACTTTTCTGGGAATCTGGCCTTCCAGACTTCTCTTCAGGTGCCCTGGGCCCCCCTCCCCGCCTCTCCTGGCCCAGGCGTCCGCGGGGCCGTGGTCTTCGGGAGATGGCGACGGCTCGAGAATGCTGGCAGGTCTGGGCCCAGCCTGCGTGTGAGCGCGTGCCGTGTGTGTGGGCCGAGGGCTCGGGCAGGGGCGGGCCCGTGCTCCCCCAGAGCCAGCCACCCCACAAGGAAGGGGTGTGGGTGCAGACCTGTGGGCGACTGGCCAGAGGGCCTCGCAGCCCCACGTGCCACAGGGTCTGCATTAAGCCTGGTGCCCCCACCCCCGCACCACGCCATGGCCCAGGGGCTCCTTCCGTTCAGGGAGCATTTATTGAGCACCTCGTGGGTCCTGGAGAAGTTTGGGGTGGGGCTGAGGAGGAAACGGGGGGCTGGGTGAGGCTGGCAGAATGCTGGGGCGCAGGCTGGCTTGGGGGAGGTCAAAGCCAGGAAGACGAGCCGCTGCGTTGGGCAGGCCCAGGGGCGTCCTCTGCTCCACCTGAGGGTGCTTTTAGCCACTAGTTCCACTGTGCGGCTGGGGAAACTGAGGCCAGGCCCCGGACGCGGGGTCCAGCGAAGCCCAGCGAGCTTTTGGTGGGTGGCCCAGGGCCACCTGCGTTTCCCGCCTGGTGATGATTCTTTGGCAACCCAGCCGATCAGTCGCTGGGGACTGCCCGCCACCCCTCCCCGCATCCCCTCCCCCCAAACTCCTCACTCTCCTGCCCTGCCCACCTGCCCCCCAAACCCCACGAACCTTCTCCTGCTCCAGTTCGAGTCCTCTCCCGACCCATTTCGGCTTTGTGGGGAGGGCCCCGGGCTGCGGAGGGCGGACCCGGGGTGTGGGTGATCCCCCCACCATCAGTGTGCATTGGTCAAATTTTCCTGAGGATTAGCTCTGCTGAGTGAATAAAAAGAACCCCAGTCACTGTGGCCTGTATCCTGGGAAAGGCAGGGGGCACGTGGGCCTGGGGTCCTGGGCAAGCCACGGTTGAGCCCTGGTCGGGGCTCGGGGTGTGCAGGCTCCAGGCAGCTTCCTGTCTGTCCATTTGCCTCAGAGGGTGGCTTAGGCCGTTTGTCTGGCCAGCAGGGCAGCTAGTGGGCGGGGCCTCTGTGTGAGTCTGGTCTGCAAGGGGCAGGGGCTCACACAGAGCTGGGGTTCCTTGTTGCCTCATGAAAGGGCAGGTGGAAGGGTCTAAAGCTGCCGGGGTCCCAGGGCTGGGGATGGGGGTGCAGATGCGGCCAAGGCGGAGGGGCAGCCGCTGGCCCGGGCTGGTTTCCTGAGGGGTGGAGGTGGTGGGAGCCCCCAGGCCCTTGGCTGAAGTCCCCGCTTCTCTCCGGGGCTGTCCAGGGCCCCTGGGCTGGGCTTGGAGTGGCTGGCTGCCGGCGGCCTTGACCAGGGCCTTGGGGTCCTGGGTTGGCGTCTGGTCATCTCCAGGCTGCCGCGAGGCTCGTCCTCAGGGCAGAGCGGGCAGGAAGCAGCTGCTCCTTGCCTGCTCCTGTTCCCACCCCTGCTGGTCACGGGACCCTGCCCTGGCAGGGAGGCCTGGATCTGCCCCGTGGGGGTTGGCGGTCGGAGGTCCCGGGTTTGAAACCGGCTTCCTGCGCGCCCTCGGGCCTGTGTCCCTCTCTGGAGGACTGGGGTGGGCCTGGTGTGGGTGCGGGCGCCCCGTCCAGTGTTCCCGCCGCAGTGGCTCGCTGCTCTCTGGTCTGGTGAAAGTGTCTGGGGAGGAGGAGCCGCTTCAGGCCTCCACGGGGAGGCGCTTTCGCCGAGGGGCCTGCCTTGTGGGGGCTGAGCCCGGGATCGGGGTGCCGAGGGAGGACCTGCTGGGGGAATAGCCCTACCTAAGTGCCCTGGGAGTGGGGCTGGTGTAGGCTGGGGAAGCAGGGCCCCAAGACGGGTGGGTGCGGGGGCTGTGTGTGGGGGGTCACCAGCTAGTACCAGGTCCCAGCCTCAGCGCCTGCCTGTAGCACCCGGGGAGCCCTGTCTTTCCCCGGGCTGGGATCTGGGAGCCACCTTGGGTGTCTGGGAGCCCAGGAGGCCTGGCAGGGTTTTCGAGGTGCCCCGAGGGGCACCCCCACACCATGCCGGGCTCCGGTCTGCTTCTGCCTTCGAGGCTGACGTGGCCCCCTCTCCGCGTTCTGCTCGGGTGTTGCTGCTGGCCGAGCAGGCCCTGGGGCCACAGACGGGACCTCCCACGTGCTCTGCCTTTGGGGTCCTCACGTCACTGCCCTGACCGTCTTGCTCTTTGTTCATCAATCGCACTGCCATGACCGTCTTGCTCTTCTGTTCATTAAGCTAATTGGTCTCAGAGCCAGAAGGGCACCCTGTTCGGTGCTCCCACTTCTCAGGCAGGCAAACGAGGCCTCCCGGGCACCGCCTGGCCCGCGGTGCCCCCGTGGGCAGAGGCCAGCTGCGTGCAGAGGCTGGCGTGAGGACCTGCCTCCGGCCGGTCATCGTCTCTGCTCTCTCCAGCCCGGGCCCGCGCTGGCGGGGGTGGCGGCTGGGGCTGGGATGACGGTGGGGTGAGGGGGGTATGGCGGCTGGGGGGGAGGTGTGACGGGGCCGTGGGCGCCGAGGTGCTGCATGCAGCCCCCGCAGGCCGACGGCCTGTAACCCTTCGTCAGATGTGCCAGCCCCGCCGTGGTCCCCGGCACGTGTTGGTAATGAGCTTTCTCCTGTAATTTGTGTCCTAATTGCCGAGCAAGCGTGTAATGGCTCTGATTAGAAGCGGAGGGGCCAGCGGTCCCTTACTGGGGAGCAGCCTGCGTCTCTCCGGGCTGCCCACCGCCCACGCAGGTGAGCTGGTGCAGGCGGCGGGCTCGGGAGCAGGGGCTCAGGGCCGGATGGCTCGGGCCTCCTGGTCGGGCCTGGGCCGGGATTCCCCTGCCGCTCTGTCGCACTCTCCCTGGGGAGCAGAGTATTCCTGTAGCCTCCGCTCCCATGGGGACGCCCGCGAGCTGTGGCCGTCCAGCTTGGCAGGCTGGTGGCTGGTGGGAGGAGCCCCCGCCCTGGCCCTCTCCAGGCCCGAGCAGCCCCCTGGCTGGCTCCACCTTCCTGGGCTCTGTCCCACTACTCCGGTGGGTCAGGAGCGGACAAGGCTCATAGGGCTTGAGGGCCCCTGTGACCCCTGGGCTGACGCCCCTCAGTCTCCAGGGTGGGGCCATGCTGCTTGCACCCACCTGCCCGGCCTTGACACGGGCGGCCTTCATGCTCAGATCACTCCGCTCCCCACGGAGGGGGCTCTTGCTCACCTCACGTCCCAGGTCAGAGGTCCCTGCCTGGGGTGGGGACATCTCCTGGGCTCCTGCCTGAGTCGGGGTTCCGAGCCGATGCTCCTGGAGCCCCCTGCGTTCCTCCCTCCTGGCAGAGGCTCCGTGTTTTGGTGGCTCGTTCGAGGCCCGTCTCGCCCAGCACCCAGCACGGCGCCGCAGGCCCCTGCTGGACGCGGAGTGCGTCGGGGGGGGGTGTCCCACGGTGGCCGAGCCGCCCCAGGGAGCGGGCTGCCTCCACCCGCTTTGGTGGGCCGCGGCTGCCCAGCATTTCCGCCGAGCCAGGCGCCGTGCTGGCCCTGGAGGACTTGCGGTCATTTCCTGTGAGCAGGAGTGACAGGAGGCCCCGAAGGGCTGAGCCTCAGGGTCTGCACTGGAGCTGAGCCCACTGTCACTTTCCAGTGCCCTTCGGTGGCCGGGGCTGGCTCCGGGCTGGGTGGTCGCCGGGGCCAGTGGCCAGGCCAGGCTGGTGAGGTCAGCGAGGAGGGGGCTTCTCCGGCAGAGGCCCTGCCTGTGTGCCTCACGCCCGGCCTGCTCTTGGCCAGACTCCCGGCCACCCGCCCCTCCCCCCGCTCCCAGCTCCAGGCTGGGGCGCGTTTTCCCTGCCATGAATCGGGGAAAAGCTGGCACCCTTCTCTCCACCGTTTTCTTGGCCGTCCGTGTCACGTGATGGTCGTAAGCCGAGGAGTGGCCACCGGCGAGTGGGCAGTGGACCCCATCGCTGTCTGTCCTCACACGGCCCCTTGCCAACAGCGCTGCTGTGGAGGTCCCCTCCCAGGGGGAGCCGCGTGGTGGCCCCGAGGCACAGCCAGCCTCCTGTCACACCCCCGTCCCTGCCAGGAGGTGGAGGTGTCGTGGAGAGGTGGAAGGTGTCGACTCATTTCACAGCTCGCTGGTTTCCCGCCTAGGCGCCAGCCCTCACAGCCGGAGCGCACCCTGCCGGCCGGCCACTCTGCGGGGCGGCGTCTCTGTGGGCTGTCTGCCCGGCGCTGTCCCCAGGAAGGCCCTCAGCAGTGCACGTGGGCAGAAGGCCATGGAGCGCGGCCGTGGCACCCCAGGGGCCCTGCGTCCGTGCTGCACCAGGGGCCGGGCCGGGCTGACCCCACACCACAGTGGCCCCTTCCGTCCGCCCACGCACAGCCGGGCCCGGGCCCACGCCGCCCCTTCTTGGCGGGGCGGGGGTTGGGGGGTGGGCGTCCCGCCCTGGGGGCCGTGCCCGCGCTCCGCACAAGCTGGGGGCGGGGCCGTCCGCGCAGGGCTGGCGGGCGGGCCGGTCGGTGTGGCTTCGTGGTCACGACGCAGTTACATTGTTACTGACACGTCGTCCCTGCGTGTTTTAGCAGGCGTTTTGGGGGGAAAGCCCCCGATGAAGAGCTTTGTAGCTAGGAAAAGAACCAGTCCCGAGGAGACGGCCGTTTGGGCCGCAGACATGGGTGCTGGGACCGTGCCCGGCGCCCACGCCGAGTGGCCCCCTCCTCCCCATGCCCCCGCTCTGCCCGCTCTTCTAGATGCTTCCACTGCGGTGACGCGAAGGATACTCTTTTCCCTAAACATCAAGTGGCGTTAAGACCTTTTCCTGCTGAGCTGAGCTTCCGGGGTGCAGACGTCCTGCATGTCACGTCCCGGTGTTTGGGCGATGGAGCAGGAGCCGTGGGTGTGCCGGTGCGTCTGGCGGAAGGTCGGGTGTGCGTCCGCTGTGGGCTCTGTGCGGCCCCCCGGGTGGGAACAGGCAGCTGGCCGGCCCGGGGCTCCCGGAAGGGCCTGGGTTGGCAGCCAGGGCTGGGGACAGTGTGCCCCGTCACGGGCGTGGTCTCTTTACGCAGGCCGGTGGCCCAGGAGGGCAGTTTGCAGTGTAAAGCTGAGGCTCAGACAGGGCAGTTGAGATTCCAGGGGGGACCCTGCCCTGCCCTGGGTCCCTCAGACCCTCTGGGCAGCTTCCTGGTGGGGGTGTGGATGGGGGTGGAGCAGCCCCTGGGCCCAGACCCCACCGCCCGTGTAGGCTGGGCTCTTCTGGGGGCCACTGAGGGGTGGCTGCAGGGTGCTCCGGGAGTGTGGGGGAGATGAAGGGTGGCCGTGGGGTGCTCCGGGAGTGTGGGGGAGATGGTCTGCAGTGCTGTGCTGTGCCCGGCCCTGCCTGCGTTGGCTGGCGTGGGGCCGTCTGGGGGACCCAGTGGGACCACTGGCACTGGTGGGTCGGGGACAGGAGCAGAAGCGGCTCCCAGCGCCCACACCGGCGCTGGCCTCGGCCCTGGTCTATGGCCCCAGCCTTTCGAATGTCATGGACGAGAATCTCCAGTGACGCCCTCCTCCCGCCTACCCTTCTGTTACAGACGGGGACTGAGGCTGGAGGGGTGTGCCCTGTCCAAGGCCGCCCTGAGGCGGGGCGGCCCCAGAGCGTCTGGGGGGGCGCTTCTGTGGTGCGGGCTGTTCAGGGTTGGCGGGGAGCAGGATGGGGGCCAGCGGTGGTGGAGCTCGGCCCCCCGCACGGGCTCCCGGGGGCCCGAGAGCTGGGGAGCAGGGCCGGGCGACTGGTCCGGGAATTTTGTTCTGTCTGGCCAGGGTTTTGTCGGGCGCCCGCCTGCCCCTTCCTTTCTTGGGGGGCCGATGTTGCGTCAGCATCGTGCAGGCTCTGCTGCTTCGGCAGGAGCCTTGGGCGAGGCACGGGCCCAGTCACAGACGGGGAGTCGGAGGCTCGCGGACGCCAGGCCCCGGCAGGGAGGCGGCCGGGGAGGGGCCGTGGGCCGGGGTGTGTGTGGGGGTGTCTCCAGCCTCAGCCGAGTGTGTGGGGGTCTCTCCAGCCTCAGCCGGTGTGTGGGGGGTGTCTCCAGCCTCAGCGCTGCCTGGGTGGTCTCTGGCAGGCATGGACTGGGGCGCGGCCGCCCCTCCCGGGCCCACAGTCCTTGGCGGGGGCTCAGGAATCCCGCGTTATCTCTGGCCCTTCCAGCTTCCTCAGCAGGGTGCAGGCTGCTGTGTTCCCCGGCCGCATCTGGAACGAGTTACCCAGGGTGTCAGTGGCAGAGGGCCGGGCTGCGGCAGGCTCCCGGGGGAGCGGAAGCACCCCCTCCCAGCACCAGCCACGGCGCCCCCCAGCCCTGAGCCCCCTCGCGTAGGACGAGGCCTGCCTGGGGCCAGCGGGGCTTAGCCTGGCCGTGGGGGGCCGGCAGAACTGTCCCCCCACCAATAGGCTTGGGCCTCCTTGCGAGCTGGGTGGGGCTGGGGAATCCATCTTGGCCGGCCTGGTCTTCCTGCTTCCGGAAGCCGCAGCTGGACACCCGGCGTTGGAGCGTGAAGCGTGAAGTGCCGGAGGGACTGTCCCCAGCACCCAGAGAGGCGAATTCCTTGTCTGAGGTCATGCACTGCCCTGGGATCCAGGACTGACCCCTGCCTTCTGAAGGCCAGTTCCTCCCTTGGAGGGGCAGCTTGGGTGGTGGTCTTGGCCTTGGTGGGCAGGTGGCCCAGAGTGGTCAAGGAATCAGCAGCCACCTGGAGCTGGGGTGCAAACCTGGCAGCCCTTAGCCCCTTGCCAAGCAGTCGGGGCTGCTCGGGAGGCTGTGGTGGCTTCTCTCGTCTCAGCCTTTGCCATCTGCTGGTTCACCCAGCTGTGCAGTGGGCACATGGGCACTCAGGTGCACCCCGGGGGCACGGAGATGTTCTTAGCGCCTGCAGCCAGACCCTGCGAGGGGCGACCCGGTGCTGTCTTTCGGCAGCTCATCTGCACCTCTGGGTTCCTGCCCCCCAGCCGGCCGTCACCCAGGGGCCCGCCCAGCTGTCCCCGGCAGGCACGCTGGTTCCCGGGCCACTCAGCCAGCAGGTTTTTGCTGACCCTGCAGGAACTGCTAATTAAGCTAATAGTTCCCAGCTCTCCCTGACATCAGCGATGGTATCAGTGTGCTGGAGATGCTCATAAGGCACTCCCTGCCTGCCCGGGGTTTGTTGTTAAACAAACACGGGGCTCCTAGGAGGCGCCAGCCTGTGTGGCCGCGCTCCAGGCCCCGGCTGCCCAGAGAGGGCCCCGGCTACAGCGGGTGTGGACCTGGGGTCCCTCGGCCCCCTTGGGCCTTTTCCGCCATCTGAGGGGCCAGGTCGGGGCGCTTCCCCAGCTTGATCTGGGGGGTCCTGAGCTTGAGCAAGCCCCAGGCCCTCAGCGGGGGCAGCGGCGGTGCGACATGCTCGCTCTGGACACCGGCCCCCCCATCGTCACCTGCATGCCATCGACAGCATGGGGTGGGGGCGTTGACATGGAACCTCTTCCCGGCCGTGCCTCTGGGAGGCCCTGTCCCTGGAGAGGCCTCCTCGGGGTGAGGTCTGCAGCCCAGCCGCTCCCCCGCGCCCCGCGCCCAGTGCCCCACGGGCTCTGCGGGGTTGGGCTGGATGGGAGCTGCTGTCTCTCAGGCCGCCCCAGGGCTCTGGTCGAGGGTGGCCCAGGCCTGCCGTCCCTCCCCGGCCGCTGTGTCCTGACGGGGCCCCCTCCTGGCGACCCCCAGTTCCCGGATTCACCCTTCATCTCCCTCGTGGGTTCTCCACGTGTCCCCGGGTCTGGAACCCGGCGTCGGAGGCCCAGGTCGCCGGCAGGAGGTGTCTGCGGGTATGGCCTGGCCACACGGAGCGTTTTGGGATTTCACAGCCTGTTACGCTGTGACAGCCCCTGTCACCCAGCTGTCGCCCGAGCTGTCCCCAGCGTTGGCTAGGCTTCGTGCTACACCGGAGGGTGGGGGCACCGGGTAGGGATGGTGGCCCCCGGCAGTGGCAGGACCTGGGGCCTCTGCACAGTGCAGCTCAGACCATGGAGGGCAGCCAGAGGCGGTGTGGACCCTGCGGGGCTGCGGGTCCCAGGGAGCAGCCTCCTGGAGCGAGGCTGCCCCGCGGCGGCTGGCTGGGGGCGCTGCAGCCACGGGAGAGGCGGCAGGAGGTCCCCTGAGTAAGGGGTCTACCTCCGAAGCGGACCTTGGCCCCCCCGTCAGGCCCCTGGCCCAGTGGGGCAGCCGGCCGTGGGGCAGAGCGTGGTTCCCACTGGCCTGTGCCTCTGGGTGTGGGTTTCCTACCCTGTGGGCTGGGACTGCCACCAGTGCTCAGTGGGACCATGTCCTTGGAGCCGGGGTGCCCTTGAGTGGCAGCCGCTGTCCCTGCCTCCCTCGCTTGGCCCGACCTGCCGTGCATGGACGGTGAGACGGTCCCCTGAGGGCCGCGAGGGCCTGGCAGGGTGCACGGGGCGCCCGGGGTGCCTGGCACCCTTGTGGACACGCTGCGTCTCCCGTGCGTGCCCGCCCCGCCTCGCCCCGGCCGCTCCGCAGAGAGCGGTCCTGCTCACGGCCTCGGCCCCGAGACTTCGAGCAGAGCCCGTGGCCTGTTTCTGACCTCAGACTCCGCTCCCTGGCCTGTGGCCTGGCCCTGGGGTGGGAGCGGGCTGTGGGGGGCAACTTTGCACCTCTGAAGGGGCCCCACCCCTAGCTTTTGTGCCCCGAGGACGGGTTGGCGCCGAGGGTGGGAGTGGGAGGGGAGCCGTGACCCCAAGCCGGGGCTGAGGCCGGCTGCTCCGTGGCACGGCCGGGCGGGCACACGACGCGTCAGGGGCTCTTCCTGGCGCTGCTGCCTGTGGAGACCAGTCGGTGACGTGGCTGGTGGTGTTGAAATGCGTGCTCGTGGGTTTCCCAACTTCCTGCCGGCCCGCCACAGGACTGGGCGGCAGGATCCCGGGTGCCGGCCCAGCCCGCACTCGCTGTCGGGGTGCCTGGCTTCCCGTTTCCTTCCCCGCCGCTGCCCAGGGTGCTGCCAGAGGTAGTGACATCAGGGCACGGCGACATGACCCTGGGCCCGTGCCATCCTCGTGACCTGCCCCTTGCAGAGGGTCTCGGAGTGGAGGCGGGATTCGAACCCAGGCCGTGGCTCTCAGCCCGTGGTCCCCTCCCCAACCTCCTGGGCACGCGCCGATCTGATGGCGGAGGGTGGTGTCCAAGGGTCCCAGCCCCCCGCACCTTCTGAGGGGCTGCCCCAAACTGGGGGTGCGGGCCGTCCTGGGCTGACCCCCCTGAGGAGACGGTGGGAAGTGGGGGCTGGAGGTGGTACCAGGCGGCGTCCCCCTGTGTTCTCCTGGAGCGGGGCCTGGTGCTTGGAGCACCCTGCAAGGGGCAGGAAGTGACTGTGACGCTGTGGACTTGCTGCACGTCCCGTGTGCCAGGCACTCCGCTTTGGGGACCGTGGGGCCCTCCCCGTAACCTCCTGGGTGTGCTTATGCTGAGTGTTGAGAACAGGAAACGGGAGCGGGCGGGGCACACCAGCCGGGGCGGGGAGCCAGCGTCCAGTGGCTCGCCAGGGAAGGTCACTCATTCTCTGGGATTCTGCCGGGTCAGCAGGAAAGTGTGCCTCGGAGGGACGCCCCAGCTCCGCCATCCAGAGCCGTGCGACTTCGGGTGGGTCGCTGGGCTCTGCGCCGAGGGGCCCGGGACCCAGGTGTGGAGCCGGTGGGGGGACTGCCGGTGTCTGGCCAGCTGGGCGAGGGGAGGTGCAGTGGGGCCTCGGACCTCCTTCCCCAGTGAGGCTGCCGCAGACCCCAGCCCCGATCCCCGACCCTCGCTGGGTGGCGCCTGGAGTTCTAGGAACTTAGGGTCACGCCTGCCTGCCTGTGCCCATCAGCAGGGGAGGGGCCTGGGACAGTTTTCTTTGTGGACGAGGAAGAGCGCCCGGCGAGGGCGAGGAGGCCAGGCCTAGCCACACAGCGGGGTGGCCAGCCAGGCACCGGTGAGAGTGGTGTCGGGACACCGGGCTCTGGGCTGGTGGACGTTTCAGGTGGGCTGGACGGGGGACGTGGGGTCCAGCCGGCGGCACGGAGCACCTCGCAGGGGCTGGGAGGGACGGTACGGGGAGGAGCCGTGAGCCCGAAGGGGGCGCTTGGTGGCTTGGGGGCGGAGTACCCGCCTGCCCGCACCAGGCGCTGTGCTCAGCTCCTGTCATCCGTGTCCGGGACAGCCCGTGCGCCCACTGTCAGCCCGTTTTCCAGACGCGGATGCTGCAGCACAGACACACGGCTCGGGCCCTGGTCTCAGTCCCCTGCCGCCGGGGTCCCCTGCGCCTGCCTGCCGCTGTCCCTGGGGCTGTGGCCGGGGTGGTGGCCCTCGTGCTGGGCCTGTGTGTGGGTCTGTCTCGGACGTCACCCAGCCGTGCACAGAGAGCCTGGGGGTTGGTTTGGGGTATGTGGAAGGCTACAGGGCTGCAGTGGGAGGGAGGTGAGTGGTGCCCCCTAAGGAAGCCCCTCCCCGATGTCTGTGCCCGGACAGAACACCTCCTCAACCCCTCCCCCTTTGGGCTCCTGGAAAAGCCTGACTGGACTGGGCCTGGCCCCTTTATCTGCCTGTTCTTAGTGCAGGGGGCGGGAGTGGGGAGGGGTGGGCATCCGTGACATGTGACCGGAGCTGCAGCTGAGGGCACTGTCCCCTTTCTGAGGGTGAGGAAGGCCACGTAGAGCCACTGGGGTTGAGTCAGTCACTGGGGGCCGGCCATGAGTCACGCAGCCAGGGTTCGAACTCAGGTCTGCTGGCCGTGGGCCATCTGCACCGCACCACCTGTGGGGACAGATGAGAGAGGCCTCCGTGGGGGGCACGCATCCCTTTCCACCGCCCCTGGCCACTTCCCGCCTGCTCGCGAAGGAGGAATTCGTGGCTCAGAGAGGTCGTTCAGCCTTCGGGGTGCCATGAAACTTGGTGCTTGCGTGGCTGGTTGTTAGCGTGCTGAGGCCCGCAGCCTGCACCGGCCCGTCCCTCGCTCGCCAGCCCCACCCGTCCGTCTGTTCAGTAAGGCACCTGCTGTGTGCCAGGCCCCGGGGTCACTCAGTGAACCAGTCTGGCTCCTCCCTTCAGGGCCCCCCGGCTTTGGCTGCCTCAGACAGGGGGCCGGGGACGTCTGCAGCATGGAGTGTGTCCGAGGGCGTGTGGTGGAAGAAGGCCCTACCCTGTCTGGGAGGCCCGGGAGGGCTTCCAGGAGGAGGTGTTGTTTAAACTGGGTGGGAGGGAGCCAGGAGACACGGAGGGGGAGTTTCTGGAAGGAGCATGTCCAGGCCTGGGGCGAGAGCACGCGTGTGTTCCTGGGAACGACCCGGTTCCCAGGGCTGGGGCTGCAGTGGGCGGGCGGGGCGGTGCGGGCAGTGTGGGCGGGCGGGCATGGCAGAGGGCACGTGTGGCCGCTGCAGCGTGGTTGGCTGGGGCACCCCAGGAACCCTTCCTGCCCCGAGTCGTGGGTTCTTGTGGGCACTGGGCTGACCCTTCAGGGTCCGGGATAGGGGTGAGCGTCGTGGAGGAAGCTGGGGGTCCTTTGCGGGGTGCTCAGCCTTGCTGGGGCTCTGGGCGTAGGCTGCTCCGGGGGTGCCGCAGGAGGCTGGTCCTGGGCCCCGGCCCGAGCGAACCCGGTTCATCCCGAGGTCAGCCTGGGCCCGTGCGATGGGCTGCTGGGGCGGCCGGCTCATCTTACCGCTGTGGACTCCTGGCCCTTCCGCCTGGTGTGGGGCGCTGCCAGGGTCTCTGGGGGGGCTACCGGGGTCTCCGGAGGGGGGGCTGCCGGGGTCTCTGGAGGGGGGCGGGTTTTGGAGAAAATCACGTCTGCGCTGGGCTTTTGCGAGCTCTCTGTGGGGGTCTGTGCGTGAGGCCGCCGGGGAGGTGCCGGGGTTCTGGAACGTCCCGCCCCCCACAGGCGAGCAGGGGCATCTTGCTGACACCCCCACCCCGCACACACACACAGCCGGCTCGTCCTGTGGGGTTCTGTACTTACCGTTTTTTAAACAAAAACAGAATCCGGATTTTCGGTTTCTGTCAGACTCTGGGTCTCCCGCAGGAAGAAGGGCCCTCCTTCCTTTTGGGGGAGGAAGAAGTTGGCCGGTTGCTGTGACTGGCCGGGCCTTTTCACAGCCAGTGGACAGAACCAGGGTGTCTTCGGGGACTTTGGACTCAGGACCTGGGTCCCACACGGGTCACCGCCCTCCCTGCTCCAGCTGTGACCCTCCTGCGGGTGCCCCCCAGGCAGCCTGTGGTCCCAAAGGGCTCCCCCCCAAGCTGCGTGGTCGTGGGCAGGTCGAGCTATGTCACGTCTCTGGGCCTCGCTCCCCTCCTGATGCCCATGGGGTCTGAGCAGGACCAGGCATGTCCCCGGAGTGCCTAGCGCAGGGCCCGTGTGCCAAGGACGGCTCGGAGGTGTGGCAGTGCCTCTGACCCCGCCGCCTGCAGGCGGTTCCGGGGGCATCGGGCATCGCCTTTTTCCCATATGTAGGTGCAGGGGTTTCGGGGGGACCTTCCTGGCTCCTTGCCCTCGAAGCCAGCCAGAGGTCATGGCTTGCCCTGGTCGCGTGACTGGGGGCAGGTGCGGGGTGGGGCCGTGGGGCGGGGTCCCCGTCACCGGGCTCCCGTGCGGACCGGCCACCATCCGGAGCTGCCCGGCTCGGGGCGCCACACGCTCCACGGAGCACACACGCGTGCCCCCGCTCGGCCCCGGCCAGCCCGGTCCCCTCCGTCCCGGCTTCCGCGGTGGCGTTGGGGTGCCTCGCGGACCCGCGGGAGCTGCCGTGAGCGGCGTTCGCCGCGCAGCCCTTCCCGCGGGGCCGTCCGTCCGTCCGTCCCACCGTCCCACCGTCTCGTCCTGCGTCTCGTCTCCGCTCTTCGTCAGGGTCACTTCGAACGGGCCCCGTGCCTCGCCGTCAGGGCCGCGGGGCCACCACCCCGGGCGCGTGTTTGGGGGGTCGCCGCGCCCGGGGTCTGGGTCCCACCCTGCGGGCTCGGCCCTCCGCGTCGAGTGCCGAACGCGGGGGCCGGGGCCCTGACCCCATCCGTGGTGGGCGCAGGCCCAGGCTTCGAGCGCCGTGGCCAGAGTCGGGGTCTTCGCTGCACCCCGCATGCGCCATCTCCACCCTGCGGAGGACTTTGGGGGTGGTGAGAAGCACCCTTACTTGGAAAGTTTTAAGGTTTTTATTCCAAGGTCCGATTTCGTCTCTTTTTGAAGAGCTGAGCGTGGGTTTAAATCAGCCGCAGGCACAGACCAGTGCCCGCCCCCGAGGTCTGCGGGGTCAGGGTGTCATGGAGAGCTGATGGGTGCCGAGTGAGGCTTCTGCTCCACCAGCCCCTGAGGGGCTGGGGGCACCGGGCCCGCTGTGGGGTGACCCCCACAGTCCCACCAGCACGCCGTCCTCCTGCCGGTCGGGGGTGGGGGTGCCAAGAGCCGTGAGTGGGCGTTCGCCGGCTGCGTCTGGGGCCTGGGCGCCACCAGCAGGAAGCCCCCAGAGGCCACTCCTGGGCAAGGCCCGGGAGGGGCAGGGAGAGAGTGTGGTGCCCGCAAGCCCCGAGCCCCCCGGGGGTGCCCGGGGGTGCCGGGCCGCCGTGCGTGTTGCCGTGTGACAGCCGTGCACGGGGCCCCCGTGCCTGTGCAGGGTCCTGGTCCCATGCAGGAAGGGGGCCAGGCACCCTGGGCTGTGACTTTGCTGCATTGCCTGAGTCAGGTTGTCCTGCCGCCCTCCCCACCGCCCACCCAGTGGGGCCACAAGCCTCTTGCCGGTCCTCTGCTGGGGGCGGGGACGGGGCCTGTGCTGCCACCTCTGTGGGTCAGCAGACTCGGTGACTGCCAGGCCAGGCCGCCGCTGCTGACACAGCTCCTGGGGTCCGGGCCAGACTCGGGGCCCCGCCCCCTCCCGGGCCTGCCCCGCCCGCCACGTGCGAGCATGCTGTTCCCCGTGAGCCTGCTTGTCCTCGTGGGGCGCTTCCTGGTCCCTCTGCCTCTGTTTTCCTTCAGGTGCTCGTTCTCATCCACCTGCACTAGGTGAGGCCTCCGCCTTCCTGCTTCTCCCACTTCCCGTGGGGTCTCTGAGGGCAGAGGGTGGGGGCCCAGTCTGGCCCCTGCAGCTGAGGCCTCCTGGGGAGTGGCTGGCCTGACTCTCTGGCCGTGTGTGGGGATTGCCTCTGGGGCCTGTGGTCAGGAGGGGCCCCCGCCCTCAGGCTGCGGTGTTGGGTGCTGGCCATCACCCCGCGGGGGCATGGTGACCCTTCTGTGCTGGGGGCCTGCTCCTTCTTGGTCCCCCTAGATCTTGGGAGGTGACCGGACACACCCAGGTGACAGCCGAGGCCTGGGGCCAGCCTAACAGGAGCCGGGCTCTGGCCGGGTGGGCTTCTCCGAGTGGCCGTGGCCAGAGCCTGTGGTCCCGTTGACCTACCTGGCCCTCTAGGGTGAAGCTCGGCCTCACGTGGGAGAGACGGTCACCAGGCCCGGCCCTGGAGGGTCCCCAGCGTGCTGGCCTCTGGGCTGGGTGACTGCGGGAGGAGGCGGGTGGCTCTGGGCTCCGGGCTTGTCCCCACGGGCCCGCGGGGCCTCTGGGCTGGGGATCCAGCCGCTCAGCGGCCGCGTGCCCCGGGCCCGAGTGCGGCCTCCCTGGGCCCCTGTCCCGGGGCCCTCTGTGGCGCTGTGCCTGGCACCCCAGTGTTGGAGACGCCCGGCCCCAGGCCCGTCCTGCCGTCCGCTGGCGTCAAGTCTGGACAGGTGTGTGTGTCAGGGCAGTGGGGCTGGAGGCGGCATGCCGACCCCGTGAGTCACAGGGTGCTGGCCGCGGGGGGCAGGGCCCGGGCTGCGGCCGACGAGCTGAGGCACGCCGCCGGCCTGGCGTGGGAACCCGCGTGGCAGGGGGGAGTGGGGTGCGGGGGCCTGCCCGGGGGAGCTGAGACGGGGCCCCAAGACGCTGCCCCCCAGCCAGCCGTGCTGGGGGACCAGGCCGGGAAGGCTGGGCGGCCGTGAGGGGTGGGCACCTCCCAGGTCAGTGCTCTCCAAGGAGCCGATGCTGCCCCCTGCACCCCCTCAAGCCGGCGGGTCGGCAAGCCCCTGGGGGAGGCGAGGGGAGGTGAGGCGCGGATGGCATTGGAGCCGGGTCGACGTGTCTGGGTGTCCAGGCAGCTGTGTGCAGCTGCTTCCGTGTGCCGCCCGGCCAGGCCCTCTGCTCCGGTGCCCTAAGCCTCCCGTCCCCAGCGGGGCTGCCCAGCCTCCCCAAGCACCTCCCGTGGACCCCCTGCACCCCGGTCTGGGGTCAGGCCAGATGAAGGGCCGTGGCAGGGCTCCAGCCCAGCTTCCCCCCCCCCCCGACCCCCCGCCACATCCTGGGGTCAACAGGCTCAGAACTGGGGCGGTCCTGGGGGGACAGCAGCGCCATCTCCTGCCGAGGGCCAGCACCGCACTGCCCTCTCTGTGGCAGAGACAGCAGGGCTCCGACAGGGAGCGGGGCTGCGCACCCCGCGGCAGTGAGGGCTGCAGACCGTGCGGGCAGAGCCTCGGCCCAGCCCTTCGGCGGGCTGGGGTGGGCACCTCTGGGCGGCAGGACAGATGTGGGGACTGGGCTGGTCTCGGAGGCCCCGGAGGTGAGGAGCTGCTGGTGTAGGCCCGAAGCTGCAGAGGCTTCGAGAGGCGGCGTGGTTGGGATTTGGTGACCAGAGGGGTCCAGGGACGGCCCTGCCTGCCTGCAGAGCCTGCCGTCTTCTGGGCCGGAGGGGTCGGACTTGAGCTAGCTCCTCAGGGGTGGGGGCTGCTGGCTCTGAGGGAGTCTTTCGGGGCTGGGGTCCAGTCTGGACCTTCCTACTCTGTCTGGCAGGGCAGGGAGGGCTTCCTGGAGGAGATGTCCTTGGCAGGGAGACCTAGAGGGAAGGACCCTGCCTGCTCTGAGGGCCAGGGCCGGGGCCAAGAGGGGCTGATGGTCACACTGGTTAGAGAGGGCCGGGGGCTGGGCAGGGCTGGACACGAAGGCCTGTGTGGGACAGAATCTCCCCCTACAACCATGGCCTTGGGGCCCCTCAGACAGAGGGCGTGGGGCTGGCCTTGGTGTCAGTGCTTGGTCAAGACCCCTGGGCTAATTTGAAGTTTTTCCAGTCTCACGGTCAGCAGTCTTAGGGGCGGGGAGCCATTGGCCGTGCCCATCCAGTCGGGGCTTTGGGGGGTAGCTTCACCTTGAACTAGCCCCAGCCTCCCTGGGCCCTCTGCCTGTCCTGTGACCAGCGCGCAGTAGGGGCTGCTGGGGAGGGCTGGCGTGGCCCTGCGGGTGCTCCAGGACGTGGGGCCCCCAGGTAGAATTGAACGTCCTTTCGGGCGGGGGCTGCTTAGGGGACTCGAAACAGGCCCCACGTGCCCCCTGTCAGCTGTAGCAGTCAGGGGGACCTCCCCAGGCCCCTGCTTGCCCCCGCCCCCAGACCGGGGATGTGGGCGTGGCTGGCTGGCCTCCTGTGGGGCCCTGGGTCTGTGTGCGCTCCCCTCGCCTCGCCAGGATGTGAGCAGGTGGGAGGCGGCGGCTGGCGGAGCCCAGGGGCAGCGCTGGGCCTGGCGCCTCCCGCCCAGCCCCTGGCCCTGCTGCCGTGCTCTCCCCGGGGCTGGCTGCGTGCGGAGGAAGGAAGCTGAGGTTGGGGTGGGGGAAGGGGTGTGTGTGTGTGTGTGTGTGTGTGCGTGCGTGTGTGTGCGCGCGTATGTGTGTGTGCGCACGCTTTTGGCTGGGCTCCAGGGGCCCTGGCCAGGGCTGGGGTGCTTCGATGGGGAGAGCGAGGCCTGGGGAGGCCAGCAGGGCCGAGGCGGGGCCGGGGGCTTCCTGCGGGTTCCTGCAGGCCAGGATCCAGGTGCCGGGGCAGGTCTGGGGGCAGGTGTGACGAGAGGCTAGAGGGCAGCGGACGGCCGGCCCAACCCCAGGGCTGGTCCTAGGCCACATCTCAGATGTTGTTTGGCAAGGTGTCCCCAGAGGCGGGGGACTGGACAGGCAGGACCGCTGTGCTTGGGAGGACCGGTTGGTCTGCGGGACTGAGGGGTGTTATGGGGAGGGGAGGGGCGTTTCAGGTCACCCGCCAGCCCCCTCCAGGTCCACGGGGGAAGCTGAGCTGCAGCCCCGTGGCTGTGGGGGGCCCTGCCTCCGCTCTGGGGGGTTTCCAGGTGCTGGGGTGCGGATGCTCGCGCACAGCTGATTTCGAGCTGTGCAGTGTTGCTGAATGCCTCGGGGAGGGATGTTGGGAAAGGGGGCTGGTCAGATGGTCAGAGCTGGTCCTGCTGCCTGCTGGCAGCACCCCCCCCCCGCCGCCCCTGGCTTTCCTGCCCACCCAGAGGTGGCACGTGCGGCTTGCGCTTCTGCTCTGCTCTGGCACGTTCTTGGTGCTTGCTAACTGCGTGAGCACCTTTGGGTGGGCCTGCCCAGGGCAGGCCGGGGTGGTGAGGCCCCTGGCTGTGCCCAGCTGGGACTCGGGCTGTGTGAGACTCACACAATGTGCCTTGTGTGTGGGCACAGAGGCTGGGGTGGCGGAGGCTGGCCACCTGGACACAGGCCCTTCGGGAGGCCGCTGCAGTGAGCACACAGGTGGGCCTTGGGACCTGGAGGTCGCCCAGCTGAAGGGACAGGCCCTGTGCTTGGTCAGCTGGACTGGCTCTCCAGCCCCCTGGCCCTGGGAGGCAGGCACAGGGCCACGAGGGCCCAGAGGCAGGTCTTCCTGTCGTCAGTGAGCCATGTCGCTGTGGGATGAGGTGGTGTAGGACCGCCTGGGGGCGGGGTGGTGTTGGGCCGGGGGCGGGGTGGTGTTGGGGGGCCCGGGGGCGGGAGGGCCTTGCGGGCCGGAAGCCAGAGTGCTGCTCGTGAAGTGCCCCGCGCGGGCCCTGCTGAGCAGGGCTCGGACCCGTGCTGGCTCCGAGAGGTGGCTCCGCCGTTCTGGACCGTGGCCGCCACCGGTGGGGCCGAGGGCGAGCAGGTGGCTCCGGGAACGTGTGTCTCCTCGGCAGGGGACGTGCGACGGTCGCATTCAGGCGATGAGGCTCGTTGGGCACCGATGACCTGATTCAGTTGGGGGGCCAAGAGGGTGGCACAGGCCCCCTCCCACCCCGCCTGCCCCGGGGGCCCAGGCTCGTGGCCGACCGGCCAGGCCCCTGGGCAGCCGAGGAGGGTCTGGCGGTCACGGGTGAGTTGGCGGGGTTGCCTCTCGGGAATGAAGCCTTTGCTGGAGCTGGACGAGGCTGAAGGAGGCCGGGCTGCGGTCCTCACCATGCCCCTGTCCTTCCGGGGTGGCCCTGGGCCCGGAGCCAGACGAGCAGGCGGCTGGCAGGCACGAGGGGGAGCGAACGGGGATCCTGGCCAGCGTGGGGAGGGGGGGGGGCGGGGTGGTGGCAGCCCCGGGGCTGTCCGGCCAGGGTCTTGCCGAAATCAGGCTATTGCAGAGGTGGTGTGTGTCGTCACTCTGAAAGCAGTCCCTGCAGGTGGCGTGGACGCCGAGCCAGAGGACGCAGGGACGTGCCATGCTGGGGCCGCCGCGTCCTCAGCTCCGCACGCGGCGGGTTCTGCTGAGCGTGCGCCTTCGCGAGCAGGGCCTGTGGGCCGGGAGGCCCCGTGGTCCCACGGCCGTCCCACGGCGGGTCCCACGGCCGGTCCCACGGCCGGTCCCACGGCGGGTCCCACGGCCGGTCCACGGCCGGTCCCACGGCGGGTCCCACGGCCGGTCCCACGGCCGGTCCCACGGCCGGTCCCACGGCGGGAGGGCTTCCTGGGAGAATGCAGTGTGAGCAGGTGGGTGGACAGGTGTGGCCTGGGGCGCTGGAGGGGAGACCGAGGCAAGGCTGCTGCTGGGCGTCGGCCTGGTCGGCCTGGGGATGAGGTCTCTGGGCCTCCTGTGAGGGCCGTGTTGGGGGAGCTGGGCCCCACCCCGAGCTCGGCTGGCGCGCTATGGCCAGGGCCAGGGCTGTAGGGGCAGTGGGGCCTCTGGTGCTCAGATGAAGAGGGCAGTGGGCTGCCTCGCTGCTGGCCATGGGCGGCAGGTGTGTGCGGGCCGTGTCTGCTGCTCAGTCACCCAAGCCGCCTCGGCCCGTGGACCTCCGTGTGGGGACCGAGGATCCCTCACGTGCCCGCCGGGGACTGGCGGGCTGAGGGCTATGTGCCATGGCCCTGCTTCCTCTCCAGGGCCGGGTCTTGGCTGATGGGCCACAAAAGGCACCTGGGCCCTGGGAGAATGGCCCTGTGCTGTGGCCGGAGGGCTGCCGGGGGCCACGAGGCTCCCTTTCCTCCGTGCTTCCTGCAGATCCCCCGCCTGTGGCCCCCAGGAGTGGCACCTGGGCCTCTTCCTGGGCTGCTCCCCGCCCCCCACAGGCCAGGCTGAGACTGGCACAGTGCATCTGGCTCACGGAGCGTTCCCGGGGTGCCGGCCGGCACTGTCTTCACGCCAGCACGTAGGTGGCACGCGGCCTCAGCCAGGTTGCCTGACTTGCCTGCAGCAGGCAGCTGGCCCGCGGCAGAGCGGGTTCGAGCCCAGGTCTGTCCACCGTCCGGGCCTTGTGCTCTGTGTCTGCCCCAGGCCCCGGGCCACGTCATGGTCCCCGTGCCGTCTGCTGGCTGGGACTGTCGTGTCTCAGATTGAGGAAACGAGCCGGGGTCCCTGTCCTCTGCCCAGAAGCTCTTGGCTGTGGCCAATGGGAGCTGCCTGTGGTCGCAGGTGTCTGGGCGAGGCTGGTGGACCAGGCGGCCCCGGGAAAGGGGAACTCAGCAGCTGGGCCAGCGCGAGCGGCACTTGCTCCCGACGAGCGCCCGGCTGCCTCGCAGGGACAGCGGCCACCGGCGCCTGCCCCCTCCGGGCCTCCCGCTGCTCCCCGGGCCACCATGCTGCGCCGCCGGAGGCTTCAGGACCCTGAGCCGGCGGACCCGGGGCTGATGGGGCCGACCCCGTGGTGGGACCTGTCTCCCACACTCGCCATGAGGCTGCACCTCCTGGCCTCTCTTTCGGGAGGCGGCCTGGCCTGGCGGGCTGGGGACCGGAGGTGGCTGGCAGGTGAGGGCAGATTGGTGGGGACTGGGGGCGGTATGGCCTGGGGGTGCTGGTGTCTTGCTCTGGGGTGTGGAGCTCAAGGCAGGCCTGGCTGGGGCCGGGCTGGGCGCTGGCCGTCACGGAGCATGCCTCCCCAGAGTGGGTCCTGGCCATGGGCGTGTGCTTGGTGCCCGGCCGTGCCGAAGGCATCTCGATCTTGTCTTGATCCTTGCCCCACAGCCTGAGGCCAGGACCTCTGGGCTCCGGCCTGCCCCTGGTGTCCTGGCCAGCGGGTTCCGGGTGGGGACGGAGGAGTGGCTGGCCCTTCTCCCTGTTTGCCTCGATGCTTGTTGGAGGGTCTGTCGGGCTCTGACCCACTCCCGTTTACAGATGTGGGAACTGAGGTGGAGTCGTGGGGGCTTGTGGGGTGCAGTGGGCTCAGCCCCCCTCCTGCGTCTGGTTTTGAGTGTGTGAGGGAGCTGCATGAGGCCTGGGTGTCCTGGAGCCGGTGAGGGGGGTGGACAGCCCAGAGCTGGTGCTCCCTGGGTCCCGGGCCTGGCTCCCTGAGGCAGGGCATGTGTGGGGATGGGTGGGGAGGAGGCCTGAGGCTGCCGCCCAGAGGGCCCAGCCTAACCTGTGGTGCTGATGGGGCCGGTGCCGTCCGCTGGGTGCTCGTCCCCGCCTGTGCCGGCCACACGCCCCATTTCCTCTCCGTCTGGTTTCTTCAGCGGTCGCCCGGTGCTGGGCCCGTGTGCCTCACCACTTATCTTCACAGACGTCCCCAGGTGGGCTCGCTCTCCTGTGCCCAGGTTCTGGGGGAAACTGAGGCTCAGAGAGGTGACGAGGCTTTCCCAGCGGTCCGGGGGGGAAGACGGCCCAGGCCGCCGGGTCGGAACCGAAAGCCCCTCGCCCTTGCTGCCTTTCGGAGTCCTTTCGCAATGCCTGAGCCGTTGCCCTTCACGTCCAGGCCCCTGGCCGGCCACCTCCGAGGACAGGGCCGCGTGGACGGTGCCGGACAGCCCGCGAGGCGGCACCGGGCAGGCTGCGGGCAGCGCCTGGTTTTGGACGGGACCTGAAAACCAGCACACCTGCGGGGTGCTGCGCCATCCCACCGGCGGCCTGCCCCGCACGCGCCCACGGCAGGCACAGGGACAGGCAGGCACCCAGGGCGTGTGGCACTGCGTGCTGGGGCCCGCCCTGGTGGACGGCGGTGACCTGGCGTCTCGGCGTACTTCCCCAGGCCTTGCTGGGCCGTCCTGGGTGAGAGACCGCGAGGCTTCGCCCCACACCAGGCTGCGTGTTCCTGTTGGGGAAGTGTCGGTGGGGTTCGGGTCCTTTGTTTCCTTACCATGCATGACAGGGACAGGCCTCGTCAGCGCTCGGCTTCGGTTTGCTTATCTGGGAAAGGCGTGCAGAAGGAGAATGTTCTAGGCCAGCCTCTTGATCGACAAAAACGTTTACAATCACGTAAAATTGCTTTTGTGCAGAAAACATCCCGGGCTGCCACGCCTTGCTCTCCGTGCGTGTGCGTGCGCGTGCGGCAAGGGCTTGTCACGGGCGTTTGGTGGCTGGGCCAGGCGTTCTAAGTGTCCTGCCAGCGTGCCGCCCGCCTCCCCTGCAGGTGACTTGGGGACGTCGCTCTGGCCGTGTGCCGCTGGAGCCGAGCGCGGGGTCTTTGAGCGTCTCTCTGAGGATGCGCACGTGGCTGCTGGGTGTTTGGCTTTTAGGCTTGGCTCGTCGTCCCCTGCCTGTCCTCGCCTGCTGCCACTGCGAGTGCTTCCCACTTCGTTCTCTGGGAACCCGCCACGGCGGTACGTTGGCATCGCCTGTGAAGTCGAGGCGCGGGCTATGAGCAGGGCCGTCCCCGGGAGTCACGTGCATCAGGTCCGTTAGCTCCTGGAGTTGGTGGCGGCTCTTTCGAGGGCACTAGGTGTGCTTACTAATGTCTGGGGTCGTCCGGCACCCTGACCTGTGGTCCTCCTGGGTCTGGATAAGTGAGGGTGGTTGTGCTCGGCTGGGTGAAGTTATGCTTTGCTGTCCTTTCTCTGACGACCCCAGGTGACAGACAGCTGAGTGCTCACGGGGCCAGGCGCTCAGGGTTCCCCAGGTATCTGGTGGGTTCTGTGTACTTTGGGGGGACTGAGTCTCCCTATGTGGGGGGCTGTTGCTCTGGGGACTGTGGTTGGGGTTTGAGAACTAGGGTGGGTCTGGAGCCTCGGAGACGAGTTTGCGGGTCCCCACTCCTCCCTGTCAGACATCGGCACTGCGGGGGTGGGGGAGCTGGCGTTGGGTGGGGGGAGCTGGCGTTGGGTGGGGGGAGCTGGCGTTGGGTGGGGGGAGCTGGCGTTGGGTGGGGGGAGCTGGCATTGGGGGGGGTCAGCCTGCGCTGGGGGCGGCAGGCCTGGCTAGGCCTCTCGGATGGGCCCGAGGCTTGGGAGTTTGGGTGCAGTGTTGTGGGGAGCCCTGGGGGGTTCTGGCGGCAACTGAGTGGACAGGGACCATCCTGCCAAGTGACCAGCAGAGAGGTGGCATGGGGAGACGTGCTGAGCTGGCCGTGGCCACTCGTGGCTCTCGTCTGTACAAGGGGGCCTGTGGCATTCCCAGGGAGCAGCGCCATGTGGATGGAGGTCGTGGTCATCCAGGCCTAGAGCGCGGGTCTCCTGGGCTCCCTGTCCGTCCGTCCGTCCCCCTGCCGCCTGGAGGCCCCGTGGCCTGGGCGCTGCCATGGTGCTTCCTGCAGCCCGTCCCATCCCAGGTCCTCGGGGCCGCAGGGCACGACGCTGACACCACCTGTCCGTCCTCTCGTGTGCAGGGTCAGCGGCTTGTCCCCTCTGCTGCCACAGCTTCCTGAGATGTGCCAGCAGGGGCCGAGGGGGTTTTCCCCGCCATGGCTGCTGGCCTCCTGGCTGTTCCCCACCCCCCACCCCCCGTGTGTCAGGAGTGAGGCCTCGGGTGGGAGGCTTGGGGCTGTGGTTGGATGCTGTGTGAGGATGAGGGTGAAGCTTCTAGAGTCTGTGATTGCACAGCCACCCCCCGACCCCCTGAACCTCTGAGCCCCGGGCCCACATATTTGCAGTGCAGGGTCGACCCCACTCGGCTGTGCCTGCCTTTGCTGGGGGGCTTGAGGTGGAAACAGAGCGCAGAGGCTGGTGCACGGCGGGTCCCCAAGGGGTGGCCGGATGGGGGCTGGGATCGCAGCGTGGGCATCAAGCTCGTCAGCATCGTGGGCCCTGGACTGAGCTGGCACAGCCCTGGACACGGCCGTGAGGGGTCAGAGGCCCGGCCTGAGCGGCCCCAGAGGCTGCTGTGGGGGGGGGGCGGGGGGCGGGGTCCTCCCCACAGCAGTGAAGAGCCGGCAGGGTTTTCAGCACGGGTGGCGGAGTGACGTGCTGAGGTCGGGCTTTGAAGAGGTGGCTCTCCCGTAGAGCTGGGCAGGTGGGGCAGGGAGGCCCAGGTGAGCAGCCACGTCGGCCCCCACCCCTGCCGGTGGGAGGCACCCCTGCCGTGCTGGCTGTGGGGAAGCCCCGCTCCGGCAGGCAGACGCCTCGTTCTCGGTCTTTCTCACTGGTGAGGCCCTGTCTCCGGTCTGCAGAGGCCCACATGACGGGCACCAGCCTGGTACCGCCGTCTGAGTCAGTGCGTGTGGGTGGGTCTCTGCCGGGTGCCGTGGGGGCCAGGGCCCGTGCCCTCAGCAGCAGGGGGCTCGGAAGGCCCTGCGGGAGCCCCTGGGAGCTGAGCAGAAGCTCTGCCCTCCAGGGACGCCTGCTTGGTCCTGCCCCACCCACTGTGGCCAGGTGGCCACGCGCCGAGATGCTCCCAGCAGCCCCGGGCACGCCCTGCACATGGCCATGATGCGTGGACAGGGGAGGACGCGGGGACGTCCCCCGGAGAAGCCAGCCCGTGCCGGGCCCAGAGGGGCTGCGCCCGGAGCGGCCCTCTCCCTGGCTACTCTGCAGTGCTCCGACCCGGCCACCTGGTCTGGGGCCCCCAGCTCCCCAACACCGACAGGTGGCTGGGGTGCAGGTGAGCTCCGGCCTGAGTGCGCGATGGCCCAGGAGCCGGCGGGGGACGCGCTGAGAGTTAGAGAGCAGCCGGGGGGCGGAGGCTCGGGCGTTCCACGACAGACGGCGGGGGGCGGCGGGCCTTCGAGTCAGGAGAGCGATGCGGCTCAGAATGAAACAAGAATCGTTGCTTTTCCTGTTGAAGAGAAACTGCCTCAGCCAGCCGCAGGCTCGGGGCCCCGTGCCCTCCCGGCTGCTGTGGGGCAGGCGGGGTTTCACCAGGAATTCCCCCCTCTCTGCCCACCTTCCTCCACCGTCTGGGCAGGCACCCGGGCGGTGTTGGGGACAGTTCGGGGGGACTGCCTGGAGGAGGCTGCTGCGCCCAGGAGCCCCTGCCTGGCCTCCGAGAGGTGAGCGTGCCTTCAGCTCTCCGCACTCCCACCTGTCCCCACGGTGGGCGTCACTGCCGGGCACCGGGGGTCTGTGTCTGGAGCTCGGTGCCCGGCCACCCTGGCTGGTCGTGGTGCGGCGGGGGAGGGGGGTGGGGCGGGGAGTGGGCGGGTCTTTGTGAGGATGAAACGGGTTGGGAGCACCAGGAGCAGAATGCCAGGGGCCCCGCTCCGGGCAGGGTGGCTCTCTCAGGCTGGAGCTGGCCACGCCCTGCCTGAGCCCCTTTCCCCCTCTGCAGGGCGGGATGGTGGTCCTGAGGCGGACGTGAGTGCGGCGTGGCCCTACTGGCCACGCAGAGGTGCTGCTGCACGGACCGTGTCTCCCGGTGGTCCTCGCAGCCCGTGGCAGTGGGGCCGGCCCCTGGGCGCAGGACCCCGTTCTGGGCAGAGGCCTCTGACGGCGTCACGCACAGGCTGGTCTCAGCGGGCTCCCGCTGCTCCCACTTTCCCCAGAACGACCGTCCTTTGTGTCACCCCCTTTCTGTGCCTCCGGCCCCTCCCTGGGGACCCCAGCAGGCATGGGGATTGACTGCTCCCCCACCCCACCCTGGCCCGTGTCATGACATTGGGGGGGGCATGGCCCGGCCGGCCTGCATCTCGGGGGAGGGCAGGGCCGTGGAGAGCCTGTGGCCGGGGGGGGTGCTCTGGGACCCCTCGGCATCGTCCTGGGAGGGGCCCCATGCCCGCCTTCACGCAGCGGCCCCCTGCTCACCACTGGAGGCTTCGATCTGGAGCCAGCTGCTGTGTGGGGCCCACGCTGGGCCCCTGTCACCTCCCGGGACTTCCCGGTGCTGGCCCGGCCAGGGCACCCTCACCTTGGTCCTGGGGATGAGGGACTGGCCCGTCAGTGAGGCCACACGAATCATCGTTGCCCCTTAGCTGTCTCCGGGGTGGGAGGATGGATTCTTGGTAAAATCAGGTGGCTTGGGGCTGCCCTAAAGGACTGGCCTGTGGGAGCTCTGCGGTGACCATGAGGCCTGTGCCCTGGGGACAGGCGTCCTGTGAGGTTTCTGCCCTGTGGGTAGAAGGGAGACAGCACCCAAAGTGGGGCCGGCCAAGTACCCCAGGATGGAGTCCCTGCCAGTTCTGACCCCCTCCCCACCCTCACGGCCTCTGGGGACAGGCCTGCCCGCTGGTCCTTGCCAGAAGCTCTGCCTATGGTCACCTGGCTTTTTCCTGGAAAACCAGCCCTACCCCGAGGTCTGGGAGGCCCAGGGTCATAGGGGAAAGGGCGGGGGGCAGGCCCTGGTTCCCGGTATCCCGAAGCGGTGAGCGGCCTCTGGGGTCTCTTCCCTGCACATTTGGCTTTGGGGAGGAGGGGTGCGATGCAGCCGGGGGCCTGGGCCCCGGGAGCAGCAGGGCTTTGCCAGGTGTCTGGTCTCAGCCTCCCAGGTGTCTGGTCTCAGCCTCCCAGCTGTCTGCTGGGTGTGCCCTGCCCTGCCTGTGCCCTCCCCCCCCCCGCCCTAGCACGTTTATCTCAGCTGTGGAGAGAGGCTGAGCCCCGGGACATGGGTGTCCCCCAGGTTCAGCATGCAGCTCAGCACCCCGGTGCCCCCAGGCAGTGCCTGCCACGGACTCCCGTCGGAGGCCAGTGAGTGACCGCAGTGCCCACTGCGAACCCTGAGGGGAAGATGGCGAGGCGCCTCTGGCTCGCTGTAGCGGGGCCTGGTGTGGAGGGGCCTGTGGCTGCAGCCCCTGTGGGCCGTGGGCTTCTGGAAAGTGGGCACGGCGTGGCCTCCGCAGGCGCCGGGGCCCCTAGTGCATCGGCACTGTCCCCCATCACTCTTTCCCTTCGGGGCCCAGGTGCTGATAACTGCTCCTGGGGAGCCCCTCCTGGCCACCCCTCCTCCTGGCTCTGCTCCCACTTCCCCAGAGTGACTGGGCTCCGGCTGCACCTGCTGCCACCGGGCCCGACCACAGCACCTGCAGGAGTGGGCAGGCGAGAGTGGCTGCGAGCCTGGCCACCACTTCCTGTTCCTTCCCCTGCCCCTCACCGGCTCTGCCCTGCTCGGTGTGGTCAGCAGAGCCTCGAAACACTGCCCCTGGGCCGCTGTGGCAAAACCCGTCTAGCGTCACCAGCAGCCTCCCTGGATATCAGCCTTTGTCTCTGCAGTGGGGCAGGGCAGAGAGTTGCTGAGGTGGTGGTGATGGTGGTGGTGACGATGGTGACGATGCGGATGGTGACGATGGTGATGGTGACGATGGTGCCGATGTGCTTGTTGTTGAGTGCTTGCTGGGTGCTGGGGCAGACATTGCCCTACCCCGAGCTTTGTCATGGAGAGCGGTTTTCCTGGTTGGACCTTTGGGCGCTGCAGGGCGTGTGCCTCTGCACTGGGGAGCCTGAGGTCGGTCAGGACCGAAGTGCTTTGGGTTGGTGTCCCTGGCGGGGGCCTGGAGGTCGGGGTGTGTGTCATTCTGTGCCCTGACAGCTCTGCAGGTTGTAGAGGTCCCTCGGGGAAGGCCCGAGTTGAAGACCCTGCCTCGTGTCCATTTTCCCGGGGGCATCCGCTGCTGGCCGGTCGTGCCCCGTGCTGTCTGCCCTTCTGCGTCAGGGACCAGAGGCCTCGGGTCGCACCTCGGGCCCCTCCCCTCCACTTCACAGCCCCCCACTTCCCTGTCTTTCCCAGGCTCCTTCTCCGAGCCAGCCCCTGCCCCGCGTTGGGTTCCTGAGGAGAACGGGACAAAGTCCCCACCATTGAGGCCTAGTTCCTGGGCTAGTGAGGCCGGGGGCCAAGAGTCAAGTTCAAGGACAGAGCCAGCTGCGTGGCTGCTCCTGGGGTGGGGACAGGGCTCTGAGACTCCGCTTCCCTTGATCTGGGCGAGGGTCGTGACCTCAGAGGTGGGTTTGACATTCCTGAGTCCTTGCAGACTCATGCCCAGAGGGAACCAGGAGACCGAGCTCACAGAGGCAGTGGCCAGACTGGAGTCCAGGGCCCGACGCGGCCGGGCCCACCTGGAGTCGCTCCAAGGGCGGCACCGGAGGCTCTCAGGGCTGTGCCTGTCCCTTCCCCAGCCCTGGGTGGAGCCGCTGCTCGGGGGTAGGTCACTGGGCCACCCGAGGCTCTCTGGCGTGGTGCAGGGCCTGAGTTCTGGCCCCTGCCGACTGATGGATTTTGGTGGGCCTGGCAGAGAGAGGGGCCTGGGTCCCCTCTGGCCAGTGGGGGTCTCTTCATAGGGGTTGCTGAAGCTGGCTGCCTGATGTGCTCCCATGGGCCCCTGTGCACGGGCCCCAGGCTGTTGTGGTGGGTGGGGAGGGCCGGAGGCAGGCTGGGATTTCTACCGAGCACCTATGGGGGCCCAGCTGACCTGCGTCCTCTTCAGCAGGGGCCGAGATTTGGGGCTGGGGCCATTGGTTGGGCAAAGGGCAGGGTGACCCCAGAGGAGCTGAAATCTCAGCCTGAGCCATCTGAGTCGTAAACTGACTCTCGGCGGAAGGCGGGGGTTGGCCGTGCTCCCCAGGGTTGGAGGTGCCAGGCCCCCAAGAAGGCCCACCCTCTGCACGGGGCACACCGCCCCTGCGGGAGCCTGCCTCTCTGGGCCGGCGACAGGGGCCGGTTGTCAGCACACCCTCTTACAGAAGGGGACGCTGAGGGCAGGGGGTGGTAGGCCCCGTGGCCCCAGGTGTGGGCGGGAGCCTCGTCTCCCCAGGGCCAGCACCTCCCGCATCGGGGTCGCAGGGCAAAGGCCCCTCACCCCACGGGGCCCGCGGAGCGTCCGGCCCCCTCCTCCAGCTTCCCCCAAACCCCGACGCGCCGTGGCCCCACCGCAGGCCGCCAGGCCGCCACTTCTCCCTGCTCGGGGCGGCAGGGGAAGCAGCCCTTCCGGAAGGTGGGGGCTGGAGGTGGGCGTCCCAGGAAGCTCCCCACTGCCCGGTTTCGGTTCTGGGGCGTCCCCAGGCAGGGGCTCTGAGAGGCAGGGTTGGGGAGTGGACGCCTGCACCCAGAGCCTGTCCCTGTCACTGCCAGCTCGGTCTGCCTCCCTCCTCTGTGCCCCTCGGCCCTCCTGGACACCCCCTCCCCTCCTCCAAACCCCTCCCCTGGCCCAGCCCGGCCCCGTGGCTCCCCCCACCCCCACCCCACGCCGCTCCCCTGTTTGGGCCCTGTCCCTCCCTGCCCTGGGCTTCCCGCTCAGGTGAGGTCCTCCTTCCACAGGACACGTGGCCGGGGCCCTTGGCCTCGCCCGTGGTCTGCTCAGATCCTGCTCTCGTTAGCTCTGCGAATTCAGAAGGGCCCCGGGGAGCCCTGAGGTCCCCTTTCCAAGAACTGGGGGTTCCCTGCCTGCCTGGGAGGGGCTGAGACGGGCTGGCCTCGCCCTTGCCGCGTGGGTCTGGCGCTTCCTGCCACCTCCCTGCCTCCCCCGCCTGCCAGGCAGCTGCCGGAAAGGAGTTGGCGGGGGTTCCCCAGCTTCCGGCTGCGGGGTCCGCGGGGTCCTGGCGGGCCTTCTGCAGGGAGCCTGTAGAGCTCAAACCTCTCTGGCCCGTGGGGCCGTCCCATCCTTCTCAAAGGGCGCTCGGGGCCACCTGCTCAGCCATTCCCGAGCGGTGGGTATAGATCTGCCTCCTCACAGCTCCCGCAGCGAACTCACCACCTCAGAAGCAGCCCTGCCGTTGGCACCCGCCGGCACCCGCCGGGGGCCCAGGGAGCCCCCCTGAGCCGTCCCAGCCCCCCGTCCCTACTCCACGGCTTCCGTGTCTGGCCTCCAGAGATTTCATTTCTGAGTCAGTTTTACACCCTGAAATACTGTTTTTTGTGACAAGAGAGGATCTGTCCACTCCTCCTTCTATGCAGCCTGGATCTGGAGGCCCCGCGAGGTCCCCTCTCCCGTGTTGGGGCTGTCACGCTGTCTCCTCTGTCTGGACCAGGCTTGGCTCTTTCTGGGGGTCCCGGTGAGTTCCCAGGCTCCGGCTCCTTCCCCAGAGTCTCACTGATTGCTGATGGTCTGGAAGTGGGCGTGGCAGGCACGGGTGGGGGGGCGGGGGGCGGCGTGCTGTGCTGGGGCTCGGAGCCGGGCGAGGCCCAGGCCCTGAGGGTCACAGGTTCGGCAGTCGGGTTTTGTTCCCCCTTGGAGGCCCCCCTGTACCCCCTTGTATAGGGAGGTCTGGGCATCAGTGGGTTACCAGGGCCGGGGCTCTGAGCCTGTCCAGCTCCACTGAGCCAAGGATCCATAAAGCTTGTGGTGACAGGGCCCCCGCAAGTTCAAAGTGTGACTTTTTAAGAATAACGCCTTATCACAGCCCCTGCTTATCGGGGGGTGGGGACAGATAAGTGGCCCGGAAGAGGTGGAGCCGCTGGCAGCACGTGGGGGGGCGGGGCGAGGGGGGGAGCCTCTCTCTGTGGCACGGCCTGTGCAGGCATTTCTCTTCCCTTCCTGGCCACAGTGTCTCTCCCCAGAAGACTCCAGAAAACACACCCAGCCCATTGTCACCCAGGCTCCGGGAAAGTGTCTGCTGGGGACGGTCTGTGTAAACAGGAAGCGCCTGTGTGGGGGCCTGGGACAGTGGGGGCCCAGCCCCCCGGGCTCACAGTCTGCCTGTTCAGAGCCGTTGTTGCACACTCAGGCCTGGGTGCAGAGGATGGGGACACGCCTGAGGAACCGGGCACGTTTGGGGGACGGGTTGCACCCGGAGTTCCCCCCGACCCCCAGTGTCCTCCCGGGGCCCTGCCTTGTGCCGCCTTCCCTGTTCCCCCTCCATCTCGTCGGCTCTCCTCACGGTTCTCAGGCTGGGGCCGGGAGCCCGTGGTGCCTCGGGGAGCTGGGGGAGCCGTGGGGTGCAGCCTGGCAGCTGGCAAACTGGCCACCTCTGTCCCTCCTTCCCTCCCTCCTTCCCTTCCTCCTTCCCTTCCTCCTTCCCTCCCTCCTTCCCCCTCCTCCCTCCCTCCTTCCCTCCCTCCTTTCCTTCCCTTCTCCCCCCTTCCTTCCTTCCTTCCTTCCTTCCTTCCTTCCTTCCTTCCTGCCTGCCTGCCTGCCTGCCTGCCTGCCAAGCTTTCTCCTGCCTCCCCCACTCCTTCCTGCCCACGAGCAACGAACAAACAGCCCACACAGCTCAGGCCCAGCTTGCCCAGCGTGGACCTGCACAAACCCCTGTGTCTGTGTGACCTGGAAGCGCCCGCTTCCCCAGGCAGGAACACTCCCTGTCAGGTGGCCGGCCAGCAGCAGAGGCCCTTCAGAGAGGCTCTGGGACCCCTGGCAGGAGAGCAGCCCGGAGGAGCCCCCGGATTCCACAGGGCAGAGCGGGGAGGTGGGAAGCTGCAGGAATCCAGGAGCGACTTCTCCCTTGGGGCCCATCTCAGTGGGGAGGCTCCCCCAGGGGCAGCTGGGCCCTCGGGCATTAGGGCGCACCCCTGGGGCTGGGCATAGTGCCTTCCGGTGACGCCGCCAGTGCTGCCTTCACCCCTCTTGCTGTGGGTCTCGGGGGAGGCGTCTGCAGATGGACTTGGCGAAGCCCGTTTTCTTCTCTCCATCCCTCTCTCTCTCTCTCTCTCTCTCTCTCTCTCTCCTCTCCCTCTCTCTCTCTCTCCTCCCTCTCCCCCCCCCCCCCGCCCTCTCACTCTCCTCCCCATCGGCAGGGCGCCTTGGGACAGGGAAGGGGTGGGTGGCCCTAGTCCGCCCTGGCCTGGGCCCGCAGAGTGGGGGACGGGAACCGGGGTCGTGGGTGGGGTGGAGCCGGCCCGGGCTCCTCGTCTGGAGGTGGCCGAAGCCCGGTGAGGTGGGCGCTCCGTGTCCCAGTGGTGGCTTGGTGGAAGCAGCCGGTTGCCCGGCCTAGGGGTGGCTGTAGATGGGTGGGAGGCGCCTTCCCTAAGCCTCGTCCTGTCTGTCACAGGTGTGTGGACAGGGTCACAAGAGTTCGGTGTGATCGAGGACGTGCAGGTGCCTTGCAGACCCGCGTGGGCGCCGGCTCCTGTCTGTGCGCGTCGGCCCCCGTGGGGACCCTCGGGGGGTGCTCGCCACTTGTGTCCAGCTTGTTGAGTGACCGACAGGGCTGTGTGGACCTTACCCACAGGCACCACGGCCGTCCGCGTCTGAACTCACGCCTGTGTGCGAGGCCACGAGGTGGGCCCTTCCTGGTTTGGTGACCAGCGAGGGTGTCCGGTGGATTGGGTGAGGCTCGTTGGTCGGTGGGGTCGGGCAGGGTGCCGTGGTGGGCCAGCCCCCAGGCCCTGGCTTGAACGCGGAATTCCAGGCCCTTGTCCTCTCTCAGAGGGGATGCGTGGGGGACGTGCCCAGCAGGCGGGGGTCTGCGGGACGGAAACAGGTAAATGCTGCCAGCAGAGGAGTTTGGCCGGGTGGCAGAGCCTCGGGCTCCTGTGGGACCACCACGCCACCCCCCGCAGCCCCAGCGGCCGCCAGCGGCCCCAGGGACGAGTTCGGAAGGCCCTGGAAAGCACTCAGGTGTCGGCCAGAGCTGGACCTGCTCCCGGTCCCCACGCTGGCTGTGGCAGTGTCCTGAGGCATGGTGGCACGTGTCCCCGGGGACGCAGTTTGCACAGGCCCCCAGTGACGAGAGGCTGGGGGACAAGGCACACGCTCAGGGCTGCTTCCTGCTCCAGGCCGTGCGCTCAGAGGTTTTGGGGGACAGAGATGTCCTGGGGCTGTTGAGGGTGCAGCCAGGTGTGTGCCCCAGCCTGGGTCGTGCGTGGACGGGGCCACTCCATTGTGTCTGGATCCCCACACACTGCCCTGGACTTCTCAGAAGCAGGTGTGATCACTGCAGGCCGGGCGGCGAGGCCGGAGAGACCATTTGCTGGGGGCAGGCTGAGGCCTGGAGGGGCGTGGCTTGCCCCGGGGCGTCACTGGGCTCCAGCTGCCTTGTTCGGCCCTGCTCAGCCCAGTGGGCAGTGGGTTTGCCACCTGCGAGCCTCTGGCTGGAGTGCTGCGGCCTGCTGAGCCCTCCGGGCGGGGAGCCTGGTGAGCACCTGTCGGGGCTTTGATGGAAGGCTGGGGTGGGAGGTCCCAGCCTCCCCCACGGCCTCTGCTGCTGCCCAGCCCCAGGCCTGGTGCACAGCCGGGCCCCTCCTCCGGGCCCAGGCACGCAGGAAGTGTGCGCCTTCCTGGGGCCCCACGAGGCAGAGGGGCTTGGGGACCAGGTGCCTTGGCCCCTGCTGCAGGTCCCCGAGCGGCCCCAGGCAGAGTGGCCTCCCAGTGCCAGTCGCACCCTGCCAGGCAGCCGTGAGAACACGGGGCCTCGGTTCGCCCGTGCAGTGTGGGCTGACGGGGTGCCCCGCCTCGCTCGTCACTCCAGGCGTCACTCCGCACTGGGACGCGGACTCGATTCTGCCAGGGGATGCCCTGGAAACCTCAGCCTTCGTCTCCTCCCGGCTTTTCCCAGACCTTCACTGTGACCCCCGGGTGCATGGCGGGGAACGGGCCTCGCCTGCCTGGTGCGCATTCTGGGTGCACAGGCACGGGGCGTCGAGGGTTCGAGGGTTCGAGCAGCAGCTGTCTCGTCTCCTTGCCCGGACAGGCACCTCGGGGTGCCCTGCCGGCAGCTGTCACCTGCTCTTTCTGCACCTGCAGTCTGAGCCCCCAAACCAGGGCCCGGTAGGGCTGGTGCCTCGGACGGGAGCTCCGGGCACCCTGGCCTGGCCTGGCCCAGTGTGTGTCCTCGTCCGGGGGCCACGAGCATGGGGGCGCCGGCGGCCTTGCCTGGGGCTGGTGCTCCCCGTTCCACTGCTCTCGGGGGCCTCCGCGGACCAGGGCGGCGGGCCGTCCGCATGGGTCCCTGACTGCCCTCCCGGGGCTTCTCTTGCAGACTTCTCCACCCAGGTGAGCTCCTCGTCGTCCCCGGCTCCCCCACGGGACGCAGCTCCATGGCCACACCCTCGCTGCACCCCTCGCTGGGGCCCGGCCTCGGCGCCTCGCTGGGCTCCCCGGGACAGCTGCACTCGCCCATCAGCACGCTGAGCTCCCCCGTCAACGGCATGGGCCCGCCCTTCTCGGTCATCAGCTCCCCCATGGGCCCCCCTCCATGTCCGTGCCCACCACGCCCACCCTGGGCTTCGGCACCAGCAGCCCCCAGGTAAGTGCGGGCCCGGGCCGGGGGTGGGCCTGGGTCTCCCTCAGGGTGTCCGCCTCCCAGGGGCACGCTGGGAGGCAGGCGCCGCCATGTCTGCTCTGCACCGCTGGAAGTAGCGCCTCCGAGGCGGCCGTGGCCTGCGTTTGAGCCCGTGACCTTCAGCCGTCCTCAGCCAGGCATCCTCTAGCTGCTCCTCTGCTCCGTGCGGCCCCTCCCGTGGCGGGGGGGGGGTCCCTGCTGCCATGACTCGGGGCTCTGCAGGGTGAGCACTCCACATCCCCCAGGCTTACCCTTGTCCTCTTGGCTGCACCTTCGTCCCCTGGCTTGTCCCTTCTCAGGCCTGGGCCCGTCCCCTCCTGGTCTGCGCCCATTCCTGTGCCAGGTGCTAACGGGGACCTCACACGGAGGGGAGACGTGTCCTGGCGCGGTGCAGACGCATCCCGCCTGGCCCCACGGCGGCCCCCGCTCCCCCACCCGCCAGGCTCGGCGTCTCCCAGGAGCGTGTTCATTCAGGCCTTCCGTGGAGCAGTCTGGCTCTGGGGTTGTGTGTGGCTGGTGTCTTGCAGGGCCTGGCTCAGTCCAGTTCTTGCTCTGGGGACCCTGGAGGCCTGGTGCACCCTCTCCTGGGCACCTTGTGTCCAAACCCCTGCAGAGTTGTCCCGAGTGCCTCAAATCCCTGGGCTGTGAGGGGCCACAGGGCCCAGCGCCCTGCGGTTCCTGGCGGGTTGCTCGCTAGATGGCCAGGGGACCTGCCTGTACTCCCTTTGGGGCTCCAGCCGTCCGTGCTGACATGGGCGGCCTCCCTTCCTGCTCTCAGTGTCCAAGTGCAAGTTCGGCTTGTGAGCCCGGCAGATGACGGCCTGTGGCAGGGCTGTGGTGCGCCATCTCCACGGGCCCTCAGCCCTCGAGGCGCGGCTTCCCTGCCCGGAGCCACACAGCCAGTCGTGTCAGCCGTGTGCCCTGTGGGGCTGCTGCCCGTGGAGCCACAGTACTTCCACGGCAGACCCCCCCCCCCCCCGGCCCAGGAGGACTCGGGCCCCATCGAGGTCTGGAGCCAGCCTACTCTCTGTCTGTCTGGGCCTGTCGAGCGTGGGCCTTGGCGGAAAATCTTGGTGACTCTTCCAGGGTGACCTTGTCAGCCCTTTGGCACCTGGGAGATAGGTACAGAGGGCTAGGGGCTCGGGCATCAGCACAGGGGTGCCTGTGCCCCCCCTCAGGGCCCCAGGCCTCCCGGAAGCAGGCAGAAAGCCCGCAGTACGGCATGAGAGAGGCTGGGCCGTGTCGTCTTTAGCAAAGCTGCCCCACCCCCATTCCTGATGCAGACAGTACAGGGGCCGACGAAGACCAGGTGCCTGGACCCAGGTGGGAGCCTGCTGGCTCTCAGAGCCCCGTGAGGCTCCCCACTGGCCGCAGGCCTGCCGCCTGCCCTGGACCCCCCATGGGCTCATGCGCAGTGGGCGCCTGGGCATGGGAGCCTGCAGCAAGGCCGTGCCGGGCCTGGGCCTTTGGGTGCCCGTCTGAGGGCGGTAGGGATGTCCCTGACCTCGGGGTGCCTGGTACCCCAACACCGTTAGCCCGTCGGGAGGGCTGGGCTTGGGGCCACGTCCGTCCTGTTCTCTGTCGTTCTCTGCACAGAGCTGGGTTCCTGACGTAGCCGGTCCTTGCTGAACCCAGGCTACTTGTGCGTGGAGGGGCCCCGGGCCCCTTCAGGGTGGCGAGGGGGGCAGGGCTAGAGTCGGGCCTGGGAGGGGGCGGGGAGCAGGCGGTCGCAGTGGGCCTGCTGGTCAGCCGTCCGTCTGTCTGCCGGAGGTTGTGCTGTGCTTGGCTTTGCCTGGACCCCTGACCCCCACCTCACCCCCCCCCCCACAGCTCCTTCCAGCTTGTGCAGTTTGTCCTGGAAGCCTGGGGTTCCCCGTGTTCCTGGGAGTGTGGGTGGAGTCCGGGGGGGTGTGCGCCCCCCCCCTGCTCCGAAACCACGAGTGCGGTTGTAGCTGCCCGAGCCGGCGAGGTTCTGACTTCTGCTGTGGGGGGAGGGGGGCAGGGGGCAGGGGGCAGGCGCTCTGCGAGCACTGCCTGCTCGAGTCTACCCCAGGGAGGGCCGGCCGCATCCCCGAGTCCACCTTATGCGACCCCGCCCTGCAGGGCGATGGATGCGTGGGCGTCTGGGCCAAGCCAGGCCAGAGCGCAGGCTCCGTGGCCCCGGCTGCCCCGAGTCCCCCTGGTCTGGAGCTCCATCCTGCAGGGCCCGGGGGCGTTCCCCCCACAGCGCCCGATGCGTGTGGGCACCTCGGTGTCTGGGCCTGCCCGGGCCCAGCGGGGTGGCTGGCCTTGTCTGTTCCCGGCCGTGGGCACCGTGGCCGAGAGGCCTCCTCGAGTGGACAGCCACGTGAGGCCAGGTGCACATCGCAGGCTTTGCTCCCGCCTTGCTGGGCAGGGGCAGGCCAGTGAGGCCAGGGCCAGTGCTTGGTGCACGGCGGCTTGGGGCCTCCCACCCCAGGTGTGGTGTGGGAGCGGACCCACCCTGTGGTGGGGGGCTTTCCCGGGGCTCAGGGAGGAAGGGCGTGGCGGGCCTGGGGAACGGGGCAGCAGGAGCCGGCGGGAGAACAGCCCCACAGGCCGGTGGGAACCGAAATAAGCACCAAGGATCCGAAAGGGGAAACGGGCTGGGGCCCCCACCCTGGCCACACTGAGGTGTCCTCGGGCTCTGTGGGGGGGGGCTGTTGGTGCCGGGTCTCCTAGGAGATGGGGTGGCGTGCGGGAGAACAGCATCTCCCATGGGCGGGGGCCGTGGAGCCCTCTGGGGGGGACGTGCGTGCGAACGAGGCCCCCGGCGGCGTGAGCCCGGCCCCAGGCTTGGCAGCTTGCAGCTGGGCAGGGGGCGGAGTGACCCGTTGGCCCTGGGCAGCCTTGCCCTTGCGGCTCCGTGGGGACCATCCACCAGTTGAGGAGAAGCGGAGCGAGTGGCCCGGGGCCTGCAGGGAGCGTGGGCTGCAGCCCGGTCTCCCTCTGTCTCCCTCACAGCAGGGTCCCCTGCAGCCCCAGCCCCGCTCGCTGCTGCCGTGCCCAGCGGAAGCCGGAGCCCGGAGGGCAGGGTGCGTGGCCCACGGCCCGGGACCCAGCGGGGCCATGGCACTGACCGCGACGAGCCTCTCTGTGGGTCCTGCCTGCTGCTGCCTCCCTGCCTTCTCGGCGCCGTGGCCCTGCCTCCGTGTACCTGGGACCTGCCTGTGGGGCTAGGACACAGGGCAGGTGGCCCCTGTCCCCCACAGCATAGTCCGGGCAACCACGGAAGAGGAAGCGAGTGTGTTCCTCCCGTCAGCCGCGTGCCTCATGCCCGCAGGGAGGTCTGTGGCCAGGGACAGGCTCCTCTCGCGGGTCCTCAGTGGCTCCTGACAGCCGGGCCCCTCAGACCTGCCCTTGAACCTCGCCGCTGGCCCTCACCTCTGCTACGCCAGTTTCTTGCCCTTCGCCACCCAGTTCTTTGGCTTCTCTGCCTGCAAATGTGCGGTGGGTGGGTGGCCCCTCTGCCCGGGATGCCCGCTTCTGGTGTCGCAGGCCTGGCCAGTGGCGTCTGCCCCCGAGGACCCGTGCACGGCGTCTGTCAGCTCTGCCCGCGCGACCTCGACCCAGGCGCGCGTGGCCTCGGTCCTGCCCACGAGGGACTGCAGGCTCCGCGGGAGGGCTGGCTTCCCCGGAGGACGGTGGGCAGGCGGGAGGCGAATGCGAGGAGCAGCGTGCACCCCCCGCTCGCCCTCCCCTGCTCTGCAGGGCGCGGGACGGGGCCGCCACGGGGCTCCTGGCCTCGGGTCCCCATCTGCAGCACGCGGGGTCTCCGGGGCGTCACCCCTGCTGACTCAGAGGCCGGAGCGCACACCTTGCCCTGCCACTTAGCAGCTGTGTGCCCTCGGCCGGTCCCCAGCCCCCGGAGCCTGCGCTTCTGCACCCCGGGGACCGGATTGCGGCCCCCAGCCCCTGCGGGGGTTCGCACGGCCGGAGGCTGGTGCGCGTGCACAGTCCGCACACAGCAGCCCTGAGCACACAGTCAGCCCCTTCTCGGTGTCCTCTCTCATCCAGGGCAGGTGGAGCTCTTCTCCCCGCCTCCCCACGGCTCTCCGAGTCCCTAGAGCGTTGACCATCCTCACAGAACCCCCAGCCCAGCTGGGCAGAGGAGAGGCCTAGAGCGGCCAGGACTGGGAGGCTGATTTGGGGTGGTTTCTGCTGTGTGTGCTTGGAGCACCAAGCTCTTCCTGTCCCGTGGGAAAGGGGGGTGGGAGCCGGGGGCCGTGGGAAGGAGGCGCTGAGGTTCCTGTGTGCAGGGGGGCCCAGGGCTACCAGGGGGCAGCGAGGCGGCGGCGAGACATCTGCGTGACCCAGTTTCCGCCTTTGTCAGGGGATTGCGGAAGTGGGGTTCTGGGGGGCTGCCCAGCCAGGGTCCTGGCGCCTGGGCAGGCAGGCTGGCTGGCGGGGCGCAGCAGGAAGCACCCCGGGCCCTGGGCACCGGCGGGAGAGCCGGGCCGACGCAGCGGAACCCAAACCGCTGTGTCATCGCAGCCACAGCAGCTGTTGCCGGGGCGACGGGCGCGTTTCCCACGCCCCTCTGGGGCTGTGTGGAGCTGCCGTGGGCAGGGCCCGGGGTGCGGGGGTGGGGGATGGCGTGCCAGGGGCGTCTCCGTCCTCTGCCCTGGGGTCACGGGATCAGAGACCCCACCCGCCCCTGAGGCCCGGGCAGTCGCGCCTCTGGGGTGGGCCCAGCTCTCCGCCGGCCTTGCTGAGTCCAGGCCCAAGTGCCCCTCTGTGGGTTGGGGGTCCCTGAAGCACCTGCTTCACCGGAGGGTCATGGTGCTCACACTGCGCTGTCAAGGGGGCAGAGGGTGCTCACCTCGGTGGGCGGGGGCAGGGGAGCCACCAGGGGTCCTCCCTTGAGGCCTGGGGTGGGTCGCGGGAGTGCCCGCCAGCCAGGCTGAGCCAGCAGGGGCCAGGCACCCCACCGGAGCTCAAGGGCCTCAGTCCCACTGCCCCCAGCTGTGGGGCCTGGAGTGGGCAGGGCCCCTCTGAGCCTCAGGTCCTCTTTCTGTAAAGTGGGGGGTGCAGCAGTATCTTCCTTACTGCAGGGCTGTTGGGAGGTCTGGCCCCTGCCAGGGCTGAGCTTGGTGTCCCCTCCTCAGCTCAGCTCGCCCATGAACCCCGTCAGCAGCAGCGAGGACATCAAGCCCCCGCTGGGCCTCAATGGTGTCCTCAAAGTCCCCGCCCACCCCTCAGGGAACATGGCGTCCTTCACCAAGCACATCTGTGCCATCTGCGGGGACCGCTCCTCAGGTAGGCCGGTGGCTGCAGGGCCCTGTGGGGTGGGGCGTGGGGGGCCGGAGCCCGGCCAGCCCGCAAGGGGGAGCTCGGGCACTTTCACAGGGCCCTGTCTTGTGTCTCAGGCCAGGGGGCCGTCAGTGGTGCCGAGCACAGTGGGCAGGGTGGCCGGGGGCTTGTGGGGAGGACCAGCTCGTGGCAGTGTGGCAGAGGGGGTGACACAGGTCGTGCTGTGGACAGAGGTCCCCGCCCATCAACCTCCGGTCCTTGCAGCCCCCAGGAAGGACCGCTGTGCCCTCCTGGGGCTGCTGGCTCGGAGGCGGGGCGGGCAGGAGCCTGCCGGAGCCTGCCGGAGCCTGCCGGGCCCTGTTTTCGCTGGCAGGCAAAGCAGGCAGGCGGGGCGCCCCCGGGGCCCAGGGACCAGCGGCGGGCGCAGGACGCTCACCCGCCGCCCGCCGCCCGCAGGCAAGCACTACGGCGTGTACAGCTGCGAGGGCTGCAAGGGCTTCTTCAAGCGCACGGTGCGCAAGGACCTGACCTACACCTGCCGGACAACAAGGACTGCCTGATCGACAAGCGCCAGCGCAACCGCTGCCAGTACTGCCGCTACCAGAAGTGCCTGGCCATGGGCATGAAGCGCGAAGGTAGGGGCCGGCCCCGCCCCCCGCCGCGGGCCCCGCCCCCTGCTGCGCCCCGCCCCCCGCCGCGGGGGCCCCCCCCCTCCCCCGCGCCCCAGGCCGCTGCTGACAGCGCTCGCTCCCCTGGGGGCCGCGACTGCCATGCGGCTGGCACCCGTGCCCGTGGGCTGCGATCTCACTCACCCGCCCTTCACGCAGCACCTGCCGTGGGCCTGGCTCTGGGGTCGCGGGAGAGACGGCCTCGGGCCTGCACGCTGGGCTGGCGGCTTCCAGCCCCGCTGGGGACAGGCGCAGCTCACACTCTCTTCAGGGTCGTAGTGGGCGGGGCCCAGCATGCGGCTCTGGGGACCGGCGGAGGTGGACGCACAGTGAGGTGGAGGTGGTGGTGTGGGGGGGCGGGAATGACCTGAGACACGTGGGGGAGCGTCCTGGACGGCAGGAGCACGTGGCGCTGTGGCTGCGGTCCAGCTGTCCCCTAGGGGCCGGGGGAGGAGGCCCTTGCAGGAACAGTGCTAACTGGGGATGCTGGGGGTCAGGGAACTCGGGGGGCTGTCAAACGTCCCCGAGTCTGCTGGACGTCGGGGTCAAGCTGTGCTCTGTTCCTCCTGCCAGCCTGGCGAGGGGTAACCTGCTGCGGTCAGTCAGGTCCTGGGACCATGGTCTCCGGCTGCTGGCCTCTCGGCCTCGGGTTTGTGAGCGTGCTTTACCGACGACAGAAGTCGGGGACGGAGTGGGGGGCCGGTAGCACGAAGGTCACTCCCGGAGGTCACTGGAATCGTTAGGCTGTGCGGCCAGACCGTATCCGAGTCCCCAGCCCTGACGTGTGGTGTGGCCTCCTCCCGGCCCCTCGCCGTCTGTGGCTGCAGGTGGGTGGCCCCCACGTCCGGAGTGGACTCTGGAGAGCGTGCCTTGCACCTGCCGGGGGGTGGCGCCGCGTGCTTGGAGGGGACTGACCGTCTGGGGCTGGGGTCCCGAGTCTGTCCCCTCCCCCAGGCAGGGCTGCTGTGCATCCCCCTCCTCCCCGCTAGCTGCCGACAGGGTCCCTGCTGGTGTCTCTCCACCGGGGATTGTCCTCTGGCGGCTGCAGTTTTTCTCCTGTCCCATTTTTTCCCAATTTTCCTGTTTTTTTTTTTTTTTTTTTTGCACTGCCTTTATTTTTCCTTTTTTTTTTTTTTTTTCATCCCCTTAGCCTCAGTCGCTTTTGTTCAGACACTGAGACTCCTCAGGCCACGCAGTCCCTCACGGTTCCTCCCCAAGGCCGTGAGGCGGGTAGGGCATGGGGAGCCGGGGTGGGGGGAGCGAGGGGGGAGGCTAGGCCGCAGCCCCATCTCCTACAGCCGGCACCTCTTGTCCACGGACCCCGGCCAGGAGCTCATGGGTTCCAGGGCTGAGCTGGGGGGCTGGCCGGGGCCATGAGGGGTGTCTGTTCTCCAGGCCTTCCGATTGGGGTGCAAGCTTCACCTAGTGTGTGGCCCGCCCGCCCCTCCTCGTGCACGCCTCGGGGCTTGTTTAGGGTCAAGGCAGGACTGGCTGGGCCACAGGCTCCCAGTGCAGACCTTGTTCCTTTAGGCCAGTGAGCGGGCAGAGGAAGCACGTGCCCAGCCAGGGGAGGTGCGTGCTCAGCCCTGGGCCCCTGGGCACCCTGTGTCGTCTGGAGGGCTTGCTGGAGGTGGTGAGTGCAGCATAGTTTCTGGAGGGTGGAAACGGGTGGGGGCAAGCCAGTGGTGGGCGGTGGGCCTGTGTGGAGCCTGGCCAGAGGGCGGGGCACCGGTGTGCCAGGGGGCCGTGGGGACCCTGGCGTGTAGCTCGACGCACGAGGCCTGCTGGAGGGCACAGCAACGCAGAGCAAGCTCGGACTTGCGCCTGGGGTCGCTGGCTTGCTGAGCGCACCACTCCGAGCGCTGGGGGCACAGCAGGGAGCCGTGGGTGTCCATCCGTGGGAAGTGACCGCCACTTAACTAGGCAGGTCCCCTAGTGTAATTAGTGCCAACTTAGGGCAGGTACAGGGCACCGTGGGCACCCAGAGGAGGCACCTGCTCCAGCCTCGGGCATCAGGCGAGGCTCGGCCAGGGGGAGATGGCCAGGCTGACTCCTGAAGCCTGGGAAGGTGTCGGGCAGACCACTGCAGAGGCCGAAGATGCCAGCAGGTGTGGCTCACTGCAGGGCGCAGATGCCACCCCCGGCCCCAGAGAAGGGCCCCCCACAGGCCCGTGGGACTGACTGACCCCTTTTTAAAGCCCACTCGGCCTGTGCACCTGTGAGCCTGGCTGTCATCACATTCCAGCTTTCTGCTCCCTCAAGGCCTTGGAGAGAGTGGGTGGTACCCCATCTCATCCCAGCGGAGTTCTGCAGTCAGTGCTGTGGGGACCGGGGGCTCCCCGTCTGACCCTCCCCTGGCATCCTCCAGGGACTGGTCCTGCCAGGGGCAGCTGTTAGGAGTCCCGCTGTGCCCGGGCCACGCCGGGCACCGCCTCTCCGCACGGTCTCCCTACAGTGCCGCTGTCCCTGCACCTTGTGATAGGGAGGCAGGGTGCTTGGGGAGGTCTCAGGGCTGGCACGGGGGTGGGGGGTGTCTCAGGTCTGCCGGGTGGATCCTGTGCTTCAGGCACATTCCAGAGGCCGCATGGGCTTCCGCATGGGCTCCCGAGACCTGACAAATACCTGACCCTGCCAGGCCCTGCCTCCCCCTCCTGCCTGCTGGAGTCCTAAGTCAGGAACTGGTAGTAGAGAATCGCGCCCTGAGCACGACAGGAAGCGGTGTGGAGGGGGCCCTGTGCAGCCCTGCGATCCCGAGGGCGCCAAGGAGGCAGGCCCGGGCCTTCTGCCAAGTGGGCTCTGTCCCCAGGCGTGCGACTCCCCGCTGAGGCTGCCGCTTGTCATGGTCCCTGGCGCCTGCGGGGCCCAGACCACAGCTGTTCTCTGGAGGAGTGACCGGTGGCCCCACAGTCACCTCAGTGCAGTCCCTGCAGGGCGCGCCACTGTCTCCCAGAGGGTTTGGCAGGCACACACACCCCGCCCCCACCTGCCATGCTGCCTGCGGCTGGGTGCTGGGCACTGCCCCTTGTCCCCCGAAGTGGCCCTCTGCTGTCTTAGGCAGACCACTGTGAGGACTCCCAGGCAGTGGGGGCACAGTCGGCCACGTGAGCAGGGCCAGTGTGGCCGTCCAGTGCAGTGAGGGCCAGAGCGCCGATCCAAAGCACCCAGGATGTGAGCTGTCCACTCCCAGGGCCGGTCAGAGCCCTCGGGGCCAGCCCTGGGCGGGCAGCTCTGCCGACTGGCCTTGATGCCACGCGACCCCTCGGCAAGGCTGTGATGACAGTCGTCCCTGGGGGGGGGGCTGGGCTCCCGCCAGGCAGTGGTGCTCAGAGCAGTGGTGGGAGGGGCAGCTCGGGCCGCACCAGGCTGGCTGACCACAGGGAGAGGCAGGAGGTTTTGGCTCGGGGCTGACGGCACCCCACCTCCATGGGCTAACGAGGGTGCTGCAGGCTGATAGCATCGGCGTCGGGCAGCGGTGGGGCCTGGGCACACCCGTTCCGCAGCATTCCGGGGGGCGGGGGCGGGGCCCAGGTGGGAAGCAGCCGGCCTGCGGAGCAGGTGGTGACAGGGCGGGGGCCTGCGGGCACTCGGGCACTCCCACTCGGGGCGCCCGGTCTGATGGGGGAGACCTGCCCCCCTCCGGTGCCGCTGGCCTAGGCTGGAGGGGCTACCCTACAGCCCCTGCCTCTCTGCTTCCTCCTCCAGGAAGGCCTCTCCCCATTTCCTTCCTGCCTCCCTTTGCTTCCTGTGCCCCGTCTCCTGACTCTGAAAGGCTGGGGTGTGGAAACAGCCGGCGTCGGGTGTGTGTGTGTGCGCGTGTGCCCCCATCCGTGTGTGTGCACAGGCACGCGTGGCCTCACGCATTTGTACTGCAGAGAAAGCCGGCCGGCTTCAAGCCGCCCTGCCCGCGTAGGGCGAGTGACTGCCCCTCTGGGCCTCAGTGTCCTCACGTGTTCAGTGGGGGCATCGGCAGGGCTCCCCCCGTGGGCTTGTGGGGAGTGACGGGGCAGGTGGCGGCACCGTGCCAGGCCGCAGTGTCCACGGCATGGGCGTGTGCGTGCGTGTGGGTGCGGGCATGTCACGTGATCATTCTCGCCCTGGATTGAGTCCCTTAGAAAAGGAGGGACCCGTCCTCCGAGCTCGAGAGACCCAGCCTCGTTGCGCGACCTGTCAGGGTGCCCGTGGCCCCGGCCTTTTGGTGAAATCCAGCCCTGCCTGCCCCGGGGACCAGGGACAGAGGAAGGTCCCAGCTGGCTGGCAGTGCCCTAAGCAGGGGAGCCCACAGGGCCAGGGTGCCCGCCCGCCCTGGACGCCCCTCCCCGCGGCCCAGCTTCCCGCCCGGCCCGGGAGCCTGGGGCGGGCTGTGGAGTCAGTCGCTGGCCGGTCGGGGCGTCTCACTGTGGCTGAGGGGCTGCCGGTCCTCAGGTCCACGGATCTCTCATGCTGAGGACCTGGTTGTGTTGGGGGTGCGCCTCGTCCCAGGTGTTTCTGGGGGGTCGTCCCGGGGGCGCCCGGCGTCGTCTGCCTGGCGCACTCGGGGTTGGAGGGCCGGGAGCCCGTGTCCCCAGACGTCTCCTGCCCGAGGCTTCCCGGCGCCAGCAGCTCGTAAGTCAAAGACGACAGCCACTCGAAGGTGTCGGGGCTGGCGGAACATGCGTCCCGGCCCACGCCCGCCCCCTGCGCCCGCTCCTGCCCCCCATGGCAGCGCCCGCCCCCGCACCGTCTGTAAACAAAACCATGGTGTTCATGAAGCTGCTGCTCAGAGTTGCCAGCTCTCTCAGCTTCAAAGTGCTTCACAAAGAATTCGCTAATTAATTCTTGGCCGCCCCCAAGGAGGCAGGTGTGAGGAACCCCCGTTCCCCCCTCCGCCTCGCGAGCTTGGGCTCCCTGCGCCCCAGGGCTGTGGAGGGGAGCTCATCCCCGTAGCGGGGCCACGTGGCGGGAGCCTGGGCGCAGGAGGTGTGCTGACAAGCTCGGGCGTCTCCCGGGGTGACAAGCTGCGAGCGTTTCCGGGGCACCTCCTCGTGGACTCAGCCCCGAGCGGGTGCCGCCAGGTGTGTTCCAGGGCCCAGCGAGCCTGGGGTCTGGCCCAAGCCACACAGCTGTCGGGCGCTGGCGAGGTCTGGGGACCTGGGGCTGTGCAGCTCAGAACCTGCCGCTGTAAGCTGCTCTCCGTCCTGGGGGTCAAGCTGAGCCTTGTGCCCCGCCCCCCCGTGTCCTGGTGTGGAGGGTCTAGGGTTTCGCCGAGGACACAGCCATCCATTCGCAGGGTCTGAGGGACACAGGCTCGCTGGGTCCTGGGGTCCCGTCGCCCTGGGTGCTGGCCCAGTCAGCCTGTGTAGCTGCCTCCCGCCGGGCTGGCTCTGCTGGCCTGTGACCCCGTCTGCTGTGGCAGACGGCGACCCAACGCCGCCATGCGGGGCGGGCGGGCGGCCTGGCCGGGGAGGGGCTGGAGCCCGGCCAGCCTCCACAGCCCCGCCGGCTCCCTGCCACCTGCCTGCCAGCGCGTGCCCGTCATGCAGCCCCCACCTGCTGTCACTTTCCAGAAGAGCCAGACGTGCCAGCGCTTGGGCTCCAGGCCTCCCCAGCCCAGCCGGGGAGCTGCAGGGGTGCCGGCCGGCCGGCCTCGGGCCTCGCCACCTGGACGGAAAGTCCCTGGCTCGTGTCTGTCCTTCGGGTCTCGGGGAGCACAGCCCGTGGCCCGGGGTGGCTCTGACTTAGCCGTGTGTCGGCACGGGGGTGGGGTGGGGTAGGGGTGCAGGGCTTGCCTTCAGGGAGCCCCGAGGTGCCGGAGAGGGGCACAGAGAGCCCTGGTATCTCTGAACGGCTGTCAGTGGGGGCCCGGCGAGAACCCCTTGGCTCGGGGTGGTGGAGAGGCCCTGTGAGCTCCGCAGGCAGGGGGCCCCACACCTGTGCCTGCAGGAGGGAGGGGAGGGGAGGTGTGCAGAGCCCTGGGGGTCTGTGGCCTTAGGAGGAAGTGGCCGCTGAGAGCGGGTGGGCAGGGCGGGCTCTGGAGCCCTGGGCACCCCTTCCCTCCCCCCTTTCCCCATTGGTTCCATGCGTGGCCAGACCGTCCAGAATCCAGCAGGGGAGGGTCTCGGGGGGGACCTCCCCAAGCTTGGGCCTTTGGAGCCAGGGCAGGGGTGGGGCTGGAGGTGCAGAGGTGGCTGTGACAGCTGGTGTCCCTGAGGACAGGCGGCTGTCTGCACCATGGGGACAGGCCGGGGGGCAGACGAGCTGATCTGAGGCCCGGGGTGGGGAGAAGGGGGGAGCCCTCTCACTCTCTGGAAGGTGCTGCCAGCTCAGGAGCAGGCCCTGGGGTCGTGACCTGGGGTGGGTCAGAAACAGGAGGGGGGTCCAGGTGGGGTTAGGGGTGGGGAGGGAGGGAAGGAGGGGGCGTCCTCGGGAGGCCTGAGTCCCCACGCCAGGCCTGGCAGGAGGCCGGGCAGTGGGCCAGGGCGCCTGCAGCGGTCGGAGCCAGCGACCTGGGTGCCTCTGTGTGGGAGCGAGACAGGGGGCACGTTCACCTTCCTGCAGCCGCTCTGCACTGGGGTCCCCCGGGGGGCAGCACGATCACCGGGGAGCTGGGGAGGGGGCCGCCATGTGGCCTAGGCCCGAGCAGAGTGGGCCGGGGCTCGTCCCCCACCTTTGACAGGGCCTAGCGTGTGGGGGTGGGGGTCTACAGAGGGCGCACGCCCCAGGTCCGCCCTGGGGGGTGTGCCTGGGGGCCGGGGCTGCACCCTGGCTCACAGGCGTCTCCTGTCCCTGCCCCCGAGGCCGACCGCTGCCTGCGCCCTCCCCTCTCACGGCCTTGGCCGCCCCTGCAGGGAGGGAGCCTCCCGTGCCTCCTGTACCTGGCTTGGGGGCTCTCCCAGCTCGGGGGGGTCCCCGTCCCCTACCAGGAGCCTGATGGACTGGGGTGCAGTCCCCCCCCCCCGAGGAGGGCCCAGCTCTGCCTGCTCCGGTCCTCTCAGGGGTCCGTGGCCCTGGGCTGGGGGCTATTCCAGGCCCTTCCCGCAGCCGACGGGCCTGAGCACAGAGGTCCCACACCGTGCTCTGCAGGTCACCTTGCTTGAGCTTCCGGGCTTGTGGTGCGTCCCCAGGGGCCACGTCTGGTGTGGGGACCGAGGAACTGGCCCCGAGGAGGCTGTGGACGCCCTGGGAGTCTGGCAGGGCGGGGTGGGGGTGTCAGGACAGTTTCTCTGACCACTGGAGAGGGTCAGCTTGGGCAGAGCCACCCGTCCTGGTGCTGCTGCCCACCACGCAGTGCCTGGGGACGTCCCCGGGAGGCACCGCCCCGGCACGCCAGGCTGACACACCGGCGGGCTCAGGCCGCAGCAGCGCCGTGTGGGCCGCACCCCTCCCGGCCCCCTCCTGGCCTCCGGCCATGGCTTCTCCCCTCTGCCGACTCCTTCCTGTCTGGTCTGGGGTCCTCGTTGCCCCTGCCAGAGAGGCAGAGCAGACGTGGGGTCAGCTCAGGAGGCCGCAGGAGCCCCTGGCGGGGGGCGGGGGGCCGGTTGGCAGCCTGGCTCTGGTTCACGGTCGCGGCCCACCCACGGGGAGACCCCAGGGGGGCCCGGCCCGGCCTGGGAAAGGGCAGCTTTAGCTGCAGGGGCTCTGAGCTCTGAAGGCCTGTGAGCATCCAGCGTGGGGCACCCCGGCCTTGACCTTCCTCCCACGTGGGTCTCTTTGGGGACAGAGGGAGGGAACCCTCTGTCTCTGCCTGCTCTCAGTGGCCGCTCTTCCTGGGCTGCCCGCAACCTGGCCGCCCCGGACCGCCCCGCTTGCTCAGGCCCCCCTCTCGGTGTCCCCCCTTCCGCCTCCTCCTGTGTCTGGGCCTTTGCACGCCCACCTCCTGCGTTGGAGTCATTATCCTTGTTTTCCTGCTCCTTCGGTCTCATTGCCTCTTCTTCTGGGAAGCCTTCCCGGCTTTGCCTGAGTCCACAGTCCTCATGGCCCTTCTCCCTCCATGTTGGGATTTCTGTTGACCCGCCAGCTCCGTGAGAGCCAGGACCCACTGGCCCTGGCCTGTGCCTGTGCCTGGCCTGGGTGGGTCCTGGCATGAGCGTTAGTTGAGTGCATTAACGAGAGGCGGGCGAGCTCTGTGCTCTGAGAGCACACGGGCACCGGGAGGCCAGGCCCGGGGCAGGGGCGGGGCCGTGGGGGGCGTCCCCGGGAGGCGCGCTGGCCCCTGCCCGGGCTGAGCGGACACCCCTGCTGCAGCCGTGCAGGAGGAGAGGCAGCGGGGCAAGGACCGCAGCGAGGCCGAGGCCGAGCCCGCGAGCAGTGCCAACGAGGACATGCCCGTGGAGAAGATCCTGGAGGCCGAGGAGGCGGTCGAGCCCAAGACCGAGACGTACGTGGAGGCCAACATGGGGCTGAACCCCAGCTCGGTGAGTGCCCCGCCCGCCGCGCTGCCCCGGGGCCCCCGGGCCCCGAGCAGCGCCCCGGGCGGGAGACCTCACGCGTCGGGGGCCGGCCGGCGCGGCGTGCTGGCGTGCCCTGCGGGCTTCGACCCCCGGGCTCGGCACTCCTTCGCGCTTCCCGTGTTGCTGGCCCATTGTCCGGTGGGTGTCGGGGCCTTTGTCTGCCCCGGCTGGCGGGCAGCGTCGTGTCTGGACTCATCCGTGTCTCCCGCGTGGGCTCAGGGCTGGGACCAGAGCCGCGTGGCTGGCCCTGAGGCACCCCGCCGTCTCCTTCAGTGTCCCCGGCTCCCAGCGGCTCAGACAGCCCCTGCTCCCCCCACCCGTCCCACCCCGTCCCGGGGCTTGGCACGTGCTGCTCTCAGGCTTCAGTCTCCCTAAGGTGTCACTTCCTCAGGGGGCCCTTTTCCCCTGGGCCTGGCCCTGGGCAGGTGGGCTCGGAGCCCGATCGCTCCCTTCCCCGGGTGGCTTGTGTGGCCAGTGCAGTGACCCTCCTCGCCAGGATCAGGGTGGCATCTGCCCTGTTCCCCCTGTTAGCTCCCGTCACGGACAAGGACCCTGCCCTGTGGGCGGGTGCTCACACATGACCCTCACCCCAGGTTTGGGAGTGTGGGGGTCTCCTGGTATCTGCTCACAGGACCCCTCGCGGCTGGGTGCAGGGCCGTGCCTGCTTCCTGCAGGGACGCCCCGCCGTGCACCCTGGGGGCCGCGGACAGCGCCGGGCCCACCCCTCCCGTCCCGGGAGCGAGGGGCCCCAGCCACGAGGGTTTCCTGCTCGAGCAGAAACTCCAGGAAAGCGGGGAGGTCGACCCCTGATCTCGTGAGCACTTTATTGTGAAAAGCAAACCTGGAGGTTGTCCCTGTGGTTTCTGAGCGGGCAGGGTGGCTGCGGCCGCAGACAGGCAGCTGCCGGGTGCCGGGGACTCCGGCTCGCACCCAGGATCCCATGACTGGCACGCACCTGCCTCCCCGGGTCTGGCCTCCCGCTGCCGCTTCCTGTGGGGCGGCCGGGGCCCCAGGTTGGGAGGGGCCACTCACCCAGCGTCACGCGCGATGGCCACTCCGGCCCTGGGGGGCCTGGCGCCTCGGTGTGGGGAGGGGTCTTGCCATCACCTCCCAGGACAGGGGCTGTCCCTGCAGCCCAGGTACACGGTGGGTGCTCCCTAAACATGTGCTGAACGAGGCCCATTTGAGCGAGAACCATGGTTCCGAGAAGTCCAGTGCTTGTTGGCGGCCACACGGCGGGATGGAGCTGGCACACTCCCAGCCCTCCCCAACAGGAGAGCCCCAGGCCCCGCCCTGTACCCCTGTGCAGAGCACACAGCCCTCAGCCCCCACATCCTGTGTCCACCCGTTCTGGGAGCACAGCAGACAGGTGACCCCTGCGCCCACCTCTGAGGCCCTGGGCTGTCTGGGTGAGGCTTAGTGTGACAGCCTGTCCCCCGGGCCTGCTCTGGGCCCCTCAGGGCCTCTGAAGGGGCTGCTGGCCAGTGGCCAGGAGAAGGCCCGTTTCCTGGGGCGTCAGCCTGGGGTGCTTATCAGGTCTGCCCACGCCCCGCCTCCCTTCATGGCTTGCTGGGACCCCCCGCCTGCACCGGGCCTGGGCGCCCCCCGCACCAGGCCGGGCCGCCCACTTCAGGGCTGCCCGTGGCACAGAGGGAGAGGCAGGGCGCACGGTCCTTTCTGGACAGCCACATGACAGAGAGACCGAGGCTCTGAGAAGGGGAGCCCGGCCCTGGCCTCCGGCACGGCTAGCTGCCGGGCATGCCATGCACGTGGCCCGGGCTCCCCGTGTAGGCCAGCCTCTGCCCACGGCTGCTGGCCATTGACAGACGGTGGGGTGAGTGCAGGGGAGCTGGCCGTGGGCCGTGGTGTCCCAGCCTGAGCACAGGACCTGCTCCCGGGAGTGCTTGGCCGTCCAGGCCATGTCCCCAGAGGTTTGCGAGGGGACAGAAGAGGCTGTGTGGGCCTGCCCCTTCCCACCGGGGGTCCCCGGGCTGCTCTGGGCCCCGGTGGCCCCACCCGACACCGCTCTCTCTGTGGCTTCGCGTCCCGCTCTGCACGGCCCGGCAGCCCTGCCCTGCCTGGTGGCCTCGGTGCCAGTTTGTCACTGGGCCTCCCCAGAGAGCCCTCAGCTGCCCCTTCACACGGCCGCAGTGTTTAGATGCGTGCTGCTCTCGGGGGGAGGGGCTCTGCCGGGGAGCTCGTCCAGGGGCCCCGGCCGTAGTGGCTCCCAGAACGGGGGTTTCCGCAGCCTGCCAGTCCCACCCCCTCCTTCAGGACCCAGAGGGTCCGCCATCCAAGCCCCCTGGCCAGGAGCTGGGAGCAGGGTGCCCTGCGGCCGGCCTGGGTGTCCGCAGCTGTGAGATGACGGGAGAGCCCCCTTCTGGCCGGAAGCCTCTGTGCCACCTGTGCGTCTGGTGGGAAGGAACCACGCAGGAGGAGCTCAGACCACCTGTCAGGTGGCTGCTGTGACCATTAGCGTCCCACCCCAGCCCTCACACCACCCCAACGTCTCGGCTTCACTGGCCCCGGCCCCCGTGGCATGGCCCCGGCCCCCCGTGGTATGGCCCCGGCCGCCCGTGGCGTGGCCCTGGCCCCCGTGGCGTGGCCCCGGCTCCCCATGCTGTGGCCCGGCCCCCCGTGCTGTGGCCCCGGCCCCCCGTGGTGTGGCCCCGGCCCCCGTGCTGTGGCCCCTGCCCCCGTGCTGTGGCCCTGGCCCCCGTGGCGTGGCCCCGGCCCCCCATGGCGTGCCACTGAATGGGTCTCAGGTTCGATGCCTTTGTGGCTGCTGTTACACATGACCACAGACCAGACAGGCACTTAAACAACATCGATCTCTGCTCTCGCGCTTCCGAGGTCAGAGGTCGGAAATCAGTCCACGGGAGGGCAGCCAGGTGTCCGCAGGCCTGGCCCCTCCCGGGGGCACCCGCTTCCGTGCCCTCCGGGGGCTGGAAGGTCCCCACGTGCCTGGCTCGTGGCCTCTTCTCCGGCTTCGAGGCAGCAGTGTCTTTTTGCCCCTGACCCCTGCTCCATCCTCACCCCTTCTCTCTGACTCTCCTGCCTCCTCTAGAAAGGACCCTCGTGAAGGACTGGGCCCACGTCCCCCAGTGTCCTCTCCTGTCCCACAATTCTAGACTTGATGACATCTGTGAAGTCCCTTTGGCCACGTAAAGTGGCACATTTGTAGGTTCTGGGGCTTAGGACACGGGCATCTCTGTATCAGCCCGTGCGGATACAGCGGGGCCTGGCCGGGGGCCACGGTGCCTTCCGCGTGGCGCTCACCACGGTGCCCTTCCCTGCCTAGCCCAATGACCCCGTCACCAACATCTGCCAAGCGGCGGACAAGCAGCTGTTCACCCTGGTCGAGTGGGCCAAACGGATCCCGCACTTCTCCGAGCTGCCGCTGGACGACCAGGTCATCCTGCTGCGGGCCGGTGAGTGGCCGGGGGTGTCGGGGCAGGCGTCTGGACGCACCGCGGGCCTCAGTTTCCCCCTCCGTAGCATGGGGCTGGCTCTCGCTCTGTCGGGACGCAGTTGGGATTAAAGGCGTCACGCGTGGGCTCTCGTCAGCCTCAAGCCCGGAGCCCCCGGACCCTCCGGGGAGCGGCCTGTGGGCATCACCGTTGCTGTCCTTGCTGACGGTGGGGTCACGTCCTCCAGGTGACAGCGGGAGCGTGGGCCTCAGGTTTTCTTTCTGGGGCCTGATAAACGCCCCCGGTCCTGCTCCGGTCGGCCCTGCTCGCGCGCCAGGAGCATCGGGCCGGCCTGTGGCTCTCACACGCCTGCTCCAGCTCCGTCATTCACTGCCCTGGGCTCTTCCGCGTCACGCGCCTTGGTCCCTGAGTGCTTGCTATCGGGGCCGCCCCCGGGAGACTCATGGGGGCCCCGACCCCACACGCGCTCGGGGGCGCGAGCATCCTGCGCGTGCAGAGGCTGCCCGGGGCACGCGAGCTGGGGAGTGACCGCGTGACGCCGCCAGCGTCCTGGGCAGGACCGCGCAGGGCCTGGACCGCGTGGAAGACCGGCATTCCCGAACGCCGGGGCCCAGGGGCCTCTCCTGTGCGGCCATCTGGGGGTTCAGGCTCCGCAGAGCCACGTCCGGAGCCTGGCGTGGGCACCCGCCGCCCTCGGGGGGGGGGGGCGCGTGGGGGTCGGGCAGGGCGGCCCTGGAGACGGCCGAGTGACGCGGCCCCCCCCCAGGCTGGAACGAGCTGCTCATCGCCGCCTTCTCCCACCGGTCCATCGCCGTGAAGGACGGGATCCTGCTGGCCACCGGGCTGCACGTGCACCGGAACAGCGCCCACAGCGCCGGCGTGGGCGCCATCTTTGACAGGTGGGCGTCCGCTCTGCGGGCGCAGACGGGGCCCCCGCGGCCCCGCGTGTGGGAAGGGCGCTTCCTCAAAGGCGGGCGTGCGTCGTGCTGCGGGCACGGCTTCCCGGCGTCCCTCACGTGCCACGCGCCAGGCGCTTCTGGGCTGTGACCGACACGTCGCGGCCCGCGGAGTCCGAGCCACTGCTCCCGGTGCCTGACCCAGACACGCCGCTCCTCGGCACACGCCCCGGGGGGCAGGCGCCGGGCGGCTCTGTCCCCAGCCAGGTTGCTGTCCCCGAGCACAGCCTGTGTGTGTTCCGGCAGGCGAGCCAGACACCAGCTGCCCGCCCCTGGCTCCGGCTGGCCTTGCCTGTGAGCCCAGAGGGTCCACGCTGGGCCTGGGCGTCAGCTTCAGCCGGCTGGAGTGGGAGGGGCTGGGAGGGGCATCGCAGGGTCCCTCGGGCGGGGTGGGGGGCTGCAGCACAGGAGCGGGGGGGGGTGCGGGGAAGGGGAAGGCCGGGGGAGGGGTCCAGGGCAAGCCTCCGAGTACGGGAGCCCTAATTTGCGGGTGAGCAGAGGCCGTCACTGTTGCCTGGTGGGGCGGGAGGGATGATTGTAGAAACTGCTGTGCTGCGGTCGGGTCAGGCAGAGCGGAGGGGCAGGCACTTGAGCTCCCTGGGATGTGCCAAGTGCAAAGAGGCGGCGTGGCCAGGTGCTGTGGGCAGGCGATGGCCTAAGCAGTGCGGGGACGTGTCTGTTGCAGGACTTCTCAGGGCCTTTAGCAAGCTGATCCCTCCGAAGGGGACTGAGTGTAGTGTTCGTTGTCCGCAGAAGCGTGTTTTAGTGGGGTCCCCTGGGATTCGCTTTAGCAGCGCAGCCCCAGCCACGCACGGAGCGACAGCTCCATGGTCCCTGCTGGAGAGGTGACCGTGACGGTGGCACCAGGCCCCAGGGTGGCCCAGCCCTTCACACGGACGGCTGTCACCCTAGCTCTCAGCCAGCCCCACCACGAACAGATGGCCCCGGGGTCGCGTGACACAAGCCCATCTCGCCCCACCCCATCCTCCATGCTCCCCGAATCTTCCCCACGCTGCAGACGTGGCCCTCACCATCCTGCATGGTCTTGGGACCCCTGGCCCACAGGGAGAGGCCTGGGCTTCTTGGGGGGGACTGTCCAGAGCCACCTCCCTTTGCTCCCCTCTGGCCTGACCTCCCCACCCCTTGCTATTTCTGGACACAACTTTCAAATTTTGGGGCTGGCGGAGGGCTGCCTAGGAGGCCACGTCCCGGGAAGGGCTCTCGCGGGCCCAGAGGGAGAGGTTGTGGGTGGTGCGTGGCCGTGCCCCAGGCTGCCGCTGAGGTCTGGCGGCCGTGGACGTTGTCCCCAGTGTCCAGGCCCCTCTCGTTTCGGCTCGGCTGCCGCCAGGTCCTTTCTTGTGCCCCGGGTCTCCGAGTAGACGCCCGCACGCAGACCCTCCGCAGGCAGAGAGCGCCCGCCCCTGGGGAGGCCAGGCGGGGCTGCACGGCGGGCGTCAGGCCCCGTCTGGGCCGCTCCTGTGTGGCCTTAACCCTCCTCTGCTGCCCTGCGGGGCCACGCCGGGCTCCCCAAGCCCTGCGGGTGTCTGCGGGGGCCCTGGCTGGGGGCACGGCTTGACGTGGGCCTCGGTGCTCGCCGCCTCGCTGCAGGGTGCTGACGGAGCTGGTGTCCAAGATGCGGGACATGCACATGGACAAGACGGAGCTGGGCTGCCTGCGCGCCATCGTGCTCTTCAACCCCGGTACGGCCCCCCGCCCCGGCCGCGGTCTGCACTGGGGCCCCCTCCTGCCCCGCTCACGGGTGCCCCGGCCTCCCCGCGCGGAGCCGTGGTCTGCTGTCGACACCGGGGTGGCCGTGCCACCGCCGTCTTGTGGCCTTTGTGAGGGTCCCACGGGGTGGCCTCTGCACGCAGCGGGGCTCCGTGCGCCACCCTCGTCCTGGGGCTTGGCGAGGCCCCTGCCGTCTGGCACCGCTTTGCGCCAGGACCTTGACGGACCGTCCGGGCGGTGTCAGAGAGGGGCGGGCAGACTGCCCCGGGGACTGCGTGGAGGGGGCCGTTCTCAAAGTCGTGGGCTTCCTGAGCCGGGGGCTGCAGGGAGCCAGCCCGAGTGCCCAGGTCCCCGGGCGGTTCCTGGGTGAGGGGTTCTCACTGGCAGCCCCTTCTTCCTCGCAGACTCCAAGGGGCTCTCAAACCCGGCCGAGGTGGAGGCGCTGCGGGAGAAGGTGTATGCATCCCTGGAGGCCTACTGCAAACACAAGTACCCCGAGCAGCCAGGGAGGTGAGCCCTGGCCGCAGCCGCGGCCCTGCTGGGACCTCAGTCTCGGGCGCAGCCTGCCCGCCCGGGCAAGGCCGCCACTGCGTGGTGCTCCTCCTGGGTGGGGAGCACCTGGCATGTCCCGAGTGAGGATGGGCCCCAGCGCGCACTCTCTCACGTGCTTCACTGTAGCCCACCAAAAAGAGGGGTCCGGCGCCTGCACACAGTAGGTGCTTGTCTTTGTAGATGGTGTGGAGAGGGCTGTGCTTCTCACCGTCTCAAGGGAACCATTAGAGGCAGGGGCTTGGCACACTCACCCCTGGCAGGTCGGATGCCAGCGCATAGTAGGTGCCTCGTGAAGGCCTGCGGAGGAGAGTGCCGTGGTCCCACTGTGGAGCGCGCCTCTCTTGCCTGCCTGGCCGGGCCCAGGGGCTGCGATTGCCTCGTTTCCTGGTCCGGGAGTTCAGGAGCTGGCTTCCTGGTGTTCCGAGGCCCTTGTCCCGACTCTCCTCCCCACCTGCGAAAGGGCGTCTCCTGGGGCCCGCGAGGGTGGCAGGCACCCCGCCCCCGGTCCACCGGCTGGCGCACACACGGTTAAACTGTCCGCTAGCTGCTCAGCCCTCATCTGGTTTGGTTTAGAGTGAGACTTCCCCGGTGCAGGGCGGAGGACAGGGACAGTGCCGGCCTGGTTCTCTGGCTGCCTGCCGCCGCCACCCGCCAACTCAGCAGAAAACAGCTCACGCGTGGGCCGCCTTCCAGGCTCGAGGCTGCGTGCGTGTTTGCCTAGAAACTGGGGGTAGCGTGGCAGCCAGCCACACACGTTTGCCCCTGAAGTACAGACGCGGTTCATAATCATCGAGGTCCCAAAGCCCTGCAGTCCCTTGAGGGTCCCTGTGGGGGGACCGTGCAGACGCGGATGACCCTAGAGGGACATCTGGCCCAGTCCCCACATGGCACTGCCCTTGGAGACAGTGGCCGAGCCTGACATCTCCCGCACCCCAACCCCTCCCGGGGGGTGGGCAGGGCCGGAGGGGTGTCCTGGGCTCAGGCTTAGCTCATCAGAGCCGTTTCTGCAAATGGGGTGGGCCTGGCTCAAGGGCACGGGGTGCAGGTGCCTCATGAGACTTGCCCCAGCTCAGGGGCGGCCACACTTCCGGTCTCCCCACTGCAGCCACGGGGTCGCTGGCCCTCAGCTGTGTGTTTCCTCTCCCCACGAGGCCCAGTTCCGCCCACCGCAGCCCTGCCGCCTCTCTTCATCCCAGACGCCCCCCGGGGCCTTCCTCCGGTGTCCTCGTGTCTGCCCTGTGCTGTCCCACCTCCCGTCCCCGCTCCTTCCTGTCACAGCTCAGGCAGGGCCGCCCGCAGGAGGTGGGCGGGGGCGGATCCCCCCCCACGTGCTCACACCTGCGCCCCGCAGGTTCGCCAAGCTGCTGCTGCGCCTGCCCGCCCTGCGCTCCATCGGCCTCAAGTGCCTGGAGCACCTCTTCTTCTTCAAGCTCATCGGGGACACGCCCATCGACACCTTCCTCATGGAGATGCTGGAGGCCCCGCACCAGCTGACCTAGGCCCGCCCGCCCGCCCGCGCCCGGCCCGGCCTGGACCCTGGGCCCAGCCCCGTCGCCGCTCAGCCTGAGAGACGCTGCCACCCCCGTCGTTTTCAGTCCTGCTGGTCTTTGGACCTGCAGGGCAGTGGCTTTCCCAGCGCGGCAGCCAGAGTGGCACGAACTGGCGTGACCCCAGCCAGGCCCTGCCCCGGGGGAGCCCCGGGGGGCGCGTGGGGCCCCCGGCCCATCCGTGGAGCTTCAGCGGGCGGGAAGAACGGCTGCGTGTGGGTCGCTGCTGGCTCTGGCGGTTCAGGCTGTTTGGAGTGACCCCGCCCCCCTTTTCCTCCCGTCGGCCCCCGTCAGGACGAGGGGACAGGTGGGGGCTGGTGTCTCGTTGCAGAAGACTGCACCTGCTCCCTGGGGAGCCGAGGGGGCCCTGGGCAGGCGGGCATCCGTGTCCTCCCAGTGAGGGGCGAGCAGCCCCTTGTCCAAAGACGGTCCGCCCCCCAGCCGCCGGCGCGGGCCCCTCGATCACGCACGGCCTGTGGCCGCCCACCCCTCCATCCTCTCCCACGTCAGCTTCCCCCACACAGCCGCGTGCTGCCCCGTGACAGGCAGCAGAGCCCTGGCCTCCCCAGCCCAGAGCCCGTGTTCAGTCTGTGAGGGGCCGGGCTCATCTCACACCCCGGACAGCTGGCCTCCTGCTCTCAGCCTCCCTGCTGACCGCTCCCGGCAGAGGCCATCCCCTGGGAGGCCCACGGAGTCGGGGGGCGGGGGGCTGCTCCCCCGGACGCCAGGCCACCCGCGGTGCAGCTTCCGAGGGAGGTGTGAGAGCCGGCGGGGCTCGTGGGCACCGTGGGAGGGCAGGCGGGGCGCAGCCTGAGAGCGCCCTCTGCAGGATGGCCGACTGTCTAGAAGATTCCTGGGTCAGAAGCCGTTGAGTGCCAGCCTTCTGGGCCAGGGGGCTGGACACGCTTGGGAACGGCCACTCTTTTCTGGGTGACGAAGCCTTGCGTGGGAGCCCCATCCACACCCGCCCTGGCTGGAGGCTCTGCGTTCAGCCCAGCACCCACGTGTGCAGCAGGGCGCTCTGGGCTCGGGGTGGGGCCTGGCAGCCTGGACTGGCCTCTTCACACTGTAACCCCTCTGCCGAGTGCTCTCCGCTCCCACGCCTCACACCCCATGAACCCAGCGTGTGGCGGTAGCAGGGGCCCGCACAGGGGCGGCGAGGGGCTCGGGGAGGGGTCGCGTCTGCTCTGCCCTAGAGCACGCTCTGTAACGGGTGGTCTCCTCCCCTCCCGCCACTTCCAGCAGCCCTGGGTGGGGTCGGGGGGCTGCCTCCCCAGAGTCTGTTTCCCCAGGTGGTGCAGGGGCTCTGTCAGGCACCCAGGGCCGGGCGGGGAGAGCCGGCCTGCTGGCCTCTGGGGAGATAGTGTCATTCTGTACCCCTCAGTCCTCAGCCAAGCTGAGTGAACGAGGGGCCCCTGGGCAGAGGCCAGCACGACTCCACAACCCCCCGCTTCCCCCAGACGCCCCTGCCGCACGGGCACGCCCCTTCGCCCACTGCCTGGCGTGCCAGGGCCGCCCCTGGGCTCTCCCTCAGTCTCGGCAGCCTCTGGGGACGTGGGTGTGACATGTAGTGATGCCGGCACCCTCAAGGTATCTTCTTTGCCCCCCCCCGGAAGTGGGACTATTAAATGGCCCCAACCCAACACCCCTGGTGCCTTCTGCAGTCAGACGCACCCCGCCATTCATGCCCAGCCCCTCCTGCTCCCCAGGCCCCCTGGGGACGAGGGAGGTGGCAGTGGAGAAACCCCAGGACGGGGCCCTCTGCCGGGCTCGGCCTCTGGGCCCGGGCTGGCGGTCCGCAGAGCGCCGAGGCCCCAGGGGCCGGCCCAGCCCCCGCACTGTGGCCCGGGCAGCTGTCCCTCCCTCTCTCATCGGTCTGCTGTCATCGTCACGCGCGCAGTGCTGTTCAGCGATGACGTGGGGAAGTGGCACGTTTCTCAGTAGAGAACTTACGTAGCCAGATCTTCAGTAGCATTGCCAATCTGGTTCAATTAAGGTGATTTTTTTTTGTAATTATTATTATTATTATTTTGGTGGGACAATCTTTAATTTTCTAAAGATAGCACTAACATCAGCTTGTGAGCCGCCCCATGCTCGTCCCCGCCCCGGCCTGGCTGGACACCTCCCGGGCCCCGGGCCTGCCGGCGCCTCCGGCGAGCTGCTCAGCAGGGTCCCTGCCCCCTGCCATCCAGACGGGGCTCCCGCGGCCGTGGCGCGAAGACGGCACCCTGCGCGTGGCAAAGCCGGGCCCTGGCTGGCCTCCCCGCCCTCGGAAGCTGGCCTGGTCGGTGACATTCACCGAGATAGCCCTCACGTCACCAACTTGTCACCTGGAAGCACGTGGTCTCGGGAAGGACGACCCCACCCCCTGGGTTTCCCAAGCCTCGGCGTTGGCCAGGGCTTCGGGCGGCGAGCGCTCCAGGCCAGGCCGGGGCTCCCTCCACCGCGGGGGCCTCGGGGCCCGGCCGGGCCGTGCAGCCGGTGGGTCATCGGCTGACGTCCGCATCATGGAACTCGGGCACGTGGCGTGGTCCCTTTCCACGCAGGTGTGCGGTGCGAGACGCGTGTGCCAGGCAGAGGCCGTCCGCACGGCCCACGGGCGGCCGGCCCCAGTGTTTCGTGTTTGTTTTTAATCAAGACTATTTTTTCCTGTTTTCCTATAAATTTGCTTCGTGTAAGCAAGTACATAAGGACCCCTCCTTTGGTGAGATCCGGGTTCGAGTGAATACCAGCGCGAGGAGACGCATCTATTTTAAGATGCTTTGGTGTAGACAGCTTTAGCGGTTTCCAGCCTTAGCCATGCCTTAGCCGGGACGCGCAGCTAGCCCTTCAGAAGATGACAGATACACAGAGAGTAAAGATAAGAGAAAAAGTCTAAAGCATCGGGAAAGGTAAAAAAAAAAAAAATCTATTTTTGTACAAATGTAATTTTATCCCTCATGTATACTTGGAGGATACGGCGGGAGGGGGGGGACTGGTTCTGTTTCTGCTTCTAGAGGTCAAGGTCAGAGTGTGCTCGCCGCGTGCCGGGGCGCGAGGCGGAGCGGGGGCCGGGGCTCCGGTGACCGGGCCCGCGGGCCTCGCGACACCGTGGCGCAGAGCTGCCCCTCGGGGCCTGACGCGTCAGGGTTCTCTCCCTGTGCCGAGTCACCCGCCGGCCTCGCTCTGCCCCCCCGCCGCCCGCGGCCTCCTGACTCTGACTCTGACGTCACTTCCCCGCGCCATGCTCTGTGCGTCGGCCGCAGGTGTCTGGGGGGACCGACGGCGGTGTGTGAATTGTGGAAAACACGTGAGAGGAGAAACAAACGAAATATGAGCGTTTAAAAATACGCCGGCCTCCAGTGCCCGTCTGTTCCGATGCGGTTCGCTGTTGGGGTCCGGAAGTCAGCCCCGCGAGGGGGCTTCTGGGGGCTTCCGGCCACCCGGGGTGCGGGGAGGGCCTGCTCCCCCGGGCCTGACCTGGGCTGGGTCTGCACAAGGCACCTTAGCTGCCACCTGCTCAGTAGTGGTGGCCAGTCCAGGGCAGGGGACCCCATCCAAATTGGGCTGCTTTCAGCTGCTTCTCGTCCAGGTCTGCTCTGCCCCACAGCTGTCCTAAGAGTCCCCTCCCTGGGTCCCAGGGCTGGTCCAGTGACCTCAAGAGAGGGCCCCTCAGCACCTATGGGCACCTGCAGAGCATCATGTGGCCGCCTGCCCTGCTCCAGCTCGCCCCAGCCCAGCCGCACTACCCACACTGGCCCGAAAGGGCAGGAGGCTCACGTGACCACCAAGTGAGCGATGTCATCTACCTGCCCCCTAACGCTGAGGGAGTGACGCCCACCTGCTCCACCCTGTGTGATGAGTGCCTTTTGACTCCACACTATCTGGGCCTGGGCTGGGCCCGAAGCCTTCTGCACCCTGTCCAGTGGCCACGTCCTGGGGAGGCCCTGGGCGCTCTGGAGCTGGGAGCCTCGAGGCCCAGGGTCCCACCCCAGGGTGCGGACAGGTGGCGTGAGGGTGCTCCCAGCTGGGAGGCGAGAAACCCTACAGCTTGGCTTAGAAGGCAGGGCTGCCCTGATGTACCCCCCAGAACGTGCACACACGTAACATACATACACACGGACATATACACTGTCACCCCCACACTGTCAGACACATGCGCTCACACGGGATATGCACACACAGGACACACACACACGCGTGCACACGCCCCGCCTCCCTCCCAGGCGTGGGTTAGCCCTGGGATCCTGGACTGTGTGGATCATTCTGGGAGCAGTAGATGGCAGGGTTGAGGGAGGGGGTGCTCGTGCCTCAGGAAGTAAAGGCAGGACCGAGCATGCCTCCCATGGGGGAGTCGGGACCCTCCCCTCACGTTCTCCCCCTTCCCGGGCTATGTCCAAGGGGTGGCTGCCCCCTGAACCTCGGAGCCTCTCCCTGGGCCCCAGCCGTGGCTGAAGGCTGGCCGCCAGCTGGACTGGACTCTGCAAACACAGGAACAATCCACCGTCTGTTTAAGACCCACGGCTGAGCCCACTGCGGGTTGCCAGGGCCTCATGGGGCCACACGTCTGCCTTAGGTGGGGGCTGTGGCCTCGCCCACCAGAACCCAGCGGGCCTTCTGGGCCCCCCGCGGCACAGCCCCCGCCGGCTTCTGGGCATTGCCGGGACTGGCCCGCTCTGGTTTCTAATTGAGGAAACTCCCATGCACCAGCTGTGGGCTCCTTGGGGGGCCTGGAGAATGGGGGTGTCTTCTAGTTGAGGGCCTCACCCCGCCTTCCACATGGCCAAACTCTCCGCTGAGTGTGCTGCGTGGGACGCCGGTTCCTGACGGTCCTCCCGCGAGCAGGCCCCAGCCCTGGGCACGGCCCCAGGTGAACGAGATTCCAGGGCCGGCCCAGGGCCCCCGCAGAGAGCAGGTCCAACATCTGTAAGGTCCTGAGGGGCCAGGAGCAAGGGGCCCCGCCTCGGTCCCGGGAGGGCAGAGCCACTGCTCCCCAATGAGCCACACGGAGGGGCGCTGGCGAGTGTCGAGCTGTCTGAGATGGTGGGGGGCCCAGGCCAGAGCAGGGCAGTGACCAAGACAGCCTCCGTGGGGGCCCCTGCCGTTCTGGCCCCAGGTCCTCTAGCATTCTCCAGGACACAGGCGCCAGGGGGCCATGCCCAGGGTGGGGGGCAGAGGGGCAGAGGGCCAGCGGACGAGGGGGCCAAGGGTGGTGAATCCAGGTGGGCCTCGACAGGGGCCCCGGTGACCCCCAGGGACCGTGCGGCTGAGTCCCACCAGTCAAGCAAACACCCCAGGCTGCCCCTGGGCCTTGCGCGGCAACCTGGCCTCAGGCCTCCCTGCTGCCTGCGGTCGCCATGCACCTAACCCGGCCCCCCTGGACCAGAGATGCTGGGCTTGATGAGTTTATCACTGGGAGATCCGGGGGTGACAGCTGGGCCACAGGGCCCGGGGTCTGTAACTTGAGAGGCGAGGGTGGGGCAGGGCCCATTGGGTGGGACGCTGCTGAGCACCCAGTGGACAGCGCGGTGGTCCTGTGCTGGGCGCCTGGAGCCCAGTGCCAGGATTGGGGGGGGGGGGCTGCCATCGAACGGGAGGTGTGGTGGTGTGAGGGAGGCACGCGTGGGAAATGGGGTGCCCTGGAGAGTGGCCGTAGGACCCCGCAGAGGACACAAAGGACAGCGGAGCGGGCGCCATCACTGGGCCCGAGGGCAGCAGCACCCAGAGGGACAGGAGCCCTGTGCAGGGGCCAGGGAAGCGGGTCCTCTGTAAGGCTCCTAGGCCCAAGCCCTCATGCCCCACGGTCCCATCTGTCCCCAGGCTCGGAGGCTCCCCAGCCGCGGTAAGGACGGATCCCACCCAGGACAGGAGAGGGCACCCTGCCAGCAAGGGGGCTCCCAGGCACACTCGCGATGGCCCAGCACGGATCAGGGGCAGCGGCCATTCTGCTGCCCGTGGGCCTTCCCCTCCCTCCTGTCTCCAGGGCATCCGGCCGCGGGTGGCCTCTCACACTCGGAGTGTCGGCATGACCGGCCGTCCAGTCCAGCGTCTCCACCCGCCCACACAGAGCCTTCCACGTGGACGCTCTGAGAGGACCCAGAGGAGAAGGGGGCCGCAGACCCCAGGGGCTCTGTGTCCGCCCGGGGCCCAGAGGCAGGGCCAGCCGCGCCCGTGACAGACCCCCTGGGTTACGGCAGAGCCCCCCGGAGGCGCCAGGCGCGAGGCGGCACTGCCCCCTGCTGGCGGCAATGAGACAAGGCCCCGGTCCCTCCTGGTTCCTGCTGGTCGTTCCATCTGTGGGTGCTCTCTGCAGCCCTACAGCCACCCCTCCCCCCGCTCCCGGGGACGTTTACGGGGATGGCTGACGTCCAGGTCCCCCAGCCAATTAAATCAGATCTTCTGGGGTGCAGGAGGCACAGGTGCTTCATGAAGACGGCCGCGCAGCCCTACTGTGTGCTCAGCCTGGGGCGGGAGGTGCGGCAGGTCCTGTTCTCTCTGGGCCTCAGTCTCCCCTCCCCCACAATGAGGACAGAAGTCCCCATGTCTCAGAGCCTCTGTGACAAAGGTGCACAAAGGCTGGGTCAGCCAGCAAACACTCTGAAGTTGCCACTTCCTGCTGCGCTTTGCTGGGAAGAGGCGGCGGCATGGGGGAAACCCGAGGGCAGGTCAGAGTGGCCCGTGGGGGCATCTGGGAATCATGGGAGGGGACCTAGTTTGTTCGTTCACTCATTCATTTATTCACTGGACATACTTACTAGGTCCAGGCCCCGCCCTGAGGGACTGGTTACCCCATGAGGGCAGGAGGGCAGGGCAGAAACCCCCCAGGCCTGCCTATCACCTCCCCTGCTCCCTCCCCCCCGCACCCCCCCCCCGCCACCTTTCTGCAGTGCAACCTGGGCACAGCTGTCCCTGACCCGAGCCTCAGGCCCTGCCTTGACCCCGGTGACCCCTGACAGAGCCCACAGGGCTGGCCATGGAGTCTGACCCCAGGCCTGTGAAACATGGTGCTGGGCACACAGTGGGGCTGAGAAAGTCCACTTCCACCTGTGGGGCCAGTGTCGACTCCAGGGTTTACAGCAGAGGCTGGCAGGGAGCTTCCAGGTGAGTCTGGCCGCAGCCCGGGGAGGCCAGAATGGCGGCGTTTGCTGGCGCCTTCCCTGGCCGCCTTGCCTTGGGAGGCGGTGGGCACAGCAGTGCCTGGGAGGCCCCTGCGAGGGGCCCGTGCTGGCCACGGAGCAGCAGGTCTCTGGGGCCTCTGTCCACCCGCCACTCCACACCAGCAGCTGCCAATGCCTGGCTGGGCCGTCCAGGGGCACGAGGGGCCAGGCTTGGGGGCCCACCCTGGAGCGCCAAACGCTGGCCTCGGGCCTCAGTTTCCCGTCATGGGACGGGTGAGGACTGTAGTGAGCATGTGCTGTGTAGGCTTGGAGCAGAGAGTGATCATCTCACCCAAGGTGATTAGCCCGATTGCTCAGGTAAGAAACAGGCTGGGAACGAAGGTGACAAGTTGAGGTCAGCTAGAGCAAGGACCCAGACTCTCTGGCTTCCGGGCAGCTCTCTGCACGAGAGCTGGCCCCAGGGTCTCCGTCTGAGAGACTCAGCCATGGGGACGGGGAGAGGCCGTGCAGACACCTCGCAGCGGCCTGAAGGGCATGTGCAGCCCGCCTGGCCCCCGCTCAGAGCCCGGGCTGCCGAGAGGGGCAGGTGGGGCCCCAGATGTCGGCTGGAGCTGCCGGGCAGAGACACCAGTGGCCGGAGCCCCTGGGGTGGCCAGGCTGGGGCTGGACAGTGGGCTCTTTAGACCTGGGAGGCCTGGGGCCTCCCTGGCAGGCCGTTTGGCGGTTCTTCTGTTTGTTTTCTTGGTGAGGCAACCCTCAGTTGACCTCACAGATTGCAAGGACCTGGTCAGCTTACAATCCCATATTTTTTTATTTTTTACGCCTACAGCACCTGGTTTCCTGGGTGGTCTCCCATCCAGGTATTAACCAGGCCCGACCCTGCTCAGCTTCCAAGAGCAGCCGGGATCGGGCGTGCTCAGGGTGGCGTGGCCGTAGACAGATTGTTTGTTTTTAAATAAAGCTAGACATCGTCCAGCAAGTGTGTTCCCAGGTATTTGTGCCACTGACTTGAAAACATATGGCCCCCGAAACCGTGCGCGCGAGCATCTCTAGCAGCTGTGTTCATAATCGTTGAAAACCGGGAGCCCCCGCGACGCCCCGGCCGGGAGCCCGGGGAAGCAGGCGGTGGGCCGCCCGACAGTGGGCGCACGCGGCGAGCAGAGGAGCCGTGCCACCAAGCCGCGAGGCGACCCGGATGCCTCACGAGGTCGTCGCGCTAAGTGGGAGAAGCCTAAGGAGGGAAAAAGGCCACACACCGTCCGGCCCCATTCGCGGGGCGTCCTAGAAGAGGCGGACTGCCGGCCAGCGGCCGCCCGGGCTTCCGGCGGGGGCAGGAAGGGGAAGGGGACGCGGAGGAGGGTTTCAGAGCCGCGACACGAGTCTGCTCGATGCCGTCGCTGTGCACACGTGACACTGAGCACTCGTCAAAAGCCATAGGGCCTCGCGGCACAGACTATGGTGTTGTGCGGCAGGCAAATTCAAAGATGATTTAGGGGTGGGAGACTCTCAGAACGGAATGCAAACTGTGACCAAACCGCTTACCTGGATCCAGGACGGCCCCGGAGGGGTGGAGGGAGCAGGTGCTGGCCTAGCAGCTTGGGGAAGAGCAGGGCTCGCGAGGGGCAGGGGCAGGGGGCCGCGTGCGAGACCGTGCCCTGGTCGGTGCCGCCGTGTGCTCCGGCCTGTGGGTTTCGTGGCTGGGTCACTGCCACCCAGGTCCCCGGGGACCGAACAGTTAAGTGTGGTGGCAGCCGGGCTTGTCACCATCGGTGTGGGAGGGACAGACGAGCAGGGGGAGCCGAGACTGGTCCGTGTGATGAAGGGTCAGGGTCGGAGGCATCGTATACGGTCACGTTGGGCCCGTCCAGTCGGCTACCAGCAGACGCCCCCTCGGTGCGTGGGCACCACGCAGCACGGTTCGGTCGGCGGACAGGGTCAGGAGGCGCGGGTGCCCCGGGAGTGATGGGCCTGAGGGCCGCCGGGCCTTGGTCTCACGCCCTCTCTGGCCAGTGGACGGGGCTCCTCGGGGCAGCGGCTGGTTCTCGGGCAGGAAGGGCGCAGAAGAGCCTGGAGCGTCCTGCAGGGCCGGAGAGAGAAGGTAAAGAACGAACGAAGGCAGGACCATGGGGGACAGCGGAGAGATCCAGGCTGCAAGTCACCGAAGCCGGAACAAAACCAATCAGGTCGCATTGGATGTGGCTCCGGGGGACGTCACGATCCGCGACTCCACACGCATGTCAGTAACAGCTGAACACATAAACCAATGGCAGAGAAGGGGCGGGTCTAGCTCAGGAGCACCCGGGCGCGGGAGGCACCCGCCCTCAGCAAGGGACGCCCGATGCCCGCCCTGTCCGCCCAGCGCAGGGCTGCGTCCTGGTACAGAGCACCGTGCAGGGCAGCGCCCCCCCGGGGAGGGAGAGAGCTGGCCTCGCAGGGCTGACGGCAGCAGTGTCCCCGGGTGACAGCACGTCGCTGACCCAACGTGACGAGAAGGCTCCCCGCCTCTGTGGTCCTCGTCCCCTAAGCCCACCGCGAACCATGAGGGACACACCTGGGCAACGTGCGACGGGGCACGCGGTCTACGAAACGCCTGACCGGCCCTCAAAACAGTCACAGATGCAAGACTACGGACAGTCTGAGGAAACGTCCCGGCCCAGAGCAGCCCAGGGAGGCTGACGACCTAGTGTCATGTGGGGTCCAGGCCGGGGTCCAGGACAGGAACAGGGAGGGCGTCAGCTACGAACCGAAGGTTGCCCGGGGCGGCCCGGGCGGGGACGACGGTGCAGGGCAGGGCCCCCGGCGGCAGCAGGGACGCCACGCCGGGGCGGGGGGCCCGGGGCGCGGGCTCTGGGCCTCTGTCGTCTGTCCCCCCGGTAAATCCACAGCTGCTCTAAAGAGGGGTTTTCTAGAAGATCAAACATGGCGCACACCGTCCCCTACGCCCCGACTCAGAGAAGCCAGCGGCGAGCTCAGGTCGTGAGTCACTGCGGCCGCCGTGAGCGGGGCTCAGCTTTACCAGAGAGATGCCACGCCAGACCTGTATTCACGTCCCGTACTCGGGGGAGAGAGGGAGAGGGAGAGGGGGGCGGGGAGAGAGGTGGGGGAGAGAGAGAGAGACAGAGACACACAGAGAGACCTGGGGGTGGTGGTGGCGACTGAGCCTGCTGGTCGGAGGGGGCTAATGAGAGGGCCGGGAAGCTGACCGGCTCTCCCTCCCTCTCCCCCTCCCCTCCCCGCTCCCTCCGTCTGAGCAGTTGGGACCTGCCTAGGATACTGTTGCTGCTGCCCGAGCCTCAGTGTCCCCAGGAGAGAGCTGTTTGGGGACGGGTCTGACCCCAAACACAGAGTGGCTTGTGGCGGGTTTGTATTCCATGGTTCGGTGTTTCAGTGTGACGGCCCCGAGGTCAGCCGCCCGGGAGCAGCCACGGGTCAGGGGGACGGCTTGGCCCACTCACAGCTGGTGCCCACCTAGCGGACCCACAGCCGGCTTCCCAGCCCAATGCTCATGCGCACACTAGGGATTGTGGGGGGTCAGGGGTCCCCCAGGTGTTACCCCTCTGTGAACTGGACTTCGGCTGTCTCATAAAACACCCCCAAGTTCTAGGTCAGTGAGACCCCAGGGTCGGGGCTGAAGGGGGCACCTCCCCAGTCGAGGGGCAGGGTTTTCGGGAGGTTCCTCTTGTCTGGGGTCAGCGGTGGGTGTGGGAGGGGTCACTAGACGTTCCCGCGTAGGCCAGGTGACACGGCTCTGCCGGCTCCTGTCTCACTTGTCCCGGGCAGCAGCTGGGAGACCGGGAGGCCCAGGGCCCTTCCCCCCGGGTGGGTACAAGTGCGGGCTCCAGGGTCACACACGCCAGCTCCCCCACCTGCTCGTGGGGTAACCCCGACTCCTGCACTTGGGAAGTGGGATAACCCTGGCTCCCACCTCGAGGTGCTGAGCTGAGTTTGGCACCAGCTCTGCGTGACTAAGGACAGAGGACCCCCGGGGGCCTGGCCCTGCAGCCTGTGTGGCCTTTTCCATGGGGAGGGAGAGACCTGGGTGCCCGGGGAGGAGCAAGGTCTAGCTGGGGACGATGACACGATATGACTCCATGGTCCTTGTGGAGTCCGATGGGAGTGTGTGTCCAGCCGGGCCCATCCGCTGGGACGGGGGCCCCGAGGCCGGTGGGGTCCGGGCCGGTTGGGGAGCAGACTGCCCCAGGGCCGGAGGCGGGAGCGGAAGGCGGGCTCGCCCAGGTGACGGGACAGGGTCTGGGAACGTGCCAGCGCAGCTGCGGTGACCTGCGGGTGCCACGACTGAGTGACACTGGAATTAGAAAGAGAGCAGTTTGCGGAACGGTTCCGAGCGAGCGAGGAGCTGATGGAACGTGACCGAGAGGCGGCTCTGCGCGGTCATTGCGAGTGCCGGCTGCTGGCCGGCTCGGGGTGGCGGGCGGCCCCCAGCACCGTGTGACGGACTCTGAAGCCTTGTCTGGGCACGGCGCACGGTGCCCCTCCCCCCCCCACACACTCGGCTCTGCCGCAGCTGAGGGAGGGCGGAGGCCGTGCCCTCGCCGGCCCGCAGGACGGCGACGGTGCAGCCACCTGCTTTGATGGGCCCGAGGGTGAAATTTCCTCGGTTTTGCCACTTTCGGGTTTATGAAGCCAAAATAACCGATGGCTTGGACACGTTCAGTAAGCCTATATGCGTGCACGGAACTGTTGATTATGACACCGAATTAAGTCAGAGTTGAGGGAAGGGGCATTTCGCGACTCCATTCCCGGTAGACCCTTTCCGTGACTCGTGGTGCAGCAGCCGAGAGAGGCTCCAGCAGAAAGGGACCTCCCTGGAGGACGGACAGTCATGGCACTTGCTGCAAGGGGAGGAATTCCGCCCTTTCTCCAGAGAAGCCCCTGCCTGCCTGGGTATTTTTAATGTACGTAAAGTGAGGGCAGGGCGTCACCAGGTGCCTCCCTCCGGCTCTGGACAGAAATTACAGGCGTGAGAGCAGGTGGGGCCGGGCTGTCAGCAACCCCTTTGGCCACCAGAGGGCAGCATTGCCTCGTTGATCGCATTCTGTCCCGAGCCTGGTGACCCCTGGTGATTGGCTAAGCCCTGCCATCTCCCTGGCGACCATCTCTTGCCCTCCCTTTCCCAGTGGCCAGCCGCTAGGGTGATGGGCAGGTGTCCTGTGCTCTGGTCTGTCCCCATGCCTGGCCGAGGGGCTGCTGGCATGGACCGTGCGGGCTGGTGGGAGCAGCTGGGGGCCATTCCAGTGTCTCCGACCTCCCCTCAGGGTCAGGCGCCAGTGGGGCTGATCACAGGACGTGTGGGTTGGGTGCAGAACCCAGAGGAGGGAGCTGTGGTTCAGTAAATGTCCCTCGCCATCTGTGAGGACAGTCAGGCGAGGCCAAGTTAGAGCTCTGGGGCAAAGGTGATGGCGTTGGGCCCTTAGCAGCCACCCACTCATCACTCATTCATTCATTCATTCATTCATTCAGCAAACTCTGCCTGGAAACCCGTGTGGGCCAGGCCCTGTGCTGGCCCTGGAGAGAGCAGAGTTAGCTAAGAGCCTGTCCCAGAGACATGTGACATGGGCCACACATGTAATTAAAAATTTCCTGGCAGCTACATTAGGGACCACGAGGATTTCATAACATATTTAACCCAATGTATCAAACTTATTATTCCAACAGGCAAGCAACAATGTATCAAGTACATTTGTGTTTGGTGCATTTCACACTTACAGCTTCTCCATTTGCACAAGCCATATTCAGGCCACGGGGGCTAGTGGCTGGTGTATTGGACAGTGAAAGTCTAGAACATTCTCATGGGGCTGTGGGCAGCCTGCTCTGTGCCAGGAGGAGTTCACGTTCAGGGGGACGTGGGAGCCAGAGGAGGGGGCATTTGAACTGGGCACTGAAGGATGAATAGAGTTCTTCGGGTACAAAACAGGGAAAAGAAAATCTAATTCCTGGTACCCCGGTTGGGGTCACGAAGGTCAAGGACAGTCTGAAGAAGTTTAAGTCCTTCAGCGACGCCCCCCAGGTGTTCCTGAGGAGCCGCTGGTTTGAGTCCTCTCGTCCCTGGCCCTGGGCCAGCCGGTGCTGCCATTTCCCGTCTCCTAGTCACAGGTGCGAGGCCTCGGGATTCAGCTGCTAGCAGGCGGCCCGTAAATCTGAGCCGAGCCAACTGGGCCTTTTCATGAGGCCATCGCACACACCTGGGAGCCTTCCAGAGCCTGTGCGTGCGTTAGCAGGGAGAAGGTGCAGGTGGGGAGGCCCAAAACGTGTCTGTCCCCAGCACAGCAGCCCGGTCCCCGCCGTGTGGGCTCCCCGGGGTCCAGCTGCAGTCCCTCCAGACCAGGCGGCCTCGCAGGGCTGCCCGACGCCGCCCGCACTGTGGCCAGCCCCAAGGCCCAGCCCGGGAGCTGCCGTGTTCCTAAAAGCCTTTATGCAGGAATCGTCTAGACCATTTTTACAAAGAAGCAAAAGGTCAGCCCACATCGGTGAGGGTGGCTGAGGGCTGTGCCGGCACCCTGCTGCACCCTGGGGTAACAGCTCTCCCTTCCATGCAAAGGTTTATCCCTGTGGTTCTGGGTGGTAGGGGTGGGCAGCAAGAAGGCCTCCCCACCAACACCTGCGTCCTCTGTCGCGGGACCCCAAGCACGGGCCTTCGTCCATGGGGCTAAGCCCTGCCCTCCCGCCCCCAGACCTTGCCGCGGCCCCCTCCACTGAGCAGCTGCTGTCTCATTCTCCTCGGGGTCCTGGGAGGGGTGGCGCAGGGCCCAGCAGTGTGGCCACCAGGAAGGGCACTCGCACCAAAGTCCAGAGCCCCCTGACGCTGAGGGAGGAGGGAGCTGCGCCATGGCCCCCCAAAGGCCCTGGTGTCCGGGTCCCCAGGCCTCTGGTGCAGAGGAGGCGGGCGGCTGGCAGGAGCCGGCCCTGGTGGGGCGTGGGTCTGTGCTCGGCCTCCGGCGTAGGCTGGCTCCCTGGCCTCCACCCGCTCGCCGTCCCATCGGCTGTGCGACAGGGAGTGGCATCTTTATTCTCCCCCTTCCCCCCCCCACCCGGGCTCACCTGGGCCGACTGTCCCCCAGCTCAGTGCCCGGTGGGGGTAAAGGGTTAACTCAGTGGACCTGGGGTGTCCACGCCCGCGCTGTCCAAGAGGGGTCAGGCCGGGCCCAGCTCCTGGAGGGACCCTCTGGGCCCCGGGGACGTCCTGCCTGATGCCACACTGTACTGGCCCTGGCTCCGGAGGGGCTGGAGCCTGGGCTGGCCGTGAGGGTGGCCAGCCGTGCCTGTGTGGCCCACGCCCAGGGAGAACCTGGGCACCGAGGCTCGGCGGGCTTCCCTGGCTGGCAGCACCCACGCGTGCTGGAGGACTCTGTGCCCCCCCACGACTCCACCGGGAGGGAGAACCGGAGGCTCCAGGCGGTCTCCCCGGGAGCCGGCCCCGCGCACCTCTCCACGGGCTGATCTGAGCCCGTGTCCTTTCACGCTGACGTGGGGACCGTGACCGCGAGTCTACGGCATGGCCGTGTCCCGTGAGGCCTTCGGCCACCACCGGGCCTGAGGGTGGTGTCGGGACTCGTGAAGTGTGTCTGCATCTCTGCTGACCGATAGGCCGATAGGAGGTGTCAGTCCCGTTTCTAGGGGACTCTGTGCAGCAGGCACTTCCGTTTCTGGGGGACCCCGTGGTGCATCATCACACCCCTGTGACATGTGGCCCAGGCATCCCTGTGCCTTGACCCCTCTCTCCACCTGTCCACCGCCTCAGACCTGCCCGCCCGGGCATCCGCCTAGCGGCCCAGAGTCCCCAGGGACAGCCAAACCGTTTCAGGCGGGCGCCTCTGCGGTGGAGAGGGTGTGCCGACCGAGGTGGGGACCCGGGCCAGCCCTGCCACGCCTGGCCCGGCCCGGTTCTGGAGCTTTGGGGCACAGGGAGGCAGGCAGGACGTGCCGTGGCCGCGTGGACTGCTGGGCTGGGGTGGGCTTCTAAAGGCAGCATCCGGATCCTTCTCCGGCTCAGGTGACACCTCCACGTTGCCCTCACTGGGACTTGGTGGCTTCCGGGAGAGCCTGGGAGACCCGGTCCCACCTCGCAGCCCCATGAGAGGTTCCCCCATGCCAGGCCTCGCTGAGCGGCCTCGGGGCCCAGGAGTGGGCTGTCCGGCCCTCGGGCTTCTGCTCCCAGTGCCTCCCGCCTAGCACCCCGTCCCTGCCTGCGCCTGCGGAAACCTGGCCCCCTGCAAGCCTCCGATGCCCCTTCTCCCACGAGGCCCCCGGACCCCGCCCCTCTGTTCCACGGCACACCTGCCCCCAGGTGAGCAGGTTGAGGTGAGGCTCTCCTGACGCTGGCACCGTGGAGCGGCTGCTTCAGCTAAAGCCCCCCGCGCCCCGTCCAGCGCATGGAAACGGAGCCTCTGCGTGGAGACGTGGCTTCTCCACGGCCATGTGTGTGGGGGCGGAGCTGGGAGTCACGCCCAGGCCAGCCGAGCTGGAGCCGGAGCCGGAGCCGGAGCCGGGTCTGCACGCCCCACCCCGTCCTCTCCCAGCCACGGCCTCCTCTCTGCCCTCAGCTCGGGCCGGCGCCCCGGCAGCCGGGGACAGGGCCTGTGGCCTCATGGCCGTGTCCTCCTGCTGTCCACGGCCACCGAGGGTGGCAGAGCGCTTGGGTCTGGCCGGAGCCGGACGCCTCCCCCGGCCTGCAGACGTGGCCGGCCACCCGCGGCCTGCCACGTCCCACACCCACCCCGGCAGGCAGGAAGCCGTTGCTCCCCCACTCGTTTTGTGAAGTTTTGGAGGGTGGTGGTTGCAGGAACTGTCTGGACGTGGTCCAAAGAACATAATTAAAAAAGGGGGGGCGGGGGCTGCGGGAGGATCGGGAACACCATCTGATTTCACTTTGCAGAGACAACGGCGAGCTTGCCTCTCAGGGCTCCCCAGTCGCTTCGGATTCAGACCACGCCGGGTGACGTCAGTGGGAAAATATGGAGCTCGCCGATGGGTGGTTTAGTGACACACACAACACGAGACGGGCCCCAGGCTGCCTCCTGGCCCTTGGACCACGATGGCTGACGAGCCGTGGGGTCCCTTCCAGAAGGTGGCGGGCGGAAGTGGGCAGAATGTGGTCCTTCTGGCCTCAAAGAAAAGGTTCGGTTTCCGCCAGGCCCGCCGCGAGCCCACGGCCCACGGGAGCAGCTGGCGCCCCTGGGACCGCTCTGGTCCCCCCTCTGCGCCTTCGCCACTGCCGGGGGCTCCCGGGCCCGGGGCGTCTGGAGGCTCCCGCCTCAGTGTGTCGCCGCTGTGGCTCTTTCCACAGTCTGCCCTGCAGCGAGGGGCTGGACGTGGGCCGCTCATGGTGCCCCCAGGTCCTGGCCACCGCAGGAGTGAGGCTGGCAGTCCACCTCTGTCCCTCCCGGCCCGGGAAGGCCCTGGCCTCTGCGCTGGGAGCTGCTCGTCCCGGCATCTCCTGCCGGGGTCTCTAGCGGGTGTGTCCCTGAGCCAGGGCCCTGGAACATGACAGGAGCCAACATGTCCTCGCTGCACGGAAGAGAATGTCGCGCCCCATCCCTAAGGTTTCAGGGACTCAGCCCAGGCCCCCAGGCCCAGGTCACCACAGCCTTACCTGCAGACTCTCCTTGGCCCTCCCCTGTCCCTAGAGCCAGGGGCCACCCGGGCAGGGAGGCCCTTGCCTGCCACCTGGAAAGCTGTGTGGGTCGCAGCCTGCCACGTCCGAGGACGTCCCAGCCGGGGGTCTGCGCAGGTGACCGAGCCTAGTGTCGTTCCACGTTTCACTCAGACACGTAAAATCCGGCCGAGGGCCGTGGTGACACGGCCCGAGACGCAGGCACCTGGCGATGGGGACTCAGATTCACACCGCCTGGATGGGGACTCAGATTCACACCGCCTGCCGATGGGGACTCAGATTCACACCCCGGCGTTTGCGGGCTGCGACTGGCGCCAGGCCTGAAAGCAAGGCCCTTGGGAGCCCAGGGCCACAGGGCCCCACGCATGGGCGCCCCTTCAAGGTCTCCCCGGGGCACCCCCCGTGGGCTCCTAGGGCCCAAGCAGACGCCATCCCCAGCAACCCTTCCCACCTCGCCGGTAGGAGCCGTCTCTGAGGACGTCGTCTGTGCTGGCTGGGCCCCCAGTGCTGGGATGGGGGGCTGGGGTCTCAGCTGGGAGTGGGTCCCCGCTGGGACTGGCCTCGCTGCGGCTGGGGACAGAGCCTGGCCGGGCACGGAGGCTGGCTGTCTGGGAAGCAATTCAGTGGCGGCAGCAGAGGCTTGAGTCATGGGCTGGGGCCTCCTGGCCTCGGGGGCGGGGAGGGGGGTCTGAAGACATTTTTTCCGTGGAAAGTAGCCGCTGGCTCTCGGCTTAGCAGGCAGCCCCTGTCTCCACCTCCTGGTGGCGGGGCCTGGCCACAGCTGTCCCTGTCCTCCGGCTGGTCCTCGTCGCCTGCCTTCCCGCGGCCCTGGTGGGGCAGGGACGTCAGGCAGGGTCAGACAGCCGGGTTCTGGGCCCGGCCGGCCACCAGCAAGCGCCTGTCCTCTGAGCCTGTGGTTTGCTTTCTGTCTGCATTTCATTTCGAGTTGAGACAGGACAGGGGACAAACCTGAGTCTTCCCTTAGCTCGGCGAAGGGAGGTTGGGGTGGGGATGGGCGCGGGCCTCCCTCCTGGGGACGGTGGAAACAGAGGAATGAAAATGGCAGGTCCTTTGGGTGTTTGCTGACGCCGCTGAATTCAGGAGCGGCCACCTTGAGGGTTCCCACCGGAGGCCTGATGAGGAGGCACTGGCCAGGCTCGTGTGGCATCTGAGGTCCGTCCTCCTCTGGGGACCCCGGCTAGAGACGGATCAGACAGAAACCCTCCCTGGAGCCCCGCGAAAGCCTCGTGCCCCCATGGGAGATGTGCTGGCCGAAGGGCAGGCGCCCAGCGGTCCCGGATCACGTGCTGACAGAGGGGTGACCTGTCAGCTGTGGCAGGACGACCTGTCGCTCGGAGCCACTGGGAAGAGCAGCCAGAGGCCGGTGGCCCAGCTCGGGGCCTTGCCCCCCGTTTCCCTCTCTGTAGCCTGGGAGGGAGTGGGTCTCCAGCCTGCACGGGGCCTCCTGGCTGGGCGTGGGCACAGGCCAGGAAAGGCCCAAAGCAGGGTATCCCCAGGAGGTTGTAGCAGCGTGGCCCTGGGGCCTCCACGGGGGAGCTCCGAGACCATCCCCGACCCCACGTCCTCCTCCAGGAAGCCCTCCCGAGCCGCCCCTGCCTGCCTGAGTTTCTCCCTGTTTCGCGTTCTGCTGCGGTTCAGTGCGTGGACCGCAAGTCCGACCGTGTGCCGTCTGCGTTTTCGTGATTCGGTCTCACCTCGCGGAGCCGGGGGCGGGCCGGGCCCGAGGCTCCATCCCCAGAGGTGCCCCCTGACTGAGGGGGAGAGGGGGCCGGGGGGCCTGGGTGCACCTCGCGGCTCTGCCACCACAGCCTGCGAGGCCTCGGGCAGGTCGCCCGTCTCGCCGAGCGGCACTGGCCCCACGGGGTGACTGGAAGGAAGGACGTCAAGCAGAGGCGGGTGCCGGGTCCCGGCCTGCCTGCTGTAGACAGGCCGGGCTCCCGCAGAGGGCGGGTTTTAGTGCGCTTGCTGGGTGCGTCGGCCGGCGCCCCTGTCACACCCTGATGCTCCTGGGGGCCTCCCGGGCTTCTCGGCCATCCCGAGAGTTGAGAGTCCGAGTCGTGCTGGATGAGATGTGGCCTCTACCTGGAGCGGTAACGGTGAGTCGGCCACCTGGGAAGACGCCGTCACCAAACCCCAGCCAAGCCGGTGGCTCTTCCCCTGGACGGCTCTGGTGGCTCTGTCCTGTGGTCCTTTTCTCACACTCCTGGCTCCTGTCCTCGTCGGGACCCCAGTGTCTGAGGCGCAGGATGGCTCAGCGCTGCTGGTGCGGAACTGGACCCCGGGCCGGCCCGCTCGCCCCAGCTGGGCCGCGGGCCTAGCGACCCCTCCCCGGAGGGCCTGGTGGGCCGCTTGCGGTCGGGGGGTGTCGCAGTGCGGTGGTGTCTGGCCCGAGGGGCATGTGTTCCGGCCCTGGCCGTGTGGCCTTGGGCATGTCACCAAGCCCCTCAGGCCTCAGTTTCCTCCTCTGTAAGGTGGGGGTAACCGTGGCACCCCCTCCTCCGGACACGCGGGGTGGGGACTGGGACGACGGCAGCTCGCTCAAAGCCAGGCCGCATGCTCGCCTGGGCTCTCGGCCCCGAGGGCCGCGCTGGGCCGTGAGGCTGGGGGAGGACGCGGGAGGGACGGCACTCAAGAGTCCAGCCGCGGGCTGTGGCCAGGTGGGGACACGGGGACAGGGACAGGCCGGCAGGACGTCGGTGCTGAGACATGGGGCGGGGCAGGGTGGGGGCCGGGCCGGGGGGCAGGAACGGGGGGCTGCGCCACGCCTGGAGGGCCCCGGCCGGCTGCACAGTCCCGAAGCCACAGGACACGTTGCTGGCTCTGGATTCCTGCGGCTTCCGCCTCCTCCTCACGGCCGAACGCCTGGGGCCTCCTCGCGGGGGACCGTCCGGCGGCCACGGGCTGCTGCTGCAGCCTTCTGCCCGAGGACAGACCAGCCCGAGGACAGACCAGCCCGAGGACAGAGCAGCCTGCAGAGCGAGCACACCGGGCAAAGTCAGCCTGAAACGACTCAGCGCTGAGATGCCAGTCAGCAAGCGCCCGGCCCGACAGCGGGCGCGAAGCCCACAGAGTGGGAGAAGCTGGGGCCGCGGCAGGGCGGCCCCTCGTCGCCCTGGGCCGTCTGCTCAAAGTCCGTGGGCGTGGGCGTGCTACCCCGGCCCGGCCCCACGTTCCAGAAGGTTCCATATTTGTCCAGGTGACTGGTCTGGAGTCTATCCCAAACATCTCCACAGCAGCGGCCTCCTCCTCGGTTACTCAACACTTCTTTTTATTCAAAACGAATAGAACCGTTTTAAAAGAGAGCGGAAGGGGCACGTGTGAGGCCCGTGTGGCACCTGAGCCCCCCGTGAAAGGTGCAGGTGCCCTGAGCCTCCGGGGTCCCTGCGTCTCACCTCTGTCCCCTCCGTCCCCCGTGCGGCGCCTCCAGTGCTGGCCGCAGAGCGGCCGCAGCCGTGCCCTGGCTGCCGGCTCCTGCCGGAGCCCCCGCTGTAAGCCGCCCTCTGCCCCAAGGAGAAGCTGCCATTTTGACCCCGTTGGCCCTTGCAGGCGGAGCCCAGGCCCTCCAGGCGAGGGTCAGGCTGGGCCCTGCCCCGGCCCACCGGCCCACCCACCAGGTGGCCCCCGCCCCCTGCTCTCTCGTCACCTGGATCCCTCTTCCTCATCCTTAATGCACAGCCGAGACCCCGAGACGCCCGGCTGGGTTGTGGGGCCCCCTCTCTGGGCCCCTCTGTGCCCCTCCGCTTCCGCCCCCGGGCCGTGGCCCTCGCGAGGCTCCCTGCGGGCCTGTCTCCCTCGGTGTCCCCAGGCCTGGCCACTGTAGCTGTCTCGTGGACGTCCAGGTGCATTATGGGTCCATAGCTCAGGTGTGTCTCAGGCCTCATGGTGGTGGAGTCGGGGTGGGGGAGGGGAGCAGCTCCAGACAGGTGAGCTGGTGGCCGTGGGCCAGGCGGAAAGAAGTGAGACTGATTTCATAGTTCTGGCCTCTTCGGGGTTAATGCCCAAGGCCTCCTAGGCCTCAGCCCAGCCCACTTGGGGACGAGGTGGCCAGTTAGCTCCAGGCTGGTGGCCTCGGCCCCAGATGTCCCACTGTGGGAGATTTGACTCCCTGTACAGGGACTCAGGGTGAGCCTGAGGGTGGCTTGTGACTCTGCACCCCTCGGGGTGAGGCAGAGGCACCGCAGCAGGCGGGCACATGGGGCCCGATACATCACGGGGCCCAGCTACATCTTACACTTGCCTCGGCACCTCCGGGGCCAGCCTGTGGGGCGGGCATCCGTGTCTGGGGACCTGATGGGCCATCTTGGAGCTTCCTGAGCTGGCCCACTCCGGACCTGTGGCCCTGGCTTCAGTCTCATCGACCGCTGGCCCCGGCTCAGGTGCCCATTCCAGGTGAGGTCACCTGGTGCTGGCACTCCTGAGACAAGACAGTGGCCCAGGGCCCTGCAGGGGGCTGAGCTGGGACAGGAAGTGGGGCTGGCCCTGGGTCGCCTGAGCCTGTCTCTTCCTCCTGCTGCTGGCTCTTGTTGCCTGCCATGAAGCAGGCTCTGGGCCAGGTGGTCAGGTACGCCAAGGCCCTCAGTGCTCAGAGCCCCCTGCTTGTTCTCACTGACAGACGGGGAAGGCAAGGCATAGGGACCCTCCAGGCTGACGCCTGCACGGAGCTGCCCAGGCCAGCATGCTCCCCCTGTCCGTTAGGCAGCCCCTGGGGCCTGCCCAGGGTGGCCACCTGCTCTGAGGTCCGGGCAAGCCCCTGGCCTCCCTGGGCCTCAGTTCTCCCCCTGTATCACGTGGGTTTACATCGGCTGGCCCTGGCCCTGAGCTGGCCCAGGAACAGCTCTTCACAGGGAATGAAACCGTCTACACTTGTGCAAGGTGCCACTTAGCAGACATCACCTAGAAAGAGGCCATTGGAGCAGGGCAGGCTGGCCTTTCTGCCTGGCGTGGCCAGTGTGTCCGGCGGCTGGGAGGGCAGGGCCGGGAGCCCGGCTGGCTGGCGGGGAGCGGGGGCGGGGCCTGGCCGGGCCCTGGCCAGGCTTGTTTTATGTCAGCTTGACTGGCCGCAGAGGAGCCGCTGCCACGCTGCCAAAACCCTGTGTAAAACGTTTCGGAAAATGTGCAGCCTCTGCTTTCCACGGCTTTGTGCCAAGTCCTCCCTGCTTCCTGGGTGAGGGCGAGGAGGAGGGAGGGGGGAGGACACGTCACCCCCAAAGTGCAGGGAGGCTCGGACTGCCCCCCCCCGCAGGCCCCATCTCTGCTCCCCCACGCCCCCTCACCACTCTCGCTGCCTCCCCAGACCGCCCTGGGAACTGGGCACGAACCCACCTCACAGACGGATGGCCAGGGCCGGTGGGGCAGGGCTGACCTTAACCTTGCAGTAGAAGCTGGGAGTTGGACCGAGGCGGGATTTGAGGGGCCAGCGGGGAACGGAAACATAGGCCCCCTCGTTCAGAAGTCACTGAGAATTTCAGGAGCATCGCCCGAGCACAGTCACCTGAGCCCAGGCCCGCGGGGTCTCAGCCCACCCCCCTCCTCCGTGGCCGCTCGGACCCCACCGCGTGGCCCAGACGGGCATGTGAGATTTCCTCCTGCTGCCTCACTGACCCCCAAGGGTGGGGGCCCACCAGAAGCCGCTGACGCTAGAGGACAGAGAAGCCACCCGAGCAGGGGCCTGGCCTTGGGCAGCCCAAGGGACGGCGGGAGTGGGGGCCTTTGCGGGGGCCCGGCCTGAGACCCCGGTGTCCCCGCCCCGCAGAACCAGGTGCACACCGGCCTTCAAGTGCGGGTTCAGGGCATGATGGCATAAGCAATGGCAGGGCACGCCGGCTCTGCTCCCTCAGGAAAAGAAGGGGCGCAAGGCAGCGACCTGTCTGGGGGCCTCTTCCTCACGCCCTCCCACAGGGCCTCTTGGCCACCCCTGGCCCCCCGCCCCGCCCCCCCGCCTTTGAGTTTGCCATGCCCTCTGCCTGGAGCCCTTCCCCAGGTCCCCAGGTGTCCTCACACACTGCCACTTCCCTGCAGAACCTCCTCCCGGTCCCCTGCCACCTGCTCTCACGGCTGGCATGGGAGGCGTCCATGTGAGCTTGTTACGTGCTGTCCTCGCCGGCCCCTCGGCGGAGGGGTGTGCTCTGTCCCTGGCTGTGTGCTGCGGGCCCCCCCCCACTCGATGGGCTCCTCGAGGCCGCCTTCCGCTATCCTGGGGGAGCGGGTGAGGGCCTGAGTCTGAGAAGGGTACGGAGGATGGTGCGTGGGGGGTTGGCAGTAAGGACGGGGTGCTGCAGGACCCCCTGGGGACCCCGCTGGGGGCGAGGCCGTGGTGACACGGGGCCCCGGGAGCTGCCACGTGGACACGCCACACTCTCTCCCGGCTTGTCCAGGAAATGAACTTCCCCTCCTCCTCTGCTGGGCGGCTGCCCAGGAAGCCGGCCGGCCTGTGGGAGGGAGGGCGGGCCAGCTGGGCGGGAGTCGCTCCTGGGTGCCCCCTTCCCACAGGGCTGGGAACCCTCGATTTTGTTTCTCCCCATCACACCCCACCTCTCACACAGCCCCACCCAATTCTGCCCACCCGGGGCCCCGAAGCCCAGGGCATGTGTGGGTTTGCTGGGAGCCGAGGCTGCCCCACCAGCCCCCACATTCTGAAGGGGGTGTCCCTGGAAAGCTCGAGAGCCTGGAGCTTCTTCCACGCCAAGTGGGGAGCACGCCCTGTGCCGAGAGCCACTGGGACTCACCCGCACCCGGCTGGTGCTTCCCCTCCAGGGTCAGGGTCAGGCACAGGGAGCTGGGGCGGCAGCCACCGCTCTCCTGCCCACCCAGGGCCTGGCCGTGCCATTTCTAGGACGTTCCGGAGCATGCTGGCCGGTGCAGGACACTGGGGCTGCCTGGTGGGCCCGGAGCTCCAGGAGGAGGAGGAGCAGGAGGAGGAGAGAGGAGGAGGAGGAGGAGGAGGAGGAAGGCACCCCTTCCCTGTCTGCAGCCTCACTTCCTGGGTGTCAACCCCGAGCCAGTCTGTGCTCAGCAGCCCTGCCATTGGCAAGTCTCCGGGACTGTGGCCAGGCTGCCACCAGTCTCCCCCACGGACCGACTCAGCCCGTGGGAGCCCTAGAGCTGGGGAGGGTGTCCCAGCGGACCTCTGGCCCTTGGGAGCCAAAGTGCCTGCTGCTCCTGGCAAAACTCAGGCTGTGCCCTGAAGCCGGGCACCCGGGCCAGGAGACTCTGGTGGGACCTGGTTAGCGTGTGGGCCGCCCCCGATCCACGTCAGTCCTCTCCCTCCCCCACCCCCCGCACCCCCGTTCCTCCTCCCTCCCTCCCCCCTGGCCCCTCCTCCGTCCCCTCCCCCTGCCACACCCTCTCCTCCTTTGTTCTGCTCCCTCCTCCCTTCCTCCTCCATCCCTCCTCCCCTCCCTCCCCTCCTCCTTCTCCTCTATCCCTCCTCCTCCCTTCCTTCTCCATCCCTCCCCTCCCTCCCCTCCCCTCCCTCCGCCTGGTGAGCTTTGACTAGCCCTCCTCTGTAAATGTGTTCTTGAGCAGTTGGGAATGAGAAAGAATTTTAGGTCTCTGTGAAATTTTATTTAGGAAATGCAGAAACCAGGTGGACGGAATTAGCTGCACAGTGGGCTCTGCAGCAGTTGCGATGTGGATTAAATGTGCTTCAAGTGCAGTTTTAAAAGTCTTTTCAGGGCTAAGGGAAACCTGTCTTTCTGTGCGGTGTCTGAGGGACATTCGAGGGAGTCTGAGGCTCAATCCCCTGAGAGGCTGGCGAAGCCACGGTGTGGCCGCCTGAGGTCGGTGCCCCGGCTCAGTGGTGGAGGCCGGGGTGGGGGGCCGGGCGTCCCACCGCCCCACTCACAAGGGGTGCCTGCCCACTCGGCGCCCGGCTGGGGCTTCCTCCTCCCCCAGCCGGCCCTGTGGGTCCAGAGAGACCGAGGGCAGGCCGAGCCCCGCAGAGGGTGCGAGGGGGCCAGGCTCGGCCCTTCGGCCCTGCAGCCCTGCTCACGGGGTCCAGCCCTGCTCACAGCTCCCGAGCTCTGTCCTGAGGCATGTGGCCACTCCGGGGGTCCGGCCCGTGGTCAGGCCCTCAGTCTCTGCCAGGGACGCAGCGTGCGGGGTGGCTTCCCACTGCAGGTGGCTCCGCTGCAGCCCAGGCCTCACTGTGTCTGCCCCCCACCCCTGGCCGTATAGACCCTGCACCTCCCCAGTCACCTGGGACCTTCGCCTGGGTGTGGCCAGTCCTGGTTCTCCCAACCAGGCCATGACCTTGGCCCTGCAGGCCAGCTTCGTGGCACTTCTGGCCGTCGTGGGGTCCCACCCCCTGACCGTCCAGGAGCATGGGCTTGGTCCTGGGCGCGCTCCGCCGCCTCCTCCCTGCAGGCCTCCGGGCTTCCGCAGCCGTCTGCCGCCTGCGCCTGGCCCTCAGCCGTCCTTTCCTTTCTCATCGGTGGGCGTCTCAGTGACCATCCAGTCAGTTTGTCCTTTCCAGCCGCACGGCTCCCGGTGCTTCAGGACGAAGTGGCAGCATCGGGGCCCCGGAGGCCCCTTGCTGAGCAGCAGGGACGGGGCCTGAGCGGCTCGCTCCAAGCCCTGCCTGGGTAGGGCCTGCTTCCTTGGACCACCCGCAACCGCCGTCTCAGGCCGGGCATCCCGGAGGCAGGTGAGAGCTGAGCCGGGGGCCAGGTGTGTGTGAGGGGGCCACACGGCAGGGCGGAGGCAGAAGGTGGCTGCGTGGCTGACACACATGGGCATCGCTTGGCTACGTGCTGGGTGCTGGCTGTCTCCAGGGGAGCGCTGGCTGAGTGTAACAGCGTGGTCACCCTCCTGTGCCTCCTGTGGGGCCGGCCCCGCATCATGGCTCGGGGCTCTGATACACCTCTGTGCGCCCCGAGGCGGGGCTTGCTGGAGAAGCTGGTGAGAGGCGTTTGGAGGAGTGCAGTGTCTGGGAGGCGTCCCGTGTGACCCCGGTGGATTAGGAGCTGTTCCTTGGGCTCTGGCTGGAGCCTGGCGTGGTGGGTCTGAGCAGGGGGCTCAGTGCATCCGACAGGCCCTCGGGCATCCTTTCGAATGTCTGCAGGGAGAAAGGGCTCCTTGCGTTAGTATGCTCGTGGTTGGCAGAAGCGACCTTGCAGGCAAGTTATGAAGCGACAAAAATGGTGGCTGAGGTAGGAGGAGGCTTCAGGGAGCGTCTGCAAATGGGCGGGAGATGGCGGTGCTGGCCTGCACCCTGGATGGCTCCCTTGGGGCTCCTCTGTCTGCTGGGGTAGGCGGCCTCCTCGCTGTGCTCTGGCTCGCCCTGGGGACAGTGTGACCCGATTCAGCGGCGGGGCTTGGACGGGTGGGTAGCCAAGTGGTGTCTGGACTGGAGGCACCGTCGCTCTGGCTGGGTGCTGGGAGCCATGTGCCCCATGGGGCAACTCAGAGAGGCCCGTCCCGGTGGCTGAACCCTGTCACCTGCTTCACGGTGGGACCCTTTCTTCTCAAAGGCTTGTTACTCTCGTCTGCTCACTGGCGTTTGAGGGAAAACATCTTGGGAAGTGTTTGGACAACACTGTTTCCTGTCAAAGGAAACAGAGAAGTTCAAGGCAGGCGCCCTCGTCCGTGGCTGAGGGAGAGACACCTGTCACCGACCGCAGGTTTGTGCCTCTCCCCCACCCCCCACAATTCACATGCTGGAGCCCCAACCCTGATGCAGCTGTGCTGGGGGCTAGAACCTTTATGGAGGTAATTAAGGTTAAATAAGGTCGTAAGGGTGTGGCATTAGTGTCCTTGTAAGGAGAGAGACCTCTCTCTCCCCCTCCTCCCCTTCCGCCCGCCACCCCCATCCCCCAACCGCTACGTGGACAGTAAAGAGGTGGCTGTCTACAAGGCGTGAAGACAGCTCTCAGCAGAAGCCAAACCGGTGGGACCTGTGGGCGTGGACGTGCAGGTGCAGGACTGTGGGACGTGAGTGCTGCCGTTGGAGCCGCCCAGGCTGGCCTTTGGCTGCGGCAGCCGAGTGGACCGCGTGGCAGGGTCCACGTGCCCAAACACTTAGCGTTTGATCGGCGGCTTTGGCTGAGCAGACAACGACCCCCCTGCCAGAGAATAGACCTTGAGCCTTCCTGATGGAAACCGAGGTGGAGGGGTGGTGTTATCCCGCCCAGCGCAGGGAAGACCCCCAGAGCAGACAGCTTGGGAGGTGGCGTGAGTTCACGCTCTCTCCTGTCACGAGGGCTGGGGAGCCACCAAGCTCACGTGGTCGTGGGGAGGCCCGAGGACCTCGTGGGCTGTCAGACGATCGTGGAGGCTGCCCTGTCATCATCCTCCATCACAGGGGACTTTTTCACATGACAGTGTTCTTCATCGAAGCCAGCAAGCGGAAGCCCCTCCCAGCAAGACGGGCGTTACGCTATTCCATAAAGTACTCAGGCAGGTGATGGTCCGTAACCTTCACCATATTCTCATCACAAGGCGGCCACAGGCCACACCCCCGTCAAGGAGAAGGGGCTACACAGGAGGTGTGGGTTGTGGATGCCACGTTAGAATCTGTTCGTCAGAGTCTGTCCTCTGGGCCCCACATCTAAAAGACAGTCATCCTTCCGAAGTTCCCAAGAGACTCAGCCCAGAGCAGCGTCCCCAGAAGCCCACCTTCTACACCAGGTGCAGGTGCGGATGGCAGCCCTCAGTCTGTCAACCTGCACAGCTGGAGAGAGAAGTCATCTGTCTGCATCACATACGCACCTGACACACAATGGCAGGACAGGCATAGGATGACAGCTGGAGACGCTCCATTCACAACAGGGACACTGTGGTGGTTCAGATGAGGCCCTGACCCGTAGCAGTTCTGAAGTCCAGCTGGGTGAATGTTGGGGAAGCCTTTCGGAGCCGGGCCTTGTCACCGGGGGACAATGGCAGACCTGCTGGTGGTCGGGCAGAGCTGCTCAGCTTCCTTGTCTGTTGGAGTGGAGAAGTGACTGGCTCTGGGGGCCTCGCTGCATGGTGACAAGTGTCGGGTGGGAGGTGGCCTCCCAGGCTCTACGGGGTGGGGAGACCTGTGCCCACGGCCAGCACCAGTGTGGCGATGTCACCTGGGGCCCTGGAAGTAGACAGTGGTGCAGCCCCACGGGACACACACAGTGACTTCTGGCTCTTGTCCTTGGGCAGTGACACATATGTTCCAAGAGACGTGCACAGAGACGTCTACAGCCATGCTGTCCTAGGCGGCCTTGACCAAGAGGCCACCCTGCTGTCCCTCGACAGGAAAATGGGTACGTGCACAGACACAAAGCACAGCAGTGGAATCAGTGACCTTCAGCCACAGGAGATGCAGAGGACACTGATGATAGAACATGGGCACAGGCGACACGGAGCTGTGGGTCCCCAGCGGTGAACACAGAGGCAGTGAGACGACAGGACGGCAGGGACCGGAGCACCGGGGCAGCACTTCCCTCTGGGGATGGGGTGGGGGAGGCACGTGTGACAACGGCACAGGTGGTTTCGGGACAATCGACGAGGTTTTCTTGTGCTCTGGGCCATGAGCACGGGGCTGCTGATTTTGTTTTCATTGCTCTTGGAAATGAAATCTCCCTGTGTTACAACCTTTGGTGTGTCTGGTACGTGGGATAATGCGTGCCGGGCAGTCCCCAAGGAGCCACCACTACACGTGTTGTCCTCACTTAACCCTACTGCCCTCGTCAGGGCCCCTGTGAGGGTTACGGCCCACGGACTGCTGCTGGGCCCGCGAGGACTTTCCCCAGCAGCCCCAGTGCCCTGGGCAGAGCCACACGGCCGAGGTCAGGCCCGATGCACGTGCACACACCACCCTGAGCCCAGGCCACTGTCCTCATGGTTGTCAGACTTCATAAGAACAAGAGCTGAGTTTCTGTTTTCTCAAGGTCCTGAGAATCGGGCTTGCGCGTGACAGCCGGGGTCGGAGACCCAGGCCTGGGAGCCGCATCTGGCCTGCCGCCTGCTTCGATGCCATCTTGAGCTGAGAACAGTGTCTCGTTTTTCATGGAATGAGTTTTATTTGGTTACGGAATGCCAACATCATATCTTCAGCGTTACCTTTTGGCTTATACAGCTTAAAACATTTACTATCTGACTCATCAAGAACAGGTGTGCAGCATCTGGTATGCCCACCTCAGGTGGGTCCCCTCAGAAGCTGTCTCTGAGACCTGGGTTCGAGGGTGAGTACTGTATTTAGGGGTGGCCCCAGGAAGCATCAATGAGGCAGCAAAGGAGAGGAAGTTCATGCAGGATGCGTTATCAAGCAGGTTACCACGGTGAGAAATTGGGTGCAGGCCCCTGGGGACCTCGGGTGACCATGCCGACCACCTGTCACGCCTCCCCTGCGAGGGCCTTGGGAGCCGGGAGTTCGTCTGCTCTGCCTGTTCCGCGCTGGCGCGAGGCTGCCTCGGGACGTGCGCCTCCTCCCTGCATTCCGGGCTGAGCTGATGGGCCACCGTCCGAGGGTATCGGGCTGGAGCCTGCCTGGGGTGGGCAGCGTCGGCGACTGACGAGCAGATCCGGCTTCGGGAGGCAGAGGTGCGCATGCGTGCGCGCGGTCGGGGGAGAACCTGGCGGCCACAGCTCCTGGCGTGCGCCTGCCTGCGTGCCCTCCAGCCTCGCCGCAGCTGCTCTACCCGGCCGAGACGGGGCGCATGCGCGAAGCTGCGTCTCCGGACGAGGCGCATGCGCGAACCTGCGTCTCCGCGCACCGCAGAGCACGTCGGGGGCGGCCCTGTTCCCCCTCTCTTTCAAAGCGGGGAGGCACGTCATCGTTTCAGGAATAAATTCGCTGGCCTCAGACTTCATTAAACACCAGCCAGACCCAGGGCCCAGAGCCTAACGAGTCCCAGATGCCCAGGGGCGGCCTTCAGATGTGGATTTTCCATGTAAGGCCCAGGCGATTTCAGCCCCGTGCCAGGGCTGGGCTGGCACGGTGGCTGTGAGCATCCCGTCCCCACAGAGCTCCTCGGTGCTGAAATGAACTTCTCAGCTCATGGTCCTGTGGGCTGGAGAGTTTATCCAGGGATAATAACCATGGGCTCATGAAATCATAGGATTCCTGGGGCTGGGTGGGGCCGCAGCGCCCTCTGCTCAGGCAGCTCTGCTCGTTGGACAGAGGGAGAGAGTGGCCCAGGGTGGGGGCAGGGGAGGGGGAAGGGCGTGCTCGGTCTTGAAGTGACTTTGGGGTGGAATTGAGACTTATTGACAATGGGAAGCTGTTCCTAGCAACTGAAGCACCAACCAGAGCCTCCCGCCCCAATCTGGGTCATGGCGGTCGGTCGGGGACGCGCCCATGGCAGCCGTGTGCGTGGGCGGCTGGGGACAGGACTGGAGGGAGCGTCTGGGCCTGGGAGAGTGCTTCTGGGGACACAGGGCACTGGCCCTGTCCCGCCTCAGAGGACAGCTCTTACACATCAGGGCCTGGTTTCGGTTCCGTCCGCTGTCAGGTCTTCCTTCCCTTGGTGTCCATGCCACCTTGCCTCTGCCACCTTCTAGGAGGTCCCCTCAGTGGTCACCTCTCTGCCAGCTCACAGGGAGAGTGGGCTCATCGTGGACAATTCAAACTATAAGGCCGGGTTCACAGTGGAAGAACATGGCCCCAAGTCTGACTGCCAGGCGGCACCGCCAACACCCAGGCCTGGAACTAGACAGACGACAGGTGGCTGCTGGCGGGCGGGTGGGCCAAGCCACGTGTGCTGCTCCAGGAGGTTGCTTGGAAGACCCAGGCTCCCTCTGTCTGGTGGCTGTACCCCAGGGCGCCCCGAGTCCCGTACAGAGAGGGACAGCATGGCAGCCCTCATGCCTACAAAGGCCTCGAACTGGAAGAGCTTTACGGCACTTCCCTTGACCTCCCATGAGCGAGAACTAGTCATGGGGCTCTGCTCAGCTACCCAGAGGCCGGGAACCGTGCAGGCGGGGCACGGCTCCCCAGCAATGATTCCTCGCCAGGGACAGGGAGCTGGGCCTTGTGGGCAGCTGGCCATTGCGGCCGCAGGCTCAGCGCTCCGCATCCTGGCCAGTAGCACCTCCTTCGGGGGTTTTAACCGTCTATGATCTCATCCATTTCGTGTTGATCTGTGGTTGAAAAATCATAATTTAGGAACATCTATCCTCTGTCCTCAGAACTTCTGTGTCTTGTGTTTCACTCCGATGGCAGCCGAGGGGAGGGGACAGGGAGAAACTCGGCCAAGAGCTGGCTCGAACTTCTGGCGAGGCTTTGTGGGCGAGCAGACTCTCCCACTGCCCCACCAGCTGCCTCTCCCGTGCTTCGGAATGCATTTCCACTGGGATCAGGGGAGCAGAAGGTGGGTGTTTGGACAGAGGCATCTTCCTGGCTGAAGCAGGAGAGGGCAGATTCTGAGCGTCTCTGCCACTGTCCACGGGTCTGTGGCCACGGCAGATGTCGCCAATGGAGCCCCAAGCCTAGAGGCACCTCAAATCCTTAGCACAGAGCCCTGGGTAAAATAAGTGAAGACCACCTAAATGAGACAACCAAAGGCTCTTAATTCAGAGCCGGCCATAGCAAGGGGGTCAAGTATCACCCTTTCCATTTCGCAAGACACTCAGAGGCAGAAAGAGGAACAGGAAAGCTTTGTAGTAGACGAGGGGCAGGCTGAGGGCCCGGGGAAGCCGGAGGCGGGCTGACTAGGAGCAGGGCGCCCTCTGTGGTTGGTTAGGGGGCACGTTTGATGTTCCCTGGTGGATCCTGAATTGGCAGTGAGGACCAATGTTGGGGAAGCTGCCTGTTACTGGTCCAGTTTGCGTGGGGCCGATCGGCGCAGGGGGTTTTGTTGGCTTCCTGGTCTGACTTCATACCCGTCTGGGCTCGTTGCCGTAGGCGGCGGGCGGGCTGCCTGGGCGGGCTGCCGCTGGGCTGGGGGTCAGAGACCTATGAGCACGCATGGCCTTGCTGCTGCCCGTTTGAAGACCTGGGCGTGGGGCGGGCGCACTGCCTCTGCTTGTAGAGGGCTCTGAGATGAAGGCCGTTTGCAGATCCCGCCGTGGGGAGCACACCCCCATGGCGCGTGCCGCCCCGGGCCCGCTCTCCGAGGCCTGCGGTTTTTACTGAACGGCAGCTGCTCTCTTTCTAGCCCAGTGGAAGATGCAGGGAGGAAGCGGAGACTCAGATGGAGGCCTGCTGTTGATGAGCTGGTAGGCCGGCCGCAGGAGGCAGCCAAACTCTTGGCACGGGGAGCCCCTCTCTCCTGGCGTGGCCCTCCCCAAAGGAAGCGAGCCGTGAAGAGGTCGCCTCGTCGGGGGTGTTGAGGGGCCATCGGGGGAGAAGCCCCCAGTCTGTCAAGCCACCAACCTGGGCTCACATCCAAGTTCTGCCGCATAAGGTCGGGCCTCCTCTTGGCCCTTGTGTCCCTGTGTAAGATGGGGTGACACCCACTAATGCGTCCGTTTGGGGAGGTTACAGGGGTCAGTGATGCAGGAGTCAGGCCTGTGGGAGCTGCTGGAACCGGCTTCTTCCCGCCTGCAGCTGGTTTCCTCTTCGGGCTCCGGATCGCGGCTGTCGCAGTGGGAAGGGGCAGCTCGTGCAGACGCCGACATCCGCCAGCGCCGGGAGAAAGGCTTCCTCAGGATTTCGGGGGGTCATGGAAGTTGCAAATGGTGGAGCCCACACTTTAGCATGAAAGCTATGGGACAGACACTCTGCAGTCAGCTCAGACATGTGACACCCAACGTCAGATGAGACAGGCAGTGGGGATTTGAGGACAAGTGTCCAGCTCCTTCTCAGCAAAGGATTTGGGGTCCCACTAGCTGATGATGAGGGGGACAGGTCTCTGCGGGGTCCGGGTCCCTGTCTTCTTTCTGAGTGGTTCTGAAAGCGTGGGTCTGGGGTCAGCCGGCCCGTATTCAAATCCCGGCCCCACCACCTGGGATGCCGGGCAAGCCACTGTCCCTCGGAGGCTGCATCTGTGAAGTCGAGGTGACGGCCACATTGGGGTGTTGGGAAGAATCACAAGAGAACAGTGAAGTGTACTTAGCCGGGGGCTTGCCACAGCGACCGCTCGCGAGGACCTCCCAGCGTCATGACGAGAGGCAAGAGTCCATCTGGTCGCTGTGCTGCTGGGCCTGCTGGGGGTCCCAGCCTGGCGGTGTGCGCCCAGGGGCTGGGGCTCTGCGGCCATCTGATGTCAGGACACACCGCAAGAGAGTTCTGGAGGAGCCTTCGTCCCCTGTCACTTCTAACGAGCTCCGTGAAGCCAGGGGATCCACCGCCCGTTCCTGGGGGTGGCTCTGCTCCCTGCGTGGTCCGGGGCTCTTCTCATTTGCATGCTTGTCATCCCGGGTCTGCGTTCTCTCTGGGGGTTCGTTGGAATGTGAGCCCCAGAGCCAGGTCCTTTTGTGGCCAGGGGTGTGGCTCTAGGACAGAAGGGACACAGAAGCGTCACAGAAGGGCCACCATTTATTGGCTCCGAGCCTGGGAGGCAGTGGGCGTGGAACAAAGTCGCTTGCGAACACCGAGTGCCCCGTGCTGTCAGGCGGTGTCAGAGTCGGGGCTCGCCGACCCTGCGAATGAGGAGCATTTTCCTCCTTATTTCATAGACGAGGAAACTGGGGAGTCGTGGTGAAGTGACGTGCCATGTGCCACGTGTCGTGGTGGGGAGCCAGGATGTGAACCGGCCTCTGGCCCCAGGGACTCTCACATGACTGCTCTGGTGTCCCTGGCCCCTCCTGCTGGGTGAATATTTGCCAGATGGCAGAGCTGGAGAGCAGGTCACTGCCGACTTGTGCTAAATTCTGTGTGCCCTCGGAGTCGGCAAAGTGGTGTCATGGAGGGCGGGTGTTCTCGAAGGCCTGGTCTCCTCTGAGAGGCTCCGGGTCCTGGCTCGTGAGGCTGAGCCAGGAGGAGAAGGGGACCCCCGCCTGAGCCCAGGGCCTGCGAGGAGAGAGGCTGTCCCGGCCCTCCGCTGAGGCCCGTGCAGCCAGTGAGCCGCGCCGGGAAGCGGGCCCTGTGCTCGCGAGAAGCCGGCCCGCCCAGCCGCATCTGCTGTGGATTAAGGACGGTGAGCGCCCGAGGCCCCGGCGTTGCTGGTTTGCGTGTTCTCCACACGGACGGCTGGGATGACAGCGCGCCCCGGGGCTTTGCGCAACCCTGTCAGATAAGGAGCCCAGTGCGGGTTCGGGGCGGGGCTCTTTGTGCTGCCAACGCACCCCGAGAGTCCAGGGTGACGACGAGGCCTGAGCTGCTCGCGGTGACAGGCGGGGCTGCTGGGGGAGGTTTCCGCTCGTTCGTTCGTTCATTCATTCATTCATTCATTTAGTCATTCATTCATTCATCTATTCACAGCAGATAGCTACGGAGTCCCTGCTTAGTACCGTGGTGGGAAAGAAAAACCGACCCAGCCTGATCCTGCCCCGAAGGAGCTGGCCGCTGGAGGGGCAGGGGGACTCAGGACTACCCTGAGACCCGCGTGTGATCGCCGACATGGGAGGTGCCCCGAGGGCAGGTGAGTAGGACTGCGGGAGGGGGTGACGGGCCAGCACTCATCCTGGGGGCCAGGGGGGCTTCCCGGACGAAGCAGCGTGTGCTGAGATTTTGGCGGGTGAGCAGGAGTGGGGGTGGCGGGGGTGGCCTGTGCTCTGTGGCCAGTGCTCGGGCTCGGAGGGGGTCAGCGAGGCTGGTGCGAAGGGAGCGACGGGGAGGCTGAGGGACCAACGCGAGGCTGGGGCAGGGCCAGGCAGTGCCAGAAGCCGGGTTGAGGAGAAAGGGTTGAGCCAGGCGGGGGGCGGCGGCGGGGGAGGGGGCTCCCGGGATTGTCCTTTACTCCCTGAAAGGCACTGCTGTGCGCGGGGAGGCAGGAGTATGGACCGTGATTATTCACTGACTGATAAGGCAGGGTTTTCTTTTCTTTTTTTTTTTTTTTACCTCTCCCAGTACCCCAGTGCTCCCACTGCATGGCAGCCCTCGGGAACAAAGGGAGGATTGTAGCTGGAGTAGAGCGTGGGGCAGGGACGTAGCCTGGTGGCAGCTGCTTCAGGCCCCCTACGGCAGGGTGAAGCCAAGGTGGGGAGGGTGTGCACACCGGGACCGCCAGGTGCAAGGCGTCTGCCGTCCCCTGGGGAGAGGGTGTCGGAGGCGTGGCCTGGGTGGGCAGGAGGGATGCCCCGTGTCCGGTGGTGGGTTTGCTTGGGAAAGTCCAGTTTGAAGCCTCTTTTCCTGGCGTCTTTGCATTGTCCTGGGTCTTCATACGTCCTAATAAGGTAACATTACCAGGTGCGTTAACACAAGCTGTGCCGGGTCCGGCTGACGGCCACAGCCTGCGACCTGGCGCACATCATCGTGTGGTCAACCTGCCATCAGGGCAGCCGGTTTCGCATCTTCTCCTTCCCAGACATGGCCCGCGGGGTCCTCCGTGAGTCTCAGGTTGGCTTCCCCTCGGAGCGGACCGGCGACTTACTTTGGAGGTGATTCCAGGAGTCGCTACGAGGCAGTGGGGGGTGTAGGACGGGGCGGAGGTTGGGGAGGCCGACAGACACGCCCAGACGAGTGGGGTGTGTCACAGCTCCCAGGGTTCACCTTGCTGGGGACCCTCGGAGTCGTCCCACGGAGGGCAGAGAGTGACACGGGGGCACTAGGGAGCCACTTGCATCCTCTGCTGTTCGAGGGTTGTTCTGGGACCCGTTAGCACTGGACATGCGTGGACAGAACAGTCCCCGACCGGGAGAGAAGCAGGGTCAGCGGGGGGAGAGTCCGCAGGCGGCTTGCAGGGCGAGGACATGTGCGCAGGGCGCTGACGCAGTGTGACAGCCCAGCCCACCCCTCGCCTCGTCCGAACCCCAAAGCCCCTCATCACGGCCTCTCCGTCCCGCTCTCGCTTCGTCCTTGGGGGTTCTCAGCATCCCACCAGAAAGCCTGGCAACCGGGAGGGCGAGGGGCGCGAGCGGCAGCCCGTCACGCCGTCCCTCTGGTCTCGTGATGGAGTCACCGTGCCTTCGGGGCTCTGCACCCCTGCCAGGCTGTGGCCTGCTGTGGTCGTACAGGTGCTGTCATCCCCGGGGGAGCCCCGAGCGGGGCCCAGGACTGTGCCTCCATTACACGGAGTCACCCGCGAGTGGCCTTTGGTGGCAGCTTCTTTCACTCAGCGTGACCCCAAGAGTCGGCACTGTGTCGCGTGCCGAGGCCCATTCCTCTTCGTGGGTGCCTAATGTCCCACTGTGGGGACATGCCGCATTTTGTTAATTCATCCTCTGTTGCTGGACACTTGGGTCGAACTCACCCTATCTTGAAGAACAGCATCCGCAGAGGTCAGCCTTGAGCTGAACCTTTTAGCTGAGCCATTAAGGAGCCTTTTCCTGTTCGGTCAGGCTGGCGCTGGCCGGTTCTGGCCACGAGACGCAAGACAGTGCGTCCTGGGGTCAGAGTCCTGGTTCACACTTCCTGCAGCATGACGGGGTCCCTCAGCCTGAGGCTGTGCCACGCTGGGCCCTCTGGTGGTCAGCGAGATACTGTGAGGCGTTGGCAAGGACAGCCGGCAGGGGCCGCGTGGGCGGGGACGGCAAGCCAATGACAGGGACACGGAGGGAAGGCACGCTGCCCCAGGACAGGAGGGCTCGTGGTTCCGACACACTGGCTTTGGCATGAGGATGCCGGTTGGTTGGCGGAGGGGGGACCCCGCGCTGTCTGGGGCTCGGAGTCGGTCTCGGCCACCGGCAGCTGCGCGCTCGATGCCGGCAGGAGCTGGAGCAGCCTCGGGGAGAGGACCCCAGCCCTGCTCTGTCCCCTCTCGCTGCACACAGGGCGATGACGAGTGTCCTGCCTGAAGCCCTGTCTTTCAGGGCCGCCCCTAAGTGAGGGGGGCTGAAGCGCAGTGGGTGCTGTGAGCGGCGTGAGTCCCCAGGCGGCCCGCGGTGGGTCAGCGGAAGACGACACGTTAGAAGGACGCAAGCTGCGTGGCGAGCGAGGAGGCCGGGCCGTCCCGCCATGCGGTGGCACCGACCAGGCTTACCTGCTCTGTGGCCTTGTCACGCGAACCCACGGCTAGGTTTGACTGCTTGGGGACACTTTACAGTCTCACATGAGACCCACCCGTTCAGCAGAAGAAACAGGAGCCACACGCACAGAAATACTGAACGTCTGTTTCCTTTTCTCCGAAGAGCCAACGGTGAACCTCGAGCTGGTATGAAACGGGTGTCGGCCCTGGCAGCCGTCAGGGGCAGCAGGGACGGAACCGAGGGCTGGCGGCGGGGACGGGGGTCCCTCCCTCCTTCCGTCCGAGTGAACCTCTGTCCTTTGAAACTAATTTCGCTCGTTTTTCGTTCCGAGTCTCCTTGGGCACGTGTTGTGGGAAGCGTGCGAGCCATCGGGCCCGTTTAGATTCGTGTCGTCGGGAGTTTCAAGGAGGAAACCGGTTCCATTCATTCCAACAACGCGTCGATTCTTACCCCCGTCCCGTCGCCGTAGGTAGATAAAGCATCTGGCAGCTCCTTCCATCAACTCTGAAGCATCTGACGTACCGTCGATACTGCTGTAAATTCCGTAAAAAATACATAAATAAAAAGCCACCTTCCCTGTTGAAGTTTTATTTGTTTTGATGGTGCTAACAGGAAGACTGATTTGGAAGGTCGCAACCCTGTGATAAAGAGGGAAAACAGAACAAAAGCACTACTTGGTTGAGCTAAGAGACCGTTAACAGTGTTGGGACCTGGCTGCGGGCCGCACGGAGATGCTCGCACGCGTCAGCCGGCCCGCTGTGCCGGCCATAGATGCAGAAGGAGCAGGTGTTGGAATGTAGAGGTATTTTTGTTTACCTGCGGAATAACTGAAGTGCAAATTTGATTCAAGGCGATCCTTCCGCGAGGCGGCTTGCGCGTTCTCTGCCGTCTCTTGTCGAATCCAGAGACGTTCGGGCCAGTGCGGATTCGCCTGCGATGGGACGGATGTTTTTCTGAACACGAATCTCTTAACTTCTGTTCTGTTTTCCTGAACCTCATTTGGTGAGTTTTAATCGAACCCTTTGACAAACGGAGCACCAAAGCGCTTGAGCTCTCGCGCTTTTAGGAATTCTAAGGTGGAAAACAAGGCTTGCGAAGCCGAGCACGCTGAGGAGGCGTGGGAGGGAGCAGGCGGATGCGACCCCCGGGTCTCAGACCGCGCACAGGACCTGCGACCCCGGGTCTCAGACTGCGCGCAGGACCTCACTTCAGAATTGTCCTTGTGCTTTGGAAAATGGCTTTTGTGGGAAGAGTGTTTTGACGACGCTCTTCGGTTTAATTGGATAAATTTATATTTCGAATTCAAATGGAACAGAATTGAGTCGGCCTTTCAAAAGAATTACATGGGGACGGCCTGTGTGAATTTTGCCTTGTTAATGTGTTTGCTGGAGAAAGACGCTCTGAGTAGAGACGTGACTGTGGCACGCGGGAGACTATTTGGGCTGAAACATTTACACATTTAAGCAACACAAAAAAACAACAAACGAACAAAAACTTGTGACTCTCTTTCACGCAGCAGAAATCGCCCTGAGCTTAGGAGGTATCATCAGCACCTATCAAGAGCGTCTTTTCTCAAATAAAGACGCAGAGAAAGGGTTACCGAGGGCCTCAAGGAATTCATGTTGACATAAAGCTGAATGATGGGCCAGCAGTTTCATGAAGGCACCAAAGGAGAGGACCCTATGGACATAAACACCGGTGGCGAGAATGGGAGATTCACGGGAGATTCGCACGGCAGGGCGCGGGGCAGGGTGCGGGGCAGGGCGCAGGGCAGGGTGCGGGGCAGGGTGCGGGGCAGGGCGCGGGCAGTGAGTGCGGGATCCCATTTCTCTGCCGTGCGCAGAGATGGGATTTCGTGTCTTTGAAAGCACTTTATTGCTGAGAATAGTGTTTGAACGGAGCCCCCATCATGACGCAACTGACGTGTAGCTAAAACGTGCATTTCCAGCTGTTCCGGCTTCATGGTCTGCGCTGGGGCTGGATTCTGGTGGGGGTGGGGGGGCGGGTCACCCTGCCGGGGCCGAGGAGAGGGATGTGCCTGCCATCGTCACCGTCACCCTGGGTAGCGGTGCATCGTCTTGGGAGCACGCGTCCCTCAGCCCTCTCTCCTTTTCTGATGGTGCCCGTCTCTGGACTGCGGCCCCTGAGAACAGGCCCTTGCCGGCCAGCCGTGGTCCTCACCGTGTCCCTGCAGCTGCGACCTGCTGGCCCAGAGCCCACGCTCCAGACATCTTTGACGTGTGAATGAATGAATGAACGAATGAGCGATCTAGTTAGTGATCAGGCTGCCATCTTGCCCTCCCCTATCTTTTGCTGGTCAGCCCCTCCTCTGCCCCCTGACTCAGCCCAAACGCACCTCCTGGGGACCCTCAGGCTAATTACGCCTGGTGTGTGGGCTGGCCTGCCCCTCCCCCCACCATCGCCCATACTGTATCCCCCTCCCAGCTCCTTGGGGACAACTCAGGGCAGATCCCATGGGCTTTGGGGCACTTTGGGGTGTTGGGCAGGCTTGTCGGGGGCATTAGGAGTCTAGTCTCATCTAAATTAAAACTTCCCTCCTCCCAGATTCGACCGTGTCTCGCCTCCCCCCGCAAGGCATGTCTGGTGGGGATTCGAGCCCACGGCTTGAGGTGACAGGGCTACGTCCACTCCTGCCCTCCAGCTGCGTGCCTCTGGTCACCCCGGGTGTGGGTGAGAGGAAGGGCTCCGGCGGTGCAGCCGCACCTGGACCGCCATGCCAGGGGGGGTCAGCCCTGGCCCTGTCCTGTTCCGTGTTCCAGTGGGACTCCGCTTCTGCTCTGCCGCCTCCTTCCCCTCCACGCCTGGATGCCGGGGACGCGGCAGAGGGCGAGCCATAGGCTGTGGGACTGAGGGCTGGTGGCTCTGGGCCAGCTGCGTGACCCACCGAGCTTCTGTGAGAGATGAGCACACCGCCTGCAGCCCAGAGGGACTTCGGGGTGGGAGGGGACGTGGGGAGAGGCTGGAGTGGCTCACTTGTGTCTGTCGGTCTCCTGTGGGGTGCCGGCGGGACTTGGCCTCCAGGAAGAGCCATGGCACAGGGCTGGTGCACCAGACACAGAGGATGGAGGGGTGTGGTCAGCGGGCGTGGCCACGGGGCCTGGACCCGGCCTGGCCTCTCCTGCCTCTCAGACCCAGGAGGCCGCCCAGGCTCCTGCTGCTGCCGCAGACCAGAGGGAGGCCCTGTCGGGCCGGGAGGGCGGGAGGTGGGGACGTGGCGTCTGCGGCCCTCCTCGGCCTGGGCTGTGGGAGGCCTGGCAGGGCTGACTCATCGCAGCTGTTTGGAGAGCCTGGGGACCCCTGCGTCACTACGCTGGGACGTGTGGGCGGGGGCGGGTGAGCACAGCAGTGCTGACCCTGACCTCCTGGGAAAGGCCTCTCAGGCCACGGGCGGGGGCAGCGGGGGGCGGCCGAGGCATGGGCATGGCCACCTCCGAGTCCAGCCCGTGCTGCCTGGGACTGAGGACATTCTGGGGACACAGCCTCTTAGAGCTAAAGCCAGGAGAGCCCGGGCACGCGGGCAGTGTCCCGAACAGGGGCTGCTCAGCTGGAGAGCATCCACGGTCCCTCCCGATGCGATGGCCTGGGGCGCGGAAGCCGGGCACACAGGAACTGACAGGGCCGAGGTCCCAGAGCTGCGGGGACGGGAACCGGAGTTTCCGAGCATGGACACTGCTGTCTCCACTGAGAGCTGCAGCCCAGCCTGGGCGGCAAGCCTGGCCGTGAGCCAGGGCACGCACACACCCCCGCAGGCACGCGCACACACCACGTGCACACACGCACAAGCACACATGCACACACGCGCACGCACGCACATGGCGCACGCACATGCACACACCGCGCGCACACACGCACAAGCACACATGCACACACCGCGTGCACGCACGCACAAGCACACATGCACACACTCGCGCACGCACGCACATGGCGCACACACATGCACACACCGCGTGCACACGCACAAGCACACATGCACACACCGCGTGCACACACGCACAAGCACACATGCACACACGCGCACGCACGCACATGGCGCACGCACATGCACATACCGCGTGCACCCACGCACAAGCACACATGCACACACCGCGTGCACACACGCACAAGCACACATGCACACACTCGCGCACGCACGCACATGGCGCAGGCACATGCACACACCGCGCGCACACACGCACAAGCACACATGCACACACTCGCGCACGCACGCACATGGCGCAGGCACATGCACACACCGCGTGCACACACGCACAAGCACACATGCACACACCGCGTGCACGCACGCACAAGCACACATGCGCACACTCGCGCACGCACGCACATGGCGCAGGCACATGCACACACCGCGCGCACACACGCACAAGCACACATGCACACACTTGCGCACGCACGCACATGGCGCACGCACATGCACACACCGCGCGCACACACGCACAAGCACACATGCACACACCGCGTGCACGCACGCACAAGCACACATGCACACACTCGCGCACGCACGCACATGGCGCACACACATGCACACACCGCGTGCACGCACGCACAAGCACACATGCACACACTCGCGCACGCACGCACAAGCACACATGCACACACTCGCGCACGCACGCACATGGCGCACGCACATGCACACACCGCGTGCACGCACGCACAAGCACACATGCACACACTCGCGCACGCACGCACATGGCGCAGGCACATGCACACACCGCGTGCACACACGCACAAGCACACATGCACACACTCGCGCACGCACGCACATGGCGCAGGCACATGCACACACCGCGTGCACGCACGCACAAGCACACATGCACACACTCGCGCACGCACGCACAAGCACACATGCACACACTCGCGCACGCACGCACATGGCGCACGCACATGCACACACCGTGTGCACACACGCACAAGCACACATGCACACACTCGCGCACGCACGCACATTGGGAGTTGGGGGGTCATTTCGGGCGCGCCAACGGTTCCGTAAAGCTCTCAGGTGCCCTCTCTCCTCTGTCCCTCTTCTCCTTTCCGGGACGTCACTGGGGCGTCAGACCTCCTCACCTTCCCCTGCCAGTCCCCAGACTCCGCCCACATCTCTCGACGCGTCTCCGGTCCCCTCTCGAGGCTTTTTCTCATGAACCACGGCCTGTCCTTCCGTTTGCTGACACTCCTTCGGTCAAATCGACTGTACCGTGACAATAAAAACCTAACAAATCGTTGCTGTTATCACACAGTTTTCATTTCTGGTTTTCAGCCTGGGTGTCCCGCACCGACGCGTTTTTTAATCCTTTCCCGCTGGTCTTGGGTTTTTCAGGCAGCGATGGTTTCGCTGAGGGTGACAGACGCGTCTCTGTTTCATACCCTGAGCCCGACGGCCCAGCGCGCGAGGCTCTGGGCCTGTTCCCTCTGCCGTTCCTCACTCCTCGGTCTTCTCCCTTCTGCACTGGGCCCCAGACCTCCCAGCAGTCAGTGACTAATTCGTGGGGGCCAGGACGAAGGCGCGCTTTAGAGGGGAGGGTTTGCATCTGGTTCTCCCGGGCACTGGCTGCCACAGGCCCAGGGCACTTTGGTCTAAATTCACTGGCGAGGCCACTTTGAGTCGCCAGGAGATGTGGGTGTGTGCCCAGAGCTGGCTGTGGTCCCAGTTTCCAGTGACAGCCCCACTTCCACCCCCGCCCCCGTCACCATGGTCCCGAGGTGCTGTGTCTCTGGGTTACCTGCATCCTGAAAGTTGGGGAGGGGTCTTTGTGCTCCGTGCTTTAAGGAGGGCCTCCTGCGCCCGCCCCCGTGGCTGGGCCTGGGCCGGGGTCCTGTGCCATTCAGTTCTGCCACAGTCCCTCAGGGAAGGGTACTTCCGGCCCTGCTCGCCTCCGTGCCCCCTGCCCCGCCCTCAGATCGCCCCCTTCGCTCTCAGGGTCGTGGTACCTCTGCCGAGCAGGAGTGCCTCAGAGCTTGAATGTCGGCAAGACGTGACGGACCGCACCTGCCCGTTGCCAGAAACGGAGGTCAACAAAAGCTTTACCCCGCGTCTCCTGGCCTCCCACACCCCTGTCGCTGGTGAGCTTGACCAGCGGGTTTGAAAACACACCCCGTCCCTCCCACCCCGCGTCAGAGCCCCCATCCCACACCGGCTCCTGGAAAGGACCCCTTGCCACTGGGCCGTCAGGGGCTTCGCGAATCAGCCCGGTCCTGCACCAGGGCGAAGCTGAGCCTCTGAGCCCCACCAGGCTTCTGCACCCCTCCACCCAACCCGTCCCCTCTCACTCACCTGCCTTCAGCTACTGGAGCCTTCTCACCATCCCACCCCTGAGCCAGACTCACGTCCTCCTCCAGGCCTTTCCCAAGGCCCGGAAGGTTCTTCAAGGTGCTCCGTCTCATCGCTCAAGTCCCCTCTCCAACCTGGCCCCCTCCGAGAGGACTTCCCTGAGCAGCATGCCCTCAGGGTCCATCCAGGTTGTCACGAATGGCAAGGTGCCCCTCTCTTTAATGGCTGAGTAACTGTCCGTTATCCACACCGCTCTGTTAGTGGACGCTCAGCCTGGTCCTGGCCATGGGAAGTGGTGCTGCAGTGACATCGCGGGGTGGGGGTTTTCTCGAGGGAGTGATTTTGTTCGGATAAGTACCCAGAAGTGGGATTGCCAGGTCATAGGGTGGTTTGAGTTTCAATTTTTTGAGGGCGCGGGGGGGGGGTCCCTTTTCTCCGCATCCTCGCCAGCACTTGCTGTTCTTTGTCTTTTTGCGAAGAGCCGTTCTGACGGCTGTGAGGCGGTTTTGATCGCCGAGGGTTTGGTCTGCGTTTCCCTGATGATTCGTGAGGCTGAGCACCTTTTCACGTGTCTGTTGGCCGCTGGATGTCCACTTGGAAAAAATGTCTATTCAGTTTTTCTGCCCCTTTTTAAGTTAGACTTTTCGTTTTTACTATCGAGTCGTATGAGTTCTTTACATAGTTTAGGTAGGACGTCTTATCGGATGCGTGATTTGCAAACACTTTCTCCCGCTCCGTGGGTTCCCCTTTGGCTTGGTGGGGTTTCCTCTGCCGTGCGGAAGCTTTTCAATGTGAAGTAGTCACACTCGCTGGTGTCTGCTTCTCTTGCTTTTGCTTCTGATGGCAGATCCAAAGACTCATCGCCACGGCAGGGGTCGAAGGGCCCGTCCTGTTTTTTTCTTCCAGGACTGTCATGGTTTCAGGTCTGACGTTCGAGCCCTTCATCCATTTTGAGTTGGTGTTTTGCATACGGCGTAAGATGGGGGTTCTTGGTGTCCTCTTCCAGTTTTCCCACGTCCTTTACTGAAGGAAATGTCCTTGCCCCTTCGTCATGGAGTAAACGGCCGCGCGGGCGCGGGTTCATTTCTGGGCTTTCTGTTCTGTTCCACTGACCTGCGTGTCCGCTTTTAGGCCGAGACCATGCCGTTTGGGTGACTGTAGTCTGTTGTCTAGCCTGACAGCGGGAGCGTGATACCTCCCACTGTGTTCTTCCTTCTCAAGTTTGCCGTGGCTATTTGGGGTCTTCTGTGACTCCAGGTACACTTTAGGCTGGTTTGTTCTATTTCTGTGGAAACCGCCTTTGGGATTTTAGTAGGGTGTGCATCGAACCTGTGGATCGCTTTGGGCAGGATGGGTATTTTAGCCATATTCATCTTTTAACCCGTGAACATGAATTATCTTCCATTTATTTGTGTCTTCTTCAGTTTCTTTCAACTGGATCAAGAAAAATTGTTTAAAGGTTGAACACAGCGAACCCCTCTCCCAGCCCCAGAGCTGCTCCCTGAGCTGGCTCCACCCTCTTCTTGGCTCCCATGTCAGTGCGATGATGAATTGTTAATACACATACATTTTGTTTGTAGGACAGCTGTGCCTTTAGTTTTCTGAAAATCATAAAAATCCGACAGCCTCCGAGGCCGGCGAGCAAGCGGGCACTGTCTGGGTGTGCAGGCCCCGTGCGGACCTGCCGTCTCGTGTCTGGGCAGAGCCGCTGCGGATCCTTGGGTAGCCTGCCTGGCCCCCCCACCTCCAGCTCCCCCATTACACGTGGGCCCATCGTACCATTCGTCCAAGCTTCTTCTAGGGCCAGAGGAGACCCAGCAACGCTCTGCAGCAACAATAATAATGATAGAAGTAGCTCGTTGTCAGTCTCTCTAAGTCTGCACTGAGAACAGGGAAGGCCCCTAGGGGTGACCCCCGGGGAGGAGGCGGTCAGCAGGCAGAGGTCAAAGGCCCTGGCCCCTAGGCAGCCCCTTCTGTCACAGAACTTTGCTAGGGTGGCTGCAGCGGCCGGAGCTGCGGGCTGGGCCCTGCCTGGGGGGCCCCCTCCTTGTGCGGCCCCTGAGAGCTGCTACTCGCCCCTTCGGCCGGACCGTGCACCCGGTGCTCAGGCTGCCGCTCATATCCCGCCTCTCCCAGCCCTTAGCCCCTTGGGACGCTCCCCTCCCTGGTGCCTCGGAGGAGCGCCTGAGGCCCTGGCTCGGGGCCGCTGCTCACACCCTGGTTCCCGCCCATCAGACCCAACACCTCCTCTCCTAACCAACCTTCTTAAGTCCTTCCCTCTCCTGAGGTGCAATTCATAGATGGCGTCACTGCTCTCACTCGTAATCCTGAGTGTGATGGGCTGAGTGAGGTTCCCCCAAAGTCATGTCCGCCCGGAACTTCAGGGCGAGGACTTACCTGGACTCAGGTCTTTGCAGATGTTATTAGTGAAGGGTCTCGAGACGGGATGGTCCTGGGTCAGAGTGGCCCTAACTGCAGTGGCCGGTGTCCTTAAAAGAAGAGGACACAGAGTGACAGGAGAAGAGGCAGAGACCGGAGCGATGCGGCCACACGCCCAGGAGCACAGGGGCCACTGGAACCTGGGAGGGACGAGGTAGGACCCTCCCCTCGAGCCTTCAGAAGGAGCGAGGCCCTGCTGACACCTCGACCTCGGACTTCTGGCCTCCAGGACCGGGAGAGGAAAACTGCCATTTGCAGCCGCCCAGCCGTGGTCACTTACAGCAGCCCCGGGACACTGACCCGCCGAGTAAACCCACTCGCCGCCACCCCCTCCCAGGCCGGACTTCCATCCGCCCCACCCATTTTGTATATGAAAGTTTTCAAATATTCAACACTTCAAAACAAATATTCAAATACAGTAGAGCCGCAGTCGCCCCCACGGCCACCACCCAGACTCACACTGTGTCCAAGGCGGCATTCTCCGCCCTCCTGGTGGGAGGCGCAGGGGTGCAGGCAGCACCCCGCCTCAGCCCCGTGAGGCACAGCCCCGCCAGCCCCTTCCCACACGGCCACCTGGTCAGAGCCCCACCCCTCAGGCCTGAGGACTGCGGACAGGGCGGCGGCTCCCACAGGCTCGCATAGGCCGCGTCCCCTCCAGGCGCCCAGACAGGGGCAGCTCGTAGCCCCAGCTCACGGTGGGGCTGGGCTTTGGGGATGGGGGGGAGGGGGTCTTGCTCATGCCTCGTGTCAGATTGAAGCCCACGCTGCCCTGCCCGGTCACAGTTCGGAGGGGACACGGGTCACGCAGCCAGCGCCTGAGAGCAGTCGGCAGTCAGGCCGCCCGGACCAGGTGGCTGCAGGGTGACCTCACTGCCTCCCTGATTCCCCCAGGCAGCGGAGGGGGCAGACATTGTCCAGCTGCCTCCCACCCGTTGGACCTTAAGCCTCGAGGGGCTGGGCCTGGTCTGGGGCAGGGGGAGAAGGGAGTGACGGGCTGGGGTTCCCATCCTGCTTTGTGCTTCCCAAGGCCTGGGGAGGGGGCGCTCCTGGGCTACGGGCCCAGTCACAGTCACAGGGAAAAGAAAGCTTCAAAGGCCAGGAGCCTCGGGGACCCCTCCAGCTCCCAGGCTTCTCCCATTCACTCTCATCCCCTTTGCCGCCTCCTCCAGGGAGCCAGCCTGGCTTCAGAGGTGCTCCAGAGAAGGCAGAGCTGGGGCCTCTGGTCTGAGACCGATTTCTCTCCACGAAGCCGCAGGGGAGGACGGCCCGCGAGGTGCTGGCCAGGTGGCAACCCCGAGCCATGTGCGAGGACCAAGGCACCGTGTCCCAGTCCTGCTTCTGCGAGGTGGCCGGAGTCACTCTGCTGTTTCGCTCAGAGTTTGGCAAATGACATGTGGGGGATGGAAAGTCGGAAGGCGGTGGCCCTGGCGCCGCGGGAAGGAGGCCTGCTGCCCGCGTCCAGGCCCTGCCTGGTGCGGGTCTGCCCGACTGGCCCCTGGACGCGAAGTGGGCAGCAGGCCGCAGGGCCGGACTGGACCCTCGGACCTCCCCAGGACGCCGGCTCCGGCCCCTCGTCTTGGCGTCGGTCAGTTTGTATTACACAGAGCCTGTCTGCAGAGCCAAGGGGACAAAACGTTTGTGTGTAACCCAGGGAAACGGAAACTCTGCGGCCGGCGGCGGCCGCTGGGGAGCCGGCCCCCGCGAGGGGCCGGGGCACGGGAGCTGCGAGTCCGCAGTGTCCCCCCAGCCCCGGCCGCCAGCGGGGTGGACGCCGCCCCGGAAAAATCCCAGCTCGTCCATCAAGCGTGTGTTTCGAGGCGCGTTCCCAGGTCCGAGGGGCCCAGATCCACCCTTGCAAGTCAGGTATTTTCTTAATGGAAAACTCGCCTCATTCCGCGAGGACCCGAGCCAGCTTCGCAGGAACTGCGCGGAGTCAAATATCGAAGTGCGAGTACACTGGGGCCCGCGGCCAGACGCCCTGGCACTGGGTAGCGCCGATGGTCGCGCGGCATCGTGAATTTACGAAACGTCCCCGAACTGCACACTTTAAAATGGATGGCGTGGTGGGTGTGTGCGTGTGTGCGTGTGTGTGCGTGTGTGTGTGTGGCGCTGCAGTAATGATGACAATAAAAAACGGTAAAACAAAACAAAGCAGAAGCCGGGGCCAGAGCGGCTGTCACTGGAGCAGGGAGCCTCAGGGGACAGCTCTTTGCCAAAGGCCTTCCCGCCCCACGCCACCAACCTGCGGTTTGCTCTGCGCTCCTGCGAGAAGCCGGAGAGGAGGGAAACTCACCTCCGTCTTCCTTCCGCAGGTGGCGGCTGAGGCCTGACTGTGTGTCGGGACGCCATGCCGCCTACGAGGCCAGAACAGCCGCTGCCCGTGGCGGTCCGTCCCGCAGCCGGGAAAAGCCAGGGCACAGCTGTCCCTCTTCATGAGGACAGCCATGTGAGTCCCTCGGCGGGACTCTGTTCTCGGGCGGTGGACTCTCCACGAACCTGGACGCAGCCTCACGCGGGGAGCAGGCAGCCATCGGGCCGTGTGGGGCCCAGGAACACGATAGCGTTTCTGGGGTTGTTTCAAGGAGCTGCAACCCGCCGACCACACCACGTACCCGCCTGAGTCATCCAAGTCAGAGATTTTTAGTGCGTTCGCAGGGAGCACAACCGTCACCCCAGTTTTTATCCCCACAAAGGCTCCCACTGCCCACCCCCACCCCCAACTCCTCCCCCAGTCCCAGGCAGCCACTGACCTGCGTTCCGAGGACCGCTCAGGGGTCCGGAAGATGGGTGCGGGGCGTCTGCGGGGACTCTGTTCCTCGCCTCGCTGGCCTCCCGTGGGGCTGCTTGGGAGGCATCACAGGGGCAGGCTGGCGCGAGCTTCCCCAGAGAGAGGTCCTGGGGCAGCGGGGAGCTGCGGTGACCTTCTGGGAGCTGGCCGCACCGGAGGAGGGCATGGGGAAGACAGGAGAGGGACAGTCATCGAGAGGTTGCGGCTGAGAAATATCTAACACCGCTGGAGGACGTGCGTCCTCTGGTCCAGGCAGCTCGGTAAAGGCGGCCGGGAAATTACAAGTGAGCAACCTGAGGCAGGACGTGAGTGCTACGAGCCAAGGCGAGGTTCTGTCCACAGCCGGGGAGGGCAGAGCGGCTCCCGGCACGGAACAACCACGCCGGCCACGGCGGGCCACGCGGGCGGAGCGCGGCTCCAAAGCGCTCCAGGGATGACCGTCCCCCTTCCACCGTGTTCTGGGTGAGCCATCCACGCAGCCGCCGACGAAGGCGACCTCGGACTGGCAAAACCTGAGACGCGTGTCCTCACGGGAGCCCAGGAGGGACGTGCTTGGGGAGGGAGGGAGCGAGAGGCCAGAGGCATGGTTCGCAGAGCGTTGAGGGTCGCCCGCGGTTACGGAGGGCGGACTGGGCGGTGAGAGTGGGGGAGAGGGGGCTCTCAGGCACAGCCCTCCATGGGGGCACGGGCTGATGGTGGTCCCCACCCTGCAGGCACAATGCACTTGTCATCGCAGAGGTGCCATAGGCACACACATGCACACACGTGCACACACATGCACACACACAGCACATAGACACACGCATGCACACGCGCGCACACACAGACACAGATACACATGCATGTGCACACAGACGCACACACACACACAGACGCATGCACACAAACTTGCACACAGATGGACATGTGCATGAATGCACACACAGACATGCATATGCATGTGCACACGCATGCACACACAGAGACACATGCACATGCAGACATGCACACATACACACATGTGCACATGCACACTTGTGCACATGCACACGCACACACACACGCACACACACACACCCCGCAGGCCGGGTTGGTGCTGCCGTTGGAAGGAATGGTGAAGTGAGACCCGGCCCAGCATCAGCAGCGTCCACTATGACTGTTCAAAGAAAGTTCCCACCCGAGGAGTTAAAAAGCAGAACCAAAGCCCCGGCCAGGGACAGCAGGGCGGGTCGACGGGAGGGCGCGCGTTTGGTCCTGTCGCTGTCGGGGAAAGGCAGAGGGGGAAACGTGCAGCTTCGGCGTGCGTGCTGAACGGCGAGGGAGCTGCCGAAAGGAGGTAGAAACGGGGCGAGCGGCGATAGACCGCAGCAGGGCGGGCGCCGGAACCGACCAGAACCTGAGTCCGTCGGAAGGTGGAAAGGGCCGGGGGGGTGGGGACGAGCCAGGATAGCCAGGAAGCACAGAGGGGCGGGGAGACGTTTCAAACGCACTCGTGACCCCAGGACACCCAAAGAGACTAAACCTACCAGGTAAAGAAATTGACCGATGGGAGAAGGCCGTCAGCCCGGGGGGCGTGCGGTTCATAGGCGAACGTCCTCATAAGGGAAGAGGGAAGGCAGGGCCACCCAGGACCCAGACCCCATACAGTGAGGTCTTGGGTCACCCCACCGCCTGAGGTTACGGCAGAGGTCAAGGGACACCTGGACCTGAGGCGGAAGAAAGAAGCCGGGGTCCCGGCCCGGGCGGCCCTGCCCTGTGCCGCATGCCACGCCTCTCCACCCCGGTCCCCTCCCGTCCTCCCTTGCACGATGGGTGCTGGTGGCGGCGTGTCCTGCAGTCATCCTGACCACAGCCCCAGCGATGTGGCTGGCGCTCACGGGACGCTGAGTGGAGCTGGGGACGGGAACTTCTCAGCCAGGCGAAGGACAGGACTAAGTGTGCGCGGCGGGCAGAGGGGTGGAATGGGTTGGTTTTTTGTTTTTTTTTTTTTAATCCAGCTTTGTATTGAGATATAATTCACATGCCAAAGAATTCACCCATTTCAGCGTACGGTTCAGTGGCATTAGTTACACAGACGTGTATGACCATCACCGCTACCTATTTTCAAGGCATTTTCATCGCCCCGACAGAAGGCTCGGTTACTGTCAGACACCGCGTCCCTGCTCGCCCTCCTGCAGCCCCCTGGCAGCCTCCCGCCTACTCCCTGTCTCCATGAATTTTGCCTGTTCTAGATATTTCACATAAGGGGAACCATGTACCACTTGTCCATCAGTGACTGGTTTCTTTCCCTTAGCACCACATCCCCAAGGTCCGTCCATGTCGCACGTGACAGAACTCCATTCCTGTTTACGGCCGAATAATATTCCGCCGTGTGGTCAGGCCACGTCTGTTTACCCATCCATCAGTTGATAGACACGCAGGTTGTTCGCACCTTTTAGGCGCCAAAGAAAGTGCTGCGGTGGATGAGTGTGTGTCTGTGGGTCTGCCTGAGTTCATCTTCAGTCCCTTTGGGTACATACCTGGGAGCGGAATTGCTGGGTCGTGGCGACCATGTCTTACTTAATGAAGAACCAGCAGGTCGTGTGGCTGCACCTCGGTACATCCCTCGGGGTTTTTGCTTGCCCCTCCGTAGCCACCATTCACCGTCCCGGGCTCTGCCCTCTGCCCTGAATGGTGGTCCTGGATCAATGAGGTCAAAGGGCCCCCTTGCCCTCTGACCGCTGGGCTCAGCCAGTAGGTGGGAGGAGAGCGAGGCAGAGCGTGAGCCCCTCACACCCCCCTGCCCTCCCCCTGCGGGGTCCTGTAGGGCTGGCCTTGCCCCTGGTGGAGGTGGCTGCTCCTGGAAAACCCACTTCTCCATGTGGGGTCCAGAAGCCCCACCCCCTCTCCTCCTGAAGAGATTTCAGGATTGTCATTAAAAGCGAATCAGCCTTTTGTCCTGTCGCTGTAAATACGCGTGCTGCAGGCAAGCGCTCACGTGCAGAGCTCACCTGCACCTTGTCCTACTGGTCTGAGCAGTGAATGTATCTGTTTTTCCCCTCAGCAACTCCTGCTCCCCGTAACAATTTGTGACTGTCGGTAACCCTTAACAACTCCTGCCCTTCTCCAATGTTACTACTTGCAATCTGCATAGCAACTCCCGCCATTTGTAACAGTTCGAGTTCAAACTGACCACTTAGCTTGTGTAAAATTCTTGTATATAAGGAATGTTGCAACCGAGCTGGCCGCCCAGACTCTACAGAGCACTAGCTCCTCTGGGACCGCGGACAATAATGTGAGTTCTCCTTTCTCTGAGTCACTGCTTGGTTTTTCGCTGGTCTGACTTTGGAGCTTTTCTGCAACACTCCCAGGGCCTGAGGTGACATCCCCAGCTATTTAGGGTGCCAAGTGCCCAGCCCGAAAATGCTCCTGGTCTGACAGACGCTGGTGTGTCTGCTAAACGCCAACTTCTTCTTGTCTTGGAAGTGGGGCGCAGACACCCAGAACCATGGGTCCCCGCATCCGTCGCTTCATGCCTCACCTGCCCCAGGTGTGCAGGAGGGCTCAGCTTCCGCTGAAAAGGGCGGGCAGAGCGGACTTCTTGGGGCGGTCGTGGGGTGCCCTGTGGGATGGACAGGAGGGGCCTCCTGCCCACGAAGGCCAGGCACAGGGGTGCCGGGGGAGGCCCACGGCTTGACTGTGCCCTGGGGAGGCAGGTGGTGGGCCCAGTTGTACTACCAGTAATTAACAGAGCATACAGCTGTTCGCGAAGTATTAGCTGAATAAATAAATAAATAAATCCGGGAACATATGAGTCCAGAGAAACTCTTGTTTATAAAACAGGAAAGACAGAAGAGAATCGCTTACAATACCGGAGCATGGAAAGAGCCACTGGACAAGTGGATTGTGGCGTGTCCGCAGGGCGGAGTGTCACACAGCAGTAAGATGGGCGGACAGCGGTTCCGTGACTCAACACGGAGGAGTATAAAACGTAGCTGGGGAGAAAGGCAAGCGGAGGAAAAGGGGGAGTCATTGCTCGTTTTGCTAACCCGTTTCCGGCCGCTGCTGGAGCAGATCGCCCCGGGCTCAGCGCCGTGGCAACGCCGATCTCTGCTCACGCTTCCGAGGTCGGAGGTCTGAAATCGGTCCCACGGGAGGGCAGCCAGGTGTCCGCAGGGCTGGCCCCTCCCGGGGGCACCCGCTTCCGTGCCCTCTCGGGGTGGAGGCCCCCACGCGCCTGGCTCGTGGCCCCTTCTCTGGCTTTGAGTTAGCAGCGCCTTCTCGCCCTTGACCCCTGCTCCGTCCTCACCCCTTCCCTCTGACTCTCCTGCCTCCTCTAGAAAGGACCTGTGTGATGGACCGGGCCCCCCGCGTCACCCAGGGTCCTCTCCCGTCCCACGATCCTCGACTCGATGACGTCTGCGAAGTCCCTTTGGCCACGTCAGGACACATAGTCTCAGGTTCTGGGGATCACGGTGTCTCTGGGGGCATAACTCTCTGTGCCACCCAGGTGAGTGATTACGCGGCGTTCAGGAGAAAGGCGACCCCCAGGGGTGGGCGACGGGGAAGGTTTAGCATTACCGCTGTTTTAAAGACCGGGAAGCAGCGGCATCTGTGCCCACCCACGGCCGCAGGCCCCGCTCCGCGTCCTCCACACAGCTCAGCCCCACAGCCGCGTCTCTGTGCCATGTCGACGCCCCCCATCGCGCCTGGGTGGGCGGGTGGCCTACTCCACCCCCACCCCTGGGTGGGCCATTCTGGATCCTTTGCCCAGAGTTCCCCTGTAGGGTCTCACCCACAATCACCCTCTGTGGGAACCGACTTCACGCAGACTCTTTTTTTTGAGGCGAGAGTCACACGACATGAAGCCAACCCTTTTACACTGGACGATGCGATGTCATTCGGTGCATCCACAACGCCTTGCAGCCTCCAGCTCTGTCTAGTTCCCGAACCCTCTCATCACCCCAAATAAAACCCCACGCCCGTGAGCCATCGCTCCCCCGTTCCCCCCTCCCCGAAGCCCCTGGCCACCACGGATCTCGTTCTGTCCCAGTGGACTGGCCTGTTCTGGTCCCTTCCCATAAATGGAGTCACACACTGGGCTCTTTTCTGACTGGCTTCGTCCCCCGACAACCTTTTCATCTCATTGCAGTGTGTGTCAAAACGTCATCCCTTTTGTTTTTTCTTTGGTGACTAAGATCCCGCCGCGTGGACGGACCACACTCCGTTCATCCACTCCTCGGCCGTGGGCCCCCGGGCGGGCTCCATCTCCTGGCCATTGCACGGTGCCGCCGTGGACACGGCTGGCCGTGGACGGGCTGCGTCCTGTCTTCAACCATTTTGGGTGTTTATCCCGGAGTGGAGCGGACGCGCTCTCCCCCGCACCCTCCCCTTCCTCCCCGCCCCCCCCCCCCCCCCCCCCCCGTCACCCCGCGTTCCCTCCAGCCTCCGAACGCGCGACTTCCTCTCCAATCCCCGTCTCGGGGTGGGCGTCTGGAAAACCCAGAGTTTCACAGAAGTTGAGATGTGTCGTTTTCTCTAAACCCGAGCCGCCCGGGTGGTAGCCGGCAGGCGCACGCGGCTCTGTGACTGTGCGAACTGAGACGGGGCGGGTCTGAGAGGCCGGGCCTTCGCCGTGCGGTCCCTTCCCAGGGCCCCGCGTGTCCGTCCAGGCAGACGTCAAACAGCCCTCGTCACAGAACAGCCTACCGGATGGCGCTGCTCTGTAATTTTTGGTGTGTTTGAAATAGTTTATACTTAAGAAAATAGTGCCCCGAAAAGCCTCAGAACAAACAAACAAAAGCCAGCCGCGTTTGGGGCCCGAGCAGAGGTGGGGGCGGGCCGAGCCGCTGACGGGTGCTGCTGGCATGGCCGGTTGGGAGCCGACCAGAGGCCCTGAACTTGGGGCTCGGCCTGAGCCTGGAATAGGGCCACCGAGCTGGGCGGATCTGGGGACGTGGACGGGGCTGTCCTGGGTGGGGCTGGAGCGCAAGCTGCTTTGACACCCGGCCGCTGGAGCAGGGACCTTGTCTGAGGTCCAAAGCCGGGAGGGTGGGCCTGGAAGGCACTGGGCCATCGGTAAACCTCTGTGTCCCAGCAGGGTGGCCCGGGGAGGGACCGGAGAGCAGGGGCTGCGACCCGGGGGTCCGTGTCCCTGTCCTCCTTAGCAGCAGAGCTCTGGTGCCGGGGGCATGGGGGGTTGGCTGAGCTACTGTCCCTTCCACAGAGAGGTCAGGTCCCAGGGGCTTCTGTCCCGTCCCCTATCCTGGTTCCGTCCCTCAGGGCCAGGCCACCCACCACCCCCGTCCCTTCTTATGGATTTCCTCAATCTAGGCTCTGGAAATTTTAGCTCCTCTAATTCATGACACACCCAGGAGAGGGCGCTCTTCCGCATCTCACTTTACAGACGAGGAAACTGAGGCAGACGAGGTCATGAGTCACACGGTCGGCCAAGAGGGGCGTGGGTCTGGCTCAGGGTCCACGCGCATCGCTGGATGACCGGTCATCTTTTAGGATTTCCAGCCTGCTCTGGACGGAGCGACTCGGCCCCTGCCTTGGCCACGCTGGCCGACCGGCGCGCGGCGGCCGGAGGCGGCGTCTCCCCGCAGAGGAAGAGCCGGTGGCCCCGCTGCGTGTGCAGATGCCCCGCCATCCTCTCTGCGCGCTGGGCGGCCGCCGTGCCGCATCCCAGACGCATCACGTCACCCTGCCCACGCCCTGGCCTCACACTGAGCATGACCCTTGCTCTCCTGTCGCGGACTGGAGGCTTTGTGGGAGTCCGGGGAAAAGAAAAAGTGCCAGCACTTCTAAGTGTCCACCCGAACACACGCTTTGCTCAAACGTCCTGCTCCAACGTGCCTTCCCGGCCACGTGGGGGCTGCTGGCAGCACACGCCAGAGATGCGACAGGACTTCTGCCCCTCCACGGTCCCTCTGTGGGGTCTCAGTGTCCCCGAGAGCGCCGTCGTGACGTTTTCATCAGCTTGCTGCTGTCCTCTGGGGCCCGCACTGTACGCCGGTGATGCCACACCGTGGGGATGGGTGCAGACGGGGTGCCAGGTCCTGCGGGGGGGGGCGGGGGGCAGCACCGCGCTCGGCCCTCCCTCCCCAACCCTCCCAGGCCCCGTCACGTGGAAATTAAAACACCGTCTTCCAGGAAATTAACGCACACCACCTTTACGAGGCAGCTGTTCTCGGGTGTGAACTTAGCTAAGAGACCCGCGTCCAGGGGGCGACTGGAGGGGTCCCCTCCACCCTGGCCATCCCCCACTTGTAAACGAACCCCGGGAATGTGCTGCTGCTTGGGGCGGCAGATGGAGGAGGTCACGCCGCTTGACGCGTTCCCGTGAGGAGACAGGCCCCCGCGGGGGCTGGTCTTCCTTTAATGGCTTTGGGGCGCCACGTGTTGGCGCAGCCCAGGGCTTGCTTTTGGGGTCAGCGGGCGCCCCTCTGACATGTCCGCAGCCCCGGGGCCCGGCGGCCGGCCCTTCACTCAGGAATCCGAGCAGCTGACCACACGGGTTTGGCACCACTTCCCCGCTTCCCCGTCAGGAATTTCACGTTTCAATGGAATTTCTCCAATTTACTTCCAGCCGCTTCTGCTGTAAGGGCCTGAGTCCTGGGCTGCGCATTTCGTAAGCCTCACTGAGTTCCGTGTGCCCGACCATGCGTGGAGCGGGGTCCGTTCTCACCTCCGGTTTACAGCAAGGATCAGAGAGGGGAGCAACTGTCCTGGGGTCACCCAGCTAGGAAGTGCGTCCCTGAGTGCACGCGGAGACCGGTGCGCCCCACATGGCAGAGGGCTCGGGGGTGGCGCCCGCACTGGGCCAGACAGGGCTGGAGCAAAGGCCGGTGTGTGGACTCCCCACATCCTGGCCCTGATGATGTCACCTCCCGGCCCCAAGGCAGGCCCCGGAGGGTGGGAGGGAGGGAGGGGGCCAGATGAAGGAGGGGGGCCGTGCCATCAGCCTGCCCGCTGGCCACACAGCTCACTCATCTTCTAGACGCTGTGCTGAATCTCGGACCAAAAGGTATTTTCCGAGCTGTGGTAAAGTCATCTGTATGGGAGCCTCACAGATGGAAATAAAACATTTACCATTTGGAACGAAATTCCAAGTGGAGCAGAAAGTGCTCCGAGCAGAGGATGTGGGGCGTGGCGGGGCTTCGGAAGCACACAGCTGGGCAGCAGCTGTGGCCGTGCTGAGCGCTGAGGGGACCCGGGTGGGTTGCTGGGGACTTGGCCCCGAGGCTGGGCTTTGTGGGCCTCGCCCCTGGGCGCGTTGCTGGCCTCCCCTCCCAGCGGCCAGTGCAGGGCCTGCTGGAGCCTGGTCCTCGGCCGCTCTCCAAGCTCCTTCTAGGGCGTTCTCGCCGCTCCCCCGCCCCCCAGCCCATCGCTCCCCTCGAATCCGCCTCCTCGCTGTCCCACCACGGCCTGCGGCCAGCTGGTCTCTCTCCACCCGTGGTCTAGATGCCCAAGGAGACCTGGGGGGTCTGAATGTCCTGCCGAAAGAACCTATATGAACCCCTTGTTTGGGGAAACTGAGGCCTGGGTGAAGAGGGAGCTTGCAGGGTCACTCCTGGCGTGAACGGCTTACACCCCCCGCCCCCTGGCGCCGTCTGGTCCCCCTCCACCTCCTCCCACTGACCGAGCTTTTGGGTCTGCCGAAGGGACGTTGCTGTGGGTGCACAGGTGGTCACGGCTGAGCCGCAGGTAATGATAGACACCGGGGGACAGCCTCCCTTCCCACTCCCCTGAAAACGCACACCCTGGCTCCCCAGAACTGGGTGCTGGGCCTCTCTCCCGCGGGGGGTCCTGACTTAGGAGCCGGCCCTCGTCTCTGGGGACGGGGGAGTCATGAGCGCTAGGAAGGGGAGACCAGATGTCTGCAGGATGCTGGCGCCCCCGCCCTCGGGCCAGGCCAGTCCCACGGCGCCCCTGAAGAGGTCCCCTCCTCACCTCCTGTGAGGACCCGCGGGGCGGTCTGGGCGGCTCCAGGAGAGGGTCCTGGGACCTTCCTGGGTGGAAGGACCCAAGGCCCGTGGACACGTGAGGCATCTGTTAGTGTCTTGTTCACAGCTGCCTGTGGGCTGTGGCCATGACTTCCCAGGCCCTGCTCCCACAGTGACCCCCCACCGGCCTTCGGTGACCCGGGGACCCACCACCTCGTCTGTGGGACAAACCCCCTATTGATTCTCTGGTTCAACTGGAGGGAAAAATCCCCCTGAACCTCAGCCAAGGGTGTGGGGAGCGCTCTGGGCTCCAGAGCCGGAACCCAAGGAGGGGGGGGCCTCCCAACTTTTATGGCTTGCTTCAAATAACTTCCTGGAAATGGCCGAGTGCGGCTGGCAGCCCTGGGTCTCTTCGGGGAGCAGTGTTCCATGCGAGGGAGAAGAGTCACACCTGGCCGTGTGCCGCTCGGCCAACCTGGCCGGAGGCTCCCGGGGTCCACAGGGGCTGGGGCTTCACCCGGAAGGGAAAGGCCCCTCGTCCAGCATGGCAGAGCCCCCTGGCGCTCTGGGCTGCCATGCTGCTCTTCAGGACCCTAGAACCTTCCCGTGGTCTCCGGGATGGTGACAATCTGCCTCGGCTCACTGGAGTCGCCAAATCTGCCCGGTGGACAGTACTGCTCAGCCACAGCACGTCCACCCTACAATTTGCTGTTAGTCAGAGGGCTTAGGTAAGCAGAAGCAGCCTCAAACTCTTTGGAAGGATGATATAAGTCACCTCAATAAATACACTGTTAACCAGAACACTCCATGCCCGCCGCGATAGGAATAGCACTATGGTCTGCGGCCCCGCCACCCTGCCCAGGCCCGAGGCCTGATCTCAGAAGCTAAGCAGGGTCGGGCCTGGTTCGTACTTGGATGGGAGACCACCCAGGAAGACCAGGTGCTGCAGACGTAAATAATAATAAATTAAAAAAAAAAAAGGGACTGGCAGTGGCTGCCGGCGACAGTTCCGCCAAGAGCCGGGCTCCCGCTTCCCTGTGTGACCTGGGGCCGTTACCTAACCTCCCTGCGCCTCCCTTTCCTGAGGACGATGCGGGTGCTCACTGCCCCGGGCAGAGAGCGGGGAGCAGCACCCGCCAGCAGGGCCCGCCCTCGGCGCTGGGCCGAGGTCTCTATCGCCGGCAGAATCTTCGCTGCTGCGCACATTTCCCTGCGTGTATCGTGGCCGCTTCTGTGAAAACGAGCGGATTCGCTGCGGCTTTCTACGTGCCGATCGCTATGACCGGGTCGCCCTGCCGCCCGGGACACCCGCTGGCCCCCCGCCGCGGCAGCAGGGGCGCCCCTTTCTGCCCGTGCCCTCGCCAGCACCAGGTGTTGAAAACTTGCGAGTTTTGCCAAGACAACACGTCGAAAACGGGACGGGTCGTGCCGCGGACCTTTTGGGTAATGGTAGGCTCTTCGCTTTCCCTTTCGACGCCCATCGCCTGCTTTTCCCGTTGATTTGCAGAAGCTCTGGGGTCATTAAGAAATCGAGCCTTTGTCTGTCCTGCAACAGACAAAGGTCGCCTCTGCCTTTAAACCCAGGTGTAAGACGTTTGTGTGTACGGCGCGCGGGGGGACCTATGCACGTGTGTGCGCAGGGCTCTGCGCGGCAATGCACGTTGTCACACAGCTGCGCACACGCACCACGTGTGTGCGCGCCCGTTCTACAGAACCTGCGAATCGCAGGCGTTCAAATCGATCGGCACCTTGGGGCGCAACAGTTTTGGGTGCCGTCTAGAATGGTCTTTTCTCCTCCAGGGTTGTATTATAGAAATCCACGTGTATTTCCCCCCACCCCAACTTTTATACGGTTTTATTTTTCATGGTTAAAACGCTCTCCTTCTGAATTTGTTTGGACGCGAGGCCCGCAGTAGGGACTCAGTGCTCCTGCAGCTTTTCCCGCCAAATGACTAGCTCGCCGTCTTACCGCGACGTACAGAGCAACAGAGCACGCCGTCTCCCTGCAATTCATCGTCTTCGAAGATCCCACACGTCTTTCCGGGGTCATTTCCAGATCTGCTCAGTCCCACTGACGGGGCTGGGTGTCCGCCGCTGCTCGAGGGTGGCGGCTTCCGTCGGAGGGGGCTCCCCAGGCGGCGTCACCCCCGCGGCAGAGAATTTTCTGGCCCGTCCCTGGGAAGGGGACGTATGTCATTCGAGCTGGAGTCGCTAGTCACGTTCCTCCATCCCACCTTGGAGCACGCTGCTGGGGATTTCAATCCGTGGGATTCAGCTGAATTAACAGATAACTGAGGTGGAAATAATGTTTTTATGTTTAGTGTGCGTCCTAGCTATGAGGAATTCCCTTGTTTTTTTCCTTTTTTCACTCTTATTTTATACGACTTAGTTTTAACGTTTCCTTCATATGGACCCTGTGAGTTTCCTAAATGAGCTCAGCTGTTTTGGAAGATTTGTTAGTGTTTGTAAGTGGGTTCTTCCATGCCCTTGCTCGCTCTGTTTCTTTTACGGGCAAGTAGCTGATAATCGTCCACTGATTCTGTGGCCGGGCCCCTGTGGGCTGACCTTGGCCCTGCCGGTGCAGCCCGGGCAATGTCCCCTCCCTGTGCTGGGGTGCTCTGCCCTCTCCGCAGCGCACAGAGCTTGGATGGGGGTGTCCGTGCTCTGGATGAAGTCGGGGGTTGGCGCGGGACGGGGCCGCCTATCTTTTTAATCCCAGACCCGCCTTCTCCCTCATCTTATCAAAGAAAACCAGAGGAAAAGAAAGGAAAAGATCGCTCCACGCTCGGCTTCCCCTGTGACCAGCTGCAGGGAGGCGCCGGTAATTAGCACAGCCTTTAAAAACCAGGACTCCTTCCCCCAGCTCACTGGAGGCCACCAGCAAATACCAGCAGCGTGAGTCACCACGCATGGGTGTCACTCGCGGTGGGTGGGTGGGGCGAGAGCGCAAACAAAGGCAGGCCACCCTCCCACCCAGAGGGGCCTCCGACCCGAGCACCCACCCCTGGCAGGCTTCTCCTTCAAACAGGCAAATTTCCTTATCTTCTCCTTTTGGAAAGGCCTCCGCGTGAGTGCGCGTAGCGGTGGGAGGGAATAAGCGAGAGCCACGCGCAGGGGTGGGATGAACCTCGCACGTGCCGACTGAAGACATGGAGGTGCCACGTACCACGCCGTGCAGCTGCGGTTGCTTAAGGCCGTGCTGGAAGCCAGGGAGGTCACGTAGGGGGCGGGCGAAGGGACGGTGGTGGGGGGGTTCACGGGGTTCACGGGGCTCCCGGGAGATGGTGCTGCTCGAATTCTCCACCTCGGTGTCCTAACCTGGGCGCGTGCTTTGTGACCCTTCCCCGGGCGACGTGCTGGTGACCCGATTAGCTTTCCGTAACACGCGTCCCATTTTTCTCTTAAAAATAGTTTTTTAAAAAGGGTTCCAACGTGCATGTTACTAAAATTCATTTTTCCGAGTCGCAAACGCTAACGGGGCGGGGGGGGGGGACATCTGCCTTTCTAGGTCGCAGGAAATTGCAGGCCACGTGTGCGCTATCAGGACTTGACGGAAATCAAGACCGAACGGCGGCTCCGGGGCTTGGCCTCCCTTTAAAGGTCCCAAAGGTTATTTTTAGCATCTGAAGCTCATCCTTCCCGTCCTGCATTTGAACTTCGCGTTGTGACAAAGCGAGTCCGTTGGTGTGTGCCCTTTCCCCCGGAGGACCGAGGCTCGGCCCGCGTCACAAAGAAAGGCCTGTGGCTTCACCCAGCGAGACGAGGGCTCTCCCTCCGGCCTCCCATCTGGGCTGAAATTTCATTCTGACAAATGAACGCCGTGGCGGTTTCGCCCGATGACAGGCCGCAGGCCCGCGGCCGGCACCGTCCAATGCCCCTCCTGTCTCGAGGAGGCTTTCGGGTGGGAAGACCCCACGGTGCGGGCTGTGGGGACCCTCCTCGGGCCCGCCTGGCTGGGGCAGGCTCTGCCTTCTCTGGTTGCACACAGAGCACAGAAGCTTATCCGTCACGTTCCCCGCGTCGGGACGGCATCTGGCTGACAGGGGAAGGCTGAGCCCTGTGCTGCCTCTGGTGGGTTCTGCATTCTTTCCTAGTGAAGTATTGTGCATGGAAAACCAGAATATATGGTCAGCATTCTTCCCATAAACAGGGTGATTGTACATTGTGGAAGAATCACTTAGCGAGGACTGGGGGGCGGTTGCCATGGTGACACCCCCCCCATCCTTGTGGTCCCAGCATGCTGCCTACGTGGAACTGGGCGGTCCGGTGCCCAGTTGACATGTGGCCGCAGAGGCAGGGCCGACTTGCTGCTCCATTCCCTGGCCGTCATTTATGTGAGTGTGCCCTGGCCTCAGGGCCTTTCTGTCCCGTGCAATCACACGGGGGAGCCTAGGATGAGGCTCCCAGGGGAGCAGGGCCCGCACCACTCCACCGCATGCCCCCTCCCCAAGGCCGCCTCTGGGAGTCTTCAGGGCCCCAGAAAACACAGCTGGAACCCGACCAAACTCTTCAGAGTCTGCCCAGAGGGCCTGTTTCTCACCCTCTCTAAGCTGCATTCAGGAAAATTTATCTGCAGTCTGTATCAGTCCGGGCAGGGCCGACTCTGCATGCGAGGTTCATTCCAGCAGGACCATTGCCTAAAGTGTGTACACGGAACTATTTTCGAGCCGGTTTTCAGTAGAATCTCAGATGTTTTCCTAGAGGAATAAAAGGTTGGCTCCAGACCATGCTGAAAACCCCAGGCAAGAATCCCATATGCACTCTGAGAAGCACTTCGTCTTTTTCCACGGCTGGTTTACGTGCAGTTAATCCTCCCAACGTCCCCTTGAAAGCGAGCCATGAACAGTCAATCCCCGTGACTTTTTTGTATGACTAATTAAAAGCACACTCGCCATATATCAAAATAGTCCACGTCGACAGGGCCTGCTCTCCGCGCGCCTGACGTGGCTCCCGGGCCTGAGGACAGCGGCCGCCCAGCCCCTGGGACAGGGCTCCGCTCCCCAATCCTGACTGCTGGGGGCGGGGCCCTGAAGACCGTCGGGGCAGCTGGCCTGTCACGCACAGGGTACCCGCCACCACCTCTTCCTCTCACAGGGCACAGGGGACCCCCGGCCCTCACAGCCGGCCCCCTCTCCTGTCACGCCTGGTCCTGGCACCGTCAGTCCTGGGTTGGGGGTCAAGGTGGATTCTGCGGAAGCCCTGGAAATGTAGGGCTGTGTACGGATGGTTCCGGGGGCGTGAGGGGCACCGGACTGGGCAGCGGGAGACCTCGAGCTGTGGTGAAGTCAGGACAGGGACCGCGTCCCTGCCTGATGATTGGTCACGTGATGTGGGGGCGCCCAGGGAGGGGGCGCCCTTGCCCAGGGAGCTGTCAGTCACGGCAGTGAGCACTCCCTGCTCCGGGGTGAGCCCTTGGTCCCGCAGGGGCACCTTGAGGGGGGGGGCCTGGCCAGCATCCAGCCCACCTACGGTGCCGCTCACACCTCGCTCATCAGCCACGCACCCCGCCTGGGGAACGGCTCCTCCAGGGGTGTGGCTGAGCCCTACAGAGCAGGTGGGGGGAGCGCAGCTTCCCTGCGCCCTCACCCTCGCCCGCTGCTGCTGGAGGGAACCCCGCTCACCGCGTCTCCCCGCCTCCACCCGGGCTTGCTTCCTTTCACCCTTGACCCTCAGCTCCGCCGGTGCGGCCCGGGCTTGCGTCCAGAGCGGGTCCAGGCCCTCAGCCGGGGGCTCGGAGCCCTGGTTGTCACGCCTTCGGGCGTGTGTGCTGTGTCTGTCCTCTGCCTGTCCATCGCAGGCAGCTAGCGCTGTGCACAGAACAGGTGACACTCTTCCCTGCCCCAACACTGTGACAGCACACCCCTCCCCACCACCGGCAGGTGGTGACGCCCGCTAACCAGTCGGTGACATGCTGGTGGGATCACCTCCCTCTTGACCCGCTGGCCTCTAGGCCCGAGGAGCCTGAATTATGTGGAAGGAAGACAGGCTCCCCGGTCAATTGCTGGGAGTTCTGGGGGCCCCTTCCTCTAGCCTGGGGTCCTCAGAACAGGGTTGACTTAGGGAGCAGACCACGCCCTGGAGCAGGGGCCACTCTCACCCTCACAGGCGTCATCTCCAAGCCAGCACCTCGGCCGCGTCTTCGAAGGCCCTTCCACGGCTCCATCAGGCCGCAGCTGCGGGGCGGTGTGGCCCGTGACGGGCCCAGCGCACGCAGTGTTCGCCGGCGCGGGGTGGGCTGGCTCGCGAGAGCCGATGGTGCGCGTCTCCTCCCAACTCTGCGTCCCGTGCCACTGTGTCCTGTCTTCGAGTGTCAACGAGGTGGAGTACGTCCACCCCGGGGATTGGCAGGTGCTGCGTGGAGAGCGAGTGTGTGTCACGTGAGTGTGTCTCCGCATCCCGCCCTCGCCACGCCCCGTAATAGAGGCACCATCTCCGCTCGGCCGATGGGGGGCCCGGGGAGGCCAGGAGCCCCGGGAGTCGCACGTGTCCACTGTGGGGACCACGAGCTGAACCCAGGTGCATGTAACGCTGCACCCACCTCCCGGCCCTCATGGCCCCTGTCCGTGTCCGGCTGTGTCTCCCTTCGGTGCTGACACCGAGCCATTTCTGAACACCGCGAACAGAAGCTGTGTCACGAGTCCTGCTCTCCGAGACCAGCTTCTGCCTCTCGGGGGCCGGCGCTGGGCAGTGCAGAGCGCCGAACCTCTCAGGGTCTCGTGGACAGTCCGGTCGCTGTCCAGGGTCGCTGGAACCCCCACATGTCGCACGCCCGCCGCGCAGCCGGGAGCCTCGTGGCTCGGGGCGTGGTTCCCTCCGGGACTTCCGCCGGCCCGCTGCCGGCGCTCTGTGCCAGCCTGGGGCTGGGGTGCGGGTGGCGAGGAGGGAACACGGGGGTGCTGGGCCCTTGGAGGAGCAGGGGAGTGGCCCCCCCCACAGAACTATTGCTTCCGGTGTCCTTGGAGGTCCTTTGTGGGAGAAAGCTGCACCCCCAAGGCCCACGTTGGGCAGAAATAAATCAAAATACATACTTAGCTAACCAGGGACACCAAAACTAGTTTTTTCGCTGTCAGTGTTTCTTCTATGAAACTTGTGTTGACGTAGCATTGGCTTAGGACATCGCGTAAGGTTCAGGTGGGCAGCGCTGTAACGGGGGTCCGTGTGCTCTCCTGCGCGCTCCAAGCCCGGTGTCCGTCGGCCGCCGGACATTCAACCCCCTTGACTCGTTCCTGGTCGCCACTCGCCTGTCTGTCTTCTGTGTCTATGTTTTTGTTTTGTTTTGCCTGTTTATTCCACATATGAACCATGTGATTCTTGATATTTCATGAAAGCATTGAGGTAGTCCTCTGGGAGAAAATAAACATTTTCTTGGGCTTTTCCCCTTATTTTAGTGGACACGGCGTTTAGAACTACATCCGAGGGGTGGAGGGGGGTGGGCACTGTGCTGGGCATGTTGGGGGACCGAAGGCCCCCGGGGGACCTCCAAGGAACGGCCCTACAGGGCTTCCGGCGAAGAGAGTCTCTCCCTGGGCATCTTGCTGCCTGTCGCATGCTTGGAGCATTCGTTCAAAGTGCCCTGGCCACGTTGATACGTACCCTTCACCCTCATTAGAAAAGGTTTTCTGCGTAATGACCATGACTTTCACCGAAAGTCACGGACTCTCGTCTCGGTTGGTTTCGGGACCGCCCCCCCCCCCGGGGGCAGAGTGTCCTCCTGGTGGCTTGGGACCCACCCCCATGTCCCACACGACCTTTCATGACCTCGCCCAGTTGCCGGGCCAGCCCCACGTGGGCTCCCAGAGCTGGCTCAGCCCCCAGCCCAGAGGAGACCCAGCTGCTGCCTGCGTGGTGACCGTCACCCACCTCCCTAGACCCTGCGCCAGACACAGAACCCAGGCCAGCGGCTGCACAGGGCGCCAGCATTCTCCACAGGACCCAGGGTCCCCCTGCCCCTGGCTGCGGGGTCCTGTAATCGACGCTGTGTGTCCCTCCTTCTCCTTTGGGGCATGGAAGGGGACACTTCACACAACCATCTTCACCCCAAAGCAGGCTTCCTTCTCCCTGGCAGTGCTGGCGGCTGGTCAGGCTATTTCGAGCCCTCGGCATCCCCGAGCCCAGCCCTCCCCTGCTCATCCAGCCCTCCTCCCAGGGCCTTGAGCGCAGACCCCTCGGGGGGTGGGGGAGGCACCTTCCAGCTGCGCCAACCGGGCGCCAGGGAGGCGTAAAGGGCAGGCGCGGGGGCAGCCACCCCGTGATGGCTGCTTGGCCCAGGCCGGAGCGTGCTCGTCGGCACCCGCGGGAGCCACCCTCGCCCAGGCTGGGCCTGCTTCCTTTAACGCTTCCGGCTGGCTGCCCCCACCTCCCGGAGCCCTGACTTCCGTCTCCCCTGCTTCCTGGCGTTCTGTGTCTGCTCGGCTCGCAGCTCCGAGAGCCCCCTGGCCAGTCCCCACCCCTCCACGAGCTCCTGTTCCATCTGTAACGAAGAGCAAGAGGCACCTTGACGGTCCTGGGCACTCTCGGGTGATGGCCTCGGGGGCCGTGCGAGAAGGGCTCTGAGCCCTCGTCTACGGGAGAGCTGTGGTGGGGCCAGAAGGAACCGGGGCGGCGGGACGGCTGCCTGTCCTTTGCCGTCCCGGGGTGGACGGTGCTTCGCCACCTGGGCATGTCCACGTCACCCATTTACGTCCTCTGGAGGAGTCTGTAACTACGGCCCTCGGCGTCAGAGCCGAGGGGACTGCACCCCAGGGCGCATGGTGGCAGAGTCAGGGTCAGACTGGGGGCGGAGGTGACCGTGAGGGGTCAGGGTCCGAGGTCCTGGAACACAGGCAGGATGGCTCACTGAGCTCCATCCCCTTCGCCTGACCCCAGGGGGAGACCCCAGAGTTCCCCGCTGTCCTGCGGAAGCCACCGTGTGTGGGGAGCGTGTCCCAGTCAGCAGGGGCGTGGACTTCTGCCTGGATGGGGAGGGCGGCCGGAGCGCCAGGCAGCGTCCCCAGGCTCAGTTGCATCAGCCTGCCCCGCCCGCCGCCCAGCAGCTGCAGGAGCCGGCGTCCTGCAGGGCGTGCGTGGCGGTGGGGGCCAGGGACCCTGACGCAGGATCTGGCCCTCCCGGCCACCGTCCCCTCCGGCCCCTGCTCCACCGTGTCGGGTCTGGGAGTCCCCTTTCCCCGCACGTTGCCTTTTCTGCTTTGTTTCAATCACCCCCGATCGCCGCAAGGCCTGGCCCAGGCCGGGGACACGGAACAACGGCTTCTGTGGTCAACTGCGTTTCCCTCGGAACAAGGCGTTGAAGTGATAGTGACATGAGCCAGCGTCAAAGCCGGTGGGGCTCTAGCGAGGTGTCCCAATTGACAGGACGATGACGTCCACGCACTCTGCGTCTCGGGGGCCCGGACTTCGCGTGGAGATGGCCCGGGAGGTCTGTCAGCTTTCTCCGGCTCGGCGCACCTCCAGCCAGCTCGCTTGGGGGCCCGGCCTTTCCCCACCCCCAGGGCCCCTCCCCCCGGCTCTGCCTAGCAGAGACGAGCTATAAACCAGTCTTCCTTCTGGGAGTGATTTAAAACTCACTATGAACGGTTGACTCACAGTCTAAAAATGTGCCCAGGGCATAGTTGTGGCGACCGAGCCTGGTTTGTGGACCGAGCCCGAAGCCACGCTCGGCCCGGGCCTCTCTGCAGAGCGCTGCCCGTCCCGAGCACACGGCCGCCAGCGCCTTCCTGCCCGCCCACCCGCCGCCCTCACGGTCCCCTTCCCGCCTTCCGCCGTGGGGTTTGGCTCGAGACGTGGTAGAGGGGATGGAGGGAGGAAGCCATCTGGAGAGGAATCAGTGTCCAGACGGGAGAGGAAATTGCTCCGAGATGATGGGAATGGAAGCAAAGCCGGGCGGCCAAGTTGAATGGAGGGGGGAGCGGGGGCAGGGCGGGGGGCACGACCCCGCGGGGCTCTGGGCCCCTGCCCCGGCCACGCCGTGCCCTGACATTGGGGGCTGGGGGACAGGGCTTGGGGAGGGGCACCGAGGAGCCTGGCTGGTGGACATCCTGGGTCAGCAGGAGGGTGGGCACGGACAGGACCCTGGAGATGGGGTGGTCATTCCAGAGCCCAAAGAGGGGGCCGAGGAGAAGGGACCAGGCGGACGACGAGGACCGACCTCCAGCCCCCACGTGGGAGCCACTCTGAGCCTCCCGAGCACCCTCTACGCCCAGGGTCCTGGGGGCCCGTCAGCTGCTGAGGACGCTGAGGGGAGGCAGGGGAGGTTGGGGAGCGGCATCCGTTTCCCCGTGAATGCACGGAGTGATCTGGCGAGGAGGGGCGAGGAGATGACAGGAAGGCGGTGGGTCCCCAGGAAGATGCAGAGGGGGCTGCGTCCTGCAGGCCTGGCAGAGAGAGCCAGGTCTGGGGGCGGGGATGGGGGCGGCCGCTCCAGGCGACCTGGCTGAGCAGAGGCTCTGTGGGTGGAGGGGAGTCGGGGGGCTCAGGTGGCGACAGAGAGGTAGACAGTGAAGGGAGACATTTAGGGTCGAGGGCAAGATGCGACGTGGGGATCAGAGCCGCCGGGCCCGGCTCGGACGAGGCAGGCGGCGCGGGGGCTGGCGGAGGGGAGGGGGCCGGCCGGCTCCCCACTCCTCGGGCCTCAGAAGGGGTTTGGGCTGGGCCCCTGCCCCTGGGGTTCAGTTCTCCCCCTGCTCTGCCCCTCCTCAGCCTGTGGTGAGGGTCGGATGGGACAGTCTGGGGGACGACGGTTAAGGGGTCCCAGTGTCGCTCCCCACGGTGTGGCCGCTGGCTCTGCCTCGCGGAGCCGCAGTGAGAAGGGGCATCGCCTGGCAGGAGCCCAGGACGGGGCCGCGAGGAGAGAACACTGCCCCACCGCAGACCGACCGCGGCGGGACCCACGGCCCGCGGAGCGGGGCGTCGCCTCGGGCGGGCCCAGGGGTCCCAGGGGAGCCCCCCATGCCGGCGCCCTCCTGCCCGCTCTCCTGCCAGCCCCCTGGAGCCAGCCCCGCGGCTCGCCAGGCGACATCTGCTGGCCACCCCGGTCCGCGCCGTCCCCGGGACGGGACGAGCCGCGTGGACGGCGTGGCCCACGTGACGTGTGGCCTCCGTCTTCTGAGGACAAGCCGAGGAATGTGCTCGGGGACAGGATCCGAGGGTCACTGGGCAGGCGGCGAGGTCCGGGCCGGGCCGGGCATCTGGAGAGCAGACGCGAAGGCTGAGCTCACTGTCACGCTGGGCCAGCAGCTCCCCGCGAGGTCACAGGCGCTGGCCGGGCGCGGTGCGGATCCGGGCGGGGCCGAGTCAGCCGGAGAAGCCCACAGGGTCTGCGCGTCCGGCCATGGGCAGCGCGCCCGGGGGCAGGGGCTCCCGCACAGGGCCTGGGTCCTCGGACACTCGGACACTCGGGGCGCGAGCAAACCGGGGCCTCGGGAGGCTCCGGAGTGTGTCGGCGTGTCGGGCAGAGACGGAGACTGAGGGCAGGTGCACCATCTCACCCTCCACGGCTGCGCCGGGCGGCCCGCGGCGGTCGCTTGGCCTCTCTGGGCCGGTGTCTCCCTGTTGCGCATCTGTCCCGTGGTGGTCACTGTCACACAGCTGCTGCCCTCTAGGCCCGCGGTGGTCAACGCCGCGCGGCCGAGGGCGGCCCTGCGGCACGCTCACGCGGAAACGCGTTCGGAGGTGGTGGAGACGGTGGGTGTGGGGTCACAGGAGTTCTCTGGCTCAGTGGCCGAACTGGTCGTGGGGGGCCCTTTTGAAACCCGCTGAGGAATTAGCGAGTTCCGGGGAGGCACTGAGCGCCCGCTGGGACGGCCGGCGAGGTCCGGCCCGTTCGTCTTCAGAGGGGGCGCGAGACGAGGAGCAGGCAGCGCCTTCCGGGTCCCGGGGCGCCGGCTCCCCGTGTGGCTCTGAGGCCGAGCCCGACCGCCGTCTTGGTGACCGTCTCTGGGACGTGCTCCGGCTGGTCTCAGACGGCGAAACCAGAAGCCCGTGCAGGCTGCTGGGCCTCCTGGAGCGCCTTCGGGGGGCCAGGCCCACCGCAGGGACTTGGGGGGCTCAGGAAGAAGCCCGGCAAAGTCCGCGTTCTCTGGGGGTCCTGCCCACCCACCAGGAAGGGGAGGGGCCTCGCTCCGTCAGGTGCCAGGGGCAGGGGCTGGCGTGGGGACCCTGGGGGGTCCCGGATGGCGTGGGAGGATGGGGCCGGAACCGCGAAGCACTGCCCGGCGGCAGCTGCTGTCTGCCGCGTCGTCCCGAACCATGTCTTAGATGAAGAAACTGAGACCCACCTCCCCAAGCTGCATGGCACGTGGGGGGCAGAGCATCTGTGAACCCGGCTGGGGGGCCAGTGCGGCATTCGGCACCTGACCCACGCCAGCCTGGAGTCTGCAGAGCCTCTGGCCCAGAGGGCCTGGCTGTTTCTACACATTGTGCATCTGCAAGGAAACAGACTTCCAGCAGAAGGTAGGGGCTCAGGAGTCCCCAGGGGGAATGTCCTGACAGGCAGGAAGTGAGCTGGCGCTGGGCTGTGCGCCTCAGCGCCACGGTCGGCAGCCCGGCCGGTCGGCTTTCTGGAACGGCCCCTCGGCTTGCCTCGTGTGCGGAAGGCGGAGGGGCCTACGCGGGGGCAGGGAGCACGTGAGAGGGCAGGTCTCGCTTCTCTTTAATCCCAAAGCCAAAGTACGAGTCCCTAGCCACCTCGTGCAGTCGGGTCCCTGGGACATTTTCGTCTGAGATCCATCTGTCTTCTGTGCTGCTTTCCTGGCTGAGGATATACATTGCAAGAACATGGTAGAAAAGGTTACAGGTTATGTATGTCATGGCCCCTCGTCCCGTGGCTGCTGTGCCCTGGCCAGGAGTGTGGCCGCCTGGCCCCAGCTCCCATGCAGAGCTGGCCCCTGAGTGTTGGGAAGTTAGTACAGCTCATCCTGGGAGGCACATGCGCAGTGGGTGAGGACCCAGGGTTGGCGGCAGACCACCTCGGTGCAAGTCCTCACTCCACTGCTCAGAACCGTGTGACCCCGGATCGCCGCGGGCCCCTGCACGCTGACTTCCTGGCTGGTACGGTCGGGCGTCTGCAGCTGGGGACCCCTCGCTCCCTGGAGCCCATGCACACCCGCCTTTGCCCAGCAGCCAACATGCCTCGGTCGGGTCCAACGCACCAGGCCCTCCCACGGGGGACTTCAGCGATGGCGGCTGAGCTCTGAGATCCAGGGATGGACCCCACCCGGAAACGTGAAAGGGCCCTTGGAGACTGTGTCTGCAGACCCTAGGGACAGTGCTGTGTGCACAGGAGCCAGCAAAGAGGTATCGCTTTTGGGACATCAGCCATGACGGCAAAGGTTTATTCAGCATCAGCTGGCGGCAGCTGCTGTTGTTCTGTGCATTCCGTGTGTTATCTCCTGTCCTCCCTGTGACAACCTACCCAGAGGTTGTGTTATTGTCTTCATTTTGCATTGAAGACACTGAGGCACAGAGGCATTTAAGACACCCACCCCAGTCGCACATCTGGCAGATGACGGAGCCGGGATTCCAACCCGGGTGACCTGGTTCCCGTGCTTTTGCCCAGGGTGCAGCACCAGGTGGACCCCCGGCCGGGGAGCACAAGGGGGTCTGGCTCATGCGGCATTTCCGAGACTTCTTGTTGTTTAGTGAGAGGTCTGTGTTGTTGACGGATCATTATCGCCACTTGTTGAAAAGACTGCGTTCTCCATTGAATTGTCTTTGCATCATTGTCAAAAATCAGTTAAATAACATAAAAAAATGACTTAAGTATACATCTAACACACTACGTGCAGGATCTGTCTGTGGGAAAGCACAGAACGTTGTGAGTGAAATCAAGATCTAAGCCAATGGAGAGAAGAGACAAGCCACAGACCGGGCAAAGTATTTGCAAATTTCACGTCCAACAAAGGCCTCGTCTCTGGAATATATTAAAAACTCTTACAACCGGACAGTAAGAAAACAACCTAATTAAAGAATGAGCACAAGATCCGAGGATCACAGAAGAAGGGACATGGCCGATACGCATATGAAAAGCACTCGGCTTCGTTGCTCAGTAGAGAAATGCGAACGAAGACCCTACCAGGAATGGCTGAAATCCGGAATGCAGACACCGCCAGGTGCTGGCCAGCACGTGGGGCAGCGGGAAGCCCATTCGTCGCTGGTGCAGCCACTTAGGGAGACCGTTTGGCAGTTTCTTCCGAAATAAAAAGACCCACCATGCGACCCAGATCGCACGCCACGTAGTCGCCTAAGTAAACCGAAAACTCGTGTCCACAGGAAACCGCGCGAGAGCAGCGTCATCTCTACTCGCTCCAGACGGGAAGCAACCGCGATGTCCTCCAATGGGTGAATAAACAGTGGTACATCCAGACGACGGGATAGTATTGAGCGGCAAAGAGGAACGTGGCATTTCATGCAACTAATTCATGCAACATGGTGGGCGGGTGATTCTTAAATGCGTTTTGCTAAGTGAAAGAAGCCAGACCAGAAAGGCTCCGTATTAAGCGATTCCACTCGTACGACATTCTAGAAAGGGCAAAACTCTAAAGACAGGACACAAAGCAGAGGTGGCCCGGGGTCGGGTGTGGGGAGGCGGCGAAGGAGAGACCCAAGGGTTCCTAGGTGGCGGATACACAACACCGTGTCGTTGTCAAACCCCATATGACTTCACAGCACAGGGAGTGGACTTTAAGGTATAAAATGGAAAAAAAAAATCAGCCAAATATGAAGGGATCCGAGGATGGAACACAGACTATGACAAAAGACTCTGACTGTATTACATATACAGCATAACATCTCTGAAGGGAATGGGGGCAAAGACACCGACCTAAGGAACTGAAGAAGATGGCGTCTTGACTAGAAACAGCAAGACTGAGGTAAAAGGAACTATGCACAATGCCGGACTCATTGGTGTAGTTGTTCTGCGTGGGGTATGAACGACACGCGTACTGGGGGGACAAATAAGCAAATGTGCGATGAGTGGCAGAATCTAGGATTCTCACTGTTGGAGGGGGAGGTGACAGATGAGCAAGGGGAAAGGCTAGAAAAAAACCTTTGGGTACTGGATTACCGTCGGGGACCTTAGCTTAGAGTAGATACAGATGGACAGATTCAGAAGTAATGCAGACACGTGTCTGTACACTTACTAGTTTACCCACATCTCTCTCCTACCTCTGTCAGCTGAGAGGATGCAGAGGCAATGACATCCCAGGAGCAGTGAGCACACCCAGCACCCAGACCTTGGTCTCTAACACTACTCCGATGGAAAAAACCAGAGCTCTTGGAGAAGAGGCTGATTCTAGGGCTGGGGCGGGAAGTATGCGAGATGAGTCTGGAGTGTCATACAGTGCCAGAAAGTAGGAATGTGCTCCAAGAAGTCAAGGCTGGGGGCACATCAGAGGGTCAGAAGGACCAACCCTAAAGGGCTCGCAATGGCCAAAGCCAACGCCAGAAGAACTTCAGCAAAAAACATAATAATAATAAATAAGGGAGTATTGACGTGTAACCCAAAGTAGGAAATAAACATTTATAACTCCATACTGATATAAATAAGTAAACGAATAAATGAGTGGGGAGAGCAGGTATGTCTCTCGCACAGAAGATTCCGGGTGGTTTGTATGAACACTTGTCTCCACCCCACCCCACCTTGTGTGTGGGCTGCGCTTAGTGACGTCCTTCCAAAGGGGACAGTATGGAGGGGGAAAAGAGTCACTTCGCAGAAGAGAAACCTGGCACACACCAGGTGACAAAGGTCGATACCAGCAGGGACAAGTCGTGGTGACGCACACAGACCGTTGACGCCTCATGGTGAGAAGGGTGCTTCAAACCACGGGAAAAAGCCATAACGAACCTCAGTGGAGGGGAATTCTGGCCAGCCCTCCTCAAGCCGGCTAAGTTCATCGAAAACAAGGAGCGTCTGAGGGGCGGTCACAGCCCGGAGGAAGCTGAGGAGGGAGTCATGACGACTAAACGCCATGCGGTGTCCTGGACGGGGTCCTGGAGCAGAGAAAGGGCGTCGGGGAGAAACGGGTGAGCTCGGGACAAGGTGTGGCGTTTAAAGTACCCATGCCAGTTTAGTGACTCATGCCCCGATGTCACGTCTCGGTTTGGGGCTTCAGCCAGGGAAGGTGTGAACGATGAAGAAGACTGGGTGCCAGGTCTCCGGGGACCCTCGCTCGGTCTTTGCTGCTTTTCCATAAAAGCAAAACTATCCTAAAATTTTAAGTGCGTTTTACAAAGCGGTTGGGACTATTCCATTCGTGCGGCTCCTTTCTGGGCTATCGCGACCTCTCTGTACCCCAGTATGTTTGCCCATCAAACAGGAAAATCGTGTCTCCCTTGAAGGGTTGCGTGAGGATTAGATGAGCTAGTGCCGAGGACGGCTCCTGGCACAAGGTCGTGAGTCCCCCAGAATGGCCAGCTAGTATTTTTATTATTTTTTTTTGCAGTTGGCACGTGATAAAGACGTGTCGAAGGAGGATCTGAAGGATGGTGGCATCTGGCGACGGTTGCATCAGAACCACGTACCAGAGGGCCTGGCCGTCGCATGGCAGCACAGGGGAACGTGCTGGCTAGGTGCACGTGGACGGTGGCTCTCGTCCCGGCCCATGTCCGCGGACGGCATGACCTGAACGTGTCTGTCCTGCTTGGCTCACAGGACTGTGCAAGGCAGGGGCAGAGGGCAAAGCCTGGGGCAATGTGGTTAGAGGGCCCTGGGTGACTCACGGCCGTCCCCCTCATAAAAGGAAGACAGATGTTACTACCCCGTAGCCCTGCAGCCGCTGTTAAGAGCGACAGGAATGGATATCGAATGAGACGGTGGTGGTGGTGTAGGAGCCTGGGGACTCTGCCTCACTCCTAGAGGCAAGACGGGGTCGTTGCTCCATGCTGTTTGCTCGTCAGCTGCGCCCTTGGAAACTGGCTTCAAAACGCTGTGTGACGTGCCCACCAGGTGATCGGAAATGAACGCGCCTGTCGATACCAGGTGTTGGCAGAGACGCGCCGCTTCGGCAACACCTCACCTCTGCCAGCAGGAGCGGGCGTGCGGACCGGGTCGACGTGGTCTGGCCCAGCTGGAGGACGCCCGCCCTGTGCTCACCTGTGCCAGGTGATCAATACCAGGGGGTCAGAGCAGCTTGGCCAGAGCCTAGGTGCCCACCCAGAGGAAACTGGTTAAGTCAGGGGTGGTGTAGTCAGGCAGTGAAACAGCACTCCGTGAAGACCCACGGTGACAGTGAAGCAGGAAGACCCACCGAACCCCACGCGTGCGCGTGCGAACAACCCGAACCCCATGACGCCACGTGGATCGCCCCGAAACGTAACCTTGGGGTGGGGGGTGGAAGCCCCAGCCATGAAGATGACTTGCTGTAGGGTTCCATTTATGCAACATTACGACGCAGACAAAAGTCAGCTGTATTGTTAGGGCCACATGAGTGGATGCTAACACCGAAGAGGAGAAGAAGGAGAAGAAGGGAGCTATTGCCATGGACATAGGGGCAGCGGCCGCGTCCGGGACGGGGTGGGAGGCACGGACATCGGCAGCGGCCACGTCCGGGACGGGGGGGCACGGACATTGGGGCAGCGGCCACGTCCGGGACGGGGTGGGGGGCACGGACATCGGGGCAGCGGCCGCGTCCGGGATGGGGGCGGTGCCCGGGGGGCCGGCAGGGGCAGCTGCGTTGCTGGCCGTGGTCTGTGTCCTGACGCGGCTGGTGGGTACGTGGATATTTGCTTTCTAATAATACGGACCCTCTTTTGTATGATATTTCAGAATGAGAATAATTTTAGTGTTTCAGATAACGGGAGCGCTGAGGCGGTTTGAGTGCCCTGGAAGCTCGTCCTAGAAGATGGTGAAAGGGGTCCCCGGGGGCCCGATCGTAACGCACCCTGTGGGTAGCGGGAGCCTGTGGGATGAGCCGGAAGGGCAGGCCAGCCCGCAGGTGGTCGCAGCTCTGCCCCTGGGGCCTTTGACGCAGGTAGCAGGTGCAGGCTGCCCTGGGCGGGCCGGGGGACAGCTGGGCGGTGAGCGCCCTTCTCACGGATCCGGTTCCTCGTTGGCCACTCTCCCTGCTGTGGACAAACACGTGGCCTCGGCCTTCACGACACCTGGGATGGTGGCCAGCACGCGGAGACCCGGCTGGAGGGTGGACAGAGGAGTGTGGACGAACCACCCCCTGCTCGAATGAAGCAGGAGACGGGCCGACCCGGGGTTTGGAGACAGCCGTGTGAAGGGGCTGGTGTGGGTGCTGTGCTCTGCCTCAGGGCGCAGGCTGGACACCGGGCAGCGAGTCAGCATCCCACGTGGTCTGCGAGAGCCTCAAAGGACCGCGTGCTCCAGGTAGGGCGGATCTGCTTCTCGCTCCGTGCAGACAGTCCAGGCAGGTCTGAGAGGGCGTCAGGGTTTCCAGACTCCCAGGGGCCAGCTTGGCGCTGCTGCTGGTGACGCCACTCGCCCGTGAGAAAGCGGTTTGTTAAGACGCGGCCCCGGGTTTGCACACTCAGAGTGAGCAGTTGCCCAGATTAGTGAGCGAGGGTGGTTTTCCTTAGTTGGACTTACAAGACACAGTGCTTACGGGAGGAGAATTGCAGTAAAGCGTCAGGGTTAAAAGCACTGGCTTCGGGTAGTGCTCTGTCCCTTTCAAAGGTGAGTCCCCCAAGGTCATGTGCAGGCCGTGGCCCTCGGGGTGTGCCTGCACGCCTGTGCCTGGCTTTTCTGGGGAATGATCCCCAACGTTCACCATCGAGTCGAGGATGGCAGTCGGGTGGCCCGTCTCCATCCTGCCGGTGTGCTGAGCCCATGCACTCAAGCACAGGGTCCCCGGAGCCAGTGAGGGGGGCGGGGGCGGGGTCAAGGCCGCTGCACGTCCCTCCTGGGCCATGGACTCCGGTCCCGGCCTCTGTTCCGAGCACGTCACTGGTCCGAAGGTGTCGTTCCAGCCAGTCCCGCGGCGGCTTCCGGTTTCCCCCGGGGGGACTCACACAGCATGGGCTGCCAGTCACGGTCTGTCATTCGTGGATTTTTGTCTCCATTGATGCTGACTTGTGAGAACGTGTCTCTGGCATAGTGGTGTGAAGGTCAGAGACCCAGCCCCTCAGGGGGGTGGCGGGGAGGCGGCACCCGCACCTGGGGGTGTGACGGTCTGGTCCCCATGTCTGGTTACATCGGCGGATCTAAGCGCCAGCAGAGATCTCACCCCCTCCAGCCTCTTCTTGGAGGGGACAAAGGCCACACCGGCCCCGCTGCTTCGTTGGGTCCCTCGGATGGTGTGGCCCAGGGATGGAGAGTAACAAGGACAGTGCCCCCCCCCCAGAGCCGGCTGGTTCCCCCCGGATAAGATTCTAGTGCTTTCTGCTCCCTGTGCTCCCTGTGCCTGTGGAGTAAGGGGGTCTGTGTCTGGCAAGGCCGAGCCCTTGGCAGCTCAGCTCGGGTGTGAGTGGGGGGGTGCAGCGAAGGCCTGAGCAGAGCTTGGGGTCGGCCGTGCAAAGAGGAGGGGCTGGGGGGCGTGGGGAGCAGTGGGGGGGGTCCCGTGCCAAGGCTCGGGGGCCAGAGGCGGCAGGGCGAGCTGTGGGGACTGCGCGCGGTTCTGCTCAGCTGGGGAGGGGAGTGGAGGGCCCAGGATGGGGCGCGGGGCGTGTGAGACCAGCTCCCACTCACCCCGAGGGCAGTGGCGGCCCCGGGACCAGGGCGAGGCCTGCAAGGTCTCGGGCGCAAAGCCTAAGGAGTCACCCACCCTCACAGCTGCGAGAGTGTGCGAGGCTTCGGCGGGCGCCCTGGAACGATGGCCTTGGGCCCTGGCTGGCGGGGAGGTCCTCAGGTGGGCCAGCCTGGGGCTGGGGGAGCAGGTAATTCGGAAGCCCCTGCCGGAGCCCGGGACTGACGGGGAATAAGAGGGTGGACAGGGCTGTGAGTGGGTTCGGGGGGGATGCGGGCAAGGGGACGGCAGAGATGAAGGTGAGGGTGGGCCGGGGCTCTGGCCTGCCCCACACACAGTGACACTCCCCGCCCCAAACGGCCCGGGCCAGGACCCGGACAGCCGGAGACAGCCCACGGGAGCTGGACCGGGGTGCAAGCCCCAGGCTCGCTGCCTCCCGCCTCCCCTGCATCACCTGGTCCCGTCTGAGCCGCCCCGGTGCCTCCCCGTGTGGCCCCGTGTGCCTGGCGTGGCGTGGTGTGGCCCTGCATGGCACGGCCCCTTCTCTGGACAGCTGCATTAACTCACCCTTCCTCAATGCCATCGGTCTCATGATGCTGTCACTTGGTCACCTTTATAAATTAAACCCCAGGGGCCATCGTGAAGCGTGGCCCAGTTCACCCCTCCCGGGCGGCGAAGGCTCCGCTCGGCCTGCTTCTCACACGAAGCCCGGGGCTCCCCGGCCGGCCCCAGGCCTCGCTCTAATGGACCAGGCACGGACCGGGCACGGACCGGGCACGGACCAGGTCCGTGGCGAGAACATGTGCTCCTCCCGACCTCCCTGTGCCTCCCCCCTCCCCCTGCCCCTGCTGGGGGCCTGCTGGAGTCCAGACGCTGACTGACTCTTTCCTGGTGTTTTTTCTTAGTCTTTTGCCAAAAAATGCCCCAGGATAATGAAGAAATCTATTTACAGTAGCGATATTCAGTCTGGTGCCTTCTGGAATGAATTAGCCATGGGAGAATTTCTGAGCATTTTTTTTTTTCTATTCACCAAATGGCAGAGCTGAGGTGGGAGCGAGCTGTCGGCCGGGCTTCCAGGGATCCCTGACATTCTCAATCCATTCTCTTGAACCCCGCCCCGATGCCGTGACATGCCGCCCGGCCGCTGGCTTCGCGAGCCCGGTGCTTGAGTTACCCAAAGCCACCGTATGACCCAGAGATCATCACGGGATGCCCGGCCTGGAATGGCCAGCTTTCGGGCCCTTTACTTGTATCCCTCTGCCTGCTGAACAGTCCACATTCTGAAAGCGACTTATTTATATCTGCTCCTCGAGGCGGGCCCCGCACGATGCCCGGCTGGCGGTGCCCCTCGGCCCCTGGTCTGCGGCCAACTATTCGAACCGACTTGAATTCTTAGAACAAAATAAAACTGTCTTTGTTTCAGATGTTCAGTAGTTCACACTGGCCCTGGGCCTTGGGCAGCGTCTTTCCGAGGACCTAGTCTGTGCTGGCTCTCCCGGCCCCCGCCCCCGGCCTCAGTGTGGCGGGGGTGGGGGGTGGGGGGTGGGGGCAGAGGCAGCGTGGGCGGTGAGGCCGGGTCTCCTGTCCTCCCACGGCACCTGCTCCGCCCCCTCCTCCGGCCCGCTGCCCCCTCCGGGCCGGCCTCCAGGGCCCCTTGGGCTCCTGACTGCAGGCGATGCTTGTGAGACTCAGGACTCGGCCTCGGTGGGGGCCGCCCTGCGTGGACAGTGCCAGGCGGGGCCCTGAGCCCGTCTCACACGGAGGCCCCTCCTGGGCACTGGTCAGTGTCGCGTCCACTACGGCCGCTCCTGCCGGGGCCCGGGGCTTCTCTGGGAAGAAACGGGTCATGGTGTCTGCTCTCGGGGCCGGAAGACACCTGGCTGTGGGTGGACAGCCACGTTTAAGTCACGCCGCCGTCCCGGGCCCCTCCTCCGCACGCGCCCCGGGCCGTCCCCTCCACCTGGCTGGCCCCTTCTCACCGGGCACCGCCCCCTGGGGACCCACTGTTTGCTCTGCGCTGACCTGCATGGTCCCTGTGGTCACAGCTGCTGCCCGGCCGGCCTGGGCCCCACCCTCCACCCACCCCAGGGTGCGGGGGCAGGAGACGCTGACCCATGAGTAACAGAGCTGGACTCCGCTGGGGGAGGCTGCTCATCTCCCTTCATCCTGCCTCTCCTGGGGACAGCCAGCACCTCGGGCGAGGACCACCCCTCCCCGCTTCCTGCCTTCCCCTCTGACTCATTCTCCTTTCTCCGTTGGCCTCCACAGTGCTTAGTGTAAAGTTCGACATATACGATGTGCTCGGCATTTTGCGGGTGACAGGGTCAGTGGCGGGCCTGCCTGGGCCCCCGTGAGGACTCAGGCCACTCGCACTGAACATTCAGGAAGTGTCTCTAGCGCCAGGCCCCTCCGTGCTGGGCTCCCAAGCACCAGCTCTGCTCCCCTCCCCCACCCCGCAGCCCCCACGGCCTCCCTGGGCCTGTCCCGGAGGGAACGCTGGGTATGACAGCCTCCTTCCTGGGCTGGTGCACCTGGGCGGTGACCCTCTCGCACACCCCCCGTGTGCTGAGGAAGGGGCCCCTGGCCGGGGAGAAGCAGCGTGCCCAGCGTGTGCCGGGCGCAGCCTGGCTCTCTGACGGCCGCGCAGGCCATGTGGTGTGCAGCCCCCGTATCTGTGCAGAGACCGGGGCTGTGACGGGTGCCCCAGGGTCGTGTGGTGACAGTTCGCACCTCTTAAAACCTTGCCCTGCTAAGTGGGCCCACCATCCCTGTCCGGGAGCAGCAGGGAGCCAAGGATGGTGTCGTGGGCTGGACATGTCCCCCAGGCTCCGTGTGGAAGCCCTGACCCCCGGCGTGATGATATTTGGGGGCGATCGGGTTCAGGTGAGGTCCTGGGGGGGCATGGGTGTCCTTACTGGAGTCTCACAGCTCTCTCTTCGCCGTCTGGGACACAGAGAGAAGGTGGCCATGTGCAAACCGGGACGTGGGCTCTCCCCGGGAACTGAACAAGCGGCTCCCTTGATCTTGGACATTCGGTCTCCAGAACTGTGAGAGGTAAACGTCCCGTTGCTTACGCCGCCGGGGCCGCCGTGTTGTGTGCTGCAGCCCGAGCCAGTGAGACAGCTGGCCGCGAGGGGCCTCGATGCATGCACAAGAGCTTCACACAGTCACACAAACTTTATCACCCTGGGGGCTAGGATTTAAGGGGAAAGTTATAGGTTAAGAACCCGGAAACTAGACAGAACCGGGGCCTCACACGAGCCACGCCCCTGCGTGCCTCAGTTTCCCCGCCTGCTCCGTGTGTGTTCTCTCGGGGGGCTGGGAGGGCGCATCGGCTTGCCAGCAGCATGGGTATCACCGTCTTGCCCCACAGCCTGTCACACGCGGCGTCTCTCGAGGGCAGGCAGGCGTCCAGCGGGGGCTCGGCCGAGCGCTGGACTCACGGCTCCCACCTTCCCCCTGTCCCGTCACCCCAGGGGAGTGCGTCCTGGGCTTGCTTTCGTGCAAAAGCTGGGAGGTTTCCCCTTTTCTTCTCCTTCCAGCTTCCATTGTTTCTGCCTTGAAAACATATTCACAAACCGAGATCAAAAGGAATACACGTTTTTCTAGTCTTCGAGCCCCGTTTGTCCAGCTTCCCCAGCCGGCCTTCTGGTAAAGAGCGAGCATCTCACTCTCTCACACACACAACACACCACACACACACACACACACACACAAACACACGTCTGCGTCCCCGAGCGCTGGTGGCTGCTGTCAGCTGCTGTTGGGCTCTGACAAATTGCTGGTTAGAAAAAGCCATGTTCGGCCGTGGAAACCTGCACCGGGCTCCCGTTCCACCCGAAGCCCACATGAGGACACATGTGCTTTCTGCGTCTCCTGTGCCAGAGACGGCCCCTCGGACAGGAGCGGCCAGCGTGCTCGGGGCTGCGGAATCCGGGGCACGGCCCCTCCCTCTGAGTCACGGCCCACGCGGGAGGTGACCAGCCCACACGTGTCCCCGCGACAGGCTGGCGAACGCAGTGGCAAACATGACGGCCTGGAAGAGGCGGCTTGTTGCCCTGTCTCTGCCCAGACCGGCGCAGCCAGCGGAGTCTGCAATTGTCGTCAGCCCACTGTCTCCAGCACACGCTGCCAGCTGGTTCCTCGGCTGCTCGGACGGGAGAGGTACCAGAAGCCTCGGGAGGCCTGTTTTCCATGAGCAAGGAGCTCTCTGGGCGCCAAGGGGCTGGGGAACCCTGGGGCCTGGCTGATGATTTCAGGGGTCTGGACGCTCCGTTCCAGGGGAGGATGACACGCCCGACGTGGCTGCTTCTGTCTGTTCCTACGAGGAAGGAGGTGTTCTTTCCCACAACATCCAAAACTTGCGGATTCTTCAGACGGACAAGCTGGCTGCTTGGGCTTCGAGTTACGTCATGCTCGTTGTCTGGCCTGAGAGAGAGAGGGAGGAAGGGGCGGGGGAGAGGGAGTTGCAGCAGAGGCCGAGCGAGGCAGAGGCGGAGAGGGAGACGGGGAGGAGGGGAGGGGACACAGAGACAGAGACGCAGGGACAGAGACAGAGAGGCACACGCAGAGAGATAGGTGGTGGGGTGCGGGAGGGGAAGAGCACGTGATGTAGCTCCCGCCTCCTGAGACGGGTCGGGGGAGATGCACACCCCATTCCCAGGGGCTTTTCAATGGGAACCAAACTCTCCAGCCTGAGTTCTGTCACATCTCGAGCCTCCGACGAAAACAAATTACTTTTGAAAGCTGAAAAGGGATCCGGGATTGAGACAACTAGACGGTCCCATTTGTGCCAGGTTGTCATGTCGGTGGCCCACAGGCAGCTGGGTCCCCGTGTCTGCGGGGTGCGGGCGGGAACAGGAGACAACGTCCCGCGGTCAGCGGGGGCGTCAGCGGGAAGCGCCGCTGCCCGCATGGGCCTCTGCCCTCCCGCCGTCTCCCAGGCCTCTGCCAGCCCCCTGGATGCCCTCAGGCACCTCACCCCTGTGCTTCATCGAGGTTCCCACAGCGGAGGGCGACCCGCCACCCCCCACCCCGGCTCTGCCAGAGTCCCACCAGCGTGGAGCGTGGAGCGTGGGGCGGATCCTGTCATTTGTCACAGCCGGGGAGGAAGAGCCGGGGCCCGCGGGGTCCCCTGCTCCTCCGTGCTCTGTGGGAGGGGGTGCTCCCTCCGCTCCCGGGCAGGGGCCGGCGCTGCTCCCCGTGTGAACTCGAGCGTGGCCACGTGACTTGCTCCGGCCGATGAAACATGCGGAAGTGACACGTCTCGCTTCTGAGCAGAGTCCCTGGGCGAGAGCACTGGCCCTGTGGACCCTCGCACGTCCGGTTCTCCAGGGGGACAACGCAGACCCGTCCTCAGACGGTCCTGAAGGAGTCAATCGAATGACGGCAAGGCACGTCACGAGGCTCGTGCTGTGGAAGCGTCTGGACCCGTGTGGGAGCAGGAGGGGTCCTTTCCCCTGTCTGGGCCTCAGTTTCTCTATTTATCGAAGGAAAACATGGCCTCCGTCTCTGGGGGCCACGTTCCTCCGCAGGCAGATTACCTGGGATGAAGACTCTCCTGGCCCCTGCCCAGTGTCTTGCCAACATTCTGAACCGCTGCGTGACAGGCCACCGCGGGGTCCTTACGTGCTCCCGTGAGGAATGGTCTCGTTCCGGGAATCTCAGGGCGCCCCTGGAAACTGAGACCCCCTCGGGAACTGCAGGACTGTCGGAGTCGGCGGCCGAGTTTGTGGTCTGGGACAGTGAATTGGAGGAGTCCAGATTTCTGGGAAAGTTGGCCTGTGACTAAGTCGTATCCGTAGCTCGGCAGACCGCGCCCCCGCGCTCCCCGAGAGAGAGCTGATAGGGATACCGCCTGGCCAGCCTCCAGAGCAGCCCCCCCACCCCCCTGGCCCTGCCACACACCCGGGGACCCCAAACCGTCGGCTTTGATTCTGCAACTTTTTCCAAACCCGACGTGTGATTCATATCTCAGACCGACTTGTGGGATTTCTGAGAGCTGAGAGCTGAGGAATCTGTCTGTGCTTGGGAGGTTCCCCAGCTCCCACCTTTGGGGCAGCCTGAAAAGGGAGTTGGGAAACAGGCATCACGTCCTTCCTGTCCCTGCCCCCACCCCACCCCCCCACCCATCCCCAGGGAAGAACCAGGGCCAAAGCCTGCATAAGCCTCTGTTTCAGCTGGCTCGGTGAACTCACTCACATCAATCTTATTTGACGAGCCCAAGAGTGATCTGAACGCACAGGACACGCACAGTCCCTGGATTTGCCATTTGTGACAAAGGCCACTGGGTCGTTTCTTCCACCGTGGTCGCTTTCCTTTTTAGAGAGAGAAAATGCCGGCTGGCGTGTGGGTGAGAAGGCTCCACCCCTTGTCCTAGCCGTGGACACCATTGCCATCTCCCCGTAAGGCGGCCGGCCCCCTGGGGGGGACTCCTGAAGCCGCCCTCGTGTTCAGGCAAAGCTGAGAGAGAGAGAGAGAGAGAGAGAGGCATGGCTCCTGCCTGGCTAGTGGCGCTTTGACGTCCGCATGCCGATGGAAACATCGTCTCCTCCCGAGCCTTTTCTCCAGAATATTGCTCTTGCTCGAGAGCAGAGGCTGAGAGATAAAGCCACAGGGCAGCAGGGGGCCCCTCAGGCCTCGGAGCCATCGGGGGCCAGCAAGGTGGCCATCGTGTGGGCCGCAGTGGCCCAGTGTCTGTTTCTAAACCCAGGAGCCACGGAAGAGGGGCCAACCACCAGGACTGACAAGGAAGAGCTGCCCCGTGGGAACCTGAGCGCGGCTGGCATTCTGCCACGAGGGTGCATGAGAGGCTCACGTCAGTGGGAGTGAATGGGCACCCCAGAAGATAAAGGCTGTCTCCCCAAGACCCAAGAGACATTCCCCGAGATTAGACTGAGCCGTTCTTTTTTTTTATATGCCTAGCATAGTCCTGGGACTCAGCGGACACTAGATTGGTGTTTGAGTGAGTGAACATATGAGGGGGAGAGAGAAAGAGAGGGGGGCGGGGAATTTTCAATGGAAATGCAATTCTTCTCACTTTTTTCTTTCTCTTCTTTTCTACAACTTCTTTGCCTGGTGACTTCTCTCCTTGGCTTCCCTCATGGTCTCACGCCAGATCCTGGTGATCTTGGAGGGGTTTGTGTGATGTTGATATTGGCTGTGGACACTCACTGCATCCTGGACTTTTTTTTGGTGTGCGATAGAATCCTCACTGACCATTTTCCTAAATGACTAAGCAATTATCCAAACGTTGGTTATTCATTGAAGAATTATTTCTACCTCCACTGGTTCTAAAAGCTACTATTACAGGGTCCGTTTCTAGTCCTTCTATTTGTTTGTACTGATCTCAAGTTGTGTTGCCATACATTTAAAATTACTGAGGCTTTATGTCATGCTTTAATGTGAATATTAGTCAGAGTTTTCCAGAGAAAAAGAACTAATAGGATAGTTAGATAAAGAGATAGACAGATGGATAGATAGACAGACAGGATAGATAGATGGAGAGATGGATGGTTGGATGGATGGATGATGATGGATGTATGGATGGATGGATGGATGGATAAATAGACAGATGGATGGATGCATAGACGGATAGATAGACAGGCAGATAGGCAGGTAGGCAGACAGACAGATAGACAGATAGATGAATAGATGGATGGACAGAAAGACAGGTAGGTAGATGTCATGACTTGCTGTCATTTCTCTCAAATGCCTTGGCTGCTATTCTCACCTATGTATTCTTCCAGATTAATTTTAGAATCACTTTGTCCAAGTGCCCTCCTGGGGCAAAGTAACTCAGTACAAGTGGGACCTCATGCACCAGGACAGGCCTGCACCACGATGACCTATGGCGATTGTCAGCTTCGGTGTTCATGGCATCCTAGGGGGCAGGGGACAGCAAAAGGCCACTTTCTGCCCAACAAGGAGATTCCGAGAGTCCGTTGCTGTGACTCCTGAGGGCGCACGGCAGTGTGATTAGACACACCCCCCACCTGTCCTTGGGCAGCCAAGAAAGCCGTCGGTGAAAAATTTGGCCCTGAATGGAGAAAAAATTCTTCCTGATATTCATAACCACAAGCTGGCCTTCACATGATTTGCAGCTCAAGTTCACAATGCTTGAGTGGTCCAAAGAGGCTCAACCTGAAAATTTAGTTAGAGCGATCACGATTTGGGAGTATTTCGAAGCACTTGACAGAAGTGAGTATAAACCCTCTGGAGAAACTTACCTTCAAATCAGGCCTCCAAGAATTCTCCCAAATAAACCCACTTTGAGCAGTTTGAGTCTATAGTCAAAATCACATTACATAAAACTAAACGGTGCCCCATGAACAAGACCCAAATAAGAAACAAAAAATTAAATTCAGCAGCTGGAAGAACCAAACACACAGACTTCACATATTAGGAAAATCAGAGAAGAATATAATTATGTTTAATCTGTTTAAGACATAAAAGATTAAAATATGGGTAAAGAGCAAGGGCGTATAAAAGAAATGACCAAGCAAAATTGAAAAAGAGTCAAATATAATCGCTAAAAATTCAAATTATTTTGACTGAAATTAAAAACTCAGTGGATGAGTTTAACCACAGACTAGACACAATTAAAGAGAGAATCCATGAAAGGGAGACAGAGCAGTAGAACTTATCCTGAATGCAGCACAGAGAGAAAAAGAGCGGAGCATATGAAAGGAAGATACAAATTATGGGAAAAGAGTGACAAAGGTTAACTCACATCCAATCAGAGGGAGAAGAGGCAATATTTGGTGAAACCATGGCCAAGAATTCCAAGAACTGATAAAAGATGCCAACCTTCACGTTCCTCAAACCAAACCTGTCAAATCAAATGGGAATCACTCTGGACCCAGAGACCTAGAGTGATAATGCAGAACCCCAAAGAATAAGCAATCTTAAAAGCACCAAAGACAAGGCACATTTCCCACAGAAGAAAGACAATTAGACTGACATCTACCTTGTCAACATCGGGGGTCAGAAAAGAGTGGGATCGTTCATTTCTTGGCAACAAAATAGTTCTCTACCTTGAATGTGAATACCCAAAGGAAATCACTTTCAAGAATTCGGGACAAATAAAAGTGTCTCTACCAAGATATCTTTCCCAGAGGAAATTCTAGATGATGTATGTCAGGCAGAATGAAAGTAATCTCAGATGGGAGAGGAGATCACAGGGAAATAATGACCAAAGAAGGTGGCGGATGTAATTTGACATTAACTGCGCAAAGCGATATAAATGCCTTAGAGAGTTTTAAAAATTACACTAATAGAAAAGTCAGAGTTAAAGTGCTTTAAAACTATAAAGTAGGGTAAATATGTGGATTGACTTTGTATTTTGTTAAGTTCAGCACACATGTTAAAACGTTTGTGGTAGTCATTAGCAGTAGAAATCGCGTGTGTGTAACTATAAAGGGAAAATTGGGATGGAAAACATTTGATCCATCTAGAAGGAAGTCAAAGAGAGAAGAAAAAGCGGCAAAAGAAGCAAGACAAATTAAAAATGCAAAATAATGATGAAAATAAATTCACATGTCAGTGATGAAAATGAATGTAAATAAACCAAAAACTCCATTAAAAGATAAAAGTTGCCAAACCATATTTTTAAAAAATCTAATTACAATCTGCCTGAAAGAGCTATCTCTGAAACATAAGGATACAGAGGTTGAAGGTAAAAAGTGAAAGTTAGTAGACCAAGTACATAGTAACAAAAATTGACAGTTATGTTAATATCTGAGTAGACTTTAAGATAAAAAATGTACTCGCGTAACACCCCCAAGCGTAAGAATTTTATACCAGCTTAACACCATTTACAACCTCTATGCCATTTGTGCTATTGTTGTCATATATTTCTCTTTACCTGTGTTATAACACCCGCATTAAGGTAGTGTCTTAAATAATCCATATTTGTTGCTCACACTTCACCATTGGAGCCCTCTTCATTCCGTTCTACAGTTACGGGATTCTATCGGGACGATTTTCCTCCAGCTTGGAGAACTCCCTTCACTACTTCTTATAGCGTAGCATACCGGCGACACATTCTTTAAGCTTTCTTTTTGTTGTAAGAAAACATTTTATTGTCTCAATTTTTGAAAGATATTTTCACTGGCTGTAGGAGTCTACGTTGGAACTTTCTTCTCCTTCGGCACCTTGAAAATCTCATTCCATTGTCTTTTGGTTTTCACGGCTTTGTTGAAAAGTCTGCCATCATCCTTACTGCCACTCCTTTGAAGGTATGCCTCCCTGCTCCTCATCCCTGGCTGTTTTCACAATTTTAGCGATGATTTTTAGCATTCTATAATGTGTCTTAAAAAAACAATAATAAATCAGGGATCTCCATTGCAATTTCTAAAGTATCCCTTTAACTATTGATATAAGAGGAAAATGAGTTAAACTAAGGAATTTAATAGAGATTTATAACTTGATTCAAAAATTAAAATGGAAATGCAAAGTGTCTAGAATAAATGGTCAAAATAATCCCAGAGAGGAAGAAAATGTTGGAGATTAGACGCTCCCAAATTTCAAGACTCATTATAAAGTTAACAATCCTCTGGACAGTGTAATTTTGGTGTAAGAATGGACAGTTCAGTAAGACAATATAGAGAATCTAGAAATAAAATTATAAATCTGGAAGTTGAATTTAGTTGGAAAAATGGAAATTCTCTCCAATAAATGGTGTTGATATCACTGGCTATTGATACAGAAAAAAACATCCTTGACCATTACTGAACCACATGAACAAAAATTAATTTGAGTTGGGTCAAAACCTGGTTGTGAAATGAAAACTATAAAGTCTCTAAAAAGTGTGTCGAGATTATCCCCAGGACCCAGGAGCAGGCAAAGCTCGCTTAAGCAAGATATGAAAGGCACTAACCATAAATCTAAGAACTGACACACAGGATTTAATCAGAATTTAAAAATCACTGTTCAAATGATACTGTTAAGAACACAAAAAGGCACGACAGAAGAGACAGTACACACACACACACACACATATACACACACTGTATGAGTGTGTATATAAAGAACTCATACAACTCATTAGTAAAAGAACTCTTACGACTCATTAGTAAAAAAACAATCCAAGTTTAAAAACTGACAAAATAATTAAAAACTTTCTACTAAAAGTTACCACATTGCCAATAAGTACATGAAAATGTGCCCAGCATTATCAGTTACCAGAGAAGGGCAAATATCAGCCATAATGAGATGCAAATACACACTCACCATTCTGACATATATATGAAAAAAAGACCCAGCCACCACTCCTAGATAACTACGCCAATAAATAGCTAGATAGATAAACAAACAAACAAACAAATAAATAAAGTACAGTTTATAAAAGCTCTATTCATAGGAGCCCCTAAACCGGAAACACCCAAGTATCCACCAAGGAGAATGGATGAGCAACTCATGGTGTGTTCAGAGAAGGAATGCCTCCCCGGAGGACAAAAGACAAAACTCCTGATACACACAGCAGCGTGGGCGGATGGCACAACATTATTCTGCGCAAAAGGAGTCAGACACAAAAGAGAACATACTGTGTAATTTCATTTATTGGAAATTCACGAACAGGCAAGAATAATCCTCGGTGACCAAACTGGTGACGGCAGTTGGCTCTGGGCCTTGGGCCTTGACTGGAGAGGCATGAAGGAACCTTCTGGACGATAGAGATGCTGCGTATTCTCTCTGGGTGGTAGCCGTACGGGTGAAAATGTGGAAAAGGAACTGAGATGTACGCTGAAGGGTCTTTGCATTTTCCACTGTTAAAAACCCTGTTTGAGTTTGCCGTGAATAATATCACTTAAAAATATAAACTACCTAGAAAGGAGTCTAATAAAGCATGGGCAATACCTTTGGTGGAGGAAATTGTAAATTTTCTTAAGAGACTTGAAAGGAACCCTAACTAAGTGGAGAGAGATCATGCTCGGGAAAGACGGATTATCGTGTCAGTTCTTCCCGAGTTCATCTGCTGACAACGTGACCCCAGGGAAACCCCCAAGTGCTTGCGTGTGTGTGTGTGCGCGCGTGCGTGTGTGCGTGTGCGCGACTTAAAAAGCTCCGTGTTTCAATATCGATGCAGAGGATTAGGGGCTCATAGCTGTAGAGCTCTCGGACTGAAGTGGGACAGTGTGCTATGACTGCAGGACGGGGAAGGGCTTCGCAGAGCATGCGAAAGTAGGGAACTCTGCAAGGGGAGGCCGGATCTCACCGCCTGCATGAACACTCAGAGTTTCTGTTTATTAAACAGAACAGAGCGAAGGATCCAACTAAGAGCTCTATTTGTTATCCATTTCACCAAAAAAAAAAAAAAAAAGTGTTAGTTCCTGAAATGTGAAACGGGTTTCTGGAAATCAATAAAAAGACAAGAACGTATAGAAAAATGGTCGCGAGACCTGAAGTAGACAGGAAACGTGAATGGTCGTAAGCATCTAAGAAGGCATTCAACGTCGTTAGTGACGAGGAAATGCAAACAAAATCCAACATCTTATACGCTTTCACACGTACCATATTGGGGGGAAAAATCAAACATTGTAAAAATGGCAAGTTTGGCAAGGCCCTGAAACGGCAGGCATTCTTAGAATTGCTCCCGGGACTCTGAGTTGGTTCGGCCGGGTGGGAGCACAGCTAAGCGTCAGGGAAAACCGAGCCCGTGCACACCGCCACGTGTATTAACGCGGGCCACAGGGGGCTGTGGGGCGGCCGGGGACGCTCGCTCCCGCCGGCTTGCCGAGGTACCGTTCACAGCGACAAACTACAGAGCCATCCGCAGCGGGATCCTACCCCACTCCCGCGACGGGCTATTGCCAAGAGCGGAGGCGGATGGGCCAGAGCTGACGATGACATCGGTGACTCTCGGAAACAGAACGGGCAGAAGACCCGGCGGGAGGACGGACAGCCGTGCAGGGCGCGGTCCACGCCTCTGCACTTCTCCAGCGCGCGGATCTAAGCAGAGGCGACGAAAAACTGTCTGGGGCGTGATCCCCGAAATGCAGGCGCGCGGCTCCCTCTGACGGGACGGGTGGGCTGGGGACGCGGGCCTCGATTCTAGCTTTCTGTTACATGTGACAGTCGCTTCACAAGTGTAGTTTTTCGTCAACCTGATAGGCGCCAAAACCTTTTTATTTTTTATTTTTTCAATTTATGAAGCTGTACGCCGTCTCCTCACGCCCTACTTGGCGCTGGTGCGAGAGCGTTTAGCAGGCGACCCATTTGATTCCCGACGTTTTCTATTTGGGGTTTTCCCCTCTAAACTGCCAGGCGAGGCCATTTGTCGTGAGGCAGGGCTGGGTGGAAACGCAGGCCACGGGTCTCGCCTGCGCCCTCGACATCCGCTACCTGTGCGAGTTTGATCTGCCTGTGCCTCGGTTTCCCTTAGGGAAAGAGGGCGACGGCCATTTCACCCACGTCATGCAACGAACGAAATGCTTCCGGAAGCGCCTGACCCGCAGGAGCGCTCACGCGCTAGCTTCTTCCCGTTCGCGTGCGTCTGCCGTGAGGTCGTGCTGCTCCGTGACATGTGGTGAAGGACTCCCTTTGTGCGTTGGAGCCATTCGCACAGCGTGGTGTAACGGCGTGCCGTGAGCACCCCGGATCGTTTGAAGGGGCTCTCGGGGACGACCCCGTTTCAGCAGACACTGCCGGTGGCCCGTCCTCATCGCTCCCCTGTTGCTGATTTGCTTTGGGGGTTCGCCCTCTTCTGAGTCACCCATGTGCTCAGCGAACGTGGCAAAGGCCTATGTGCTACAAGTGTATTTGGGGCGTCCGCCCATGGGGGGACGTAAGGGACGGGGTACGGTGAGTCTCATGACGGGCTCTGGGCAGTGTCACACCTGGCCTTAGGACGGTCACTCGCAGCGAGGGGGCTTGCCCCTTGCCAACCACGGGCCTCGCTGTTCTTCCCGGATGCCAGGCGGGAAGGGCCACAGGTTGGGGGGTGGTGAAGGGGTACGTTCTGCTGGAGGGGGTGGGGGATGGTCCCGGAAAGGTTCTCAGCTCCTAAAACAACTCTCGCGCGATCTGGTGCCCTTTGTCCCCGACATGGTGCGTATAGCGTGATGCCTAGGGCTGCCGGCCGAGGAAGCATCCTTGTCTCTGTGACCTCGACCCTGCTTCGTACTGGGGCTCCCGGCCCCCTGTGACTGCAGGCTGAGCCTCCCAGCGCTTCTGCTCATGCGACCCCGTGGATTCGTCACCCCTTCCACCGCGAGGCACCACCCCAAACCCCGTCCTCCACCAGCCCCGGCCCCCTGGACACCAGGCCCCCATCGGCGGCCTGCCGGTCCAGTCGCCTTTGGCCCAGAGAGCTCATCTCCAGTTCCCGGCCTTTGGGTCTCGGGAGACGCAGAAGAGAACAGAGCCTCCACCGCCTGCCCCAGGGTCACTGGGGACCCCATACGGCTGCCCTGGGAAAGGTCACTCTCCTTCACCCTGCCTCGCTCGGGTCATTTCCTGCTCCAAGTTGCAACTCAGGACCAGTCGCCCCCGTGAGCCTCCTGCAGGCCCGCACACTGGGTTTCCTGGACCCAGCCGCTGGTGCCCGCTCCCCCCGCGCCCCCCGAGCTTGGACCAGCTGCTCCGAAGCCCGAGGGCCGGGCCGGAACCCTCTGCGGCTCTGCTCAGCCGGCTCTGGCTCTCCTGCCAGAGGGAGGATTTGATATTTTCCATGTTCTCCAGTTCGTCGGCATTTGTCTGTCCTGAAGCGCCTTCACTTCCCTTCCTCGGGACTCTGGGACATGCCACACCGGCCGGGCCCCTGGTGACCAGGGTGGACGTGGAGGCCGCGTGACTCCCATGCGGGCACCGGGCCCCTCCCCCACAGCTCATGGCAGCAGCTTAGGCCGCTCGACCACTTGCGGGGGCCCTGGCTCCTTTTCAGAGGGAAGCGGGGGTCAGACAGGTTTTGTGGGTGAGTTCTGGGTCCTGGGGGGTTGGCCCAGCTTCCTAGAGAAGGAGTGCCAGGAGGAAGCAGGGATGGAGGCGCGGCTGAGGCGGGGTGGGGGCCGCCCCCAGCGCCCGCTCTGTGCCGCGTCCTCACTGGCCTGTGGCTGAGCCCGGCCCTCTGGCTGCTGTGTGCAGCCCTGTCCTGCGAGGTCACTGTTCTTTCCAGTGCCTGTGACACCCTTTCTAGTCACCCCCAAGGCAATCTGTTCGGACAGGACACAGCGACAGCCGGACCTCCAGCCCAGGCGGGGTTTGCGGGTGGCCTCCTTCCCTATCGCCCACAGGCGGGGCCACCTGGGTGTGCCCCGCAGCCCCCTGCCTGCAGCCCTGGCCCTTGGCGGGGGAGATAAACTGTCAGCATGGGGAATTCGGCCCAGACCTCGTCAGGGATCACCCTTGACACTTGGGGGATTAGGGAAAGCGCTGCCTCATGAAGACCAGACTGAGTCTGGCCCGGCCTGGGAGGGGCCCCGGCCGGCTCCGCGGGTCCGGCGCTGGGCTGGGCCTCGCTCAGGCTCATGGAGGAGCTGTGTCCCGCGGGACACGTGGCAGCCAGGATGTGAACCTGCAGCTGTCCGAAGCCAAAGCCCCATTCCTGCCCCCCACCTGGCCCCCGTGCAACCCATTTCCTGCAAATAAGCTTCATAGCTCGTAGCATCAGATGTGAAAGGATCAGGGGGTGACTCTGATGGCTGGATGGTGGTTGGACCCAGGAGCATCTAGTTCAGTTGCCCCTTTTGTGATGGAGGGGAAGGGCCTGGAGCAGTCGGCCGCCATGCCCAGTGTCCCCAGACAGCGGGCGGCTGGGGCCGGAGAGTATCGGCTGACTTCCGGTCAGGCTAAGCCCACGCTGGGTGCCCGGCCTACATCTGGTGCTCCTCACCTCTCTTCTTGTTGTCCCGGGGCTGTCTGCTGTGACACCTACCAGGTCCTGCCCAATGACCGTCCAGCCCTTCACGCCGACAGGGAGATCCTTGTTGAGAAGACCTGTCGGGGGCCAGAGAGACCCAGAGCAGGCACCAGCCACCGTGAGCTCCCAGGAAACTGTTTTCCTTGGCCCGTTTGGCACTGTGGGGTGGGGCGCCTTCTCCGCATCTCTGTGACAGGTGGGGGGCAGAGCCTGCACTTTGCCCAGTGCCGTATACCCTGGGGCTCCGTCAGGGTGTCCCGGGTCCCTGTGACTGGCCTGGCTTGGGGCCAGCGGAGCGCACCCTGGCCACCTTGGCGTCCTCCCTGAGGCCGCTCGCCCACAAGACCTCCCGGGCCCCACCCTTGCCCGCAGCCGACGTGTCCTGCCCTCGCGAAGGCCACTGCCTGCCCGGGATCCTAATTGTGTCCCAGCCTCAGCAACCCCAGATGGGTGTCCAGCAATTGTGGTTCCTGGTCCTCCCTCCGCTGTCCTACAAGTACTGGGTTGGAGACGCATGGACAGGCATGAAATTGCCATCTTGAGAAGGCACAGGCACAGCTATAAATAGGGCGGCCTGTCCCTGGAGCCCAAGCCTTTTGGGGTGCGGACGTCTCAGGCCAGCACAGCAGAGCCGCTGAGCCCGGTCCCAGTCGATGGCCGCGTCCCCACGACGGAAAGCCTCTTCACCCACCAGATACGCAGAGCGGCCCGGGTCCTGATAAGCTAGCTGGCCGCCGGCTTTGCGGACACCGCTGTCACGTTCTGATGACTTTTCTTGCTGAGTGGGGTTAACCCGGGGCACTAAGTAATCCAGCCTCTTCCTGTCGATGTCGGCCCCTTCCCCCTGACTGCCAGGCGCCCCTCCCCCTCCAGGAAGGGGACCGTACCCCTGCTTCAAGTGTGCCCCAGGATGGAAGCCGACCGGGCTGCACCTGGCCCGGGGTCAGGGCCCGGGATCCAGGGTGGGGGCGGGCGGGTCGTGGGGAGGACGGAGGGCGTGGGGGCCGTGGTCCCTGGGGTACCACTGCGGCTTCGTGGCTGGACGAGGCTGCTGGTGCCTCTGTGACGTGCTTGTCCTTGGGCAGGGTCAGCTGAGTCCGGCCCACGGCCCGTCTCCACCCGCCGCCTGTGGCCGCACAGCCCACGGGCTGACGATGATTTTTCCACTTTAATGAGGTTGGTAAAAAAAAAAAAAAAAAAAAAAAAGGATGACTGTTTTATGACACGTAAAAATGATATGAAAATCAAATTTCAAGGTCCATGAGTAAAGTCGTGCTGGAACCCTGCCACGCCTGTCATTGATTGTCACCTGTGGCTGCTTTTACTCAAACTGCGGGGCCGAGTGGCTGTGGCAGAGACCACGCGGCCCGCGGTGAAGTGCGGACTGCCTCGCCCTTTCCCGAAACACTACCCACGTTTCTAGGTCACTGGGCTGAACCTTTAAGGGCTGTCGCCCCTGAGCATCTGCTGGACGTAACGCTCTCTGCCCCCAAGAAAAAGCGTGGGTGCGGGAGCGTGCACCGGTGTACACCCTGAAGGGGTGTGGCTTGCCGGGAAGGCCAGCCCACGACCCCCAGAATCCAAGGATATCAGCGCTTCTCAATGGCGGGCAGTTTTGTTGTTGCCGAGGAGATGTTATTGGCGGGCAGTTGGTGGAAGCCAGGGGTTTCCCCCGAGCTTACACCGCATGGAACACCCCCAAGCAGAGGATGATCTGAGTGTCGAGGCCGAGAGCCCCGCTGTGAAGAAGTGGGTTCCAGCCCGCACGGGAGCCATCAGGCCGCCCTCCACCAGCAGCAAGGGGTGACTCGGGGCTGGACAGGGCAGCAGCGGAGCGAGGGGCAGGAGGCAGGCCCCCCAGGCGGCCAGCTGGTCGGGAGCCCCCAGGCTGCAGTGTGACGAGCTGTCACTCTCACAGCCCTGAGCCCCTGCACGTGCCTCTTGGGCACCCGCATGCCAGCCGGGCCCTGCGCCCCACCAGGAGAAGCAGGGTACAAAAGGAAGCCGGCTAGTGCTCATGGTTCATTTTAATGACAGTTGAGGGACAAAAATCACACTGTTGGTGGCAGACAGGCCCTTGTGGCTAATGGCCCTGGTCACCACCGCCTCCGACACTCCCTCCCCCTGCAACATGACGACCTCGACGGTCCCTCTGCTGCGTGGCAGTGGGGAGCTCCCCGTCACTCACGCAGCGCCGGCATCTCTTCCTCCGGAAGCCCCCCCCACCCACTTTCTGCCCCCAGAATTCGTCTCGGCCCCCTCCGGGCACACACACGCTCTGCACGAGCTTCCGATGGAGCCTCTTGTGAGCCACGATGGCCCTCGCTCCGTCCCACTGCAGCTGCCGTGCCGGGGGCCAGACCCGGCCCAGGCGGACGCCTCGAGCTCTCTGACGGCTGAATGGGACCCAGAGCAACCTGACATCGGATGGGACGAGAGCATGGGCTTGCGAAAGGGGCTGGCCTTGGACGGGAGACCTCCTGGCTCGGGGGACCTGCGGGGAGTCCCTCGGCTTGGGCCGCCGGAGGGAGGGTGAGGCCGCCCCAGGCTGGAGGGGGCAGCACTAGGCCTTCAGGGCCCTCCCCGGGTCACGCTGGTGAATGTTCCAGAACACCAGCCCATCCAGAGCAGCTTTACGAGCTCTGCGTGGACAGAACGCAGCCTCCGTGGTGTGGAGGCCGGGGGCCTGGCTCGAGCGAGCTACATGATTCATCTTCAAGAAACCAGCTCTTGGCTCCCTTGGCCCGTTCTCTCCCTGTGTGAATGTCATTTCCATTAAAACATTCTGGAAGGCCCAGGATGATTTTCAGGGGACTGGGCCCTGAGACAACTGCATGTTGCCGAGCCCCTGGTTTTAACCATGAGATGACCAGTCCTCTCATGCTGGGGGCCGAGGGTGGCAGGCTGCAACGCCGGCGGCCACAGGCGTTTTGGGGTGAGCCCCTCTTACCCGGCGGACAGGGGGACCCCGGACACAGACAGCTCGCCTGGCGAGGAACAGGAGAGAGCCCTGGGAGCAAGGAGCCCAGGAAAGGGCCGTCCCCACACAGCTGTGGGGCACGGCCAGGTCCCGGGCCTCGGCTGCCTCATCCGGGGACGTTACTCAACAGAATCCCCCAGCAGCTCCTGAAGCACGCGAATCCCCGGGCTCGCCTGGCGGGGTCTCCAGGGCCCGTGTCCTCGCAGAGTGTGGGCTGCAGCCAGCCTGGACCAGTGTGGTCCTGGTGTACGTGGCCTCTGTGCATCGCCGGAAGTGCGAATCTGTGCCGTGCGCTTGGCCACTCGCTGCCTGTGGCCACTGGATGTTTGCGATGTGACTCATGCAAACGAGGGACTGAATTTTAAACAGTAGTTGATTGCGGTGCATTTTAAGTCGATATTTAAACAGCCATGTGTGGCTGGGGCTGGGACACCGTAGGGCACAGCCGCTTGGGCCCACGGCCTCAGGCAGCACCAGACAGGGCTCAGGTGTGAGTTTTACAGCTGAGACGGACCCAGTGTGTGCTCTGTGCTTGGCCCTGGAGAAGCTCACAGTGTGACTTGTTCCGTATCCTCCTCACCAGAACCCAGGCGGCTGGAGTTCAGCGGGGATAAGTAAGTTGCTCAAGGTCACAAGGTCAGCCAGGATGCATACCGAAGTCTGTCTGTCTGTCTGTCTCTCAGGTTATTCAAAGATTCCCCGGCAATGTAGAAAGAGTCTAGCCAGCTGCTTTACCTTTGGACATTCAGATTCTCTCAGGGATTCTTTCTGGAAAAGTAGAAAAAGATTCCTCAAACACTACACAAAACATGGGACCAAAAAACCATCTGGCCACCTGCTCTACCTCCCACAGTATCTATGCACACAGGGACTGTCGTCCACTTTCCAGAAGCCTCCATGATGTTCCAGAAGCCCCAGAGCAGCCACTTCCTGGTGACTCCGAGCTCACCCTCTGGCACTCCACGCAGATGTAGGTCAGCTTGACCCTGGTTGCTCCCGGTCAGGGTCCGCCCACCTTGACATCGGTGTGACTGCAGGCCCCTTAGTCACCCGCTGGGCCCGCCAGTGGGGCTGGGGCGTGAGCTCTGTCTACTGACGTCCCCGAACTCCAGCCGTTGCCAACGGCCTCTCTGCCGAGGACAGGACGGGAGCCGTCTCGGTGCCCCAGCCAGCCCCTCCCCCGCCGGCGATGGGGGCGACCGTCTATCCCGCCGACTGACTCACTCAGGCCGAGGGCACCGCGGCCAGGCTCCAAGTCTTCCTGGAGCAGTAAGTCGTATCCCAGCGGGGAGGGAAAGTGGGCCAACCACGGGAATCAGGCAGCGAGCTGACCCCACACGCCCTCCTGCCTCTGAGCGGGCACTTTCTCCAAAGGCCCAGTGGTTTCTCAAGTTCACACGTACGGGTCCATCTCGAGGACGGCGGTGCCTTCCTTTGGAGCAAGCGGCACGGTTTCCCCTGGACCCAGCTCAAGCCACAGGTGGTCTCGGCACAGGGGCGCGTGAGTCCGGCTGGGTGACCTCGGCGACGAGGTGACCTTGTCCGGCTGTAAAGACTGAGAGACGAGTGTCACAGACACAGCCGTGGAGCTGGGAGGGCCGGGCGCAGACGGCAGCCTGGGCATCGCTGCCCCACCGCTGAGCCTCAGGCAGTGGTGGCAGCATCTGTGTTCTGGGGGTCACAGGCGTAGGGTCCTCCATCACCTCTGGGTCTTGGAAGGCGCCGTCTGTCCTGGGCAGAGGCTGGACCGGCGGTCAGGGGCCTGGGGCTCTCGCTGCGGCTCTGCTCTGAGGGGAGACTCGCCTTCCAAGGGGACTTCCTGGTGAGGTACAAAGGAGATGTCGTGTTCAGAAGCGTCGTACCAGCTGTCGGCACAGAGCAAATCACACGAAACCGCCATGTTCCTGGACGATACCCTTCCTTCTTCTGTGACGTTAGCTTGAGACTGATCTACGGGCAAATGCAATCGCCCTCCAGAACCAATTGGTCAACTCAATTGCAAATCTGTGAATAATCGTTTAAAAAAATTTTTTTTGCGTAATTTAATTAATTTAAATTTTGTTTATTAAATCTTTTTGTTTAATTTTGTTCAATAAATTTTTTTTTGGTTTATTTTAAAAAGTAAACAAAAACCCAGCATGCTTTGCATCCAGGATGTCCAGTTGCCGGTCTAATGGAAGCAAGAGTTTGTTTGCGATCGTGGCCCCAGAGCCGCCTGGGGCAGGAGACGGGGCGCCCCGGTCCCAAGCGCCTCGGGTAGGGGCTGTGGTGAGGCCCCCATCCTGGGTGTTCGCTGAGAACGGCGGTGACAGTGTCGGCGCTTAGCCCGCCTCCAGGAGCCCAACCAGTTTTGACGATCTGCGGTTGGACGTGAGTAAGGGGCCTGGTGGCCGCCGTCGAATCCTGCTGCGGGCCAGGCCCGAGCGCAGAGCTGCGTGTGCGTCGGACTTTCCCGGGGGACAGGGGGACACGGGCACAGGCCGGGGGCGGGGCGGGACCCGTTCACGATGAAACTATCTCCTTGCTCGGAAGACGAGCTCAGCGGTGAGGGGCCTCAGACAGGCACCCTCGGCAGGTCCCGGGCTCTAAGATACCTCTGCAATGCGAGGAGACCCGGTCCCCCAAATGTCTCCCCAGCGGGCTTCCGGGCCCACGTGGAATCAGTCCCTCGTCCCATGACAGCCCCTCAAGAATATCTGAAGAGAGCTGTTCAGGAAAGCAGATGGCCGCCCCGCAGGAAACCCGAGCTTTTCAGCAGATACGGGGCGGCTCCTCCTCCCAGCCTCCCCTCAGGCCCATGCATCTCAGCCAGGCTGTGGGGAAGGTTGGTGGCCAAAGCCAAGGTCGGGGACCCCCCCCCGGGGGTGAGGCCAGCGAGGTGGCGATCGACAGTTAGCGGGCGGCTCTCAGGAAAACGACCCAGCTTTGAAGCAGCTGCCAGTTTCCGTGGTGTAAATACTTGCACTGTGACTCATTTGAAGCCATCGGCATGAGGTCACTGGACGCAGAGCACATGGCTGGCTGTTCCGAGCCGGCACAGGCCAGCTCCGGCCCACCGCTGGGCCTCTCCTAACCTGGGGCAGGTGGACAGACCCGAGGCGGAGCCGTCCTTCCCGAGTCCGCAGAGGTGAGAGAGAGGGCGTTTGGTGGCCCAGTCTCGGGACGCTGAGGAACAGCCTCCCACCAGCTCTGCGATTGTGACCAGTGTCCAGACCGCTGATCATCTAGACCAAAGCCTGACAGACACCTGCAAGCGTGGTCGAGCACCTTCCGCGTGCCAGGCAACGAGGGTGCGGATCGCCCCGCCGAGTCCTCGTGACGCCCTCTGAGGTGCCGCTTCACACGTGAGGAACCCGGGGCCCAGGGAGGCCGGTGTCCCGGCCAAGGCGTGCGTCCCCGGTGCCTGCCTCCGGGAGAGGAGTCAGCTCCTGTTCTTGGGGCCAGGGCAGCAAAGGGAAGGTGGAGTGGCAGGGGACATGGGGTGCGGGAGCTGAGGGCCGGTGAGTAGGGGGTGAGGGCTGGGGAGATGGGGGGGGTGCACCAGGAGGCCCTCCCCTCGCCATCCTCTTCCCCCCAGAACTTCGCAGCCGCCCTGCCTGGGGTGGGGGGCCAGACCGCTCGCTGCGTTGGGCCCTGCGGGAGTGGGAAGCCTGCATGCTGGGTTCTGCTGGTTCCCGTGAAAGCAAATCTCCTTGTTGGCAGAACTGAGGCGTGCCGAACCGTCCCCAGTGCTCGCCGCCCGCATGTCGCCGTGACTCTCCAGCGAGGGGCCGGATCCCGTGTTCTCAGCTGGCACAGCCTTGTGGGCTTCGGAGGGGAAATTCCTCACTGGGGAGGGGCTTGGCGGAGTGCTCGGTGGGCGGAGGCGGCCCCCCCCCGGGTGGGGGGGAGGGGCTTGGCGGGGTGCCCGGTGGGCGGAGGCGGCCCCCCGGGTGGGGGGGGGCGGCCTGGAGAGACCCAGGCCCAGGTCTCATCAGTGCGATGCACGTTCTTTCTCACGCTCCTTGGCACGGAGTCCGGGTCCTGCTCGGCCGAGAGGCGGACGTGAGTGCCCGTGGCACGCCGGGCCGCACAGGCCATGCAGCCTGCGGTCCTGAGCGTAGGGGGGTGGCAGGTGGCAGCCTGAGATGCCTCCCTGGGGCGGGGGCCTCGCGGTGCCAGGCCCCCAGGCAGCGGCTCCGAGTCCCGACCCCGGCGGGAATTCAGCTGGCCGCTCACGCCTTCGAGTTTCCGGAGCCTACCGGGTTTCCTGTGGCCCCCTAACGAAGGGCCACAGACTGGGGGTGCTGACAGCGACAGGAATTCATCCTCTCACAGGCGCGGAGGCCAGGGCCTGCAGCCACGGCGTCGGCAGGACCGGCCCCCGCGGGCGGCTCCGGCGGCAGGTCCCCCTGCCTCTGCCCGTTGCTGGTGGCCCTGGGTGCTCCTTGGCTTGTGGCCGAAGCTCCCTGGTCTCTGCTCTGTGGCCACAGGGCCTCTCCTCCCCTCCCGTGTCTCTCCTCCATGTGGCTCTCACGAGCACTCTTGTCACGGGACTCGGGGCCCACCCCCGCCTCTCTGACCCATCCTCTTCTCCCACGGGTCAGACGTGGGGTGGCAGCAGGCTCGCAGACCTCCCGGACTGGAGCTCTGTCCCCAGCATGTGTAGGGCTGGTGCAGGCTTGGTGTCTTCTCTCAGGTCCACCCCACTGGCCGAGAGAGGGGACCCTCGGGGGCTGAGACACTAGGCCGTGGCAGCTAAGGGGTGTGGGCTCAAGCCAGACCCGCCACCCAGTGTGTCCAATTCCCTCAGTGTCTCTCCAGGTACCCCAAGTTCTGGGCCTGCCCGCCTGGCCTGAGGGCCTCAGAAGGCCATTGTATTCGGGTCCTGTGGCTGCCATGACAAACGACCACAATCCAGGTGGCTTAAAGCACAGAGATTCATTCTCTCCCAGGTCTGGAGCCCAGAAATCTGAGGTCACGGTGTCGGCAGGGCCGTGCTCCCTCCAGAGGCTCCAGGGGAGGGTCCTTCCTGCCTCTTCCAGCTCCTGGTGGCTCAGAATCGCTGGGCTCGAGGCCGCGTCCCTCCAGTCTCTGACTCGGCCTTCCTATCGCCTTCTCTTGTGTTTATGTTTTAATCTCCTTCTTCCGCCGCTAAGAGAGGGCGTTCGGGCCCAGCTGGCTAAACCACGATGCTCGCCTTATCTCGCCGGCCCTTAACTTAAGACACATCTGCGCAGACCCTGTTCCCATATAAGGTTGCATTCACGAGTTCTGGGGCCGAGAGCCTGGACCTGCCTCTGGGAGCCGCTGTCAGCCTCCCTCCCACAGCCGGACCTGCCAGGGGTCCCCCGATATTAGCCCTGCACCCGCTGCTTCCTGGGGCTCCCACCCCGCCCCAACAGGCCCTGAGCATCGGCTCAGGAAGGCACGTGGAAGGAGCGGACGTTCCGGGGCGGACGCGCTCCGAATGGAACCCGGGTTGTCCGCGCGGGCCTCGCTGGCCCTGGGCCACTCTTAAACGCCCCGGGCTTGAACGCTCACCTGCAGCCGGGGGCCGCTCCTGGTGTTGCTGTGCCAGGGAGGGGTGCAGAAGGCTGTGCTGGTCAGGCGGCCGCGGGGTCTGTTCCCGCCGACGTCGCCTTCCTGCGCCCACCCTCCCGCTCCTGTTACCCCACGTCACACGTCACACGCACCCCTAGACGCTCAGCTCGTTGGCTGCGCCCAAAGGCTTTGGGGAACGAATGAATTTGATTTCTGAATTGGAGCCACAGTTTGGGAGACTTATTCTACATGCTACATCCCCTTTTATTTCCTCTTATGGAAGAAAATTCCATCTGGGAGCTGTTTCCATGAGAAATATTGGTTTAATGCTAAAAATGAAAACAAATAAAACCGGGCCCTACTGGAAACAACAACAACCCCAGACAGCGTTGGCACGCCCGGGCAGGGTGCTGTCACCTCGGGGTCCCGCCGAGTGCCCTGCCCTCGTGCCAGCCGGAGCCCGGCACTGGGGGCCAGGCCTCAGGACGTGAGGAACGCCTCGGGTGTTCCGCACGGGCACCGTCTGCGCCGTGGGTGCCGTTGACCCCCTGGCTCCACACCGCAGGGGACACCGGTGTGTTCCCAGTCTCAGACGTGGGGACTACAAGGACACTCCGGGCACAGAGGCCTATTCTACTGCGTCCAGGACCTCGGCGGGTCGAACTGTGTCCTGCTCCCCACCTGGTGAACGTGACCTAATTGGGAAAAAAAAAAAAAAAAAGGTCTTTGGAGATGCGATTAAGTCAAGGATCTCGAGAGGAAGAGATCATTCTGGATTAGCCAGGTGGGCCCTGACTGCCATCGCAGGTGTCCTTGGGAGAGGGAAGCAGACGCACGGAAGAGGAGCCACGGGAAGACACGGCAGGGTGGAGTGATGCAGCCACGCGCCCAGGAGAGCCTGGAGCCCCCGGCAGCTGGGAGGCAGGAAGGGCCCTCGCCTGGGGTCCCCGGAGGGAGCGACCCCCCCAACCCACCGGTGGCGCCTGGATTTCAGACTTCTGGCTTCCGGAACTGGGAGAGGATAAATTTCACCTAATCACCCAGTCGGGGGGCATCGGTCACGGTGGCCCCAGGACACTAATGGAAACCAAGATGAAGTGGGCGTGGCCGTGGGGCTGGAGCTTTTAAATATTAAGCATGGCCGTTTCGAAGAACGGGCAGGTGCGTCCACGCCTGGCACGGCTTTTCCTGCACAGGGAGGGGCCGGGGCACCGGCTGTGGCCGTCAGTGGCCTACACTCTTGCAGGGGCCCCGGGGTGTCCCCTTCCTGAAGCGGGTCTGGGAGGCCCCCTCGGCATCCTGGCAGGTGGGACCGGGGACCTCTCACCTTACGAGAAGGTCACCTCCAGCTCGCAGAGCCTCCGTCTGCACTGGCGGGCCTGACGGGAGCCTGGGGTGCTGAGGCCGAGGCAACGCCCCACGCCGCCGGTGGGCCCGGGGTCCCACGACCGCCACCTACCGGTTGACCCGTCAACCCTCTAAGGTTTGCCGGATGGTGACGCTGAGGGGAGAGGGTGGCCGAGGCGTCCTCGGGCGGGTGCTCAGTGCTCGGAACAGCCCAGGAGCCATGGCGAGTAACTCTCGCACACCTGCGTGGGGGCTCTCTCCTGGCCCCGGCTTCCAGGTGAGAACGGCCTTCGCTCGGGGCTCTGTGGACGCTTCCGCCTTCTCCTCATGTGCCGGCCAGTGGGGAGGACCCCATGCGGGCACCCCAGAAACGCTGTCTGAGCCTGGGGAGGCGGCCGCTGGCCGACGCCACCCTCCCAGGTAGTCCGCTCCCCGCGTGGACAGCGGCGAGGGTTTTCCTGGGCCGCAGCTCAACCCTCGTCTGTAAAACATTTCTGCGGGGAACGTGCCCAGCTCGTCCCAGCTGGAAAGTGTGTGTTCGTCCAGCACTGAGTCATTGCAAACTCACGCCGAAGTCCGACCGGGGTCTGTCACCGGCCACTTGGCCTGGAAATCCCATTACCTTGCACAGTTTACTTGGCCCGGGATGGGAGCATCGAGGTTCAGTAAACCAGGTCTTTGTGGCCGACGCGGAAACAAAGCCATGTTCCCCGGAGCAGGGGGAAGGCTGGCCGCACCCGGCCGCGGGCTGTGGGGCTTGTGCTGCCCTGTCCCTGCACCCAGCGGGTGGCTTCCTGGCCCTCGAGGGCCCTGCTTCCTGGCCTCCGTGGTCAGGGCCATGATGGAAGAACCGCCCCCTCCAGGTAGACGCGTGGGCTTGGCCGACTCCTGACGGGTCTGCGCGGGGCTGGTGGGCCTGGCCCTGCGTGTGGTGGCTTGCACGTGACCCCTGCAAGGGGAGTGGCTCTTCGCTGTGTTCTGGGTCGGGGGGCTGGGCTGGCCCGGGGAGAAGAGCCTTCATTTCTCAGTCGTGAAGGTTTCCGCCTGGATGGGAGGCTCCCGCAGGATTTCAGAAGGACTGGGGCCCTGGGCTTCAGCATGGCAACAGGGAGCAGAGCACAGAGCTCCCGGCTCCCCGTGCCACGCCTGCTCTTTCCAGCACAGCCCCACGTGCCCTCTGGTCACTCACCGAATCTTGATCTCGCACAGACAGTGAGCCGGGCTGAAAGGTCCGGTGCAGTGGCTGCCTGCTGGGGGTGGCGGGGCACACGAACACGGCTGCACATGACCGCACAGCGCTCTAGGCCCGGCTCCTGCCCGCGTGGACGCGTGCACAGCTGTCGCAAAGACTGTGACCATCCCCTGCACCCCTGCGGGCCTGGGCGCCGCCTTCTAGGGAGGGAAGGGCAAGTCGCTGTGGGCAGGGTGGGAAGGGACGGGGGAGCCCGTGCAGGTGGTGCCGTCTCTACCCACGTCCTGTCCCGCACGCTGTGCCCTCTGACACCCAGTATGGACAGTGTCACAGAACGGACACTCAACTCCATGTGCTGAAGGAGGGACGTCACTGCCAGGGCTGGATAAGCCACCAGGGCAGATGCCATCCGAGTCCTTCCCACTGGACAGGGCTGTGCCTCCGGCCCTGCGGGGGTCAGAAGGCTCCCGTTGTCCTGGAAAGCTGGACGCCCCACGCCCAGGGGTTCCCTGACCAGCCCCCAGACTGGGCTTGCCACGGTGTCACGGGCTGACCTATGTCCCCGCCCCAAAGGTAGGGCCCTTAAAGAAGCGACTGAGTTAAAATCCGGCCGCCCCAACGTGACGGTGGATCCAGCCAATGTTCTGGCTTCTTTACAAGAGGAGAGTTAGACACAGACACCGCAGAGGGACGGCCATGTGGGGACTTGGGGGACATGGTCGTCTGCAGGCCGGGGGAGTGGCCTCGGAAGGAGCCCGCCCTGCTCACGCCTGGACCAGTGACTGTCAGCCTCCTGCACCTTGCTGGCGTGCAGTCTTGGGCCTCCCCATCCGTGCCAAAGTTAAACAAAGAATGCTTCAAAAGCAGGGGACAGAGGATGCACTTTGTCATAGGCCTTGAGGGTGGTAGGTTTTCCTGAGTAACTGCTCAGGTATCCACTGGGATTATGAGCCCCATGCCCCCGCCCCACCCCAGGGTGGGCAGACCCCTGTGTGCTGAGAGGCACAGCCTGCCGGGGTGGTGGGCAAGGCCGAGGGGCGGAGGTGGGGGCTCCTGGGGCCAGCAGGCCTGGCCCTCCTGCTGACAGCCTCCCTATTTCTGGAGAGCAGAGTTGCATGGGGGTTCACTTGAGGACTGAGGCAGGGAGCTCTGGGTTCATGTCCAGCCAGGTAGGTCGCCCAGTCCCTCGGGGGCCCACCTCGGTGCCCCAGTGGCCCAGACTCTTGGCGGGCAAGCAGACACCTGGGTTTCTTCACTCCCTCTGCTGGCTGTGAGGCGGGAAAGAGAGATGGGACCCACTGTCCTGGACGGAGGGTGCCCCTGGAGACGGCCGGCTGTGTCCCAGCCTGGCAATGACTCTGGGAGCTGGGTGGCTCCGTGCGAAAGGAGGGCGGGCAATGAAACTCGAACCCCAGAGAGGGCATCGCTGGGTGTTTGTCATGCACGCTCTGTCCAGAACCACGCCTAACAAGTAAGTGAGAACCGACGGCCGTGCAAGGGGAAGCCGGCGGTCACGTCCCAGGTGCCAACCCGGGGCACACCTGGCGGCAGGGAGGGACAGCGAGGGGTGGTGGGGCTGGCGGCGGGCGGGGGTTTGCAGAGCCCTGGATCTCGGCCGGCCCCGGGCACCACACACATGCCCAGGCTGGGACCCTGGCCTTAACTCCAGAAGGCGAGGAAAGTGCACTGTGAACAGATGTCCCCAGGCCGCCCAGGTGCCAGAGTCGCCAGGGCCCTTGCCATGCTCGTGCTTGGCAAGACGCCCCGGAGCCGAGGGCTGAATGAAGAGTTTTCAAGGAACCCTCTGCTCTAGTCACGAGTGGGAGGGGTGGGGGTGGTGTCACCTGGCTGGGGGCCAGCCTCCACCGGGCAGGGCTGGGCAGGGGGACCGGCCCTTTCCCGCCCCAAGGCAAAGCTGGCTTCCAGCTCGGCTGGCCACGGAGGAGCCAGGGCTTTGGGTGAGCCCCTCACTCCTCCTCATCCCTACAGGGGGAAGCACGGTTACCCCCACTGTCACATGTGACCGATGCAGGAGTGGACTCGCACGGCCGAGGCCCAAGCACAGCCAGCCCCTCATGGCTCTGATGCTCTACACGGCCACCACCAGAATTCCAGCCATATCCTGCTGCCCTGGGCTGACGGCCCGGTGCCCGGTTTGGGGGCCTTTCTCTGAGTTGCTCAGTGGGATAGGAACCTGCTCCCCCATGCGACTGCAGACCCAGACGAAGTAGAACCCCACGCCTGTCAGCTCAAACAAGCCAGTGCACCCCTTGCTCCCCAGGAGAGGGTAAAAAGGTGTGTGTCCTGGCTGCCCGCAGCCATGAGGAGCGAGTCTGGTGACTGAGCATCAGCTCTCTCTCTGGGGATCCCTCCAGGGACCTGGGGTGGTCACCTGACTTTCAGCTCCTGACAGACCAGCTGCGTGACCCCAGAGCTAAGCTCAGGCACCCATTCTGAGTTCTGGATGCTGGGGGCCTGGCTGAGGCACAGGTGACCGTCAGAGGAGACCCACGCTCTCTTCTGATAACCAGGCCACTGACCTGTGTCAGCACCCCCAAATCTTCAGGGGTGAAGCCGACCTTTGCCGTGGTGGGAGGCACTGCAGGGACTGGGCGGGGTTTGGTGGGTAGGGAGTGACAGGTGGGATTTGTCTCTCATTAAGCTGCACAGGGGAGTGATGAGCCAGTGGCTCCTGTCCCACACACCTCATACATGTACGTGCACATGCACACACATCTCCCATCACATATGTGACTTACGCGAGTTGTAAAAAAAAACCCAAATAACAACAAAATATGAAATCCGGAAAGGTTTTGCTTTGCTCAATGTATCTCAAACATCTCATGTGCGCACGTGTGTGCATGTGTGTGTGTGTGCATGCACGTGTGTGTGTGCGTGTGTGCAGGTGTGTGTGTGGTGTGTGGTGTGTGCGTGCGTGTGTGTGTGCCGTGCAGCCCCTCTCATTCTGTTCCTGGGCAATTCGGTACCTGATGACCACGTGTGGCAGGTACAGAGCCTAACCTGTCAGGTAGCACCAGGGACCCCCCATCCAACTCCTGAGGCAGCACCCACAAGACCTCCCCCCCAAGCAAAACTAGCCTCAGGCCGCTGCCTCCCCTCCCCTGCCCCTCTCCTCAGTCCTGTTTCCAGAGTGATGGGAATTAAGGGCATTTGAGGAATTTCATGCCCAGTCTGAAGATGTGACCGGAGACAGGGAGCTGGGGTCCCCGCCTTGCTGCAGTATCACCAGCTGCATGGTTTCTTCCATGCGTAAGGCATGGTTGGCTCAGGGTCTGAAAAGCTCCCCTAATTCACCTTCACGGTTCTTTTTTAAAAAGCAGCACTGCGGGGGCCCCCCACCCCCAGGGGCTGTGAGCCGGACCTCACCAGGAGGCTCTCTGGGCCTGGGGAGCCTGATGGGCGGGGCACCCACAAACGGCCAGGAGCCTGGCAGGCCAGAGCTGGAGGGGGCACCTCACCAGGGCTCAGAGAGGTGAGGACAGGAAGGCAGGGCCGGCAAGCAGTCCCCAGGGACAGCAGACCCTCACTCCCTGGCCTGCAGTCAGCTCCCAGAGGGGTCCAGAGTCGGCTGGGATGAGGAAGGGGGAATAGGGGTGCGGGCGGACCTCGCCTGATCAATATCAGCTGCGCCACACGCAAGCTCCTTTGGGGACCTTTTCGGAAGTTAGACCCCAGCTTGACGAGACGCTGAGTCTGCACTTGGGGGGGGGGAGAGCGAGGGCGGTCCTCGGGCGGGCTGCAGTCTTGGGCGCCGCGATGTGGCTGGACTGGAGGTTCGGTCTCCACCCAGACGAGGGGCCCGAAGTCTTCCACGTAAAAGAAAAGTTAGGCGGGGTGAGCTGCGACTTTCTTTTTAACCCCGAGTACTCAAACGCGGGGCCCCCTCCACACAGGTTCCTGGGGCTCCGCCAGGTGTGGGCACCGGGGGCGGGAAGAGTGGGGGCCGCGGTGGGCTCTCGGGATCCGTGGCCGACCCCTCGCCCCTCCGCGCGCGCTGGCCAAGAGATCGGGGCGCCGCGCCCGCCCCACGTCCGCTCCCGCCCCGGGCCAGCCCCTTCCTCGCTGCAACTCGTCCGCTGTCCCCACCCTTCGCCCGCGGCGCCAGTGGGAGGCGGAGGCCGGCCCGGCCGAGCCCAGCGCCGGGCTCTGATTTGCTGCGGGAGCCGGGGATCGACAGCCCCCGCGGGTGCCTTCCAGCGCGGAGGGAGGGAAAAGTGCTCGGCGCCCAAGGCTAGGTCCGCACTCCCCGTCCCGCGGCTGGCTCAGGACCTCACTCGAGCGGAGCGCGCACGGGGAGCGGGTCGCGGGGCGGCGGCGGCCAGGGGAGGCGAGCAGGAGTCGGAGGAGTTGGAGGAGGCGAGGGCGAGCGAGCCGAGCGGGGTCCCGGCCGCCCCGCGGGCCAAGGTCGAGCCGTCCCGCCCGTGGGCGAGCGCGCGCGCCGACCCGTGCCGGGGAGCCGCCGCCACAAAGGGAACGAGCCGCGCTTGCTCCCCATGCCTTCCTGAGGTCGTGCCGGCCCCACCGAGTCCGCTGCCCGGGCCGAGCCCCGCGTCCCCGAGGGTCCCCGCGCGCCCCGCCCCGCGCCCCGCCGGCATGGACGTCCACACCCGCTGGAAAGCGCGCAGCTCGCTGCGCCCGGGCGCCCCGCTGCTGTCCGCGTCGCCGCCGCTGTTGCTGCTGCTGCTGCTGCTGCTGTGGGCGCCGCCTCCGAGCCGCGCAGGTAAGGGCGCGGGGGCGCGGGGGCGCCGGCGGGGCTGCCAGAAAGGGCGCGGGCCGGGCGCAGCTGTCACCCAGGCACCGGCCTCTTCCGCGTCCGCTCAGCGTTTCCCCCCGGGTGTGGAATGCACGGGCCGAGACTCCGAATGCCATTAGTCGGGGGCCGCGGAGAGGGAGACGCGCCAGCACAATGCCCCGCGCGCCAAGCGCGCCGGCCGGGTGGGGCCGTCGCGGGAGCCGGGAAGCGCTGCGTGCGGGACCAGCCGGACAGCTGTCCTGTCCTGGAGGCCGGCAAACTTTTGTCCTGAAACTTCGTGTTCTCGGTCCCGCAGCCCCGCTCTGGCCTGCACAGCCCTGCAGAGAACTTTCTGTCCTGAAAACCGGGAAGGGTCGCCCCCTAGAGTCACAGCCTGCCAATTCCAGCAGGGACTCCGGAGGCGGGGGCTGCCGGGGCGAGTCCCAGAGCCTGAGCCCCCAGCGCGTCCTCCCTCTGTCTCTAGGCCCGGCTGGCTCTCCGCTTCCCCAGCGAGGCTTCCTGCAGTCCCGCCGCCTAAGTGCTCGGTGCTGCTGGGTGCCCTGGACTGTGTGGCTCGCCAGCCCTGCTCTGTACCCCACTCCAAACCTCTGGACTCCCAGAGGGCGGTTTTTCCTGGGTTTGCAGCCCACAGCGGGGTTCGTGGCCCAAAGCCAGGAGATGGGCTTGGAGTCCCTGCTTACAGGGGTTTGGATGAGGTGCATTTGTGGGGCCCCTGCCTGAGGTCTCCCCGAGGAGGCGCCGTCTCCCCTGGGAGCTGACGCTGACCGGACGCCTGCCTGGGCTCCTGGCACCTGTGACCCATCTTCCTGACGGGACAGTGGTTCTCTGAGCATCACCCTCCGTGGTCGCCTGTGGGTGGGTCTTCACACACCCTGGCACCTTAGAGCTCAAGGCCCCGGAAAGGCCCTGGAGCCCCCCCATTAGGCGGGGAGCGAGGCTCAGAGCCACTGGTGCGAGGTCAGGGCAGAGGGTTGGGGCGGTGGGCTCAGTGGACAGCTGCACCCGCCAGCGGTCCCTGTGGGAAGGCCCTCTTCCCTGCCCTCCCCTCCTGTCCTGCGCTTCGAAACTTGACACGTGGGAAGAATCACTTCCCATGTTTCACTTGCCGGTGGAGATGTGTTTCCCTTTCTTCCTGGCAGGTGAGCAGGAGTCGGGGTGCCCAGCCCATGAGGCACTGAGGAAGGGGAGGGGAGCCTGCCTGGCTCTGTCCGAGACCTGGAGTCTTACCCCTGGGCTGCCACCATTGTGCCCACGAGCTGGGGCTAGCTGGCTCTGGGTGTCTCCTGGGGTCGACTGAAGGAGGGGGACAATAGGGAACGTGGTGTGCAGCCTGGCGAGGGATGTGGTCAGGGGCCCCTTGGTCGCCCAGGGACGGTGCCCTGTTCCAGCCCCTCTGGCGGGCTTTCTCCCAAGAGCCATCAGGGCAGTGGCCACCCGGAACGCTGGGGCTGGGCACTGGCTGGGCAGCCCGCAGAGCACGCCTTTGCCTGGGTTTGGGGTTGGCTGCTTGCGCCCACCTCTGCCCCCTGCCCGAGTCCCCTGCTTCCTCTCCAATTTCCCTTCCTAGCTGAGGGGCACCTGTGGGAGTCAAAGCCCGGAGGTGGACCTTGGCTGTAGAGCTGGACAGTTTGCTTTTGTCAAAAAGACGTGAGGCGCGTGTGAAGAAGCCACCTCTCCGGCGGGTCCCACAGCCCTCTCTCCACCCCGGGCGGGACCGTCTTGGAGTCATCCTCAGTGCGTGGCCAGTGGGGGTGGCTGGCTGCGCACTCGCGAGGCGGGGCGGCGGGGGAGGTCCCCCGCCAGCCCCTCTCCTTCTCTCCATTTTGAGGGTTGCCAGATGTTTTCCGAGTTTTCTCCGAACATGGCTCTTTTTCTTACCTTCCTCTTGGCCAAATGTGTGCAGGAATGAAAAGTAAGATTGCATTTGGGGCCGTTTAACATTGTAACGGGCAAAGGAGAGTATGTGAAATGAAACTTGACCCCAATATTTGGGAATTGAGGTCATCTCTGCATGTCATTGGCTGGCCCCAGTCACGTGACTGCCGTTTGCAGTAATTTGTGGGGAGAGCCGTCCAAGTTTGGTGGGACTTGACCAAGAGCAAATGGTTAAATTTCCTCTGACTCAATCAAGTTGGCTGGGGAGACATCCTTTCCATCCTCACCCCCCGCCCCTCCCCATTAAAGAAAGTTGGTGGGAGGCGCTCGCAGGCCGAGCCTTGCCTGCAACCCTCGCCTCATCCTCCAGATTTAAGTGGCTGCTGGAGGGGTTGGAGCCACAGTCACCGCCCCGCAGCTGTGACCACCCAGTGGTGGCCGCGGGCAGGAGTGTTTTCCCCTTGCAGAGGCACAAAGTCCCTTCTCTGATGATGTTGCTGCAGGCCTGTTCCAGGGGTGCTGGCCAGAGCCTGCCCTGGTACCCCACCCTTCAGATATTTCTGGATTCTCACCACAGCCACACCCTTAGCCAAGCACAGCTGATGCCGGCCTGCCCGGCCCCGGCCTGCTGGCTGTCTGGCCCTGTCTCCCCTTCTCCCTGCTACCTCCCTGGGCCGGAGACATTGTTGGGTGGAGCAGAAGCCTGTGGGGAACAGACGCCCACTGCCCCCCACTCACACCTAACGACGGTAGCAGTGCGGGAAGACTAGCTTTGAGCCCCCGGAGGGTCGGGGATGAGTCACCCAGACGCCTGGGGGCCTGGGGCACCGTTGCTGCAGCCACGCCGGGGCCCTGGCCGTGGGCGCCAGCTCCCCGGGAGACCACCACACCCGGTAACGATGGCAAGGACTTCGCTGGCACTTGCCTGGCCCGCGCGAAGCCCTGTACCCACACGGCCTCCCTGGACGCTGGCGCAGGTCTGGCGGTGGCGCGGTGACAGAGGGCTGGCAGAGGCCTGAGAGGCGTGGGCAATGGGAGCAGGGACCTCAGATTCTGCGTCCGTCTGACCTCTGCATCCTGCCCCGACTGCACTGCCCCCTTCTTGCTGTCTCAGCACCTGGACTTGTGAGGGTTTCACCTTCTCGTCTCACATCCGTTTATCATCGGCTTTCCCCTGGGAGAGGCCCTGCGCCCCGAGCTGCAGCCTCGGCCTGAGGGCCCAGGCCAAACATGGCCGGGGATGAGGGAGGCGGCCCAGCTGGCCGGCTTGAGCCTTCGGTCTCCCCCCTCCCTCCCTCCTTTCTCCAGCCTCTGTCCTCTTCCTCCCGCCCTCAGCCCTTATTCCCCTCTCTCTCCCTCCCTCCATCCCGACCCCTCCCTCCCTCCTCCCTTCTTTTTTGCTGGAATGCCTTCAGGGGGACCAGTTGCCTTCAGACTCCACTGTGTCATCTTTAACCGGGCCCTTCCCTCCTGTGTATGGCCTGCTGCCCCTGTCGGCTTCCTGCCTTGGCACGGCCTGCAGGGTTACTGCAAGCCAGGTGAAGGTGGCGGGTCCTCGCTGTAGGAGCCCGCAGCCTTATAGGAGGCACAAGTGTGAACACTGTTCACATCACTGTTCCTTTTCGAGCCAAGAGTCGTTTAAAACAGTCGGCTCCGTTGGGATGATCTGGGGAAGCTTCCTGGAGGAGCTGATGCTAAACTCGGCCTTTCCCCTCCTGTTCTTCCCCTTCCTCTTACCCCGAAAGTGCCCCCGAGTGTCTCCTGAGCAGGTGGCCTCGTCCCCCTCTGGTTTTAGTCTGGTCCTTCCTCCGTGCTGGCAGAACATTCCACGCTTTGCTGCCATGTTCTCCCGGGCTGGGCTGCTTTCCTGGCCTGGAAAGCCCCTCATTAACTTGCCTGGCCGGGCGTCCCCAGCAGCATGCTAGTCCTGGGGTGCTGTGCCAGCAGAAGTGGCTGCTGGGAGGAAGGGAGTCTCCAAGGGGGAGCCAGTGGGGGAGTGAAGAGGGGGAGGTCCTTAACCCTTTCCACGCGAGGCCCTGCAATTCTGCAGGTAGACGGACAGCGGCTGACAGCCTGGGCTGGGGGTGTGGGGCCACCAGTGCCCAGTGACAGGCCGCTGGCGATGGGAGGGGACAGTCCTCGGGCCATTGGATTGTTGAGCGATCGCCAGGGCGGCGTGGGCCGTTGGGAAATCAGGGCAAACGGAGCTTCTCTTCCTCTGCCAGGGGCCCGTCCCCATGCTGCAGCGTTGGCCCCCAGGGAAATGGCTGTGCGGGGAGGTCGTAAAGACACACTGAGGCACCGCGGGGCAGAGCCTTGCAGGGCGCCTGGCGTGAAGGGCACCCGACTGCTCTTTTGGGTGGCATTTTTGCCAAAGGAGACAGTGCAGTGTTGCCACAGTCCATTTTCCAGGCGAGGGCCGTGGGGCAGGCTCGGTCTCTTTGAGACCCCAGGGCCTGCCACCCACTGGCTGTACCCGTCCGGCTGTGCTCGGGTCGTGCGTGGCCTGCTCGGTGGCCCGCTTCCCCACGGGGTCCTCGTACGGTCACACAGGCGACCCACGTGGAAGGGCTTTGCAAGCCCATTCGAGGATTGTGCACGTGTGTGTGTGTCCGTGTGTGCATGTGTGGAAGTGCGGGTTGGCGTGACCCACGGCTGTGTGTGCAGCTGTGTGATACGTTCGTGGGGTTTGTGCGTGTCCGTCCACACGTGTCTGAGCGTGTTCGCGCACATACATGCACACGTGTTTACGCGGTCGCCTGCGGGGCCTGGCGTTTTGGGGGAGCTCGGCAAGGCGACAGTTTTCTCTCACCGTGCCCCACCCCCGCTGGACGGGCAGTGCAGAGATGAAGCGTGGCCATGGAGCCTGCTGGGCCACCGGAGGCTGCGGTCCTGCCGCAGGGCCAGCCGGACCTGACCATCTGACATCTTTGTGTTCCTTGCAGAGGGTGGTGGTATATTGTAGCTTCTGCTTCCCCCTCTGCTTACGTCCACCCCTCCCCCCCCAGCCCAGCCAGCTGACGTCAGCACGGAGCCCAATGCTGCGGTGAAGACTGCGGGCCAGCGGCACAGCCCGGGACCCTGAAGGTGGGACCGGCGTGGGCCCTTCTCACGGGCAGAGCTGCCGCTGCCACGGGAGGTGGCCGTGGGCGGTGGTCAGCTGCTGTGTGTGTAGTCTCCTGTGCCTCAGTGTCCCTGTCTGTAGAAGGAGGTTACAGTTGTAACTCGGGCAGGATTTTCGTGAGGATTCAGTGCGTAACGAGTACGAGGCACGGAGAAGACCCCCGTGCAGCATGAGGCAGAGGGCCCGGGCGGGGCACCGAGTTCCCGGCTCTCCGCTCACTGGCTCCTGGGCGAGTTGCTCCCTCTCTCGTGAACAGTCACACTGGTACCTCCCGCACGGGTGAGCGTGAGAGAAGGCGCCACAGGCAGTGTCCCCTGGCGAGTTCATCGGGTCCCTTGCTGCAACTTCTGTGGTTCTGAGCTGGTCGTGGAGCTGTGTCCTTGGGCGGGTGGGGCACACCGTGTCCTCCACGCCCCGCCCATCCTCCTCAGGCCACGCCCACTGGCGAGGGGGCGTGGGGTCCAGACTTGGGAGCAGACCCTCAGGGACATGCACTCCGGGTGGCTAAGGGCCATTTCTGTGCCTGCGTGGTCCCGGGAGGCTGAGCGGAGTTTACAGAATGAATGTGCGCGAAGCTGGGCGTGCGCATGCGAGGTGCGTGCGGGCCATGGGGTCACTTTGCGTTACGCACGCGCCATCGTCTGCGCCATCGTCTGCGCCGTCATCCCGCCGGCTCCGACTCCGCCGGTGGCTTTTCCGGCGGATCCCGGACCTGAGGCACACGCCCCCGCTCCGAGAGAGCCCTGCCACCTTTGGTGACTCAGACCTAAGCTATGGGCCCACAGTCTGACCCAGAGTTGATCACACGGAGCCCAGGGCCCTGCCCGCTTCCCACGATGTCTCCGCGTGCGAGCCGGGGTCTCCTCAGGGGAGTCTCCTAGACCCGCGTTCCTCGGCGAAATTCACTCTCCTGCTCTGTGTTCTCCTGCCGGCCCGGCACCTTGGCCTGCCGCAGGGCTTAACGACATCCGTGTGTGTGTGTGTGTGTGTGTGTGTGTGTGTGTGTGTGTTCCCCCATAAACGTGACACAATGACATCAAAATGTGGGTATGTAGTGGGTGTGATTTAAATGTAAAAACTCTGGCCCAGCATTAGAAAAAATAGTGATCTCACCATGAAAAAAGAGTTTTGACCTCAATGGGAGGCGGAGGCGATTGCCGCCCCTCCGGCCAGTGGGGTGACGAGGGGGATCTCTTTCCTGGGGAGAATTCCAGAGGGAGCATGGGAGAGGCTAGCCCTCGTGCGGGGAAGCCAGGCGTGACAGTGGCTCTGTTTGAAGTGTTTGTGGACCTGTGACTCAAGTGGACCTGTGCTGGGCACGAGGCAGTAGGGGCACAGGTGAGCCACAGGTGAGCCGTCCTGCCTAACAGGAGCTTCAAGTGCAGCACGGGAATCAGACCCCTGAACAGGCGATTTTTTTAATCTAGTGAGTGCGAAGGGGGAGTCAGGACCTTTACCATCAGGACGGGCACGCCACCGGCCAATCATAGGCAGCCACTGGCCAGCCCCTAGCTCCCTGGCCAATCAGAGAGAGGCACCTGCCTGCCTCAATGGGGCGCTGGCCAATCAGGGGGCGGCACCTGCCTGCCCCAATGGGGCGCTGGCCAGTTGAGATGAGCCTGCTTCGCTATAGCCCCGGCTTTTGCCCCGCACCCCCCCCCCCCGCGGGCGTTTGAAGGGAGGCAGCGTCCCTTGGTGGGTCCGGTGGTTCTCCCGTGTGTCCTTCCTTTGGCTCCCGTGTGTATTTAGCTCTAGGGTGTTCCCTGTGGAGCACCTGTCATCCTCACAGATACCTGGACCAGGTGGGGTTGGTCCCATCCTGCAGATGTGCAAATGAGGGCTCTGCAAGCCCAGCTGGCGGAAAGGGGCGACAGGTGCCCTCCGCCTCCCAGTGCAAAGCGCGCCGCCATCTTACGTAGGTCCTTGGGGCGAACGGCTCGTTCGTGAAGCTGCCGTCTCAGAGCCAGGTGAGGGGGCTCCCGGGGCAGCCAGGGGCCCGCGCTTCAGATAGGGGTGTGCTCCCTCCAACGTGAGCAGCCTCAGAGCCCCTGCTCAGTGTCTCCTTCACTTCTGACGCATGAAAATGTGCACTGGCAGTACACATTGGTGGCTGTTTCCGCTTTGGTTTTGTCCCGCTGAGTGTCAAGGCCTTCTTCTTTGGGGGGGGAGGGGAGAGGGGCAGACAGCGGGGCAGGTGTGTACCGAGTGGGCGCCAGGGCCCTGGCCCATGTGGCTCAGGGATAGAACCTGTTGGGGGCAGCAGACGCTGGTGTGGGCAGAGCGGGGTGGGCGAGCTGGAGGGGTGCAGGAAGACGGCCGCCTCCCAGCCCTGTGCCCCGAGTTCATTCTGATTTGGGGGGCTGGAGCGATGTTTGCAAAGGGCCCTTTGTCAGCGTGGTCTTGGGGATGGAGGTGGGAGGGGCGTGACGTTTCTGTGATCCATCTTTACTGTTATTTTTTTTCTCCTGCTCTTCCTTTATCTTTTTTTCTTGGTTGAGAATCCGGCTTTTTTTTTCTGTGCTGTTTCTGGGTCCTCCCCTGGGGCAGGAGGAGGTCAAGGCCACAGCTGCCGGGAGCCTGGCTCCAGGTAGACACAGCTCCTCATGTTAGCGGAGAGTTACAGTGTCCCGGGCTGGTTTTATGCAAAGAGGAGAAAGGGTCACCACGGCCCTTCGCAGGCCTTTTAGACTGGCAGGTGTCAGTGCTGAGAAGGCGGGTCAAGGACAAGGAGCACTCGTGGCCGCGCGGGAGCCGGGATTTCCCATGTGCAGTCGCTTTCGCGGGAATCATTCTTGCTCTTCGGGTTCATAGTTTAAGGAAGGCCGTTTAACTCGGGAGGTCCTGCCTGGGTGATGGCGTTCCCCTTGTGCTCCAGGAACCGGGGCACCCTGGGTGCAAGACAGGGCGAGGCAGACAGAGCGGTGGCCCCGCTGAGCGATTTGTCCATGCTCCAGGGGGAGGACCCGGAGACCACCGAGAGAGGGCGGAGGCCTGTGGCCTGTGGGAGCAAGGCCGGCGTCCCTGCAGGACCACCCTCCCTCACCTGAAACAGGTAGGCAGGCAGCGTAGAGGATGGGGTGGCAGGGGCGTCTACACGGAAGGGAAGAGGGCATCCAGCCTTCAAGAAGCCAGGGTGTTCTGGCTCTCCTCTCCCGCCCAGGGAATGAGGTCTTCTCCAGAGGGAAGACTTCTCTGCCAGGGGTCTGGGGCGGGGCCTGACTCCATGGCCAGAGCGGTGCAAGCCCGGCGCCCCCCCACCCTCTGAATCGGCCTGTCCTCACGCGCCCTGCAGCACCACTGTCCCCTCCCTGCGGACAGGCTCCCACCTCCCCTTCCTGGGGCAGGGCCTGGCCGATTACAAACAGCTGCCTGGCCCGAAGCAGGGTTTACAAACTCTGGGGACTGTTCTTTTCCAGGGCTGGAGGGCACATGGGGGCAGTGTCTTCTACAGGGGAGCTGGAAGAAGGGGGGCTGTCCTGTGGGGTTCTTGGGCCCACCCCCCACTGTGTGATCTGTGGGAACCAGCTGAGGAATGGCCAGGCTCTGAGCTGGGGCGGGGGTGGGGGTTGGTAAGGGGCAGCTGGGCACCAGCTGGCCTCCGGGTTCCTGCACTCTTCGTGGTCTGGGCTGAGTCTAACAACAGAAATGTGAATTAAGGTAGAAAGAGCGTGTGGCACAGGAGGGGGACAGTTGGCTTGGGGTAAAGAATAAGATTCTTTGGGACTTCCTTTCCTTTCCCTCCCTCCCTCCCTCCCTCCCTCCTTCCCTCCCTCCCTCCTTCCTTCTTCTTCTTTCCTTCCCTTCCTTTTTACCTCCTTTTCCCTTTTCCTTCCTTTTTTTTTTTCACCTTCCCTTGCTTTCATGTATTATTTCATCCCGATGACATCTTTCCAAGGTAAGAGGTACCTTGCATCTTACAGGCAAGAAAACTGAGGCCCCAGGAGCCCCACAGCTAGTAAGTGGCAGAGCCAGAGCCTTTAAAACAGCGCGTGAGTCGTGGAAATGTGGTTAGTCCGGCCTCTTGGGAGCGCGCTTGGAGTCCGAGTGAGGTGGAGTCTCGGCCCTGGCCCTGTCGCAGGCATAATCCCTTTTCCCTTTGTCGCTGGGGTCTTTGTCGCAGCAGCAGGGGGTGAGAGGGGAAGGAGGGTGGTGAGGCCTGGGGACCACCACCACGGTCGCCTCTCCGCCTTCATCTGTCTCCTTGGGCCCCAGTCGGGGCTGGGTGCCAGGCCCTGGTCTCAGGAGGAGGCAGTGCTTTGGTCCCTGTCGGTCAGCCCCACTTTCCAAAGCCACCCTGAGCCCTAGGCCCCCGTGTCCTCTGCGTACTTCTTAGATGAGATCTGTGGGGTCAGATCGTGAGCCCGAGCCCAGCTGCGAGCAGAGTGTTTGTGTAAGGGGCCAGCGGCCCTGCTCTGAGTCATGTTTTCCGTTGTAGTGGGAAGGAGAGAGTGACAGGAGAGGGCTTCCAGCCAGGTGGGTCTCGCCTGGGGAACGTCAGCCCGCACGACGAAGGAGCCGCGTGCGCATCTGTGCCAGACGGGGTAGCGGACCATGGTGGGGACGCGGTTGGCCACCGCCCCTCCGGGGGCCGCCGGAGCCCAGCGATCCGTGGGGCGCCCCAAGGGTTCTGCTGGACCAGAACGTGGCCCACATCTTTAAACCATCAGCATTTCAGAAAAGAAAAATAAAAGTCCCTGACAGCAGCAGCGTCCTCAGGCCTGACTTCTGAGCCCGCCCTTTGTCATATTAGCGAGATGCCCGTGACGCGTCTGGACAGCCAGGGAGGGCACAGGCCGGCCGAGGACAGGGAGGACAGGCCGAGAGCCCCACACTGTTCCCCGACGAGGGCCAGGCGTCCAGGAGAGTGGTCACACCCCTCAGAAGGGTTGCTGCTTGCGTAGTCCCCACCCTCCCTCCCCACCACACGCTGCATGGCTGAGAGGGGTTCTGCCAGGAAATGTTAGGCGACTTCGATGATTGGGGCTCATCCCCCCGTAGGTGCCGTCACGTCACCGGCAGAGTTCACAGTAAACTGTCGAATTCTGTTCACAGTGGTGACACTGATGCCTGACTCCGAGGCCGAGCGCGTGTGGGCGTGGGCCGCCCAGAAGCTGGATCGTATGGCACCCCCCCCCCCCCCCGCTCCACCAGCCTCAGGAAACCTGGGTGTGGCCCGGGTCCCTGGCGTGACCTCAGATGGCATCTTCCTTCCGTGCCTCGCTTTCCTCCTGTGTTAAACGGAGCAGGGTTGTGGTGACAACGTGAGGACGTGGCCCGGGCCCCTGCGGTGACAGTGTCTCCCTGGGTCTCTGACGGGCCTCAGGCGCCAGCTGCATGGGAGGGCGTGACAGAGCTGCTGCCTGAGCCGATGGCTTGCGAACGGTCGGCTGGCACCTGCGTTTTGAGCTGGCTCTCGGAAGCAGGCTGGGCAGACGAGAGGGGGCCTGGGCTGTCCTGGGGGAGGGCGGCGGCACCTCAGTGTCTGGAGGGGCGGGTAGTCTGGGCGTGGAGTCCCCGGGTGGCTGGGGGAGACAGGATGCGGAGGGTGTGCCCAGGGTTGTCCTGGCGTCTGGTCCGGGCGCGTGTCCAGCCCTGTCTGCTGGATCGGACGGTGGGCTCGGGGCGCCACTGGGTGATTGTCCCGCCCTGGCGTAGATGGGCCATGCCACCGGTCTCCACATAGCAATCTTAAGTACCCGCTTTCTCGAGGGATCCCAAGCAGATGGCCAGTTTGTGGCAGGGTGTGTGTGCGAGACACCTGTACCAAGCAGACGGGAGCGCCCGGGGGTTCCGGTGTCTCCAGTCCCGGGGGCACACAGCTGGCATGCTCTGACGGCTCCCGTGTGCTGGCCGTTTTGTGCCCATGACTTCCTGCTCCATCCAACAACCCTGTTAGGTCAGCGAGGGTTTGTCCAGGTGACTCAGCTAACAAGGAAGCCGACCTGAGATTTGGATGTGGCTCCCTGTGACTCTCGAGCCCCGTCTCTGTGACAGCCCTGGCGACTTCCTCCTGCCAGCCCCCTTCGCCATCCTGATAATTTTCACAGCTGTCACCCTGTTCCTCAGCCATAATCCCTGCAGCTGGATCCTTCCAGGCCCTCACGACTCAGGCTCCTTTAATTCCGGGATTAATCGTCTTACCCTGCAAGCAACTTCCAGAAACCCTTTCAGGCATCCTTTGGGATTCCTTAAACACTGCCAGCTCTGCCTGCTCTTCTTCACCCTGAGCCCGCGCCTTGAACTGCTCTGTTCCCCAGGACTCCCGGGGGTGACGGTCACTCCAGGGTGCCATCTCCTGCTCTGCCACTCGGCACACAGAGCCGGGGTTGTGAGCGTAGCCGCTCGAAGCCACCCTCTGTGTGAGCCAGGCAAACTCCTCTGCGTCTGCCCCTTGGGCATCACGATCTAGCCCTCCCTGTGCTGGATTTAGGCCCCAAGGAGCCCTGGGCTCTAGGCACAAGCCTTTCTCCATAAACGTTGCTGCCTGGTCAATAACTTGGTGGAAAGAGGGAAGGAGGGAGAGAGGGAGGGAGAGAGGGAGGGAGGGAGGAAGGAAGGAAGGAAGTCAGTCCCCTGAATTGGGCTTGGGCTAGAGGCCTCCGGCCTCTGGGGAAGGTCAGGTCGGGCTTAACGCTGGGCACATTCTCCTCTGACGGCTCAGCTGTGCTCTTGGTCTTGCTGTCCAGCGTGACCTCCCAGCGCCCTGGGACGCCTGGGCTGACGTTTCCAGGCTGGCGGGGGACCCGCTGGGCAGGCTCGGGTCTCCCGGAAGCCTTCTGGATACTGGCCAGGAGCACAGCCGAGTTCGCGCCCCCAAGGGGACGTTCACATTCCTCCGGCAAAGACAGAGCGGAAGTGTGGGGAGGGGCAGAAGGGGGATGGGGTGGAAGTGGGGGGACCGGGCAGAAGTGGGGAGAGGAGCAAAAGTGGGGGGACAGGGCGGAAGCAGGGATGGGGCGGAAGTGAGGGACCAGTGGAAGGGTGTCGGGTGGAAGGATGTCGGGGCGGGAGGGGTGCTGATGCAGGAGACAGTCCGGCGGGAGGAGCTTCCTAGGACTCTCATGCCATCTGGACCCTCCTGTCCTGTCTCGCCCCGGCCTCGGCGTCCGCAGCTCGCAGAGGACGGGGAGGTGTGCGCTGCGCTCTGGATGCGAAGCAGTAAAGCGCACAGGATGCTCTGGGCGGGGAAACGGCGCCCCGCCCCTGGTAACCGCGGGGAGACGGGGGCGGGGGCAGGGGACAGGAGCCCTGGTGAGCTGGCGCTGCTGCCCCACGGGGCTCCTGGCAGGAATCGTGCTGGAGCGCGGGGTCACGCCCGGCCAGCGCTTGGGCAGGCAGAGCAGCGGCCACGTGGAAGGCGCGGTGCCTGGCTCCGCCAAGTGCCGGCTGCGGAGACGCAGTCCCGCAGCGCAGCGGGCACCTGCCGCCCGCACCGCTGTGCCAGGTGTCGGGTGCTGGCGCCTGCCCGACCCGGCTGACCCCGAGACCCTGGAGTCCTGCTTGGTGGCCCCTGGCTTTTCCTAGTCCAGGCAAGTCTCCCCTCCCTCGCGCTGCCCTGTTCTCATGACGGCCCCTCGGAGGGAGGAAGAGCAGTGACCAGTGACTGCCAGGGACTGGGGTCAGAGGTCAGTTGGAGACCCATGCTGATGGCTTGGGCTGATTCAGGACCAGGCTGGCCCCTGACCTGCCCAACTCTGTCATTCTCCGCGGGCTTCCGACTCCTCCAGGTCACAGCGGGCTCCGGGCGTGTTGGGCCCGGCTGCCGGTGCACAGGGCCTTGCCTCCCGGGTGGGTCTCCCTGCAGTTGGGGTTGGGGGGAGCAGGGCGCCGGCGCTCGGGCAGGGATGGGTGTGGGTGGGGGTGGGGGTCTGTGCCGGCTTGGGAGGCCAAGCTCCTCTCCTAGAGCCTCTCCTTCCTGCTCCTGGTTTTCATGAATGATTTACATTTTTTTTTTTAGTGAAAAAAGAGTACATTTTTCTACAGTCATTTTGGAAAATACAAACGTTGTGAAGAAGAAAATAAGAATCATCCGTAATCCCCAAACTCAGATCCCCTGGGTCTTAGTACAAAGAATAAAGAACAGAAGGGAATGCACTCTGTGGTGGACCTGGGAACGCGGGGCCTCGTCCCCCACCAGCGCCCCTCCCTGAAGGCCAGGCCGCGGAGTGGGCACAGTTGGATTCGGACTTTCTCGCTTCGCTTTATGAGGAAGGCGTTCCCTTCTCCAATATGACCGCTGTGAAACCCTAATTCGCTTGGAGTGTCTCAGATTGCTGGACGTCAGGTCACTCCCTCGTTTTTGCTACCCAAGGTGGCCGTGCGTTGATGAACCATGCTGTTGGGGTTTGCCAGCCCAGGGGCCGTGCCTCACCCCTGGGCTGCACTTCGGGGAGGCAACATGGGGGTGGGGCCGGGCCAGCCCCTCCTTATGGGACATGAAGGGGGGCATAGTGGATGCACTCAGCCATTTCAGGCATGGCACCTGTGGGAACTCGGGGTTTGATCCTGGCAGCTTTCACGTCGGCTGGGAAAGAAAAGGTTAGTCATGGAAATGGGCTGGACGGATGACGAAGCCACTTGGGGAAAAGCAGTTGGACGCTGCCTTACTCTTGCACCAAAATGCATTCCAGATGGATCAAAGATGTGAACTGTAAAAATGAAACCATAAAACTACTAGAAGAAAACATGGGAGACTGAGTTTTATAACCTTGGGATGGGAAGGCCATTCTCAATTTGACAGAAACCCCAGAAGTTATAAAAGAAAAAAATTTGACTCCATAAAAGTCAAGGTTTTCTGTCTGGCCAAAACAAAACCAAAAAACAAGCAATCACCATAAGAAAAGAATATGAAAATACAGTTGACCCTTGAACGACACGGTCTGAACTGTGCAGGTTTTTTCAATAAGTATTATAAATGTATTTTCTCTTCCTTCTGACTTTCTGAATAACACGTTCTTTTCTCTAAACAGTATATAATACACAAAGCATAAAAAGTATGTGTTGATCGACTATTTATGTTATCGGTAAGGCTTCTGGCCAGAAGGCTCTTAGGAGTTATGTTTTTGGGGAGTCAGAAGTTTTATGGATTTTTGAGTGTGTGGGTGGTCGGTACCCCTGGGTCCCACATTGTTTAAGGGTTACCTGCATATTCTGGGACAGGGATTGATACGCTGTGATTATCAAAGAAATCAGTAAGACAAAGCCAGGAACAAAAACAAAACAAAACAAAACAAAAAATCTGGACGGAAGCCATGACTAGTTCTTAGAAAACACAAATAGCTTTTAAACAGGTGAGGAGGGAAAGCAGGTGCAGCCTCAGCGAGATACCACCTGTCTCCTGGCAGGTGGACCCATGCCGAGGACCCACGCCGAGGACATGCACCACGGGCTGAGGGGCAGTGTGGGGCGTGCTCACAGTCTGCTCTTCTTTGAAAGGCATTCATGGGTCTAGCAAAATAGGACAGTGCGTGCACGCTGACCTGCTGCCTACACACCTCGGCGTGTTCCCTGTGTATGCGCGCACACATGTGTGCTGGCCGTGGTGCAAGATGGTCATGGAGTGCTGTCTGGAGGAGCCAAGGGATTGAGTCATCACGTGCCATCACGAGACCCATTGAGAGAGGACAGTGCAGCTCACAGTAGAACACGGTGCCGCAGCTGGAAGAATGGGCTTCACCTGGCTTTACACCTGCTGACCTGGACCAATCTCAAGATGTGTTAAGTAAAGAAAATGTAAAGGGTGTTCCTCAAAGTATGGACCCGTCTCTATTGCAAGAAGAGACACAAACCCAGGCTCGTGTATGCGTAGGTGATGGAGGGACCCGCGGTGTCCCTAGAGGAGGCCGCCGGGTGCATGGGGCACAGCTGTCTCCAGCATCTCCTGGGTGGGTTGGTGGCTTGTTGGAACGTCAAGGTTGGTTGGAAGGGGGCAGGTGTGTAGGTAACAGAGAGGTGAGACGAGGAGGCGTGGCCGGCTGCTTGGAGGTGCACGTCTCACCCCTCCCTGGCAGGTAGCCACTTTCGGCTGGAATGACTTAGTTAAAAAAGTTTGTCCAAAACCAAAAAAAGACAAGAAGAGAAGCAAAACCGCTTCAGGAAGGATCCCTCTGGACTGATGGAGCATGAATCATGCGCTGGCCCTGGGAAAACGGGAGCAGGCACTCGACAGTTTCAGAACTGAAAGTGTCCTCGACGACCCCATCGCTCGTTTTACAGGCGGGGGCACCGAAGCTGGTGTCACGTAGCACACGGGCGGCACAGCCCGCAGACGTCATCTGTTTTGATCCTCTGAAGTGGGTCCAGGTAACAAACGAGGCAAAAGAAGGAAATTGCCCAGGACCACCCGACCGAGAGGGGCTCTCAGGTTCAGCCCCTTGGCGCGACTTCCCTGGCACAGCACCTCTTCGAGCCAGCGGCGGGGAAACCTTGTACTCGGACCCCTCAGGGGTCAGTGAGGATGAATGGGAGGGCGGTGGAGTGTGGACGTGGCGGGTTTGACTGTGAAAGGTTCTGTGCACGTGGAGACGGGCTGTGTGAGCGCTGCCCCGGTTCTGGGGCCGCTGGTGACCCTGCATCGCCCCCTTGCACTCCCACCGCTGGGCAGGGCATGGTCTCCCCGAGCTTGTCTGCATCATCCTGGATGCTGGCTCCAGCTGCGTGGGCCTCACCTCAATGTCCAGCAGACCGTGGGGCTTGCCCCTCCCCACAGTTCCGAGTCATGGGTGTCCTCGTCCCCCTCAGTGGCCGAGTCTCTGCTCAGAGGTGCCCCGTTTCTTGGAAAGCCAGCCCAGACATGAGACTTGGAGGGTCTTTTGCTGGGAGGACCTCAGGTGATGACAGTCAGGAGATGGGAGTTTATGGGGTCAAGGGACATTGGAGAGTCCTCTGTCCTGGAAGAGGCTGAAGTCCGCACGTGTCTCCTTGGGCACTTGGTGGTGTTTTTCCATGAGATCCCGGCTGGCATGTGAACTTTCTCCCCAAACTTTAGCTGCTGTTATTCTGAACGGGGGAGCTGGTCTGTCGGGACACAGAACTGTGAGGGGGAAGGGGTGAGGGAAGGGACTGACATCTGTTCCTTCACTCGTTCATCTGATGGGCTTGTGGGTTAGTCGTGGCACCAGTTACCTGAAACCACAGGATGGGAGGGCTCCCTGCCCTGGGCTTTCATGTCCTGGGGCTTCGGATGGCTGTGAGAGTTGTGATTGGTCTGTTTGGTCAAAGCATGTGAAATGGACATTTTGCGGGTCAGAATGGTCAAATAGCCATTTCCCATGGTTCAATCTGATACCATAAGAGTGAGACCTGAGGAGGGGTTTCAAGGACCCCTTTCCCAGAGGCAGCATTATCTAAGCTGAGGTCTACAAGACCAGTAGGGGTTTATCAGGAGGGGAGGGCGGGAAACAGGAGGACTCGAAGTACAGGGAACTAACTGAATATGCCTCGATGCTGTCTTTGAACGTGGGCTTTAGCATCACTCGGGCTGAACATGAGTGGGGTGGCAGGAGAGAATGAGTGGCAATGGATGGGCCTTGGGGACATTTAACACGATGTAAATTAGCAAAGGTGTATTGCTTTTATCCACCCATCTCTCCATCTACACATTCACTTACCCGTGTACCCAGCCACCCATCTATCCACCTTCTCATCCACTCACCCACCATCCCCCCATCCATCCCCCATCCATCCATCCATCCATCCATCCATCCTTCCATCCATCCATCCATCCATACTTCCATCCATCCATCCATCCATCCTTCCTTCCTTCCATCCTTCCTTCCTTCCTTCCATCCATCCATCCATCCATCCATCCATCCATCCATCCATCCATCCTTCCATCCATCCATCCTTCCTTCCATCCATCCTTCCATCCATCCATCCTTCCATCCATCCATCCATCCATCCATCCATCCATCCATCCATCCGTACATACATCCTCCCATCCATCCATCCTCTATCCCTCCCTCCTTCCCTCCCATCCACCCATGAATCCAGATCATAAATTTACCACCCGCCCACCGCTGACCCATCCATTCTTCTGTCACAGCTCTGGGCTGTCCCCTTGGTCATGCTACGTTATGTTTGCCTCAGGGTGGGATCCGGCCACCTCCGACCCCACTCCCTGCAGCAGGGGCCCTCGAGGGCAGGGAGTGGCTGACTGGCCTTGGCTCCGTGGCTGATCGTGCATCGCTTGCGATCATCGCCACCAGCACCAGGCACAGCCAGATTCCCGAGCCTGGACCGAAAGGCGGATGAATCCAGCTGCCGCAGGAGGCAGTGAGGTCAGAGTAATGAGGGGTGCCGGCTGCTTTTCAGGGGTCGATGGGGTAGGGAGACTCTGAACTAGCCAGGATGGTGGGAGCTAAACAGGGGCTCCCAGCCGAGCTGGGATGTGGACAGGATATTGATTATAGGTTCAAAGATTCTACCAGGTCTCCAAACGCCTTTCTTAACTTTTCTTGACTATGAAAGTAAAGCGTGTCCATGATAGCAAACTCGAGAAGTGTAGACACGCCTTTTTTCTTTTCCTTTCTGTCTTCATCTGTTTGGGCTGCCATAACAAAATGCCACATCCTGGACGGCCTTAAGCCAGAGAGTTTATCCCTCTTAGTTAAGGAGGCTGGGAAGTCCAAGATCAGGGTGCCACGTGGCTGTGGGGAGGACCTTTTCTGGCCCAGATGGTGCCATCTGGCTGCGTCCTGTCATGGAGCGGGAGCGGGGTTTCAGAGCATGAATGTCAGGAGGGACGCAGACGTCTGTAGCTCAGGTTTCTCCTTTCGTGGCTGAGCTCGTGCGAGGAATCAGTGTCGCGTCCACCTTAGTCACAGACACCCGTGTCATTACCGCTTCGTAAATGTCCTCGTGGCTGACGAGCACTCCAGTATCGCCTGCACTAGAGCTTACGTAGCTGTTCCTTCATGTCCGATTTGAGTTTGAAGTGTTGGCCGTTATAAAGAACACTTGGATGAACACCTTCCCGGTAAAACCTCTCCGCCTGAGGGTGGATCTTAATTGTTGACTCACTTGTCGCACTTCAAAGCCCTTTTACTGCCTGTCTGTCCCAGCGAACATGGGTCTTAGCACCTGAGCGACCCCACCCTGGCCGGGTTACTCCTGGGCACTGAACCGAGGTGGACCCTGTGTAGAACTGGGCCACCGGCCCTCTGTAAGCCAGTCACGTCCCCCTTTTCTGCTCCTGGCTGGCTGCAGCATGGGGCTGTCATTTAATCCTGGGGACCTGGCTCATCCCAGGTCACTTGGTAGGCACCCCAGTGTCTCCACGGAATGAGGCAGGACTTGCCACTTTTCACTTTGGGGCAGCAGGACGGATTCTCGTCAGTGAATTTTCCAGTGGTGACACACTCACGCTTCATCCTCTTGCACACGGGTTGACAGGTTTCCGAGCCTGTGAATGGGGAGCCCATGCCCCGCCCCCCATTCCAGGACACCTCGGAACCTGCCTTCACTAACCCGCGGAAGCGTGGGTCCGGTGGACTTGTGGGGGACGCTGAGGAGGGAGGCTCTTACTTCTAGCCACCAGTTTGTGACGCCTTCTTAGGGGGTTATGTAGTCACCGCTCAGCTTGGGCCGCGGAGCCCGCTTTGTGTCATAGTTCAGAGTGTGTTTTGAAAACCTGCACAGTAATTGCACCATGCCTTCCGGTCCCGAGGGAAGTGATGGTACAGGTTCCTCCGAAGGTCAGAGTGACCCAGTGCAACATTCTTTTGCTCTGGTCACATGATGGGGTAAAGCAAGTCCAGAGCCGCGTGCTGGAACCCACAAAACGTCGCCAGGACCGCCCGTGACCTGTGCTGCGGAAGCCGCGCTGGGCGGGGCGAGGAACCGCACATCTGGGCGGGGCTTTCAGGGGTCGAAGCCGACAGATGGCGGCGGGGGCTTTAATTTGTAAATCACGTTATTTGCTTCGTGACATTTAATAGGTCTTAAACCATTTCCGGGGGCCCAGTTTCCGTCTGTTTCTAAAGAGAAATTCTAATGTCTTTTCTAATGAGAATTTCAAGGCAAATACGAGCCGGAGCTGGAGCCGGAGCCGGAGCCAGAGCCGGAGCCGGAGCCCGGGCTGGGAGAACAGCGAGCCAGCAGACACATGTGCCTTTGGTCTACATTTCAGTCCAAAAGGGCAAGGGTGGACTGGGCTCCGGCCTGACCCAGGCAGGGGCCCTGTGAGGAGGACTCACGGGGTGGACGGCCCATTCCAAATGTCACACTCTGGGAAACGGGGCATTCTTGAAAGGGGCAAATGTGGTTTTTGTTTCCAAAAGGCCAGTGAAGAATTGTCCACTGTCAAGACAGAGACCCAAAGATCGACTATCTCGAAGTTCTAGGCAGACGCAGAGAGAAGGCAGCTACTAATCATATAATGCTGTTTCCGGCTGGATATTAATTGGCATTTGTCGTTCCATGAATTTGTTACAAAAGCAATACACCTCCATCATAGAAATGTTAAAAGCTACTAAAAGTTATAAAGAAGAAAATAGAAAGTAATCACAGCCCCTTACTCGTTTAAACCTATGGTGCTGCTGCTAACGCTGCCGACCGTGTCCATTAAGTGCAGCCAAGAAAAGTACTGGTGGAACATTTTGATGTATTTAGTTTCCAGGGTTTGCTTTCTGCCTGCATTTGCAAAATTGGGATCATGTGCTACTTTGTAAAAGTTTTAAACTTAAAATATGAGTAAACCTCAGTAAACGAGTGAAAGGGAAGGAACTCAATCTAAGACAGTGACGTAAAATCTATCTACTGAACCCAAGATCAGGAACAAGGCAAGGAAGTCCGCTGTCGTCATTGCCTCTTCGAGTCGCATGGTGATCCTGGCCAGCACGACAAGGAAAGGAAATAAGAGGCACGTGGATCGGAAAGGAAGAAGTAACCAGAAAGTTTAGCATGGTCACAGGGGTCAAAGTCAATATACAAAAATCAGTTGTATTTTCTAGATAGCAGCAATGAACAGTTAGAAATGGGAATTTAAACAGCCATTATAATGGCATCAAAAATATGAAAAACTTTAAAAAGAGATTCGATAAAATGCCCATGCTCTGAAAATTACAAAATATCACTTAGAGAATTAAAGATCTAAAGAAAAGGAGAGATATAGTATTCTGATGGACAAGAAGACAATATTGTTAGGATATCATTTTCCCCAAAATTGATCTACAGATTTAATGTAATGCCAATTAAAATCCCACCAAGCTTAAAAAAAAAAATTGACAAAATGATTCGGAAATCTATGTGAAAATGGAAAGGGCCAAAAATAACCAAAACAATAGTGAAAATATTTTTGGAGGGGTCATGCTATGTGGTTTTGGGACTGACTACTATAGAGCTGTGATCAAGGCATTACGGTGTTGATGGAAAGATAACACGTATAGATCAAACGAACAGAGTAGAGTCCATCAATAGACTCACACATGTATGATCATTAGATTTGTGACGATGGTGCTAAGATAAGTCAGTGGCAAAAGGATAGTCTTTATCAAATAAAAAATAAATCTGGACCCTTACTTCAAGTCGTATATAAAAATTAAGATGTATCTGTCGACCCCGAGAAAGAAAAGATATACCAAGAAGGGTTCTTGGCGGCCAGTGGGGCTCGAACTTGAAAATAGCCTCTCTGACAAGCTGCACTTACTCCCTGCCTGCCCTGTGTTCCTGCCCACTGAGCCCACCCTTATAAAGGAGTTCCTAGAGTGGTTTCAATCATTAGGACTGAGATTTGCCTGGCCAGATGGGAGCTGTGTAGCTACGGCCTTAGTAAGGTCTTCACAGACCAATCAGAGTGACTCTGTTTTGACCAATCAGGACATTGCTTTTTGGACCAATCAAACTGTGAAGATTTGGAGTCCTTATTTGCATGAGGATGGACCAATCATGGACAGGGGGCGGAGACTTCTCTCTATATAAGTTGGCTCTTCCGTGTTCTCTGGAAGCGCTCTTCTTCTTCGGGCTGAGGTTGGTGTACTGCCTTGAGGTTCGATGGCTGCCTTGCAGGCCCCTGGCGCTTTTCCACAGCCCTGCTGTATCACAGGTCAGCTGTTTGCGCTGCATAAAGGTTGTCTTCTCCTTACCCTAAATTGGTGAGTCCTGTTCGCCTTGAATTGGCGTCAATGATCGTCAGTTGACAGATTATTGACCTTAATAAGATCTGAAACTGTGAAAAATAAGGCAAAAAAGAAAATTCTTTTTCTGACCTTGAGCTAGGTAAAAATTTCTTAGAAAGTACTCAGAAAGCATGAACCATAAGAAAAATTGGTAAATTGGACTTCATCAGATTAAAAACTTCTTCTCTTCAGTGACATTGTTAAGAAATTGGGAAGGTAAGCCACAGATTGGAATCAAATATTGGCAAAACACACATATGACAAAGAACTTATATATGGAATATATAAAATAATATTATAACTGATGACCCAATTGAAAACTGGTCAAGAGTTGAACAGACATTTCACCAACAAAGACACTGAATGGCACATGCACATGGAAAGGAAAAATTGCTGAACAGCTATAGTCATCAGGGAAATAACGAATTAAAACCGCAAGGGGACACCAGGATGTACACACGGTTGCTGAGGCCATGGAGAAACTCATTCGGTACAGGTGGGGTTGCAAACTCGTGTAACTGCTTTGGGAAACCGTTTGGCCGTTTTTATGACGCCAACCCCCCACCCTTACTGCCCAGACCCAGCGATTCCCTCCCAGATATTTACTCCAGAGAAATGAAAACAGGTCTGCACAAAGACACACACGTAAATATTCACCTGCCACCTGTCGCCCCAACCCGGAAAGAACCCAACTGTCCTGCAGCTGGTGGAGGGATTGCAAATTGAGGTCCGTCCATGCAGTGGGATTGCTCAGCAGTAGAAGGAATGACTGCGTGGCAGGAGGTGGGCGTGTGAGCCTGATGACGAGTGAGGCGAGCACACACGAGGCTTTGTGTGATACGGTTCTATTTACGTGGCCTTTGTGAAAAGGTAAAGCTGTAGGGACTGAGGAAAGACCAGTGGTTGCCAGAGGGCAGGGGGAGGGACGTGAGCAGACTCACGGAGGTGGCGGCAGTGGCCTGTATCTTGGCCGTGCTGGTGCTTCCAGGACTGTATGTTTGTCAGAAGTCACTGAGCTCTTCACTTAAAGGGTGAATTTTACTGTAGGAAATTAAACCTCTAAAACCTGACTTCAACACACAATCTCATAGGCATTCTCCTCATGTGATAAAATATCTATATTAATGTTAATAATTATTTAAATGTTAGTAATGTCAATATAACATTAAATACAAATTAATGACTGTATGCTGTTATAGAGCTGTATCATCATATATTTAATCACTCAAGGTTGAAATACTTTCTTTAGCATTTTCGATGTATATCATTCTGTGGTGAGCATCCGTGATTGTGCTTTTCTGTAACTCAGCAGTAGAAGTGAATTCCCACAGGTGGAAGAAGGAATGAATGCTTTTATGACTCCATACCTCGTGTTACATTGTCTTCAAGAAAGGTGTCAACTTAGACTCCCATCTGTATTGAACAAGAGTTTGCATCCTTGCCAAAATTTGGTACATGATGAAATAAAATTATTTAAAAAGTTGATAGTCTGATGGGAAACAAGTGAGCTTGATTAGGTTTTGGTTTATTTAACTAGTAGCAGCATTGAATGTTACTTGTTCCCCACTCCTTGTTAGTTGTAAGAGTTTCGTGTGTATCTGACACATGTAGAGTATATATTTCTGTTACAAGTATCGTTGTTTAGTGCTTGCTTTTTTATGGTGGTTATCCACAGCTGTATAACAATTACCCTGAAATGTAGTGTCTTAAGACAAAGCAGTCTTTTATTTTAGCACCTTAGTTTGTGAGTACGCTTTTGGGGCAGGTGGGGCAGGAACCATTTGTCTGCTCCTGTGGGATCAGGGTGAGTGGCTGGACTGGGGTGGAAGGTCCGTTTCCAAGGCAGGTTTCCTCTATGGCTGTGCGCTGCGGGCAGGGCGCTCAGCTGGGCGCGGGCCGGGGCCTGGCTTTCTCTGCACCAGCGTCCCTCCAAGGGGCTGCTTGGGCTTCCTCACAGCATGGGTCTGGTTCCAAGAGACACTGGAAGTAGACCTGTGTGCCTGTCTTAAAGCCTAGATCCCTAAGCTAGCTCGCATCAATTCCATCACGTCCCTTGGTGACGTAGGCACAGAGCCCACCTTGATTAAAGGGAGGGGACCCAGACACTGCCTGTTGCTGGGCAGTTCAAGAATTTGTGGCCATTTTAAAACTACCAAACTTAAAAAATTTGTTTCGGTATTTTAAAAGATAAAGTCGTGCACGCTCTCTGTGGGGTGTCCGTAGACGCCTTCCAGGGGCAGAAGTGTGGAGACTGGTGAGTGTCACACGGCCCCTTCCGCACACAACCCCCTCGCCACTTGGCTGGGATTGCCCTGGGTGTTCTGTGTGCGCATCACCCGATGTGGCCTCGGGTCCCATAGACGGCTTCTATTGATTCTGGCACAAAAGGGGGGCTCTGTGAAGGTTTCTGTGATGTGCTGTTTCCACTGAGGGGCATGTCTTTGCCATCTCTCCGTGTCTGGCATCTGGATCACCCCTTCCTGTCCAGCCTGTCAGGGTATTGCATAGGTGCAGCTTTGTGTGTCGAACCAGCTGTGGACCAAGGGTGTTTGCCCGTGTTCAGTTCTCTGCTCTCACAGGCGACGCTGCCTCGGACGTCACGTGTATACAAACCTCCCTGCAGGATTCAGGCTGGAAGAGGGGATGCAGGTCGATGGGCACCTCCTAAGGGGATGCTGTAGAATTGCCCCCGAAAGCTTTCTTCTCCCAGCATTTGTCTGGGATCCGCAGAAGGCACGTTCCTTCGTCTGCTGTGGTTGCGTTCAGCAGTCGGCTGGTGGCTTCTTTCGGTCACTGTACTGAGCACGTGCTCCGGGCTCCGCTCTCTTCTCCCCCAGGGGCCCCTCCGGCCAGCCCAGTGTGGGGACAGGGTGTGGCGTGGGCAGCTGTGGCGGGTGCTGGGGCGACACAGGAAGCAGAGGCCCGGCACGGTTTATGGTGGGGGCTCTTGCTGTCCTCGAGCTTCCTGAAGCAAAGGGGCCCCTTGCGGGTGTCGCTTTGACACGTCCCCATAACTCTTGAGGGCAGGAGCAGCCTGAGAAGCCAGCGCCGCTCGCACTCCTGGTGGCAGCTGTCGTCCCCAGCTTCCGGCGGAGGCGGCATCTGACATTAAACCCCTTTATGACAGGGAGCCTGAGGCCCGGTGGGTGTGGGGTGCCCCGGCACCTGGGTCATCAAGCCCGTCGGTCTGTTTAGTTCTGAGGCCTGAAGACCCTGCCACCATGGCAGGAGCCCCTGGCGCTCTCAGGGGACCGGCCAGCTGGGGGTGCTCGGGCCAGTGCAGCCAGGCCTGGTGCAGACTCTGCTGTGACAGGGGTGGGTCCCGAAATGGTGCGGGCATTCGGTGTGCGCTCGGCACGCGGCAGGCCCCGGTGGGATGTTGCTGAGTGTACGGACGAGACCCCGCGGCAGCGCAGTGGCCTGCCTGACCGGTGCTGCGGGTCCGTTCTGCAGAGCGGTCGGGGTCTGATCTGAAGCTGCTGCCGCTCCGTGGTTGCCTCCTGCCGCCCGCCCTCCGCAGCATAGCTCCCGGAGCACGCCGGTGCCGGCCTGGGCGAGGCCCTGGATGCACAGGGCCCCCTGCCAGTGTGACCCCGGCTGGCCCGATGGCAGCCAGCCCACTCTCTGGGCCTCCTGGAAGCAGGCCGGGCCGTGCGGAGCCTGCCATGCACACAGCCCGCCCCGGCTGGGCAGAGTGTGGCACCTGGTGCCGTCCCCACCCCTTTCCCCCCCGAACGAGGAGATAAATTACCTCCGAGGAAGATGAGATTAGTCACCTGGTTCCCCATCATGCTCATGGGCTCCATTCCTGGCCTGGTGCCTGCAGCCCGCCCGCCCCTGTGCCTGGTGCCCGCAGCCTGCCCGCCCCCCTGGCCCACAGCCCGCCCACCCCCGTACCCGGCACCTGCAGCCCACCCACCCTCTGTGCCCCCGCACCCGCCTGCCCCTGTGCCCGGTGCCCCTCTGGCAGTCAGCTGCAGGATTCATGTCCACGGCCACGTTCTGTTCTGTTCATGGCCTTTCGAGGAATGACGGGGGAGAGGGACGTAGACAGACGGCCCCAGACCCACAAGAGGACGGCGGGGCTGAGGGTGCAGCGAGAGCTGGGCGCACCCTGGCTTCCTGGGGCTGGATGGAGGGCCCTTGTCCCTCCGTGGGACTTTTCCTCCCCGTCCTCAGTGTGGAGTCCCAGTCTGGTCTGCAGCCCCCACTCATCGGGTCAGCGGGAGCCTGACCGCTCTGCGTGGGACTTCGCTGTGCTGTCCCCGGGTGGGTTGCCTGAGCCTGGAGCGGCCCCCGTGGCCCCAGCCTACCCAGTGGGGCTGCTGTCAGCCCTGACACCCCGTTTTCCTCGCTGCCGCTCCTGCAGGACTCCTCCCCGGGCGCTCTGCCCACGTCACTGCCCCTCGCGGGAGTCCCGCGGGCATCGTGACTGACTTCCACGTAACTGTGTGTGTAGGGTCATCTCATTTCGAAGGGTCAGCAGGTTGCGCTGTCGGCGGCATGTGTGAGTGTTTGAGCCCCGCAGCGGCACCTGGCCACAGCGCGCGGGTGCCGTGGTGTCAGACGTTGGACCCTTGCGTCCACCACAGCGAGAGGTGGGAGACGGGAGGTCCCAGCCCGGGGAGCCCTTCGCGGAACCGTCCCATCTCTGACGGCGCCGGGGAGAGCCCCACCCCTGGCCGCACTGCTCACGGGAGGCGGGGCAGTGCCCACCCACCCCGCTGGAGTTTCACTGTGATGCCTCCCACCGGGAACACTGCCTGCCACCGCTTCTCAGAGCTCTTGGCTCTGTGGCCAGGAAGGGGAGCTGCCAGGCCGGTCGAGGATGAGGACGAGGAGTAGGACGGTCAGAGATGCCTCCGGGCCCCCAATCTGGGAGTTGGGATGGGACCCACCGGCATCTTCTGCCACCCTCTGCTGGTGCTGGGGACTGGGCCACAATTCCCCTGTGTCACCCCTGCCTTCCTGACCCACCCGGAGCCGCCTCACTCCTGGGAGGACTTGGAATGCCGAGAATGCCTCATGCCCTGAGTGCACACCACGGGTCCGCCCGGGGAGGTCCCGCTCGAAGGCATCACACCACGGGTCCGCCCGGGGAGGTCCCGCTCGAAGCATCACACCACGGGTCCGCCCGGGGAGGTCCCGCTCGAAGGCACCGAGCCAGAGGGCAGTGTGCGACGGCCGTGGGGTAGGACATGCGTCACACAGGGCTTCACTGTCCGGTCCAAAGGGAGCAGCGAGGCTGCCCAGGCCAGGGAAGCGGCCAGCTGCACGATTGGTGTGGAAGTCTGAGAAGTCAGTTTATCAACCAGATCTTCCAAATGGTGGCTTCCCTTCCTTCATTCACTCACCCATCGCTCCATCCATCCTCCCATCCAGTCGTCTGTCCGTACGCCATCCATTCATCAAGTTATTCTCTGTGCTTTTGTCATCCTTCCTTTAATATCTGTCCTCGTATCCTTTCTTCCATCTCCCCATCCACTCTTCCATTCGTCCATCCACCCATCTGTCCATCAAGTCATCTGTGTGTCTGTCCGTCCGTCCACCTGTCCATCCGTCCATCTCTTGATTCTTCCATTCGCTTCATCCCTGTGCCCACGTGCCCATCCATCGGTGAGGGCTTAGTGAGCATCCCGTGTGGCACTTTGCAGGACACGTGAGAACTAGAGGACTGGCCCTGGAGTGCTTTCTCAGTCAGGGCTCCGAACGGCGTCTTTGTGTTGTGGGAGGCAACACAGGAGAGGCGTCCTCCGGCCTGTGGCTCTGCCATCAGCCTGGGGTCTGGAGGTTCACACCGGGGACCCAGGCCTGGGCCGGGCGGGGCAGCTGCGGTCTGGCCCCGACTCGTTGACTGGCTCCGTGACGGGCTGACCTTCACCTCGCCTTCTGCTGCCTGACGCGCCTTCCAGGCCTTCGGCTCTAATCCATTTTTCGTTTGTTCTGAATGTCGCGCCGCCAACCTGTCACCCTTAAAACGTGACCGTGACACCGTAACGAGGAGCAGGGCGAGGCCGTTCTCTCCGTCTCGGGCCTCCTCCTGTTCCCAGGAAGGAGCGGCCCCTGAGCGCACGTCCCGTGCCCTGTGCTCCTCGCCCTCCGCCCGTGCACGGGGCGGCGTGGGGGGCTCCGGGGCGGTGCCCAGCAGCCAGGCCGCTCAGGCTGCAGGCGAGCTGCTGCTGCGCACCTGCCGGGCCGTGCCCCAGACGCAGCCAGCGTCCCTGGGCCAGCCCTTCCCCCCAGGGTGTCGCTTTCCCAGGGGTGACAGGGAGGCTCCAGACAGACCCCACTTTGCGAAGGGTCGCGGAGCAACAAACTCACCGAGAGCACTGAGGTGACTGGATCGTGTGTCGGGGGCTCGACGCGCTGCTGTGGCTTGGGGGCCCTGTCTCTGCAGGAGGACATGCAGGTTGGGTCGGGTGGCACCGTGCTGGCCTGACCTGCCCGCGGTGACCTGAGGGTCGCCTCCCTCCCCTCCACGTCGCCCTCTCCAGAGTAAGCAGTGAGCCTCGGTGGTGGTGGTCGAGACCCTTACAGACCTAGAATTGGACAGTTCTGAGAATTTTGAAGATAACAGTGTTGACTTTGGAACGTGTAAGAAGCTCCCCTCTGCTCGCGCCCCCTCTGGAGGGCTGCCGCACCCCACTGTGCTGCCCGCTGCACCCTCAGCCCACAGACTCCTGGCGGGTCGGGAGGGCTTGGTGCTGGGAGTGCCGGCCTGTGGCCTGTGGAGGGCCGGCCTGCTGCTCCAGGCTGGGAGGCCTGGTGCCCAGGTTCCCCCAGGGCGCGGACCCCAGGATCTCCTCAGTGGGGCGACGCTGGGCTCCAGGCCAGTGGTGTTGCCCAGCAGCTTTCTCATCCCGATGGAGGAGCCAAGGCGCTCGGTCTCTCAGGGGATGTGTTGAGGGAGAGGGCCCCGGGCCCACGGGGCCGGCGCGGCCAGGCTGCTTCCCAGCTCCTGCCAGGCCTATCATACAATGCGCTATTGGCTCTGGCGCAGGGCGTCCCTGGCTGGCGGGCGGGGTGGCCGCGGGCCGGCTCGCGACCAGGCCCCGGGGGCCCCTGGGAGGTGGCAGCCACGGACCGGGTTGGCAGGCCGTGTGTCTGGGAAGAGCATCACAGGCGGATGGGGTGTGAGTCCAGGAAACCCCAGCCGGGATCCTCGCTGCCTCCCCTGGCCACTGCCGGTCTTGGACGTGAGTCCCAGAGATGAGCCAGAGCTCGGCGCCGTGTCGCTGTGGCAGGTGAGCCAGCAGCCTGAGCCAGCAGCTGGCACGGCGTCGCTTCCCACGGACACGGCCAGGCCCGGGGCCGTGCCCAGGACCTGCTCCCGGCTCTGCCTCTCGTGTTGAGTGGACGAGTGTCTTCTGAGGGCTGTGGGGGGCTGGCGGGAGGCGCCACCGATGTGCCAGGGACTCCCCACGCTGCGTGGGGGCTGCGCTCTGGTGGAGCTGAGAGCCACCTAGGAAGATGACAGAGGCCACAGGAGGCAGCGACTCTGTACACAAATGGGGCCAGCCTGGACCGACCGTGCTGAGGGCCCACGCGGCCCCTGTCGGCCCCACCTGACGATGTCCATGCAGCGGCGGGAAGTCCGTGCTCCTCGTGGTTCTGGTGCCTTGACTGACGTGGCAGAGGACGGCGGCACAGCCAGGTGGTAGACGCGACACTGCAGGAGGCAGGGGACTGAGCACTCGGGAACCGGGGCCCTGCTGCCTGCAGGGGCGGCGGACGGGGCCGTCCTGCATGCTCGAGGGAGGCGGCCCCACATCCCTTCGCAGGCCCTGCTCTCCTCTCTCAGCCTGTCATGCTGGGGTGGGCAGTGGCCTGCAGGGAACCGTTGGCACCTCCCTCCGGCGCGGTCCGCAGTCCCTGCCCCCCTTCCAGGCTGGGCCTCCCGAGCGCAGGGCCTGTCTCGTCCAAACAAGCAGCGGGGCCGCAGGGCCACGTTCCCGGATGTATGTGCTGAGGTCCAGGGGCAGCAGCTGGTGGAGAACCTAGCATTGGGGGTCCTTCCTCACCTCCAAATTTGCCACCCTGTTGGGGAGTGGGACTTCCTCTGAGCGAGTCCTAGGCGTGTAAGACGCCCTCGGAGACGAAGGCTGGTGGTGAGCTGGTGAGCTGAGTGGTTAAGGCCAGAGGTCCATCGGGCGAGCTCACGTCAGCCCTGCCGTCACGCCCAGCAGTGGGCACCGGCTTTTCAGTAGTGGGTGTCAGACTCTAACCCAAACTGGTGTGAGCATACGGACCTCCTGGCTCATGTATGCGGACCGCCTTCAGGCTCGGCTTGAGCCAGGAGCCCACTCTGTGTGGCGGGAGCCTGTCTCTGTGCAGTCCCAGAGGGGCGCTGCCCACACACTCGGGAGATGGCTGCTGCAGCTCGAGGTCGTGGTCCCCGAGGGATCAGCAGAGCTGAGAGAATTCATTTACAGAAGAGCAGCCCCAGGAAGGAGCGTCCTTGGCCGGACCCAGTCACGTGCCCACCCCTGAACCAATCACCTGGGACAGGGCAGTGTCGTGCTCTGATTGGCCAGGCGAGGCCGGCGGAGGGGGCGTGGCCAGCCCACTCCGCCCATGCGGGCCGGCACATGGCGGGACGCGCGGCTGGGCTCTCCAGCACCCCCAGGGCCCCAGGGCCGCGCCCCAGCCTCACGTGTGCTGTTGCTTTGGCTCCGAGTTTGAATTTATTGTCCGTGCTGGGACTCCCAGGTATCTCCTGTTTGCGGTGACACGAACCGGATGTTTCTCATGAAGCCGGCTTCCTTCGGGACCGGCGCGTGGAGGCCATCCTGGGCGTTCGGGGTACCTGCCAATCTCTCCAGTTAACACGTGGCACCCCTGCTCTCAGGTGCTCCGGTCCTCTGGGGCCAGGAAACTTCCAGAAGGCGGGGTGCGGGGACCTGCTTCTAGCCTCGCTCTTGGCCCTCACTGTCTTGCGCGTAGGTCTTCCGGGGCCCACGGAACCGGTGCTGCTGTCAGCTGTCGTGGTAAAGTCCCGTTTTAATTGGATGATGACGGCGGTGTAAACCGCGTGCCCCCTGCCCCCTTCGGTCAGGCGGGAGGCACAGGTGCCCTGAAGTCGCCTGACACAGATCCTGCGCTGTCAGCCCCCCCCCCCGCCCCCAGTCCATAAGCTGGGGCCCTCCGACACGTTGCTTCCCTCAGCAGCGCGACCTCGTCCAGCCTCTCAGCTTAGGTTTGGGGTCGTTTCCCTCCGATGCTGACGAGAGAAGTGTCTAGGAGCCGGGGTGGGGGTGCGTACAGTACTTCCTGCTGAGGAATGGGGAGGGCAAGGACGTCAGCACAAACTCGGGGTGCCGGGGCGTCTGGCAGAGCAGGCAGGGTCCGCTCCTGCTTGTAGGAGTGGGGACGGGGACTGGGATGGGCTGCGGGGCCGGACGTGCTTCTCCAACGCAGGCTCCCTGCTCGGGGAGCCAGGTGGCTACGCTGGCTCAGCGCGGTTCCGTCTGCCCCCGGCGCCCCACGCAGGCCTGAGGCTGAGCCGCACCTCCCCCTGTCATTTCAGCTCAGCCGGCAGATCTCCTGAAGGTTCTAGATTTTCCCAACTTGCCTGACGGAATAACGAAGACAACAGGTTTTTGCACATCACGCCGATCTTCCAAAGGCCCGGATGTTGCTTACAGAGTCACGAAAGATGCCCAGCTCAGCGCGCCCACCAAGCAGCTGTACCCCAGTAAGTGACGCGCGCGCGTGCGCGGGGCCGTGGGCGGGGCCGCCTCCTGCCTCCCGCAGGGAGCGGTGCCGGAGCCCTCGTGCTGTTCTGGGAGAAACGTGTGGGAGGCTTTCTGGCGAGCCAGGTCCGAGCTCGCCAGTGGCAACGGCAGCCGCCAGCACCGCCACCAGTGTGGCCCGCGGCCCCGCTGTTCCCGCACTGCCCCAGGCGGGTGTGTCCAGCTGCAGGCGGGCTGCCAGGCCTCCAGAGCAGAGAGGGGAAGGACAATCCCGGGGACAAGGTCTAGGCAAACCTAGGGGTCGTGGGGCAGGAAGTGCTTCCAGACAGAAGCTCCACTCGGGGCAGTGACCTTGCGACGCAGGACCCTGAGTGAGAGTGGGCTTTGAACGAGAACAGTCTTTTAATCACACCCCAGGGTGGGAGCTGGGACCCAGACGTCACATCCTGCTTGTCCCTGTCCTCCTGCCGGGGCCGACTGTGACACCCCGTCCCTGCCACCCCAGCATTTAAATGTGCTCTGGGCTCATCTGGACCTGAGCCAATAGGTGGAGGCTGAGAACCTCTCTCCCCTGTCCTAAACGAGCTCCTCTTCCCAGTTCAGATCAGAAAGGGCCGGGGGTCAGGTGAACTCACCTTACCAGGCAATCCGTAACTGTTAGAAAGAAGACTGTGCCTCATCTTTTTGGCGACCTGAATGAGACGAGTAATGGTTCCTCCCACGTCCCATGGGTCCCTGCAGGACACACTTCTCGGGGCCGTGTTTGCACCCCCAAACCTTTCTCCCACAGCTCCGTGATTACGGCCCTCTCAGCCTTTAAATCTGTCAGGATGTTTCGTCTTGTCTCTGAGAGGCCAGGTCAGCCCGTTTCAGGAATGTCACTTTGGTGAGATCACCCAGAGGCTCCAGCTCCCTTCAGATCTCTTAAGAAGCCCCCTTTGGGCACCGAGCCGCTCTGGGCTCCAACATGAGGCCTGAAGCATTGCAGGTGGAGGTCACCGTCAGGGTCCCTGGCCAGCTCCCTGCAGCATCTCGTTTTCATGCACCCACAGGAGCAGGTCTTAACCTTTGGGGACAAACACCTTTTAGCAGCATCACTGAATGCTCACCTGCACCTTTGCCCAGAATTGCCTGCTTTCTGCCCCGTGTCCCCAGTTTAGAATTCCTGTCTTAGGGAGAGTCAGAGAAAGGCTCGAGGGACCAACTGCCCATGACCACAGCGACTGTGCTCTAGAACCGACACCTTGCACCTTGTGTGCCCGGTGTCCATTAGAGGCCTCTGCTGCGGAAACAGGGTGTCCTGTCTTGGAGGGAGCCTGTAGTCGGTTTGCTGACAAATACTTCAATCTGATCCTTGTCACCCAATTCAGGGTCATGGGCACATCAAACTCACTGGGATTTGTGTCTTTACGTCCTTGTCCCCTTGCACTGTCTTGGGGCGAGACTCACAAGTCGCTCAGGTGGTGGAACGGGCCACCGATGACATTGGAGCCGCATGAACCTACTGCTTCTGAGCTGACGTGGGGACGGCTAGGTCCCCCTGCGGGTCCTGAGGCTGTCAGGTGCCTCTGCGACGCGGCACCCTGTAGATCAGTACGCTGACTTCGGGTCCCAGGCTCCGATGGGACGACACGGCCTCCTGGCCCCGCTCTCTCTCGGAACCCTGTCGTGGCTTTGCTCTGACGCCCCTCTGCTGGGGAGCGGCTGTGTCTGGCTGGGCCGCAGCCCCGTGTCCGCTGGGCAGGCACAGAGGACGGGACGCTGAGGTCAGGTGGCCACAGTGAGGCGGGGGCCGGCGGCCCTTCCTCCATTCTCGTGTTGAGGATCGGGGTCCTTTCCCTGTTTTGTCCCCCCTGGTAATTTCGGGGTGGCTGAGACTCCCTGTTCAGGCTTGAGGCAGGGGTTGGACATGATGAGGTCCCCTGGCCCCCTCGCCCTTACCCTGGGTCTTCTCTCTGTGGTGGCCTTGGGCTCCAGAATCAGCCCCATGCCACAGGGCACCCTGTGCAGCAAGCGTTGGCTCTCGTAGGATCCAGTGTAATAGCGTGTGCACTTATTAAGCTGCTCCTCTGTACCTGAAGCGCCTCGTGCCCTGGCGCCTCAGCCAAGGTAAAAAGGAAACGAGGAGGTGATCGGGCCTCTTGCCCGGCCCAGCCCCAGCTGCCACTTCTCTCTGGTGCCGGAGCCAGCTGGCTGAGATCGAACAGCACCTGAAAGAGGGGGGTGAAGCCTAAGGAAAAAAAAAGAAGACAGAAAAGTACTTTGGGCGGGCATGCAGTCAGAGCTGCAGCCCTGAGTTTATTTAGCATAGCCTTTTTATGCGATTCTTGAATCCCATAATCAATCACCACGTTATCATAGCAAAGCACACCATACAGATCGAAAACAATGCTTGTCAATTACATAAGATCCTACACACTCTTGTTTCCATGGTAGTTTAACATTCCATTACCTTAAAAGGTGACTTTATGAGGCTTACCAAAGTAACCATTGTTTTGAACTCGTCAGCCATACCGTGGCTTTTAGCTACGTGACTTCTTCCGTGCCTCATAATGGCTTCCCAAAATGGCTCCCGACACTCTGGGGAGTAAAATGCACGCTGCGGGGCAGCGCCCCGTTCTGCAGGCGTTGCGGGTGTGGAAGCACGTCAGGGTCCCAGCCGTGTCGTGACGGGAGCAGCCAGGTGACAGGGAATCCAGTGTCGTTTTGCCAGGACAGAGGCTGACGTTAGTTGTCGTAGTTCACGTTTCTCGGTCACCTGAGCTGGGGAACCTCGTTACCGCAGAGGTTCACGGCCTGGGAGAGACGTCGTCCCGAGCTGGGGAGACGGGGGCTGAGGCGGGCGTCACGTGGGAGCAAGCGAATGCTCCCAGTCCCACTCTTCATCACTTAAGACGGGGCAGTGATAGCAGTGGCCTGGCATCATCACGAGCGGGGGAGGGGGGCAGGTGACCCTTTGAAACGAGAGCCAGGAAGTCAGCAACTCGGATGACAATCGTGCAGTGCACCCTGGGCGTCCACGGTGAGCTCTGAGAGGCCTCAGGTCAAATACGCCCTGGGCCCCTCGGTGCCCATTCACCCCCCAGGGACCAGAACGGGCCACCGAGGTCCTGCTGCTGGCCGGTGGCCAGGAGCTCCCCCTGGGGCTGCACAGCAGGTCCTGCTCTCTCCATGGGTGGTCCAGTTAAGGCTGCGACCTCCACGCCCCCTTCGCAGACAACATTTGGAGGGACAGTGTGAAGCTGATGGCTGTGTGCCAATAGATGGCCTCAGCAAACCCCTTCCCAAAGCAACGCCTCCCGTCCTGAAATGGAAGTTGCCAGAGTCAAATCCTCAAAGAAAGTGGCCTTTCTTCACATGATGGCCACGGTGACCATCACCACCTGCCACCTGGAGCTGTCCCCAGCCCTGGGGAATGGGGACCTGGAACCGTCCCCCTGGGGCAGGGCCAGGCCATGACACTGAGCGCAGCCAACAGACCCCGGGGTCCAACTCGTTAACACAGGTGCCGACACCCGGCTGGACGCCCAGGCCCTTCCCTGTCAGCACCTGTCGGGGGCCCATGGGGTGGACATTTCAGCCACCTCTGTCTCAGCCTCAAGCATCACACGGCCCTGCGAGCGGGCCTTTGGGGGCCTGCTTGCTTTCACTGTTGGGAGCAGCTGTGGCCCCCTCCTGCCCTCGCCCTGGGTCCTACAGAGGCTGCAGCAGGCAGTTTCCTCCTCCACCTCTCAGAAGTCTTGGGGTGCCCTTGGCTGGGGGGCCTTGTAGGTGCCCTCGTTCCCAGCTCTGCATCCTGCTCCCACCTCCAGAAGCCGAGCGGCCTGGCTGCGTAACGATTCCGCCAGCAGAGGGCGCCCATGGACGGTTTCCTTGTCAGACACTCTGGCCCAGCTCTGCCACCCAGGGGCCTGGCCTTCTGGGGCCCGCTGGTCGACCTTGCTGCTGCTCTGAAGCAGGAGAGGCTCTGACAGTGGATTCTCCCTCACCTGGGCCCCGAGCCAGACCCACAGCTCTGTGCTAGGAGGTTCTAACTAGGGTTTACGTGCATCTGTGTTGACGTGTGGGCTCTGAGAAGCCGGCATGGAGGGCTCACAGCTGGAAGGGCCAGTCAGCGTTGCGTTTGAACTGGGCCCTGGCGGGGCCAGGCTCGCACAGGTGGTGAGAGGCAGGGCTGCAGGAGCCTTCTGACCGGGGGCAGCTGTGCGGCCGCTTGCCGCGGGCCGCCCCGTGCTGCAAGGTTGCCAGGCCCCTGAGCCGGCCCCTTTGCAGAGAGCAGTGAGGGGCACGTCCGGGGCCTTCCCGACTGCCGTCCGACCACCGTGCTCTGTTCCAGCGTCCGCGTTCCCCGAGGACTTCTCCATCCTCAGCACTGTGAAAGCCAAGAAGGGCAGCCAGGCCTTCCTGGTCTCCATCTACAACGAGCAGGGCATCCAGCAGGTCGGCCTGGAGATGGGCCGCTCTCCGGTCTTCCTGTACGAGGACCACACGGGGAAGCCGGGGCCGGAAGACTACCCCCTGTTCAGGGGCATCAACCTGTCGGACGGCAAGTAAGTGGGCACCGCTGGAGCCCGGTCCCCCCTGTCCGGAGGGTCCCGCGGGCCAGGCAGGGGCCGTGACAGCAGGGTGTGCTTCGCAGCGGCAGCTGCCCAGATGCCCGCAGGTGGACGGCTGGGGGAGCGAGCACTGGGCCTGGAGTCCCGAGAGCCCAGATCGCCCTCCGTGGCTCTTGGGAGTCCCCCTTCTCCCCGGGCCTCCGTCGCCCTTTATAAAACGCACTGAGGTGCATCGGTGCTGCTCTTAGTGTCAGGGGCAGAAGGCCACGTGGTCAGTCTCCTCCAGGGCGTGACCCTGCGTTTCTCACTGAGCATTTCACACGCATCCCTCAGTTCCACTGTCACCCGTCACACTCGGTGTCCGGCAACCTGCAGTTGGCCGTTAGGGGCCCAGACAGGCCGCACGCGGCAGAACCACGTGTCTCCCTGCCCTTGAGCCACTGGCGAGCCCCCTCCAGCTTCCGGGTTTGCGCGCGGGGCTTCCCCGTCAGCTTGTGGGTCCAGACAGCTGGGCTCGTCTCAGACACGGGCAGCCTGAGGCTTCTGGGGCGGAGCGCATGTCATGGAGCCCGCGGTGTGCCTGGGTGCAGAGGAGTAGGACAGCCTCCCCGGGTCGCCGGTGCCACGCAGCGGCCACCTGTCCTGGCGTTCCGTGACAGGCGCTCTCTCCGCCCACCCGGGCTGTCCGTTCCTGTGCAGGTGGCACAGAATCGCACTCAGCGTCCACAAGAAGAACGTCACCTTGGTCCTGGACTGTAAAAAGAAGGCCACTAAGTTCCTCGGCCGCAGCGACCACCCCATTATCGACGTCAACGGCATCATCGTGTTTGGCACCCGGATCCTGGACGAGGAAGTGTTCGAGGTAAGCAGGAAAGGCAGGGCGTCCCACGTGCTGGCGCCCACGCCCTGCTCAGAGGGGGCCTCTGGGCCTGTCCCCGTGGGTGTTTGTGGCCTGCGGCACTGGAGGGGCCACCTGCGGGCAGCAGTGGCCGCCTTCGTCCAAGGGGCCAACATCCACGTTGGGGGTGTTGGGGACCAGCTGGGGAAGACGGGGGGCTTCAGGGAGCTGTGGCCCGAGGCTGGTGGGAGCAAGCAGACTCCTGCCTCGGACATCCGAGGGCCGTCCTGGGGTGAGCCGCCCTCTGGGTGGACGCAGAGGGCCGAGCTCAGCTCCTGAGTGGAGCCTCCTAGGAGGGGGCGTGCCGCCACGATTCGGGGTGCTACCGTGCCCAGCCGGGGAGATGCCTCGGGAGCTGGGCAGAGTGGCCCGGGGAGCCTGTGCCTCAACCCGCGGGGCTCGCGTTTCTCTCCGTCATAGGGTGGGGTTCGGTGTGAGGTGGCGCTGGTGAACTGCGTCCAGATGGAGGTGACCGCCGCAGGCGCCCGGCGAGTGCCGACGTCGAGGCCCGCGCCCCGAGGGGCTGTGCAGTGGGCTTGTGGCGGGGCCCTGGAGCCCCCATTCCAGGCGGCACTTCAGGGCCCGGTGCTCCCCGTGCTGGGGCCAGGTGCCGGCCAGGGCCCTCCGGGGCCTGCCTGCCATTACGTTAATTGGGCTCGTGGAGGGAGATTCACCGCACGGCTCGAGTGTGTTTGGAAACCGCTAGGCTGGGTGGTCTCTGAGGGCTCCCCAGCTCTCGGCTTCCATCCCGTCCTGGACATCAGTCCAGTTGGAGCAGGTGGAGCTGTGGGATGCAGCCCAGCCAGCCTGACGTGGGTGACCATGGAGGGGTCAGGACAGCCGCCTCTGCGTCGGAGTGGGAGGGGTAGGGGCGCTGCTGTGAGGGCACATTTGTAGTCCTGCCCCGCCTGGGGCTCTTGTGCAGGGCAGGGGTCCGGGACAGCCGAGCCGTGGGACAGCGGGGTGGGCTGGTGCCTGCATCCCAGCAGCACTGCCAGTGTCTGCGAGTGGCGGAGACACACCCTCTGAGCGCCCAGAGACCCAGGATGAACTGGGGGGCGACCGGGGCCGTCCTTGGCCAGGCAGGTGGTGGCTTCGGGCTCTCCTAGGGAGTTTGGCAGAGACTGGGATGGAGTTTTTGCTGGGTAGATCTCTTGCTGGTGGGAGGAGCCAGGTGAAGCAGGTGACACTGGTGAGCTCTCAGACTCATTTACGAAACGTGGCACCAGTGATGGTGCCTTGAGGGGTGTTGGGGCTTAGCGGGGCTCACCTGTGATGCGCTTGGCTCACCAACCTGCTCAAGGAGCCAGGGCTGCCGATGCCACCACGCGGCCCATGTTCCCGTTGGTGGAAGTTCTGGATAGGGGGGCGGGAAGGTGTGCCGACGCGTGCCGACGCGTGCCGACAAGTGCTGACGTGTGCCGAGGTGTGCCGAGGCTGGCAGCGTGTGGCAGGTTTGGATCGATTTATCGTGCGGTGCTTTTCTGTGTTGGGCCACATCTTTGTTATTTCTAGTGCCTTTTTTGTGCTTATGGTGTGCCTTTTATTGGAAAGATTCAGAAAAAAAGCTTCATCTCCAAAAAAGTCAGGATTCTAAAGCAAGTACTGTCTCCTCGGTTTTCTAACTGAGGCAGAGAGGCCGTTTGCCCCTGAGCCAAGTACAGGGGAGCCCGTGCGGGGGAGAGGGCAGGCCGGCTCGGGCCCCCAGCCCTAACGTTTACCAGCCGCGGGGTCCTGGCCGAGCTGCCCGGCCTGTCTGAGACTCGGTGGCCCCATTTACCAAATGGGGACAGTAACAATGCTTCTCTCACGTTGTGTGGGTGGGGACGTGCACACACGTGGCTCACGGCCAGCATCCCCTAGCTGGTCCCTATTGTTGTATGTATCGGAAACAATTTATAAACAGTTTATCCTGAACGAGATGAGTCTCCAGTTGAACAGCCCGCTTTCTTCTCCGCTTGTCTCCCGGGGCGGCTGGCGGCGGGCGGGCTTCCGACGGACACGGCAGGCCAGGAGTTCGTCCAGCGTTCTGGAGGGCCATTCCCCCCTCTGCATGGCATTCGATTTGAGGAGAGGGGCTGCCAGGAAGTGGGGTTTGTGGGCCGCGAGCCGTTCGCATTCCGAAGGCGCCGTGTCCCTGGGCCCGGCCTTTCCTGGCCGTTAGCTGTGTGCACGCTGGACGATGCGACCAGCAGCCATGCGAGCCCCTCAGTGGTCCCGGGCCATCTTTTTTCTCTCTCTTTTTTTAAATCTTCGCTTTTGTCAGGTGCTTGGCCTCATATTCCCAGCCACGCTTCATCTTGCCTCGAGCGAGACGATTTTTATTTCTTTTGAATTAAAAGTGATGTAACTCCTGACCTTCCCGCAGAGGCCAAGTAATGACACTGCGTTTTGACCACTTGGAGGGGCCGGCACGTCAACACCGATTCCCCTGGCAGCCTGTCCTTCCCTCCTCAGGGGCCAGTTTGTCCCGAGGTTGGGGAGCTGGGAGGGCTCTGGGGAGCTGGTGGAGGGCCAAGTCACCCTGCACCATGGAGTGTGCAGACACGCGGTGAGTCCCACGTGGAGACGGTGCTGGAGGATCTGCCGGTGGGGCAGCTCTGTGGGCTCTGCTGGGGCTGCGACTAGCCCCCAAACCCCCCACCCCGACCAGCCCTAGGATACTCTGTGAGGTAGATCTTATTATTCTCTTTACACGTGCACAGATCCAGGCTGGACAGAGTAAGCGACGTCCTTAGAGCCCCACGGCTGGTGGCAGAGGGCTCCAGTGCCCAGGCCACTGCCAGCCATCAGCGCCTCGGCCCTCTGCGTGGTAGCGCCAGGGTCTGTGCCCCTTGCTCTGTGGAGCTTGTCACAGAGCACGTGTCCCTACACCCGTGGTCAGCCCAGCCCACACAGGCTTGCTGCTCTGCAAGTCCAGATGGGGGGGGTGGCTTCACTCACATGCTGCCCAGGCAACCAGTGTCTGTGGCTGGGCTGTTTAGCTCAGTGTCCAGGGCCCCACAGCCGACAAAGCACGTGCGTCCCGCGCCGTTCACGGAACCGCACGGGCCTCGGGGAGGCAGGCCTGTCCGCCCGGCCCCCACCCTGGCCCTGCTGCGCCACCCCTCAGCTGGGAGGAAGCGTCCACGCTCTGAGTTCACTAAACCAGTCCCCGAGTCACTGTAGCCAGTGTCCAGTCCGATGAGGCTAGACTGGGCCATCCCCCTCCCTGCCCCGGTGCCCTGGGTCCCCTGCGGAGACTCGGCTGTGGCATTGCACAGCCTGCACAGTGCAGGTGTGAGCAGACCCACCCTAGACACCCTCGAGCGGCAGGGGCCGGAGGAGCAGGTGAGACGTGGACGGACAGTGGGGGCGTGGAGTGGGGGCAGTCACGGGGGGGGGCCGGGGAGGCGGGACCTGGGGACAGCAGGAAGTGGCTTCCAGCCACGTGGAGGTAGTTCTTTGACACTCGGCTGGCCAGTGTCGGACTCACTGTTGGACTGCTGGGTCCCGAGCATGCTGGAGACAGCGAGCCCCTGGCCGGGCCTTTGCTTGTCCATTGTGTGACTCGTGGGTGACGGGATCACAGCCAGATTTTAAATGTGATCTGTCTGGGCCACGGGAGCTCGAGCAGGGGAATCGGGTCGGCTGCTGTGTGCGGAGTCGCCCAGGGCATCAGGACCTGTCCCGGGGGTCCTGGTGTCCCCAGGTACTGCGCCAGCCACGTCCAGCAGAGGAGGCTGTGCCCGTGGACAGCGGTGGTTTGTGCCTCCTCATGTCCGGGCCCTGTGCACGTGGGCGCTGACTCCGTTTCTCGTGGGGAACGCAGACGAGCTCCCTGGCTCCCGTTCGCAGAGGCGGGCGGGCTCCGTGCTCCCGCAGCCTGGACCCCGAGTGGCTGCCCGTGTCTGCAGGGTGGAAGCTGGACCCCGCATCTCTCTGGGAGCCCGTCTGGGTGTCACCGGCTGGGATGCAGGCCCGGGTGTGCTGGCCCTCCCTGCCGCCGCCCTCCCTCTGTCCCCCGAGAGCTGAGCTGGGGGCCCCCGCACCCTCTCTAAGTCCCGGTCAGTGGGCCCCGACTCATCCTGGCCGCCTTCCGCACGGGGGCGCAGGCTGTGGCCGGAGCCCGCTGGCGGCAGGAAGGTCCATCCCTCCTCTCGGCCTTGCGCCACGGGCAGCGCACTGGCCGGCCGCCCCCCCGCAGCCTCGAGCAGGAAGTGTTTGTCTCCTGAAGTCATCTGCGTGTCCTCCTTTACGAGTGTGAAGTGTGCCAGCTAAAATTAGGCTACAAAGTCACAGGAGAAGCCAAGCGCATGGCTCCCCGGGGCCTGTCGGGTTGGAGTGGCGGGTGGCGGGGGGGCTGGCGGCCCGCAGGGGAGCAACGCAGTGCTCAGGGGCACAGGAGAGGGAACGGGAGAGGGAGTGAGGAGTGGCAGCAGGAGCAGCGCCTCCCTCGTTTGGGCCTGGGCCGTCTCCCATCTGCACAGTCCCCAAGGTGGCGAAGCTCCCCGACGAAAACCGCAGTTTCCCTATCTCGTGGCAGAAGCACCTGCTGGATAAAATCTCGTTATCGGAAAAGGCAGAACTGATTCTCTCAGCAAAACGCGCTGCCTCAGCCAGGGCCAAGGACAGTGTGCGTCCTGCTGCGTCCCAGTAGCCAATGGCCTCCGGGCTGCCCAGCCTGCCCTCGGCAGGAAGATGGACGCTGATTGCTGCCTCCAGGCGTTGAGGCGGCAGAAGGGGGTGGCGTGATGATGCTCAGCACAGTCGTGGGAGCTTCCAGCAGCTCAGCAGAGCTCTACTGGCCTGGCAGGGGCAGAAACGAGGCGCGTAAAGGGAGGAAGCAGTCGTCAGGGGATGAGGGACGTGTGAGCACAGTGGGCACCTGCTGCTCTGGGCAGGCGGTCGGGGCCCCCACGGTGCGAGCGGCACCGGCCCCCCGGTCTGGAGTTGCCACTCAGAGCCAAACCAAGAGATTGAAGGGCTTGGCCCGGGGATCGAGGTGTGGAACCAAGTGTGGCCTGTGTTCAGGGGCCCGGGGGAGCCGGGGCCTGTCCCCACCGAGGGCTGCCTGCGTGAAGTGGGCAGTGCCGTTTGTGGGAGCTGGGAGCCCAAGGTTGTCGCATGTGCAGGGCACGGCACTCGCACTGAAAGGGAGCCAGGCAGCTGGTGCAGGGGCCTCAGGGGTGACCTGCAGCCCGCTCTGTGCCCCTCGGAGAGGGACCCTCTGTGAGCCTTCGTCCGTGCGTCTGTGGAACGGGGTGAGAGGAGAAACGAGCCTGCATTCCCATCCTGGAGAGGCCGCGGGACAGCTGAGGGCTTGTCTGGGGCGGGGATGAGAAGTCAGCCGTGTCCAGAGGTGCCATGGGTGGGTGACATGGAATACCAGGGTGGCATGGGGCAGTGCACGGGGTCTGTGCCAGCTGCTGTGGGGGGACCCCGGGGACAGGCGGGGCACCTTCCAGGGGCTGCCTCTGGCTCGAAGCGTACGGCCGGGCGAAGGCGGGGGGGGGGCCCTTGCCAGCCCTGGCTGCACCTCTGGGGATTCTGAACTCCAGTGCCTCAGTTTCCCCTTCACCACGGGGGGAGGGTGGCTAGAACCCCGCCCTCAGGGAAGGGCACCCACAGAACAAACGAGCACGTTTGTGGCATTGACACTGCTGAAGGGTCCGGTGGGGAAGGGATTTTATCTGGGTGCAGGCGCGTGCAGTGGGGCGGGGCCCGGGGGCAGGGGGCTCGTAGGGCCCTGCGGCCGGCTGTCCATGGTCCTGCGCTCAGTCTGCTGCGGTGTGGGGAGTGGGCCGCAGACGGGAGGCGAGCCGGGGTGGCTGAGGGCCGGGTCAGCACGAATGTGGCCTGGGAGTCAGAGCTGCAGCGGGTCCAGGGTAAGCGCGTCCCACCCGTGCCTGTCCACGGCGTTCATGCCGGAGACGCGGCCTTGCTGGGCGCCTGGTGCTGGGCTGGCGCCCTGGGACCCCGGGGCACATCCAGGCCCTTCACCAGACACTGTAACGCGGAGCTCAATCGAGGGGGGCACCGGGTACCAGTGGTCACAGTTGCCTCCCAGAGGTACCCACCCAGCTTCCTCTCCTTTCCAATAACTGCATTTGGAAAACACACAGTCAGATGTCAAGCTGCCAGTTGACAGGAGAAAATATTTTATTTGAATTGGATGAAATTTGAACTACAAGTCATGTTGCTAAATAAATATGTGGTTTTGATTCACTGTTTCTATAATGTGGTTCTCTTCTGCTGGAGAGTTTGAAACATGAGCCAGGAGCCTCTGACATCCAGAGGGAGGCGTGAGGTGGGGGAGGGAGGCGTGAGGTGGGGAGGGGGGGGAGGGAGGAACAGAATGAGAGAGAGAGAGAGAGAGGGAGGAGGAGGCAGCTTGGCAGCCCTGCTGCTCCAGGGAGATGGAGAATGACAACTTGGAGAGTGAGGCTCTGCGTTAGGCGCTGGAGTGGGGCGGGGGTGGTGGATGGATGGATAGTGGATGGATGGATGAACGGATGGTGGATGCGGATGGTGGATGGATGGATGGATAGTGGATGGATGGATGGACGGATGGTGGATGGATGGATGGTGGATGGATGGATGGTGGATGGATGGACGGATAGTGGATGGATGGACGGATGGTGGATGGATAGATGGATGGATGGATAGTGGATGGATGGATGGATGGATGGTGGATGGATGGTGGATGGATGGATGGTGGATGGATGGACGGATGGATGGTGGATGGATGGATGGTGGATGGATGGACGGATGGTGGATGGATGGACGGATGGATGGTGGATGGATGGACGGATGGTGGATGGATGACGGATGGATGGTGGATGGATGGTGGATGGATGGATAGTGGATGGATGGTAGGTAGGTGAATGGATGGTGAGTGGATGGACAGATGGGTGATGGGTGAGCATGCCAACTTGCCTTGAGTGGCTCTGGGCGGCAGTGGGTGTCTGAGGACAGGCTTCTCTCGGGTGTCGGGCAGCTCCCGGGTCCCCAGGTGGGTCCCTGTGAGCCACTCGTTCAGGGTTTTTATCCTTGTCCAGGGCGACATCCAGCAGCTACTCTTCGTGTCAGACCACCGGCGGCTTACGATTACTGCGAGCACTACAGCCCTGACTGTGACACTGCCGTCCCCGACACCCCGCAGTCCCAGGACCCCAACCCCGATGAATACGTGAGTCAGCTCGGGCCTGTTCCCGGCGGGGGCCAGGGGCCGGCCGGCGGGGTGCAGGTGGAGGAACACGGAAGCCGTGGACCTGTGTGGCTTGATCCACAAACGATGTTTGCCGAGGACCATTTCCTTTAAGCTTCAGATGGGTTGTCAATGATGAGAGTGAGGTGCCTCTCCTACCTGATGGCTCATGACCTAGGTTGGGTGTCTGTGAGCGGAGATGCCACAGGTGCCCTCGGCAGCTGTCTTGGAGGCTGCCAGGCAGGAGGGCGCTGAGGGCTGTTCCCTGCAGAGGGCAGGTCCTCTGACCTCCAGAGTGGCAGTGACTATGAAGAGCATCCTGAGTGACAGGAGCGTTGCCAGCACAGTCCGTAGGTTCTGGTCCTCTGGTCCTCGGGTTCTGACGAGGACGGACCTCTTAGGACTCAAGTTTCTTGGAAGGGGATCTGGGTGGGGCTCCCCGTTCCCTCCCTTGGCTTTCTCACAGTGCCAGCTCTGCTTCCCGAGGAGTGTGGGGGGGCGAAGGAGCCCAGTCAGGCCGCACGGGGCGCGTCCTGCAGCCGGGCCTGGCTCTCCGGCGTCCCGCGTCCGGCCGAGCCCGGAGCGTAGGGAGGAAAGCAGGCTGGTCGCCCGATGGCCCCTTTCCTCACGTGCCCCATCTCCTGCAGTACCCGGACGGAGAAGGGGAAGGCGAGACCTATTACTACGAGTACCCCTACTACGAGGACACTGACAACCCGAGCAAGGAGCCCACGCCCACCAAGGAGCCTGTGGAAGCTGCCAGGGAGACCACAGAGGTTGCCGAGGTCTGGGCGGGCAGGCCGCGGACCCCTGGAGGCCGCGGGGCGTGGGGCGGGGGGATGGGAAGAAGCCGTGGCCACCGTGAGTGTGGGATGCGAGGAGGCCGGAGGCGGCGGGGGAAGCTCCATCGGGAAGTGCGGGGCTGGGTGATGGGCGCTCGTACGTGCTTCGTGCTTAGGGGCGAGCTGGGCAGGGGCTCTGTGGTGAGGTGTGACACCAGGGGCGCAGTCCCCTCCCACAGGACGTCCCGGAGACCAGAGCCCATGGCCCGAGGTTGGGAGTGTTCTCGTGCTTTGAGATGCAGTCCACCCTTTCGAGCACATCATGGGGGTTTCTGTCCCTCCTGAGCGCCCCCGGGCCAAGGCGGCCGCACCCGAAGTGCACGGGGCCCATGCCTGGCTGAGGGACGCACGCTTCGCCGTGGAGGAACCCCGAGACCTGGGCCCCGCCGTTCCGGCCCTCTCCCCAGCCCTGCCTCTCTCTGCCCGGCTCTTAGGCGGCAACCCTGCCCCCCACGGCAGCCCCTCCAGTGCCCGACGCCAGCGAGGGGGCCGGGAAGGAGGACCCCGGCATAGGGGACTATGATTACGTGCCCAGCGAGGACTACTACACACCACCCCCTTACGAGGACCTCAGCTACGTGGAGGGCCTGGAGGACCCTGACCAGGCCCCTGACCACGGCCCGGGGCCGGAGTTCCCACCAGCACGGCCGGCACCTCCAACGCCTCCAACGTAAAGCTCCCCTCCTGAGCGGGTTGTCTGGGGGCGGCGGGACCCCTGGGGTGGGCCCTGCTCCCCTGGGCTGAGTGGGGTTGGGGCCGCTGACTGCTGGGTCGATCCCTCGTCAGCATCTCATGTGCCCTGCCCACAGGCCTCCCGGGGCTCAGGCTAGGGGGCAGGGGGATGGGTGACCTCAGTGTGCTGGCAGACAGTGTCCCTGTGTGTGGCCTGGGAGGGGTCAGGCTGGACAGGTACACAGCTGGGCGTCTGGACAAGCAAAGAGATGTGAGGCGGGAGGTCCTGATGTGGGTTTTCTTGACGTCTCTGCCAGTGGCTGTGGAAGGTGACGTCCCTCTCGCCATCTCTGTTCTCCTTTATGGCGAGGCTCTAATGCGCCCGCCCCCAGGTCAGGTCGTTGCCAAGTTTTCAGACTAGGGAGGAAGGAGTCCAGCACGGTGCACGGCCCCGTAAAAGCTTAAAGATGGCCGCCATGTGCTGCTGAGTTCATGGCACCACAGAGCGGACATGCAGGGTTCCGAGGGGCCCGAACTCCTCTTCCGGTGGGTGTGGGCCCAGGGCCTGTGGCCCGGGCCTGGAGGCCCGCCGGTCCTGGAGCAGCTCTGGTTAGCCACGGGGTGTCGGGGGTTTGGGCGACAGCTTCCCCCAGTGAGAGGGAGAAGACGTGAAGAGGCCACCAAGAGCCCCAGGGGGTCAGCCGACAGCTGAGACTCCAGGCTGCGGGAGGCCATGGTCCCCAGAAGGGAGGGGCGTCTCTGTCCAGGCGTCCTCTGGGTGACCCCTGCTGTCCTCTCCCTCTCAGCCAGCTCCGCCCCCCGGGGAAGGGACGGCTGACCTGGACGGGGAGTTCACGGAAGAAACCATCAAGAATCCGGACGAGAACTACTATGACCCTTACTATGACCCCACAGTCTCGCCGTCCGAGATCGGGCCGGGCATGCCAGCGAACCAGGACACCATCTTCGAGGGGTGAGGGCCTGGGCGGGTGCGGGGCTGGGGGTGAGCTCATGGCCCTGTGGGGATGGCCTTGCTCGCCTCGCTCCCCGGGCCGGGGGGGCGGCGGCTGGGAGCAGCCCTGCCTGGGAAGCGTAATCACTGCTTGGCTGTCACCTGGCCTTCCCTCCCCTCCCCCACCTCATCCTCTCTCCACCCACGTTTTGTGAACTTCAGATCGAAGGACCACGAGGCGAGAAGGGGCAGAAGGGCGAGCCGGCCATCGTGGAACCAGTAAGGGCGCTTTCTCGTCCTCTCTCGGACGCGGGCGGGGGTGTGGCCGGATGGGGTGCCGCCGTGTGAAGCCCTGTGATGCACGGCTTCCACGTGCTGCCTAGTGCTGAGGCTCGGGCCGGGCGACGTCCGGAGCTTGGCTGAGGTGCTGGCTGCGTGGGTTCCACGCGGGTCAGACTCTGCCCTTCAGACGCGGGCCTGTGTGGTCACACTGTGCGGGCCGATCAGACGCGGGCCTGTGTGGTCACACTGTGCGGGCCGATCAGACGCGGGCCTGTGTGGTCACACTGTGTGGGCCGATCAGATGCGGGCCTGTGTGGTCACACTGTGCGGGCCGATCAGACGTGGGCCTGTGTGGTCACACTGTGCGGGCCGATCAGACGCGGGCCTGTGTGGTCACACTGTGTGGGCTGATCCGAGGAGACACGGGTGTTTTGGGGGAGGCAGGGCTCCTCTAGGGAGGCGGGAGCTGCGGATCCGAGGCGGGCAGGGGAGGCGGGGTGGGTGGGGTGCAGCCGTGGGGGCGTTTGCTGGCACGTGTGGGCCCCCCCAACCCGGGACGCACAGCCACAGCCCTGCGGTGGCTCTAGCTGAGTAGGACCCAGGGGTGCTGGTGACGGGCACACGGCAGTCACACGAAAGGGCCGCTGATGGCATCTGCTCGTGTGCGACCTCAAGGGCGGGTAGAGCCCTAGCTGCCCCTCAGGCACCCCACTTAGTGCTGGGGTGTTCTCCGACGTTGGGGCTGTGCCTGGCTTGGCAGCCCCGAGAGCTGAGGCCAGAGAGCTGCCCGTTCAGGGCCCTAACCCCACCGCCTACGGCGGGGTGCCACGTGACCAGGTACCGGGTCTGCCCCGCCCGTCACCCCGAGTGAGGGAGGAGGCCGGCCCCGGATCCTGACGTCTGAGCCCAGGACACAGCGCGGGGCTCCCGGGGCACAGAGCCTCGGTGGTCTCCATCCTCCTGGGGACCCGAGGAGCTTCTTTTATAGTCTTGACTGGCAGCACATGGCCAGCTCCCCAGGGAGACCCGAAGCCCATGGCCAGGGCTCACGGCCGTGTCCCATCGCGGGGAGTGCACGCTCCGTGAGCAGGGGCTCAGCAGAGCTGACACTGCTCGGCCTGGCCCGTGGGCGGCTCTGCACCCTCCCTCCAGCCTGTCCCAGGGATGGGCCCCCGTGTTCCCACTGGGCAGTGGCCACTGGACCTGCTTCCCTTTCTCAGATGGGGACATCTCCCTCCCAGTGCCCTCTGCAGGGTCCAAGGAAGACAGGGTTATCCAGATGGCAGTGCAGAGGTGCCTCGGAGGTGCCAAGGCCAGGCGGCCCCTTGCTCAGCCACACAAGAAGCCCTGACACCAAGTCCAGATGACCCAAGGGGAGGAACAGTATAGTTCAGACTGGAAGCCATCCCAGAGGAATGGGGTGTCACCTCTTTGTGGGTGGCCTGAGCTTGTCCACTGGGGTGTAGAGACTGACAGTGACATTTCTCTAGATGGCTTTGGTCCCCAGGTAGACATGCTGTTGACTTGGGGTCCCTTTTGTGGTGTCTCAACACTTTAGTGAAGGGCGTCATGCCTGGGAAGAAGTGGGAGCCCAGGGCAGGTGGCCACCTAGGCTGCAGGGCCCGGGTTTGGTCCCCGGGCTGGCACCTCTGGCTGTATAAGCTCCCTGTTGGCTCACATCTCCAGAGTGGGCAGACTCTGGAGGGAGAGCCCTGCGTCCCAGCTCTGGGAGTGCCGGTGTCGGGCCCCAGGCTCTGCCGGGCGGGGAGGGGGGGATGGCTAGAGCGGCGGGCTTGGAAGACAGGCCACACGGGACAGACGCCCCTCTGCAGAGAGCCCGTTTCAGCTTGGTGGGAAAAACCAGCCACCTGGACAGCGTCAGGGGAGGGCGACCTCCCTCTCGGGCCCTGGTGTCACTCCTGCCCAGCCCCCAGCCTGTCCGAGTGTCCACAGGCCCCTGGTCCCTGTCCCTGGAGGAATCAAGTAAACAGTTGGAGTTTCTCAACCTGGAGCTTCGCCAGATGTCCTCAAAGTCTTAACTCCCGTAAACAGATGGCCGCGGCCTGGGAGACGCTGATGTGGCCTCCCTGCTGACTGCGGGCCGAGGCGGCGGTGGCTGGCCCCCTTGCCCACCTGCCTCAGAGGCCTCCTCTGGGGGGACGTGGCTCACGGTCGCTGTATGGCTCTTGGAGCCAGTGCTTCTCTGCATCCATCCCGGGGACACGTAGCCGTTTCCCGTTCAGATCTGGCACCTCCTGTAGCGTGTCAGCCACATCCCCGGCGCCTTAGAGGGGCGGGGCTATGCTCTGCCGAGAGCCAGCGGGGCACTTGGCACCGGGGCTCCTGGCCACCCGGGACCCCAGGGACCCGGGAGTCACAGACTCGGCGTCCCCTGGCGAATGTCCGCTGGAGGCACATGGATCGCTCTCTGCCTGCCCCTCTGGTTTAAAAAGCATGTTATTGGCATGTGCTGTTTAGCATGTGGGTGGACCTCCATTAAGAGACTTGAGTTTGCTAAAGGCGTGTGTTTTCTTAGTTACTCTCCCTGCTGAATTTTGAGACAGACGTCTGCACCCTGGTGAAGTGTGCCCAAGGCTAGCATGCTGCAGCCAGGCCACTCTCTGTTGTCACAGAGCACTCCTTGGCGGTGGCCGCGGGGGCTTCTGGGCGATGGCTTCCCCGGGAGGGTCCAGGCATCTCTGCCAGGCCCATTCGCCCAGTGGTCCCCGGCTTCCCTCCCAGGCCGGCCCAGGCTGATCCGGGTGGGCCCTCCCGTGAGATTCACCACCCAGCATCGCCCAGGGCGCAGAGCAGCAGTTGGTGTGTCTGGGCAGACAGCCGTTGTCCCCGGGCCCCCGTGGCCAGAGGTTTGGCCCCTCACCCCGCCTCAGTTTCTGAGCCACTCTTGTCAGAGGAGGAAGCAGGGAGCTGGGTTTGCAAGGCCATTGGGGTGAGCTTGCCGTGTGCATCTCGTGTACAAACGCCTCTCGGGGGCACGTCTGTGTCACCACAGCGTCCATCCTCACCGTGACTGGGGCCGTGGTGGGAGGGACAGTGGGGGGTCGGAGGGCTCTGCAGCCCCTGACGAAAGCCCCCCACCACAGCCCATTACAGAGGCTGCTGCTCGGGACGCCAGGGCAGTGGGTGCTGCCTCTGGTCACCCAGCGTGGGGGCCGTCCTCACCAGTAGGGGCTGTGGGGGGCCAGGGTCACGCTGGGGGCTGGGGAGGCGTGGGGTCCTAGGGTCTCAGCTGCTGTCTCTGCCTCTTCCAGGGCATGCTCTTGGAGGGACCACCAGGCCCTGAAGGCCCCGCAGTGAGTGTCACTTATTTTCCCATGACGTGTGGGCAGGTACTCGGGGACGGGGGGTCGGTGACACCCCTTGCAGCTGGGAAAGAGGGTCGCTCGCCACCTTTGGCAGACCCCGGGGCCCAGCACCCTCGTCTAGCCACGTGGGAACTGGGTGTTCCCTGTGGCCCCTGTTTGAACTCTGTCTCGACTTTATTTTTAATTCTAGGGTCTCCCAGGACCTCCAGGAACAATGGGTCCCACGGGCCAAGTGGGCGACCCCGGAGAAAGGGTAAGTAAGGGCTGACTCAGCCACGCTCCGTGGGCCCCCAGTCCCACGGCGGCTGCCGGCGGTCAGCTCACAGCGGGGGCCCGCAGCGCTGCGTCGGTTGACGGTGACAGGGACGACAGCCACTGCGCTGGCCAGCGCGCTCCGATGCTGTCCCTGCGTCACCCGGACTCAGCAGTGACTCCACCTCAGGCGGGATTTCATCGCCCCCCCCAGGCCCCCCTCCTGTGTTGGAAATTACAGACACACGGGCGGTGTCCCCAGGCAAAGGGTTCACCCGGGTCCCCTGGTCAGAGGGACGCAGCCGGGGTCGCTGCGGAGGGACGAGGGCTGAGCCCAGAGGCCGCGGTTCTGTTCTGACCCTCGTGGCCCTGTGGGTCCTTGCCCGCCCGGCTCTCCTCTTTCTCTTTGTCTCCTGCCGGGCTGGTGACTCCACGTGCGCACAGTCAGCTGGACCAGGAGCAGGTGTCCTAACAGGCCTCTGCCCCGGGGGCTGGCGTGGCTTGGAGACGTGTGTGGACCTAGGGCTTGGGGTGGACGTGGGAGGTGGCTGGGTTCCACCTCAGGCCACACGTGGGCCCGGGGCCGGTGGCTGTCGGCCGCTGGGCTCTGGAGAGCTGCTCGGACGCTGTGGCGGGCTGCCCACGGACGGAGCCGCTGACGCGGTTAGCTGTGGGACGGGGAGGGGGCCCTCCGGGCCCTGCGTGTCCTCGTGACCGCCACGTGCCTGACGGGGCCTCAGCGCGCTGCACCACCCGGCTTCGCCGTGGCCAGTGGCTGTGGGGCCGCAGAGGAAGCGGATTTCGCTCCGAGGCTGGGACTTGGCCGGCCTCTGGGACGCTTGGCCCTCCCGCACGTGCCCGGCTGGGCAGTGCTGCTGTCCACTCTGCCGCAACTGAAATTCCAGACAAGCAGGTGGGGGCCGCGGCCCTCCCTCCCCCCACGACCGGCACGACTCAAGTTCTGCAGCTGGTTCCAAAGGTCTGCGTGACGTACGGTGACAGCCACGTCCCTGCAGAGCCACCGTCGGGTGCACCCGTGAGTGTGGCCGAGCCCACATGGCCGGAGAGGACCACGTGACACAGCGGCTATCACATTCTCTGAGACGTAAGGTGGACGCTCACCACACGCCACGTGCATGGACGTTGGCCAACGTCTCCCCGGTGTTGCTGTGGACACGCCACTCAGCACACAGGGCCGGGCCCCGGCCTGGCTCAGAGGATCTAAGTGGTCGCGACCCAGGGGGACACTGCAGCCCCCTCGGTCCCTGCCTCCGAGCGGAGCCCCCCGCTGCCCCGGCGTGCGGACCCGGTTCCTCTGCGTGCTCCTCAGGGCGTCTTGGCAGTTGCACACACATGGGCCCCCCATGCACTGTGGTTCGGAGGTCCCTCACCCCCTGTCTGTGCACGGTCCCGGTCCCTGGCCTGTTAAGGACCGGCCGCACAGTGGGAGGTGAGCAGAGGGTGCACGAGCGAAGCTCCATCTGCATCTGCAGCCGCTGCCCAGCGCCGGCCTCACCGCCTCGGCTCCGCCTCAGGCCCTCCGGCGTCAGATTCTCACAGGAGCCCCGGTCCCCGGTGCCACCCAGGTCGGGGACTGCTGACGTCGTCCGCTCCCTGCGGCGGCCCAGCCCCGACTGACCGCTGCCTCCAGTCGCATCGTGGTCAGCGTCCGTCTTGTCCCCTGAGGCCACGGTGGGAATCGCTCCAAGTTCCCGGCGCCCTTGCGGACGACCCGGGGAAAGGTGGCTCTCCGCCCAGCATGCCGGCGTCGTGGACACGCCCGCGGGGAGCCGCTCCTGCAGCAGGCGGTGCCTGCGTTCCCGCGGACGGACGCGCCATGTAGAAGCGGATCACGGCGCGGCGCGGAGCCGCGGCCAGAGAGAGCGCCCGGGACGTCCCCGCAGAGGGAGCAGCTTGCGGAAGTCCCGAGTCAGCGCTGGGTGCTTCCGTTCTGCCGGAGCCACCCGTGTGCCCTGCTGGGGCGTTAGCCGTAGTCAGGCAGCGAGTGACCCCGTAAGCCGCTTGCAAGCTCCGTTTTCTCACGTGGGCCGGTCACTGTGAGTCATCTCTGCAGGAGGCCAAGCGACACTTCTTACTTCACCTTGAACCTGGTGGCTGAAGCCCAGAGCGTGAGGTCTCCACGACCTCACGTCCGTTGCCGAGTGTCCCTGGTATCGGACCCAGGCCGTGGGACAGGGAGCCACACCAGTGTCCCAGAAAATGTGTAGGCGGCTTTGATTAGCGCCATCTTCCAGCTCAGAGGACAAAGTATGTGCCAGACCTCAGTGCTTGGCAGAGGTTTGCTAACATCTGTTTCAAGCCGGAGGAAGTACAAGCTCAGGTCCGTGGCTGTGCAGGACGCACGTCACATTTCTGCAGCATTGGAGGGCTCCCTGGAGGCTGTTTCCCCTGAAGTCCCTTTTCCCCAGGGAACCCGGCATCCTCGCTCCTGTTTTCACATTCTTTACCCGTCGCTGCCTGGTGGTAGCGGAGAAGAAGCGCTCTAGTGGAGGGTGAGAGTGCCTTTGCACCACCATGGCCGAGAAGGAGCAGGGAGCAGCAGGGAGCAGCAGGAGGAGCAGGAGCAGCAGGGAGGACAGGAGCAGCAGGGAGAGCAAGAGAGGAGGAGGAGGAGGGAGCAGCAGGGAGAGCAGGGAGCAGCAGGGAGCAGCAGCACCAGGAGAGGGTCTGGAAGGTGGGAGCCCTGGAGGAGGGGCCTGGCTTGCAACGCCCCACGGAGGGCCACCAGGAGCACGCACACCACACGGACGGCATGTCATCCCTGGGTGATCTGGGGCGGACTCTGAGGCGGGGAGCAGGGGCTGCGAGCGGCTGTCATCCCTGGCTTTCCCAGGGGGAACCTGGGCAGCCGGACATGCTCTAGGCTTTCTGTTTTAAGAAAGTTTTTAATCTGAGAATTTTTTTTTCAAGATGACAAACAAGGGCAATTTGGCTGTGTCCTTTAGCAGTTTAAAAATTAAAAAAAAGGGTAGCCCTTTGACCCAGCAGTTCTGCTCCAAGGACGGACCTAAGAAAGTGTGCCTGAACGTTCCTCGCAGCAGCTCGTGCCCCTCTGGGAACGGGAAACGACCCAGATGAGCATGGGGGGAGGGTGGGTGAACGAATGAGCCATCGGCGTGGGACGCTTCTCGCTGCTACACAGAACGAGGTCTCACTCAGAGGGGGCCGAGACGGACGGACGTGGGGAAGCTGGTCTCGGGAGCGGGGACGCGCCGTGGGCGGGCGAGCTCGTCCTGGCCGTGTGTCGGGCCGCCTGCTTCCAGCTCCCTCTCGGCACGCCAGAGCTGAGCTCCGGGGACTCCGGGGCAAGGCGAGGGGCCTTCACTTTCCACTTCGTACAAATCTGTGCATCGTGAGGATGGACTTGGCTTCTGCGATAGGAAACACCTAGTGGCGAGGAAAGCGTGAGTCCAGGCCCAGACGGGCCCCCACCTTCTGGACTGTCCCAGGAGAAGCACCCCGGTTCTTGGTCTTCTCTGTGGAGAATCAGGAATCGACCTCGTGCCCCCGCCAGGGGCCTCCCTCGGCGCACCTGCCCGCGTTCACTGTTCACTGTCGTCAGCGCAGAGGCCAGGGACCAGCGCCCACGTGTTCAGCTGCAGGGCGGCCAGGGGGAGCCTCTCCCCTGGAGAGGGAACTGAACTTCGTCCACACAAACCAGCCCGGTCTGCTCGGGCTCGTGGGGAGTCTGCGTTGGTGAAGAGGCTGAGGCGTAAACCCGGCCTGGGAGTAAACCACCTCATGGAGCGTTTTGCAGGACTGCAGCCCCCGCCCTCCCCTGTGCCTCCCTCTGCCCCCCCCCCGGACCTCGTTCTGCTCACGCCCGTGCCCCAGGAGCCTTCCCCATCCTGTCCACAGCGACGTGCCGCCTCCTCGGGGCTGGGGTTCTGGAATGTTCCACGCCCCAGCGTCTTGCAGGGTCGGTGCTTGTCCAGTGTGTTTCCAGCCGCACCGTGGCTCCCGACCCCTCGTGTCGCCCAGCCCAGCTCCATCCCTGTGCACTCTGATCCAGCTCTCTCTGCTCCTCTGTCCACAGGGTCCCCCGGACGCCCAGGTCTTCCTGGGGCCGACGGGCTGCCCGGCCCCCCTGGAACCATGCTCATGCTGCCCGTAAGTCGCCTTATTTGTGGGGGCAGGTGGCTGGGGTCGGGCTCAGGGCTCCAGATGCAGCAGGAGTGGGGCCCCGAGCTTAGTTTCTGAGGGGAACAATCTCCTGGCCACGGTCTCGCCCCAGCCTGGGCCCACCGTGTCACAGAGGTAGGCTCTCTTGGGACGTCCCACTCTCACGGAAGAGTAGACACCAGGTCAAGGTCTCCATCTCTTGGCCGGCGTCCAGGGCTGGCCCACCAGGAGGGAGGGAGTCAGGTTCTTAGAGGGAAAGCTCTGTGGCTCCTGCCTCTGTGGTCAGATGCCCCCCTTCACCACTCGGACCCCCCGTGGACACGCTGCTGGCTGGTCCTTCTTCGAGGCTGACCTGCCCATGACCTTGTGGGTGACGGCCATGGGGTCATCTCCTTCATGGGGAGCTGAGGCCTGGCCCGGAGACAGAGGATGGTGCCACCTGCCCGTCCGATGGCTGAGAGGCTGGGTGCCGCTCGGGCAGCTGGCCTAGAACCAGGACAGCCCTGGCCAGGCTGCCTGAGGGCAGCCGTCTGCATGGCCCTTGGCTCTTCCCTGCAGTGAATAGGGACCGTGGGGTCTCAGGGTGAGGTGCGGCACAGGCCAGAAAGGGCTTCCCGAACTCGGGGAGGGGCTCCTGGAGGCTGAAGTTGGCAGGTGTGGCCGGGGCAGCTCCGGGCTGGAGAGTAGGGGCGGGCACAGGGACTGCCCACCCGACCCTCCGAGTTTCCGCAGTCACTTAAGAGGCCAAAGGACACCACCCGACCCTGAGGCGCAGCATGGGCACCCAGGTCATGCACCCTCGGTGACCCCCTGCCTTGTACCCGCAGTTCCGGTTTGGAGGGGTGGCGATGCCGGTTCTAAAGGCCCCATGGTCTCGGCCCAGGAGTCTCAAGCTCAAGCCATCCTGCAGCAGGCCCGGGTGAGTGGCCCCTGGTCCCTGGGGGGTGGGCTGGGTGGGGACAGAGCCCAGCCGTTCTGAGGCAGCTCCGGTGGGCTGGGCTGAGCCGGACACCTCTGCGGGGGAGCCCCCGGGGCCCCGAAGCCCCTCGCTCGGCCCGGGGTCCTGCGGAGCCTTTGCCTGGTGCACGTGAGCTGACCGGCGGGCTGAGTTCTGAGGGATGAGGCTGGACGGTTGACGGCCCGTGACGCGTGCAGACGCCGGCTGTGGCTGGGGGGTCCTGCATCACGGGGCGCGTCACGGGGCGTCGCACGGGGACGCTGAGCAAGGCCCTTGTCTGGCGACGTCTGTGTGGCTCCCAGCAGCGGGCCGGTGCTAATGAGCCGAGTGCGTGGGGCGTGGCCGGCGGCTCGAGAACCGGACGGTCGCGGCAGAGCAGATGACCGGAGCGCCGCCGTGCACAGCCGCGAACCCGTGACCCCGACGGGCGGGGCCGCCTGCCCGCCGTACTCAGGCGGTGTTCTAACAGAAGCCAGGCGGGGGTCGGCCCTCGGGCAGCTCTCACTTTGCAAAGAGTCTTCCGAAACGGGAGTGGCGGCGTGCGCGGGGCGCAGGACAGGTCCTGAGAGGGCGGGATGGCTGTGTGGCAGGTGCGCACGCCCTCCGGGTGGCACAGAGCCAGCGTCGTGGGTGGGCGAGGGCGCCCGGGCGGTGTCGGCCCCCGTGTGTCCCGGCCGGGTCTGCGGGTGGCTGGGGCTCCAGCACCTCACCCAGGGGGCTCCGCAGTCGCTGGAGGCCGCTAGGCGCCCCCGCGGGAACACGACTTACTCAGCGAGAGAGCTCGGGTGTAAATCCACGCCCGGCCCGGCAGGGAGGCTGCGCTGCAGGCTCACCCCAGGGAGACGGGCTGGGGAGCACGGAGCCCTCGTCCCGGCGTGGGCAGTGCCCACCCACCGGGTCCCCGAGGGTCCCCCCTTGGCCCCCTCTGTTCCATCTGTGGCTGGCGCCAGGAGGAGGCGGGGCTTCCGAGCTCCATCTGCCCTCTCCCTCCGGGGCTCCTTCCTGCCGGCCACGTCCACCTGTCGGCACCGGTGCAGCAACCGTTTCTCAGCCTGCCCTGTTTCCTCTTGCAGTTGGCGTTGAGGGGGCCAGCCGGCCCGATGGGTCTTACTGGGAGACCTGGCCCCATGGTAAGTGCTGGGCGGGTGGGGAGGGGTGGGGCAGGGTGGCGGGTGTCCCTCCCCCCACCTTCTTCACCCCCTGCCCTTTATCCCCAGCTCATTGTGGGAGGACACACTTCAAGCCGCCATCGACGTTGATTCTGTCACTGGCACCGGGGTGGGGAGGCCCCTGGGTGGGGGCTGCCGTTCCCCCCACACTCACTGGCTGTTGTTATGCTTCCTGACGCCAGGGCTCTGAGCCCCTTTTCGGGGTCACCTTTCTTCTCGTCCTTCCAGAGCCCAGGCCGCAGCGGGGTGGGCAGCCTGGGCTGCTGGCTCTGTCGCACAGGCCGGGCACAGGGCCTGCAGAGGGGGTCTCCGGGGATCACGAGCGGCCCTTGCACTTTGCAAGGAGAGGGAGGGTTTAGATGCATGGGGCCCCCACGGCCGTTCCCTAGCAGGGGCTGGGCTCGGCCGCCGGCCCCGGTCCGTGGTCAGCGCCCTCCCCATCTGTGGGGCCCAGGGCTGGCCCCCATCTGGGCCTGGGGTCGTGACACACCACGGTCAGATTCGTTCCAGAGAGGCAGCTTCGCAGTGGCTCTGTGGCTCCTGTGCCCATCACCACTGCCCAGAACCTTGCTCAAAACCAGAAGGTCCAACTGGACCGTTGCTGCCCGGTTCTCGGGTTCTGCCCCAGACAGGCAGGCTGGCTCCAGGGGCTAGGCCTCCGTGGGCCCTTGGAGGGAGCCCCCCCGTCAGGCGGTCCTGAGTGCTGCCCGCGGCCCCCACCCTGGCTGCCCCCTCCAGCCTTCGCCTGCTAAGCGTTCCTTACCCAAACCTGTCTCCCTAGGGCCCTCCGGGGAGCGGAGGTCTGAAGGGCGAGCCGGGAGACATGGGCCCGCAGGTACGTGAGCACCTCGCCTCTGCTCTCCAAAGGGGCATCTCCGGTGCGTCGAGGCCGTGACTGTGGGGGTCGGTGTGCCCCAAGTGCTGCATTTCTTCGAGGAAAGTAGTGGGATTTGTCACCTAACGCAAAGCTGGACGCAGGGCAGAAACGCCTCTGACGTCTGCCATGGGAGTGGGCTGGCAGCTCTCCGTCCCTGGCCCTCAGGGCGGTGGGTCCTGTGCCCTGTCCCACGAGCTGGCAGCTGAGAGGATGAGCCACGGGCCGGGTTGACAACGGGGACAAGACTGTGCTTTTGCCTCTGAGAAGCATGGACACACACTCACCCTTTGCCCCCCGATTCTGGACAGGGCCCCCGAGGTGTGCAGGGCCCGCCCGGCCCACAGGAAAGCCTGGAAGAAGGGTGAGTGTCTTTGGGCTCAGCGCCCACTGGGGCACGGTGGGGCGGGACTGCAGTGCGTCATAGGCCAGGCCTAGCTCCAGAAGGCCCAGGGGACTCCTTCTGAAGACACTCTCCAGGGCTGGGGTCCCATTCCAGGGCAGTGGGCTGGGCCCGCGGCCTAAGTCCTGAGCATCTCACCTTAGTTTAATGAATAGTTTTAACGAGAGCAGCCGCCCAGGCCCTGTAGGAGCGAGCGTTGCGACGACAGAAGTGTTTGTTGGTGGCCTCACTTCAGCCTTGTTTCTCCAGAAGACTGTGGGTTTGCGGGGAGCCGCCAGGCCAGCCCGCAGCTCACCTGTTGGCCCAGCCACCTGGACTCTTTGTGGGGATGTAATTAACGGGCTGGAACTAGTTTGTGCCTACTAAGGGACAGCCGGCGTTTATAAATGAACAGAAGCTGGTGAACCCCTCAGGCGAGTGGGGGCGGGGCAGGTGGGGCCTCACAGACCCGTGGGACAGGTGGGCCTTTTCGCCAATGGGTGGGGCAGGTACGGGAGAAAAGCTCTCCTTGTGTTGACGTCACGAGCACGGACTTTCAGGGGGTGCTGGCCCCTCGCACTGACGTGCCTGCTCGGGCGTCAGAGGGTTCAGGCGAGAGTCAGGAACTCCTTCGCGGCCACGGCCCCTCCTGTCCCAGGAGTTAGCTGTCACTAGTAAGTGGGGTGACGGTGGAAGCCAGCCGGGCTCGGCGTTCTCATGTGGGCCCACCGAGGCCGCGGGCCCTGGGTCTGTGAAGGACCCAGACACGGGCCGCGGGGTGGGCTAACGACCCTAAGAGGGCCACCGAGGTGGGAATTTGGGCCACCAAGCCTGGACTTTTGTGATTCTTGGCAGCCAGGTAGCTCTTGGATCTGACTCTGAGAAGCGTTTAATGGTTTTCCTGTGTATCTCTGTGAGCACTTATCAAAGATGCTATTAGAAACAGCTTCTCAGTCAAGGTGAAAACTGAAAGCAGAGAAGACGTGAGTGGCTCATGGTATGAGGAGTCGCAGTGTCAGGTGGTGCTGGGCCGTCGGCACGCACGCCTGCGCCCCAAGTCCGCAGGAGCAGCGGGGTGGCCAGAGGAGGCCGCGCAGCCAGCGGCTCCCAGTGGGCTGCACGCGCCCTGCGCGTGGTAGGGCAGCCCGGTACTGTGCACGATGGAAGCACCTGGATGTTTGTCAGGCAGCGTCCTGCTGTGATGTCGTGTGAACTTGATTTCTGAAAGCGTTTGGAAGTGTGAGGGGGGCCCCATGGGTGACCCCCTTCACCGTGCGTCGCGTCTGCACTTTGCCCAGAGCTGTGTCGCTGGGGCGCCTGCTCCAAGATGGCTTTTCGTTCCTGGCACCTCCTCGTAGCGTTTAACTGGGGAGCACAGACTGTCTCACGTGGTCCTCCTGGACTCCCGACTTCCTTCTCCTCTGGTGCTGCCCCCACTGGCTTCGTTGTACTTAGAGGCTCAAAGCGGCCACTCTCCAGATGTTCTGTCTGCTGGTCGCGAGTCCCAGGGCGACGGCCTCGTTTATCAGGTCACGCACGGGATGTGGACGAGGGGGGAGCGTTGCCCTGGACCAGCCCTTCCATCAGCCCACGATGCGCCTTGTCAGAGGGGACCTCTGGTCAGGTCCCTGTCCCCGTCTCGGTGACCTCGAGCCTGGTCTGGCTCATCTTGTGGTGCTTATAGGGCCTTTATGGTGGACACTGGCCATCCAGGCCCTGCCCAGGGCCGGTCAGGTGGGACCAGGGGCTTGTCCTGGACTGTCTCCATCGCTGGAGACGGTGGCCGTGGGAGCGGCCCCCATGGATGGCATGTGTTGCTTCAAGCCAGACGCTGCCTTCGGGTAGCTGTGGCCTCCGTGAGACAAGCCACCCCTCTGGGCCTCAGTTTCCTCCTTAGTCGATCAGGCTGAGACCAGGTGCTTGCTCTCACCTGTGCTTATCGATCTTTGATCTGGCTTCTGAAGGTGGCGGATGAACGTGGACGGTGTCGAGGGCGGGCTCCCCCTGGAGCTGTGAACCAGCGGTCCCCAAGCCGACGTGGCTCTCCAAGGTCTCAGCGGCCACCTCAGGCCATTGTCTCCAAGCAGAAAGGGGCAAGGGACATTACTCGCATGGAGAGGGCAAGGCCTGGAGGGACCAGGACCGTGCGGGAGGTCCCTGCAGCCCCGGACCCCAGCCAGGCCGCGTGGGCTGGGTGCCCTGCCCTGGCTTCCCAGGAGGCCACGGCCGCGAGGCCTCGCTTCTCTGACGCTTTGCTCTTGTCTGTTCCAGGGGCGGGCTGGCAGCGACGGAGCGAGAGGCATGCCCGGACAGACCGGCCCCAAGGTAGGCTGCCACTCTGTGCCTCGCGGTGTCCTGCTGCCCAGGTCACCGTCCACACTGTCGTCACGTTGACAGTGTGGCCAGCGTACTGGTCACAGTGAGGAACGTGGTCATGACGACGGGCAACGCCTTGTGATGCTCGTACCCGCCCGGGGGTGGGACCTGGGCTGAGGCAGGTGCTTGCGGTCCGGTGTAACATATACGATCGTCTCCGTGGCCTCCGACAGGAAGCGGCGGGGCTGGTGTGGCTCCGCGAGCACGTACGGCAGTCACAGTGAGTTCAGGTGGCGGATTTGTTCACAGTGAGCACGAGGGGGCGGAGCCCCAACTCTGAGAACCGCTGACAAACAGACGTACAGATGACAGGGTCAGATGCACGGGCCCAGGGCGGGGAAGGTGTGGCCCTGAAGTTCTCAGTTCAAGTTCACGGGCTGCGAAGCCGTCTTGTCCGGGTCTGGGCTCCCTGGCGCGGGGGGTGAGAACAGACAGTGCACGCGGCGCGAATGGCGGCGTGTGCGTGAGCAAAGCCGGCGTCACGCACCCGGCTGCTGTGGCTCTGCCCCTGGCGTGGGTCCGAAGTCCCCCCACTCCTGGTCCAGCCTTGCTCCTCAGTCTGTCCAGGCCATGCAGGGCGTCGGAGGGAACGTCGCTCCCCGGGGGGCGCCCGCAGCGGGGTCAGCATCTGTTCCGGGGGGATGGGAGGGGTCACCCGGACAGCCAGTGGTCCACTCCGCCTGCTCGCTTAGTCACAGGCGTGGCTGAGCGCTCAGGCGCTCCCAGGGGCCCCGAGCTCGCAGGAGGCTCTGGGCTCAGTGGCCTGGGCGAGGGGTTCTTCCTGACTCTCAGCGCCTCCTGGGCTTCTTTGAACAATGGAAGCGTCGGGAGCCTGGACCAGCCTAGGTGACTCGCCCCCGTGGTTCACGTCCGCACGCTCGCGCTGTCCTGGCTCCACGTGGCAGCCGGGCAGGAGGAGGGCTGGCCGGGCCCGGACCACGTGGGGCGGCCAGTGCGGCTCCACCGGGAGCGGGCGGCGCCGCGTGTGAGGCGCAGTGACGAGCCTGATTGCACGGAGCCACCGTTCCACAGTCGCCCAGCATAGCAGGCCTCGGGGCTTCGGGCCCCCGGTCGGCGGCTCTGGGGCCCCCTCTCTGTGTGCCTTTGTGAGTGTCTCGGGGAGGAGAGGCCGGGAAGACGGACCCAAGGCAGTGGAATGTGTGGCGACAGGCGGGCTGGCGGCCACCACACGCCGGGAGGGTCCCGGGGCCCAAGGAAAGCAGCCGTCACTGTGAGCGGGCCCGGCTCTGAGCAGCCCTCTGTCCTCTCGCAGGGTGACCGCGGCTTCGACGGCCTGGCTGGACTTCCGGGAGAGAAGGGCCACAGGGTGAGTGCCTCCCGTCCGAGCGTCCCCGGCACTGGGCCCGATGGGTCTGTGCGGCAGAGCTGTCTCGAGAGGCCCTTCCAGGCAGCCTTGGGCTTCTGAATGGGGCCGGGTCCCCTCGACCCCAGAGTGGCCACCGAAGAAGCCTTGTAGGGTGGGGAGTGGAAATGGACGTGACCCGATGACCTTGGTGACGAGAGGTCAGCCCAGGGACACAGAGGCCGTACTCGAGGCCCGCGGCAGGCGTAGGGTCACTCTGGTGATTCCGGGAGGTGGGGCCGGTCCAGCGGCCGCTCCTGGTGGAGAGGGCAGGGTGCACTGCACCTGGCGGCCACCCTGACACCCCCATTCGATCACGTGGCCTCCATGGCCGGCTCTCCACAGCTCGGGGGTGCCTCCTCCTTCCCCCTGAGGAGGCGACGTGTCGTTTCTATTTGAGCATGTTCTGGACACGCGGGCACACACGTGTGTGCACACGCACACACTCACCCATCTGTCAACTTGGTCAGGGAGGTTTATTTATCACGGTCCCTAACACTCTGAGAAATGGGTGTTGCGATTTAGCTCCAGCTGCCCCGTCCACGTTCCCCAGCAAACACGTGGAGGCAGTCACCAGGGGGGACGGGCCGGCTGACCAGCTGGCGAACACGTGCTGAGCACCTGCCGCATGTGGCTGACCAGCACTGGCTGCCACAACACTCAGGGCCCAGGGCCGGGCCTGCTCGGGGTCAGCGCGGGGCTGGCAGACAGATCGGCCGGTGTAGCTGGGACCTCAGGGCCCTGTGGTCCCGCTGGGCGCCCAATCCAGCACGGTGCCCTGGGGCGCGGAGCCCCTGGCGAGCGCGTCCTCACCAGCTGACCCCGTCACGCGGCATGCCCGGCTTCCGAATGGGTCGATGTCCTGTGACTGTGGGAAAGGCTGCAGAGGCTTTGGGTTCAGTCTCAGAATTAGAGATGAAATGGGGTCCTGGGGCAGGTGTGCATGACCTGCTCTGGGGTGGCTGACCCTGACCTTGGTTCACTTCCTAGGGTGACCCTGGTCCTTCTGGCCCACCGGGACCCCCGGGAGATGACGGAGAAAGGGTACGTATGCCGTGTGCACACGTGAGCATGGCTGTGTGCATGCACGTGTGTACGTGTGTGAGCAAGGCTGTGTGCATGCACACGTGTGTGTATGTGTGTGCATGGATGTATGCATACGTGTGTGGGGTGTGGCCGCATGTGTGTGCACAGTACCTATAATCTACCTAACCCATGTCATCTGTTCATCTGTCTGTCCATCTCCGGGTTCAATTATCGTGCCGTTCATTTTTGTCATCGCCTATCAAGAATCCAAATCCTTTGACCTCATGACCTTCTGCTGTTTCCCCTGCGTGGAGCTGTGGCATGCAAGCCCCTGAGCAGAGGGTCCCAGACGCGCCTTTTCCCACAGACTTCTGGGACTGAGGCCACTCCGGGCCTCTCCAGCGGGCACAGGGCCTCGCGGATCTGACCAGACGCGCCGAGCAGTCCCAGGCCCAGGAGGCCTCTGCTCGGCTGAATGAAACGAAACACTCTCCAGTGTCCAGACTTCAGAGCTTGTCCCTGACGTCTTGCCTCTTTCTCCCTGCAGGGTGATGATGGAGAAGTTGGGCCCAGAGGGCTGCCCGGGGAACCAGTAAGTCCACTGACCGGGTGGGACACTGTGTCTTCGTCACGATGACAGGCTGCCTCTGTGCAGAATCAGGGGTCGATTGGAAGTGTAGATCAGAGAGTGCGCAGCCTTGACACAGAGACAGGTCTGAGGATTCCCCTGGGAGGGAAAAGAAGGAGCACGTGGGGGTTGGTGGGACAGCCCTGAGGAGTCGATCCGAACCTTCCCGGAGGAGGAAGCTCAGGTCTCTGAGGGTTGTGGATGGGACTCCAGGCTACAGTCATGGAGGGTGCCCAGGGTCACCGTGGGTGTCCGGGGTCATCACGGGTGTCCAGAGTCATCACGGGAGTCCAGGGTCACGGGAGTCGGGTCCATCGTGGTGGGTGTCCGGGTCATCATGGGTGTCCGGGCCATCACGTTGGTGTGCAGGGCAGTCTCAAGGACCCGAGTCAGCAGAGTGCCCCCCCCCCCCGTTTCTGGTGGCCATGCTTCCCCAGAGACGCCCCTGGCAGCGTGCCCTGCCCGGGCTCCAGCAAGCGCTGTCCCCGAAGCCGGTTTCTGTTCAGGCCCAAAGTGGGTTTCCTCACAACAAAAGGACGTTAATTACGTTTCACTCGCTGTTCCTTTTTGAACATCTCATTTTTTTAATCGACATCAGTGGGGCCGTACGCATCTGGCGATGCTAATTGAGGAGAAATATTGCGAACGCAGCGTGGAGAGGAGCCCGGGGCGGGCATTGCACGTTCATTCGGGGCTAAATTGCACCCTAGGTGTCTGATGAGCCGCGAAGGATTGCTCATCAGCTCGGCGCGCTCTCACCCACGTCTTAGCCGTACCTTCTGGGTCATTAACTCCTAAAAAACATTTATGTGACTAGGTATTAAAATAGCGAAGGGAGCGTTTAAGAGGCAACGAACGTGGGGCGGATTTCTCAGCTGCTGCATCGGCAAAGGTTCTGTCAGAGTTAAGGGCACTGGAAATCGCTGTGGGTCCGTTAGAGGCGCCGTCATTCCCCGGTAGGCGGGGTGGGCGTGAGCCATGCGGATGCAGCTCCTTCCCGTGGCAGGCGAGGACGCTGCTCGGTCTCCGCTCCAGTCCTGAGACCCGTCCTCCCCTTGGGCAGTGCCGCTGTGGGGCTGTCCCCACACACGTGGCTGCACTGCCAGGGAGGGACTGGGCTCTGGGCCGCGTGGCCGTCCCGGAGAAGACCTGAGGTCCAGGCTACGTCCCCAGCGCTCGGTCCTGATGTTCGCATCGGAGACCTGGTTTCCCTGCCCCTGTCTGCCCCGCACCCACGGACTCTGATGCCAGCCACGCAGCCACACAGCCACGTGTTATTTCACTAGGCGTTGCAGAGGGTGCTGGAGATGAGGACTGGGCTGGAGCACCCGTGCAGCAGGGCTGTGACGTGGGAGAGCTTCAGTGCTCACCCGCCCACTTGAAAGGCTCCCCATTCCCCGAGGGTGCGCCTCGATCTCCCATCTAAGCCGCCCCCCCATCAATTCCAGGCACCTCTGCGTTCCTTTCCAGAGCTGAGGTGGGGTGAGGAGGTGAAGCAAGGGGAGGAGGGGGTGTTGGCTCCCTGGGCAGCGTGGAGACCAGCTGGAGCCAGAAGGGTGGGGGCTGAGCGAGGGCACAGGATTCGCCTGGCCCCGGGCGAGGGCCGGGACTCCTGGCCAAGTCCTTGCTCTTTCCTCTTGCAGGGGCCACGTGGTCTGCTGGGGCCAAAGGGTCCCCGGGCCCTCCCGGACCGCCTGTAAGTCCTGTCGCCTCTTTGCATGTCTGTCCATCGCTGCCCTCCACACCCCACGGGCCTTCAGCCAGCTCAGCACGCGGGCCACCGTGCACCCTTGCCCAGAGCTCGTGCGAGCTGCCGGCAGGGCTCTGGTGCTCACGCAGATCAAGCTTTGCAGCCGGTGCGGGGCTGCAGGCGGAGGCTCAGAGTCCAGCTGGCTTTACGATGCTCTCCTCTCCTGCACACAGCATGTGCTGTTATAAACAGTACCGGGGACACCACATTTTCTTCCTGCTTGAAAGCACTTCCAGCAGCTTCTGGAAAGTTCTGGAAGGAAGTAGAAGCCTGCAGTTCCAGCAGGGCTTTGTCTCCCTGGGCGGCTTCCCCAGGGCCAGGCCTGGCTCAGCCACCCTTCCCAGCCCCTCTGCCCCACTCGGTACGGGCCTGGCAGCTCCAGCAGCCCCTCACCCACCAAGCCTTTAGGACTTATTTGGGATCAATCCTGTCCCCTTCCCAAGCATGTGCCTGCCATCCTCTGACACGTGGGAGGCAGGAGGCCAAGCCGTGTTTAGTGGGATTTTCCTCGTGAGCGTTGTTAATTCTTCTGCATTTGGTCTCTTTTTTTCAATCTCATCAGGGGGTGACGGGTATGGATGGCCAAACAGGCCCGAAAGGAAACGTGGTAAGTCTTGGGTATCCCCGCCATCTGGCCTCATGACGAGTCCCCATGGGCGCGCTCCTGGCCAGGCAGATCTGTCGTGGTTCAACCCGGACGGGTGTGAGGGGGCGCAGAGCTGAGCCCCAGGCCCCGGGTGGAGCAGGCCCTGTGGAGAGCCCGCGCTGAGCCTGTGGTCCAGGCTCATCCCCTCTGAAGCCAGACGGGCTGCCCAGTGCGGAGGGATGTCCTTTCTCACTGTGCACGACACCCACCGAGAGGCCGCATGGCCCATCTGTTCTTAGCGCGGCCGTCTCTGCCGGGGTGGGGTGGTTTGGGAGGCTTCTGCCCAGCAAGGCTTATGGTCGGTCCTCTTTTCGTGGGCCCTGCTGGCCACTGTCCAGGCTGCGTTCGCGGAAACAAGGAAGTGTGCCCTGCGCTGGGCTCCCTGCGGCCAGCACAGTGTCTGGTCTGGTCCCCGGCTGCCACTGGGCCGCCGTCTATTCCCGCTGGGCGTCCTTGTCTGCTGCTTGCTCAGGAGCGAGAGCGGGTGTGAAGGATGAGAGGCCAGGACGGGGTGCCCAGGCCCCCGGGGGACGTGCGGTAACCCCAGGACGGGGCGCCCAGGCCCCCGGGGGGACGTGCGGTAACCCCAGGACGGGCGCCCAGGCCCCCGGGGGACATGCGGTAACCCCAGGACGCGGCGCCCAGGCCCCCGGGGGGACGTGCAGCCACCCTGGAGCCACCTTCATTGCCTTTGCTTTGCTTCCTGCAGGGTCCCCAGGGAGAGCCTGGCCCCCCAGGACAGCAGGGGAACCCAGGCGCCCAGGTAAGGATTGGGGGGCTGGCTCCTGGGCAGTGGGCAGGAGGCGGGACAGGTGTGCAGTGTGGTGCCCTGGGCCTGAGCAGCTGCTGAGCTCTGTCCCATGCTGCGGTCCAGCCCAAAGGGGCCCGCAGCCTGACGTGCCCTGGTGAGGGAGAGGTTCGGGGACGGGAGACGGGATAGATGGCAGGGAGGGGCTCTGGGCCAACCCACTCCTCCCCTTTCCTCCCTGCTCTTCTCCCCCAGGGTCTTCCCGGTCCCCAGGGTGCTATCGGTCCTCCAGGAGAAAAGGTAGGTGGGCTGAGCTGGGTGGAGGGTGCCCTTCCTGCCTGCAGTGTACATTCGGGCCCTGGGACCCATGGCTCCTGCGGGAGTCCAGGCGGGGACAGTACTCGTGGTGTGAGTGGGCATCGTCCCTAGAGGCAGGATGACCCGGTCACCAGGCACTGAGCAGATAAGCCGAGGGAGAGCATGGGTCTTTGTCATTCTTTGTTTCATAAATTCGATCATTCATTTGTCCGTTCATTCATTCATTCGTCTATTCTGTATCTGTGCGTAGGGTTGCCAGATTTAGGAAAAAGAGATGTGGGATGCCCAATTACATTTGAACCATTTGTTTGTCTGAAACCTAAATTTAACTGGGCATCTTGTTTTGTTTTTTTTTTGCTAAATTTGGCAACCCTAAATACATCCTCGGCGCCTGCTGAGTCCTAGATGCTGGGAAGAGAAGCAGAAACACACTGGTCCATCCGAAGCTGTGGCCCAACCCCAGGCCCTGGCGAGTTCATTGAACTCAGAGTGCCTGGCGGGGACCAGGGAATGCTCGCTCAGTGCACAGTGCTCACTGGGGGGCGGGGGGCTGTTCAAACACAGCCTGTTGGGCGCTGCGGGGCCTGGGGCTCCTGTCTTCATGTGGCAGGTGCATTTGCCCCAACCCCCAAACCTGAAGGCCCTGGAAACAGCACAGGGCGACCTGCCCTCACTGGTGCTCCAGGCGGCTGAGTACCTCTGAGCATCCTTGTGGGACAGAAGTGTTGGAAAGTAACCGCGGGGGCATGTGGAGGTCGTGCAGCCCAGGGAGCCCCCGGGGCGGCCACTCACGGAATCTGGTTTGTCCTAGGGTCCCCTGGGTAAACCGGGCCTCCCAGGAACGCCGGGTGCTGACGGACCCCCGGTGAGTAGCCCCGCCCTCCTCACCCCTTCTCACGCATGCCGCCTCCGCCCCAGGGGCGGGGGCTGGGAACCCCGGCCACCTGCCACGGCCCTGGCTCCTTCCTTCACTGCCTTCCACCTGCCCCGGTGAGGCCCCGTTTGCGAACTCGCGCCGCGTGGCTCAGGAAGTCGCGACGTGCTTCCTGAAGGGTGGGTAGGAGCGCTGGCTGTGTGTCAGGCCGCGCGCTTGGCTAGTGGGACGTGGCCTTGAAGTGTGAGGAGGCCTGGGCCGGGCCCCAAGCGCGCACGCGCGTCACGGGGGTGTGAGGGGAGGGCGGTGCGCACAGGGTGTATTTTTAGGGATCACGCTGAGGAGGGAGGGTGACGAGCAAACGTGTTGGCCACGTGCGAACACAGCTGCGGAGCCACACCGGGCGCCGCCTGGAAATAGCGAGTCGGTGGCGCGTCTCCTCTGTGAGGAGGGGGAGGCGCGGGCCCGTGACGGGCGCTCCGAGCCCGTGGGGGGGTGTCGGGGTGCGGCGGCTTATCGGCCCCTCGTCCTCTTCGCGGGTCGCTGGTGTTTGAAGGGGTTCGGTCGGTGATGCAGAGCGCCTAGCTCGGGAGGCAGGCCTAGCAGGTCAGTCACCTCGGACGCGCGGTGTTTCTCTGCGTTGACATCACCGCTCAGAACTGAGCGGGAGTTTAGGTGCGTCAGCGATGGCCGGCTGGATGGCCGGCTGCCTGTGGAACCGTCGCTCTGTGCTCGTGGCCGAGAGCCGTTGGGTCCAGAGAGTCCCAGGCGGCCGGTTGTCCCACCTTACTGGAACCCGCAGACTCCGCCCACGTCCGTGCCCACAGGAACCGCTTGGCGGCTCTGTGCCCTAGACTTCAGGGAGCTTGGACATGAAGTGATGAATATTTTGCAACATATTATTTATGTCCTTAAATTACATCTTCTAATTACGAAGTAGCACATTTTGTTATGGAAAATTAAGACAATAAGTGAGACAGCAATACGAAGATCACCCCAAGCCCAGCCCCCAAGGTCCAGTGCTGGGGGCAGTGGATGTACGTTCTTCCGGCCATTTCTTTCCGTTAATTTCCGGCAATGTTTAACGTAAACGGAGCATTTCCCACCAGGTGTCAAGTCAGTGGCCAGGCCCTGCGGGACGGCGACGGTGCGTGGGAGTGGAGTGGGCTGCCTGCACCTCGCTGGTTCCGCCCAGGACCCCTGTCCCCACACTGACACCTCCAAGGCCCCGGGTCCCTGAAGAGCCACAAGTCCCCTTCCAGGTGCTGGGGAACCGGGCTTTATGATGCCCCTCGCCTGGGGGCTGGTGGCGCGACCTAGAGACCTTAAAAGAGCCCACACGGCCTTTACACAGAGAGGTGTGGGTCTGCGGAGCTCTGCCGTGTGCTAGACACAGCCCCAGGTCTTCCGGACATTCCAGCCGAGAGAGCTCCCAGCCCCCCCCCCATTTTCCATGGGGGAAGGGGAGCCCCAGAGAGGCGAGCAGCTCGCCCAAGGTCGCACAGCGTGGGCGCAGCTAGGAGCGGAGTCAGGCGCTGTCGGCATTGACACCACACCACGTGACCACTTTCCACCGGGCTTGGGGATGGCACTGTGTTTCCAGACGGCATTTACCTTTCCTTTCCGCTTGCGTTGTGGATGTTGGGTCTTGGACGCATGAGGCTCAAGCACCAGTGCGGCGCTGGTTGGGAGGTCACGGGCTGGGGGCGCGTGTGCAGTAACCGAGGCGCCCCGGCCGTGTCTGCTGGCCTCTGCTCTGCAGCTGTGGCGTGGTGGGTGAAGTCCCTGTTCTCTGCGTGCACCGCCTGGGCAGGCGGAGGGTCGAAGCACCTGCATCAAAGACCTGGAAGGTGCTGGGACCCCTGGTCCAGAGACGGGACTGGCTCTCGGCCTGGCACGGCCCGCCTGTCTCCGCATCCCCAGCAGCGGAGACCGTGACCTGTAGGCAGCACCCGGTCGCCAGCCCAGGAAGCGGGGCGCCGGCCCAGGCCTCTGGCCACACTGCTCTGCCCCTTGCTCGGACACAGATCCATTTTGCTGGGGCACCTGGAGCAAATGCCTTACCGTCGCTGTCCCCACGCGCCCGTAGTTGGGCTGGGTGACACTGGTGCATAATCGTGCCAGGAGCCCCCCCCCACCATGGGTTGCTCAGCATGTCCCCGCACCCCCCTCCGTGGGCAGCTCTAGCCATTGGCCGGGCCTGGCATTATTCCCGCTTTTCAGATGGAGCGGCCAAGGGTCAAGGACTAAAGGATGAGTAAGGCCACCTGGCTGGGCCTGACCGAGCCTGCTCGACTGCCTGGCGTTTTTCAGCACGCCCCATTTTGTTTTCGTGGGGAGGGAGGAGATGGGAGGGACCCCAGCTCCCAATCTCACATCGTAAGCTGCTTGGCGGGTGAGCGTCAGGTGGCCGGCTTTGGCCCCTGGCTAACACAGGCCTTTTCTCTCCTGACAGGGGCACCCTGGCAAAGAAGGCCCTCCGGGAGAGAAGGGTGGCCAGGTGGGTACAGCGTGCCGCTGCTGCTCCAGTGTCCCCTGGGGGCCAGCCTCGGGGCTCGCAGCCCCGCTCTGCTCTGGGACACCCGCCCAGAAGGGAGTGAGCAGAGGCAGTGTGCTCTTCCTCGGGCGGCCTTGCCAAGGGGACACCCCACGGAGACCTGGGTCCTTCCATTCTGTCTGGGTCCCTGGACCTGGTCCCTGGACCTGGACCCCCGCCCTCGATTTCTGCACACGGGCTGCAGGAGCAGCCCGACCTTGGCCAGGCAGAAACTGGATGACCGTACAGGCTCTGGGCCAAGGTCCTCCTGACCCATGGCCATTGTGTGTTTGGGGCCCAGGACTGGGGGTTTGGAGCCTGTTTTAGTTTCCAGGTGACCTGAACCCCTGGGGACTTGCCTGCCGCACTGTTGGTGACAAAAGTCCACTGCTGCCTGCATTTCGACTCCTGGGCGCCCTCGGCCACACGTGCTGCAGGCGGCCACGGGCAGCCGTGGGCAGCCGTGGGCAGCGGCGGGCAGCCGTGGGCCCGTGCTGCATTCCTTCAGTGCCAGCTCAGCCCTTCCAAGCACCAGAGCCCTCCGTCCCCTCCCAACTCCCCGCACCCCATTCATGAATCCCGGGGTGTGACCTTCAGGTAGCTTGGTTACAGGTGTCCTCACTTGTCACGGGACACCTCCTGGGCCCTGCCTTGCCGCGGGGCTGGGTACAGGCCTGCGGGAGTCTGACCCGGCATGTCCTCTCTGCTCGTAGCAAGAGGGGGGTCTGCTGGCAGGCCAGGGCTCATGCCGGCTGGACCAGGAGTGGACCAGGCCCACCCACGCCGCCCTCCTGGGAGGGGCTAACGCTCTTTCTTCTCTGGTTTTAGGGTCCGCCTGGCCCCAGGGCCCGATCGGCTACCCGGGACCGCGCGGGGTCAAGGTGAGCTGCTTGCCACTGCGGGTCCTCCTCGGGGTCAGGGTTGGGACTGCGGGCCTCCGGCTCTCAGGAACCCCTCTGCGGCCTGAGCCAGGTCGGGGCTGGGGGGAGAGTGACCAGCTGGAGGCAGGAGCGGCTGACTTGGAGCAGGGGACAGTCCCCAGTGCATCTGTGACAATGCACGTGGCACCCTTTTGCCTCACGCTACCTTTATGGGCACCACTTCCAAGCTTCCGACTGCTCTGCAAGGCCCCTGAGGACAGTGCCCTCAGCCAGGAGCAGACCCTGTCACTCCTTCCTGGGGACATTTCGTCTGGGCCATTGGCTCATTCGAGTGAGAAAGTCTGGCCCCATCAAACGCCTCTGGGCAGGCGGAGGGCGGGGACGTGTGCCGGTGGAGGGGTCCATTTATCCTCAGTGGCCTCTGCTGTCCAGCGGCCCCTGGACACCTGCCCGGGGTGCAGGGCTCCCGCGCAGGCCCGTCTGGTCCACGGAGCCCCCGTGCTTGCTCCAGGCCGTGGACCAGCCACTCTCGGGGCACACCAGGCTCGGGGTAGACGGAGGGGTGGGCGCCCCAGAAACTGCGGGGAAGCGTTCTGCCTCGTCCTGGGGTGGACGTGGCCCTGCCCCGCAGCGCCAGGGGTCTGGAGCCAGCGGCGACTCCTCCCCCGAGAGCATCCGGGAGCCATGCACGGGCCACAGCCACCGTGGCCTGAGGGGTTCGTGTGACGCTCCACCCTCCACCGAGCACCGGTGCCCCAGCGCGGGGGCCACGTGCTCTGCGCGTGGAAGCGTTTGCGCGAGGAAGTGTGCAGCTGCCCTGCTGGTTTGGGGGTGGCGACCCAACACCTCCGCCTCCAGTAACTTGCCCCAAGTCACCCTAAACCTGATGCTGCTGCTGGGCCTCACCTAGCTCGCTTTTCCCAACAAGTGCCCCTGCTGGACCCAGGTTGCCCGACTCCCATTCACCAGGAGCTGGGCCAGGCCCGGCTTCAGAGCCACTACAGAGGACCCCCCTGCCCCGCCCGCCCCCGGGGCAGCAGGCCTCCCCGCCACACGCACACCCAGTGAGTCCTGTAGGGCTGATGGAGCAGGCGGCATAGCAGGCGCGTGGGCCGCGTGGGCTCCACATGTGTTTGTGGCTCGAGTTCTTGGTGCAGAGCGGAAGCCTCTGCCAGCTCCGCTCCATGGACAGTTGCACGGGGCTGCTCCTGCCGGCTAAGCGGTGTTTGCTGTAGAATGTTTATGAAGAATGTTCTTATCCTGTCTACCTGATTAACATTCACTCGCAACAGGCACAATCCAGTTAGACTCGGAGCAGCGAGTGGAAGGGAAGGCAGGGCTGGATGCCGTTTTCATTGCGGAGATAGATTCTCATCCTTCCGCGTGTTTGAAAACGTAACGAGCAGGTCTCGAAGGCAGGCGACAGCGGAGGGTGGGTGGGGTGGCCGAGCTGTCACCTTGGAGCCCCACAGCCCTTCATAAGGGAGGTCTAGCTCTTCTCCCCGATCCTGCCTCCTTCCCCGGCAAGGCCCCGCCGCCCCGCCCTTTCATCTCACTGACCATTAAGCTCCGCCCCCCACCTTCTGCCGCCTTGCCTGTCGCGTGGGTGCCCGCTGACTGCAGACTCAGACCCACCCCTCCCGAGCCCGTGGGAGCTGCACCAGCTCGAGGCCGTTGGGGGGCCCTGTCCCACTCAAGCTCTCACGACCCCGGCCAGGCACCCCTGTCACCCCGCCGTGCTGGCTCCTTCATTCTCGCTCCTTGAGCGCTGGCCACTGGGGCCATTGTGCGTGCACCGGAGCCCCCACGACACAGGTTTCCGGGTCACTGCTTTCCTCTATCCCGAAGGATCTCACGCCCCAGGGTGACAGAGCCCAGGGTGCTGTGGCGTCACAGGCCAGTCCAGGCAGTGGCCAGGCCCCAGCTCTCGGCCTCTGTCGGCCTCGGCCCCTCTCGCCGGCCCTGGGGGAAGGCGCAGACCTGCAGACTGCTGAAGTTCTTGCCACAGAGGGCAGCTGGCAGCCCGAGGGTCCCAGGAGGTGGCCCTGTCCTGGCTGAACGAGGCAGCCTGGCCTCTCTGGGGTCCTCTGTCCAAGGGGCAGGTGGCTTGGGAACGCCTCTGGCCAGCGGCAGTCAGTGTCCGTGCCTCACTGGCCCATGGGTTGGCCAGACGCTGGCACCGCGAGCCAGACGGGGCGCAGCCTGCGCTCGTCCCGTCAACATGCCCTGTGCTGACTGCATGGGTCGTGGCGGTGGCATCGATCCGTGACTCACGTCACGCCGTGTCACACTGTGTTAATGATGAAGATAGCGAGTGAAGGTAACCCGATGGCACAGAGCTGCTGCTTATCGAGCATCTGCTCCATCCCGAGGGCTTCGCAGGTGCCCCCCTCCCACCAGCAGAAGGGGTGGGGGTCATCACCCCTCTTTCCAGATGAGGAGTCCGAGGCTCGCAGAAGTCTGGGCTGCGGTACGGAGCGGGGCCGGGCTCCAGAGCCCGTGCTCAGGCTCGCGCCCCGCCTGCTCCCCGTACCTTGCAGAGGTGGCAGTGGGGACAGGAGGCGCCTCCGGGAGCCCGCAGAGCGCTTCCTGCTTAGATGGGACGTGGGCGGCGGCTCATCTGGCGGCGGCGGCCGGGTGCGGGGCTAGACCCGTCGCTTCGAGGGCTCAGCTTTGTGCACGCTCACTCTTTCTCCTTTTTGTTTGCGCAGGGGGCAGATGGCATCCGTGGTCTGAAGGGCACCAAGGGCGAGAAGGTGAGTGTCCCTTCCCACAGGCAGCCTGGCCCGGCCGCTCCCCAGTGACACAAGCTGAGGTCGATGTCGCCTCTAAGTGCTGAGGGAATGGATCTGGGGGCAAATGGTTTGCAACAGGAAGGACAGTTTTCCAAACAGAGCCCAGCACGTTCCTGATGGAGCAGGCATTGTCCCTGTCTGCAGGGCCAGTTGCAGGCCCCCACCCTGGGTGCCTGGCCCCCTGGTCCCAGGACCTTTGTCCTGTTGGAGATGGCTCCTCGGAGCCCAGGCTGGCCGCATGGCCTCGTCGCACATGGCCAGTAGCCAGCGAAGGGCTGCTCGCGAGCATGCTGTCTGAGCTGCTCGGGGACTCCTCTCGGCCAGGAGTTACTGCTCTGCCCCCGGGGGCCCAGGAAGCGGCCTGGCGGCGGGGGCGGGTGGTGGTGAGCAGCTGAGTGCCCAGCCCGCAGCGTTGGTGTGGCAGCTGCCCCTGCCCCCACGCCGGATTGAGCACTGCAGTCAGGCCGGGGGGCCCGGCGGCTGGGAAAGCCCAGGCTGGGACCTGTGTGGACAGCCGTCCACTGACATTCACATCTCGAAACGCGTGCAGCTCTCCATAAGGTGCAAGGCTGCTGACTGAGATGCGAGGGCCCCCATCATGGTGACCCGGCCTGCAGGCCGGGCCCGTGCGCTCCCAGCCCCTCCCGGCCAGTGCCCATTTCCCTCCGTCAGCTCCCGCCACAGCTGTCCACCCTGTCACGGGGCCTGCAGCGGGCGGGACGGAGTCTCTGAGGAATGGGCACAACAGGTCGGGCTCCCAGCTGCTCACGAGCCAGCGGCGGAGTGCCGAGTGGCCAGGGCCAAAAAACAATGTGTCTGAGTGCAAAGTGCTGACTGGACACGCTTCCGAGGGGCAGCGCAGGGCGCTCCGACCCTCCTTCCCGCCTGCCCAGCGGTGGGCCGCGGCCGGGAGGCCTGTGCTGGGCGCATGCTGCGTGCGGGGTGGGCGGGCCTCGGGGTGCGGGCTCTCCCATCCAGACCGAGGCCCTCTCTCTCGCCCCTCGTCCAGGGGGAAGACGGCTTTCCGGGGTTCAAAGGAGACATGGGCATCAAGGGTGACCGGGTAAGTGTCTGGGGCAGAGGTGGGCAGGTGCAAGGCCCGTGGGGGTCTGTAGGAGGGGCTGGGGGTTTGGGGTCACAGGGCAGCTTCTCGGAACCGAGGTGACACCCCTGGCCAGTCCTGGCCTGCAGACAGCCAGCCGCATGCCCAGAGGCCCCGGCGGCTCTCACCTGGTGTTAACCCCCTAATTACTGGGGCCGACTTGGGGTCACCTGATCCTCTGCGCTGTGTTCTGAGCCCACATAGGGGGTCCGTGGGGACCACTGTCCTGGACTGCAGTGATTCATTCAGCTCGGGGGAGGGGCCAGGAGGAGGGCAGTGACAGAAGCAACATGGTCCAACCAGGGCGGCCGTGGGCTGTCACGGGCGGGTGGTGTCCTGGTGCCCACGCATCTCCTTGGTGTCTGTCCCATGCTTTGTGGGCCCCACGCAGGCCCCAGGTTCTGTGCTCTGACGCTGGGCTCGGAGAGCGGGCAGCCACCCGAGTACTCCACCCAGCCCAGAGGAAGCCGGCGGTGCTGGGGGGCGGGGTTCGCCACGTGGCAGGCAGCCGCCGCTGTGGTCTCGTGTGCAGGCGCAGAGGGGGCTGCAGACGGCCCTGAGGAAGTTCGGGCCAGTGGGCCAGCTGCCCGCTGTGGAGAGACACTTGGAAGTCTCCTTGTCACCCTGAGGATGAGGCAGAGGGGACGCAGGTGCCCGCGCCATCTGGGCACGCACAGCGGTGGCAGCAGCTGTGCCCGCACCTGGCTGGACACCTGCCGGCCGCTGTAACTACCCCCACCGCGCGGCCTGCAGGTGCCGCCTCTGAGCGTGCCAGAACCAGGGCCCGTCCGCGTGGCCCTTTGCCACCCCCCCCCCGAAGGCGCAGAGGCGATCTGTGCCTCTGTCAGAGGGAGCTGGGGTAAAAGGCGCTCGCTTCACGATCACGTCCCAGTTACGCAGCTGCTGAAGCCACAGCCAATCTGTGGCTTTCTCCGTGGTGGCAGGACCCCGCACCCCATGCGTGCGGGAAGGCGTCCCGCAGGCCGGCTGGGGAAAGCCCCTTTCCCCCTGTCTCTCTGACCACACGGATGTGGGGTCCGTAGTGGGAGGGTGCGTTTTCCAACGACGTTCCACTGTGGGCCAGCCTCTTACAGGGACGGACAGGAGAGGATCCAGGACCCGGGCCTCTGTCAGCCGGGGCCCAGGCGGCCAGGCTGCTGTCGCCTGGAGGAGTTTGCGCCGGACGCTGGGCTGTCCTGCTCGATGCGGGTGGTGCGGTGCAGAGCCCCTGCTGCCGGCCGGTCACTTCCTGCAGGAGGCCCTCGGTCCAGGGAGGACAAGTGGGAAGGAGGAGTGTGGCCTCGAGAGGCAGCCGGCGCCCATGGGCAGAGGGGAGCGTGGCCACTGGGCAGGGCCTTATCATTCACTGCACGAGGCTCCGGTCTCATCAGTGACGCAGGAGGCTTCACGTGCTTGAGGGGCCCGTGGGCCGAGCTGACCGAGTCTGGGGCCCACCTGCTCCCGGAGCCCGTGGCAAGAGCCATGTGCAGGGGCGTCCCTCACTGTGTCCTTCTCACGTGCAGGGGGAGATCGGCCCACCCGGTCCCAGAGGAGAAGATGGTCCGAAGGCCCTAAGGGTCGTGGAGGGCCAAATGGCGACCCCGGCCCCTGGGGCCCTCTGGAGAGAAGGTACGCGGCACAGGGCTACTTCCTGCAGACAGGCCCCTTTCCCAGTGGCCTCGGGCATCTTGGCCTGCGACTCAGTCGGGCCGAAGCCCCTGGAGGGGGCCGCGTGGTTTGCCTTCCCTCCTCCTGACACTCCCGCCAGCCCCCAGCAAATCTGCACGTCGACAGATCCACCCTTCTGGTCCTGACTTTGTTCCGTCCGAGCCCTTTGTCACCCCAGAAGGGTCCCTCCTCCAGGCACCCACAGAGCGTGGGGTCCGCGTCCGGCTTCCACGTGCACCGACTTCTGGGGGGCCCTCCATGAGCAGCTGTGCCGACAACCTGCCATGTCGGGCTGTGGGGGCCACCTGCCCACCCTTCGTCCTGTCCCCGTCCCCCCCAGCTCGGGCACAGGAACGGGGCTCATCAGCAGCCCAGACTCCCGCCCCATCTCGCCCCAAGACTAGATAGAACCCTACACAAGGCCGGGCAGAGTCTCCGACAGCGAATCCTTCCATCCGGCCTTTGCCTCCAACCAGTTTCATTCAGCCGTGGCATCAATCCCGTCTCGAGGGGCCTTTGCTCTTAAACCAGGGCTTGGTACCAGAGAGACCCTCCCAGAAGGACGGGCAGGGGCCGCCCGTGATGACCGTGTCCTTCCAGGAGTGCCCTGCCGGCCCTGCAGTGCACCCCCTCTTTCTCCACAGGGAAAGCTCGGCGTCCCGGGGTTACCAGGCTACCCAGGAAGACAAGGACCAAAGGTAATTCACGACAGGACAGCACGGGCCTCTCCCCGCCCCGCACTCTGTCACCCACTTGCCATCTTTCAGGTGTGACAAAGCAGACGTCACACAGTCACCGCGTCTCTCAGCTCCGCCTGAGCGTGGCCTCCTCACCCGTTAGGCAGGAACGCTCGGACAGTTAGTTGGGGCTTTCGGAGAAGGGGACAAAGCCAGCCTGAGACACGGGTTCCGCCTCAGCGTCCTCAGGGCCCGTGGTCCTGTTAGGGGTCTTTGCCCACGGGTTGGTCCACATGCAGAACCGTGACTGCCTGACACCTCTCAGCTCCAGCTCGCCCGGGGGGTTTGGAGGTTATTTGCTCACAACTGGATGGAAAAGAAAGACGGAACCTTTCTCGGTGAAATACCGTCTGGCTTTAAGTGGAACGGCTCCTTGAGGCTTTGGAAATTCTTTAAACATTATTTCCTTTGCAAATCTCACCTTCTGTCATTCGTGGCTCTGGCTTAAAAAATAAGCAGCCGCCTGCACGAGAGAGCGTTGAGCACAGAGGGGAACTCGTGCCCCGCCCCCCGGGGTGCCAGCCCACGCCATGGGCGTCGTGCAGGGCGCAGTCGGCCGGGGAGCGGACTTGCTTAGGGTCTGACAGTGGGGCATGGAGCACGCTGTGGCGTGGCCCCCGACTACGCTGGCATCCACCGTGTGTCGGACAGAGAGGGGCTGACGGACACGTTTTCCCCCTGGGGAGGGGAGGACGACAGAGAGGTCTGGGAGAGGCGAGGTCACATCGGTCACGTTCAGGCCGCTTAGTGGTAGAAGGGCGAGGCTGACCTTGGAGGCTGCGGCCCTTTTGCAAGCCCGTGGGCCATGGCCGCCTGTGGCCGGGCTCTCCCAGGGAGTGAGCAGCCCTAGCTGGGCGCGGGGGGCCCCTCCACGTTTCCTCAGCACTGTCCCCTGCCCAGTGGCAGGTGGGCGTGCGGCTGGCTTGGCCAAGCTCAGCCCCCTACGAGAAGTTCAGGGAGTAATCTGGCAAACTTTTCATGGTCTGAGCACGTGTTTGGGTCAGGATTTTAAGCCGCTCTGAGTAAAGACCTCTGAAGACAGTGAGCACCTCCCATGGGCGGGTGAAATACTACAGACAGTGTCACGGGGGAGCCCACAAAGTAGGTGTTTGCATAGCTGCTAAGTCAAAGTCCCCAGGCTCGCCGGCTGTCCGTGCGCACACTGTGGGTTTCTAGAACTCAATGCTGGTAGATGCTGTGTTTGGTGCGTGACCTTGCATTCGCTTCTGACTTTACAAGCTGCCATGCTTTCTTCAGAGACATCCGGGGGACAGCAAGCTGTGACAGCAGGTGCAGTAAACACGTCATGAGTGTGAAAGCCACACGGCACCACCACTTAACCTTGGTTTATGTGTTTGCTTTTCTCCCCAAACAGCAGCCCTTTGAAGATAGGCTGCGTGGGAGAGGGTGTGGAGAGAGGGAGAAGGGACGGCACAGTCAAGACAGTTTTGGTTTTTAGATTTGGAGTCTGAGCTGCTTAGGAAACATTTATGAAGCAGAGGGTGGGTGGGCGGCGGAATGTGCAGGGTGGATGGATGGGGGATGGATGGATGGAGGGTGGACGGGGGATGGATGGATAGATGGATGGGGGATGGAGGGTGGATGGGGATGGATGGATGGGGATGGACGGGGATGGAGGGTGGAGGTAAGGGCAGGGTGGGGGTTGGGTGGATAGATGGATGGGGGATAGATGGAGGATGGAGGGTGGAGGGTGGAGGGTGGAGGGTGGAGGTACGGGCGGGGTGGGGGAGGGCGGTGACGCTCAGTCCGGTGTGAGCCCTGACGGGCGCGTCCCCCGGCGGCAGCTGCGGCAGCGCGCGCCCCGCCCGGCCCGGCTCTCACACTGTGGCTTCGTGCTTTCAGGGCTCCATCGGCTTTCCTGGATTCCCGGTGCCAACGGAGAGAAGGGCGGCAGGGTAAGGACGGCTCGGCGCCCGCCAGGCGCGCGTTCTCTGGCCTCTGTGGTGTGCGGGTGTCTTCCCCAGCGTGGCCCGGCCCCGTCTCGCCCTCGGGGCGGCCCACGCTGCTCTCCAGGATGGCTGACCGCAAGCCGGCGGCCTTCAGGAGGGGCAGCAGGCGCGGGGCGAGCCTGCGGAGCAGACGGGGCGCTCCTGACACGCCAGGCCTCAGCCCTGCAGGCCCTGGCGAAGCCCAGGCCCGTCCTCCTCCACGGCTTTCCCCCGTGGCGTTTCCTCCGGGCGGTTTGCAGGGACGGGAAGGCGGTTCCGTTGTGCAGCTCACCACGTCCGCAGAGCCCACATCAGCACCCCGACCCGTGTCGTTCCGAGCCGTCACTGCACGGTGCCCGCCGGGGCGCCTGCCCTTTGCTTTCCTTCGTGGTCGTGCGCAGGGCATTCCGAGGGCGTGGGGCGGAGAGTGGTGACGGGCGGTGACGGGCCTGGCGGTGCAGGTGGTGACGGGCCCAGGGCCCGGGTTCCGAGCCCCTGATCGCGCCCGACTGGAGGCACCAGTAAGTCAGGACATTGTCCTGGGGACTCCAGGGGGTGACCTGAGTTTGGACGGGCGCCATGGACAGGGTGACAGAGAGCAGAAGTCCCACGGCCTCGGTGCTGGAGCCTGACTCCTGGCCAGCAGGACGCTCCGCGGGGCTGCCCGCTGCAGCGCCCAGGACAGCGGGGTCCAGAGTCGGAACCAGTGCTCGTCTGGCCCGCATCTGTGTTTAGGGAACTGCTGGACAAAGGCTGCAGGCAAAACAGTGTCGGCTCCGTCCAGGTGCTGGCACCCTCTGGACACCCGACGCCCCGGAGGGCCCGTGCCAGGCGCGCAGGGTGCTCTGCCGGCTCCCGGCCCCCGCGGCGTGGGCTTCGGCAGGGCTGCATGGCACCCTGACGCAGCTTCACCTTCGCTTCCTGTCGGACGTGTGTAGAGCCTCGTGCTCAGGGCCTGGTGCAGCCGGAGCCGTGCAGGCTGTCTGCGGGCGTGCGGGGCAGCCCTGCCGACGATGTCACTGCCTTACACCGGGTTTGGGGAGCGACACAGAGTGGGGCTCCACTAGGCGGGGCTGGCCCTGGCTATTTCGCCCGTTGTCTGCAGGGCCAGGCCCCGGGCTGTCCTGGCAGAGGGCCCTTCCTCCCGGGTCCACAGACTGATGCCTTGGACCCGGGTCATCCTCTGAGCCTCGTGGAACTCGTGACTCCCCCAAACATCCTGGGTGCTGCTGTCCTCATCTTGTCCTTGCCTTTGGAGCTCAGTGACGGGGCTTCACGGGGAGACAGCCCACTTGTTTCTGCAGCACGAGCTTCCCAAGTCCTGCAGCGGGTCTGGCACCGGGGACCCTGCCCCCTAGAGAGGGCACCTGGGGACGGTGACCAGCGCCCTTGAGTGACGGGCCTGAGGGGGGGAGGAGCGAGGTGGGAGTGCTTTCCCGGGCTGGAGCCTCCCTGGGCCATGAGGAGGCTTCCTGGGGGCAGCGACATTCCAGGTGCCCTGGAGGAAGGACACTGGGTGGGCGAGGCAGGGAGGGTGGGCAGGGCTGTGGGGCGGGGCGGGGGAGGAGGGCTGGCACTTGGCTGAGTCTTGCAGGCCAAGACCTGGGCTGAGGACAGGGCTGGTGGAGGGGATGGCGAGGCCACAGAGCCTGGCAGGGCCTTGTGCTGCTTCTCGGTCTTTATCCTGAAGTGGTGGGAACCCACTTCACCAGGAGAGTGACATGGGAGTTTGTAACGTAGCTCCTGTCCCCATGTGGGGCAGAGGCACCAAGGGAGCAGGCAGCTGTGTTCCCTTGGAGTGGGGCAGGGGGGTCTCCATAATGTTCTCATGGACACCGGCCGGGTGTGTCCTTCCGGGCGCCAGGGTGCTAGCCCGACTCGGCACGTGTGTCTGCACACACCCCTCCCTCCCGCGTGAGGCTGTCGGGCCCCGCGTGCCCTTCCGTCGCTGGCTTCTGCGGAGGTGCCGGGTCTGTGGGGTCAACGTGACAGACACCAGGGGTGCGAGCCTCTCGGGACAGCGCTGTGTCCTGGGCCTCAGTGGGCACCAGCCGCCCTGCCCTGAAGGAGCCGGCCCCTTTGCAGCCACCTCTGGCAGCCAGAGGCTTCTTCCAGCAGCCTGCGGCTCCCTGGCTGGGCCGGGGCCATTCCTGGGGCTGCTGCGCGTCCCTCGGGGACGCGAGGACAGGCGATCACAGGCAGTCGTCAGGGAGACCGCGATCGTGGCACCGGTCACAGCGGCGGTCCCTGGGACCTGGAACTCTGGCCTGGGGCAGGTCACAAAGCGGGTGTCGCCGGGAGCCCCAGACGGGCCTGGCGGCTGAGGCCGTCTCCGCCCCCGAGCCTGGGGCGCGTTGGTTTAGGTTGGAACCGAGAGCCACTCACGCTGCAGGACTGAGACCAGGTCACAGGGGTGCGAGCTCGGGCTGAGAGTCTGGGTTTTGGTGGACGACGGGACCGATAAAATGCGTCAGCCGCGCACGCCAGGGGTCGCCGGGCTCGGTCCCGGCGTCTGCCCTGTGAGGAAGGCAGGTGTCTCCTGGATCTTCCTCTGCGAGTGTTTGTTGGAAGCCAGAGCATTTTGCCGTGGAGCAAAGGGCAGTGAACCCGGAGCGTGTTGTCAGGAAGCAGCACGACAGCCTCGTCAGCACAGGCGGTTTTATTCACTTCCCTGTGGAACAGAAGACTCCGGAAAGCCGCTTGGAGTCTGGCGGCAGATGAGTGGAAGACGGTGGGGAGAGACCGGTCAGGTGGCCTGGAGCAACAGAGGTCCGGCTCAGGCGTCATCGTCGGAAACCAGAACGAAATTCTGGACAGCGCGTCGAGAGGTGGCGGTGACGGGGCCCCGTCGCAGCCACCACGTCCCCACGCACTCAGGCAGCCGTGTTCGCCAGCCGCGTCCTGCTCACGAAACGAAAAATGCCACGTATCTGTTTTCTGTGGCCTAGAAAATGCAAAACGAGAACAATAACGAAGGAGCCTGAATTCTATTAGAAGAGACGCAGATGACGCCTGGGTAGAGGATTTATGTGTTAAATCGCGAGTTTGCAGGTCTACGGAGCCTGCTGAAAATTTAATGCTAATACTCTCAACTGTAGCCTAAGTAAATTACGTGTGGCAGGGTGGACTTTCTCCTCTTTTCCTGTGATGACGGTCCCCCCCGCCCCCCGTGGTGAGCGGGCAGTGAAGTAGGGGCGGGGGGAGGTGCCGGGCTTGGGGTTCAGACGCCGGATGTCTGCGGTAGTGTCCGGCAGACCGCAGGAGGAAACCATTGTCAGCGAGCCCCGTGTGGGAGCCCGGAGCCCTGCGTGTCGGGGGCCGCGAACGCCCTCCCCCCGAAAACCTCCCGTGAAAGACGCGAGGCGTCCTTCCTGGCTCCTGGTGTCACGCAGCCTCTTCCTAACCCGGGAGAGGCGGTGACGGGCGGACCGCCAGTAACTGACCGGCCTCCCCCTTCTCTGTTCCAGGGCACACCTGGGAAGCCAGGACCTCGGGGACAGCGAGGCCCCACGGTAACCGGCCTTCGGGTGGAGGGCCTCCTTCCAGACGCGGGGGCCCGTCGTGGGGGGGCGTGCCCGGGGCGGTGGTCCCTGGGAGTCGGGGGCGGGGGTCCGGGCTGATCTTGCCCCTATCTCCCATCTGTCCAGGGTCCGCGGGGTGAGAGAGGCCCTCGGGGCATCACTGGGAAGCCCGGCCCCAAGGTACGTCTGGGTCTTCTCCGTGGCCATGGCGCCCGGGCCCGGGAGGGTGACCCGCAGGCCCTTCCTTGTTGAAACAGCAGGAAGCTCTACGGGGTGCTGAGAAGGGGCCACCCCTCCTGCAGCCTTCGGACGCGTCAGGCCCGTGCACTGCAAGGTCGTGGCAGGAGGGTGCCATGCTGGGGCCCCGAGTCGGCAGCCCCGGGCCCAGCCACGCGGACACGTGCCCCATCCGGGTGGCGGGGGGGGCTTCGGTGCTTGTCTCAGAAAGGGGTTTGAGACCTGCAGAGAGGGCTTTGCGAAAACCTAGAGGAAGCTCCTCCCGCCACGGGCCGGGGCCTGTCCCCACAGACTCCCGCCCTCCGGGGCACTGACACCTGCTCCTCCAACTGTCAGAGTGGAGACGGGCCTTGCCAGGTGCCTCCCCCGCGCCCGGCCTGTCCAGGATGTGACCCCACCGGGCCCTCCCGCCAAGGAGCCGGACCTTCTGGTGGGCTGGGGTCCAGAGCGGGCCCACCCGGAGGCTGCCACGCTTCCTGCCACGCCGAGCTCCGGCCGCATGGCGCGGGCCCTGGAGCCTGACTGGGCAGTCGCTGGGGACGGCGGGCAGCGTGGCGGCACGGCCGTCGCCACGTGGCGCGCGGGCCTGGTGCAGACGGCTCCCGCCCTGTCCCGGGCCGGCGCGTGTGGTGGTTGGAGCACGGCCGTCGCGTCACAGCATAGCGCAGTGGGCGGCAGCTCGTCGTCAGACGTGTGTGTGGAAGCGGGAGCACAGGCGCCCGCGGGGGCCGGGGGTCTGTGCCGCGTGCGCCCCGCTACGGGAGGCCACGTGCGCGGGGCGCGACCCCGAAGGGCTGGCGACGTCACAGCGCGCTCGTCTTGCTTCCCCCAGGGCAACTCCGGAGGCGACGGCCCGGCCGGCCCACCAGGGGAACGGGTGAGCGTCCCGGCACGGCGGCTTCGACCTCCGGCTGCCTGCCCCCCGGGCAGGGACGGGGGGCCCACCGTACCCCTGCTGGAGGAGGGGGTTTCCCGGGAGCTGGAGCTGGGGCGGACGACTTCTCTGGGAGTCATGCCTGCGCTTGGGGGCGGTGGCCACCCCGTCTGCTTGACTCTGGTCTTGGGGACTTGGAGGCGGCTGGGACATGGGGAACATAGGTCCTCAGCCCCGTGCCACCCTGAGGGCCTGGCCCTCGCCCTGACCGGGCCTCCTCTGCGCTGTGGCGAGGGCAGCGGCTGGATCTGCGGGGAGGACGGGCTGGGGGCAGAGGCTCTGCCGTGCTCAGAGACCCCAGAGACGTGGTGGGAGCCGCCAGCCCCGCCCTCAAACTGGCTGTTCTCTGTCCCCAGGGACCCAATGGACCCCAAGGACCTACGGGGTTTCCTGGACCGAAGGGCCCCCCTGTGAGTAACGTGTTTTCCTGGTTTGGCTTCTCTGCCATCAGGGGTTCCTAGGGACGCTCATCTTCCCCAGGGGCCCCACATGGCCTCCTGGTGGGAGGCAGGCTCGGGTCAGCACGGGGAGCGAGGCCCCCAGGCTGTGGCTGCTGATGGGCAGTCTGTGGCCACATCCACCCATGGACCCTCCGCACTGGGGACACCTCAGGAGCACGACCCCTTCCTCACTTAGACCGTCACGGTTTCTCGTCGGGCTCTGTGTGACTGTCCGCGGGCTGTCACAGGAACGTGCCCCCGCAGGCGCCGGAGGCCGGGTGCAGGCACAGCGACGTCCTCCAGAGGCTCTGGGGGGGGGGGTCTGTCCCACGCCCCTCCCGGCTCCTGGCAGCCGCTGCCGGTCGACCTGCAGACACTCTGCCCCGGCCTCCGCCCCCATTCCACGCGGCCTTGCTCGCTCTCTCCCTCTCCACATCTCCATCCTGCCGTTGGGTCGAGGGCCCGCCCTAAGCCAGGTCCGGCAACACGAGCAGGGCCTTAGTGCCCAGCGAGGTCACGTTCAGAGGTCCCAGGGCTAGGACAGCAGCCGGCCTTTCTGGGGACGCTAACCCCCTCCCGACAGGCACAGTGTGCTCCCTCTGATGCCCCTCCAGGAGGAAACCGGCTAACGGTGGGGCTGTGTGCCCGGCGGACGTGACCGAGGGCAGTGGTTAGGCAGGAGTTTGACTTCTGGATAAGACAGGCCCATGCCGCCTGCGACCCCCGCTGGCCGGACCTCAGGGCTGGTGACCTCTCCCTGCCTCCCTTTCTCCCCCTGGGAGAGGGTGAGAGCAGTGTGACCCTCGGGAGGTTGCGAGGTTTCAAGGAGGTGACGCGGGTGCCCGGCTCCCGTGTGGCACTCGGTCACCGTGACTGTTGCCGCTGATGTGACTTCCGTTCTCCGGTGCGGCACTGAACCCGGAGGCGTGTGCTTCTCGGTGAAGCTTCTCTCCTCTGCTGCTTCCCGCAGGGTCCTCCGGGCAAGGACGGGCTGCCGGGACACCCTGGACAGAGAGGCGAGACCGTGAGTACGGGGGGTGCTGGGGACGCGAGCCAGCCTGGCACGTGGGCACCGCCGTCCGGGCCCGGCTTGTGAGAGGGCGGTCAGCCTCGGGAAGGCCCGGGGTCCGGGCCGTCGTCTGACGCGGGGTGAGGCCTCTCTGGCGACAGCCCAGTGCAGGCCAACAGCACCTGGGACATCTCTGTGCAGAAGGCAGGCGCCGGCTTCGAAGTGGTCCTAACGACTCTGGTCCGAGGTCACACGCAAACAAAACGCCATTAGCCTTCCGCCCCGGGCAGCCGGCCTCTCTCCCCCGGAAGGGTCTGAGTGCGGCCTCGCCGGACCACGCGTGTTGTGGCCTTTCGGAAAAGCGGCTGGCAGCTCTCCCCTGCTGGCCACGTCGTCTGGTTCCTTCACGCCGTAAAACCCCGAGAGGAGGGCTGGCCGCCTCGCGCTGACCCGGCTGTGTCCACCCAGGGCTTGGCCGCAGGGCCGGTGGGGAGCAGAGGGTTCCTTCACTTTCATGATCGTGAGGACAGGGGGCCGGTCGGCCGGGACATGGGCCTCGGCGTGCTTGCCAGCACCGTCTCTGTCAGCAGGGCTGACCACCGCCCTCGTCCTGGCCCTGAGAGGTGCCCGTCGCATGGACGGCAAAAGGCTCTGGTGTTTTTTACTTGTAGAAAAAAAGCATCAGGTCATTTCCTGCCTCACAAGCCATTTGGGTTTTGGCCAGCGTCACACTGTGACGTATCTGTGACCTTGAGGCTCCAGGGCAGGGGACTCGCAGTGCCTGGCGACCTCCTGGTCACCACTCTGGTGGAGGTGGACGGAAAGGCCCCCTCGTCTCCACAGCTGGTGTACTGGGCGCACAGCGCTGGGGTGGGGGACTCGGCACCAGCAGCCCCTTCCGGCGTGAGAGGGCGAACGCCATCGTGGATGGCCGGAGGGAGCCGGCGCTTCACAGCGAGCGACCCGTCGTCTCTGGTGCATCGTGACCGAACCTGGAGGCTGGCAAACGGAGACGGCGTTGCCCTTTGGTTTACGGAGAGGAAGACACCTCGTCGGAGCGTCGCGCGTTTTTCTCCAACGCCGTTCTGAGGAGGCAGGCGGGAGGTTCTGCCGAGCACGCGCTGCCTCCCTTTGACTTACTCTCGAAAGGGCAGGCGAAATGATTAAGCCACTGGTGTTTGCTGGGAAAACAGAAAGGTCCTTTCCGGCTACCTCTGCCATGCTGGCCACCCTGTAACACGGGCGCACCCCGTCTGCAGACCCGCCTAGACGACGTCTCCTCCGTGGGGAGCCCCGCCAGACCTGCTGGCAAGCTCCTGCGCAGCTCTGGGCGCCTCTGCCCCGTCCCCGAGCGGGGGCCCCTCGGCTCATCACCACCCCTGCCTCTGACCCGTAAGCGCCGCCTGCAGAGAAAACCATGGAGAAAAGTGGCTGTTTCAGCCCGTTGCGCACAGCCCGGCTGGGCCTGGGGAGCCCTCCCAGCCACGCGCAGGGCGAGTCCTCCGCGGGCTCCGTGTCACACAGCACGCTGGCCGTCCTCAGCACGCGGCCCGCCACCCGACTCAGCGGCCACCTGACGCATCTGCTCGCCCTACAGCGGTGGCTTTCGAGCCAGCCGCTGCCCTCTCCAGACTCCGAGTGACCCCTGCACGTCCCTCACAGTCACGTGGCGCCTGCGGACGGCACGTTGCTGGCAAGGCGCCCAGAAGTTCAGGCCACGCTGCCTCGTGGTCAGCTTCCCCGTCGGGAGCAGAGGGTCCGCCGGTGTCATGTCCGGGCCAGTGCGCAGGGCAGACACGAGGCGGGCCCGTCGAATCGAGCTCATGGTCCCTCGGACGCAGCGAGGCCGCGCTTGCTCCTGACCCGAGGGAGCAGAGGCGGCCGCCGGTCACGCCGCCCGTCCTGCCCGGGCGTCAGCGGCCATCAGCCACACGACCAGGACCTTTCCCGCGGGTCGCTGACGAGACACAGCCCAGGGGCAGCGCCAAGTCTCGCTTCTGGCCGCTGAGAAATGGCACCAGCTCTGCTCAGAAAACAAACACACTCAGTGACCTCAGGAAGATTAATGGCTTTAAAACGTATTTCTCAGCAGAAAGCAACGCAAAGCAGCTTGTGAAACGGACGTGCCTGCTTCGTTCCCTTGAACGAATGCAGAAGCGGACAGGAGGGACGGGCCCCGCTGAACGAAGTCCGCGGTGTCCTCTGAGCAGGGGCGGGTGGGAGACGGGGCCATGCGGCGGGGCGGGCCGCTTCGGCCATCTCAGTGTGGTGACTCTCTCTTCCCAGGGTTTCCAAGGCAAGACTGGCCCCCAGGTCCCCCAGGCGTGGTCGGCCCGCAGGTGAGATGCCACGTCCCCAGGTTTCCCTGGTCGCCCGTCACCTGCCCACACGTGGGGGAGGGTCCTGGCTCGGATGCCAGTTTCCCAGGCTTCTGAAGGTGCAGGTGTTACCACCAGAAACTGAAGTCCCTAAGGCCTGTTCACATGGAGACACGTGAACCTGGGGTGGGGACGCGGGCGGGGACACAGGGCGGTCCCCGGGGGCCAGGCAGACAGCTCTCCTGGGCAGCCATGGCCGCCCCTCAGTGCCCTCCTCCTCCCGGGACACCCCGGGAAACACGGGGCATGTCCCGCTATGTCGGTAGGGAACACCAGACCACAGGGTGGCCAGGCCGCCAGCTGACCCCCACGGCACCTGCTTGCTTTGGCCTTCTCGGAGTTTTACCGGAAGGACACCTGCAGAGCACCGTGGAGGCGTGTGGCCGTGTGGTGGCCCTTCACCCTGTGGCCAGGACTGTCCTCAGATTTAGGCAGAGAAGGTTACCCTCTGTGTGCCCCTTGAAATTCGTGGCTGACACCGATTCTCCCCACAGGGTCCCACAGGAGAAACTGGTCCAATGGGTGAGCGAGGCCACCCGGGGCCCCCGGGCCCCCCAGGTGAACAGGGGCTCCCGGGCCTTGCCGGGAAGGAAGGGACGAAGGTGAGTCGCTTGGACCTCCACACCAGGCCGGACTCCTCCCGGGGAGTCGTTGTGGCACTTTGTCTCTGCCCCTCTTTTCTGATGACTGGGCCGTTGCTGAACCGAGCACTGTGTGCCTGCCGGCCTTCGCCCCGACCTGGACTCAGCCCCGCTTCTGCTCGACGGGGCGGGGGCCTGAGCTGACCCACCACAGGGACGGACAGAGCTGGGGCTGGGGGTCGAACGTCCTGGGCCTTCTGCCCGGGCCCTGTCTGGTCACCAGCCCATCCCCAGCTGTCACACCTGCCCCCTGTAACTGAGCAAACGCTCTGGCATGTCACGTGTCTAGAACGAGACCCTTAACCCATTCTCCGCTCGCCCCTTGAACACTCGCCGGGAGCACATGCAGCTGCAGCGTCTGCCCCGAGCCGTCGCGCGGGTCACAGTCCTAACCGCGCCCCAAGGTCGCCACGAAAGACCGCGCTGCTGTTACCGTCCACGTCCCTCTAGGGTGTCGATAGTCTCTGGAAACGAACGACATCATTCTGTTTACAGCATTCTGTTTTTAGTAGCGGTGTTTCCATTTGCAGAACGTAGTAATTATCGCTGAAAATGTCAAATCCTGGAAAACGTAGCGTTCCTACGCACGACGTGAGCATCGTGCTTGAACGGTCGTTGGCCGGAGATTCATCTGACGAATCTGATTTGTGTACATCTCTCTGTCACGCCAGGGTTAGAGATGAGTTCTGTTTAGAAATAGCTCCCAAAACAGTTTTTGCATTTGCATTTTATTTTTACATCGAGAATCAGTTAGATTTGTGTCATCCTCAAAGAGCGTGTTTATGTGAAATTAAGTTAACATTGGCAGCGAGCTGCACTTTTTCCCTAAACGAGAAATGAGTTAGAACATTCTCCACTATTCTTAGAGACTAAAGAATAAGTAATAAGAACGAGGATGGGTGCGCTTCCATCTCGTCTCCCGGCACCAGCCCTGTGGCCCCTGTTTCTCAGGAAGCCACCCCCCGACTCCGCCCCCCAGCCTGGGTGCCCCAAGCTGGTGGTGGTCTTGGCTGCATGTCAGCATAAAAATAATTTTTCCCTTTTCAACTTCTCAGTAAGGGACACAGGAAATATAAGCGCTCTGGCGTTTTACATAACCACAAACAAGAGAATAATCTCAAAAACCGACGAAGTAAAGTAAAGCCAGTAGAGAAATACGGAGACAAGTACACACGTGGCTATCCGTGTATGCGTACGTGTGCTCAAATACGTGTGCATACGTGGAAAATCACATATGTGTGCAGAAGGTGTCAGAATAGAGATATAAATGCAGGTGCAGATGTGTGGGTACAGGTAGAGATACAGGTATAAACACAGATGCAGATAAAAGCGTGGGCATGGATGGTAGATACAGGTGTAGGTACGGGTGTGTGTACAGATGCAGAGGCAGACACAGGTATCGGCCCCTGTTGCAAGGATCGCTCTCCGAGTTTGGAAAGGAGGCCAAGGGCATGCTGGTCGGGAGACCCCCTGCTCCTACGTTGGACCCCAGGGAAGATTCCGGAAGCTCTCACAGCTTTAGCGTACCTCCAAGAGGGTGTGTGCTCGGATGGTACGATGCTCCTGACACCTTGGCCGCGGCCGCTCTCACTGAGCAGTCCTAGGAGGAGCCCCAGGCCTCTGAGAAGGCAGGCCCCGCCCCCGCCCCAGCCCAGCCCCGCCCGCAGAGTGGCCTGACACTGGGCCTCCCAGGCTCAGGCCTGGGCCGTGCTGTGTGCAGAGCGGCCAAGCAGTGGGTCAAGTCGGCCAGAGGCCTTTGGAGCCCAGCACCAGGGGACGCCCCCCCTGGCCCTGCCCCCACAGACCCTGTCTCTGGCCAGCGCCCAGACTGACCCATGGCTCTGATTTCAGGGTGACCCAGGCCCCACTGGCCTCCCTGGGAAGGATGGCCCTCCGGGACTGCGTGGCTTTCCTGGGGACCGAGGGCTCCCCGGTCCAGTGGTGAGTGAGGGGCCGGGGCGGCGGCGGGGGGGGTGCGGTGCAAGCAGACACTGCCCAGCCCTGTGGCCGTCCCCGCGGTGCCCCCTGACCACAGTCTCGTTTTCTGCAGGGAGCACTCGGTCTGAAAGGCAGCGAGGGCCCCCCGGCCCGCCAGGCCCCGCGGTGAGTGACGTGGGTCCCACAGGGGCGTCCACACCCTCTCCCCTCTAGCTCACCTAGGCCACGGGCGAGGCAGGGTGGTCCCGCGGGCCGGGAGAGGGCACACTGACCCGGGGGTGCTAGAGGCCACGGCGAGGAGATGGACTTGGGAGGGAGGTGGACAGTGTGTCCTTAGCTGGCATCTGGGGACAGAGGGCCGCGAGGGTCACCTTGTTTGAGGAAAGATGGAGCACTGGGCAGTTTGGGGGGAGGGCCGTGCGGAGCCAGCGCTTAGGGGGGGACATGCTCAGTCCCTAGGGTTGGGGGGGCGGCGCGGGAGCGGGTGTCCTTGGCCTTACAGGGGAAGAGGAGCTGAGAGGGGGCCAGGAACACAGCACCTCAGCAGCCTGTGCTGGCCGGGCCGGGGCCGCTGGGCTCTGCAGTGAGGGTGAGGGGGTGAGGGGTCTGACAGAAGGTGCTTCCGGGAACCGTGTCAGTGCGAACCTCGTTCTTGTCCCATCCAGGGGTCTCCGGGGGAGAGAGGCCCGCCGGTGCCGCTGGGCCCATCGGAATTCCAGGGAGACCTGGGCCCCAGGGACCTCCAGGGCCAGCCGGCGAGAAAGGAGCTCCTGTAAGTGCCCCCTCAGAGGCCGGGGGCCTCCCATGCCCCGGCCTGGCCCCGGCTCTGTGCCATCCCTCCCGCCTGCGTTTCCCTGGGCGTGTGTGGGGCGGGAGCGGGGCTGAGTCGGGGGTCGTCCTCCAGGGGAGTGTGTGTGTCCCAGGCGTCTTCCCTGAGGTCCGAGGGGACGGGTCCCCAGAGCTGGTCAGCACCTCTCAGTGAGTCCCCTGACCTGGAGGGGAGCCTGGGAACGTCCCGGCTAAGGCTCAGGGTGCCCAGACGTGCCCTCGGCCTTGGTCTGGGTCCAGGCTCTGAGAGCCCCGTGCGGATGGGTCACGGGCGTGCACGGCCCTCCCTGCTGGCCCAAGCCCACGGCGGTGGGCAGATGAGAAAGGAGGGTTTCTGGGACAGGCGTGTCTTTCTTTGGTCCGGGGCAGGTGTGGAGACAAGGAGGGACAGGCCACATGTGACAGGGAGATGAGAACCCTCCTGGACCCCGACACCGCCCTCTCAGGGACCCCTGGGCATGGTGCCCAAGTGTGGAGGCTTTTGGGGACCTCAAGTTTGGGGGGGGGTCTGAATCTTGGTTTCCACAAAGGAGACTAATGAGTCCCTCTTGTCTGGACCCCTGGCCAGCTACCAGCCCCCGCAGCCCCTAAATCCCCCAACGACTCACGAACGCCCTCACTGCCCCAACGTACCCCACGTGACCACGCTAGGCTCTGCCACACGGCTTTTGCAAACTGCCACCCGCCCAAAATTCAACCAGCCACGGGGACACATTTCAGCTCAGACTTCCCTTCTGGATTGAGAATGTCAGGATGAGCCGAGTTCTGGGCGGGGGGCAGTGTTGGGGGACAGTCTCAACTGGGTGGGGGTGGGAGCTGGCTGATTCCCATGGGGAGGCGAGTCTTCCTATACGTTTCGCTCTTGGTGGCTCCCCGGGCGAGCACTGCCACCGAAGCCACGCTGGGAACCCCACCAGCACCCTCGAGAACGTGGTGGCATGTCACCGCTTCCGGTGAGGCGCCCAGGACGCGGGTCCCACGGGGTGTGTGTGGAGCACACAGATCCGGCTGGAAACGGTTTGGTTCGTCATCTCAAGAGAGTAAAGATTTGAGCAGAAACCTCTTGAGAGTGGTACTAGCTGTGACCAGCCTGTCATCGCCAGATCAGCTCCAGAGGGGAGACAGGGCAAGGAAAGGTCAGGTGTCTGTCTCTGAGAGATGCCGGCCTGAGTGATGCCATGGGGAAGAGGCCGGCCGCCTCGGGCTTGGCCAGGGCAGGGCAGCCATCGCAGGGGCTGAGGATGGAGCGTGAGGGGCAGGGAGGGGTCGGGGGGGCGTGAGGGGTTGGGGTGGGGGGCGCGTGCCTGCCAGGACACCCCGCACCGGGCACCGCCCCTCCCACGTCCCCTCCCCGGCACACACGCCCTCGCGCCATGCGCCCTTCGGAAGGAAGGGGCTCTGGCTCAGGGACAGCATCCGGCGGTGCCCTGCATGTCACGATGGCCCGTGGAGTCGAGCAAGGCAGGAAGGGGAGACGGTGTGCACCGCGTGCAGCAGGCGGGCGGTTGGCGGGGGTGGAGCTCGGCCGCCCGGTGCGAGGCTGAGGCGCTCCGGCACGCGGGCTCGGGGCTCCGCTTGGCCGGGGTGGATCCCGGCTGCACTCTGCCAAACCGTGCCTCAGTTTCCCACATGTAAAAGCTCTTCCTAGGATGGGTGGGGGTGGAACGTGATGAGTGGAAGTGACTGGTAGACGCCGGGGCTCAGAGGACCCGGCTAGAGCCTGTCGGGATTGAGGGTACGGTCACCGTGGACACTGCTGGCTTCCTGCCCGGAAGCCCCCTCTGGGGAGATGGGCTGGTGGCAGGACGTTCCCATGAAGGAGCTGACCAAGGACCTTCCTCCTCTTTAGGGCGAAAAAGGGCCCCAAGGCCCAGCTGGCCGAGACGGTCTCCAGGGCCCTGTGGGGCTCCCCGGTCCAGCCGGCCCTGTGGGCCCCCCCGGAGAAGATGGAGATAAGGTAAGGAGAGGGGGAAGGCCCCTCCTCGGACGACGCTCAGCCCCGCTGGCCAGCGCCCGCGGGTCAGGGCCGGGGCGGTCACTGTAGACAAAGGGGTGCAGGCGCTGTGCGGACTCCGGGGACAGAGCCACCCTGCCCACCCTGTGTCCTTGGTGCCCGTGGCCGACTGGGAACAGCTCACTCACGAGTGGCCGTAAACGAGGCCGCTTGTATGGACGATGTCATAATGTACCTGACCACCGAGCTCGCAGGAGCCTGGACGCTGCTGCCGTCCTGGGCGGGGTCGACGTCGCCCGAGACGCCCGCTGCTGGCCGTGGAGCGGAGCCTAAATCCGCGGAGCCGGTGTAACGAGCTCTCGCTCCGCACCTCCTTGTAGATGGTTTCCCGCGCGCCGTTGGGCCGCCCCACGTCCGAGTGCGCGTCAGGGCTCGGTGCCGCCGCTGCGTCTTACCCTTCGCTTAACGAAGACCCTGGATGTAGCTCTCCGGGTTAACTTTCCATTACAGCCCTCGGCACCATTCCCGACTCCGTCACCTCCGCGTAGGTGACGGCTCGCCTCTCGGGCCGGAGGCCGGCGCGGCCCCGCAGAACCCTGGACGCGCGGCCGCCCGCTGCCGGTGGCTGTGTTGGCGTGCCGGCCAAGCCGACGAGCAGCAAACGTGTTCACGGTGGCTTTTACCACATCTGCGAATCCCCTGAAATTCTGTAGCGCGTAGGATCAGGGCCTCCCCTTGAGCTCCCGCGTTAAAAGCGGAAATCAAAGCAGCGCAGGGAAACGTCCCCTCGGGTGTTGGCCGCGGCCCCTGGACGCAGGCGGTTCTGAATCAAGATGCGTTACCCGCAGGGGTGGGAGTGTCCAGCCTAACGAGCCCACGTGTCCCCACAGGGAGAGGTCGGGGAGCCAGGACAGAAGGGGAGCAAGGGGGACAAAGGCGAGCAGGTAAGGACACGGGGGTGTGGGGGGCCGCCAGGGCCGGGGGGGGCCACACGCACTCTGGTGACACGCAGCCGTCGCTGACGTTAGTAACGTGACTGGTGTGACAGCGTGAGCGCCCGACGGCCGAGGACGCAGCTGACGGTCCCTTTCCTGTCACTGTCTCGTGTGCGTGTGCGACACGGTACGTGAGTGGGGGTGCACGCCGGTGTGTGTCCGGGACAGGAAGACGCACAGGGAAGTAAAGCACACCGAGGGCTTCTGTCCCCGAGGCCGTGAGGGCCACAGATGTGGCCATCTGACAGGCGTGGCACCCACGCCAAGTGCCCCTTGACTTTGTCCCCTTTATCCACTGCTGCATATACTACTGCGTTCTTGCCAGAGCTCTGCGCCTCGGCCACCAGCTCCTCCGGTGGCGAGGACGTGTCCTGTCTGCTTCCCGACACACTTCTGTCCCCAAGCAGCTGGTGATCACGTTTCCATTACAGCCTCGTCCCGCAGCTGGGCAGGCTCCCAAGGACAGCGGTGCTCTGTCCCCCTTGCCTCCCTCCCTCCCACGCTCCCCGTGCTGACGCGAGGTGTGTTTGGGACGTAACAGGCCCCAGTTCGTCCACGGAAGAGCTGTGGGCCCCAGTCCCTGGGGGCCACGTCATGGGCGTGTGGTGGGGTCAGGCGGTGCTCGGTGGCCTCTGGCAGGGTGTCGGTAGCGGCCACCCCTCTACGCGTGGCAGTGTGCCCTCGTGGTTGAGTCGGGAGTGTCACCAGTTCCAGACCCGGCAGGGGCTTGCACTGTTGCGTGGACATTCCTTCGTGTGACGGCCATGAGTGGGGGCTGAACCGATGACCTGGGACGCACGGCCCCCTGCGCTGACCAGCCCCTCTCCCTCGGCTCAGCTGTGGCTCAGGAAAGCAACTGTCTGTCTCTCCCCGCAGGGCCCACCTGGGCCGACCGGTCCTCAAGGCCCCATCGGACAGCCAGGTCCCTCGGTGAGTATCTGTGGTTAAGGACACTCAGACGGTCCCCAAGCCCTCGAACAGTCGTACCGGGAACTGGTCTTCACCCACATCTCGGTATCTCCCTGCAGGGGGCTGACGGCGAGCCAGGGCCTCGAGGCCAGCAGGGCCTTTTCGGGCAGAAAGGTGATGAAGGTCCAAGAGGCTTTCCTGGGCCCCCTGGACCCGTGGGGCTGCAGGTAACTGTAGAGTTCACGTGCTGACGGGCAGTTTCCCTCGGGCACGCGTCACTCCCGCGCCTCGTGAATCTGCACTTGCACGTGTGGGTGCACACCCGCCTCTCTCTCTGCTTTTGCAAAGTCTGAATCACGCGTTTGTGTGGGAAGTTTGTGCCCAGCTTTCCCGCTCTGGTTTACGTGATGAGGCGTGTTGACTGTCATCAGATATTCTTCAAAAACGTCGGTTTTATTTATGTTTGAAAACATGATTTTCAGTCACTGCATAGTATTCCAGCAGGTGGTGGTGACGTGATCAATTCAGACATCCCCCCGCTCTTGGCTCATTAGGTTTTGTCCGTAAATCTTTGTGTATTGTCTAATGATTTCCCTGGGCTAGTTCCGAGACCTAGCATCACGGGACGTCCTCGTATCTGGCTGTGCGCTAGAAGCACCTTGCCGAGGCTCGTGCGCGCCCACCGTGGCATGGTGTGGGGAGCCAGTGGGGCCATGCGCGCTGGACAGTGCAGTGCTGACCTCAGCTTCTGACCATTCCCGTCCTCAGGGTCTGCCGGGACCTCCAGGAGAGAAGGGCGAGACGGGGGACGTGGGCCAGATGGTAAGTGCGGCCGGGGCCCAGCCGCGGCGGCCGGTGTCCAGTCTGCGTCCCCTCTGTGTTCAGCAGCTCTCCTCCTCCTAGGGCCCGCCAGGTCCCCCCGGCCCCCGAGGACCCTCTGGAGCTCCAGGTGCTGACGGGCCACAAGGCCCCCCAGGTGGAATAGGCAACCCCGGTGCAGTGGGAGAGAAGGTGACTCACACCCCTTAACTGTTGTCACGTCCGATATGCGCGTGTGCAAGGAGAACCGTGTGTGCGAGTCCACGTGCGTGTGCCCGTGTGTGTCCGCCCAGCCTCGTTCACGGGGACATGCAGGCGCATCGCTGGGCAGTTTCTGTTGGGTGCGTTTGGAAGCTCAGCAGATGCGGGCAGTGGAGCAGGGCGCTGCGGCCTCCGTACGTGCCGGGCTTTCGCGGGATTGGCAGACAGTGCCAGCGCCAGCCGAGGCCCGGCCCCCTCCGCGGGCTCAGCGCGGAGCGAGAGAAGTCTCCGTGTCCTGCGGTGCTGTGGCCGCTGCCTGTGTGGCTTCCCCGGCCGTCACCTGCTGCCTTCCGTAGCCCTTGGCCTCTAGCTGAGTCCGTTTCGGGCCTGGGCGCTGGAGATGGCGGCGGGCGTGCCGGGCTCGTGTGTGCACACCTGTCACGCACGCATGCGGCGGGCTCACACTGCCTTTAAAGCACTTATCCCACTTCCTTGGGGTGAAAGGAAGGACGGGAGGTGCTTCCGTCCGTTTGCATTCCTTCCCTGGACGCCATTCCCAGAGCTGCAGGCATCGGCCATTAAATTGCGCATTTTCTGTGACGCTCGTTTTTCGTTTTTCGGTGGCATGAGAATGACAGGGAGACACACCTGCTCAGCCCGCAGACCAGCGAGGCACCCCGCCTCAGGCGTGTCCCGCGCCCTGCGTCGGGCCCACGGCCCGGCGCCCCCTCCCGCCTCGCCCCCTGCCCACGCTGCTCGCAGACCGGGGGGTCCTCGCTGCCATCACGGGGCCACGTTCTCCACCCCGCTCACCCACTCGTCCTCCCAAACCCGCCTGGGGAAGTCGCCAGCCCTGACGCCTGCCATGCACGTGTCCCTCACGTGCCTGTGTCTGCCGCTGCCCGTGACCGCTGGGCTTCTCACGCGCCTCTCCTCCCGCGGCGCGTGCGGTCAGAGGACAGGGACCGCTGTGTCACCTCCCTGCCCCGGTGCCGTCAGGAAGGAGCTGGTAAAGGCTCGGCGTGGGGGCCGCTGTTCTCGTCACTGCCCTGACCACCACGTTTCCTCTGCAGGGTGAGCCTGGCGAAGCCGGGGAGCCTGGCCTGCCCGGAGAAGGGGGCCCCCCGGTGAGTGAGCGGCTCCAGGGACACGGGGGGCCGTCGATGGGCTGGGCGGGGTGTGGCCCAGTGTCCCATCCATGAAACAGGGCCCTGTCTCCTCTTGTGCCCACCTCATGGGATCACTGTAAGAAGGAATTGAAGGGCATGAGCAGATGTGTGCGCATGTGTGTGAGGGTGCGCGCGTATGCATATATGTGCGCGCATGTGCGAGGGTGCATCATGTGCATGTGTGTTGTGTGTATGTGCAGGTGTCCATGCATGTATGTGCACATGTGTGTGCATGTGCGCATATGTGTGTGCATGTGCGGGTATGCGTGCATGCACAGGTGTGCGTGCATGTGAGTGGGCATGTGTGTGTGCATATGTGAGTGTGCATGCATGTGCGGGTGTGCGTGCATGCACAGGTGTGCATGCATGTGAGTGGGCATATGTGTGTGTGCATATGCGAGTGCATGCATGTGCATGTGTGCGTGCATGCACAGGTGTGTGTGCATGTGAGTGTGTGCATGTGTGTGCATGCCTGTGCATGCATGTGCGAAAGTTGGCGATGGACACCCACGGCCAGTGCCTCTGAGCTGCTCTGCCGTCCGTGGTGTGCCAGGCCCTTCTGCAGGCTGCTGTCCACGTGGGTGGCTCTTGGCCCCGTCAGCCAGGGTGGTCAGACCCCCACAGCTCACATGAGCGGACTTTCAGGCCTGCCTATGGGGGGGTGGGTTGGGCCTCGGAGGTGGACAGAGCCCTCCTGGGCGTCGAGCTGCTCTGTCCACCTGTGACCTATGGATTCGTGGCCTTCATGGCTCATGCTGCCCGCTGTCTAGTTCAGGGGTCGGCCCGTCCAGCCTAGCAGTGGAGTCTTGGCCTCGAAGGGCCTGGGAAAGTCAGTGGGTTCCTCAGCCACCTGGTGATGCCCTGGGGTCCAGGCTCAGGAGCATGAGCAGCTGTGGGTACCCACGGCCCAGTGGACACCTGAGGAAGGACACTCAACTCCTCCTCCCCCATGTGACGCACGTCGGGCTGGCACCTCGCTCCCGGGAGCTGCGAGGTCGGCCCCTTGAACACAGACCCTGGCCTTTCCCCACAGGGACCCAAAGGAGAACGGGGAGAGAAGGGCGAGTCGGGCCCGTCCGGTGCTGCCGGGCCCCCTGGACCCAAAGGGCCCCCCGGAGATGACGGCCCCAAAGGCAGCCCTGTGAGTAGCCCCGAGATGCTGCAGGCGCCCGCAGCTGGGGTGGGCCCTGCGTCCCAGGCCAGCTTCGTCCCCTGCAGCGTCCTGGGGACGCTTGTCTCTAGTGTAGAGGCTTCGCACCCGCTACTGGGCGCAAACGGGGGAGGCGGGGAAGCGGGATGGGGTGGGGTGGGGCCCCGTCCCGGGTGTGGAGGGCCCTGAGGGTGCCCGTCCTGCGGCCCACCCTGGGGGAGTCTCAGGAGGGCACAGCACGTCCGCGAGGCTCAGGCTCCAGTCTCGGCCCGCAGCTCAGGAGCGGAAGTGAAGGCAGAGGGGGCATGGCCTCCGGAAAGCGGGAGTGTGCGTCCTCTCCCCGGGCCCCCGCCCGCTCTCGGCTTGTTCCATGACCCACACGCGATGGTGTTTGCGGGAGGTTCTGGGCTGCGAAGGGCACTGTGGTGTCGGAGAGACCGTTCTCAGGGTGGGCAGGGATTGGCTTGTCACCGCGATGGCCAGGCGGGGTGCTGATGCCCGGCCCTGCCTCTCCCCGTTTCAGGGCCCCGTCGGCTTCCCCGGAGACCCCGGGCCCCCCGGAGAGCCCGGCCCCGCGGTAGGTGTCCTTGGCCACAGAGCCGCTGGGTCCCCTGTGCATCCCCCTGCCCTTGGTCTCTCTGGGGTGCTTCCTTCTCGTGAACTCGCTGTGGGGCACACCCACTTCCCAATGGCATCGGGTCTGGTGACCAGGTGGGGGGAGAGATGTCCCCCTTTGGGGCACTGTGTCTCGGCCCTGCCCGATGGGGTTGGATTTGGGGAAGGGACCAGGGAGCACTGGGTGTCAGTACATGGACTCGTGTGCCATCCAGGAGAGTGAAGGGACTTGGTTTTGTCCCCACAGGGTCAAGATGGTCCCCCTGGTGACAAAGGAGACGACGGTGAGGCTGGGCAAACGGTGAGTCCACGGTGCCCTCTGGGGCGCTGGTGGGGGCGTCGGTGTGTCCTTGGGGTTCTCAACTCGCTTTGTCCGTTTCTGAGCAAAACCCAAGCCAGTTGCCTTATGATACTGAGACTTGCCCATGATGGGGTCGCCCGCCCCCCACACCAGCGATGTGCCCCCAGGGAGGCCGCGCCCCCCAGCCCTGGCCCCGCCTCCTGTCTGCGAATCTGTCAGACGTCTCCTCGGAAAAGCCCTTTGCACGTTGGCCCCGTGAGAGGGACACGTAGACGGTGCCTCTCAAGCCTGACGCTGAAGTTAAAACACGGCTTCGGACCAAGTCTCTGGGCGGGACCGGCCCCAGTGGCCCCTGTGAGAGACTCCACTTGGGGACGACCCCGCGTCTTCATGGCTTCCCCCCCCCCACCCCGCGCGGCCTGCGTTGCTGGGGTTCCCTCCCCGTGGGCCCCGGCCAGAGGAGCAGCAGCCGGAGGCAGCTCAGGGACCCCGGCTCTGAGGCCAGATTCCGCTGCGAGGACCCGGCCTGGGGCCTGGGCTGACCGTTGCCCTCCCCGTGCCTCAGCGTGCACAGCGGTGGAGCTGGGAGGCGGCGGTGTGGGCGGAGCTTGTCACGCGTGTCCGTTGTTGCTGTGGGGTGGGACTTCCTCCCCCGGAAAGCACCGAGGAGCGAGGACGGGGGTCGGGACCCCCGGGTGGCCTGCGCGCTGCCAGGCCAGAGCCGAGAACTGCCAGACGACGTCACCAGGGCGTCATGTGCTGGCTCCAGAGGAGAGAGGCAGCGTCAGGGCCGGCGGGGACAGACTGGACGGGTGCTCAGGGCATTCCGTCAGCCTCAGACCCGCCCCGGCTGCCACGCCCTCTGCCACGACCCCAGGCCCTGATTCCGTGTTCTTTCTCCAACACCAGGGATCCCCGGGCCCCACTGGCGAACCAGGTCCCTCTGGGCCTCCAGGAAAAAGGGTAAATAACTCTGCGAGCGCGTCCTGCCTGCCAGCCTCCTGCGGGGAGCGGCCCTCCCCGCCCTGCCCGGCCTGGGCCCAGGCGCTCGGCACAGCCCCGACGCCGGAAAGGCTTCTGTTCGCACGTGTTCTCGGCTTCCCGGCTTCATCAGACCCCAGACCCACCAGGTCGACACCGCTGCTCCTTCAGAAGCAGCCGAGTGCTGACACCACGCTAATGGCCATCGTAGGAGAAAAACACCCCCAAAGCTGACGACCCCGGTTTTCTCTGAGTCAGACTTTTTGAAAAGCAAGAACAAGCTAATAGGCGTTTCTTTGCACATTGAATAATTAACCCATCAGCGGTGTTGCAGTAAACTGGGCTGCGGGGTATGTGACCAGAAAGAGCCAGCCCCCCGAAACTCACAGCAAGCAGAGCGCCTCCCCTCACTGACCCCTAGAGAGGCCTGTTCCAGCCTGGAGTCGTTCTGGCGTGTTCTGAGAGCCTGCGCACGTGCTGGCCCGGGGCCGGAAAGACCTGCCCGCCCCTCCAGGCCCCGGCCTGTCTGCACCAACGCTGGCTTCCGTGAGCCAGCTCGTCACCTTTCCCTCTCTCGCTTGTTCTAGGGTCCCCCGGGGCCTGCAGGCCCTGAAGGCAGACAGGGAGAGAAAGGAGCCAAGGTAACGTGCTTTGGCCCAGCTGTTCCGGTGCATGGGGCTCCCAGAGGGCCGCCTGCCTGCTGGCTGACCTGGGAGGCAGGGCGCAGACACGTGTGAGGCAGGACAGTCAGGGGCAGGGGACAGGGAGGCCTGGCTCTCGCTGCAAACTGGGGATGGACGGGCGGGCGTGTCTGGCACAGAGGGGGCGTGGTGGAGGCCGTGGGCACTGGGTTCCGGGATCCCCCGGGCCTGTCTGTCCCGCCAGCCTCAGGGAGGGGAGTGGGCGCTGGGGTTAGGAAGCCCTGGGTACTGTGTGACCTCGGGCCCAGCGTTTGGTCCGGCCGCGCCCAGCGGGGGCCAAGGGGACGAGGGGATGCAGGGGCCACCGTGCCGTCGGTGTGGAGCTGGACACCCAGAGCACTTTTGGGGCTGCTCTCCCGGGAATGGTTCAGCCCGGTGCCTGCTCAGGAAGTGGTGGCCGTGTCCACGCAAGCTCGGGGCCGGCAGGGACCGCCGTGGCTGCCGTGGCAGGAGTTGGTGTGGTCACTGGAGACGGGCAGCAGGGTGGAGAATGGGCAGGCGGCCTCCACAGGAATGTGGGGAATGGGCAGCCCGTGGGTGCCTGGGGGTATCCAGGGTTCCCGCCAAGGCTCCTGGGGTTTCTGAGTGGTGTCCTGGGCCAGCGGGACCTGAGCGCCACACCCCTCCCCCGTCCGCCTGTCCACCCTGCAGGGCGAAGCTGGCTTGGAGGGCCCTCCTGGGAAGACTGGCCCCATCGGCCCCCAGGGCGCCCCTGGGAAGCCTGGGCCAGATGGCCTGCGAGGGATCCCAGGCCCCGTGGTGAGTGGATCTGGGGGTGGGGGTGGGGGTGAGGGTGGGGGTGGGCTGGGGACAGGCGCGGGCAGGTGTGGCAGGGCGTAGCGGGGTTCACGGAGGGCCGGCTGTGTTTCAGGGTGAACAAGGTCTCCCGGGATCCCCAGGCCCCGACGGCCCCCCGGCCCCATGGTGAGTGACATCCCAAAGGGCCCCAGCGGTGGTGGGGTGGGATTGGGAAAGGAGCCCGACTGACCCCTCTGCCTCCTTCCACAGGGCCCCCAGGACTCCCCGGCCTCAAAGGAGATTCTGGCCCCAAAGGGGAGAAGGTGAGATGGCTCCCAGGTGCCTCTGTGGTGGCGACTCGGGGCCCCCCAAACACCCATGCTGCTGACCTGTCGCCCACATTTGGCGAGTGCTCACTGCAGGCTGAGGAGCACCCGAGAGATAGTGACACACAGGACCCAGTCTGTGACTCTGTCCCCTCCCTCAGCTGGGGACCTGTGAGACCCACCTAGCCCAGAGGTCCCAGGCAGAGGCGTCCGGGACCTGAGGAGCCGACACTCGCTCTGGGCCCGGGTCCCCCATCCTGCCTACAGGGAGCGTGCGGGGTGAACACCGTCCCGTTTCCTCACGGGCTGGCCTCTCTGCTGTCAGCGACGAGCTTACAAACGTAAGGGTCACGTGCCCGACAGCTGCGTAGAAAGGCCACACGGAGTCTCCCCGCTCAGCACCCCCCACACGGCACGGCCGCAGGGTGATGAGGGCTGGCGGAACCCTTCCAGAACTTTCCACGGGCTCGTAGAGAACGCCCTCACCTGAGCATGCGTAGAGGGTGATTCTTTTAAAGAAGCATTGCAGTGACCGCGTCGGCGACAGCCCGCGACTTCCTCTCCAGCTGAGTCCCCGCGTGCTGTTTCTGTCCCGGGCAGCGGAGGCACGTCCTCCGCAGAACAACGCATCTCAGTAAAAGGACGTGTGCGAGCGGCGTCCCTCGGGGTCCTCCCGTCCGCGTGTCCCCGTCTCCTAGGTGGGACCGCCGCACGTCCGCGCTGTCCCGCTGCCCCGGCCTGCCCCCCGGCACGCTCCGTCTCTGGGAGACGTGGCCGCGGACGAGCGGCCGCGGGCAGCGGGCCCGCGAGGCTGGCCGGCAGGCGCGGCTGCCCGACCACCCCTGTGTGCCTCTGTCCCCAACAGGGTCACCCAGGCCTGATTGGCCTCATCGGCCCTCCGGGTGAGCAGGGTGAAAAGGGTGACCGCGGTCTCCCCGGCCCCCAGGGCTCCTCGGGCCCCAAGGGAGAACAGGTACGTGAGGCGGCCCCTGGCCCTGTCGCAGGGTGGCCGGTAGGGGGAGACGCACGCTAACTGAGGCTGTGTGGACGGTGACGGTGACTGCATTGCTGTCCCTCTGCAGGGTATCACTGGTCCTTCCGGCCCGATCGGCCCCCCAGGCCCTCCTGGCTTGCCGGTGCGTATCTGGGAGGGGTGCATGGTGCCCCGATGGTTGCTGGGAGAGCAGGGAGGCGGGCGGGGCAGCCGTGGGCATCACAGGACAGCACAAGATCCCGGGATCGGGCCCCGGGGTGGGTTTGCTCATTAACTTCCACTGGGGTTCCAAGTGGCCACAGGAAGTGGGTTTCTGAGCCCTGGCTTCAGGTGAGGGGCCGGGCGGGAACCTGCATCTCAGGGCTGTTCAGTCCCCCACCCTCCCAAGGAGTGGGGCCCATCCGCTATGCACCCAGCCGGGGCTGGGAAGCCCAGCGCTCTAAAGACTGGCATCCCTGTGACCTCCTCTACCTGCCCCGCCCAATCCACCTCTGTGCTCACTTGGGCCCGGGTGCCCGTGGCCAAGGTGGCCCCAGCTGGGGCCGGGGCTGTAAGCCGCCCATGGGCAGGGGGGCTCTGAGTGGGGCCTGAGGCTATTGGCCGATCTGACCTTGGACTCTGTTGCCTGACTGGTGACTTCCTGGCTGGGGAGGGTGGGAGCTGAGCTGGGGTGGGCAGGACCCTCTCTGCCTCTGCATGGGAGCACCAGCCACACCCAGCCCCCTCCCCACCCTCCTGGACTCCTGGAGTGGGAGACAGGGGCGCAAGGAGGGGTGGAGACTGGGCTGGGCCTGAGCGGGACTGGGGGTCAAAGGCGGGTGTCCGGAGGGGAAGGGGCCCCTGCTCACTGACGCTCTGTCCCCTTTCTCCGCAGGGCCCTCCTGGTCCAAAAGGTGCTAAGGGCTCCTCGGTGAGTGACACGCGCCCGCGTGGGACCCATCTGGACCCTCCCCGACCTGCAGTCCTCCACGCCTCTCCCCTGCCGAGCTGCCCTGAGCTTGTTCCCGGCCAGGGGCCAGGGTGCTGCCCCCTGCCTCGCAGAAAGGACTCTCTGCCCTTGAGCTCCCCTCTCGGGGCATCTGGGACTGAGGGGCGACAGGGGCCCTGGACCCACCCCCAGCACGTCCGTCATCCCCACATCCTCTCCGCACAGGGCTCCTGGGCTTCAAGGGGGGTTAAGTCACACGAGCCTCAGTGATCACAGGGGGTTCTCTTTTCTTTCCCCAGGGTCCAACTGGCCCGAAGGGTGAGGCAGGCCACCCCGGACCCCCCGGCCCACCGGTGAGCAGCCGCGAGGACGTGGAAGTGGGCGGGACTTCCCCAAAGCGAGGGTGTCATGGGAGGGTCCATGGGGGCTGCTCGGGCTCTGAGACGTTATGGAGCCTGCATGGCACATGGCGTGGTGGGGCCTGTGCCCGGGTGGAGCCGAGAGAAAGCGGTCACCCCAGGCCAGCTCCCCGGGCAAGTCTGTGAGACAGACGAAGGGAGGAGCGGGGGAGAGACCACACGTGTGTATGCGCCCGTGTACTTGTGTGTATGCATGTCCATGTGTGTGCATGTGTGCTTGTGCACATGTGTGCATGCATGATGCATGTATACGTGTGTGCCTGTGTGTGCATGTGTACTTGTGCACATGTGTGCATGCATATATACGTGTGTGCCTGTGTGTGTGTACACACACATCATGTGGGCAGCTCTAGACAAGGCCCAGAGGTGAAGGATGGAGCCCCATGATGAGCCACGGCAGTGAGCCCCATGGAACACCCCCTTGGGCGGTGCCACCTCTCAACTCTTGCCCTTATGCTTGGCGGGGGCCTCCAGACACAGCCCTGTGAAGTGAAGCCCTAAGCTTTGCAGGCATTAATGCGGCCCCACTGTGTGCAGTCCGGGCTGGGGGCAGGGGCAAGAGGAGAGCCTAGCTGAGGACAGGACACGCCGGCACCAGGCTGGCTGTGCGCCGCTGAGGGCTCTGCAGGGCACAGGCGGCCAAGGCCGAGCGGTGCCGGGGCTGGGCCCGCAAGGCACCTGGGGTTCGGGCGGGGAGCGAGGTGCGTGACGCAGGGGGGCCTGGCAGAGGGGGTGGGTGTGGAGCGTGCCGGGGCGGGAAAGCGAAGAGGGCCGTGCTGAGGTGGCCTGGAGGCTGTGGCCCAGCTCCCATCTGCCCCTGTCCCCCCGCAGGGCCCCCCGGGCGAGGTCATCCAGCCCCTGCCCATCCAGGCGTCCAGGACGCGGCGCAGCATCGACGCCAGCCAGCTGCTGGAGGATGCGGACGGCGAGAGCTACGTGGACTACGCAGACGGCATGGAGGAGATCTTCGGCTCGCTCAACTCGCTCAAGCTGGAGATCGAGCAGATGAAGCGGCCCCTGGGCACGCAGGAGAACCCGGCCCGCACCTGCAAGGACCTGCAGCTCTGCCACCCCGACTTCCCGACGGTAGGGCGGCACGCCGGGGTCCGCGGGGCGGGGGCAGCCACCGGCCCGTCCAGCCTCGGCGTTCCCATCTGCGCCCTGGGGAGGCCTGGGCGTCTCCCCGAAACCTGCGGACGCGTCACACTGGAGCACATCCTGGGAGGCTGGGGAAAGAGCGCGAGACTTCGGGGTCCCCCAGGGCGGGGCTCCAGTCTAGCCGTGGCCGTCGTCTCGCAGGCCGCTTGCTCTACCCCGGGTCTCGTGCACCCCGTCTGTCCAACGGGGGCGTTGCGGCAAAGGACAGTGGGATGCGGCGCGGGAGCGGATGCGCTTGGCCCGGCACCGCCGGCCGGCCCTGCGGCAGGGTCGGCGGCTGCGGCAGGGTTGGCGCCGGCGCTGACGCCGACAGGGGACGCTGTGCGTGGGACGAACGCGCCCTGTCAACTCCAGACGTCTCCGCGCTCAGCGTCGGCCCAGTGCCGTCGGCCGCTTCCCTCGGCAGTCTGCCCGCCCGTGTCTCCCGCAAGGCCGTCCGCTCCGACCCCGAGCGTTCATGGGAGCATCCGCATGTCCGCCCGCCTCCACAGCACACGCGCCCCACACGCACCCGCGTCCGGTCGTGCTCTGGGGACGAGTCACCCACTCGTCTTTGGGGTGCGGCAGGGAGAGCAGACAGCCGCACACAGACCCCGGGAGGCCCGTGCGGCTGGCACGTGGGCCCGGCGCGTGGTCAGCAGCTGAGCTGCAGTGCTGCAGCTGCTTCTGGAACCTTCCGGGGCGCTGTCCTCACGTGCCCCCCACCCCCGTCCAGGTGAATACTGGGTGGACCCGAACCAAGGCTGCTCCCGGGACTCCTTCAAAGTCTACTGCAACTTCACAGCCGGGGGGCGACGTGCGTCTTCCCCGACAAGAAGTCCGAGGGGGTAAGTGGCCCGTCGCCCGCCCCGCCTCCCCGGCACGGCGGAGCCGGCCGAGGGCTCAGCCCTCGCACACATGCAGCTGTGGAGACAGACACCGGAGGGCGGCCGGGCGCGCGGCCCAGGCCTTTCCCCGGGAGGAGCCCTTAAGTGGCTTGCAGAGTTCTTGGTGATTGGGGGGGTCCCGGAAGTGGAGAGATGGGAGCTCGTGGGCATTTCTCCCACCACTCCAGTCCTGGGGTTTCAGCCGCTGCCTGGCTTAATCCCCCTTCAATGTCTCCGACCCACCTGAGACCCACAGGAGGACCTTGGGGGCAAAACTGAGCCCAGCGCACCGTTGGGGCGGGCTGGGCCCGGAGGCTGGCATCGCTGCTCTCTGAGTGCAGCCAGGCCGGGGTCATCCAGCGGGGAACTCGGGCCAGTGAGGTCCTGACCCACTGCGGTTTTGTGGGTGTTAACAGTGTGTACAGACAGGTGTGTGGGTGGCGTGTTACACAGACAGGCGTGTGTGTGGTGTGTGCACGTAGGTGAGTGTGTATGGCAGGTGTGTGCTGCTTTGTCGAGTGTGTGTATGTCTGAGCTGGGGCCACTTTGGCCCAGGACAGGTGAGGAGGACAAAGTCTCTACAGGGGAAAGTGAGACTTCGGCCACAGTGCCCCCTGCAGCAGCCTGAACACGGCCTCCTCCGATGTCCCTTTCGGGGGGCCGGCTGTCCTGTGACAAGGACAGCTGGGGCGAGGAGACCGTGCTTGCCTGGGGTTTCGGCCGGGCCCAGCCGGAGCCGGCAGCCTGTGGTCGTGACTCCCAGTGGCCTGCTCCCGAGCCCGCGGCAGAGCTCCTGACCCAGCCTCTGACCCGCGGCATCACGGCGCCTCAGCCCCGGCAGAGAGCAGGCCCTAAGTGGGGTCCCTGCCCTTCCATCGGGGGGGACAGACGCTTGTCCCTTCTGAGGACGCGTCTGCTTCATGCTGCTTCATCAGGGACACACTAGAGGAGCCCAGGACATTGCTGGTGCTGTAGGTCGCTCGTCCCATAGAAAAGGCCCTGCCATACGCACCTTACACACGTCACACCCAGCTCGACCAGCTGCGTCACAGACACCCGGTGGGCCCTGGCAGGGTCCCCTGCCCACCCTGTCCCCAGGTCCTCCAATCCAGAGCTCAAATAGCGGGACACCCACTCGTTCTTCTCCGAACTCATCAGTGAGCGTCAGCTCTCACGATCGTGGCCCGTGACTGACCATTCATTCAGTTACTCCTTGCTCCCTCCCTCTCTCCCTCCCCACTTCCTTCCGTCTGTCCATCTGTCCCTCACTAGTATTTTCCAGCGGTTACCAAGAGCCAGGCACTGTGCTTCAGGCCGGATATGCAGCCAGTGACCCTGCGTTCAAAGCAGGCGCCAGACTCCCCCCATCCTCATGGTCTTCGGGGACCCCAGCTCTCTGAGGGTGGGGAGGGTAGAGGCGCCGACAGGAACCCTCACCTGGCCAGCGGGGAGGAGCCGTGTCTGCAGGACGGGCGCCGCGCGGGGGCAGGAGGAGTAACCACACTGTTCTGTTTCTCTCTCTCTCCGCCGCCCGCCGGATGTTTAGGCCAGAATCACCTCTTGGCCCAAAGAAAACCCGGGCTCCTGGTTCAGTGAATTCAAGCGCGGTAAACTGGTAAGGCGCCCCCCCGCCGCGCGGTTGTCCCTCAAACCCGCCCGTTTCCTATCTTACAGAGGAAAATGGCCCGCTGGCCCAAAGAGCAACCCTCTACCTGGTATAGTCAGTTCAAGCGAGGGTCCCTGGTAAGTGCCCCGGGGCTGCCTGCTTGCCGCACGGCCTGACTCACGGCTCTGCATGGGACACGGCCGCCCCGAGCCACACCTGCTGTGCCCCACGGCCAAACCGCTCCACGGCACGTGGCAGCCAGACGCCGCGTCGGCGCCCACTCCGGCCACCCCCGCAGCAGCGCCGGTCAGCCTGTGAGCCGCTGCCACTCAGTGCAGGGCCTCGGCCGGCGTCCAGGGCGCCCGGGGCCACGCGGGGCTGCCAGGGACCGAGGCCCCCGACGACAGGAGCTGGAGGGCCTTGTTCTGCCCAGCCGCGCAGGCAGGTCCTGGGCCTCTCCCCCGTCCAGAGTTCTCGCCACGAGCCATCCCCCGGCCCCCGCCAGCAACTGCCGGGCCCCAAGGGGCCTCTCATCCTCGAGCTGGCTGTGGGTGTCTCCACTGCACCCACAACAGCTGTGCCCGTCCCTCTTTGAACTTCGGGGGAGCCGGCCTTAATTAATTCTCTCTAGAAACGGAGAGTCGGCACCCCTCGACAGAACTAAACATGTGGCTTTTCCAGCCCGGCGAGCCTGGGCCGGCTTGGACTACTTCCGCCAGGCCAGTGGCTGTTCCCGCGCAGGGAGCATTTGTCCCTGAACGCGTGGAGTGTGACAGGGCCCTGTCCTGGAATGTGGGCAGAGTCCACGCTCTTCTCCTAGCTCACAGGCCAGACGTCCAGCACGTGGCCCACGGCAGAGGTGCTGTCAGGGCCCCACTTTGCTTGTTATGGTCACTTCCTCGTGTCTAGCTGTCCCCCGCTTCAGCGGCCCCTGAAGGCGGCCCTGCCTCACTCGGAAGCCAGCTCTTGGCCTCCATGACGTCTAGCCTGCCTATCGGCCTTCGGTCCCTGCAGCCCAGCCTGTCCGCGGGGCACAGAGGCCGCGTTTCCCGCATGGGCTCAGAGCGGTGGCTTGCAGGCGGCTTTGGCCCTGTCACACCTCCTGAGGCTCCTTGTTCCCAAACCTCACGGCACTCTGTGGCTAGTGATTAACATCTCACACCCTTGATGTCCCTGATTTCTAAGTCACTGCAGGCGGGGCAGACGCTGAGGTTCCCACTCGCCTAGCCGTCTGCAGACACCGCCTCAGGCCCCCGCCCGTCCCTCTGTCCTGTCTCCCCGCCTCTCCCGCACTGTCCTCAGGAAGGGTGTCTGGCACGCAGAAGGACCTGAAGTGGACTCCCGCTCAGAGGGGGCAGACCTGGTGCCCGGGCTGCTCGAGGGCAGGCAGGAGGGCGGCACAGCGGTCAGGCGGGGAAGGGACCAGGGGGTGGTGCGGCCCCCAGACTCAGGGAGGCAGCGCTTAGCCCTGCCTTGCCCAGACAGACCCCTCACCCCCGCACCCACTCACCATGCTCCCAGGAAAGGATCACGGAGCACCCACCCCCCAGAAAGCCCCCTCCCACTCTGTCCGATTTCACAGTTGATCAAGGATGGGGGCGAAGGACAGTTCAGGGAAGATGCCAGTGTTCCCTTTGTCCCCACCCATTTCTGGTCCTCTGTGCACGTCGTGAGTGGGCAGGACACAGATGCAGGTTCCTCCCCAAAGAAACAGTGCTTCATCTGGGCGGCCGCTGAGGCATCGTGCAGAGACCCTCTCCCCGGGGAGGCAGGGCCTCACAGTGGGGCACCGGGCTTCAGGTCCTGCTGCGTCCAGCACCGCCCGCCCCTGTCCGCGCATGTGTCCTCCTCGAGTCAGTCACCTTTCCTCCCACAAGGAGCGCCGCTGGTCTGGAGTGCGGTTGGTATTCAGGGCCTCCGTGAGGCCCGCCTGCAAGGTTCCCGGCACCGCCTGCAGAGCGGTGCTGGCCAGTGGCTCTGCTCTCCCGCCCCGTGGGAAGGAGCAGGGTCTGGGCCTGGCCCTGCGCCCTCAGCTGTGTGGTTACGTGTGCAAAGTGAGAGGGCAGCATCCACTTAAATTCTCCGTTGGTGTGCGGGATGGCTCTTTGGGATGGACTGGGGGCAGGACAGCGGTGCGGTGGCAGCGGCGAGGGCGGGGCCCACTGGCCTCGAACCCTGATGTTTGTCCACTGCATCACCTGACACGGACACGCGATGGCCCTCACCTGGCCAGCGTCTGCGAGGAAGGCCTGGCCTTTCGGGCAGAGATGGCTCTCTGCTGGGACTGGGCGCCGGGGAGAAGCACCTGCGTCCTCGGCCGTATCGAGGGGCTCAGAAAGCTGGGGTTCGCAAGCAAGATGGAGACTGCAGGCCTCATCTCTTAGGGTGCCCTGTTCCAGCCCCAGGCCCCGCTGAGCCGAAGAGCCCGGCTGTGGGAAGTTGAGCTGGCGACTCTGGAGAAGTCACTTGAGGACCAGCACGTCCTCTTTGCCTGATGCCTGGCCTGGGCTTGGGGCAGAGCAAGGGTCGTTCCACCAGAGTGCCCCACCAAGCACGGCACGGTGGGGCACCCCGCACCCCTGCTTTCCCCCGGGTGGCCTCCCACGGCTCCCCTGTGCCCCATGAGGGCACCCAGTCACCTCAGCCCTTCGGCTCTTGGCCCTGTGGCTTGTGACCTTCCCCGGGCCAGGGTTCTTGCCTGCTGGCTGAGCGCCTCACTCCCCAGGGCCTCCTGCCCGCTCCGCCTCCCGTTCTCGTGGCCCTGGGCCAGGACTGTGGTGCTCGGCAGGGGGTTTCCATTTATCAGTGTCGTCTGACGAGCACTCTGCTCTCTTCAGGGCACAGTGACAGGGACACACTTGCTCTCAAGGAAGCTCACAGTTGCAGGAGAGGCTACAGACCAGGCACCTGGTACCTAGGATAGGAGGGTCCGGGCGCCAGTTTGGGGGCCTCACAGCTGGCAGGGAGCGTGGATGCCGAGCCAGGCTGGGTGGGGGGCCACGGGCACCTACCCAGGCAGGCTTCCTGGAGGAGGAGGCACATGAGCTGAGCCCTGGCAGAGGAGTAGGGTTCAGCCAGGCACAGAGAAGTGGGTGTGTTATTCTGGTCTCTGAAGGAAGCGAGGTGTGGCTTGCTCTGTCCCACGGACCCCGCGAGCATGCGCTTCCCGCTGCGCCCCGGTGTGCCTCGCGCTCCGGTGGACTGCGGTGGACGAAGCTCGAGCCGCCCCGCTGCGCCCCCCTCACTGGGCACCCCCTCCCCGCCCCCGCAGCTCTCCTACGTGGACGCCGAGGGCAGCCCTGTGGGCGTGGTGCAGATGACCTTCCTGCGCCTGCTGAGCGCCTCCGCCCGCCAGAACATCACCTACAACTGCTACCAGTCCGTGGCCTGGCAGGACGCGGCCACCGGCAGCTACGACAAGGCCATGCGCTTCCTGGGCTCCAACGACGAGGAGCTGTCCCACGACAACTGTCCCTACATCCGCGCCCTGGTGGACGGCTGTGCGCGTGAGTGTCACCACGGTCCACTCGCTCAGCCGTCCGGACTCGCCGGGCAGCGCGTGGCTGGCCCAGGCTGCCCCACGTGGGTCAGGAGGGAAGGCCGGGACCGGACAGGAGGGGCCCGTGGCCCCATCCCTGGTGTGACGTGGCGCCCAGGACGAGGGACTGTTGTGGGTCCACTTCGGAACTAAGGCCCCTGTCCTTAGAAAGGTCCTTCCAGGGAACGGTCGGAGCCGAGGCTGGCCTCGCTCCCAGGAATACGGCTGTGCCGGGCAGTGGTCTGCCACTGAGGGCGACCACACAATCACGGCTGACCGGCCGTGGCCAGCCCTGCCGTAGCCCGGCCTGCACCAGGCCATCTCCCTGGACCCCAAGCTGCCCACTAGGGAGGGCGGCCCTGCTCCCGGCAAGGCCTCACAGGCCTGAGAGGCGGGAGGCTGCCTGGGCCCCCAGCCGAGAGTCAGCCCCCTGAGCTGCACCTCCAGGGGTGGGCAGCCCCCCAGTCTGAGCTGTGTCCTTGTGTCCTGGAGGTCATGAGGGCAAAACCATGCACAGAGGGTAGGTAGTCCTGTCCAAACCCTCGGACGTTGCCTTCAGGTAGCCTTTTAGAGGCTGGAGGTGGAGTGCAAGAAGCACTGCCTGTCGCATCTTGATCTCAGACCCCATTCTGTTCACCATCTGTTCTCCAGACACCTGCCCTAGGCCCCAGGCCAGCTCCCTCGGGGACAGGCTGCTGTGGGCTCCACCCCCACTCAGGGTCCAGGGCCAGCCCAGCACCCCTGGAGGGCCCTCTCTGTTGGCCGCCTCCTGGGTCCTGATGTCCTGGGCCGAGCTCCCGACGGTGCTGGGTCTGGGGCGTCCCGAGCACGCAGCCACCTCCACCTGCACGAATGGCCAGGGTGCCCTGTGGGTCCGTCCCCAAGTGCAGGTGCCCGAAGGCACGCGTGGGATGTGGGCTTTTCCCTCGTGACTGCGGAGGGTCCAGCGCTGTGTGGTCCGGGATGGCAGGGCCAGCAGGCTCGGCCGGGGGAGGAGAGGCAGTGCTGGGCCAGGGCAGGGCTAGGAGGTAGCCGCCTCTCAGGAGCAGGGGCTCTGCGGACCAGGTCCCCAGCTTGCCCCCACCCCCACCCCGACGCCCTGGGAAGTTCCTGCTCCCCACAAAAGGGTCTGTTACAAAGCCCAGGGGCTGCTTAGGTGACCAGAGAGGGAGGGTGACCAGAAGGGGTGAGCAGAGGGCGTGACGCGGGAGCCCCGACGCCGCCGCTTCTCCTGCCCGCAGGTGAGGAAGGGTTACCAGAAGACGGTGCTGGAGATCGACACGCCGAAGGTGGAGCAGGTGCCCGTGGTGGACATCATGTTCAGCGACTTCGGGGACGCGGCTCAGAAGTTCGGATTTGAAGTGGGGCCGGCCTGCTTCCTGGGCTAGGGGCCACGCGCTCAGCCCGACCAACCTCGTGACCTCAGCGCGCCGCCTGTGGGCGTCCTGGACAGTGGAGGCCCCTCGTCCCCCCGACCTCGTCTGCGCCTCGGCACCCCGCCGGGCCGCACCCCAAACCAGAGAGAGCAAAGGGAAAGAGCCATGTCCCCACCCCAGAGCCGAATCACATGACCTAGACGCCCCGCAGCGCTCGGCCGGACCGCCGTCCCCGGGGGGCAGGGCGACTGCTCGACGCCCAGCCGCCGACCGCGCTCGTGGGAAGTCGGGGGCCCGGCCAGGCCGCAGTGTGTGGAGATCGCTTCTGTTACAAAGCTCCACTTGAAGACGTGTTCCCCCGACCTTCAAAATCTGTCCTGAGGCAAGCCACGTAAAGTCACCCCCACCCACCACAGCCTCCGGTCCCAACACACGATCCATTCACAGGCCAAACGTCACTCTCCCTGTGCCTTTCCGGTGGATTAAAGGTGCTCTTGTTTTTGTGAGTTTTAAGTAAATATTTGTATTGTATTGTCATGAACGTTCAGTGTCCCTGACTTTCAATCACACACGTAAACCCAGCTCAGTCCCACTGGGAGAAGGGGACGAGGGGCGGGTGCCCACTCTGGACGCAATCCGAGCCTGCCGAGACGTGGGAGCCGCACCGCCCGGGCCCGGAACACGCCGGAAACCAGAAACGTGCCCAGAGCGGCGAGAAGTCCCGGTGCCGTGGAAGGAGCAGGTGCCAGTGGCCTTTCCAGCAAGATTTGATTAGCTCTGGACGTTTCTTACTGGGGAGGAAAAAAAAGAACTTTATACTTTGCCTTTTCTCTGTGCACTTAGATGAACGGGCGGGCCGAATTGACTTGGAGCCTGTCCTTTTCCCATCGTTCCTCCTGCAGAGCCTGGGGGAGGATGCCCAGGGCAGGAAACCCCGTTTCCTGTAGATGCCGGACGGAAGCCGGTGCGCGTTCTCACACTTCTCCCTTGCGGTGCTATCTGTCTTGAGATCTTGAAGGCGGCCTGGGGGTACCTGGCCATGCCTCATCCCCCCACCCCGCCAAGTTCCTCCACAATCCCCATTTTTGCCCAGGACGTTAAGATAAACGCACGTAGCCTTGCTCCCCGCTGGGCCCCTGGCTCTGACGCCCCCAGATGGTGCTCGGAGGCCCGTGACCGGATGTGCGTCTGCGACCTGAACGTGCACAGCGCAAGACGCTCTCCGCACCGCGCACGGAGTCGCCCTCGCGGAGCGCACTCGGCCGCCGGGTGTTTGTGGTGCTAACCTCTGTCTGTTCCAAGAACTGTCCTGAAGCTGCTCGGCGGTCCCCGCACTGGCAGCGGCCTCCACGGACAGAGCCACGTGCAAGGAAGTCTGTCCCGGGGCCGCCAGCCCCCGGAACACGGTGCGCGTCTCCATCTGCAGCGTGCGGGGTGCGGGCCCGGCCGGCCAGGCTCCCGGGGAGCAGTTCTTTAAGCGCGAGGCGAGGGGCTGCCTCGTGGGCGAGGACCCGAGGGCCGGCGGGGAAGAGCGTCCCTTTACTGTGAAAAGCTAGCCTCGTGCAATGCCCTTTCTCTCCGCGGCGAGAGAGGCCGGGCCCCAGGGCCCTGCTCAGCCCCCTCGGGAGGAGCTGTGGCCTGTCACAGCTCTGGTGCTGTCCTCCACCCACCCCAGCCCATCGGAAAGTGGCTCCAGCTGAGGAAGCCACAGCAGAGCCACCCAGGGGACCAGGCCCCGCTCTTGCCAAAGGAAGTCTGGCTTCGCATGTCCCTCGAACCCGGGACCTTCGAAGCACGCGCCCGTGACTGTCACGTTCATCTCTTCACACGCAAAGCCATACCCTAGGATCGCCACGCCCTGCGGGGGTCCCTCTAGGTCATGTGATTCCGGTTTGACTTCTCATCCCTCCTGAACCCGCCCTTTCTTCTGTCACTTTCTTCCTCCGTTGGTCCCTTCAAAGCTGTTGTAATTTGTACTGAAGTCAAAACGTCTCCCCAGACCACCTGGCTACCGTATATTGCAATAAAATTACTTCTTATATTTGCAGAAATTCTTTTGGCGTATTTTTTTTTCTTCGTAATCTATATAATTGGACACGTTGATGAATAGAAAGCAAAGACAGCAAACAGAAGCCTACGGGAAAGATCCTAGGACACCAGGCCCTTGAAAACATAATGTCAAATGACACGTCGTCCGTTTCCAAAACATCCAATACACGTGTTCATAAGTTTCAACTGTAACGCCCAGGAAAGGGTGTTTTAAAATAGTTTAAACCTGTGTAACAGAAGAAGAATTGTAAGTTTTCAATAAATCAAGTTTCCTGTTTCCACAGTAAGTGCATGTGATTGGCTGTCTTCTTACACGTGACCAAGGCCTTCCCTGCATCGAACCCAGGGGTGAACCCAGCCACAGGCCAGTAGAAGCTCCTCTCTTGGCCATGGTCACAGCACAAGGTGGGGGCGCTGCCCAGGCCACCCGCCTGCAGACAGAGCTGGGCCCTGGGTGCCGCTCGGACGCGAGGCTTCCTGGGGGCTTCCACAGCTCTTGGGTGTCTGGACTTGACGGTGTGCAGGCCTCGCCCTCACCCTGGGCTCAGCGCTTTGGGTGGCACGTCCCCGGGCGGCAGTCCCACCATGCTGTCCAAATGGGTGTGCGGCCCGTCCTGGCCAAGGACCCTGAGCAGAAGTCACACATGGATCTTCCCGTCTGAAGTAGTGGTTCCCTCCTGCATGTCACCGGCCATGTTCCACGGAGCAGCCGCATCCCCAGCAGGTTCCTGGAGCAAGTCCCTGGCCAACCTTGAACTTGTAGCACAAGTGAGAAAGACATCTGCCTTCCTTGAAGCCACGGTTGTCGGAAGCTGTCCAGCCGCAGAACCCAAGCCGGTGCTTCTCGGACGGACTCTGGCCCCCGCCTGGTGGCCACAGTGCAGCCTCACTGCCCCTGCAAAGCCCTGGGCGCCGCCCGCTGCAGGCCCGCAGAGTCGGTCCCTGGGGCAGGCCCATCCTCTGTGGCCGGACAAGGCCTCCTGACGACTCAGCATGCTCAGAGCTGACACCCACTGACCTGGGCCATCCTGAAGGAGAGCGACCACGCAGCCGAGGGCGGGGAACTGCCTTCACGACAGACGGACGTCGGCAGCGTCCCCGACGTCAGCCCTGGAGGCTGGAACTCTCATCAGAGGAGGGAAGGCCCCCTGTCACCGAGGCAATGTGTGGTCACGTGGTCATTTGCTCCTGTGACGGCTTGTAGGCATGTAGTCAGGAGGGGTAGAGAGTGGCACAGGCTGGCCACTCCGACTGCCCTTGGCCAGGGTGACATGAAAGACGGAAACTCTGGGAAGACAGGCTGGAGCAGGATGAGAGTCCACGGCCCGAGGGGTGTCCGGCCCTGAGGGGCAACCACTTCCTGGGTCAAGTTAAAACACGGAACTGAGAAACGCTTCGGGGGACCAACGAAAACGCACGCTCTGGCATCGCGGGTTCGAGCGGCAGGCCCCTTGCCCAAAGCGGCGTGGACGATGGCGGAGCCTGATGAGTGGCTCGGGACGGACTCTCGCGGTGTGGCGTGGTGCTGCGCCAAAGCCGGACAGGTGTGGAGGCTGCTGTGGGAGCATGAGGCAGAGACGGGCAGAGGCGGCAGTGCCGACGCTGAGGCCTGAGCCGGCACAGGGAGCTGCAGGATCCAGCAGGCGGGGGCCCATTGCCTTCTAGAGAGGGGTGTCCTGCAGGCGGAGCCCCAGCCCCGCCAAAGGAGTCAGTGACTCCCAGGATCCAGGACAGTTACAGGGTCACAGGGCCCCCAGGTCTGCACCGGCCACCCAGTGCCCCTTGGATGTGGCGGGGGGAGCCTGTCACTGAAGACAGGTGCTGTGACCTGAGTCTCAAAGGTCACAGACTGAACCTCGAGAAAGGGAGGGAGGGAGGGAGGGTGGTAAGCGAGACCCTCCCGGGGGCCCTGCAGAGCCCCCACTTCTCTATGCATCTTCCCTCACCTGGAAACCTGGTTGAGGAGAGCACCTGGTCTGCTGGGCGGCGACACGGGAGACCACGCGGCGGCCCATGCAGCCCGGAGCCCGGAGGGCAGCGCATGCGCACGTGCGCGGAGCCTGGAGCGCAGCGCGTGCGCACGTGTGCGCGCCCCGGAGCCGGCCCCCACGCCACACACGCAGCCGCACCCGTCACGCCCCAGCGACTGTCAGCGACCCGCGGCCACGCCCCCCACTCCCCCCCACGCCCCATCCTGGGGCGGGGACTGCTGGAGGCATGAGCTGAGGTGACACCTCGGGGGAACGCCTGCCGTGGGAACGACGGCGCCCCCGCCCGGGCCTCAGGCTTAGGGTTCGTCCACAGCCCACGCGTCCGTCTGGGGAGCCTCGAGCGCCATGGCCGTCTGTCTGCGCTTCCTCGGAGGAGAAGCCGGCCCGGGAGACGAGCGGGCCCGGCCTTCGCCTGCCCGCAGCGTGAGCCGGGCTGCGACCACCAGCGCGGTCCCTCCAGCCGTGCGCACCGGAGAACCGGCCTGGCCAGGTCTCCACAGGGCCGAGACCTGGAGGGCCCCAGCCCTGGGCGCGCTCTGCAGCCATTCCCCCCGCGCCCTCCGTGCGAAGAAGCCAGGGGCCCGTGGGCGCTGGGCCGGCCCCTGCGCCCTGCGCCCTGCGCACCGGCCACAGCTGGGAGAGTTGGTGGGGCTGTGATGGCCAGCAGCCTCTCTGGGCACCCGGCCTGCGTTTCCCACGTCCGTGACAGGAATGGCAGCTTTGGACACTTTCCCGGGTAGGCTGTGTTTGAGGGCGCAGGACAGACACCCAGGGCCAGGTTTGGGGACAGGAGATGGATGTGACAGGGGCCGAGTTTTCGGAATGAAGACCTGGCCTGTGGTGGCGGAGGGTGGGGGGAGGCAGGGAGGGCTGCAGAGTCCCTTTGGCAGCACAGAGGGGTGTGAAGGACCTCAGTGCGGCCGCCCCTGCCTGTCAGCATCTCCCCGGCTCCTCGAGGACCCCTCCTCCCCTACCTCTGACGCTCCGGCCTCTCGCTCTTCCCAGACCCACCAAGACCTCCTCCCCTGTGCGAGACTGTCACCCACACCGCGTCTGTGCTCAGACCCCACCGCACGCAGGCTTCGAGAAGCTCACCCCTGAGGCTCCGGCGCCTGGGAGCTGGAGACGGCTCGGGCTGGGGGCCTCTCGGGCCAGAGCAAACGATGCGTTCTAGAGCGCCTACCAAACTACGCCTGTCCGGAGGTGATGGGGCGCGGCTGGAAGCAGGCAGGACCGGAGTGTCAGCCACAGGAGCAGGGGCACGCGGATGAGACCTCAGCTGCCTGACTTTCTGCCGAGGGCACGCCTCATCCGTGTAAGGCAGGGGACGTTGCCGAAGAATCAGGAGGCTGTCCCATTAGGCTGGGGACGTGGTGTCGCAGACCAGGGGTGCAGCAATGGCTGGAGATTGGGGTGAATTGCCTGAAAAACGGGGAGCTGTGGCGAGGGAAGCCCTAAACTCTGCTCACAACACGATTTCCCTTCCCTGGGTGGCTGCTGGTCTGAACCGGCACAAGGTGAGTGCCGGGGACCGTCCTGGGGACCCCGCTGGGAGGCTGGCAGGCATTCCAGCGCTTCTCAGGGTCAGGGAGGCGGTCTGCATTCAAGCCCCATCTGGTGGGTGGACTCGCGCCCTCAGGCTTTCTGCAGAGACCCCCAGACGACCCGACCCTTAAGGAAAAAGGACAGAGAAGCTCAACCCACGGATTAGGGACCCAATAGAGCCACCTTAACAAGCCCAGAGCCAGGTCCCCCGGATCGAAGTGGCCCTGCCACCTGCCAGCACAAAGCTCAGTTCTCCCGAGAGGAGCAGGGACTCAGAGTCTCCGGGACGCGGTGCCCACAGGGCCCAGCACAGGGTCAGGGTTTGCTAGACACACAAAACCGGGAGGACCGAGGCCCGTGATGGGGGGAGGAGCCAACGGGAACAAGTGGGCGGAGCCTCGTGTGGTGGAACTCATGGACGGGACTTCCAATAAGCAGGGTACACACTGAACAATGTACAAGAAAGGACGGTGTAACGGGTGAAGAAATGGGGGATTTCAAAAGAGACAAGACTCTAAAAAGTGAACCAAATGGAAACACGAGGAAAATGCAATACCGGAAATAAAACATTCAGCAGGTGGGCCACAGAAAAGGGTTTAGTGACCGTGACGCCACCCCAGCCGAGCTTCCAGGCGGGGGCACAGGAAACGAGGTGTGTTAGGTGCGCGAGGCCACGCCGCGAGCGCCCACGGGAAGACGCAGCCGCCCTGAGCCGTAGGGGAGAGGGAGGGCGGGCGGGCGGGCAGGGGGAAGGGTGCTCGCAGAAACGTTAGCCAAAGACGGCTCAGCGGGACCAGTTAGCGGGGCCTCCAGGTCCAGCGACGCCCGAGCAGGTGCAGCGAGAGAACCACAGCGAGCCAGGCCCCCCGAAACCAAAGGGGAGGAGACGGACTGGGTGCGGGGCCAAGGGGGGGACGGCGGGGACCGGGGAGGAGGCGTCTCGCGCTGACGGAGGGTGGCAGGCGGTGGGAGAGCTTCCCTCGGACGACGCGCGATGAAAACCCTGGACCAGAAAGCAGCAGTTCCCACGGTTCCAGAGCGGAGGCAGAAGCAAGGACGTCGCCGGGGCAGTGGGGTTTATGTCGAAGCGAAATCTATAGCAACAGCAGGGGACGGGACTGCGGGAGGTCGGACGTGACCTGCGAAGTGGCGCAGTGGTCCCTGGAAGGGGACCGTGATCGCCGAAACACACACGAAGAGAGTTCCGACGCCCACGCGCTAGAATGCAGAGGTCACGTCGAGACTCACGGCGCGGACAGGTGCAGCCAGCTGCGCGGCGGGGGCGGGGCGCCCTCAGCGAGGAGAGGAACGATGGGGGCGGGAGTCAGTGGGCTGGGGGGAACCTGCGGCGGGAGGCGCGGGATGGGAGGGAGGCGGCGAGCGCCCCGGGCACCTCTGGGGAGCTCGCCCCTTTCCTCCTCCGGGCCTCAGTTTCCCCATCCCTAACAAGTGAGGCCCTCAGAGGCACAGCGGCCGAGTGCGCCTGGTCCCGTTTCTCCTCCACGGTGTTTCATCGCGGGTCTGGTTTCGTTTCTGGCACAGACAAGATCCTTCGGGTGTCACCATCTTTTTAAATGAATCCAAATGTAGTTCGTTTAATTTATTGAAATTGTAACTGCAAAAGTCCATTGATTCCTTGAGCTTTGAAGGTCGACTTGTAAACTTTATTCTGTATATAGCAGGAAAATGTTAATAACCCCTTTTAAGGGGTTTGTGAATCATTCTTGTTCCATTTGGTGACTTAGTTAATGTAACAGATTTAAGCATGGTAATTGCATCTGGAAAATGAATCTATTCAAATTTGCATTTCGGTTGCCTACCTATAAGGAAACCTTCTGAGTATAAGCTAATTTTTAGAAATCTAAGAACAGAAACAGGATGAACTTTGGGGTCTTAACGGTTCCGAAAATACAAGCAGAGCGAGATTTCCACATCGGCCACTAAGCATTCGTGACTGGGGTGCACGCTTTCACCGGGGTGTCATTCGTCCCTCCACCAGGCCCCGCGGGGTCCGAGGGCGACCACCCATCTGCCAAGCACTGGTCATTCAAGGCGGCAGGCGCGGCAGGTACAAGCTGATCCCGGGAGCCTGTGCAGGGGGCGTCCGTGCTGGGCGGCGGCCTGGCCTTAGAGACGCAGCGGGGCCCTGCTCGGCGCCCTGGCTCCGTGGCCCTGGGCAATGCCGGGTGGTGGCAGAACCGCAGCACGGTGTCCTCGTCTGCGCATGAGGGCACCGTGGCACCGTGAGGGCGCCATGGCACCGTGAGGGCGACGTGGCACCGTGAGGGCGATGTGGCACCGGCAGCAGAAAGCCCGCAAGGGCGGGCGGGGGCCCAGTGTCGCTGATGGAGAGTGGGAAGGGACGAAGGGTGGTCTAGCGCCTCCCGGTGGGGCCTCAGCCCCACTCCGTGGTGCCTGCGTGGGGAGCCTGGGGCTTCCTGGGCCGTGAGTGGCCGCCCGGCCAAGTGACGGGATGCCTGTGAGTGGGGTGTTTGTGGGGCCCCGGGCCTGCCACCCCACAGTGCACTCCCGGACAGCCCCCGCCTACGACCGCCCAGAGCTCTGCGTGGCACACCCCACGTCTGCTGCAGAGCAGGCGATCCCCTGACGTCCGGCAATGACCAGGACATGACGAGACACAGGCTGTGCGGGAGCCCAGGGGGGCCCCGGCCGCCACGACAGGACATGTGTTCAAAAAACAACACAGAACGGCAGCCCCCGAGCGCCGAGTGTGAGGCAGGCGGGGGCCCCGTGTGCCACCGCAGCTCCGCTCACGGCACCTCCTCGCCTGAGAAGCCCGGGTGTCCTGGGCGGCCGGGATGCTGCCCGGTGCCTCAGCGGACAGTGGGTCCAGCCCATCAGCCCCTGCGTCCCTGGGCTGAGCTAGCAGGGATGACAGGCGGGGTGGTGCTGGAGGGGACCCCACCCGCACGTGCGGTGACGAGCTCGGCCCGCGTGCCTCTCAGCACCACTGCCGTCCGTCATCCGCGTGTGCTTCTGATGGGCCCCCAGGTCCGGCCTTTCGTCTCCTTGCCCTGAAATCAGCCAACGGCACGCTCACCTGTCCAGAACCCGCGCCCATCTGCGGGGGGCCTCAAAGCGCACACCCAGGGGCCAACTGTCCCAGATACACGGACGACCCCACGACCTCGGCCCTCGGGAAGCTTGACAGAGTCGGAGGACGAGCCACACTAAGGGACATGTGGCAGCTCATCGGCTGGACAGAGAGGACGGCCAGGCCCGTCCCTCTCCGCACCCCACCCCATGCCAGGCTCCCACGGGCCACACGCCGCCAGTCCCTCAGGCCGCTCCTCGGAGCACGCGGCAGGAGCGACCTGGGGTCCGGGAACGCTGGGCGGATGTGATGAAGGGTTGACAGAAGACTCCAGCGAGGTGAAATGAAGATGTTTCCGGCAAACGAAAACGGACTGAGGTTATCACCTGCAGACATGCGTCAAGAACAAACAAACACCACCGTGTGATGGGGAGGGGTTTGTCGGCAGCGAGCAAACGATGCCGGCTGACGGCGGGGGCGGGAGAGGGGTAAGGGTGACGGATGCCGTGACGGTGCGGATGGCGGCCCCCTGGGTCGCCACGGTCTCACTCGAAAGCAGGCGAGGCTGGGCAGTGGTCCGGGCTGGGGTCGCCCCGCCCAGCGCCAGGTCCTCTGGCCTCGACCTCGACCCTGTTCGCAGGGGAGCCAGCCCCGGCCTGGGCTGGTTGCTCCACACTCACGGGGACACGATGTCCCTCGGCGATGCCAACAGGCTTGCAGAGGGTGTCGCCTTCCTGCTGGGCCCCATGAGACACCCCCTGAACCAGGCTCACTTCCCCCCACAAGGACCCCCGCTCCCGCTTGGACCTGCTCCCGGACCCCCTCCCAGAAATGCCTGCCTTGTCTGTGGCGTGAGGAAAGCCCAGCCCCCACCCCCCTCGCAACACGCCAACCCCAAACGCCCCCGAGGCCTTCACTGCGGACCTGAAGGGCGGCTGTAGACATTTCCCGCCCTCGTACAATTTCAGGAACACTCGGGGCCCGAGCCGGTCACTGGGCACGTGACATGGAGGAAGAGTAAACAATTCTGAGCACCTACTATGTGCCGAGCACGGCTGACACCAGCCCACTAGGTGGTGGGTCCGTCATCTGCATGTCCCAGGTGAAACGCTGGAGTCACACAGCTGCTAAGAGCCAGACGCTGGTGTCTGGGCTCCCTGAGACCCTGGGGGTCACCGGCGCCGTTCGCCACACCCCAAGGCGAGGGTGTGCCTTGCGCCCCCAAACCCCGGCGGCCACACTCCACGTCCTGCACCGCCAGGGGAACCGCACGCTGCCCGAGGGCGCACACGCTGGGGCGCTCGGTGAAGCGGTCCCGAGGACACACAGCGGTGGACGCCAAGGAGGGCCGGGCGGTCAGGGTAACTGGGAATTTATACCTCGGGAGGCAGGGGACCGGAGGGGCTGGCCCAGCGGACACACGCGGACGGCTCCCCGCAGTCCTGCCCGCGCCTCCTGTGTTTACGATCTTAACTGAGCCTGCAGGCCCCAGAGGACTGGGGGAAAACACATCTCGCCGTGGCCGCCCGACCTCCTGCACAGGTGCGGGAGAGGTGGTCTGCACCTGCTGGCAACCCAGGGAGAACAAGTCAGGAAGTACGGGCTTCGGGGTGGCTTCGCGCATGTGTGTGGTTGCCGTTTGGTTGCGTGTGTTCCTAAAGCTTGCAGACAATCCAGAACAACCCAGGAGGGCGTGCTCATCCGAGCTAAGCCTGTTCTCCCGCCCCCAGCCCTCCCTCCTGCCTCTGTTCCCCGGGGGCAGGGCCTGCGCTGCTCTGCGACTCGGCCACTTCCGCACCGGCCCGCGCCGTGGGGAGACCGGAGCGCGTTACCTGCTCTCGGGCTCGGTTCCCAGGGCCCTCCTGCAAATGTGTTTACTCTGCATCAAAGGGGGGGGGGCCGCGGCCCGCGACATTTGTTCACGGCCGGGGTTTCGTTTGGAAACTCACATCAGGGCAGGATTAACCTTGCCGAAGGGTATCTGGACGTGGGCGGAATGCACAAAGCTCATCGCCGCCTGGAATGGAATATTTACTGCAGGTAAGTACTCCTCCGCCTCCCTCGGCCCGGGCAGGTACCAACCACGCAAGGCAGGGCGGGACACGCGGCTTAGGCCTACATGCACAGACCTTCCCTCCACCCTCCCAGCACCCCTAACCCTGGTCGTCCCAGCCACAGGAATGGCCATGGGCAGCTGGGTGGGTTTGCAGACTCACGCCAGCATGCACATGGCCCCTGCCTGGGCTCCTTCTCACCTGCTACAGAGGGCAGCTGCCTGGAAGGCAAAGAGAACCTAGCCACAGTCACGGACGAGTCACCCGCTCTGTAACCGCGGAGATAAGAAAGAATGAGCCTGCCACTCCAAGTGAAGAATCCCAGGGAAGACTCCGATTGGCTGGCCACCTGCCAGTCATCATGATGAAGGGAAATGGGGTGGAGTTGCTGGGCCACCATGAGGGCCCTTGACCAGGGCTCAAGCAGCCTGACCACCTATGTGGCCTTTTCTGCTGGGAACTGTCCCAATTTCAGCAGCCAAATTCCATGTCCCAGAAACCCCTTGGTCTTGGGCAAACCGGAGCCCAGGAATCCCTCTAGGAATTTCCAGACCTGGTTGGTGAGTTGGATGAACAAGTTATGATCCGCTTCTCAAGCATTTCGTTTGGGCGATTTCCCCACGAAATATTCTAAGAAAAGTCGTTTCCAAAGGGACGACAAATAAGAACCGAGGCAGGGCCAGAGGGTCCTGCGGCTTTTTCCTGGGCGGAATGCAAAGTCCAGTGCCACCTCGCCTCATCTCGCGGTCAAACCGGAGCCATCGCTTTGGGAACCTCTGCTGACCCCCAGCCTCCCGGGGAGGCAGGCTCCCCGCTTTCCTCTCCCAGCTCAGAACCCCAGCTTCTCAAACAGGCCTTGGTGGGCGGCATGGCCTCCAGTGCAAAGCCTGCACCCCCACTCTGCACCCCCACTCTGGCTGGGACCCCCATCTGGGAGAGGCGCCTCGAACAGGGGCCTGAGGGTTGGGGTGGGGGCACTTCTGGAGACCCACCTCCTAGTTGTCCCAAATGTCACCGCTGTGGGCCCATGGAGGATGGCCGGACTGCGTCCCGGGGACAGCAGCCACGTTTCGTGGCCGTGGCTGGGTGGGCAGTCGAGAACGCCTGTGGTGTCTGACTCTGCCACGGCTGAGGAACCGGCCATCACAGCACACACCCAGGGGCCCTGGGGGCCGGGTTGGCCGGTCCCTGGTCCCTCCCCCGGGATCCACAGTCTGGCTCTCCCCTACAGGAGCCCGACACCATCCGAAGCCAGCCCTCTGTCCTGAGATTGGGCTGCCTTTTTGGAATTAAAAAGGCCTCAACGTCCAGAAGGCAGTTCGGGAAAACTGCCTCAGATGGTCCCCTGAGCAGACATCTGGGTGCTGCTGGGTCAGAAACGGGCCCCCTGCGGAGCCCGGCCTGGTGGGGCAGCTCGGCTACACCCAGCCAGCCCTGGCCGAGGCGTGGATAGGGAGGGGACCCGCCTCCGCTCAACTGGACATCTGCACCAAACCTGCCACCGTCCTTGGAGGGGGCGGTGCACACGCACAGACACACACGTGCTCACACTGTGCTCACACTCAGGCACGCACACACACTGACACACACATGCTCACACTGTGCTCACACTCAGGCACGCACACACACTGACACACACATGCTCACACTGTGCTCACACTCAGGCACGCACACACACTGACACACACATGCTCACACTGTGCTCACACTCAGGCACGCACACACACTGACACACACATGCTCACACTGTGCTCACACTCAGGCACGCACACACACTGACACACACATGCTCACACTGTGCTCACACTCAGGCACGCACACACACTGACACACACATGCACACACTGTCTCACACTCAGCTCACACACGCTGACGCACGCATTCACCCCCGTTGTGCACATGCTCCCGGGGGCCTGTGCACGTGCAGCGCCCCTTCTCAGTTGGAGCAGGCCCAGGCGCCCCCCTGCAGGGCGATGCCACGTGCCCGGGCGCCCCGCCTCCACCCAGGGGCCAGATCGTCCCTCCGCTCAGCGCCACTCCCACCATCTGCCGCCCAGGGCTCTGGGGCGGGCCGGCTGTGACAGTCGCCCACGTGTGCCGCTTCCAGGAGGCTCTGCCAAGCCCACACCTCCCGTTCCCCACGGCCCTGTGGGGAGGCAGGCTGGGGTCCCCCGACAGAGAAGGGGCCTGCGACCTCAGGAAGCAGGAAGGAGGTGAAGCCTGGGCGCTGGCCCGCTGCCCGCAGGCATCGGGATCTCAAGGCAGGGTTCTTAAATCCAGATGCCAGAGGACCCCCAAAACCGCCCGGACCCTCGGGGGCATGGCCGGCAGGCCAGAGCGCTTTGGCCGCTGCGGAATGTGCCCCCTCCCAGCCGGGCCCGTACTGGGCTCCCCGCCGAAGCCACTTCCTCCGGTAGAAGAAAGAGGTGATTCGGGGAAGAGACCCGGACCCCCCGGGAAGAAAGCCTTTGCCTCACAGTGGCTCAGAGACCCGCAGACAGGGGTGGCTGCCGGGCTGTATACACGAGGACGATTAGGGACCAGCGAGCTCCCCCCCACCTGCTCCTGACGGCCCGGGGAGGTGAGGTCGAGGCAGAGGGGGCCGCGGGGTCAGCGTTCCAGGTGGGAAGCCCGGCTTTAATGAGCCACACTGGGCCGACGAGCACAGGGCGGCCTGTCATCCCCGCGGGGGCGGCACAGCCTGAGCCGTGGGCACACCGGCGGCTTCTGTCACCGCTGCCGGGATGGACGGACGCGGCCGAGAGGAGGGGGCGTCTCTGCCCCGGGCCCCGCACACCTCTGCCGTGTTCCCCCGCATCCCCTAACGTGCCCAGGCCGGATGCTGACGCTTCGATGGCCAGCACAGAGCCAGTGCCACGACGGGCCCCCTGGAAGATGCCCAGGGTGTGGGGACAGCCCCCCGACTTCCCTCAGGAGGTGGAGAGTGGGGGAGAGGGCAGCCAGCAGCAAGACCCCGCCATGTGCCCCACTCCAGAGAGACGAGATCATTCCCGCGAGCCACCCGCCCCTAGGCTGAGCATCCCGGGTCCCCCTGGCTGAGCTGCCCCGTCCTGTCTAAACGTCACCCAGAGTTGTCAAATCATAGAAACTTCCGGCTGGCTCGCCCTCGAGACCAGCTTCCCAGCCCCCCGGTTTCCTCAGTGGCAGGTGAGGCTGCAAGCCACTGTGACCAGGGACACACAGGGGCTGGTGGCTGGCTGGGACCGGACCCGGACTCCTGGTCCTCTGTCTAAAACTCTTCCTGGAGCTCAGAGGAAGAGGCTAATCGTCGCCGGCACTCACCAGCACAGATGACAAGCGAGTTTCTTCCAGAGGACGCCCTTTGTGGCTTTTAAAACCCCAGCGCTTGCGAAGCCCAGGGACCCAGTTTAGTCGACTCAGGCGTGAATGTCCTGAGGACACGGCCCTCGTTTCTGCCGCTGCTCCCGGGATATCCACCCAGAGGCGCGCCTCTCAGCTCCCACGGGGCCCGCGTCCTACAGGGCCCTCCCAGCCCCCGGCACCTGTGCATGGACACAGGCCCTGGGTTGTGAAGGCCGTGCGTGCAACAATGACCGTCCCGGACAGACCGCCAGCGCCCGAGGGCAGGCCTGGGACGTCGTCTGTCTCGCCTCTGCACCTCCCAGGGTGCTCAGCTCAGAGAGGGGACCCCGTTAGCTCGTGTCCACTTTACGGGGGTCTGCAGCCAGGGGCTGGCAGCGACGTTCGCCGTTACGAAGCATCCGTTTTGCACGGTGAGACAGCTCTGGGGACCCGCTGTCCGACACGGCACCTGTCATGGGGGACGCAGCACACACCACGCTGTCTGGGAAGCGTGGAGCCCACGTCCGCTGCCCTCACACAGGCAAACAAAACCCTGCCAGGGACGTGAGGACGTGTGGGGGGTGGGTGGGCTGGTCTCGTGCCCTGGTTGTGGGCACAGCGTGCTTGTCCAAACCCGTCAAGATATCTACTGTAAACGTGCATGATCCTTGTATGTCGCACATACCTCAACAGAGCAGAAATTAAAAAAACAAAAAAGCCCGCGACGCCTCCCACGGTGACACCCGGGGCCACTTCGGGCGGCTGGTGCCTGCGTCTCACTCACGCGGGCAGCAGTGCAGGTGCCGCCCGAGGACGCTGCCGGGGAGGCCGAGGCCAGGACGCGAGCCACGCCAGCGCCATCCCCCACGCAGCAGCGCCCGCGAGGCCGGCCGGCGCCTGTGGGCGGGCGCAGACGCAGTGCTGGCCTTGCCGCGTGGCTTCTCGCCCGAGCTGTTCCCTCCCGGCTCAGAGCCCTCGGTGTGGGGGGCGGGGGGGATGGGGGGATGAGGGGGGAGGACTGGGCGCCCCCTCCACATCTGCGAACCTCACTTTCCCCCTCTGTGTAGTGGGGACGTAGCTCAGTGTCCCCGCTGACCTCGCCTCACGGGCCTTTCGGGAGGAACCAGCCGGCTGGGCGCGAGGCCGGCCAGGCTGCCACTGGCCATCAGCCAGGCGCCTGTCACTTCCTGCGTCTGTGCCGTGGTCATCGTTCCCATGCACGGTGGGGACGCTGAGGCCACAGGCGCTAAGCCACTCGCCCTCGGGCATGCAGAAGTGGCTGAGCTCAGACTCGGCCCACCGTCTCTTCAATTCAAAGCGTGAAGGTAGCTGTCACAGAGAACGGGCCCCATGACCCCGAGGGCATCCCCAGCGAGACTCAATGTGCGCGTGTGTCCCCTGGCCTCACTCACGTGCACAAACACACACAGCGCCCACACCTCACCTCCAACCGCCCCCCCACCCCCCCACACACACCCTGGGACATAATTTTCTCTGAGTTTCCTGAAATAAAACGGAGAGCTTGTTCCCAACGGGGAGTAATTGGCCGCCCAGGGCCAAGTCCTCACAGTGGCATGAAACGCGCTGCTGTGACAGGCGTGGGGACAAAGCTGCTAAAAATGAGACCCGGAGCCGCTGACGAGGGCCTCTCAGCAGCACTGAGAAGCAAAATATGGGTCGCGGGCGCTGCGGGCACAGCTGGGCGTCCCACGCAGCGGGGGCTGGTCGTGTGGGGCGGGGGCTGGCACGGGGCGGGGGAGGGTACTGGGATTGGCCACAGGGACCTCCTTGGGGCCTCAGAGGCTCCTAGCCTCAACCGGCGTCACAGCGTTAGACGCTCCTCGGCCGGGCAACAAGCAACGCCCCCATGAAGCCCTCTGCGGTGGCCGGCTCGGCCGCAGGAGTGAAGCCACTCATCTGGGAAGCTGGAGGGGACTTGCCCGCTCCCGTCCCGGAGTCTGGGAGCCCGGACGGTGTTGGCAGATCAGGTCTCTCCCAAGGCCTCTGTCCCGGCCCCATCACCACCATCCGTGTCCGGTCGTCCCTTCCCAGGGGACACCAGCCGTGTTGGACCGGGGCCCATGCCTCTGGCCTCGTTCTAACGTGATCACCTTAAAGGTCCAATGTTCAAGTCCAGCCACGTTCGGAGGCCTCGGGGGCCAGGGCCTCAACGCGTGAAGTCCTGCGGGACGCGGTCAGCCCACAGCACCTCCCCGAGCACTGCGTTTGCTCGCTCAGTCCTGGCTCTGTTCCCGCGCACGGTGCACCTCACCGGTGCCTGCTGTGTGCTGAGCGGGGCCGAGCGGACGCCGTCCAGGGGACGCCGTCCACCCCCCAAGGACTGCCACAGAGTGGTCTATGAGGACACCCAGCCGCCCCTGGTGAGGACCTGAAGGCCCTCCCACGGCCTCATGGGAGAGCTGCCGCTTCCCCAGCCCCGGCCGGCACCTCGACCGTGACCTCTCGGACCAGGCCTCTAAGCTCCTCTCGGACCCTGACCTGCCGGAACACGGAGATGGGAACGGCCTGCGGGCCGAGCCTCTCTGTTTGGGGTCACGGCGCACCTGTTTGGAGGTGGGAGGGGACCGGTGTGACCGGAGCGGCCTCACGGCCCACCTCACGCTCAACTCTGTATTCTCCGCCTTGTCCCCAGCTGTAAACAACAGACCCAAGTGCGGACTCCCCTGTGCTCCCCCCAGTGCAGCCCCCGCTGCAGAAAGCGTGATTTTCCGTACTTTGGTTCCTCTCCTTCCTGGACTCCCAGGAGGACAGAGTTTGTCATCCGGTTATAAAAAGCGTGTCTGTGGGCAGGAGGCGGCGCTGGCGTGGGTGGCCGTGGGGACCGTCCTCACTCGCATCCCCCCCGGGCTCAGCCGGTCCTGGGCCCTGTCGTTCGGCCGATCACGGGCGAAGGGCTGCTGGAGAAGCAAACTTACTTTTCTGTGTGTGCTGCATCCGATGCTTTCACGTTCCGCAGCGATGAATTCTGGTTCCTTTTCCTTAAAAGAAGGAGACATAATTGGGTCGATTCTCTATTCCGTACATTCTCTCTTACTCAGCCGCGAAGGCCCCAAAAAGCAACTGTTGGCTGCTCGATGGGTCAGGACTGGACGGTGAGAGGGAGACGATGAAGCCTGACCCCCCGCAGACGGCCGGCAGCCTGAGATCCCCCACCGCCTCCTTCCCCCGGGCTCCCGGGTCCCCGTGGTGCGAGGGACGGGCTGCGTCCTGACCCGACCCCAGAGCAGCCGCCCCTCCTCCTGCCCGAGCCCCGACAATGGCGGACGCGGCCCCGGTCACCACACGCGCTGACCGACCGACCAGACGGAGCGCTAGGCCCCGCGGCTCGGGGGGCGTGCTGCGTGCTGGCTTCACTTGCTGGTGGTGACCGCTGGACACTCGCCCTAGGGAATGAAGGGGACGCAGAGTGCGGCGAGGTGACCGTGGGGAACAGCAGCTCTGGGACAGTGGGGAGGTGACTCGGGGCCTGGAGGGTGTCTGGCGAGGGCACCGCTGACCCCTCTGGGGTGGACAGTGAGCGTATCAGGGCTCCCTCCGTGTCGGGCGAGGCTGCACGTGCTTGCTGACATCTCCCAGCACGGCCCAGCGAGGGGACGTGCACCCCAGATCCTGGCCCGGCTCCCTGGCCCGGCTCAGGCCCAAGAAGGCCCTGTGGGTCTGGATGCGAGGGTAAAGGCCCACCCAGGACCCAGGACCAAGGGACCCAGGACCAAGGGCTCCCCACGTCCCCCTTCTACAGGATCCAGTTGTTGGAGGTTCCGTCTTGGGCTGAGCCCAGGCCACGGCACCCTGGCGGGCGGTGCGACCCTCGCGGCCCTCTCGGGGGCCTGGTGCGCGTGTGGGGCCGGCCGGTGGCTGTGAGCGGGGCGTGAGGCAGAGTGGGGACAGGGCACGGCAAGCGGCAGCGGGGCGCCCCTGCTCTCAGGCCAGGGTGGGCAGAGGGTGCCCACCTCGCCCTTCTCCGCTCCCCCAACACGCGGGCCAGCGCTGGCCCGGGGAGGGGCCTGGAAGCACGGCCGTGCTGAGCGGGAGAGGCCGGAGGGCCTGGCCGGCGGCTCCAGCCGCAGCCCAGCGTTCACGGCTGCAGACGCCCGGTGGGGCCGGGGGTGTGCGGCCGGCCGAAAACCTGAACGGAGGCAGGTGAGGGCGAGCGGGGAACGCGGGAGGCCTAAGGCTGCGCCCCAGGGAGTTCGGGGGACACACACCTCCAGGGAGGGCAGGGCAGGGCGGAGCAGACTCGGTTCCCCCGGGACCCGCTGCCCGGCCCGCCAGAGGCCACCTCCCCGCGAGCCTGCCCGGACTCCCATTTCCCAGGCCCTGACTCCCCACCCCAGAGAAGCACCCACAGGAAGCCAGAGACCAGGCCTGCCTCCTGCTCCCCGCCCCGCACGCCCGCAACCGACGGGGTCCTCCCACACCTGGGACTTCAGGCTTCCTCCTGCCCTGGGGGGGGGGGGCGGATGGCACAGCTCTGCGTCCTCGTCCTCGTCCCCAGGTGAGTGCTCCCCCCGTCACCCCACACCCCACCGCAGGCTCTGTCCCCTCCCCAGCGCTCACAGGCAGCTGAGGCTTCTCTGGGGTCCAGGTCCCCCACGGAGTCCCCTGCTGACTGTCCTTTCCCACTAACCGAGGGCCAGGAGGATGCGGGCTGTCTGTCCTGTGAGTCTCCATTTGCCTGTCGATCACATGTGAACGAGTGAATGAGTGAATGAATCAGTGCCGGTGGGTGCCTCCTGTGGGTGTTCGCTCCGTTCTGTTCAGACGGCGCTGAGGCCAGGGTACCCCAGAGGGCTGCTGGGTGTCTTCAGCCTCCATCAATCTGCTTTTAACAGTGAGGTCACATGAAACCACACACAGAAACTGTCTCATTAAAGTGAAATTAAGTCCCTTATGAGGACGTTTAAGGTGCACTGAGCTCTCGGCAGCTGGATGTGGGTCCCCAAACACTGGGTTCAGTCGGCGTCTGGCCTGGTGCCCCTGACCCCATGCTGACCCTCCTTGTGGCTGGCACCTGCCCTCCCCAAGTCAGACACCCCACCCCCACCCCCGCCAGAGGGCGGGGCTGGCTGCCTTTCAGGAGCAGCTGGTATTGACTCATTGACTTAGAAGAGCAAGGCTGGAATCATTTGTCATTCAATTAACGCTTTCAGCAGGGCCGATATGTAAACGGCTGGCCACACGCATAATTAATCTTTCATGAAATGATAATTGCACTTCCCGGTCCGTGGGTGCCCAGCCTTTCCCAAAACCTTCTGGAGTGGACAGTAAGTGGTGCCGGGCTCCACCAGCGAGGGCCAGGGGCTGGGGGTGGGCCCTCTGCCAGGTAGATGGGACGGGAGGCGCCAATGACTTGCCGGGCCCGGGCTGCCCGCCCGGCCTGGCGCCACTGGAGAGAGAGAGAGAGAGAGCACACCCCTGCCGGATGGACGCCCTGCCCGCAAACGCTCGGCCACGGGCAGGTGGGGCGGCATTTGGGACCGGACGTCACAGGATGTAGGAGTGAAGTTCCACCTGCGTCTTCACCTCTCTGAGTCTCGATTTCCCCACCTGAAAGGTCCCCGCCCCCAGAGCTGCCGTCACCTGAGAGTGTGAGCCTCTGTGCTACACGGAGAGAGACCAGGAGCAGTGCCGGCCACGGCCACCCGCTGAGCGGGCTCTCCTCCCGGCGCTCCCCGGGGACCGGCAGCTGCGTGGCCTTCCGCACTGCAGGGCAGGTTTGCTCCTGGCCTTGCCCGGGCCCTCCCGAATGAGCTCGGCTCCGGAGCCCAGGCTGGGCCTGGCCTGTCCCAGGCCCTGTTGATGCTCCTTGGGAAGGACGGAAGTGCTGTCCTGGACATTTTCTGCCTCCTTGTCAACTCGAGGGTGTGACCAAGGAGAGCTGTGTTTACGTCTGAGTCCTTGAAAACCTGCCTCTGCTCTTCTGGACTTAAGGGGGCGGGGTGCAGGGGGGACACGGTGAACCGGCGAACCGGCAGCAACAGCACTTTCTGCTGAACAGGCCGGTCACCTCGTCCTGCTCCGTTCACAGAGGGAAGGGCACCGATGGCCCCTCCTTCCCCAGCCCGGCTCCTCCATGTCCTTGTCAGCTCTGCCCCCAGCACGTGAGGAGCACGCCCCTCCCCCTTCACTGTCCTGAGCCCCCTGGGCTGGGGCGAGGGTCCTGTGCATGGGAGACCCCAGCGGCCGGAGCAGGACACGGCCGTGCGCGGCCTGTTGAAATGGCTTCTCTCGCAGAGTGACACCTCAGAAGGCTGAGGGGTTTAACCCTTAATCCTCAGTTCTCCCGACTGACCCCCGGCCCCACGCCAGCACCTCATTCAGCTAAGACACCTGGTCCCCCTCCGTGCCGACGCCCGGGGCCCTTGGTTGAGCTGCCCTGAAGTGGAGGCGATTCAGGGGCCCGGCTGGCTCGCCCCGGGTGCAGGCCGCCCCTCTCTCCCTCCCACATGGCACTGCAGGGAGCACCCTCTCCCCCACCCCGTCCCCCTCCTTCCCTGGCACCGCCGCCAGCACCGCCGCATGGTTCCATCTGACCCGTCGGCGTGTGAGCCCATCACGTCCCCAGCCCTTTCCCCCCAACGCCCAGGACCTCGTGTTTTCCTGACGGGCGCCCCCCAACATCTCCCCCCGCGGCACGCGCTGGCAGGCGATTTTCCTCCGCCTGGCGGTCTGACCGTGGGAACGGAGACCGCCTCAGAGAGACCATCCCAGAGGCCCCTCCCCTGCGCCCCACCTTTAGCCGGGAAGCCCCGCGCCTCCCACCTGCCGAATCCGGTGCCCATTCTGGCCACTCCTGCTCTCGCAACCTGATTCCGCAAACGAATTCCTCACGCGTCGTTTGCCAAAACCGTACGTCTCGTGAACAATCACGCTGGCTTGGTCACCTCTGCTCGGACCCATCAGCTTTAACAACCCTCGACTAGCACAGCCCAGAGGAAACACTGACCATGACATCACCTCCCGCCCCTCTCGGCTCCGAGGGCAGCGACCTGGCCGGCTCTGCGCTCCACTACACCACCCCCCTGCCCCGTCACTGCCCGCGGTGTTGACGGCCAGTGAATAAATGTTTGCTGAATGAGCGTTTCCAGCAAAACCTTCTCGTGGCTGGAGCAAATTTTAAAACGCAGCTTCCAGGCAAGAGGAAGTAACGGGAACCGGATTACACTCCCTCTTGAGACAACCAAAGAAACAAAAAAAACCAAACAAACCCCAAAACACTGAACAAAATACATCAAGCGAGGGCTCCCACGCGTTTGGACAGCAGACCCAGAGGGATGTGCCCTGAACGACGTGAGAGACAGCGAGGATGTCCGGCTTGCTGTCTGCAGGCAAGAAGGGGCGCCCCAAGGAGCTGAGCTCCCCGAAGCATAGGGGCCGAGCTGGGGGTCAGGGAGGCTCAGACAGAGCACGCAAGAGGGGCCCTGCAGGGGAGTCCAGAAGTCAGCGGAGGGGACCACGAGCCTCCAGTGCATCGGCACACGCGTGTGAGGCCGGCGGCGAAAGCCACGTCCGAGGAAGGAGTCTGCGCTTTCCGGACTAATCGAAAGAGAGCTGGTTCGGCTACGTTAATAAAGGACAAAGGCCACGTCAGAGCAGAGATACCGCCAGGGACGATGACAACGCAGACGACTCGCGAGGGGGCATGAACGTCCTCAGCGTTCACGGCCGAAGACGCGGCCCCGAAGCCACCGGCGTGCGACGCCGCTGAGGGCCAGCTCGCCCCAACGGGCGCCTGGGTGGTGCGTCTCCGTGTCCGCCGCCAGGACTGGGCCCCTTGCGTTCACCTTGGCTGGGAACGCAGGGCCATTTGTCCTGGGACCGAGCGAGGGAACGTGGGGAGGGGAGGCGGGCAGGCCGGGCTTCCTGCTGCGGTGACGCTGGCTTCGGGCTTCGGACGTGCCGGCTTTTCAGCACAGATCACACTCCTGCATTACCTTCTCAGTTCCCAGACCCCTGAGTCCCGCTGCCCAGAGCGTGCGAGAAGGGGTCACATGTGGGGGAAGCAGCCCTTCGCCGGACATGGGATGTGGCGATGACCCCACGGGGTCACGTACGGAAGGTGCCCCGTGAGGGGGGCCCCCTTCCTTCCTTCCTGTTCGTTTGCTGCACAAAGGTGCGGGGGGCTGGTGGGCGTGGGGTCCTGGTGGGCGTGGGGTCGGACCTTGGACAGCCCTCAAGGCGGCTCTGGGATCCCTATGCCCTTTGGCACCAAGTAACCACACGCCGGACCTCTGATGCCCCCCGCTCCTCCCCACGCACACGGGTGACGCGCACTCTCCCAGGGCTGCCGTGTGGCGAGCCACGCTCTTGCTGTCACACGCCTGGGCGGCCTGGGGCGCGTCACCCCATCACGCGGCGCGCCACACACCTTCCCGTCAACAGTGCTCCGCACCCTGACAGCAGGGCCAGGTCGGAGCCCCGGGAAGGTCCCCCGACACTACTGGTCTGTAACGCTCTGTCCTTTCCAATCATCCGTGCAGGCGGACACGCACACACATGCACACATGTATACATTCACGTGCACATGTCACGCATATGTGCACACTGAGCACACACATGCAGCACCACATGCATGCACATATAAGCACGTACCACACACCATGCATGTGCACGCTCCACACACACGCACACATGCACACACCACACACATGTGCGCACACTATGCACACACATGCACGTACCACATGCATGTGCGCACATACATGCACTCACACACACCAAGCACACGTACACATACATACCATGCGCACACACACTCCATGCACACACACATTCATGCATGCGCACACGCCAACACATGCACGTATACACACATACCACACATGCACACCGCACACACACACACACCGCGCACGCACTTGCCGCTCCCGTCTCCAAGCCCCGCTCCCTCCTGTCGTGAGCGCCCCGTTCACTAGAGATTCCTTCTCCCGTGTTGTCTTCGCTCCTGTTTGCCGGCCACACACCTCGTCCCCACGACCAGGCTGTGGAGAGTCGGGGCTGGAGTCTGTGCCGAGTACGGGCTCAGGAAGCAGCTGTTCGTTCTCATCCACCTTTCTTTCAGTGCTGTGGGGACCCCGGCGTGGCAGAGAAAGGGTTGGACATGGGGTTGTCACAGGAATTCGGAGACCGTGACCTTTGGCGGTGAGGTGCAGCCACCACGGCCCCCTTGCACGTGACGTGGGGGTGGAGGTGCCGACCATGGCGGGTGCAGGGGGGAGCCCTTGTGTTTGGCATCCGGCCGCCCGGCTGTGAGGCCCCCTGTTCCCGACACCCCGCTGTCAGGAGGGTCATTCTAGGCCACGGCCCCACGAGGGCATCTCAGCTTCTTAAGCGAATCACGCCTGGCGCGCGTCAGTGAACACGGTGCGTGCCGGCGGAACAATCACAAAATGCGAGGCACAGCATGGCAGGCAGAGGGTCCCCCCAAAAGGAACAGGAGGGACCCACAGGCTTAGGGACGGGGGAGTCTCAGGAAGGCCTCGGCTTCCTCTGCCATCACTCCAGAGTGGTGGATGAAAAGCCACCTCGTCCCCAATGTAAATGCAGGTCGCAGGAGGGCTCTGCTCCTGCAGGGGCCTCGGGCGCGGGTCTGGGAGAGGCCAGAGGCCCAGGGAAGCAGGAGTAAGGAGACCCAGAGGACGAGGGGACACGGGGACACACCGCAGAGGTGGAGGAAACCAGGCCGGGCCCTGGGCCCGGCGGGCCGTGCTGAGGGGCACTCCTCACGCAGCGGTGCGGGGGGGCGGGAGGCCGAACCCCGCTAAGCTCGCTGCGTCCCTGACGGGGACTCTGTCCTGGGACCTCAGGGACCGGCGCCGACGCAGGAGGCTGGCCGGGGACCCTCGGGAAGACTTTATGCCCCGTGACCGCACGGCTTGGTCACTCGGTGCCGTGCGTCAGGGCGTCCCTGGGCCAGGCCTCCAGTGCGTGTCCCGGCGTCTGTCCAGGAGCAGAGCCGCGGGACTCACCAGCTTCTCTATCCATCGAGGCCACAGAGCGTGTTGCACCGACGTCCCCGGGCCCTGGGGACTCAGGGACGAACGTGGCAGTCTGTGCGCGAGGCGCCTCGCCGGCCGCGGGAGCCGGGCACACGTGAGTCAGTTCAAAGTCGCCCTCTGCGGAGGGACAGTGACGTGGGACGAGAGGTCACGACGGGGCCGGGCAGGGGGGCCGCTGTCCGCTGCCTTGCCGTGGGGACGGGAGGGGGCAGCGTCCTGGGCCAGGAACACACGCACACCCCACCGTGCACTGAGGCCCGGCTGCAGCCCCCGCACCTGCCACGCCTCAGGCCCCGCCCACCTTCCCTCCCACAGGGCGGGGGTGACATCGCTCCCTGGCCCTGACATCGCCTTGAGCACAGTCCTGACTTGTTGTCCAGCGGTCTCCCTGGAAGAGGAACTGCCCGGCGTCCGGGGCCTCCCTCCCCACCCCCAACCTAGGCACTGGGAGGTCCACCCAGCGTGGCCGGAGCTGCTCCCCGTGCGGCCTCCCCGGGCACCTAGTCCGAAGGAGCTGGGAAGGCGTGTGGAGGGCCCTCGCGGTCTGTTCCCCAAGGGAGCCTCATTCGGCGATTTCCGTGGCCCCGGCAGGCAGCCCGGCTCCATTGCAGGATGAGTCAAGTGCCCCCTGAGAAACGCAGGGAGGGCCGGGCCTCCTGGGACCCCAAGGCTCTTGGAGCTTCTCGCTGTGAAAGCCAGGCACAGCTTTGCTCCCGGCCCGGCGGCCTCTCCCGGTGAGTGTTTCCCGGTGCCCGGCCCATCCCGGGGCCCGAGGGAGGACACTGAGTGCCTTCCATTAGAGCTGACCGCAGGGCGTGGGATGGGTCACACCGAGCACAGCCTGCACGGGCTGTGCCCATTAGCCGAGCACAGCGGAGGGCGTGGCCCGGGTTTGCCTGTTTCTAGCTTCTTACTATGACCCGCTTCAAAAACACCCAGACGTGGAGAGGAGCATGTACGAATCCCACGTGCCTGCCACCCAGCGTCAACGACCCTCGTCTGTCCTTCTCTTTGCTCCTATAAGCCTGGCTTCTTGGGGCGGTTGGGCCATCGGCCACTGGCCAGGAGGTGGGCGGGGGTGGGGGAGGGGTGGCAGAGGGCTTAAGAGCGAGGCTTTGGGAGCAGAAGGACCCAGGCTGGTGTCACCCTCTTCTCTGTGTGACCCAGGCAGCTATGTTAAACCTCTCTGGACCTCAGTTTCCTCGCTTGCGAACCCACCACCCCCCCCCCCAGGCGCCTGCCCAGCTGGACAGGAGACACTGTGCACCTAACTGTCTCTTTTCAGTGCGGGAACGGATGCCAGAGTCTGGGAGCTCTGGGAGGGGCCGCTGGGGCCGGCTGGATGGCCCGGGTCAGGCGCGGGCTGCAGCCGGCTTAGGATGCCCCCCGCTCATCCTAGCAAAGGGGGGGCCCTTGGTGCTGGCAGCCACCCCGCTGGGGGTAAATGTCCCATTTCCACCCTGACTCAGGCCCCCAGTTCCTTGTCGCTGTCCTCCAGGCCTTGGGTCAGGAAACTACACCTGGCACAGGCATCGGGGCAACCTGAGTAATGACAAGCCCTTCCCGAGGTCCGCACAGCCGGCTCCTTCCTTCAAACCTGCCTCTCGGCAGCTGTTTGGTCCACATCACAGAGACACAGCAGATCAGGAGAGCCTAGGGCAGCGGGGGTGGGGTAGCAGGGAGGTGGGAACAACAAGGGGGTTACGGGTAGTGAGAGCGCGGGGACAGTGAGGGGCTGGGACAGTGAGGGCTGGGGGGACGGTGAGGGGCTGGGGCAGTGAGGGGCTGGGGGCAGGAGGGGCTGGGGGCAGCAAGGGGCTGGGACGCAGCTCAGCCCAGGCTGGGGTCTGCAGTGCTGGCCGTGGACACAGTCATGGTCCTCCCCTCCCCACCCCCCACAGCCACTCTGACCCAGGAGACCCGGCTCAGAGGGCGCAGGCACTTCTCCGCTGGGGACGTGCCTGGGCCTTCACCGTGAACCGCGGTGGGCCGGGCGCGGAGGTGAAGAACAGGATGCTCCTGCCACACCAGCCGCCGTCTCCAAGACCCCGTGAGCTGGGTGGGCCATGGGCTGCTGCAGGTGAGCTGGCCTCCTTCACGCCCGCCGTCCTGGGGTCACTGTCCTCGGCCGACAGCCAAGGAGAGTGGCTCTGAGAGGCACAGGACCCACCAAGGCCACCTGCCCAGTGGACAGCAGGCTGGGCCCGAGCAGGTGGGCCGGCTTCCCAACACGGGGCCTGGTTAAGGCCCAGGAGAAAGGCAGCTTGGCATCTCATGGCGTCTTAGCTGACACGCGGGAACCGGTGCAGCCCAGGGGTCCTTGGGTGAGGCTAGATAGACCCGGCACCAGGATGCAACGTTGCGGGTGGGACACAGCAACCCCTCCCACCTCTCCCCGCTCCCCCCTCCCTGCATCTAACTAACGCATACTGAGCATCTTCAGGCATCAGCACCAAGGGAAACGCAAACGTCCGGAACCTAGCCGCGACACTTGAGCATCCCCCCACGGATTAACTCACCTGTTGCTTGATTTTACACCGTCCCCCAACCCCAGGGGCCAGGCACTGTGCCCAGGAGAAGTCCTCCCCCTCAGGGGCCTGCCTTCCGGTGCACGGTGAACAGCAGGCCACAGCACCAGTGACCACAGGCCCAGCGAGCCGGGCAGCCGACCACAGCAGCAGGACTCAAGGAAGGGGCGGGCACCTGGCCAGCCACCAACTCGGACGTGACTTGAGCCCTCACCCGCACCCCCTCCAGCTCACAGGTAGAGGTGCGCCGTGAGCCCCAGGGTCACCGCGAGATGACGAATGACATCTGTGCTGCTGGGCGGTGTCTGGCAACTCGGTGGCACCAGCAGATGTCGGGAAGCTGCAGTGGCAGAGCCGTGCCCTGAGCCGCTGTCGTGTGTGACGTCCTGCAGACCTGGGACAAGGTGACCCCCCGTCAGTGTGGGGCACCCTCCCCCCCGTCAGTGTGGGCAACCCTCCCCACCCCCCATCAGTGTGGGGCACCCTCCCCCACCAGCACGGCAGAGTCGTACGGCTGGTGGAGGGCCACCGAGGCCTGGCGCCCAGCACAGGGCCTCCGGTGTCCCCACCAGGCCTCCCCGGTGACTTTACAGCAACGGCTTAAGAGAGAAAGGAAATGGGGTTGCTAACGTCTGCAAAATCCACCTCAAATCGTATTAGATGGTGCTAATTAAAATGACTCATGCTGCAGTGCACTGAGCCCAATCAATCGTTTTTTAGCAAATTAAAGCCCGTTCCTTTCCTCGGCAGCCGGCTTCCGGGAGCAGGCAAGCGGGCGAGCTGGCCCGGGTGTCCTCCCGGCAGGGCTGGGGGACTCGGCGGAGGCTGAGCCACCTCCTGGGACATTAGTGAGTGTGCCCCAGGCCAGGTTTGGAGGCCTCCCGGTGGCTTTGCCCTTGGGCCTGGATGGCCCCTTTGCATTCAACTCTTAGCATGGTCAGTTTGTCCATTCCTAATTGGCCCAGAGGTTAGTGACATTCGTGCAGTAGGTATTTACTGAACCCCTGCTATGTGCCCGGTAGGAGAGACTATGGCTAATGATGCCTTTGGGGGTGGGAGGGGTGGGCAGGTAGGAATAGTGGGACAGGAAAGAGATCATCACAACAACAACAACAACAAAAACGGGTGAAGAAGGTGACCTCCCAAGGCATCGAGAGCCGAGAAGACAACATGTCGTCACACTGGCATGGAACCTAGCTGGGCGGGGGGTGGGGCCTGTACCTGGTGGGACCCTGAAGAGGTGGCAGGTGTGCAGAGCCTTGAGGGAGGTGGGGAGAGCAAGGGCCAGGCAGGGAGCAGGAAGGTGGCCCCAGAGCACATGGGGAGGCACGGCAGGCAGGGCGGGTAGGGAGCAGACCGGGGTGCTCGCTCAAGGGGCCACCCAAGGAGCCGGGCTTCCTGAGAGCAGGTGGGACCTGGAGGCTTAGGTGTGGAGCGACCTGTCTGGGCTCCCGTCTCTGTCTGCCTGTCCTGTGGGGGCTGTGTGAGGGGAGCAGAGCTCTGTCCTGGTGGCCCAGGCGCTGTCTCAGGGGGGTGGCCTGGTCACACGCTGGCAGGAGGCAGAGAGGGGAGGGTCACGCCCGTGCATCCTGCAGGTGGGCTCGCAGCGTAGGTGATGTAGGAGGGGGGCACAGCGTGGCTCCCCAGGGGTCGACCACTGAGAAGGGGCGTAAGCTACACGCTGTCTGGACCCTGGCGTGCTGAGATGGGCATCAGGAAGCTCGGGCAACTCAGGTTGGCAGGTGGCCAGCTGAGCAGGTGACCAGCGTGGAGGTCAGGAAGAGGAAACACGCGGAGCTGCTGGACAATAGAGAGCGGCTGCTTGTCACCTAGGCCGGAGGGCGGAGCGGGGCAGGAGGGGAGTGAGCACGCCCAGGCCCGGTGTCACCTGGCCGAGGCCGTGAGGAGGGAGCCTGGAGGTGAGAGGGCACACAGGAGGATGCTTCAGGAAGGAGGACAATGTCCCAGGCAGTGGGAGCAGAGAGCACAGGACCTGGCCACGGCGCAGTCTCTGGGCAGCTCGTGACGGTCAGTGTGGCCGGTGGAGGGGGCGGAAACCTGCTGTAGCCACTGGTGAATCTGAACCACATGCTTCAGGCAGGAGGGAGCCCCGAGCCAGCAGGAACCGGGTGGCGCGGGCCTGCCTGGCTGAGCTGGGCGCTGAGTGTGCAGCTCTATACCGGCCACTAGCCCGAAGCCCCGCCCACACGCACAGAGGGAGGGGCTGCGAGAGCCCGAAGCCCCGCCCATGCACACAGAGGGAGGGGCTGCGAGATCCGGATGGAGGGCTTCCTGGAGGAGGCGGGGTGAGCGGAGGTTCAGAGTCTGTGGGCGTTTTCCAGGCAGAGGAACGCCTGCGTCACCAGCCACCAGGAGAGGCAGGAAGGACCCACCTTAGAGCCTCTGAGGGTGCGTGTCTCTGTGACACCTTGATTTTGAACTTCTGGCCTCCAGAACTGGATAGAAGAATACACTTCTGTTGTCTTAAGTCTCCCAGTTGTGACCCTTTGTCACAGTGGCCCCAGGACATCGACACGGGCCAGCAAAGTGTGCGACCACGTCCCCCTGCGCTGTGATGCTGGTGACAGTCACGGCACCTTCTGGCCTTTTCTAGAATTTCTGTAAGCTTCTGGAAGGAGGACGGGCTTGGTTTCTCTCTGCACCCACCACCCTGCCGGCCCATGTGGCTTAGGGCACAGATCCGGGTCCCCGGAACGGAGCCCAGGCTCCGAGGGAACCGGTCGCCTCCTCTCCCAGAGACGAGGCCAGAGCGGCTCTCTCCAGGTGAGACATCGGAGCTTCATGCGGAGGATTTGCTTCCAAACGTCGCAGTCTTATAACTGAGGAAATAATTTCCCCAGCGATGCCTCCTGTCTACAATGTACAAAGTAATTTGTTATTTTGAAGCTTCGGCAGGATTTAGTTGATTAAAAAACCATCCACAGTAGTTTTTAATCCGCACATTTGCAGAGAATTCTTGAAGCTTCCAACTTATTAAAATGAAGAAATGAAGCCCACAGCGCACCTCCTGTGACTCCCCTTCCCCTCCCCACATTCAATTACCTACATGTCCCCAAAACTCAGAATGTGCATGCGAGACAGAGATGACATTAATTTTTCATGGGGCATTGGACCGTAAATGATTTTTTCTATTTACTTAGGTAAAACTCGTACATAAAAGATGGTGGCGTTTAATCAAATACAGACCGACTGCAAATTACGCTAGATAAACAGTGTAAAAAAAAATTCAGTATGCTGTTGACTGATTATATACACAAGCATATACATTATTGATACATATTTAAGAGCAGCAGCCTCGTTCACCTTAACTCTTTGTGAGCAGTTTTACATTGTCGAGGTGTTTGTGGTTTAGAAAATTTTAAACACTGCGACTTTGGAGGGTGTGTCGGGACAGTTTCTTTCTTTTCTTTTTAACTTGGGACCACTCACTACACCGTGAAACACTACACTGCTAATGCTGGGAAACATCCCATACTAATAAATGCTAATATTTGGAATATTACTACTAACATTAATACGAGTAAATACGGATATGGAGAAGCCCTAAAATAAGATCGATGTGACCCGCAATGATATTAAAAAATATGCAGCATGTACATAGTTTTCCCATTAGAGTTGACAGTGTTATTTTCTATTGCTCTCGGGTGTAGGGCAGAGCGGTTGGACTTTTATATAATTTGCAGAGTGACCCCCCACCCCCAGTTGGATTTCTTCCAGTCGCCTCCACCAACTTGGACACCACCACGTTTCCGAGAAGAACACAACCTCCTTGAAAAAAGGACCACGCTCCTAACCTTTGCCTGGCTAGTCTCCGACACAGGGGCTCCGAACAGGGGTGATTTTGCCTTCCAGGGCACATTTGCATGGTCCACAAGATTTCTGGTTGTCACAACTTCTGCTGGCATCTGGTGGGTAGAGGCCAGGGACGCGGCTAAGCTAAGAATGATCTTGTCCCAAAACGTCAAGAGTGCGAAGCCGTCGCTGGAGCAAACCCGGCCCTCATCCGAGGAGTGGAACACAGGCTTGGGTTTCGGCTTCGTAGGTGCACGCCCCCACTGCTCCCGCTGCCCAGAGGGTCTCCCCACTTCCCTCCTCCTTAGCGAACGCCCTCCTGTCCTTTCAGACACAGCCCCAGCACCACCTTTGGGGACAAAGCTTGGGACTCTGCAGGGCTCCCGGGGCACCCCACACCTGCTTCTGTTAGGGCACTGACCCAGATTCTTGCTAGTTAGGCTGGTGCCAGGCCAGAGCCTACTCTCTGATGGCTCATGAAGGCCACGGGACATGTAAACTCTATCTTGTTATTTCTGTTTCCTCATCAGCTATACGAGGGCCAGAGCCGAACTGGTTCTGGATGAATGTTTGCTGGCTGGCTGGCTGGTGGATAGATGGATGAATGGTGAATGGGTGGGTGGATGGATGGTGGATGGATGGGTAGGTGGGTGGAGGGAGGGAGGGGTAGGTGGATGGATAGACGGATGGTGGATAGTGGATGGATGGAGGTTGGATGGGTGATGAATGGATGGTAGATGAGTGGGTGGGGGGTGGGGATGGATGGAGGATGGTGAATGGATGGGTGGATGAATGGTGGATGGATGGACAGATGGATGATGGATGGATGGATGGTGGATGGATGGTAGTTGAGTGGGTGGGGGGTGGGGGATGGATGATGGATGGATGGATGGATGGACAGATGGATGACGGATGGATGGATGGTGGATGGATGGTAGTTGAGTGGGTGGGGGTGGGGGATGGATGATGGATGGATGGATGGATGGATGGATGGACAGATGGATGATGGATGGATGGATGGATGGAGGATGGGTGGGTGGATGGTGGATGGTGGATGGATGGTGGATGGGTGGGTGGATGGTGGATGGTGGATGAATGGTGGATGGATGGACAGATGGATGATGGATGGGTGGATGGTGGATGGATGGTAGATGAGTGGGTGGGGATAGATGGAGGATGGGGGATGAATGTGCAGACGGGTGGTGGATGGATGGTGGGTGGTGGATGGATGGTAGATGAGTGGGTGGGGGATAGATGGAGGATGGGGATGAATGTGCAGACGGGTGGTGGATGGATGGTGGGTGGTGGATGGATGGTAGATCAGTGGGTGGAGAAATGGCTGCCCGAGGCCTCGGACAAGGCCTGGGCTGCCCCACAGTGCTGGTCATGACGAGACAGAGGACAGACTAAGCCTCTGGCCCGAGCTTTCCCCGCCCCGAGCCCCTGAGCCAAAGCTTTCCCACATGGGACCATTTCCTGTCCATTCAGCAAATGTCCATGCCAGGTGCTGGGGGACCCCTATTCCCAGCCCTCGTTCCCTGGGGAGCCAGAAGGCACTTCAGGGCAGCGAGGTGTGACTCAGCCGGTGGCAGTCAGGGTTTCTCCCCAGGAGGTGGCTTCTCAGGAGAGGGGGAGGGTGTCAGAGCCAGCGTGGGGGGCAGTGTGTGGGGGTGCGGAGGAGGCCAGGGGAAGCTGTCTCTGACCTGTGGCGGTGGGGGGGGGAGAGAGAGGTGACAGACACCCTGACTTCTGAGGCGGGGGTGAGCTAATGGGGCATGCACTGCATGGTGGGAGTCCGCAGAGGGCCACACTCGGGAGAAACACTCCTGTGCGGCGGGTCTGAGAGCCCAGCGGGGCATCCGAGGGGACCCGTCAGGGCGGAGGACGCCGCCCCTGCAGTCCAGACCTTCAGCCCGGTGGCCCCACGGCCTCAACGGGGGGGGGGGGGGGTTCCGAGCACCCACATATGGCGGCATTCGAAGCTCCTGCAGAGCCGGGGTGGACCACGCACGGAAGCACATCCACGAGTGGACCAGGACCACACGGGCAGTGGCGAGCAGCCCAGCCCAGCCCAGTGGGGCAGTGGCGACACGGCGTGTGGGTGCGTCTCCCGGGCAGACTCCTGGGCTCCTCTCAGCTGTGGCCTGCACCTGCCCAGGGTGGCTGAGGGGAGCCTCGGCCCGGGCAGCCCACGCCCAGGGTGCAGCCTCTGCCTGCAGCCGCCCCCCCAGCTCCATCCCGCTGCCGGCTCCTGTGCTGGCTCTGGCTCTCAGATTGGAGCCCCCAGCGAGGCTCCCCTCCCCATCGGAGGCTTAATGGTCTCTCTCTGCCGAGTTGCAGATAACAGCGAGCGAACCTGACATTGGAGACCCGCCTGCCCTGAACACACACGTCAAGCTCGAATCTCGCTGGGGCTTTGGCCTCACAGGTGCCAACGCACGTCACTTTTTATAACGAGCGTTAAGGTGAGATTAACAGCACCAGAAAAGTTCTCCAAAAAGACCTAATAACAGATGCGGTATGCAATTATTTTTCTTTGAGATCCTAAAGATTCCTTCCCACAAAGATATTTTTCGCTGGGCTGAAATTATCTTCCCCTGAGCATGGAGGCAGAGCCTCGCAGCCCCACCTGGCCATGCCGTGTCGGGAGGGGTGACGTGACAAGGACAGGCTGCCGTGCGGTGAAGCCGGGGCGTGCGTTGGGAGGCTCACATGTCAGGACTCCTGACCAGGGCGCAGCGCCCCCCGGACGCTGTCCCCTCCCCCGAGCACCACGGAACCAGCACCTCAACAAAGGAAATGAGAAGCAGGGGAAGGGAGAGAGGTGTGCCGCCTCCGGCAGACAGGGGAGGTGTTTCGGCAGGCGCGAGGCTCGGCCTGGACCCCCAGCTGCGCGTGCCCCGTCCCAGCCCCAGGACCTCAGAGTGCGGCCTTGTCTGGAAATGTAACCAGTCAGAAGGAGGTCACACTGGCCTGGGGGGGGGGTCCCCATCCAATGGCTGGAGTCCTCGTGAGGAGGGGAGACACAGGGCGGGGACCACAGGCATGCAGAGGGAGGGCAGCCATGTGTCTGGAATGACACGTCTACAAGCGGCCGCTGGAAGGGACAGGGACGGGTGTCCCCGCAGCTTCCGGTAGTGAGCAATGCTGCGCCACCGCGGCGGGGACTTCCGGCCTCCCGACCCTGAGAAAGCAAACTCCCCTTGTTTCAAGCTCCTCCCCAGCCTGTACGGACTTGTCACGGCAGCTGGGGGACACCGCCACGCGCCCTCGGGGCGTCACGGGGTCTCCGGGCAGCAGGCCTGAGAAGCCTCCCCCGGGGTCAGTGACCAGCATCTCCCGGCAGCAAAAGAGAGAGCGCGGCAGACGCAGCCCTCTCCCTGACCGGAGTGGCCGTCCCTCCGCGTCTGCGGCCGCCGTGTCCCAGGAAGTCTGAGCAGGACACAGGGCCCGCCGCCTGCCAGACGGCTGGGCTCCGACGGGCTGCTGCGTGCCGGCCGGCGCCTGGCCTCGGCCACTCCGCCTTCATCTGCGCTGTGGGGCTCTGCGCCCGCAGGGGCCTGAGAGGACGGGGTGGTGGCAGGAGGGCCCCTGCGGCTGTGAGGGCTGAGGAAGGGCATGCTCGCGGGGCGTCCTCGTTGGGGCGGCCATCACAGCCGAGTCCCTCCTGGAAACGAAGGGCCGGGGGCCGAGGAGACGGGCAGATCCCCCCTTGGGTGGAGGGTGCGGTAGGGGTCTCTCAGGGCGGGTGCCCTGGGATCTCCCCAGGAGAAGGCTGCAAGGGGCAGCGCACACGTCAACCCAGCCCGGCACCCCCAAAGGTCCGGCCCACTCCACGCAGGCGGTGACATTCTGCGGCATGTGGGGCGGGGAGGTAGGGGAGCAGAGATAGGAGGACAATGTCCCCTAAGCCACTGAGGCTGGCAGAAATGTCCCCAGCAGACGACTTGGCCCAGAGCCCGGTGGGAGGGTTCCTCGGGAGCCCCCCAAACATGCAGATTCCTGGCCCCCAGGTTCAGGTGCAGGGAGCTGGCGGCCCAGGACCCCTCGAGTCCGACGTGTGTTCCTGCAGCTGCCCTGGCCGCTGCGGACCCGGCCTCCCACCTGCTCCTCGGTGCCCTCCCCACCTACGGGTCCTGGCCCGGCAAACCCACCCGTGGTGGGGGCGCCCCCACCCCGCCCGGGTCCGTGAGTGCTCCGGCCTCGGTCTCGTCATTCACCAAGTGGAAGCGACATCAGTGCCTGCCGGGCCGAGGGCGCTGGACGAGGGGCCAGGGCCGGGCACGGAAAGCAACGTTCCGGAAGCAACATTCGCTGTGGCGACCGGCCAGGGCCCCCCACCTCCCCCGTGGGACATCCCTCGGCCGTAAAAAGGAATGCAATCCTGCCCTATGACAACACGGGTGGGCTAGGGGGTGTTACGCTCCGTGAGGTAGGTCAGACAGAACAAGACCAGTAGCGGACGACTTCATAAGCACGCGGCATCGAGAAAACAACATAAATGGATCAACAGAACAAAACAGAGACGGACCTGCAGCGGCAGAGAACGAGCCGACGGCCGGTCGAGGGGAGGGCCTGGGGGAGGGAGTGAAAACACCTGCAGAAGAATTCACACACGCGCACACAGAAGCAGGGCTGAGTTGTACAAGGAGAGTTGCAAGGGGGGGAGTGTTCCTGTTTTCAGACGTCATGAAACTTTATAAATACTAAATCTATCACTTGACGAAGCTGCCGTGGTGTTCCGCCTTGTAGGCACGTACTTGAACAGTGACCCGTTGGGAGGACAGCCGGGGCCCACGTGCGCCTCTGCTGAGACACCTGTGGCATGTGAGAAGGCGGGAGTAACCGCCAGCAAACGAGGGCTAAAAGCTAAGCCGGCAAATGAGAGTGTTGACCCCGATGGCACAGCTCGTGACAGTGGCCTTGGGGACGGCGCGTCCTGGGTCCCTTCTCCGGAAGGAGTGTGAAGTCCTTGTCGGAAGAGCCGTCGCCCTGGAAGGGCTGAGGGTGCGTACGGGTGGAGGTATATTTTAATCCACGTGTCTTAGACTAGTTTTAGGTGTGCAGAAAAGTCACGAGAACAAGGCAGGGCCCTGGTGGACCCCTCGCCCGGTTCCCACGGTGACCTGGTCCATGTGTCCCAAGCAGGGAGCCACGAGCGACCAAACTTCGGGCTTGCTCAGGTGCCTAAGGGCCCCTAACATCCTTCTCTCTCCCGGGCCCACCCGGCACCACACGGGACGGGTGGCGGTCATGTGTCTGGGTGCGGACGGTTCCCCAGACGCCCCTTGCCGCTGACGACCTGGGCAGTTTTCCGGAGGACCGGCCGGGGATCTGGCGGGCCGTCCCTCCGTTGGGGCTTGTCCGGAGAGTCAGCGGCTGTGGGACATCACCTGAGACTCTTGTTTGGTTTTCTCAGTCTCCGGATCAGACGGGGGCGATGGGTGTTGGGGGTCAGGCCGCAGACACGAGGGACACTCCCATCACACTGCAGCGAGGGCCCCTGCTGCCAGCACGCCCGGGCCGTGTGGCGTGGAACCTCGATCACCCGCTTCCCATCGCTCTTGTCACGCTCCCTCCTGTGAAGTTCCTCGTCTTCTTCCCACGGGGGCGGTTTGACGATCCGCGTTTCCTGCAGACGCGGACTCGCCAGCCCCTCCGCCAGCTCCTCGCCGGGGCCCTGGGGTCTCCCGGGCCCCCACGTGTGACGCGTTTGTGACCTGCATCTACGTCCATTGGCGAGAGCGCCGGTGGTGTGGATGACCCCTCCCCAAAGGGAAGACCCGGGAAAAGCCAGCGCAGTGTCCGGACGCCGCCTGCTCCCAGCCGCTCTCGGCCCACCCAGCCTCCCTCTGCGGGCCGTCTGCCCCTCAGGCCCCTGACCACTGAGGGGACACCCGTCCGGGGCAGGGATGGCGGAGCTCAAACCCGGAGTAATGAGGCCGAGGCCGCGATTTCTTCACTGCCCTTTTCAAATATTTATGTCCTGGTCCTGCCGGTCTCCGCTTGCGAGGGGCCAGGATCTCAAACGGGCGCTTGATTTAGCACTAATAGTGGCTCCCGCCCAAACCCGGCCAGCCTGACGTTAATTAAACTGACGAAGAAGGGGGGCCAAGGGCTGAATTATGGGGAAACGTCCTCTTTCCCTCCCTGCAACCCTTAACTAGAGAAGAGGGATGGGGCGGGGAGCACAGCGTTGTCCTGGGTTTGGGCATCACCCCCAGCCCCGCGTGGAAGCTTCCGGAGCGGCCGAAGCCGGGCCTGCTGGCGGGAGGGAGGCCCCTGCTTCCTCCCTCTGCGTCCCGAGTCCCCGCCCGGGCTTGGGCTTTCTGCATCCTCACCGTCTGCGCGGGCGTGGGCCACCCAGGCGCACGGGGCGGTCACCTCATGGCCCGGTTTGCGGGAGGGAGAGAGGGAGTGGACCCCGGAGCCCACGGCCGGCAGCCAGCGTGCTAAGGCAAGCGAACGGCATCCTGGGGTGCGCCGGGGTCCCCCATGTGCAGCTGGGTAAACACGTGTGCGGAGAGCAAAGCCGTCTGTGGGCGCGTGGGCCTGTGAGGGACAGAGCAGGGCCCCAGGCCCGCGTCACCCCAAGTCGCACGCTCGGTAAACATACTATTCGGATGGGAATTTCTAACAAGCAGAACGTTCTTTCATTTCTCAACGTCCCCGACCTTCACGAGTCTGGACTTGGCGCACAGCAGGAGCCGCCGTCACTGTCGGCATCACCGTCACCGGCCAACAAGCCCTTAGTCTGTGCCAGGGCTTAGGGTCTGTCAGCCGGGGTCCCCCACCAGGCCAGGCCCTGAAATCCTGCGCCTCATCATAAGCACCCCATGTCGCCAGCAGCCCCCAAGTTGGGTGACTTCAGTGGGGGTTGGGGGCGCTCGCCGGGCTTCACGGACGGTGTCTGGGGTTGGACCGGGGGTGGCCCCTTAGCCCGTGTCCTGCACTGGCCCGTCACAGTGCCCCCAGCTGGCCTAATCCTTTAGTCACCTGCCCACGTGGGGTCAAGGGCTTCTTGCTTCCCTTGGAGGCGTCGGGGAGCCCAGCGTTGGGGTGTGCAGCTGGACATGGTGTGGGGAAGTCAGGCCCAGCTCCAGGCCAGGAGCGACGCCCAGGCCTTGGGGCAGTGGACAGCGGGCAGCGGCCGGCAGGTAGGGCGGAGCCGTCCACGGCGGCGGCCCGGCCTCAGCAACATACTCCACACGGCCCATTCCCGGGGTGGGCAATGTTCACGGGTGGCCCTGGGCCAGACGGTTCCCCGTGGCCCCAAATGCGTGTCTGAGGAGCCCCTGCCGGGTTCTCGCGTGGCTCTGGGCTCCGTCACGTGTGCGCTGGGCTCCATCACGTGTGCGCTGGGCTCCATCACGTGTGTGCTGGGCTCTGTCACGTGTGCACTGGGCTCCGTCGCGTGTGGCTCTGGGCTCCATCACGTGTGCACCGGGCTCCATCACGTGTGCTAGGCTCCGTCGCATGTGCGCTGGGCTCTGTCACGTGTGCGCTGCTCCGTCACATGTGCCACACGTGTTTGCTGAGCAGCCACCAGGCACCAGCAGCGCCTTGGGCTGGACCACGGCGCAGAGAGAATGGCACTGCTCGGCTGCCCGGGTCGGGCATGCGGTGGCCTTGCCCCTCCCGCGAGCACCGCTGACTCCTGCTCTGGCCCCAGCTGACCTCTCTGACCTTGGCACAAGGCACCAGTGGCTGCAGGGCCAGGGGGCCTGACCTTCCAGCCAGCCTTGGCTGGGGCACCAGCCAGAGCCCCCTGGGAGCCGGGCTGGGAGGAGCATCAAGCCGTGGTCCCTGCCTCTCTCCTGAGCACGGCCGACCCGGCTGTGGGGTGAGGGTTTGCCCGCTGGGCCAGGCGCCCCAGGAAGCCTCTTCCTGATCAGATTCGGCACTTTTCTCGCTGACGCCCCAGAGTGCGTGAGCACAGCAAGGCTTCGGGGTGGGGGAGACTCCGCTTTCTGTGGAGACTTTTTTCTGCAGGACGTCAGGTCTTCTGTGCGTTAATTCCAACATGGTGATAATCAAATGACTTCGGTGATAAGCTGCTTTCCTCCACGGAGTTCAGAGCATTTTCGGGCTGAAATGTGAGGATTCCTCGGCAGGTCGGACTCTCCCGACAGGCCATCCGTCATCTCGTGCACTTGGACTGACAATAATTGTAGCAATAATAATACGATTAGCCCGCGTTCGCGTGCACTTCCTGGCTTATGGAGGCGATGGCTCATCTTTTATCTCCTCTCATCCCGCGAAGCCCCCGGAGAGGATGGCGAGGCTGTCGCGCTCCTGCCGCGGAGGCTGAAGGGCCGGCCGCAGCTGTGCCCGGCGGCGGCCCTGGTCCCTCGGCAGGATGACCTCTAACGCGCCAGGGACCCAGCCTCGGTCTCCTTTACCCCCGCGGCCCCCCGCCCCTCCCGGGTCTCTGCCCTTGAGCCCCTCACCGCGTCCTGCAGCACCCAGGAGATTGCTGGCCAGCAGGGAGGTGACGGCGGTGACCCTAGTGGCCTTGGTCCCTGGAACCCCTCCCCCCATTCTACTGGGCGTCCTGGACATCACTGTGCCATTTCCAGAGGCGGGGACACTGAGCCAGCTGCCCGTCGCCCCCCGGCCCGGCCCGGGGTTCTCCCGGCCATCCCCGGGGTTCTGACGGCCGTGCCCCAGTGATGTTGTCGTCTGCGCCCCTTCTTCGCTGGGGTGTGGGCTCCCCGCCCTCCAGGAGCTGAGGCCATCGAGGAGGGCTGCCCGGGAAAGAGAAAGCCCTGGCATGTGTCCCGCTTCGTCCCGCCACTCCGGGGCCCTGCAGCGTGCAGCCAGGGGCTCACTCTCTCCCTGAGGGCCCAGGACGCGAGAGGAAGTCTCGCTTCTCGGCGCTGGAGAGGACGGACCTCCAGGCGCCCGGAGTCCTGGGCGGAGACCCTCAGAGACCCGCCGCTCTGCACACTGGGAAGCATCGCCTGCATCCGCCTCCCGACAGCACCCCAGTGCCGCCTCTCAGTGCCTGCTGGTCTCGGGGTGCAGGCCTCGCTCTCCCCCGGCACAAGCACTTCTGGGAGGGGGGTCGGAGGCAGAAGCCGTGAGCCCCTTTATGGCATGTTTTCCGGTGTTCTCCTGGGAGCTAGTCGGTCCTGTCTTTGCTGTAGGCTCACCTGGGAGCAGCGGACCCTCGCCTGGGGCCATAAGATAATAGGACCCCTGCCCGCCCCCCTGGGGGGAGCGCCCAGGGTATTTGGGGAGCACGAATGCCAGGCGAGCAGCACAGGTACCCGCCACAGCGCAGGCCACAGGCCACCGCAGCCCAGCGATGGCCTCTGCTCCCGCCCTGGTCCTCACCCCATGTCTGAGTTTTCTCAGTTTTCTATCAGGATTATGTTACTTTGCTCGCTGGGAAGACAGTGGGCAACTTGACGCCCAGCCACAGCCCCGCTGGTGGCTCTGTCCAAAAGCTCCTGCTGGTCCCTCCTGGGACCCAGAGTTTGCTACCTCTGTCTCCGTCCCCCGCGGCTGGTGCCCGGGCACTTTCTGGACAGGAGCCTGGTCCGTGCCTCCCATCCCTGGCTGCTCTTGCAGTATCATGGTTCCAAGGGTCACTGCTCCCCTCGCCTGCCCCGGCGGCGGTCAGAACCAGGGCTCTGCTGGCTGGGGCCTGCCGTCCGCTCTCCACACTGCACCCCACCCTGCAAGAGAAACTGCACTTGCTTGAAATGGAAATCTTGACCTACATGCCTCAAAGCCAGCCCCGCGGTGGTGTTTGCTGGCGCCGCCTCCCCGTCCCTGGCAGTCACTGGCTTTGCCCTTTTTAAGAACCGTGACGGGCATTTGTTCCCAGAATTTTTGACACATCTATGTCACCATCTCATCTTACCACTCGCGCAGCCGATACGCACTTTACTGAGCAGAGGTTCCGAGAAAGCTTTGCCCAGGGGGCTGTGGTGGGGCCGGGGCCGGGCAAGGGGGGGTCTGACTTTAAGGGGGAACTGGGGACAGAGCGCTCCTGGGAGAGGAACCCACAGAGGCTGGGGTGGGGGCGGCGAGTTCCCTGCCCAGCAGGAGACTGGCCCATCGGTGGAGGCCACGGCAGGACATGAGCGTTGGAGCTGAAGATGGCCAGGCGTCTGGGACGCCGACGCCCACGGCCTTCTGCACAGGGCCTGTGGGGACAGCAGAGACGGCGTGGCCTCAATCGGGAGATCTCCGGCCCCATGACGGGACGCCTGTGCCCTGGCCACGTCCCGTGTGGCCCAGCACAGAGGGGCTGCCCCGAGGTTCTCAAAATTAAAACGGGCGTAGGCTCCGGGGGGAGCGTTGCCGTGAGTGCTCCCGGCCGGTGGCCCGGTCTCCTTTCGAGGGGCTGGGCAGGGCCTGGGAACCTGCATTCTATAGGTGCCCCAGAGGTGCTGGGTCACACGCCCTGCGGCCAGCAGCCCACGGTCAGGCTCTGGCCAGGTGCTGTACTGCCCGTTCCCAGGCTCACCAGGGGACAGGGGCCTGGTCTGCAGGCGGCCGTGAGCCGGAGCCACAGGGCTCGGAGACGGCTGTGTCCATGGCCCCCTTGTGTGACATTCTGGAAAGGAGCCAAGGCGCAGGGGTGACGAGATCGTGTTTGCCGGGGCTTGGCGGGCAGGTGTGGGGAGGCCAAAGGGCCGTGTGAGGAGGTCTGGGTGCAGGCACTGCCCCGGGACTCTGGGCTGGTGGACGCCGGACCATGCAGCTGTCCCCACCCACGAAGAGGGCACGGGCTACGTCCACCCCAGGGTCGCGCAGCCCCTAAGGGGTCTGGCCAGCCGGGCGCCGTGTGCCAGGGCCCGTGGGGCAGCAGGATTTGGTGGGGGCCGGCAGGTGGGCACAGGAGTGGGCTTCGGCCGTCCCTCCAGCACGGGCAGCCTCATCCAGGAAACGGACCCGCCATGTCCCAGCCACCCCCAGGGTATCCGTGGCAGCCTGCCAAGTCCGCAGACTTGGAGCGAACATGGGGGTGCACCAGCCCCGGGCACTCACCTGGACGGGGACCGAGCGAACAGCCAGGTTTGGCCGTGGTCTCTGGCCCTAGCTGCCTCAGCCTCACCCTCTAAGCCACAGCCCCGGGCAGCAGAAATGGTGTCCCCAATCACGTCTCCCTAGGGAGGGGAGGGGTGGGGGCTGCTTCGCCCGTGGCTGATGTGATTAGAGCTTTGAAGGCACCAGCGAGAGTCTGTGCTCCAGCCCTGTGACTGTGCCGGGCACCCCACGGTTCAACCTCATTTGGGCACAGGCATCGTCTCCTAAAGGCTCTGACAGAAGGTCCCACGTGTCAGCACAGGAGACGGGATGCCCCGCGGCTCCCCACTCTGCCTTGACCAACAGGCTCCCTCTGCCAGGGACCTCGCCTCTCACACCAGCCTCCCAGACCCAGATGCCCTTCGGCTGCCCTGCCCTCTCCCCCTCCACCCCACCTGCTGGCTTCCGCTGGAACGGGACAGTGTGCCCACTGCATCCCGCGTCCTGACCCCTGTCCCCACGTTCCCTGAAGCCCGTCACCTCTGACCCCAGGGCTGAGGCAGTCACTTAGTGCAGCAGGGAGGGAGGGACAGGGAGGGCACAGGGACAGGGGCGGCACCTTACCAGCCATCGGGGGCAGCCTGGTCGAAGCCCCGAGGACCTGGGGCCCAGAGGTGCCCTGGCTGGCGGCAGATGCCGGCGGTGGCCCTGCGGGGGCCGCGCCACGCGGGCCCCCAGGCCGAGCTCGGAGGTGCGGCGGCCGCCTTCCTGCGGGGATCCCGCCGACGCTCTGCAGGCCGCAGCGGCTCCACGCGGCGAACGAGGATGGGCCGAGGCGACCGGGCTCGCAGCACGGCACCCATCACCCCGCCAGGCTCCGGGCGAGCGGGCGGCCCGTGCAGGGCGCACGGCAGCCGGAGGGGCCGGGTCCGAGGCGGCAGGGTGCTCTGGGTGCGCTGGGCACTGCGACCCCCACCCCCTTGGGGCACTGGCTCAGACTGCGCCGTGGGGGCGCGAGGTCTGGTGTTCCTTCTCTGACAGCCGCGGCTCGGGGGGCAGGCGCGGAGCCGGACGGCGTGCTCCTGGCCAGTGCTCCAGGACGGTCCTCACCCATCCTGCGCCTCGGCGCTTGGGCGTGGCCATGCCACACACCCAGGTGCACCACTGTCCCACACAGCATCCGTGAGAACGGTGGACAGGGAGCGGCTGCCCAAGGACAAGGGGCCGGACCGTGGGGCGGTGGGCGTGCAAAGCCAGGCTCCAGCACCCCGCAGTGGGCCGAGCGCCCCTGACCCCGTCCCTCCTCCCGCCCCCAGGCCGGGGCTCCTGGAAGGGGACACGCAGAGGGTCGGGGTGGACGCCGGTTCCCAGACCGTCCTGTGCTGCTCCCCTGCCCGTCACACCGCGCCCTCACCTGCCTGCCCAGCCCGCATGCGTGGGGAAGCACCCCCCACGTCCACCCTCCGGGGGAGACCTTCACCCCAGATCCCACGGCCTCCCGGCTCCCCGGGGACCCCTATGTTTCCCGGCACCTCCCCAGGACCTGCGCCTCTCACCCCGCCCCGAGCACTGGGGCCGACCTGGAACCCGTCCTGCCCGCAGCCTGGCCCCGGTCGGGCCCGGGCAGGTGTGAGGGAGAGAGCGGTGTCACCGGTCTCTGGAGCGGGTGGCGCCACGAAGCCACACACACCCATCCCCCGTGCGTGGGGAAGGAGTGGCCTCGCTCGGCGTGTCCGACCCAGGTTCTGTGGGAGCCGGTCCCACTGTCCTCCCTGGGACGGAGACTGGTGAGAAGGGCCAGAGAGTCAGAGGCCAACGCCAGCCCCAGGGAGCATGGGAAGCGCACGCAACGCCTCACCGTCCCTCTTTAGGGGCTGAGAGGCTGTGTGGGCCTTATGCGGCCTTAGGAAACCCCTCGGCCTTGCTCCCGAGGCTCCCAGCAGCTAGTGACAAGCACGGCCGCCTCCCTGGGGTTCGCCGCCCTCACCCTGCCGCCCGCGTCCCTAGGCCGGGGACCTCCAGGAGCGAGGTCGTTCCCGCCAAGGCTCAGCCCCCACAGGGAAGGAAAGGGGGTGCTCGACTCCCCCTATTCCTGAGTGACACGTCGGGGTCCTCACGTCCTCCCCGGGCACCAGGATGGCTTTCCGCAGCTTGTTCTGAGCTCATGAGTTTGCAGCATATTTGACACGTTTCAAACTACTGTAGTTATTATTTTTAAGCCCAAACTGTCTCATCCTCAACTTAGTGGGAGCATCTTTAAGCTATGTCCTTGTAAAAACATTTTGCTTTTAAAAAAAATAAATCTTTCTCACTCTCTCACAACTCAATGTTCGGTTTGCACCAAGTCAGCCCCAGACGGGGACCGAGGCCGGGGCTCCCACTTCCCAGGTCATCCGCGTCGCCGAGCTCACGCACGGACACTGAGCCGCACGAACCTGGCTCCTCGGGCCTCTTTCTCCTCTGGCCTGGGCAGGCAACGTCTCCAGCCTGTTCCAGGGCTGAGCCCGAGAAGACCCAGACCAGCCGGATGTGACTCGGGGAAATAGACCCCGGAGGACACAGCCGGCACGTGGTGCGGCCCACCGCCGTCCCCGCAAAGCCTGGCGGGCAGAATGAAGTCGCACCTTGCGCGAACTTCGTATAAAGTCGTTGTGACGATATCTGGACCCCACGCTGACCCTTTGTTCCGCAAAGGTGAGCCTGCGTCTTGCACCCAGCTCACCTCCTCCCTCCTGTGACCCAGATCTACAGCTGTTGAGAGGCTTGAGCACGAGGCTCCGTCCGGGGGCTGCCTAGCAGGGTGAGAGGTCACAGCGCTTTGGAACCAGCGAAGTGAGGCCGACGGTTCACCGAACTGCGCGAAACTCCGGGGTTTCCGGGTGGCATCTGCTGAGGTCGCGTGCCTGTCCAGCCACCACCCGTGGCTGCCTCCGGCGTCTGCTCTGTGTGGGCGCCCACCACACCCGCCAGCCTCCTTCCCTGAAGATGAACAGTCATTTGCTTTCATGTGTGGTTACAGAGCGTCATTTTAAGTATGATAAAAAAGATGGATATCAAAAAGGGAAATATGAATATGCATACGTTCAAAATTCCGTCGCATATACCAACAAACAAGGCTAAAAAAAGAGGACAAACCCCAAAACATTTTCATTACATAAAACTGAAAAAGTTAGCATAAATTACTCATAGCGAATTCCTGGCTGCCGCCTCGCAGGGCTCACAACAGCCACACCGCCGCCTCCTCTCGGTACCTGCTCGGCATCTCCCTCCCCGGCGACCTCCCTAGAGGCACAGGCCCCCCCCCCCTCCCGGCAGGGCCGAGCCCCCACATCCAGGCGGCACAGGAGTCCACGGCTCCATGAGAGGCTGGGGGTCACGGTGTTTCGCCCGGAGGATTTATAAAGAAAGACACTCGCAGTTTTAAAGTTTTGTTTTGTTTTGTTTTTCTGTGTGGATCCAGGAACTGGGAATGGTGAGTTGACGCACGACGGTGTGGCAGGGTGTGTATGGGGGGCGGAGCGTCCTTGTAGCAGAAGTCCGGCTGTCTGACTCAGCCTTGCTTTTTACACAATAAGGTCCTCCAGGGTCAACCAGTCTGGTCCTTGACCCCTCCCAGGACCAGCCGTCTCTCCGAAGAACCTGGGTCCCCTTAGTGGAAAATGGTACGTGAGACCATAGTCTGGTTGCCAGGGTGCCCAGGGCGACTGAGTTCATCATTATTCCAGGACTTTTCAGTGGACAGAGTGCACACGCACGTGCACACACACTCACAGACTTTTAGGAGACAACATATCATGACGTCACCATATTTCCGATTCAGAGAAGGAGTTACTGGCTTTCTGTGTTATTTATTTCGCTTTCGACCTCTCCTTCATTCATGCCCCCCTGCCCCCCGAGCGCGTGGGCCCCCCTTACGCCAACGGCATACTTTCAGAATACCAACGTCGATATTTTCATGAAACGTGTCCAAAAGCGGCGGGAGGCGGCTTTGCCTGCCCATCAGGAGGACACGTCGGAGGCGTCTCGCTCGGCGTGCACAGCGCCTCACGTTTCCTGAGATGACGCGGGAGCCTGGCGCGGGCCAGCTCCCCTCCTGTCCCTCCCGTTTCCCCGTTTCCCGGCTGCGAATAACGAGTGCACCGGATTCTAGAACGACTCCTCCCCTTTCAAAAACCCACGTCACCTGCACATATGCCTCGTGGCAGGTGCCGGCTGCGTTCACGGCCAGCGCTCTCGATCGGCGGGGCCCCTGTGTGCACGGGCTCACACCTTCCCTTCCCCGTGGCCCGCGGGGTGTGGACACTGTCCCTGTTTGTCCCACGACGGCACAGAACACTGACAACATCCCCTGCTCTATTCGCCTGTCCCTCGCTGAGTCTCACGCCCTCCCCACTTTATACTGTTGCCTGGGCACGTTCGCTAGATCTTTCCAGCTTTCTCCTCACGGGGATAATAGTGTTGTACACGCCGTATTTGTGTCCCTGGGCTGAGGGTACCACAGGCGGGGCGGCCGAAATGACAGAAACGTCCCCTCTCACAGGCCGGAGGCCGGAAGTCCACACTGTCTGTTATGGAGCTTCGGGGTCCTCTGATGGCCTGGGATGCAACACGGGCAGGTTTTGGGGTCACAGGGTTCATGCAGGCACCTGGCCAGGGAGGCCAGGAGACCCATTACAGTCCGGGCTCCCCAGGGCTCGCTGCTCCCACAGCACAGGGTCCAGCGTCTGAGGCGCCGTGGGCCGAGGGCAGTGGGCTGTCGAGGGCCTGCAGTTGGCCTTGAAAAGGGGACTATTTTAGCGTCACCCTCCACGGCTGATTCCTGCACAGGACGTCCCCACGCGCCTGGGCGAACACAGAGGTTGATGGTCAAACGTCACCTGCAAGGCACAGCCCCGGCCCCGGCACACACGAAACGTGCCCCAGAGGACAGGGGTGGCAGTGGCCTGGCCTTGGGAAGTGAAGAGACTGAGCAGAGCAGCGGAGGGGACAGGCGTCCAGAGGCCGACCCGACCGCCCGGCACAGAGCGGGCGTGCCGGTCGGGGGGCAGGACGTGGCCTGCTCAGTGCGCGGGGACAGGAGGACTCACACAGGGCCCTGCCCGGCTCCCCGCACCAGAGTTAGTCCTAAGAATGAAGGATCAATGTACGGTGAAGCCGGACACCTGCTCGTAGGCACCGGTTTTATAAGCTGCAATGTCCACGTGCAGAGGGCCTGAAATCCGTGGACGAAAGGCGGGTGGACATCCCGGCGTGAAAACGGAGTCTTCTTACCCAGGGGAAGAGGCCACAAGCCAAAGGTGAACCCAGAATCAGGAGCTTCCGACACAGGACAAAGGGCTAATCTCCTCAAGGCCAAAGTCCCTCGCGAACCCAGGACGGAGGAGCTCGGACCCAAGAGAGGGGAACGGGGCAGCGCGGGGATGAAGAGGGGTCGGACGCGGCCACGTGGTGGCCCCGAAGTGCCGGGAAACGTGCGGATAACGGCGTCAGGCAGGGTCGGCCCTTCTGCGGGACTGTCGGGCGAGCAAGGGGGTGAGGGAGGCGAGCGGGGGAGGGGAGCAGGGGAGGCGTGCGGGGGAGGGAGCAGGGGGCCGTGTGGGGAGGCGTGCGGGGAGGCGTGGGGGGAGGCGTGCGGGGGAGGCGTGGGGGGCAGGCGTGGGGGGCAGGCGTGGGGGGAGGCGTGGGGGGGAGGCGTGGGGAGCAGGCGTGGGGCAGGCGTGGGGGGGGAGGCATGGGGGGAGGCGAGCGGGGAGGCGTGGGGGGGAGGCGTGCAGGGGAGGCGTGGGGGGAGGCGTGGGGGAGGCGTGGGGGAGGCGTGGGGGGAGGCGTCGGGGGAGGCATGCACACCCGTTTGCAGACTTGACTCTGAGAGGCTGTCGGGGACATTTGCCGGGAATGGGGAGGCTGATGCTCCCAGTCGGACCCCGTTAGTCCATGCGCACCTGGCCCCTCAGGCCTCTCCCTTTTTGGGGGCACCAGCCGCGCCCCACCCTCATGTGCCCTTCTTCCTGAGAACGAGGGGAGCCCGCCGGGCAAATCCGGATGCAGGGTGCAGGGTGTGGAGCACGGAGCGCGGACGGCCAGCCCAGGGGCAACGACGCGGCTCCACGGCAGACCCGTGGCTCTGGGCGGCAGGTGCAGCCCAGGCGCAGCGAAGGGTCCACCTGGGCGGCAGCGAAGGGTCCACCTGGGCGGCCGTCTCCACGCAGACACACCTGTGCCCCCGCCCCCTTCCGGCTGGGGGAGGCCCGGATGCAGACCCGCAAGCGCCCTGGGAAAGGCGGCCGCGGAGGCCAGCCTGGGTGGACCTGTGCCCCCCTTTCTGTCCTCGGCTCCCCCCCCCCACTCCCCAGAGGAAACCCATTTAGCCAGAGTGACTGAGGCGGACGCCTCCGCTTCGGCCCTCCCCTCGCACTCCCGATCTGCCTGGATCCGGAGCTTGGGGACCTGTTTGTTCCCGCTACCTGAGGAGGACAGGCGAGAAGGCGGCCGACCCACAAAGCCGCCGGCGTCCCCCGCGGCCGCCCCCACGGGGGCCAGGGCCCCGGTCCAGGATGCCGTCTGTTAAAAGGATAAATTCTCCACGTCGCAGCAAACGGGGACAGAGGGACCGGCGCCTGCTGAGAGCATCGAGCCGTTCGATCGATACTCCTTCTCGGGACAAAACACAGTCTATATAAATCAATCACTGCTCCCTGGTCAGGGACTTAAAACTGGGCGCTGGGGAGAGGCGCGGCGGGGGCGTTCGGAGGGCGGCTCGGCCCCTGGCGGGTGGATGGGGGGCTCCGCCAACGCCGTTCCACGTCCAGGAATAAAATCCAAAATCCCCCCTCCATGCCGTGTCCACGACAGGGACCAAAAACAAAACAAAACAAAACTCATGAGCACTGTGGTCATCGCCGCCCTGCGCCCCCATCGCCAGCACCCCGACTTCTGGCTCATGTGAACAGTGAGGAAACGCGGTGAAAACGCGCTGTGACCAGCACACGTGACCGGCACACGGGTGGGCGGGGCGCCCCAAGGGGGCAGCAGCCACGTGCTGCAGGTGACACGGGCAGGACTTGCTTGGGGAGTTCGGGGGGGGGTGGCCGCCCAGACCCCAGGGGACCCACGCCTTGCAGAGGACGTGTCCCTCCCCTTCACGCTGAGACGGGGGTTCCAGTTCGCATGTGCAGGTGGCCCCCCCGTCTTGTGGACACTGTGACACGAGGCAACGAGGAAGATCTGCCCAGCAGCGTGCAGGGAAGGCTGCGTCCAGGGTGAGACGGAGTGGCGGGGCGCGTTTGGCAGGGAGAGACCGGGCAGGGGAGCAGGTAGAGCTGGGGTGCACCGCAGGGGCTCGGTCGTGGGGCTGGGCAGGCTGCAAGGCTCCTGCGTCTCAGCGACCCCCCGGCCACAGCGCCCGAGGAAGCCGGCCGTGGTCAGACGCTGCCTCTGTCCAGCCTTCGCGGTGCCTGCTTCGGGAGTGACCGACCCACCACGGCTTGTGACGCTTCAACTTCTGGGGGGCGCGAAAAGATGAGGCTTGCTCTCACTGGGCTTCAAAGCAACGTTTCAGAGCGAGAAAGAATCGCCCAGATATTTTGAGCTAAGTGGGCCCCCGACCCCCCTCCGGTGCTTCTCACTGACCCTGGGTCTGCCCTCTCACCCGGTGCCACAACTTTAAGACAGGCCTGGTTTCAGGACAATTCTTCGCCCGGCTCCCGCCGTGACACTGGGCCAGACGTACTGAGTCCCACATGCTCGGGGCCACAACACTGCCCAGGGAACCCGAGACTCGGACCGCGGAGCGGGGTGAGCCTGACGGAGGTGGGGAAAGGTGAACCCGAAGAGCCAGCAGGCATCGTTCATCCGCCCGCTTGATGTTCAGAATCTCGCCCTGGGGCGCTTGTTTGCCTGTCTCAGATGCAATTGGCAGACAGGAGACTAAGTGAGTTAATACCCATTAAGCCCTTCAAAAGCCCTTGGCTCACAGCGATGAGGCGTGAGCCTTGTTTCATGGAATAACAATGCTTATTATTATCAGCGGAAGACTGGGAACCTTGAACAGCACCTGGCACAGAGCCGCCGGGTGGAATAGGTGTCGGAAACAATGGCTATTATTTCGGGCAGTCCATTCCCGAGCCTTTTAAAGCAGAAGTCAGAATAGCTGCTTATTCACGAATCATTAGCGTCGACGCATAGGGCAGGCACTCCCTGTGGGAGTGTGTGCTGCCCGGATGTGGCCTCCTCACCTAGCCCATCTCCCAGGCTCTCTCTACACCGTGCTGGTGGCCCGTCTGTCATCTCGTGGCCCGACCTGTGTCCCTCTCCTTGAACCTGGGCAGACGTCCCGTTGCCTCGGCCAGTAAGGTTCAGGGGAAGGGACGCCGGGTCATAGAAATGCCACTCTCTCGCCTCTCTTTCCTGCCCTTGGAAGGCCTCCCGTGGCACCCTGGGGGGCAGCCAGGCAGCCGCGCGCACAGGGCATGGGTAGGCGCTCGGCCAACGGCCCCAGCCGCGGTCCTCGTGGACGGCCAGCGCTGGTGACTGGGCGGTGAGCGATGAGCCTGCAGGTGAGCCCGGCGGCTGGCACGGCGTCTCCGGCCTTCGAGCCACCCCAGCGGGCGCTGTCCCCTCTCAGCCCTGACAAAACTCAGGTCTGTGAGGGAAGCACACGCCTGTGGCTTTAGGCGCCGCGTTTGGGGTGCATGTGACGCGTGACGGACGCCGGGGGGGGGGGCACGGGCCCCGGGGCTGCCGTCGTGAGCCGGACCTCACAGCGACCACGTGGGCCTTGCCGGGGAGGCGAGAGGGCGGACGTGGGTGAGCGTCGCTGGGCGCGTCGAGGGCGCGAGGAGGCGGGCGTCGTGGGCGTGAGGGACGGTCGCCGCGTGCCGGGGACGATCAGAAACCGACTCAGCAGGCTCGACGGGCGGGCCCGGGACTTCCCAGCAGAGCCGTCAGAGGCCCGCCTGGCTGTGCGGGCGGTCACCCGGGAGGGGCGCTCGCTGCGAAGGGACCGGACGCCGGGGCCTGGCCGTCCCTGTGCCCGCCGGCGGGGAAGGGGCCGCAGAGCGAGAGACGGCTCCCGGCTTCCATGTCCACGACGATAAACCACAGATCGAGCCTCTCGAAACACAGCTACAAATGCGGACAGGTGCAAAAGGACAGGTAGCTGAGACCTCTAGGGGCTGGACAGAAGCAGGGGACGGGGGAGGCTCACGCGTCTGCAGCCACGTCCCGAGGGCCACGCGGCGCTGTCACAGGGGCAGTGGGGACCCCAACGGCGACGCCTGCCACACGCCGGCTGCAGGGAGCACGGGAAGGAGCTGGGTCAGCGGGGCTGCAGGCGGGTGAGGGGGACCCCGACGAGGGGGACCGAGAAGGGGCCCCGGGTTCAGTGTCGAAGCGCACATGCGCGGAGTGGACCAGAGCTGGACTGAGACCAGGCTCCTGCCATCGTAGGCGGGACGGAGTTGGCGGTTGGGTCCAAACGAGTTACTCGCCTGCTGGGGTGCCAGCCCCCTGGGGCGCAGAGTCTCGCCACAAGCAGGGACAGTCCCCAACGACGGCAGGGCCCGGAAAATGGGACGCGTTTACCAGGAGGAAGACCCTGGCGTGGGCCGCACGGCGGGCCCGCTAGACCAGGTCCGCCGTTTTCAACGACGCTCGCGAAGAAGAGGAAAATTCCCTCGAATGGATGAAAAAACTAAATAATCAAGCGGAGGACGAGGCAATGTGAAAAGTACCCAAATGGAAATGCTAGAACGAAAAAAAAAGGAAACATCATGACTGTTAAAATTTGCCAGATGGGCTTCATTAGCAGGTGGGTGATGACAGGAAACTCGTCAGCGGACGTGGGTCTGGAAGGGTAGAAATCTCTCCACCCGAAGGAGACAGGAAAACATTACGGAAGCGGCCGACACCTGAGAGCGTCCTCACAGGCGGAGCGTGAGAAAGCCTCGCCCCCCGGGGACGTGGACGGTGGGGAACGGGCATTTCCGGGGAGGGACACCGGGCGAGCCTCCGCCCCGGGGTCCCGGAAAGTGGGTCACCGCGGGAGCGAAGAGCGTCGGAAGCGACAGGCACGCAGGCGAAGACGACCATCGCCCGCCCCCCAACCCCCAGCTTCTTTGAAACACGTTCGGTCGGTCACGCAGGCAGTGGACGCCGCCGTTGGGGTTCATGAGGCACGGGGAGCAACGCTGTCACGGAGAGAGGACCCGGCGCTGCGGAGCGGAGCGGCGGTGACGCCGGGCGGACAGCGAGCCGGGCGGGGCGGGAGCTGCGGTCTGGACGACTGCTGAGGTCACGAGGCGAAGCCGTGCGACGGAGACGCAGACGCGGGCTGCGGTGGGAGCTGCATCGCCCACAGCTGGTGTCGTCCCAGGCGGTGGCGGGTGCCGTCCCCGTCCGCGATGGCGGAAGCACCAGAAAGAAAGAAACGCGTATGGACCCGAAAAGAAGAACCCGCTCTCTGCGGGCGAAATCACGCCTGGGAGCCACCTGGGCCAGGGTGCGGGCACAGCGAATGAAGACCCGACTTCCGTGGAGGGGCGGCGTGGCGGGGCCACGGGGGAGGGGAAAGGCGAAGGGTCCTGTTTTAGGAGGGAACAGCAGCGACCTTTTGTGGCAGAGGGGAGAGGACCTCGTGCGGGAACAGGGCGGTGCTACACGGGACAGACAGACAGCCCTCTGGGGACAGAGCCAGGCAGAGGGCCTGGGACCTGGGCCTCAGTGCAGCCAGGATCACCCCATCGGCGGGGGCTGAGGCGGGACGCACGTGGGGGTCGCGCGTGCCAGTGGGCCAGTCTGCGTGGTGTGTGGGGTGCTCTGAGGGTGGTTCCGGGAACCCCAGCTGGAAGAGGCGGCAGGGAGGCTGAGGGTGCGGGGGGCTAGAGCCAGCAGACAGGGGGTCTCAGTGCTGCGGCTTTGGGGAACCCCTCAAGGCCCTGGGGTCTCGTGAGAGAAGACGCATGGGCCTCGGCACAGGCTGACACACAGTAGGGCTAAGAGTGTGGGAGACACAGGGGAGTGAAGACGCATCCAGGAGTGAAGGCAGGTGCCCTTTCCTCCCGATGGCTTCCAGGGTTTGGCACCGGGCCGAAGGGCGCCCCCACCCAGAGCGGGGAGGGAAGGCAGCCCAGGGGCCCCGGGATGAGCGCACCACCTCCACCCGGCCAGTGCCTGCGGCCCCGAGGACCAGCCTGTCACATAGTATGTCCTCAGTCCACGAGCATCAGTCTAACCAGGACAGCTGGGGCGGGGCAGGGGGAGGCTCAGCGCCCGGGAGGGCGAAGCAGAGCAGCAGGCTGGCTCGGGCACAGGCACGGGCAGCTCGCGCGGGTTTGGCCCCATTTGCTAGGAAATTTGCAGAGAGGAGAGTTAGTGCCGTTGCCTTGGCAACCGCCTGTCACATTGCAAGGAGGCTGGTGGAGGAAGGAGCTCGTCTTAAAGGAGCACGAAGCTTATCGATTTGCCAGAGGGTTCCGGAGTGGCCGCAGGAGCTCGGCTCCCTCCTGGGCACTGGCTGCAGCTCAGGACAGCAGGAGAGGGTGCGGGGCGGGTCCCAGGGCCCACAGCACCAGCTGAAGAGCGAGGGGTGCCCCACGGCTCTGTACCCCCCGGGGCCCTGTGCCTGCATAGCTCAGGGGCCAGGGCTGGCAGGAAGGGACAGGCAGCCTCCCCGGCCGGGCCCCACACCCACCTCTGCGTGGAGCCACCACTCCCCCCCGATGCTGGCGGTGAGAGGAAAGACAGGAATCTAAACTGGACGGCAGAGAGTGTGGCCGTGTCACGGCTGCGGCCACCCTGCGCCTGGACCTCAGACCACTCAGCGGGGTGACTAGAAGCGAAGAACTCAGGAAAGCCTGCGGGCAGAGCAGGTCGGGGCGCCGAATCCCTCTCACTCCAGAACTGGACCCACGACAAGGGGCTGTGGCTGCAGGACTAGGTGTAACTGTAAACCCCGACCACGATGAGGAGGGGAGGCCAGACAAAGAGGATGGGAAGGGATGGGAAGGTCACCGTCTTCCCCACCAGGATGTGGCCGACATGGGCAAAATGGGAACGGGGGTCGGACGCGTGTGGCTCCATGGCGCGGGTCTCAGTGGAACTGCTTCCAGGAGACGATCTCTCGTCTGGCGGAGACACACAAGCTTCAGCCTCGCTTTGCTCCCTACCCTTCTGTCAAGTTCAAGCACAATCTAGGACTTCTCACTCGCAAAGCACAGAGGGATGATCTCACCCTTGCACGGGAGGCGCTGTTCTGGCATCTTCCACGGCTGGGGCTGGCTCACTCACGCCTCTCGGCTGGCGGGGAAGGGCTGGTCTCACCAGCTCCATTCGCAGAAGGCGACTTGCCCAGGGTCACGGGGTCGGGACTGGGGTTTAGAGGACATGGTCTTCATCGTACTTTCCGCACACACACGTCTGCTTCCGGCCTACCGCCAGCGACAATTGCTGGGTGTTCTGCGGCCCGCGGGCTCTCGGACTTTTTTCTTTGCATTTTACTTTCTGAAAGCAATAAAGTAATGAGCCTGCGTAATTTTTTAAAACCAGCTTTCCTGAGATATAATCACACACCTGACATCACACCCATTTAAAGCATGCAAATCCAGATAGTAATACATCACTTTTTCAATGGTGGCTAATATGTAAGGGTACAATTCAGGGGCGTTAATTACATTCACTATATTGTGCAACATCGCCACAATGTATGTCCAAAGCTTTTTCATCCCCCCCCAAACTGAAATTAGGTAAGCACCCCCCTTCCACCGCTGTCCCCAGCCCCTGCTAACTTCCGGCTGCTTTTGGTCTGTCAATTTGCCCATTCTGAGTACCACACGTACATGGAGACATACAGTATCCGTCCTCCCGTGACGGCCTTGTTTCACTCATCGGCGTGTCCTCGAGTGTCTGTCCAGGTCATAGTGTGGGTCCGAATTCCCTTCCTTTTCAAGGCTGAGTAATATCCCCCGTGCGGTTCACCCCCCCCGGTGGACACTCAGGCTGTTGCGGTCTGGGGGATATGTGAATCATGCCGTTTTGGATGTGGGTGTGCAAATACCTGTTCCAGACTCTGCTTTCGTTCTTTGGGGTGTGTACCCAGACCTGGGATTCGAAGATAAAAACGACTCATGCCGAAGTCGGACCTGAGATCTCTGCTCCCCCGCCCCCCCAGAAAAGCAGGCGGCTCCCTCCTCATCCCACAGAAGCAAACGCCCAGGACTGGGACTCGCGTCCCGGCTCTACGACCACGCCACGGAACTCCTGCGCCTCGGTCCCCTTCTGCACAGCAGGGGACCCTAGCAGCCCCCGTGCGTGACGTGAAGGCCGAGGGGGAGTCGGAGGCAGGTGCCCGGCGTGCCCCAGGCGCTCAAAGCAGTCTCAGAACCTCCTTCCTTGTTCGTTCAAGGTTTTTTGACATAAACTGTTCAAATGTTGCCTTCGCTCTACTCGACAGCCTGTGGGGCAGGCAGTGCGGGCATCATTCATTCCGCAGCAGTGGAAACCGAGGCTGAGAGCCACGAGCCACAGAGGAAGAACGAGACACAGAATGCAGTGCTCCCCCGCCCTTGCCCAGGGCCCCTGAGAGCCCAGCCCCCTCGGCTTCCCCGCTCCCAGCAGCCTGGCCGCAGCTCTGCCTCTGGGATTCAGAGAACAGCCCCCTTGGCAGAGCCCCTCGGAGAGGGGAGGCATGCCCCCTCCACTGCCATCTGCTCTTCCCAAGGGGCACGTGCCAGCTCCTTCCCCCAGTGCCAGAGGGTGCCTCCTCCAGCGCCGGTGACATGGCGACCTGGCGGGAGCTAGCATCTCCTCCTTGCTCCAGAACTCCCTGCGTGACCTGACACGGGTGACCCCCCCCCCGTCTGTGACGTGAGGGGGCTGGACCCACACGTCGCCCTCGCAGCTCTGCCTTCGGCATTTACTGGGTCTGGGGCTTCTTGCTCTTGGTGTTTTCATTATAGAATCTATTTTCCAAAGAGTCAGCACTGCACAGTGGGACAGAGGTGAGAGAGATGCTTCTGAACACCCACAGCCCCCTTCTCGCCTCGGAAGATGGAGGTGCTGAGGGACTTCTCCCCCAAGGGCGGAATTTACCTGGAAAACGAGGCCCAGGACAAGCTCCTGGGGTGGGAGTCTTGGATCTCAAGTGTGAGTCTGTTTGAAGGGAGAGCCTAGGGTGACATCACCTCGCCACACCAGCTGGACAGGATCTCCAGGCCTGGGCAGCCAGAGGGCAGGCCAGCCCAGCCCGGGGGTCTGGAAGCCAACGGTGGCTGGCTAGCTCTTCTCCTTGGCCCCCACTTCAGGCAAGTCTTCTTGGGGAGGTGGAGCTGTGTCCTGTTTCCATCCCAACCCTCGCACACAGCCCAAAGTCACCCCCAGGGATGCGTTGGTGCCTGTGCACTCCCCCCCCCACCGCCCCTGCATGCCTACAGACCAGGAACCCAAGGGTAGACCCTCACCCACAGCCCCTGCATGGGTCAGGGGCGCCAGCTCCCAACGTCTGTCCCCGCTTCACTCCCTGGCTGGCCACCCCGTCAGGGACAAGGCCAGTCGGGGCCGGACACCTGCCTTCCAGCTCTGCGCCATTGGGCACCCCAGCCCTGGAGCTGGGTTCTCGGGTCAGAGCCTCAGTTTCTGTCAGCAAAGGGTGACCTCTGGGGACAGACGTGTTTCCTGTTCAACACCTCACGGAGAGGCCAAGCCCAGCCGCCAGCCGCCACCGGCCCCTCCGCAGGCTGTGGTCCGCTCCTTGTGTCTGGAGGACCCGGGTCCCCAACGCTGACCGCCGGTGCGTCCAGATCCCCGACCCCAGGGGCCTGGGCCCCTCCTGGCAGCTGCGGGCCGGCCAGGATGGAGTTTTCTCTCCCAGTTAAATTTCCCCCGCCTGTCTGATGTCACATCCTGTCCCGGCCTGCTTCCCCGCCGCCGTCGCCTTCCCCGCTCCCGCGCGCCAGGCTCGCGCGCGGGTCCCTCTGCGCCCCCCGCCCCCGCTCCTTCCCAGCAAACTTTCAGCACCCGCCCGCGGCCCGCCGAGCCGCGCGGGGAGCCAGGCGCGGGGAGCCCGGCGCCGGGGCCGCGGGAGGAGGGCGCGGGAGGGGCCGGCGCCCGCCCCGCCCGCCGGCCCGCCCCGCCCCGCCCCGCCCGGGGCCGCGGCGCCCGCACCCATCAATATGCAGAGCGGAGGCTCCGCGCAGCAGACCCCGCGCGCCGCCGGCTCCGGGCGCTGACCGCACCGGGACACGGCCGGGCGCCGCCGCCGAGCCAGCAGAGCCGGGAGCGCGTCCGCGTCCACGCAGCCGCCGCCGGCGAGCACCAGGCTCCTGCACGCCCGGGCGTTGGAGGTGGCGGCGAGACATGCGACCGGCCCGGAAGCTCCTCGGCCTCCTCTTCCTCATCCTGGTGGGCACCGAACTCACTCAAGTACGTGCGTCCAACGCCATTTTCCTCCCTGCGCGCGGGGCGCCCCGCGAAGTGGCGAGTCCCTCCGCGCAGCCGGCGCCCCTGCCCTGGGCGCGCGAGCCCCGCGGTCGGGAGGACGCCAGAGCGCCCGCCGCGCCTGGGTGGAAGGAGGGGCGCAGAGCGGCCAGACCGGCCCCGGCGCCCCCAGCCCCGGCCCAGCGGGGTGGCACAGCGGCCCCCTGCTCCCTGCTGAGAAGTTCAAAGGGCAGCACGCGGGCTTGGTTCGGCTGCTATTGTTATCTGGGGAGGGGGGACTGAGCAGGATGTCCACCCCCCCCCTGCATTTGCACGCGTAGACCTGACCTGACTACCCTCCCCCCGCCCCCCGCACTGCCCTTGGGCCCCCCAAGGCAGGCGGTGGCGATTATGCCGCCGAGCCCAGACAGGGAAGGGCGGGCGGCCTGTGCGGGCTGGGCGTTTGGCCGGCTTAGTGTGGAGGGCTTGGGGGGTTGTGGCCACATGCTCAGCGTGAAGTGTGAGTGGCTACGGCCGTGTGCGTGTGGGGACCGCTGGGCATTTCCAGGGGACTCTCCATCCCCCCGGCGATGTGGCGATAGGGAACCTGGCTGGTGTTCTCCATTTTAGAGATGCGGGTCGGGGAGCGGCGCGGGGGGCTGTCTGCGCGCGCCGGGCCGCGCGGCGGTGCGGCTTTGGCGCCGGGCTGTTGGGAAGAGCCTGCTCACTTCGGGAGCCAGGCTGCTGGGCAGTGACATTACAATGCCCTTTCAACGGTGCCACTGTGCCAGGCTCCGAGCGGCAAGCCGGAGAGAGGGGTGGGCTGCCCTCACCTTAACCCCCAGCCGAGCTGCCCCCACCCTCCCGGGCTCCCCGCCTCCCTCCTCCTCAGAACAAAAGAGGAAACAAAAGAGAGGGCGAGAGGTGGATCTCAGGAGAGAAGGCTCTGGAACGAGCGTGGCTGCTTTTGCCTGAAGCCCTGCTGTGCGGGGAAGTGCAGCCTCGGCCCCAGCCTCGGGGGCTTCACCGCTCTATGCACCCCCAGAAAGTCCGCCGGGTGCCCTGGAGAGGTTCAGCCTGTGTCTGGGAGAGTTCTCCTGGGGGGGGGAGGGCTGGCTGAGGCGTAGGCTCGTGCACGTGGATGGACAGGTGCGTGTGTGCACACGCGTGCACACACACACACACACCCCACTGACGTGAGCACGCAGGCAGCAAGGAGCCAGGCGGGGACCAGTCCCCAGCGTCTGCCTCGTTGAGGCTTGTTCAGGGGGCCCTAGTGGTGACTGGCTGCCCTGAGGGCCCTCAGAGCCCTCTTCGCCTTACGACTCCCAGGTGCCCTGAGCCTACGATCCCAGACCACGGGACGCATGTCCTCCATGGTTCTCGTCCTCATGTCTTATTAAAGGTTTCTTGTGTCTGGGAAAAAAACTTTTGGTTCAACTTCAGTTGGAAGCGTTGTCTCAGTGGTGAGAACGTTTGCCTGTCCTGGCTCAAGGCAGCAGCCGCCTGGGTCTCAGCCAGCCCCCCACGCCCCGCCCCTCGCCCCGCCCCGTCCCCCAGCCTCACCCCGCATTCAGGACCCTGGTCAGCTCCCGGCAGGCTGCCCTCCCCTGTGCTGGAAAGGGCAGCGATGTTTTTCTTCCTGAGGTTCGCTTTCCTGAGGCTGAGCTGCAGGATCTCACAGGGGAGCCTGTCGCTCAGGGCAGCCAGCCAGGAGGCACCTCCCCCCCAACCCGCGAGGCCGGCCCCACGCTCCCTGTGCCTGCCTCTGAGGTTATGCCTGCAGAATCTCACAATGGGGACCTATTATCCTTAATTGTGATGCCACTTTAGAGCAAAGGCTCAACTGGCTAGAATTGCTCCAGCCCTTTCAAGCCCTGGAAAGGGTGGGAGAGGGGCTGGCTGGGCCACCGGCTGCAGAGACTCCGGCTGCCCTGGCCCTGCCCAGGTGGGCCCGGTCGAGGTCGAGCCCGGCGCCTCACCTCCAGCAGGGCCCTCTAGAGTGGGGACCGGGCGTGGGTGCAGGGCTGGGGTGCTCTGAATTGGACGTGCGTGCCCAAGAATCTTGCTTTCTTGACCCCAGAGGGACTTGACCCTGGGAAGCCACAGCAGAGGGCATCTCGAGCGACCTTTGTAAATGGGGCAAACACTCTGGGCGGTGTTGGCCTCCCCGCCCCCTTTCCCTCTTCCGCTCTGTGTGAGCCGCGCCCACGGCCACACCCTCACGAGGGACACTGGTTCCAGGGCCCCTGTGCTTAGGGGTCAGCCCGCGTCGAGGTGGGAGCAAGTCAGAAACATATGGCTTTTGCCTGCACGTGTTACGTGCAGCTGGAAGGACCCAGGCAGACAGGCGGGGGAGCGGAGCACACGGCCGGGCCATCTGTCCCCCAACAGCGCACGGGCGATGGATGGGCCACTCCACCAAATGCCAGCTATCAATCCATGGCCTACTGTGCGCCAGATGAACTTTGACCTCAGACAGGAAGACGGTTCCCTTGGTCTTGCTCTGTGATTTTCAGTACCGGGGCTGGCCGTTGGACGCCCCCTGAGAGGCAGGGCACGGTGTTTCCCAGCCGGGATTGGGCGTAGGTCTCTCTGTGTGGGAGTGTGGGGGCTCTTGGCCCACCCCAGTCACCATCCGGATGGAAGCGTGTCCCCTGCGTGTGGTGACCGGAAAGGGCTGGGGAGCTCTGTGACAACATTGAACCCAGCTGCCCTTACTGTCACCCCAGGCCCACTGTCTGGTGACCTTGAGAAGGGCTTTTGACCTCTCAGCCTGCCCGTCCACTTTTTCGGCGCAAGGAGGATTAAACTAGGTGGTTTGCGGGGGAGTCTCCCCTCTACGAACCCCAGTCCTGTTCTTGCAGCCGCTCCCCCGTCCCTCCTTCCCACTTAGCTGTGGGAGGCCAGCTGGTCGGGTTTAACGCGGTCAGACCCAGGCGCGCACTGCTGAGCGAGTCTGGGCCTTGCCATCTGGCACCGGGCCGATGGGCTTTGTGGGAGACTCGAGGCCCTGCCATCGTTATTTGTGTGAGAGGCATGAGAGTCTGCACCACGCGGCATCCGAGCGGAGGGAGGAGGGAGGAGGCAGCCGGAGGGAGCCTTGGAGAAGGGCGGAGTGTGAGCAGCCTTAGGGCTGCACCTGGGTCCGGCAGTGAGCCCAGGTGGGAGGGTGGGGTAAGGACGGATGGACAGAGGGGGCCAGTGCACGGAGGGCACCGGGTGAAGGCGGGCGGGAAACCTGGCCGGTCCAGGGCCCAGTGAAGGCCTGCCATGGGGTCTCACTTACAAGTGAGGCGGGGCCCTCTAACACCAGGCCAGGCGTGGCCTTCCTCAGCAACACGACACCCCCCAGCACCCTGGTGGGGTTCCGGCTCTGGCTGAGCACGGAGCGTCTGTGAGTGCCAACTGTGGCTGCCTTGCGCCTTTGGGCTTTATGGGGTGGTGGCCGTGGGCGTGGCCTCCGAGGTTGATTGTCTGTTTGCCGGTCTGGGCGCCTGAGTGGACAGGTGAGCAAACCCTGGCCCCTCATGGGGCAGCTGTGCTGGGCGTCGTATGCGGATGGGGCAGGGGTCACAGAGGAGGAGCGGTGTGGAGTGAGGCTTCAAATCCGCCCGCCCAATCTCAGGCTCAGCTCCTTCTGCTGCGAAAGACCCCATCCCACGCCCCGGACATACATAACAGCCTCAGACACCCCAGTTTTGTCACTTGCTTGAGGCCAAACTAGAGCCAGATGACGTCCTGCCCGCCTGCCCCAGCCCTCGTGGCCCCCACAGCGTCCAGGCCCACACCTGGCCTGGACTCCGGGTGGTAGTGGGCGCAGGTGTTGGAGGTTGGGTAGCGTTGGGGTCTCTTCCTGGACCAGCTTTTTTGTTCAGAACACATGGAATTTATTCCCTGTTTGCTCTGCAGTCAGCCGCTGCCCCGGGCACTGGCCCCTGGACACACAAATGGCATCTGTGGGAGAGAAACTCCCCCAACTTAAGCCGTAAATCGTGAGGCCAGGCAGCTGCTTCTTTTTCTCGATAGCTGACTCCAGCCTTCCCTCCCAAAAAGGAAGGGAGTTTCTGCCTTGGGTGGTATTTATTGCTGAAGTTATCGGGCCCTGTAATCAGTATTAACATCTCCGTGTAAAGTAATGCCAAACTAATTAGTAGCTAAACTGAATTAGATACATGGCAACCCAGAGCCGGGCTGACGGGAGAGGGGCCGATTCCCGGGAGAGGGGCCAATTCCCGGCTCTGCTCTGGGAGATGCTGTGTGGATGCAGCTCACACTGTGACAATGACTGAAAGCAGCAGCCGTAAGGTCACTCCCACGCAGGCCGGTAAGGGGAGGAGGGAGCCGAAAAGGATATCGCATACCTCTTCGGTGTTGAGGTGGTTACGTGCACAAGAAACTCACCGGGAGCTTAAGGCACTAGGAATAAAACCAGCAGCGAGGGTTAATATTTTTTGAGTGTTACCACACATCACACTCTCCCCGCCTGGAGCTTAATCTGGGTCATGCCATGACCGTCCCCCAAAACCCTGTGTTATCGTCCTTATTCTTGGAATGAGGAAACCAGGCCTTACGGGGGTTAAGGAACCTGCCTAGCGGCCCAGAAGTGAGTGACAGATGCCAGGTGCTGTCCCAGCTCTGTCTGACACCCAAGACGCCTGAGTTCATGTTCTTGTTAGGGGAGAAAAATAAAAGCGAGAGAAAATGGCTCCGTATCACTGAGAACCGGTTAAAGAGGGGGCGCCCGGTGCCGGCACGCCAGAGCCTGCCAGCCTGCGCAGGGGCGTGTCTGGGAGCCAGTGTCAGTCACTGTCTCTTGAGCTGTGCGGCCCAATGGTCACCTGCTGCTGGCCGAGCAGCTGGGCTTTCACAGGGAACAGGAGAACAGGGCAACAGCGGGGCACAGGGCGGAGCGTTGGGTGGGGTCAGAACGTGGTGGTTCCTTCCTGCCGCCAAGGATGGGTGCCCCTGGGCAAGTCCCTTCACACCTGAGGGACTGATATCCAAGACGTAAGAAACAGGACGCAGCTCACGGCTCTGAGCCCGGGGGAGGGCTTCATGCCGACGGCGCCTCCCCCTTCTTCTGTGCGCAGGTGAGGCCTCGTGACGGGCACGTCGGCGACAGTGGGTGACGGACGGTGCCTTTGCTCTCGGGCAGTGGGTAAAGGGCGTGGGCTCTGCTCCGTCTGGCCCGGGCAATGGGAATTGGGCCTGTACGCTCCTTGCATGCGGTTCTGTGACATGTGAAATCAGGCCGGGGGGGGGGGGAGGTCAGGAAGAGAGGAGGTGACTAGGAAGGGTCTGGACCGAAGAGTCCAGGCGAGAGACAGGAGGACGCGGAACCCCAGCCTTGTCCCCCCATCCAGTCGCGCAGGCAACATCGTCGCCCGGGAGACGCTCACCTGGAGCCGTGCAGCGAGCACACGAGATGCCCTTCGGGGCTCAGAACTCACGGCAGGGATGTCTCTGGCGTGCACAGGGGCTGTGACGGGGGTTCTGGAAGGAAAGGGACTCCCGCTTGCCTCGAGTGGTGCTCTGGGTGTCTGAGGGTGGAAGAAAAAGCAGAGGTGTATTTGTAGATGTCATGAACACGTGACCGGACGTCACAGGGCACTGGTTCCGAGTCCAGCGGCGTAGCAGGGGCCAGCAACACCGGGCCGGCCTCTTGCGAACAGCTGTGTCCTTGGATACATGAGTCCCGTGTCCCCCGCCCCGCCAAGGCGCCCACAGTCCCGCTCCCAGCACCGGGCCCCACGCGGCATCCTGTTGGCACAGGGGCTGAAGCAGGGTGCGTGGTGGCGGGGGCCGGGGGGCTGTGAGTTAGCCCATATGCGTCCCCTGGGACTTCGAGGCGGGCGATTTCTCCCGAGACAGCACCAGCCTTCGGGGGCAGTGGCTGGGAAGGTCTCCGGGCCCAGTCCGGCTCACAGGCAGGGAGTCCTGGTCCGTGTGAGCTGGTGACGGTGGCACAGAGGGCGGAGTGTGGGCTCGGGGCGAGGCCCTCAGTCTCCAGGATCCCACAACACCCACTGCACCCGGCACATGCCGCGTCCTGGCGTCTCCTGCTCCCCCGCCGCGCCCCAGAGTCGACTCCTGGATGTTTTTATAACAACGTTCCCTTCTAATTCGTGTCAGGGTCGGGTAATTCATGTCAGGGGCAGCTGAGCCGACGTCCCTTACCTGCAAAGCAGAGACGGCAAGGTCCACGCTGCCCCCACCACACACACACACACACACACACACACACCCGGGAGTGTGGCCCGAGGCGATGTCCCTGCCGAATCATCTCACCCCTGCTCTTCAAAGTGCCACCCAGACCTCGGCCCCTTTCTGTCGGGTGAGTGAGAATGTGGACATGGGTCCTCGCAGTCTGGAGGTGAGCCAGTCTGAAGCTACAGCTCGGAAAGCAGCGGCGGAACTTTCTGGACTGGGGGCACGGCGGGGACTCCATGCCTCTGGCAGCTTCTGCTCAGATGTGGCCGCTGTCCCCTCGCCTTCCCCTGGCCAAAACATCGGGCCACACAGCCGAGCCCGACAGCGGTGGGGAGGCCCCGCAAGGCGCCCGGCCATCGGCCGGGAGGAAAACCCTCTTCCGGGAAGAGACAAGGAAAACAATGCCCTCCACCGCCGGCCGCCCCTGTGTAGACCCAGAGGCCACGGCGGGGTGGGGAGGGGGCGGGATAAAGGGACGCCTGGACCGGACTGCCCACGGTGACCCTGCATGGCCGCCGGGAGAGGTCTGGGCACCCATGGGTCCCTCCAAGCTGCCCGCTGGAGACCAGTCCTTTTCCTGCCCCGAGGATGCTCTTCCCCAGCAGAGAACGTGGGTGCGGGGGCGCACACGGGGTGGGGGAGCAGTGCGGCTCTTCTCCCCGCTTCCGCCCACCCCGTTTCTGCTCCCGCCGGCTCTCCCTTCCCCTCCCTCCCCGTCTTTCTCCTGTCTCTTTCTTCCCTCCTTTCTCCCCCACTCCTGCCCCCGGCACCACCCCACTATTTGACAAAAACAGGCAAATTTTTAAAGAGCATTAGGGCATCCAAATGTTGCCCTTTGGGGATGTCCTTTTGCCAAGGAGCAGGGGACTGGCCCCACCTGAGCAAGCCCCCGCCCTGGGGACCTCAGCTTTCTGTTTGTGCAGCGGAAACACCCAGATGTGCGGCACGGCTACCGTGTTGAGCCATCAGGTCACGCTCCGGCCCCCGCATGTGCCTGTCCCTCACAGGAAGGACAGGACTTTAGGCAGCCGGGTGCGCCCACAGTTCCGTGTGTACCGGCAGGGCTCGTTTTGAGAGCCGTTGAAATCGTGGCGGTGGGGATTGCCATTCTCGTTTGCACACGTGCTGGTGAACTTGCCCAGAGCCCAGCAAGGTCAAGGCTGGAGTGGGCCAGCGTGAGGACAGAAGCCCAGCCTGTCCAGTGCGTCAGACAGGTGACCCGGTACCACGGGCCTGAGCCGGGACTCATGCACGGAGGGGCACCTGTGGCCGTGCAGATCATGCTCCGCCAGGATTCGTGGGTTCCCAGTGGCCACGTGCTGGGGTCTGAATGCGTGTGTGCCCCCAAATTCATACACTGAAATCTTCACCCCAAAGATGGTGGCATTAGGAGGCGGGGCCTCTGGGAGTGTTCCGCCCGCACAAATGGGCTCAGTGCCTCCTAACGGGGCTCCGAGGTGGGGGCCCCTTCACTCTCTCCACCGTGTGAGGACACAGTGCCAAGGCGCCGGCTGTGAACCCAGAAGAAGGCCGTCACCAGAAGGTGACCGTGCCGGGGCTGGAGCTCAGCCTGCAGCCTCCAGAGCTGCGAGCAGCTCATTTCTGTTGTCTGTCAGCCGCCAGCCGGCGGAGTTTTGTTACAGCCGCTGAGCTGACTGAGACAGCAGGGCCTCTGACGGGCAGAGGTGGGCTCGGTTTGTGAGCTTGGCCTGGGGAATAGCGGGCTCACGTGTGATCTTGGACAGGTCTTGTCCCGTCTTCCTAAGCCCCGCCTGTAAGAGGGCAGGCGTTAAGCTCCGCCCCCTGGGACATCAGGACAAAGGGACATGGTGCAGCTAAGCGGACGGAGGGTGTCAGGGCCCAGGATGACGATGGATGTCCAGAGATGCAGTCGAAGCCAGCCGTCCCCCAAGGGCGGCCGAGTGGCAATCGGGACTGAAATCTGTCCTTAGCCACACTCGGTGTTGCCGGCGCCACAGCCCCTGTAATCCCACTGCCTTGTTCTTCGGCAGTCCGTGGTTTGCTTCTGGAACTTCTGTGTAGCTTCTAAATCAAATGACACTCGCGTGAGGCTCTCGGGTGACCCTTCCAAATGCATTAAAGGTGGCGTCTCTCCTATGGGAATCACAGCTTCCACACTGGGAGAGGACTCTGCTGTAGACGAGCCGGAAGTGACTTATCGCGAGGCTCCCAGGTGGGCAGGGAGCAGGCCATGTCCCCTGCACATGCTGCCATGTCCACACACTCCCTGTGGGAGGGAGGGGCGAGAACCGTGGACCCACTCCGCCTCTAAACACAGACAGGTGGTGAGGCGACCACGATCAGGACCTAGAGGCACAGGGTGGGCACGAGTCGGCTTTCTCTCCATGGCTCTCAGCTCCTTGACTTCCGGTCAGCCTAGTCCCCAGGGAGGGGGTGGAGTTCCCGGGCACAGGTCACGGCTGGCAGGCCCAGTGCAAGCTGCCCACAGCCACACCTTTAAAAGGCTGCTCCTCAGCCAGGCTTTCGCAGGTGCCAGAGCCCCCTCTGCAGCCCCAGGAGCAATGTGAGGAGTGGGCTTCCGGTCCCCAGGCCAGCCCTCGTTGCTGGGCCCCCAGTGGGCCAGAGGGAGCCCCGGCCAGGGGCACCGACACCGGCCCGCAATCCTCCGGGCATTCTCCCGGGCAGCCCTCAGCCTCACTGTCCCAAGCCACTGGACTTCCTGTCCGCTGAGAAGCGAGGGGCCAGCCACGTTGGCCCTCTTCAAATTCCAAGTACCAAGTGGCAGTTTTGTGGGATGTCACTGGCGTGAGGTCGAGCCAGGAGGGTTTTCCCCCTTGTACCTGGCGGTCTGGGGCGTCACCCTCCCAGCGTGGAGCTGGCAGGCAGCCTCAGGATGGCCAGCTCCCCCATCACGATCCTATGTCCACATCCACGGCATCTCTCGTCCATGGCCTCGAGGCACAAGCAGCTCTTAGAGAGGTGGAGAGGCCCCTGGGGACGTCAGCACCAGCCACTCAGCTGAGGGTCTTCTCTGAGTGCGTTCGGTCTTTTGCAAAGCAAGGATAACACGGACGGGGCCCTTGACCGGATGGGGGGGGCGGTGCCGTGCAGGCTCCTGCACTAACTCATTCAACCCTGACGTCGTTCGGAAAGGGAGAGAGAGAGGTTACTATTATTCAACCTGTTTTAGAGCTGGGGAAACCCAGGCACAGAAGGGGCTAATTTCCTAGCCAGGGTCTCACGGCCAGGAAGTGGCGGAGGCCTGGCTGGAACGCAGGCTGCCCAGCACCAGAGTGTGCGAGCGAGGAGAGGCTTTCCTCCCGCGTGTGCTCCACGGGTCGTGAGGGTGTTTGCTCACGCACGGCGCCTGGCCCCGGAAAGTGCTGGGGACTCTGCTACTGTCGCTTGGCGTGGCTTCTGTCCTGGGTGTACGGCCCGCGGCACCCAGTGTCTTGATCTGGGGTTTGCAGCGCGCGGAACCCCACCTTGCACTTAGCAGGTAGTAAGTATGCAGTTTCTGAGATGGACGGCCTCAGGGTTGTGTAAATGGGATTGGGCTGGATTTGTTCCAACAGTAAGTGGTCGCTGCCCTTTCCGCAGCGGGAAGCCGTGGGAGCGGCCCGTGTCCTTGCATCTGCGTTAAATGTGCGTTGAAAGGGAACGGAGCCGGAGCAGCGGGAGCGGGGCGAACGCCGCCTCCGGCGCGGAACGGGGGAGGGGAAGGGGTGGGCGGGGTAACGCGCCGGCGGGTCGTGCAGGGCCTGCAGTTCCAGCTCGCGCTGGGAGGTGGCGCCTTCCCCAGCAGTTGGAATTCGTGGCGTCCAACCCAGAAGCTGCCTCAGATCCCGGGTATTAGGAAAACAAATCGGAAATCCCTTCTGCTGACGAGTCTCACACCCAACACTCAGGCCAGGACCATTCTGGCTGTAACTGAGTCCGCTCTGCAAATGGGGACGGAGCAGAGACGTGCTGTCCCAGGAAGGTGGGGTCCATCTTAGGTGGCATCCGGAAGGCCGGCTCCTTCCTCCCAGTGTCCACCCAGGCACGGAGTTTAATTTTCTCCCAGGCAGAGACGAGTGTAGGGAGTGGGGGTGGGGGTGGGGTGGCAGTCCTTCCATACGGGCTGGGGCGCTTGGTAGCAATAAGCCCTATTAAGGTGTTGGGCGCATCAGGCCTGCGCCTCCGAGGAGACTTACATGTTTCCCCACACTGAAGCTGCCGAGGGTGGGGCTTGTGCCAGCCCCGCTGCCCCTCTGCCCAGGCACCGGGACTGGGGTTCCACCCCTGCCCCTAACCACAGAGCCCAGGGCGCCGACCGGCACCACACTGCTCATGCGCGGGGCCCCTTCAGCTCCCCTGCCGGGGTTCCTGAACCCCGAACCTACACTCAGCTCCCAGCTCCTGTGCCAATGCGCACGCCCTCACTCCCGCACCCAGGAGCCCACACAGGTGGGTTGGGGCAACCTCCGGGAGTCGCCCTTCCTGCCAAAGGCCTGAGCGCACCCGGTGGCCCGGGGCTCCCAGAAGGGCCTTCCGCTTTACACCCCGCTCCCCAACCCCAGCGCTGGGGCTGGAGACCCCGCCGAGGCCTGCTTTCGGAGAGCTCGCCCCCCGATTGCGGGGAGCTTGGGGACACCCGCGAAATAGGGGGCCCCGAGGGGGCTGTGATCTCTGAAGGGTGCCGGGCCTGGCTCAGCCCGGCCTGCGGGGTGGGGGAAGGGGAGGGTCGCCCCAGCGACCAATCCCTGTGGCTGAGGCCGCCGCGCCGCGGGCGGACGTCTGCGATTTAGGGGGCCGATGGTCAGTCTTCCCTTCCCAGTCACCGACCAAGCCAACCTCTGGCGACTGAGGCTTGCAGACCTCGCTGCCAGCAGCCAGGGGGCGGCGGGGAGCCAGAGCCGAGAGGAAAAATCCACCCATTTCCTGGGCAGATTGCGTCGGCCGCCGCCCGGCCCTGTCCCCGCCTCCCGGCCGCGGCCCCGCGCGCAGCCCGCGCGGTGCTCAGAGGCAGAGCCGAGCGGCCCTTCCTGGCGGCGGCAGCGGCGCGCGGGGGACGCGCAGGGCGCGGCGGGCGCGGCGGCCGCGGCCCCGGGACAGCGGCGGGAAGCGCAGCGGCCGCCGGCGGCCACCGTCCTCGCACCCGGAGGCGGCGCACCATGGCCGGGGCGCGCGGGGCGGCGGCGGCGGGCGGGCGGCGGCGGGCCGAGGGGGCGCGGGGACACGGCCGGGCGCCCCTGCCCGCCGCGGTGCCCGCCGCCTGAAGGCTGCCCAGGGGCGCGGAGCCGGCGCCAGCGCGGCGCGGGCGCAGGAGGCGACTCGAGGCGCGATGTCGGTGCCACTGCTCAAGATCGGGGTTGTGCTGAGCACCATGGCCATGATCACCAACTGGATGTCCCAGACGCTGCCCTCGCTGGTGGGCCTCAACACCACCAAGCTCTCGGCGGCCAGCGGCGGGACGCTCGACCGCAGCACCGGCGTAAGTGCGCCCGGCGCCCGCCCGCCCCGGGGCCCCCACTCGCTCCCTCCCGACCTCCGACCCAGGCGGGGCGGGCCCCGCGCGGGGAGCGGGGCGCAGGGACCGGGGCGCGGGCTGGGATCCTGGGATCCGGGGGCGGCTCCTCCCGCCGCGGTCGCCCCCCGCCCCCCTCCGTCCCCCGCCCCGGGCCACGGTTCCTTGCTCCGCCTGGTCCACTCCGCGGGTGGGGGACGCCAGCCCAGGGACTAAGGCTTGGAGTCCTCATCCAAGTAATGACAAGTCCCTCACTGATAAGCTTAGGGTACTGAGGCAGGGGACTTGGGGACTTGTCCAAGGTCACTCAGCAAGTAAGGGGTGAAGACACCCCGCTCCACCTCAGTCTGGACGGGGTCGGCTCGGGGCTCTGAACGAAGCCCGCCCTACTTTGTAGGAGCCGGACCGGACCTGCCCGGCCGCGGGCTGGGGAGCGCGTGCCCTCGCCCGCTTCCATGTCCCTAAGTCCCAAGGCTCCTTTCCCTCCCCATCCCCACCCCGAGGTCCGTCAGCGGAGGGTGTAAGGGGCCGGCCGCGGCCCCTGAGCGCCACTCGCTGGGGAGCTCACCCCCTCTCCCTCCGCGCCCCCCTCCCGCCCTGGTCCCTTCTCAAGGCCTGGGGGGAGGGGGCGAGCGCCAGCGCCGCTCCTGGGCCAGGCTGATTTAGACTCCGGTGCCTGGAGCAGAGACTGAGTCGAACCGCGGTGAGCTCCGGGCAGGGCACGCGGAGAAAGGGGCGCGCCCCAGGCTCGGCTCCCCAGCCGCGGAAAGGAGAGGTGAAGGACACGAGGCTGCACTTCGCTCCCCCTTTGCTGTGAAGCGCGCAGAGCTCTGGGAGGCGCCCTCTGGGTGACCCCCCTCCCAAGACCCTTACCGCCTCACTTGCTGTTGCAAGAATTGCGTGCAGTGTTTCCTTGTGATGACTTGGTTCCTGCCTCTGTCCTGAGCCTCCGAGGTTGGAAATGAATAGATGAATGAAAGGCATCTCTACTCCAGATCCTCCCCACCCAACTTCTCCTCCCCATCCCTGCGCTAAAAATAGCGGGAGGTGACCTGAGGCGACTGGGCAGGCTGCAGGCACCCCCCACACACACACACACACAGGCGGGGGGCAGGCAGGGGACGCGCTCAGGGAGTGTTTGGGACCTCCGCCTGTGTACCTGGTGGTCGGGACCACCTGAGCTGGGCTGCAGGGTGACACCAGCCATTCAGGGCTCTGGTTTCTTAGTGGCCCTTGGGCACACCTCGGGACTGAGATTGGGTGTGACCCTTGCACAACATGTCCCCAGAAACTTGGGGACAGCCACCAAATGGCTCGTGGGTGGCCACCCGCGCGGAGTTGGAAGCCCGGCGTTTTCTGGGGCGGTCTGCGGGGGGGGGGGGAGGGGGGCTGGCAGGAAGATGGCCATGGCTCCGGGCTGCAGCTCTGGGCTAGCGGGCTGCTGGAGCCGGCCCGCCCATTACAGCCATTACCGGGGTGCTTCATCTCGCAGCGGCAGGGAGCGGCTGAGTGAGGCTGCGCCAGGCGCCCGGCTCGCCTCGTGGGGAGGAGATCTTATTTCTCGATTCCGTGCCCACTCTGAGTCAGCCAGCACTTGCCTTCCTGCTGTCCCCCCCCCACCCCCCCAGCTTCTGTCCTGTGGTCGCCCCTCCCTGCGACCTAACGGATCCGTTTGGTCAGATGCCAAAACTCCAGTAGCCCTCGAATTAAAAAAAAAACACCTTGAATTAAAAAAAAACCCTTGAATTAAAAAAAAAAGAAATCAAAGAGCCCTCATCCCTGGCCGACTCCCTTCCAGCCCTGGGGGTCCCTTTGTTCCCGGGGGCCCTCCCTCATCGTGGTCAGAGCTCGTCTTGAGACCGTTTCCTCCTGCGGTGGGGCGCGGATGGTCTCCCTTGGGTGTTGTCCCTGGAGCCTCCCTCGTGGCCTCACTTTCTCTCCGTCCCCTCCCTCGCCCCGCTGCCCCCCTCCAGGTGTTGCCCACCAACCCTGAGGAGAGCTGGCAGGTGTACAGCTCCGCCCAGGACAGCGAGGGCAGGTGTATCTGCACAGTGGTCGCCCCCCAGCAGACCATGTGTTCACGGGACGCCCGCACGAGACAGCTGAGGCAGCTGCTGGAGAAGGTGAGTCTGTGCGGGGGGCGTGTGCGCGCGTGTGCGTGTGTGCACGTGTGCGTGTGTGTGCGTGTGCGCACGTGTGGGCGCCCACGCCCGCTCCGAGGTGAGGCTAGCCTGCGGAGTCTGTCCCCGCTGCAAGGCCTCACTGTCGACACTCTGGCGGGTCCCCCTGGGAATGAATGAATGAATGAATGAATGGGTAGGTGGAGACTCTCCAGGGGTGGCTCAGGGGATGACTAGGCCCTCCTGGTCACTGCGTCTGACTGAGGGGCCACGTGGGCCTAGCCAGAGGGAGTGCAGGGCTCTTCCTCACACCGCCATCTCCCCGAGTGGTGCCCGTCACCTGTAGTCCTGAGGGCGCCTGCCTGGGACCCTGCTGGATTTGACCTGCGGGGACCTTTCCCCTGCCTTCAGGTGGCCAAACCCGGCACGTGGCCAGGCCAGGTGTTCCCCACAATGGCTGTGCTCCTGGCGCAAAAGCAGATTAAGTCGTCTCCTTTGTAACCCACCCGGGGACAGCACTGGGCAGTCCACGTAAACATTTTGACCCGTTATTTCACTTACACTTCACAAGAACTGTGCGAAGGTGGTGAGATTTTCACCGCATCTCGGGAAGTGGAAGTTTGGGGCAGGAGAGGATTGAGGCTCCACGCAAACTGCTCACACCCCGTGTCCGAGCTGCCCACTGGCCTGGCGGCCACCGCCCCACGGCTGCTGCTCCTGGTGGCACTGCCACCTCCCCTCCTGGCACCTTCTGCCCCCGGAGCCCTGATTCCCAGACGCCCGCCCGTCGGCATCCCTGGGAGTTGCTGAGGGAAGAAGGGAAGTGGGCGTGCTCTTCTGTTCCACTTGTCACCGTCCCCTGAGGATAGGGGGCCTTCGTGTGGGACCGTTCACTTCCTGAGCGCAGGGCCACCCCCCCAACACACACCACCCACACCGAAACACATATGCGCACACACACTGCACACAAATGCATACGCCTCATGCACACAAGTATACACATACCTCACACTGTACACACATCCTCACACCTCACACACAGAGGAGTGCACACACTGCACACAAATAAATACTTACACCTCACACACACAGATACACAAATAACAATGCACATAAATGCTTACACCTCACACACAGAGAAATATACACACTGCACACACACAAATATACACATACCACACATACTACACAAATACACACACAACACACTGCACATTAATGGTTACATCTCACACACACATACCACACACACTGCACACAAATGCATACACCTCACACACAAATACACACTTAACCACACGCTATACACAAATGCTTACACCTCACACAAATACATACGCGCACTGCACACAAATCCTTACATCTCGCACACAAATACACATCACACACACTGCACACACCTCACACACACACACCAGCGAAGCCATGGCTTTTCCGCCCTTGAGGGGGACAAGAGGGGGCCTGTGCGGGCAGGGCCTGTGCGGGGAGGGTGGCCATCGGTGCTGCCCTCCAGGCTGGGGGAGGCCAGTGTCCCCGGGCCAGGGTTAGTATTGTTCAGTTCAAGCCCAGCTCGACCACAAACTCTCCACCAAGCAGGTCCCTCCTGGACTCAGTTTCCCAGACTGGTCTGGTCACCGACAGTGGACCGGGCCTAGGGAGGGGCCGTGTGTCCCTAGGGGAGGACAGGACCCCCGTTCCTAGGTCCTTCCTCCCGTGGGGAAGGCATCCTTTGTTCTTCAGCCACCCAAGTGAGTCTTTTAAAAGAGTTCAAGTAAAATGCACTTAACAGGCATCTATTAACACCAAACTCCACCAAAGCCCCATTGAGCCTTTAATTATTCAGAATTGTAGTGGAGGGAGGTGGGGCTGGGAGGGGCCTCCGAGGCTCCTGGGGACAGCATCCGGGCACTGAGACCAGGACGGTCAGCTCCTGGGAGGTGCCTGGAAGCAGAAGGGGTTCCAGAAAGCTGGGCCCCGGGGACGGCAGGCCGTGGAGCTGTCCTCTCTGCCGCTTTCAAACAGCGTTCACAGGCGTGTTTATGCCCCGGTGGGCACTCTGTCTTCAGCGGGCAGAAGCCTCTCTGCTCGTGTGCTCTGTGTTGTGCAGGCTCAGGGCGTTCACCCCGCCCTCCCTCCATGTCTGCACGACCTCTCTCTCTTCTCTCCTCTCCCTGTCTTCCAGGAGGAGCCGGGGCGGGGAGGGGCAGGGCGAGGCCCAGGCTGGGCAGGAAAGGGCCGGAGCCAGGGAGCATTGTCACTCCCCGGCCCTGTCACAGGCCGGTGGCACCCGCACGCCCTCCGGTGGCATTTCTGCACGGTGGCTTCCTGTGCAGGTTCCGACCCACCTGCAGAAGGTGGAGCTCTGACTTCCTGGGGCCTGGAGTCCTTGGAGGTAGGGGAGGTTTTAGCACAGCAAAGCTCCCCCCAGGGTTCCGACCTGTGGCCGGGGTTGAGCACAGTTGGAGACCCTCGGGGTGTAAAAGGCGGGTGGGGGGCTCAGGCACCGGGCTTCTTAGAAATGGTGTGTAGCTGGGCCTTTGAAAGTGTGGGCTTGGGAGCCAGGCCACGCCCTGAAGGGTGGCTGACCTCTGTGTGAGGGCGGACAAGTTGTCCGCTTCTCTGAGCCTTGGCCTCCCTGTGTGGAAAATGGGACTGGAAATAGCGTTCAGCTCCCAGGGTGAGAAAAAGAACACTCCAGGCTCAGCACGGCGCCTGGAACGTCGAAACTGTTTCGTGAACGTTAGCAGTTACTTATTCCCTCGAGGCCCGGTGCACAAGGCTTGGGGGACTGTGTCATTCGGTAGCTGTGTGACCTTGAGCTGACTTCTCAGGTGGCTTTTTGGGGACACGCCTGATGGATAAGAGTGGAGGCACTCAGAGAAGGGGGTGCAGACCGGTGATCTTCTCGGGGGTGAGACAATGAGGAGCAGATGAGTCCTCAGGCCCAGTCGTCCAGGAAGGGGGGGGCGTCGGCGGGGGGGGGGATCGGGTGGGGAGGGGCCGCGCTGTAGGCGCAGAGGGCGCGTGGGGTGCGTGTCTTGTCAGGCAGCCGAGTAGCTCGGTGTCTTTCAGGTTTGTTTTCTAAATATACAACGCAGCCTTTAAATTTCTGAACCCGTTAAAAGCGTTGCCCCTCTGGCGGGTGAGAAGCCGGGGTGCTGCGTGCGGCCCCGTCAGTGGGGCGAGACTCAGGCTGCTTTGAGGGCTCAGCAGATCGTGGCCGATGGCCTTGTGGGTTTCGCCTTCCTGTCAGGGGTCTTGTGGGGAGGGCGTCTTGACTGGGGCCACCATTCGTGTCCCTTCCTCCCAGCCACAGGGCTGCCGAGGTGCTGAACCCTGTGCTGGGGTCACGGGGGTGAGCAAGGCCCAGTCCCCCTCCCTCCACGAGTTTCCTGGCCAACACGGTGTTCGAGACAGGTGCGCGGGCTACCGCGGCGCCGGCATCGTGCCGACAAGGTGATGCCGCCGAGCCATAAGCAGCCCCTTCTGGTTTGGCTCATCAGGGAGGCCTCCCTGGAGGAGGTGCCCTTTAGGCTGGGCCTTGAAGGATGAAGGAGACAAACGTTCTTACGTTTCTCAGAAGATGTGCTGCAGTTATTGAAAGTGACAGAATGAGGCAGGTGAGGGGACAGGGAGACCTCAGGTAACAGAGCAAATCGATTTCGGTTCCCATGAAAGGTCCAAACAGAAAGAGTAGGAAACAGTCAAAGTCACCCACATGTTATGTCACACGAACCTGATTCTTCCAACAGCATTTGTGTGTGTCACTTTGAAATGACAAGTCATAAAATTCCAGGCCTTTTTACATGCCGAGGAGAACAAGACTCATCCCTCTTCTACGGAGAGGCCGGTTGTCTCTCTTTATTTTATTTTATTTTATTTTATTTTATTTTATTTTATTTTATTTTATTTTTATTTTATTTTATTTTATTTTATTTTATTTTTTATTTTACTTTATTGGGGGGGGCAGGGGGATGTTTGCACAGTGGAAGTGGAAGCCACACGACCGTCTCGTCTGCCCTGACCAGGCACAGACAGCTAAGCCTCATGCCCACATGATGTCGCTCCTAAAAGCCGGAGTGTTTTCAAATTCAGCAAAATCTTGGGAGCGAAGATTGGCGGTTATGGACGCGCCTTCCTCCCTCGTGACTGGATCAGACTCTGAGCAGACAACCCAGCGCCACTGCGGCAAGCCGAGCGCCACGCCACCGCCCCAAACACACTCGCACAGGCTCGCGAGCCAGTTTCCTGAAAATAAAACGCACTGGCAGGTGGCCATGCGAAAGCTGTTTTTCTTTTAAGCTCCCCGGAATCCTGTTGAATATTAAAGTTCCATCTTGAGGCGCGACTCAATTCAGATCTGCCCGTAAGGACGCCACACAGCGATTCTTCATTCGCCGGGTGATTGATTCCCGACTCTAGGTCCTGGGCGTACATGTTTGCAGAGCCGTCATCTCCCTGTGATGTCGCCGGGTGTGATGGATGGCGTCGGGGGTGGGGGAAGGAGGGCCGGCTGCCGAGCGGGGGCGAGCAGGCCCCTGGTGCCTTCGTCCTGCACGTAGGCGACCAGTCTTCTCCGAGAGACACCCAGGAGGCTGTGCCGGGGGGCGGGGGAGGCCCCACCGTGCTATTCACCTTCATCGGTGTGTACGTCTGCCTAACTGATTTCATCCTGCAGAAGAAAGAAACTAGAAACCCTCCCTCTCTGCCCCCCCCCCAAAAAAACAAAGGAAGACATCACGCGAAGCCACGTGCCTGGTGCCATGGCCAGTGAGGACCTGGAAGCCCTGCCCTGGTTTGCGTCTCTGGCTGTAGGGACACGGGCGGGAGCCCGGCAGAGGGGATGTTTACCGGACCGATTCGCCGTGCGCGGGGACCGCTTGGTCCCCGATGATGCCGGTGATTGACGCGTAAATGATGCATGGGCCTCTCCTGGTGCATTAGGGAGCGGATGAGATCGTCTGGCACCTGCCGCCGCCCCTTCCTTGAACCTGTTTCTATTGCCTTTTCGACAGGTGCAAAACATGTCCCAGTCCATCGAGGTCCTGGACCGGCGGACTCAGAGGGACTTGCAGTACGTGGAGAAGATGGAGAACCAGATGAAAGGGCTGGAGTCCAAGTTCAAGCAGGTGGAGGAGAGTCACAAGCAACACCTGGCCAGGCAGTTCAAGGTACAGCGTGCCCTCCTCCCCCTGCGGGAACGGTGGGGCCCTGGGGGGGCCCTGTGGGACGCGGGCAGCCTCTCCTCTCCTTGGCTGGGTGAAAAACACCTCCCAGGGGAAGCTTAGGCAGTGGCCTTCAGATCCCATTTGCTCCTAAGGCCGGAATCCGGAGCTTCCCCAGCCAAGTCACAGATCAGCTGGGAGGGGTCACGATGGGGGGCCCATCGGTCCACATTAGCTGAGGATTAGCTTAGCTGATCAGGGCCGATTCTGAGCCGGGATCGCTCGGGGCCTCTGTTCACATCTGACCTAATTTAGTCGTGACACAGGGAAGAAACAGACGCCCACCCTTTCTCCCTCTGTGGTAAGTCCTTTTCTCTGGGTCACTGGACGAGAAAGCCAGGGTTCGTTTGGCCTAAAATTATATATACATATGTATGAATATGTATATATACACGCCTAGAGTTGACACAGCTTCAAAATGACTAAATTGAGAGCTTATCTGCACCTTAATTAAGGTATACATGCATGTTAATTAGGAATGTAGCCCAGATGTAAATGAACGGGTCATATCACAAGCCCCCCCCCCCGCTTGACAGAAATTGCTGACGCCCTGCCTCCCTGCCCCTCCGATGCTAATGTTTTCCTTTGATGTGTGCCCTGCATGAAGCGAGGACGAATTCGCTTTCAAAGCGGTACATTATAGAGACGAAATGGCAAGCTAATGAAGTTATAAATCTATATTATAAATAAAATAACAGCAGGCCTGGGCCTACGGGGCAGAAATGAGCCACCGCTCTGGTTGGAGGCAGATGGACACATTGTCCTTGCTTCTGACGCGTCATCAGGGATGGTTCTGGAAAGACGTTTTGACCCGCCTGACCCGGAAGAGTCTGTGTCTCTCTTTGAAAGGCCAGGGCTCCCTTCTCGGGGCAGAGTCAGTCCCCCTGAAGAGGAGGGTGTCCTCTGTGACCAAAGCTAGTGCATCTCTGCAGGCAGGCTCTGTCTCCCGGGTCCCAGACCGGGGTCCCTGTGGCCCTCGGGGAAGAAAAGCCGTCCCTGCCTTCTGCCTTGCTCTGTCACATTCACACTTCCGCAGGAATGCTGTGAGGGGGCCTGTGTAACTGACTCACTGTCAGAGCCGTTCGTCTGGGCTGACTCTAGCCCCGAAGTGTGACGTTTTCCTTAAGTGACCATGAAAATATTTGTCTCTTAATGGCTGTCTGTCTCAGGCAGGCTAGTGAGGTAGCTCTTCAACAGTATTTCGTTTTCTTGCTTGCAGGGCTAACCTAAAAGCGTTTTTTCAATGCCGCAGTGACTGAAGAAGCAATGCATTCCCATGTAACCATGTCAGAGGGCCAGACAGCTTTTTGCTCCCTGCATTTTTACTATTATTTTCCAACACTTAGCACCATTTCACTAAGGAACCTTGCATACAACCAGGATCCTCTTTTGCATGCGACTGTAGATGCATTTCATGAATACTTTGAACCCTTGTCAATGCATTTTTTGAAAAAGAAAAAAAAAAAAGAAACTTTGTGTATGTGACTGAAAGCATGTAACCTTAAGATGTTGCATTCTAACTGACAATAAAGACCTTTCCCAAATACGATGGTGTTTCTGAAGACTGTTTAATATGCTCTCCTACCTCTTTTGGGCCAGATGATAAGCAAAGTTCTGCGTAAGGCAGGAATGCACAGCTCCCGTCACCTAGGGAGGGGCCCGGCCAAGGCAGGGTGTGACACGTTTTTGCACGCATCGCACTGAACCTAGCTTATTTTAACCTTGCAGGCGATAAAAGCGAAAATGGATGAACTTAGGCCTTTGATACCTGTGTTGGAAGAGTACAAGGCCGATGCCAAATTGGTTTTGCAGTTTAAGGAGGAGGTCCAGAATCTGACGTCAGTGCTTAACGAACTGCAAGAGGAGATTGGAGCCTATGACACATGAACTGCAAAGCAGAGTGTCCAGTCTCGAGGAGAGGCTCCGTGCGTGCATGCAAAAGCTAGGTAGGCCGGCACCCCGCGGGGCTCGCGGCAGGCTCAGGGACTGTGTGTGACGTGGACAGCGCCTGCCTGGCTTCCAGTGGCCACGGCTGGATTAGGGCCACTGGGTAGGCCGCCCCGAGAAGAGAGGAGAAGAGAGAGAGAGAAGAGAGAGAGAGAGAGAGAGAGAGAGAGAGAGGAGTGCAGGCTGCATCCAGGTGAGGGCTTGTCCCACCCCACGCAGAGGCCAGCTCACCAGACCCCACCGAGCACACACCTGGAGGAAAATAGGGGATGTTCAGATGTCGCAAGCCAGCTGAAGGTGTATCGTGCGTGCTGCGTGCGTGTGTGTGTTTACGTGCGTGTGTTGTGCGTCGCGTGCGTGTTGGGGTGAGCTCTTAAGACGTGAGTGGCTGAGGGCCGGAGGTGTGCATCTGGGATTCCCTCCGAGTGAGAACAAGGAAGCTGCCCAGACACTGCCCCACACGGGGTTTGAGTGGATCGCACCTGTCACACACACCGCAGCGCCAGAAGCAGGCTCGCAGGCATGAAGGAGCCGCCCCCCCCCCAAAAAAAAACAGCCTGGGAACGCCGAACCCACGAGCTCACCTGCTCCTCGCTCCACCCTGTTTCCTCAGAGGACCCTCCATGCGGGCGGCACCCCGTAATTATTCGTGGTTGAACACCCGCTTGCCTTACTTAGCCACCTTCCCGCTAATGGCTTTGACAAACCTGACACGTTCGTGTCTGAGTTCACCTTTAAGGGGCACGTGTTCGATCCCGGTTCCAGGCTTAGGATTTCCTGACAGACACCAGCTGGCCCGTCTCGCCACCGTTTTAAAACCACGTTCGTGGTGGGTACTTTTTCGAGTAACGCGGGGTCCTTCTGCTTTAGGGGGAAGCGTCCCTTCGGGTTCGATCTGATGCCTTGGTTCTATCCCGCGCACCCCACGCACGAGTGCGCCCCACGCCTTATGATAAACTTCAAACATCCCCGAAGAACAGGTGCTTTTGAGATCCCAGCGCTGCTGTCGGAGGGAGGGAGAGGGCACATGCACAGGGCGAGGGCAGCCTTTGGCTCGAAGGGGGTTTCGCGTGCCTCGTCGGTCTTCGGTGCCGTGCCGGGGCCCGCAAAGGCACGTGCTGTCAAGTTCCCCGTCCCGGAGAGCAGACAGACCACGTGGGGGCTTCGCGGGTGAGCGCGTTTGAACGCGCACCCTCCAGCGGGGGTCACGTGACGGAGGGGCCGCTGCGCGTTTTCGGGGATGGGCTTCGTGGTGCCCAAGTCCGGAGATCCAGGGACTGCGTGACCTGGGACGGTTCCCGGGGGGCAGGGCTGGACGGCCTCCACCAGCCCTTTTCATCCCCCCGTGTCTGGAGCCGGCTGCTGTGAGAGAGCGAGCAGTGATCAGGATCGGGCTCTGTTAGTGACGACGGGGCCACGCGGTTCTTTCTGCTGGGCACGGTCTGAGTTTCTGGCCAGACCGTGCTCACCATCGCCAGTCTCTCTCCCGACCCCCCAGCCTTCCCACGGAGGGACGGGGTATCTCTCTCGGCCTCTGGAGAGTCCTGGGCAGGGGGGCTTTGTTATTTTATCGCCCACGAGCAGTGATTGTCCTCTCTGGTCCACAGGCTGTGTAAACCAAGGAGAAACGCGATGAAACCCCCATATCCCAATTCATAGATCAAGGAGGAAAATAGACATTCAGAGCAAAAAGGCACAAACGGCGAGAAGCTAAGGATCTTTCCAAGGGGTGCCCCTCCCTCCCTCCCACCCCCCACAGGACGGGCAGCCCTCCCGTCTGCGCCCGGCCTGTTCTTCGAAGCCGGATGGCTTGACCGCGTGGCTTAGGGGCCTGGGCCTGTCCTGTGGTTGTCCTCGGGCCGCTGCCTGGCGGATGCCAGAGAAATGGGAGGGTGACCAGGCCCTCGGGGGCCGCATGCTCCTTGTTCCCTCCGCCGTTCAGTATTGTTTCACAAGCCCTGGCCGTGTGGCCCGGCCACCGCGTCAGGGTGTGCGGGTGGGACCCCGACCCGCGTGCCACCGGCCGGGGGAGCCACAGCCAGGGCGCCGTGACGTGGCGCGGTCGGGGCCACCCCCACGCCGCAGCTGTGCGGCTCTCTCAAGGTGCTGACCGCCTCACGTCCTCGCAGCTGCCTCTTCGTCTATAAAACGAAGGCCTCGGAGACCCCGTGCCCGGGGTCCCTGTGAGAGCTCGCAGACGTCATTCGCGGCATGGGCCCCTCACGGTGCCGGGCGGAGTAGACGGCGGTAGAATAGGTAGGTAGGTGGAGGGACAGGTAGGTGGAAGGATGACAGATAGATGATAGCGAGACGGTAGGTAGGTAGATGGATCAGTAGATAGGTGATGGATGGTGACGATAGACGCACAGGTAGATGATAGATTATAGACAGGTGATGGAGGGATAGGTGGCTGACAGGTGATGGATGATTGGCAGCAGACTGACAGATGCAGCAGCTGCTGCTTCTCCCTTCCCCTAGGTTTTCATTCAAGCTCAGGCACGTAAGGGCCCCGTTACGGCCCGTGGCTTCTTAGTTGGGTCTTCGCTGCAGGCTTGCTAACAGGTGCCGCGAGCGGCCTGCCCCCTCGCGCGAGGCTGCGGACCAGCGTGGGGCCAGGTGTGCCGACAGCTGCCCGGGCGGGCGGGGCTGCGGCCCGCACAGCTCTCCGTTACCGGGGCTCCGTGGGTAACACGGGGGGGGGCCCCTGCGGTCCCCACAGAAGCGCCTTGGTCAGGCGTCTCTGTGTTGCGGCTTCTCTTCGAGCAGGTGCTGCTGGACCTTCCTGGTCTCAGGCTATACACAGAAAAAGGCAGGTTTTGTTGGTTTTGTTTCCATTTTTAAATCCCTCTCTCCGTGGGACCATATTTTTCTCCTGACGGCCCAGCTGCAATCCTGAATTTGAAACTCCTCTAGACCTCTGATACCTTCCGGCCTCTTTCTCCCCGGTTTTTAAGGGGTAAAAGCTGGGGCAGAGGAGGGGGGCCTGGAGGCCGGGGGCGGGGGGTGTGTCCTGGAGCCCAGTCTCCCTGCTGCAGGGCAGCCGGCCCCTCAACCCGGCCTCTGGCCCGAACTCCTTGGTGGGCGTGACCATCCTGGCTGTCGTTCAGATGGAGCCTCCTTCCGGGAATAGCGAGAGACAGGTGCCTCCCTCCGCAGGACCTCAGCTTTGACCAAGCTCCCCACTTTGCCAGGCGCCCTCCCTCCTGGCCTCTTCGGGCGGCCGGGCCCTTCCTGCTGGATGCGCCCCCTGGAGCTCAGCCCCTGCGAGATGCCCCCGCTCGGGGCTGCTTCCCAGGCCTCCTGTCCTCCCCTCCCGCTCCAGCCCCGTGCACGCACCCCGAGCACTCGTGACGAGAGAGGGACACTTTCGTGACCGAACGTGCCTGGGCTGCACCTCCCGGCTCTGCCGTGGGGCTTAGTTAGGCCTGCGAGTTCCCGAGGTCTTGGCAGAACCAGTCTGGATGAAGAACCAAAAATAGCTCCACGCCTCCAGCAGGGTGCGACTCCGGAGCCCGGGCCGGGAGCACGGCGCCTGCAGCCGGCCGCTGCACCCTTCTCTGCCCACTCTAACTCGTGGCTCCAAGGCTCGGCTCGGCCAGGGACTGGGAGACAGTGGCACTCGGCCCCCAGCCCGGGAGACCTTACCCTGCGGGGCAGGGCTGGTGCTGCTGCGGGCCAGACCTGGACGGCCGCCAGCTCCCCTTCTCTGCGGCCAGTGAGGACAAGGGGGTGGGGTTCAGAAGGGAGAGGTCTCCAGAAGAGGCATCGGTTTGGGCCGAGCCACGGATGACAGGTGGGAGGTGGGTGGCATTCTTAGGGGGAAGGGCTCGAGCGAAGGCGGGCGGGCTGGGCTCGCGGCCAGGCCCCGAGCCGAGCCGGGGTGCTGGTCTGCCGTCTCGGCCTTCAGAGCGTGCTGCAGGGGACAGGAGTCCGGTCGTCCAGCAGACTGGGCTTGGGACAGGGCTTCGGCGAGTGGACGTCTCAGTGAGAAGTGGCCGGAACCACAAAGCGCTGTGGTGGGAAACCTGCAGGCTTTTTACCCATGATGCCGTGGGGGCAGCGGCTGCCTGGGCTTCTCCCTCCGCTGTCCGCTTCCTCAGGAAAGGCGCGGGGCACAGTGCCATCTTAGGTGCTGGCCTCCGGGCAGCGAGGAGGGGCCAGAGGGGCTGCTGGTGGCAAGATACGACCCCCGTGTCGCCCAAGTCCTACCCAGTTCAGGGGCTCTGCCATCCTGGGGGGCAGCCCAGAGCCCCCATTCCCTGCCCCCACCAGGGCCAATAGGAACAAAGAGAGTTGGAGGGACCAGTCTGGGCCCTGCTTCTCCCACACCCTCCCTCAGGGAGCCCCCCCCAACCCCCGAGAGGGCGAAAAATTGGCAGGAACCCCCCGTGAGATTTCCCAAACCCACCCACTTTCTTCTTGCTTGTAGTGGCTGTAAGCACAGGTTACCCTTGGACGTGAGCTCCAGCCGCCCTTCCGCCCCGTCTCCCCTCGCACCGATGGGGGCGGGGTGGACAGGGCTGGGGACACTTGCTCTGGGTTTCAGCCGGATGGTGGTGGCCTGGGCTGTGAGTGGGCAGCATTAGTGTGGGAAGGCCCGTTAACTCCTCCTGAAGGCGGAACAGGGACAGAAATTCGGGGAAGAAATAGGCGAGTAAAAATAGGTGTGGGGTTTCTCTTTCGAATCTGGGCCAGGGGGCAGGGCGCCGGGCGCGCGGAGCGGAGCCGCGTGCCTCGGTGGGGTTGGGTTTGGGTGCAAAGCCGGCCGGCCTTCTGATTGCAGCCGGCCGCTGTTACTCCCGCAGGGAAGCCGCCCCTCCCAGGGCCGGGGCCTGGCTGGTCTTCGGCTGGTTACAGTGCGGGTCTTCCGGGGCCGTTCCCACAGGTGGGCGGTGGGCGGGAGGCGAGGGCTTGGCAGTGTGGCTGCCTCACTGGGCTCAGGTGCAGCCTGTGAGGCCCGCGGGCTGTGGGAGGGGCAGCGGCTTGGTCGAAGATGTCGTGACTGTGAGCGGGTCTGGCCCTGAGCACGCCCACCCCGCCTGCCTCCTTGGCTGCGATGGCCACACACAGTGGCGATGGTCACACACAGTGGCCAGTCCGTCCCGATGATCCCCAGTCTGTCGGAGCCCCGCTCTCCCACCTCCGGGGCCCTTCGGGCAGGAGCCCCTCCCACCCTTGGGGAAGGCTCATGGCTGTCCGGGTGGTGCGTGGGCAGCCTGCCCGCCTTGCCGCGGGCCTGCTCACTGACCACAGGGCGCAGGGGCGGGGGGGGGGCGCTATTTGCAGGGAAGTGCACTGTCCTTGGGCCTGATGAGCGAATCTGAGGGGCATGGCGTCCTGACGCGGATCCTGCGGGGGCCCCAGGGCCTTCTCTCTAGCTGCCTTCAGGGGCCAGGCCGTGCTGGACCCGTTTTCCTGGGGAGGAAGCCGAGTTTTGCAGGCAGCCCATCCCCCGCCCACGGGGAGGGAGGGAGGGAGGCCCAGGGGGTGGTGCCCCTCCCCCGGCTGCCCGGTCTCCGTTGCTCCCCATTTGGGGCTGGGGGCTCCGCTGCTGCTCAGCAGACCTCCCAGACGCAGGGGCAGAGGGCACCCTGCACCCTCGCCCAGCGGGCACTCGGGTCGGCCGAGGCACTCAGTCCCTGCGCTGTGGCTCTCTTGCAGCCTGTGGCAAGCTGACGGGCATAAGTGACCCCGTGACCGTCAAGACCTCCGGCTCGAGGTTCGGGTCCTGGATGACGGACCCCCTGGCCCCAGAAGGTGATAACAGGGTAAGTGCCCCTCGTCCGGCCGGGTTCGCGTCATCTCCGCCCGCAGCTCTGGCTCTCAGGCCGCACCTGCCCCAGGGACTTGTCCCTGGGCTTGGCGCCCCGCGGGGGCTTGGTGTGCCCCCCGGGGGCTTGTCCTCCCTTGCTGAGGCCCCTGTGCCAAGCAGAGTCACAGACCACAGACTGCCATGAGGGTGGTGGCCAATGACAGAGCAGCGGACCCCTGCCCGCCCTCCTGGGGCCGGGTGGGCACTCAGAGCCTGAAACCTCTCAGACATCCCCGCCTGCCGCCTCTGCTGCAGCAGGAGAATCCATTAGGCCTTTCTTGTTTTAATGACATCTCATTTGTATTTCATTTGCCATTCCTTTCATGGCTGATGGAAACTCGTGTTTCTTTTTGATTTAGGAAAGAGGCCATGTTCTTTCTTCTACGCTTCCCCATCCCCCGCCCGCACTAGGCTCCCCGGTTAATCAAAAAAAGCGAGAGAGAAACAAACACCACACGTGTCCCGATTCGGGCCCGGGTCCCGTCGTTTGGGCCTTCGAAGTGGGGAGATGAGGGGTGGCAGGCTGAGTCGGGGACGCCTGGCCCGCTCAGCCACTGGACGTTGAGACAGCATCATGTTGGAGCCTCCACCACGGGAAGATTCTGCCCCAGGTTCCTGGTGGATGAGAGAAGCTGCTTGGGCTTCGCTGTCCCTTGGGGTCCCCAGCCTGACAGCTGTCACCCAGAGTGAGCAGTCCAGCAGTCTGGGGCATTTCTCGTCGGCCCTCTGCCCTTCAGAGCACTGCAGGACGTTTAGAAAATAACACTTTAAAAAGCCAGGGTGAGAAAAGGGTGAGAAATTTGAGACCCTCTGAGCCTTCCTCTGCAGGATTTTTCTGGAACTACGTGAGTCACAGACCCTCTCCCCCCAGCTCCCCAGCCCCCACCATGTAGAAAGCGGCCTGAGGCGTGACCTCCTGCGTTTAATCACGAGATGGCAGGGCGCTTCCGGCTCCCCGCCTCCTCCTGGGGAGCACAGGGACAAGGACTGAGGGGGCTTCCGGGAGCCTCTGTGTTCCCCTTTATCCGTAGCCTCCAGCGGGAGGGGCCCCCCATCACACCCCCGATTGGGGGGAGCAGTGCCTTCCTAGATGCTCGCCCAGAGTTTGCCGGTGGAGAGTTCCGGAAGGGCTGGCAGCAGTCTGCACATCTGGGGTACGATTAGGGTGCGCATTTGGGGGGAGGTTGTTTTTGTTGTGTGTTCCACCCGGTGACAACCAGCTGGGACTCACACATGCCCTAACGACTGAATTGGCTAATTGTCACCCTGACCGACTGACTGTTCCGTTCCTGTGTCCACATCCCGCCTGGAAAACCCCACCTGTGTCCCGAGCTCGGTCGGGAACGCGCTCTTGCCAAAGATGTCGGTGACCGTAGGACGGAAACGAATCGGGGCGATGATGGTGGCGTGGGGGTCGGGTCCTGTGGCCAGGCGCCGGCGAAGCGCTCGGTGTTTGTAGCGGCTCCGTGAATACGAGAGAAAGTGGCGAGGCCACACGGGTGCCTGCCCTGGTTTGGTCCCCCGGTGACCCTCCAGCTTGGAGGTCGTTGTCATCTGCACTGAGCTGATGAGAAAACTCAGGGCCACAAGGGTCACGTGACTGACCCAGGGTCTCGGAAAGGCTCGTCGGGGGTTTTATGCACACACGTCTGGAGCAGGCTCAGGCACGTCGAGCCGCATCCCCCCAGCGGCCCTGGCCCCGCCGCCGGCCTGCAGTCTGCCCACCGTGCTGCCACACCGCACGAGCCCCCGCAGACCGGGTGGGGTCCGCGAGCTGGAACCGTGACCTTGGTGCTGCAGAGCAGGGCCCCACGTCCAGTGGTTCTGCTGCATCTGGACCCTCCTCGGCCCAGTTGGCTCTTGGCCCCCTTGGTCTCAGAGAGGGCCAGTCGTTCATCTCTGCTCGGACTCAGGTGTCGGGGCTCCCGGAAGCCCGCCGTTTGCCCTGCCCCAGGTGGCAAGGGCATAGACTCGCAGGGTTGTCAAGCTGGTGATGGATGCTTTTGATAATTAGAAGTCCATTTGCCGCTCGATGACTTGAGCGCCCTCCAGGAAAGGAGGCCCAGGTGATGGACAGAGTACGCGAGGGGAGGAGGGCTTTTTAGGGGGCTGATGGCCCAGGGAAGGGGAGAGGGGGCTCAGCCGCAGAGCATGATGGGGGCCTGCCCAGAGCGCTTCGGGCACTTGGCAGCCCCACTCCAAGCCATGAGCTCAGTACGGTGACCTCCAGCCCCCAGCCTGCTAGGTGACACGTCCCCTGGTCCTGTCACAGACCTGGAAAAGCCTGTTTTGTTTTGTTTGATCTTTTCTGTTCTCCCATCCAGTTTTGATCACGTACACGCACTCCAAAAATAAGTAAAATCAATGCTGGCTCCAGCTGCAGGCCTCCAGGGAGGTGGGCGTGGGGGGTGAGGGTGTGGCCAAAGGCTGGGCCGGGGAGAACCACCCAGGGACCCCAGCGGGGCCCATCTAGGTCAAAGGGGCTGCAGAAGGAAGAGCCGGCAGCTGGCAGTCCCATGCTGGGCATGAGAGCAGGTCAGCGGGGTGCGCCTCTGATGCCGACCTTCCTCAACTCGCTTACTGAGCCGGAGCCCTGTGCCCGGCACTGGGCGGGGCTCCCGCCTGGCTCCCCCGGCCCAGGAGCTGCCTCGTCTCGGGGTGACCTGCCCATGTGTTGCTGTTGGCCCCAGGGCTCCAGAAGCCCCACGCTGATGCCAGGCCCTCACCCCCTGTCCCTTCCAGGCCCGCTCCTCCCCCAGGGGGCCACACGCTTCTCAGGGGCCGTGTTCCCCAACACCGAGGCACGCAGCTCTGACCGCGGACCCCTCCGCAGTCCAGTGCCCCCTTCCCTTCTGTGGGTCTGCGTCTGCCGCGGGAGCCCCAGCCCGCTCACACCAGACGGTAGCGAGGGACCAGCCACCCCTCGCCCCCCACCCCGGACGTCCATGTTCCGAGGGGCGTATCGCCCCTGGGCCCTGTCCGTCCTGGAGCAGCAGAGCACTCAGCTTGTTTCAGAGCCTCCCAGCCTGCTACAGGGCGTCGGAGCCGTTCAGACGTTCACGGGTCCCGCGGGGGCCCTTCTCCTGGAGGTCGAACGCCTGGAACGTGCAGCCGCACCCCTGGGCGCGGTCGGCCGAGGGCCCGATACGCACGAACCCCGCTGACCGTGTCTCTGTGGGGCCGGTCTGGGGCCACTGGCCGCACCCTGCTCCCTTTAGCGCCCCGCACAGCCCAGGCTCCTAGCGACCGCCCCAGCGGGAGGACAGGGGACGGATGCCCGACAGGCCGACGGGAAGAGCGTGGGCAGCCGGGCTGCTCAGCTGGTCCCGAGCGGCATCCGTGTGTCTGGCCGGCAGTGCCAACTCGACACCAGACGCCCATCGCCCTGCCCCAGCCGCGATCACGCTCTTCACTGCAGAGCCGGTAGAGACGACAGGGACGCTTCGAGGTCGCGACCCCGTGACCTTGGCCACGTGGCACTGTCGCGAAGCCAGAGGCTGGGTTTGTGACGGGGACGCGGTGCTGGCGGCGGGGCGTGTGAGCTTGCCGGCCTCATCGCTCACCGGAGAAATGGCACCCAGGTTTATCGTCTCTTCTCCGGCACAGGGGCCTCGTGGATGGGGAGGGTCGGGGCAGGGACTGGGGCCAGCCCCCGAGGGCAGGCAGAGTCCAGGAACAGAGGGCTACAGCCGGACTTTCTAAGAGAACGGGGCCCGTGAGGAGGCCGCCCCGGCCCCCGTCAGCCTGGGTGCAGGGTGGGCTGGGGCTGCAGCTGGGGGCAGGGGCCATCTCGCCCAGGACCCCAAGGGAGGTGGCCCCTTGCCCTTCCCTTGGCTGGACCAGAGAGGGACGGCTTAGTCACACAGTGCCATGCAGCCTGTCGAGACGGATCCCAGCCTCACCCCGGGCCAGCCGCCATGCCACCCCACCTGTCCCGGGAGCTGGCGGGTCACACTGGATGGTGTCACCTGTGGCCAGACCTCTCAGGCCTCAGACCGCTTGCTCCTCTGTGCTCGGGGCCATGGTCAAGGCTCAGGGGTGGGTGACGAGCCCCCACCAAGGCGTCTGGTGACTGAGCAGGCAGTGCGTGTCCGGGCACATGGGCTCTCCGTGGACACTCGTGGTTGTAGCTACAGTGGCTTTTATAAAAGGGGTTTTAGCCCACAGCATGTGGGGTGGCTGGGCGGCCCCAGTCAGCTGTATCGGTGCAAATGAAGTGAAGTGGCCGGACTCCCCCTGGCCGGGGAGGGACATGCACCGGCCACAGCTTTGCCCAGGCCCTTCCCCCCTCTGAGGGAGACACCCTGGTTCTCTCCCGGCCGCTCCTCGGGTGACCTGGGGTCTCGATGAAAAGAACTGTCAGCCCTCAGGAAGCAGGCATGCCAGCTCACGCTGGAAGCTGGCGCTTCTTTGGGGCTCCTCCCTGGGCACCCCAGCTGGCTGCGGTGCAAATGCCCAGGCTGAGTAACGCTGCCCCAGGCTCAGCCCCGGCTCGGGCCGGCCTCCAGCTGGGAGCCGGGCCCCTAGACGTCTGCAGGGGCTAGTGTGGCTCAGCCCTGCAGGGACATCGGCCTAGGACGTAGGCTGCAGACAGGAACTCCGGACGCACCACACTGGTGTGTGGGGCTGGGCCCTGGGGGCTGGGGACCCCGGGCGAGGATCTGGCTCCATGTGTTCACTATGAGGCCTCAGGGGTGGTTTCCAGCTCGGCCGGTACATTGTAATCTGTGAGCGGATTTAAAAAGTCTTGGTGCCAAAGCCACAACTCAGACCGATTAAGTGAGGATGGCAGGGCCGGAACCCAGGTGTGGGGCTTTTTCAGCTCCACAGGTGACGTGAGAAGGTCGGGGACGCCTGTGAAAGGGCCGAGGACGGTCAAGTCCGTGGGGAGCGGCTCCAGCTCCTAGCCAGAGCGTCCAGCCTTGCCCACCCTGAGAACCACCTGGAAGCCTTAACCAAGCATGAAAGCCTGGCTCAGCCCCGTGGTGGGCTGTCATTGTCCTGTGGGCAAGCTCCTGGGGCTCTCAGACGCGGCAGGTTGACGACCGTGGGGTCCAGGCCGCTAGGACCTCAGCCCCAGCGGTCGGGGCGGGGGGAGGCCTGATGGATCCTGGGGATAACAGGGTTCCACCTGAGCTTGGGACTTGGGCGGGAGGGGAAGCAGGAAGGCTTTTCAGGACGGAGAGTCAAGGGCACACCCAGAGGACGAGAGCCCACGGTGGCCTCCTCACAGGGCCCTTGGGTGCCAACGCCGTGCCTCTCTGCTGCTCAGGGCGGCTTCTCGTTGGTGACTGAAAGCCCCGGGGCCACAAGCTGGTTGTTGCGCGTTTAGCTCCCGAGCTAATTTTCCTTTCCCTCTACGTCACCTTCTCCAGAAGTGTTGTGCCCCGCGTCCAACTTGCCGATTTACAGGAGAAAAATGCAGTTTGATGGCGGGTCCACCCATTTCTGCCCACAGAAAGGACGTGCTGGACCCTGGGGGCACAGGGGCACCCCAGACCCGGCCCCACTCTCAGAGACCCAGTCGAGGGGAGGCAGAGGGTTGCACACATTGAGAGAGCGTCTGGGTGATGAGATAGGCAAAGGGGTCAGGGAGGAGGGGGTGGGGGCGGGGCCATGTGCTCGGAGCTGGAAAGAAGCAGTGAGCTCCCGGTCCCGGGACCATGTCGGGCACGAGGGCCAGGCTGGGGCTTCGTGGCGTGGCCGGGGACCGGGGGAAGCGTGGCGGGGGGGGGGTCGGGGGCCGGGGTTCTGAGCAGATCGCCAGCGGCAGTGGCCTGGGCCTGGCCATCCCCTCCCTGGTTCACTGCCTCGCTTCCCGCTTTGCTCCCATGTTGGTTGAAAATGACTGAAGCATTTTGCCCAAAGTCTAGACGGTTTTGAGTCAACTGGCATTTCAGGAACAAACGGAGCCCTCTCCCTCCGTCACCCCGAACGCCGGCTGCTGCTGGGGGCGTCTGGGTTGATTTCCATAATCAGCGCCTTCGAGAAGCCTGTTCTTCTTGGAGAGGCACTTCCCCCCACCCCCACCCCCTGATAAGGTGTGACAAAGAGCGATGACACTTTCAGCGTCCCCAATGCCAACCTGACGGCATTGCGCCAGCAGACGGGCTGCCTCCCTGCAAGCCGCGCAGACCGTGGAGTGTGACAGAGGCAGGTGCCCTCTGGGTGCGGGAGGCGGCCCTCTCTGGTGACCTTGACAGTGGGTCTCCCAGCAACGAGAGCTGCCGGTGCCATGTCCTCACCCAGGGCCCAGGCAGCTGCGCCCTGTTCAGCACCGTCTGCTGGCCTTGTGCATTGATGGGGATGTTTTCATCCCCAAACAGGTGTGAGCACCTACTGTGCGCCCTTGGCTGGGGGCAGACTGTGAACGACAGACGTGCCCGTGTCCCCACGGCCCGCAGGCCCCGCAGTGGGGGGCTCACGGGGACTGCAGAGCGGCGCGGCCCAGGCCTGCGGGAGGCCGGCATCCCACTGCCCATCCCCACAGCCCTGCCCCGGCCTCTGTCCCTGGGGGGAGCTGGCTGCCCCACGGGTCCGGGGAAGGACGTGCCCGTGTCCGTCGCTGTCCGCGGCCCCCGGCTCCCCCCGCTGACGCTCCGCTCTCCCCCCCAGGTCTGGTACATGGACGGCTACCACAACAACCGCTTCGTCCGCGAGTACAAGTCCATGAGCGACTTCATGAGCACGGACAACTTCACGTCGCACCGCCTGCCGCACCCCTGGTCCGGCACGGGGCAGGTGGTGTACAACGGCTCCATCTACTTCAACAAGTTCCAGAGCCACATCGTGATCCGGTTCGACCTGAAGACGGAGACCATCCTCAAGACGCGCAGCCTGGACTATGCCGGCTACAACAACATGTACCACTACGCCTGGGGCGGCCACTCCGACATCGACCTCATGGCGGACGAGAACGGGCTGTGGGCCGTCTACGCCACCAACCAGAACGCCGGCAACATCGTCATCAGCAAGCTGGACCCCGTGTCGCTGCAGGTGCTGCAGAGCTGGAACACTAGCTACCCCAAGCGCAGCGCGGGCGAGGCCTTCATCATCTGCGGGACGCTGTACGTCACCAACGGCTACTCGGGGGGCACCAAGGTGCACTACGCCTACCAGACCAACGCCTCCACCTACGAGTACATCGACATCCCCTTCCAGAACAAGTACTCGCACATCTCCATGCTGGACTACAACCCCAGGGACCGGGCCCTGTACGCCTGGAACAACGGCCACCAGGTTCTGTACAACGTCACCCTCTTCCACGTCATCCGGTCCGACGAGTTGTGGGGGGAGGGGGGCCCCCCGCCCGGAGGCCGAGCGTCCAGGTCGTCGTCACCCACGTGGGCATTCCCGGGAAACAGCTGCCAAAACAACAACAAAAAACAAAACCAAACAAAACAAAACACCAACGATCGTGGTCCCCCCGGGTGTGCAACTCATCAGCGTCGTGGGGCCCGGGGCCGGCGAGGCCGTGACCCCCGTGTCTGTCCGGCTTGGGCCGGAGGCCGGGGATTTGGGAAGAAACCCGTCTTTGCAGCTGGAACTGCAGCCCGGGGGCCCCCCCCGCCCCCCCCCCGGGTCTCCTGCCCTCCCCGCCCTGCCCCCTTTCGGTCACGTGACGTGCTCAAGCAGGCAGGCGGGGACTGTTGGCCGGCTCGGCTCCGCGGGAGGACGGCCCCCAGCCCGGATCGCATGAACCCCTCCTGGCTCGCGGCCGGCGCCAGGGTCAGCGAGTCTCGTCCCGAGCCCCCCGAGCCCGCGCTCCGCGTCCGAGGGGTGGACGCGGGCCGGTTCGGCTCACGCCCCGTCACGGCTGCTGCCCCTCGACCGTGTGGCGTGGCGTGGATCACCGTGCCGAGGCTCCAGGAGCCCGTGGACCCGTGTCCAGTTCGTGGCGGCCGGCGTGCGTGGGACGGTGGGCCGCGGCCCCCGCCCGTGCGGACGTGCCCGCCCCGTAGTGTGTTGTGCAATGTCTGTCCCTTGTTCCTTCGAGGTGGTTAACCCTGTGCGTCCAGTTTAGCGGTGGGTGTTGTGATGCCGTAGTTCGGGCCAGTAAGTGGACGGCTCTTGTTTCTCAACAATAATAATTAATAATAATAAAAATAATAATAATAATAATATAATCAGTGTTCACCCTTGTAGACAGATAGTCGAGTTCATGCCGATCAGAATCGGAAGGCTGCTTCTCTTCCGGTTCAGTGACCCAAACCACGGAAGCGCGGGCGGGAAGGGCCCCTCGAGGAGAACCGGTTCCCCGTGGGGAAGGGGCGGCCCCGAGGGCATGTGCGTGCAGAAAGTGTTTTTTTAAGTAAAAAAAGAGGGGAACTTTGTACTGTCCAGTTATCTAAGGAACAATAAAGATGTTAGGAGATGTCCCTGCTTCACTTGTCGTTTCTGACGGCTTTAAAAACGATGGCCTTGCAGATGCCGTGGGGACACGTCCCCGATGGGTCTCTAACCGCCCGTCCCCCCAGAGGTCGGAGCCCGGAGGTCATCTCGGGGTGGCCCCCTTCCCAGGTGAATGGGACCCCGAGGCGGCACCACTGGGAGCCCCACCCCTGCCACCTGCTCCACCTGTCAGGCTCCCCAAGGTCACAGCTGGGAAGAGTCCAGGACAGGCACGTGGCAGGTGGTGCCCGCAGAGACCCTGCTGAAGAGTGGGCGACGGGGACCCCAGGGGCTATGGGGGGTCCAGGAGGAGAGCGGCTGGTCCCCTCTGGGATCTGGGTCCCCAGGCCTTGGAGACAGAGACTGAAGGGTATCCAAGAAGCCCAGCAACACCGCGGGGCAGGGGTGGGGGCGGGCCCCGCCCCTGAGCCCCGGGGTCACTGCAGGACTGGCCACCTCAAGGTGTCCCTCCCCATCCAGAGAGCCCTGGGGCTTCGCACAGCCAGAAAAGGGACAACATCAGACTAACTCTCCTTTCACAGGATGGCGTTGGGGATCAGCCGTTGGCACTACCGGTCCAAGGCCTGGCATGGTGGCTAGGAGCCACCCACCTCCCTCCCCGCCCCTCTGCCCCGGGGCAGCTGGCACCCTCAGATAGGTGCTTGGTAGGGTGGTGACATGGGCCTGGGGAGAAGCCAGGTCTCCATGAGCCTAGCCCAGCTGACACTGTGCTCAAACCAGTGAGCAGACGAGCCGACGTGTTCCCAAAACAGTTTCGATTTCTGTCATTTGTCCTGGAAAGACAGCCGAGCCAGTCCCCAGGCCGGCTGTTGGTGGCCCTTGGTGGGGCCATAGCTGGCATTCACAATGCTCGGTGGGGGTTGCGGTCAGTCCGAGAATGTCTGCGAGTGTGTGACACCGGTGTGACACCGGTCCCTGCACCCAGCTGGAAGCTGTGGACGCTGGGATGGACAGCCGGTCTGGGAGGAGGAGCTGGGGGTGGGGCCCCTGCCACACTCCGTCACAGCGGGCGCCCTGTGGCCCCGCCCTGGCCCATAGTTGGGAAAATGTGGGGAAAAAGGAGGCTGAGGCTCCCCTGATCCCCACCCCGGGGCCCCCTTCCTGTCGAGCCTGACGCCAGAGAAGCGGACGGCTACTGGCCGATCCTCGCCCGCCCCCACTCTCGGGGCGGCGTGGCTGCGTCTCCAGGTGGTGGTCAGCACCCCCAGGTGAAAACTGGGGTGAGTCCTGAGCCTCTGGGCGGGGGGAATGGTGGGGGAGACACAGAGGATTCTGGAAGCCAACAGGTCCTGACTCCGCGTGGAGAAGGGGTGGCTGCCCTGGGTCACTCGGGGACCGTCCCCCACATCTCTACCCCTCGTGGGACCTTCGGCCCTCTGATCACAGGCCACCCGGGCTCTGCCACAGCAGGCGGTGCCTGGCCTGGTACACACCATCCCTTGACCCAAACTCACCTCGGCCCTTCCCCTCTGTCCACTCCCCGCTCTGCCCACCCAGCCGCCACCCAGGGTCTCCCCCCGCAGGCCCCCTGCATTCCGGAGCCCCTCGACGCCCTCTGCTGCGCCCTCCCCGCCCCAGCTCCAAAGGCCGAGGTCCCGCCTTCCGGAAGCTTCTCGCTTCCCTCCTCTGAGGAGAAGCCATTGCCTCTTGATGTGTTCCCTGCAGCACCTTGTCCCCAGTCTCTGCATCTGTGACTCTCTTACACCCACGTAGTCTTTGGGATTCACCAAGCCCAAGACCGGAAAACCCAAAAGTCCTTTCCTGCTTCCTCGTCACCGCTGGTGACCGTGACATTGAGGGGGAGTGCCCAACCCTTAGAGACCCTGAGCAGAACGCTCTCCCCCCCCCCGCCCCCGCCAGCCTGGCACGGCAGGGCCGGCTCCCGACAAAGGCTTGTAGAAATGGGGGATTTTCTCATGGTCACATCTGCCGATGGAGGGAGGGTGTCGGCACACGCCAGCCACCCCGCGAGTCCCGTCACGCCCCCGGTTCCATAATGCAGTCCCCGAGGCCACCGCAGACGTGACGGGACCTGTCCCAGCACGACACTGTGGTCCCGTAATTACAGCTGCATTACGGGCTGATTCCTTCCTAGTTTCCCCTTAGTGACAGAGGGAAAAAAAACCCAATGTACGAAAACCTGTTCTGAGTCACCAGGCAGGCTAATGACCCAATGGGTCCCAAATGGGTTCACTGTCTCAGACTGAGTGTGTGCTGAGAAAATATTCCTCCGGGATATTCAACACACAAGAAGAACGGGCCGCCAGCCGAGATAGAACGGCCGGCCGGACGCTCGTCTCCCGGGTTCCAGTAACCGGATATATTGGCTGATGGCAGAACCTCTGTGGATGAATTTTTTTTATTAAAAGTTGGGCCTGGAATCAAAATCCAACAGTCCTTCTGGGGTCCTCGGAGGCCAGGGTGTGAGACGCTCGGACACTCAGGGCAGCTGGCTCCCAACAGTGGGGAAGGGTCCCCATTCCCAAGACGGCCGGCCGACCTGGCCCTGTCGCCGGTCGCTGCAGGTTGGGGTTCTGAGCTTTTGGAGAGGGCGTCCCTGGGGCTCGAGGGGTGACGAGTCCCCAAGAAGCAGCTCCCAGGGGCCGGGGCGGGATGTGGGGGAGGGGAGTTGGGGTGATTCTTGTCCAGCTCCCTGTGCAGGCATGGCCCAGAGAGGTGGCACCTCTCATTGAAAGAAGCGTGGTCCAGGGGCCACCGGCCGTGAGGAGCAAGGCCGAACCGCCGGCCGCCCTCGGGGAGCACTGCCATGGCCGAGGAGCTCGGAGCGGTGGTGCCCCCACACGGCCTCCTCAGCCCACCCAGGCAGAGCAGCCTTCTCTGTCAACAGGACGGTCTGCGCGCCCAGCAAGGTCCCTCCCTCGGTGGCCCAGGCCTGCAGTGCCGAGGACACGCCCTCTGGAGAGCTACGTCCACTTGGTTTCTTGTGAGTGAATTGTTTCTCCCAGGGCCTCTTGTCACACGCAAGAGCTCGTTTTAATAACTCCACTGTTAGAGATTATTTTCACAGGCTGCAGGAATGAGATAGAGAGACCTTGGAACCCAGTCGCAAAGAGAGGCGTCGATTGCCGCCCGCACCCCACTTTTCTTCTACCGAAGGCGCCCTGCTGTGTAGTCCTCTGTGTCTTGCCGTTTTCACGGTACAGTCCCCCCGGAAGGTGACCTTCGGGACCCGGAACGCCGCCTTGTTCCTTTCCGCCGCTGGGTGGCGGTTCCATCGCGTGGACACGGCAGCGTGTGCGTCCCGGGGCCGCCCGGGGGTGTCTGCCGTGCCGCGAACGCTCTGCTCTGAGGAGCCACCCCTCTGTGAATCAGCTCAGGCGAAGTCACAGCGTGGACTCGCACACGACAAGGGTCTTCCTTCGGGCGAACGCTTCCGCCGTTGCGCTGGGTGCTGCCCCCGTTCCCCTCCCGTCCCAGGGGGCCGGTCCCCCCCTCCGCGGGGTGCCTGGGAAGTCCTGGGGAGCGTCCCAGCCTGGCAGGTGGGACCCGGGGTCTCCCGGCCGCTCGAGGGCGTGTGGACCCTTTACCGAGAGGCCAGGCCACCGGGAGAGCTCGCGCGTCTCACTCACGTCCGTTTTCCTTCTGCGTTGCTGCGTCTTCTCCCCCACACACGTTAGCAGCGCCCTCTGTGTGGGGGAAACAGCCGTTGGCTGCGATGCTGTGCGTAGCAAACCTTTTCCCTCTCTTGATTTCATTTGGTGTTTTGTTTTGTTAAAGGGAGTCGGAATTCCTGCTTCTTCTGCTAAAGCTTTCGGCTCTTGAGTCATGCTCTGCAGCTCGCTGGGCTCCCTGCGACCTCGGTGCCTTCGGGGTTTGTCATGTGAAACCTGGGTCTGGTTTTATCTTTTTCCCAGAGGCTGTCCAGCCCCCCAACACTGCTTATTCAACAGCCTGACATGCCCCACTCCTGAACCCTGTGCTGCGTGCCCCCCATCCGTGGGCCCCATCGCAGGGCTCTTCGCTTTGAGTCTCTGATGCTATCACTGGAAAGAGCCGGTTACGTAAACGGGGCGGGGCTTTGCCCGCAGGTGACTATTCACACCTCCGTGACTGGCACTCCCTCCAACGCTTTTCCAAGTGCTCTGTAAAAGGTGTGCATACAGTGACACCTGCCCCTGTGACGGCGAGTCTCACCAAGGGCCGTCCCTGGAGCTGGGTGGGACGGCGAGTCTCACCAAGGACTGTCCCTGGAGCTGGGTGGGACGGCGAGTCTCACCAAGGACCGTCCCTGGAGCTGGGTGGGACTTCTGCTTTCACCTGTTCTGTTGGGTCAGCAAAGATCGACGCGGTTTTGGGACGAGGCGTCTAGACCAAGCGCGGAAGCCGCGAGACCTTGCCCGGCCTTGGGCAGGCACAGTCGGGTCCTCGGAGCTCCCTGGCCCAGCGTGGCGCTCCGTTCTCCCCGTTTCACAGAAATCCGCAGAGATGAGGCAGCAGCCAGGGCCCGCTGGTCAGTGGCAGGCCGGCCCTGAGCCCATGCTCTGCTCTCCCCGCCCTCTGCTGGCCCACTGGCACACAGGCATGTCCTCCAGCTGGTGAGTCACCGGATGCTTATTCATCACGCAGCAGGCTGCGGAAAGTGCCAGAACGATGTCCCGGCAAGGATCCGGGCTCGTCCTCCAGCCCCGGCTGCTGGTGAGTCACTGAGGACAGTAGAGGGAGGCAAGGCCCTGGCCAAGGAAGGCCACGGGCTGGTGTCTGTTTCTGCTCCACCCAGGCTGCCCTGCCACACACATGCACGTGCATGCATACACGTGCAAAACACACATGCACACATGCGAAGAACCTGCATACGCGAATATATGTGCAGATTCACACAGGCATGCACACGCACACGTGTGCACAGACATACATGCACAAGCACACATGCACACGCATGCACAGTGACATGCATGAGCACACGTGTGCGCGCACACATGTACACATGTATACACAAGCACATGCATGCACACACATGCACAAAGGCATGCACAAGCACACATGCACACTGGTATGCACAAACACACATTCACACAAGTATACACACATGCACAAAGGTGTGCACAAGCAGACATGCACACATGTGCACACAGGCGTACACACAGGTATGCACAAGCGCACACATGCACACATGCACGTGCACAGAGGTATGCATGATCATGCATATACATGAGCAGACAGGCGCGCGCACACACACACATGCACACACCCCAGCTGATTCCAAGCCCAGCCGGGCGCAGAGCAGCTGCAGGCTAACCTCCAGCCTGAAGGCTGCTCCTTCAGGCACCTGCTCCCTGGCTAAAGGAGAACGGTGGCCGGCCGGCCTGCTTCTGGGGGACACTTACACTGTCAAGCTTCGTCCCACCCGCCCGGCCTTCCAGGCCTCCTAGCCCAGCACGAGCCCGTTCTGCACAGGAGCGAGGACACAGCCCAGGCCTGGCCCCCAACGCGCCCCCAGCCCCCGCCCGGGGCCCCAGCTTCCTCACCTGCCCCGGGCCTGGCAGGTGGGGTGCTGGGGACCTCCATCTGGGGAGATGGTCGCAGCTCTACAACACCTCTTCCCAGGCCAGGGGAGCACCTGGGCTGATTTTGGGGGTTCCAGCCTCAGGCAGAGAACCCTGTGGCCCTCTCTACCTCCTGCTCCTGCTCGCTGAACACTGTGTCCTTGGCAGAAGGTCCATGGCCACCACTCTGCCTCGAAGCCACCGCCATCTCTGAGGGGCCGGAGAGACTAGTGAGCATCTGAGCAATTAGCACAGCTAGCTAGTGGAACCCCGGGGTGGGTCCCACGTCCCTGACACCCGGCCTGGGGCTCTTGCCTGTTTGGAAAAGAGGTGCAATGTCACACACTGTCTTCTAAATGGCCGGAGTCCCAGAATTGCCAGGATCGATCTCCCCTGACCCCGGGTCATTCCTTCCTCCCCCGCCAGGCCGTGGAGGGAGGGAGGGCCGTGACAGCGCGGGAGGCCTCAGCCACTGACACCGTGAAAAGCAGCAGCAATTTCCTTATTGATCTTTTCCTTCCCGCTAAGGCTTGAAAATCAGCTCGCCGAGAATGACGTGGCATGCCGTCTCCGCGGTCTCTGCCGCTTATTGAATTCTTGCGATATTCCTGGAGGACTCCTGGCCGCAATCTCTCCGACAGCTTCAAGGACATCAATGGCTCGCCCAGATCTGAAGGGAGAGTTATTGCCGGCGACTCCAGCGCGACCCCATCGGCTGTCCGCCGGCAACGGAGCCGGCAGAAGGTGCCCCCGGCCCGCGGGCGGCGCCGCCCTGCCGCCCCCCAGCCTTCCAGCCCTGCCGCTGCCTCCTTTAATTAGCAGCAGGCTCTGCCACGGCCCCGGCTGCTTCTCTCGCTTCCGCGGGCGCCCGCCGTCCCGCTAAATTGGCCGTGGCAGGCCGTAATAAAGAAGAAAGCCAGTGGCCACAGCAGGTCAGTCGGAGCAGCCGGCATTAACGCGGGAAGGGCCGGGCGAGGAGACATCTGATTAAAGGTTGCTGCAGCCGCCGGCCGCAGGCCTGGCCTGTGAATCATGGAGCTTCAGAAATGACCACCAAGCCTCCTCGGCCCTTCTTCCCAGAAGGCCGTCCCCAGGCAGGGCCCGGGAGGCTGGTGTGACAGCTGCCCTGGGTGGCGATTCAGTCCAACCAACATTTATGGCAGCCCAGGTCCATGCTGAAGGCTCCAACATGACACACCCCGCCCCAGGGGTCCCCCGCTAACGGAGATGGAGACAGACAGTTCCAGAAGGTGGTCCCGCAGGTCTCAGGCACAAAAAACCCGCAGCTAATCTCCCCCTTGAAGATGTAATGAAATAGAAAAACTCAGGCAGCCCTAACGACCGTAAACACAGGCTCGAAGCACGAAACTCCGTTCTCCACCCCTCCCCGCCCACCACCTCTCTCCTCCCTGGCGTGGGTTTTTGGGCGAGCCATTTTTTCACAAAGGAAGACAAAAGGGACACACGCAAGTGTAATGCCAAGAGGCTTCCGTGAACGTCGAGGGAGGCGGCAGATGCTGGCGCTTACTGTGACCGGACGAACCCCAACTCCAGCACTGGGGGCCACCACTGACCCGGGGAGGCGGGGCTCAGACGAGGACTCAGCCACCCCCAGGAGCAGCTGCTCTCGCATGCAGCACCTGGCCGCGTGGCTGGGCCACGGGGGTCGGGGGAAACGCAGGTGCGGGGTGCCAGCAGTGGTCCCCCGTGCTCGTGTCTGCCAAGCCTGGCACGTCAGCTCTGGGCGGAGCCCGTGAACTCACTACTTTATTCTGTCCACGCAAGGGAAGCTCAGCTGGGAGCGCCGGGTGACCTCGAGTGGCCTCGGGGGCAGGTTGGCCAGGCGACCGACCGCCGTACAGTGCTCTCGGACCAGCTTCGACGTCCACCGAGAGGTGACCGGGGGTCGAGCCCATCGCAGAGCCACGAGGCCACACGTTCGGGAAGAAGCCGCGGTGTCGGGTCCACGGCCACGTGGCTGACGCCTCACACCCTCCCAGGCTGTTCCCTCCGCCTGGCGGGTCGGCCCCGGTGTTCGCGTGGCCGAGTCCCTCTCCACCCGCAGGTCAGAGGTCAGCTTGGCGGTGGAAGGGTGTCCACCAACCTGTCTGTGGGTGTCTGTGTCACCCCACAGAGGGCAGCTCTGGGGGAGATGCTCCCTCCAGGTGTCCCCAGGCCAGCTCTGTGCCCATACATCAGGCGCTCGGTAAACACGAGCCCAATAAGTAAATGACGGCGTCCAGCGAACTGCACGAAAGCCCGGGGAAGGGTGCAGGTCCCCGGGGGAAGGGGCCTCCACAGCACCACCAGGTAACTCTGTCTGGACCTCCTCAGGGTGCTGAGCCCGTGGGAACAAGGCAGGGTTGCTGACCCGCCACCCCCTGATGCTCACCGGTCCTCCGCGGAGACCGCAGAGTGTTGGGGCCTCGGGGTCCTGGGGGTGTCCAGCTGAGACTCTGATCACAGGCTGAGTCTTTGCTCATTCCCTTTCTGCCCCGCAAACTAAGAGGTGTGTTAGGATGTGGAAAGGAAGGGGACCCCCGGAAGCCCTGAGTGCTCGGGGACTGGGGGCCCCTCACACACCTCTTTGCTTTCGCCTTCGTTTAAATCACTGCGGGCCTGCATCAGGGAAGGTGGGAGGAAGCAGCGGGCTCCTGTCCACCCCTCCACCGTCCCTGCCCACATCTCTCTCTGGCGTCCAGGGCGGTAGGCGGAGAAGCATTCGGGGTGTGCATGTGTGCGTGTGCATGTGTGTGCATGTGGTGTGTGCACGTGTGTGTATGTGCATGTGCGTGTGTGCACTGTGCATGTGCGTGCACGTGTGTGTGCACGTGCGCGCGTGTGTGTTTGCGTGTGTGTGTGTGTGTGTGTGACTTCCTCTGAGCACAGAGGCAGAGGCTCCGACGGCAGATCCCTCCAGGAGGAGACCCAGCAGGTTGCTCTGGAAAACAAATTAGCGGTGAGTTATGGAAACATTATTTCATTAGAAGCAACCCGTTGTTTCAAAAACAATACTCATAAATTCTTTGCCTTCCCTGTGCTGTGGGCTTTCCAGCAACGCTGGCTGGCTCGCGCCTCCCAGCTCCCGCCTGTGACGCACCCACTCACGGCTGGGCCCCCGGCCGCGCCCCCATGGGGGTGGGGCACATGGCAGTGTCCAGCAGAACGCCCTGGGATGCATTGTCGTTTTCCAGTTGTCTTTTATGAGGCCCTCGCAAGCGTCCACCCCTGGCCCCAGGCTACGTCCTTGACCCTGGGGAAGCTGGCACCGGGGCCTCTGCCCGTGTCTGGCCCTGGGAAGTGGACAGTGACACTCCTTGTCAAGCCGGCTTGGCCACCGTGCCTGGGAGATGTCGCCATGGCTCCTGGTGGACGGTGAGTGTGAGAAGCGAGAGACGGGTGTGCCCAGGGATCTGGGGTGTGGTCGGGTCCCCTGGGGCAAGGCCAGGCCTCTCACAGTCTCTTCTGCCTCTGAGCCCCTGCGACAGTTTGGCCAAAGACCTAAGGCTCCTACTCTGAGGGTCTGGGGTCCCTGTGCCTGGCGCCTGCTGTGTGGAAGGCCCCCCTGGAGCCACGGGACCGCAGAGGCGCCTGCGCCCAGACATCTGCAGAGAGGAGCGGGCTCAGGGCCTGGGGTGGCCGCAGGGCCCCGGCACCCCACGGCTGCTGCGGCGTGTCGGTTGGTGAGGGTCGGTTGCTTCCGTGGCACGCTGTGGGTTTGGGGCATTGGGGAGGACGGGGTGAGTGCGGATAAGGGGAGAAGCGACCACGTGGGGTGTGACAAAGGGAACCGAGGCCCGGGGCTGGGACCAGGGATAGGTGAGTGGAGCACTGAGGACATAGGGTTTGAGGTGGCAGCTGAGAGCCAGGCCTGCCAGGCCGGGTCTGGGGGAGGCGCCGGGCTGGCCACCTTGGGTGGGCCTCAGTCACTGGCTTGACATCTGGCTGAGGAAGAATTAGATTCCTTCAGCTGAGGTGCCCGGCTTCCCACAGTGGGAGCTTCCGGCCCTGGCTGCGGGGGCTCGAAGGCAGGGGCTGGGTCCAGGGACCTCTCTGTCCTCCCGGGCCCGCGGCACCTAAGCCTGAGTCCTCAGGGGGCTCCCCCAAGGTTCTTCCCAAGGTGACAACCCCCGCCCCACCGCAGGTCTGCCTGTTGATGAGTCTCTTTCGGTAAAGCCTCCCGCTCCGGAGGCCCCGCCCAGCTCTCCCGCAGACAGAGCGCCCCCCACGGTGACCTGCAGCCTCTCAGAGGCAGCAGAATGTGATGTTAGGTCGGAGACGCAGGGTTTTCTGCGTGGGGAAGAGGCTGCACTGTCTAGTGGCTTGACCGTGCCCATGAGAGGACGTTGCCGACGCTGGCCGCACGGGGTCCGCAGACCGGATCGGGGCGGTGACTGCTGGCCTCCCTCTCCAGACGTGAAACCGTGGACTTCCGCACTGTGGAGAAGCTGGCCCAGGTGTCCCGCAGCCTGCCGGCCGGTGCGAGCAGCACCGGGAGGACGGAGCGCGAGACTCTGAACGGCGGGTGAGGGCGACAGCTCCGTGCGGTCCGCCTTGGGGGCCGAGGGCACTGTCGCTCCCCCTGGGGAAGTGGCGGGGCCAGCACCGGCCTTCCCACACGCAGCTACAGCCACCCCCTCTGCATGCTGGTCGTTTCCAGGGACCTCCCACACTGCCAGCTCCAGATTTAGAGAGACCCCCGGGTGAAGGGGTCCCAGCGGCATCTGTCCCCGGTCTGATGGGCGGGCTGTGCTTCTTGCGATTTGCGATGACGTGCTGGACGCCTGGGCCCCGCCCCTCCCCTCTCCTCCACGCAGTGTGCAGGGACCCAGGCATCTCCCTCTGGACCTGCGAGGTCGTCAAAGAAGCAGACGAAGCGGAGTGGCTGGGAGGCTCGTGGGGGGTTCAAGGCTGCCTCTTCATGTCGCTGGCCAGGGCTGGCCCCGATTTTAAACGCATGCCGGGGAGGCTTGGCAGAGGTGGTGTACTGGCTCCGGGGGCCTCAGGAAATGAGGGTGAAGGGGCCGTCCTTGCCACGGTTACTGTAATAAAAAAGCGTGGCTTGGGCCACACTGGGCGGTGCTGGCTTCGGCTTACGAGGCCAGCACAGCGCCCCGGCCCGCAGAGCTCGGCCACACTGAGGTCGCGTCGTGGGCACATTTCACCGTCACGCCTGCAGTGACGCGAGGTCCCCAGGCCCACTGCTTCACCCCTTTACCCCTGCAGGGGGCCGCTGGGTGACCGGCTCCAACCCAGCACCCCAGACAGGGTGCATGGGTGAAGGCAGCCCAGACAGCGAGCGGGTTTTAAGGGACACGCGTCAGCCTGCTCGGGGCCCAGCCTGTGGCATTGCATCCTCGGCACCGGTGAGCAAGGTGCTGCTGCTGCTCACCTGTTCACAGGTGCGCACGCCGAGGAGATTCAGGTTTCCAGCCGAGGGTGCCCGGCTTCGAAGCGGCTGGACCCATCGGAGGGCGGTCGGCGCCACTGAGGGCTCTGAGCGGGGGACAGGCCATGCCGGTGGGCTTAAGACGACGGTCCAGGGCTCACGAGGCGTGATCGGGAAGCCGGCGACTTGGGGTCACCCCTCCCGCTGCCACGCCGGCAAATGAGAGTGAGGTGGCTCCCGAAATTCAGACGAGAGGTCAGCCCAGAGGCCCTCCCTCTGGGCGGCGAGGGACAGGGACGTGGCGGGGCTCACGCCGGGGCCTCTGCAGTGGCATCCGGCCCGAGCGAGTGGACGGACTCCCGCTTCTGTTTCTCCGGAAAACAGCAGACTCATTTTCTCAGGAAACCGAACCGGCCCAGGAAGGACGGAGTGGGGAGGGGACGGAGCCCAGACCAGGATGGCGACAAGCCGGGCCCTGGCAAAGGACCCCCGTGGGCGTCCCCCGTGCCCGCAGGTGCCTGCGGGAGGAGCAGGAGGCTCGAGCCAGAGACGCCCGGCCACAGCGCGGACGAGCCGCCCGCTCCCCCCCCCCCTCACGTCTGTCGCCGTCTGATTCGTCCTTGTCTCGCCCTCGGCGGCACCGACGCCGCCAGCGGCAGCCGGTGGCGCAGCATCTGGCCATGTCACTTAGCTGCTTAATGACGGCGGGAAGAGCAGAGCCGGGAGTAATCACCCGTGATAACGTGTAATTCATTCTCCGTCTGTAATTACGTTTTCCAGCCAGTAATGAAAGGCTTATCTGACGGCGTCGGCCTCGGGCCTCGGGCCTTATTGGGGGGTCAGACCCCTCGGAGCCACAGCAGGTGGGTCCTCCCGGGAGTCCAGGGGTGCTATTCTCAGGCCGTGCTGAAATGGGGGTGACGGGGATCGGGCTGGGTCACACACAACAGGCCGAGGAAGCTGCCCAGGTCCTAACCTCTAGAACCTGTGACTATGTGGCCTTACGTGGCCAAAGGGACTTCGCAGACGTCATGAGCTGAGGATCGTGGGATGGGAGTGGGCCCTGGGTCATGCAGGGGCCCAGTCCATCACACGGGTCCTTCTAGAAGAGGCACGTCGGTCGGAGGAAGGGGTGAGGACAGAGCAGGGGTCGGAGGCGAGAAGACGCTGTTGCCTCAAAGCCGGAGAAGGGGCCACTAGCCAGCGCGTGGGGGCCTCCAGCCCGGAGGGCACGGAAGCGGGTGCCCCAGGAGGGGCCAGCCCTGCGGACACCTGGCTGCCCTCCCGTGGGACTGATTTCCGACCTCTGACCTCGGAAGCACGAGAGCAGAAATGGGCGTTGTTTCGGCACTGAGTCTGTGTGATTTGCCCCGGCAGTCACAGGGACCCCCTACAGCCTCCCCCGCAGTGCAGCCCCCGGCCCACCTGCTGCCCCCTCGGGTCTGGGGGACGGGGAGGGCGGGGTGGGGGCAGAGAAGTAGGAGGAAAGTGGGCTCAGTCCAGGGATTCAAGGATGTCCCCAGCTCAGACACCTGTCCTCAGCTGCTCCCCAGACAAGGGAGACCTGGGCTCTGCCCCGAGGCCCGCACCCCGGTCCCGGGTGGGGAGCACAGGTGCTCCATTGCTTGGGTGGGGGGGGCGTGCTGGGGAGGGGGATCCGGTGGGTCTGGCTTTCGGGGTCTCCCTCTGTCTAAACAAAAGTGACACCACACCGCCCTAAACAACCCACCCGAGGGCCTGCTGCAGAACCCCCAACCCTGGGGTGGTGCGTGGGCGACCTGGCTCCTCCCCCACGGCCCCTGCACTAGCCCCAGGGACAGGGGTCCCTGCCTGGCCTGCTGCTGAGGTGGGCAAGGTGGGGGCTCCATCCAACCCCTTTATCCAGCCCCCGGTAAGGCCTGGCAGGGAGGCAGAGGGGGGAAGATGAAGGGGAGAGGAGGAAGGGAGGGACTGAGGCTGCAGGAGAGAAGGGGCTCACGGGGAGATGGGGGAGAGCGGGCGCCCCCCCCGAACCCCTGGCTGCCCTTTGGTGAAGCCCAGCGAGGACAGGAGGCGGCTGCCCGCACCCGGACAGCCCAAACCACGCTCCCCAGAGCTTCTCGGCCCCGATGCCTGCGATGGGTCCACAGGGCGGTGACGGTGGCCTTGTCTTTAACCTCCAGCACCTGCCGGCTTGGGCCTCCTCCTGCGGGAGGAGGGGCCTGGGGAAGGAGGCCGGCCGTCTGTGACCTGGGCCTGGCCTCCTCCCACCTGGGAGCCCCCACCCACCTGCGCCAACCCCGTGATCTGCTCTCCCCACCCCACGGCCGTGCCTAAAAGACACCTGGGGCTGGCGACAGATTTGGAGCCAGCGAAAGCGCTGAGTCACGCGCGCCTGCTTGGAACACAGAGCTAATTAAGTTACCGCTGGGAGGAAGGCGGGGAGGAGGCCGTGGAAAAAACCTGCCGGGCTGGGCTGCGAGCGCAGGCGGGGCCCGAACCCCGCGGGGCGGTGTCACCTCCAGACCGCCCCCTCAGCCCGGCCCCGCAGACGGCTCCAAAGGGGGCTGGGGTCCCCGGCAGCCCCCCGTGTCCTGGATGCAAGATGGGTGCACAAGACCCACGGGAGGGAGGAAGAGCAGGATGGAGAGAACTCAGGGGTCTGCCCACGAGACCCGCCGCCCTCCCCCCGGGGGCCCGCAGACCCAGCGCGCCCACACCTTCCCTCCCCCCGCGTGCACCCCTTCTCCCTGCCCCCAAGCCGGGCATTTGCTCAGCACTGGCTGCAGTGTGAGCAAGCTCTGCCCTTCACGGCTCACAGTCTGGCTGGGGGGACACCTGGGGACACCTGGGGCAGCGGGCTGAGCGCCTAGCGGGTAAAACCGAGGGCGCTGCTGCTGGTGCCCAGAGAGGGAGCGAACGCTCGGGTGAGGCCAGCGGCAGGCAAGGACGGTTGGAGCCCGGAGCGGAGCAGAGAGGAGGCGTTTGTAACGGCTCTTGTAACACACACCGCGAAAGCCCATTCTGGGACAAACCGTCAGCGGGGCGGGCACAAGGACCGGCCAAGCCCACCTGGCCCCCCAAGGAGCCCAAGGCCGGGGACACGCGCCCCATTCGGACAGGTAACAGACAGGGCGAGGCGGAGTGGCCAGGGCCTCTGGACCCGCCCCCTCGCCAGGCCTCGCCTACCGCCCCACTCATCACACAGGCCCGGAGGCCGAGGGGAGGGGGCGTCTGCTGGACCCCCGCCTCCTGGCCTGGACCCCGCGGGTCCCCTGGGAGGAGTTGCTGCCGTTACGGGGAGTGGCAGGTGGCAGTAACGCCACAGGGGGGGCCCCGAGGGCCGCCCCCGCCGCCCACGGCAGGTTGTGCGGCCCGACTTCCATCCGTGAGGCCTTTTCCTGCAGGTCCCCGGGGGGCTGAGCCCAGGACCCCACCCGGGCCTCCTTCCGGGGGCCCCTGGTCCCGGCCCGTGCTGGGATTCGGGCAGGACGGAGCCCCCCTCAGTGGCGTCAGAAACGCCTCCGCAGGGCACGGGCCCTAACTTTCGGTTTCGGGGGGCACCCCGCACTCCCGTTGCCGTCACAGGCAGGTGCACAACCAGTGTGGGACCCTCGCTGAGGATACAGCAGATGGGGCCACCTGGGCTCTGGGGGCCGGACCCCCAGCCCGGTCCACGAGCCCCCCGCAGCCTCGCAGCCTCCCCCCTCCCCCGCCCCTCCCCGCACTCCGGCCCCCGCGACCTGACGTCTGCTCCGAGCACCTCTGTCAGGCTGCGCCCTCTCCCGAGACCCTTCCCTGCTCCAGGGGCCACTTCCTGTCGCCCTCCAGGTCCCAGGAAACGTCACGTCTTCCGGGAGACGCTCTCGTTGGGGTCAGACTCAGCAGCTCAGCGACCAGGACCCGGACCTGGCCGACCTCCTTCCCCAGGGCGGGGCCTTCATCTCCACGGCCCAAGATGGTGGCCTGAGCTCGAGCCATCGCACCTCTCTCCGACCCGGTCACGAGGATGGAGGATGGACAAAGAAGCAAGACACTCACCAATGGCCTTTTAGGGACAGTTCCCGCTGCTGTCAGATGACGCTTCAGCTTATCCCCACCTCTGTTTCATTAGGGCACCCTCCCTGCGTGTGTGTGTGTGTGTGTGTGTGTGTGTGTGTGTGTGTGTGTCTTTGTTCAAATTTCCGCTTTTCATTAAGACACAGTTGCCCTGCCCCAGGACGACCTCATCTTAACAGTTACATCCGCAAAGATTCTCCTTCTAAGTAAAGTCCCATTCCGAGGTCTGGGGGTCAGAACTGAACCACAGGGCCTGGGGGGACACGATGCAGCCCGTGACGAGCTTGCCTCCCTCTCTTGCTCATTCTGACCCGCACGCCACACTCGGTCCTCTGTGCCCATCGACGCCGGGTCACCCTCAGGTCCCTTGGCCTCCCGTGTGGGCTCACAGGCTTCCGCCTGGCTTCCTCACGCCCCAGCCCCGACCCTTGAGCCTGGCACACGCTTGGGCACCCAGAGTGACTAGAACCTGTCGTGGGCGGTCAGGTCGGAGGGCGGTTGGCGCCACAATCCAACTGCAGGAGGAGCTTGACCTGGGCTGATGCGCGCCCTGTCCCTGGGGAAGGACGGTGGCCAAGGCGTGCAGGGCTGACGGCGTGGCTCATCCACGGCGTGGCTCATCCACGGCGGTCCGGCAGGGCCCGAGGGCAAGCCGGAGGATGCGGCAGGCGAGACGGGCCAGTGGTGTTTTCCTGGGCTTTCTGTGTCACATGTGCCCCATGCACGGCTGGTCTGTGCCCCACCCACACATGGCCCACCCTCGGCTGGTCCGTGAGGCTTCCGTCCTCCCCGGGGCTGGGCCTGGAGAAGCCCTGCTCCAGAGCGAGGGCCCCCCCGCCCACCCCCAGGCCTCCCACACCCCGCTTGGCTGCGGAGAGTCTGGAAGGGGCCCAGCCACGTCCTCTGAGCACCACGGAGCCGGTCCCGTCCAGGCACGTGGCTGCCCGTACGTAGTACCCGCCAGGGGCCCCAGGCCCCGCCCAGCCCCACCGTCCCGCCCCTGTCCCACCCGGCTGACGTCTGCACACGCACATCTAGTGGTAACGGCCCACTGGCCATGCCTGGCACCGAACTTCAAGGTGTCCCCGTCACCCCAGTGCCCCAGGCCTCCCTGTTCACCACAGGCCACCACGTCCTTCCTCGCCCGACACCCAGCCAACGTCGAGTGAGGTCCACTCAGCTCCCCAAGCACATTCCCTCGTCCTCTCACACTCACCACCCACCCACCCGGGATCACCTTCATGTCCTGCCCCCAGCCAAGGCCTCCAGCAGGACCCTCGTGCAGTCCCCGGGACCCACCACTGGACCCCAAAGCCTCCGCCTCCCTGCCCGCCCAGCGCCCAGTGCACCTTCGCCCGGCAGCCCCGCTCCTGCCTGGCTCTGTCCGCCAAGGCCCCGTCCGCCCCAGGCCACTGAGCAGGAAGCTCATCCCGGAATGCCCCACCTCGGAGGGGCTGTCCCCGTTACTGGACCTCAGCCTCCCGGCTCCCAAGAAATGCCACTCCACGGCCCCCTGGCCATCCTACCCACTCTGCCAGCGGTCACTCCCAGCGCCACCTGTCCTGTTGCTTCTCCCCGCCCCTACACCCTGCCCGCCCCTCCCCACTCCTGGAGCGTAAGCTTTACAAGGCACAGTCTGCGTGGGTCCCGGGTCTGGCTCACTGCTGGGCTCACCCTAGGCCCTCAGGAGGCCTCTGACGTCACAGAGTCATCCGGGAGGGGCCCCAGAGCCGGGAGAGGTCTGAGCCTCGGTGTCCTCTCAGGCCGCCTCTCCCGGACTCCACACGCTCCCAGAGCCCCGCGGAGGGCGGGTCCCGCTGTCCTCTCCCCCTGGCCTCCCTGCCAGCGCCCAAGCCTGTCCCATCACCCCCCGGCCAGCACTGCCCACCCGTCAAGGCCAGACCCGCTGGAAATGCACAGAGAGATGCGACTGGACGGCGTGCCTCCCAGACTCTCCCCCCGAGCTCTGGGCAGCCCCTTCCCCGTCCACAGGAGTCAGCGCAGCCCCGAGAGACAGGCACAGACATGCGGCTGCGTGTGCCGGCGTCCCGGGAGTGCCCCATGGGCAGCGGGCGGCCTGAGGCAGCGGACCGCGTTCTCCTCCGGCCCCGGCGGCCGAAGTCCGGAATCCGGGGGCGCAGGCCGTGCTCCCTGCAGGGGCTCCAGGGAGGGTCCCCCTGCCTGGGCCCCCTCCGCGTGGGGCCGCACCCCTCCGGGCTCTGCTGCCTCCTCTCTCCTCTCGTCCTGTGAGGCCCCTCGTCACTGGGTGTTGGTAGCACCCCACTGCGGATGACCCCATCTCCAGCCCCTGCACTTCGTACATGCACAAAGACCGCACGCATGAAGCCGCAGCCACAGACTCGGGGGGGCGTGTCTTTGGGGGGCCAGCATTCGCCCCACTACGGTGCGCTTTGCTTTTTTCCTTCCCATTTTCCGCCACCTCTGTTTCTGCAAATGCTCCACCCTGTGCTCTTCCTCAGGAGGGCAGCACCCCCGTCCGCCTCTGGGTCCCCGTGGTGGACAGATGCAGGTGGACACCCGCAGGCCTGTCCTTCGCTCTGTGCAATCCCCGTGAGCAGGTGTCCCTGCCGAGTGCCCCGTGCCCGGGCCAGTGAGAACCTAGCGTGGAGACCTTTACAGACGGGACTGGGCCTCCCAGCAGCAGTGCCCACGGGCCCCCGTCTGGCACAGCGTGGCCCCGGTGGGCAAGGCGAAGGCGCACACATCAGACGCACGGAGGACTCGCATGTCGCACGCGGCAGAGGCTCGACTCCGCGTGAACCCCACGGAGCCGAGCCGCCCGGAGTTGACCTGCGGGCGGGCAGAGCCCCTGGTCCGGCCGGCAGCTCGTCAGGGCAGCTCGGGAAGCAGCCAGGGGCCGAGGCCACGGCCGAGGGCTGGTGCACGCTCGGATCCGATTCATCAGCTTACAGAAGTCCACCAACGAGGAGGAGGTGCGCGTGTGACCCACTTCTGCCGGCCGGCGGGCACCGGCGCTGGCCGGTGCTATGGCAACCAGACGCACAGGCTCAGTGACGTGAGCCCAGGTGCTTTCTCGCCGAGAGTAACGGGGAGCAGGCCCCTTCTCCCCTCAGTCAGGGGGGAGGAGGAGAAGCCGGCTGTGCTTGTGAGAGGCGCCCCTGCCCGCACCGCCCGCCGCGGCGGGTATCCCCACATACCTGCCGGAGCCTGCGGCGCACGGGGCCTCGCGGCCGGGCTGCACCCCGCCTCCTCCCCTCGTTCCCGACGGTGCCACGCCAGCTGGCCCTCTGGCCGCGTGACAGCCGCCTGGTCAGGCCAGGCGGCCTCACTTCTCCTGGTGGTCACCTGCCCACCTGGCCTCTGACCAGGCACTGAGCACGAGGGGCGGGGGCCTGCCAGTGGGGGGCAGCACAACGAGAGTCGGGCGTCCCTGGCCCCCAGGCTCCCCTCCGTCAGAACTTGCCCACGACTGGGCACCACTGTCCCTCCTCCCCGGGGAGGACGTGAGGGCTTGGAGAGGCCCGTGTCCCGCCTGTCGCCCGGAGCGTGACCACAGCCCAAACCCACCCTTTCCCACCTTGTCCTAATGCGCAGCCTCGGTTCCGGGTAGAAACAGCTGCATGCCAGTCATGGCCCCTCAGAGTCTGGGGTCACCCCGCCTTCTGTCCCAGCCCCCACGCTTCGCGCCTGCCTGCGCGGTCCCCCTTGCTGGCTCCCAGGCCGATTCTCCGCCATCAGAAGCCCACGGGCTGCTCCTGCATTTTGCCTTCAGTGTGGACGCTGCTGTCGCTTTCCCCTGACCCGTCACACACCGCTCACCGTGACTTCGAGGTACTGTGCCCGCTGAGGCTGAGCCACCCCACGGTCATCACCACGTCCCCAGGGCCTAGTGTTGGATGAGGCCCAGTCACTCTAACTGTGGGGTGAGGCCACACTGCCGAGGCGGGACTCAGGCCCCAGAGGCTGAGGACCCTGCTTCCCGCGGTGTGACCGGGCCAGCTCCGCCCCCGAGCCTCATTCTTTCTTCGTAGAAGCGACCCCGAGATGACGCCCTGAGGTTGTGCAAGGGTTGGAGGCATCGTGCACTGACAGTGACCGTCTGAGGCCGCGGAGGATGTCAGGACTGCGGCCAGCAGGCGGCCAGCGCCTGCCGCTCTGGGGAGGGGGTCGTCCTGGGTTCAAGCCCTGCCCCCTCGACCCACTGGGACAAAGCAGGGTGAGTGTCTGCCTTGTGGGGCTCCTGTGGCTTCTCCGAGGCCAGCAACCCCAGCCCCAGGCCGAGCGAGCGCCTGGAAGAGATGCAGAGACTGTCCCTGGTGATGGCGTTGCTCACTCAACAAAATAGGTGTGAATCAAGTTCACTCTTGGCGTCCTGCTTACGGCCAGGCACAGCTGGCATGCGGCCTCGCACAGGCATGTGGTGTGTGCGTGGCGGGGGTGCACGGAGCCAGGGGCGGGGGCAGTGGCCGCCGGCTCTGTGGCGGGAGGGACCCGTGGGTGGGGGGGGGAACAGGGGGGCTGCATCGTTCCGGGAACTGCAGGCACAGCGTGTCCCTTCCAGCCAGTTAATGTGGCTCTGCTCCAGGCCGAGCCGCGCACTCTCGGTGGGGAAGGGGAGCAGACGGGTGGCCCCTTCCCTGGAGAGCTCAGAGAAGTCCCAGGACAGGCGATGGACGCCCTGGGCCAGGACACGACCCGGGCGGGACGCCGGCCATGCCGCCCGCATACGAGAGACCGAAGGGACACTGGACCTACTTATCTCGAGGGTGTGATGGGGGAGCGGCCAGCGGCACGGGCAGGAGGGACAGCTCTGTCCTGATCCGCGCTGCCTGCGGCTCTGTCACACGCAGGCTGGGCCGGGCGGACGGCCTGAGCTGTCACAGAGGCGGGGCCGTGGCGCTCATCCAGAGTCAGGTATTCTCTGTCTGTCTGTCTGTCTGTCTCTCTCTGTCTCTCTCTCCCTCTCTCTCTAATTTAACATCACTGCAGAGGTCTGCCGTCAGGGCCGCTGAGGCAATGCCACAGTGCCCTCAGGGACCCACTCTCAGCCTCTTGGCCACGAAATGGCTGCAGCAGCCCCAGACGCGATCTGCATCTGAGGCTGAAGGAAGAGAAAGGGTGGCAGGGCAGAGGACGCGTGCAGCCGAGTCGGCCTCCAGACCGAGAGAACAGCCCTTTCAGGACCCGGCTGCTGGGCGTGAGCCCACACCTCTGCCAGCACCAGGCTCGGGGACAAGCGCCTCTGGGCTGTCATGGGACTGTCACAGCTCAGCTTGTTGCTAAGCCAAACAAACACGCCGTCCCTTGGGGGGCGGGTACCGAGGAGGCAAACTGCGATGCCGGCCCCTGGAGGGTAGCGTCAGCCCCGTGAGGGCAGAGGGTCTGAGCTGGGCTGGGGGCCGGGGAGGGGCATGTGTTCTGGTTTCGAGCATGTGTTAAGCTAAGGAAAGGTGGCTCCTGGCCACCTCCTCCCTGTCTGCTGCAGAGAGAGCCACCGGCCCCGGTCCCTGTCTTCAGGTGACGGGGCAGCGTGGCGGTTGGTGGCCAGGGTCAGGCGTGGGAGGCGGTCAGTGCGGGGCATTCGGGGGTCGTGGCTGCACAACTGGCGTTTATAGGGACCCCCACCGCGGAGACCCCTCCACAGACAACGCCCGCCCACCCGCGTCCTGGGTGGAGACACGGAGACCTCTTCGTTCCTTGGAAATCACCAGCTTCGGGCTCTCTGCAGCAGCCTGGGAGCGGGGACCTGACTGGAAGGAGCGGGGGGCAGGGCTGAGCAGGCGGGGTATGGCGGGACCATCCTCTGGTCGCCTCCCTGAGCCCCGCCTCTGGCGGTCACTAAACCTTGGGGCCCGAGACAGCTCCTACGGCCCCCCAGCCCCGGGCGGGGTTCGCACCTGCCTCCTGAGGCATCGGCCCCAGCCCGGGGGCCTGCGATCGGAGCATACCCTGCAGGAAGCACCGGGGGGCTGGCCCCGGCCCCCACCCCCCCACCCCCCACCCCATGCTTTCAAGGACGGAGGCTTCTAGAAATAACTCTCTGAGAGGGTTAGAGCTCAAATCCCGTTTGAAGTGCATTCTAGGATCCGGGTGGAGGGGCCGCGGCTCCTCCCGGCACGAGCCGCGGGGAGATATTTTAGTCCTCTCCTGCCTCCCCCGCCTCGCTCTGCTTTCTCTCGCTGCCTGACAAGACGCTTCTTGAAAATAACATGAGTGGCTGCTGCTTTTCAAGCACGAATCTGTGCCAAGGCCACGCGCCCCCCCCGCCGATCGCGTCGTCTCCACGGCAGCCGGAGGGTCACGGTGGCCACGCCCCCACTTCACAGACCAGGAGGCCGGGCTCGGGGCTGGGGAGCAGAAGCCCCCGCCCCCCGCCGCAGAGCGACGGGCACCAGAGCCAGCCTCGTCCTACCATCCCTGACAGTGAAGTCTGAATTCATGCCCAATAATATGCCTAAAAGGCGATGATATGCCTTTAACATATGTGTTTTACTTCCAACGTAATAATTGGAAAACTGGGGAAAAAAATCAACCAGGTACGTTCTTAAAAAAACAAAACAAAGCAAAAGGCACAACCTAATTAGAAACACGATCTGTCCAACAGTGTTCCAGGGCATCTGGAACGCCACCTGAAGGTCAGGGGCTGGGGAGGGGGTGGGGAGGGCGGCAGGGGGGGGGTTGGGGCCGGAGCCCGGCATTGATTGCTGGTCGCCAAGTGCGTGAGGCCCACGCGCTCGCCCTCCCGGCGTGGGGCCCAGACTCCAATGGAGCGTGAGGGGTCGCACGTGCTCTGGGGAGACACACCGCCCCCCGCGGAGTGGACCGTGCACCTGAACAGGTGTCACAGAGGCATGCGACAGAGGACCCAGAGGGGTCTGCGTGGAAGGCGGGACGCTCTTCACCACGCAGACACGTGGGTGACCGGTCGCCCAGCGGGGGTGGGGCATCCCGGGTTCTGGAAGTCCAGTGCCTCCTGTCCATCCAGCACAGCAGACAAGAGCCCGGGACACGGCTCCTCCCGAGCGTTGGGGCTGGGGTATCCAAGGGGACAGCAGAGGCACCCCGAGGGCACAGGGTGTGTTCTGGATATCCTTGGCGCTCAGACTTCTGTGAGACACTTGTCGAATCCGAGGGGGAAGGACTGGTGTCCCTCCTGCTAAGCTGAGCGTCACCACCAGAAGACCTGCTAGTCACCAATGAACTCCACAAACGCCGAATCCCCCGGAGGGACGGGGCGTGTCACTCGGCGGCGTCCCTGGCATCCTGAGCCTGGCGTGGCTGCCTCTGGGACGCCTGCCCTATTACCGAGCAGAGACTCCCATGGCGTAAAGGCCCGAGAGAGGAGCGCCCTCCACGGGCCGTGCGGCCACCGCTGCGGCCAGGACTGGGTAGAGCGGGCAGCAGAGGCCTGGGTGCAGGTCCTGGCCGCGCCCCTGTCCCTGGGGGCCACCTCTCCAGGCTGGGTTCCCGCCAGCCAGCGGGGGTGATGCCGACATCCGCAGGGCCTGCGTCCAGGCGGGGTCTCGGGCGGGAGCAGGCGGGTGGAAATCGCTGAGCAAACACCAGCATCTGGCTGGAGCAGGGTGGGCCTGGGCGGCCGAGAGGCGCGACAGCCTGGTTTGTGTCCAGAGTGGCTCCTCCTGGAGCTGAGGTGGGGTCTCGGGGGTGAAACACATGGTGGGTCATTTTTCTTTCTTAGCCACAGGCACTGGCCAGGGAGCTGACTCCCCAGGCTCACATCAGCAAGGACAGATTCCAGCTCCGAGCACCTCGCTTCCCTCTCTGTCCACAGACACCCCTGACTCTCCACGGCTCCTCATGGCCTTCCCGCCTCCCCCAGGGTCGTCTGGGGGCCCAGCCCAGTGTCATTGTTAGGGGACGGCAGGCAGGGCCCCGGGGAGCCAGGCCGTGGGCGCCCACAGCCGCGGCTCTGCTCCACACATGCTGGGCGCTGGTTGGCGGGGCTGGAGCGTAGTCACCGCTGCAGTGAGCTTCCCCGGGGGGCCGCAGCGCCTGTAAATCCCGCAGGCGGCAGGGATGGGCGATGTGTCGGGCACCTAGATGGAGATGGACCCGCGCTGTGAACCGCCCGCCCACCCGCCCGCGTGGCTCGGAGGGGGCCGGCTCTCCCGCAGGCCACCCGGAGGCAGCTCATCCTTGGGGCGGGGGACAGAGCCCCTAGTCCGTCTGAGGGCACGTTGGAAGCTCCTTTGGCCCCCCGGCTCGAGGGATTGAGGGCTGGAAGACCCTCAGGAAGAATGGCGGCCAGCGGGGGGTCCAGGGAGGCAGCAGCCGAGGGGCCTGGCGGGTAGGACACTGGCCTCAGATGCAGGCGCTTGGCCACTGACCGCCGGCAGCAGGCCTCATGGTTAGCGCAGCAGGAAACCGTGGGATGCTGGAGCAGTTATGAGGCTGCAAATATCCCCACCCCCACCCCGCCCGCCCTACCCAGGGGGCGGGCCAGTTCCCCAGAGTCATGGTGAGCGGTGGGCGTAGCCAGTGGAACAGGGGCCGAAGCAACAGCCAGCCAGGGCTCGGCACAGGCCGTGAGGGGGCCTCACACGTCACGTTCCTTCCGTCCTCTTGGAGTGTGGAACCTCACGGCAAAGCTGCCGCCGCCCCTCCCTCCCGGCCCTGGGGGCGGCCTGCACAGCCCACCGGAGTTTTCGGAAGCACAGGGGGTGCTCGCTGAGGCCTGGAGACTCGCTCACGGGGATGCGGCTGAGTCTGGCGGGAGGGAAGTTGAGGCCCACAGACCCTAGCAGCCACCCCTTCCATCCCTTCCCCGGAACCGCTCCGAATCGCACTGGTTACAGGGTGACAGTCTCTCTCTCTCTCGATGAGAACAGGGGCAGGGGCATCATCAGCCCCACCATGGCTGGCCCCAAACTCCTGCTGCAGGGCTGGCCCACAGGGACGCAGGCAGACGTGGGCCGAATGAACAAATGACCAGGTGAGCGGTCAGTGACGTGGCCAAGGAGCGGATCCCATAGGGCTCGTGTTCAGAAACACCCCTTCCATGCCCCAGGGGCTCTCAAGGCCTCTCGTATTCCGGTCTGAACCTACTTTTCCAGACGGAGCAATCCCACACCCCCCCCCCCCAACCTCATGGGACCCCTGGGTAGACCGTGCCGGACACTCAATGTCCCCAGACAAGCGTCCACCCTCCCAGAGAGCCTGGGCCCCTTCTCTGGGCGGGGGACATGCAGCAACAGAATGCAGGCCCCCCACCCCAAGGGCCTCTCGCTCAGTCAGAGATGGGACGGTCCCCGCTCGCTGGGAGAAGCTGCACCAGGGGCCAGCGCAGTGCTGGGTGCTCCGCCCAGAGTGGGGGCTCTCCTATGGCGGTGCTCCTCCGAGTCCCCGCTGCGGCCCCCATTGGCCCTGGTCCCCCCGGCCCCGTCCCCAGCCGGGCCTGACCCCTTCTCCCTTGTCTCCCCAGACACTTCCTGCCTCAGGTGCTGGACTGGCGCTTACACACACGCTCCCCGAAGCCTCGCAACACGTGACATGCCGGGCATGGGCGTCGCCATTTCCCAGACGAGCAGACAGGCCCGAGGGGACGCCCCAAGTCCTGCAGGCCAGCAGAGGGCGCTCACGCCCACGAGGGGCTGCGTGCACGCCGGAGCCTGCAGATGGCTCTGAGTCTGTCTCACGTCTGTCACGTGGCTCTTGATTCCCACCAAGGGGTTCACATGGCCGTCCGTCGCTCCTGCTCTGAGGGACAGGGAGCCCCTCTATCACGTTCACCCTCCCCTGACTGCACACCAGCAACACCAGCCCGGCGGGGTGTCCTCAGGAAGGCCCCCAGCCCTGAGATGGGGCGCCAGCAGGTACAGGGGAGACACCCGCCTTGCCCCGCTCCCCACGCCCCGATGGAGAGAGGAGGGAGACGTCTCAGCCACATCCCAGGGCTGGGCACCTCCCCGTCTGCATGGGCGGGCGATGGGATGCATAGCTTTGACAAGCTCAAACCTCTCTAACACGCTAATTGCTGTTTTCACGTGGCTGTTGGCGGGCCTTCAGGAATGTCACAATACATCCTTCCTAGTGACAGCGTTCAGCACTTCCTCAGAACAGCCTCGCTATGTGGCTCCTGGGGACCTCCCCAGGGGACCGGAAGGCAGAGCTGGTGTCCCGCCTGGACTGGAAGCAGGCGACACCCCCGACAGCCTGGGGTGGTGTGGGGGGGACAGTAGCTCGCAGCTTATAGAGGCTTTGGGGTTCTTTGGGGCCCCAGAAACAGCAATGTCCAAAAAAAACTCGTGACCCAGATACCTTAGAAATGGCATGAGAGGGGATTCAAGCACCAAGGCCTGAGGGGCGGAGGGGCTATTTTTAGCAAAACCCACATCTCTGGAAATGCTGGAACTTTCTGGATGGCGCTCTGTCCGCGGGGGACTCCGCTGGGCTCTGCCTGGAGCCGAGAGACAACCCAGGTATCAGCGCATCCCTCACTGTCTCCGGCCGGGACCTGGGGCGCCCAGGCTGCCCGCGGGGCTCACCCTGGGGAGGGGTGCCGAGGGTCAGGACACAGGGAGCAAACGAACCGGCCTACGTCAGCCGAGCAAGCGCTGCTGAGGACAAAGCGGTACCTGGAGGGGCGGCTGTGGCTGTTTGACGGAGGCACTGGGGTCCCTCCAGGGACATCACTTCCGAGGATTCCATGCCGTGTGGTCAGTGGCCAGGTAATGGTCCCCGACCTTCTCCCTGGACAGGAGTGGCCTCTGGGGAGGGGGATGCGCAAGGCGCTCTGTGCCTGGTGTGGCCCAGCCTCTCCTCTCCGTCAGCACTCGGCAGACAGAGGGACGGGGGGACCTGGGCTGAAGGGGGTGAGGGGCCCTGCAGCCGGCAGTGGTCGGTCATGCCGAAGTCCGCGTGGGTCTCTGCCTCCTGCCCCCAGCCCGGGCTGCTGGGAGCTCTTTGCCCAGCTGGACAGACGCGTGCGTCCTGAGTCAGCCCAGGGACGGAGCATAGGAGAAAGTGATTCTCAAAACACAAAGAAACGGTGGGATCGGGGTCCCCGGCCCCATCAGCCTCCCCCTGCAGGGACAGAACTGAATCTGGGAGTCGCAGAGCTGTCGGCTCCCGGGGGACACTGCTCGCAAAGCCCAGAGCTCCAGACACAGACACACGGAGCAGAGCCCTGGACGGAACCGGGGGACCCCACGCCCCCCCTCCCCAGCGTGGTCAGGCTAATACATGTTACAGTCTCACCTGCTGGCGCCAATCACGTGGAAGAAGCCAGGGTTCGCTCTCAGTAACCAACACCCGTCACGCCCGGCACGATCACCTTTCCGGGCTCAGGCGGGAAGGAGGCGGGGCAGGTGACAAGCAGGGTCATGAGGACGGCTCCCAAAGGGAGGCGGGTGCAGAGGGGCGTAGGGAGGGACGGTGCTAACAGCTACTCGCCACGAATTGCTGTGTCTCTTCCTTCCCCGGCCCCACCAGGCTGCTCCAAGGCTGTGGGTGGTCCCAGGCGTGTGACAGGCGGGTCCCCTCCCCTTGGCACAGAGCCGAGCCCATCGGGGTGACCCTCAGGACTCACAACTGATCATCGTAGGAAGGGAGGCGCCCTTCTCCCTCTGTGTAGATGGGAAGGAGGGGACGTGAGGACGAGGGGTGGCTCCCGGCAACCCCGCCGTCACCAGGAGGGCAGCCAGCCTTGGGGAGTGTGGAGCCGGGCCCCACCACACTGTGCCCGGGGCACAGAAGCCTGTGGGACCCCAGCAAGAAGGTGAAGTAAACTCTCATCATTGAACCGGTTTGAGCTCGATTTCAAGTTCCCTGTGACTGTCCCAAACCCTCCTACCCGAGTCGGTCCCTGTGACTGAGTCCAGAGTGTCCCCAGCCTCAGGACAGGCCCGGGACCTGCAGCAAGTCAAGTTCCCAGTGCACAGGTGGGGACTGAGGCTTGGGGAAGGTGAGCGCCTGCTGGAGATCAGGCTCCAGGACGTGGAGTGTGAGGATTCAGACGAGGCCCGCTGGGCTCGGACGATGGACTCTGACCGCCGCCGCTATGTCCAGGGCGTGGGGACCTCGCAGTCCCGGGGGGCGGAGGCACGGCGAGAGGCCAGCGGTGCCCCGAGCCCAGGCGGCTGGGAGTGTGGGGGGAGGGGGTGATGACAGGTCTCCCCGGTTTGCAGCCGGGCATCTAGGTGCTGCCTCGCCGGACGGGTCCTCGGAAGAAGCTGCCACTCTCAGACCAGATTTGAGGGGCGTTTGAGCAAACACCGTTCCGAGCCCAGGCCCTGGCCTACCCCTCCCACAGTCTCAGTGCAAGGTGAGTGCTGCGTTACTTCCTGCCACTCAGAGCCCCCCACTGTGACGGCCACCGAGAGATCCCTCTCTCCTGATTCCCCTAACCCGGGCAGCACCCCACATGCACGAGACCCCTCGAGAGAGAGGACGGCAGGGCCGAGAGCCCACGTAACCCTCTGGAGCTTGCCGCTGTCACCCCGCAGCAGCAGGGCGTGTGACAGACTTGTGTCCTCTGCTGACCCCAGCAAGGCCGGAGGCAGAGGCGGAAGACCTGGCTTCTCCCCGGCCTGGCAGTGGAGACCCGCCGGGCGGGCAGCTGCGCTTGGCCGCCTGGTTTCCTCTCCCGCCGTGAGCTGTTTGTGGGGCAGCAGGCCGGGTTTACCAGGCAGGGCGTGGGCCCTGGGCAGGCGCGGGGCGGGCGTCTCTTGGCCCCGTTTTAAACATGAACCCGTTCCATGCTTGGCCGCGAAATCGCACCCTAGCTGGGCGAACAAAATCTGAATGGCAGTGTGATAAATAGAATAGGACTCATGCTGCCTTCCCGTGGGTTCCCAGGTGAAGCCCTGACACACTCACGGGCCCTGACACACTCACGGGGCCAGCACGGGGGCGGGGCCCCGAGCCGGACCCTGTCACAAGCACGTCGGATGCCTCACACGGGAATCTGGGTGGCGTCCAGTGCAGCTGGGACATGTGAGGGACAGACACTTCCGGTGGGGGGGTCATCATAGGTCTGCCCGGGTCCAAACAACCGGGGTCACCGAGACCGTCAGTGGGGGCGTGCCTCGCGGGAAGGGCATCCGGGCAGCAGCCGCGTCACTGCGTGACGAGACGTCAGGACGATGGCGGTGTCAGCGAGCTGCGAGTTTTCCGGGGCCCGCGGTGTGACGGTGGGGGAAGGACAGGGGCCAGGGGCCGCCATTGCTGGAGGGCGACCTTGGGCTCCGGTGGGAAGAGGCGCTGGCTCTGAGAGACTCTGGCCTGTGGGTCCCAGCTTGGCGTGAGCCCAGGCCCCTGGCCCCGTGGGGGTGGGGTCCCTGGGTGGGGAAGGTGCCTGGGCCTATCTGAGGCCACATGGCAGGGGACAGGCCCGCCCCCTGAGCTCGTCCTGAGAGGCGGGTCCTCCCCCCAGCAGCCCTGGCCCTGGCCCTGGCCGGTGACAGATATGTGTTTTCATTTTCCAGCAGAAACTCATTTCCAGCTTCTTTTCATAGAGCGTTGCTTCTGCGGATGGAAATTCACCAGGTTCCTGAAGCCACAGATGACTTTTAACATTACGGGCCTTCTCCATTTTTCACTAATTTAATTTCTGGGACTATTAAAGGCAGCCCAAAGAAACGGCATCTGTTGAGTCGATGATGGACTAGAGAAGGGATTTCAGCCGTGAGGCTGTGAATTCCCACTTTATCAGGGAGCTTGGAATCCAACGTCAATCCATGGGACTGTCTGAGGACTCACGGTGCGGGCCAGCAGGAGAGGGGAGTGGACACCGGCCAGGTACGAGGTCTGCAGCAAACCCCATGCTCCAGGAAGCCTCGTCTCCCGAAGCCCAAGACCTAAGCTTTTCGAACGGGAAACTGAGGCCCAGATGAGTCCCCGCCTGACCCCAGGCCACCCCCAGCCTGATTCTTAGTGGTGACTCGGTGGAGCCCAGAAAGTGACCACACGGTGCCACGTTCGTGGGTGTGAACGGAAGCCCACGGAACTCTAGGTGGGAACCAGCCCGTTACAGACACGCACACCTGTCCGCCCTGTGCAGACACGCACACCTGTCCGCCCTGTGCAGACATGCACACCTGTCCGCACGGAAGCCCAGCGGGAGCTGGCGGGGCTGGGGCCCCTCCTCGGACTCTCTGGATTCTCTGAACTCACTTTGCAATAACTATGGATTAGTTTTATAACCAGAAGAAAATAATACAGCTATTTTTTTTTCTTCTAAATACAATACAACTATTTTAAGGCTGGCAATTGGCGCCTCGAGGAGGGGAGTGTGGCAGGCTGAGATGAATCACCTGGCAGCACTCAACTCAGCCCCCGGGCGCGCGCAGGGACTCAGCGCAACCGGAAAGGCCAGGGGGGCCCTGCCTGGACCCATCAGGCCCCTGCGGGGGGTGGGGCCCACGGGGCCCGCGGAGGAGGGGCCCAGGCCCGCCCAGGACAGAGAGGACGTGGATAAGGAGGACGGTCCCTGACAGCAACGAGACAGCTTTGCCACCAACATATGGGACACCCTTCTGCTCTCCCCAGCTGCTCTGTGCCAACAAAGAGAAACCAGCCGCCCACACTTGAAAAACCATCTCACAAACGCAACACCGCCCCCCCCAGGGCGGGGCGGGGTGGGCGGGGAGTAAAATCACAGCGTCCCTTTTTGGTCCCTTTTTGGAACGGCTACGGGGCAGGGACGCAGTCCGGCCTGGCGGGGACGGTTCTGCCCGGTCGGTCGGTCGGTCGTGCCGTCTTCCTGCAGCTCCAGACAACGTCGAGGGGTCTGTGGCATCGGAGGGGGTGGGCACGCGTCTTCCGCACGCCCCCCGAGCGCGGCGTCTGGGCGCCGGCAAGCAAAAGCCTGCTCCTCCCCCCGCCCCAGCTGAGTTCACCGCCTGCATCAGACGCTGCCTTTCGAGGACACTTTCCTTCCTGTGCGGCCAGCACCCACCTCCACTTCGGAGCAGGACACAGACCCTGCCACCCTCCCCGCCTCCCCCCCCCCCGACCACCGAAACGAGGACTTCTGACCGCGTGTGCACTTGATGGATGGACGGGGCATGGGAAATGACACGGGCAGCGCCGGTGACGAACCCGGGCTGGCAGGTGATGGCAGGAAATTAAACCAGCCTCCTCGGGTCATCCATCATTAGAACCTCATTCCCTGAGCCCTGCCCAGGGTCAGCCGTCTCCCAGAGCAACCGAGCAGCCCGGGGTGGGGTGGGGGGGGTGCCTTGTCAGCAGGCAGGGTCTCCCTCCAGGGTCAGCCCTGTGCCCAGCACCGGGCGCCTGCTCGCTCACCCAGCCTTAGACGCCGCCCTGGACGAGGCCTTAATGCAGTGTAATAAGGCTGCTCGTATGTGCTCTAAGGACAAAGCCCTCCCGGAATTGACCATCGTTTGAATAATCACTCTGCCTTCTCTGCATGGTCCCACCCCGCCCACGGCCGCTGACCCAGGCTCTGGTAGCATTTCATCCGTCTGCTTTTGGGCGTCTGTGATAACGTAAGAGGCAGAGGCAGTCGCTTGTGCCCACCAGATCCCACTTTATATAGTCCTTCTGGGGCCTGGGGTGGGGGTGGGCGGTGGTACGCGGGGTCATGTGACCGGTTCTGACCAATGCGACGGGAGCAGGCTTTGCAGCCGGCCTGGCTACTACTTGCCAGTCCCTCCCTTCCCTACGGTGGGAAGTCCACTGTCTGGGTCACAGCACGGAAGACGGTCACCCTGGAGAGCGACCTGGCCCCGGGCCGGCTCTGTGTGTGAGAGATGAGCCACATGTGTGACACCGCCGAGGTCACTGACAGGGACCGTCCAGATGGATGTCCCGCGAGGTGCCCTTCTGCGCCCTGGAGTGGGGTCTCGGGGCGAAGAACAGGGCGTGAGTTTTGCCTCATGGGCCTATAGCAGGGAGACACCTGCGCGGGCCTCCGACTTTTCCTTTTCGGAAACGGGGGCCGAGGTTTTGTTGAGGGCGGGGGTCCCTCCCAGCCAGCAGCTGAGCCCCAGCCTGCACCTGCCTGGTCCTGGAGCCCCGGCTCCCAGAGCAGGGCGTCCTAGAAGTTCTTACATTTCAGGGTCAGCTGGGGCAGCCGTTGGCAGGTTTGGTGACTCAGATGGAGCCCCTGGGGACACAGGGCCCGCGGGGTCCGAGGCCAGAAGTCCCAGCTGTCCCCTTCTGCCATCCACCTGTTTTCTGTAACGTCCCCTCTCTGTGGGCGCCTGCCGAGGCCGGGAACTCGTGAGCAGAGCCAGCCTCGTCATAGTCAGAAACGGCATCGTCTGATGTGGGTGTGCCGGCCAGGTGGGCACGGGAGGGCCAGGCTCATGTAAACGGGAAGGTCGCCAGGTTGGTCAAGGGTGTTTACGGCCAGCCTGTCGCTCACACAGCCCTCGGTGCCCTTGGCCCTGAATTCGTTCTGAAGCCAGGCCGAAAGGCGAGAGCAACGGAATTTGGGGGGCAATGAGGGTCAGGAGGTAGGCTTCTGTCATGAATATTTTCTTGTCTTCTCAGGATGCCAAAAGCCTGGGCCCATCGTGAGTCCAGGGCTGGGAGGACTTTGGGGGACACTCTAGTCGGACCCCTCCCCGCCAGACTTACAATGCTCGATTCTGTGCACCTCATTTCCAGGGGGGGCCAGTGCCAGCTCCCAAGCACCTGCGGGCCACTCGTGGCCACCTGCAGGCTCAGTGGAATGTCCCATGAAGACCCCAAAACCCCGTGGGTGTCCTGACGGGGTGCAGCCTCCGAGAGGGGCTTGCCTGAGCCCCGCCAGGAGGCAGGGGAGGCTTCTGGCCTTGAGGACACTCCCAGGGCGTCCTCCTCGGGGCCAGAGTGCCTGCTCACCTCTAGTCTTGATGAGATGTGTCGCAGAGACTCAGCACCCCTCCCCCACCCAGAGCCCAGAGCGGAGGAAGCCGCAGCCCTCGCCTGCCGCCGGGACCCAGGAGGGCACCCCTTCCCTCGTGAGTCGCTGGTCTCCATCCATCCTCCCCAAACGTCGAAGCCACACGACAGGGCAGGCCACGCCGCGCCGTGTCCCCAGAACCCATTGCTGGGGGTCCCTTCTGAGTTGCGTCTTCTCCCTCCCACGTGAGCCGTTCCCCCGACGCCCGAGCCGTTAGGGAGCGTTCCTGCTTCTCACACGTAGCGTCTTTGTCGGTTATCAATGTGAAGAATGGAAAATTACAGAGGTGTTGGCAGGCTGGTTAAAAATAGTCCCGTCTATTAGAAGGTGCGAACCTGGTGCGAAAGGCAGGGGCTGGGAGTGGGGGCGCCCCCTTGCCTCTGTCCCCCGCCCCGCTCCCCGGGAAAGCCAGCCCTCCCCAGACTCCGGAGGCCTGCGCACGCGCCCTAACCGGCCCCGGGGTGGATGACCCCATGAAACCAGGCCGGTGCCAGCCCACTCCTTGGTCGTAGTGCGTTGGCACATGGCGGTTTTTAAGTCAAGAATGTGACTGCCCTGATGAGCTGGCTTTTACCAGGCGCCATGAACCGTCTTCCGAAGACAGCGAGCAGCCCCGATCCCGCACGGGCGCCCTCGCTGGGGCCGGCCCGGCCTCCGAGCATCAGCGTCCACGGTCTTCGTGGGCGGACACTGTCATCTCGAGCCGATGTTGACACCGGCCAAGCCGTCCTGAGGTGCGTCCAAGGACTGCAGTGCCGCATGGACTGGGCCACAGAGGCCGTGGTGGACAGCACCAGGGGTCCCAGCAGCGGCCCAAACGTGCAGACTGGTCCAGTTTCCCAGCCCCGCTCCGGGGAGTCGGAGCTGCTCCGTGAAGTCCGGCGAGGTGGGGGGCGTGGAGTGGGGCCCAGCAGGGTGCCCCGGCGGAGGTGGGGGGGCGTGGAGCCCCAGCAGGGCTCCCGATGAAGCCCCAGCGCCCACTCTGGGTGTCACCAGGGCCCCAGCCACACTGCAGGGCACACACAGAAAGACAAACCTCGGGCCCCTGGGCCGGAAGTCATCGGTGAGGTCGGAAAGCACCATGGAGCCACTGCGGCCACCGCACTGGCCAGCCGGGAGCCAAGCTGCCACACCCCTCCGTGTCACCCGCACGGCGACTGTCCAGCGGGTGTTGCTACTCCCTCTTGACTGAGGCCAACAACCCCCAAATCTCAGCCCCAGATACAACGAAAAACACTGTCTCCGTCTCTGTGGGTTGGGAATTGGGGCGCGGCTTCCGGGGCAGCCCTGGCTCTGGGTCTCTCAGGAGGTGGTGGTTACGCCGGGAGCCAGGGCGGCCCCGTCTGGAGGCCGGGGTGGGGTGGGAGGGGCTGCGTCCAGGCTGACACACGTGGCTGTCAGCAGGGTCCTCACCGCGGGGCCTCTCTGCAGGGCTGCGATGACAATATGGCAGCTGCCCCAGCACGTGACAGCTGGGAGAGACAGAGACTGAGACAGAGGCTGAGACAGAGGCTGAGGCAGAGGCTGAGGACAGAGCCGCGGTGCCTTTTATAATCTGATCTTGGCAACATCGTGCTGGTCTCTCAGACCAACCGTGGTGCAGGGTGGGACGGGACCCGCTCCAGGACGCAGCTGGCTTCTGCACGGTTTCCTTGCTCGACGGATGGGCGAACCGAGGCTCAGGCCACGCAGGTGGCTGGCCGAGCTTGTGCCGCCGTGGCCAGAGCAGGGCGGGGTCGTGGGACACCCTCGTGGGGCGTGAGAGCCAGCCCAGCCTCGGGACTGCTGCTCACTGGCCGCGTCACCTTGGGAGAGTCACTCAGTGACCCGGGCCTCAGTTTCTTCATCTCGTCAAAGGGACGGCCACCCTTGGGCCATGTTGTCCCCACCGCCCTGACAGTGTCCGGGGCAGCAGATGGGGAGTTTGGGGACAGAGCTGAATAAGTCCCCGCATCTGAGGAGGCCGAGGGGCCGGGCTGGGATGGGGGGACCCAGCCTGGGGCCGGCGCTCACCCCTGCCCCTGGCCTGCATGCAGGCAGCGACCGTGAGGGAGGCGGCCACTGGCCGGGGTGGGGCTGGAGGCCAGACCGTGCGGGCCCCACGTCTCCGAGGCCACCGTCGTGACGGGGGGTGAGATGCTAAGAGCCACAGGGAAGGCTGCTGAGGCTGCCGTGGGCTCCGTCCTGCGTTAGAGGCAGATGTCACTGTCATCACCGCTCTGAGGGGGGTGGAAACTAAAGGCAGGCGACACCCCAGAGTGGGGGGCTGGCAGGGAACCCCGGTCCCCTCCAGGGCGCCGCTCCACCTCTGTGCCACCCCCCGGTGTCCCAAGGAGCCCCGTGTACACCCCAGAAGGGACGCGGTTGGCACAGGGAGGCAGCGGCTGGGACAAACAGCCCCGCGTCCCAGAGGCCCGAAGCCGACTTCATTCTCGCTCACACGCCGGCCCGCGTGGGCGGTCCGGGGGGCAGCTTAGACGGGCTCCTTTCTCCAGACCGATCCGCCCTGACCCCTCATCCGGGGGGCAGCTTAGACGGGCTCCTTTCTCCAGACCGATCCGCCCTGACCCCTCAGGGTCCCTCGGGCCAGACCCCAGGGCACAGAGAGCGGCGGCGACTTGTGAGGACTCGTGAGCTGTATCGCTTCTGCCCTCAACCCATCGGTCAGAAAACGGACATGTGCCCTCCCCACGCCCCCGACCACAAGGAGCGGGTCCGCGGGGCGTCCAGGGGGAGCAGGAGACGGTCTGCAGGACTCGGCAGCGCGTCGTGCCCGGCGACGTGAGTCCCCGCTGCGCCCTGGCTCCCTCGAGGCCCCCGTCCCGGTGGCTGGCAGAACCGGCCCCCACCACCCACGAGGCCTCAGGGGATTTGGGGGCGCACTGTGGCACAGGTCATGGGCACTTCCCGAATCGGGTTTGGGTTAAATTTCTCTGGGTGACAAGACCCTGGTTCCTCTGCCAAACGGACACTTGGTCTCATTGGGGAAACCGAGGCTGCCGAAGCCACTGTCCACGGTGGCCTGCTTTACGCCAAGCCCACCAGCCCAGTCTCAGCAAGGAGCCAGGAGCTTCCAAACCACGAGTCAGGACTCCACGGTTGAGTTCCGAACCCACCAGGGCCCCGGGCGACGGCTCAGCGTCAGGCCCGGCCCCCCGCCCTCTCGGCCACTCCCACATCCCCTCCCCCGCGTCCCCTGCCCCCCATGCCCTCCCTCTGCAGTCTGGCCGCATTGCTGCTCCGGGCATAGCAGGCTCGCCCCGCCACGGGGCCTCGGGACATGTGGTTCCCTTGGGTAGCACTTGCCAAGTCTCATCCCAAGTGCCCTGCTCCCCGAGATCTGCCCCACGCCCCTTAAGTGGACCCCTCGCCGGGCACGGGCCCCTCCTCGCGCCCAGCACGACACTATGCAATTGGCCCGTCTTCGCTGCTGGCTTTCTCTAGGGCCTCGTCCCTCCTCGGGCATGCGAACTCCACGGCATGGTGACCACGCCCCAGGGCACCTGCCTGGGCCACACGCACGTGCACGCACGGAGCCCTCTGCTCTCCGTCACCACCTCCGTGCAGCCCATCTGGACTGACCGCAGGAGGACGGCTGACGGCTTCCCACAGCGCAGTGAGCGGGGCGGACCCTTCCTGTCCTGTGACCGGTTTCGCCCTCGGCCACCCACTCTGCACCTGGAGGTCGGGCCGCTCCCAGGGGCGACATCGGGACCCGCTGCCTCGGCGCTCCAGTCGGGCCGAGGTCCTCGGAGGCTGGCCCGCTGCTGGAGCCGCCCTGGGCACAGTCTGTGTTGACAGCCCGGTCCTGCGGCAGCTGGCGGGAGGCGTCCGTGCCCCCCGCCGGGCTTTCTCCCCCAGACAGCTCCGCGTGTCACCGCGAGTCACCGTTCTCGTTCAGCTGACAGAGAAGGGGGTGCGGTGAGCCATGCGGGGCCAGCGGGGCCTGAGAACAGGCGGGTCCCAGACGGTCAGGCGGCCAGACCCCCACCCCACCCACCATTGCGCAGCGGCCCCGCCGGCTCGCTGCCCTGCTGGACGCCACCCCAGGAGCACGAGGAGGACACCCGTCCTCGGCCCCTCGAGCGACGGGCTTCGACACGCTGCTCACAGTGGGCGCTTAGCGCCCGTTGCCCGGGACCGACCCACGTGGCCCTCGCCCCCTGGACGCTGAGATGGGGGGAGGGGCGCTGCCTTTGGTTCGTAGACAAACCCTCTCCTCCGCGGTGTGAGCCCGGGACGTCGGGGGGGCTGTCACGCACGCGGAGATGCACAGCGCTGGTGTTCCCCTTCAGACACCATTTCCACCCGTGCTCGCGTTTTGGGCCCACGGAGTTATTCACGTGGAAATGGTTCCCCCGCCAAGCGTGACATTTGGGTGCTGAGTCACTGTTTCGATCCATCCCGCCATCCGGCCCGCGAAAGACGGAAACCATCCAAACAACGCTGTGGGTCTCGTTTATACGGTTCCCGGAAGCGATTTCTCAGTGAAGGACCGACGTGAGCTAGAAGCAGGTGGAACACAGCTGTGCGACGTGAGCCAGAAGCAGGTGGAACACAGCTGTGCGACGTGAGCCAGAAGCAGGTGGAACACAGCTGTGCGACGTGAGCCAGAAGCAGGTGGAACACAGCTGTGCGACGTGAGCCAGAAGCAGGTGGAACACAGCTGTGCGACGTGAGCTAGAAGCAGGTGGAACACAGCTGCGCTCTCCCCGCCTGGGTGCAGGGCAAGTCGCCCCCCTCAGGTGCACAGCCCCGGCGGGGCCAGAACCGGGGGCTGAGCCCACACGAAGCTGCTGCCGCCAGCTGCCGCCCACCCAGGCGGGAGCCTGGGGCCCGGCCCTGCCCTGACGGCCTTGGCCCATCCTCACTGGCTCTGTGTGTCCCTGGGGGAATCCCGAGGGCTCCCTGACGTACCCCGCGACCTCATGCAGCCTCAGCTTCCCCTGTGAAGCGGGACCGGCGGTCTCTGTCCCCCTCCCTCTCTCCGCTCACCAAAACCCTTCCCACCCCCCGCGTGCACCCCCGTCCTCTGCCCCTGTGCAGACGCCCTCGTCACCTGGAGCATGTGCTGTCCTTTCTACTCCTTTTACACTCAGGTCGGGGTCTCCTCCGGGGCGGGGAGAGGCCCCTCGTCGCAGGCGCCACCCGTGCACTGAGACCATGGCCGCCCCTTGGCAGCGGGCGTGCAGGTCACCGACCCCGCCAGGGGGGTGGGCCGGGCCTGGCAGCCGGAAGAAGTTGGGAGAAGCGGGGAAAGGGCCGTCTCTGGCCTCTTCCATCTGCAGAGAACACACCTGCCTCCTCGCCCAGCAAACCCTCGCAGGCTCCTGGGGCTGCCACCTGGGGCCGCTGTGCCTGTTGCCTGGGGCGGCCTCAGCCCTCTGCCCCCTCCGCCCCCTGGCCACCTGCAGACCGGGCGGCGCCTTGAGCAAACACGCGGACTCGGAGGAACGGGGTGGAGGTCCAAGTCCCAGCCCTCCCCTCGCAGCCTCGCTTCTCACGGCCTCAGTTTCTCCGTGCAGACGTGGGGAAGCAGGAACCGGCTGCCAGGCTTGGCAGAAGCCCCATCTCAGGCCCAGGCACCCCCTCCCTGTCCCCTTCCTGCAGAGCACGTGCCAGCACCCAGAACTGCCTCTCCGGCCTCCCCCAGGACAGAGGCGTCTCCCGCACCTGGCATGCCAGAGGTGGTCACCACGCAGGTGAAGGCCTAGGTGGCCCGCGGCCACACCCCCACCAAGGCACGTCCTTCGGCATGGGGGCCCCGGACGCCCAGGCACCCTGGTCCAGGTGGCACGGAAGACGTCGCCCCCTCACGATGGAAGGAACATGGGGCCTGGCGTTGCTGGGCAGGGAGCTGGAGGCAGGCGCTGCGGCCCGTAACTCCAGGCCGCGGAATTAATTACCGCGGCAGAGGGACGCAGAGCGTGGCCGTGTCCTGGAAACCACGTCCAGCTGATGCACCGCGCGGATTTGTTAAAATATTGAACCTGTTAGGAGGAAAATGGAAAAAGCCAGACAGAGCTGTTCAGCCTGGCCAGGGGGCGCGCCAGGGGGCAGACGCAATCAGCCGGCCCCGTCTGGCCCAAGATTGATGAGACAGAGGCCGGCAGAGGGGCGGTCTCCCGCGGCAGGCCTGTGGTAAACCCGGAGAAAATACGATACTCTGTGCCCCGCGGATTCTCGCCATGTAAATTCGTGTCCTCAGCAGGTTTTACACGGGTCTCGGAAAGCGGGGAGCGCCCGGCAGGAAGGGGCATCGTCCTCCCTCCCGGGGGAGGAGTTTGCTGCAGCCCAGAGTCTCCAGGGACGAGCCCGGCTCTCGCTCCTTCCGGCTTGCTGGGCTGAGCGGTGAACATGAGGCTTAGCAGGCTGGCTGCCTGCCCCCACCCCGCCCCCACAGCCACGGACCCCACCCCCGGTTGTGAACGGGATGGGGGGGACGTGGATTTACCCCTAAGAGAGGAGGAGCGTGTCTGGGAGCCCTGCAGGAGGGCCCGGCGCCTCAAATGCGCCTCCCGGCACGTCTGTTCACGGGACCGAGACGGCTGTGTGTGTGTTGGGCGGCGTTTCGGTGTGGGCGCAGGTGTGTCACCACCACCCGGCTTCCAGCAGACGGTCCTGAGCTGCGGCGACAGGTCTCGTCATCGGCCTCTCGCGAAGGCTCACACGCCGCCGCTGGCTTCCTGGGCGGCCAGAGGGGCCCGCAGAGAAGACAGACGGGGGCGGCTCCCACCCCGTCTGCGGCACCGCCCCCGGGCCGTCGCCCCTTGTGCCCAGGGCAGACGCCACGAAGCCCCTTCTCCACGCAAACGCTGGCATGGACCCGCCCGAGCCACACAGCCTCAGGCGACAGCTGACAGGGGAGTCACTGGCAGGACGTGGGCAGCTGACGGTGCCCGAGGAGCCTGAAGAGCCAGGCTCAGGGGCGTCGGGAGCTGGGAGCGCTCAGACCCCCCAGCGGAGTGGCTGCTGCCCACAGACCCTCTCCAGCCTTTGCGTCTGTCCACTTCGGCCTCATTCTGGGGAGGGGAATGAGGTCAGCCTGGCTCAGGCCATGTGCTCACCCGGCCAGAAGAGGGCCCATCGTGACCGGCGGCCCCAGCGAGATGGTCCGCAGGGCCGCAGCAGCTCAGCAGTGCTGACGCCAGCAGCAGGGAAGGGAGGCCGAGCGGCTGGAGGCCGCTGGGCCCTCCCTCGGCCCCTCGCACAGCCCTGCCCAGCCCTGGACATGGAGCAAGGCCTCCGTGCCCTCCTGGCCTCCAGGAATTACCCAGGCACTGACAGCGGACGTGAGAGAAACCACGCAGTCCCAGGCCTGAGGGGCATCGGGCAGGGGGCACGCAGAACCCCGTGCGGCAGAGTGGGCGCCCCCCCCCTGTGGACCGGAACCTGCAGGCAGCCCCCACGTCTGGCCCGGACGGTCGGGTCGGGGCCTGACCCTGCTCCTTGGGCACGGCCTCGAGGGTCTTTTTGAGCAGGGGCTCCGTGTCCTGGTCCCCCACGTCCTCCCGGAACCTGGCCCGGCACCGGCCCTGGAGACGCAGCGAGCCACGCCCCCGCCTGTCATCGGCCGGGGCGCTCTGAGTTCGAAACCGCGGTGTCGTGTCGCCCCTAATCAGCGCGTTGGGGCCGCTCCGTGTCGACGAGCAGGTTCCGGTCCGCACAGGCGCGCTGCGGTCTGTGTGCGGCGTCTGCACACGGAAACCCGGCGGATCTAGTCTCTTCCTAACGAGCAACAAGGAAAACAGCGTGGGGAGAGGAGGAGCCACACGCACACGCACACGCACCCCGAGTGCCGCCTGGGCTGGGTCGGCTGCCGGGAGCCGCGCCGAACCAGGAAGCGCTCAGCCAGGCCACGGGGCTTCCCGCGTCGGCCAGCAGGGCTTTTTTCAGGCCTGTGACACGCTTACGAGACGTGAGGGCTGGCCGGAGCAGCGCACCGTGCGCACACGAGGTCCCCAGCAGCGGCTGGCTACGGAGGGCCAGCGTCGGCGGTAAGCACGGGCACGCTGCTGGCCCACGGCGGCCCCTGCCCACGGACGGCCTGGCACACCACAGGGCCCCAGGGTGGCGGGGCCGGGGGGCCAGGCCTCAGGAAGCTGCTGGTCCGTCCCGGGGCCCAGCACTGACCGGTAGCCCGAGCGGCCCTGCCTGACACATGAGGCCAGTTTGAAGCCGCTCTGGAGGCCAGGCCCCCCGGCCACCCCACAGGGCACTGTCACGGCACATGCCAACTCTCCATTCTCGTCCCCAAGCCCCGTCTCTGCCTTCACTGGCGGGACTGTGAGCCCCTGGACGGAGGTGCGGTCTGTTCCCTCGGACCCTCCGCCTGGGCTCAGTCAGGCCTGCGTTTTAAAGACAGCCGGGCGAGCCCGGTCCTGGAACCCTCAGTGAGCACAGCTAAGCCCTCGGGTCCCGCCGCCACCAAGACGGTCCATCTGCAGGCAGGATCAGGTCACCTGGGGCCTGAGGCCCAGGCCGCCAGACAGAGGGGTCAGGGTGGGGGTACTTCTCTGAGCTTCTGGGGAACAGAATCGGACCAGCTCAGGGCAGGGCTGGGCCCCCACAGGCCCCTGACCCCTTTCCAAACGCCATCGCAGGTCAGAAGATGGTGGTGTGGCCTGTTGCACTGGGGACAGAGACCCCCCACCCAGCCCTCCCTGGCCCGTGCCAGGGCCACCTCCCGGTCCCTGCAGCACAGAGCCTGCCTGGTGGCCACTGAAGTCGGGAGGGACCTTGCTGACCCTTGTCCCTTCCGGTCCCCACCTGGTGTCCTCCTTCCCACTCCAACAACCTCCCTCCCAGATGCCCCAGCTCACCTTTTCCTCCAAGGACAGTTCTTCAGCAGGGGCCGTTGTCCAAGCCGTCGCGGTGTGTTTGCGGGGGGGGGGGTGGGGGTGCACGTGGCGCCTCGTGTCAGTGACAAGGCTCTGCTGATGAGCGTGGCTTATGCAAGCAGAAGAATATTCCCCTCTGAGTTTCTATGTGAAATTACATATGCACCAGCTTCATGCACTGGCGTCAGAGCAGATAAATAGACACGGAGACCACGCCCCCCCCACCGCTGCCCCCGCTGGCTGGCTCCGGCCTTGGGCCACACGCCCGGCCCACCATCTTTAATCTTACCCGATTCATTTTCCTGCCTTCGATGTGGCATATTAATGTTAGGTCAAAAGCATTTCATCATTTATTCTGAAGGTCTTATTTCATTTTTATTCAAGAACGTGTAATTCTGAGAAAAAAATAATTGCATATGAAATCAACAGTGTAGCTCTGACCTAAATTCACGGAATCACGAAATCTCAGAAGCAGAAAGGAAAGTTAGTGCAGGCTCTCGTTTCACAGGCGGGGAAACGGAGGCCCGGGGGGGACGGGCCAGGCCTGCCCGGGCGTGGGGGAGCCGGTGCCAAAGCCAGGCCTGGCGTTTGCTTTCCCGATGCCTGTCCCAAATGCCAGGTGGGGACAGAGGTTTTCACCTCGGTCGCCGGGTAAGACTGTGTGGTTGCCCCCGGTCTGCAGGTGGGAAACTGAGGCACTGAGGAGGCACCTGGGAGCTCGCCAAGGCCACACAGGCCGTGAGAGAGCTGTCAAGACTGGTCCCCCAGCTCAGAAGGTGGTGCCCCTGGACACAGGCTCTGCAGCGGAGGCCACAGGGGGACCCATGGGTCTCAGGAGGACAGGGACGGCGTGGAGCGAGCTGCCCCTTCCGGTGGGGAATGAGCAGCCGCTCGGAGGCAGAGCCCCGCGGGGCAGTCCCCCGGGCTTGGACAGAGTGATGGGGGAGAGTGTGGCGAGCCTCTTCTGTCTCCCTCTGGGACACCTGCCTGCGTCGGGAGGCTGACGCGGGGGTCACCAGGTGGACTCCACGCCCTCTGTGTGAGATCAGGGGCTTTTGTCCCAGGCCATCCCCAGGGGGGACCTCGGCCCTGGTTCTCAGGGTCAGTGCCCTGGCGAGGTCGCCTGCCCTGCTGGCTTCCTCCCTGGTCCTGGGGCGGGCGCTCCCCGCTGCCTTTGGTGCCCGGGGACGGGGGGAGGGGCTGCTGCTCCCCAGCCTCCACCCTGCATTTCCCTCATCCCACGCCTTTTCAGTGGTCCCTTCCCAAAGCTTCTCGGGTGAGCCCCCTGTCCTCCGACGGGACGCCGACCGACACGGGACGGGTGCCCCAGCGGTGGCGATGTGTGGTCAGGGCGCGGTGGCAGGAGGACCAGGCACGGGAGGGAGTGGCGGCCAGAACCAGACCCAGCCTGCAAAGGGCAGGAAGCGGGAGCGTCGGAGGCGAGCAGCGGGGAGCCGGGTCCGATGGGGCAGACACGGGAGCAGCGAATGAAGCAGTTTTGACTTTATCCCCCAAGGGCCGGAAGCCACTGGCCCACGTTCTGGATGGAGGCGGAGCTCAGCCCAGACGGTGCCGGTGGCCTCTTGTCCACAGACAGGAAGTTCCTCCAGCCGCCTTTGAGCCCCAGGAACCCACCTGCCCGGCCCCTTCACGCTTTCATTCCAGCCGGAAGCGGTTGGCCGCCCCAGGCCAGTGGGCACGAACCTGCCAGGTGGGCATCAGGAGCCGGGAGGACGAGCTGACCATCAGCATGTGGGCTGCCCCCCGAGCAGAGCACTTGGGACCCCGCATGGGCCGGCTGGCAGTGAGCCGTGCCCAGGCTGTCGTGTTCCCCACAAACGGGGCCAGCAGGCCGACTGAGGCGTGCTGCCTTCTTGGGGTACACTCTCTTCCTGGCAGTCTGTGTGGTGGGGGTGGGGAGCCTGCAGCCGCTGGGGATCATGTCACCTGGAGCAATGAGCTTGGAGTGACCGGCCTGAGATGGAGCCAGGAGAGAGGGACGGGGCCTCCAGGCATGCCCTCCCCCATTCCTGCCCGCTGTAGGGTTACAGGTGGATCCGGGGCCCCGGAATCCTCGAATTCCTCTTCCCCACCCCAAAACATTCGCCCACCCTCGAACTCGTCTGCTCCTCCACCGCTCGGCCGCTTGAGCACCAAGCTACTCGTCCGCTCACTCTGTCCTCACTTGACCCTCCAAGCCTGGGTCTCGTGCCCAGCACCATGAGGGTGACAATCGTGGCCTCAGCCCTCGTGGCACTTGCCGCCTGTGTCTGTAAGTCAGAGGGTAGCCGTGGCCAGGCCCAGGGGCCCCCCCGGCCCTGTCAGAGTGTAACTGTGACTGCTGAGGGCCGAACACCCTTCCTACGCCAGACGACCCACATCTACGGCACCCCGTTTCGCAGAAGCGGAAGCTGAGGCCCCGTGGGGCTGCATGCTGACCTGCTGGTGGCCCGTGGTAGGCAGAAAATGGCCTGTGGGCCTCCCCAGGCACGTCACCGCGTCCGGGAGTCTGGGGGTGGGGGGCGGGCTGTGCCACCCACGGCATGTCCTGAGCAGGTCCGGATGGCCCAGGAAGCGTGGGCCGGGGCCCCTGTGCACACCTGAGTCACCCACTCCCCCCGTGGCGCCCCCTCTCGGGAGCTGCAGACCCTTTCAGAAGCTGTTGAAACTGATCCCCGGCCCCCCCAAACCCAGCTACACACAAGGTTCTGCCCCAGTCCCGGGACCTGTATCGGCTGGGCCTCCGGAAGCCCCCCCCCCCGGCGCAGACCGGGGGTGGGGCGTGGCGACCCGGCCGGCTGTGGGGGACTGGGCGGCGTCGGCGTGAGGAGATGGCAGTGTGCACAGCCTGTGCGTGGCGGGCATGGGCAGGCAGCAACGCTGTCAGAGAAACCGCGTGACACTTGGTTAAATCTGAATTTCACACAAACAATGAATAATTAATTCTGCCAGTGTAAGCGAGTCCCGAATATTGCAGAGAACATATTTGTACAAAAACATTATTTGTTGTTGTCTTTCTGAAATTCAGATTTAACTGGGCACCCCATTTTGTGCTTTTTGGGGTGTTTTTTTTTTTTTTGCTAAATCTGGCAGCCGTAGTAGGAAGGGAGAGTGTGTAAATGCGGGTGCATTTTAATGTTACCCAAACTCCACGCCTGTTTTCTGGCAATATTTCTTAACGGAGATTAAAAAAAAAAAAAACACTGAAAAATTGGACACATTTAAATCTGCACATAAATGACAAGTAAGAACATGCTGGAACGTGTGGCTCGCCTCTCCAGAAACCCGAAACGCTCCCCAAACACACTGGATGCGAGGGGCGAAGGGTGTGCTCCGAGCAGCCCGCTCCGGGCAGATTCTCGGGTTTTTGCAGAAGCACTTAGCTCCGTGCCTGACTCTGCCCGAGACAGACGCGGCTGGGCCCTCGGGTCCCAGGCTTGCGAGGCATCAGTCACTTGCTGTCATCGGCCCCGCAGATCACGTCCTTCCCCGAGCAGCCTGCGGCCGCGGGGCACGGGGTGCTCAGAGCCCTCGTAACCGGCGGCGTCTGAAGAACAAATTTGGAAGCACTGCAGGCAAAGCAGGACCTCGGATGGCAATCTTGCGCCTGCAGCCCTCAGCCATCCCGCCCACCCAGACTCCCGTTACCCCCAGCGGGAATGACAGACGGGGCGCCGGCTGAGGTCTGGAAACACCTTCTCCCTGGCAGGAAAGGGTCTGCCAGGTTTTCATGCCTGGGTACGTTTCCTGACACACTTCCGACGAGCCTTTGAAAACGCAGAAGTGAGATGGAGTTTTCTGACTTGTCCTCACTCTTCTCCGTCCCGGCTTCCTCTCCTGCCTCCCTCCAGCTCCGCCTGCAGACCGGGTTTCTGGGGGTGCGATGGACTTGGGGGACAGGCCCCTGCCATCGAACCCAGCTATTCTAGAGGCTGTGAATGGACCTGCCCGTGTAGGGTCGGCCGCAGGAAGGGCTTGACATGTTGGCCGGGCGGCTGGGACCGCTCCAAAACCTGCCTCAACCATGCACAGGCACCCCAGGGTACTAGCTGCCTGGATCAGAGGTAGGTGAAAGGCAGTTCAGTGCAGCTGTCCCCAGCCCCACCCCAAATACACACACTCCTTCCAAGACGATCTGGGGAGACCCGCCTCATGGGGCCCACGCCGGCAGGGTGTTCATTCGGCAGGACTCTGGTCCTTGTCCCTCGGTCCCCGAGGGGGAACACGGCACCACCGGTGAGCCCCACCTCTGTCCTGTGAAGAGAGAAGAGGGTCGGAGCGGGAATTTACCTGCTTCGAAACACGCGTGGGCACGGCGCCCCAGGCTCCTGCCGGGAGGGGGCGGCGGTGGCCCAGGTGGGCCGAGGCTGGGGCGTGACGCCCCCGCGGGGGCGTGTGGGGCACGCGCGCCGTTTGGTTTTTGTCGGGAGAAACACGCGTGCGCTTTGCGCGCCTTTGGTTTTCCAGCTGCGGGTGATCGTGTCATCCAGGGTGCTGGCCAGCGGTGCGTGTAACAGCGAGACCTGACGGGGGCGAAGGCTGGGGTCAGCCCGGCCACGCTGCGGCGGCCCCGCCCGGGACGGACCAGGACCAGGAGCCCCTGGACAACCAGCCAAGGGCCGGTGAAGGCGTCCCCCAGAACAACCGCTTTGCCACCAAGCCGCAGAACCCAAGGGATAGCGAAGTCGAGACAGGCCTCTCGGGAGAGCTGCTGGGCTTGGAAGGGAAATTTAATTTAAGGCCAAAATGTGTTTGGTGTCACGTGAGCTGGCCTTCATTATCATTAAGCCACTGGGACTCGGAGCGGGGCCCTCGTTTATGGAATAAGGAAATGCACGGTCCACTTGAGGCTCAAAGAGAGAAAAATCGGAGGAGAGCCTGTCGACAATCCCTAATTACTCATGATTTTTGCTCCTTCTGGGGCCATCAGTGGGTGGCCAGTCTACTGTCCACCAGCTGCAGCCCCGTGCCACCCTCTGGATCCAGAGGACCCCGAGAGCCACCGAGTCCTTGCCAGGCATAGCTAGGGACCGGTGCCCTGCTGTGCCTCACCTGGCTCGTCTGTGTGACTTACGTACTCACAGAGCAGCACAGTCTTCCCATGTCACCACCGGGAAACCCAGGTCTGAGACAGGAGGCAGAGCCCAGGGCAGGGGACAGGCAGATAGCGGGGGGCCCACCGGCCCAAGATCCAAGCCATGCGTCCCCATCACTAAGCCCCCTGTTTCGCCATCTACAAACACAAATAAATAATAATAGTCCCTCCTCCATCATGTTGCTGTGAGGTTTAAATTACTACACGCAAACAACCCAGGCCTGGACTTCAAGGCCAGCCACTCACAGCCCCCGGGGGGTCCCAGCCTCCAAGTGGGCCCCGGAGCCAAAGCGAGGGCAGGCAAGGGCGTCAAGCTGTGTCTAGTGTGACGCCCAGGGCTCCCCCCTTTCCTGTGGGAGCTCAGTGTCCCGGGCCTTCCGGGACTGACCCCAGGCCAGGCATGGAGGTGGGACCGGACGCCCACCCAGAGAGCCTGGTCCTCAGGTGATCCGGGAAGATGCTGATGACCACAGATGCTGACGGCTCGCAGGAGGAAGCGGGACCACCGTGGAGAGAGGGCTGCCCTCCGGGCTGCTGCGTGGGGTCCCCCCGAATCTGACCTCTGAGCTCCCGCACAGGGCTCCTGGTGCAGGTGAGCAGGGTCAGGGCCGGCTTCCCAGACGGAGAACCGAGCCCCTGAGGGCCACCGCGTCCTGGCACGCGGCCTGAGGCCTTCCTGGGCAAGGCTTGCCGAGGTAAGCAGGACACCACGTAACTTCTGTGCTGCTGGGAGGTCCAGCTCACGAGGGCTTCTGAGTTTCAGGGTGTCCCAGTGTGGACCCCCATCCACTCAGAGATGCCTGAGAAGCTCTGTCTCTCGCAGCCCCTGAGCAAAGGCCAGAGGACATTAGGACCCCCAAAATACGGCCGGGAGCACCATAACCAGCCTCCCCTCCTCCAGGACAGGGAGGCTCACTGGCGGCCAGCACCGTCGTCACGGGCATCAGGCGCCCCTCATCTTAATGGACAGGAGGAATTCTTGTAGCAATAAAAACAGATTCAATAAATGAGACAGAAACTACGTTAAAGAAAAAAACCAAGGTAGTAAATATTCATTGATGTTCCCCAAGAGATCTCTGGGATAGTGCGTCAGAAACAGATTAAAACACGCACACCTGTGCACATGCACACACACACACATGCACACACACCTGTGAGCACACCCGTGCACACACGCACCCGTCAGCACACCCATGCACACACGCACCCATGCACACACGCACCCACACGCTCACATGCACCCTCAACAGCAGCCCCGCCGCCCCTCTCTGCTGCCCAGACGCACTGTGGAACCCCGTGTCCTGGAGGCAGGGGCCCCCCACAACTGTAGCTGCAGAATACGACACCCAGAACCTTCCTGACGGCGCTTCCTTCCCACTGGGTCACTGCAGGGTGACAAGACAGCCCCGTGGTACAGCCCAGAGCGTGCAGTGCAGCAGCGGGGAGGCCTGGGCAGGCTGGGTGCCCAGGCCACGCCAGCTGTGGGCTGGGCCGGGCCCTGAAAGTGGACTTGTGCCAGTCCTTCAGTAGAGGGAGCAGCCGACAGCTTCCACCGGCGGCCTGGCCTCCGGGACGCTGGGCTCCCTGAGGCGCTCACTCCACAGCCTGAACCACGGGAGAAGAAGGGGACCCTCTGGGCCCTGCCGGCGGAGGCCCGGCTTCCGCCGCCCAGCAGCGGGGCGTCTGCGGTGACCGCTTTCGTCCATCTGCAGAGCTGAGACGCGGGCCTCCACTGTGTGAGTCCGGGGCGGGCACCTGCTAGCAAAGCGGCTGCAGCCTCCGAAGGCCGGAGACCAGCGGGGGACCACGGGCCAGCACCGCCACTCCAGGCCCAGGGCCCAAGGGCCAGGAGCTCTGTGGCTGTGCCCAGGGAAGGCCGGCGGGGGGACTTTACCCTGAGGCAACAGGGAGCCACAGAGGGCGTTTAGGCAGGGGAGTGACCGTCTGAAGTGCACGGGACACCGTGGGGAGGCGGGGCGGGGCCAGGGACCAATATGGGGTGAGTGTTCAAGTCCGGAGCACGAAAGGAGAAAGCAGTGAAGGAGGGCTTGGCCAGGAGGGCGTGACGGGGGCAGCTGTTCCCTGGAGAGCTCTTGTGGGGGTGCCGAGGGTTCCTGCTGGGCCTCTCCGGGGTGAGCTGGGGCCGGGGGTGGAGGGTCGTGACTCAGGAGGCAGTGGTATTTCACCAGGGCCAGGGGACCAGCCCGACCCTCCTAGACTCAGTGCTTGGACAGGTAGAGGCCAGCCAATCCGTCTGCCCCCAAGTTCTGACTCAGTCTGTCTTCGGCACCCTGCAGCCCTTCCCCCAGCCCCCCCGATACCCTGCCATGGGAGACCTCCCCGGAGACTTGCCTTGGGACTTTCTGCTGCCTTCTGTGCACATCCTTAGGCCCCCTCTGAGAATCCAGCAAAGCCAGCTGGGGTCACTACCTGTCCAAGAATGCTCCCCCCTTCCCCCCTCCACCCCCCGCTTCCCCAGGTGTGGGTCTGGGGCTAGAACCTCAGGCGCCTGGCGGAACAGGGCCCGGCCGTCCGGCGGAGGCGCTCCCGCCCTGTCCAGCCTCCACGGGCCGGACCGGGTGCACAGCCCGTGCGGAGCTCTGCATCATCGCTCTGCCCGCGTCCGCGGCGAGGGCGGAGAGGCATTGGGGGCGGTTGCCGGTGTCCCTCCGTGAGGTGCTGCTGCCCTGCCCGCTTCCAGGGGCTGCCAGCCGCAGAGGATGGAACACGACTGTGGCCCCTTGGGGTCCGGCAATGAGGTGGCCCGCTCTCGACATGACAGTCCCGGGGGGTAACATCTATCTGCTCTGTCTACAGAGGAGTCAGAGGCCCCATCACTCAGGGTGCATCCCCAGGACCCACACTCGGTGACAAAACGTCACACTCCGAGCCCACTCGCTAGCCCTGCCGCCTCCCCAAGAAGCCCCACTTCTGAGAAAGAGTGACCTTGATTGCCCTTGGCACCCAGGCTTTTCCTCTGGCCTGCCCGCAGCCCACAGCCCACAACCAGCGTTTGCCCGCAGGCCTGGTAGCTGCTTAATTAAAGACCACGGAAGCCGAGTGCAGACCTGGGCGGCTGCCGCCCGGGGCGTCTCTCCGGCCTCCGGCATCTGTCGGGGCGAACCGTGCGGGCTGGCACACGGCACTTTTGTTGTAAGTACCAGCCAGCACTCCAGCTGCATTGGAAGGGACCGAATAAATTTCCCTTGATTAGACACCAGCTCGCCCATCACAGCTTCTTTTTCCTCATTATTCCTGCATAAGCGCAGGCGTAATGGACCACAAGTCCCCTTTCCCATTTAGAATCCTGGTCCCTGGAGGAATCTGATCATGCACGTATTTATGCATTTACGGGAAGGCGGCCAGAGCTGGTGGGCTCCCCGCTCTGCCCACCCCAGGCTGCCCCTGCACCACCAGGCCCTCTCTGGTGAGGACAACCCCCCCCCCCCCGTGACAGGATTGGGGGTTGCTATGCCCCTCACACTCAACCTCAGTGCAACGAGGCAGGAACAAGCAACAAAATGCATGCAGACCAGACAGGAAAGAGTGAACGGTTCCTGTTCTCAGGCAAGATCATCTAGGTAGAAAATTCGGAAGGCACAGAAAGCTGCCACCTCTAATAAGTCAGTGTATCGGTTTCGTAGGACGCAAGGAAATACAATCAATTTTATTTCTATATTCCAGCAGCAAGTAATCAAAAATTGACATTTCCTTTTAAATGCCATGTAGGAAAACATTAATAAAATACCGGGGAACAAATTTAACAAACACGTTCAAGACCTGTGTACTGAAAAGACAAAATATCGCTGAAGGAGATGAAAGAGTCCTAAGTAAAAAGAGAGATAAGCCATGGTTATGATTATTGCCATATTGTTAAGACATCAATTTTCCCCACATCGATCTGTAGATTCGGTACAATCCCAATCAAAATCCCAATGGGTTTTTTTTCATAGAAATTGACAAGTATATTCTAAAGGTTATGTGGGAAGACAAAGGACCTGGAATAGTCAAAATGATTTTAGGGAAGAAAAATCAAAGGTAGCGGACTTAACTAATCCAGCCTCAAGACTTATTTTTAAGTTACAGAAATCAAGACAGAGAGGTACCGCTGCAGAGACAGACAGATCAATGGGACAGAAGAGAAATTCTAGACTTAGATCAGACACAAGACCACCTTTTTACAAAAATATTTTAAATGCGATGGGGAAAGGATAATCTTTTTGACAAATGGCATTGACACAGTTGCCTATCGATATGAAGAAAAAAATTAAATCCCTACCTCACACCATTCACAAAAATTCAGGGGAATTAACAAGTTAAACGTTTTAATACACGATACACACTTCAGAAGGAAAAAGTGAAGTGTTTTTACATCCTTTGGGGAAAGAAAATCTGCGGAGCAAAACACAAAATCTGGAAGCCATGTAAACATAATGGTCATATTTTATGTGTAAAACTAGTTTACATCTTCTATTTGACCAAAGATGCTATTTTAAAAATGCAAAAGACAAGTAACAGACTGGGAGAAAATATTTGCAACCCTTAAAATAAACAAAGAATTGCTATTTGGAAAATATGAAGAGTCCTTGCAGGTAAACAAGGAAATTATGGCAAACCCAATAGAAAAATAAGCGAAAATCATAAACGGGCAACTCAGAGGGGGGATATGCAATTAGCATCACTCAGAGAAATTCAGATTAAAGAAGCAAAATGGTTTGTCTCTAAACTAACAAAAATTTAAAGTAGTGGAACTACTCAGCGCTGGCTGCAGTGTGGGGAAGCAAAACCACGGTCCGACTGCATGTGTCATTTTGTGTACATTTGTAAAATCTATTTATTGGGCGATTTCGCAATGTCAAGAAAAATTGCAAATGAATGTACTCTTTGTGTAAATTCATTTCTAGGAATCTAGACGAAAAAAAGTCGTGCATGTCCACAAAGATAGATGTCTTCATTTCCTGTGGTTTTTTTATTAACTCGGTAGCTTAAAAAAGGAACGAATTTGTTCTCTTATGGGCTTTGAAGTTCCGAAGTGTAAAGTCAAGGTGTTGGCAAGGCTCTTAAGAGCCTTTGTGGTTACACGGAGCCCACCGGATAACCCAGGACGACCTCTCTATCTCAAGGTCCTTAGCTTCACCACGTCTGCAAAGTGCCTTTGGCCACGTAAAGTAACACATTCAGAGGTTCCTCTCTCTTCGGGAAGACGCCATTATTCTTTCTGCCACGCGGGTTGTTCAAAGATGCCAATTGGAGCAGTATTTGCAAAAGTGGAAAATTGAATGACCTAAATGTCTATCGATATGGGCATGGAATCCGTGAAAAGACAAAAGCTTGACCACAATATAATGACCTACTACGTAGCCATTAAGAAAAACTACACTTACCTGTTCGTGCTGACGTGAATGATTTCTAAGACGCATTCGGTAGCCATGATCCCATTGTATAAATAATCACGATGGTGGGGATGGTAGTGGTGATGGTGGTGGTGATGACAGTGGTGGTGGTGGTGATGGGGATGGGGTGGGGATTTCAAGATAAAAATAAGCTTTTTACCACTCGTATAATAACAACATTGACAAGAAATAGTCAATGCTTACTCTCCCTTGATGCCAAACCACACTTGTCTCACGTCCCCTCCAGCTCTTCGTGACAAAGACGCTCTCCCTGACCACACGTGAGACCGACTCCTCTGCGCCCTGTTCCACGAGGCCGCCTCCTGGGCCCTGTCCTTGCCCTGCGTCGCCCAGTTTCAGCAGGACTGCTGAAGCCCGCGTGGCAGGTCTCCCTCCTCCGGGACCCGAGCCGTGTGCCCGACCTCCCGTCTCAGGCCTGCCTTTAGCAAGAACCCTGTGGGCCGGGCGAGCAGAACCCCCGACTCTCACCCCGAACGAGCTCCTCTGAGTGGTCTGCGTGCACCGACCCCCACTCCGTCGGCAGCGGTAAGCCCCAGCTGCCCTGTACTGGACTCAAGTACAGTCTCCCACCGACCGCGAGGGCCCTGACCCTGCAGCCGCCTCGCCGTCTGTGACGAGTGTCAGGACAGCGTTTTCTTTGACAGTGCTCCTGTGCAGAGGCCGCCACAGGCAGACGGCACGGTCTGAGGGTCCCCATCACCTCTGATCACGCCTAAATGACCGTGTGAGCACCCCAGAAGGTGGCTTCCAGCCCTCGGCGGTGTGAGCACCCCACGGTGGAACCACGGTGTCTTACACCGAGAGGTTAACCGGCGGCACGAGCAGCCAGCTTGGGTGCCCCAGAAAACCAAACGTTGCGGTCTCTACATTATGAATTTGTTCTTTGACGAGGTTCAGACCCCTCATATTCTAGATGCTCAAAAAACCTGGTCTGAAATGATGAATTTCCACTCCACTTTGCTTTACATTTTTCTTTTTTTCTTTTTCCTGATGATCTGAAGCTTTTTGTTATCAGAGTTTACAAAACTCTGGCATGTGACGACTTGGCGAGCTGACCTCGCCACCCTGCTCAAGTCCCCACCCTCCACCTAACCTGCAGCGACAGGTCTCAGGTCTCGAGCTGACATGCGCCTGATTCCCCTGGGACCACCCGGAGCCGCGCTGCTGTGGGCGTGGACAGACGTCTGGTCGAAGCGGCCTCCGGCCCGTCCTCGGCTTCCTCTCTCAAATTCCCCCTCGCTCCCTGGCCCCGTAGCTCCTGTGTGGTCCATTCCCGCAGCAGCTCCTTCCTGTCTCAAGCCGTCCACATGCTGTCCCCTCTGCTTGGGGATCTCTTCCCTTCTCATTGCCTAGAGCAGGGGACCCCAACTCTCGGCCGCGGACTGGTACCGGCCCGTGGCCTGTTAGGAACCGGGCCGCACAGCAGATGGTGAGCGGCGGGGGAGCGAGCGAAGCTCCATCTGTATCTGCAGCCGCTCCCCAGCACCGGCATCACCGCCTCAGCTCCGCCTCAGCTCAGCAGGCGTCAGATTCTCAGAGGAGCACGGTCCCCGGTGCCACACAGGTCGGACACCGCCGGCCTAGAGAACTCCTGCTCACCACAAAGCCTCAGGTAGCACACCCTTCCCTGATGGACCATGCAAACTCAGGGTGCACTGTCGTGTGCTTTCCTCTCTCTCAGCATGTCACAGTGCACCATGGCTCACGTGTGAGACCGTCACTTCCCCTGGACTGCAACATCCTCCTGAGTGAGTGAGGGCGTGTGGGACCTGCCTGTGGCGTCCCTCACGTTGGACAGAGAGCCTGGCTCAAGGCAGGCCCCAGCTGCCACTAAGAACGGCCGCCCTCAGCTCCTGATGGCTCCCCGGCGTTCAGAGCCCCGCCCCGGGACGCCTGGTCCCCAGTGGAGAGCTCTGATGACCGACCGTTGTCAGACCTGATGCCAGGGGCCGGCCCCTTTCTTTCAAGGAACAGAAAGCCGTGCTCTAATCGGAGAGGTTGCCGGCAGCGAGGAGCCGCGGGCGGAAGAGGTATTTCGGGGATGGGTAGACGCCCCCCAGAGCCTGTGAAATCGCACCGAGCAGGGCCACCTCCCCTACCTAAACGTCAAGCGGGCTCAGGCGGCCAGAGCCGCCTCGGACGCCCGGTCCCCACGCTGCCCAGGGTCCCAGCCCTGGCTGGGCGCGGCTCCCCGGGGAACTGAGAACCCATCGTGAGCACACCTGTGACTACCACTCTGAGGCCCTGGGGGCCTCTGCTGGGGCCTCCTCGCCGGCGGTTTCCCGGGGGCTGCCCTTTGTTTCACAGCCCTGAGAACTGTTCGGAGTCACCCTGCCACAGCCCCGTCGTCAGCGAAGGGAGTGCGGACGTCGGGTCTGAAGGGCCCGGGTCCCGGACCGGCCCTTCTCTCTCCCTAACGTGTGCCCGTGGCCACGCCGCCCAGCTCCGCATCCTTCTGCTCACCAGGGCGCTGGGGCCCGTGCCGAGGGGAGGCCGCCCGTGGGACACGTGGCCTGGCGCACGTGGGAGGCGCCCCGTGAGCCTCCGCAGGGGACTGTGACCTCCGTGGACCCTGTGTTGACATGCTCAGGTGCTCCATCGAAGGTGAGCCGAGCCCGCCACCAGGTGGCACAGCCCGCCCCTCGGGCAGGGCAGGGGAGACCGCTCCGCCCTGCGTGAGCTTTGCACGCTCAGAGAAAGGGCGGCCGCGATTCTCGGGGAGGTCGGGAGGCTGACGCAGGCGGAAACGAGGCAGACGCTCGTCCCACCAGGTCGGTGGAATCGAACACCTGTGTGGCGATGAGCACGGAAGGTCCTGTCTGCCCGGCCCGGGTGCCCGCGGCCAGCGAGCGGCTGCTCTGCCTCTGACGGCGGAGCTGGCCGCGGGCACGGCCTCCCTGGGGCTCTGAGTGGGAAGATTCTCAAGGACAAATTTAATTTATTTCTGTTTCCCACAGAGCAAAGAGCCTGTCACTCTCAGCAGAAAGCGTGATTGCTGTCGTCAGCGCCTCCGCCGGGAAGCGTGGCACCTGCCGAGGGCGCTCGGCTGGGCCTGCGGCTCCCTGGACGAGCCGGCCAGAAATGCACGTAGCTCCTGTGCACACCGCCGAGCGGCGCACGGCGCACGGCTGCTCCTGCGGGCGGCACAGGGCCTGGCCGGAGAGGCCGCAGGGGCGGAGGACACCTCAGCACGGCTGGCCCGTGCCGGAGAAGCCTCTTCCTGTGCGAGGAAGACGTTGGGGGGTTGGGGGAGGAGGGGGAGCACATCAAACGCCCGTGGGAGGGGAGCCGGTTTGCCTCTCCCCTGAGTGTGTGCCCTGAACCCCTGGTGTCCTGAAGCCCTGGGCCCCTCATCCCGTGAGGCAAGGAGGCCCCAGTTCTGCCTTCACCCCGACTCCCCGCCACCCCTGGGCTCAGGTCCTCAGGTCGCCCGGGCCAGCTCCCTAGTGTCCTTTCTCCACCAGCCTCTTCTAGCTGCCCCCCCTGGGCCGGCCGGCCCCTGAATGCCCCTGGAGCAGGGCCCGGAGTGTGGCTCCTTCCCCCACGGTGACCTTGCACTTCCTCCCTAAACGCCCAGAGTCCCCATCTGCACCGGAGGCCCACTCCCTGCAGTGGGTCACACTCGGCCTTCACCCTGTCCCTCCTACCTTCAGAGGCGGCTACTCTTCCCGACCCCACCGCCTCCGCCCCCCACGCGCCCTCGAGGGCCCCTGGATCCAGGGCCTGGCCATCATCCCTCCCCGCCCCACCTGTGGGACCTTCCCCTCCCCCAGCGTCGCAGCGGGCCGTGTTGGGGGGCAGCACAGCGCCCGGGCTCCTGGCCTCTCTGAGTTCGCCTTTCTTCCTGAGAAACGGGGGGGCCGAGGCGGCCACGCAAGGGCCCCAGCTCCGGAGCAGTGCTGCTGCCGGGAACGGTGTCCCCGGGAGACAGACTTCTGGGCAGACCCAGGAGCGAGGTCCACCGGGCAGCTCAGTGCCCAGAGCAGCCCGGGGCGGGGGGCGGCTCCCCCAGGCTGGGCCCCAGCCCCAGCCCCACCTGCCCACCTCCTGCCTGCCTCTGGGGACACACTCTCGGGGGCAGAAAGATGACAGGATCATGGCCTGGGGTCCCACCTTCCCTCCACCTCCACCTGGCGGGTGCTGGAACCCAGCTCACCTGGCGGGGGGAGGGGCACAGGTGTGCGTGCAGGGTGCTCTCAGCATGCAGGAGGTGATGCAGGAAACTCTCATTGGATCTTCACGACCCCCACCCAGGAGTCATGAGGAGATGCCGACAGCACCCCGCTCCTCACATGGGCAGACCAGGGCCCGGGGAGCGAAGGGTAGCTGCGCCCCTCCCCCCACCCCCGGCCAGTCAGGAGCAAGACAGACCCCTCGGTCGGTGCACAGCGCGCTCTCCGTCCGATGGCAGTGACAGGGCGTCCCATGGGGGGGCAGGAGCGAGCCGGCTCCAGTCCCCAGAGGCCGCATCGGCTCTGTGACAAATCTGTCTCGCCACGGGGCTTTTCAGATGCAGCTGCAGCCAGCGGCTCAGCTCTGCAGAGACCAGCTCTCCCTCGGCGATGCCTTGTGACAGAGCAAATGAAGTGGGCCTCGGAGAGCGGCTGTCACAGCGGGCGAGGGGCCCTCCCGGTCACGGGTTTCTCTCCCGCCTGCCCGCAAGGCTGGGGGCTGCGGGGAGGCGGCCCACGCGCCACCTCAAGCCGCCCTTAGTGCAGGAAATGGGCCCACTGCCCCGCGGGGACGATAGTGCTGAGACCCAAAGCACCTCCCCAGTCACCCAGGTCCCTGTCCCGGAGCCGTGCGAGCCTCCCAGTCCCCCCACCCCCACCCCCCGTGACAGGCCAGAGCAGGCCGGGGTCCCCGGAAGTGCAGCACCGACCTCCACACAGGTGAAGCCTTAGTTACAGGCACAGCTGTCCGCCCAGCTACGCCCCGGAGTGCACGCGTGCACACACACACGCACGCACACCGCACACACACACGCACACACACGCACGCACACGCACACACACACTGCACACACATCACACACACACACACGCACGCACACACACTGCACACACACCGCACACACGCGCACACACACACACTGCACACACACGCACACACACACTGCACACACACTGCACACACGCGCACACACACACACTGCACACACACCGCACACACGCGCACACACACACACTGCACACACACGCACACACACACTGCACACACACTGCACACACCGCACACACACCGCACACACACACACACTGCACACACACTGCACACACACCGCACACATACACACATGCACACACACTGCACACACCGCACACACACGCACACAACGCAACACACACACAGAAGCACACGTGCGCGCGCACACAGCCCACGTGCGTGCTTATCCATGTCCACAGGACTACACAACCCCACAGATGTACTCGTGACATGCATGTGCGCACACCACCGCACGCCAAAGGTGCGCGTCTCATGTGTGCACAGGTACGCACTTCCACGCGAACATGCATGCTGTCGCACGTGCACTCACACACAGGTGCGACACACACGTGCATGTACGGACTGCATGCTCTCTGTTGCCGGGCCTGTGGCTGCAGAGCGGCTCTGTTTGGTCCTGGGCCTGACCATCTGGCCGGGCGAGGGGACGAGCTGTGTGAGCAACCTTTGATCAGTGTTTGGCAGGTCTGGTGGGGTCTTCGCCCGGTCTGGCGGGGGGCAGGGGCAGGCCCGCAAACCCTCTGATCCAAGGCAGGGCGCTTTGCTGGCTGTCAGCCACTGGGCCGGGCCTGCGCTCCCTGGAGCAATGGCGACACAGGTCCACAGATGCCCGCGGAGGCCCCCACCCCCCACTCCCTCTCCCTGCGGCCACCGATACAGGTTCGTGGGGCCTCCTGATGTCTAATGCCAGGACGGGGGACTGCCTCTCCACTTTGCTTATGGGGACAAGCTAGAGTCACTGTGGGACTGCAGGGACTGCCCTGGCCCCATCTCTGCCACATCCCCGATCACGAACGCCCCCCCCCCCCGCCGCCCCACTGGAACCCAGCCTGGGGCATGCCTGGCGGCACCTTGCCCATCACGGACGCCGACACTCAGGCCGACAAAGGACAGGCCCGCCAGCATCAGAGACAGCACCACGAGTGGGAGCGAGCTGCCAGCGTCCCCGGAGGACCCCACAGTCCCCAGCAGCGCCCCAGCTCCCGGCCACGTGGCGAGGGATTCCTGGGGCACAATTACGGGCAAAGCGACCTGCGGCCCTGTCCTCTGGAGGGACAGCCCTCGCAGGCTGGTGCTGGCACGAGGAATTGACCCAAGGGCATCGAGCTGCCCTGTGAGGCCGGAGACCCAGGGGTGGACGCCACCGCCTGGAGCCACACCCACCATGCCGTGGCGGTCCAGCAGGAACCCCACTGCTTCCCGCTGACCCGTCCAGGGCGGCTACGCCTGTAATCTCTTGAGTTACAGGAGGCAGTGTCAGAGCTCCACCGTCATCGTCCCGAGGACGCCGAGGCCACCGACACTGGCGACTGGCCAAAAGAAGCCTCCGTGCCCACCGTGGTCTGTGGCTGCCTACAGCGCTCAGCCCTGCCGCAGGCCTCTCGCTGGCCGAGCCGGGGCGCCTGGCTGCACCCGAGCCGCGAGGGGCCTGGAATTTCCGCTGGGGCAGGAGGGCGCTCCGCGCGGGAGTGACCAGGTCATCAAAACATGCCAGCGGCCGCACAGAGCAGGTGGCCGCCTGGGCCCTGCACAGCCCCGTTCACACGGCCTTATTTCCGGCCGGCGCCAAGAGCCGGGCCCAGGAGGTGACTTGGGTGTCTGCGTAGCCACCATGGTCCGTGGACTCACGCCAGTCCCTGCTGTCACTGTGTCCTCGCCGGCCTCGATGCCGCCCGGTCAGGCCACCCGCTGCCATGGCCTGGGGGCTGGCGGCTGGCACCCGCGTTGGGCACCCACCCGGGACTGCTCAGCACTGGCGCTGAGAGCGGCCGGATCTGCCCGGCCTCCAGGAGAGGAAGGGGCCTGCTAGAGGACACAGGGCGGCTCAAGCGTTCCTGGGGCGAGCCGAGCACCAGGCCGGGGCATCGCACAGCGTCCCCGTGCAGCCCGCCGCCTGGCGTTGCTCCCGCCTGCAGCCGGGGTGACAGGAGCACCTGGGGGGTGGAACGTGGCCCGCACCTGCACCCCAGCTGCAGGGGCGTCTTCCTCATGCTACCTTCTACGTGGCTACGTGGAAGAAGGCAGGACGCGACGTGCAGAAGCCACTGGTGCAGGGCGAGCCTGTCACAGCCGCAGGCAGCCGGGCTCCCTCCTGCAGGGACCCTCCAAGGAACCTGGGAGAACTTTACACCCATGAGTCCCAGGAGGGACGGGAGAGCCTCACCTGATTGGGTGAGGCCCACCCACACCGGCCAGGGCTGGCTGCTTCATTCAGTCTGCGATTTAAATGGCGATCTCATCCACAAACACCCTCACAGACACACCCAGGTATCGGGGCCCCGCCGGCCCCGTGATGTGGGCACATAAAGCCCACCCACGTGGTATTCGTGGTAAGCAGCATAAACACCAGCAAAAGGTGGCCGGGGATTCAGCGCCCTCAGTCCCCCGGGCCTGCTCTCTGCCCTCCGCTTGGGGACCTTCTCATCGGATTCTGTGCTGCTGCGATGAACCATCCCCTCACGCCTTCTGGGGACCCGTGGAGTAGGGTGGTGGATGGGCCCTAGGACACGCACACCCCCACTGCATTATCCAGTCAGCTCCAGGCCGCTCTGCGAGCCTCGCCCGGACGAGTTCCCAGCGATGGGCGCTGTGCCTGGGTCACCAGCTTGCCTGCCTCTGGGCTCCTCACCAGCTGGAAGGATGCTCCCGAGACGTCAGGTGGCTTCTCCTCATCACCCGCTCCCGTCCCCTGAGTCCAGGAGGCTGCTGGCGAGGGAGCCGTGGGAATGCAGACATGCGACGGGAGCTGGAGCCGCTTTTCCTTGGTGCACACATGTGCACACATGGACACATGCAGACACATGTGCGCCGGCCCGCAGAGGTGCGCACCGGCAGGTACACATGCGTGCACACATGTGCTCACCTCCGCTGCTCGATTCCGTGACCCGCGGCAGGGACTGCCTGGAAAGGAAGCGATTCCTGAGGTGCAGGGAGCAGGGTCGGTTTCGGGGCGAGGCCTCCACACCAGGCTCAGGGTCAGGAAGAGCTTCCAATGGCCAGAGTCTGGACTCGGGACCATGCTGCCCCAGGAGAGGTCCAGCGGGCTCTGGAGCGGGAACCGCCCGTGCCGCCCACACGCCCACCACCACACAGGGGCGCCGTTCTTCCCATACCCCAGAATAATTCCTTCCCCTTAACGTATCTCTCAATCCCATCCGCCATCTGGGCCGCCTCCTCCTGGAAGCCTTCCTGGCTGGAATCCTCCCTCCCTGCCTGGAGCTCTGGGCCCTTCACCCAGGTTCCCGGTGCACTGACCACCTGGAATGACCACGCTCGGCCTCCAAGGGCCTCTTAGCACGGGGAGCACAGCTCCCTGCGCCTGGCCAGTGCCCGTCCCAGCCCGGCCCCCGGCCCGGCGCTGTGCCTACGCTGTGACATGTTGTCGTCAGGGTGACTGCCAAGCCCATCGGGCAATCCGGGTGGCTGCTGCTGACCTGGCACGCAACAGCCCACAGGGCAAGGGGCCCCCAGCCGGCTGTAGCCAGACTATACGCAGTCGGGTCGAGCCGATCCCAGGAGTCTGTCCCATGTGAAGGTGACCGGGCCTCGGAGGCTCAGAGCCACAGCCCGGGCAGCAGAGCCCTCCAGCCACCCCAGCTCCGCCCTCCCCTCCCCGCTGTTGGTCACGCCCCTGCCCGCCCTGCCCGGGAGCCACGGGACTCTCGAGCACCCGCTTTGTGGGCCCGGTGGCCGAAGCCCCACCATTCACAGGGAGGGTGGCTCGCCGCCTTGTCCCCTGCCCCCTGCTGGGTTCACCGGCAGCAAATGCAGCAACTGACATGTTGCTTGGATTTGATCGCTCCCCATTGCCTGCTGCGGTCTCCTCGGCTCTGCCAAGGGGGACAGTCATCGCAGAGAGGCCAGCGGTCTGTAGCCACACAGAAAGGAAGTAGGCGAGACCAGCTGGGTTTCAGACCCACGCAGACGGCCGACTCCCCCCGGCTCCCCTCAGAGGGCACCTGTGGAGGCGCGTGCGGTATTCGGGCCCCCCCACTACCCCTGGTGGAGGCCCCATCTCTGCAGCTCTAGGGCTGACCCACTGGCTCTTTCTCCGGCTCTGCCCCGCCCCCCCCAGGGCCCAGACGCGCCCTCTCGGCGCGGCCCACAGGCACCTGGGGGATCCCATAATGGTTCATTAGACACGGTTAGCGGGGTGCCCGCCCACGTGCCAGCGAGGACAGCCGTGCCAGGAGACGTGACGTGAGCACAGCTCAGGTCTAATTCGAGAAGAACAGACTTGACTTCCGGTGACCGCGAGCCAGCTCCGAGGGGTGCCACCGATGGGTCTTCTGTGTGTGGCCCGATCGTGACCCACAACCACCCCCCCAACTGCAGCCTTGAAATTTTCTTAGCGGGGTCAGAGCTGCATGGGCCAGACTAGGGGGTCTGTGCCCTGAGTTCCGAGCAGGGGGGTCCCACTCCCTGTGAGGGACATGTGAGAGGGGCAGGGGTGCCTTGGGGACCCTCATCTTGTTTCGGGCCCTTTGGGGTCCTATCAGCTCAGACTTGGGCGTCCACAGATGACTCGATGAGAATGTGACCTGAGGGCCTCGCTCTGCCCCCTGTGCCCTCCTTCTGGGGTTCGGAGCCCAAATGCCATGCCCCAGAAACCGGTACTTCGCTGTGGGCAATCTTCCGGCCGGCACCAACGGACGCAGCCTGCTCTGCGCGCCTGATGGCAGCCCCGCCTGGATCCGGGCTCGGCCGCCAGGGAGGACAAGCCTCTCCAAAAGGAGCAATGTTTGTTTTTAATTATCAAATTCACTACCGGCATCTTTGCTCAAATCCCCCGCGCTCCAGGGGGGTTAGTGCCAAAGCAAACTGGGAGCACACAGATGGAGCCCGTGTTTCTCTGGGCGAAGGTCTTGCCTGGTGGTGTGGCCTGGTCCCCCCAAAGCAGGCTTCGCACAGGGCTGGGCACCCACTGCCAAACGAGGCTGTGGCCATGGGCTCAGCCCCCACAGAGCTCTGCGGGCCCAGGGAGCTTCCTCGGGGTGCCCAAGGGGAGCTGGGCCCTTGCCAGCCCAGCAGAAACAGACCCTGACCCCACGGCCACAGGGACACACGAAACCCAAGTGACCCGCAGCCGTGATGCAGGGCGGGAGGCCGTCCCATGCCAGCCCTGCCACGTGGCGGGGGTGTGCTACCGCTTTGTCCACAGGCACCGAGTGATTCCTGGCTTTGAACCAGGACACGTGTTCATGCTGTGTACACCTCGGCGTCCAGCCCCGAGCCGGCTCTCCTGGGGCCGCGGATGCGGGCGGGGCCCTCCCACTGCCCTGGGAAGTTCCTTGGGGCGGGGGGGGGGGGAGGAGTTGTCCACTAGGAACCCCAGCTGCCACACAGGATGTCCCCTGAACAGGGGAGAAGACGCTGGGGAGGGTCCATGTTTTGTCCAGAGGCGGTAAATTCTGTCACCCGTGAGACAGGAAGCACAGCTCTGGACAGCACGAGGGACTGCCAGGGCCTGTAGGAGGCCAGGCCAGGGGGCAGTGACCGGGAAGTCTCACGAGGGACTGCCAGGGCCTGTAGGAGGCCAGGCCAGGGGCGGTGACCGGGAAGTCTCACGAGGGACCCAAGACTCTAGGAGACAGTGGGGGGTGCCTGTCAATAGCCCTCAGGGGTCCATAAGAGTGGTAGGTGACCGGGCCAGAGAAATCCCAGTGACACTGTCCACGCAACCCTGTCATCACCAGTCCCAAAAGGGGCCGCCTCCCTGTGGGGGCCAAGGACCCCGGTGGGAAGGGACAGAGGGCTCGCCAGGGTAAAGGCTAGGGGACGTCAGCCTCAGCTGAGTCAGAGGGCGAGGCTGGCTGAGCCGCCCCTGCCCCCCACAGGTAGGATTGGGACCAACGCTCGCCTCTAGTGGACAGTAAATGGCGGGGCAACCCTGTCTTCCCATGGCCTTGAGTTCCAGGGCAAGGCCTGGCCTCAGCAGCCCTTGTGGGCTTCCCGAAGCCTCCAAGCTGACCCCTCGGTGGCCTGTGGTCCTGTCCAATTAAAGACAGAGCCTGGGGCTGGGGCCTGGGGCTGGGCTGGGCAAGCATCCAGACCAGGAGGTTTTGAACCAGGGCCAGTCCTGCCCCAGACAACACCCAGCCGTGTCTGGAGGCACTTCTGGTTGTGACGACTAGGGAAAGGTGCCACCAACGTCCCACGGGCGGAGGCCACGGATGCTTCCACGTGCTGTGCACACAGCATGGCCCACGATGGAGAATGGCCTGACCCGAAGCACCAGCTGTGCAGGGGCCGAGATGCGCTGCCTGGAGGAGGAGCACCGGTGCCCGATGCGAGGACGACCAGCCCTGCCCGGGCACCTGGGTGTGCACGGGTCTCCACAGCCCACCGCTTATCCCCTTCCTGGGCACACTTCCTGCGTGGAAACTGAGCCACACGTAACCAAAAGCAACTGGCTGCCCGGGCTGACCCTCTGGGGCCGGGTGGGCTGTGGCGGCTTCCTGGTGTTCCCCTGGGACCGAGACCTCAGCACGCCACACCCCCCGCCCCCCGCACAGCACACGCACCCGCTCCTGCACGCCCAGGCATGCACGCAGGTCCACACGTGCAAACGCACCAGACGCGGGCCTGCATGCTCGGACGCCGTGCGCACACGCAGCCTTGCTTCACGGGCCACTCCTGCGTCCTGCTGCCTCCAGGAGGGAAATGAGCCAGACCCAGCTGTCACGGCGGACGACGTGGGCACGGCCCCTCCCACCGCGCGTGTGTGTCAGGCCCCTGCGCTCCCCAGCGCTCCACGCCCTCTGTCCCCGCTCGCCGCCGACCCCCACGGCCTTGCGTCGCACCCTGTTCATCCCTGACATCATCGCTCGCGCCCTGGCTGAGCCACACGGGGCGTCCCGAGCCCTCTGTGGCTGAGGTTCCACGAGAGCGGAGGCACGCCCCGGGGGCCAGCGCCGACGGCCCGGCCGCGCTCATCGCCCTTCTGGAAACGCTTCCAAACTGCCTCTGCTTGATCTCTGGGTAGCAATTTTGTTCAAAGCCTCCTTTCTTATTATATCTGGTCTTCGGGGCATTTGCGCCCACGGCGATGGCTCTGTAATCAAGGGATTGCAAGACCGGCCAGGATCCCTGCAGCTCGCCCTGTACCATACGGCCGGCCCCGGGCAGAGCTCTCCAGAGCAGGGGGGCACCTCCATGGTCAGAGGGCACGCGTCCCAGCCCGGGCTCCCCCCGAAGCGCTGCAGCCCCTCCTGAGTCTGACCCCCGTTTCTCCTGCGCTGGGACCGTCCTCGCCTCGTCCTTGCTGAGAAGCACACCTCAGCAGGCCTGGCTCGTCTGCTCGTGCAGAGGCCCGGACAGCGGGTTGGCGGTCTCCGGAGGATGAGTGAGACTCTCACCCCTGGGGGCAGAGACCAAGCCCGGGGGGCTGAGCCTCAGGTGGTCCCCCCAGGCCCTCGCGGCTCCCTGGGCAGTGGCAGGTCGTGGCGCCAGCCTATGCGTCGTCCACCCCTGCATGGGACGCTCACACTCACACGTGACTGTGCCCCTGGGCTCTGAGCGCAGGGAAAAAAAAAAATCTCCAAAATATGAATTATGAATGGAAAGCCCAGGCAGAGCAATCACAGCCAATAAATAATTCTGAGCTACAGACACATGAGTTAGCGGTGCGGTCCTCTCTCAGGACTGTCCCACCGCCAGCCACGGGTCAGGGCAGGCGCCATCCAGCCCACTGGCTCAGGGGGTGGAGGAGCCGGCAGGGACCTCACCGCGTCCAGACAGAGGGGCGGGTGTCGGCAGACACACCGCTGGGCTGGACGGCAAGGTTGTCTGGTTCGAGCATCACCTACCTGGTGACTTCTTAACGGGCTGCAAAGGGTTCCATGCAGCCGCAGAACTCCTCGGGGATCAGGTAAGACCCCTGCTGAAGCTGGTGCTGAAGGGGCTCATGGTCCAGCTGGACACCCCGACGTGCTTCTCCGGACACGGCTCGCGAAGCTGTTTTTGCCATTGTCCTGGTAAACTCTTGGTGGCATCATGACTCTGCCGTGTCTCCAAGCAAAGGGGTGACGAAGGGGACAGGCACCGTGGGGCGGGACGGGAAGAGCTCTCAGCAGTAGCGGATGGAGTCTGCAGAGAAGCCCACGGGGCCTGGTCCTCCGGGGCTGGCCGAGGCCGGGTGGGAGGGGCCGTCACAGCCTGCAGGTGTGTGAACCCGCCCCCCAGGAGCCGAAGGCTGGGGGTCCGACAGCTCAAACCCCCTCTGCCGGCCTCGTGGGTCTTGCGAACACTCTGCTGCTGCCCCCCTCCCACCCCCGCAAACACCGCCCCCCTCTGGACTCCGTCAGCTGAACACATTGACTCCGTCACCACAGATTTTTTTTCCTCCTCTTTTGCATGAAAAGTCGAATTCGAGCCCTGGCTTCGGGGACCGATTTCCGGGGACGCGGCTCCGAGGCAGGGGGCACACCACGTCACGCGCGTTTCCCGCTCAGCAGAAATTACAGCCAACCAACATGGCCAGTGTGTCACGCACCCCTCACCCGCCGGGCAAGGCGTCACGAGCAACCCCAGGCTCGCAGCGGACTTGCCCGCGAGTCCGGCACCCTCGTGCGCCCCAGGGGCTCGCGGGGCCAGCAGGCAGGACGCCTTCAGCTCCTGCGTCCGGAGCCAAGACCTCCAGGTGCGTCTTTTGTCTCCCCCCACCCCGTGACCTCACCCACGAGCTTGCAAAGCAAACTACAGGAAACCCCACGACCCCCGATGAGAAGACGAGCCGGGGAGCCCGGCGAAGCCCCACGGGCCTCCGTCCACGCGAAGCGATGGGCCGCCTGACACCTGAGGCCCCTGGGGCCTGGAACCGGCCGGCAGTGGGTCTCCAGGGCCGGCTGTGTCCTCAGATGAAAACGGAGAGACTGTGAGGAGAGGCCACCTGTGCTGAGGAGGCCAGGGCTCAGAGAGGTCAATGACTTGCCTGAGGCCACGCGGCTTGAAGGCTGGGGGAGCCAGACCCCGCCCAAGAGTCGCCTGTCTCTAATTACAGCCTCCTGGACCCGCCACCTCAGCGAGTCTGTTCAAGTGTGGCTTATTCATGTAACAGAACTCTCCAGACTTAACCGACAGCCGCACCCTGCTCGATGGAGCCGTGTGGCCCTCCGCCACCCAACAGGGCGGCCGCATGTGGCCGTAGAGCTTGAATCCCCTGCGTGGCATTCGGCCCATTTGCAGGCGAAGGGACGCAGGGGGTCCCAGCAGGCGCATGGCACAGTGCGCCTCTGGGTGTCATCCCACGGGAGCACCCCTCTGACACTTTAGAGCCATCCAGCCCGGCCCGGCCCGGCCAGGGAGGCTCCCTGAGGACCTTCCCGCTAGCCCAGTGGCACTGGGTGGACATGCACTGAGGCCAGCGGCGGGCAGCTCTGTGGGGCCCAGAAAGAGCCACCACGCCAACATCCCACACCAGCCATGTCTCTGGGGCGCAGCCTGGCCTCCGTCCTGTCTCTGGGCCTCAGGGAGGCTGCAGGGCACCCCCGGTGAAGCCCGCTTTCAGGGAGAAGGGCGCACTGTGAGGCGGGGACAGCGTATGGAGGTGAGGGGGAGCGCCAAGCACCGTGCCCTGCCTTCCCTCCTTACGGGCCCACCGGCCTGGGCGACCCCCGCCCATCTGTAGGCAACAGGGGCACCCACTCCCGCCCCACTGTGCAGTGAGGGGGCACGTGGGCGTCTCTGCTCTGCGGAGCGGGGAACCCCATGCCCAGCACATCCCGTCGTCACTCAGAGAGGCAGCTGCTCCCTCCAGGAAGTGAAGAACAAGGGCAGCGATGACCACCGTCCTCGGCCCCAGATCCAGATCCGGCGGCAGAGGGCAGGCCCGGCCGGCCCCTCCCGGCTGCACGTCATCCCCAACAGTGAGCAGCGAGCGCTCTGGTGCCCAGGGACACCCAGGAAGATTAAGCTGAAAACTCCCTTTTCCAGCATCGGAGGCCTGAGGAGAGCCGGTCGCCATGGCAACAGCATCTGCCAACTCACTTGCGTTTTAGAGGTGAAGCAACAAACCAGGAGGAGGATCCGGCAAACCCCAAACCCTGCGCCTTCGCTCCCCTCCCCCACGCACGCACAGCCTCGCGCCCAGCGCCTGAGCGCCCGGGGGAGTGTTTCTAAAAGCCACCTAGGACTCCCTCTGGCTCTTAAATGCCTGGCAGCCAAGAAGCCCAGACTCCAAGCCGCCAGGCAGGCCGGGCTTCGACTGTTTAACTGCCAAAGGCAGCCTCAGACGCGAGGCCCTGGGGAGGGCGGAAGGCAAAGCACGAGGCCCCAGGTCTGCACGTGGGGTCCGGCCCTCTGCACCCTCAGGCAGCGACGGGCAGACACTCTGGTACCCAGAGAACCAGGGGCCCACATGGCTGCCCGGCTCCCCACAGAGCCCTGAGGGGTGGAAGGGGCCTGCGGTGGGTTCTCCTGCGCCCTCCGCATATGCGCACAAGACGTGCTCAAATTAGAAACATTGTCTGTTCAATGCGCACGTGTGCACACATGCACAGGGACACAGCAGCATTCATAGCTCCCCTAGTCCCCGGCTCTGTGCCAGGAGCCAAGGCGGGGGACAGGGAAGCACCCAGGCTGGGGGGCAAGCCCTGAATCTGGGCAGGTGCGAGCACAGGCCAAGAGCACCTCACCACGCCTGGGTGGCAGGGAAGACGCTGGGGAGGCTTCCTGGAGGAGGTGGCATCCAAGCAACATTCTGCGGCATGGCTCAGCCCTGTGCAGAAGGAGCAGGCGGAGAAGCAGATGGCACGAGGACCCCACGGCGAGGACCTGAGTGACACACGGCCCAGCAGGCAACAGGCAGGCCTGTCCTGGGGCCTCCAGAGCAGGAAGGAGTTTGGGGTAAACCCACCCCAACCAGACTGCACTGCCGCCTGAGGGGGTGCTCAGCGGTGAGAACCACATCTGGCCGCCTGGGGTCCAGGGCCAGATGGGAGGAAGACCCACACTGGCCTCTGCGGGGAGGCGGGGTTATTTGCTGTCCTGGGCCAGTGAAAGCCAGCGGGGTGAAGGGGTGGGCCCAGGCTGTGGGGGGGCCATGAGAGCCAGAGGATGAATCTGCTGCCCTGGTTCAGGGGTGCACGAGGTGCTCATGCACAGCAGAAACCCAGGGAAGACCCAGGGCCTGTGGGGGGCGGCGTAGGAGGGAGCAGGGCATGAGCCCTGGGACTTCTGCCCCAGGCTCAGGGGAGGCTGAGGCCAGGGTCCTGGGGAACTGAGAAGGGACAGAATGACTCTCCTGCCTGCTGCACGCCCTCGTTTACATGCAAATGGAGATGCATTACATCGCATTGATTTCCAAAGCCACATACATCCATCAGAAAGCCATCGTGGGACCCATGGGAAAGCCCAGGGAAGACAGAAATGGCCACGGTCCCCTCCCCGCCCCCGGGGGACAGGCAGCCGGGGCAGCCCTGTGCCTCCTGCCCTCCGCACATCTCCCCCGCGTGGGGCCGCGTGCTGTTCCGAAGGCCACCTTTCCATGGCTGCCGTCCGCCTCCAGGCGCGGCAGGTGCCTCACACGTGGTCAGAAAGCGTTTGCTGAGTTCACGGACGGGAAGGAGCCTTTCTCCTCCCTCACGTCTTCTGGACCTCGTCATCGTCACAGCTGCGTCTGCTCAGCACTGCTGCCACGCCCATGGGAGCTGCTGCCCAGGGGACATCCCAGCCCTCACGTCCCTGGCCTCTCTCAGATGACCGGCGAAGAACCGCCCCTTCTGCGGAGCACCTGACGCGGGCTCGTCAACCTACCGCCAGGAGCCGCTGCCCCCAGAGTCCCCGGGGCCGTGTCTGCCAGCCCCGCCGCCCCGCATCCGGCAACGGTGGGTCAGATCATCCTTTCCAAACCGCTTTTTTGGAAGAAAACATTATCCCTTATAGTTGAAATCTGAGCTTCCCAAACCCTCGGGGGCAAAGACCAGAGGATGAAGATTTCCCCGCCCACGTGGACCAACGCTGGTGAAGTGAAAAAATAATTCTTAAAAACACACAAATTAAGATTCCCAGGGTTTTACTGATTGGATTAACAGACAAAAATGATCCTTTTGCTCAGTTTCCACGGCTTTTTCGGCACGAGCGCTTACCGGCCAGCCGGGGGACCACTCCTCGGGCGGGTCTGCTCCCACGGGCCATGCCGCCCATGGGGACGACCACACGTAAAGCAGCTTCACCTGCGTTTCCAGCCCCGTGAGGCGAGCGCTGAGGAGGTGGGGCTCCCATTGTAAAGAAGGGGAAACCGAGGCTGGGGCCCCTCGCCCGGCGGCCTGGGATTGCGGCCAGTCCAGGGCTCACATGGATCTGGTCCTGCCTGGTGCTCAGCCACTGTCTTCCAGAGAGAAGGGACCCCACCCTCCTGCACGGTGACAGGAATGTCCACGTTAACGAGGCCCTCTGGCGACTGCCCAGCCAGGCAGAGGCTTGGGCCGGCGCCTCAGTCCAGAGCCGCGGGCGCTGCGCGGACTCCTCCGGGGTCCCAGGACGCCCCTCCCCGGCCCCACTGGCTCCTGGCTGGCCTCAGCGTCTCACGGGCCCAGAGCAGGGCGGCCTCGTCAGCGGGACACAGAGCAACACACAGCCCAGCAATTCCGCTCCTGGTGATTGCCCAGTGGAGGGGCGAGGCTTTGTCCACACGGCGGCTGTGTGTGGTGCGTGCCGCAGGCTATTCACAGCCTGAAACTGTAAAGAAAAGGGAAAGTGCCCCCGACAGGAGAACACGCAAGCTGCGGGCTGCATGTGACGTCACTGAGGGATGGCTGGGAGCCCCGACATGGAGGAGGAGGCCCCAAGGGCGCCCGATGGCCGCTGGCCTGTCCCACCTTCCGTATCCAGTCAGACGGGCGACAACGGTGGCCTTCGCAGCCGTGACAGGCCTGCCCCGCAGCTGTCCTGGAAGCTACGGGGGGCGCTTCACGCTGACACAGGGCGTCTGAGCGCAGGGAGGCGGCTGGGGTGGCCAGGGGGCCTGCAAGGTCTCTTCCAGCTCTGAGCTTCCGACGCTCCACGGGCTGATCGCACGTGCTGAGCACGGTGTTGGCCCTTGGCAAACGCCTGCCGAGTCTGAAGGCCGAGCATCTCAGCGAGCACACATCTGTGCCTCCACCACGCTTCTGGACGGTGGCCTGTCGCGGGGTGGTGCCGAGCTCGGCCCCGCCTGCCCGGAGTGTGATG